>CM065299.1:43387654-46152604 GCA_032871835.1 Dipteronia dyeriana | reverse complement strand
GAATTACTTGATCTCTGTCCATCCCCTTGAGTCCGTCCGCCTACCGTTTTGCTCCCCTTGTTTTCAGCCAACTGTCGTTCAAGTCTCGATTGCATAATTGTTTGACCTAGTCAGATGCGCTATGGATATCGTCAGTTCTGCTAAGAACTTGAAAATCCTATCTTGATTCTCCTTTAAGGCTTCAAACCATTGTTTGTTACTCTTCGATCCACTCGCCTGAATAATAGAATCCTCCCTAGATCCTATGACTGGTAAATTTTTCTTTTCTCACGGTCTGTCTTTTATATATATATATATATAGTAGGCCGCCGAAACCTCTGAATAAAAGCACCAAATTGTTGAGGACCTAAATGGGATCCAACAACAAAACCCTAACTTGTACCCAAAGATAGATAGATCTGAGTCAAACCACTCATAGAATTGAGCAATCGACTCTCTAAACTCAAATAACAGAATTTACCTAACCCAAGCCTTTTTAAGCAGTTCACTAAGAAAAGCCGAATCGAAAAGAAATTAGACGATTCCTAGCTGAGCCAATTTTATTGATAAACCATTCAAAAGATAACCCTAAAAATAATAGTTCTATTTATAATAGGACTAGTTTTTTAATTTTCCTATTCTGTCATAGTCAAAATAGGAAACTAATCTAAAACATAATTAAAATAAAATGACTAAAATAAAAGAACCCAAAGTAAAATAAAACAAAAAAAACGTAATCCTAATTAAGGCATAACATAATCTTCCTCGGGTCATATCAATTACACTCACTTCTTGTTTGTCAGTAGACTGTTCACTTCCACCCAAGAATGCTAACCTCTCTCCAATTCTTTTAGATTTTCTAACAGTCTCAACATTCTTCAAGAACAAACGAAATAATGATGACAACACTGAACAATTGTAACACCGACATAGTTAACACATAATTTAAGATTTCAGCACATCACAGAAGTCGAGTCAAATATGGGCTATAGAGCTACGAGCTGCTTCGAGTCTAGGTCAGTAAATGTACTTAATTGACTCTAAATTTATTACATGGATCCCCCTGCGATAACTACAAAGTACAAAACACAACGCACCAAGTTGGCCTTTCAAATTATAAAACTATCGACATTAAGGAATAAAATAGTTGGTGCAATATCATGGCTACTACTGCACGCCCAATAGTACAGTAACTATGGAAGAAACTCAAACTAGGAGCTTTCATAGTAAGGCCATTTATCAGTCCTCTACTTTTTGTTATGAAGAGTGAGAGTGGGAATTAAATGCAAAATCATTTAACAATTAAGCATAACAAATCAAGAAATATTAATCCCAAGCTGGCGAAGGTAACACTTGTACCTCATTACGTAGCTTTTGGAGTGCACGGGTTGACAGATTACACACTACTGAACCCAAACTATTAATTTCACTTGACAAATTGCCATCAACAGAAACAAGTTCCAGATAAATGCTCGCAATCCCATCAGCTAAAGTTATCACCAAATCTTCCAATATGGTTTCCGCACGCAACACGAACAAATTACGGTCGTAAGAGCAACCATTTCTGGTAAACAAACAAGGTAGAAATGTTTTAAAAAGTCATGTGAATATGAAAATATGAAGAAAATACTAGACTGTCAAATTCAGGTAGAATCTCTTTTTTGATTAATTATGATCAAAGTCAAACAATGAAGTCAGATTGTTTGGTAAGAAAACATTAACCACTTTCATCTATTTCATTCATTCTTAATCGCCCCTTTTAGACTTAGGGTGTAATAATAGTAATTAAAATCAGTACGTATGCTGCAAAAAGTGTAAAATAAGGTTATTATAGAGAAAGTAGAGTACTGATCCAGTACACTATGCGGACTATGCACGGTTTCAGAAGTTAATGGTAGCTAATTATGTTGAAAAATGAATAATACAAATAGTTCCTGCTTTTAATATACCTACCTTGCCACTGTACACCTTTCATCTCAATACAATTACTCGAATTACAATGATACAGAAAGGAAACTAGAAGGAAAAAAAAAAAAAAAAAAACTTGAAGACTCAAATTTATAAGAACAGGAACCAAATCAAGAAAAAACACTAATTCATTTTACCTGAGATAACTGAACCGAAGAAGATATACTAGTTCTGCATAAAGATATCCTTTGCCTGACATTATGATATTCTGTAAGACAGTGTCATCTCCTTTTAACTTCTCTATAATCAGCGAAATAAGTACCTGAAATGAAAGTAGAAAGAGATGCACATGATCTAAACATCTTATTCACAACAACAAATACAGTAGTGTAACAAATTTCCACGTACCTCATCAGGATTGCTGCTTTCTCGGCAAAACTCGTTTTCAAGCCAAGCCATACATATAGGTTGGCAGGATTCTCGAATAATTTGAGAAAACTTGGTCATCCAATCATCTAAGATAACAGTGTCAGGATTGCATGATATATTATTTACCTGGAAATATGAACAACGAAATATTTAATAACCAAAATGTAAAAATTATTTCAAAGACTGATTGAAGAAAAAGAAAGTGTCATTATAACGGTGCAATGTTGCATTTATGGAAAAAATGCCATTCTTTTCAATACAAAAAAAAATCATATATCTATACATCAAATTCCATACATCTGAGATTAATCCAAATTCCTAACAGTCGCAGAATAACTCACAAAAACCTCAAAATCATGATAGAGAGAGATTGCCATTTGTCGTACCTACTTAGCTGCAAGTTCAAAGATCTACAACCATTCTAAACTTACTGAATAGAATGAAGGTGTTTTCTTACCTACTTGATCTCCAGCAACCACATATTGTCTTGGATGATGGTCAGATTACCAACTATGGGTTAGTTTTATATTAACTGTTCCTACTTCATAAAAAGAGGGGTATTTTTCAGCTGGTCATCGAAATAGTCATAAATTTTCTATTTTAAGTTAAATTCACATCAAAATTGAAACATCACTGATTCTAGAAATAGGACTAGTTACATGTCTGCAAGCGGCAAAAACAATTCTGGACAAACAACTTATACAGTCTTCAAACCCTATCATATATCTGGATTACACGAGCTAAAGCCCAACGATTACAAACTACAATTTTGAATAATGCACACCATATACAAGTCATATTATAGCCAGATAGTTATTCTAATGAAAGGATAAAGTCAGGAATATTGTGCCAAATAAAAATTGTTAAAATAACCCCTTTCAGTATGCTGAGGTGTAATTATGAAGTAATTTATGCACCCTAGAAATATGAACTGCAATGTTAAATATAATTACATTCTCATCGATTATTGTCATTAAAATTGTTGAATTATGTAAATTAGATCCTTAAAATGTTGGCAATTGTCTCAATCAAGGATTTAGTCAACTCTGATTGAATCACTGATTGATTCCTAAATTAAGAGGCTAATATTAAGTGACTGACAATCAATCACATTCCTAAGTTATAGCAGATTTTTATGCTCTTAGGAATTCTTTTCATAAAAAGTAGTGAAGTAAAATACAAATATTCCTTTTCTCGTACTTCATGATATCGACGCCTACCCATATCTCTAATTCCCTTATTCCCTATAAATGAAGATAGGATCTGCCCATACCTCTTCCTCCTCAAATGAATCAAAAGCCTCAACCTCGAATGATGGAAATGGAGGTTCTGATCACTCTAAAACTCACCTTTATCACCTTGTTCCAGCAGATTGGAAACCTAGAGAACATCGAGATAACATGGTTACCAGAGATGATGGATCAACTGAATCAGGTCCCTTCACCCAAGAGCAGATGAAGGTATTACAAAAGCTAATTTCTTCCCAGAATTCCTTACCATCTATCATTGGAACAGGGTCTATTGCGCATAAAAGTAATCCCTCTAGCAATCTTTCCTCAGCCTTACGTGTCAGAACAAATCCTTCGATTCCTTGGGTGGTTGATTCAAACCACAGCCTTTGCCAAGGCAGTTCTTTTGTTAGAATAGCGGATGGCTCTAGCTCCAAGGTTTAAGGAACAGATTCTGTAATTATTTCTAAAACTTTGACCCTACATTCCGTCTTGTTTGTGCCTAACCTGTATTGCAATCTATTATTTGTTTCAAAGCTTACACAAGATCTTAATTGCATAGCTAATTTTTCCTCTAATAAATGTATCTTCTGGGACCTGGAATCGTGGATGATGATTGGAAGTGGAAATGGTGAGAAATGTCATATTTTTTAACCTTTGTTGCACTCAGGTGAATGCTTTAATAAGTTATGTTTAAAAGACATTATGGTGAACTACAATCAGTTTTTTATTCTCTTCGTACTTCCATCTCCACACTTCAAACGCTAAACTCAGTAACTCTTCTCTCTCTTCCACAACAAACTTGTCTGAAAATTTAAATCCCCTACAGTGCAGGCAAAAGTTCAACGTTGCCTACCCTTTCTTCTTCAACTTAGAAAAAATCGACGTTCTTCAACACAACAAGATAATATATCTCTTAAATCATAAATTTTCTATATCTGCGTTTCTGAGTCTTGTAACACTTTATCCGTTCATTTTCATTTGTTCTTCGAGTCTTTTGTAAACCTGAAGATTTTCTATATTGATTGTATATATAAAAAATGGTTACAATAAGGCATATATATACAAGAGAAGTTTCCTACAATCAGGCCTACAATAAATGCTAACTAATTAATTCTTAGCTAAAAATGCTAACTAATTAATTCCTAACATATAACTAATCAATTAGTCAACTAACAATTAATTTACAATTCCACAACTATAGGAAATTATACCTTAGAAATCCTCTTTGGATTTTGCTTCTGGAATTACTCCTTAGTCAACACTTTCCAACACTCCCCCTCAAGCTGGTCGAAAAATGTCTTCCAAGGCCAGTTTGCAACATAACTTGTCAAATTGCTTCTTTGGTAAGCCTTTCGTGAGGATGTCTGCCATTTGTTCTGTGGTGGGTATGTAAGGACCTTGATTTTATGATTGGCTTATTTCATGACAAACCACACCACATTAGGGATGATTGTGTAATGGATAGCTTAGGTCCTCATTGGCAAGCTTCCAAGCATCTCCATGACTTCAAGAGCTAAAGGTATATTCACTTGACTTTGCCTCTTGAAGAGTTTAGGTGCACAAACACACCTCATGCATGCTTTGTTGATCTTGCATTTGTATTGATATTGTTTATATGTGTGCATCTCTTTACAATCACACTTGCACTTCATTTATAGATTTAAGTGTGGTATTGTATTGTGTTCGCGCTTGCACGATGGTGTGCTTGTTTTAGCGCGTTGAGTGACCATATGAGAAGGTCTCATTCTTCTCTTGATTTGGTTATATGGAGTAAGGTGTCTAGTTTCAAAAAAGTGTATTTCAATGATTTAAATGTTTTTCAAAACTGACCTTTGTATGGTCTTGTGACCATATCTTTTTATAAATCGATTCAAAATGGGTTTTGAAAATTTCTGTACAAACTAGACACCCATACATTTCCAACGGTATATTATTCGTAATATTTCATGACCGTTTGGATTGGTTATAAAATCTCCAAAGTGACCACAAAAAGAGGACATCTCTGTTGTTGTCCGTTTCTGACCTTTGGTCACTAAAATGACCATAACATTTCTACAGACATCCAAACCATGTTTTGTAAATTGGAGTAGAAAGTAGATTTCCATACCTTTCCAACGGTATATTATACGAAAGGTTTGGATGTCGTTTGGTCATGTTTTGGGTCGCTTGAAGATCGAGTTGTTGTGCTGTCTGGCGTGTACCGCGGCCTAGACCGCTGTTGGTGTCATGCCTAGGCAGCGACCTAGGCAGCGGTAATGTCCAGCCGTTCACTGCTGCCTGGCCAGCGGTATGCACAGCGGTCGTGCGGGATTTTGCTTCCCAAATCCAAAAACGACACCGTTTTGTGTAAGGCTTCTTTATATATGTTCTCTTCTTCTTCCTTGCCTTCTTAGAGCTCAAAGAACATATTTTTTGAGAGAGAGAACCTCCATTAGAGAGAGAAAGCTTCAAGCTTATTTCTTTGACTCTCCAAACCCAAAACTCATCTCCATCTTGCATCATTCTTCATCATATGAGCATGGGTGTTCTTGATTTCATGACTAGGTAAGTAAGAACTTCATTGAACATCTTTTATTGTTCTTCTTACTCTAGATTAGGTGTTTATTGCATGATTAAATACCTAGACTCTAGTTATTGCATATATTTAAGAGTCTTGATAACATGATTGGGTTTGTTTGTTGATAGCTAGGGTTTGTGACCATTTTGCCCTTATAGCTAAATCTATATGCTTTGCATTTAGATATTGTTTAGGACTCATTGATTGCATTTTGTGATTGCATTATAGTCCATGCCATGCTTAATGACAGCTTGTGTTGATATGGCTTTTGTGATAGCTAGCATTTAGGTCATTGTTGCCTCTAGCTAATTAGGTCATATTGATTGCATTTTGATGATTGCATTTTATGACCATGCCATGCTTAATGACAACATATGTTGAAATGGCTTTGTTTGATAACGAGGATAAATTGTTGCATAACTATATCTAGTTAAGTCTTTATGAATATTCATTTAGACATTGATATCTAGGAATTGCAGTTAGTGACATTCCTTAAATTCCTAGATAAACACTTAGTGTTGCCTAGCATTATTTGCATTTAGAATATTTTAACATATTCACAGAGGTTGTTGATTCTTCATTTAGGTTAAGTCTTGTGGCTTCGGTGTGAAGTTGCACAAGCAAGGGAAGTCTTGCAAAAGGATGGGTTGACAAGCAATTGGTCGAGTGCCACTGTAAAAGGCCCAAGGGGGTAGAGTAGGAGGCGTTCACGCCAAGAGTAGTGTATCAGGGGATATCACTAGGGACTGAACCAAGAGTGGTGAGTGGCGGTGTCCATAGCCTGAGGTTGTCGAGAGTGAGAGTCCGAGAATCACTTGATGGTGTAACCTTTTATTCATATAGTGGATTTTTGTGACCGAGCGTGGCGCACTTAACAGCCCGTGGTTTTTCCCATTTAGAGGGTTTCCACGTATACATCTTGTGTGATTTATATTTCTGCACCTTACACTTGATGTTGTATATTTATTTTATTGGGTGAATTTTGAATATTGACTAATCAAGAAAATTGGTAATTGACTTGATTAAAACCTATTCACCCCCCTCTCGGTATAGACACGTTTTTAGGGAACTTTCAATTGGTATCAGAGCCGTATTGCCCGACCAGATGGGGACGAGTTGGCCCAAGCCATGCAATGCTCAATACCTGAAAACATTTTACCCTTAAGGATCTCTTATCTATAAATTTTCTTATTTAGCTTAGAAATTAGTTCGCTTTGTTTATGAAATAGCTAATTTGTCGATGTTTCTTTGTAGCATACAATAAGATTCCCCCCGAGGAAACAATTTCAAAAAGTCAAGAAAAAGTGTTTTAAATTAGCTTTCGTTTACAAAAGCAGTCCCGGGACACCCAGAAATCGCTCAGTGTCGATAGTAGCACCCAAGAGGCCCAGTGAGGGGACCAAAAACACTCACTGCAAAGGCAGTGTACACTCACCGAAACTAACTAGTGTAGCGAAACACTGTTAGGGCACCTTCGGGGTCATAATAACCCGATAGGATGCGCCAAGAGTTAAATAGAGAACGAGATATCTATGCCATAAATAGTTGCTAATAAAATTTAAGCATTTGTAAAGATAGTATGATATAAGCCGCTCCATTACAACGAATCTTGATCAACAGACTATTGGGAGACGTCTCAATGACTCAGTTGACAGATAAAAGACAAGTGTCTATAAACTAGATACTACGTAAATAGTCTATAAAAGAACACTACCTGACAAAACAAAAAAAGCAGCGAATTTGTCAGGGTTAAAACAATCGATCGGACCAACATAAATGGTCTACCCGACGCTGCCTAAAAAGGGGCCACGACAAACCCCGTCACATATAGTTACTTGGTTGAAATTGGGACGATAAACTTAATATAGTTTAAGTTAATAAACAGTTCTGACCATGCTAAGGCTACTTGGTTAAGAATGCTGTATCCGAACCGAGCATGAGGACTAACATGCGATTTAAGCTATGTAGCACAAGTTAAGGCGGTCAGCGTTGTGCCACAAGAAGCATAAAAAGCTAACAAATAGCCCTGACCAAGCATAGATTGTTCAGTCAAGGATGGGTCATTCAATTCAATATGACGGAAAGCGAGCGATCAAGTTATAAAAGGATCATTGCCATATGCAAGGACTTGGTTATAACTAAGACAGTTAGCTTGGTGCAGTATAATGTACGTAGTTCAAGCTAGCAAATGACTACAACCATTCACAGATCGTTCGGTTTTTAACTAGTTGCTCGATCTGGCTCAAGCCTAGAGCAATCCCGATCATACAACGAGAAATCTAAATCGTATTCAATTATTTGTTTCGGTATGAACAGAAAAGGAGAAAGAATGGTATTATTAATATTGAAAATGTAAGAGATTACAAAACAATAGTTACATGAGTCAAGCATCTGGGGTGCTCGAAGGACCTCCAGGTCTGGATCTGCCAGAAGGAAGGTTATCACCCCTATAATCCTTGCTCAGGTCTCCAAAGTCGAGCCAACAAATGTCATCTTAAGGGTCATCAGCCATGAACGGGGAGTTATGTATCGGGCAAGGGGGGCCAACTTCAATTCCCTTAGTCAGGACACCACTCTCTTCCCCATCATGGAAGGCCACTTGAGAAGACTTGAAGGGAAGCTCCAGGTGCATAGGATGGGGGTCCTTCCCGATCGATCTGCAATAGGCCATCCACCTAATCCTTTGATTTTTTATGGCTTCTAAGGACTCATCTTTATTTTTTTTATGGCCATGTCCCATTTCTGATGAACCTCTCTTGTAAACCTCTCATTGCCACCAAAGAACACCCGAGCAATGGTCAGTCATCCCTCAAATTCTCTCAATATGACAACTTCAAAGGCTGGAGACCTCTTGTAGCGGTCCACATCCTGGACTTCAAAGGCGGGCCTAACCTCCTGGGAGAGCACCTCCACACTGACTTCTTGTTGCTCCATATCCTTTGTCAGATTCTCATAGTGGATCTGAGCCTCCTCAAATGCCTGTTGCGCCTAAAGCATGACTTGTTGAGCAGAGGTAAGGATGTCTTGGGCAACCCGGGTCTCCTCTTTGAACTTGTCCACTGTCATTTCAGTCAGGATGGCCCTCAAGTCGAGCTCAACGCTTCACAACTCTGCCCTCGCAACCCTCTTCTCCAGCTCAACATTCCTTGTGGTGTGCTCTCTGAGAGTAGTCACAGTTGCAGAGACCCTGCCCTGAACGTTGGCGAAAGTTTTCCTTGGAGCAACCTCAGTCACAGCATGATTCTTCAGCTTCTCCTTGTATTGCTGAACTTTGGATGCACCGGTAAAGGACTTGAAGGCATCATTCATTTCAGTGAGGGCCCTCTTCAACTGGGATATCTCTACAGCCTACCTCTTTTGGTCAGCTAAGGCCCGAGTAAGCTCCTCTACCGCCTGAAAAACGAAGTAAAAACTAAGAACACTGATATACATGCAAGCGAAAGATGACTTAGAAAGCACTTACAAATACTCCGTCATTAAAGATCATGCAGATTCGCTTGGAGACGTTAGCAGCTCTTACTTCCCTTCAGTACCCGTCACTGATATACCCTCGCCAGCTGACATGCTTCGAAGCATGGAAAGGGGTCCGCAAGAGAGATACTCGAACTAGGGGAGCAGGGAAGATCCAGAAACATGAGCGTCTATGGAAGCTGAGTGAGTAGGCCAATCATAGCCGGAAATAGAAGCGGTCGGGGGTACTGTTGGAAGGTCGGGGGTACTGTTGGAAGGCTCGGGTCTGCAACACTTGACGCCTTTAAAATTCCACAGCCCTCTCCAACTCGAAGGACAGTTGTGGGGGCTTCATACTCCCGCCCTTCATGGACTTGACCTTCACTTACACTATCCTTAGGGTGGGGCGCAGGAGGTATGCTAGCAAGAACATCACTAGCTTGGTTCGTTCCAGCATCCCAAGCCAACTCGACTGCTGCACTTGTCCTTAACTTAAAAACCAGAAGAAATGCCTGCTCCTCAATGACATCAAGCATTCCTTCATCAATGAATTGCTCATCCGGATTGGACCCACCATCATCAGAGTCAGAGTCGGTGAAGACTATCAGACATTTAACGGAGAACGACATGGGGGCCTTCCCAATGCGCTGCGCGGGCAGATCAAAAGGATGGTCAGGTTGACCCTGAGATTGTTCAGGATAAGAGAAAGGCGTTGCCGATTGCGACCCAGCCACATCACCAGTCTTTGTCAGGGCCGGTTCAACTATCTTTGACCGGAGCGAAAGGAAGGGAAGCATTTAACGCAGACGCCCGATCGCCCCTTTTTTTCGATTGTTGTTCCCGTAAAATTAAGTCAGTCAGGGTCTCCTGATCATCCTCATCTCCGTTATTTATGATAACAGGGTCAACCTCCGATTGGAAAGGCACCGGATCAGCAAGAGATGAAGCCTCCATTCTTTTGCGGATGGCCTCCGGGGTGGGGGACCTTTCTACAATCTTGGCCACCTTTTACTAGGAACCTCTTCACCATATTCCTCTTTACTGGATCTCATGCTGGGCTTATCTCTGCTAGACTTCTCCCTGCTAGGCTTATCTCGATCAAATCTCTCTTAAGTAGACCGCTTCAGGACAGATCTATCTCTAGACGACCCACTTCTACTATCTCGTGGAGGAGGGGCATCACAACCGCTCACTTCAGCCTGTCCAGCAAGAGCCGCTAAAGTGTCATGATCAGACTCGTATATATGCTCCACTAAGTTGTGTTCGGGGGGAGCAATTCCCTGAGCCACCTGATCAGCGACCGTTTTTTTACCGACCTGATCCAGGTTTTTGGCCATCTCGGCTTGCTCACTAGCAACGTCCATCTTGTTTACTGAAAAGAAAACCCAGAAAAAATAGTAAGAATAATTACACACAACAAAGGATAAACGATATCCGGATCAGAACTTACAACGCTTGCGTCGAGCAGAGATAGCCAAAAAAAGCTTTAACTGGATCAACTCTCAAGAAGTCTGAGCCGCCTTGAAAACCATGTTTACCTGGTTCTGAGTCATCACAGGCACAGTCTTACTCCACAGTTCAGGGCTACAAATGTGCCCCGGGACATTGTTCCTGGTAAGTCATTAGGCGGGATCGGCTACCATAACCTTGCCCCAATCATCGTTGACAAAAAACCAGTTGTTCTTCCAGTACTTGTTGGAAGAAGGAAAACCCAAGATGAAGCCTTTGTGGTCTTTATGAGTGAGAGGGGCAGGTTTATCATCAAAACCGTAAGGGATCCAGCTGCTCGAGGAGGTCGACTGCAGATAGAAGGTGCCTCCAGCGTCTGATCGACCAAGGGTATAAAAGTTGCGAATCTCTTGGGGGTCGGGGGAAACTTGGCCCCGATCTTCTTCCACAGGTGCCACAAGTTGATCAGCACCCGATGTGAGATGGGGGTCAATTGGATAGGAGCAATGCCTGCATCCGCCAAAAATCGAGCAATGAAAGGCTGAATGGGGATGGTAATCCTTGAGGACAACATGGCTCCGTAAATAGCAACCGCACTAGGGGGAGGGTTCCATACAGCACACTCGTCATTGCAAATCAATTGCACCGAACGTGAGAGGTCAAACAGATCCTTGAATTTCTCGATTTCATCCTTAGTCACGACATTTATCTCGTAATCAAAGGCACACGGGTGATCTGCAGTGAACTTTAGCATACGCACTCGTCGTTCTCTCAAGACTTCCTTCATCTTCAGTTTTTACGAGATTATCTTTAAATCACTCGCAAGATGGGTAGTATCCCTGGGCAAAACCTTGGCGGCTTGTTTTGAACGACATATCTGAACATGCATCAACAGAAGCAGAAGTATGAGGGTTAGCAGATGAAGTAACGAACTCAGGACGAGCAACGGAGTAATCAATATTTAAAGTAACGGGCTGAAACGAAGGAGTATATATGTGAAAATAACCCCAAAGTATGGATTCAAGCCTATCGATATTCTCTTTATCGCCAGCCTAGATGGCACACATAAGAAGTTCGAAATAACGATAACGGAGAGTAGGGTCCATGCCTGGAATACCAATGAGAGTAGCAAAGAACTGTAGGTCAAGAAAGGAACAAAGAAGATCTTGAGATCTGGAGAAGAAGAAAATATTAGAGTTTTTGGGGAAGAAGTTATGAAGTCGTGAGAGGGAAATGAAAAATTTCGAATTATATATAGGAGTGGAAGAAGTCATCAGAGCAAGCAAACGTCACCAGGAGAGAGTGGAAGTAGGTACACAAAACTCGAAAATCACGCACAGTTCAAAATTCGAAAAGTGGCCAAATGATTGCGTCAGCTGAAACGAATGTAATTGAGGTTAACGCTTAGCTGTTACACATTTAATGAACAATAATGAGCTACAGGACAAATTTTAAACACACTTCGCAAAGCGGGTTCCATTTAAAACGAGATACTCGGTATTGTATGTTTAAGGGGTATTGTTATTGGCGTAA
Source organism: Dipteronia dyeriana (assembly GCA_032871835.1). Classification (NCBI taxonomy): domain Eukaryota; kingdom Viridiplantae; phylum Streptophyta; class Magnoliopsida; order Sapindales; family Sapindaceae; genus Dipteronia; species Dipteronia dyeriana. The sequence goes on along the minus strand of CM065299.1, from coordinate 46,140,067 downwards.
TTTGGATGATATGACACGTCAGCAAAAGACAAAAGTCAGGGGCACCACGTCACCGAAAGTCAACTAGATCGAACCAGCCAAAGTTGACCAAAGAAACCTATCAAACCCCCCAACCAAGACAACAAAAACGATCGGATAAGAAGACCCGATCGGGAATGCCAAGATGGTCGGGGAAAAGGCTACGATCCGGTAAACCACCGATCGGGAGATTTAAATCTAGTTAGGTGTAACAGGCGGTCGAGTGCGTGACACGTGGACAGCACTCTTAATTCAGTTACGACTCAAGCACACAAAGAATGAACCCTACTTAAATAAGGTGTCTAGAAGTATACTTTGATGAGGAAGTAAATTTTTTTATAGACATCAAAGTCCAAATTAGGCAAGAAATCTAATACAATCGAAACACAAACAACGAGAAACAAGGAAGAAGAATAACATGACTCCAATAAGTTAGAGTTTTGTTTAATTACGGGATTTTTCATTACTTATACATCAAGAATTAGGGTTCTATGCATGTATAAATAGGCCCTGTTGTGATAATCAAGCAGCCCTTAGTATCTCAAGGAACTCGATTCATCATGAAAGAACCAAACACGTAGAGATAGACCAACACTTCATCAAAGAAAAAGCTCCTATAAAGCTCTATTGAGATAATCAAGCAGCACTTAGTATCTCAAAGAACCCGGTTCATCATGATAGAACAAAGTACGTGGAAATAGACCGACACTTCATCAAAGAAAAAGTTGATGAAGGAATTGGGAAAATTATTTATACTCCTACTGAGTTGCAAACAGCTGATGTGCTTACCAAGGCACTTCCTAGAAATAATTTCGATAATATGTGTTCCAAGCTACATACGATATCTATCTTGCAATCACAACAATACAACACTGATTTACTCTCTATCTGTCTAGCATGAGTATGCCCAAAACTTTTTAGACCTGCATTTACAATTTCAAAAGATTTTCTTAAAATACTTTGTAAGCAACAAGCAAAGACAGTTAATCTTTCTTTCTGCAATTACAACCAAATGAAATTACCTTCACCAACAAGATTTGGTTTTTTACTAGCACTGCATTGTGAATCGGTAAAGGTTTTAATCTAGGCAAGAAATGCTCAAATTCTTCAAAATAGCAAGTTTATGCATAGCAACTATGGTACAAGGAAAAAACCTAGACAGTACCTACCTCTTTCTCAAGTTGTTGAAATGAAGCCCAGAGCAACCGTAACTTTGGACCCTCAGATACAGCATACAAACTTAATGGGTGGTTTGTCTGGTGTTGTTCAAGGATTCTGTTTCCAGAATCACTCTCACTTTCAATAGTGTCCAGAGATTCCATTAGTTTTTCTTTCACTACTTTCCATATATACTTCAAATTTGCATTAGCTTTCTCATCATCTTTCCTGGTACTGCATTTAATGGGAAAATATCCTGAGTAACTACAGGAAATGAGAAATACAAAAGTTAAAGCATTGCACTCATATCTTCAAATAATTAAACTAATTTATCAATTATGTAGAACAAAAGATGCCTTGAAAATTTGATATGCTTACCCTTACCTACCAGGAGAGGTTGAACTTTCAAGGAACACATTATGGTCGAGAATATTCATTTGGGAAGTAGTATTAGACTTCTGAACAGGAATTACTCCAGCTAGATATGTAAGGAATATACTGGCCATCAGAAGTACCTGATCACCAACAGGTACCCAGTCAGAGGCTGTTGCACCATCAGGGTTCACCAAAAACCCCAAGCAGCTACACCTCAATGAAGCCTTGCTGAGACGAGGGTGGACTTTCAGACTTTCAACACCAGAAGTACTAAACTTGCTGATTTTCAGCATTGACACCCAGACAACTTTATATCTTCCATGGTAACACCTTCTACAACCACAATGGCAACAAACAATGAAAAGACTTAGCACCTTCACTAGCACTAGCAGTTAAGTTTTAATTTAAATATGCCATATAACTCTCTTAGAGCATTCTTTTATAGTGGTAACAATCTGTGCACAGAATATAACAGCTGTTGCTGAGGACATGTAAATGAACACATTACAATATTAAAATATATGTTAGAATTGGTTGGGACCTGAAAAACAATAAGTGGGGGTTCAACTCATAAGACTTATGTAAAGCTTTCTACTTTTTGGCTAGCACATGAAAACTGAGAACATTTGATTCAAAATTTTGATATTGAGGTTTCTCATTAAGTAAACATGTAATCGTAATTTTTGTAAGTGACAAAATCCTGCAAAAGTAACAATGACCGGAATATACTTTTGAGGCATTGATTAGTGATTATAAATAATCACCAAAAAAAAATTTGCTAAGAAACACAAAACTAAAAAAAACAATCAAGGGAATTTTTTCAAATTGAACTCAACTCCCATTTTCAGCACACTGCACACCCAATCACAAAACCAATAAGGAATGTAAACATGAAGCAAACAAGAGAAGAAAACCTCTTAGCTGCTCTGAAATGTGAATTTTGGGGTAGACATCGTCTCTCTTTTAGATGAGTTGTCTGCAAATGCAGCTTGACACAGGACGATGAGGCCAAATAATCTGCCATTGTTTAAATTTCTTGCTCCTCAATCAACACATTGCGTAGCCCACACATACATTGCAGGAAATTCAAACAACCCTAGCTACCAAATCAATACAATCACCCAAAAAAGATTAGCATATAACCCGTTCCAAATTTCCAATGAATTAAACCCAACAAAAGCAGCGAACATTAAACGGGTGTTCTAAACACAGATCATCAGCGTCAGGAACAGCTACAATGATCAACCAAATCTTTAGTATGCTTAAAAGAAAAGGTTAGGTTTAACAATGTTGTATTAAATTCATAGGACCATTAGAGAGAAATCAAGCAGCATATGTAGGCAATTCTGGCACGTAGTGCAAACAACAAAAGAACCACCCATTACAATTTGTAAAGCTGAATTTCATGCTTTTCGAGAAGTTTTAGCAACTTTATACATACAATATTGTGAGATTCGAAAATTTGTTACAAAAAAAGCATTCTATCAACTACGAAAAACGCATCAGAATCAAAATTGAATAATCAAAGGAATAATTTTGTCTGTAACGTAACATTCGTTTCTCCTCTGAAAACTTCAAATTTAAAAAATTGAAAAAACAAATGGCAGCAAACAAGAGTACAACCGGCAACAATACAATCAGAATTCAAACAATTTACAATTTACACGCAATCGAAATTAGAAATTTAAATATACAGAAATCGAAAATTTACCGTAAATAAAAACCGAAGAGCTATGAAGATAATAAAAAGAGAAATGGAGTTACCACTTACCAGTGAGAAGATTGAAGGAAGGTGGGTTTTAGTTTTTTGGGAAGAAAAGAAGAAGAGGTTGAAAATGAAGGACAAGTGATGAGGATTGGATTTGGATTTGTGCGTTACCACCGAATTACCGGTGATGTCTCTCTCCTCACTTGAAAATGAAAATGAAAATGAACCGGAGAGAGGAAAGGTGGGCTGAGTCACCGTATTTAGGGGTGGGCACCAACCCGACCAACCCGATTCAAAGTTAGGTTAATAAAATATAACTGAATATAAACCGACAATCCGATATAAATAATAATAATAAATATCTATATTTATTATTAGATTTATTATGAAATCTCAATTTTTTAAAAATAATTAAAAAATTTAGTCATACACCATTTATAATATTTTAAATGATAAATAAAAATACATAATTTTAAATATTATATACCGTAATATATAATAAATTTATTAAAAATATATGATTATATTAATATATTATATTCATCTTTTGTATTAAATGGAACATCTTTGATTATACTTTAAAAGAATATTTTTTCCTTAGGATTTGATTAAGAATTTAATAGAAAAAGTCTAATAATTGTATATAACCTCAAACTATTATGTTGGTAGAAATAAATAATAGATTATCCAACTACGGGATATTTAACGAAGTGATTATAATTGTAAAATGGATAGGAGACTTAGATGGAGACTTTCCAAGTTGGATAAATTGCTATATTTAATTTTTTAAATTATATAAGAGATATTTAAACAATTTGTATTATATGTTATGATTTGATTTTGATGTTTTTAAGTAATCTAAACTCAACGTGATATGATATTATGGTGAAAAAATATTTTTAAATTGAATTTTGATATAACTAAATTTGAATTTAAATATATTTTTTCGATTGGGCTTAAAAAGTTCAACCCGATCAACCCAACCCAACCCGACAAATATTAGGTTGGGTTGGGTTGGGTTAAAATTTACGTTGGGTTGGATTGGGTTCAAAAAATTTCAACCCAACCCGAAAACGTCCACCCCTAACCATATTTATTCATCTGAACACATTTTGAATTTGAATAATGTGATTTGTCCAGAAGCCATATTTTAATAGACACTATTGAAAACTTAACGTTAAGATTTAATAACCAATACCTCAAAATATCCATAAGATGATATTCTACTTACATTTAATAAATAGAGCCACATTTAATGAATGAAGGGCTGAGTTACCATATTTACTCATCTGACCACATTTTGAATTTGGATATTTTGAATTGTCAGAAGCATTATTTCAATAGACACTATTGAAAACTTAACGTTAAGATTTAATATCCAATACATCAAAATATCCATAAGATGATATTTTACTCACATTTAATAAATGGAGCCACAATGTCCATATCTATAAATAAAGTCCTCTATCGATTAATAAATGTATGCCACCAAACCATCAAAAATAGACTATGCTATTTAATCGTACTCATTGATAGCTCAAATGATAACACTTGTAACCATAAGTCTATCATTTATCTCAGGATTTAGATAGACTCTCTGATTATCCTCAAGTGAAAACTTTTATCCACTAACGGTTCTGAATAAAGTATTTCACTGTGTTTTTATTCAATGCATCTAGTGCATTAGATTCTTTTTGTCCAAAAACACCACACTTTGATAATTTTAAACTCATCATAACATATTTGATCCCACTCAAATGCTAGTAAAAGAATCTACAACTTTAACAATGTAAAGGTGCACAACCTTTATCTTAAGTTGTGAATATTATTCAAGACTAACTAAAGAATTGTGTCTACCTCATACATATCCAGATGTATGAATAATTTTTCTTTGCTCATAGTCTTTTGACCATATGATTATATACTTTTGACAATTATAATAATTAAACTATAAATGCTATAAGATTCGTTCAACTAATAAATCACTTTATTAATATGAAAAGATTGTCAAATACATTATTACACTCTTTCTATTGTGCATAATCCTAAAAATCTCTCACTTGCTTTATAGCAAGTGTGACATATCTCCCATCCCCATATTCTCGAGATACCCATCAAACACTTCTGTGGTAGAGCCTTTATGAAAGGATCCGCTAGATTTTCTACTGACACGATCTTGGTAATCATCACGTTACCCCTATGTACAATTTCTCTTAAAAGGTGATACTTCAATTCGATGTGTTTCCCTCTCTTATGACTTCTTAGTTCTCTGGAATTAGTCACTGCTTCATTGTTGTCACATTAGATAGTGGTCTGCTTATTTGCATTATGAACCACTTCCAAGTCAATCAAGAATTTGTAAAGCTAGACAACCTATTTAGCAACTTTGCATGTGGCAACGTACTCAGCTTCCATTATGGAATCGATAACGCGGGATTGCTTATTACTCCTCTATATGACTTCACCTCCTCCATATAACTTCACCTTCTCTAAGATTAAACACAGATCCTGATAGATCTCTTAGAGTCAGAATCCGATTGAAAATCAGAATATGTATACCCAACAGGAATTAAATCCCCTCTAGAGTATACAAGCATATGATCTTTAGTTCTCCTAAGATACTTGAAAATATGTTTGACTGTTGTCCAGTGATTAGGACCAAGTTTAGATTGAAACATGCTAACTATGCTAACAATAAACAAATATATGGTCTAGTGCAAAGCATTGTATATATGAGACTTCCAACTGCCGAGGCATACTCGTGAATTGCTCTTCATACTCATTCTTAGGAGCTTGTTCCTTAGAAAATTTGATTCCATGTTGAAAGGTAACATACCTTTCTTTTAATCTTGCATGGACAACCTAGACAAGATTTTATCTATTTATGAAGCTTGGGATAATGCAATCATTCTATTCTTTCTATCCCTTATCAATTGGATACCAAGAATATAACTTGCTTCTCCTATGACCTATAGGGAAAATCACGCAACGGAAGCGTGAAATTAGGGTTTGATATATTTAAGAAAATTTCCCATTAATAGAAAGAACATTAACCCTAGATTAATTGACATATATTAAAAGTATCATACCTTTTTCTCGTGACAATTGAACTAGCATCGAATTGAATCCACAAGATCTTCCAATCCAATCATGAACGTGAATCACCGAGGAGTGTGGGCTCCCTTTCTTTAAATTGTACATGAGGATGGAAACAAACAAAATCTTCTTCTTTGTTAGTCACAATAATCCTCCAAGAGAAAAACCTAGAACGTCCGGTCACTTGTGAATTATTAATCAATTTGACTGAAAGTCGAGTGAACCTTGATTCGATGTTGTACAAAAAACAATTTTGATGCAAAGGATACTAGTGTATTATCGAAAACAAAAACGTTCCCTCTTTTCTCTATGCTTGGCCAAATACTTCACACAATGAGTTGGACAAAGTTTTTTTTTTATATAACAATAAAAAACAACTTCTCACACCAAAAATTAAGGCTTGGTCAAAATTATATATTGGAGTATATATAGGTGGCCGAAAATTCTCCTAGAAGGAGGATTTCTACTTCACCAAGACTCCTATCAATATTTGGATTCAATCCTCTTAAAAAATGATTTCTTTTACACACCAAGACTCCTAATGTATTTAGTTTAGGAGACATAATCCTCTCCTAAGAAACATTTACTTGGTGGACAAGAATCCTATCCTTAGGTGGATTTACTTGGTGACCAAGAATCTTTTCCCAAAAAGAATTCTTTTCTACGCCAAAACTCCTAATCCAACTCAAATAGTGTATTTATTCAATAACAAATTATTGAATATTATTAAAATGTGACTAAATTAAAACTTCATAATTTGACCAATTGTCAATTAGAATTTTAATAGCAATCAAATACTTCGTAATTTGACTAGATAAATAAATTCATATTATTTATCTACTTATCAAATATAGTATTTGATACTTATCATATTACCAACAATAATATGACAATAAGAGACCTACTCCTACTAGGAAAAAGATTTTGAATTTTAATTAAACTAATTAATTATTTATCAACTAATTTTCATTTAATTAAATAATAAAATAAAAAACAATATATTAAGCTCATATATTTAGCATTGCCGCCCAAGACCAAACATGTGCATATATATTATAAATTTTCTGAAAGGTACCATCTCGGTTTCGTCTAAAAATTTATATAGAATCTTTGAAAAAGTCTTTTCATTTTATTATTTTATTAAATCCACTGGACCTAAATAAAAAGTCCACATGTGAACTAGACCTATTTTTACTAAAAGAAACAAGTTCGCATGCCTTAATACAATTCTAGATAGACCTATATATTGGTCCGGTAAAAATATATCAAGTGATCCATACAAGTACGTGTGGTTTGGGGATTTTGGCGGGCTATCTAAATTTAAGTTCCAACAGACATAACCTAATCACAATCAACAAATAATTCACAAATGTCCGATTTATTAATTTTAGTCCATCCCACTAAAGAACTAAAATTGAACTCTTAAATAAAGATAGAATAAGTTAATATTGTTCAGTCATACCCTATACAACTTTATTGGAGATAGTGTATCATCGTGAAGAATATCAGTAATCGCCAATAGCTAATAGACCGCCTATAGCTCTCCAAGTTATCATATTTACTCATATGACCACATTTTGAACTTGGATATTTTGACTTGTCCAGAAGCCATGTTTCAATAGACACTATTGAAAACATAACGTTAAGATTTAACATCCAATACATCAAAATTCCATACAATGATATTCTACTCACATTTAATAAATGGAGCCACGATGTCCATATCTATAAATGAAGTTCTCTATCGATTAACAAATGAATACCACCAAACTATCGAGGATAGACTATGCTATATAATCGTACTCATTGATAGCTCAAATGATAACATTTGCAACCATAAGTCCATCATTTATCTCAGGATAGAGATAGACTCTCCGATTGTCTTCAAGTGAACTTTTATCCATTGACGGTTCTAGATAAAGTATTTCACTGTGATCCAATTCAATGCACCCAGTGCACTAGATTTTTTTGCCCAAAGACACCACACTTTGATGATTTTGGACTCATCATAACACATTTGATCCCACTTAAATGCTAGTAAAAGAATCTACAACTTTGACAAGATAATTCAAGACTAACTAAAGAATTGTTTCTACCTCATACATATCTAGATGTATGAACAATTCTTCTTTTCTCATAGTCGTTTTACGTTATGATTATTTACTTTTGACAATTATAATAATTAAACTATAAATGATATAAGATTTGTTAAACTAGAAATCACTTTGTTAATATGAAAAGTTGTCAAAAACATTATTACACTCTTGCTATTGAGCATAATCCTAACAATCTCCCACTTGCTCTATAGCAAGTTTGTCATATCTCTCATCCCCATGTTCTCTAGATGCCCATCAAAACTCTTTTATGGAAGAGCCTTTGTAAAAGGATCCGCTAGATTTTCTGCTAACGCGATCTTGATAATCGTCACGTCACCCTTATGCATAATTTCCCACAGAAGAAGATACTTTCTTTCAATGTGTTTCCCTCTCTTATGACTTCTTGGTTCTCTCGAATTAGCCACCGCTCCACTATTGTCACAATAGATAGTGATCTACTTATTCGCATCAGGAACCACTTTAAAGTCAATCAAGAATTGGCGGAGCTAGACATCCTCTTTAGTAGCCTCGCATGCGGCAGCATACTCTACTTCCATGGTGAAATCACCAATACAAGATTGCTTATTACTACTCCATATGAATGCCCCTTCTCCAATAGTAAACATAAATCCTAATATTGATCTCCTTGAGTTAGCATCTGACCAAAAATCTGAATCTATATACCCAACGGGAATTAAATCCCCAAGCATATAATCTCTCGTTCTCTTGAGATACTTGAAAATATATTTGACTGTCGTCTAGTGATCAGAACCAGGTTTCGATTGAAACCTGCTAACTATGCCAACAACAAAACAAATATCTGGTCCTATATAGAGCATTGCATACATGAGACTCCCAACTACCGAGGCATATAGAACTCTACTCATGAATTGCTCTTCATTCTTATTCTTAGGAACTTGTTCCTTAGAAAGTTTAATTCCATGTCTGAAAGGTAACACACCTTTCTTGGAATCTTGCATGGAAAACCTGTACAAGATTTTATCTTTGTATGAAGATTGGGATAATGCAATCGTTCTATTTTTTCTATCCCTTATAACTTGGATACCAAGAATATAACTTTCTTCACCTAAGTCTTTCATATCAAATTGTTTTGCTAACCATTCTTTTACTGATGTCAATACTTCTACATCCTTTCAGATGAGTAGTATATAATCAAAGTAAAGAACTAGGAAAACCAACTTGTCACCTTTAATCCTTTTGTATACACATGGTTCATCAAGGTTTTGAATAAATCCAAAACTGTTCACGGCTTGATCGAACCTCATGTTCCAGGATCTGGATGCTTGCTTCAATCCAAATATGGATTTTTGCAACATGCATACCCTTTCCTCTTGGCCTTTTTCAATGAATCCTTCTGGTTTCATCTTATAGATGCTTTTGTCAAGACTTCCATTAAGGAAAGTTGTCTTGACGTCCATTTGCCAAATATCTAGGTCTAGAGATGCTGCAATGGATAAGAGTATCCTAATGAATTTAAGCATGGCCATAGGTGAGAAGGTTTCTTCATAATCGATACCTTCCTTCTATGTATAACCTTTAGCTACCAATCTAGCGTTAAAAGTTTCCACATTTCCATCCATTCCTATTTTCCTCTTGTATACCCACTTGCACTGAATGAGTTTTATCTCTTTAGGCAAGTCTATAAGAGACCATACCTTGTTTTTGAACATAGATTTGTTGACGTTAATTTCTGGATATGCAAACAAGGATTGGATTTCGGCTATCAATTCAAAGAGAAAAAGATTAGAGAAAGTAATCAAGACACAAGTTTTACGTGGTAAAACTCCGATGACCGGAGAAACGTCCACGGGTGGTTGAATGATCAACCGAGCCAAAATCCACTATAAATTTGTTATGTTACAATCTCTCGATCTCTCTTTCTTCTCTCTGTATTTTTCTATTGATTGCTGTCTATATCTTATTTTGGTGAGATTATGGGTCTATTTATATGTTTATAGAGCCTTAATCTGCTTTATACAAGTAATAGATCTTTGTGTTTAATTACAATTATTTACTTGCTTGAAGCTGATTGTCTTCTTTCCCATTTCAGAGTCTTGTATTGAAATCGAATGGGATTCTAGTAGTGCAGTCCAATTTGGACTTATTTCCTTATAAGAACGTTGTCTTTTTAAAGAAATAAAGTTGTCCCCTGATTGGGACCCCTTCCAACTTAGTATTCTGTTCTTTTTGGGATTCCTTGATATGGATATCTTCGTGTATCCTTATGACTTGATCCATGTGAGCTATGCACTGGGGCTTTTATTTGGTTTTCATCATGTTTGTCCCGAGTAAGAGAAATACCTGCTGGTCCCGAGTAGTGCCATTTGATCCCGAGTAACATCATTTGATCCAGAGCAGAAGCGTCATTTAACCAGTCCCGAGTGTCGTTAGCTGATCCCGAGTAATATATAATGTCGATTGACCCTGAGTGGGGTTTGTTCAATATCTGCTTACTCGGGTTCTCTTCTTCTATGATGTCTTGTAGGATATTTTCTGAATGCTTATTCAGATGTCCACCTGGCAATTTATCCTCTTTGTTTGATGACGTGTTCATACGATAAAATTCACATACGACAATACCCCCTTAAAATATTTTTGCTGAACAAGGTTTCTTCGGGCAAAAGTATTTTAATTAGTTTTTAATATTTTTTAATATTTTTTCAGTACCCGAGTAATTATCTTGTCATAATGACGTGTCTTAGTGGTGACCCTGCGAATTCGATTTGTCTCCTTACACGAGCTTTAATGATAGCGACATTTTGGAGTTCTGACGGGGAAAACCAGTTCTCTTTCTGACACGTGCCTCTTGCCTCTTCGTTTTTCAATATCATTTATGAGAAGTGACTCACGCGTTTCCCCGTGCACCGCCTACGTCATCAATCCTTATCATTGTTTTTCCCGCCTTGAGATCTAGGGTTTTGTGCTTTTATTTCTTTAAATTCTTCACTGAGACAGAGTTGGTTCATTCTTAAAGATTTCTCAAGAGATTTTTTTTTCTTAAACCCAGATTTCCTTACGCAGAAGGTCGTGAATTTCAGATGAAGATCTTGCATCGGACTTTATTCAAGGTTAGTTTTAATGGAGCCATCTTCCCGTCATCGTCTTTTTAATGTAGCTCTTGATGCATTAGAACATGGGGATTTCCAGTTGGTTTCTTGTATTAGAAGATTACTGGAGGAAATCCCTGTTGATGAACCTCCATTTTTAGAAGTTGATGTTTCGGGGCTTCACCCTGATATCACATTTAGCCCTGTATCGAGTTCTTCATCTAGTTACAACGTCACTCTTCCCTTCCAGCCATTCATTGCCTGGTTTTTGGCTGAAGCAAGGATTGCTCCGGCTCAGTTGGCCCCAAATAGCTACAAAATTTTGATATTCCTGTGGAACATGTATAGCCGGGTGTACTTATCGTTGCCATCCCCGAATAAAATCAGGCACTTCTTTACACTGAGGCAATCGGTCAAGTCGGGGACTTACTTTCTCATGTATAATTCGCCAGATTGCTGGGACCCTAAGGGGACAAAAGTGAGTCAGAAAGCTGATATCTTCGATGACCCTTAAAATAGTGGTTTTATATGGGGATTTCCTACGTCCAACAAGTTCTGAAAGTACAGTTGGTTTTTCGCCGGAGGGAGTCTCGGGCTTGAAGTTACTGTTTCAGCTGGGGTTACTCGAACGGTGTTGAAGGTCCCCTGTTTCTTCTGTTCCCCCGAGATTTGGAACAATAAGAAAATCGAGTACAGCAAGGCGGAGCTGACCAGACTTGCTCGGGCAGCGGTTCGCACTTTGGAGAAGAGGAGCAAGACTTATCTCTTCGTTGAGTCGAAGATGATTGATTTCGGCTTCTTTAAAAAGATTTCGGGCTACCGCAGACGATGTAAGCGATTTTTGTAACCTTTTCCTTTTATTGTTATATATTGTTTTGGTTTGCATTCTGACGCGGTTTCTTTTTTCTTCTAAGTGTATAATATGGACGTCGTCTGCGATATTCAGGCTCGCCAAGTGAAGTCAATTATTCAGGCGAGTCGGAAAGAAGCTTCTCTTCAAGGTGCTGAAGGCATCGCCCTGCCTGAGTCCGACGAGGAGACTGATGTGGTTGAAGAGCAAATTCCCGAAGATGTCCCTGAGGACGTTTTTCAACCGACAGCTGGGGAAACTAGTGATCCAAGTGGCCCGACCGATACTCTGCCGCCTAGGGACGGGTAAGAAAAGAGTAAAGGTCTCGGTGAGGAGCCTACCGAGTTGATTGACACCGGTGATGAAGGTAATACCTCTACGGGACAGGTATCCATAGGTCCCGAATTTTTTAAAGCCTTCAGGGATGATACTCAGGAATATCTCGCAGCTGATCTCAGTTTCCACTGCTCTCGGGGTGAGAAACAGAAGGCATTCAACTCTCCAACTCGTCCTCTCAAGGTTTCTCAGGTGGTCTCTTTCATCGACTCTAACGATAAAGATATTATGGCTGAGACTTACTCAAGTGCTGATGTTGGAGCATCGGCGGATGGAAGGCTTCAGAGACGAACAGGGGTTCCCCTCCCCCCAAGGTTGAAGATCTAGGGGATGAACCCTCGGGGGTTCCTTTACATCCTTCTCCCCAGGATATACTGCGGGAGATGTCATCTGGTCGGGCTTTTATCGGGGACGATCGCTAGAGCTGTTTTTCGGGATGGCTCCCTTGCTGAATGTCTTCAAAACGTTTTTAACAGTGCATCTTATGTAAGTTATCTTTAACTTCCTTCAGTTGCTGTTTGTTTGGCAGATTTTTAATAAAACTCCTTTGTAGATGGTGGCCGAGTTCGCTGAGATGGTTCAGACGCAACAAAATCAAGCGAATAGAATAAGGTGTCTCGAAGCTCAACTGAAGGAAAGTGAGGACCAACGTGCTCGGGTTGACACGGCTTATCAACAAGAGGTTGGTTCTGCACAAGTTTTTGCCGACCACTGTCTAGCAAAGCAGATGGAGGCCGAGGAAAGGGCTTCTTCTGCAGAAGAGAAAGCAACATTACTTTAGAACTTATTATCTTCTGCCCAGGAATCAATGCTCAAGGCCAGACAGGAAACGGAGCAGTCTAAGTCGGCGTATGAGCAGAAAATTGAAGATCTAAAGCGCCAAGCGTTGACAGTCAAACCCTTATCCCGAGAGGCCATGCTGGAACTTGAAGAACAGGGTGTGGATCATTTCAAAAGATCCCCTACCTACGATGCTCTTCTCTTTTGAGAGTTTCAACGAGGATGGTTTCAGCTAGCGAATTCTTTAAAGTTATGAATTGGACAACTGAGAAGGCCCGAACCAATTGGGAGTTGTCAATCAAACATCATGGGGATCGGTCCTTGGAATCTCTCCAGACTCAGATGAAGGAATGAAGGGCTTACTGCCCGGTCGAGGCAAGGAGCCCCATCCTATGCATTTAGAGATTCTATCTGAACACTCCCTCTCGACCTTCTATGCCAGTCAAGAGTCGATTTTGGAGGGTGTGGAGCCTGATGTCGGGCCGATTCCAGGAGAAGATTACAACCAATGGATGGATGACTCAGTTGACACAATTGCTTGGCCTTCTAAAGAAAGTCTGCTCCGTGAGTACGAGATGGTGCCTGACCCAAGTCTTGGCAAGGGCTCGAAATCCTCACAGCCTTGATTTTTGTAGAATCGTTAAAAATTCTTTGAAATTCTTTGTAGACTTGTAGAAATTTGTAAATCTTTGTAAAGAATTCTTTGGAGATTTGTAGAAATTTGTAATTCTTTGTAAAGAATTCTTTGGAGATTAATAAAATCTCAAAGTTTTTCTTTTCTGTTTTCATTGCTAAAGAAATTTCTTGACTATTGCAGAGTATGTTTTTCAACTATAATGTTCGGGGTAGCTTCACCGAGTACCTTATTAAACCAGTTGTTTTCCGAATAGTTTTGACCGCCGAGTATCTTATTAAGCTGGCTAACTTTGATATTCGGGTAACTTCACCGGGTATCTTCATCGGGTATCTTATTAAACCGGTTTCCACCCAAATAATGCCAATTATCTTATTAAACTGGCTCTTGTAATCTTCATGCCAAGTATCTTATTAAACTGGCTAATTCTAATGTTCAGTTAACTTCACCGAGTATCTTATTAAACCGGTTGTCACCCGAATAATTTTAATGCCAAGTATCTTATTAAACTGGCTCTTGTAATCTTCATGCCAAGTATCTTATTAAACTGGCTAACTTTGATGTTCGGGTAACTTCACCGAGTATCTTATTAAACCGGTTGTCACCTGAATAATTTTAATGCCAAGTATCTTATTAAACTGGCTAACTCTGATGTTCGGGTAACTTCACCGAGTATCTTATTAAACCGGTTGTCAACCGAATAATTTTAATGCCAAGTATCTTATTAAACTGGCTATTGTAATCTTCATGCCAAGTATCTTATTAACCTGGCTAGTATTATTAACCTTGTCATCTTAAAACAGACAAATAGGTTTATATTTGTGTTTCATACACGGTTGCTACCCGAACATTACATCATGGCTGACCATAATCATATGTTCGAGTCCTTACACATTACCAAGGACGTCTCCCCAGTTTTGATGTGCAAGGGTTTGCCGAATCGTTAAGCTTTTTGAATTGCTTAACACAGCTACGCATTTCACCCGAATTTTTCCCGATAACGTCCCGAGCTGATGCATCGAGTTTGCCTTTTTACGAAGGTCATTTGACCTTGCTCGGCTAGGATGCTCCTTTGAGCTTCTCTGCCCATTCGGGATTTAATGGTCCCGAGTATTCTATTTGCATGTTCTTATTATCATGCTTGTCTTCCATATGTTCTTATTATCATATGCTTGTCTTCCATATGTTCTTGTTATCATATGCTTTCTTTTGGAAATCCCGAGTTCTTTTTTTTATTCATAACTACAAAATCAATAAAGTTTTAAATTCCACAGTTAATATTTATCCTAACTAAAATTGTCCTTACTAGAAAAAAGAACAAAAAATAATTTAAGGATAGAAAATCTTCAGATATTGGGCTTTGGATGGTCGGGGTAAAACCCCTCCATTAGGTCGTGTAATCCAATATGCTCAATGACCAGCTATTCCTTCGACTTTGTACGGGCCTTCCGATTTGTCAGTCAGGGAACCTGCAACTTTATTTTTTGTGTTCAATGACACCTTCCTAAGTACCAGGTCTCCTAGCTGGAATTTTCTGACCCGAACGTGAGAGTTGTAGTGGCGAGCTACTCTTTGCTGTTATGCCATATTTCGTATTCGGGATTTCTCTCTTTTCTCTTCTAGCTCATCTAGACTTTGTAATAGCATATCAACGTTTTGATCTTCATCGTATAGCCTGACCCGGGGTGACGTATATGACGTTTCTATAGGAATAACAACTTTTGTTCCAAATGTTAAAGTGAATGGAGTTTCTCCTGTTGAAGTTCTCGCTGTTTTCTGATACGCCCATAACACTTCGGGAAGCTTTTCAACCCAGCTTCCTTTCTTGGCATCTAGCTTTGCTTTGATTGTGTGCTTCCACCTGCCCATTTGTCTGAGGGTGGGCAGGTGTGGCATAGTAATTGGTAATCTGGTACTCTTTGCACAACTGTTTACATTTCAAGTTATCGAACTGGGTGTCGTTGTCAGAGATTATAGTGTTTGGTACTCTAATATAAAGTATATTCTTTTTCACGGAATTTATGGGAATTTGTGGTGTTTGCTTATGTGATGTGCACTAATGCTTCAGCTTCTACCCACTTCATGAAATAGTCAACGGCTACTATTGCATGCTTCGCTCCACCCTCTGTCCCGGCTGGCATTGAGCCGATTAGATCCAAACCCCACATGGCAAATGGCCATGAGGATGTGAGGTTTCTGAGCTGCTCAGGGGACTGTTGGATGTCATTAGCAATCCTTTGGCAAGTATTACAACTTTCTGAACACTACTGTGCATCTGAGAAAGAGTAGGCCAATAATAGCCTTGCCTGAGTACCTTGTGTGCCAAACTTTTACCAATAGTGTGGTTTCCGTAAACTCCTCCATGGATTTCCTGTAATATCCGATATGCATCTTCTTCTGATACACATCTTTGGAGTGTTCGGGAATACCCCCTTCTGTATAGTTCTCCTCCAACCAACGTGTACCTGGCTGATCTATACCTAATGCGTTTTTCTTATAAGGGATCTTTCGGGAGCACGCCTTCTTCTGGGAACCTTTTTAGCTGAGTCATCCAACCGTCTGGCGGTGTTCAAATTTTTGAAATTTCCAAGTTTCTTGGTTCTGTTGTGCTTGTTTTAAGAAGATGCGCAACTGGAATAATCTTTGGCCTGATTGTGGTTGTTGCTGATGCTAGCTTGGATAATGCTTCTGCCTTTTCATTCTCCTCCCTATGGATCTGGGCAATCTTATATTCTTTAAATTTTTGGAGGAGATGTTTTGCAATGTCACGGTAAGCTATCATGCTTACATACTTGGCTTGGTACTCGTCCAGGACTTGGTTGACAACTACCTGTGAATCGCTGAATATCTCGACCTCATCTACCCCGAGAGCTATACAGACTCTGAGTCCAGCTAGTAGCGCCTCGTACTCGGCTTGATTGTTGGTTGCTTTGAAGTCAAACCTCATGACACATTTGACATCATCTCCTTCTGGAGTGCATACTACACTCCCTACCTCGCTGCCATGAGTGTTTGAAGAGCCATCAACATACAGTTTCCATGTGAAACTTTTACCCAACATCTTTTTTGCTTCCAGATTCAGTTTTGTGAATTCTGCTATGAAATCTGCCACTGCTTGCCCTTTGAGAGATGTCCTAGGGATGTAGTGGATATCGAATTCACTTAGTTCGATTACCCATTTGGTTAATCTCCCTGAAATCTCTGGTTTCTGTAAAATCTGCTTGAATGGGCAATCGGTGAGAACCTGGATTGTATGAGTCTGAAAGTATGACCTTAGCTTCCTTGATGCTGAAACTAGTGCCATCTTTTCTGCCTGTGAATATCTGGTCTCAGCTGGTAAAAGTGCCTTGCTGGTGTAGTATACTGGCTTTTGTACTCCATCTTCTGTTCTGACTAGGACTGAGCTTGCTGCCAGTTCTGTAATTGATAAGTACAGTTGGTGTGTCTCCCCCATATGAGGTTTTGAAAGGATGAGAGCCTTTCCTAAGTATTCTTTAATTTTTAAGAATGCGTGCTCGCACTCTTCACTCCATTCAAGTCCTTTCCCTTTTCTAATTACTTTGAAAAAAGGTGCATATCTGTCTGTGGCTTTTGAGATGAATCTTCCTAAGGAAGCCAGACATCCTGTTAGGCGCTGTACTTTTTTGAGTGTCCTCGGTGAAGTCATTTTCTACAGGGCTTAGATCTTCTCAGGGTTGACTTCGATTCCTCTTTGATGGACTTGAAAACCCAGGAATCTTACTGAAGGAAACCCAAATAAACACTTGTTTGGATTTAACTTCATTTGGTATCTCCTCAAGACATCAAATGTTTCTCGCAGATCTGAAGTATGCTTGTTTGCTGTGATGCTCTTGGCCAGCATGTCATCAATATATACTTCCATGTTCCTTCCTATTTGCCATGAAAATATTTTGTTGACCAACCTTTGATAAGTTGCTCCTGCGTTTTTAATCCAAAGGGCATCACATTTTTAATCCAAAGGGCATCACAATATAGAAGTATAAACCCTCATCAGTTGTGAATGCTGTTTTTTCTTCGTCAGCCTTGTTCATCCTGATCTGGTTATACCCTGAGTAAGCATCCATGAAACTGAGTAGCTCATGGCCTGATGTAGCGTCCACCAACTGATCTATTATCGGAAGTGGAAAACTATCTTTCGGGCATGCCTTGTTCAGATCTGTGTAATCTACGCACATCATCCACTGTCTATTCTTTTTTTGGACGAGGACTACATTAGCCACCCATTGAGGGTAATTGACCTCTCTAATCGATCCTACAATGAGTAGCTTCTCTACTTCCTGTTTGATCACCTGACTTCTTTCAAGATTGAATGATCTTCTCTTTTGTATCACCGGTTTTGCATTCGGGTCTACTGTAAGATGGTGAGATATTATTCGGGCATCTATCCCGACCATGTCTTCATGACTCCAAGCGAACACATCCCTATATTCTTTAAACAGATCAATGAGGCTTTCTTTCAAGGCGATTTCTTCAACCGGTTAAGTTTTGGATTCATTCGGCTCTTCTCTTGGATCGAATTCGAATGATAGTGGCTTTTCGTTCTGACTTGGCTGTGTTATAGTGCAAACCTGGTTATTCCTGTCCTTGTATACGGACAGGTTAGCTCTTTGGGCCATCTCTTGGGATCCCTTGACTATCCCGACCCTTGTTCAGTCAGAAATTTCATCATTAAGGCATAAATGGCTGTTACGCCCTTAGTTTTATTC
Source organism: Dipteronia dyeriana (assembly GCA_032871835.1). Taxonomy (NCBI): domain Eukaryota; kingdom Viridiplantae; phylum Streptophyta; class Magnoliopsida; order Sapindales; family Sapindaceae; genus Dipteronia; species Dipteronia dyeriana. Next base: position 46,121,221 of record CM065299.1, on the reverse strand, counting down.
AGGAATGGTCGTCCCAATAGAGCATTATAGGCCAATTCTCCAAGTTTACCACCACGAAGTCGAGCAATACAGTTCTCTGGCAAGATGCCACTCCAATCTTTACCAATAGCTTTACCATCCCGAGTGACCTGACCTCAACTCCCCCGAATCCCTGAGTGGGGAATGGAAGGGTTGTAGGTCCTTTCGGTCTAACCTGATTTGATCGTAGACGGCTATATTGAGAATGTCTGCTGAGCTTCCATTATCTATCAGGATTCTTCTGACTTCCCGGTGACCAATCCGGGCACTTATGACCAAGGTGTCATTTGGCCGAACATCAACGCCATGTGAGTCTCCTTCTGTGAATGTTATTGGGTCCCATCCTTCCTTTACCCTTTTCGGGTCTGGCTTGACTGAGTTTACATCAAAGTTTTTTCTTGTTTCTACTGCTTCTCTGATTTCCTGAGTTCGCTCTCGGTTACTTCTTCCAGTTGATGGTCCTTCAAAGATCGTATGTATTACTTGATTGGCCTCTGGACTGGCCCTCTGATTTTGACCAGAGGTGTGATCGGCCCTGATATCTTTCTTTGCTTTTGATTTTTCATCCCTTTTTAAGAGTACATCATGTAGATGTTCTTTCTGAATAAGGGTTTCTATGTAATCTCTGAGCTGGTAACACTTGGAAGTCTCATGACCGGTTTCCTTGTGGAACCTACAGTATTTGGTTGTATTTCGCCGAGCAAACAGAGATTGACGGCGTGGCTCTTGTACCATATTCTTTGTTTCCAGAATGGCCAGGATTTCCTCCTGTTTTTTTAAGAGGGGTGTAGTTGGCATACCTGCCTCGGTATTTTTCCGTGGTCTGTTCGGTGTTACGCCCATTACCCCCGTCCTTGCTCTTTTCTTTGTCGTTTCCTTTATATTTTCCCTTCTGGTTCTACACCTTTGACTCGGCGTCCTTCTATTCGGGTTTTCCCCCATGCATGTAGCATCCTCCCGTGGCTAACTCTTCCTCCTCGGCCAATGTATATCCTCTCGCCATATCCATCATGTCTGCATATCTGGTCAGTCGGGCTCTTCTTAAATCAAAAGATAGCCGTCCATTCTGCAGGTTGTTGATGAATGCAACGATTATTGCTTCATCGTTTGCAATGCCAATTTCTGATACTGCTTGGCCAAATCTCCCCAGGTATTTCTTCAGCGACTCATCTTTCCCTTGCTTTATTTGAGAAAGGTAAGCCACTGACTTTTTCCTGTGAACATTGCTCAGGAATTGCCTTGAGAAGCTCCTGCTCAATTCACTGAAACTTCTGATGCTTGCTGGGGGCAATCTCCCGAGCCACCTAGAACCCATATCTCCCAGAGTTTGTGGAAAATTGAGACATAGTAAGGGATCACTGTGGGCATACTAAGCCATGATACTTTTATAGCGTCTCACGTGCTCCTTTGGATCTATATCTTTCTTAAACTGCTCTACGTGTGTCATCCTAAACCTTTCTGGGAATGGGGTCCACAAGATTTCCCTAGTGAATGGACTGTCAGAATCGTCATCAGATAAATCGTTATAGCCATAACGTCTGACTAGTGCGTCCATTTGACGTATGTTGTTTTCGACCTCTCGAGTTAGGCTCTGGATTACGACGTCTTTGCCTCCCACTAGACTTCCCCGATGGTCGAACAGCTGAGTGATTGTCATTCCTTTTTCTGGCTCTTCACTTTGATGCCGGGTTCACGTATGATTCCTTGATGATGCTTGCGATGGTGCCGATCGCTATCTTCTGATGACAACTGATCCCTGTGCCGGTCATGTTTGCGGTGTCTAGTACGGACTGTCTGATCCTGGTTCTGCTTCTGGCATGGTCATTCCTCTTCAGGTGTTTCACGTCCAGCCTGTTTGATTGGAGTAAGGTTCCTTCCAACTACCACCGAATGAAGCCTTGCAGGTGGGAGGTTTGGAGTTTGTGCTTCTGTAGCCAGTAGATCAACTTCTTCATTTCCAGTGTCTGCCACCAGTTGTTGAAACGCTTCTCGAAAATGTTATGTCAGATCTCCACTGGTCGGAGGAACTTGCTGGATCCCTGCCAGGAATGTAGCTTGGTTTTCTGTTGTTGCAGTGAGATCCCGAGAGGTACTGCCAACATGGAAGTTATCCAGAAATTTTTAGACATCCCCAGAATTGCTTCTGCTTCTGCTTCCTGCCATCGCTTTTGATCAAGTCGAAGGTTCAACAGACCCTCCTTCTAGCGCCAATTGTTGACGTTGATTTCTGGATATGCCAACAAGGATTGGATTTTGGCTATCAATTCAAAGAGAAAGAGATTAGAGAAAGTAATCAAGACATAAGTTTTACGTGGTAAAACTCTGATGACCGGAGAAACGTCCACGGGTGGTTGAATGATCAACCGAGCCAAAATCCACAATGAATTTGTTATGTTACAAGCTCTCGATCTCTTTCTTCTCTCTGTATTTTTCTGTTGATTGCTGTCTATATCTTATTTTGGCGAGATTATGGGTCTATTTATATGTTTATAGGGCCGTAATCTGCTTTGTACAAGTAATAGATCTCTGTGTTTAATTACAATTATTTACTTGCTTGAAGTTGATTGTCTTCTTTCCCGTTTCGGAGTCTTGTATTGAAATCGAATGGGATTCTAGTAGTGCAGTCCAATTTGGACTTGTTTCCTTATAAGAACGTTGTCTTTTTAAAGAAATAAAGTTGTCGCCTGATTGGGAACCCTTCCAACTCAGTATTCTGTTCTCTTTGGGATTCCTTGATATGGATATATTCGTGTATCCTTATGACTTGATCCACGTGAGCTATGCACTGGGGATTTTATTTGATTTTCATCATATTTGTCCCGAGTAAGAGCAATACCTGCTGGTCCCGAGTAGCGCCATTTGATCCCGAGTAACATCATTTGATCCCTAGTAGAAGCGTCATTTAACCAGTCCCGAGTGTCGTTAGCTGATCCCGAGTAATATATGATGTCAATTGACCTTGAGTGGGTTTTGTTCAATATCTGCTTACTCGGGTTCTCTTCTTCGATGATGTCTTGTAGGATATTTTCTGAATACCTATTCGGATGTCCACCTGGCAATTTATCCTCTTTGTTTGATGACGTGTTCATGCGATAACATTGACATATGACAAGATTCAATTTCGGATTTCACTGTCTTTTGCCAATGGCGCCAATCAACATCTTCCATTGCTTCCTTATACGTATAGGGGTCATCGTCATCCGGGAGATTCTCTACAGATTCTCCTACACTGATGTATTTCTTGGGTTATATACTAACCCTTCCACTACGACGAGGGATTATAGATTATTAATCTTGAGTTGAATCAAAATTTACAATTGGGCTAGGTTATGAAACCTCTTGTGGAATTGTATCTCCTGAAAGCTCATTCGGGATAATTCTACTTTTAGGCACACAATTATTCATATAGCCCTCTTCTAGAAATTTAGTATTTGTCTGAACAAACACATTAAGATCTGAAGGACTATAGAAATAATATCCTTTGGTTCCTTTTGGATACCCTACAAATATGCATGTTTCTGAACGGGACTCCATCTTTTCTGTCTTTCTTTTTAACACTTGCGTAAGACATCCAGATATCCTTAAGTGTTGTAAACTAGGCTTTCGCCCAGTCCACAACTTATGTGGTGTTTTAGGAACCGACTTAGATGGTATATTGTTTAGAATGTACATGACAGTTTGTAAAGCATATCCCTAAAAGAATTAGGAAGCGTTGAATAACTCAACTTAGACCTAACCATATCCAAAAGAGTTTTATTTCCTCTTTCTGCCACCCCATTTTTTTTTGGTGTATCTGGTGCAGAAATCTGAAAAGTTATCCCACTATCAATAAGATATTGCTGAAACTCACAGGATAGATATTCTCCACCACGATCAGACCTCAAGAATTTTATGCGTGTCTCAAGCTGATTTTCTACTTCAGATTTAAATGCTTTGAACATGTCAAAAGCATCTGACTTATATCTCATGAGATACATATAGCCAAATCTTTAGTAATAATCCGTGAAAGTGATGAAGTACTTATATCCACATCTAGCTTGAATGCTCATAGGTCCACACACATCGGTGTGTATCAATCCTAAACATTCAGTGGCTCTTGTGCCTTTGGTCGTGAAAGACCTTTTTGTCATCTTACCTTCCAGACAAGATTCTCAAGTTGGTAGATCATCAACCTTTAAGTCACTTAAAGGTCCATCACTAACCAATCTATTGATCTTATTAAGGTTAATATGACCTAGGTGCAAATGCCATAGGTAAGTTTCATCTTTTGATAATTTTACTCTTTTATGATTAGGTTCCGTTGATTCCATGTCTAACAAGTGAGAGATATTTCTATGCAAATAGAATAAACCATTTTCCAATGTACCTTTGCAAATAATTTTATCATTCTTACTAATAATAAAAGCTTTATTAAAAGTAATCGAATACCCAAATTTATTTAAACAAGAAACTTAAGTTAAATTTCTCTTGAATTGAGGTACATAATAAACGTCTATTAAATCTAAATGCATATTAGAATATAAACTAATTCTAATATCTCCCACTACACTAGCAGACACCAACGCTACATTGTCTAAACGCAAGTTGAATTCATTCACATTCTTTATATTCCTTTGTACATTTTCACCACAAATGAAACACTTTCCTTTGATCTTGGTTACTTTCTTGGTCTCCTTCTAGGTAGGCCCAAATTGCTTTTTCTTCTGTTGTTTCTTGACCTTCTGACGGGTCTTAACAGTAGCAACTTTACCAACCATATGAATCTCTTGACCCTTGCCTTTAACAAGAATATTTTTGGTACTTTGAACATCTTACATCAGGCCTTGCAAGGTGTATTCCTTATAGTTAAAGGTGTAGTCGAACTAATCAAAAGAATCCGACAGTGAGTTGACAATCATGTCAATTTTTGTCTCACCATCTATCTCAGCACCATTGAGTTCAACAATATTGAGATGTGCTATGACTTTCAAAATGTGATCTTTCACAGCCTGTCCAGGTTTTATCATGAGATTCATGAAAGTAGTCACTGCCTCTCTCTTAGTCGTTCTAGACCTTATAGCAAACATCTCTTCCAGAGACATCATTGATACTCGTCTTTTTGCTCCTCGTTAGATTTATTAATAGGAGCAGGTGTTTTAGGAATAGACAGAATGAACTTATGGTTTGTCAACTTGCAACAACAACCCAATTTTCCTTTTCCATTTGACATAATTATCATCAATTTAAGTATTATCTTTTAGGATGTTTGATTAGAGATGTGGTAATGATTTCTTTTTAATAACAAAAATTATATAAGTAAACAATCATGATAAAGCACTTTCGAATATTTATCTTGAATTAATAAAATAAATCAATTGTAAAAATTCAACGGTAATCCAACACCCATAAATGTCACGCTTCCTTTGGGAGTTCGCACCACTTACTAGTTGGACTAAGTCCCACGTAATTGTTAACATAATAACCAGCGTTTTCAATTTTAGACTTGCAATTTTATTAATAAGAACTCTTGGGAGAATATTAATAAAATCACATTGAGTGTATTACCAAGTTATCGACCTTCAATATATTCCCTCACGAATATCCCTTCTTTAGGAGTAGATATCATTTGGGTTAATTGTCAAGTCTATCCTTGTGAGGAAGTATCTTGCTAAATTCCATTCATAAATACCCCATGGGGGGTTATTACAAGAAACATAAAACTCAACTAAACTTGGAGGCCGTATGCATTCCAAAACACATTCTCCCACTCAATTATTTAAGGTGTGTGACTGAATTCCAAATAATGATTTACCAAGTTATCTAGATGCCAATTAGATACCTAGACCATTCAATGCATGTTCTTACCAAAAGATATATATGAGTGGCACTCCAATTCTATATGACATGTTATCAAACAATGACAAACATCACAATATTTACAAAAATATAAATAGCTTCAATTTTTGTCCATCCTATAAAAGCAAGCAAATTACATATGTCTTGGAATACAAAAACTCCTTTCTTGGTGAACAAGTCTTCACTCGACCTTTGTCGTTTAGACTACCTCGGCTGCATCCCATTGGCATGCGCATGCCACAACCCCATAAAGGGCTGCCATGCACAGCCCATGGCTTCCATAGGGCTACCGTGCGCAACCCATGCCACAACAATTGTGGCCGCGTGCTCTTCGCACGCACGTTTGTTGTTATGGCTCGCACGGTCCAAAACTAATTTTGGTTGCTTCTAATTCTTCAAACCTTCAAGTCTTCTATAGTTGAATGTATTACGAAAGAATTTTAAATAAAAAAATACAGCAATTTTTTTTTACTACAATATAGTGTAGTATTTTTATTACAATAGCAAAATAAATAAAAATTTAGCAACTACCAAGAAGGAAATTATGGCGATGATAGGCCACCCTTCTTGTTTTAATCTCAAAACAAAATACATTGAAATTCTAGGACCAAAATTGAGTAATAACAATCCACATATAAAATATATATATATATCCATACATTCCAATGTAAATATATATGAGAATATCTAGAATGCAATCTCTTTCTTAAACATGCATATATACAATAAAAGAAAAAGATTCAAGTACACATACATCAATTAATCAAGGGTACAACTAGCTCTGATACCAATTGTAGGGAAAATCGCGCAGCGGAAGCATGAAATTAAGGTTTGATATATTTAAAAAAAATCCCATTAATAGAAAGAACCTTAACCCTTTATTAATTGACGTATATTAAAAGTATCATATCTTTTTCTTGTGACAATTGAACTAGTGTCGAATTGAATCCGTAAGATCTTCCAATCCAATCACGAACGTGAATCACCTAAAAGTGTGGGCTTCCTTTCTTTAACTTGTATACACGTGGATGGAAATAAACAAAATCTTCTTCTTTGTTAGTCACAATAATCCTCTAAGAGAAAAACCTAGAACCTCCAATCACTTGTGAATTATCAATCAATTTGATTGAAACTCATGTGAACTTTGGTTCGATGTTGTACACAAAACCCTTTTGATGCAATTGATGCAAAGGATACCAGTGTACTATCAAAAACAAAAACACTCCATCTTTTCTCTATGCTAGACCGAATTCTTCACACAATGAGTTAGACGACGTTTTTTTATAACAACAAAAAACAAATAAAAAACAACTTCTCACACCAAAAATTAAGGCTTGGTCAAAATTATATATAGGAGTATATATAGGTGCCGAAAATCCTCCTAGAATGAGGATTTCTACTTCACCAAGACTCCTATCAAAATTTGGATTCAATCCTCTTAAAAAAAGGATTTATTTTACACACCAAGACTCCTAATGTATTTAGTTTAGGAGACCTAATCCTCTTCTAAGAAGGATTTACTTGGTGGACAAGAATCATATCCTTAGGTGGATTTACTTGGTGACCAAGAATTCTTTTCCAAAAAGAATCCTTTTCCAAAAAGAATTCTTTTTTATACCAAGACTCCTAATCCAACTCAAATAGTGTATTTATTCAATAACCAATTATTGAGTATAATTAAATTGTGACTAAATTAAAACTTCATAATTTGACCAATTGTCAATTAAAGTTTTAATAGCAATCAAATACTTCCTAATTTGACTAGATAAATAAATTCATATTATTTATCTACTTATCAAAAATAGTATTTGATACTTATCATATTACCAACAATAATATGACGATAGGAGACCTACTCCTACTATAAAAAAGATTTTGACTTTTAATTAAACATTTAATTAATTAATTAATTAATTTTCGTTTAATTAAAAAATAAAATAAAATAAAATATTAAGCTAATATATTTAGCCTTGCCCCCCAAGACCACACATGGGCATATATATTATTTTTCTTATTTTATTAAATCCATTGTGTTAGGATTATACTCGATAGCAAGGGTATAATATTGCATTTGACAATCTTTTCATATTAATAAAGTGATTTTTAGTTTAACAAATCTTATAGCGTTTATAGTTTAATTATTATAATTGTCAAAAGTAAATAATCATAAGGTCAAAAGACTATGAGTAAAGAAGAATTGTTCATACATCTAGATATGTATGAGGTAGACACAATTCTTTAGCTAGTCTTGAATAATATTCACAACTTAAGATAATAGGTTGGATGCCTTTATCTTGTCAAAGTTGTAGATTCTTTTGCTAGCATTTTAGTGGGATCAAATGTGTTATGATGAGTCTAAAATCATCAAAGTGTGGTGTTTTTGGCAAAAGAATCTAGTGCACTGGGTGCACTGAATAGTATCATAATGAAATACTTTATCTAGAACCGTTAATAGATAAAAGTTTTTCATTTGAAGACAATCGGAGAGTCTATCTCAATCCTAAGATAAATAATGGACTTATGGTTACAAGTGTTATCATTTGAGCTATCAGTGAGTACGATTATATAGCATAGTCTATCCTCGATAGTTTGGTGGTATTCATTTGTTAATCGATGTAGGACTTCATTTATAGATATGGACATCGTGGCTCCATTTATTAAATGAGAGTAGAATATCATCATATGGATGTTTGAGGTATTGGATATTAAATCTTAGCGTTAAGTTTTCAATAGTGTCTATTGAAACATGGCTTCTGGACAAGTCAAAATATCCATGTTCAAAATGTGGTCATATGAGCAAATATGGTAACTTGGAGAGCTACAGACGGTCTATGAGCTCTTCGGGATTACTGGTATTCTTTACGAGGATACACTTTCTTCAATAAGGTTGTCTAGGGTATGAATGAGTAACATCAACTTATTCTATCTTTATTTAAGAGTTCAATTTTAGTTCTTTAGTGGAATGAATTAAAATTAAATAGATCGGACCTAAGTGAATCATTTGTTGATTGTGATTGGGTTGTGTCTATTGGAGCTTAAATTTAGATAGCCCGTCAAGATCCCCAATCCACACGAACTTGCATGGATCACTTGATATATTCTATCAGACCAATTTAGGGGTCCATCTAGAATTCTATTTAGGCATGTGAACTTGTTTCTTTTTGTAAGAATAAGTCTAGTTCACATGTGGACTTTTTATTAAGGTCCAATAGATTTAATAAAATAAGAAAAATAATATATGACACATATACATGTGTTGGGCGGCAAGGCTAATTAAGAATAGCTTAATTATATTATTTTTATTTTATTATTTAATTAAATGGAAATTAATTAATTTGTTGATTAATTAATTATTTACTTAAAAGTCAAAATCTTTTTCCTAGTAGGAGTTGTTCTCCTAAAATTATACTATTATGTGTAGTATAATTAATATTAAAGACTATATTTGATAAGTAGATCAATAAAAGGAATTGTTTATCTAATCAAATTAGGAAATTTTTAATATGGTTACAAATATACTATTGAGTTGGATTAGGAGTCTTGGTTGAGGATAGAATTCCTTTTTGAAAAGGATTCTTAACCACCAAGTAAATCATTTTTAGGAAAGGATTTGTGATCCTAATCTATATCCTATGAAATTTGGCCAACCCATGTATATATACAAAAGGATAGAATTTCTTTTAGATAAGGATTCTTAACTACCAAAATAAATCCACCTAAGGAAAGAATTCTTGTCAACCAAGTAAATCCTTCTTAGGAAATGATTTATGATCCTATATATGTGTGTGTGTGTGTGTGTTATTTTCGGCCAGCCCTAAGAGATTCTTAGAGTAAAAATTTCGGCCAACCTAAGTGTTTTCTACGAGAGAATTTTGCTTGGCAAGAGAGAATTTTGAGAGAGAAAAATTTAGTATTTTACTCTAGACAAAATTCAATCAACTCTAAGATATAGGGTGTGGAATTCGGCCGAGGAGAAAAGAGAAAAAGAGAACATTTTTGATTTTGATAGTATACTAGTATCATTTACATTAAAAAGGTTTTGTGTACAAAATTAAATCAGGTTCACTCGAGTTTCAATCAAGTAGATTGATAATTCACAAGTGATCGGATGTTCTTGGATTTTTCTCTTGGAGGATATTTGTAACTAACAAAGAAAAGTTTTCTTTTGTCTCCACCCTCGGGTATACAATTTAAAGAAAGGGAGCCCACACTCCTAGGTGATTCACGTTCGTGATTGGATTGGAAGATCTTGCGGAATCAATTCGGCGCTTGTTTAATCGTCACGAGAAAAAGGTACGATACTTTTATATATGTCAATTAATCTAGGGTTAAGGTTCTCGTTGCATAAAAGGGAATTTTTTTATTTATACGCAAACCCTAATTTTCTAAATTTTCTCAAGCTTCCGCTGCGTGTGGTTTTTTCCCTTCATATTGGACCTAAATAAAAAGTCCACATGTGAACCAGACCCATTCTTACTAAAAGAAACAAGTCCGTATACCTTAATACAATTCTAGATGGACCCATATATTGGTCGGGTAGAATATATCAAGTGATCTATACAAGTTCGTGTGGATTGGGGATCATGACGGGCTATCTAAATTTAAGCTTCAATAGACATAACTTAATCACAATCAACAAATAATTCACTTAGGTCGATCTATTTATTTTAGTTCATTCCACTAAAGAACTAAAATTGAACTCTTAAATAAAGGTAGAATAAGTTAATATTGCTCATTCATACCCTAGACAACTTCATTGGAGATAGTGTATCCTCATGAAGAATACCAGTAATCGCCAAGAGCTCATAAACCGTCTATAGCTCTCCAAGTTACCATATTTACTCATATGACTACATTTTGAACTTGGATATTTTGACTTGTCCAGAACCCATGTGTTTCCCTCTCTTATAACTTCTTGGTTTTCTCGAATTAGCCACTGTTCCACTATCATCACAATAGATAGTGATCTTCTAATTCGCATCACTAACCACTTCCAAGTCAATCAAGAATTGTCGGAGCTAGACAACCTCTTTAACAGCCTCGCACACGGTAATATACTCGACTTCCATGGTGGAATCAACAATACAAGATTGCTAGATACTTCTCCATATGAGTACCTCTCCTCCAATAGTAAACACAAATCTTGATGTTGATCTCCTGGAGTTAGAATCTGACTGAAAATCAGAATCTGTATACCCAACGGGAATTAAATCCCCTCCAGAGTATACAAGCATATAATCTCTCATTCTCCTAAAATACTTGAAAATGTGCTTGACTGCCGTCCAGTGATCAGGACCAGGTTTCGATTGAAACCTGTTATGTATGCCAACAATAAAACAAATATCTGGTCTGGTGCAAAGCATTGCATACATGAGACTCCCAACTACAGAGGCAAATAGAACCATACTCATGAATTGCTCTTCACGCTCATTCTTAGGAACTTGTTCCTTAGAAAGTTTGATTCCATGTTTGATAGGTAACATACCATTCTTGGAATCTTGCATGGAAAACCTATATAAGATTTTATCTATGTATGAAGCTTGTGATAATGCAATTGTTCTATTCTTTCTATCCCTTATGACTTGGATACCGAGAATGTAACTTGCTTCTCCTAAGTCCTTCATATCAAATTATTTTGCTAACCATTCTTTTACTGATGTCAATAATCCTACATCATTTCCGATGTGTAGTATATCATCAACGTAAAGAACAAGAAAAACCAACTTTTCACCTTTAATCATTTTGTATACACATGGTTCATCAAGGTTTTGAATAAATCCAAAACTTTTCACGGCTTGATTGAACCTTATGTTCCAGAATCTGGATGCTTGCTTCAATCCAAATATGGATTTTTGCAACCTACATACCCTTTCCTTTTGGCCATTTTCAATGAATCCTTATAGTTTCATTATATAGATGCATTCATCAAAACTTCCGTTAAGGAAAGCTGTTTTGATGTCCATTTGTCAAATTTCTAAAAATAAAGATGCTGCAATGGATAAGAGTATCCTAATAGATTTAAGCATGGTCACAGGAGGGAAGGTTTCCTCATAATCGATCCCTTCTTTCTGTGTGTAACCTTTAGCTACCAATCTAGCTTTAACGGTTTCCAATATTCCATCCGTACCTCTTTTCCTCTTGTATACCCACTTGCACTCAATGAGTTTTATCCCTTTATGCAAGTCTATAAGTGACCAAACTTTGTTTTTGAACATATATTCAATTTCAGATTGCATTGCCTTTTGCCAATGACGACAATCAACATCCTCCATAGCTTCCAAGTACTTGTAGGGATCATCGTCGTCCGGGAGATTCTGTATTTATTCTCCTAGACCAATGTATCTTTTGGGTTTTTTACTAACCCTCCCACTATGATGAGGAATGGTAGGTTATTGACCTTGTATTGGTGCTTGAAAGCTCATTCAAGACAATTCCACTCTTAGACACAAAATCATTCATAAAGTCCTTTTTAAAAAAATTAGTATTTATCAAAACATATAATTTAAGATCTGAAGAACTATAGAAATAATATACTGTAGTTCTATTTGGATACCCTACAAATATGCATGTTTCTAAATGGAACTCCACATTTTTCTGTCTTTCCTTTTAACACATGCGCATGACATCCAAATATCCTCAAGAGTTGAAAACTAGGCTTTCGCCCAGTCAACACCTCGAGAGTTGTTTAAGGAACCGACTTAGATGGTACCTCATTTAGAATGTACATAACAGTTTGTAAAGCATATCCCCAAAAAGAATTAGGAAGCGTTGAATAACTCAACATAGACCTAACCATGTCCAAAAGAGTTCTATTTCCCCTTTCTGCCACCCCATTTTGTTGAGGTGTACTTGGTGCAGAAAATTGAGAAATTATCCCATTATCAATAAGATATTAATGAAACTCACCAGATAAATATTCTCCACCACAATTAGACCTCAATATTTGTATGCGTTTCTCAAGTTGATTTTCTACTTTTGCTTTAAATGTTTTGAACATATCAAAAGCATCCAACTTATGTCTCATGAGATACATATAGCCAAATCTTGAGTAATAATCCGTGAAAGTGATGAAGTACTCATATCCGCCTCTAGCTTGAATGCTCATAGGTCCACACACATCATTGTGTATTAATCCTAAACATTCAGTGTTTCTTGTGCCTTTGGTAGTGAAAGACCTTTTGGTCATCTTACCTTCCAAAAATTATTCACAAATTGATATATCATCAACCTTTCACTAACCAATCTTTTGATTCTATCAAGGTTAATATGACCTAGGTGCAAATGCCATAGGTAGGTTTCATCTTTTGATGATTTCACTCTTTTATGATCATGTTTCGTTGATTATATGTCTAACAATTGAGGGATATTTCTATGCAAACAGAATAAACTATTTTTCAATGTACCTTTTCAAACAAATTTGTTATTCCTACTAATAATAAAACCTTTATTAAGAAAAAATGAATATCCAAATTTATTTAAACAACATACTGAAATTAAATTCCTCTTGAATTGAGGTACATAGTAAATGTCTATTAAATCTTAATGCCTATAAGAATCAAAATTAATTCTAATCTCTCATACTGCACTTACAGATACCAATACTCTGTTGCCTAAATGCAGGTTGAATTCATTCTTATTTAGTATATTCCTTTCCTGGAACCTCTTTAAGGAACAACAAACATGATCTGTGGCTCCAAAATCTATGATCCAGGAATCTTTAGAATCTGCTAGAAAAAATGTTTCAAAATAATTAATATTACCTTCTTCCTTCTTGTTCAGAGACTTTGGGCAATTTCTCTTCCAATATCCCTTTTCGCCACAAAGGAAACACTTCCCTTTGATCTTGGTTACTTTCTTGGTCTCCTTTTTAGTATGCCAAAGTTGTTTTTTCTTTTGTTATTTCTTGATCTTCTTAACAGTAACAACTTTACCAACCGTATGAGTCTCTTGACCTTTGCCTTTCACAAGGATTTTCTCCGCCCGTGAACATCTTGCATCAGGCCCTACAATGTGTATTCCTTATTTTTCAAGGTGTAGTTCAACTTAAATTGATCAAATGAATCTGATAGTAAGTTGACAATCATGTCAATTATCGTCTCACAGTCTATCTCAGCAGTATTGAGTTCAGCAATGTGGAGATATGATATGACTTTCATCATGTGATCTTTTATAGCCTATCCAAGTTTTCTCTTAAGATTCTTGAAAGCAGTCACTGCCTCTTTCTTAGTCATCCTAGACTTCATAGCAAACATCTCTTCTAGAGACATCATTATATCAGTGGCAGTCTCTATTCCTTCATGTTGCTGTTGCAACATGTTGGAGATGGTGGCCATAATGTAACATTTGCCCATCTCATCTGATACTCATCATTTTGCTCCTCAGTAGATTCATTAGTAGGAGTTGGTGGTTTAGGGGTACACAGAACAAACTTTTGTTTTTCAACTTGCAGCAACAACCCATTTTTCCTTTTCCATGTGACATTAGTATCACCAGTTAAAGTATTATCTTTTAGGATATTGATTAGGAATGGGGTAATAATTTCTGAATAATAACAAAACTTATATAAGTAAACAATCATGATAAAGCACTTTCGAATATTTATCTTGAATTGAATAAAATAATTCAATAGTAAAATTCAACGGTGATCTAACACCCATAAATATTACGCTTCATTTGAGAGTTCACACCATCTACTAGTTGGACTAGGTCCCACCTAATTGTTAACATAATAACCATCGTTTTCAGTTTTAACCTTATGATTTTATTAACAAACGCTCTTGGGAGGATATCAATAAAATTGCATTGAGTGTGTTACCAAGTTATCGACCTTTAATATATTCCCTCACGAAAATCCCTCCTTTGAGAGTAGATATCGTTTGAGTCAATTTTCTAGTCTATCCTTGTAAAGGAGTATCTCGCTAAATTCCATTCTTGGATACCCTTTGGGGGGTTGTCACATGAAACATAAAGCTCAACTAAACTTGGAGGCCATAAGTGTTCCAAAAACCTTCTCCCACTCAATTATTTAATGTGTGTGACTGAATTCCACAGAATGATTTACCAAGTTATTTATATGCCAATTAGATACCTAAACCATTCAATGCAAGTTCATACCAAAAGAGATATATGAGTGGCACTCTCAATCTATATGATATGTTATCAAACAATGTCAAACGCCGCAATATTTACAAAAAAGTAAATAGGAACAATTTGGTCCATTCTAGAAAAGCAAGTAAATTACATTTGTTTTGAAATACAAAAACCCTAATCCTAACTTAGCAAACAAGTCTTCAAGTGGCCATCTATCCAAAGGTCTAGTGTCCGGGCACTTACGGGCCCGAGGCCTTGCATGGTTGCCCTGTGTGCAGCACTCTTGCTGCCACACCATAACAAGCGCAGTTGCGTGCTCAGTCGTGTGCGTGCTTGTTGCCTAGGTGTGCACGGACTGCCTCGGGTTGCACTATTGCTACCTTTTTCTGCTTCCAATTCTTCAACTCTTCGATTATTCAAAAACTGAATATATTACAACATTTTTTTTATTACAATAGTAAAATAAAAATAAACTTAGTAGCTACCAAGAAGGAAATTATGACAATGATAGGCCACCCTTCTTGTTACAATCATAAAAAAAAATACATTAAAATTCTAAGACCAAAATTGAACAATAACAAACCACATTATATATATATATATATATATATATATATATATATATATATATATATCCATACATTCTAATGTGTGTATATATATATATATGTGAATACCTAGAGTGTCATCTACTTCTAAAATATGCATATTCATAACAAAAAGAAACAGATCCATGTATTTATACATCAATTAAACAAGGGCACAACTAGGTTTTGATACCAATTGTAGAAAAAACACGTAGTGGAAGCGAAAATATCGATTGGTATATTTAAAAACAAAATCCTATAAAAGAATGGACCTTAACCCTTGATTAATTATCATATATTTAAAGGTATCGTACATTTTTCAAGTGACGATTGATGTTGCGCCGAATTGAATCTACAAGATCTTCCTATCCAATAACGAACGTGAATCACTTATGAGTGTGGACTCCCTTTCTTTAAATTGTGTGCCTGAGGATGGAAAACAAACAAAACCTTTTTCTTTTGTTAGTCACACTAATCCTCTTAGAGAAAAACGAAGAACGTTTGTTTTGTGAATTCTCAATCTATTGATTGAAAATCGTGTGAACCCGATTTCATATTGTACACAAATCCTTTTGATGTAAAGGATACTAGTGCACTATCGAAAACAAAAATGTTCCCTCTTTTCTCAATGCTTAGCCGAATTCTTCACACTTTGTTCTTATGAGTTGGCTGAACTTTCTCTAGAGCAAAACTAAAATTTTCTCTCTCGAAATTCTAGGCCTTGGCAGAATTCTGTCTCTAGATTATATATATATATATATATATATATATATATATATATATATATATATATATATATATATATATATATATATATACAGGTTGTCAAATCCTCTCAAAATTCTCGGCCTAATTCTGTCTCTAGATTACTAGGGCTTGACCGAATCCTTGACGGTGATATATATATGTATATATATATATATATATATATATATAGGTTGTGAAATCCTCACTCAAGGAGGATTTTTATTTCACCAAGACTTTTATCAACTTTCGGAATTCTACCACAATCCAACTCATTAGTGTATTATCCAATAATAGATTATTGAATATAAATTAATTGTGACTTTATTAAAAATTTCTTAATTTGACCAATTGTCAATTAGAGTTTCGATAGATATCA
Organism: Dipteronia dyeriana; assembly: GCA_032871835.1. NCBI lineage: Eukaryota > Viridiplantae > Streptophyta > Magnoliopsida > Sapindales > Sapindaceae > Dipteronia > Dipteronia dyeriana. Next base: position 46,104,568 of record CM065299.1, on the reverse strand, counting down.
AAGACTTCCTAATTTGACTAGATAAATAAATTCCTTTTATTTGTCTATTTAACAATTAAAGTCTTTGATACTTATCACACTACCAACAATAGTATGACACTAGGAGTCCTTTCTCCTACATTACAAAAAATTTTGACTTTTAATTACATAAATAATTAATTAATTTCTATTTAATTAAATAATAAAATAAAACAATATATTAGGCTAACTATTTAAGCCTTGCCGCCCAAGCATATATTTATAGACTATATATTGTTTTTCTATTTTATAAATCTATTGGACTTTAATAAAAAGTTTAAATGTGAACTAGACTCTTTCTTACTAAAAAAAAACAAGTCCACATGCCTTAAATTAATACATTAATATAATTTAAACAGCCAATTTAATAAAAAAATTACAAATTATATTCTTAATGTGTTAATGGAATGCTAATCACACCCCGTTAGGGCTGCCCAAGGATTTCCACATCCTCGGCCACCCATTCTAAAAACTTGAAAAGTTTCCACGTGTCTTGATCACAAATAACCGCACCTCTCCAAAACTTTTGGATTCCGAAATCCAAAAATAATTCTAGATAGACCCTGAAATTGGCCCGGTAGAATATATAAAATGATCCATGTAAGTTCGTGTGGGTTGGGGATCATGTTGGGCTATCTAAATTTAAGCTCCAATAGACATAACCTAATCATAATTAACAAATGATTCACTTAGGGTCGATCTATTAATTTTAGTTTATTCCACTAAATAACTAAAATTGAACTCTTAAATAAAGATAAAATAAGTTAATGTTCCCTATTCGTACATTAGACAACCTTATTGGAGACATTGTATCCTTATGAAAAATACCAGTAATTGCCAAGAGCTCATAGACCGCCTATAGCTCTCCTAGTTACCATAATTACTCATATGACCACATTTTGATCCTGGATATTTTGACTTGTCCAGAAGCCATATTTCAATAGACACTATTGAAAACTTAACGTTAAGATTTAATATCCAATACCTCAAAATATCCATAAGATGATATTCTTCTCACATTTAATAAATGGAGCCACGTTGTCCATATCTATAAATGAAGTCCACTATCAATTAACAAATGTATACCACCAAACCATCGAGGATAGACTATGCTATATAATCGTACTCATTGATAGCTCAAATGATAACACTTGTAACCATAAGTCCATCATTTATCTTAGGATTTAGATAGACTCTCTGATTGTCTTCAAGTGAAAAATTTTATCCACTGATGGTTATAGATAAAGTATTTCATTTTGATCCTATTCAATCCACCCAGTGCACTAGATTCTCTTACCCAAAGACACCACACTTTGATAATTTTAGACTCATCATAACACATTTGATCCCACTCAAATGCTAGCAAAAGAATCTACAACTTTGACAAGATAAAGGCGCCTAACCTTTTATCTTAAGTTGTGAATATTTTCAAGACTAACTAAAGAATTGTGTCTACCTCATACATATCCAGATGTACGATCAATTCTTCTTTGCTCATAGTCTTTTGACCCTATGATTTTTTACTTTTGACAATTATAATAATTAAACTATAAATGCTAGAAGATTTGTTAAACTAAAAATCACTTTATTAATATGAAAAGATTGTCAAATACATTATTACACTCTTGCTATTGAGCAGAATCCTAACACATTGATAGTTAGCATTTATGACTATTTTTGCCCTTCTAGATAAATTTTCTTGCATTTGCATTTAGATATTGATATCTAGGATTTGCACTTATTGTCTTCTTTAAATTCCTAGATAAACGTTTAGTGTAGCCTAGCATTGAGTGCATAATTGAATATTTCCATATATTCGCATATTGATTTGTGACTAAGTGGATTAGTGCATAAGTTTTTTGATCTAGAATCTCTATAAAGGCTTGCGGTTAGTAGTGATGAGTTAGTGATCGAGAATTGTGTGACGAGAGGTCAAACTAGGTTGTAATAATCGATACAATAGTGGATTTAAGGATCGGAGTAGCTAAGTGATTAGCCCGTGGTTTTTCCCATGCTTAAGGGTTTCCAAGTAAAAAAATCTGGTGTTATTTTTATTTTCGTATTTTTTAAACTTGTTTTGCATATTTGTTTATGTGGTAATTTGCTAATATTGATTAATGAAGAAAAGTTGGTAATTAACTTTATTGAAACCTATTCACCCCCTTTAGGTTAGGTTTGACATGCTTAGGGTTATTCTCAATTGGTATCAAAGTCGGTGTCTATACATACTTAGGTGATCCATGCCTTGTGTGTGTCTTGCATTTAGCATTTTGTATTTTGTTTGTTGCATTGCATTTGCACTAATCTCATTCACAAACCCTAAACACTATGAGTGGGAAAGATGGAGGAATCGAGGGTGCTTCAAGCAGAAGACCTCCGATAGTAAACTCTACCTCTTGGAAAGGCAAAATGGAGTCTTATCTTTGCCAAATAAATGACTGTGCATGGATGGAAATTGAAGATGGCTACACTCATCCAACAATGACTACCGAAGAGGGAGATGAAGTTCTCAAGCCTAAGTCTCAATGGAGTACAAAAGAATTTGAAGCATCCAAGTGGAACAATAAGTCAATGCATGCCATCCTTTGTGCCATGGACGACAATCAAAACAAGTAGATCCAAACCACTAGAAATGCAAATAAGGCGTGGGAGATTCTAGAGACGGCCATGAAGGAACTGAAGTAGTCAAGGATTCCAAGCTTCAAGTCTTACAAATGCAATTTAAAACGATTAAGATGGAGGTGCATGAGTGCTTCAATGACTTTCAAGTGAAGTTGATGGATATTGTCAACCAAAGTCATCAAATAGGTAACCAATATTCAGATAAGAGGATCAAGCAAAAGATTATGAGGTCACTTCTGGCAAGGTTTGAATCGAAGGTGATGGCACTCCAGGAGAATAATGACTGTAAAAATATGAAGCCAATTGAAGTCATTAGACGGCTTCAAGCTTATGAGTCTAGGTGGGCTCCTACAACTACAACTCCAAAGAAGCAAAAGAGTATTGAATTTAAGACCTCTAAGGTTGAAAAGGAAGAGGAGGACTCAGATGAGAAGATGGCACCCATGGTAAAAAGATTCAAGAAATTCATGAAGTTTGAGATGAAAGGTTTTAGGTATAAAGGAAAGGAAGTGAAGAAGAATATTTCTTTCAAGAAGGTGGAAAAATCACAAGAGAATGACTCCAGAAAGAGCATATAATGCTATAAATGTAGTGGGTTTGGTCACATTGCTCATGAGTGTGCAAATTTGAAGATAAAAAAGAAAGGAAAAGCTATGATGGCTACTTGGAGTGATAATGAAGACTTAGAAGAGGAAGAAAAGTCTTCAGATGATGAATATTGAGTAGCAAACTTTAGTGCCTTCTCATCATCTTGCAATTTCAATGAAGCAATAAAGTTATGAGTGACAAAGAAGAAGAAAATGAGAAGCTAGAATAAGTGGGTGACTCAAGTGATGAGAGTACTTCATCTAAGTCCAAGTTTGAAATGGATGAGGAGATAGACTATGAAGACTTCATGAAGTTTTTTGAGTGTTCTAGATTGAAGAAGAAGAAGGAGATTCAAAAGTTGAAAAGGGAGAATCTTGAATTATTTTCCAAAGTGACTCATTTGAGTTAGAAAGTGAAAAGTGTAAGAGAAATGGAAGAAAGTTTGAAGTTAGAGTTAGTCATGGTTAAAAAGAGTGAAGAAAGTTTGAAGAAGGAGCTTAGAGAGGCAAAAGAGTTGATTGCCAAGATGACCTCCGAAACCAAAAAGCTTGACAAAATGCTATCATGTGGGAAAATCCCTAGTGATAAGAAAGGTTTAGGATATGTGGAAGACATGGATACCACTTCCTTAAAGAAAACTACTTTTGTCAATAGTTAAGAGGTTAACAAAGACTAAATCCAACAATAACCAACAAAAGGGGTTGAAGTTGGAGAATCCTCAAAACAAGTTCAAACCATGGTTCCAACAAAAGCTTAAACTAAAGCTAAACCACAACAAGTTAGAGCATATCAAACAAGACCTCAACTTCCAAGGAGCTCTTAAACTCAACAAAGGCATCTCTATACTCAATCAAGAAGGGATGAAATCTCGTCTCAACCTAAAGGAGAAGAAAGAACCACATGTTTGCACAGGGCTATGGTATGAACTCTTAATTCACTCTTATTTGTCATTATTATGGTATTGAAGGCCAAATAAGGCTAAATTGTTTTAAATATTTCAATTTGTGTAGAATTCAAAGCGTGATTGAGAAAAATATGCTTAGATGAGCCAAAAAGCATGCACCTAGGAAACTTAGAGCCAATGAACCCCAGGCTTCTAAGAATGAAAATGTTGCTACTAAGTGGATTAGAAAAGATGACTGTTTTTGCTTTGTGGCTCAAGTAGCCTTGAAGGCCAAAGCCTCTAACACTTGGTAACTTGATAGTAAGTGTTTTAGGCAAATGACCAGAAACAAGAGTTTATTTAAGACTCTTGTGATGGAGGATGATGGATTTGTCACCTTTGGTGATGGGTCATGAAAAATGGTTACAGGGAAAGGTAACATATCCATTCCCATTTTGCCCTCCTTGCCCAATGCTCTAAATATAGATGGCTGGTAAGGTAATCTTATTAGTATATCACATTTAAGTGATGAAGGGCATTCAGTTATGTTTGGCAAAGTTGATTGCTCTATTCTAAAGGAAAATGGGCAAGTTTTATTGAAAAGCAATAGATCAAGTGACAATTGCTATTGCCTTGAATCTAATGAGATCTCTTACAACTTATCTAATTGTGAGCAAGTTTATTTGTGGCCTCAAAGACTTAGCAACATGAATTATAGGGACTTGAAAGTTCTTGAGAGGTTGAATATTGTGAGAGACCTTCCCAAGCTTGAGAAGAGGATTGATGGAGTTTGTAGACCTTGCCAATAGGAGAAGCATATTAAAAGTGTGCATAAAATGGGAAAATATCTTTCCACCAAGGTGCCATTGGAACTCCTTCATATGGACCTCATGGGTCTCATGCAATTGAGAGTTTAGGTGGTAAAAGATATATCTTTGTAGTGGTTGATGAGTTTTCTAGGTTCACTTGGATCATCTTTCTTAAAGAGAAGTCCAAAGCTTTTGAGAAATTCAAAATATTATGTGTCAAAATTTAAAATGAGAAAAATTCTCACATTAAGTGAATTAAGAGAATTAGGAGTGATCATGGGAAAGAGTTTGAAAATAGTAGCTTTGAAAGCTTTTGTAACGATCTAGGTATTTCCCATGAATTCTCGACCCATAGAACTCCTCAACAAAATGGAGTTGTGGAAAGGAAGAATAGGGTCTTACAAGAAATGGCTAGGGTGATGTTGCATAACAACAAGGTTCCTAGGAATCTATGGGTCGAAGTCTTCAGTACGGCTTGATATATAGGGAATAGAGTTTTTCTTAGACTCGGGACTAAACAAACATTCTATGAGTTATGGAAGGGAAGAAAACCCAATGTTAGCTATTTCCATATCTTTAAAAGTAAGTGTTATATCCTTATTGATCGAGACCAACTTGGCAAGTTTGATGCCAAGAGTGATAAGGGTATTTTCATTGGATGTCCACTCAATATCAAGGCCTATAGGGTTTACAACTTAAAAGCTTGAAGTGTCACAGAATTATCAAATGTTATCATTGATGATTGTCGTCCCAAAAATGATGTCCATGAGGAGGATGTCTGTGAGAATGTTGACCTTCATTTGAAGGAGTGTGGTGAGACTTCAAGTGATATAAAGTCAAATCATATTGGAAAGGATGATAAACCTCTTGATAGAGATCCCCCTTTTGACTCTAATGAACCCACTCATTGGGTTAGGAAACTCCAAGATAAAAATGATATCATTGGAGATTCCAATGCGAGTGTTAGTACTACTCAATCAAATTAGCTACACTTGTTACACCTCTCAAATTGAACCCAAAAGGATAGTTCCTAGACCTAAGAACTCTAATGTCATAGGCACTAAATGGGTGTTTTGAAACAATTTGGATGAGGATGGATTGAGCGTAACAAAGCTAGACTTGTAGCACAAGGATACTATCAAATTGAGGATATTGATTTTAAGGAGACTTTTGCTCCGATTGCTCATCTTGAGTCCATAAGGCTTCTCTTGTCCATGTCTTGTGTGCATAAGTTCAAATTGTACCAAATGGATGTTAAAAGTGCCTTTCTCAATGGCTTATTGCATAAGGAAGTGCTTATTAAGCAACCCAAGGGATTTATGGATCCACACCACCCCAACCATGTCTATCGCCTTCAAAAGGCCTTATATAGGTTACAATAAGCACCAAGGACTTGGTATGAGTGTCTTACTCTCTATCTTGTTGACAATGGCTACTCAAGAGGTAGTGTTATCAAGACCTTGTTCATAAAGTGCAACAAAGAATAACTTTTCATAGCTTAAATCTATTTTGATGACACTGTGTTTGGTTCCACTAACAAGTCAGAAGTTCAACAATTTGTTGATGTCATATCTCATGAGTTTGATATAAGTATGGTAGGGGAATTGAATTACTTCCTTGGTTTGCAAATTAAGCAATTGCATGATGGGATTCTCATATCCCAAGCCAAGTTTACAAGGAACCTTGTGAAGAAGTTTGGCCTTGAGAATCATGAGTACCACATTGAAACTTAGCAAGGATGCTAGTGGCAAGTATGTGGATCGAAGGCTTTATCGTGGCATGATTGGTAGCATGATTGATAGCTTGCTTTACTTAACCGTAAGTAGGCTCGATATAGTTTTTAGTATGGGTGTATATGCTAGGTACTAAGAAAATCCCAAGGAGTCCCATCTCTCTACTTTGAAGAGAATCGCTCGATATGTGAATGAGACATACAACAATGGGATATGGTACTCTTTTGACACTAATTCTAGCTTAGTTGGCTTTAGTGATGCAGATTGGGTAGGAAATTGTGATTATAGGAAGAGTACATCTGGTGGTTGCTTCTTCCTAGGGAATAACTTGGTTTCATGGTTTTGTAAGAAGCAAAATTCCATTTCCTTGTCCACAACCAAAGTCGAGTACATAACAGCCGGGAGTGCTTGCACACAACTCCTGTGGATGAAGCAAATGCTTGTGGAAAACGAATTTAATAAAGGTACTCTAACACTTTATTGAGATAACATATGTGTTTTTAATATTTCAAAGAATCTTGTTTAGCACTCTGGAATTAAGTATATAGACATTAGACATCACTTTATTAGGGAGCTTATTGAAAACTAATGCATTGCAATTGAACATGTTGGCACAAATGATTAACTAGCGGATTTATTTACTAAGCCTTTAGAATCAACTAGGTTCAAGTCACTTAGTAGGTCTATTGGGATTTGCTATATACTTTGATGGGTTTTGGTGGTTGACCCCATATAGGGAGCTCAAGTAAAGAGAGCAACCTTGCATTGTAGAAATAAGCAGCAAAATTGATCAACTTTATGCTATTTAATTAGTTACTTGAGAATTTGGTTATACATATATAATTATATGTACAAAAGACATCAGAATTATTTTTTCAAAAAAATATGGAATTCAATCTTGAAAATCAGAGATGAAAACCATGCAGGATAAAATCATAAAAAGCTTCTTAACTTCCTAATTTGAATTCGAAACTTAATGAATGAGTAACCAAAATTACCGGAACTCAATACTGAATATTATAAGTTCAACACCATAAAAATACAATAAATTGAACACAAGAACACGCAAGAATGCAATTTCCTAGAGATAGTCTAGAACATGAAATTTCTCAAAGTTTGTCACCTTTATAACTAATGCATGTGCATACATGAATAAATGTGTGCATGTGTCATATCAAATTTTGCACAACGATGTAGAGACACAAATATATGGTATGTGTGTATGTCTCTAGGCCTTGCAAGAGGAAAGAGGTCTCAAAATACCTTTAGCTAAGCAATTAAGCTCTGTTCCTCTTGTAGCCCTCACTTTGCTTGAATTGCTGTCCCATCTTCCTTGAAGCTTGATGATCCATAAATCCTAGACAACTAATAAATACAAAGTAAATATTGTTTTGATACAAAATTATGCCAAGAGAAGTTTCAAAAACCTAACTCTTAGGATTATACTCAATAGCAAGAGTGTAATAATGATTTTGACAATCGTTTCATATTAATAAAGTGATTTATAGTTTAACAAATCTTATAGCATTTATAGTTTAATTATTATAATTGTCAAAAGTAAATAATCATAAGGTCAAAAGACTATGAGAAAAGAAGAATTGTTCATGCATCTGGATATGTATGAGGTAGACACAATTCTTTAGTTAGTCTTGAACAATATTCACAACTTAAGATAAAGGATGGGCGCCTTTATCTTGTTAAAGTTATAGATTCTTTTGCTAGCGTTTGAGTGGGATCAAATGTGTTATGATGAGTCTAAAATCATCAAAGTGTGGTGTCTTTGGGCAAAAGAATCTAGTGCACTAGGTGCATTGAATAGAATCACAGTGAATTAATTTATCCACAACCATCTGTGGATAAAAGTTTTCACTTGAGGACAATCAGAGTGTCTATCTCAATCCTGAGATAAATGATGGACTTATGGTTGCAAGTGTTATTATTTGAGCTATCAATTAGTACGATTATATAGCATAGCTTATCCTCGATAGTTTGGTGGTATTCATTTGTTAATCGATAGAGGACTTCATTTATAGATATGGACATCGTAGCTCCATTTTTAAATGTGAGTAGAATACCATCATATGGATATTTTGAGGTATTGGATATTAAATCTTAACGTTAAGTTTTCAATAGTATCTATTGAAACATGGCTTCTGGACAAGTCAAAATATCCAAGTTCAAAATGTGGTCATATGAGTAAATATGGTAACTTGGCGAACTATAAGCGGTCTATGAGCTCTTGGCGATTATTGGTATTTTTCACGAGGATACACTATCTCCATATAAATTGTCTAGGATATGAATGAGAAATATTAACTTATTCTATATTTATTTAAGAGTTCAATTTTAGTTATTTAGTGGAATGAGCTAAAATTAATAGATTGGACCTAAGTGAATCATTTGTTGATTGTGATTAGGTTATGTCTATTGAAGCTTAAATTTAGATAGCCCACCAAGATCCCCAATCCACACGAACTTACATGGATCACTTGATATATTCTACCGGACCAATTTAGGTGTCCATCTGGACTTGTTTTGAGGCATGTGGACTTGTTTCTTTTTGTAAAAATGGGTCTAGTTCACTTGTGTATTTTTTATTAAGGTCCAATAGATTTAATAAAATAAGAAAAATAATATATATGCCCATGTGTGGTTTTGGGCGACAAGGCTAAATATTTTATCTCAATTATATTGTTTTTTATTTTATTATTTTATTAAATAGAAATTAATTAATTTGTTAATTAATTAATTATTTAATTAAAAGTTAAAATATTTTTCTAATAGGAGATGGTCTTCTAATATTATACTATTGTTGGTAGTATAATTAATATTAAAGACTATATTTGATAAGTAGATAAATAAAAGGAATTATTTCTCTAATCAAATTAGGAAGTCTTTAATATGGTCACAAATACACTATTTGAGTTGAATTAGGAGTCTTGGTGTAGGAAAGAATTCTTTTTGGAAAAGGATTCTTGGTCACCAAGTAAATCGACCTAAGGAAAGGATTATTGTCAACCAAGTAAATCTTTCTTAGGAGAGGATTAAGTCTCCTACACTAAATACAAGTTGAATTCGGCCAACCCTAAATAAATTAGGGCAAGGAATTTGACCATATTTATATATGGCTTATACAATTCGGCCAAGGTTAATGAATTTTTCTAAGAGAGAGATTTCGGCCATCATAAGAATTTTGAGAGAGATTTTTTTTTTTTGCTCTAGACAAAATTCGGTCAAATCAAAGAAATAGTGTGAAATTCGGCAAAGAAGAAAAGAAAGAAAGAATGTTTAGTTTTCGATAGTGCACTAGTAGCCTTTACATTAAAAGGTTTTGTGTACAAAATCGAATCAAGTTTCACGCAAGTTTCAATCAAATTGATTGATAATTAACAAGTGACCTAACGTTTTTTGTTTTTCTTCTGGGAGGATTATTATGACTAACAAAGAAAGATATTTTGTTTGTTTCCATCCTTAGGTATACAATTTAAAGAAAGGGAGCCCACACACCTAGGTGATTTACGTTCGTGATTGGATTGGAAGATCTTGCGGATTTAATTCGACGTCAGTTCAATCGTCATGAGAAAAAGTTACGATACTTTTAATATACATCATTTAATCCAGGGTTAAGGTTCTTTCTATTAAAAAGGGAAAATTTTAAAAATATTTCAAACCCTAATTTCACGCTTTCGTCGCGGTTTGAACCAATTTTTCCCTACAATTGGTATCAGAGCCTGGTTGTACCCTTGATTAATTGATGTATGTGTACGTGAATCTTTTTCTTTTCATTTTATATATGCATGCTTTAGAAAAAGATGACACTCTAGATATTCGCATATATATTTACATTGGAATGTATGGATATATATATATATATATATAATTTTATATGGTTTGTTATTTCTCAATTTTCATCATAGAATTTCAATGTAATTTTGTTTTTGGATTGTAATAAGAATGGTGGCCTATAATCGTTGTAATTTTCTTCTTGATAGTTGCTAAGTTTTTTATTTATTTTGCTATTGTAATCGAAATATTGCAGAAAAATACTGTATTTAAAAAAACTGCAGTATTTTTTTATTTAAAATTCTTCTGTAATACATTCAAGTATCGAAGACTCGAAGGTTTGAAGAATTGGAAGCAACCGAAACAAGTTTGGGACCGTACGAGCCATGACAACAAACGTGGGTGCGAATAAGCATGGGACCATGATTGTTGTGGCATGGGCTACGCACGGTAGCCCTATGGAAGCCATGGGCTGTGCATGGCAGCCCTTCATGGGGTTGTTGAGGGCGCACGCCCATGGGAGGGAGCCAAGTGTGCGCACTCCCATAGAAGGTAGCCGAGGGAGTCCAAACGATGAAGGTCAGGTGAAGATTTATTCGCCAAGAAAGGAGTTTTTTGTATTCCAAAACATATGTAATTTACTTGTTTTTCTAGGATGGACTAAAATTGTAGCTATTTATATTTTCGTAAATATTGCAATGTTTGTCATTGTTTGATAACATGTCATATACAATAGGAGTGTCAGTCATATATCTCTTTTGGTATGAACATGCATTGAATGATTTAGGTATCTAATTGACATCTAGATAACTTGGTAAATCATTTTATGGAATTCGATCACACGCTTTAAACAATTGAGTGGGAGAAGGTGTTTTGGAACACCTACGTCCTCCAAGTTTAGTTGAGTTTTATGTTTTGTGTAAAAAACCCCCAAGGGGTATTCATGAATGGAATTTAGCAAGATACTTTCTTACAAGGATAGACTAGACAATTAACCCAAACGATATCTACTCCCAAAGGAGGGATATTCTTGAGGGATTATATTGAAGGTCGATAACTTGGTAACACACTCAATGTTATTTTATTAATAGCTTCCCTAGTGTTCTTGTTAATAAAATTGTAAGGCTAAAATTGAAAATGTTGGTTGTTATGCTAAATAATTAGGTGGGACCTAATCTAACTAGTAAATGGTGCGAACTCCCAAATGAGGCGTGTCATTTATAGGTGTTGGATCATCGTTGAATTTTATGACTTCAAGATCAATATTCAAAAGTGCTATATCATGATTGTTTACTAATATAATTTTTGTTATTAAAAAGAAATCATGACCTCATCTGTAATCGACACCCTAAAAGATAATACTTTAGCTGATGATAATTATGTCACATGGAAAAGGAATATTGGGTTGTTGTTGCAATCCCAAAACCAAAAGTTCATTTTGTGCACTCCTAAACCACCTACTCCTACTAATGAATCTACTCAGGAGCAAAGAGATGAGTATCAACAGTGGGGGTCTTCAGATGAGATGGCTAAATGTTACATTATAGCCACCATCTCCTATATGTTGCAACAACAACATGAAGGAATGGAGATTGCTGTCGATATAATGATGTCTCTAGAGAAAATGTTTGCTATGAGGTCTAGGACGACTAAGAGAGAGGCAGTGATTGCCTTCACGCATCTTAGGATGAAACCTGGACAGGTTGTGAAAGATCACATGATGAAAGTCATAGAACATCTCAACTAAATGGTGTTGAGATAGATGGTGAGATGAAAATTGACATGATTGTCAACTCATTATCAGATTCCTTTGATCAATTCAAGTTGGACTACACCTTGAATAATAAGGAATACACCTTGTAAGGCCTGATGCAAGATGTTCAAAGCGCCGAGAAAATCCTTGTGAAAGGCAAGGTACAAGAGATTCATACTGTAGGTCAAGTTGCTACTGTTAAGACCTGTAAGAAGGTCAAGAAACAACATAAGAAAAAGCAATTAGGACCTACTAAGAAAAAGACAAAGAAAGTAACCAAGATCTAATGAAAGTGTTTCCTTTGTGGTGAAAAGGGACATTGGAAAAGAAATTGCCCAAAGTCTCAGGACAAGAAGGAAGAAGATAATATTAATTATCTTGAAATATGTTTTTTGGCGGATTCTATGGATTCTTGGATCATAGACTCCGGAGCCACTAATCATGTTTGTTTTTCCTTACAGGGGTTCAAGGAAAGGAGAAGGCTTAATGAGAATGAATTCAACTTGCGTTTAGGCAATGGAGCATTGGTGTCTGCTAGTACAGTGGGAGATATTAGCATTAGTTTAGATTCTTACAGGTGTTTAGATTTAATAAACGTTTACTATGTACCTCAATTCAAGAGGAATTTAATTTCAGTTTCTTGTTTAAATAAATTTTGTTATTCGGTTACTTTTAACAAAGCTTTTATTATTAGTAAGAATGACAAAATTATTTACAAAGGTACATTGGAAAAGGGTTTATTCTATTTGCATAGAAATATCTCACACTTGTTAGATACAGAATCAACGGAACCTAATCATAAAAGAGTAAAATTATCGAAAGATGAAACCTATCTATGAAATTTGCGCATAAGTCATATTAACCTTAATAGGATTAAAAGATTAAGTGACTTACAGGTTGATGATATACCAACTTGTGAATCTTGTTTGGAAGGTAAAATGACCAAAAGGTCATTCACAACCAAAGACACAAGAGCCATCAAATGTTTACGATTGATACACACTAATGTGTGTGGTCCTATGAGTATTCAAGCTAGAGATGGATATGAGTACTTCATCACTTTCACGGATGATCACTCAAGATTTGGCTATGTGTATCTCATGAGATATAAGTCGGATGCTTTTGACATGTTCAAAGTATTTAAAGCTGAAGTAGAATAAAAATCTTGAAGTCTGATCATGGTGGTAAATATCTATCTGTTGAGTTTCAGCAATATCATATTGATAATGGGATAATTTCTTAGTTTTTTGCACCAGGTACACCTCAACAAAATGGGGTGGCAGAAAGAAGAAATAGAACTCTTTTAGACATGGTTAGGTCTATGTTGAGTTATTCAACGCTTCCTAATTCTTTTTGGGGATATGCTATACAAACTGCCATGTACATTCTAAACAATGTATCATCTAAGTCGGTTCTTAAAACACCGCATGAGTTATGGACCGGGCGAAGCCTAGTTTACAACACTTAAGGATATTTGGATATCCTACGCACGTGTTAAAAGGAAAGATAGAAAAGATGGAGTCCCGTTAAGAAACATGCATAAATGTAAGGTATCCAAAAGGAACAAAAGGATATTATTTCTATAGTCGTTCAGATCTTAAAGTATTTATCTCAACAAATGCTAAATTTCTAGAAGAGGACTATATGAATAATTTTGTGCCTAAAAGTAGAATTGTCCTGAATGAGCTTTTAGGAGATACAATTCCACAATAGGTTTCACAACCTAGTCCAATTGTAAGTTCCGCACCAACACAAGATCAACAATCTATCATACCTCGTCGTAGTGGGAGGGTTAGTAGACAATCAGAGAGATACATCGGTCTAGGAGAATCTATAGAGAATCTCCCAGACGATAATGATCCCTATTCGTTTAAGAAAGCAATTGATGATGTTGATTGTCGCCATTGGCAAAAGGCAATGCAATCCAAAATTTATTCTATGTTAAAAAACAAAGTTTGGTCTCTTGTAGACTTGTCTAAAGGGATAAAACCCATCAGGTGCAAGTGGGTATACAAGAGGGAAAGTGGAATGGATGGAAAGGTGGAAACCTTAAAAGCTAGATTGGTAGCTAAGGGTTACACACAAAAGAAAGATATCAATTATGAAAAAACCTTCTCTCATGTGGCCATGATTAAATCCATTAGGATACTCTTATCCATTGTGGCATCTCTAGACCTAGAGATTTGGCAAATGGAGGTCAAGACAGCTTTCCTTAATGGAATTCTTGATGAAAGCATTTACATGATGCAACTAGAAGGATTCATTGAAAAAGGCCAAGAGGAAAGGGTATGCAAGTTGCAAAGATCCATATATGGATTAAAGCAAGCATCCAGATCCTGGAACATAAGGTTCGATCAATCCATGAAAAGTTTTGGATTTATTCAAAACCTTGATGAACAATGTGTATACAAAAGGATTAAAGGTGACAAGTTGGTTTTCCTAGTTCTTTATGTTGATGATATACTACTCATCGAAAACGATGTAGGTGTATTGACATCAGTAAAAGAATGGTTAGCAAAATAGTTTGATATGAAGGACTTAGGTGAAGCAAGTTATATTCTTGGTATCCAAGTCATAAGGGATAGAAAGAATAGAACGATTACGTTATCCCAACCTTCATACATAGATAAAATCTTGTCTAGGTTTTCCATGCAAGATTCTAAGAAAGGTATGTTATCTTTCAGACATGGAATCAAACTTTCTAAGGAACAAGTTCCTAAGAATGAGCATAAAGAGCAGTTCATGAGTAGGGTTCCATTTGAATCGGTAGTTGGAAATCTCATGTATGCAATGCTCTGTATAGACCAGATATTTGCTTTGTTATTGGCATAGTTAACAGAATTCAATCGAAACCTGGTCTTGATCATTGGACGACAGTCAAGCATATTTTCAAGTATCTTAGGAGAACGAGAGATTATATGCTTATATACTTTGGAGGGGATTTAATTCCCATTGGGTATACAAATTACGATTTCCAGTCAGATTCTGACTCCAAAATATCAACATCAGGATCTGTGTTTACACTTGGAGGAGGGGTAGTCATATGGAGGAGTATCAATCAATCTTGTATTGCTAACTCCACCATGGAAGCTGTGTATGTTGTCGCATACGAGGCTGCTAAAATGGCTCCACCAATTCTTGTTTGACTTGGAAGTGGTTCCTAATGTGAATAAGTAGATCATTATTTATTGTGATAATAGTGGAGTAGTGGCTAATTCGAGAGAACCAATAAGTCATAAGAGAGGGAAACAAATTGAAAGAAAGTATCATCCTCAGAGGGAAATTATGGATAGAGGTGATGTAACAATTACCAGGATCGCGTTAGGAGTAAATCTAGCAGATCCCCTTACAAAGGCCCTTCCACAAACGAATTTTGATGGGCATCTAGAGAACATGGGGATGAGAGATATGACACACTTTCTAAGGAACAAGTTCCTAAGAATGAGCATGAAGAGCAATTCATGAGTAGGGTTCCATATGCATCAGCAGTTGGAAGTCTCATGTATGCAATGCTCTGTACTAGACCAGATATTTGTTTTGTTGTGGGCACAGTTAATAGGTTTCAATCGAAGACTGGTCCTGATCACTGGACGGCAGCCAAACATATTTTCAAGTATCTCAGGAGGACGAGATATTATATACTTGTATACTCTGGAGGGGATTTAATTCCCGTTGGGTATAGAAATTCTGATTTACAGTCAGATTCTGACTCTAGGAGATCAACATCAGGATCTATGTATTGAAGGAGGGGCAGTCATATGGAGGAGTATCAAGCAATCTTGTATTACTGATTCCATCATGAAAGTCGAGTATGTTGCCGCATGCGAGGCTGCTAAAGAGGCTGTCTGGCTTCACCAATTCTTGATTAACTTGGAAGTGGTTACTGTTGTGAATAAGCAGATCACTATCTATTTTAACAATAGTGTAGCAGTGGCTAATTCGAGAGAACCAAGAAGTCATAAAATAAAGTCTCATCCTCTGAGGGAAATTGTGCATAGGGGTGATGTGATGATTACCAAGATCTCGTCAGGAGAAAATCTACGGGATCCCTTTACAAAGGCTCTTCCACAAAAGAATTTTAGTGTGCATCTAGAGAACACGGGGACGAGAGATATGACACACTTTCTATAGTGCAAGTGGGAGATTGTTAGGATTATGCTCAATAGCAAGAGTGTAATAATGTTTTTGGCAATCGTTTTTTATTAATAAAGTGATTTCTAGTTTAACAAATCTTATAGCATTTATAGTTTAATTATTATAATTGTCAAAAGTAAATAATCATAAGGTCAAAAGACTATGAGAAAAGAAGAATTTTTCATGCATCTGGATATGTATGAGGTAAACACAATTCTTTAGTTAGTCTTGAACAATATTCACAACTTAAGATAAAGGTTGGGCACATTTATCTTGTTAAAGTTGTAGATTCTTTTGCTAGCATTTGAGTGGGATCAAATGTGTTACGATGAGTCTAAAATCATCAAAGTGTGGTGTCTTTGGGTAAAAGAATCTAGTGCTCTAGGTACATTGAATAGGATCACAGAGAACTAATTTATCCACAACCGTTAGTGGATAAAAGTTTTCACTTGAGGACAATTGGAGAGTCTATCTCAATCCTGAGATAAATGATGGACTTGTGGTGGCAAGTGTTATCATTTGAGCTATTAATGAGTACTATTATATAGCATAGTCTGTCCTCGATTGTTTGGTGGTATTCATTTGTTAATCGATAGAGAACTTCATTTATAGATATGGGCGTCATGGCTCCATTTATTAAATGAGAGCATAATACCATCTTATGAAAATTTTAAGGTATTGGCTATTAAATCTTAACGTTAAGTTTTCAATTGTGTCTATTGAAACAAGGCTTCTGGACAAGTCAAAATATCCAAGTTCAAATTGTGGTTATATGAGTAAATATTGTAACTTGGAGAGCTATAGGTGGTCTATGAGCTCTTGGTGATTATTGGTATTCTTCACGAGGATACACTAGTCAAGTGGTCTATGAGCTCTTGGTGATTATTGATAAGTAGATAAATAAAATTAATTATTTATCTAGTCAAATTTGGAATTCTTTAATATGGTAACAAATACACTATTTGAATTGGATTAGGAGTCTTGGTGTAGGATAGAATTCTTTTTGGAAAGGATTCTTGGTCACCAAGTAAATCCACCTAAGGAGAGGATTCTTGTCAACCAAGTAAATCATTCTTAGGAGAGAATTAAGTCTCCTAAACTAAATACAAGTTGAATTCGGCCAACCCTAAATAGATTAGGGCAAGGGATTCGGCTATATATATATATATATGGCTTATACATTTCGGAAAAGGTTAATAAATTCTTCTAAGAGAGAGATTTCGGCCACCATAAGAATTTTGAGAGAGAAAAATTTGTTTTTTTTTTGCTCTAGACAAAATTCGGTCAACTAATAGAAATAGTGTGAAATTCGGTAAAGAAGAAAATGAAGAAAGAACGTTTAGTTTTCGATAGTGCACTAGTAGCCTTTACATTAAAAGGATTTGTGTACAACATCGAATCAAGGTTCACGCGAGTTTCAGTCAAATTGATTGATAATTCACAAGTGACCTAACGTTTTTTGTTTTTCTTCTTGGAGGATTATTGTGACTAACAAAGAAAGAGATTTTATTTGTTTCCATCCTCAGGTATACTATTTAAAGAAAGGGAGCCCACACTCCTAGGTGATTCACGTTCGTGATTGGATTGGAAGATCTTGAGGATTCAATTCGACGTTAGTTCATTCATCACGAGAAAAATATACGATATTTTTAATATACATCAATTAATCTGGGGTTAAGGTTCTTTCTATTAAAAAGGGAAATTTTTTAAAATATTTCAAACCCTTTTTTCACGCTTCCGCCACATTTTGAACCGATTTTTGCCTACACTAACAATCTCCCCCTTTAGCAAATTCTATGTCAAAACACCTATACATACACTAAAACATACAAAATGAAGATTGGTCACAAAATCACACCCTCACATTACAATGAGTTCAATCCCTTAGACTAATCTTCATCAAGTCTTGAATTCTTCCATGTAGTCTTCTCTTGTCACCACTTAAAAACAACTTGAAGCACAAAGCATATACAAGAGAAACATATAAATATGGCTAGATATTTAGATAAATGTCAATGAAGTTCAAATGGATACACATGTATCCCCCTAAATACATGCATACTATCCATCAACAAAGTATCATCATCAAAATATAAACCGAGAATTCAAGATACCAAATGAAAAGAAAAGAAAAGAAAAATTCCTAATTTCCCAATGGAAAAAAAAACTTAGACAATCCCACATAAGATTAAAAGCATAGGTTTTAGTATCAATATTATTCTCCCCCTTTTGAAATAAAATGTAGCCAAAAGGTTAAGAAAACATACCAAACATCATGATCAAACATCCTCAAAGAAGGTTCTACTTGATGTTGATCTTACATAGTGCTTTGTAGTGGATGAATTGTTAGAGGCAAGCATGTCTTCTAAGAACGTGATCTTCTCATATTCTTGTCTTACCTTTGCACCTAGTTCCACCACTTTAGCTTCAAGCTCTCCAATCTTAGTCATAAGCCTCACTTGAAATTGCAAAGCCCATTCCGGTAGACTACTTGTGCTTGACACAACACTAGGCTCATGATGCACACCAAAAGCCTAGAAGTGTCACTAGCCATCCTTTTTCCTTTGTATGACATAAATGCCAATCAATTCTTACAAAAATGGTCCAAAAGAGGTAGAAGCACATCATCTTCAAGTCTTGGAACTCCTAGCTTGATGCAAAAATAAGTAATGAACCCAGAAAAGCCAACTTCTTGTCCAACCTAGATGAAGAGGTCGCACTCTCAATATGCTCAATCAAGAGATCACCAATGTTCAATGGCATTTTTGTCACCAAGGCAAATACAATCTTGACTCTAAAGCATTAGTAGATCCTACAAGATTGACACATACAAATAGATGCCAAAAGGCACTTACCTTGGTTAACTCACTTTGACCAATATAAGCTCTCTTCCCCTACTTAAATCCATCATCTTCAGACAAAGTTCTCCCCATAAGATTTAAGTGATCTTGGTTGTCCATATCAAGCATTTCCGACTTAATCTTATTGGACAGACCAAGGAACTTGATGATGATTTCCGAGCAGATCCTAAATGTTCTTCCCCTCACATTCATCAAGGCATTCTTGAAGGTTGTACTATCCTTATATTCAAGGTAAAACTCTCTAACAAGGCTCTCATTTACAACCCAATAGTATTGATCTATGCTTCCTAATGCCTTTTAAGAATAGCGTGATGAATGTAGGAACCTTTTACCAAATCAACAGCTCTATCTTGAATAAGCTTTTTGGTTCCTACAACTTCCAAAGATTTCAACTTGTTGGGTTTGGGTTTCGTAGTGGTTGTTTGTGTAAACTTGTTTTTTGCTATGGTTTTGATGATTAGAAATCTTGTTCTTCCCCATGTTTAAGTTATTAACTCTACAAAACAAGAACACATGAGTAGAAAGAAATCAAGTGAGTAGTAGATAACAATATACACATAAAAATGACATGATAAAATAATGAATGATAAGTGTATAAATGTTCCTTTTAAGCATATAGATACATTTTTTCAAAATCACCAAAAGCATTTAACAACAAAAAAATCCTAATCATGAAGGAATCAGTATCTATCACAATTACTATCAACCATAAAACATAAAGGAATTGGTTGTAACCACAACTACTATCAACTTCAAGCAAAAAAGAACTTAATCAACCTCAAGAAAGAATGAATTGATCATAATCCCAAATACTAGCAACCATATGAATGTAGAAATTCATTATAATATCTACTTTACTACCTTAATCAAGTATATATTTATTGCCAACACATTCATGCAATAATTCCAATGTAGATATCGTGAATCTCTTGATTCAATTATTCTATCCAACAATAAGTCAAACCATAACAAGCAAATCATGTGAACATATCATAATAAAGAACAAAGTTTAAAATGCAATGCTCCCCCTTGATAGATGCTCTATCTAAGATCAAGATATAATATTGTTCATAACGATATTCATACATTCACACATTCAAGCAATTTTTTAAAGAGATCGAACAAGATAAGCTCCACAATCTATGAGAGTTACACCAAGATTTTCAATCACTCTCATGATTCATCTTTAATTGCTAGAATATCAAAATGCTTATAAACAAAAGTGTGTGTGTGAATTTTGCATAAAATATATGTATAGGAGTAATTAGATAATCAACATGCAAATCACATCAACATCTATTCATCTTAAGCTTTTCAATAAAAGGTCACACCGATTATCATCCAGATTTTTGCTTTTAAGAGAATAGAATTCAACATATGAGCGTGTGTGTGGATAACACTCGTCATCCCATTTATGTTTTCAACCCTAGCATATATGATTTTCAACTATAGTCTTTTAAGCCTTCTTCATTTTCTTTATAGGCTTGAATCAAAGAATTCTTTTTTTATAGATTCTTTTCAACACTTCTTTGATTTTTTTTTAAACATAACATATACGCTTCATGACAACTTTCATTCATCATAAACGTGTAGCCCTTTCCTACATTAGGCAGATTCACAATCAATATGAGTAGCCCTTTTCATGAAGGTGCTCATTGAGTTCTATGTAGTTGCCGAAGCAAAATGGATACTTACCATAGATATTCTTTAATGTACTAGTCAAAAGACTTCAAGGTGTATTTACAACTTACATATTGGCAAACTCAACTTACACAACAAAACATACAAGTGAAACAAAGTGCATTTTTGAAAACCAACTTTTTTTTCATGGCTTACAAGCACTTGATCTAAAAGAAATACAAGAGATTTACTTAAGATATTACTTCTCAAGAGAGTAGCTTTCAAAGAATATGAAGCTCATATTTTTTAAAACATACCACTTAACATTCATACAAATATTTGACACATCATGTTCAAGACCTTTGTGAGCAATATAACTATAAGATCTTTAGAGAGAAAATGTCAATGAGAACCATATGCAAATTATACTAAGTTCTTAGACATGACATGCTATATGATGTAGTGCAAACAATGAGTTGAGAGATAAAAAACTTAGAATGCAAGCATAAGGATATAGAGATACCTTAGCAAGCAATTTTAATCAAATGCAAAGTCTTCACCCTTTTTATGAGCTCTCTTGGCTTGTTTGTCCCCATGACAACAATTTATTGGTGTATCATCCCAAGAGAATAAAAACTAAGCATTTCAACTCAAACACATATAGAAATAAACTTTTTACAAAGTTAACCAATGAATTTCGACTATCATAGCAATAAATGTGAGATAGCTAAGTTATGTCAAGTTATAGAGAGGCAAACCTCGTTAGTTAAAAATCTCAATAACTAGACACTAAACTTAAAAACTAACCCACATGTGCACCTTACACTAATGGTAATAGCACTCACCATTGACCCATGTGGTATTGGGTGAATACACATATATCATGCTCATCATTGACTTTAATGTTGAACCTAGAGTGGAAATCATTGATAATTCGATTCAAGAGAATATCTTTAATACCTATCTCTTCAACATTACTCGCAATACATGCTTTGTCAAGATTTTCACAAGGATTAAACTTCTGCTTCAAGCATTTTTTCACATGCATTTTAGTAGCATCATATTTATC
The DNA here is from genome assembly GCA_032871835.1 of Dipteronia dyeriana. Taxonomy (NCBI): domain Eukaryota; kingdom Viridiplantae; phylum Streptophyta; class Magnoliopsida; order Sapindales; family Sapindaceae; genus Dipteronia; species Dipteronia dyeriana. The sequence goes on along the minus strand of CM065299.1, from coordinate 46,082,695 downwards.
AACAATTAAAGACCTAACATGCTTCAATGTAAGGTCAACCTTTTTGTCTCTAGATGCATGTCCTAATTTGCAAAATTCTATATACTTATAACACCTAGGTTTAATGTGACCAACGATGTTGCAATAATGGCAAATAGGAATAAAAGATATGATTGAACCTTGTTGTCTTGAAGAAGTAAGAAGAGTTTGAGGAGGTAAATTATCGTACACATTATCTTTGATTTTTAGAGATTTGTCTTTTGGAGATTTTTTCACCCTTTTAGTCTTAGCCTTCTTTGAAATAGGTGATGCTTTCTCAAGCTTCTCATTTCCTTTCAGGTTGCTAGTTTTTGCATGAGGTTGACCAAGTTTTGTTACTTTATTCACCTTGACCGAGCCATTTACCAAGTCTTTAATTGCTTACTTGGCTATATCGATCTCTTCAATGTAAGCTTGCTCCTTATCCCTTATATTCTTGACAATCTCTTCCCTATCATAGACTTGCCTCTCTACTTAATAAATCCTCTTCAAAAGATCAACCTTTTCACTCAAGAGTCTATGAGAGGTTTTTACAAACTCATCTACTTGTTTTCTACTCAAGTCATCTTTTTCTTTCACTTCTCTAAAAGCTTCATCCCTTTGAGCTTCAAGTTCTCAACCTTAGCCTTAAGCTTAAGATTGGTTGCTTTTAAGTCCATATCCTCTAGATGATCTTGATTACTTTCCCTGTTCACAAAACATCGTCATCATCTTCTAGCTTTGAGTGTGAGGCCGTGAGGCAACAAAATTGCTTACTAGCTCTTAATCACTCGATGACTCATCACTTGAGCTTTCCTCCTTGCTAGAATCATTATCACTCCACGTGGCCACCATAGCTTTGCCCTTCTTGTCTTTCTTGGACTTCTTTTAGTGCATTCATTAGCATAATGTCTAAACCCTTGACATTCAAAGCATTAAACATTCTTCTTGCTCTTGGCATGACCATTTTTATCAATTTTTAGAGATGATGGCTTCTTGATTTCCTTTTCCCTAGAAAGGCTACCTTTAGGCTTGGTACCTTTCCTTAGAAATTTCTTAAAATTCCTAACCATAAGAGCCATTTTCTTCATTATCATCATCAATCTCCTCTTCTATAGTTTTGAGAGCGATTCCATTGCTTTTAGTCTCTAGCTTCAAGCATATCTCATAAGTTTGGAGCGACCTAATCAATTCATTAATACTTAAGCAATCAACATCCTTGCTTTCTTCTATGGTCGTTACCTTTGCCCTGAATCTCTTAGGAAGAGATCTTAGAATCTTCCAATAAGACACTCTTTAGAGATTTGCACTCCAAGTGCTTGACATTGGTATGCAATATTCAGAAGACGGAATTGAAAGTCTTCAAACTTGTATTCATCATTCACTTGCAAGTTTTCAAATTGTGATGTCAACAACTGAAGTCTAGACTTTCTCACCACCAATGTGCCTTCATTTGTTACTTGAAGTGTATCCTAAGCCTCTTTGGCGGATTCAAGATTTTATAGGTAAGAGAATCAGTATTCGTCCACTCATCTAAAGATGGTGTTCATAGCACGATGATGCCATTTAGCTATCTCAAAATCATAAGTTGTCCATTCACTCTTTGGTTTGGGAATTTCGGGTCCGTCTTTTTGAACCTTACTAGGAGGAGAATAGCCTTTTTCAACTACCATCCACTCTCTTTCATCAATTGAGCGGATAATATAGGCCTTCATCCTCAATTTCCAAAACCTATAGTTATTACCTCGAAGTTATGGTGGCCTTTAAGGCTCTTTCCGCTATATCATCATCTTGAAGTGTCATTGCTTTAAAGCTTTAACAAATTCACCGTGAATGAGTCACCCGAGATAATCCTTAAGTACAATCTAGTGTCCTTCTCAGATACCAAATGAAAATACAAACACGGTTAAATTGCCTAAAGCTAACCTTTGAGGGGGGGGGGGGGGGGGGGGGGGGATAGGTTAGTACACCTTTTTTATTCCCTTAAAACAAACTTATGTTTGTCCTTCTAGATAGCTTGTATCACAATTTTTATTAATCAAACACCAACAAAATCAATATTGATAACAACTTGCATGTGATACAAACTAGGCTATTTAAACTAAAGCCTTTAACAAGTTCAAATCTTGATATAAAATGTGTATCAATTACTAGTATATTGAACAACCTATATATTAATATCAAGTAAGATATAAATCAACACATAAAAATATCAAGAGATAGGAATAGAGAAAAAAACAACACAAGGATTTTTACGGCGTAAAACCTCCAAAGAGGAAACATCCACGGGTTGATTCCACAACCACTGACAAACACCATTCACTAGTAAGATAAAAAGATACAATCTCTCAAGTAACCAATTTCACCTAGAAATCAAATCTTTAACCTTACACAATGAATGAGATACCACCTTGCACAAATTGAAGAATCACTCTCCAAAATATGACTACCAATGCTCAACTTGAAGAATCACTCTCTAAATGAGACTTCCAATGGACAAGTCAAAGAATCACTCTAAAACATGTGACTTCCAATGTTTAGGAAAAAATCAAATCAAAAGCGGCAGAAGCGGAAAAAAGGGTTTGAGTATATTTTAAAATTTTCCCTTTAAAAGAAAGAACCTTAACCCTTATTTAATTAACGTATATTAAAAGTATCGTACCTTTTTCTCGTAACGATTGAAGTTGCGCCGCATTGAATCCACAAGATCTTCCAATCCAATCATGAACGTGAATCACCTTGGAGTGTGGGCTCCCTTATTTTAATTGTATACTTGAGGATGGTAACAAACAAAATCTTTTTCTTTTGTTAGTCACAATAATCCTCCAAGAGAAAACCCAAGAACATTGGTCACTTGTGAATTATCTATCTATTTGATTGAAACTCGTGTGAACCTGATTCGATTTTTGTACACAAAATTCTTTTGAGGTAAAGTATACTAGTGCACTACCAAACACAAAAACGTTCCCTCTTTTTCTATGCTTGGCTGAATTCTACACACTATTTCTATGAGTTGGCCGAATTTTGTCTAGAGCAAAAACTAATTTTTTCTCTCTCAAAATTCTATGTTGGCTGAAATTTCTCTTAATTATATTTTAGCTTGGCCGAAATCTACACAGGAGTATATATAGGTGTCCAAATGCTTTCTTAATAAGTATTTACTTGGTGGGCAAGAATCCTCTCACTAAGAGGATTTACATGGTAGCCAAGAATCCTCACTCAAAGAAGATTTCTTTTCCACACCAAGACTCCTAATCCAACTAAATAGTATATTTATTGTATAACCAATTATTGAATATAAATCAAATTGTGACTATATCAAAACTTCATAATTTGACCAATTGTCAATTAGAGTTTCGACAGAAATTAAATACTTCATAATTTGACTGGACAAATAAATTCCTTTTATTTATCTACTTATTAAATATAGTATTTGATATTTATCATACTACCAACAATAGTGTTAATAGCTAAATTTGGCTAGAGACCAAAGGAAAATTTTCCACTTTCCAAGTCAGGGTCCAGATCCGGGATTTCCTAGCTAGGCACCACGGCTCCTGGGGTCAAGCTATTGGGCGACCCTGTAGAAGCAAGGGAAGGTTAACGTGCCCTGGGAACTCTCTAGGCAAAGCTCGACACGGCCAGATCGAGCTCCTTACATCTAAATAAGAACCTAGGATAAGACCGATACAGGGTGACCTACATTCCCCGAGGTCGGTATTACCTTACAACCTCCCTCGAAGCCCGCCATACTCTCTAGACACAAAGAGAAACCTACAAGGCACCAAGCTCATATCACAGTATCGCTCAATCTCATCGAGGGAATAAGAGAATATATATAGACAGGTAGGAGGAAGCTTGCAAAAGCTCCGTCATCACTACGATCACTAACATAATCGTTTCAAGCTCCAAAAGAAACCTTGAAAGGTCAGATTGAGCTCTAAATATCAAGACAAGGGCACTTATCTACCTCGCCCACCGAAATAGTGGAGGCCATATTCAGTGACCTCTATGACGCATCTCGCCAGGGTAATGCATATGACCATCTTCACTCTCCAAATTGCATCAAAACACTGTGCACGTGTAGGGCAAGTGATTGAGTCCAAAGAGGAAACAAACTTATCTCTTTCCCAAATATTCTCGATTATGTTATTAAGCCAAAGTCAATGACATTTAAACAAAATATCTCTTCCAATAATGGGGGATTCGGTTGAGAAATTCATGGTGGGAGAATCACGAGTTTAACCTAGTTGGATTGTGCATAAATACGCTCAAGCATGCTCAAGAGAGGGACCGAACAACAATAGATAGAAAGATGGGACCACGACCTAAATTTTGTGATCAAAACACGGCCACCGAAATTATCTACTTCTTGACAGGCACAAAGCTGCCACCCTACTGTACCTTAGAGAGTTTGAGAGCAATTGAATGATTTCTGTATAAGCCATATGATTTATCAATAAAGCAATTCAATTTCCCTTTACATGTCCTGTTCGCACCTATCCTAGTATTTGCCTTCACATTTACCATCATACAAATAAACTAGGTACCAATGGTACTACCCCGTCTACCACCTCCGTGGTAATAGTCTCGAGGGTGATAATCAAAATTCCTCACCATGAGTAAATTTTTGGTTAACACTTTCTGGCACCATCTGTGGGGACACCCATACCCAACTAACCAAACCAAAAGTTTATGTGTTCATTGTTTTATAGGAATTATGAGGCTCTGATCCTCTCAGGGACAACCCGAGGCATCGGGATAACCTTCTGTTGTATCAACATGAAAGGCTCCAAGAAAGGGTAGGAAATCTGGGCACAGTAGCCAAGCTCTGGTCCAGCCAACCGTTACGTGGGCTTCTGGACCTCCTATAATAAATCAGGCCATGCTCTACCAACAAGCAGCTGTCTTTGTAGAGAACGTCCACCTTTGCTTATTCGCTGAGGGCATAACAGTCCATCTAGTAAATCCTAACACTTAGGGAGACCCGAGTAGCTTGAAACTAGGCAGCTTGCCTTCGACCGGTTTGGACCTCCCCCGCTAGAGCCAGTCCTTGATAGGAAAAGGCCTAAGCCCTCAATTCGGGAAAGGCTAGGGCCCATGCCTCTAGTGCCTGGTGAGCTATCATGTTATCAACCTAGGCGGGTCAAATCTGCATCAGACGCCCTGCTGCAGGAGCAGCGGAAGGCTCTCCACCCGACAACGTCAAGGAGGGAAAATTGGGCTAGAGAGGAAGGTAGCTAGAAAAGCCCCATGTCAGATCCCGCTTATAGAGAAAACCAGGTAGAGATGGCCAGTTCATTAGAGGGGTCCAATAGTGAGGAATCCGAGGTCAATTCAAAGAAACCTGGGAACAAGCGCTTGAGGGATCAGCTGACAAGGCTACAAAAAGAAATCCATTAGATAAAGAAGGGAAATCACAAGGTGGTCAAGAAGGATCCCTTCACCAGAAGGATTTAGGAGGCCGAGGTCCCACTAAAATTCAAAATTTTGGCAGACAAGTTCTCTAGCACGGATGACCCATTGAGCTACCAGGAGAGCTTTGTCAAGCAAATGGAAGTCCAGAATGCAATTAAGGCTGCCATGTGTAGGATGTTACCAACCACCTTGACAGATTATGCAAAGACTTGGTTCGGGAAATTACTAGCTGGTAGCATAGATTCATTCATGAAGCTATCAACCAACTTTTATTCACAGTTCCAAGGGGTCAAACCGCATCCAAAAGATCCCGTACACCTTCGATATGTGATCTAGGAATGTGGTGAAACACTCCAATCATATGTGGAGCGTTTTTACAAGGAAGTCATCTAGATGGGAGTCTTCACTGAGAAAAAGACCCTCACCAACTTCAGGTAAAACTTATAGGCAGGCAAGCTCTTTCGATCAAGCGACCTCTAGATACCTATCAAAAGACCTGTGACTGGGCTCTTGAGCAGGTCGAAATTGACAAACAACTCAAGGTAAAGATGAAGCATGACTATATGAGAGTAGCAAAACGCCAGAAGAAAGAGGTGCCCAAACCTGATCCAGCTCAGAAAAACCAAAACAAACCTCCCAACAGATCAACATACCACATCCCCGCTTCCCAACCCAGGTAAGAAAGATATCCAGCAAGACGAACCCCTCTGCGAGTTTTGCCTCTTCCAAGGACTGTAGCCCCCGTAACGAGAGATGAAAGAGGGTATGATCACTGCACCCCCTTAAATACGTCCCGTTAAACAATCTACCTCACCATTCAGGACAAGGGGCTGCTCTAGAAGCATTCACCCATGAAAGCTGTAGCGGATAGAAGGAACAGGTATAAGTACTGAGACTTCTATGAGAACGTGGGCCACAACACCTTAGAATGTTATAGATTACATAACCAGATTGAAGCTCTAGTAAGGGAGGGTGTTTGGTGGAGTTCTTAGAGCAGGTCAGAGATAACATCCAGACTTGAAGGGAAGTACAAGCAGAGATCTGCGAGCATACTGAGAAGAGAAATGGGGAGCAGAAGGATTTGATGTAGCAGATCCAGGTTATTCATACCATAAGTGGAGGGCCTACCCTGGCAGGCAACTCCAAAAATTCCAAGAAAAATCATGCGAGGAAGGCCTCTCGGGTTGATGAAGGCCGAGGTATCTTCAAGGTCGATAAGAGCCCAACTAGTTCATCTCAGATTTCCCAGATTGTATTCACTGAAGCGGATGTCTACAACACTGTACAACCTCACGATGATCCCATGGTGATCTTGGTACAGATTGCCAATTGCGTGGTCCACCGCGTGCTCGTCGACACAGGCAGCAATGTAGATAACTTCTTTAAAGATACCTTGGAGAAGCTAAATTTGAACCATTGGTGCTACAATAGCTGTTCAACCCCGCTATATGGTTTCACGGGGGATTTGATCATACCAGTGGGCTCAAAGATTCTTTCTGTGTTCACCGAAACCGTGCCCCTCTAATAGAATATCATGACAAATTTCGTTATGGTTGACACCCCGTCGGCCTATAATCCGATATTAGAGAGACGTTTCCTATCATCCTTGAAGGGGCTCCTATCCATCTACCACAACGTCATAAAGTTTCAAGTGGGAGACAAGGTAGGGGAGGTGCGCGGTGACCACCAAGCAGCTAGGAAATGTTGTGCAGTGTCTGCCAATCCAACGGCTTTGGCAAAACATTTTGCACAAGTTGTAACGATCTAGGAGGTGGGAATATCCGAGATGACCCTGGAGGACACGGAGCCCACCGATGATCTAGAAGATGACCCCCTAACGCTGAATGAGGAAGAACAGAGCAGAGAATGGGTGAGCGGGCACCCAGTGGACAAACTAGAGGAAGTACCTATCAGAAGTGATGATCCCTCTAAGGTTGTCAAGGTCGGGGCAACCCTAAAGCCAAGAGTGAAGAAAGGTTTGATCGGGCTTCTCCGAGAGTTGAGCGACATTTTCACTTGGAGTTATGATGAGATGCCCGGGATCTCGATATCATTATCTGCATATTGATTAGCAATGGATCCGACCTTTAAGCCTGTCAAGCAAAAATGGTGTCACTTTAACACTGAAAGGAATGCTGCGGTTCAAGAGGAAGTAAATAAGTTGATCAGAGCAAGCTTCATTAGAGAAGCGCACTACTCCGAATGGATCGCCAATGTGGTCACGGTCACGAAGGCAAATGGGAAGTGACATACGTGTGTCAACTACACCGACCTCAACTAGTAGGTTCCACGGATGAAAACAAGCTCCTTAGCTTCATAGACGTGTTTGTTGGGGTACGATAAGATTATGATGCACCTCACCGATCAAGACTAGACCAGCTTCATCACGGGGTAGGGTCTGTATTGCTACAAGGTGATGCCTTTCGACCTCAAGAATGCGGGTGCTACTTACCAGCGATTAGTTAACCGGTTATTCAAACAAGAGATATGTAAAACCATGGAGGTGTACACAGATGATATGTTCACCAAATCTCGAGAAGCATAGGAACACCATAGTCATCTTCACAGGATATCCCAGATAGTTAAGGAGAACCAGATGCAGTTAAATCCCACCAAATGCACTTTTGGGGTAACCGCGGGGAAGTTTCTAGGCTTCATAGTGAATGAGAGGGGAATCTCCTGAAATGATCCAAGCTATCCTAAACCCAGATTCTCCTGCTACTTTGAAACAAATCCAAGTGTTAACAGGGCGTATAGCAGTGCTCAACAGGTTCATCTCAGGATCCACAGATAAGTGTCTCCCCTTTTTCAAAGCCATTAAACAGAGGAGAAGCATGAAATGGGACAAGGACAACGAGCGAGCTTTCCAGGATTTAAAAGAGTACATCACCAACCCACCGCTATTAGTTAAACCAATACCGGGGGAAGAGCTACAGATGTACCTGGCAGTGTCAAAAATGGCAGTAAGTGGGGCTTTGGTTAAAAAGTGCAAGGATGGGATCCAGTGACCTATCTATTATGTCAGCCACACGTTATCCTAACCCGAGAAGAACTACCTCTTCCTTGAGAAGCTCGCCCTTGCCCTTTTTACCTTGACCAGGTAATTCCGTCCTTATTTTCAAGCCCATACATTGGCAGTGGTAACGGACCAACCTCTTTGCCAGTTTTTACAGAGGTCGGATATATCTGGAAGGCTAGTTATATGGGATTAGAGCGTACCTAGTTTGACTTGAAGCACAAGTCTCGAACAACAGTCAAGTCTCAAGCTATTACAGACTTCATATTGAGTTCTCAGCCCTCTCGAGTGAAGGAATCCTGTCAACACTAGGTCCAGCTCCTAAGAAACTTCAAGATGACATCAATTGGCTGGAAGATTGTAAAGCCTAGACCCTTTACGCTGAAAGGGCATATGGACAGGCAGGAAGAGGTGTTGGCATAATCCTGATAGATCCTTTTAGGTTCAGATTTAAAGCAACCAATAATGAAGCTAAGTACGAAGATCTCATAGTCGGAATGAAGGTAGCCATCGAGCTGGGGGCCGATTTTATGCATGTCAATAGCAACTCACTACTCATTGTCAACCAGGTTACAAGACTTTTCCAAGCCAAGGGTGACAATATGGCGGTCTACCTGAAGCTAGTCTAACAACTGAGGGAAAGGTTCAAGGGATTCCAGGTCGAGCAGATACCCAGATAGCAAAACAACCCGGCAGATGTCTTCGCAAAGATAGTCACGAATGGAGGCTAAGCTCTACCTAAGGGAGTGCCCCTCCAGTTGATTTCCCAATCAAGTATAATCGCAGGTAAAGAAATTTGTCCTATGGACCGATTGCCCTATTGGATGGACCCGATTGCCGTCTACCTCCAGGAAGGAAAGCTTCTTGAGGGTCCTGATTAAGCCCGAAAGGTTAAAAGATTGTCAGTGCGGCATTGCCTGATAAATGGATACCTCTTTTTGAGGGGAAAATCCCTTCCCCTGCTTCGATGTCTTCATCCAAACGATGCCTGTTGGGTGATAAGGGAAGTCTGTTCTTGGGACTGTGGGAACCACAATCGTGGAGAGGCTTTAGCATATCAAGTGCTCCGTATGGGGTATTACTGGCCAACTATTCACCAACACGCGAAGAGTTTTGTACAATCTTATGAACTGTGCCAAAGGACCTCGAACTTGAGTCACCTACCACTGAAGTGATTGCCATCTCTTAGTTCACCTACCCCTTTACCATGTGGGAGGTCGATCTGATTAGACCACTTCCTACCGCTCATGGATAATCTAAACATGCAATCGTGGCAATTGATTATTTTACAAGATGGGTCGAGGCAGGACCTCTTTCCCAAATTTTAGAAGAAAACATGATGACGATCATCAAAACTAACGTGGTTTGCAGGTTTGTGACTCCACTCATCATTATAGCCGACCTAGGCAAACATTTTGATAATGCCAGATTTAAGAACTTCTATGAAGGTTTGAGAATCGACCTCAGGTTCACTTCAGTAGTCCACCCTCGGACTAATAGGCTGGTTGAATCCACCAATAAGGCTATCAAGAAGCTGTTGAAGAAGAAATTGCAGTAGAAGAAAGGCAAGTGGGCCGATTAACTCCCGGAGGTACTTTGGGCATATCGGACCATGAAAAGAAAAAATACTGGAGAACCACCCTACTTTCTGGCCTTCAGGGTCGAGGCAGTCCTTCTCATTGAGGACAAACTAATCTCGTTCAGAGTACAACACTTCAAACTAGAAAATAACGAGGTCAAGCTCCGAGCTAGTCTAGATCTCCAAGAAGAGAAACAAAGCCGGGTAGCTGAGAATGTGGCGATTTACCAGAGCATGATCGCTAGATATTTCAACTGAAAGGTTAAAGCAAGGAACTTTAAAGAAGGGGATCTGGTTCTAAGGAAAGTGACCTTGAATACCCAGAAAAGGTTGGATGGGGTCCTAGTGTTGTGATTATGCTTGATGACAAGAGTATAATAATGTATTTTACAATCTTTTCATATTAATAAAGTGATTTATGGTTTAACAATTCTTATAGCATTTATAGTTTAATTATTATAATTGTCAAAAGTAAATAATCATAAGGTCAAAAGACTATGAGAAAAGAAGAATTGTTCATACATCTAGATATGTATGAGGTAGACACAATTCTTTAGTTAGTCTTGATTAATATTCACAACTTAAGATAAAAGGTTGGGCTTCTTTATCTTGTCAAAGTTGTAGATTCTTTTGCAAGCATTTGAGTGGGATCAAATGTGTTATGATGAGTATAAAATCATCAAAGTGTGGTGTATTTAGGAAAAAGAATCTAGTGCACTGGGTGCATTGAAATAGAACACATTGAAATACTTTATCTAGAATCGTTGATGGATAAAAGTTTTCACTTGAAGACAATCGGAGAGTCTATCTCAATCCTGAGATAAATGATGGACTTATGGTTGCAAGTGATATCATCTGAGCTATCAATGGGTACAATTATATAGTATAGTCTATCCTCGATAGTTTGGTGGTATTCATTTGTTAGTCGATAGAGGACATCATTTATAGATATGGACATCGTGGCTCCATTTTATGAAATGAGAGTGGAATATCATCATATGGATGTTTTGAGGTGTTGGATATTAAATCTTAACGTTAAGTTTTCAATAATGTCTATTTAAACATGGCTTCTGGACAAGTCAAAATATTCAAGTTCAAAATATGGTCATATGAGTAAATATGGTAACTTAGAGAGCTATAGGCGGTCTATGACCTCTTGACGATTACTGATATTCTTCACGAGGATACATTTTCTCAATTAAGATTGTTCAAGGTATGAATGAGAAATATTAACTTAATCTATCTTTATTTAAGAGTTTAAATTTTTTTCTTTAGTGGAATGAACTAAAATTAATAGATCGAACCTAAGTGAATCATTTGTTGATTGTAATTGGGTTGTGTCTATTGGAGCTTAAATTTAGATAGCCCGCCAAGATCCCCAATTCACACAAACTTGCATGGATCACTTGATATAGTCTACCGGACCAATTTAGGGGTCCATCTAGAATTGTATTAAGGCATGTGGACTTGTTTCTTTTTATAAGAATAGGTCTAGTTCACATGTGGACTTTTTATTAAGGTCGAATGAATTTAATAAAATAAGAAAAATAATATATTGGCCCATGTATATGTGTTGGGCGGCAAGGCTATATAAAGTAGCTTAATATATTGTTTTTTATTTTTGTCGTATGTAAATTTTATCAAACGTATGTCATCGACAAAGAGGATAAAATTTCCAGATGGACGTCCAAATAGGCATTCAGAAAATATCCTGCAAGACATCACCAAAGAAGAGAAGCCTGAGTAAACAAGTATTGAACTAAACCTACTCGGGGTCATATACTGCTCGGGGTCAGTTAAAGATACTCGGGGCAAGTTGATGATATTTTCTACTCAGGATCAGATGACGTCACTCGGGGCCAGCTGATATCGTGTTCTACTCGGGACAAACATTAAGAAAACTGAATAAAAAGCCCGTCACATAGCTTACATGAATCGAGTCATTAAAATACGTGAAGATATCCATATCAAAGCGGAATTTCAGGAAGGACAGAATACCAAGCAGAAAGGGTTCCTAATCAGGCAACAATTTTATTTCTTCAAAAACACTACACTCTTATAAGGAAAAAAGTCCTAACTGGAATGAATCACTAGAGTCCCATTCGATCTCAGTACAAGTCTCCGAAATAGGAAAGATGACAGTTTACTTCAAACAAGTAACCAATCATAGTTAAATACAAAGATCTTTTATTACTTGTACAAAGGGTATTAGGGTTCTATGAACATATAAATAGACCCATAATCTCATCACAAAATATACAATATCATATAAAAAAAATACAGAGAGAAAAAGAGAGATCAAGAATTGTAATTATTCTATTCATAGTGGATTTTGGCTTCGTTGATTATTCAACCACCCGTGGACGTTTCTCCGATCATCGGAGTTTTACCATGTAAAAACTTACGTCCGATTACTTTCTCCTTCTCTTCTCTTTAAGATCACAGCTAAAATCCAAATCTTGTTGGCTTTTCTTATACATCCAGAAATCCACGTCAACAATTGGCGCTAGAGGAAGGGGCTTGAACCTCCGATTTAATTAAAGGTAATGGCAGGAAGCAGAAGCAGAAGCAGTTTTGGGGATGTACAAAAATCTCCAGATAACTTCCATGTTGGCAGTAGCTCGCGAGATCTGACTACAACTATGGAAAACCAACCAACATCCCTAGCAGGGATCCAGCAAATTCCTCCGACAAACGAATACCTGACACAACGCTTCTGAGAGGCGTTTCAACAACTGGTGGCAGGCGCAGCAAAACAAGGAGTTGATCTACTGGCTGCAGAAGAAGCACAACCTCCTAACCTCCCACCTGAAAGGCTTTGTTCGGTTGTAGTGAGGCCAGAACTAAACGCATCCGAAGCCAGAAGGACTCTACTCTAATTAATCAGGCTAGACGTGAAACACCCGAAGAGAATGACCAAGCCAGAAGCAGAACCATGACAAGACAACCTGTGCCAGACACCTCAAACGTGACTGGCACAGGGATTGGTCGTCATCAGAAGATAGCGATCAGCACCATTGCAAGCGTCATCACGGAACCATACGCCTGTAAGAATCAACCAGTGAAGCTCGGTATCAGAGTGAAGAGCCAGAGAGAGGAATGACAATCACCCAACAGTTTAACCATCATGGAAGTTCGGTGGGAGATAGAGATGTCGTAATTCAGAGCCTAATTTGAGAAATCGAGAACAGTAGACGTCAAATAGAAGCGCTGGTCAGACATTATGTGTACAACGATTTATCTGACAAAGATTCTGACAATCCATTCACTAGGGAAATCTTACGGACTTCATTCCCAGAAAGGTTTAGGATGCCGCACGTGGAGCAGTTCAAGAAAGATACAGACCCTAAAGAACACGTCAGACGCTATAAAAGTGCTATGGCCTAGTATGCCCACAACGATCCCTTACTATGCCTCAACATTCCACAAACTATAGGAGACACGGGCTTAAAACGGTTCGGAAGATTGCCCACAGCGAGCATCGGAAGCTTCAGCTAACTAAGCAAGAGTTTCTCAAGGTAATTTCTGAGCAACGTTCACAGGAAAAAATCAGTGGCTTACCTTTCTTAGATAATGCAAGGAAAAGATGAGTCGTTGAAGAAATATCTGGGGAAATTCAGCCAAGCTGTATTAGAAATCGGCGGTGCAAACGACGAAGCAATAATTATTGCGTTCATAAACAATCTATAGAATGGATGGCTATCTTTTGACTTAAGAAGAGCCCGTTTAACCAGATATTCAGATATGATGGACATGGTGGAAGGATATGCACTAGCCGAATAAGAAGAATTAGAAACGGGAGGATGCTATATGCATGGATTAAAACCTGAAAAGGATGATGAGTTCAAGGTGCAGAACCAAAAGGGAAAACAGAAAAGAAACAGCAAAGAAAAAAGCAAGGATGGGGAAAACGGGCGTAATGCCGAACAAACCACGGAGAAATTTTAAGGTAGATACGCCAATAACACCCCACTTCAAAAAAAGCAGGAATAAATTCTAGCCATGCTGGAAGAGAAAAATCAGGAAAGAGAGCCCCGTCGACAGTCTTAGTTTGCTTAGTGAGATACAACCAAATATTACAGATTCCATAAGTAAACCGGTCATGAGACTTCCAAGTGTTATCAGCTCAGAGATTACATAGACACCATCATTCGGGAGGAACATCTTCAGGATGTAATCTTGAAAAGGGATAAGAAGTCGGAAACAAAGAAAGAGATCAGGGCTGATCACAACTTTGGTCGAAATCAAAGGGCAAGTCCAGAGGCAAATGAAGTAATACATACAATCTTTGGAGGACCATCCACTGGGAGAAGTAACCGAGAGCGAACGCTTGAAATCAGAGAATCAGTAGAAGCAAGACATAACTTTGACGTGAACTCGGTCAATCCAGACTCGAAAAGGGTAAAAGAAGGATGGGACCCAATAATATTCACAGAGGTAGACTCGCATAGGGGTCGATGTTCAGCCAAATGACGCCTTGGTCATAAGTGCCCAGATTGGTAACCAAGAAGTCAGGAGAATCTTGATAGATAATGGAAGTTCGGTAGACATTCTCATTGTAGCCGTCTACGATTAACTTAGGTTGGACTGAAAGGATCTACAACCTTTCCATACTCAATTAAGAGGATTCAGAGGAATTGAGGTTAGGTAACTCGGGACGGTAAAACTACTCAGTATACAAAGATAAAAATAATGGTGAACAGGTATGCACTTTAACGCAGCCAAGCCAGAACAAAGAGTCACTGTCATTAGAATTTGATCCAAGGGAAGAGTCTAATGAATCCAAAAGTGAACCGATCAAAGAAATTATCTTGAAAGAAGATGAGCCAGATAAGAAGGTCAAGATCGGGGCCAATCTGGAAGGAAATTTTAAACAAAGCCTCACTGATCTGCTTAAAGAATACAAAGATGTGTTCGCCTGGAGTCATGAAGACATGGTCTGGATAGATGCCCAAATAGTAACTCACAATCTCGCGGTAGACCCGAATACAAAGCCAGTGATGCAAAAGAGGAGGTCGTTTAATCTCGAGAGAAGTCATGCAATCAAATAGAAAGTAGAAAAGCTACACGCCGTAGGGTCGATTAGAGAAATCAACTACCCTCAATGGGTAGCTAATGTAGTCTTCATCCAAAAGAAAAATGGACAATGAAGAATGTGCGTAGATTTCACAGATTTGAATAATGCATGCCCAAAAGACAATTTTCCATTGCTGAGGATAGATCAGTTGGTGGACGCTACATCAGGCCACAAATTGCTCAGTTTCATGGACGCATACTCGGGATATAACCAAATCCGGATGAACAAGGCAAACGAAGAAAAAACAACATTTACAACTGATCAAGGCTTGTACTGTTACACAGGAATTCCCTTTGGGTTAAAAAATACAGGGGTAACATATCAAAGGCTGGTCAACAGAATCTTCGCATGGCAAATAGGAAGGAACATGGTAGTGTACATTGATGACATGCTAACCAAGAGCATCTCGGCAGACAAGCATACCTCGGACCTGCGAGAGACATTTGATGTTTTGAGGAGATACCAAATGAAGCTGAATCCGAACAAGTGTTTATTCAGAGTTCCTTCAGAGTTCCTTCAGAGTTCCTTCAGGAAGGTTCTTGGGTTTTCAAGTTCACCAAAGGGGAATCGAAGTCAATCCAGAAAAGATCCAAGCCTTGTAGAGAATGACATCATCAAGGACATTAAAAGAAGTACAACGCTTAACAAGATGTTTAGTTTCCTTGGGAAGATTCATCTCAAAGGCCACGGACAGATGCACACCCTATTTTAGAGTAATCAAAATAGGAAAAGGACTAAAATGGAATGAAGAGTGAGAGCAGGCTTTGTTAAAAATCAAAGAGTACATGGGGCATGCTCCCATCCTTTTAAAATCACAAATTGGAGAGATACTTCATTTGTACTTATCAATTACAGAACTAGAAGCAAGCTCAGTCATAGTCAGAACAGAAGAAGAAGTAAATAAGCCAGTGTATTATACCAGCAAGGCACTCTTACCAGTCGAGACCAGGAACTCACAGGTAGAAAAAAAGCACTAGCATTGTTTTTAGCGGTAAGGAAGCTAAGGCCTTACTTTCAGGCTCATACAATCCAGGTTTTCTCCGACAGCCCATTGAGACAAATTTTACAGAAACCAGAGATTTCAGGAAGACTAACCAAATTTGAAATCGAGCTAAGTGAATTCGATATCCACTACATTCATATGACATCTCTTAAAGGGCAAGCATTGGCGGATTTTATAGCAGAGTTCACAGAGCCAAACCTGGAAGCAAAAAAGATGTTGGGAAAAAATTTCCCATGGAAATTGTATGTTGATGGCTCTTCAAACACTCATGGTAGCGGGGCAGGGATCGTAGTATGCACTCTAGAAGGAGATGATGTCAAATGTGCCATGAGATTTGACTTCAAAGCAACCAACAATCAAGCCGAGTACGATGCGCTACTAGCTGGACTCAGAGTCTGCATAGCTCTCGGGGCAGATGAAGTCGAGATATTCAGCGATTCACAGGTAGTTGTCAACCATGTCCTGGACGAATACCAAGCCAAGGATGAAGGCATGATAGCCTATCGTAACATTTCAAATAGCTCCTCCAGAAATTCAAAGAATATAGGATTGCCCAGATCCTCAGCGAGAAGAATAAAAAGGCAGACACTTTGTCCAAACTAGCATCAGGAATAACCATAATTAGGCCAAAAACTATTTTGGTTGCACATCTCCTCAAACCGAGCACAGCTGAACCGAAAAACTTAGAAATTTTAGAAATCTGAACACCGCCATATGGTTGGATGACTCAACTGAAAAGGTTTCTGGAAGAAGGCGTGCTCCTGAAAGATCCCTTATAAGCAAAACGTATCAGGTATCGATCAACAAGGTACATGTTGGTTGGAGGCAAACTATACAGAAGGGGGTTTTCCAGAACACTTCAAATATGTGTACTAGAGGAAGATGCATATCGAATATTATAGGAAATCCACAGAGGAGTTTGCGGAAACCACACTGGGGGTAAAAGTTTAGCACACAAGGTACTCATGCAAGACTATTATTGGCTTTCTTTATTCTCATATGCACAGTAATGTTTGGAGAGTTGCAACACTTGCCAAAGGATTGCTAATGATATCCGACAACCTGCTGAACAACTTAGAAACCTCACATCCCTATGGCCATTTGCCATGTGGGGTTTGGATTTAATCGGCTCAATACCAGTTGGGACCGGAGGTGGAGCGAAGTATGCCATAGTAGCAGTTGACTACTTCATGAAGTGGGCAGAAGCTGAAGCATTAGTGCACAGCACAGAAGCAAAACCACAAATTTCATGAAAAAGAATATACTCTATAGGTTTGGAGTCCCTAACACTATCATCACTGATAACGACACCCAGTTCGATAACCTAAAATTCAGACAGTTGTGCAAGGAGTACCAAATTGCCAATTACTATACCACACCTGCCCATCCTCAGATAAACGGACAGGCTGAAGCAGTAAACAAAATCATCAAGCATTCACTCAAAGAAAAGCTAGATGCCAAGAAAGAAGCTGGGTTGAAAAGCTACCCGAAGTATTATGGGCATATCGAACGACAGTAAGAACGTCAATAGGAGAGACTCCATTCACCTTAGCGTTTGGAACAGAAGCTATTATCCCCGTAGAAACATCATATGCATCACCCCTGGTCAGGCTATATGATGAAGATTAGAATGTTGATATGCTGTTACAAAATCTAGATGAGCTAGAAGAGAAAAGGAAGAAATCTCGAATAAGAAATATGGCAAATCAGCAAAGAGTAGCTCGTCAATAAAACTCTGAGGTTCGGGTCAAGAATTTCCAACTAGGAGACCTTGTACTCAGGAAGGTGTCATTGAATACAAAAAATAAAGCTGCAGGTTCCCTAGCTGATAAGTGGGAAGGCCCGTACAAGATCGAAAGGATAGCTGGCCATTGAGCATATTGGATTGCACGACCCAATGGAGGGGTTTTACCGCGACCATGCAATGCCCAATATCTGAAAATTTTATATCCTTAAATTATTTTTTTATTTTACTTTCTAGTCAGGAAAATTTTAGTTAGGTCAAATATTAGCTTGGAAACTTAAATCTTTGTTGGTTTTGCAGTTATAAATAAAAATCAAACTCGGGATTTTCGAAAAATAAAGCATATGATAATAAGAATATATGAAAGACGAGCATGATAATAAGAACATGCAAATAGAATACTCGGGACCATTGACTCCCGAATGGGCGAAGAAGCTCGAAGGAGCATGCCAATCGAGCAAGGTCAATTGACCTTAGTAAAAAGGCAAACCCGATGCACCAGATTCTGGAGAAAGGCTCGGGACGCTATCTGAAAAAATTCTGGTGAAATGCGTAACTGTGTTAAGCTATTTGAAATGCTTAACGATTCGGCAAACCCTTGTACAGAAAAACTGGGGAGACGTTCTCGGTAATATGTAAGGACTCAAAACATATGATCATGGTGAGCCTTGATGTAATGTTTGGGTAGCAACCGAGTATGAAACACAAGTATAATCTACTTGCCTGTTTTAAGATGACTCGGTTAATAATACTAGCCAGTTTAATAAAATACTTGCCATAAAGATTGCAATAGCTAGTTTAATAAGATACTTGGCGTTAAAAATTATTCGGGTGACAACCAGTTTAATAAGATACTCTGTGAGGTTACCTGAACATCAGAAATAGTCTGTTTAATAAGATACTTGGCATAAATTTCTAATAGCCAGTTTAATAAGATACTTGGTGTTAAAATTATTCGGGTAACGAAACAAGTTTAATAAGATACTTGGTGAAGTTACCCAAAAATCAGAAATAGCCAGTTTAATAAGACTTGGCATGAAGATTGCAATAGCCAGTTTAATAAGATATTTGGTGTTAAAAATTATTTGGGTGACAACCGGTTTAATAAGATATTCGGTAAGGTTGCCTGAACATCAGCAATAGCCAGTTTAAGATACTCGGCAATAGAATCAAGTTAAAGAAGATACTCAGTGAAAGTCCTTGAGCAATGAATCAGATCAAAACCACTCGGTTTTAAGAATTTGTTAACTCGGGATTTCATTAGATTCTTTACAAAGAATTGTTAAAAGAATTGTTACAAAGAAACTCTACAAAAATGAATTTCTACAAAAATCAAGGTTGTGAGGATTTAGAACTTTTGCCGATACTCGGGTCGGGCACCATTTCATATTCACGAAGCAGACTTTCATTGGAAGGCCAAGCATTTGTGTCGACAGAATCGTCCATCCACTGCCTGTAATCTTCTTCTGGGATCGGTCCGACATCTGGCACAACACCTTCCACGACCGACTCTTGACTGGCGTAAAAGGTCCAGAGGGATTGCTCGGATGGAACCTCAAAATGCATGGGATGGGGCTATTTGCCTCGGCTACGACAGTAAGCTTCCAATCCTTCATCTGAGTCTGAAGAGATTCCAAGGACCGATTCACGTGATTCTTGATCGACAACTCCCAGTTTGTTCGGGCTTTCTCAGTTGCCCGATTCTTAACCTTGAAGAACTCGCCAGCTGAACCTAGCCCTCGGTGAAACTCCCGAAGGAGAAGGGCATCGTAGGTAGGGGATCTTTTAAAACGGTATACCCCTTGGACTTCGAGTTCCAACCTGGCCTCTTTGGATAAGGATTTGACCGTGAAAGCCTGGCGCTCCAAGTATTCGATCTTCTGTTCATACGCCGACTTGGACTGCTCCGCTTCTTGTTCGGCTTTAAGCATTGATTCCTGGGTAGAGGACAACAAGTTTTGAAGCGACGTTGCTTTCTCTTATGCCAAAAAAGCTTTCTCCTTGGCCTCCACCTGCTTCACCAAACAGTGGTCGGCAAAGACTTAGGCATGCCAACTTCTTTCTGATAAGCCAATTCGACCCGAGCACGGCTATCCTCACTTTCTTTCAGCTGAGCTTCAAGACGCCTTATTCGATCAGCTTGATGTTGCTGCGTCTGAACCAGCTCAGCAAACTCGACCACCATCTACAAAGAAGTTTAATTAAAAAACTGGCGAACAAGCAAGACAATTGAAGAGTTAGGAATAACTTATATAAGATGCGCCGTTGAAGATATTTTGAAGATAACTCGTCAGAGGCACGCCCTTGAGATGACTCCAGTGATCATCCCCGATAAAAACCCGGTTAGATGACATCGCCCCTAGCATAGCTTGGGGAGAAGGATATGAAGGATCTCCTGAGGGTTCAGCCTCTAGATCTTCAACCTCAGGGGGAGCGGAACCCCTGTTTGGGTTAGAAGTCTCCACACCTGCCGATGCTTCAACATTAACGCTCGGAGGAATCTCAGCCCCAGTATCTTCATCACTGGAGTCAATGAATGAGACCACCCGAGGGACCTTTTGAGGACTATCAGGAGAGTTGACCGCTTTCCTTTTCTCAGCCCAAGAACGGTGGAAGTTGAGGTCAGCTGCAGGATCTTTCTGAACATCATCCCGGAAGGATTCAAAAAATTCAGAATCTATATGTACTTGACCCTCGGAGGTTTTACCTCCATTATCGGCATCAGACCGCTCGACAGACCCTTCACCAAGACTTTCACTTTGCCTCTCCCCATCATCAGGCAACTCTTGAGTATGATCCGTTGGGCCACTCAGACCACTAGACTCCCCTACGATCGACTGAACGACTTCCTCGGGGATATATTCTAGGACCTGCTCCTCAGCCACGACAGGTTCCTTGTCAGACTCAGGCGGGGCAATACCATCTTCACTTTGATGAGAAGCTTCCTTTAGGCTCGCTTGAAGAATCGACTTCACTTGGCGAGCCTGAAGGTCTAAGACGATGTCCGTGTCATACACTTAGAAGGAAAAAGGGGAATTGAGTCAGAATATATATAAAAAGCAAAAAATAATTAACAAAAAAAAATAAAAAAAAAGTGGGTTACAAAGATCACTTACATCGCCTACGATAGTCCGAAATCTAGCTGAAGAAGCCGAGCTCTATCATATTTTTCTCGTTGAAAAGATAAGTCCTGCTCTTCTTCTCCAGAGTGCAAATTACTGCCCGAGCAAGTCTGGTCAGCTCAACATCGCTAAATTCAAGCTTTTTCTTGATCCATACCTCGGGGGAACAGAAAAAGTGGGGAACTTTTAACACTTTCCGAGTTTCCCCAGCCGAGAGACTGACTTCAAGACCTAGATTCCCTCAGGCAAAAACCAACTGTTCTTCCAGAACTTGTTGGATAAAGGGAATCCCTATATAAAACCCCTCTTTTTTGGGGTCATCAGAGGTATCAACTCCCCGATTCACCTTTGTCCCCTCGGGGACCCAGCAATCTGGCGGATTAGACTTGAGAAAATAGGTCTCTGTCTTGCCAGACTGCCTCAGCGTGAAGAAGTGCCTGATTTCACTAGGGGGAGGCGGCAACAAGTTCATCCGACTCCACATGTGCCACATGAACATCAATATCTTGTAGCTATTCGAGGCCAATTGAGCCGGAGCGATCCCTGATTCAGTTAAAAAAAAGGCAATGAACGGTTGAAGAGGAAGAGTGACGCCGCAATAGAGCATGGATCCATAGATTGCCACCATGCTCGGGGGAGGATTCCTCGCAGCTCTATCACCCGCAGGAATCAAAGTAACCGAATTATCCAGGTCGAATCGGGTACGATACTTCCCGATCTCTTTTACCCTACCACGTTCGGTTCAGCATCAAACCCACTCTGGTGATCAACAGAGAAATAAAGACGAGATACTTTGAACGCCTTTTCGATATCGTTCTCGTTCTCGTTAACAGTCTACTCTCTGATCCGAACACTGCCTGAGTTGTGCTTATGGACTTCACTTCTACTTTGATGCTTTCCCATCCTTGATTGAAGTTGTACCCTGTGATTAGAAATGGCAGATTCAGAACTAGATGTATCAGAATCAAAATTGGAAACAAAACTAAAATGAACATCAGGGTGAAGCCCAGAAACGTCGATTTCTAAAAAAAGGGGTTCATCTGGGGGGATTTCCCCCAATAATCTTTGAATGCAGGAAACCAGTTGAAAATCCCCACGATTGAGCTCTTCAAGAGATATAGTACATATTCAAAGACGGAAAGTTGGTTCCAATAAAACTAACCTTGAATGAAATCTGATGCAAAATCTTCTACAGATAATCGCGACTTTCTACGTAGAGAAATCTGGGCTAGAAAAATTTTCTGATGTGAGTTTTTTGAGAATGAACAAGCGCAACCCCTCAGCGAAGAATTTAAAGGGGTAATTGTAGGGAAAAGAATGGGTTCAAAATGCAACGGAAGCATGATAAAAATGAAAATTAGGGTTTACGTATAAATAATTTTTTTTTCCCTTTATGCAACAAGAACCTTAACCCTAGATTAATTGATGTATATATAAGTATCGTACCTTTTCCTCATGATGATTGAAAAAGTGCCGAATTGATTCCGCAAGATTTCTAATCCAATCACGAATGTGAATCACCTTGGAGTGTGGGCTCCCTTTCTTTAAATTGCATACCTGAGGATGGAGACAAAGCAAAATCTTTTCTTTGTTAGTTACAAATATCCTCCAAGAGAAAAATCCAAGAACGTCCGGTCACTTGTGAATTATCAATTAATTTGATTGAAACTTGTGTGAACCTTGATTCAATGTTATACACAAAACCCTTTTGATGTAAAGGATATTAGTATACTATCGAAAACAAAAACGTTCTCTTTTTCTCTTTTCTCCTTGGCCGAATTCCATACCCTTTATCTATGCGTTGAACGAATTTTGTCTAGAGCAAAAACTAAATTTTTCTCCCTCAAAATTCTTTCTTGCTAAGCCAAATTCTCTCTTGAAAATTACCTAGCATGGCCGAAATTTTCATCATAGATTTCTTAGAGCTGGCCGAAAATCACACACACATATATATAGGATCATAAATCCTTTCCTAGGAAGGATTTACTTGGTTGACAAGAATCCTTTCCTTAGGTGGATTTATTTGGTAGTTAAGAATCCTTATCTTAAAGGAATTCAATCCTTTTATATATATATATATGGGCTGTCCGAATTTTATATGATATAGATTAGGATCACAAATCCTTTCCTAAGAAGGATTTACTTGGTAGTTAAAAATCCTTTCCTTAGGTTGATTTACTTGATGGTTAAGAATCCTTTTAAAAAAAGAATTCTATCCTCAACCAAGACTCCTAATCAAACTCAATAAGGTATTTGTAACCATATTAAAGACTTCCTAATTTAATTAGATAAATAATTCTTTTTATTTATCTACTTATCAAATATAGTCTTTAACATTAACTATACTACCAACAATAGTATAGTTTTAGGAGCCCATCTCCTACTAAGAAAAAGATTTGACTTTTAATTATATAATTAATTAATCAATAAATTAATTAATTTCTATTTAATTAAATAATAAAATAAAATAATATATTTAAGCTATTCTCAATAGCCTTGCCGCCCATACTATATATAATGGCTATATATTATTTTTCTTATTTTATTAAATCCATTGGACCTTAATAAAAAAGTCTACATGTGAACTAGACCTATTCTTACAAAAAGAAATAAGTTCACATGCCTTAATACAATTCTAGATGGACCCCTAAATTGGTCCGTAGAATATATCAAGTGATCCATGCAAGTTCGTGTGGATTGAGGATCTTGACGGGATATCTAAATTAAGCTTCAATAGACACAACCCAATCACAATCAACAAATGATTCACTTAGGTCCAATCTATTTAATTTTAGTTAATTCCACTAAAGAACTAAAATTGAACTCTTAAATAAAGATAGAATAAGTTGATGTTACTCATTCATACCCTAGACAACCTTATTGGAGAAAGTGTATCCTCGAGAAGAATACCAGTAATCACCAAGAGCTCATAGACCGCCTATAGCTCTCCAAGTTACCATATTTACTCATATGACCACATTTTGAACTTGGATATTTTGACTTGTCCAGAAGCCTTGTTTCAATAGACACTATTGAAACCTTAACGTTAAGATTTAATATCCAATACCTCAAAACACCATATGATGGTATTATACTCTCATTCAATAAATGGAGCCACGATGTCCATATCTATAAATGAAGTCCTCTATCGATTAACAAATGAATACCACCAAACTATCGAGGATAGACTATGCTATATAATCGTACTCATTGATAACTCAAATGATAACACTTGCAACCATAAGTCCATCATTTATCTCAGGATTGAGATAGACTCTCCGATTGTCTTCAAATGAAAACTTTTATCCATTGACGGTTCTAGATAAAGTATTTCATTTTGATCCTGTTTAATGCACCCAGTGCACTAGATTCTTTTGCCTATAGACACCACACTTTGATGATTTTAGACTCATTATAACACATTTGATCCCACTCAAATGTTAGGAAAAGAATCTACAACTTTGACAAGATAAAAGCACCCAACCTTCTATCTTAAGTTGTGAATATTATTTAAGACTAACTAAAGAATTGTGTCTACCTCATACATATCTAGATGTATGTTCAATTATTTTTTTCTCATAGTCTTTTGACCTTATGATTATTTACTTTTGACAATTATAATAATTAAACTATAAATGCTATAAGATTTGTTAAACTAGAAATAACTTTATTCATATGAAACGATTGTTAATTACAATATTACACTCTTGCTATCGAGCATAATCCTAACAATAATAGCACAAAACCCTATGATCTTAAGGCAGGAAAAATCAATGATAAGATTTGATGATGTAAGCGGCGCACGGGGAGACTCGTATGTCGTTTCTCATAAATGGTATCGAAAAATGAAGCGACAAAGGACACGTGCTAAGAGAAGAACTGGCTTTCGCTGTCAAAACTCCAAAACATCGCCATCATTAAGATCTCGCGTGAGGAGGCAAATCGAATTTACAGGGTCACCATTAAGACACGCCATTATGACAAGACATTTACTCTAGCACTGAAGAGATGTAAGAATTGAAGAATTGATTAAAATACTTTTGTCTGAAATGAAACCCTGTTCGGCAAAAATATTTTAAGGGGGTATTGTCATATGTAAATTTTATTAGACGTACACGTCATCGATAAAGAGGATAAAATTGCCAGATGGACATCCAAATAGGCATTCAGAAAATATCCTACAAGATATCACCAAAAAAGAGAATTCCGAGTAAACAAGTATTGAACAAAACCTACTCGAGGTCAACTGACGTCATATACTGCTCGGGGTCAGTTAAAGATACTCGGGGCTAGTTGATGATATTTTCTACTCAGGAACAGATTATGTCACTCGGGGCCAGCTGATATCGTGTTTTACTCTGGACAAAAATGAAGGAAACCAAATAACAAGCCCGATGCGTAGCTCACACGAATCGAGTCATTAAAATACGCGAAGATTTCCATATCAAAGAGGAATTCCAAGAAGGACAAAATATCAACCATAAAGGGTTCCTAATCAGGCAACAATTTTTTTTCTTCAAAAACACTACGCTCTTATAAGGAGATAAGTCCTAAATGGACTGAATCACAAGAGTCCCATTCAATCTCAATACAAGTCTCCGAAATAGGAAAGAAAATAGTCTACTTCAAACAAGTAACCAATCATAGTTAAATACAAAGATATTTTATTACTTGCACAAAGGGGATTAGGGTTCTATGAACATATAAATAGACCCATAATCTCATCATAAAATATACAGAATCATATAAAAAAATACAGAGAGAAAAAGAGAGATCGAGAATTGTAATTATTCTATTCATAATGGATTTTGGCTCGGTTGATTATTCAACCACCCGTGAACGTTTCTCTGGTCATTGGAGTTTTACCACGTAAAAACTAGTCTGATTACTTTCTCCTTCTCTTCTCTTTGAGATCACAGCTAAAATCCAAATCTTGTTGGCTTTTATTATACAACCAGAAATCGACGTCAACAATTTTATTATTTAATTAAATGAAAATTAATTAATTTGTTGATTAATTAATTATTTAATTAAAAGTCAAAATCTTTTTCCTAGTAGGAGTTGGTCTCCTAATATTATATTATTGTTGGTAGTATAATTAATATTAAAGACTATATTTGATAAGTAGATAAATAAAAAGAATTATTTATCTAGTTGTCATATGTGAATTTTATCAGATGTACACGTCATCGACAAAAAGGATAAAATTGCCAGATGGGTGTCCAAATAGGCATTCGGAAAATATCCTGCAAGACATCACCAAAGAAGAGAAAGCCCGAGTAAGCAGGTATTGAACAAAACCTACTCGGGGTCAACTAACGTCATATACTACTCGGGGTCAGTTAATGATGCTTGGGGCTGGTTGATGACATTTTTTACTCGAGATCAGATGACATCACTCGGGACCAGCTGATATTGTGTTCTACTCGGGACAAACATGAAGAAAATAAAAAAAAAGCCCAGTGCGTAGCTCACACGAATCGAGTCATTAAAATACGTGAAGATATCCATATCAAAGAGAACTTCCAAGAAGAACAAAATATCAAGCAGAAAGGGTTCCTAATCAGGCAACAATTTTATTTCTTCAAAAAGACTACGTTATTATAAGGAAATAAGTTCTAATTGGACTACATTACTCGAGTCCCATTCGATCTCAATACAAGTCTCCGAAACAGGAAAGAAGACAAACTACTTCGAACAAGTAGACAATCATAATTAAATACTGCTGACGTCGATTTATGGATTATGTCAGAAAAGCCAACAAGGATTGGATTTCGGCTATTGATTCAAAGAGAGAGAGATTCAGAGAGAGTAACGAAGACAAGTTTTATGTGGTAAAACTCCGATGACCAGAGAAACGTCCACGGGTGGTTGAAGGATCAACCAAGCCAAAATCCACTATGAAAATATGATGTTTACAAGCTCTCGATCTCTATTTTTTCTCTCTGTATTTGCTATGATTGCTGTATGCTATATTGCCTATCTCTTTTGGAGCCAAATTATGGGTCTATTTAAATGCTTATAGAACCCTAATCTGCTTTGTACAAGTAGTACAAGTAATACAAGATCTTTGTATTTAATTGTGATTCGGTTACTTGTTTGAGGTTGATTTGTCTTCTTTCCTATTTCGGAGTCTCTTATGGAAATCGAGTGGGATTCTAATAGTGCTGTTCAATTTGGACTTGTTTCCTTATAAGAATGTAGTCTTAAAGTAATCAAGTTATTTCCTGATTAGGGACTCTTCTAACTTAATGTTCCATTTTATTTGGGTTTCTTTCCTGATGGATATCTTCGAATGTTTAATAACTTAATCCGTGTGAAATAAGCACCAAGTTCTTAATCGAGTCGTGTTTTATTCTCGAGTAAGAGTTATACCTGATGGTCCCGAGTAGCGCCGTTTGAGCCCGAGTGAAAGCGTTGTTTAACCAGTCCCGAGAGTTGTTAACTGATTCCGAGTAGGCTTCATTCAATATATGCTTATTCGAGCTTTCTTCTCTTTAATGATGCCTCGTAGGATATTTCCTGAGTGCCCATTTAGGCATCCACCTGGCTATTTTCTCATTCCTGTCAATGATGTGTATGCTTGGTAAAATTCAAGTACGACAATACCCCCTTAAAATATTTTTGCTGAGTAAATTTTATTTCGGGCAAGAGTATTTTAATCGTCTTAATTTTCACTCGTCAGAATAGCCGTCTTGTCATAATGGTGTGTCTTAATGGTGAATCTGTAATTTTGATTCGCTTCATCACGTGAGATCTTAAATGATGATGATGTTTTGAAGTTCTGACGGTCGAGAGCTACTTCCTGTTTTGACACGCGTCCATCGTCTCTTCGTTTTTCAATATCATTTATGAGAAATGATTTTTGCATTTCCCCAAACGCCACCTACTTCATCGAGTTTCATCATAAGTTTTTTCCCGCCTTTAAATCATAGGGTCGAGCCGTCTCGTCTTTAAAGAAATTTCTTTATCCATAAGTTAGCGATTCTCCGTTTGAAGATCTTGCATCAATCTCAATTCAAGGTTAGTTTTAATGGGGCCATCTTCCCGTCATCGTCTCTTTAAACTCTGTTTTGATGCATTAGAACATGGGGATTTCAAGTTAGTTTCTTGCATTAAACGATTACTGAGGGATATCCTAATAGATGAACCTCCATTCTTAGAGGTTGATATTTCTGGGATTCACCCTAACATCACTTTCAGCCCTGTATCGAGTTCTCCATCTAGTTCTGATTCTGATATTTCTGATCACAGGGTATCTTTTCGAAAGATGGGTAAACATCAGAGCAGAAGTAAGGTATACAAGCACGGCTCAAGCAGCGTTCAGACCAGGGAACAGACTGTTAACGTGGGTGACGTTGATGAAGTGTACAAGGTGTCTCGTCTTTCGTTTTCTGATACTTGCCCGAGTGGCTTTGATACTGAGCCGAATGTGGTCGGGCCAGCTAAGATAGAAAAATACCGCTCTTGATTCGACTTGCCTGACTCAGTTACTTTGGTTCCTGCGGGGGATAGAGCCGTATGGAATCCTCCTGAGGGTATGGTCGCGATTTATGGATCCATGCTTTGCTGCGGCGTCACACTTCCCTTTCTATCATTTATTACATGGTTTTTAGCTGAAGCAGGGATAGCCCCAGCTCAATTGGCCCCGAATAGTTACAAAGTCTTGATGTGCATGTGGCACATGTTCTGTCGAATAAACCTTTCGCCGCTTTCCCCGAATGAAATCAGGCATTTCTTTACGCTGAGGTAGGTTAGCAAAATGGGGACCTATTTTCTTGCATCTACTCCATCAGACGGTTAGGTTCTCAATGAACCAAAAGTGAATCAGGAGGTCGATGCTTCTGATGACCCAAAAAAAAAGTGTTTTATATGGGGATTCCCTACATCCAACAAGTTCTGGAAGAACGGTTGGTTTTTTGCTGGAGGGGCTCTCGGGTTCAACGTGATTGTTGGATCTGGGGACTCTCGAAAGGTGTTGAGTGTTCCCCGATTCTTCTGTTCTCCCGAAGCGTGGAATAAGAAAATAATCTTTTATAGTGATTCTAAGCTGAAGAGGCTGACTCGGGCAGCTGTTCGTACTCTGGAGAAAAGGAGAAAGAGCTACCTTTTTAAAGAGGAGGATTTGATAAAGCTCAGCTTCTTTAGACAGATTTTGGGCCATCGCAGGCGATGTAAATAACCCGACGCCCTTTCTGTTGTATTTTTCTGCTTTTCATTTTCTTTTCTAACATGGTATATATATATATATATATATATATATATATATTTTAGTGTTCGATACGGACGTTGTCAGCGATCTTCAGGCTCCCCAGGTAAAGGCGATTCTGCAAGCGAGTAGAAAGGAAGCTTCACGTTAGGGAGATGAGGGTATTGCTCCACCGAGCCTGATGAGGAAACCGACACTGCTGAGGAACGAACTCCCGAGTGTGTTGTTAAGGGTGCTCAGCCTCCTACTCAGGATTCTACTGGTCCAAGTGGCCAGAGTGAAGGCCAGTGTGAAGAGCCTGTTGGACTGTTTGAAGCCGACGACGGTGGTAACATCTTGAAGGATCAAGTGCCTGCAGGTGCCGAATTCTTTGAGTCGTTTCAGGACGATCTGCAGGAAGATCTTGCTGTTGATCTTAACTTCCACCGTTCTCGGGTTGAGAAGCGAAAGGCAGTTAATTCACCGTCTAGTCCTCTCAAAGTTCCTCGGGTAGTCTCATTTATTTACTCCAGTGATGAAGATGTTATGGATGAGATTGCCCCGAGCGTTGGCGCTGGAGCATCAATAGATGCCGCCACTTCAGAACCGAGTAGGGCTTCTTCAACCCCTAAAGTTGAAGATATGGGGGCTGAACCTTCGGGGGTTCCTTCTCCATCCTTAAAACCGAACAGGGCTTTTCCTGCCCCCGAGTTTGGTTATCTGAGAGCTTAACCCTCGGGGGTTCCTTTATTCCTTTCTCCTCAGGATATGCTATAGGAGATATCCTCCGGTCGGGCTTTTATCCGGGAAGACCGCTGGAGTGGCTTTCAGGATGGTTCCCTGACCGAACGTCTCCAAAATGTTTTTAACGGTGCATCTTATGTAAGTTGAATCCGACTCTTTTATTATTTTGCTTCTGCCAGATTTCTAAGTATATTCCTTTAAAGATGGTGGCCGAATTAGCTGAGCTTATTCAGATGCAACAACATCAAGCCGATCGAATAAGGCGTCTAGAGGCTCAGCTGAAGGCGAGTGAGGAGGGCCGTGTTTGAGACGAGAAAGCTTACCAGCAAGAGGTCGGTTCTGTACAAATATTTACCGACCATTGTCTGGCGAAGCAGGTTGAAACCGATGACAAGGAATCTCTGGCAAAAGAGAAGGTTGCATCACTTCAAAATCTTCTATCTTCTGCTGAAGAATCCATGCTCAAGGCGGAGCAGGAGAAATCGGCGTATGACCAAAAAATCAAAGATCTGGAGTGCCAAGTGCTGACAGTTGAATCCCTTTCCTGAGAGGCCAGGTTGGAACTTGAAGTCCAAGCGGTGGATCGTTTGAAAAGATCCCCTGCTTACGATGCCCTACTTCTTCAGAAATTTCAACGTGGGCTAGTTTCGGCCGGCGAGTTCTTCAAGGTTAAGAATAGGGCGACTGAGAAGGCCCGAGCTAATTGGGAGCTGTCAATCAAACATCACGTGGACCGGTCCTTGGAATCTCTTCGGATTCAGATGAAGGAATGGAGAGCCTACTGCCGTAGTCAAGGCAAAGAGCCTCATCCCATGCATTTAGAGATTCCGTCCGAGCATTCTCTCTCGACCTTTTATGCAAGTCAAGAGTCGGTGGAAGGTGTAGTCCCGGACGTCGGGCGAGTCCCAGGTGAGGATTACAACCAGTGGATGGATGTTACTGTAGACGATATCACTTGGCTGTCTAATGAGATCCTGCTTCATGAGTATGAGATGGTGCCAGTTCCGAGTATTGGCAAAGGCTCGAAATCCTCGCAACCTTAATTTTGTAGAATTGTAGAAAATTCTGATTATTTTTTACTTGTACAGAACCATTCTTTGAACTGTAACCATTCTTTTAGGAGCAATAAAATTCTATTTTATTTTGAATTGAATGGCCTTGATCTATTTATTGCTGATTGTTGTTGAGTACTATATTAAATTGGCTGTTGTTCGGGTAACTTAACCGAGTATCTTATTAAACCGGTTGTTACCCGAATGACTTCAATTGCCAAGTATCTTATTAAACTGGCTTCTTCGATGTTCGGGTAACTTAACCGAGTATCTTATTAAGCCGGTTGTTACCCAAATGACTTCAATTGCCAAGTATCTTATTAAACTGGCTTGTTCGAGGTTCGGGTAACTTAACCGAGTATCTTATTAAACCGGTTGTTACCCGAATGACTTCAATTGCCAAGTATCTTATTAAACTGACTCTTTATTATTAACCGAGTCATCTTGAAACAGGCAAGTTTCCAATAGTGTTTCATACCCGGTTGCTACCCGAAAATTACATCAAGGCTTATCATGATCATACGTTCGAGTCCTTACATAATACCAAGGACGTCTCCCCAGTTTTTATGCGCAAGGGTTTGCCGAATCATTGAGCTTTTTTTTTTTAAAAGAAATTGCTTCAACATAGCTACGCATTTCACCGGAATTTCTCCCGATAACGTCCCGAGCATTTTCTCCAGAGTCTGGTGCATCAGGTTTCCCTTTTTGCGAAGGTCATTTTGATATGCTGTATTTCTTATTCGGGACTTTTCCTTATTTTCTTCTAGCTCATCCAAACTTTGTAGTAGCATATCAACATTCTGTTCTTCATCGTATAGCCTGACCTGTGGTGACGCATACGATGTTTCTATGGGAATAACAGCTTCTGTTCCAAATGCTAAAGTGTATGGAGTCTCTCCTGTTGAAGTCCTCGCTGTCGTCCGGTATGCCCATAATACTTCGAGAAGCTTTTCAACCCAGCTTCCTTTTTTGGCATCCAGCTTTGCTTTGATGGTGTGGTTGATAATTTTATTTACTGCTTCTACCTGCCTATTTGTTTGAGGGTGGGCTGGTGTGGCATAGTAATTAGCAATCCGGTACTTCTCGCACAACTGTCTGAACTTCAGGTTATTAAACTGGGTGCCATTGTCAGTGATTACTATGGCGTGCTTTGCTCCACCCCTGTTCCAGCTGGCATTGGGCCGATCAGGTCTAGGCCCCACATGGCGAATGGCCATGGGGCGGTGAGGTTTCTGAGTTTTTCTGGGGGTTGTCGGATATCGTTAGCAATCCTTTGATAGGTATTGCAACTTTCTGACCATTGTTGTGCGTCTGAGAAAAGCGTAGGCCAGTAATAGCCTTGCCTGAGTACCTTATACGCTAGACTTCTACCCCCAGTGTGGTTCCCGCAAACTCCTATGTGGATCTTTTGAAGTATTCGATGTGCATCTTCTTCCGCTACACATCTCTGGAGAGCTCAGGAAAACCCCTTTTTGTATAATTCTCCTCCAATCATGGTATACCTAGCCGATCGATACCTGATACGCTTTGCTAATACGGGATCTTTCGGGAGCACGCCTTCTTCCAGAAACCTTCTCAGCTGGACCATCCACCCGTCTTGCAGTGTTCGGATTTCTAAAATTTCCAAATGCTTAGGTTCAGCTGTACTTGGTTTAAAGAGGTATGCAACTGGAATGGTCTTTGATCTGATTGAGGTTGTTGCTGACGCTAATTTAGACAATAATTCAGCCTTTTCATTTTCTTCCATGGGGATCTGAGCGATCTTGTATTCTTTAAATTTTTGGAGAAGCTGTTTTGCGATATCACGGTAGGCTATCATTCCTTCATCTTTGGCCTGGTACTCGTCCATAACCTGGTTGACAACTACCTGTGAATCGCTGAATATCTAAACTTCATCTACCCCCGAGAGCTATGCAGACTCTGATTCCAACTAACAATGCCTCTTACTCGGCTTGATTATTGGTTGCTTTAAAATCAAATCTCATGGCACATTCAACATCATCTCCTTCTAGGGTGTGAACTACGATCCCTGCCCCGCTGCCATGAGTATTTGAAGAGCCATCAACATACAGTTTCCATGGGAAACTCTTATCCAAGAGTCTTTTTTCTTTCAGGTTTGGTTCTGTGAACTCGGCTATGAAGTCTGCCACAGCTTGTCCTTTGAGGGAGGTTCTGGGGACATAATGAATATCAAATTCACTTAGATCGATTGCCCATTTGGTAAGTCTTCCTGATATTTCTGGTTTTTGTAAAATTTGATTTAATGGGTAATTTGTGAGAACCTGGATTGTATGGGCCTGAAAATACGGTCTCAGCTTTTTTGCTGCTGAAACCAATGCTAAGGCCATCTTCTCTGCCTATGAGTACCTGGTCTCAGCCGGTACGAGTGCCTTGCTGGTATAATACACTGGTTTCTGCACTCCATCTTCTGTTATGAAAAACACTGAACTTGCTGCAAGCTCTGTTATTGACAGATACAGCTGAAGTATTTCCCCTTTTTACGGTTTTGAAAGAACGGGAGCCTGTCCCAAGTACTCTTTTATTTTTAAGAATGCCTGCTCGCACTCTTTATTCCACTCAAGTCCTTTCCCTTTTTTGATTATCTTGAAGAATGGTGCGCACCTGTCTGTAGCCCTTGAGATGAATCTTCCTAAAGAGGCTAAACACCCTGTTAAGCGCTGTACCTCTTTCAATGTTTTAGGTGAGGTCATTTCTTACAAAGCTTGGATCTTCTCGGGATTAACTTCAATTCCTCTTTGATGGACTTAAAAACCCAAGAATCTCCCCGAATGGACTCCGAATAAACATTTGTTCGGGTTTAATTTCATCTGGTATCTTCTCAGAGTATCAAATGTCTCTCGGAGGTCCCGGGCATGCTCATCTGCCGAGACGCGTTTAGTCAACTTGTCATCAATGTACACTTCCATGTTCCTCCCAATTTGCCGAGTGAAGATTTTGTTGACCAATCTTTGATATGTATCACCTGCATTTTTTAAACCGAAGGGCATTACAGTATAACAATACAAACCCTGATCCATTGTGAAGGCTGTTTTTCTTCATCAGCTTTGTTCATTCGGATCTGATTGTATCTCGAGTAAGCGTCCATGAAGCTGAGCAATTTATGACCTGCTGTGGCATCCACTAGCTGGTCTATCCTTGGAAGTGGGAAGCTAACCTTTAGACATGCCTTGTTTAGATCCATGAAATCTACGCACATCCTCTATTGTCCATTTTTCTTTTGGACGAGGACTACGTTGGCAACCCACTGAAGGTAGCTGACTTCTCTGATTGATCCAGTTGCCAGTAGCTTTTCCACCTCTTGTTTGATTGCTTGACTTCTTTCAGGATTAAACGATCTTCTCTTTTGTATTACTGGTTTTGCATTCGGGCTAAC
This sequence comes from Dipteronia dyeriana, assembly GCA_032871835.1. Taxonomy (NCBI): domain Eukaryota; kingdom Viridiplantae; phylum Streptophyta; class Magnoliopsida; order Sapindales; family Sapindaceae; genus Dipteronia; species Dipteronia dyeriana. The sequence goes on along the minus strand of CM065299.1, from coordinate 46,048,361 downwards.
TGCGAGGTGGTGGGATATTACTCGGGCATCTATTCCGATCATATCTTTGTGACTCCAAGCGAATACATCTTTGTACTCTCTAAGCAGATTGGTTAAGTCTTGCTTGACTTTTCCATCCAAGTTGGCCCCGATCTTGATTTTCTTATCCGGTTCGTCTTCTTCAAGTACTACTTCAACCAATTATGTTTTGTATTCATTCGAGCCCTCCCTTGGATCCAGTTAGAATGACGAGGATTCTTTACATTGATTTGGCTGCATTATGGTGCACACTTGTTCAGCATCATGTTTGTCTCTATACACTGATAGGTTTGCCCTTCGGGCCATCTCTTGGGATCCCTTGACTATCCCAACCCCTTGTTCTGTTAGGAACTTGATCATTAATGCATAGGTGGCAGTCACGGCCCTTATTTTATTCAGGAATGGCCGGCCCAATAATGCATTATACGGCCAATTATCCAAGTCAACTACCACGAAGTCCAGCAGGACAGTCCTCTGGAATGGTGCCGTTCCGATCTTTAGGGGTAATTTTACCGTCCCGATTGCCCTGACCTCTATCCCTCCAAACCCTCTTAATGGAGTATGGAAAGGCTATAAATCTTTTCGGTCTAGTTTTAACTGGTCGTATACGGCCACACTTAGGATGTCTGCTGAACTCCCATTATCTTTTAAAATTCTTCAGACTTTCCTATGGCCAATCCGGGCACTTATAACCAAAGCGTCATTAGGTCGAACATTGATGCCATGGGAATCTGCCTCTGTAAACACTATTAGGTCCCATCATTCCTTTACCCTTTTCGGGTCTGTCTCAACCGAGTTTACGTTGAAGTTATTCCTTGCTTCTATTGCTTCTCTGATTTCCTGAGTTCGTTCTCGGTTGCTTCTCCCAGTAGAGGGTTCTCCAAAAATTGTATGTATTACTTGATTGGCTTCGGGGCTGGTTCTTTGATTTTGACAAGGGTTGTGATCAACCTTGACTTCTCTCTTAGTTTCTGATCTCTCATCTTTTTTCAAGATTACATCCTGCAGGTGCTCTTCCCGAATAAGAGTCTCTATGTAATCTCTGAGCTGAAAACACTTTGAAGTCTCGTGCCCGGTTTCCTTGTGAAACCTGTAATTCTTGGTTGTAACTCTCCGGGCGAGCTGTTATTGTCACCGCGACTCTTGCACCATATTCTTCTCTTCCAAGATGGATAAAATTTCTTCTTGTTTCTTTCGAAGAGGGGTGTAATTGGTATATCTGCCTCAGTATTTCTCTGTGGACCGCTCGGGGTTGAACCCATTACCCTCATCCTTGTTTTTCTCCTTCTCGTTCCCTTTTAGCTTTCCTTTTTTATTCTGCCTCTTGGATTCAGCATCCTTCTGTTCAGGCTTTCCCCGGTGCATATAGCTTCCTCCTGTAGCTAATTCTTCTTCTTTGGCCAGTGCGTATCCTCCTGCCATAACCATCATGTCAGCATACCTAGTCAGCCGTGCTCTTCTCAAATCAAAGGATAGCCGTCCATTCTGTAATTTTTTGATGAATGCAGCGATTATGACTTCATCGTTTGCACTGCCAATCTCTAATACCCCTTGGCCGAATCTCCCTAGATATTTCTTCAGTGACTCATCTTTCTCTTGTTTTATTTGAGCAAGGTGAGCCACTGACTTTTTCCTATGAACGTTACTCAGGAATTGCCTTGAGAAGCTCCTGCTTAGTTCACTGAAACTCTTGATGCTTGCTAAAGGTAACCTTCCGAACCACCTTGACCCTTTGTCTCCCAGAGTTTGTGGGAAATTGAGAAATAATAAGGGATTGCTGTGGGCATACTGGGCCATGGCACTTTTATAACGTCTTACGTGCTCTTTCGGGTCAGTGTCTTTCTTAAACTGCTCCACTTGCGGCATCCTGAACCTTTCTGGGAAAGGGGTCCGCAAGAATTCCTTGGTAAATGGGCTGTCTGAGTCGTCGTCAGATAAATCATTATAGCCATAATGTCTGACAAACGCATCCATCTGACGCCTATTGTTCTCGACTTCTTGAGTTAGGTTTTGGATCATGACATCTCTGTCCCCCACCGGGCTTCCTCGACTGTTGAACCGTTGGGTAACTGTCATTCTTTCTGGCTTTTCACTTTGATGCCGAGATTCTCATATGATTCCATAATGACGTTTATGATAAGGTCGATCGCTATCTTCTGATGACGATCGATCCCTATGCTGGTCGTTTTTACGGTGTCTAGTGCATACTGTTTGATTGTGGTCCAGCCTCTGGTGATGTCCCTCTTCAAGTGTTTGCTGTCCAGCCGGGTTGATTGGGGAAGAGTTCCTTCTGGTTTCTGGCATAGTTATTCTTGTCCCAACCACCATCGAACGGAGCCTTGCAGGTGGAGAATTGGAAGTATGTGCTCCTGCAGCCAGCAAATCAATCCCTCCCCTTGCTGCATCTGTAACCAATTGCTGCAGGGCCTCTTGGAAACGTATCGTAAGATATCTGTTGGTTGGAAGAACTTGCTGGATCCCTGCCAGGTGTGCAGGCTGGTTTTCTGTGTTTGCTGCAGGATCTTGTGACGTGTTGACATGGAAATCGCCTGGTGATTTTTAGCCATTCCCTGAACTGCTTCTACTTCCTGCCATTTCTTTTAAAAGTTTGGAGGTTCAACCCCTCCTTCTAGGGCCAATTGTTGAAGTCGATTTCTGGATTATGTCAGAAAAGCCAACAAGGATTGGATTTCGGCTATTGATTCAAAGAGAGAGAGATTCAAAGAGAGTAACGAAGACAAGTTTTACGTGATATAATTCCGATGACCGGAGAAACGTCCACCGGTGGTTGAAGGATCAACCAAGCCAAAATAAACTATGAAAATATGATGTTTACAAGCTCTCGATGTCTCCTTTTTCTCTCTGTATTTGCTATGATTGCTGTATGCTATATTGCCTATCTCTTTTGGAGCCAGATTATGGGTCTATTAATATGCTTATAGAACCCTAATCTGCTTTATACAAGTAATACAAGATCTTTGTATTTAATTGTGATTCGGTTACTTGTTTGAGGTTGATTTGTCTTCTTTCCTGTTTCGGAGTCTCTTATGGAAATCGAGTGGGATTCTAGTGGTGCTGTTCAATTTGGACTTGTTTCCTTATAAGAATGTAGTCTTAAAGTAATCAAGTTATTTCCTGATTGGGGACTCTTCTAACTTAATGTTCCATTTTATTTGGGTTTCTTTCCTGATGGATATCTTCGAATGTTTAATAACTTAATCCGTGTGAAATAAGCACCAAGTTCTTAATCGAGTCGTGTTTTATTCCCGAGTAAGAGTTATACCTGATGGTCCCGAGTAGCACCGTTTGAGCCCGAGTGGAAGCGTTGTTTAACCAGTCCCGAGTGTTGTTAACTGATCCCGAGTAGGTTTCATTCAATATATGCTTACTCGGGCTTTCTTCTCTTTAATGATGCCTCGTAGGATATTTCCTGAGTGCCCATTTGGGCGACCTCCTGGCTGTTAATGACGTGTATGCTTGGTAAAATTCACGTACGATAAATACAAAGATCTTTATTACTTGTACAAAGAATATTAGGGTTCTATGGATATATAAATAGACCTATAATCTCATCACCAAAGATAAACAGAGAAATCATAGAGAAATACAGAGAGAAAAAAAGAGATCGAGAATTGTAATTATTCTATTCATAATGGATTTTTGCTCGGTTGATCATTCAACCACCCGTGGACGTTTCTCTGGTCATCGGAGTTTTACCACGTAAAACTTGCGCCCGATTACTTTCTCCTTCTCTTTCTCTTTGAAATCACAACTAAAATCCAAACCTTGTTGGCTTTTCTTACACATCCAGAAATCGATGTCAACAATTGGCGCTAGAAGGAAGGGCGAACCTCCGATTTAGTTAAAGGTAATGGCAGGAAGCAGAAACAGTTTAGGGGATGTCAAAAAATCTCTAGATAACTTCCATGTTGGCAATAGCTCGCTAGATCTCGCTGTAACCACGGAGAACCAACCTACATCCGTGGCGGGGATCCAACAAGTTTCTCCGACCAGCGAAGACCTGATACAATGCTTCCAAGAGGCGCTGTCGCAGTTTATGGCAAATGCAACAAAGTAATGAGTTAATCTACTGGCTGTAGAAGAAGAGCAATATCCTAACCTCCCACATACAAGGCTTCGTGCGGTTGTCGTGGGGTCAAAACTAAATACACCAGAAGCTGGAAGGAACTCGGCTCCAATTAATCAGGCTGGACGAGGAACACCCGAAAAGGAACGGCCACATCAGAAGCAGAACCATGATTAGACAGCCCGTGCTAGACACCCAGTGCTAGACACCACAAACATGACCGGTACAGGGATCGGTCGTCATCAGAAGATAGCGATCGGCACCATCGCAATCGTCATCACAAAACCATACGCTTGTGAGAATCAACCCGTGAAAATCAGCATCAAAGTGAAGAGCTAGAGAGAGGAATGACAATCACCCAACGGTTCAACCGTCATGGAAGTCCGGTGGGAGATAGAGATTTCATAATTCATAGATTAACTCGAGAAATCAAAAATAATTGGCGTCAAATGGATGCACTGGTCAGACGTTATGGGTACAATGATTTATCTGACGAAGATTCTGATAGTCCATTCACTAGGGACATCCTGCGGACTTTATTCCCAGAAATTGCTATGTGGAGAATTCCATTGACAGTCCCACAAAGATTCAGAATGCCACACGTGGGAAAGTTCAAGATAGATGCAGACCCAAAAGAACATGTCTGACGCTATAAAAGTGCTATGGCCTAGTATGCCCATAGTGATCCTCTATTATGTCTCAACTTTCCACAGACTCTAGGGGACACATGCTCAAGATGGTTCGGGAGATTGACCCCATCGAGCATCGAAAGTTTCAGTGAACTGAGCAGGAGTTTCTCAAGGCAATTTCTGAGCAATGTTCATAGGAAAAAAATTAGTGGCTTACCTTTCTCAAATAAAACAAGGGAAAGATGAGTCGCTGAAAAAATACCAGGGGAGATTCGACCAAGCGGTATCAAAAATCGGTAGTGCAAACGATGAAGCGATATTTTCTGCATTCATCAATAACCTACTGAATGAACGGCTATCTTTTGACCTGAGAAGAGCCCATCTGACCTGATATGCAGATATGATAGATATGGCGGAAGGATATGCACTAGCCGAAGAAGAAGAGTTAGGCACGGGAGGATGCTACATGCATAGAGGAAAACCCAAAAAGAAGGCTGAGTCCAAGGTGCAAAACCAAAAGGGAAAATCGAAAGGAAACAGCAAAGAAAAAAGTAAGGATGGGGGAAACGTGCGTAATGCTGAACAGATCACTGAGAAATTTTAAGGTAGATACGCCAACTACACTCCTCTTCGAAAAAAGCAAGTGGAAATCCTGGTCATACTGGAAGCAAAAGAATCTGGTAGAAGAGCCATGACAACAGTCTCAGTTCGCCCAGCGGGATACAACCAAATACTACAGATTCCATAAGGAAACCGGTCATGAGACTTCCATGTGTTACTAGCTCAGAGATTACATATAAACCCTTATTCGGGAAGGACATCTACATGATGTAATCTTGAAAAGGGATGAGAAATCAGAAACAAAGAAAGAGATCGGGATCGACCACAGCTCTGGTCGAAATCAAAGGGCCAGTATAGAGGCCAATGAAGTAATACATACAATCTTTGGAGGACCATCCACTAGGATAAGTAACCGAGAGCGAACACAGGAAATCAGAGAAGCAGTAGAAGCAAGACATAACTTTGACATGAACTCGGTCGAGCCAAACCTGAAAAGGGTAAATAAAGGATGAGACCTAATAATATTTACAGAAGCAGACTCACATAGGGTCGATGTTCGGCCAAATGACGTCTTAGTCATTATGTGCCCGGATTAGTCACCAGGAAGTTAGGAGAATATTAATAGATAATGGAAGTTCGACAGACATTCTCAATGTAGCCGTCTACAATCAACTTAGGTTGGACCGAAAGGATCTACAGCCTTTCCATACTCCACTCAGAGGATTCGGCGGAATTGAGGTCAGGTCACTCGGGACGGTAAAGCTACCCGTAAAGATTGGAGTGGCACATTGTCAGAGAACTGTATTGCTCGACTTTGTGGTGGTAGACTTAGATAATTAGCCGTATAATGCGTTGTTGGGTCGGCCATTCTTAAATAAAACCAAGGCCGTAACAGTCATTTATGCATTGATGATCAAATTCCTGATCGAATAGGGGGTCGGTGTGGTCAAGGGATCCCAAGAGATGGCCCGAAGAGATAACCTGTCAGTATACAAAGACAAAAGTGATGAAGAACAGGTATGCACTATAACACAGCCGAGTCAGAACAAAGAGTCACTGTCATTCGAATTTGATCTAAGGGAAGAGTCGAATGAGTCCAAAAATAAACCGGTCGAAGAAATTATCTTGAAAGAAGATGAACCAGATAAGAAGGTCAAAATTGGGGCCAAATTGGAAGGAAAAGTCAAACAAAGCCTCACTGATCTGCTCAAAGAATACAAAGATGTGTTCACCTGAAGTCATGAAGACATGGTTGGGATAGATGCTCGAATAATATCTCACCATCTCGTGGTAGACCCGAATGCAAAGCCAGTGATACAGAAGAGAAGGTCTTTCAATCTCGGGAGAAGTCAAGCAATCAAACAGGAAGTAGAAAAACTACTAGCCGTAGGGTCGATTAGAGAGATTAACTACCTGCAATGGGTAGCTAATGTAGTTCTCGTCCAAAAGAAAAATGGATAATGGAGAATGTGCGTAGATTTCACAGATTTGAACAAGGCATGCCCAAAAGACAATTTTCCACTTCCGAGGATAGATCAGTTGGTAGATGCTACATCAGGCCACGAATTGCTCAGTTTCATGGACGCCTACTCGGGGTATAACCAAATTCGGATGAATAAGGCTGACGAAGAAAAAACAACATTCACAACTAATCGGGGTTTATACTGTTATACAGTAATGCCCTTTCGGGTTAAAAAATACAGGGGCAACATATCAAAGGCTAGTCAACAGAATCTTCACACGGAAAATAGGAAGGAACATGGAAGTGTACATTGATGACATGCTGACCAAGAGCATCTCGACAGACAAGTATACTTTAGACTCGTGAGAGACATTTAATGTTTGAGAAGATACCAAATGAAGCTAAATCCGAACAAGTGTTTATTCGGAGTTCCTTCATAAAGATTCCTGGGTTTTCAAGTTCACCAAAGGGGAATCGAAGTCAATCCTAAAAAGATCCAAGCCCTGCAGAGAATGATCGCACCAAGGACATTAAAAAAAGTACAGCGCTCAACAGGATGTTTAGCTTTCTTTTGAAGATTCATCTCAAAGGCCACAGACAGATGCGCATCCTTCTTTATAGTAATCAAAAAGAAAAAATTGACTCGAATGGAATGAAGAGTGCGAGCAGGTATTCATAAAAATCAAAGAGTACCTGGGACAGGCTCCAATCCTTTCAAAACCATAAATGGGAGAGATACTCCATTTGTACTTATCAATTACAAAACTAGCAGCAAGCTCAGTCCTGGTCAGAACAGAAGATGGAGTATAGAAGCCAGTATATTATACCAGCAAGGCACTCTTACCAGTCGAGACCAGGTATTCGCAGGCAGAAAAAATGGCCCTTGCATTGGTCTCAGCAGCAAGAAAGCTAAGGCCATACTTCTAGGCACATACAATCTAGGTTCTTACCGATTGCCCATTGAGACAAATTTTACAGAAGCCTGAGATTTTAGGAAGACTAACCAAATGGGCAATCGAGCTAAGTGAATTCGATATCCACTACGTCCCCAGAACATCCCTCAAAGGGCAATCAGTGACAGATTTTATAGCAGAGTTCACAGAGCCAAACCTGGAAGCAAAAAAGATGTTGGGAAAAAGTTTCCCATGGAAATTGTATGTTGATGGCTCTTCAAACACTCATGGCAACGGGGCAGGGATCGTAGTATACACTCCAGAAGGAGATGACATCGAATGTGCCATAAGGTTTGACTTCAAAGCAACCAACAATCAAGCCGAGTACGAGGCGCTACTAGCTGGACTCAGAGTCTGCATATCTTTCGGAGCAGATGAAGTTGAGATATTCAGCGATTCATATGTAGTTGTCAACCAAGTCCTGGATGAATTCCAAGCCAAGGATGAAGGCATGATAGCCTACAGAGACATTGCAAAACAGATCCTCCAGAAATTCAAAGAATATAGGATTGCCCAAATCCCCAGGGAGGAGAATGAAAAGACAGGCGCTTTATCCAAACTAACATCAGAAATAACCACAATCACGCCAAAAACTATTCTGGTTGCACATCTCTTCAAACCGAGCACAGCTGAACTGAAAAACTTAGAAATTTTAGAAATCCGAACACCGCTAGACGATTGGATAACTCAGTTGAAAAGATTTCTGGAAGAAGGCGTGCTCCCAAAAGATCCCTTACAAGCAAAAAGTATCAGGTATCGATAAGCAAGGTACACATTGGTTGGAGGAGAATTATACAGAAGGGGGTTTTCCCGAACACTCCAAAGATGTGTGTTAGAGGAGGATGCATATCGGATATTACAGGAATTCCATGGAGGAGTTTGCGAAAACCACACTGGGGTAAAAGTTTAGCACAGAAGGTACTCAGGCAAGGTTATTATTATCCTACTTTATTCTTAGATGCACAACGATGTTCGGAGAGTTGCAATACTTGTCAAAGGATCGCTAATGATATCCGACAACCTCCTGAACAACTAAGAAATCTCACATCCCCATGGCCATTTGCCATGTGGGGTTTGGATTTAATTGGTCCAATGCCAGTCAGGACAGAGGGGTGGATCAAAGTATGCCATAGTAGTCGTTGACTATTTCACGAAGTGGGCAGAAGATGAAGCACTAGTGCATATCACAGAAACAAATACCATAAAATTTCTGAAAAAGAATATACTCTATAGGTTTGGAATCCCAAACACTATCATCACTGATAACGGCACCCAGTTCGATAACCCAAAATTCAGGCAGTTGTGTAAGGAGTACCAAACTGCCAATTTCTATGCCACACCTGCCCATCCTCAAACGAACGGGCAGGTTGAAGCAGTGAACAAAATAATCAAACATACACTCAAAGCAAAGCTAGATGCCAAGAAAGGAAGCTAGGTCGAAAAGCTTCCCAAAGTATTATGGGCGTATCGGATAACAGCAAGAACGTCAACAGGAGAGACTCCATTCACTTTAGTGTTTGGAACAAAAGATGTTATCCTCATAGAAACGTCATATGCATCACCCCGGGTCAGGCTATATGATGAAGAACAGAATGTTGATATGCTATTACAAAGTCTAGATTAACTAGAAGAGAAAAGAGAGAAGTCCCGAATATGAAATATGGCATATCAGCAAAGAGTAGCTCGCCACTACAACTCTCGTGTTCGGGCCAGGAAATTCCAACTAAGAGACCTGGTACTCAGCAAGGTGTCATTGAACATAAAAAATAAAATGGCAGGTTCCCTAGTTGATATGTGGGAAGGCCCGTACAAGATCGAAGGAATAGCTGGGCATGGGGCATATTGGATTGCACGACCCAATTAAGGGGTTTTTACCCCTACCATACAATGCCCAATATCTGAAGATTTTCTATCCTTAAATTATTTTTTGTTCTCTTTTCTAGTAAGAATAATTTTTGTTAGGTTAGATATTAGCTTTGGAATTTAAATCTTTGTTGATTTTACAGTTATAAATAAAAATCAAACTCGGGATTTCAAAAAGATGAAGCATATGATAATAAGAACATATGGAAGACAAGCATGATAATAAGAACATGCAAATAGAATACTCGGGACCATTGATTCCCGAATGGGCGGAGAAGCTTAAAGGGGCATGCCAGCAGAGCAAGGTTAATTGACCTTAGCAAAAAAGGCAAACCCGATGCACCAGATTCCGGAGTAAGGCTCGGGACGCTTTAAAAAAAATCCCTTGAAATACGTAGATATGTTAAGCGATTTGAAAAGCTTAACGATTCGGCAAACCCTTGCATAGAAAAATCGGGGAGACATCCTCGGTAATGTGTAAGGACTCGAACATATGATCATGGTGAGCCTTGATGTAATGTTCGGGTAGCAACGGAGTATGAAACACAAGCATAAACCTACTTGCTTGTTTTAAGATGACTCGGTTAATAATACTAGCCAGTTTAATAAGATACTCGGTGAAGTTACCCGAACGTCAGAGTTAGCCAGTTTAATAATATACTTGGCATAAAGATTGCAATAGCCAGTTTAATAAGATACTTGGCGTTAAAATTATTCGGAGGACAACCGGTTTAATATGATACTCGGTGAAGTTACCCAAACATCTGAATTAGCCAGTTTAATAAGATACTCTGCAACAGTAGAATCAAGATAAAAAAGATACTTGGTGAAATTCCTTGAACAGTGAATCAGATCAAAACCACTCGGTTTATAGAATTAGTTAACTCGGGATTTCATTAACCTTTACAAAGAATTGTTACTGAATTGTTACTGAATTGTTACAAAGAATGTAACAAAAGAATTGTTAAGTAACAAAAGAATTCTGTTACAAGAACTGTTACAAAGAACAAAAAGAATCTTTACAAAAAACTAGTGAAAATTCTACAAAAATCAAGGTTGTGAGGATTTAGAACTCTTGCCGATACTTGGGTCAAGAACCATTTCATACTCACAGAGCAGACTCTCATTGGAAGGCCAAGCGATCGCATAGACTGAATCGTCCATCCACTGGCTGTAATCTTCTCCTGGGATCGGTCCGACATCAGGCACCACACCCTCCACGACCGACTCCTGAATGGCGTAAAAAGTAGAGAGGGGGTGCTCGGATGGAACCTCCAAATGCATGGGATGGGGCTCTTTGCCTCGGCTACGACATTAAGCTCTCCACTCCTTCATCTGAGTCTAGAGAGATTGAAAGGATCGATCCACGTGATTCTTGATCGATAGCTCCCAGTTGGTTCTGACTTTTTCAATTGCCCGATTCTTAACCTTGAAGAACTCGCCAGTTGAAACCAGCCCTCGCTGAAACTCTCGAAGGAGAAGGGTATCATAGGCAGGGGATCTTTTAAACGATCAACCCCTGGACTTCAAGTTCCAGTCTAGCCTTTTTGGATAGGGACTCGACTGTTAAAGCTTGGCGTTCCAAGTCCAAGATCTTCTGCTCATATACCGACTTGGACTGCTCCGCTTCCTGCTCGGCCTTAAGCATTGATTATTGGGCAGAAGACAATAAGATTTGAGGAGACATAGCCTTCTCTTCTGCCAAAGAAGCTCTTTCCTCGGCATCCACCAGCTTTGCCAAATAGTGGTGGTAAACACATGGGTAGAGCAAACCTCTTGTTGATAAGCCGATTCGACCCGAGCACGGCTATCCTCACTTTCCTTTAGTTGAGCCTCAAGACGCCTTATCATCCTGATGTTGCTGCATATAAACTAGTTCCGCAAACTCGGCCACCATCTATAAAGAAATTTAATTAAAAATCGGGCGAACAAGCAAGACAATTGAAGAGTTAGGAATAACTTACGTAAGATGCGCTGTTGAAGACACTTTGAAGACGACTCGTCAGAGGTGCGTCCGTGAGATGACTCCAATGATCATCCCTGATAAAAGCTCAGCCTGAGGACATCGCCCTGAGTATATCCTGGGGAGATGGATATGAAGGATCTATCCGAGGGTTCAAGCCTTAGATCTTCAACCTCGAGGAGAGAGGAACCCCTGTTCGGTTCAAAAGTCTCCACACCAGCCGATGCTTCGACATGAACACTCGGGGGAATCTCAACCTCGGCGTCTTCATCACTTTATTCAACGAATGAAACTACTCGAGGAACCTTGAAAGCACGAGTAGGAGAGTTGATCGCCTTCCGCTTCACAGTCCGCGATTGATGGAAGCTAAGATCAGCCACACGATCTTCCTAGACATCATCTAGAAAGGATTCAAAAAATTATGGATCATTATGTACTTAACCCACGAAGTTTTCACTTCCATCATCGGCGTCTGACTGCTTAGCAGGTCCTTCACCAAGACCGTCACTCTGCCTCTCCCCATCATCAGGCATCTTCTCAATATGATCCGTAGGGCCACTCAGACAACTTGGTTCCCCTAACTGTCGGTCGAACGACTTCCTTGGGGATATATTCGGGGATTTTCTCCTCGGCTACATCAGGTTCCTGGTCAGACTCAGGCGGGGCAATACCTTTCCTTTTTCATTGAATCCTTATGGTTGCATCATGTAGATGCTTTCGTCAAGACTTTTATTAAGAAAGCTGTGTTGAGGTCCATTTTCCAAATCTCTAGGTCTAGAGATGCAACAATAGATAAGAGTATCCAAATGGATTTAAGCATGGCCACAGGACAGAAGGTTTCTTTATAATCGATACCTTCCTTCTGTGTAAAACCTTTAGCTACCAATCTAGCTTTAAAGGTTTCCACCTTTCCATCCATTCCTCTTTTCCTCTTGTATACCCACTTACACTAGATGTGTTTTATCCCCATAGGCAAGACTACAAGAGGCCAGACTTTGTTTTTGTACATAGATTCAATTTTGGATTGCGTTGCCTTTTGCCAATGGTGACAATCAACATCTTCTATTGCTTGCTTGTACGTATAGGGATCATCGTCGTCTGAGAGATTCTCTACAGATTCTCCTAGACCGATGTATCTCTCGGGTTGTCTGTTAACCTTCCCACTACGATAAGGTATGGTAGATTGTTGATTTTGTGTTGGTACGGAACTAACAATTGGGCTTAGTTGTGAAACCTCTTGTGGAATTGTATCTCCTGAAAGCACGTTCAGGAAATTTCAACTTTTAGGCACAAAATTATTCATATAGTCCTCTTCAAGAAATTTAACATTTGTCGAAACAAATACTTTAAGATCTGAAGGATTATAGAAATAATATCCTTTTGTTCCTTTTGGATACCCTACAAATATGCATGTTTCTGAATGGGACTCCATCTTTCTGTCATTCCTTTTAACTCATGTGCAGGACATCCAAATATCCTTAAGTGTTATAAACAAGGCTTTTATCCGGGCCACAACTCATGCGGTGTTTTAGGAACCGACTTAGATGGTACATCGTATAGAATGTACATGGCAATTTGTAAAGCATATCCCCAAAAATAATTAGGAAGCGTTGAATAACTCAACATAGACCTAACCATGTCCAAAAGAGTTCTATTTCTCCTTTTTACCACCCCATTTTGTTGAGGTGTACTTAATGCAAAAAACTGAGAAATTATCCCATTATCAATAACATATTGCTGCAACTCACCAGACAGATATTCTCCACCACGATCAGACCTCAAGATTTTTATGTGTTTCTCAAACTGATTTTCTACTTCAGCTTTAAATGCTTTGAACATGTCAAAAGCATCCAACTTATGTCTTATGAGATACACATAGCCGAATCTTGAGTGATCATCTGTGAAAGTGATAAAGTACTCATATCCACCTCTAGCTTGAATGCTCAAAGGTCCACACACATCGGTGTGTATCAATCCTAAACATTCAATGGCTCTTGTGTCTTTAGTCGTAAACGACCTTTTGGTCATTTTACCTTCCAAACAAGATTCACAAGTTGGTAGATCATCAACCTTTAAGTCACTTAGAGGTCCGTCACTAACCAATCTTTTAATCCTATTAAGGTTAATACGACCTAGGTGCAAATGCCATAGGTAGGTTTCATCTATTGATAATTTTACTCTTTTATGATTAGGTTTTGTTGATTCTGTGTCTAACAATTGAGAGATATTTCAATGCAAGTATAATAAACCGTTTTCCAGTGTACCTTTACAAACAAATTTGTTATTCTTACTAATAATAAAACCCTTATTTAAAGTAACCGAATAACCAAATTTATTTAGATAAGAGACCGAAATTAAACTCTCTACAATTGTGGAACATAATAAACGTTTATTAAAACTAAATGCCTATAGGAATCTAAATTGATTCTAATATCTCTCACTCGATAGTAGACACCAACGCTCCATTGCCTAAATACAAGTTGAATTCATTCTGATTTTGTTTATTTCTTTGACCCTTTTAACCACAAAGGAACACTTTCCTTTGATCTTGGTTGCTTTCTTAGTCTCCTTCTAAGAAGGCTCAAGTTGCTTATCTTATGTTGTCTCTTGACCTTCTCACAGGTCTTTAAACAATAACAACTTACCAAGCGTATGAATCTCTTGACCTTTACCTTTCACAAGGATTATCTTGGTGCTTTGAACATCTTGCATTAGGCCTTGCAAAGTGTATTCCTTACTGTTCAAGATGTAGTCCAACTAAAACTGATCAAATGAATCTGACAGTGAATTGACTATCATGTCAATTTTCGTCTCATCATTTATCTCATCACCATTCAGTTCAGCAATGTTGAGATGTGCTATGACTTTCATCATGTGATCTTTCACGGCTTGTCCAAGTTTCATCCTAAGATTCATGAAAGCAATCATTGTCTTTCTCTTAGTCGTTCTAGACTTCATAGCTAACATCTCCTATAGAGAAATCATTATATCGGCATCAGTCTCCATTCCTTCATGTTGCTGTTGCAAAATATCGAAAATGATGGCCATAATGTAGCGTACATTTAGCCATCTCATCTGAAGACTTCCACTACTGATACTCATCTCTCTGCTCCTGAATAGATTCATTAGTTTGATGGTTAAGGAATAGACATAACGAATTTATGTTTTTCAGCTTGCAAGAACAACCCAATTTTCCTTTTCAATGTGACATAATTATTATCAGTTAAAGCATTATATTTTAGCGTGTCGATTAGGGATGGGGACATGATTATTTTTTAATAACAAAAATTATATAAGTAAATAATCATGATAAAGCACTTTCGAATATTTATCTTGTATTAAATAAAATAATTCAATCATAAAATTCAACGGTGATCCAACACCCATAAATGTCGCGCCTCCTTTGGGAGTTCGTACCATTTACTAGTTGGACTAGGTCCCACCTAATTGTTAACATAACAACCAGCGTTCTCAGTTTTAGCCTTGCGATTTTATTAACAAGTACTCTTGGTAGGATATTAATAAAATCACATTGAGTGTGACACCAAGTTATCGACTTTCAATATATTCCCTCACGAATATCCCTCCATTGGGAGTAGATATCGTTTGGGTTAATTGTCTTGTCTATCATTGTAAGGAAGTATCTTGCTTAAATTCCATTCATGAATATCTCTTGGGAGGTTATTACATGAAACATAAAGCTCAACTGAACTTGGAGGCCATAGGTGTTCCAAAACACCTTCTCCCACTCAATTATTTGAGGCGTGTGATCGAATTCCAAAGAATGGTTTGCCAAGTTATCTAGATGCCAATTCAGATACCTAAACCATTCTATGTATGTTCATACCAAAAGAGATATATGAGTGCCACTCCTATTCTATATGACATGTTATCAAATATTGACAAACATTGCAATATTTACAAAAATATAAATAGCTACAATTTTGGTCCATCCTAGAAAAGCAAGTAAATTACATATGTCTTGTAATACAAAAAACTCCTTTCTTGGTGAACAAGTCTTCACGCGACCTTCGTCGTTTCGCCTCCCTCGGCTGCCTCCTATAGGCATGCGCACCCCTGGCTCCCTTCTATTGGCGTGTGCACGCCTCAACCCCTTAAAGGACTGCCATGTGCAGCCCATGAATTTCATAGGGCTGCCGTGCGCAGCCCTTGCCACAACAAATGTGGCCGCATGCTCTTTGCACGCACGTTTGTTGCTATGGCTCGCACGGTCCCAAACATGTTCCGGTTGCTTCCAATTTTTCAAACCTTCGAGGCTTCGATACTTGAATGTATTTCAGAAGAATTTGAAATAAAAAAAATACTGCAGTATTTTTAATGCAATATAGTGCAGTTTTTTTTATTACAACAACAAAATAAAAAAAATTAGCAATTACCAGGAAGGAAATTATGGCGATGATAGGTCAACCTTCTTGTAACAATCCCAAAACCAAAAATACATTGAAATTCTAGGACCAAATTGAGCAATAACAATCCACATAATATATATATATATATATATATATATATATATATATATATCCATACATTCCAATGTAAATATATATGTGAATACCTAGAGTGTCATCTCTTTCTAAGACATGCATATATACAATAAAAAGAAAAAGATTAACGTGCACATACATCCATTAATCAAGGGTACAACCAGCCTCTGATACCAATTGTAGGGAAAATCATGCAACGGAAGCGTGTAATATTTAAAATTAGGGTTTGGTACAAATAATTTTTTTCCCCTTTTTAATAACGGGAACCTTAACCCTAGATTAATTGATGTGCATAAAAAGTGTCATACCTTTTTCTCGTGACAATTGAACTAGTGCCAAATTGAATCCGCAAGATCTTCCAATCCAATCATGAACGTGAATCACCTAGGAGTGTGGGCTCCCATTCCTTAAATTGTACACCTGAGGATGGAAACAAACAAAATCTTCCTCTTTGTTAGTCACAATAATCCTCCAAGAGAAAAACCAAGAACATCCGGTTACTTGTGAATTATCAATCAATTTGATTGAAACTCGTGTGAACCTTGATTCGATGTTGTACGCAAAACTCTTTTGATGCCGAGGTTACTAGTGTACTATCGAAAACAAAAAAGTCTCCTCTTTTCTCTATGATTGGCCGAATTCTTCACACAATGTGTTGGACGAAGTTTTTTTTTATTACAATAAAAAACAAAAAAAAAATAAATTCTCACACCAAAAAACTAAGGCTTGGTCAAAATTTACAAGCTATATTTTTAGGTTCACAAATCCTCTCCTAAAGAGGCTTTACTTGGTAGGCAAGAATCCTATTCTTAGGTGGATTTACTTAGTGACCAAGAATCCTTTTCCAAAAAGAATTCTTTCCTACACCAAGACTCCTAATCCAACTCATTAGTGTATTTGTGACCATATTAAAGACTTCCTAATCTGACTAGATAAAAAATTCCTTTTATTTATCTACTTATCAAATATAGTCTATAATATTAATTATACTACAAACAATAGTATAAAATAAGGAGACCTTCTCCTTTTAGACTTTTCATTAAATAATTAATTAATCAACAAATTAATTTATTTCCATTTAATTAAATAATAATAATAAATATTATATTAGGCTTTTATATATTAGCCTTGTTGCCTATGACATTATATAGGCATATATATTAATTTTCTTATTTTATTAAATCCATTGGACCTTAATAAAAAGTCCATGTGTGAACTAGACACATTCTTACAAAATTAAACAAGTCCACATGCCTTAATACAATTCTAGACGGACCCCTAAGTTGGTCTGATAGAATATATCAAGTGATCCATGCAAGTTCGTGTGGATTGGGGATCTTGGCGGGCTATCTAAATTTAAACTTTAATAGACATAACCTAATCACAATCAACAAATGATTCACTTAGGTTCAATCTATTAATTTTAGTTCATTTCACTAAATAACTAAAATTGATCTCTTAAATAAAGATAGAATAAGTTAATATTTCTTATTCATACCCTAGACAATCTTAATGGAAAAAGAGTATCCTCGTGAAGAATATCAGTAATCGCAAAAAGCTCATCGGCCGCCTATAGCTCTCCAAGTTACCGTATTTACTCATATGATAACATTTTAAACTTGGATATTTTGACTTGTCCAGAAGTCAAATTTCAATAGACACTATTGAAAACTTAACGTTAAGATTTAATATCCAATACCTCAAAACATCTATATGATTATATTCTACTCTCATTTAATAAATAGAGCCATGATGTCTATATCTATAAATGAAGTCCTCTATCGATTAACAAATGAATACCACTAAACTATAAAGGATAGACTGTGTTATATAATCGTACTCATTGATAGTGTTAGGATTATGCTCGATAGCAAAAGTATAGTAATGTATTTGACAATCTTTTTATATTAATAAAGTGATTTCTATTTTAACAAATCTTATAGCATTTATAGTTTAATTATTATAATTGTCAAAAGTAAATAATCATAAGGTCAAAAGACTATGAGAAAACAAGAATTGTTCATGCATCTAGATATGTATGAGGTAGACACAATTCTTTAGTTAGTCTTGAATAATATTCACAACTTAATATAAAAGGTTGTGCACCTTTATCTTGTCAAAGTTGTAGATTCTTTTCCTAGCATTTGAGTGGGATCAAATGTGTTATGATGAGTCTAAAATCATCAAAGTGTGGTGTCTTTGGGCAAAAGAATCTAGTGCACTGGGTGCATTGAATAAGATCAAAATGAAATATTTATCTAGAACCGTCAATGGATAAAAGTTTTCACTTGAAGACAATCAGAGAGTCTATCTCAATCCTGAGATAAATGACGGACTTATAGTTGCAAGTGTTATCATTTGAGCTATCAATGAGTACGATTATATAGCATAGTTTATCCTCAATAGTTTGGTGGTATTCATTTGTTAATCGATAGAGGATTTCATTTATAGATATGGACATCGTGGCTCCATTTATTTAATGAGAGTAGAATGCCATCATATGGATGTTTTGAGGTATTGGATATCAAATGTTAACATTAAGTTTTCAATAGCGTCTATTGAAACATGGCTTCATGACAAGTCAAAATATCCAAGTTCAAAATGTGGTCATATGAGTAAATATGGTAACTTGGAGAGCTATAGGCGGTCTATGAGCTCTTGGCGATTACTGGTATTCTTCACAAGGATACACTTTCTCCAATAAGGTTGTCTAGGGTATGAATGAGTAATATCAACTTATTCTATCTTTATTGAAGAGTTCAATTTTATTTCTTTAGTGGAATGAACTAAAATTAAATAGATTAGACCTAAGTGAATCATTTGTTGATTGTGATTGGGTTGTGTCTATTGTAACTTAAATTTAGATAGCCCACCAAGATCCCCAATCCACACAAACTTCCATGGATCACTTGATTTATTCTACTGGACCAATTTAGGGGTCCATCTAGAATTGTGTTAAGGCATGTGAACTTGTTTTTTTTTTTAAGAATGGGTCTAGTTCACATGTGGACTTTTTTATTAAGGTTCAATGGATTTAATAAAATAAGAAAAATAATATATGGCCTATATACATGTGTTGGGCGGCAAGGCTATTAAGAATAGCTTAAATATATTATTTTTTATTTTATTATTTAATTAAATGGAAATTAATTAATTTATTGATTAATTAATTATTTAGTTAAAAGTCAAAATCTTTTTCTAATAGGAGATGGTCTCCTAATATTATACTATTGTTGGTAGTATAATTAATATTAAAGACTATATTTGATAAGTAGATAAATAAAAGGAATTATTTATCTAATCAAATTAGGAAGTCTTTAATATGGTTACAAATACACTATTGAGTTGGATTAGGAGTCTTGGTGTTAGAAAGAATTCCTTTTGGAAAAGGATTCTTAACCACTAAGTAAATCCACCTAAGGATATGATTCTTAACCACCAAGTAAATCCTTCTTAGGAGAGGATTTAGTCTCCTATATATATACTTGTAAATTTCGTCAAGCATGAGTTTTCGGTGTAAAAACTTGTTTTTTATTTGTTTTTTTATTGTTATTAAAAAAAACTTCATCCAACTCATTGTCTGAAGAATTCGGCCAAGAATAGAGAAAAGAGGGAACGTTTTTGTTTTTGATAGTACACTAGTATCCTTTGCATCAAAAGGGTTTTGTGTACAACATCGAATCAAGGTTCAAGCGATTTTCAATCAAATTGATTGATAGTTCAAAAGTGACCGGACGTTCTTGGTTTTTCTCTTGGAGGATTATTGCAACTAACAAAGAAGAAGATTTTGCTTGTTTTCATCCTCAGGTATACAATTTAAAGAAAGGGAGCCCGTACTCCTAGGTGATTCACGTTCGTGATTGATTTGGAAGATCTTGCGGATTCAATTCGACGCTAGTTCAATCGTCACGAAAAAAAGGTACATTACTTTTTATATACATCAATTAATCTAGGGTTAAGGTTTTTGTTATTAAAAAGGATTTTTTTTTTATATACGCAAACCCTAATTTTTGTTTTTCTCAGGATTCCATTGCGTTTTGAACCGTTGTTTCCCTACAGATTGGTCAAACGATAACACTTGTAACCATAAGTCCATCATTTATCTCAGGATTGAGATAGACTCTTCGATTGTCTTCAAATGAAAACTTTTATCCATTGACGGTTCTATATAAAGTATTTCATTGTGATCCGATTCAACGCACCCAGTGCACTATATTCTTTTGCCTAAAGACACCACACTTTGATGATTTTAGAGTCATCATAAGACATTTGATCCCACTCAAATGCTAGCAAAAGAATCTACAACTTTGACAAGATAAAGATTCCCAACGTTTTCTTAACTTGTGAATATTATTCAAGACTAACTAAAGAATTGTGTCTAGCTCATACATATCTAGATGTATGAACAATTCTTCTTTTCTCATAGTCTTTTGACCTTATGATTATTTACTTTTGACAATTATAGTAATTAAACTATAAATTCTATAAGATTTGTTAAACTTGAAATCACTTTATGAATATGAAAAGATTGTCAAATACATTATTGTACTCATGCTATCGAGCATAATCCCAACAGTTTCTAGGTGAAGGGTCACTTGAGAGATTGTATCTTTTTATCTACTAGTGGATTATGTTTGCCGGTGGTTGAGGAATTAACCCGTGGATGTTTCCACTTTAAAGGTTTCCTATGTACATATATTGTGTCATTGTTTGCAATTTTAAATTAGCATTATTAATATTGCATTGTTTTTAAAGAAGATTAAAATTAGAGCATATACCTATTCAGCCCCCTCTAGGTATATTTACACTATAAAGGTTAATGGAATTTCAGCGGGAAGGAGTGCCCTATACCATCATGGAGGCCACGCACCTCCACGGGATGCAGAGGTGGCAACCCCTCTTTGGTGGACTTGTTTCCCTCATCTCCCTTTCATTTAAATATCATTTTCCCTTCTTCATTTCATTCTAAGAAGAAAATTAAAAGCCTTGTGCAGAAATTTAGTCTCAAACTTTCTCATCTTCCAAAACACCATATCTCACTCATTTGAACTCCGTTGTGAGTGAATCAAGTTTGAGAATCTTTTTCTGCTAGTTCACTATCATCTCCAAATGCGTTTGAGGTCACTTGTCAAGATTTCTAGTCTCCTTTCTCTTAAATCCGAAACTACACGTTTTTGAAAGGTATTGATTTCTCTCTTGAGTTTTTGTTCTTCAAGTCTTCATTACTTTGGATTTTCTTCTTTTACATGTGTATGTTTGATGTATAATTATTAATTAGAGTTAGAGACTCTAATGAAGCTCGTGTAAGATTAAATAGACTTCTATGTTGAGTTAGGTTATCTTAAGACCTGTGTTTTCATATGCTTGAGAGTTGTATTGTTCTAGCTTTTAATCTAGGGGTATTTGTGTGTTGATTGATTCTTATTTTGATGATTGATAGCCTTTATATGAGCTAGATATTCTTAAATGAATATTTACAGGTATAACACATTTTTTTATATATTTAGAGCCTAATAGATCTTAATTGATTGTCTTGTGAATATATGCTCTATTTGATTTATATCGAACATATTAATTGATTCTAGCATTGTTAGTTGTTTAAACAAATTCTAGATCGTTGGTGTGTGTTAGGTGTTTCACATACTCTAGGTTGTATGTTCATATTTTAAGATCTAGTTAAACTTGTCATGTGCATTTTGATGATTAAGTATATTTCTTCATGAAGTGTACTTAATCCATAATTTCATATGTACATGCATCATTTGTGTGATTGCATTGTTTTAGGATTATAAACTAGAAAATCATACTTTGTGCATTCATTGTTTATTTCTAGTTTCTATAGGATATATTGATCACGTATTTTATGTTGCATGTGTTTGCATCACTTGCATTTCACTTAGATCGGTTGCCTTGCAAAAGGTAGGAAGTATCTTGTTAAGGTGTGATGCTTTAACTTGAGCAATAAAGTCTCATATGGAGTGTGAAGCTACATATGGTTAGGGAGTTGCTATCTAGTGCCATGTGAAGTGCTATGATTAGAGAGTAAGCAAGGAAATCTTCCTAGTGACATCTGGATTGATATGGTTTGGGAGTTGCTCTCTAGTGGCATGTGATGTGCTATGGTTAGAGAGTAGGCAACTCTTTCATGAGGGTAGGATAGAAGGGATATCCAATAGGGTGTGTATCATATGTATTGGTCACTTATGAGTGTGTACTTTTATCTTACTAGTGAAAGTTGTTTTTCTGGTGGTTGTGGCATCAACCCATAGATGTTTCCTGTTATGAGGTTTTACCATGTAAAAATCATGTGTTCAATTTATCTATACTTATCTTTTTGATATTTGTATTTGTGTTGTTGAATATCTTGTTTGGAATTTTAGTGTTAGATATTCTTTTATGAAAAAAGTTTTTATATATGAATGCAAATGCCTAATAGCTTATTTATAAAGTGAAATCGCTTCACATATGAATTATATACTATATTGACTTTGCTTGACTAAGCATATCTTTCATTGATCTATTTGCGCTTATTTGCTTAATAAATTGTGATACAAGCTATCTCGAGATACAAACTTTTGTTTGTTTTAAGGGTTTGAAAAGAGGTATAAAAACCTATTCAGCCCCCTCTAGGTTAGCTTTAGGCAAATTAACCGTGTTTGGATTTTCAGCCCTGCTCTCATGAAAGACTTGCTCAGTGAGAAATATTAAATTCTATTTTCTTTCTTATCTTTTAGCCCATTAATGTTAATTTTGTGTTTAACAGCTAAGCATTTACTCCTAACCACAACATTTGATATGCTTAATTGACGTGACGTGATGACTAGATTTGTGGCAACCCATTTGCACTTTTCAAGCGACACTTATCTGATTACAAATGGGCATATGGTTAGAAATTTTTAGGGTTTGTGTACTAACCCCACTCTCATGTGCATTTTTCCACGCGTAGGATTACATCGGTTCCTTCTATAAATTTTTGAAAACTTTTCGTCTTCCCTCTATCACGGACTTCTTCTTTAACCTTTCTCTTTCAGAAATCCTAACCCTAGCTCATTCATTTCTTCTTTTCTTGAATCTTTTTTCAAAATTTTTGACTGCTCCCAGGACTCAGTCCTGCCAAAACCGACATTTGCTCTTTTTCATCATCTCTAAGCAACCGGGTTAGTCTTTATGGATCTCAATACTTGTTATCATTTTGTGTAATTATTGGTTTATGGTAATGAGGTTTAGGGGCAAGGAAAATTCTGATAGGATTGTGTCTTTAATAAGAAGCCGTCGTCAATTTTTTTTCCTCAAATCCAACCCATAGCTCATAACGTTGATTATTCATCTATGCGTCCTGAGTTTCAACCTCATCATACTAACCCTTCTGTCTGTTCTGTCAATCACTACCTAGCAATGATGATGACTACATGTATTGGCTACCGCAGCAAGCCTTCTGCTGATGTTTCTCCCCGGTCGATTTAAAAATCCCTTCTCAACTCATCAAGTTGGAAGTTGTCCCCAAAAGAGGTCAAGCATAGTTGCTGAAATTATATACCATACAATCTTATGCTTTCGATACTGAAGTGAATGCAGTTACTAATTGTGAAATTGGAGATTACTTCAAAAGGTTTGACATCCTCAACTTTGTCAGACTCTTCTTCGATGATCGGTGAGTCAGTTGGAATCCACCTACAAGCATTATCACCATTTATGGGATTTTGTTTTCTTCTGGGGTAACTATACCTATCCAGCCCTTTATCACTAGATTCTATGTGGAAACTAAAATTACGCCCGCTCAGCTGATTCTTAACTTTTTTAGGATTCTAGTTGGGTTGTGGCATTTATGGAAGAAGATTGGTGCGAAGAACCCGTCAGCCCCTCACTGAAACACTAGATTCCTATAGGAATCAAAGAAAAGGTTCCCCCATAATCCCACAAAGATCGTAAAGGCCTCATTTCTGGTTTGGTTCTCTTTGTCGAACAAGTTCTGGAAAAATATTTGTTTTTTTGTCTCGAGTGATAGAGTGAAATTGTAGTCGCTGATGGTCGTCAAGATCTTGTTAGGATTAGTGTTTCGAGGAACCTTATCATTCCCGATATCTAGTTTAAGTCTCCCCTTTGTTTTGACCTTGGATGAAGCCGATCGGTTAGTTCTTGCTACCACTTGACACACCTTGGTTGGTTCTACTAAAACGTCACTACTACTATAACTGCAACGGTTATATGAATGACATGCGAGTCTTTTATCCATCTTAAGTGCACGAGTCATTCAACTTCTATATTGGTGTATAACTACGAGCATTGTTCCCACAGAGGTTGATGGTTTAACTAAGATTATCTAGTTTAACAAAGTGTCACAAGTTAGCAAGTAAGTATGCTTCCAGACTAAGATTCAATTTGTTAACAGACTTTTTTGACGAGGGACCGAAGATGTATATTCCATTGAGTTGATACCTGGTAGGACCTAGATTGGGACCAGTTCCCAGGTACCAGGAAATATTGACACCATAATTTGGGAAAGGTTGATGCCATTTCATACCTTTACCTGGAATCGAGAAGAACCAGTATCATGGTACCTCTTACCTAGTATCTAGTTATTACAATACCTTCGTTGGGTCTAAGTACCGTGGTATTAGTCCAAGACAGATCCAGAATGTACGTCTCCTCCGCCCAAAAGTAACAGAGGTACTGAGAAGGTACCATCGTGTAAGAGCGATGAACCATGCCAGTAGAGGAGGACTGGTATACCTGGAACAATGGACTAGTACCACACGTAAAGAAACATAGTCGACATTCGTCTCCAGCAAAACAAGAAAGAAGGTTGACCCTCAAAACTTAAAGTGCCATGACTAAGACGAAACGGTCAACTTTATTAGAATTAAAATGTGACAAACAATTACGTAATCAAGGAGAATAATTCTTGCCATAATTAACTCTTCCAGTTAACGCCAATCAAACTCTGATAATTACAGATTAGTTGGCCAAATTTATGGGGGATTGACTGGAAGAATTAGAGACCATAAATACAACGATAGGATTAGAAGTCATGGATCCGCACCCCAAATCCAGAAATCAGAGAGGACTTGCCATCACCTGTAGAGTTTTTACCATTATTATATAGAAAGACCCACTTATCGACTAGCATGAGATCACCATCGCCATCTGTGTAAAGTGAGAGAGAGAAAAAAGAGTACTAAATTGGAAGTTGTAACCACTATTGTATCAAACTTGTTAGTAATAAACAGGTCATTCCCATAGTTTTTATTTGATACGTGTTGCATCCTTTTTCCCTTGTTTTTTATATTCTCCTTCTTAGAATCACGATACAAGGTACCTACCCCGCTATAGCCTATCAAGTTGTAGCTTAAGGGAGTTGATTGAAATCTTACACCCTAAATGAATTTTCGGTTAAAACTTTTTGGCACAATATGTGAGGAGATTTCCACACCAATAATAAAAGCCTGTAAGCTCTATTTTGCAATGTACCAATATGAGACTTCGATCCTCCCAAGGTAAACCCAACAAAATAGGACACCAGTTAGTCGCTTCAACTAGAAAGGGTTAAAAATAAGGGAAGGGATCGAAGTATCGTAATCGAGCAATAGCCCCTCATTTGAATGCATGGACCTCGCCTCAGACCCCAGCTTATTCCGTAACGGGTTAGGCCATTATAGAGTATTAGACTATGGTGTTCGTAGAGAGCGTCAGCCTTCGGATGATCGTGAAAGGAATTACACCTCAATTTACAGTACTCGGTACCAGGGGTGGAATCTCCAGACATGGTACCCGAATACCAGCCTTTGATAGACTAGGGCCACTACCCCCGACACCAGCCTCCGAAACTATAGGGCCACTGCCCCCAGTTCCAAACCCACCATCAAATTTTAAACCTCAACAGGTGAGATCGGTGTTTGATATCCTACCTAAAGAATGCCTTCCTTTAGCCAGGTCGGTAGTAGAGGAAAGGCAGCCTTAGACATTTGTCGATGGTAGCATCGGTCTAAAAAGGAACGCTCGAGAAAACCAACCTTGAGAGGAATACTTGGATAAGGCATTCGTAGCATCAGAGGGATCAGACAATGAAAAGTCAAAGGTTGAGTCCAAGAGTGGTGGATCCAAGCATCTTCGCGACCAAGTAGCTAAGATGGCTAAGGATATTCAAGAGTTGAAGAAAGACAAACACTTAGAGAACCAGAAGGATCCCGTAAGTGAGATGAATCCACCATTCTCGAGAAGGATCAGGGAGGTGGAGTTGCCTCTTAAGTTCTAAAGACTGACCAAAATGTTCTCTGGAATAGAGGGTCCATTAACCCACATTGGGAGTTTCATGGACCCGTTAGAGGTTCAGAATGTTACCCTGTCTGCGATGCGTAGGATGTTTCCAACAACTTTGAGCGATTGTGCCAAGACATGGCTTAGAAAGTTAACAGCAGGTAGTGTTGATTCTTTTACGCACTTAACTACTGATTTCTATGCTCAGTTTCAAGGAGGCAAACCCTGACCCAAGGATCCCATCCTACTTTAGTATGTCGTCCAGGAGCGGGGAGAGTCATTGAGATCTACATGGAGAAGTTCCATAAAGAGGTTGTCTAGATGAGGGTTTATATAGAAAATGTGACCATGACAAACTTTAGAAGAAACCTTCCGGCCAGTAGACTGTTCGAATCCTTTACAAACACCCACCCGAGAGGTACAAGGAGGCTTATGACAAGGTCTTGGAACTGGTAGAAATAGATGAGCAGCTGAGAATCAATATAGAGCATGATGACTTGAGTTCTGCCAAGCACCCAAAAAAAGAAGGCACCCATGGCTGAACCGGTTCAGAAGGTTTAAAATCATTCTCCCAACCGATCCACATACCTGCCACCTCCTTTCCCCTCACAACAAGAACGATACCCATTTGGAAGGATCTCGCCTAGAGCAACACCGCCTCTGAGGCATATAGTGACGATAGCATGGAATGAGGAGGGGTACAACCATTACAACCCTTTCAACGTTTCAGACAAACAATAAACCTCACCATTCAAGACATGGGATGGCTTAGAAAGCCCGATCCTACAAATGCACCAGCCGACCAACAGGATTGCTGTAAATATTGTGACTTCCTTGAGGTTGTGGGGCACAATACATCGGAGTACTACAACCTTCGTAATCAAATCATGGGATTGGTAAAACAGGGTTGGTTGGTTGAATTCTTGTAACAGGTACTTGATAGCATCCGAGAAGGGAATGAGATGCATATAGAAATCAAGGTAGTAGAGGAGAGAAGAAAGGAGAAGGGGAAAGATCTGATGTAGTTGATCCAGATAGTCCATATCATCAGTGGAGGTCCTACACTAGCAGGAACTTCCAATAACTCCAAGAAGAACAATGCTAGGAAGGTTCCCTAGCTTGACGCGTGTCAGGATGTTTTCATAATCACTCAAGGGTCGACTGGACCTTCCAACTCCACCTAGATCGTATTCGCTGAAGAAGACATTTACAACACGGTGTAACCCCATGATGATTCTATAATCGTTAGTGCTGATAGCCAACAGTTTGGTCCACTGTGTTCTTATAGATTGGTGGTGCAGGTCTAGAGGTATCATACAGTTTTACGTTGGATGCTACAATCAAGCCGATCAAATAGAAACGGTGACATTTCAACCCCTAAAGAAATGTTGCGGTTCAATAGTAAATAGATAAGCTCCTAACAGCCAAGTTCATCAGGGATTCGTGGAACCTAGAGTGGATCACCATCGTAGTCATGGTGACCAAAGCAAGCAGGAAGTTGTGAATGTTTATTGACTATACCGATCTCAACCACGTATGCCCAACGGACAATTTCTAACTACTAAAAATTGACCAACTGGTAGATTTGACAGTCGAAAATAAGCTCCTTAGCTTCATTGACGCCTTTTCAGGGTATAACCAGATCATGATGCACCCCGCCGTCTAGGATAAGACTAGCTTCATCATTAGGCAGGGTCTTTACTATTATAAGGTAATGCTGTTTGGTCTTAAGAATGTAGGTGCTACTTACCAACGATTAGTAAACCGACCATTCAAGAAGCAAATATGGAAAATGATGAAGGTGTACATAGACGATATGATCACCAAGTCCTACGTAGCTGATAAGCATTAGGAACACATGTGACAGACCTTCCAGGTGATCAGGGAGAACCATATACGGTTAAATCCTACAATGTACTTCCTCACGGTAGCAGCAGGAAAGCGTATTTGATTCCTAGTGCATGAGAGAGGAATTGAAGCTAACTCAAAGAAGATCAGGGCTATCCTATAGCCCGAGTCTCCCACCTCCCTCAAGTAGGTGCAAGGTCTAACCGGTCGGGTAGTAGCCCTCAATCGTTTCATATCGCGGTCTACCGTCAAATGCATTACCTTTTTTATAGCCATCAAGCAAGGGAAAAATATGAAATGGGACCGAGACTGTGAGCTAGCCTTCCAATCTTTGATAGAATATCTAGCCAGCCCAATGCTAGTCAAGCCTGTACCAGGAGAAAAGGCGTAGCTATATCTAGCAGTATCTGAGACCGCAATTAGTGGCACTTTGGTGAAAGAGTGAGGAGATAAAATTCAATCACCCATCTACTTTTTGGGTCGTGTCTTGTCCAAACCGAGGAAAAACTACACTCTCCTAGAGAAGCTCATGTTCACACTTATGACCTCAGCCAGAAGCTCTGCCTTTATTTCCAGGCTCATTCGATCGCGATGGTTACTGATCAACCTATGAGGAAATTCATTCTGAGAGGAGATGTATCGGGGAGATTGGTGTTATGGGCTTTGGAACTTACCAGCACAATATCAGGTACAAAGCCAGAACCACTATCATAGACCAAGCTTTCGCTGACTTCATGGTAAAGTTCAACGCATGGTTTGATCTCAGTACTAGTTTGAACTCAGACATGGTCCCACACTATGAAAGAGAACTGGCAGAGTGGCCGGCTGATCGTGAAGTTTGGATTATACTTACAAATGGAGCATCTTGCCAGACAAGGAGTGAAATAGGGATAGACTTGACCGTCTAGAGAAAGTCAAGTGTCACCACTATTTCAGGTTTTAATTCAGCACCACCAACAACAGGGCTAAATATAAAGCTTTGATAGCTTGAATAAGGGTGGCCACAAAGCTCGAAGCTAATTACCTCTATGTTGAAGGTGATTCACAACTTGTGGTCAACCAAGTGATGGGGCAGTACCAAGTGAAGGGAGAGAACATGGTGGCATACTGAAAAGGTTGATAAATTCATGACCAGGTTCAAGAGAGTGAAGATAGAACCAATACCAAGGTAACTAAACCATCGAGCAGATTTCCTAGCCAAGATTGCCGCTAGTGGGGGCTGGCACTGCTAAAGGGGGTACCACTCTAATTAATTTCCCAATTGAGCATAGCCAAGGGGAAGGAAGTGAGCCTAGTTAACCGCCTCCCCGTGGTCCCTTGTTGGATAGGTCCTTTCATAGGCTACGTTCAAGATGAGAAGCTACCAGAGGACCCTGATCAGGCACATAAGCTCAAAAGGACCGCTGCTCGATACTTCTTGATAAAGAGGTACCTCTACCGCAAGGGAAGATCCCCTTCTCTATTGAGATTCTTATACCTCAATGATGCAAGATAGACACTTAGAGAAGTACACTCAGGGGACTACGAGAACCATGTAGAAGGCAAAGCACTGGCATACTGGGTACTTCGCATCGGTTACTTTTGGCCCATATTATACTGTGATGAAAGGCAATTTTTAAGGTCAGGTGAACCTTGCCAAAAGACAGCAAACCTGAATCACCTGCCACATGAGTGACTCTTTTCTATCAGCTCACCATATTCGTTTACTATTTAGGGAATAGACCTCCTCGGACATCTCCCTATTGCACCTGGTCAAGCAAAACATGAAATAGTAGCCATCGTCTACTTCACCTGTTGGGTAGAGGCAGATTCCCTCTCCAGGATAACAGAAGAGAGCATGATCAAGTTAATCAAAAAGAACATGGTCTGTTGATTTGGTACACGATGACCATCCTCATCGTAGTGGAAGGGTTGTTAGACAACCCGAGAGATACATCGGTCTATTAGAATCTGTAGAGAATCTTTCGGTCGACAATGACCACTATACGTACAAGGAAGCAATGAAAGATGTTGATTGTCGCCATTGGCAAAAGGCAATGCAATCCAAAATTGAATCTATGTTCAAAAACAAAGTTTGGTCTCTTGTAGACTTGCCTAAAGGGATAAAACCCATTGGGTGCGAGTGGGTAAACAAGAGGAAAAGAGGAATGGATAGAAAGATGGAAACCTTTAAATCTAGATTGGTAGCTAAAGGTTTTACACAGAAGGAAGGTATTGATTATGAATAAACCTTCTCTCTTGCGGCCATGCTTAAATCCATTTGGATACTCTTATCTATTGCTGCATCTCTAGACCTAGATATTTGGCAAATGGACCTCAACACAGCTTTCTTAATGAAAGTCTTGACGAAAGCATCTATATGATGCAACCAGAAGGATTCAATGAAAAAGGAAAGGTATTGCCCCGCCTGAGTTTGACGAGGAACCTGATGTAGCCGAGGAGCAAATCTCCGAATATATCCCAGAGAAAGTTGTTCGGCCGACCGTTGTATACACATGAAATTCCCTAGAAAGTGTGTATCTATAACCTAGAGGGGGGTGAATAGGTTTTAATTTGATAGATTACCAATTTTGTGAATTAATCAATATTAACAATTCTACCCCATTCTACTTAATGCTCAATTAAATGACAACAAATATAAAACAATAACAACACGGAAAATATATGTGGAAACCCTACAAATGGGAAAAAACCACGGGCTATTTAGAATGCCAACCTCGATCCTCAAAATCCACAATTGAGTAAAGGTTTACAACCTAGGTTGACCTCCTGTCTAACCCTCCAGTTACTAACCCTTTCACTCTACCTAACGGGCCTTAATAGCGATTTTGGATCACTAGCCTTGTGCACTAACCAGTTAGCCACAAGCTAAAACAACAATGAAGAGATAATGGCAACCTAAGTGAATATGCAAGAATATTCAATATGCAAGAATGCTAGGTCAATACATTCATGCTTATCAAGGATTAATAATGACAATTAAATCAAATCCTAGATATCAATGTTCTAAATGCAAAGGCAAGAAGAATTAGCTAGAAAGGCAAAATCGTCCTAAATGCTAGCTATCACAAATTAATGCATCTCAACCAACAATTAAAACACAAGCATGTCATAAAAACAATTAAACACTCAAGCAAGCAGTTAATATGCAATAAAGACTAAAACCCTAGGTATACATGTCTTAGTAATGAAAACATAGAGATTAGAATATGTAGAGAATACCTAGTCATGAGCAAACAAGAAACCCATGCTTGAAAGATGCTTGATGCTTTGGATTTTAAGGATGGTTGAGTAAAAATGCCTTCTTGAAGCTTCTCTCTCTAAAGAACCTTATCTCACTCTAAAAATTAGGTTTTAAAGCTCTAAATAAAATGGGAAGAAGATGGTTCATTTATATGAAGCCCAAAATTAAACTACGTTGTTTTTGGAAAAACTCTACCAAAACAAGCCACGACCGTTGGCTGTACCGCGGTCCAGGCATGTGTCCAGACCGCGGTACAAAGAGCGGTGTATCGTCTGGACAACGCCTCTGTACATGCAGTGTGCACACACCGTGGTCTGGACAGCATGCATCCTCTGTGAAACTCCGCTTGGGAGACCGTGGAGTAGTCAACAAGCACAGACTGCGGTTGACACAGCACACATCCTTTGCCAAACATCGTTGTGCAGGCCGCGGCATGGGCACTGCACAGAGAGCGGTCTAGACCGTGGTATAGAGGAAAAAATCCTCTTCTTTAAGGTACAAACATACATTCAATAGTAAAATAAAAATAGGACACACAAAGCACCCAAAATGGCAAATAAGCATGCAAGCAAGATAATTAAAATAAAATGCATTAGTGTGAGTGTGTGCACTAAATCTCTTCAATGAAGTTAAGCAAGTGATTTTACCTTTGATGCTTGAGCTTGGTTACGAACAATGAAGCCCTAAACTACCCTTACATATTGATCCTAAAATGTGGTTGTCAATGAAATAAGCCAATCAAAAACCGAGGAACTTACAATCTTCCCCTTTGGCTATTTCGTGACAAAATCACTCACTCACAAGGTATCCTCACAACAATCAACAAGAAACAACAAGAGGTCAACAAACAACCATTCTATGTTACAAGAGATACCTAAAGCTAAATCTTCAAATCTTTCATCTCTTGTAGCAAGATCATTCTTACAAAACAATGTACTACACTTTCCAAGACTAGTGTATGAGAGGGATCAAGAATAATAAAAACAAGTGCAATGTGCATGAAATAGAAACAAGTAACATGCAATCATCAATGCACAAAGTAAATGCTCCCCCTAAATAGGTCAATCTCCCCTTAAAACATGCCAATATCAACTCCCCCTAAATCCAACACTACTCCCCATTTTTGGCACAAGATAGGCAAATGAGTATTCCTCAACCGGGATGCTGTAGCAAAGAGAGATATTTGCAATGTAAATGTATAATCATATATAACAACTTTATGCATGTTAATTAAGAGATAGAGAAATTCATGGAAGTTCTATTGATTGGAACATGTGCGAAAGATTTTGCCTTGAATGAAATACACGTAACATCAACTTCAGAAAACATGGTATTTGGCAAAGGAAAATAGTACATGAGGTTCCAAGAGAATTCAAACCAATTTGCACCAAATTGACAATGGAAAACAAGATATAGTTCAACCAAAAACATAAGAGCAACTATCAAACTTTACAAGTTGAACAAGACATGAGCGACTATTGTGCCCTATTAGATTTTTCCGAACAAGATGCCCGTATGATAGTAGCCTTGTTCAATGAAGTAAAGAGAGAGAGAGAGACTATAGGAATGAAAATCCTTGAAATGGATACAATATCCTTATTGAATAAAGTCTCAAAAGACACTTGCACACAGATTTGTAATCATTTTGTAAGCATTCAACAAATTCATCATGCATAACACTTTAAGCATGTCAAGATCAAGTTTTCACAAGCATGGAGATAAACTTTAGGTCAATCAAATGTACATGTTTGAACATAAATGAGACATGCATTTCAAATAAGGTAAAAATATGCTTATTGAATGAAAAGACATATGATAATATATGCAACCAAGATACTCAGGCAATTAATTAAAGAGCATAAAATTGAACAATTATTTGCTTATTAAGATGAAAGTTCACTCTCTTTGCTTGAGCTCCCCATATGGGGTCAACCACCAAAACCCATCAATGCATATGACTAATCCCAATAGACCTAATAAAAGATTTAAACCTAGTTGAATCTAATGGTTTTGTAAACAAATTCGCTAGTTGATCATTTGTACCCACATGTTCAAGTGCAATGCATTTTCTCTCAACTAGCTCCCTTATGAAATGATGTCTAATGTCAGTATGCTTAGTTCTAGAGTATTGGACTGAATTTTTTGAAATATTGATGGCACTCATGTTATCACAATAAAGGGTTAGAGTACCTTGCTCAAAGCCATAATCCACAAGCATTTGTTTCATAAAAAAGAGTTGTGTGCAAGCACTCCCAGTTGCTATATACTCGGCCTCGGCTGTGGATAATGAGATGGAATTTTACTTCTTGCAAAACCAAGACACAAGATTGTTCCCTAGGAATAAGCAACTGCCCGATGTACTCTTCCTATCATCATAATTACCTGCTCAATCTGCATCACTAAAGCAAACTAAACTAGCATTAGTGTCAAAAGAGTACCATATCCCATAGTTGGATGTCCCATTCACATATCGAATGATTCTCTTCACAGAGGAGAGATGGGATTCCTTGGGATTGGCTTGGTACCTAGCACATACACCAACACTAAAAGCTATATCAGGCCTACTAGCAGTCAAGTATAGCAAGATTCTTATCATGCCACGATATAGACTTTGATCTACACTTTTTCCACTAGCATCCTTGCTTAGTTACAAAGTGGTACTCATTGGTGTGTCACAATGTTTGGCATTCTCAAGACCAAACTTCTTCACTAGGTTCTTGGCATACTTAGCTTGGGATATGAAGATCCCATCATGCATTTGCTTGATATGCAAGCCTAGGAAGTAATTGAGTTCACCAACGATGCTCATTTCAAACTCATGAGTCATGACATCAACAAATTGTTGAACTTTCAAGTTGTTGATGGAACCAAAAACTATGTCATCAACATAAATTTGAGCTATGAATAGCTCATCTTTAGTGCACTTGATGAAAAAAGTCTTGTCAACACTACCTCTAGAGTAGTCATTGTCAACAAGATAAAGAGTAAGGCGTTCATACCAAGCCCTTGGTGCTTGTTTCAACCCATATAGCGTCTTCTTGAGGCGATAAACATGATTGGGGTGGTGAGGATCTGCAAACCCCTTAGGTTGCTCAACAAACACTTCCTCTTGCAAGAAGCCATTGAGGAAGGCACTCTTAACATCCATTTGAAACAATTTAAATTTGTGAACACACGATATGGATAAGAGAAGCCTAATGGACTCTAAACGGCCAACGGGAGCAAAAGTCTCCTCAAAGTCGATACCCTCAATTTGAGAGTATCCTTGTGCAACAAGTCTAGCTTTGTTTCGTACAATGTTGACATCCTCATCTGATTTGTTCCTATAGACCCACTTGGTGTCTATTACATTAGTGTTCTTAGGCCTAGGAACTGGAGTCCAAACCTCATTTCTTACAAATTGGTTTAGCTCTTCGTATATAGCAAGAACCCAAAACTCATCACTTAAAGCTTCATCTACCTTTTTGGGTTCAATTTGAGAGGTGTAGCAAGTGTAACTAATTTGATTTTCGAATTGATGTCTAGTCCTCACACCCTCATTCACATTTCCAAGAATGTCACTCTTGTTGTGAAGTTGCCTAACCTAAGGAGCGGGTTCCTTATAGTCCAAAGTAGGATCTCTATCAAGGGATTGAGTGACCTTTTTTTCAAGCTTTGATTTCTCATCACTAGAAATCTCATCATTCTTCACCAAGGGAGTATCATCAACCACACTAATCTCCTCATCATGGTTACTAACCTTAGGCCTATAATCATCTATGACCACATTAGATGATTCTATAACACTTCATGTCTTCAAATTAAAAACTCTATAGGCCTTACTATTTAAGGCATAGCCAATGAAAATCCCCTCATCACTCTTAGCATCAAACTTGCCAAGTTGATCACGGTCATTTAGAATGTAGCACTTGCTTCCAAATGAGTGGAAGTAGCTAACATTTGGATTCCTACCCTTCAACAATTCATAGGAGGTTTTCCTAGTCCTGGGCCTAAGAAACACCCTATTTCCTGTATAACAAGCCGTATTGACAGCTTCAGCCTAAAGGTTCCTAAGCACATTGTTGCTATACAACATCACACGGGCCATCTCTTGGAGGACTCTATTATTCCTTTCTACTACCCCATTTTGTTGAGGATTTCGAGGAGCTGAGAACTCATGGGAAATGCCAGGACTATCACAAAAATTTTCAAAACAAACATTTTCAAATTCTCTCCCATGATCACTCATAATTCTCTTAATGCATTTTATGTGAGAATCCTTCTCATTTTGAATTTTAATGCAAAGCACTTTAAAGGTTTCAAATGTTTCAGATTTTTCTCTAAGAAAGTAAGTCCAAGTAAATCTATAAAAATCATCCACACACACAAAAATGTATCTCTTGCCACTGAGACTTTCTGTTTGCATGGGACCCATAAGCTCCATATGAAGAAGCTCTAATGGCTCCTTAGTGGCAAGATACTTACCCTTCTTATGCACACTCTTAGTTTGCTTTCCTTGTTGACAAGGTCCATAAACTCCCTCAATCCTATTTCCAAACTTAGTAAGGCCTCTCACAACTTTCAACCTCTCAAGAACTTTCAAGTCCTTAAAATTCATATGACCTAACCTTTGATGCAATAATTCAACTTGATCACAACTAGAAAAATTGTAAGAGATGCCATTAGAATCAAGACAATAACAATTGTCACTTAATCTTTTTCCTTTCAAAAAAACATGTCCATCTTCTCTTAGAATAGAGCAATCAACTTTTCCAAACAAAACCGAAAGCCCTTCATCACTTAAATTTGATATGCTAATGAGATTGGCTTGCAAGCCATCTACATAGAGAGCATTAGGAAAGAAGGGAAAACCGAGGATGGAGATGTTTTCTTTTTCTAGAACCTTTTTACGTGAACAATTACCAAAGGTGACAAATCCACCATCCTTCATCACAAGAGTTTCAAAGAAACTTTTGTTTTCGGTCATATGCCTAGAACAACCACTATCAAGGTACCAAGTGTTAGAGGCTTTCGCCTTGAACGCCACTTGGGCCACATGGAAAACATACTCATTTGTTCTAGTCCACCTAGTAGCAACATTGTCATTTATAGGAGCCTTGGGTTCATTGGCTCTAAAATTTCTAGGTGCATGCATTTTGGCTCTTCTAAGCAAATTCTTCTCAAATCATGCTTTCAGAACGACACAACTTAATAAATTTAAAATAATTC
This sequence comes from Dipteronia dyeriana, assembly GCA_032871835.1. Taxonomy (NCBI): domain Eukaryota; kingdom Viridiplantae; phylum Streptophyta; class Magnoliopsida; order Sapindales; family Sapindaceae; genus Dipteronia; species Dipteronia dyeriana. The sequence continues at coordinate 46,011,766 of CM065299.1, read as the reverse complement.
GGCATCATGTGACCTTTAACACCACAATAATGACATATGAAAGTAAAGTAAGAATTAATACAATATCCTTATGCAAACATGGAAGACTTCCCTCTCCTTTGAGTTGTCCTTTGGTGTTGAGCCGAATCTCTTCTTTGAAACATCCTTTGCGGTTGAGCTACATTAGCTTCTCTTCTTGGTTATGGGTGAAAACTTCTTTGTTAAATTTGAGAGCTCCTTGGAGGTTGTGGTCTTGTTTGATAAGCTCTAGCTTTTGGTGAATGTGTTTTAGCTTGAGACTTTGTTTGTGCTTGCTTTGATGATTCACCAACCTCATTTGATCTCATTTGTTGGTGTGACTCTTGAACCTCTTTGTCCTTAAGACTTTTGACAAAGATGGTCTTCTTCAAGGAAGTGGCATCCTTGCCTTCCATATATCCTAGGCCCGTTTTATCACTAGGACTATTCCCACATGATAGCATCTTGTCAAGTCTCTCGGTTCTGGATGTCATCTTGGCAACCAATTCTTTCGCTTCCTTAAGCTCAATCATCAAGTTTTCTTCACTCTTCTTAGTGATCACAAGCTCCTACTTTAAACTCTTTTCTAACTCTTTTCCACTCTTAACCTTCTCACTCAAGTTGGTAATCTTGAAGGTTAACTCTAGATTCTTCTTTTTCAACTCTTAAATCTCCTTATTCTTTTTCAATTTAGACTTTTCAAAAAAATTCATGAAGTCTAAATAGTCCATTTCCTCATCAATCTCAAACCTAAAGTTAGAAGAGGTACTCTCATCACTAGAGTCATTTATTTCTTCCTTGTCACTCATAACTTCCTTGCCATTATGAGATGTTGTGAAGGCAATGAAGTTTATAACTCGATCTTCATCATCCGAAGACTTTTCGTCCTCTTCTTAGTCTTCACTATCACTCCAAGTAGCAGCCATTGCCTTCCCCTTTTTCTTTTTCTTTAAATTTGCACATTCTGGAGCAATATGACCAAAGCTACTGCATTCATAGCATTAAATGCCTTTCTTAGAGTCACTTTCTTGAAAATTTTCAATCTTTTTGAAGGGAGTTTTCTTTTTCACTTCCTTTCCCTTTGATCCAAAACCTTTCCACTCAAACTTCATGAATTTCTTGAATCTTTTAACCATAAGGGTCATTTCTTCATCTGAGTCCTTCTCATCTTCTTCAACCTTAATGGTCTTCAAGGCAATGCTTTTTTGCTTCTTTGGAGGAGTAGGTGAGGTGTTCCATCTTAATTCATAAGCTAGAAGTCTTCCAATGACTTCACTTAACTTTATAATCTTGTACTCACTATTCTCTTCAAGTGCCGTTACCTTTGATTCAAACCGTGATGGAAGTGACCTCATAATTTTTTGCTTGACTCTCCTATCCGAATAGAGGTCACCAAGTTGATGGCTTTGGTTAACAATATCCATCAACTTCACTTGGAAGTCATTAAAGCATTCATGCTCCTCCATCCTAATCATCTCAAATTGCATTTGGAGGACTTGGAGCTTCGAGTCTTTGACTACATCGGTTCCCTCATGTGTCGTTTGAAGAATGTCCCAAGCCTCCTTTGTAATTCTAGTGTTTTGGAAAAACTTGTATTGATTATCGTCCATGGCACAAAAGATGGCATGTATAGCCTTGTTGTTCCACTTGGATGCTTTAAACTCTTGAGTACTCCAACTAGACTTGGGCTTAGAAGCTTCTACACCATCGTCAGTAGTCATTGTTGGAGGAGTATAACTGTCTTCAATAGCCATCCAAGCATGGTCATCTATTTGGCAAAGATAGGCTTCCATTTTGCCCTTCCAAGTAGCATAATTCACCCCATTGAGCAAAGGGGATCTTGTGCTTCTGGCTCCCTCATGAATATTTCCGTTTCCACTCATAGTGTTTGAGGGTAATGAATGATATGAAGATGCAAATGTAATACAACACACAAAATGCAAACAACCAAAATGCACAAGGTAAGACACACACAAAGCACGGATCACTTAAGTATATCTAGGCACCGACTTTGATACTAATTGAAATTCCCTAGAAAGTGTGTATCTATAACCTAGAGGGAGTGAATAGGTTTTAATTCGATAGATTACCAATTTTTTGAATTAATCGATATTAACAATTCTATCCCATTCTAATTAATGCTCAATTAAATGACAACAAACATAAAACATGGAAAATATACGTGGAAACCCTCCAAATGGGAAAAACCATAGGATGTTTAGAGTGCCACCCTCGATCCTCAAAATCCACTAATGAGTAAAAGTTTACAACCTAGGTTGACCTCCCGTCTAACCTTCAAGTTACTAACCCTTTCACTCTACCTAACGGGGCCTTAATAGCGATTTTGGATCACTAGCCTTGTGCACTAACCACTTAGCCACAAGCTAAAACAACAATGAAGAGATAATGGCAACCTAAGTGAATATTCAAGAATATTCAATGCAAAAACGCTAGGTCAATACATTCATGCTTATCTTTGATTAAAAATGACAATTAAATCAAATCCTAGATATCAATGTTCTAAATGCAAAGGCAAGAAGAATTAGCTAGAAGGGCAAAATCGTCCTAAATGCTAGTTATCACAAATTAATACATCTCAACCAACAATTAAAACACAAGCATTTCATAAAAACAATTAAACACTCAAGCAAGCAATTAATGTGCAATAAAGACTAAAACCCTAGGTATACATGTCTTAGTAATGAAAACATAGATATTAGAACATGTAGAGAATACCTAGTCATGAGCAAACAAGAAACCCACGCTTGAAAGATGCTTAATGCTTTGGATTTTAAGGATGGTTGAGTAAAAATGCCTTATTGGAGCTTCTCTCTCTAAAGAACCTTAACTCACTCTAAAAATTAGGTTTTGAAGCTCCAAAAAAATAGGAAGAAGATGGTTCATTTATATGAAGCCCAAAATGAAACTACGTCGTTTTTGGCAAAACCCTACCAAAACACATCAGGACCGCTGGCTATACAGCGGTCCAGGCAAGTGTCCAGACCACGGCGCAGAGAGCGGTGTATCATATGGACAACGCCACTCTGTAGGCCGCTGTGCATGAAGTGTGCACACACCGCAGTCTCGAAAGCGTGTATCCTCTGTGAAACTCCGCTTGGGAGACTGCGGCGTAGGCAACAAGCACAGACCGCAGTAGACACAGCGCGCATCCTATGCCAAACATCGTTGTGCAGGCCACGGCGTGGACACTGCACAGAGATCGGTCTAGACCGCTGTATAGAGAAAAAATCCTCTTCTCTAAGGCACAAACATACATTCAACACTCAAATAAAAACAGGACACACAAGGCACCCAAAATAGCAAATAAGCAAGCAAGCAAGATAATTAAAATAAAATGCATAAGTGTGAGTATGTGCACTAAATCTCTTCAATGAAGTTAAGCAAATGATTTTACCTTTGATGCTTGAGCTTGGTTACGAACAATGAAGCCCTAAACTACCCTTACATATTGATCCCAAAATGTGGTTGTCAACGAAATAAGCCAATCAAAAACTGAGGAACTTACAACACAGAAGGAAGGTATCGATTATGAAGAAACCTTATCTCTTGTGGCCATGCTTAAATCCATTAGGATACTCTTATCCATTGCGGCATCTCTAGACGTAGAGATTTGGCAAAAGGATGTCAAGACAGCTTTCCTTAAAGGAAGTCTTGATGAAAGCATCTATATGATGCAACCAGAAGGATTCATTGAAAAGGGCCAAGAGGAAAGGGTATGCAAGTTGCAAAGATCCATATATAGATTGAAGCAAGCATCCAGATCCTGGAACATAAGGTTCAATTAAGCCGTAAAAAGTTTTGGATTTATTCAAAACCTTGATAAACCTTGTGTATACAAAAGGATTAAAGGCGACAAGTTAGTTTTCCTAGTTCTTTACGTTGATGATATACTACTCATCAGAAACGATGTAGGTGTATTGACATCAATAAAAGAATGGTTAGCAAAACAATTTGATATGAAGGACTTATGAAAAGCAAGTTATATTCTTAGTATCCAAATCATAAGGGATAGAAAGAATAGAACGATTGCATTATCCCAGGCTTCATACATAGATAAAATATTGTCTAGGTTTTCCTTACAAGATTCCAAGAAAGGTATGTTACCTTTCAGACATGGAATCAAACTTTCTAAGGAACAAGTTCATAAGAATGAGCATGAAGAGCAATTCATGAGTAGGGTTCCATATGCATCGACAGTTGGAAGTCTAATGTATGCAATGCTCTGTACTAGACAATATATTTTTTTTGTTGTGGGCATAGTTAGGAGGTTTCAGTCGAAGCCTGGTCCTGATCACTGGACGGCAGTCAAGCATATTTTTAAGTATCTAAGAAGAATGAGAGATTATATGCTTGTATACTATAGAGGGGATTTAAATCCTGTTGGGTATACTGATTCTAACTTTCAGTCAAATTATGACTCCAGGAGATAAACATCAGGATCTGTGTTTACTATTGGAAGAGCGGCAATCATATAGAGGAGTATCAAGTAATCTTGTATTGCCGATTCCACCATAGAAGCCGAGTATGTTGCCGCATGCATGGTTGCAAAAGAGGTTGTCTGGTTCAGCCAATTATTTATTGACTTGGAAGTGGTTCTTGATGCGAATAAGCAGATCACTATCTATTGTGACAATGGTGGTGCAGTGGCTAATTCGAGAGAACCAAGAAGTTATAAGAGAGGGAAACACATTGAAAGAAAGTATCGCCTACTAAGGGAAATTGTGCATATGGGTGACGTGACGATTACCAAGATCGCATCAGTAGAAAATCTAGTGGATCTCTTTACAAATGCTCCACACAAAAGAGTTTTTATGGGCAACTAGAGAACATGGGGATGAGAGATATGACACATTTGCTATAGAGCAAGTGGGAGATTGTTAGGATTGTGTTCAATAGCAAGAGTATTATAATGTATTTGACAATCTTTTCATATTAATAAAGTGATTTCTATTTTAACAAATCTTATAGCATTTATAGTTTTATTATTATAATTGTCAAAAGTAAATAATCATAAGGTCAAAAGACTATGAGAAAAGAAGAATTGTTCAATCATCTAGATATGTATGAGGTAGACACAATCCTTTAGTTTATCTTGAATAACATTCACAACTTAAGATAAAAGGTTGGACGCCTTTATCTTGTCAAAGTTGTAAATTCTTTTGCTAGCATTTGAGTGGGATCAATTGTGTTATGATGAGTCTAAAATCATCAAAGTGTTGTGTCTTTGGGCGAAAGAATCTAGTGCACTGGGTGCATTGAATAGGATCAAAATGAAATACTTAATCTAGAACCGTCAATGGATAAAAGTTCACATTTGAAGACAATTGGAGAGTCTATCTCGAACCTGAGATAAATGATGGACTTATGGTTGCAAGTGTTATCATTTGAGCTGTCAATCAGTATGATTATATAGCATAGTCTATCATCGATAGTTTGGTGGTATTCATTTGTTGATCGATAGAGAACTTCATTTATAGATATGGACATCGTGCCTCCATTTATTGAATATTGAGTTGGATTAGGAGTCTTGGTGTAGGATAGAATTCATTTAGAAAAGCATTCTTAACCACCAAGTAAATCTATCTAAGGAAAAGATTCTTAACTACCAAGTAAATCCTTCTTAGGAAAGGATTTGTGATCCTAATATATATCCAATGAAATTTCAGCCAGCCCATATATATATATATATATATATAATAGGATATAATTCCTTTTGGATAAGGATTCTTAACTACCAAATAAATCCACCTAAGGAAAGGATTCTTGCTAACAAAGTAAATCCTTCTTAGGGTGGGATTTATGATCTTATATATACACGTATGTTAATTTCGGCCAACCTAAGTTTTTTATATGAGAGGAACTTCGGCCAAGCTAAGCAATTTTCACGAAGAGAATTTTGAGGAAGAAAAATTTGTTTTTTACTCTGGACAAAATTCGACCAACTCATAGAGATAGTGTGAATTCGGCCAATAAGAGAAAAAGGGGAACGGTTTTGTTTTCGATAGTACACTAGTATCCTTTGCATCAAAAGGGTTTTTTGTACAACATCGAATCAAGGTTCACGCGAGTTTCAATCAAATTGATTGATAATTCAAAAGCGACCGGACGTTCTTGGTTTTTCTCTTGGAGGATTATTGTGACTAACAAAGAAGAAGATTTTGTTTGTTTCCATCCTCAAGTATACAATTTAAAGAAAGGGAGCCCACACTCCTTGGTTATTCACGTTCCTGATTGGATTAGAAGATCTTACGGATTCAATTCGATGCTTGTTCAATCGTCACGAGAAAAAGATACGACACTTTTTATATACATCAATTAATATAGGGTTAAGGTTCTTGTTAGTCAAATGAAAAATGTTTATTTATACGCAAACTCTAATTTTCATTAATTTCATTTTCATCACGCTTCCGTTGCGTTTTGCACCTTTTTTTCCCTACAACTAAGGGATTTTGAGAGAGGTCTGACAACTGGCAGGTTGTTCTTAAGCACGAAGGAGAGGTTCTCCAAAGAGTCTCGCTTAAAGTGGGACCGAATAATATCTAAGCATCAAAGGGAGTCCTTGTAAGCGATCAAGAACCAGCAGATTAGGTAGAAGGCCTATTACAAATCTATCGGGAAAGATCCCCACCCCATGCATCTCGAGCTCCTTTCGTAGGTATCCTTTGTGTCTTTCCATTCTGATCGGGGCAGTGGCGCTTTGACCAAAGAGGTCGACGTTGGTCCTTCAACCGATGTAGATTATTTTCCCTTTGTATCTATTGATTTTAATGACAATATCTCTTGGCCAGATTTGGCAGACTTCAGTGAAGACGATGAAGTCCCTCCTTCCGGTCCTAAAGGCTTCTCAGTTGTTAGGAACAACTCATGCATCTATTTTTTTGTAGCTATTTATATGTATTTACATTTTTAATGCTCAACAGTTAATGTATATTTTCCCTTTATTTGCTTGTCTTCAAGATCTGTACTGTTTTCCGTGTGTGGTTTCTTATGCTTGCGCTCATTCATAATTTGGCACAACCTGAATTGTGCAAGCTGACCCATGCCAGGTTGATAGTCACGAGTTAGGCTAAGCAGAACCACTCGTATACTGATCTTTTGGGATTGATAACCCACTCTTCTAAGCCTACGTCGTCATGTAATGATCGACTTATTTACCTCATTTTCGGTGGTCAACCACCCTTGGAGAATTGAACCCTGCTATGCGATGATTTTAGGTTTACCTCGGGTAGATCTATTGTATTTTTTACGCTCAGGTTCTGGTTGCTCTCGATCGTTTGCTGTATATCTTTCTGTTGAGCAGTTTATATTTATAGACTTTCGTTTTTTATCAATCAACTCGGTAGTCGGGAAGTCTCCCGATAATCTGTTGATCAAGATTCGTTGCAATAAGGCATAACTTGTCCCACCATATTTATAAGCATCTATGGTTGTGTCTGCCTTATCTTATAGGTAGGATTCACGGCTTATCCAACTCTTGGCGCATCCAGTCGGGTTTATATACCCGAAATCGCTCTAAAAGTGCTTCACATGCACCTAGTTAGTTTCGGTGAGTGTGTATTATCTTGATGACTTATGCTTTTGGTCCCCTCATTGGGCCCCTTAGGATCTCTATTGCTCTCAACTAATATTTTGAGGTATCCTGTAAACGCTCTTATGAGCAAATATTTGGTTTCGAACACTGTGCTTGATATTTATAACTGCTCCCCTTAGGGATTTTTATTGATTTCTCAAAAGATAAAAGACAATTATCTAATATTAATTTAAAGCTTAAACTGTGGAAATAAATAATAAAAACAAGCGTGTGTGTCTCCTCATGGGTAAAAGATCATTAAATATTATGCATTGCATGGCCTAGGAAAGTGGATTCCCTCAGGTAGGGAAAGTCGATATGCTCCACGTCTTGCTATCCTGACCAGTTGGTATGATCCTTCCCATTTGTCAGCTAACGATCCTGTGGACTTGTCCTTTGTATTAAGTGTCACCCTCCTCAGAACTAGGCCTCTGAGCTAGAATCTTTTAATCTTGACATACGAATTGTAATACCTTGTTACCCTCTGTTGGTATGTGGCATTTCTTACCCAGGACACGTCTATTCTCTCTAACAACTCATCGAAGTCTTGTTTTATCATCTCCACATTTCCTGCGGGATGAAAGAGTTGTACCCTAAGGGACTTGTGTATTATCTCAACTGGAATCACTGCTGATATCCCAAACGCCAACGAGTAAAGTGTTTGCCCTGTTGAATTCCTCTTTGTAGTCCGATAAGCCCGAGACTTTGTGTAATTTAACTGCATTTCCTCCCCTCTAGCTTCGCCTTCATAGTATGCTTGATTATTTTGTTCACCGCCTCTGTTTGGCCATTAGTCAAATGGTGAGCTGGTGTGGCGTAATAGTTCTTTATCTCTGAAGTCTTGACACATATTTCTGAAGTTTTTCTATTGAATTGAGTATCGTTGTCTATGATTATAGTTTCTAGGATTAGAAACCGATAGATGATATTTTTTTTACAAAATCGGTCGTGTTAGCCTCAGTGATATGTACTAGTTCTTTCGCCTTAACCCAATTTTTGAAGTAGTCGACATCCACTATAGCATGCTTTGCCCCTTCTTTAGTTGCAATTGGCATTGGACCAATCAGATCTATTCCCCACATGGTGAACGACCATGGTGATGTAAAACATTTTCAACTGCTCATGTAGTCTCTGGATGTCATTAGCTACCTTTTAATAGCCACCGCACTGACTTACAACACCTTGTGCATCCCCAAACAGAGTCAGCTAATAAATGCCTTGCTTGAGCATTTTATGTGCCAAGCTTTTACCACCAGAGTGATTCCTATAGACTCCCTTGTGGATAATTTATAATATTTGCTTTCCTATGATCGGGTCCACACATTTCTAAAGGGCTTTGGAGAATCCTTTTCTGTATAGCTCTCATTCTGCTATCAAATATCTTGTGGCTCTATATCTGAGACATTTTTCACTAGCTGTCTTCATCGGGAGCACACCCTTCTCTAAGTATTCTCTGATCGGGGTCATCCAGGTAGTTTTTTCCTCTTCAATCACTTCTACCTCCGACACTTCGGCTTGGTTTTCGTTCATGATACTTGGCATTTTCAGGTGGGCGATCGGGATCTTTTTTGACCATACAGTGGTAGTTGATGCCAATTTCTACAGTGCATCCGCTTTCTCACTTTTCTCCCTCTGGATCTGGGTGATTTTGTATGCTTTGAATCTTTCGATGAGTATCTTTGTTATAGTTCAATATGCAACCATGTTATTGTCCTTGGCTTGGTATTCATTTAGAACTTGATTGACCACCACCTGTAAGTCACTGAATATTTCCAACTCATCTGCTCCCAAGGCCGTGCACGCCCTAAGGCCTCCCAGAAACACCTCATACTTTGCCATATTGTTAGTGGCTTTGAAGTCAAATCGTAAGGCACATTCAACTTGGTCACCTTCTGGTGTGGATATAACTATACATGCCCTGCTGCCATCTGATGGTACTCTGAATACAAACTTCTTTGGATTTAGCTTAATCCTATATTTTCTCAATACCTCAAACGTCTCCCTTAGATCGGTTGGATGATCTCATAACGTTACACTTTTGGTTAGCATATAATCCACGTATAACTCCACATTCCTGCAAATCTGTCGAGCGAACATTTTATTTACCAGCCTTTGGTAAGTTTCCTCAGCAATCTTTAATCCAAACGACATGACCTTATAAGCAATACAGACCCTGGTCAGTTGTGAAAAAGGTTTTTTCCTAATCTGGTTAGAACATTCTGATCTGGTTGTAATCTGAATAGGCATCCATGAAACTTAACAGTTCATGACTGGTCATTGCATCTACCAACTGGTCAATCCGAGGTAGAGGAAAACTGTTCTTCAGGCATGCTTTGTTCAGGTCGGTGAAATCCACACACATCCTCCATTAACCATTTTTCTTTTTCACCAGGACTATGTTGGCAACTCAGTCGAGATATTTCACTTCCTGAATAAATCATGCAGCTAAAAGCTTTTCCACCTCTTCCCTGATCGCCTTGCTTCTTTCTACGTTGAAGCGTCTCCTCTTTTGGATAACTAGTTTTTGATCAGGATTCACTGCTAAGTAATATGAAATTGTCCTTGGATCGATCCCAAGCATGTCTGCGTGTTCCCAAGTAAACACATCCTTATATTCTTTTAGGAGTTTGACCATATTGCTTTGATTGTGCTTTGTCAATTAGGACCCAAGCCTAACAGTCTTCTTTAGATCATCGTTGCTTATGGGAACTTTAATGGTCGGTTCCTTCAGGCCTTTGTCAGCGCAGCCTCTCTCGGGTCTAGGTCGAACCTGGTCGGGGTCTCGGCCTTTGCCGTTGTTGGGTCTACTTTTAGGTCTTCACCTTTTTTGACAGCATCCACTTGCATTAACCCCGATTTTGCATTTTCCCCATATATGGCGAGATTCACTTTCCTGGCTCACTCATGTGAGCTTTTCATGATCCCTACCCTAACTTTGGTTAGAAATTTCACCATGAGCACGTAAGTTACAGTTACGGCTCTTATTTTGTTCAAGAAGGGCAGACCTAGTAAAGCGTTATATGTCCAATTCTCAATATTTACGACCACGAAGTCCAACAATACTTTCTTCGTACAAGGAAAAATTCCATCTTCTAGTGGTAGTTTAAAAGTTCCCAACACCCTGACTTTGGCTCCTCTGAAACCCTTCAATAGAACCTTTAGTGGTTGGAGATCATTCCTCGGTAGCCCGAGTTGGTCAAACGCCTCTTCGCTCAAAATGTCTACCGAGCTACCATTGTCTATCAGTATTCATCTTACTTGCCCGTTCCCGATGCGAACTGACACAACAATCATGTCCTTTGGTCTGATCTCCAACTCCTGTGCGTCTGCTTCAATGAAAATATTGGTCCCCATCCTTGCTTTGCTTTCTTCCTATCGGGAACTAGATGATTCACCTTCATACTTCTTTGGTTATTCATGGCTTCCCTAACTTCAGAAATCCTTTCTCGGCTACTTCTTTCGGTATTGGTTACCAAAAATGGTATTGATTGGCTCGCTATCCGAGTCATTCTTCGGGCTCCTATAACTCATACCTCGATCCCTTGTGTGGTGACCCTTTTGTCGATCCTCCCCTCCTCTGAGGATGACATCAGTAAGATGGCCTTCCTAAAATAACTTCTTAATGTAATCCCTGAGCTGGTAACACTTGGCAGTTTCGTGGCCATTTTCCTAGTGGATTTTGCAGTACTTGATAGTATCTCATCTGACGAAGTTTGATTGCCTCCGGGTTTTTTTATATAAGTTTTTGTCTTCTATTATATTCAGGATTTCTTCCGACCTTTTGGCTAATGGGGCATAATTAGTGTATGGGTGCCTTGTGTTCCTCCCTATTCTATCATCATCTTTTCGCCCGTCTTTTCCTTTTCCTACATTACCTTTCAGGTCACTCTTACCACTGTTTTTTGAACCGCTTCCTTGGCTCTTTTAACTGCTGGTTAGACGACCCCCTTGCATAAATTCTCCCATGTGGGCAATTTGTTCTTCTTATGCCAAGGTGTATCCCCAAACATAATCTATCATGCTTGCATATGTGGTCGGTCCCCGCTGTCCTAGGCTTAAATTTTGATGACTGTGTTGCAAGCTGTTTATGAATGTGGAAACCATAGTGCCATCGTTAGGGTCATGAACTTCAGACACCTTCTACGAAAACCTGGTTAAATAGTCTTTTAACTTCTCATCTTATTTTGCATCAAGGTAGAAAGTTCTGACACCGATTTCCTTCGCTGGATATATCCCATATTGTGTGGTAAATGCTCATGTCAAACCCTCGAAACTTTGGAAGGATCCTGATGATAATCATCTGAACCAACTGGATCTTTGATCTCCCAATGTCTGAGGGAACATAAGACACATGAGAGCATCATCATAGTCGTACTGAGCCATGGTGCTTAGGTATCTCCTGATATGTTCTTATGGATCGGTTTTGGCTTTGAATTGCTCCAGATGTAACATCCTGAATTTCACCAAAAATCGAGCCGTCTTTATGGTATCAGCAAACGGACTCCTAAAATTCTCGACCAGGGGGTTTTCTTGACTTTGCTTTTTTTCCAAAGATTCTATCCTACTAAAAAGAACTTCACGCTCTCCTTCGGGTTCACTATGCCTATCTAATCTTTGGTAGACTCTAATCCCATACTGGTCCTGTCTCCTTCTGAAAGTGCTATCGTCATCACTTAAATTAGGTCAGGGCTTCTTACTCCATCCATCATACCTGTCTTTTTGCTCATAATACTGTCTTGCATCGCTGTACCCTGCGGTATCCTCACATGAGCTTGACTCCTCACATTCCTCCGCTCTTCTATTCTAGTGTGGGTTGTTTCTTCTACGTGAACGTTCTCTTTTGCCCCGTTTCTCTGCCCTATCACCTCTAGATTTTTGGGGTTCACCTGGTGTAAATGCCACGATCTCACCTTGGGTCCTTGAGCTACCCCAGGTGTAGAGAGCTGGTATGGTGAACTTAGATTTGCAGTTGCAGTTATGCTAATTCACTGTCTGTCGGCATCATCAATGACTCTCCGCAGGGATTCTTGAACTTGTCTAAATGCATATGGAGATATTCCTGTAGTCAAGCCCGTAGTTGTGACGGCGTCCTGTCTACTTGATGGTGGAGTTCTTGAAGGTTGACCTGTTCCTGGTGCATCAGTGTACATGACAATCGTCTCTTGTGAGACTCCAGCATTGCGCAAGGACAAATCACTATCACTGCTGGAAACCATGATTTTACCTTGTATGACTAAATCTCTAGCTGAATACAACGTTAGAGGTTCACCCCCTGCTTCTAGCGCCAGTTGTTGATGGTGGTTTTTGGATGGATCACTTGTCGAACATAACGTATATGAGATCACACAATTGCAAATAATGAACAAATAAATAATTAAAGAGAACACAAAGATTTTATGTGGTAAAATCCCAAGTATGGGGAAACGTCCACGATTGTCGAAAATCGACAAAGAAAGAATTTCACTATGAATAATCAATTACACACTCAATCTCTTTTTTTCTCTCTCCTTTTTCCCCTACTCATGGGTATTATTAGGGTCTATTTATACATGCATAGAACTCTAATTTGTGCTATACAAGTAAATAAAGTTGACGTGTTTGAGTCATTTTATTCTTCTTTCCTGTTTTGCTTTCTTCACGCGTTAGATCTCTTGCCCAATTTGGATTCTGGCATTGATAGGGAAATTCGCTTCCTTATCAAAGTGTGCTTCGAGACATCTTACTGGAGTAGGACTCATTCTACACGTGTTTGGTAGAATCCACCTGTCAATCCGCCAATCATCTACCAAAACCCGACCAAGCTTTATTCACCCCGATTGGTTATTCAATCCCGACCGGGGTTTTGTCCTGACCGTCTCAAAAGCCCTGACCAGGCGTCATGAGACCATCTTTGGTTACCTTATGTAGTTTTAGGAAGGATGACTTTTTGTGACATGTAATCTCTATCTCCTGTAACTTTGGGTAATTATGCTGACTCATTTTTCTTCAGATTTTTCCAATAACAGTAATGAACTCTATATTTTTATATCAATCTATCAAATATGTTCTATTCATTGTTTTAATATATTTAAATTTTGAATTGTCTTTGATTGTACATTCACCTATTAGCAATTAGTATGAGAAATTATATGTGTTTGATTGGGTATAAATCTACTTGATTTTCTTTAGCTCAATTGAATGGAATGGTCAAACCAGAATACATCCTCAAGTGAGACCCAGATTTTATAATCTCAATTTTTATCAAACTTTGAATGGATAATCAATTCTATACATGTAGGTTGACTGCTTGTGATAGGTAAAGCATCAATTCTATACATTTAGGTTGATGATTTTCTTAAGAGAATAATCCCTTATTTGATAGATGCTCATTCATGGAAAATCAATTATGAGTGGCCTAAACTATATATCTAGATTGGAAAACCATGAGAGATATACAACCAATGCTATAAATCTAGATTGGTTAAACTTGCCTTATGTTCATAATTGTGAGTTCAACTCTGCCCATTATTTACCTATTGGATCTATCATTCTATTCGTCCATTTATCATATATTTTTTCATTTACTAACTTGTTGCATTTTACTTAAATTTCAATACAACAACCATTGCATTTTTTTCTTTTGCATCTAATCTAGAGCAACAATTTGATCACAAATCAATAACACAATCTCTGTGGACGATACCTATACTTACTACTATATTGTTTATCAATTCTAAGTGCAAATCAGGTTCATAAATATTGACTGAAAATTAACTCAAGGTGAGGAATCTTAGCCAACACCCTCTGGGCCACTATCTGGTAGGTCATGATCGAGATAGGTACCTACTACCAAGGTGATAAGAGAGAGAAGAAAAGGTGAGCAATGTGAATATTACTGGGGAACTGTTTTATTGAATATTTGAGTAATATGATTACAAAAGGGTACAATGATAATTGTGGTGATATTTATTTCACTGAATTTCTCTCAATCTAACTATCTCAAAGCACAACTGGTGATGGAAAATTCGTGCAAGTCATTAAATGGAAATTTCCTTTATGGCGAAGAACTCTTTAAAAAGGTGAGAACACTATGGATTTGAAAATTTTATTTATATCATCTCTCTTTCACCGATCGAATCCCTATAATTTAGACTGATTGATTGGTCGTGTTACCATAATTGATTAGCGTTGATTGAGGGTGTTAATTGCTCCCATTGATTACGTCATGTTTCCGTTTGAATCTAAGTAAGAAAAAATGGCAAATTTGTTGACCTATTTTGTCTCATTATGATAATTTAATGGTGAAGGGATCAATCCTTTAATTCTATGTTACTTGAAGGAGAGTTTTTCGGTGCTTTCCAGGTGACGTGGTACCTTGATGTACCGGTTCGATTGTGTGGCGCTTGCTCTACCCTACGGGCACTTACCTGGTGGTGTCCTCTTTGATTGGCATGCTAGATGCATACCTTGGAGGGGTTACAAGACAGTGTTGAGGTACTTGGATACCAGTCAGACATCCTGGTATCAAGGTAACAGGTCTGAGGTACCACGATGTTGTCTTGGCTTGGTACCTTTCAGTTTTTAGAGATGTAAATATTGCACTTTTCCTAGATAGTTGTATCAAGGTACCTAGGTCGGTCAGACATCCTGGTATCAAGGTAACAGGTCTGAGGTACCACGATGTTGTCTTGGCTTGGTACCTTTCAGTTTTTAGAGATGTAAATATTTCACTTTTCCTAGATAGTGGTATCAAGGTACCTAGGTCATGTGGGGACCTCGTCCCGATATGAATCGTACTAGGTAGACTCTACCAGGTATCAGGCAGATGGAAAATTTCTTTTTGGTCCCTTTCTAAAAAATGGCTATTAACAGAAGTCCCTTTGACTTGAACACTGATGATTGGTTGGAGTGGGATTCAGATTTCTTTAATCATTTAAATTTTTTCCATCTTTAACTGGTTACCAGAATCTAGCAAGAAATCTTGCATTAAAAGCATGGTCCATGTGTAGATCTAGGGGACGTTACTCGTTTGAAAAATAAGAGGATTTCAACACCGCGTGTCTCTCCATATTCTTTACGTTTCCTCTTCTTCTTAGAAAAGAAAAACCCTAGGTCTTTCAAATCTCTGCCTTCTTCATCTTCTTCAGACCTCTATCTTTCAATCTTCATCTTCTACCAGTCTTCTTCTTGTTTTGGTCACCATGGCTTCTTCTGATATGTTGGAGAATTTTTTTTATGACCACTCTATGAGCTTAACTGATGGAAAGAGCGCCTGCAAAGGTGATAGTAAGGGAAGCAACGTCCCTATCTCCCAATGTTGTTGTTCAAACTAGAATATAGCCATCGAGGCGGGCTTCTCAAACGACCTCAAACCCCGGTCAATATTGACGAGGGGTCGAGTGAGGAATATGGTAGAGCCAGGGGTTACAGAGACCTTACCAAGGTTACTGCTGCAAGCTTACCAGGAAGGGTGCTCGCTCTCACTTACGACTACCGGTGTATCACTGACTCCACTGCCATGACCAACTCAATTCGATGTTTGAGGATCAATTTCTTGGTCATTGACATCATTACCATCACCATACCACATCAGAGGTATGATGTGTACACCCCTATTTCAGGCGAGCTTCCGATACACATTAATACTTTTGAAAGTTGAGTCAAGCTACCACTCCACCCAACTCTGTGCTGGGCTCTCCTTGCCTTGCAGCTTGCTCCTCTCCAATTGAGACCAGGATTTTAGATGCACTAGGTTAGGTTCCTTGTGTTAAGGAAAGAGCAATGCGAGAAGGACAATCTCATAAGGGAATTGGGGCAAGATGTGCTGATGTTTATCTTTCAAATTGCTAACAACTTACCAGGTCTAAGGGAACAATTTTATGCCCGGGCGAAGAATAGTTTGAAATTCATGGTTTCGGGGGCCAAAAAGTAAGATACCACCTGAAAAGAGTAGTAGGTCATGGTCGGTGGCGATTGGAGGAGCTCGGTCCACTTTGGGGAAGAGCACCCTATCCGCTAAATCATAGGCGATTCTGAAAGCCGTTAATGACAGGTCTTATGTCAAAATGCAGTATCCTACCCGAATGATTTCGATGATAAGAGAGTAGACCACTACCTCTGTATCTCATTTGCTTCCCTCTAGTAGATAAAATTTCCTTACTCTGTTCATGTTGTATTTCTTTACTGATTTTGGTATATACTAACCTTTTGTCTTAGTAGTTTCCGCAGTCCCCATACCAGTCCAAATGGAGCCTAAGCTATCTGAAGATTTGACCTTTTCTCTACATCCCTATCGACCTGGTATCCTCCTGTTACCATAATTGCTAGAACTTCTCTTTATTCTACTAGAACATTTTTATTCGGTCAGAACTTCTCCTCCTAGGGTCCCTTCTACTTTGACCAGGCAAGGTAGCATGTCTCAATCCTTGTCGAGGTTCCCACTATACCTTTTCTCTCTCCTCCTGCTCCTTAATCCTAGATGGCAGAGTTTGTAGCTAGATTAGACAAGGTGAGGGGTCAAGATTTTGCTATTTCTACGTCTACGGTTTCTACTTCTCCTCCTATTATCCATACTTCTCTCCTGCTAATGTCATTAAGCCACCTGCCAGAAGTGAGGGGAGCCTTGATCCTGCTATCCCTGCTATTGTTTCTCCATGAGAACAACACCGACCTCAGCCTGGGAATAGCTGCCAAGATGAGGTCCTGGGCCGATTCATGACTTCTTACCCAAGTAAAGGGTTAGGAACCATGACCTCATTACCGGTGGACATCCTGATCACCAAGGGCTCTACTCTTTTGGCATATGTAATCTACCTTGTTTAAAATTACTTTCACATGTATATGTATATATGCCTGGTACCAGGGTGGCAACTAACGTATTTTTTCTATTTTATAGGCTTTTAAATTCAGTGATGCAATGTGCCACCAGGTAGTCTCCTTCCGGTGGTATATTGAAACTACTGAGGTCAAACTTGGAGTAACCTAGAGGGAGGGAGCTCAAGCACACATGGACAATCAAATGCTGAGTCAGGTCTTGGATCAAACTGGAAAGTCCTTTAGTGAGGTCCAGTGTGACACGCAGCGGATGAAGTGTGTTTAAGACATAGAGGTGCTCACTTCGGTATGCTACGCCTATCAGAGGGATGAACTAAAAAGAAGAGAAAAATAGTTGGTGGAGGAAAAACTCGCTCTGCGTGCTAACGTTGCCAGCCTGGAAGCTAAGGTTGTTGCCATCTTTGGGGATAACTACTTCTTTACATCTTACCAAGGCACCCAAGCTCTACCTCCTCCATTTGATTTGAGCCCTGCTAAGAATTGAGAAATGAGAAATGAAGAAGAACTTAAAGAAGACTGTAATAATGGCAGTGCCTACTACTGCTGAAGCTTGCATCTCTCAGGCTGATGGGGTTAACAATGAGGGAGATGGTGATGAAGAACAGTGGTCTATCTCCTCTCTTCTTCCTGGTGGTACCATAGCTGATTCTTGCTAGAGAGGTTTTGATATTGTAGATGTCTGGGCTAAAGGTGGAGCTTATGTCCTGCCAACTTCTCCCTCTAGATCTGCCGAGGTGGTGGAATGCCAGCTTACTTCTAAGGATGGAGACTCAAATATGCCTACCTCTCTTTCTGGATCTATTAAAGAGGTAGGAGACCAGACTGGTCTCTTTAGGGAGGTGGTAGGGGTGCAAGCTAGCCTGGCTATCATGGAGGAGGTCAAAACTAGTCTGGTCCAGGTAGAGATCCCCAACCGACCTGGCGTAAGTGTAGGTGGTAGAGTATAAAGTAGGCGAGCCCCCAATTGATCTAAAATTGGAGCTCTAGATGGTAGGGCTGCCCCTATTGAGGGGGTTGAGCCAAGCATTAGAGGAGGAGCTAGAGGGGGTGTCAACCAGAAGGTGGATACTATAAGATCCATTTGGGAAACCAATAACTAAGCTTTTTGTATATAGCATGTGAAAAGGGGGTGGGCTCCCTACTAGGTCAGGGAAACAATTCTCTCTTTTTTTAGTCGTAGCCTAGATTAAGAGGATAAGCTCCCTGTTTGAATTAATGAAACAATCTTCCTCTTTTTCCTGATGTTTGTATCTAGTTGATATCTACCATGGTTAAAACTACATGACTCCAACTCTGGCATAAAATCGTGATCTAGACAGCAGTCCCCTGTATATGTCTGACTTAACAATTTATGTTAATGCAAGAAAAGCTTAAAATCTGACAAGTACAAGAAGTTAGGCGTGAAAAGTGGTTGGTACCAGGTTACTTTTGTACTTAGTCAAAAAGAGTCTCAGAAAATTTCCCTTAGGAATATTATCCATGTTGATTGCCTCTTTGACGAATTTTCATACGCCAAATCTTTGAGCTGGCCAAATTTTGTCTAGAGAAAAAACTAATTCTTTTCACTCTCAAAATTCTGTTTATAGGCTGAAATCTTTTTCTCTAAGAAAACTAGAGCTATAGCCTACTTCTACACTATTATATATATATATATATATATATATATATATATATATATATATATATATATAGTGGCCGAATTCTACATGCTTTTAGTTTAGGAGACCAAATCCTCTCCTAAAGAGGATTTACTTAGTGGGCAAGAATCTTCTCCTAAAGGGGATTTACTTGGTGACAAATAATCCTTTTCAAAGGAGATTTCTTTTCCACACCAAGACTCCTAATCCAACTCAAACAGTGTATTTATTCAATAACCAATTATTGAATATAAATTAAATTGTGACGAAATCAAAACTTCCTAATTTGACCAATTATCAATTAAAGTTTTGATAGAAATCGAATACTTCCTAATTTGACTAGATAAATAAATTCATTACATTTATCTACGTATGATGTATAGTACCTGATACTTATCATATTCCAAACTATAATATGACACTTGGAGACCTTCTCAAACTAGGAAAAAGATTTTGACTTTTAATTAAATAATTAACTAATTAAAGAATAAATTAATTTCCACATAATTAAACAATAAAATAAAAAACAATATAGTAAGCTATTTTACAAGCCCCAGTGGCCCAAGCCTATACATGAGCCAATGTAATGTTTTTTCTACTTTATTAATCCATTGGCTTTAATAAAAGTCCACATGTGAACTAGACCCATTATTACTAAAAAAGAAACAAGTCAGCAGGGCTTAATACAATTCTAGATGGACCCATAAATTGGTCTGATAGAATATATCAAGTGATCCATGCAAGTTCATGTGGATAGGGGATCTTGGTAGGCTATCTAAATTTAAGCTCCAATAGACATGACCGAATCACAACCAATAAATGAATCAATTAGGTTCGATCTATTGATTTTAGTTCATTCCACTAAAGAACTAAAATTAAACTCTCAAATAAAGATAGAATAAGCTAATATTCCTTATTCATACCTTAGACAATCTTAATGGAGATGGTGTATCCTCGTAATGAATATCTATAATCACCAAGAGCTCATAGACCGCCTATAGCTCTCCAAGTTACCATATTTACTCATATTGCCACATTTTAAACTTGGATATTTTGACTTCTCCGGAAGTCATATTTCAATAGACACTATTGAAAACTTAACGTTAAGATTTAATATCCAATACCTCAAAACATCCATATGTTGATATTCTACTTCATTTAATTAAAGAAGCCACAATGTCCATATCTATAAATGAAGTCCTCTATCGATTAACAAATGAATACCACCAAACGATCGAGGATAGACTATGCTATATAATCGTAGTCATTGATAGCTCAAATGTTAACACTTGCTACCAAAAGTCCATCATTTATCTTAGGATTGAGATAGAATCTCCGATTGTCTTCAAGTGAAAACTTTTATCCACTGACGGTTCTAGATAAAGTATTTCATTGTGATTCTATTCAATGCACCCAGTGCACTAGATTCTTTTGCCCAAAGACACCACACTTTGATGATTTTAGACTCATTATAACACATTTGATCCCACTCAAATGCTAGCAAAAGAATCTACAACTTTGACAAGATAAAGAAGCCTAACCTTTATCTTAAGTTGTGAATATTATTCAAGACTAACTAAAGAGTTATGTCTACCTCATACATATCCATATGTACAAACAATTCTTCTTTTCTCATAACTCAGTCTGGGATCTAGTAGACTTACCGGATTGGGTAAAACCCATAGGGTGTAAGTGGATCGACTAGAGAAATAAAGGAGTAGAAGGGAAGATAGAGACCTTTAAAGAAAGGCTAGTGGCCAAGGGTTATACTTAAAAAGAGGGGGTCGATTATGAAGAGACATTCTCGCTAGTAGCCATGTTTAATTCTATTAGGATTCTCTTATCCATTAATGCCTATTTCGATTATGAAATTTGGCAAATTGACGTCAAGACTGCATTCTTGAATGACAATCTTGACGAGAGCATTTATATGATGCAACCAGAGGGATTCGTGTCTCCAAATTAAGAGCAAAAGGTTTGCAAGCTACAAAGGTCCATTTATAGACTTAAGCAAGCATCTAGATCTTGGAACATAAGGTTTGATGATGTGATCAAAACCTATGACTTCGAGCATTACATCGATGAGCCTTGTGTCTACATGCGCATCGTTGACAGAAAAGTAGTTTTCTTGATCCTATATGTAGATGATATCCTACTCATTGGGAATGTTGTGGGAGTATTGTCTGATGTAAAGGGTTAACTGGCTAGCCAATTCCAAATGAAAGATTTGGGAGAGCCAAGTTTTGTTCTAGGGATCCAACTTAGAAGGGATCGAAAGAACAATCTCATAGTATTGTCTCAGTCATCATATATCAACAAGATTCTTAAGCAATTTTTGATGCAGAACTCCAAGAAAGGTAATTTACCTTCCAGGCATGGAGTTAACTTGTCTAAGGAACAGTGTCCTGAGACACCTTAAGAGGTTAAGGATATGAGACATGTACATTATGCATCGGCAGTAGGTAGTCTCATGTATGCTATGTTATGCATGAGACCAAACATCTGCTATAAAGTGGGAGTAGTCAGTAGGTACCAGTCCAACCCAGGATTGGATCATTGGGTTGCTGTCAAGACAATTCCCAATAATCTTTGAAGAACGAGAGACTATATAATAGTGTATTCCGGGTAGGATTTGATCCCGTTAGGATACACAGATTCTGATTTTCAGTCAGACAAGGATTCTAGAAAATCCATGTCTGGATCAATATTCACCCTAGGCGGTGGAGCAATTGTATGGAGAAGTATCAAGCAATATTGCATTGATGACTCCACCATGGAAGTCGAATATGTAGCCGTTTGTGAAGCTGCTAAAGAGACTGTTTTGCTCCGTAAGTTCTTGAATGATCTGGAAGTTTTTCCAGATCTGGATAAGCCCGTCACACTTTATTGTGATAACAGTGTTGTTGTGGCTATTTCCAAAGAACCAAGAAGCCACAAGAGAGGGAAGCATATAGAGAGAAAGTATCATCTCATTAAAAAGATAGTGTAGAGAGAAGATGTGATCGTCACCAAGATAGCCTCACAAGACAATCATTCTAATCCATTTACGAAGACCTAACCGGCTAAAGTGTTTTTTGGTCACCTATATGGTCTAGGGTTATGAGACATGCCTCACATGCTTTAGTGCAAGTGGGAGACTGTTGGGGTTTATTCCCTAAAGATGTATTTTGTAAATCAATTTATGAAATAAATAAATGGAAAAGTTCAATTTATTCTTGCTATGTTGTTTATTTTATAACTTGTGCATATATTTAACATCCAAGATTGTCAAATGTAATCTCAAACTGTGTATATGAGTGTCATATACAGATGGATATAGCAAGAGACGTGCAATCTAAAAAGTCCATAGATAGCAAAAAAAGTTGGGTACTTTATTTTTGGTTAATCTATAGCTGCGGTCCGTTCCGTAATGTACGGTGATTCTATCCTAAATAATTCATATGAGATATGGGAATTAGGCACCTTGTACAATGTGATCATATAGGACTGGGCCATGATCTATATGAATCTCCCACCAAGATCCGTTTACCGATGAGATTCATATATATCAACTAATGATGGCTATATGTGGGTTATCTTAATCATGAGCGTCTTATCGACACCTTCAGGTTAAATCGTGGTCTTTAATATACCATGGATGAGGTCAGATACATTTCCTGATCAATATACACCGTATAATGGGATTACGGTTTGGCTTGTGGCTGGGAAGGCTTGTACATAATAGTGGAATCCACTCCATCATGTGAGAAGTAGAAGGTAGTTCCCTTAAGGGTTGATTCGGGGCTTGGACAATATGAGCGCTCTTCTAATTTCGTGAAGAAATAGGATTTATTGTCCATTAGAGAATCAACGGTACTTAAAGGATATATGTAATTAGAGGGGTATAACGTGTTGGGATTATGCTCAATAGTAAGAGTATAATAATGTATTGACAATCTTTTCATATTAATAAAGTGATTTCTAGTTTAACAAATTTTATATCATTTATAGTTTAATGATTTTAATTGTCAGAAGTAAATAATCAAAAGGTCAAAAGACTATGAGTAAAGAAGAATTGTTCATACATCTAGAAATGTATGAGGTAGACATAATTTTTTAGTTAGTTTTGAAAAACATTCACAACTTAAGATAGAGGTTGGGTGCCTTTATCTTGTTAAAGTTGTAGATTCTTTTGCTAGCATTCAAGTGGGATCAAATGTGTTATGATGAGTCTAAAATCATCATAGTGTGGTGACTTTGGGTAAAAGAATCTAGTGCACTGTGTGCATTGAATAGGATCACAGTGAAATACTTTATCTAGAACCGTCAATGGATAAAAAAAAATCATTTGAAGAAAATCAGAGATTCTATCTCAATCCTGAGATAAATGATAGACTTATGGTTGCAAGTGTTATCATTTGAGCTATCAATGAGTACGATTATATAGCATAGTCTATCCTCGATAGTTTGGTGGTATTTATTTGTTAATTGATAGAGGACTTCATTTATAGATATGGACATCGTGGCTTCATTTATTAAATAAGAGTTTAATATCATCATATGGATGTTTTGAGGTATTGGATATTAAATCTTAACATTAAGTTTTCAATAGTGTCTATTGAAACATGGCTTCTGGACAAGTCAAAATATCCAAGTTCAAAATGTTGTCATTTGAGTAAATATGGTAACTTGGAGAGCTATAGACGGTCTATGGGCTCTTGGCGATTACTGATATTCTTCACGAGGATACAATTTCTCCAATAAGGTTGTCTAGGGTATGAATGAGTAACATCAACTTATTCTATCTTTATTAAAGAGTTCAATTTTAGTTCTTTTGTGGAATGAACTAAAATTAATAGATCAAACCTAAGTGAATCATTTGTTGATTGTGATTGGGTTGTGTGTATTGGAGCTTAAATTTAGATAGCCCACCAAGATCCCCATGTTGGAACCCCGTTCACCGGTTACGCAGCGGAACTAGGTTTTAAAATTTTATACAGATCATAATCTATATCTAGGACCAGTGAACTTGGGATCGTAAATATTTTTCGGAACTAATACATACTATACGTAAACACAGGAAATTGAAATCGATATAATCGGGAAGAAAATCTTACCAACGTTTTGGAGGCTCTTTCACTTTTTGATGAGCTCCTGTTTGAGCCAATCTTCCCAACGTTTGGAAGCTCATTCACTTTACGATGTGCTACTGTCTGAACCACTCGATCTTACTCACTATCTTTAGGGACTGGTAACTGCGAGTGGGCTTATCACGGTCTCAAGAACATGAATGGAGGATGTAGAGAGAATTGAAGAAACTCTATCTTCAATATTTGGTGTTATTTTAATGCACACACTTGTATAAAAAAAATTTCTTTTTTTCTTTACGCTAACAACTGCTTTTGACATTTTAAAGTAAAAAAAAAAACAAAAACACTTTTTTTTCTTCAACCAATCTCACTTCTATCTTTACACAATATATATATATATATATATATATATATATATATATATATATATTCAACCGGACTCCACTTTCACTTTTATATATAAATATATATAATATATGTGTATCATGTATTTGCATCATATATAAATTCTTCTTTTGACTATTGTTTCATGTGCACACACCAATTTGCATCCAACACAATCTCTTGTGTTATTATTTAATATATATCTTTTAATTATCCTTTTCAAATATATCTAATATATTAAAAGTGATAATAAGTAGTTTAAACTTAAATTCAAATACTTAGATATATGGATTTAGTAAAATAAAATAATCCTATTATTTTATCTTCACCTAAATCCATATATCAACTAACACCCTCCAATTAAAAGTTAATTGATAATTCATAATTATCAATATAATTAAATAATCTAATTATTTAATTAATTTAACTATTAACATTCATTAATTAAAAAATCTCATAATTCAATTAATTCCTGAATATATATATATATATATATATATGTCACTTTTGTAACACAATTAATTGGACAATCCAATTAATTAGCCGTGACCCTTGTGACCTAAATCGATTAGGCTAGCAAGGGGACCTATTGGACCCACAGTATTTTGAGCTCCAATAACCCTCAGATCATTAATTAAACTCTTTAATTAATATTCCTTGATTATTATCTCCACTGTTATTCCACTAAAAACCCGAATCCGCACTCTCTCAACTGCGGACGCTTTTACACTGACCGATATAACTCGGTGTCCATCAATATAGCTATTACACACGGTGTGATCCTCCACAACAGTTCATAATTATAGCTGGGTCATAATGTCCGTTGTACACCTCTAATTACATATATCCTTTGAGTACCGTTGATTCTATAATGAACAATAAATCCTATTTCCTCACGGAATTAGGAGAGCACTCATATTCTCCAAGCCCCGAATCAACACATAAGAGAACTACCATCTACTTCTCACAAAAAGGAGTGCATTCCAAAACTGTGTACAAATCTTCCTAGCATACGGAGTATATTGATCAGGAAGTGCATCTGACCTCACCAATGGTATATCAAAGACCACGATTTAACCTGAAGGAGTCGATAGAATACTCAGGATTAAGATCACTCATATATAGCCATCATTAGTTGATATATATGAATCTCATCGTTAAACGAATCTTGGTGGGAGATTCATATAGATTATGACCCAGTCCTATATGATCACATCAAACAAGGTGCCTCCATTCTCATATCTCCATATGAATGATTCAGGATAGAATCACCGTATATTACGAAATGGACCGCAACTATAGATTAGCCACAAATAAAGTATCCAGCTTTATTTGATATCCATGGACTCTTTAGATTGCATGTCTCTTATTGTATCCATCTGTATATGACACTCATGTACACAGTTTGAGATTACATCCGGCAATCTTGGATGTTAAATATATACACAAGTTATATAATAAACAACACGACAAGAACAAATTGAACTTTTCCTTTTATTTATTTCATAAATCCATTTACAAATTACATCTTTATGGCATAAACCCCAACAATCTCCCACTTGCACTAAAGCATGTGATGCATGTCTCGTAACCCTAGACCATCTAGGTGACCCGAAAACACTTTAGCCGATAAATTATTCATAAATAGATCAGCATGATTGTCTTGTAAGGCTATCTTTGTGATGAGAACATCTCATCTCTACACTGTCTCTCTAATGAGATGATACTTTCTCTCTATATGCTTCCATCTCTTGTGGCTTCTTGGTTCTTTAGAATTAGCCACAGCACCACTGTTATCATAATAAAGTGTTGTGGGCCAATCCAAATCCAGAAGAACTTCCAGATCACTTAAGAACTTACGGAGCCAAACAACCTCTTTATCAGCTTCACAAACGGCTACATATTCGGCTTCCATGGTGGAGTCAGCAATGCAAGATTACTTGATACTTCTCCACACAATGGCTCCACCACCCAGGATAAATACTGATCCAGACGTGGATTTCCTAGAATTCCTATTTGACTGAAAATCAGAATCTGTGTATCCTAACGGGATCAAATCATGTCGGGAATACAGTAGCATATAGTCTCTCATTCTTCGAAGATACTTGAGAATTATCTTGATAGCAGCCTAATGATCCAATCCTGGGTTGGACTGGTATCTGCTGACAACTCCCACTGCATAGCAGATGTCCAGTCTCATGCATAGTCTCATGCATAACATAGCATACATGAGACTACCTACTGCTGATGCATAGGGTACATATCTCATATCCTCAACTTCTTGAGGTGTCTTAGGACACTGTTCCTTAGACAAGTGAACTCCATGCCTGGAAGGTAAATTACATTTCTTGGAGTTTTGAATCGAAAATAACTTAAGAATCTTTTCAATATATTATGCCTAAGACAGTGCTATGAGTTTGTTCTTACGATCCCTTATAAGTTGGATCCCTAAAACATAACTCGCCTCTCCCAAATCTTTCATTTGGAATTGGCTAGTCAGCCAGCCTTTTACATCAGACAACACTCTCACATCATTCCCAATGAGTAGGATATCATCTACGTATAGGACCAAGAAAACTAATTTCTTATCAATGATGCACTTGTAGACACAAGGCTCATCAACGTTCCTGCTCGAAGCCATAGGTTTTGATCACATCATCAAACCTAATGTTTCAAGATCTAGATGCATGCTTAAGTCCATAGATGGACCTTTGCAGTTTGAAAACCTTTTTCTCTAGATCTGGAGACATAAATCCCTCTGGTTGCATCATATAGATGCTCTTATCAAGATTGCCATTCAAGAATGCAGTCTTGATGTCCATTTGCCAAATTTCATAATCGAAAAAGGCTGCAACGGATAAGAGAATCCTAATAGACTTAAACATGGCTACTGGCGAGAAAGTCTCTTCATAATCGACCCCCTCTTTCTGGGTATAACCCTTGGCCATTAGCCTTGCCTTGAAGGTCCCCACCTTTCCGTCTACTCCTATCTTTCTCTTGTAGATCCACTTACACACCCTATAGGTTTTACCCCACCTGGTAAGTCTACAAGATCCTGACTTAGTTAGAGTACATGGACTCCATCCCGAGACTCATGGCTTTAAGCCATTCCTCTTTATCAGGATCTTCTATTGCATTCTTAAATGTTAATGGATCAATCACACTATCAGCAGAGAGAACACTTTGTCCCTCACATATACCTAAATAGAGTTCAGTTGTCTCACAACCCTTTCATTATGTTTAGGTGGCAGTGTATCCTGATCAGGAACCATCTGAATCTTAGATTTTATGGATTCACAACTCTTGTTAATGAAGCACTAGTCTCACCATGCTCCAACTCATTCAATACAATCTTAGAACTAGGTTTATGGTCACTAATGTAATTGTCCTCAAGAAACGTTGCATTTGTCGATACAAATACTTTGTTGTCTTTGAGACTATAGCAGACTATAGAAGTGTCCACCTATAGTCTCCTTGGAGTATCCTACAAATAGGCAGACAACAGACTTGGAGTCTAGCTTTCCAGTTCTGTTCTTCAGCATGTGTGTTGGACACCCCCATATGCGAAAATGTCGCAAACTAGCTTTACGACCATTCCACAACTCTATGGGAGTCTTAGGAACATATTTGGATGGCAGTACATTTAAAATGTATGTCGCTGTTTGTAATGCATATCCCAAAAGGAATTTGGTAATTATGAGAAACTAATCATAGATCTCACCATTTCCATTAGGGTTCTATTTCTCCTCTCCGCCACTCCATTTTGCTGAGGTGTACCGGGAGATGTAAGTTAGGAAACTATCCCATGCTCAACCATGAAGTCTTCAAACTCTTGGTCAAGGTACTCACCTCCACGATCAAATCGTAGTGACTTGATAGTCCTACCTAATTAATTCTCAACTTTAGCTCGAAATTCTTTGAACTTTTCAAATGTTTCCAACTATCATTGCATCAAGTAGACGTATCCGTATCTTGAGTAGTCATATATAAAGGCGACATAATACTCATAACCGCCCCTAGATTTAACATTCATTGGTCTATAGATGTCTATATGTATAAGCTCTAATAGTTCTTTAACTCTAAGCCTTTTTCCAGTAAAAGGTCTCTTAGTCATCTTACCTTCCAGACAAGATTCACAGACAGGTAAGGTGCCAACCTTTAACTTAATTAAAGGTCCACTTTTTACTAATCTGTCTATCCGGTCAAGGTTGATATGACCATGCCTTAGATGCCACAAATACGTGTCATTATCTGGAGAAATCTTATGTCATTTAGTTTTTGGTTTTTTAACCTTAAACATTTCGGTGTTGAGCAGTGTAGAATGTATTAATGGTCTTAACACATACAAATTGTTTTCATTAATTTCTGAACAAATATTCAGACCATTCTTTCCAATAATAACAGACTTATTATTAAAAGAAACAAAATATTTTTGTTTTAACAACTTAGAAACGGAAATCAAATTCCGTGTAAATCCAGGAATATAAAATACATTGTCCAACAATATATAATTATTAAAAAAATATAATCTAATTACGCCCATTGCTCGTTCCGACACGACATCCCCTGATCCCACACGCATTGAGAAGGCTTGCTCCTCTAGTTATGTCCAAGAATCAGTCCATTGTAAAGAAGAACAAACATGGTTAGTAGCCCCCGAATCAACTATCCAGGGTGAATAATCATCTTCCACTAAACACAACTAAAGAATAAGTAAATCGTATTTACTTTTCTTGGACTTCTTTTTGCTTTGGGCATTCTTCGGTTTGGGCCTACCTTTCGCTTTCCGAATGATCTCTTCCTCTTTTATTATTGGTGGAAGATGGTTTAGCAACATTTGCCTCACCGGTCTTGTCCTTGTTGTCCTTAGTCAAGGGCTTTAAGGTAGTGAGCTCATTGAGCAACTGTGTGAGATTGAACCTTAACTTGTTCATCTCGTAGTTACTCTTAAACTGATTGAAACTCTTTAAAAGAGTCGTTAGCATGATGATCACTTTACATGGTTTGTCAATGGCCCCGCCATTGACTTCTGCCGTGTTAAAGTAGGACATCATGCTCAGGACATGTTCCCGTACTGACGTACCTTCCTTCTTCCGAGCGAGCATAGCGGAACGAATGGCTTCGTGTCGCTTTTGCTCGGAGGGCTTCCCGAACTTAACTTGCAATGACTCCATGATTTTGAATGCTGAAGTCATTGCTTCATGCTGTGTGACAAGCACGTATGTCATAGAAGCTAACATCTATGTTCGGGCATTCTCATCAGATGAAACCTATCGCTCGTATCCCTCACGAACAGTTTGTGTGGCATTAGCAGCATGCGTTGGAGGACATTCCTCCGTAAGCACAAACTTGAGGTCTTTCGTGACCAATATTGCATTAATGTTAAGTTTCCACTTAGGCCCAGTTTGACATTGTTGTGCTGTGGGGAGAAGTGCTTTTAAAATTGCTATGGGGTGAATTGCTTTTGGAATTGCTGTGAGAAGAGTCAGATTAGTGTTTGGTAAACTGATTTTCAAAAGTGCTGTGAGAACTAAAAGTAATTTCAATGTGTTTAGTAAGCTGAAATAAAAACTGTTGTGAGTGTGTAAAATTACTTAAAGGACATAGACATCTAAATGGTACTAATGTGTTATACTTTACATTTTTCTTGTTTATTTGTGTTTAGTGTTAAGTGTTATATAATTATGGTACTTTATTGAATTAATTAGCTCTATTTTTTTTATTCTACTTTATTTAATTAATTAGTCCAATTTCTTTATTTCTTTATTTCTTTATTTTATTATACTTTATTTTTTAATTTCATTTTATTCTACTTTATTGAATTAATTATCCATTTTTTTATACAGTTATGGCAACATTTTTTTTTGTACAAAAATTTAAGTCCAATTTTTTTTGTTAAATTTCATTAAAGGTTAGGACAAAGTTGAAAAGTTAGTAAAATTTCATTTAATATCACTGTAGCGCATTTTCTAAAAGCAGAAGCCAAAATTCAAAAGCATGTATTTGTAGCTTCTCAAAAACTCAGTTGGGAGAAGCTAAAATTGACCAAAAGCACTTCCCAGCGATTTTACCAAACACCCTGTCTTAGGTCCAGAATCACTTTTAGCCCCAAAAGCAGCTGGGGAAGCAATACCAAACTGGGCCTTAGTTTAGTTATCACCAGTTAATATGTCGTTTGTGTGGATTTGAAGTAATGCAGAAGACATTATTGCTGAAATAAATAAAACATCCATCCAATCATTTATTTAAAACAAGTGTGAGTGCTTAGGCATAAACTTAAACATAATACATGAACATGTTTAACGAACTAGAATTGCCCTAAAACTAGTTGTTATACCACGACAATCCAACATACCACAAAGAAGTACCGCCCTAGGGTCGGTCAAGTCTTTGCACGTTGGACCGAGACATTCTCAATCAAATGATAATCTAGAATAACTCTGATTCCATATCACTCAACCATCGTTCATTCTGTCAGGTTTTTAATTAACAAACTTAATCAAAACCGTCGTGAATGTAACCCATCATTTCAGATCTCACGAGCTTAACTCGAGAATTGCCACCTTAGGGTCTGTCAATCCCGAATTGCCCTCAGAAATCCTATCCGTTAGGAAGTCAACCTTGGTATTGACCTTTGTAGAAACCCTCCTTAAGGAGGACGAAAGCAAAGCCGTCACGAAGCCCCACTCGGATCTCACGGTGTTGAACTAATGATGGAGACTGCGGGATATATATGTCATATATCCCTTTCACACTCACTGTTATAAAATTAGGGTTTTCTATTAACCGTTAATGAACCTAGATTCTACAGGATTAAACGACTAACTTTAAACAAGTTATTTTGCGCATTAACTAATTAGAAACAAATTCTAATTAACTAATAAATTATTAATGATTTTTAACAATTAAAAATCTAATTTATAAGTGAATAATCTAAGCCTTTGTAAACTATTTACTAGGGTCAGATTATTATGTTAGTGTTTACCAAGTTTTAACTATTAAAACCATAACACTTTATTTGGATAATTTATTATTAGGTAATTAATCATATTAATCCTAATTACAATAAATAACCCTATTAATCTAACTTATTAAACTCTTTAATAACTAGATTAATATTAATGAGAATTACTAAGTTTTCTAACCATTAAAAAACTAATCTCATTATTCATAATAATTTATGTATATTGCCCATTTTAATCACATAAAAAAATACATAAAATATCAGGCTATGATGCATGTATGACATATCAAATATATATGTATAAGCACATATAATCTAAATGATATATGTATGTGTGACAATGCTTTTATCATCATATAATATAAAGCATACATGAATTGACCGAATACTGTAGATTATTTAACCTAAAAAATTTGGAATCTAAAATTATAAAAAAAAAATCCCAAGATATTCCTTGGTCTTCTAGTATTTTCAGATATTTTACAGTCTCTTCATATCATTCAGATTCATCCTATGAATCCGAAACGGTAAATCCGCACAGAACGGACTAGGCAACAATTGCCTTTGGAAAAGTACACGCGTTGTTGTACAATTCAGGTGTGTGTTGCTTGAACTGACACCATGCATGTTTGTGGTCCCACCACGTATGTACATGCAATTTTAAATTGCACAACTAATCATCACACGAACACTGTGCAACAATTGCACATATTCTTATCACACGTACACTATGCAACAATTGCAAATTCAATTTGTGACGTTGACTTCATATGATTTCACCAGATCAACGTTTTACATATATATATTTTAATACAATTTAATAATAAAAAAAACTGAAAAAAAAAAATTAATACAACCCATAAACCCTAAATCCACAGTACCATAAAAATTTACGATTAACTATTTTTAAATTAAACAATTTTATTATAAACATTCATACAATTATAAAGATGGTGCCTACACAATCTTACATACACGAGCATCGAAAACAATTTCCTGTTTCGAAAAAATAAATTGGCTCTGATACTAATTTTTGGAACCCCGTTCACCGGTTACACAGCGGAACTAGGTTTTAAAATTTTATACAGATCATAATCTGTATCTGGGACCAGTGAACTTGGGATCGTAATTATTTTTCGTAACTAATACATACTATATGTAAATACAGGAAATTGAAATCGTAATCAAGAAGAAAATCTTACCAATGTTTGGAGGCTCATTCACTTTTCGAAATGATCCTGTCTGAACCAATCTTACCAATGTTTTGAAGCTCATTAACTTTACGATGTGCTTTTGTCTAAACTACTCGATCTTTCTCGTTATCTCCAATGACATGTAATTGCGTGTGGGCTCGTCACGGTCTCAGGAACTTGAATGGAGGATGCAGAGAGAATTAAAGAAACTCGATCTTCAATATTTGGTGTTATTTTAATACACAAACTTGTATAAAAAAATCTATTTTTCTTTAAGCCAACAACTACTTTTGACTTTTTATAGTAAAAAAAACAAAAACCCTTTTTTCTTTTCTTCAACTGATCTCACTTATATCTTTACACTATATATATATGTTCCACCGGACTCCACTTGCATTTTCATATATGTATATATATATATATATATTATATGTGTATCATGTATTTACATCATAAATAAATTCTTCTTTTGACTATTGTTTCATGTGCACACACCAATTTGAATCCAATACAATCTCTTGTGTTATTAATTTATATATATCTTTTTATTATTCTTTTCAAATATATCTAATATATTAAAAGTGATAATATATATTTTAAATTTAAACTTAAATTCAAATACTTAGATAAATGATTTAGTAAAATAAAATAATCCTATTATTTTATCTTCACCTAAATCCATATATCAACTAACACCCTCCAATTAATAGTTAATTGATAATTCATAATTATCAATCTAATTAAATAATCTAATTATTTAATTGATTTAACTATTAACATTCATTAATTAAATAATCTCATAATTCTATTAATTCCCGAATATATATATATATATATATATATATATATATCACTTTTGTAACACAATTAATTGGATAATCAAATTAATTAACCGTGACCCTTGTTACCTAAATCGATCGGGCTAGCAAGGGGACCTAATGAACCCATAGTATTTTGAGCTCCAATAATCCTCGGAATCATTAATTAAAATCTTTAATAAATATTCCTTGATTATTAACTCCGGTGTTATTCCACTAAAAAACCCGAAGCTGCACTCTCTCAACTGTAGACACTTTTACATAGACCGATAGAACTCGGTGTCAATCGATATAGCTATTACACATGGTGTGATCCTCCATAATAGTTCATAATTAGAGCTAGGTTATAATGTCCATTGTACCCCTCTAATTACATATATCCTTTAAGTACCGTTGATTCTATAAAGAACAATAAATCCTATTTCCTCACAGAATTAGGAGAGCGCTCATATTGTCCAAGCCCCGAATCAACCCTTAAGGCAACTACTATCTACTTCTCACAAGAAGGAGTGGATTCCACTACTGTGTACAAACCATCCCAGCCACAAGCCAAACCGCAATCCCAACATACGGATTATATTGATCAGGAAATGCATCTGACCTCACCCATGGTATATCAAAGACTACGATTTAACCTGAAGGAGTCGATAAGACACTCAGGATTAAGATCACCCATATATAGCCATCATTAGTTGATATATACGAATCTCATCGTTAAACGGATCTTTGTGGGAGATTTATATAGATCATGACCCAGTCCTATATGATCACATCATACAAGGTGCCTCCATTCTCATATCTTCATATGAATGATTCAAGATAGAATCACCGTGCATTACAGAATGGACCGCAACTATAGATTAACCACAAATAAAGTACCCAGCTTTATTTGATATCTATGGACTATTTAGATTGCACGTATTTTACTGTAACCATCTGTATATGACACTCATATACATAGTTCGAGATTACATGCGGCAATATTGGATGTTAAATATTTGAACAAGTTATAAAATAAACAACACAACAAGAAAGAATTGAACTTTTCCTTTTATTTATTCCATAAATCCATTTACAAATTGCATCTTTAGGGCATAAACCCCAACACCCCAATCCACATGAACTTGCATGGATCACTTGATATATTTTACCGGACCAATTTAAGGGTCCTTCTATAATTGTATTGAGGCATGTGGATTTGTTTCTTTTTGTAAGAATGGGTCTAGTTCACATGTGGACTTCATATTAAGGTCCAATGGATTTAATAAAAAAAGAAAAATAATATATATGCCTATATAATGGTGTTGGGCGGCAAAGCTATATAGTTTAGCTTATATATAAATTTTTTTATTTTTTTATTTAAGTAAATGGAAATTAATTAATTTGTTGATTAATTAATTAATTAATTAAAAGTCAAAATCTTTTTCCAAATAGAAGATGGTCTCCTAAAATTATACTATTGTTGGTAGTATAATTAATATTAAATACTATATTTGATAAGTAGATAAATAAAAGAAATTATTTATCTAATCAAATTAGGATGTCTTTAATATGATTATAAATATATTATTGAGTTGGATTATGAGTCTAGGGATAGGAAATAATTCTTTTTGGAAAAGGATTCTTGGTCACCAGGTAAAACTACGTAATCATAGAATTCTTCTTTCAAAAGGATTCTTAACCACAAAGTAAATCCACCTAAGGAAAGGATTCTTAACTATCAAGTAAATCCTTCTTTGGAGAGGATTTATGATCCGATATATAGTACCTCTAAATTTCGACCAAGGCATGATTTTAAGCTCCAAATTTCGTGCAAGCCAAAGCAAATTTAGAGAGAGGAAAAATTCGGCCATTAGATAATTCTAAGAAGAAAAATTCGGCCAAGCCCTAATTTTTTTCTAAAAGAGTTTTCGGCCACCATTGAATTTTGAGTATAGAGAATTCGGTTCTTGCTCTAGATAAATTCATCCAACTCTAAAGATTTGTGTGTGATAATTCGGCAAAGAGGAAAAGGAAGAAAGAACGTTTTGTATTCGATAGTGCACTAGTAGCCTTTACATTAAAAGGTTTTGTGTACAACATCGAATCAAGGTTCACGCGAGTTTCAATCAAATTGATTGATAATTCACAAGTGACCTAACATTCTTTGTTTTCTTCTTAAAGGATTATTGTGACTGACAAAGAGAAAGATTTTGTTTGTTTCCATCCTCAGGTATACAATTTAAAGAAAGGGAGCCCACACTCCTAGGTGATTCACGTTCGTGATTGGATTGGAAGATCTTACGGATTTAATTCGGTGCTAGTTTAATCTTCACAAGAAAAAGGTACGACATTTTTTTTATACATCAATTAATCTAGGGTTAAGGTTCTTGTTATTATAAAGGGAAAATTTTTATTTATACCGAAACCCTAATTTTTTTTTTCAATTTTCTCAAGCTTCCGGTGCCCGGGTTTTTCCCTACAATTGGTATCAGAGCCAGGTTATACCCTTGATTAATTGATGTATGTGTTCGTGAATCTTATTCTTTTTATTGTATATATGCATGTTTTGGAAAGAGATGACACTCTAGGTATTCACGTATATATTTACATTGGAATGTATGGATATATATATATATATATATATATATATATATATATATGTTTTATATGTGATATATATATATATGTTTTATATGTGGTTTGTTATTGCTCAATTTTGGTCCTAGAATTTCAATGTATTTTTATTTTGGGATTGTATCAAGAACGGTGGTCTACCATCGCCATAATTTCCTTCTTGGTAGTTGCTAAGTTTTTTATTTTGTTGTTGGAAATACAAACATGGTTACATGCACAAGGCAAACCTAGGGGGGGGGGGGGGGGGTGAATAGGTTAGACACCGTTTTTGACTCCGTTAGAAACAAACAAAAGTTTGTCCCTCTAGATTGCTTGTATCACAATATATATATCAATTAAAGACACTTAATCAATATATAAAACTCGTAAAGTGTGATACAAAATAGTAATTGTAAAACATACACAATCTATTTTATAGAAAGGAAGTAAACTTACATAAAGAGTTCTATCCATAGTATTCAAATAACAAATACAAATATAAGAGAGATAAGGATAGAGAAAAGTTGACACAAGATATAACGTGGTAAACCTCCGAAGAGGAAACATCCACGGGTTAGCAACCACCGAAAAACAAAATCCACCAGTACATAAGACAAGTACAATCTCTCAAGTGACCCCTTAACCTAGAAACTACCCTCCTATCCTACTCAAAAAGATGTCGCCATCTTGCTCGACAATCCGAGGCCTCACACCTCCGGTCAAGACTTCCTCGCTCACCTTTCCGAATCCTCATGACCCTAGGCAAGACTTCTTGTTCAACTAACCGAGTCCTCCTGACTCTAGTCAAGACTTCCTCGCTCACCCTTCCGGATCCACACGACCCAAGGCAAGACTTCTTGCTCAACTATCCGAGTCCTTCCGACTCTAGTCAAGACTTCATTGCTTGACAATCCGAGGTCTCACACCTCTTGCCAAGACTTCCTTGCTCAACAACATAGGTCTCACACCTATTGTCAAGACTTCCTTTTCACAAGGCATCTAGGTGATCATGAATGCAAAACACATACAAGCACGCAACATAGAATGTTATGATCAACACATCCTACTGAAAATACTAGACATGAGCATGAATGAACAAATCAAATGTAGTCTAGTCAATCATGCATGTTTAATCCATCTAGATCATGTAAGATAAGTTCAACATTAATTACAACCTAGCTACATGCATAGATCTAAAACTTGAATCACAAGATATGTTCAATTAATCACATAATCAAGTTTAAATCTCATAAACCAAAAACAAGATAAAATCATATGGCAAAGTCATTTAGATTAAAGCTAAAGTTCTAGAGCATATTCCTAATCATAGATTCAACAAAACACTTGAATAGCACAAAAGAACACAAGCACATGTATCATTGTGAGATTTATGCCAAAGAGAGCCTAATACATGTGAGGAACTATTTTTCACAAAATCAATCAATCAAAGATCATCAAATAGTCCTAGAATCAAAGCTAGCACAATACAATCCCAAACATGCGAAAACGTAGGCAAATTCAAAACCTAACTCAACATGTGAGATTTCAATTGAAACTCAATCTAGCTTTAAATGAGTTCAAAACTTAAATCAAAACAATCACAAGACATATATTTGTTGAAGAAGAAAACCTAGGCGATTGACCAAGTTTTAAACGAAAACTTTGAGAGAAAATCAATGCCTTAGTTGATTTTGGTGCAGTCCCGTTTTTGAGAGTTTAGACTCCAAAAACATCAATAAAACTATCTCAAACCTGTAGAGAAACGATGGAGGATGAATAGAAAAACACTCTCAACTTTGAATCACTCAAATCTGAGTTCAAATGAAGAAATGGTGTTTGGAAGGTGAGAAAATATAGAGAGAAAATTCTGCACTCAAGTTTTAAATTTCTTCTTAGAATGAAATGTGAGAGGGAAGAGAAATATAAAAGAGAGGGAAAGAATAAAAGAAAAAGGACCAAAATGACCTTAAGTGCACCAAGCATGCTTTCTGCTCGATATGGCGCGTGGGCATCTTGGGGCAGCAAGCATTCTGTCCCGAGATGGCCACGCGCCATCTCGGGAAAGAGTGCTTGGCTGCACTTCTTTTCTTCTCACGCTCCCCTTGCGTTCTTCGACCGTTCTCCGGACTCCAAACTCGGAATTTGAATACGTTTGTGGATTATGAACCATAACTCTCTCATGGAAATGGACATATAAGATACTCAACCCAAAAAATAATAATTTGACTCGATATATGAAGACGAAGACAATGTATGCAACATGAGTTGAAAGTGTAGTATCTTTTGACTTAGAACTTGAAATCAATTGTATGAGTAACCGAAATGACCGGAACTCAATCAAGAATGATTTAAGGCTAAATTCAAGTTCAATATCCATGTTATACAAACATATACACATACAAACACAATTCACACTAGAATGCAAACTACATAGAGATAGTCTTCAATCATGAATTTTCCTAAACATGTTATTTCCATACTAATGCATGAGCATTCATCTTCAAGTGTGTGAATGTGTTGTACATTGTGCACAATGATGCAGAGACACATATGAATGAATTGTATATGTGTGCCTATAATGGTGCACAATGATGCAGGGACATATATGTATCAATTGTGTGTGTGCCTAAGCCTTGTAAGAGAAAGATAAGATCTTAGTATGCCTTTGTAGAACCATATTGCATCCTTTCTCTTTGAAGACTTTGAACTTGATTTGACTAGTTGTTCCTTATTCTTTGAAGCTTGAATCTTCATGAATCTAAAAAATTAAATCATTAAAAGTAAACATCATTTTGATATGGAATTAATGCCAATTCAATCTAAAACCTAACAATCTCCCCCTTTGGCAAATTCCAATGTCATAACACCTATACATTCACTACAAATATAAAAATGAAGATAGGTCACAAAACCACTCCCTCACATTACAATGAGTAAGATTCCTATAACTAATCTTCATCAACTCTTGAACTTCATCTTGATCTTCTCTTGAAGCAACCTAGAAATCATCTCAAAACACAATGCATATACAAGAGAAAAACAACAAATGCCAACATATAATGTGGATAAGAATATACAATTAAGTCCACAAATACATGTATCTCCCTCTCAATACATGCCAAAACACAAGAATTCTTAGCCCAATCTTAAGACTAATTATTACATGCCATTGAAAGTTCAAAAATTCATAAAAATAACATAAAAAGAAACTAAGTAACTAGCATCTCTTTCTCCCCCTTTTTGACATGAAATGATGCCAAAAGTTAAGAAATATACCACAAGACTCAAATACTAGCTACTTGTTCCACAAAAGAAAGTTGTGCGAGTAGTTGATCTAACATAATGCTTGAAAGATGGTCTTGAACTTGAAGCAATACATTCTTCAAACTCTTTTATCCTATCATCTTGTTGAAAAACTAAAGCACTAAGTTCATCAACCTTCTCCATCAATTGAATAGCCCAATCCGGAAGAATGTTTGTGCTAATCACATGACAATCAACTTGAGAACTACTAAACAGTCCAAAAGTATCACATGTCTTACCCTATCCTTATATGACATGTATGACACATGTTTATCACTATACTTTTCCAAGGGTTATACTAACACATCATCTTCTCTACTCTTAACACCACGAGCTAAACACATTGAAGTTATAAACCTCGATAATGTAAGCTTTTTTCCACCTCTAGTAGAGAAAGCCATACTATCAATATAAATCATGAGTAGATCCCCAAGGTTTATAGGTTTATTAGTCACCAAGGCATACACTATTTTGATATTGTCCTTATTCAACTCGGTTGAATTCGAAGATCCAATAATGTTAGTGCAAATGAATAGATGCCAAAATGCATTAGCCTTAGTTAACTCATGTTGACTAATATATGCTCTACCTTTCCACTCAAAAGAAGCATTGTCACAAAGAGTTCTACCCATGATATTTAGACTTTCAATGACATCCATATCTAGAAAACTATAATCTATATCATTAGATAGCCTAAGAAACTTGTTAATGTTTTCCGGGTTAACTCTAAACCCAACACCCCTAATCTCCATCAAAGCATTCAATAAGGTGACACTTTCTCTATATTCAAGATAAAACTCTCTAACAAGAGTATCATTTACAACTCCTAACATGCTCACCCAAGATTCACAATTTCTATCCTTTAAGCACTTAAGAACATAAAAATCTTTACACTTACCAAAGTCAATGCCTCTCTCTTGAAATATCTTCTTAGTTCCAAAGATCCCTAAATCTTTTATCCTTG
The DNA here is from genome assembly GCA_032871835.1 of Dipteronia dyeriana. Lineage (NCBI taxonomy): Eukaryota > Viridiplantae > Streptophyta > Magnoliopsida > Sapindales > Sapindaceae > Dipteronia > Dipteronia dyeriana. The sequence goes on along the minus strand of CM065299.1, from coordinate 45,971,438 downwards.
AAGCTTTGGATCATTTTGATGTAGACTTGGCTTTCACAACGGGACTCAATTGATTTCCACTTCCAGTAATCTTAGTTCTTCCCATTTGTTCTTGTGTTATAAGATACTATATACATACAACAAAATTGAGTGAAAGATAAAACAAGCATATTAGTCACAAAGATATAAAAACAAAGACATATGACTTAAGAATGAATCATCATGCAAGACAAGGATAGTGAGTAATATCTTACAAGTATCATTAAGTCAAAATATGCCAACATGTAACAAAATGAAGCATGTGAACATATCATAAAAGAGAATAATATCTAGCATACAATGCTCCTCCTTGATAAATGCTATAACTAAAATCAATGATAGCATAAAGTTCACAAAGATGTTCACACAATCACACATTCAAGCAATTTGAAGAAATATCACCAAAATAAGCTTCATATGCTACTAGAGATGCACAAAGATTTTTCAAGTTCTCTCATAATTCTTCAACAATTTCTAAAATAGCATCATACTCATAAACAAAGTGTGTGTGTGAGAGATATGCTTCAAATATATATCAAGAAGTAGTTTGATAATCAACATGCAAACAATTCCAACAACTATTCATCTTAAGCTTTTTCCATAAAAAGTCAAACCGATTATCATCCGGAATTTTTGCTTTTAAGGGAATAGATTTCAACATATGAGTGTGTGTGTGCATTTGGCTCGTCATCCAATTTATGTTTCTCAACCTGAGCTCAATTGATTTTCAACTATACTCCTTTTTAAGCCTTCCTCTTTTTCTTTTTAGGCTTTGAATCAAAGATTTTTTTTTATGATTCCACTTCAACACTTCTTTAATTTTTACATTTTTTTTAAAATAAACAAAATTCACTTCATAGTGGCTTTCACTCATCACAATTGTGTAGCTCTTTCCAACATTGGGTAGCTTTCACAACCAATGTGTGTAGCCCTTTCCATGAAAATGCTCGTTGAGTTCTATGTATTTGCCGAAGCAAAATGGATACTAACCATAGGTCATTTTAAATGTACTTAAGCACAAAAACTTCAAGATGTATCCAAAGTTTACATATTAGTAAATTCAACCTACTAGCAAAACATATAAGAGAAGCAAGGTGTAATTTTAGAAAACCAAGATTTTATGGCTCATAAGCACATGATCTAAAAGCAATAAGTAGAGACTTATTCAAGATCATTACTTCTCTAATGAGTAGATTTCAAAGAATATGAAGCTCATATTTTTCAAAAGTAATGTCACTCAATATACTATACACAAACAACCATCAAAATTAAGATCAATGTGAACAATATCACTATTAGATCCTAAAATAGCAAATGTCAATGAGAACCATATGTATGCTATGCAAAATTCTCTAATATGACATGATATGAGCTGTATATCAAAAAAATTGAGTCAAAAGATGAATATCTAAGAGAACATGCATTAGAGTATAGAGATACCTTTTTGCACGTTATATTCACCAAATATCATACTTCCGCCCTTTTTATGAGCACTCTTACCTTGAATGTCCTCATGACACAAAGTTGACGATGTTTCACAACAAGAGTATAAAACGCATAATATCTCAACTCAATCAACACATATATCAAAAGAACTTCTCTAAAGTTAATCAACAAATTTTGACCATCATAACAAACATGATGTGAGATAACCAAGTTCATATCAATACATGGAGTATTCAAAGCTAGCAAGTAAGAATTCTCAACACAATTGATATATTGCCCCAAAGTTACCTCACATATGCTTCTTATATTAGTGATAAGAGCACTCACCCTTGAAACACTTGTTCTTGGGTGTACCTACACAAACATTTTCAATATTATCCTTGACAACAATGTTAAATCGAGAGTAAAGTCCTTCAATGACTTGATTGACAAGAATATCATTAACACACGCTTCCTTAACATTTTCAACACAAGCTTTGTTAGGTTGAATAAGATTAGTATTCTTTCTAATCCACAACTTCTTCTCATGCTTAGCAATATTATCATGTTTTTAAACTTTCAAATCCTTAGCATGTTCAAGTTGAATTTTAATCTCCTTATCTCTATATTCATTTCCTAATTTGCATTTTTCAATATATTTATAACACCTAGGCTTAATGTGACCTATTGTGTTGCAATAGTGGCAAATTGGAATAAAAGATGAGATTGTACTTTTTGGAGTTGAACTAGCTTCACTAGGAGTTTGCAAAGATACCTTGTTCGCCAACTTCTTCTTGGATTTTGATCTTCTCTTCTTGTGTGGTTTATTATCAATCACGACTTCATCCAAGTGAGTAGGAAGTGGTGCTTCCAAGAGCTCCTCTTCAACTACCAAGTCGTCTTCACCACTATGAGAGTTAACAAGATTTCTAACACTAGACACACTTACCGAATCATTCACTAAGTCCTTGATGGCCTCCTTAGTCGTGTCTATTTCTTCCATTAATTCTTGTTCTCTCTTCCTCAAAGAAGATATCACATTATCCTTCTCAAGGTTTATCTTTTTAAGTTCTCTAAACTTCTTCATAATATCACCTTCCCACCAAGAATTCTACTAGTGACAATCACAAACTCATCAAGTTGTTTCTTGATCAAATCATCATTCTCAACTACCTCTCTTAGAGCATTATCTCTAGCTTCTTCAAGCTTTTCTATCTTGTCCAACAACTCAAGATTAGTAGGAATGGAACTAGAGCTTCCATGATGATTTGCATCAAAGTTCTTGTTCAAAGATATTGTACCATCAACATCTAGTGGAGAATGAGAAGCCGTTAAAACTACAAAGTTGCTCACCAACTCTTCATCGCTTGAAGACTAACTACTAGAGCTCTTATTATCACTAGAATTATCATCACTTTAAGTAGTCGCCAACACTTTGCCTATCTTGGTGCACTCACTAGCAAAGTGACCGAAACCATGACAATTGTAGCATTGAACATCTTTCTTGTTCATGGCTTGACTATTCTTCTCATTCCTTAGAGATGATGTTTTCTTAACTCCCTTTTCCTTAGAAGACTTGCCTCTAGGCTTAGCATTCTTCTTTAGAAACTTCTTGAACTTTCTAACAAAAAGAGCCATCTCTTCATTTTCATCATCACTCTCCTCCTCAATAGCATTGAGAGCTATTCCCTTACTCTTAATCTTTGGCTTCAAGCACATCTCATAAGTTTGGAGAAACCCAAGCAACTCATCAAAGTTTATGCTATCCACATCCTTGCTTTCCTCAATGGTCATCACCTTTGATTTGAATCTCTTAGGAAGAGACATAAGGATTTTCCAATTTAAATGCCCTTTTGAGATAGGTACTCCAAGTGCTTGACATTGGTTAGCAATGTTAAGAAGCCGGAATTGAAAGTCTTCAAACTTTTCTTCTTCACCCATACTTAAACCTTCAAATTGTGATGCCAACATTTGAAGCCTCGATTTCTTCACCGCTAAGGTTCCTTCATTAGTAACTTGAAGAGTATTCCAAGCTTTCTTTACGGATTCAAGATTTTGAATATGGGAGAATTGATGCTCATCAACTCCTCCAAAGATGGCATTCATAGCATGATGATGTCACTTAGCAACCTCAAACTCATTCGTTGTCCATTCACTCCTTGGCTTAAGTATCATGGTTCTATCCTATTGAACCTTGGTAGATAGAGCGGATGTAGGCTTTCATCCTCAACTTCCAATACCTATAGTTAGTGCCTCGAAGTAATGGTGGCCTAGTATTTTAGGCTCCTTCCACCATTACATCATCTTGTAAACCCATGACTTTAAAAGCTATGCAAAAACCGTGAATGTATCACTTGGACTCTCACTAAGTACAATCTAGTGTCCTACTCTGATACTAATTGAAAATACAAACATGGTTAAATGCTCAAGGCTGATCTAGAGGGGGAGGGGTGAATAGGTTAGACACCTTTTTTGAATCCCTTAGAAATAAACAAAAGTTTGTCCCTCTAGATTGCTTGTATCACAATATATATATATATCAATTAAAGACACTTAATCAATATATAAAACAAGTAAAGTGTGATACAAACAAGTAATTGTAACACATACACAATCTATATTATAGAAAGAATGTAAACTTACATAAAGAGTTCTATCCATAGTATTCAAATAACAAATACAGATATAAGAGAAATAGGGATAGAGAAAAGTTGACACAAGATATAACGTGGTAAACCTCCGAAGAGGAAACATCCACGGGTTAGCAACCACCGGTAAACAAAATCCACTAGTAGATAAGACAAGTACAATCTCTCAAGTGACACCTTCACCTAGAAACTACCCTCCTATATTAGTCATGAAGATGTCACCCTCTTGCTCGACAATCTGAGGCCTCACACCTCTTGTCAAGACTTCCTCGTTCACCTTTCCTGATCCTCATGACCCTAGGCAAGACTTCTTGCTCAACTATCCGAGTCCTCCCGACTCTAGTCAAGACTTCCTCGCTCACTCTTTTGGATCCTCACGACCCAAGAAAAGACTTCTTGCTCAACTATCCAGGTCCTCCTAACTCTAGTCAAGACTTTCTTGCTTGACAATCCGAGGTCTCACACCTCTTGCCATGACTTCCTTGCTTAATAACATAGGTCTCACACCTAATGTCAAAAATTCCTTCTCACAAGGAATCTAGGTTATCATGAATGTAAAACGCGAACAAGCACGTAACATAGAATGCTATGATCAACACATCCTATTGAAAATACTAGACATGAGTAGGAATGCACAAATCAAATGTAGTCTAGTCAATCGTGCATGTTTAATCCATCTAGATCATGTAAATATGTTTAACATTAATTACAACCTAGCTACATGCATAGATCTAAAACTTGAATCACAAGATATGTTCAATTGATCACATAATCAAGTTTAAATCTCATAAACTAAAAACATGCTAAAATCATATGACAAAGTCATTTAGATTAAAGCTAAAGTTCTAGAAAATATTACTAATCATAGATTCAACAAAACACATGAATAGCTCAAAAGAACACAAGCATATGTATCATTGTGAGGTTTTGGCCAAAGAGAGCCTAATACATGTGAGGAACTATTTTTCACAAAATCAATCAATCAAAAATCATTAAATAGTCCAAAAATCAAAGCAAGCACAATACAATCCCAAACATGTGAAAACATAGGGAAAATCAAAACCTAACTCAACACGTGAGATTTCAATTGAAACTCAATCTAGCTTTAAATGAGTTTAAAACTTAAATCAAAACAATCACAAGAAACATATATATGCTGAAGAAAAAAACCCAAGGCAATTGACCAAGTTTTAAAAGAAAACTTTGAGAGAAAATCAATACCTTAGTTGATTTTGGTGCAGTTCCGTTTTTAAGAGTTTAGACTCCAAAAACAGCAATAAAACTAACTCCAACCTTCAGAGAAAATATGGAGGATGAATAGACAAACACTCTCAACTTTGAATCACTCAAATCTGAGTTCAAATGAAGAAGTTATGGTGTTTGAAAGGTGAGAAAATATAGAGAGAAAATTCTACACTCAAGTTTTAAATTTCTTCTTATAATGAAATGCAAGAGGGATGGGAAATATAAAGGAGAGGGAAAGAATAAAAGCAAGAGGAAAAAAATGAACTTAAGTGCACCAAGCATGCTTGCTGCCTGAGATGGCACGTGGGCATCTTGGGGCAGCAAGCATTCTGTCCCGAGATGGCCACGCACCATCTCGGGAAAGAGTGCTTGGTTGCACTTCTTTTCCTCGCGCGCTCCGCTCTTGTCTTCGACCGTTCTCCGGCCTGCGAACTCGAAATTTGAATCCATTTGGGATTACAAACCATAACTCTCTCACGGACATGGACATATAAGATACTCAACCCAAAAAATAATAATTTGACTCGATATACGAAGACGAAGACAATGTATGGAACATGAATTGAAAGTGTAGTATCTTTTGACTTAGAACTTGAAATCTATAGTATGAGTAACCGAAATGACCGGAACTCAATCAAGAATGATTTAAGGCTAAATTCAAGTTCAAGATCCATGTTATTCAAAACCAATTCACACTTGAATGCAAACTACATAGAGATAGTCTCCAATCATGCATTTTCCAAAACATGTTATTTCCATACCAATGCATGAGCATTCATCTTCAAGTGTGTCGATGTGTTATACATTGTGCACAATGATGCAGGGACACATATGAATGAATTGTATGTGTGTGCTTATAATGGTGCAGAACGATGTAGGGACACATATGTATCAATTATGTGTGTGTGCCTAAGCCTTATAAGAGAAATATAAGGTCTTAGTATACCTTTGTAGAACCATATTGCATCCTTTCTCTTTGAAGACTTTGAACTTGCTTTGACTAATTATTCCTTTTTATTTGAAGCTTGAATCATCGTGAATCTAAACAACTAAATCATTACAAGTAAACATCATTTTATTATGGAATTAATGCCAACTCAATCTAAAACCTAATAGTTGTTGTAAAAAAAAAATACTGCAGTATTTTTATTTATAATTCTTCTGTAATGCACTCAAGTATTGAAGACTCAAAGGTTTGAAGAATTGAAAGAAACCGAAACAAGTTTTGGATAGTGCGAGCCGTAGCAACAAACGTGCATGCGAAGAGCTCGCGAAAACATTTTGTTGTGGCATGGGTTGTGCGCGGCAACCCTATGGAATCCATGGGCTGCGCATGGCATCTCTTTATGGGGTTGTGGCATGAGCACGCCCATGGGTAGGGCCCAAGGGTGCGCACGCCTATGGGAGCTAGCCGAGGAGTCCAAATGACGAAGGTCGCATGAAGACTTGTTCACCAAGAAAGGAGTTTTTTGAATTCCAAGACATGTAATTTACTTGCTTTTCTAGTATGGACCAAAATAACAACTATTTACTTTTTTGTTAATATTGCAATGTTGTCATTGTTTGATAACATGTCATATAGAATAAGAGTGCCACTCAGATATCTCTTTTGGTATGAACATGCATATAATGGTTTAGGTATCTAAATTGATATCTAAATTGGCATCTAGATAACTTGGTAAATCATTATTTGGAATTCGATCACATGCCTTAAATAATTGAGTGGGAGAAGGTGTTTTGGAACACCTACGGCCTCAAAGTTTAGTTGAGGTTTATGTTTCGTGTAATAACCTCCCTAGAGGTATTCATGAATGGAATTTAGCAAGATAATTCCTTACAAGGATAGACTAGACAATTAGCCCAAACGATATCTACTCCGAAAGGAGGGATATTCGTGCGGGATTATATTGTAGGTCGATAACTTGGTAACACAATCATTGTAATTTTATTAATATCCTCCCAAGAGTTCTTATTAATAAAATTGTCAGGGTAAAATTTAAAACGTTGGTTGTTATGTTAACAACTAGGTGGGACCTAGTTCAACTAGTAAATGTTGCGAACTCCCAAAGGAGGTGTGACATTTATGGGTGTTGGTTCACCGTTGAATTTTTACGATTGAATTATTTTATTTATTTCAAGATAAATATTCAAAAGTGCTTTATCATGATTATTTACTTATATTATTTTTTTGTTATTGTTTAGAAATCATGACCCCATCCCTAATCAACATCCTAAAAGACAATACTTTAACTGGTGATAATTATGTCTCATGTGTTATGTCTTAGATTTGTTTTGGCTTGATTCCATAACAAAATTTCATTTCTTTGTAATGCTTAGTTGCTTAAGTGGTTCGTGATGATAAGAGCTTCAAGGAAGAAAAGCAACTTCTCATGATACAAATTTTATCTTCAAAAGGATTGGTACTATTTTTGGATGCGAGGTATTGAGATCCTTCTTCCTCTAGCAAGGCGTAAGCGCACACACACACAATTCATTCAAATGTGTCCCTTCTTAGTTCTGCATCATTATATGCACACACACACACAATTCATACATTTGTGTCTTTACATCGTAGCGCATTATTTGGTATAACACATTCACACACTTGAAGTTGAATGCTCATGCATTGGTATGAAAGTAATATGTTTTGGAAAAATGCATGATTGGAGACTATCTCTATGTAGTTTGAATTCTTGTGTGAAATGTGTTTGTTTGTTTATATGTTTGCATAACATGAATCTTGGACTTGATTTTAGTCTTATATTATTCATGATTGAGTTCCAGTCATTTCGGTTAGTCATACTATTGATTTCAAGTTCTAAGTAAAAAGATACTACACTTTCAACTTAAGTTGCATACATTGTCTTCGTCTTCATATATCGAGTTTAATTCTTATTTTATGGGTTGAGTATCTTATATTTCCATGTCCATGAGAGAGTCTTGGTTCATAATCTTTAAACGGATTCAAATTCGGAGTTTGGATGGCAATGAATGGTCGAAGAACGTGAGAGGAGCGCAAGGGAAGAGGTGTGATAGCATAAGCCATCACCTAGCACCATCCCGAGATGACGCGTGGCCATCTCGGCCCCAAAGTTGCTCTGCCCCGTGATTCCCATGCTCCATCTCAGGGAGGCACTAAATAATGGGGGCTTTTTGGTCTTTTGGTTGTTCTCTATTTAAAACCTCTCCTTCCCTCTCTTCAATAAGATGTAGAGAAAAACGAATTTGAAGAACAAGTGCAGAATTTATCTCTCAACTTTTTGATTATTGTTAGTGATAACTTCTTCATTTCTACTCCGAATCACTTGATTAAAAAACCGATTTTGAGTGTCTTGAAGAGTTATACAACACCAAGCATTTCCAGAACCAAAAGATATCTAGAATTTTTGTTGTGATCAGATCTTCAGTTCGTGGTTTTCATCCTTGTTGGTAAAATCATCTTCTTCTTAGTTTTCATCTTAGATCTTCTTATTGATTGATGCTATTTGATTAAGAAGCATGATTAGGATGATTTTGATATCATTTTATGGTTTGTTAAATTGATTTTCAAGTTTAGATTTGTAATAAGTTGATTGATTTGTGCTAAACTTGATAAACATGAGATTGTTTCTAGAAATCTTTTGTTATTATGCTTGATTGACTATTTCTAGATCTAATTTCATTTTCAAAGAACTAGGTTGTGTTTCAAATGATGTCTATATCTTCATGTCTATGTTCTTAGTTGATAACATGCTTAGGTTGCCTAGATACATTTTTTATTGTTCTTTGAAAGTATAATCTAGCTATCTAGTTGCATGTCTATAGAATTTGTTGATCATCATTTTCTATGTTGAGTGCTTGTTTGCGTTTTGCATTCATGATCACTTAGAAGCCTTGTGAAGAGTAGGAAGTCTCATATCTTAGAGTGATTCTTTGATTTGAGCAATTAGAAGTCTTATCTAGAGTCGGGAGGACTTGGATAGCTAAGCAAGTGGAAGTCTCGACAAGAGGCGTGAGACCTCGAATTGTTGAGCAAGGAAGTCTCAACTAGAGTCGAGAGGACTCGGATAGTTGAGCAAGAAGTCTTGCCAAGGGTCGGGAGGATCTAAAAAGGTGAGCAAGAATCTTCATAGAGATATGAGGTCTTGGAGAGGAAGTCGGCTTCGTAGATCACTAGGTTCAAGGGTAGAGTAAGAGTGATAGCTTGGAGAGCATGTGTTGATTGCTTAAGTGTGTAACTCTTATTTGAAATAATGGATTTGCTTTTGCCGGTGGTTGTGGTATCAACCCGTGGATGTTTCCTCTTCGTAGGTTTACCACGTAAATGTTGTGTCTCATTGTTTGCAATTTTCATTAAGCATTGTTAAAATTGCATTGTTTTAAAAGAAGACAAAAATTTGAGCATATATCTATTCACCCCCCCTCCCTCTAGGTATATTCATACTATAAAGACAAAGGGAAATTTCATCATGGAAAAGGAAAATTAGGCTTTTATTGCAATTCGAAAATCATAAGTTCATTCTGTGCACTCCTAAACCACCTACTCCTACTAATGAATATACTTATGAGCAAAAAGATGAGTATCAGCAGTGGGAGTCTTCTGATGAGATGGATAAATGTTACATTATGGCCACCATCTCCGACGTGTTGCAACAGCAACATGAAGGAATAGAGACTGTTGCCGATATAATGGTGTCTCTAAAAGAGATGTGGTCTAGAACGACTAAGAGAGAGGCAATGACTATTTTTATGAATCTTAGGATGAAACCTGGACATGGTGTGAAAGATCACATGATGAAAGTCATAGCACCTCTCAACATTGCTGAATTGAATGGTGTTGAGATAGATGGTGAAACCAAAATTGACATGATTGTCAACTCACTGTCGGATTCTTTTGATCAATTCAAGTTGGACAACACCTTCATTAATAATGAATACACCTTGCAAGGCTTGATGCAAGATGTTCAAAGCACGAAAAAAATCCTTATGAAAGGCAAGGGTGAAGAGATTTTTACCATAGGTAAAGTTGCTACTGTTAAGACCCGTAAGAAGGTCAAGAAATAACAGAAGAAAAAACAACTAGGACCTACTAAGAATGAGACAAAAAAAGTAACCAAGATCAAAGGGAAGTGTTTCCTTTGTGGTGAAAAGGGACATTGGAAAAGAAATTGCCCAAAGTCTTAAGATAAGAAGGAAGAAAGTAATATTAATTATCTTGAAACATGTTTTTTGGCGGATTCTGTGGATTCTTTGATCATAGAATCCGGAGCCATTAATCATGTGTTCCTTACATGGGTTCAAGGAAAGGAGAAGGCTTAATGATAATGAATTCAACTTACGTATAGGCAATGGGGCTTTAATAGACATTTATTATGTACCCCAATTCAAGAGGAATTTAAATTCAGTTTCTTATTTAAATAAATTTGGTTATTCGGTTACTTTAATAACGCTTTTATTATTAGTAAGAATGACAAAATTATTAGCAAAGGTACATTGGAAAATGGTTTATTCTATTTGCATGGAAATATCTCTCACTTGTTAGACATTGAATCAACGGAACCTAATCATAAAAGAGTAAAATTATCAAAAGATGAAACCTACCTATGGCATTTGTGCCTAAGTCATATTAACCTTAATAGGATTAAAGGATTGGTAAGTGACTGAACTCTAAGAGAATTAAAGGTTGATGATCTATCAACTTGTGAATCTTGTTTGGAAGGTAAAATGACCAAAAGGTCGTTTAAGACCAAAGGCACAAGAGCTATCGAATGTTTAGGATTGATACACACTGATGTGTGTAGACCTATGAGCATTCAAGCTAGATGTGGATATGAGTACTTCGTCACCCTCATTGATGATCACTCAAGATTTGGCTATGTGTATCACATGAGACATAAGTTGGATGCTTTTGACATGTTCAAAGCATTTAAAGCTGAAGTAGAAAATCAACTTGAGAAACGCATAAAAATCTTGAGGTCTGATCATGGTGGAGAATATCTATCTGATGAATTTCAGCAATATTTTATTGATAAAGGGATAATTTCTTAGTTTTTTGCACCAGGCACACTTCAACAAAATAGGGTGGCAGAAAGGAGAATGAGAACTCTTTTGGACATGGTTAGGTCTATGTTGAGTTATTCAAATGCTTCCTAATTCTTTTTGGGGATATGCTTTACAAACCGTAATGTACATTCTAAACAATGTACCATCTAAGTCGGTTCCTAAAACACCGATTGAGTTGTTGACCGGGCGAAAGCCTAGTTTACAAAACTTAAGGACATTTGGATGTCTTGCACACGTGTTAAAAGGAAAGACAGAAAAGATGAAGTCCCGTTTAGAAACATACATATTTGTAGGGTATCCAAAAGGAACAAAAGGATATTATTTTTATAGTCCTTCAGAACTTAAAGTATTTGTTTCGACAAATGCTAAGTTTCTGGAAGAGGACTATATGAATAAATCTGTGCCTAAAAGTAGAATTGTCCTGAATGATCATTCAGGAGAAACAAGTCCACAAAAGGTTTAACAATCAAGCCTAGTTGTAAGTTTCGTACCAACACAATATCAACAATCTACCATACCTCGTCGTAGTGGGAGGGTTAGTAGAGAACCCTGAAAGATACATCGGTCTAGGAGAATCTGTTGAGAATCTCCCGGATGACGATAATCCCTATACGTACAAGAAAGCAATGGAAGATGTTGATTGTCACCATTGGCAAAAGGCAATGCAATCCGAAATTGAATTTATGTTCAAAAACAAAGTCTGGTCTCTTGTAAACTTGCCTTAAGGGATAAAACTCATCGGGTGCAAATGGGTATACAAGAGGAAAAGAGGAATGGATGGAAAGGTGGAAACCTTTAAAGCTAGATTAGTAGCTAAAGGTTATACATAGAAGGATGGTATTGATTATGAAGAAACCTTCTCTCCTGTGGCAATGCTTAAATCCATTAGAATACTCTTATCCATTGCGGCATCTCTAGACCTAGAGATTTGGCAAATAAATGTCAAGACAACTTTCCTTAATGGAAGTCTTGACGAAAGCATCTACATGATGCAACCAGAAGGATTCATTAAAAAAAGCCCAGAGGAAAGGGTATGCAAGTTGCAAATATCCATATATGGATTGAAGCAAGCATCGAGATCCTGGAACATAAGGTTTAATCAAGCCATGAAAAGTTTTGGATTTATTCAAAACCTTGACGAGCCTTGTGTATTGACATCAATAAAAAAATGGTTAGCAAAACAATTTGATATTAAGGACTTAGGAGAAGCAAGTTATATTCTTGGTATCCAAGTCATAAGGGATAGAAAGAATACAACGATTGCATTATCCCAAGCTTCATACATAGATAAAATCTTGTCTAGGTTTTCCATGCAAGATTCCAAGAAAGGTATTGTTGACGTCAATTTCTCGATGTGTGAGAAAGTCAACAAGATTGGATTTTAGCCATGACCTCATAGAGAAAGAGAAGGAGAATACAATTTGAAACTAGTTAGACACAAGTTTTACGTTGTAAAACTCTGGTGATCGGAGAAACGTCCACAGGTGGTCAAACAAACAACCGAGCAAAAATCCACTATTGAAATAAAGATTTACAACTCTCGATCTCTCATTTTTCTCTCTGTACTCTTCTATATCTTTTTACGATGAGATTATGGGTCTGTTTATATGTACATAAAACCCTAATCCTTTTTGTACAAGTAATGAAAGATTTTTGTATTTAATTATGATTGGTTACTTGTTGGAGTAGTCTTTATCTTTTTTCCTATTTCAGAGATTTGTATAGAGATCGAATGGGACTCTAGTGATATAGTCCATTTTGGACTTATTTCCTTACAAATGCGTAGTCTTTTTGAAGAAATAAAGTTGTTGCCTGATTTGGAACATTTTTCCTGTTTGGTATTCTATTCTTCTTAGAATTCTTCTTCGACGTGGATATCTTTACGTATTTTATTATGACTCTTGGTTCCTATGCGAGTTATGTACTGGACTTCTTTATTCAGATTTCTTCATATTTGTCCCGAGTAGAACATGACGTCAGTTGATCTTGAGCAGAGCATGACATCAGCTGATCCCGAGTGGGTCTTGCTCAATACTTGCATTTATACATACTCAGGTTCCTGTTCTTTGGTGATATCTTGGGGGATATTTTCTAAATGCCTATTTGGATATCTACCTAGCAATCTTATCCACCTTGTCGATGATGTGTACATGTGATAAAATTTACATATGACAATACCCCCTTAAAATATGTTTTTCCGAATAAGAATCTGTTCCAGGCGAAAGTATTTTAATCGACCCTTTAATCTTTTGCACCTCATTTATGCTAGAGTAAATGTCTTGTCATAATGATATGTCTTAATGGTGACCATGTAAATTCAATTTGCCCCATCATGTAAAATCTCAAAGATTACGATGTTTTGGAGTCCTGACGGTATTGGTCAATTCTTCTCTTAACACGGGTCTTCCACTGCCACTTCATTTCTCGATACCATTTATGAGAAATGACCTACGTGTCTCTTAGTGAGTTGCCTACGTCATCAAATCTGTCTTTGATTGTTTCCCACTTCTTGAGATCCTAGGGTTTCGTGCCATTGTCCCTTTAAATGCTCCACTAAACGAAGTTGCTATGGTTTATTCTCACAGACTCAAACCAAAAATTTCCAACCCAGATTTCTTATGCAGAAAACCTCTATTCCCCATTGAAGTTTTTTACAACAGGTTTCTTTATTCCAAAGGTCAGTTTTAATGGATCCATCTTTCCGTCGTCGTCTTTTTACTATAGCCTTCGAAGCACTTGAACGTGGAGATTTTCAACTGGTTTCTTACATTCGTAGACTATTGGGGGAGATCCCTCTTGATGAACCTTCTTTTTTACATATTGATGTTTCCGGAATATACCCTGATGTCCGTCTTAATTCTGATTCATCTAGTTCTGAATCAATCGCTTTTGATCATAGGGTACCTCTTCGATCCAGGATGGGAAAACATCAAAGTAATAGCGAGGTCCATAAGCAGAGCTCAAGCAGCGTTTAAATCAGGGAGCAAATTGTTGATGAGAAAGACGTTGAGGAGGGGTTTCATCTCGTATCTCTTTTTCTGTCGATCGCCCGAGTGGGTATAACGCAGAGCCGAATATGGTCTGGGAAGATAAGATCGAGAAGTATCATGCTCGATTCGATTTCGATGACTCAGTTACAAAGTCTCCAGTTGGTGATAGAGCCGCATGGAACCCTCCCCCGAGTATGGTGGCGATTTATGGGTTTATGCTTTGCTGCGGCATCACTCTTCCTCTTCAGCCGTTTATTGCCTAGTTTCCGGCTGAAACAGATATCGCTCCAAACCAACTGGCCCCGAATAGCTAAAACAATTTGATGTGTATGTGGCATATGTGGAGCCAGATGAACCTGTCGCCGCCTTCCCAGAGTGAAATCAGGAACTTCTATACACTAAGGCAATCTGGTTGGACAGGGATTTATTTTCTCATGTCCAATCCGCCAGATTGCTGGGTCCCTTAGGGGACAAAAGTTAACCAGGGAGTTTACACCTCTGACGATGCTAAAAAGAGAGGCATCGTTTGGGGATTCCCTTCGTCGAACAAGCACTGTAAGAACAGTTGGTTTTTTATCGGAGGGAACTTAGGACTTCAAGTTACTCTTTCGGCCAGGGAGAATCGTACGGTACTAAAGGTTCTCCGCTTTTTCTATTCCCCTAACATATGGAATAAGAAAAAACTTGAATTCTCTGATACTGAGCTGACCATACTTGCTCGGGCTGCAGTGCGCACTTTGGAAAAAAGGAGCAGGTTCTATCTTTTCAGTGAGAAGAAAATGATAAAGCTTAATTTCTTTAGCTAGATTTCAGACTATCGCAGGTGACGTAAGTGGTCTTCCCACCCCCTCTTTTTTTTAATTTTGCTTTTTATATTCTGACTTGGTTCTTTTTATCATTAAGTGTATGACTCAGACATCGTCTGCGATGTTCAAGCTCGCCAGGTGAAATCGATCCTTCAGATGAGCCAAAAAGAAGTTTCTCGTCAAAGCAACGAAGGCATTGCCCCGCCTGAACCGGATGAGGAATCTGATGAGGCTGACGAGTTGATCCCTGAGTATGTCCCCGAAGAGTTCATTCGGTCGATCGTAGGGGAATCTAGTAGTCTAAGTGGCCCTGCTGACCACACTCAGAAATTGCCTGAAGATGGGGGGAGGTAAAGTGCTGGTCTTAGTGAGGGTCCCAGTGAGTTGAGCTCCTCAGTTGAGGTTCCTACCGAGCGGTTGAATGTCGGGGATGGAGATAAAACCTCTAATGGACAAGCAAACCTTGAACCTGACTTTTTTGGATCATTTCGATATGATGATCAGGAAGACCCTTCAGCTGATCTAAGCTTCCATCGTACTCGGGCTGAGAAACGGAAAGCGGTCGACTCTTCTACTCATCCTCATAAGGTCCATCGGGTAGTTTCATTTATTGAATCGAGTGATGAAGATACCGAGGCTAAGATTACCCCAAGCGTTCATGTTGAAGCATCAACATGAGCGAAAACTTCTGATCCGAACAGGGGCTCCTTTCCTCCTAAGGTTGAAAATGTAAGGGCTGAATCCTCGGGAGGCCCATCCTATCCTTCTCCCTAGGATATGTTGAGGGCAATGTCATCCGGTCGGGCTTTCATTGGGGATGACCACTGGAGTTTTTTTAGGGATGGCTATTTAATGGGCAGTCTTCAAAATATTTTCAACGGCGCATTTTATGTAAGTTATATCTTCCTAACTTTTTTCAAGTCTTTTGCTTGCTATATTTTTAATTTAACTTCCTTGTAGATGGTAGTTGAGTTTGCTGAGTTGGTTCAGACGTAACAATATTAAGCCGATAGAATAAGGCGTCTTGAATCTCTGCTGAAGAAGAGTGAGGATGGGAGTGCTCGGGTTGAATCGGCTTATCAAA
Source organism: Dipteronia dyeriana (assembly GCA_032871835.1). Lineage (NCBI taxonomy): Eukaryota > Viridiplantae > Streptophyta > Magnoliopsida > Sapindales > Sapindaceae > Dipteronia > Dipteronia dyeriana. Next base: position 45,955,180 of record CM065299.1, on the reverse strand, counting down.
AGGAGATGAGCTCTGCCCAGATGTTGGTCAACCACTATTTGGCTAAGCAAGTGGAAGCCGAGGAAAGAGCTTCTTTGGTAGAGGAGAAGGCTTTGTCATTTCAAAACTTACTGTCTACAGCCCAGGAAGCGATGCTTAAAGCCGAACAGGAAGCGGAGTAATCCAAGTTGTCCTATGAGCAGAAGTTCGAAGACTTGGAACACCAAGCTTTGACGGTTAAGTCCCTATCAAAGGAGGCCAAACTAGAACTTGAGGTCCAGGGGGTCGATCGTTTCAAAAGGTCCCCAACTTATGATGCCCTTTTCCTTCAGGAATTTCAGTGAGGGTGGTTAGTTTCAGCTGGCAAAATTGTTAAAGTCAATAATCGAGCAACTAATAAAGCCTGAACAAACTGGGAGCTGTCGATCAAGAACCACATGGACCGGGCCCTGGAATCTCTTCGGACTCTGATAAAAAAAAGGAGAGCTTACCGCCACAGCCGAGGTAAAGAGCCCGATCCTATGCATTTGAAGGTTCCATCAGAGCATTCTCTCTCGACCTTCTATGCCAGTCAGGAATCCGGCGTAGAAGGTTTGACACCTGATGTTGGCCTGATCCCTGGAGTAGATTACAGCGAGTGGATCAATGATTCGGTCGACACAATTGCTTGGCCTTCAAATGAAAGTCTCCTCCATGAGTATGAAATGGTGCCTGATCCGAGCATCAGCAAGAGTTCCAAATCCTCTTCCCAGCCTTAGTCATTTTTTTGTAAAGATTTTCCACCTTTGTAAAGATTTTGATCAATGAAGTTTCATATTTTTGTTAACTGTTTAATTCAGAAAACCAAGTGGTTTAAACCGGCAGACTTATTCCTCAAGAAATTTCACCGAGTACCGAGTATCTTATCTAACTTGGTTTTATTATTTGGAGTTGCTTCTAACGCCAAGTATGTTATTGAACTGGCTAACGCAATCTCTGCCAAATCTTGTTAAACTGGCTAATGCAATTTCTTTGTGTCAAGTATCTTATTAAACTAGCTAATTTTGTTCGAGTAACTTCACCGAGTATCTTATTAAACTTGGTTTCGTTACCCGGAGCTATTTTTAACACCAAGTATCTTATTAAACTAGCTTATATTAACCAAGCCATCTTGAAACATGCGAGTAGATTTACTCTTATTTCATACTCGGTTGTTACCCAAACATTACGCCAAGGCTCACCATGATCATATGTTCGAGTCCTCGCACAAGTTACCAAGGACGTCTCCCTAGTTTTGTTTGTGTAAAGGTTTGCCGAATCGTTAAGCTTTTAAACTGCTTAACATAGCTAGCATTTCATCGGGATTTTTCCAGACAGTGCCCCGAGACTTTTTCCAGAATCTAGTGCATCGGGTTTGCCTTTTTGCTTTTTTGCTAAGGTAACTGACCTTGCTCGGCTGGCGTGCTCCTTCATGCTTCTCAACCCATTCGGGAATTTTACCAAATTGATGGTCCCGAGCATTTTATTTGCATGTTCTGATTATCATGCTCATCTTTCGTATGTTCTTACTATCATATCTTTATATTTCGGAAATCCCGAGTTTGATTTTTATTTATAACTGTAAAACCAACAATGATTTAAATTTCAAAGCTGATAATTGACCTGACTAAAATTGTCCTAACTAAAAAGGAAACAAAATTTTTAAGGATAAAAAATCTTCAAATATTGGGCGTTGCATGGTCGTGCAATCCAATATACATGTCACTTTTGTAACACAATTAATTGGACAATCCAATTAATTAACCGTGACCCTTGTTACCCAAATCGATCGGGATAACAAGGGGACCTATTGAACCCACAATATTTTGAGCTCCAATAATCCATGGAATCATTAATTAAACTCTTTAATTAATATTCCTTGATTATTAACTCCGGTGTTATTCCACTAAAAACCCGAAGCTGCACTCTCTCAATTGTAGACGCTTTTACACATACCGATACAACTCGGTGTCCATCGATATAGCTATTAAGTAAAGTGTGATCCTCCACATAAGTTTATAATTAGGGAACTACCATCTACTTCTCACAAGAAGGAGAGGATTCCACTATTGTGTACAAACCTTCCCAGCCACAAGCCAAACCGCAATCCCAAAATACAAAGTATATTGACCAGGAAATGCATCTGACCTCACCCATGGTATATCAAAGACCACGATCTAACCTGAAGGAGTCGATAAGACACTCAAGATTAAGATCACCCACATATAGCTATCATTTGTTGATATATATGAATCTCATCGGTAAACAGATCTTGGTGAGAGATTCATATAGATCATGCCCCAATCCTATATGATCACATCATACAAGGTGCCTCCATTCCCATATCTCATATGAATGATCCAAGATAGTATCATCGTACATTACGGAATGGACCACAGCTATAGATTAACCATAAATAAAGTATCCAACTTTTTTTGTTATCTATGGACTCTTTTGATTGCACGTCTCCTACTGTATCCATTTGTATATGACACTCATATACACAGTTTGAGATTACATCCTACAATCTTGGATGTTAAATAAATGCACAAGTTATATAATAAACAACACAACAAGAATGAATTGAACTTTTCCTTTAATTTATTTAATAAATCCATTTACAAATTACATCTTTAGGGCATAAACCCTAACAATCTCCCACTTGCACTAAAGCATGTGAGGCATGTCTCGTAACCCTAGACCATCTAGGTGACCCGAAAACACTTTAGCCGGTAAAGTCTTCGTAAATGGGTCAGCATGATTGTCTTGTGAGGCTATCTTGGTAATGATCAAATCTCCTCTCTGCACTATCTCTCTAATGAGATTATACTTTTTATCTATGTGTTTCCCTCTTTTGTGGCTTCTTAGTTCTTTAGAATTAGCCACAACACCACTGTTATCACAATAAAGTGTGATGGGCCTATCCAGATCTGGAACAACCTCCAGATCACTCAAGAACTTAAGGAGCCAAACAACCTCTTTAGTAGATTCACAAGCGGATACATATTCGGCTTCCTTGGTGGAGTCTGCAATACAAGATTGCTTGATACTTCTCCACACAATGGCTCCACAACCCAGGGTGAATACTAATCCAGATATGGATTTCCTAGAATCCCTGTCTGACTGAAAATCAAAATCCGTGTATCCTAACATGATGAAATCTTGCCTAGAATACACTAGCATATAGTCTCTGGTTCTACGAAGATACTTGAGAATTGTCTTGACAGCAAACTTATGATCCAATCTTGGGTTAGACAGGCATCTGCTAACTACTCCCACTGCATAGCATATGTCCGGTCCCATGCATAGCTTACATAAGATTACCTACTGCCCATGCATAGGGTACACATCTCATATCCTCAACTTCTTGAGGTGTCTTAGGACATTGTTTCTTAGACAAGTGAACTCCATGTCTAGAAGGTAAATCACCTTTCTTGGAGTTTTGAATCAAAAATCGCACAAGAATCTTATCGATATATGATGTCTGAGACAGTGCTATGAGTTTGTTCTTACGATCCCTTATAAGTTGGATCCCTAGAACATAACTCACCTCTCCCAAATCTTTCATATAGGAATTTGCTAGCCAGCCAGCCCTTTACATCAGACAACACTCCCACGTCATTCGTAATGAGTAGGATATCATCTACGTATAGGACCAAGAAAACTACTTTCTTATCAATGATGCGCTTGTAGACACAAGGCTCGTCGACATTTTGCTCGAAGCCATAGTTTTTGATCACATCATCAAACCTGATGTTCCAAGATTTAGATGCTTGCTTAAGCCCATAGATGAACCTTTGTAGCTTGTAAAACTTTTGATCTTGATCTGGAGACACGAATCCCTCTGGTTGCATCATATAGATGCTCTCATCAAGATTGCCATTCAAGAATGCAGTCTAGACGTCCATTTACCAAATTTCATGATTGAAATAGGCAGCAATGGATAAGAGAATCCTAATAGACTTAAACATGGCTGCTGGCGAGAAGGTCTCTTCATAATCGACCACATCATTTATGGTATAACCCTTAGCTACTAGTCCTACCTTGAAGGTCTCTACCTTCCTGTCTACTCCTATTTTTCTCTTGTAGATCCACTTACACCCTATGGGTTTTACCTCATCCGGTAAGTCTACAAGATCCCAGACTGAGTTAGAGTGCATGGAAACCGTCTCGAGATTCATGGCTTTAAGCCATTCCTCTTTATCAGGATCTTTCATTGCATTCTTAAATGTCAATGGATCATTAACACTATCGGCATAGACAACACCTAGTCCCTCATCTATAGCTAAATAGCGTTCAGGTTGTCTCACAACCCTCTCACTACGTCTAGGTGGTAGTGTATCCTGATCAGGAACCATCTGACTCTCAGATGTTTATGGATCAACAACTTTTAATGATGAAGCAGTAGTCTAACGAGGCTCTAACTCAATCAATACAATCTTAGAATGAGGTTTATGGTCACTAATATAACTGTCGTCAAGAAACGTTGCATTTGTCGATACAAATACTTTGTTATGTTCGGGACTATAGAAGTGTCCACCTCTGGTCTCTTTGGAGTATCCTACAGACAGGTAGACTACAGACTTGGAGTTTAGCTTTCCAGTTCTATTCTTCAGCACGTGTGCTGGACACCCCCATATGTGAAAATGTTGCAAACTAGCTTTACGACCATTCCACAACTCTAGGGGAGTCTTAGGAACATATTTGGATGGCACCACATTCAAAATGTATGCCGCTATTTGTAACGCATATCCCTGAAGGAATTTGGTAATGATGAGAAACTAATCATAGATCTCACCATTTCCATTAGGGTTCTATTTCTCCTCTCTGCTACACCATTTTGTTGAGGTGTACCGGGAGCTGTGAGTTGGGAAACTATCCCATACTCGACCATAAAGTCTTCAAACTCTTGGTCAAGGTACTCACCTCCACGATCCGATCATGGTGACTTAATAGTCCTACCTAATTGATTCTCAACTTCAGCTTGAAATTCTTTGAACATTTCAAATGTTTCCGACTTCCGTTGCATTAGGTAGACATATCCGTATCTTGAGTAGTCATCTATAAAGGTGACATAATACTCATAACCACCTCTAGCTTTAACATTCATCGGTCTGTAGATGTCTGTATGTATAAGCTCTAGCGGTTCTTTAGCTCTAAGCTCTTTTCCAGTAAAATGGTCTCTTAGTCATCTTACTTTCCAGACAAGATTCACAGACAGGTAAGGTGCCAACCTTTAACTCACTTAAAGTTCCGCTTTTTACTAGTCTGACTATTCGGTCAAGGTTGATATGACCAAGCCTTAGATGCCAGAGATACGTGCCATTATCTGGAGAAATATTATGTTGTTTAGTTTTTTGTTTTTCAACCTTAAACATTTCGGTTTTGAGCAGAGTAGTATATATTAATGGTCTTAACACATACAGATTGTTTTCATTAATTCCTAAACAAATATTCAGACCATTTTTTCCAGTAATAACAGACTTATTATTAAAAGAAACAAAATATTTTTTTTCTAACAACTTAGAAACAGAAATCAAAGTCCATGTAAATCCAGGAATATAAAATAAATTGTCCAACAGTATATAATTGTTACAAAAACGTAATCTAATTACGTCCACTGCTCGTGCCGACACAACATCCCCTTACCCCACACGCATTGAGAAGGCTTGCTCCTCTAGCTGTGTCCAAGAATCAGTCCATTGTAAAGAAGAACAAACATGGTTTGTGGCCCCCGAATCAACTACCCAGGGTGAATAATAATCTTCTACTAAACACGACTCAAGAACAAGTAAATCATATTTACTTTTCTTAGACTTCTTCTTGCTTTGGACCTTCTTAGGTTTGGGCTTACCCTTCGCTTGTATGCCTCTCGAACAGTTTGTGTGGCATTGGCAGCAGGCGCCGGAGAACATTCCTCCGTAAGCACAAACTTGAGGTCTTTGGTGGCCAATATTGCATAAATGTTAAGTTTCCACTTAGTGTAGTTATCACCAGTTAATATGTCGTTTACGAGAATTTGAAGTAATGCAGAAGACATTATTGCTGAAATAAATAAAACATTCATTCAGTCGATTATTTAAAACAAGTGCAAGTGTTTTGCCATAAATTTAAACATAATGCATGCACATGTTTAACAAACTAGAACTACCCTAAAACTATTTACTATACCACGACAAGCCAACATACCACAAAGAAGTGCCGCCTTAGGGTCGGTCAAGTCTTTGCATGTTGGACAGAGACATTCTCAATCAAATGATATTCTAGAATAACTCTTATTCTATATAATTCAACCATCGTTCATTCAGTCAAGTTTTTAATTAAAAAACTTAATCAAAATCTTCGTGCGTGTAACCCACCATTTCAGATCTCACGAGCTTAACTCGAGAATTGCCACCTTAGGGTCGGTCAATCCCGAAATACCTTCAGAAATCCTATCTGATAGGAAGTCAACCTTGGTATTGACCTTTGTGGAAACCCTCCTTAGGGAGGATGAAAACAAAGCTGTCACAAGGCCCCACTCGGATCTCACGGTGTTGAACCATTGATGGAAACCGCAGGATATATATGTCATATATCCCTCTCCCACTCACTATTTTAAATTTAGGGTTTTCTATTAACCGTTAATGCACCTAGTTTCTACAGGATTAAACGACTAACTTTAATCAAGTTATCTAGCGCATTAACTAATTAGAAACAAATTCTAATTAACTAATAAATTATTAATGATTTTTAACAATTAAAAATCTAATATATTAGTGAATAATCTAAGCTTTTGTAAACTATTTACTAAGGTAAGATTATTATGTTAGTGTTTACCAAATTTTAACTATTAAAACTCCAACACTTTATTCGGTTCATTTATTATTATGTAATTAATCATATTAATCCTAATTCCAATAAATGACCCTATTAATCTAACTTATTAAACTCTTTAATAACTAGATTAATATTAATGAGAATTACCAAGTTTTCTAACCATTAAAAAACTAATCTCATTAATCATAGCCAATTATTTATATTGCCCATTTTAATACAATTAAAAAAATACATAAAATATCAGGCTATGATTCATGTATGACATATCAAATATATTTATATAGGCACATCTAATCTAAATGACATACGTATGCATGAATTGAATTGACACATAATATAAAGCATACATGAATTGACCAAGTACTGTGGATTATTTCACCTAAAGAATTGGAATCTAAAATTACAAAAAAAAATCCCAAGGCATTCCTTGGTCTTATTGTAATTTCCGAGTCTTTCTGTCTCTTCAGGTCACTCCGATTCATCTCATGAATTTGAAACGAGAAATCTGCACGGAATGCACTAGGCAACACTTGCCAACGGAACCGTGTGTGAACAGTACCGCGTGAACAGTACCCGGTGAACAGTCTGTGAATAGTACGGTGAACAGTACTGTGAACAGTGACGCTAAACAGTACTGTGAACAGTGCGCTGAACAGTACTGTGAACAATGTCGGTGAACAGTACCTGCGAACAATACCTGTGACACAGTGTCGGTGAACAATATCCGCCGTGAACAGTACCACCGTCGCGCGCGTTTCCAGTTCCTTGTTTACAGGTTACAATTTTTTATTTATTTACAATACAATAATAGTAAAATAAAAATATAATAATAATAATAATAAAAATTTATACAACCCATAAACCCTAAATCCACAGTACCATAAAAATTTATGATCAACCGTGTTTAAATTAAACAATTTAATTATAAACATTCATACAATCATAAAGATGGTGCCTACACATTCATACATACAAGAGCATCGAAAACTATTTCTTGTTCCAAAACTTAAATTGGCTGTGATACCAATTGTTAGCTCCAATTCCCATCTCATGGGTGTGGGTCCGGTCCCAACTCTTTGGGGTGACACCCACAGATGTTGGAACCCCGTTCATCGGTTACGCAGCAGAAGTAAGGTTTTAAAAAAATTTATTCAGATCATAATCTGTATCTGGGACAAGTGAGCTTGGGATCGTAATTATTTTTCGAAACAAATACATACAATATGTAAACACATGAAATTGTAATCAATATAATCACAATAAGAACATACCAACATTTGGAGGCTCCTTCACTTTACGGTATGCTCCTGTTTGAACCACTCGATCTTCCTCACTATCTCCCAGAACTAGTAACTGCGTGTGGGCGCGTCACGATCTCAGAAACTTGAATGGAGGATGTAGAGAAAAGTTTTTAATAAACTCTTTCTTCTCAAGAGAAAACCACCTAGAACAATTCTAGTTATGATATACGTATATATATATATTCGTTTTTAATGGTGTACACTGCACCACTAATATATATATATATATTTTAGAATCAATTGATGAGTGACCTTTTTTTTTCAAAGTCAAAACCAAAAAAAACACGCATGCACCTTTTGTTTTCTTTTTATCTCTTTCCCCAATTGTGTTTAATATATATATATATATATATTATGTGTGTATTTGCATCATATGCAAATTCTTATTTTGACTATTGTTTCATGGGCACACACCAATTTGCATCTCATACAATCTCTTGTGTTATAAATGATATATATCTTTTAATTATCCTTTTCAAATATATCTAATATATTAAAAGTGATAATAAGTATTTTAAATTTAAACTTAAATTCAAATACTTAGATAAATGATTTAGTAAAATAAAATAATCCTATTATTTTATCTTCATCAAAATCCATATATCAACTAACACCCTCCAATTAATAGTTAATTAATAATTCATAATTATCAATATAATAAAATAATCTAATTATTTAATTAATTTAACTATTAACATTCATTGATTAAATAATCTCATTATTCAATTAATTCTCGAATATATACGTGTCACTTTTGTAACACAATTAATTGGACAATCCAATTAATTAACCGTGACCCTTGTTACCTAAATCGATCGGGCTAGTAAGGGGACCTAATGGACCCACAGTATTTTGAGCTCCAATAATCCTCGGAATCATTAATTAAACTCTTTAATTAATATTCCTTGATTATCAACTCCGGTGTTCTTCCACTAAAAACCCGAAGCTGTACTCTCTCAACTGTAGACGCATTTACACAGACCGATACAACTCGATGTCCATCGATATAGCTATTATATATGGTGTGATCCTCCATAAAAGTTCATAATTAGAGCTGGGTCATAATTTCCGTTATACCCCTCTAATTACATATATCCTTAAGTACCATTGATTCTCTAATGGACAATAAATCCTATTTCCTCACGGAATTATGAGAGCGCTCATATTGTCCAAGCCCCGAATCAACCCTTAAGGGAACTACCATCTATTTCTCACAAGAAGGAGTGGATTCCACTATTGTGTACAAACTTTCCCAGCCACAAACCAAACCGCAATCCCAACATACGGAGTATATTGATCAAGAAATGCATCTGACCTCACCCATGGTATATCAAATACCACGATTTAACCTGAAGGAGTAGATAATACACCCAGGATTAAGATCACCCACATTTAGCTATCATTAGTTGATATATATAAATCTAATCGGTAAACGGATCTTTGTGAGAGATTCATATAGATCATGGCCCAGTCCTATATTACCACATCATACAAGGTTCCTCAGTTCCCATATCTCATATGAATGATTCAGGATAGAATCATCGTACATTACGGAATGGACCGCAATTATAGATTAACTACAAATAAAGTACCCAGCTTTATTTGCTATCTATGGACTCTTTAGATTACACGTCTCTTACTGTATCCATTCGTATATGACACTCATATACACAGTTCAAAATTACATTCGGCAATCTTGGATGTTAAATATATGCACAAGTTATAAAATAAACAACACAACAAGAATGAATTGAACTCTTCCTTTTATTTATTTCATAAATCCATTTACAAATTACATCTTTAGGGCCTAAACCCCAAAAATCTCCCACTTGCACTGAAGCATGTGAGGCATGTCTCGTAACCCTAAACCATCTAGGTGACCCGAAATTACTTTAGCCGGTAAGGTCTTTGTAAATAGATCAGCATGATTGTCTTGTGAGGCTGTCTTTGTGACGATCACATCTCCTCTCTACATTATCTCTCTAATGAGATGATACTTTTTCTCTATATGCTTCCCTCTTTTGTGGCTTCTTGGTTCTTTGGAATTAGCTACAGCACCACTGTTATCACAATAAAGTGTGATGGGCCTATCCAGATCTAGAACAACTTTCAGATCACTCAAAAACTTACGGAGCCAAATAGCCTCTTTAGCAGCTTCACAAGCGGTTACATATTCGGCTTCCATGGTGGAGTTAGCAATGCAAGATTGCTTGATACTTCTCCACACAATGGCTCCACGACCCTGGGTGAAAACTGATCTAGATGTGGATTTCCAAGAATCCTTGTCTGACTGAAAATCAGAATCTGTGTATCCTAACGGGATCAAATCCTACCGTAATACACTAGCATATAGTTTCTCGTTCTCTGAAGATACTTGAGAATTGTCTTGACAGCAACCCAATGATCCAATCCTGGGTTGGACTAGTATCTACTGACTACTCCAACTGCATAGCAGATGTCCGGTCTCGTGCATAATATAGCATACATGAAACTACCTACTACCGATGTATAGGGTACACGTCTCATATCCTCAACTTCTTGAGGTGTCTTAGGACACTGTTCCTTAGACAAGTTAACTCCATGCCTAGAAGGTAAATTACCTTTCTTGGAGTTTTGTATCAAAAATTACACAAGAATCTTATCGATATGTGATGCCTGAGACAGTGCTATGAGTTTGTTCTTACAATCCCTTATAAGCTGGATCCCAAGAACATAACTCGCATTTCCCAAATCTTTCATTTGGAATTGTCTAGCCAGCCAGCCCATTACATCAGACAACACTTCTACATCAATTCTAATGAGTAGGATATCATCTACGTATAGGACCAAGAAAACTACTTTCTTATCAATGATGCCTTGTAGACACAAGGCTCATCGACATTCTACCCAAAGCCATAGGTTTTGATCACATCATCGAACCTAATGTTTCAAGATCTAGATGCTTGCTTAAGTCCATATATGGACCTTTACACCTTACAAACCTTTTGCTCTTAATCTGGAGACACGAATCCCTCTGGTTGCATCATATAGATGCTCTAATCAAGATTGCCATTCAAGAATACAGTATAGACATCCATTTGCCAAATTTCATAATCAAAACAGGCTGCAATGGATAAGAGAATCCTAATAGACTTAAACATGGCTACTGGCGAGAAGGTCTCTTCATAATCGACCCCATCTTTCTGGGTATAACCCTTAGCCACTAGTCTTGCTTTGAAGGTCTTTACCTTCTCATCTACTCCTCTCTTTATCTTATAGATTCACTTACACCTTATGGGTTTCACTCCATCCGGTAAGTCTACAAGATCCCAGACTGAGTTATAGTACATGGACTACATCTCGAGATTCATGGCTTTAAGTCATTCCTCTTTATTATGATCTTCAATTGAATTCTTAAATGTCAATGGATCATCCACACTATCAGCAGAGACAACACCTTGTCCATCACCTATACCAAAATAGCGTTCAGGTTGTCTCACAACCCTCTCACTACGTCTAGGTGGTAGCGTATCCTGATCAGGAACCATCTGACTCTTAGATGTTTGTAGATCAACAACTCTTATTGATGAAGCACTAGTCTCACCAGGCACTAACTTATTAAATACAATCTTAGAATGAGGTTTATGGTCACTAATATAACTGTCCTTAAGAAACGTTGCATTTGTAGACACAAATACTTTGTTATCTTCGGGACTATAGAAGTGTCCACCTCTGGTCTCCTTGGAGTATCCTACAAATAGGCAGACCACAGACTTTGAGTCTAGCTTTCCAGTTCTGTTCTTCAGCACGTGTGTTGGACACCCCCATATACGAAAATGTTGCAAACTAGCTTAACGACCATTCCACAACTCTGGAGGAGTCTTAGGAAAAGATTTAGATGGCACATCATTCAAAATGAATGCCGCTGTTTGTAACGCATATCCCCAGAAGGAATTTAATAATGATGAGAAACTAATCATAGATCTCACCATTTCTATTAGGGTTCTATTTCTCCTCTCCGCTACACCATTTTGTTGAGGTGTACCGGGAGCTGTGAGTTTGGAAACTATTCCCATGCTCGACCATAAAGTCTTCAAACTCTTGGTTAAGATACTCACCTCCACGATCCGATCGTAGTGACTTGATAGTCCTACCAAATTGATTCTCAACTTCAGCTCGAAATTCTTTGAACATTTCAAATGTTTTCGACTTCCGTTGCATTAGGTAGACATATCTGTATCTTGAGTAGTCATCTATAGAGGTGACATAATACTCATAACCACCCCTAGCTTTAACATTCATCGGTCCGCAGATGTCTGTATGTATAAGCTCTAGTGGTTCTTTAGCTCTAATCCCTTTTCTAGTAAAACGTCTCTTAGTCATCTTACCTTCCAGACAAGATTCGTAGATTGGTAAGGTGCCAACCTTTAACTCACTTAAAGGTCCGTTTTTTACTAGTCTGTCTATCTGGTAAAGGTTGATATGATCAAGCCTTAGATGCCAGAGATACGTGTTATTATCTGGAGAAATCTTTTGTCGTTTAGTTTTTTGTTTTTCAACCTTAAACCTTTTGGTGTTGAGCAGTGTAGTATGTATTAACGGTCTTAACACATACACATTGTTTTTATTAATTTCTGAGCAAATATTCATACAATTCTTTCAAAAAATAACAGACTTATTATTAAAAAAAACAAAATATTTTTGTTCTAACTACTTAGAAACAGAAATCAAATTCCGTGTAAATCCAGGAAAATAAAGTACATTGTCCAACAATATACAATTATTACAAAAACGTAATCTAATTATGCCCATTGCTCGTGCCGGTGAAAAGTACCCTGTGAACAGTATCGTTGAACAGTACCTGTGAACAGTGTCAGTGAACAGTGCAGTGGGAGATATTAGAATTAATTTAGATTCTTATAGGCATTTAGATCCAATATACGTTTATTATGTACCTCAATTCAAGAAGAATTTAATTTCTGTTTGTTGTGTAAATAATTTGGATATTCGGTTACTTTTGGTAAAGGTTTTACTATTAGTAGGAATAAAAAATTTGTTTGCATAGGTACATTGGAAAATGGTTTATTCTATTTGCATAGCAATATCTCTCACTTGTTAGACACAGAATCAACGAAACCTAACCATAAAAGAGTAAAATTATCAAAAGATTAAACCTGCCTATGGCATTTGTACCTAGGTCATATTAACCTTGATAGGATCAAAAGATTTGTTAGTGATGGACCTTTAAGTGAATTAAAGGTTTATGATCTACAAACTTGTGAATCTTATTTGGAAGGTAAGATGACTAAAAGGTCATGTGAGCAACTGAATGTTTAGGATTAATACAATTTGATGTGTATGGTCTTATGAGCATTCAAGCTAGAGGTGGATATGAGTGCTTCATTACTTTCATAGAATATTACATGAGATTTGGCAATGAGTATCTCAAGAGACATAAGTCGGATGCCTTTGACATGTTCAAAGCCTTTAAAGCTAAAGTAGAAAATCAGCTTCAGAAACACATAAAAGTCTTGAGGTTTGATCATGGTGGAGAATATCTATCTGGTAAGTTTCAATAATATCTTATTGATAATGGGATAATTTCTCAGTTTTCTATGCCAGGTACACCTCAACAAAATGGGGTGGTAAAAAGGAGAAATAAAACTCTTTTGGACATAGCTAGGTCTATATTGAGTTATTCAACGCTTTCTAATTCCATTTGGGGATATGCTTTACAAACTGCTATGTACATTCTAAACGATATACCATCTGAGTCGGTTCCTAAAACACTGCATGAGTTGTAGACTGGGTGAAAGCCTAGTTTACAACATTTAGGATATTTGGATGTCCAGTGCACGTGTTAAAAGGAAAGAAAAAAGAGGGAGTCCCATTCAGAAATATGTATATTTGTAAGGTATCCAAAAGGAACCAAAGGATATTATTTCTATAGTCCTTCAAATCTTAAAGTATTTGTTTTGACAAGTGCTAAATTTCTGAAAAATGACTATATGAGTAATTTCATGCCTAAAAGTAGAATTGTCTTGAATAAACTTTCAGGAGATACAATTCCACAAGAATTCTCATAACCTAGCCCAATTGTAAGTTCCGTACCATCACAAGATCAACAACCTATCATTTCTCATCGTAGTGGAAGGAGGGGGGGGGGGGGGGGGGGGGGGGGGGGGGGTTAGTAGACAACCCGAGAGATACATCAGTCTAAGAGAATCAATAGAGAATCTCTCGAATGACGATGATCCCTACATATATAAGGAAGCCAAGGAGGATGTTGATCGTCACCATTGGTAAAAGGAAATGCAATCTGAAATTGAATCTATATTCAAAAACAAAGTTTGGTCTTTTGTAGGATTGCGTAAAGGGGTAAAACCCATTGGGTGCAAGTGGGTATACAAGATGAAGGGAGCAATGAATGGAATGGAGGAAATCTTTAAGGATATATTGATAGCTAAAGGTTACACATAAAAGAAAGGTATCGATTATGAGGAATTCTTTTCTCTCGTGGCCATGCTTAAATCCATTAGGATACTCTTAACCATTGTGGCATCTCTGGACCTAAAGATTTGGCAAATAGACATTAAGATAACTTTCCTTAAGGAAGTCTTAACGAAAAAATCTATATGATGCAACAAGAAAGATTCATTGAGAAAGGTCAAGAGGAAATGGCACGCAAGTTGCAAAGATTCATATATGGGTTAAAGCAAGCATCTACATCTTGGAATGTAAAGTTTGATCAAGCTGTGAAATGTTTAGGATTTACTCAAAACCTTGGTGAACCTTATGTATATAAATGGATTAAAGGCAACAAGTTAGTTTTTCTAGTTGATTACGTTAATGATATATTACTCATCGAAAATGATGTAGGTGTGTTCACATTTGTAAAGAATGGCTAGTAAAACATTATGATATGAATGACTTAGGAGAAGCAAGTTAAATTCTTGGTATCCAAGTTATAAGTGATAGAAAGAATAGAACGATTACATTATCCCAAGCTTTATACATAGATAAAATCTTATCTAAGTTTTCCATGCGAGATTCCAAGAAAGGTATGTTACCTTTTAGACATGTAATCAAACTTTCTAAGGAACAAGTTCCTAAGAATGAGAATGAAAAGCAATTCATGCGTAGGGTTCCATATGCCTCGGAAGTTGGAAGTCTAATGTATAAAATGCTCTACACTAGACCATATATTTATTTGTTGTTGGAATAGTAAGCAGGTTTTGATCGAAACCTGGTCCTGATCACTGAACGACAATCAAGCATATTTTCAAGTATCTCGGGAGAACAAGAGAGTATATGCTTGTATACTCTAGAGGGGATTTAATTCTTGTTGGGTATACAGATTCTAATAACCATTTGGATTCTGACTCTAGGAGATCAACATAAGGATTTGTGTTTACTCTAGAAGATGACGTGGTCATATGGAGGAGTATCAAGCAGTCTTGTATTATTGATTCCACCACAGAAGCTGAGTATGTTGCCGCATGCAAAGCTGCTAAAGAGGCTATTTGGATTCGCCAATTCTTGATTAACTGAAAGTGGTTCCTATTGCAAGTAAGCAGATAAATATCTTCAGTGATAACACTGGAGCAATGGCTTATTTGAGTGAACAAAAAAGTCTTAAGAGAGGGACACACATTGAAAGAAAGTGTTATCTTTAGAAGAAAATTGTGCGTAGGGAGACACGACTATTTCCAAGATCGCGTCAGCAGAAAAGCTCTACCACAAAAGAATTTTGATAGGCACATAGAGAACATGGGAATAAAAGATATGACACATTTGCTATAGAGCAAGTGGGAGATTATTGGAAATATGCTCAATAGCAAGAGTGTAATAATGTATTTGACATTCTTTTAATATTAATAAAATGATTTATAGTTTAACAAATCTCATATCGTTTATAGTTTAATTATTATTATTGTCAAAAGTAAAAAATCTTAAGGTCAGAAGACTATGATAAATAAAGAATTATTTGTACACCTGGATATGTTTGAGGTAGACACAACTCTTTAGTTAGTCTTGAATATAATTCACAATTTAAGATAAAGGTTGGGCTCCTTTACGTTGTTAAAGTTATAGATTCTCTTGCTAACATTTGAGTGGGATCAAATGTTTTATAATGAGTCTAAAGTCATCAGAGTGTGGTGCCTTCGAGAATAAGAATCTAATGCACTAGGTACATTGAATAGGATCATAGTGAGATACTTTATCCAGAACCGTCAATGACAAAAGTTTCCATTTGAAGACAACCGGAGATTCTATCTCAATCATGAGATAAATGATGGACTTATGGTTACAAGTGTTATCATTTGAGCCATCAATGAGTACGGTTATATAGCTTAGTTTATCCTCAAAGGTTTGGTGGTATTCATTTGTTAATCGACAGAGGACTTCATTTATAGATATGGACATCATGACTCCATTTATTAAATGTGAGTAGAATGCCATCATATGAATATTTTGAGGTATTGGATAGTAAATCTTAAGGTTAAGTTTTCAATAGTGTCTATTGAAATATGGCCTCTAGACAAGTCAAAATATCCAAGTTCAAAATGTGGTCATATGAGTAAATATGGTAACTAGGAGAGCTATAGGCGATCTTTGAGCTCTTGGTAATTACCAATATTCTTCACGAGGATACACTATCGACATTAAGATTGTCCAAGGTACGAATGTGGAAAATTAACTTATTCTATCTTTACTTAAGAGTTCAATTCTAGTTCTTTAGTGGAATGAACTAAAATTAATAGATAGGACATAAATGAATCATTTGTTGATTGTGAAAGAATGTGTACAAGGTTATACTAAACAACCTAGAGGGGGGGGATGGGGGGAATAGGTTGTCTCTCAATTTTGACAAATCTTTCGAGACTAGTGACAAAACCTTGATAAGCATACAAATTAACATTCAACATGATTGTTATGAGAAAACAGTATGATCATGTATGCTCAAATCTCCACTCTTAGTCTACAAAACATACAACAAGAATCAATGTATCTTATGAACAAATATATTCAATGTAGATAACATTCCATAAGTTGTACTTAGAGTATTACAATGTGATACTTTACAACTTGAATCAAATATCACAAGATACAAAGTTATCTAACATACACAAACAATATTGTATAAGTAAGTCAACTTACATATAAAGTTCTATCCACATTATTCAAATAACAATTAGCAATATAAGAGAAATAAGGATAGAGAAAAGTTGACACAAGATATAACTTGGTAAACCTCCGAAGAGGAAACATCCACGAGCTAGCAGCCACCGGCAAACAAAATCCACTAGAAGATAAGACAAGTACAATCTCTCAAGTGACCCCTTCACCTAGAAACTACCCTCCTATCCTACTCTAGAAGTTGTTGCCCTATGCTCAACAATCCGAGGCTTCACACCTCTTGTCAAGACTTCCTTGCTCACCTTATCCGGATCCTCACGACCCAAGGCAAGACTTCTTGCTCAACTATCCGAGTCTTCATAACTCTAGTCAATACTTCCTTGCTCACCTATCCGGATCTTCATGACCCTAGGCAAGACTACTTGCTCAACTATCCAAGGCCTCACGCCTCTAGCCAAGACTTCCTTGCTCAACAATCCAAGGCTTCACACCTCTTGCCAAGACTTCTTGCTCAACACCATAGGTTTCATACCTATTGTCAACTTCTCACAAGGCATCTATGTGATCAAGAATACAAAACGCAAACAAGCACGCACCATAGAATAAGATGATCAACAAATTCTATGGAAACTAGAATTAATCAATGAGCACACAAAGTATATTTTTTCAGTTTATAATCCGAAAGTGACCACACAAGATGATGCATGAGCATATGAAATGTATGGATTAGGTACACTCTATGAAGATCTAGACATAGACAATAAAGTTCACAAAACAAGATTGTCTAGATCTTATACATGAACAAAAATCTAGAGCATGCCAAATTTCCAAACACACACTTTAAACCTAGATTTTATTCATGTTGCTAAAGCTTGAAATAAACATGTTCATGAAGTACATATTCAAGACTTTAGTACAAACAAAAAAATGATAGAAACACAAGATATGATCAATCAAATCTCTAGCAAACATTTAGAGCATATATCAACAAAAATAGTCAATTAAACTCTAATAGACTCTAAATATAAAATCAAATGTGCTAATCCTAGATCTATTCAACAAATGAGTTCTTAGCACATGATAAGACTATTAATCATGAAAATAAAGTCAATCAAAGCACAATTAGTCTTAGATTCAAAGCTAGCACAATACAATCCCAAACATGTGAAAACATAGGTAAAATCAAAACCTAACTCAACATGTGAGATTTCAATTGAAACTCGGTCTAGCTTTTAAATGAAGATCTATCACTCATCAACATTTGTTCAAGTCAAATACACAACAATAGGAAGAAGACCCAAGGTAATTGAACATTAGAATCAAGGAATCAAAAGATAAACAACTACCTTGGCAATTTCGAGTGCAGTCACGAAAATGGTGCGATCCATCAGAAAAGTTGAACAAATGACTTCAAGGTTGCTTGGAGATGATAGAATACGAAACTTCTCCAACTTGAATCACTCAAATCAGATAAGAGATGAGAGAGATATGGTGATTCAAAGTTGAGAGAAAAAATCTAGAAATTTTTCTGCACTACATTTTCTTCTTCCTTGAAATGAAATGATAGAGAGAAGAGATATATAAAGGAGGGGGAAGAGATATGTGTGAAATACCAAAACAACCCCTTTAAGAAGCTTTTCCCGAGATGGTGTGTGGGCATCTTGGGGAAGCAAGGATTTGCAGCCGAGATGGACACGCGCCATCTCGGGCTTGCACCTCTTGTTGGCCTTTCGGCCATGGTGTAACTCCTATTGGCTTCCCTCGCATTCTTCGACCGTTCTCCGGCCTCCGAACTCGGAATTCGAATCCGTTTATGGATTACGAACCGTAATTCTCTCACAGACATGGAAATATAAGATTCTCAACCCAAAAAATAATAATTCGACTATATATATGAAGACGAAGACAATGTACGCAACATGAGTTGAAAGTGTAGTATCTTTTGACTTAGAACTTGAAATCAATAGTATGAGTAACCGAATGACCGGAACACAATCAAGAATGATTTAAGACTAAAATAAAGTTCAATATCCATGTTATACAAACATATACACACACAAACACAATTCACACTAGAATGCAAACTACATAGAGATAGTTTCCAATCATGCATTTTCAACACATGTTATTTCCATACCAATGCATGAGCATTCATCTTCAAGTGTGTGAATGTGTTATACATGGTGCACAATGATGCAGGGACACAAATGTATGATATGTGTGTGTGCCTGAGCCTTGAAAGAGAAAAGAAAGGTCTTAAATACCTTTGTAGAATCATGAAGCATTTTTCCCTTTGAAGACTTGAACTTGCTTGAATAGTTGTCATTTCTTCTTTGAAACTTGAATCATCATGAATCAGAGACAACTAAACAATACAAAGGAAATATTATTTTGATATAGAATAATGCCAACAAAACTCACAGACCTAACAGATTGTGATTAGGTTATATCTATTGGAGCTTAAATTTAGATTGCCCGCCAAGATCCCTAATCTACACAAACTTGTATGTATCACTTGATATATTCTAACGGACCAACTGATGGATCCATCTAGAATTGTTTTTAGGTTTCGAGATCCAAAAGTTTTACTGAGCTACAATTATGTGTGATCAAGACACGCGGTAACTCTTCAAATACCTGGATAGGGCGGCCAATGATGTAGGAATCCTTTGGCGGCCCTAATGGGGTGCTATTAGCTTTCTATTAATACATTAACAATATAATTTGCACATTTTATTTAAATGTGCTGTTTAATTATATTAATGTATTAATGTATTAATTTAAGGCATGTGGACTTGTTTCTTCTTTAGTAAGAACAGGTATAGTTCATATGTGGTCTTTTTATTAAAGTCCAATGGATTTAATAAAATAGAGAAAAAATATATCGCTTAGGCGACAAGGGGTATTATAATAGCCTAACAAATTATATTTTTATTTTATTACTTAATTAAATGGTAATTAATAAATTAATTATTTAATTAAAAGTCAAAATCTTTTTCCTAGTAGAGAAGGTCTCCTAGTGTCATACTATTGATGGTAGTATGATAAATATCAAACACTTTATTTGATAAGTATATGAATAAAAACAGTTTATTTATCTAATCAAATTAGGAAGTATTTCATATCTATCAAAACTCTAATTGACAGTTGGTCAAATTGGAAAGTTTTTGATAAAGTCACAATTTAATTTATTTTCAATAATTAGTGATTGGATAAATACACTAATGTGTTGGAATGTGAGTCTTTGTGTGGAAAAGAATTCCTCTTTGGGTGAGGTTTCGTTGACAGCACACAAATCCTTCTTTTAAGATGATTTGGCCACAAGAGATAAATCAACCTAATGAGAGGATTCTACCATGACCTATATATGTCACTATGAAGAATTCGGCCAAGTCTAGTAATTTTTGGTGAGAGAATTTGATCAAGACAAAGTATTATGAGAGAATTCGGCCAAACCCTAGATTTTAAGAGAAGAAAATTTGGTTCCCACTCTAGAAAAATTTGTCAAACTCTAAAGATAGGTGAGTGAGAATTCAGTCATGCGTAGAGAAAAGAAAGGAGAATTTTTGTTTTTGATAGTGCACTAGTAGCCTTTATTTCAAAAGGCTTTGTGTAAAACAATGAATCGGGTTCACACGAGTTTCAATCAAATAGATTGATAATTCTTAAGTGACTAAACGATCTTTGTTTTCTTGAGAAGGATTATTGTGACTAACAGAAGAAAAAGATTTTATTTGTTTTCCATCCACAAGTACATAATTCAAAGAAAGGGAGCTCACACTCATAGGTGAGTCACGTTCATGATTGGTTTGAAAGATCTTACGAATTCAATTCAACGCAATTTTAATTGTCACCAGAAAATGGTATGATACTTTTATTATATGTTAATTAATCAAAGGTTAAGGTCCATTCTTTTAAAGGATTTTTTTTTTAATTATAACAATTGAATTTTCCATTTTTGCCGTGTGTTTTAGCCTACAGATAAGTGGCCACGTCCTTTACGGCGATAAATTCTCTGTAATGGCAAAAGTACTCTCTTCTCGATTTCAGATTATCAAGCTGTCCCTCATTCCCTGGACTTGGACATTTTATTTATATCCTCCCATTCTTGTCTGCTCGAATCCCCAAAACTTAGACCAATTGATTAGCATTGATGACAGATGTTAATTTATGCAGGAATTGCTCCCATTGATTACGTCATGTTTCCGTTTAAGTTTAAATGAGAATTAAAGATGAATATGTTGACATATTTGTCCCATTATGGCGCTAGACTGGCAAAGGGGTTAACATTTTAATCCCACGTTACTTGGAGGAGAATTATGGCCTTATAAATTGGTGGTTAAGAACCCTGATGTACCGGTCTACTGGTATATGTCTTATTCTACCTTGCTGTCGCTATCCTGGTGGTGTCCTTCTTGCTAGGCAGGTTGGATATGTACCTTTGATAGGTTACTAACTAACATCGAGGTACTTGGGTACCGATTAGATATCCTGATATTAATACACCAGATAGGAGGTACGAAGATGCTAGCTCGGTTTGATATCTGGCAGCTTTGGAGAAACAATGATATCTATTTCCTAGGTAGTGAGATCGAGGCTCCTAGGTTATATGGGAACTAGTCCCGATGAAATCCTACCAGGTACCAGGCAAGTGGAAAATTCCTCTTTAGTCCCTCGTAAAAAATGGCTATTAATAGAAGACCACCATGACTTGAAAGCTGGTGATTGTTTAGGGTTTGAGTTAGGTTTTCTGAATCATTTGAGGAATTTTCCCCTTCAACCGGCTACGAGAATCTGAGAGGAGATCTAGCATTAAATGCCTTATCCATGTATCGAGTTGGGGAACGCTGCTCATTTGAAAAACAAAAGGATTTCAATATCGTGTGTATAACGAAATTTTACTTTCCCACTGCCAGAGTATCTCGCCTTCCAGATCATGTTATTGGTAACCGCCTATTCTTTTCTATTTAAACCTATAGTCTCTCCACATTATTAACGCTTCATTATCTTCTTTTAAAAAGAAAACACTCAAGATTTCCCAAATCTCTGGCTTCTTTATCATCTTCAAACTTCTATCTTTCAATCATCGTCTTCTTCCAGCCATGCCTTTCTCTGATAGCTTAGAGAAAGAGAGCACATAAAGATGACAGTGGTGAAAGTTATGTCCCTATTTCTCAATGCCATCCTTTAAACCGGAACATCACGATTGGGCGAGCTTTTCAATTGAGCCTACCTCCTCGGTTGTTATTAAAGAAGGATGATTTCTAGAAGGAAGAATGGATGGTTATTGGTGGCAACTGGGGTAGCTCGATCCATATAAGGTGAGGTCCCCACTCGGTTTAGTGGCAAGCCCACATGGGAGAAAGGCACCCTCTCTGCTGAGTCTGAGGCAATTTTGAAGGCCATCATAGATCGGTCTTATGTCAACCTGAAGAATCCTACTCCAAATGCCTTTGATGCTAGGAGGGTAGACGGCTACCTCCATATCTCCTTTGCCTCTAAAGGTATATGAAAATGTTGACTCAGTTTCTATTTTTATTTCTTTATCCATTTTTATATATGCTAAATTCTCTGTTTCTTGCAGCTTCTACGATCCCTTACCGGTCCAGGGGGAGCTTGAGCAATCCGAGGACCTGACATTCTCTCTATATCCTTCCCCACATGTGCCTCCTACCACAGGCCTCCTCTTCATTCTACCAGAACCTTCTCCACTGTCAGAATTCCTCCTCCACCAGAGCTCTTTTTACGTTAGCAGGACATGGTAGGCGTGTATCTGTCCCTGTCGAGGCACCCAAGGTACCTGCTCATTCACCTCCTACTTCTAGATCCCAAATGGTAGAATTTGCAGCTAGATTAGCCAGGGTGAGTAGTCAAGATTCTACTACTCCTGCTGCTATTGCTACTACTACTGCTACTCTTGCTACTCCTTCTCCAACAACTTTTACTTACTTAAGGGTTACCATGTAAAAAGTTTGGTGTGAAATTTATTTCCGCATTTTTTACTTGTTTTGCATATTTGTTTATAGGGTAATTTGCTAAATTTGATTAATCAAGAAAAGGTTGGTAATTAACTTTATTAAAACCTATTCGCCCCCTCTAGGTTAGGTTAGACATGCTTAGGGTTATTTTCAAACTCCATTAGGCATGGCAGAATGAGCTAGATCTAGAGGGTCCGACCTTTACCAACATGTTCCAAACCGCATTGTTCAAACCTGGTATTTGATCGCTCTACAAAAATTCACAATTAGTTCTCCCTTTTCCTATCTTCTGTGTTCGTTTTTTACTACTTTTGTGTATTTCATATATGTTTCAACAATGTATGGGTAAATATCCCTTAAAGAAGGTGTTTGTACCAAAAGTGAAGAAATAGGGAAATTCAGGGGCAGTTATGTCATTATGGAGAATCAGGTGTCAAAGTGCAAACCTGTAGAATATGTTGATGATTCTCTAAATAAAAGAGAGATCAGAAGATCTTATTGTAACTTGCCAGCAATGGAATGTGTTTAATGCTAAACTAATTTGGGCCTACTAAAAGCACTCCAACCCATGTCTTTGTGCACCCAGAAGCAAGCCAACTCAGGCCCATTTTGTGTACCTAGCCTGAAAATTCCCTAAGAAGTGTGTTTTTATATACCTAGAGGGCGAGGGAGAGAGGGGGGGGGGGGGGGGTGAATAGGTTTTAATCAAGTCAATTACCAATTTTTCTTGATTAGTCAATATTCAAAATTTACCCAATAAAACAAACATACAACATCAAGTGTAAAGTGCGAAAATATAAATAACAAAAGATGTATACGTGGAAACCCTCCAAATGGGAAAAACCACGGGCTGTTAAGTGAGCCACACTCTATCGCAGAAATCCACTATATGAGAAAAAGATTACACCCTCAAATGATTCTCGGACTCTCACTCTCGACAACCTCAGGCTATGGACACCGCCACTCACCACTATTAGTTCAGTGCCTAGTGATATCCCCTAATACACTACTCTTGGCATGAACACCTCCTACTCTACCCCTCGGGCCTTTTACAGTGGATACCCGACCAATTGCTTGCCAACCTACCCTTGGTTGCAAGACTTGACTTGCTTGTGTGACTTCACCTAGAAGCCACAAGACTTTGACTCTATGAAGAGTATATGGTCTAAGTGAAATAATCAATGAATGCTCAATGCAAAATATGTTAGACCAAACACACAATGCTTAACTAGGTGTAGATAATGCAATACAACAACCTAGTTATCAAACAATACCTACATGCCTATACATAAGGACTCAATTAGATGCAAAAGGATTCTAGCAACCTAATTGTCAATAAAAGTCCAACAAACACAAGTTGTCAAAACATATAATCAAGGGCAATATTTTGCAATCAATAAATGCAATCAATGAGGCATAAACAATAATGTGTAAATGCAATGCATAAAGACTTAACTAGATATGGATATGCAATATTACAATCAAGTTATCAAACAAAGTCACTTCAACATATGTTGTCATTAGGCATGGCATGGTCATTAATGCAATCATCAAAATGCAATTAATATGACCTAATTAGCTAGAGGGCAAATATGTCATAAATGCTAGCTATCAACAAAAAAATCCAATCATGTTATAACTCATCAATAAATGCATTCAAAACAAGATTTAAACAAATCATATGCATAAAAATGAATTCTTGAACAATAAGAACAATAAATGAAGATGAGATGTTTGTTCTTACTTACCAAGTCAAGATTGATGAAGACCCATGTGTGATTAATGCAATGGATGCATGAGTTTTGGGTTTGGAGAGTTAAGGAACCACTCTTGGAGCTTCTCTGTCAAAGAAAATACTTTCTCACACTAAAAAATTGTTTGGAAGCTCTAAAAAACGAGTGAGGAAGAAGATGACATATAAATATAAGACCTAGAACAAAACTACACCGTTTTGAAAATGCCCAGAATTTTACTCAGTGCATTGGTGGGCTGCGCTGGTCGACAAGCGCCACACCATCGCACACCTACTGTCCAAGGGCGCTGGGGAGGTGCGCTTGTGGACCGGCGCACCCGCAACAACACAAAAGCTCGAGATTCGAGCGACCCAAAACATGACCAAACGATATCCAAACCTTTCGTATAATATACCGTTGGAAAGGTATGGAAGCCTATGTTTCACTCCAATTTAAAAAACAAAATTTGGAAGTCTGTAGAAAACTTTATGGTCATTTGAGTGACCAAAGGTCAGAAACGAACAACAACAGAGATGCCCTGTTTTTGTTGTCAATTTGGAGATTTTAAAACAAAACCAAACGGTCATGAAATATTATGAATAATATACAGTTGGAAAGGTATCGGTGTCTAGTTTGTACAGAAATTTTCAAAACTTATTTTGAATCATTTTATAAAAAGATATGGTCACAAGACCATAAAAAGGTCAGTTTTGTAAAACATTTAAATCATTGAAATACACTCTTTTGAAACTAGACACCTTATTCCATATAACCAAACCAAGAGAAGAATGAGACCTTCTCATATGGTCACTCAACACGCTAGGACAAGCACACCATGCTGCAAGAGTGGATGTTTCCGATCAAACAACGGATAACAAATTTAAACACACAACAACCACACTTAAGACTAAGAATGAAGTGCAAGTATGACTGTGAAGAGATGCACATTTTTAAACAATACCAATAAAAATGCAAGATCAACAAAACATGCATGAGATGTGTGTGTGCACCTAAACTCTTCAAGAGGCAAAGTCAAGTGAATATACCTTTTTCTCTTGAAGTCATGGAAATGCTTGGAAGCTTGCCAATGAGGTCCTCTGCTACCCATTACACAATCATCCCCAATGTGGTGTAGTTTGTCATGAAATAAGCCAATCATAAAATTGAGGTCCTTACATGGCCCACTGCTAAATGCACCCTGTGACGTTATCATCTTTAAGCTCCATCTAGGTCGAGCAGACCCGCGTGACCCAACCTAACACTTGACCCGACTGTTCTACAAGTTTTTTGGTTTCATTTCCGATGGTTTTCCTCCCATATTGACTTTCGACCTTTCTCTTGTCAGTTTGCCACCACTTCCAACCTCCCATGCACATGTTTTCCAAGTCTCCAAGTATCATAAACGTCTATGTCCAATCAAGCTTCAAAGGTTGCTTCAAAGCATTTTTTTTCCGCCAGCTAGGAATAGAAGAAGCTGATGGGAACACTTTACGACTTCTTTCCGTGGGAAAGAACCCACGAAACAAAAGTAATGAGCTTGTGAAAGCATTCAGGGAGCTTTTTACCACAGGAAAGAACCCATGATGATAACCATTTTTGAGGGGGCTAGAACTCATGCCCTAAACATTTCCATCTAAAATTACACAATTTTGCCGCTTTTCTCAAGACCTAAAAATCACATCTTAGATCTAGAATTCTTTCATAGATCTCTACACCACCAAAGAGAGAGAGTGTGCGAGAGAAGCCTCTAAGCTTCCATGGAGGTTCCTAAAGGGAAAAAACGATTCAAAACGTGGTGGAAGAGTAAAAATAGTTTAAGTATATTTTAAAAAAATTCCCGTTAAAACAAATAACCTTAACCCTAGATTAATTGACGTATATTAAAAGTATTGTACATTTTTCTCGTGATGATTGAAGTTGTACCAAATTGAATCAGCAAGATCTTTCAATCCAATCACGAACGTGAATCACCTAGGAGTGTGGGCTACATTTTCTTTGAATTGTACACATGAGGATGGATACAAGCAAAATCTTTTTCTTTCGTTAGTCACAATAATCCTCCAAGAGAGAACCCAAGAACGTTCGGTCACTTGTGAATTATCAATATATTTGATTGAAACTTGCGTGAACCTTGATTCGATGTTGTACACAAAAATTTTTGTTGTAAAGGCTACTAGTGCATTATCGAATACAAAACGTTCTTTCTTTTTTTTTCTTCTTTGCTAAATTTCCACACACCTATCTTTAGAGATAGAAGAATTTATCTAGAGCAAGAACCGGATTCTCTACACTCAAAATTCTCTCCTGTACGAATTTCTCCTTAGAAAATAATGCCTTGGCCGAATTTTCTCTTTGGAAAATTATGCCTTGGCTGAATTTTCTCTAGCAAAAAATAATTATTTGGCCAAACCCCACATAGGGATATATATATATATATAGGTTTCTCAAATCCTCTCCTAAGAAGAATCCTACCTCTATGAGGATTTACTTGGTGACCAAGAATCATTTTTAAAGAAAAATTCTTTTCTACACCAAGACTCCTAATCCAACTCAATAGTGTATTTATTCAATAGCCAATTATTGAATATAAATTAAATTGTGGCTTACTAAATTGACCAATTGTCAATTAGAGTTTTAATAGAAATCAAATACTTCTTAATTTGACTAGATAAAAAAATTCCTTTTATTTATCTACTTATCAAATACAGTATATGATACTTATCATATTACTAACAATAATATGACACTTATAGACATTCTCCAAGTAGGAAAAAGATTTTGACATTTAATTAAATAATTATTTAATTATTAAATTAATTAGTTTCAATTAGATTAAATAATAAAATAAAAATAATACATAAGGCTATTAAATAGACACTTTCTGCCCAAGCTATATAAATATGGGCCAAATATTTTTTTTCCATTTTATTAAATCCATTGGACTTTAATAAAGGTCCACAAGTGAACTAGACCCATTCTTACTAAAAGAAACAAATCCACAAGCCTTAACACAATTCTAAATGGATTCATAAATTGGTCCGATAGAATATATCAAGTGATCCATGCAAGTTCGTGTGAATTGGGGATCTTGGTGGGCTATCTAAATTTAAGCTCTAGTAGACATAACCTAATCTCAATCAACAAACGATTCACTTAGGTTCGATATATTAATTTTAGTTCATTCCACTAAAGAACTAAAATTGAAATCTTTAATAAAGATAGAATAAGTTAATATTGCTCATTCGTACCCTAGAAAATCTTAATGGAGATAGTGTATCATCGTGAAGATTACCAATAATCGGCAATAGCTGATAGGCCGCCTATAGCTCTCTAAGTAACCATATTTACTCATATGAACACATTTTGAACTTCGATATTTTGACTTGTCCTGAAGCCATAATTCAATTGACATTATTATTCAATACCTCAGAATATCCATAAAATGAAATTCTACTATCATCTAGTAAATAAAGCCACGATGTCAATATCTATAAATGAAGTCCTCTATCGATTAACAAATGAATACCACCAAACTATCGAGGAGAGACTACGCTATATAATCGTACTCATTGATAGCTCAAATGATAACACTTGCAATCATAAATCCATCATTTATCTCAGGATTGAGATAGACTATCCGATTGTCTTCAAGTAAAAACTTTTATCCATTGACGGTTCTAAATAAAGTATCTCACTAAGATCCTATTCAATGAACCTAGCGCAGTTGATTCCTTTGCCCAAAGGAACTACACTTTGATGATTTTTGACTCATCATAAACATTTGATCCCTCTCAAATGCTAGCAAAAGAATCTACAACTTTAACAAGATAATGGCTCCTAACCTTTATCTTAAGTTGTGGATATTTTTCAAGGCTAACTAAAGAATTGTGTCTAACTCATACATATCCAGATGTACGAACAATTCTTCTTTTCTTATAGTCTTTTGACCTTATGATAATTTAGTTTCGACAATTATAATAATCAAACTATAAATGCTATAAGATTTGTTAAACTAGAAATCACTTTATTAATATGAAAAGATTTTCAAATACAATATTACACTCTTGCTATCGATTATAATCCTAACAATCTCCAACTTGCTCTATAGCGAATGTGTCATATCTTTTATCCCCATATTCTCCAGGAGCCTATCGAAACTCTTTTGTGAAAGAGTCTTTGTGAAGGGATCCGTTAGATTTTCTACTGATAAAATCTTGGTTATCGTCACGTGTCTATGCACAATCTTTCTTAAAATGTGATACTTTCTATCATTGTGTTTCCCTATCTTATGACATTTTGGTTCTCTCGAATTAGCCACTACTCCACTATTGTCACAATAGATAGTGATCTGCTTATTTGCATCAGGAACCACTTCCAAGTCAATCAAGAATCGGCGGAGCCAGACAACCTCTTTAGAAGCTTCACATACGGCAACATACTTAGCTTCCCTGGTAGAATCAGCAATACAAGATTGCTTGATACTCCTCCATATGACTACCCCTCCTCTAAGTGTAGACATAGATCCTGATGTTGATCTTCTGGAGTCATAATCCGATTAGAAATCAAAATCTGTATACCAAATGGGAATTAAATCCCCTATATAGTATACAAGTGTATAACCTCTCTTTCTCCTAAGATACTTGAAAAGATACTTGACTGCCGTCCAGTGATCATGACCAGGTTTCGATTGAAACCTGATAACTTTTCCAACAGTAAAACAAATATCTGTTCTAGTGCAGAGCATTGCATACATGAGACTCCCAAATGCCGAGGGATATGGAACATTACTCATGAAATGTTCTACATGCTAATTCTTAGGAACTTGTTCCTCAGAAAGCTTGATTCCATGTATGAAAAGTAATACAACTTTCTTGGAATCTGGCATGGAAAACCTAGACAAGATTTTATCGATGTATGAAGCTTAGGATAAGGCAATCATTATATTCTTTCTATCCCTCATGACTTGGATACCAAGAATATAACTTGTTTTTCCTAAGTCCTTCATATCAAATTGTTTTCATAACCATTCTTTTACTAATGTCAATACATCTACATTGTTTCCGAAGAGTAGTATATCATCAATGTGAAGAGCTAGGAAAACCAAATTGTTGCCATTAATCCTTTTGTATACACAGGGTTCATCAAGGTTTTGAATAAATCCTGAATTTTTTACAGCTTGATTGAACCTTATATTCCAGGATCTGGATGCTTGCTTCAATCCATATATGGATCTTTACAACTTACATACCTTTTCCTCTTGGTCCTTTTCATTGAATCCTTCTGGTTGCATCATATAGATGCTCTCGTCAATACTTCCATTAAGGAAAACTATCTTGACATCCATTTTCCAAATCTTAAGGGCTAGAGATGCTGTAAAGGATAAGAGTATTATAATAAATTTAAGCATGGCCACATGAGAGAAGGTTTCCTCATAATCGATACCTTCATTCTGTGTGTAACCTTTAGCTACCAATCTAGCTTTAAAGGTTTCCACATTTCCATCCATTCCTCTCTTCCTCTTTTATACCCACTTGTACCCAATGGGTTTTATCCCTTTAGGGAATCTATAAGAGACCAAACTTTATCTTTTAGCATATATTCAATTTTGGATTGTATTGCTTTTTGCTAATAGCGACAATCAACATCTTCCATAGCTTCCTTGTACGTGTAGGGATCATCATCGTCTAGAAGATTCTTTACTGATTTTCATAGACCGATGTATCTCTCTGATTGTCTACTAACCCTCCCACTAAGACAAGGAATGGTAGATTGTTGATCTTGTATTGGTACGGAACTTGAAATTGGGCTAGGTTGTGAAACCTCTTATGGAATTGTATCCCCTGAAAGCTTATTCAGGACAATTCTACTTTTAGGCACAAAATTATTCATATAGTCCTCTTCTAAAAATTTTGCATTTGTAGAAACTAATACTTGAAGATTAGAAGGACTATAGAAATAATATCCTTTTTGGATACCCTACAAATATGCATGTTTCTGAATGGGACTCCATCTTTTCTGTCTTTCCTTTTAACACGTAAGTAGGGCATCTAATTATCCTTCAGTGTTGTAAACTAGGCTTTTGTCTAGTCCACAACTTAAGTAGTGTTTTAGGAACCGACTAAGATGGTACATCGTTTAAAATGTACAAAGCGGTTTGTAAAGCACATCCCTTAAAAGAATTCAGAAACATTGAATAACTCAGCATAGACCTAACCGTGTTCAAAAGAGTTATATTTCTCGTTTCTACCACCACATTTTGTTGAGGTGTACCTAGTGCAAAAAACTAAGAAATTGTCTCATTATCAATAAGATATTGCTGAAACTCACTAGATAGATATTCTCCACCACGATCAAACCTTAGGATTTTTATGTGTTTCACAAATTGATTTTCAACTTCAGCTTTAAATGCTTTGAACATGTCAAAAGTGTCCGACTTATGTCTTATGAGATACACATAGCCAAATCTTAAGTATTTATCCATGAAAATGATGAAGTACTCGTATCCACCTTTAGAATAAATGCTCATAGAACCACACACATAAGTGTGTATCAATCCTAAATATTGAGTGGCTCTTGTGCCTTTGGTCGTGCATGACCTTTTGGTCATTTTACCTTCCAAACAAGATTCACAAGTTGGTAGATCATCAACCTTTAAGTCAGTTAAAGGTTCATCACTAAACAATCTTTTGATCCTATCAAGGTTAAAGGACCTAGGCGCAAATGCCATAGGTAGGTTTCATCTTTTGATAATTTTACTTTTTTATGACTGGGTTGCATTGATTCCGTGTCTAACAAGTGAGAGATATTGTTATGCAAATAGAATAAACCGTTTTCCAATGTACCTTTGCAAACAAATTTTTTATTCCTACTAGTAATAAAAGATTTATTAAAAGTAACTGAAAATCCAAATTTATTTAAGCAAGAAACTGAAATTAAATTCCTCTTGAATTTAGGTACATAATAAATTTCTATTAAATCTAAATGCCTATAAGAATCTAAATTAATTCTAATATCTCCCACTGCACTAGTAGACACCAACGCTTTGTCGCCTTAACGAAAGTTGAATTCATTCTCATTCAAGCCTTTTCTTTTCCTTAAACCCATGTAAAGAAAAACAAACATGATTAGTGGTTATGGAGTCTATGATTCAAGAATCCGTAGAATCCTCCAAAAAACATGTTTCAAGATAATAAATATTACCTTCTTCCTTCTTGTCCTGAGACTTATGGCATTTTCTTTTTCAATGTCCCTTTTGACCACAAAGGAAACACTTCTCTTTGATCTTGATTACTTTCTTTGCCTCCTTCTTAGTAGGTCCTAGTTGTTTTTTCTTATGTTGTTTCTTGACCATCCTATGAGTCTTAACAGTAGCAACTTTACCTACCGTATGAATCATTTGACCTTTGACTTTCACAAGGATTTTCTCGGCGCTTTGAACATCTTGAATTAGGTCTTGCAATGTGTATTCTTTATTTTTCAAGGTGTGGTCCAACTTGAACTGATCAAAGAAATCTGATAGAGAGTTAATGATCATGTCAATTTTTGTCTCACCATCTATCTCAACACCAATGAGTTCAGTAATATTGAGATGTGCTGAGACTTTCATCATGTGATCTTTCACATCCTGTCCAGGTTTCATCCTAAGATTCATGAAAGCAGTCACTGCCTCTCTCTGAGTCATCCTGGACTTCATAGCAAACATCTCTTCTAGAGACATCATTATATCGGCAGCAGTCTCATTTCCTTCTTGTTGTTGTTGTTGCAACACGCCGGAGATGGTGGCCATAATGTAACATTTAGCCATCTCATCTAAAGACTTCCACTGCTGATACTCGTCTCTTTGCTGATCATTAGATTCATTAATAGGAGTTGGTTGTTTAGGATTAGATATAACAAACTTATGTTTTTTCAGCTTGCAACAACAACACGATATTCCTTTTCCATGTGGCATAATTATCACCAGTTAAAGTATTATATTTTAGGATGTTGATTATGGATGGGGTCATGACTTATGAACAATAACAAAAATTATATTACTAAACAATCACAATAAAGCACTTTCAAATATTTATCTTGAATTAAATAAAATAATTCAATCATAAAATTCAACGGTGATCTAACACCGATAAATGTCACGCCTCCTTTGGGAGTACGCACCATTAACTAGTTGGACTAGGTCCTACCTAATTGTTAACATAACAACCAGCATTTTAAAATTTAGTTTTGCAATTTTATTAACAAGAACTCTTGGGAGGATATTAATAAAATTACATTGAGTGTGTTACCAAGTTATCGACCTTCAATATAAACCCTCACGAATATCCCTCCTTTGGGAGTATATATCATTTGGGCTAATTGTCTAGTTCAATCAAAATATAAATCAAGTAAAGTGTGATACAAACAAGTAATTGTAACACATACATAATCTATATTATAAAAAAGGAAGTCAACTTACATAAAGAGTTCTATCAATAGTATTCAAATAACAAATACAAATACAAGAGAGATAGGGATAGAAAAAAGTTGACACACGATATAACGTGGTAAGCCTCCGAAGAGGAAACATCCACGGGTTAGCAACCACCGGAAAATAAAATCCACTAGTAGATAAGACAAGTACAATCTCTCAAGTGACCCCTTCACCTAGAAACTACCCTTCTATCCTACTCATGAAGATGTCGCCCTTATTTTCTACAATCCGAGGCCTCACACCTCTTGTCAAGACTTCATCGCTCACCTTTCCAGATCCTCACGACCCAAGGCAAGACTTCTTGCTCAACTATCCGAGTCCTCCCGACTCTAGTCAAGACTTCCTCGATCACCCTTTCGGATCATCACGACCCTAGGAAAGACTTCTTGCTCGACTATCCGAGTCCTTCTGACTCTAGCCAAGACTTCCTTGATGGACAATCCAGGGTCTCACACCTCTTGCCAAGACTTTCTTGCTCAACAACATAGGTCTCACACCTATTGTCAAGACTTCCTTCTCACAAGGCATCTAGGTGATCATAAATGCAAAACGCAAACAAGCACGCAACATAGAATATTATGATCAACACATCCTACAAAAAATACTAGACATGAGCATGAATGCACAAATCAAATGTAGTCTAGTCCATTATGTATGTTTAATCCATCTAGATCATGTAAGATATGTTCAACATTAATTACAACCTTGATACATGCATAGATTTAAAACTTGAATCACAAGATATGTTCAATTAACACATAATCAAGTTTAAATCACATAAACCAAAAAACATGCTAAAATCATGTGACAAAGTCATTTAGATTAAAGCTAAAGTTCTAGAGCATATTCCTTTTCATAGATTCAACAAAACACATGAATAGCTCAAAAGAACATAAGCACATGTATCATTGTGAGAAATCGGCCAAAGAGAGCCTAATACATGTGAGGAACTATTTTTTCACAAAATCAATCAATCAAAGATCATCAAAAAGTCCTAGAATCAAAGCTAGCACAATACAATCCCAAATATGTGAAAAAGTAGGCAAAATCAAAACCTAACTCAACATGTAAGATTTCAATTGAAACTCAGCCTAGCTTTAAATGAGTTCAAAACTCAAATCAAAACACTCACAATACACATATATATGTTGAAGAAGAAAACCCAAGGCAATTGACCAAGTTTTATAAGAAAACTTTGAGGGAAAATCAAAACCTTAGTTGATTTTGGTGCAGTCCCATTTTTGTGAGTTTAGAATCCAAAAACAGCAATAAAACTCACTCAAACCTTCAGAGAAAATATGGAGGATGAATAGACAAACACTCTCAACATCGAATCACTCAAATCGGAGTTTAAATAAAGAAGTTATGGTATTTGGAATGTGAGAAAATGTACAGAGAAAATTTCTGCACTCGCTATCTTGGGCTTGCACCAATGAATGGCCACGTGCCATCTCGGGCTTGCACCAATGAATGGGTTTTGGCCATGGTGCAACTCCCTTGCACTCCTCTCACGCTCTTCGACCATTCTTTGGCTTCCGAACTCGGAATTCGAATCCGTTTATGGATTAAAAACCGTAACTCTTTCACGGACGTGAACATATAAGATACTCAACCCAGAAAATAATAATTCGACTCGATATATGAATACGAAGACAATGTATGCAACATGAGTTGAAATTGTAGTATCTTTTGACTTAGAACTTGAAATCAATAGTATGAGTAACCGAAATGACCGAAACTCAATCAAGAATGATTTAAGATTAAATTCAAGTTCAATATCCATTTTATACAAACATATACACATACAAACACAATTCACACTAGAATGCAAACTACATAGAGATAGTCTCAAATCATGCATTTTTCCAAAACATGTTATTTCCATACCAATACTTGAGCATCCATCTTCAAGTGTGTGAATGTGTTATACATGGTGTACATCGATGCAGGGACACATATGAATGAATTGTATATGTGTGCCTATAATGGTGCACAACGATGAAGGGACACAAATGTATGAATTGTGTGTGTGTGCCTTAGCCTTGTAAGAGAAAGATAAGGTCTTAGTATACCTTTGTAGAACCATATTGCATCCTTTCTCTTTGAAGACTTAGAACTTGCTTTGACTTGTTGTTCATTCTTCTTTGAAGCTTGAATCATCATGAATCTAAACAACTAAATCATTACAAGTAAACATCATTTTGATATGGAATTAATGCAAACACAAACTAAAACCTAACAATCTCCCCCTTTGGCAAATTCCATGTCAAAACACCTATACATTTACTACAAATATAAAAATGAAGATAGGTCACAAAATCACTCCCTCACATTACAATGAGTATGATTCCTATAACTAATCTTCATCAACTCTTGAACTTTATCTTGATCTTCTCTTGAAACAACCTACAAATCATCTCAAAGCACAATGCCTATACAAGAGAAAAACAACAAATGGCAACATATAATATGGATAAGAATATACAATTAAGTCCACAAATACATGTATCTCCCCCTCAATACATGCCAAAACACAAGAATTTTTAACCAAATCTTAAGACTAATTATTACATGCCATTGAAAGTTCAAAAGTTCACAAAAACAACATAAAAAGAAACTAAGTAACTATCATCTCTTTCTCCCCCTTTTTGACAGGAAATGATGCCAAAAAGGTAAGAAATATACCACAAGACTCAAATACTAGCTACTTGGTCCACCAAAGAAAGATGTGCGAGTATTTGATCTAACATAATGCTTGAGAGGTGGTCTTGAACTTGAAGCAATACATTCTTCAAACTCTTTTATCCTATCATCTTGTTGAACAACTAAAGCACTAAGTTCATCAACCTTCTCCATCAATTGAATAGCCCAATCCGGAAGAATGTTTGTGCTAATCACATGACAATCAACTTGAGAACTACTAAACAGTCCAAAAGTATCACATGTCTTACCCTATCCTTATATGACATGTATGACACATGTTTATCACTATACTTTTCCAAGGGTTATACTAACACATCATCTTCTCTACTTTTAACACCACGAGCTAAACACATTGAAGTTATAAACCTCGATAATGTAAGCTTTTTTTCTCCTCTAGTAGAGAAAGCCATACTATCAATATAAAGCATGAGTAGATACCCAAGGTTTATAGGTTGATTAGTCACCAAGGCATACACTATTTTGATCTTGTCCTTATTCAACTCGGTTGAATTCGAAGATCCAATAATGGTAGTGGAAATGAATAGATGCCAAAAGGCACTAGCCTTAGTTAACTCATGTTGACTAATATATGCTCTACCTTTCCACTCAAAAGAAGCATTACCACAAAGAGTTCTACCCATGATATTAAAATTCTCAATGACATCTACATCTAGAAAATTTGAATCTATATCATTAGATAGCCTAAGAAACTTGTTAATGTTTTTCGGGTTAACTCTAAACACAACACCCCTAATCTCCATCAAATCATCCAATAAGGTGGCACTTTCTCTATATTCAAGATAAAACTCTCTACCAAGAGTATCATTCATAATTCCTAACATGCTCACCCAAGATTCCCAATTTCTATCCTTAATGCACTTAAGAACATAAGAATCTTTATACTTACCTAAGTCAATGCCTCTCTCTTGAAATATCTTCTTAGTTCCAAAGATCCCTAAATCTTTTGTCCTTAAAGCTTTGGA
The DNA here is from genome assembly GCA_032871835.1 of Dipteronia dyeriana. Taxonomy (NCBI): domain Eukaryota; kingdom Viridiplantae; phylum Streptophyta; class Magnoliopsida; order Sapindales; family Sapindaceae; genus Dipteronia; species Dipteronia dyeriana. The sequence goes on along the minus strand of CM065299.1, from coordinate 45,918,076 downwards.
TCCTTTTGAGGTAGACTTGGCTTTCACAACGGGATTCAATTGATTTCCACTTCCGGTAACCTTAGTTCTTCCCATTTGTTCTTGTGTTATAAGATGCTATATACATACAACAAAAGTGAGTGAAAGACAAAACAAGCATATTAGTCACAAATGTATAAAAACAAAGACATATGACTAAAGAATGAATCATTATGCAAGACAAAGATAGTGAGTAATATCTTACAAGTATCATTAAGTCAAAATATGCCACCATGTAACAAAATGAAGCATGTGAACATATCATAAAGAGAACAATGTCTAGCATACAATGCACCCCCTTGATAAATGCTATAACTAAAATCAATGATAGCATAAAGTTCACAAAGATGTTCACACTATCACACATTCAAGCAATTTGAAGAAATATAAACAAAATATGCTTCATATGCTAAAAGAGATACACAATATTTTTCAAGTTCTCTCATAATTCTTCAACAATTGCTAAAATATCATTATATTTATAAACAAAGTGTGTGTACGAGAGATATGCTTAAAATATATATCAAGAAGTAGTTTGATAATCAACATGCAAACAATTTCCAACAACTATTCATCTTAAGCTTTTTCAATAAAAAGTCAAGCCGATTATCATCCGGAATTTTTGCTTTTAAGAGAATAGATTTCAACATATGAGCTTGTGTATGCATGTGGCTCGTCATCCCATTTATGTTTTTCAACCCGAGCTCATTTGATTTTCAACTATACTCCTTTTTAAGCCTTCCTCCTTTTCTTTTTAGGCTTTGAATCAAAGATTTTATTTTTTATGATTTCATTTCATCACTTCTTTGATTTTTCCACTTTTTTTTTTTTTTTTACAAAAACAAAATTCACTTCATGACGGTTTTCACTCATCACAATGGTGTAGCTCTTTCCAACATTGAGTAGCTTTCACAACCAATGTGTGTAGCCCTTTCCATGAAGGTGCTCATTGAGTTCTATGTATTTACCGAAGCAAAATGGATACTAACCATAGGACATTTTAAATGTACTTAAGCACAAAAACTTCAAGGCGTATCCAAAGTTTACATATTAGTAAACTCAACCTACTAGCAAAACATATAAGAGAAGCAAGGTGCAATTTTAGAAAACCAAGATTTTATGGCTCATAAGCACATGATCTAAGAACAATAAGTAGAGACTTATTCAAGATCATTACTTCTCTAATGAGTAGCTTTCAAAGAATATGAAGCTAATATTTTCAAAAGTAATGCCACTCAATATATTATACACAAACAATCATCAAAGTTAAGATCAATGTGAGCAATACCACTATTAGATCCTAAAATAGCAAATGTCAATGAGAACCATATGTATGCTATACAAAATTCTCTAATATGACATGCTATGAGATGAATATCAAAAATTAAGTCAAAAGATGAATATCTAAGAGAACATGCATTAGAGTATAGAGTTACCTTTTTGCACATTATATTCACCAAATATCATACTTCCGCCCTTTTTATGAGCACTTTTGCCTTGATTGTCCTCATGACACCAAGTTGACGATGTTTCACAACAAGAGGATAAAAAGCATAATATCTCAACTCAATCAACACATATATCAAAAGAAATTCTTTAAAGTTAATCAACAAATTTTGACCATCATATCAAATATGATGTGAGATAACCAAGTTCATATCAATACATGGAGTATTCAAAGCTAGGAAGCAAGAATTCTCAACATAATTGATATATTGCCTCAAAGCTACCTCACATGTGCTTCTTATATTAGTGATAAGAGCAGTCACCCTTGAACCACTTGTTCTTGGGTGTACCTACATAAACATTTCCAATATCATCCTTGACAACAATGTTAAATCTAGAGTAAAGTCATTCAATGACTTGATTAACAAGAATATCATTAACACACTTTTCCTTAACATTTTCAACACAAGCTTTATCAAGTTGAACAAGATTAGTATTCTTTCTACTCCACAACTTCTTCTCATGCTTAGCAATATTATCATGTTTCTGAACTTTCAAGACCTTAGCATGTTCAAGTTGAAGTTTAATCTCCTTATCTCTAGATTCATTTCCTAATTTGCATTTTTCTATATCTTTATAACACCTAGGCTTAATGTGACCTATTGTGTGGTAATAATGGAAAATTGGAATAAAAGATGAGATTGTACCTTTTGGAGTTGAACTAGCTTCACTCGGAGTTTGCAAGGATACATTGGAGATGATGTTCTCTAAACTCCCTTCTCATTAGAAGACTTGCCTTTAGGCTTGGCATTCTTCTTTAGAAACTTCTTGAACTTTCTAACCAAAAGAGCCAGCTTTTCACTTTCATCATCACTCTCCTCCGCAATAGCATTGAGAGCGATTCCCTTACTCTTAATCTTTGGCTTCAAGCACATACTTGCTTTTCTCAATGGCCGTCACTTTTGATTTGAATCTTTTAGGAAGAGACCTAAGGATTTTCCAATTTAAACGCTCTTTTGAGATAGGTACTCCAAGTGCTTGACATTGGTTAACAATGTTAAGAAGCCAGAATTGGAAGTCTTTAAACTTTTCTTCTTCACCCATACTTAAACCTTCAAATTGGGATGCCTACATTTGAAGCCTCGATTTCTTCACCGTTAAGGTTCCTTAATTAGTAACTTGGAGAGTATCCCAAGCTTCCTTTACGGATTCAAGATTTTAAATGTAGAAGAATTGATGCCCATCAACTCCTCCAGAGATGGCATTCATAGCACGATGATGTCATTTAGCAACCTCAAACCCATTCGTTGTCCATTCCCTTCTTGGCTTGAGTATCATGGTTCCATCCTCTTAAACCTTGGTAGGAGGACTATAACCTTCTTCCACTACCATCCAAGCCCTTTCATCAATAGAGCGGATGTAAGCTTTCATCCTTAACTTCCAATACCCATAGTTAGTGCCTAAAAGTAATAGTGGCCTGTTATTTGAGGTTCATTCCACCATTACATCATCTGGTAAACCTATGACTTCAAAAGCTTTACAAAAACCGTGAATGTACCACCTGGACTCTCACTAAGTACAATCTAGTGTCTTGCTCTGATACCAATTGAAAATACAAACATGGTTAAATGCTAAAGACTAACCTATAGGGGGGAAGAGGGGGGGGGGGGGTGAATAGGTTAGACACCTTTTTTGACTCCCTTAGAAACAAACAAAAGTTTTTCGCTCTAGATATCTTGTATCACAATATATATATTAATTACAGACACTCAATCAAAATATAAAACAAGTAAAGTGTGATACAAACAAGTAATTGTAAAACATACAAAATCTATATTATAGAAAGGAAGTCAACTTACATAAAGAGTTCTATCCATAGTATTCAAATAACAAATACAAATACAAATACAAGAGAGATAGGGATAGAGAAAAGTTGACATAATATATAATGTGGTAAACCTCCGAAGAGGAAACATCCACGGGTTAGCAACCACATGCAAACAAAATCCACTAGTAGATAAGACAAGTACAATCTCTCAAGTGACCCCTTCATCTAGAAACTACCCTCTTATCCTACTCATGAAGATGTCGCCCTCATGCTCAACAATCTGAGGCCTCACACCTCTTGTCAAGACTTCCTCGCTCACCTTTCCGAATCATCACGACCCAAGGCAAGACTTCTTGCTCAACTATCTGAGTCCTCCCGACTCTAGTCAAGACTTCCTCGCTCACCTTTCCGAATCATCACGACCCAAGGCAAGACTTCTTGCTCAACTATCTGAGTCCTCCCGACTCTAGTCAAGACTTCCTCGCTCACCCTTCCGGATCCTCACGACCCTAGGCAAGGCTTCTTGCTTCACTATCCGAGTCCTCCCTACTCTAGCCAAGACTTCCTTGCTTGAAAATCCAAGGTCTCACACCTCTTGCCAAGACATTCTTGCTCAACAACATAGGTCTCACACCTATTGTCAAGACTTCCTTCTCACAAGGCATCTAGGTGATCATAAATGTAAAATGAAAACAAGCACGCAACATAGAATGCTATGATCAACACATCCTATGGAAAATACTAGACATGAGCATGAATGCACAAATCAAATGTAGTCTAGTCAATCATGCATGTTTAATTATCACAAGATATGTTCAATTCATCACATAATCAAGTTTAAATCACATATACCAAAAACATGCTAAAATCATATGACAAAGTCATTTAGATTAAAGCTAAAATTCTAGAGCATATTTCTGTTAATAGATTCAACAAAAACACATGAATAGCTCAAAAGAACATAAGCACATGTATCATTGTGAGAATTTGGCCAAGAGAGCCTAATACATGTGAGGAATTTTTTTTTCACAAAATCAATCAATCAAAGATCATCAAATAGTCCTAGAATCAAAGCTAGCACAATACAATCCCAAATATGTGAAAACATAGGCAAAATCAAAACCTAACTCAACATGTAAGATTTCAATTGAAACTCAACCTAGCTTGAAATGAGTTCAAAACTCAAATCAAAACACTCACAATACACATATATATGTTGAAGAAGAAAACCCAAGGCAATTGACCAAGTTTTAAAAGAAAACTTTGAGAGAAAATCAATACCTTAGTTGATTTTGGTGCAGTCCCGTTTTTGGGAGTTTAGACTCCAACAAAAGCAATAAAACTCACTTATACCTTGGGAGAAAAGATGGAGGATGAACAGACAAACACTCTCAACTTAGAATCACTCAAATCGGAGTTCAAATGAAGAAGTTATGGCATTTGGAAGGTGAGAAAATGTAGAGAGAAAATTTCTGCACTCAATTTTTAAATTTCTTCTTATAATGAAATGTGAGAGGGAAGAGGAATATTAAAGGAGAGGGACATAATGAAGCTAAAAGACTAAATTACCCTCCTTTGTTATTGTTTCCCCGAGATGTCACATAGGCATCTCGGGGCAGCAAGGAGTTGCAGCCGAGATGGCTACGCGCCATCTCGGGCTTGCACCAATGAATGGCCTTTGGCCATGGTTCAACTTCCTTCACCCCTCTCGCGTTCTTCGACCGTTCTCCTGCCTCCGAACTCGGAATTAGAATCCATTTGTGGATTATGAACTGTAACTCTCTCTTGGACATAGAAATATAAGATACTCAACCCAAAAAATAATAATTCGACTCGATATATGAATACGAAGACAATGTATGCAACATGAGTTGAAATTGTAGTATCTTTTGACTTAGAACTTGAAATCAATAGTATGAGTAACCGAAATTACCGGAACTCAATCAAGAATGATTTAAGATTAAATTCAATTTCAATATCCATTTTATACAAACATATACACATACAAACACAATTCACACTCGAATGCAAACTACATAGAGATAGTCTCCAATCATGCATTTTTCCAAAACATGTTATTTCCATACCAATACATGAGCATCCATCTTCAAGTGTGTGAATGTGTTATACATGGTGCACAACAATGCAAGGACACATATGAATGAATTGTATATGTGTGCCTATAATGGTGCACAACGATACAGGGACACAAATGTATGAATTGTGTGTGTGTGCCTTAGCCTTGTAAGAGAAAGATAAGGTCTTAGTATACCTTTGTAGAACCATATTGCATCCTTTCTCTTTGAAGACTTAGAACTTGCTTTGACTTGTTGTTCATTCTTCTTTGAAGCTTGAATCATCATGAATCTAAACAACTAATTCATTACATGTAAACATCATTTTGATATGGAATTAATGCCAACACAAACAAAAACCTAACAGCGTATAAATAAAAAAATTTCACTTTCATGCAATGAGAACCTTAACCCTAGATTAATTGATGTATATAAAAAGTTCCGTACCTTTTTCTCGTGACGATTGAACAAGCACCGAATTGATTCCGCAAGATCTTCCAATCCAATCACAAACGTGAATCACCTAGGAGTGTGGGCTCCGTTTCTTTAAATTGTATACCTGAGGATGAAGACAAACAAAATCTTTTCTTTGTTAGTTATAAATATCCTCCAAGAGAAAAATCTAAGAACGTTCGGTCACTTGTGAATTATCAATCAATTTGATTGAAACTCGAGTGAACCTTGATTCGATGTTGTACATAAAACCCTTTTGATGTAAAGGATACTAGTATACTATCGAAAACAAAAACTTTCCCCTTTTTTCTCTTCTTAGCCGAATTCACACACTATTGCTTAGTGTTGATTGAATTTTGTCTAAAGTAAAGTCAGATTTTTCTCCCTCAAAATTCCTATGTTGGCCGAATTAATCCCTTAGAAAAATAGGACTGGCCGAAATTCTCTATCAATTGCCTTAAAGCTGGCTGAAATTCATACACAGATATATAGCATCATAAATCCTCTACTAAGAAGGATTTACTTGGTTGGCAAGAATCCTTTCCTTTGGTGGATTTATTTGGTAGATAAGAATCCTTATATAAAAAGAATTCTATCCTTTTGTTTATATATATATATATATGGGTTGGTCGAATTTCATAGGTTGTGGATTAGGATCACAAATCCTTTCATATGAAGGATTTACTTGGTTGGCAAGAATCCTTTCCTGAGGTGAATTTACTTGATGGTTAAGAATCCTTTTCCAAAAAGGAATTCTATCCTCAACCAAGATTCATAATCCAACTCAATAGTGTATTTATAGCCATATTAAAGACTTCCTAATTTAATTAGATAAATAACCTCATTTTATTTATCTACTTATCAAATATAGTCTTTAATATTAATTATACTACTAGCAATAGTATATTTTTAGGAGACCATCTCCTATTAGGTTTTTTTTTACTTTTAATTAAATAATTAATTAATCAACGAATTAATTAATTTTTATTTAATTAAATAATAAAATAAACTAATATAATTTAAGCTATTCTGAATAGCCTTGCCGCCCAACACAAGTATATGGGCCATATATTATTTTTCTTATTTTATTAAATCCATTGGACCTTAATGAAACGTCCACATGTGAACTAGACCTATTCTTTCAAAAAGAAACAAGTTCACATGCCTTAATACAATTCTAGATGGACCCCTAAATTGGTCCGGTAAAATATATAAAGCGATCCAAGTTACCATATCGCCAAGACCTCATAGACTGCCTATAGCTCTCCAAGTTACCATATTTACTCATATGACCACATTTTGAACTTGGATATTTTGACTTGTCTAGAAGCCATGTTTCAATAGACACTATTGAAAACTTAACGTTAAGATTTACTATCCAATACCTCAAAACATCCATATGAGGGTATTCAACTCTCATTCAATAAATGGAGCCACGATGTCCATTTATATAAATGAAGTCCTTCTATAAATGAAGTCCTCTATCGATTAACAAATGAATTCCACAAAACTATCGAGGATAGACTATGATATATAATCGTACTGATTAATAGCTTAAATGATAACACTTGCAACCATAAGTCCATCATTTATCTCAGGATTGAGATAGACTCTCCATTTGTCTTCAAATGAAAAATTTTATCCATTGACGGTTGTAGATAAAGTATTTCATTTTGATCCTATTCAATGCACCCAGTGCACTAGATTCTTTTGCCCAAAGAAACCACACTTTGATGATTTTAGACATGTCATAACACATTTGATCCCACTCAAATGCTAGCAAAAGAATCTACAACTTTTACAAGATAAAGGCGCCCAATGTTTTATCTTAAGTTGTGAATATTATTCAAGACTAACTAAAGAATTGTGTCTACCTCATACATATCTAGATGTATGAACAATTCTTCTTTTGTCACAGTCTTTAGACCTTATAATTATTTGCTTTTGACAATTATAATAATTAAACTATAAATGCTATAAGATTTGTAAAACTAGAAATCATTTTATTAATATGAAAAGATTGTCAACTACAATATTATACTCTTGCTATCGAGCATAATCCTAACAATCTCCCACTTGCTCTATAGCAAATGTGTCATATCTCTCATCCCCATGTTCTCTAGATGCCCATTAAAACTCTTTTATGGAAGACCCTTAGTAAAGGGATCCGCCAGATTTTCTGCTGACACGATCTTGGTAATCGTCACGTAACCCCTATGCATAATTTCCTTTAGAAGGTGATACTTTCTTTCAATGTGTTTCCTTCTCTTATAACATTTTGGTTCTCTCGAATTAGCCATTGCTCCACTATTGTCATAATGGATAGTGATATGCTTATTCGTATCAGGAACCACTTCCAAGCCAATCAATAATTGGTGGAGCCAGACATCCTCTTTAGCAGCCTCACATGCGGTAACATACTCTGCTTCCATGGTGGAATCGGTAATACAAGATTGCTTCATACTTCTCCATATGACTGCCCCTCATCCAATAGTAAACACAGATCCTGATGTTGATCTCCTGGAGTCAGAATCTGACTGAAAAGTAGAATCTATATACCCAACGGGAATTAAATCCCTTCTAAAGTATACAAGCATATAATCTCCCGTTCTCCTAAGATACTTGAAAATATGCTTGACTGTCGACAAGTGATTAGGACAAGGTTTCGATTGAAACTTGCTAACTATGCCCACAACAAAACAAATATCTGGTCTAGTGTAGAGCATTGCATACATAAGACTTCACAATGCTAATATGGAACTCTACTCATGAATTGCTCTTCATGCTCATTCTAAGGAACTTGTTCCTTAGAAAGTTTGATTCCATGTCTGAAAGGTAACATACCTTTCTTAGAATTTTGCATGGAAAACCTAGACAAGATTTTATCTATGTATGAAGTTTGGGATAATGCAATCGTTCTATTCTTTCTATCCCTTATGACTTGGATACCAAGAATATAACTTGCTTCTCCTAATTACTTCATATCAAATTGTTTTGCTAACCATTCTCTTATTGATGTCAATACACCTACATCGTTTCCGATGAGTAGTAATCATCAACGTAATGAACTAGGAAAACCAACTTGTCACCTTTAATCCTTTTGTATACATAAGGTTCATCAAGGTTTTAAATAAATCTAAAACTTTTCACGGCTTGATCGAACCTTATGTTCTAGGATCTGGATGCTTACTTCAATTGATATATGGATCTTTGCAACTTGTATACCCTTTCCTCTTGTCCCTTTTTAATGAATCCTTATGGTTGCATCACGTAGGTGCTTTCATCAAGACTTCCATTAAGGAAAGTTGTCTTGACGTCCATTTGCCAAATCACTAGGTCTCAAGATGCCGCAATGGATAAGAGTATCCTAATGGATTTAAGCAAGGCCACATGAGAGAAGGTTTCTTCATAATCGATACCTTCCTTCTGCGTATAACCTTTAGCTACCAATCTAGCTTTAAAGGTTTCCACCTTTCCATCCATTCCTCTTTTCCTCTTGTATACCCACTTGCACTCGATGGGTTTTATCCCTTTAGGCAAGTCTACAAGAGACCAGACTTTGTTTTTTAACATAAATTTAATTTCGAATTGCATTGCCTTTTGCCAATGGCGACAATCAACAACTTCCATTGCTTCCTTGTACGTATAGGGATCATCGTCGTCCGGGAGATTCTCTACAGATTCACCTTGACCGATGTATCTCTAGGGTTGTCTACTAACTCTCTCACTACGACGAGGTATGGTAGATTGTTGATCTTGTATTGGTAGGGAACTTACAATTGGGCTTGGTTGTAAAACCTCTTGTGGAATTGTATCTCTTGAAAGCTCATTCAGGACAATTATACTTTTAGGCACAAAATTATTCATATAGTCCTTTTCCAGTAATTTTCTTTTTGTCAAAACAAATACTTTAAGATCTGAAAGACTATAAAAATAATATCCTTTTGTTCCTTTTGGCTACCCTATAAATATGCATGTTTTTGAACGGGACTCCATCTTTTCTGTATTTTCTTTTAACTAAACTACTAACAATAGTATAATTTTAGGAGACCATCTCCTGTTAGGAAAAAAAATTGACTTTTCATTAAAAAATTAATTAATCAACGAATTAATTAATTTCCATTAAAGCTCCAATAGACACAACCCAATCGCAATCAACAAATGATTCACTTAGGTCCGATCTATTTAATTTTAGTTCATTCCACTAAAGAACTAAAATTGAACTCTTAAATAATGATATGATAAGTTGATGTTACTCATTCAAACCCTAGACAACCTTATTGGAGAAAGTGTATCCTCGTGAAGAATACCAGTAATCGCCAAGAGCTCATAGGCCGTCTATAGCTTTCCAAGTTACCATATTTACTCATATGACCACATTTTGCACTTGGATATTTTGACTTGTCCAAAAGCCATGTTTCAATAGACACCATTGAAAACTAAACATTAAGATTTAATATCCAATACCTCAAAACATCCATATGATGGTATTCAACTCTAATTCAATAAATGGAGCCACGATGTCCATTTCTATAAATGAAGTCCTCTATCGATTAACAAATGAATACCACCAAACTATCGAGGATAGACTATGCTATATAATCGTACTCATTGATAACTCAAATGATAACACTTGCAACCATAAGTCCATCATTTATCTCTGGATTGAGATAGACTCTCCGGTTGTCTTCTAATGAAAACTTTTATCCGTTGACGGTTCTAGATAAAGTATTTCATTTTGATCCTATTCAATGCACCCAGTGCACTAGATTCTTTTGCCCAAAGACACCACTCTTTGATGATTTTAGACTCATCATAACACATTTGATCCCACTCAAATGCTAGCAAAAGAATCTACAACTTTGACAAGATAAAGGCGCCTAACCTTTTATCTTAAGTTGTGAATATTATTCAAGACTTACTAAAGAATTGTGTCTACCTCATACATATCTAGATGTATGAACAATTATTCTTTTCTCATAGTCTTTTGACCTTATGATTATTTACTTTTGACAATTATAATAATTAAACTATAAAAGCTATAAGATTTGTTAAACTAGAAATCACTTTATTAATATGAAAAGATTGTCAAATACACTATTATACACGTGCTATCGAGCATAATCCTAACAGAAGTATCTTGCTAAATTCCATCCATGAATACCTCTTGGGAGGTTATTACACGAAACATAAAGCTTAACTAAACTTGGAGGCCGTAGGTGTTCCAAAACACCTTCTCCCACTCAATTATTTAAGGCGTGTGATCGAATTCCAAAGAATGATTTACCAAGTTATCTAGATGCCAAATTAGATACCTAAATCATTCTATGCATGTTCATACCAAAAGAGATATATGAGTGCCACTCATATCCTGTATGACATGTTATCAAACAATGACAAACATTGTAATATTTACAAAAATATAAATAGCTACAATTTTCATCCATCATAGAAAAGCAAGTAAATTACATGTCTTGGAATACAAAAAAAAAACTTCTTTCTTGGTGAACAAATATTCACTCGGCCTTCGTCGTTTGGACTCCCTTGGCTGCCTCCCATGGACATGCACACCCTTGGCCCATACCTATTCGTGTGCGCATGCCACAACCCCATAAAGGGTTGCCATGCGCAGCCCATGGTTTCCATAGGGCTGCCGTGCGTATCCCATGCTACGACAAATGTGGCCGCGTGCTCTTCGCACTCACGTTTGTTGCTACTGCTCGCACAGTCCCAAACTTGTTCCGGTTGCTCCCAATTATTCAAACCTTCGAGTCTTTGATACTTGAATGTATTACAGAAGAATTATAAATTAAAAAATACAGCAGATTTTTTTATTACAATATAGTGCTTTTTTTTATTACAACAACAAAATAAAAAAAACTTAGCAACTACCAATAAGGGAATTATGGCAATGATAGGCCACCCTTCTTGTTACAATCCCAAAACAAAAGTACATTAAAATTCTAGGACCAAAATTGAGCAATAACAATCCACATATAAAACATATATATATATATATATATATATATATATATATATATATATATATCCATACATTCCAATGTAAATATATATGCGAATACCTAGAGTGTCATCTCTTTCTATATACAATAAAAAGAAAAAGATTCACATACACATACATCTATTAATCAAGGGTACAACATGGCTCTGATACCATTTGTAGGGAAAATCTGTGCAACGGAAGCGTGAAAAATCAAACATTAGGGTTTCGGTATAAGGAAAATGGGTTTTTATTGCAAGCTAAAAAACATAAATTTGTTATGTCTATTCCTTAACCGCCAAACTAATGAATCTACTTAAGAGCAAAGAGATGAGTATCAGTAGTGGAAGTCTTCAGATGAGATGGCTAAGTGTATGTTATATTATGGCCATCATCTCCGATGTGTTGCAACAACAAAATGAAGGAATGGAGGATGTTGCCGATATAATGATGTCTATACAGAAGATGTTTGCTATAGGGTCTAGGATGACTAAGAGAGAGGCAATGACTGCTTTTATGAATCTTAGGATGAAAACTGGACAGGGTACGAAAGGGTCAAGAGATTCATATGCTTGGTAAGTTGCTACAGTTAAAGTCCCGTAAGAAGGTCAATGGACAACAGAAGAAAAATCAACTTGGGACTTCTTAGAAGGAGACCAAGAAAGTAAACAATATCAAAGGGAAATGTTTCCTTTGTGGTGAAAAGGTTCAAAGGAATAGACTGAATAAGAATGATTTCAACTCTATTTTAGGTAATGGAGCATTGGTGACTACTAGTGTAGTGGGAGATATTAGAATCAATTTAGATTCTTATAGGCATTTAGTTTTAATGAACGTTTATTACGTACCACGATTTAAGAGGAATTTAATTTCAGTCTCTTGTCTAAATAAATTTGGATATTCGGTTACTTTTATAAAAGGTTTTATTATTAGTAAGAATGACAAAATTATTTACAAAGGAACATTGGAAAATGGTTTATTCTATTTTCATGGAATCAACGGAACCTAATCATAAAAGAATAAAATTATCAAAAGATAAAACCTACCTATGGCATTTGCGCCTAGGTCATATTAACCTTAATAGGATTAAAAGATTGGTAAGTGACGGACCTCAAAGTAACTTAAAGATTGATAATCTACCAACTTGTGAATCTTGTTTGGAAGGTAAAATGAACAAAAGGTCGTTTACGACCAAAGGCACAAGAGCCATCGAATGTTTAGGATAGATACACACTGATGTGTGTGGACCTATGAGCATTCAAGCAAGAGGTGGATATGAGCACTTCATCACTTTCACGGATGATCACTAAATATTTCACTATGTGTATCCCATGAGACATATGTCAGAGGCTTTTGACATGTTCAAAGCATTTAAAGCTTAACTTGAAAATCAATTTAAGAAACATAAAACATCTTGAGGTCTAATCGTGTTGGAGAATATCTATCTGGTGAGTTTCAGCAATATGTTATTGATAATGGGATAATTTCTCAGTTTTCTGTACCAAGCACACCTCAACAAAATGGGGTGGCAAAAAGGAGAAATAGAACTCTCTTGGACATGGTTAGGTTTATGTTGAGTTATTCAACGCTCCCTAATTCTTTTTGGGGATATGCTTTAAAAACCGCTATGTACATTCTAAATGATGTACCATCTAAGTTGATTCCTAAAACACCGCATGAGTTATGGACTGGGCTAAAGCCTAGTTTACAAAACTTAAGGATATTTGGATGTCCTACACACGTGTTAAAAGGAAAGACAGAAAAGATGGAGTCTCATTCAGAAACATGCATAATTGTAGGGTATCCAAAAGGAACAAAAGGATATTATTTATATAGTCCGTCAAATCTTAAAGTATTTGTTTCGTCAAATGCTAAATTTCTTCAAGAGGACTATACGAATAATTTTATACCTAAAAGTAGAGTTGTCATGAATGAGCTTTCAGGAGATACAATTCAACGAGAGGTTTCACTACCGATCCCAATTGTAAGTTCCGTACCAATACAAGATCAACAATCTACCATACCTCATCGTAGTGGGAGGGTTAGTAAACAACCCGAGAGATACATCGATCTAAGAGAATCTGTAGAGAATCTTTCGGACGACGATGATCCATATACGTACAAGGAAGCAATGGAAGATGTTGATTGTCGCCATTGGTAAAAGGTAATGCAATCCAAATTGAATATATATTCAAAAACAAAGTCTGGTCTTTTGTAGACTTGCCTAACGGGATAAAAAGCATCGGGTGCAAGTGGGTATACAAGAGGAAAAGAGGAATAGATGGAAAGGTGGAAACCATTAAAGCTAGATTGGTAGCTTAAGGTTATACACAGAAGAAAGGTATCGATTATGAAGAAACCTTCTCTCTTGTGGCCATGCTTAAATCCATTTGGATACTCTTATCCATTGCAGCATCTCTAAACCTAGAGAATTGGCAAATGGACGTCAAGACAACTTTCCTTATTGGAAGTCTTGACAAAAGCATATACTTGATGTAACCAGAAGGATTCATTGAAAAAGGCCAAGAAGAAAGGATATGCAAGTTGCAAAGAACCATAAATGGGTTGAAGCAAGCATCTAGATCCTGGAACATAAGGTTCAAACAAACCGTGAAAAGTTTTGGATATTTTCAAAACCTTGATGAACCTTGTGTATACAAAAGGATTAAAGGCGACAAGTTGGTTTTCCTAGTTCTTTACGTGGATGATATACTACTCATCGAAAACGATATAGGTGTATTGACATCAATAAAAGAATGTTTAGCAAACAATTTGATATGAAGGACTTAGGAGAAGCAAGTTATATTCTTGGTAATCAAGTCATAAGAGATAGAAAGAATAGAACGATTGCATTATCCCAAGCTTTATACATAGATAAAATCTTGTCTAGGTTTTCCATGCAAGATTCCAAGAAAGGTATGTTACCTTTTAGACATGGAGTCAAACTTTCTAAGGAATTAGTTCATAAGATTGAGCATGAAGAGCAATTCATGAGTAAGGTTCCATATGCACCGGCAGTTAGAAGTCTCATGTATGCATTGCTCTGTACCATACCAGATATTTGTTTTATTGTGGGCATAGTTAGTAGGATTCAATAGAAGCCTTGGTCCTGATCACTGGACGGCAGTCGAGCATATTTTCAAGTATCTCAGGAGAACAAGAGATTATATGCTTGTATACTCTGGAGGGGATTTAATTCCCGTTGGGTATACATATTTAGATTTTCAGTCAGATTTTGACGTCAAGAGATCAACATCAGGATCTGTGTTTACAATGGGGGAAGGGGTAGTCATATAGAGGAGTATCAAGCAATCTTGTATTGTTGATTCAACCACGGAAGCCGAGTATGTTGTCTTATGCGAGGCTATTAAAGAGGCTGTCTGGCCTCGCCAATTCTCGATTGACTTGAAAGTGGTTCCTGATGCGAATAAATAGATCACTATCTATTATGACAATAGTGGAGTAGTGGCTAATTCGAGATAACCAAGAAGTCATAAGAGAGGGAAACACATTGAAAGAAAGTGTCACCTTCTGAGGGAAATTGTGCATTTGGGAGACGTGACGATTACCAAGATCACGTCAGCAAATAATCTAGCGGATCCCTTTACAAAGGCTCTTCCACAAAAGAGATTTGATGGGCATCTAGAGAACATGGGGATGAGAGATATGACACATTTGCTATAGAGCAAGTGGGAGATTGTTTGGGATTATGCTCGATAGCAAGAGTATAATAATGTATTTGACAATCTTTTCAGATTAATAAAGTGATTTCCAGTTTAACAAATCTTATAGCATTTATAGTCTGATTTTTATAATTGTCAAATGTAAATAATCATAAGGTTAAAAGAATATGAGAAAAGAAGAATTGTTAATACATCTAGATATGTATCAGGTAGACACAATTCTTTAGTTAGTCTTGAATAATGTTAACAATTAAAGAAAAAGGTTTGGCGCCTTTATCTTGTCAAAGTTGTAGATTCTTTTGCTAGCATTTGTGTAGGATCAAATGTGTTATGATGAGTCTAAAGTCATCAAAGTGTTGTGTCTTTGGGTAAAAGAATCTAGTGCACTGGGTGCATTGAATTTGATCACAGTGAAATACTTTATCTAGAACCGTCAATGGATAAAAGTTTTCACTTGAAGACAATCGGAGAGTCTATCTCAATCCTGAGATAAATGATAGACTTATGGTTGCAAGTGTTATCATTTGAGCTATCAATGAGTACGATTATATAGCATAGTCTATCCTTGATAGTTTGGTGGTATTCATTTGTTAATCGATATAGGACTTCATTTATAGCTATGGACATCCTGACTCCATTTATTAAATGAGAGTAGAATATCATCATATGGATGGTTTGAGGTATTGGATATTAAATCTTAACGTTAAGTTTTCAATAGTGTCTATTGAAACGTGGCTTCTAGACAAGTCAAAATATCTGAGTTCAAAATGTGGTCATATGAGTAAATATGGTAACTTGGAGAGTTATAGGCGGTTTATGAGCTCTTGGCGATTACTGATATTCTTCACGAGAATACACTTTCTCCATTAAGATTGTCTAGGGTATGAATAAGGAATTTTAACTTATTCTATCTTTATGTAAGAGTGCAACTTTAGTTCTTTAGTGGAATGAACTAAAATTAATGGATCGGACCTAAGTGAATCATTCATTGATTGTGATTGGGTTGTGTCTATTGGAGCTTAAATTTAGATAGTCCGCCAAGATCTCCAATCCACACAAACTTGAATAGATCACTTGATATATTCTACCGGACCAATTTAGGGGTCCATCTAGAATTGTGTTAAGGCATGTGGACTTGTTTCTTTTTGTAAGAATGAGTCTAATTCATATGTGAACATTTTATTTAGGTCCAACGGATTTAATAAAATAAGAAAAATAATATATTGGCCCATGTATATGTGTTGGGCGGCAAGGCTATATAAAATAGCTTAAAAAATTATTTTTTATTTTATTATTTAATTAAATGGAAATTAATTAATTTGGTAATTTATTAAATATTTTATTAAAAGTCAAAATCTTTTTCATAGTAGGAGATGGTCTCCTAATATTATACTATTGTTGGTAGTATAATAAATATTAAATTCTATATTTGATAAGGAGATAAATAAAAGGAATTATCTATCTAGTCAAATTAGGAAATCTTTAATATGGTTACAAATACACTTTTGAGTTGGATTAGGAGTCTTGGTGTAGGAAAGAATTCTTTTTGGAAAAAGATTCTTGGTCACCAAGTAAATCCACATAAGGATAGGATTCTTAACAGCCAATTAAATCCTTCTTAGGAAAGGATTTGTGATCCTATATATACCACCTTGAATTTTCGGCCAGCCCTACGATTCTATAAGTGAAATTTCGGCCAAGCTTGGTATTTTTTAAGAGATAATTCGGCCTAGCAAGAGAGAATTTTGAGGGAGAAAAATTTAGTTTTTGCTCTAGACAAAATTCGATCAACTCATAGATATAAGGTGAAGAATTCGACCAAGGAGAAAAGAGAAAAAGAGAACGTTTTTGTTTTTGATAGTACACTAGTACACTAGTATCCTTTAATCAAACTGGTTTTGTGTACAAAATCAAATCGGATTCACGTGAGTTTCAATCAATTAGATTGATAATTCACAAGTGACTGGACGTTCTTGAATTTTTCTCTTGGAGGATAATTGTAACTGCCAAAGAAAAAGATTTTGTTTGTTTCCATCCTCAGATATACAATTTAATGAAAGAGAGCTCACACTCCTAGGTGATTCACGTTCGTGATTGGATTGGAAGATCTTGCAGATTTAATTCGGCGCTAGTTCAATCGGTACGAGAAAAAGGTACGATAATTTTTATATACATCAATTAATCTAGGGTTAAGGTTCTTAGTATTAAAAGGGAAAAACTTTATTTATACCGAAACCCTAATTTTTTATATTTCAGGCTTTCGTTGTATAGATTTTCCCTACAATATCTTGGAATACTAGCACTCCTTTCTTGGTGAACAAGTCTTCACGCGACCATCATCCGTTTGGACCCCTTGGATGCCTCTCATGGGCTTCCGAACCCAATCGCTCCATATAGGGCTGTCGTACGCAGCCCATGCCATAATAATCGTTGATGCGTGCTCATTCACATGCATTACTGTTGCTTTGGCGTGAACGGTACCAAACTTGTTCCGGTTGCTCCCAATTCTTCAATCTTCGAATCTTCGATACTTGAATATAATACTACAGTATTTTAAACAAATAAATACTGCAGTTTTTTCTTATTATTACAACAATAAAAAAAATAGCAACTACCAAGATGGAAATAATGGCGATGATAAGCTGCCCTTCTTGTTACAATCCCAAAACAAAAAAAACATTGACATTCGATGACCAAAATTGAGTAATAACAAATCATATTATAAAAACACACATACATATATATATATATATATATTCATATATTCCAATGCAAATATATATGTGAATACCTAGGGTACCATCGTTTTCTAAAACATGCATATTAACAATAAAAAGAAGTAGATTAACTTATATATACATCAATTAATCAAGGGTATAACCAGGCTATGATACCAATTGTAGGGAAAATTCGATTCAAAACGTAGCTGAAGCGTAAAATTAGAGTTTAAGAGTATTTTAAAAAAAATTCCTTTAAAAGGAAGAACCTTAACCCTAGATTAATTGACATATGATAAAAGTATCGTACCTTTTTCTCGTGACGATTGAAGTTGTGCCGAATTGAATCCGTAAGATCTTCCAACTATTCACGAACGTTAATCACCTAGGAGTGTGGGTTCCCTTTTGTTTGAG
The DNA here is from genome assembly GCA_032871835.1 of Dipteronia dyeriana. Lineage (NCBI taxonomy): Eukaryota > Viridiplantae > Streptophyta > Magnoliopsida > Sapindales > Sapindaceae > Dipteronia > Dipteronia dyeriana. Next base: position 45,899,441 of record CM065299.1, on the reverse strand, counting down.
TTGTATAACTGAGGATGGAAACAAAAAAAAAAATCTTTCGTTAGTCACAATAATCCTTTAAGAGAGAACCCAAGAACATTCGCTCACTTGTGAATTATCAATCTTTTTGATTGAAAGTCGCGTGAACCTTAATTCGATGTTGTATACAAAGCCTTTTGATGTAAAGTCTACTAGTGCACTATCAAAAACAAAACGTTCTTTCTTCCTTTTCTTCTTGCCGATTTTTCACACACCTATCTTTAGAGTTGGAAGAATTTACTAGAGCAAGAACCGGATTCTCTACACTCAAAATTCTCTCTTGGCCGAATTTCTCCTTAGAAAATAATACCTTGGAAAGAATCCTACCTCTATGTGGATTTACTTGGTAAACAAGAATCCTTTTCAAAGAAGAATTCTTTTCTACACCAAGACTTCTAATCCAACTCAATAGTGTATTTATTCAATAACCGATTTTTAAATATAAATTAAATCGTGACTATATTAAAACTTTCTAATTTGACCAATTTTCAATTTAGAGTTTTAATTGAAATTGAATAATTCCTAATTTGACTAGAAAAAAAAATTCCTTTTATTTATCTACTTATCAAATACAGTATTTGATGCTTATCATATTACCAACAATAATATGAAACTTGGAGACCTTCTCCAACTAGGAAAAAGATTTTGACATTTAATTAAACAATAAAATAAAAAACAATATATAGGGCTATTAAATAGACACTTGCCGCCATGCTCTATAAATATGGGCCAAATATTATTTTTCCATTTTATTAAATCTATTGGACTTTAATAAACGGTCCACATGTGAACTAGACCCATTCTTACTAAAAGAAACTAGTCCAAATGCATTAACACAATTCTAAATGGACTCATAAATTGGTCTGTTAGAACATATCAAGTGACTCACACAAGTTCATGCCAATTGGAGATCTTGAATGACTATATAAATTTAAGCTACAATAGACATAACCTAATCATAGTCAACAAATGATTCACTTAGGTCCGATCTATTAATTTTGGTTCATTCCACTAAAGAACTAAAATTGAACTATTAAATAAAGATAGAATAAGTTAATACCCTAGACAATCTTAATGGAGATAGTGTATCCTCGTGAAGAATACCAGTAATCGCCAAGAGCTCATAGACCGCCTATAGCTCTTCAAGTTACCATATTTACTTATATGACCACATCTTGAACTTGGATATTTTGACTTGTCCAGAAGCCATATTTCAATAGACACTATTGAAAACTTAACATTAAGGTTTAATATCCAATACCTCAAAATATACATATGATGATATTCTACTCTCATTAATAAATGGAGCCATGATGTCCATATCTATAAATGAAGTCCTCTGTCGATTAACAAATGTGTAAGTTCCTTGGTGTTTGATTGGCTTATTTCGTTGACAACCACATTTGGGTATCAATATGTAAGGGTAGTATAGGGCTTCACTGTTTGTAACCAAGCTCAAGCATCAAAGGTAAAATCACTTGCTTAACTTTTATATAAGAGGTATTAGTGCACACACACACTCATGCATTTTCTTTTGATTATCTTGGTTGCATGCTTATTTGCCATTTTGTGTGCCTTGTGTGTCTTATTTTCGTTTAAGTGTTGAATACATTTCTGTGCCTTAAAAAGAGGAGTTTCTTCCTCTATTCCACGACTCAAACCATTCTCTGTGCAGTGCCTACGCTGTGGTCTACACAGCGGTGTTTACCAAAGGCTACACGCTGTGGTTACCGCTGCCTGTGCTTGTTGCATGCACCGCGGTTTCCCAAGCGGAGTTTCACAGGTGTTACATTCTGTCGAGACCGCGGTCTGTGCACCTGCATGCACAATGGCCTACAGAGCGGCGGTGTCCAGGTGATGTACCACTCTCTGTGCCGCGGAACAGAGAAAGGAACCATCCAAGTGGAACAACAAAGCTATGCATGCCATCCTTTATGCCACGGATGATAATCAATACAAGTTGGTCCAAAACACTAGGATTGCAAATGAGACTTGGGACATTCTTCAAATGGCACATGAAGGAACCAAGGTAGTCAAGGACTCAAAGCTTCAAGTCCTCTAAATGCAATTTGAGATGAATAGGATGGAGTAGCATGAATGTTTCAATGACTTCCAAGTGAAGTTGATGGATATTGTCAACCAAAGCCATCAATTTGGTGGCCCCTTTTCAGATATAAAAGTCAAGCAAAAAATTATGAGGTCACTTCCATCAAGGTTCGAATCAAAGGTGACGGCACTTGAAGAGATTAGTGAGTACAAGAATATGAAGCCAAGTGAAGTCATTGGAAGACTTCTAGATTATGAGTCAAGATGGAACACCTCACCCACACCTCTGAAGAAGCAAAAAAGCATTGTCATAAAGACCACTAAGGTTGAAGAAGAGGAGGAGGACACGAATGAAGGAATGACCCTCATGGTTTTTAAATTTTAAGAAATTCATGAGTTTGAGAGGAAAGGTTTGGGGTCAAAGGGAAAGGAAGTGAAAAAGAAAACTCCCTTCAAAAATACTAAAAAGTCTCAAGAAAGTGACTCCAAGAAGGGCATTCAATGTTATGAATGCAGTGGTTTTGGTCACATGGCTCTAGAATGTGCAAATTTGAAGAAAAAAAAGGGAAAGACGATGGTGGCCACTTGGAGTGATAGTGAAGACTTAGAAGAGGAAGAAAAATCTTCGGATGATAAAGATAGAGTTACAAACTTTATTGCATTCACAATATCTTATAATGGCAATGAAGTTGTGAGTGATAAGGAAGAAGTAGATGACTTTAGTGATGAAAGTACCTCTTCTAACTATAGGTTTAAGATTGACAAGGAAATGGACTACATAGACTTTATGAGGTTTTTTGAAAAGTCTAGATTGAAAAAGAAGAAAGAGATTCAAGAGTTGAAAAAGGAGAATAGAGAGTTGACTTTCAAGATAACTAGCTTGAGTGAAAAAGTGAAGAGTGGAAAAGAGTTAGAAGAGAGCTTGAAATTGGAGCTTGTGATCACTAAGAAGAGTGAAGAGAACCTGAAGATTGAGTTTAGGGAAGCAAAGGAATCGGTTGCCAAGATGACATTCGGAACCGATTAACTCCACAAGATGCTATCATCTGGAAAGAGTCCTGGTGATAAAATGGGCTTAGGATATGTGGAAGGCAAGGATGCCACTTCTTTAAAGATAACTATCTTTGTCAAGAGTCAATGGGACAAAGAGGTTCAATAGATACACCAACAAATGAGATCAAATGAGGTTGGTGAATCAAACAAAGTCTCAAGCTAAAACACATCCACCAAAAGCTAGTGCTCATCAAACAAGACCTCAACCTCCAAGGAGCTTTCAAAGTCAACAAAAAATCTTTCACCCATAACCAAGAGGGAGAGTTATTTTGGCTCAATCACAAAGGGTCTTTCAAGGAAGAGATTCGGGTTAACATCAAAGAACAACTCAAAGGAGAGGGAAGTCTTCCATGCTTGCACAAGGATATGGTATGAATTCTTACTTTACTCCCATTTGTCATTATTGTGGTGTTGAAGGTCACATAAGGCAAAAATGTTTAAAAATTATTAAGTTGTGTCATTTTGAATGCATGATTGAGAATAATATGCTTAGAAGAGCCAAAATGCGTGCACCTAGGAATTTTAGAGAAAATGAACCCATGACTCCTAGAAATAGTAATATTTCATCTAGGTGGACTAGAAAGGATGAATTTTATTGTCATGTGGCTCAAGTAGCCTTGAAAGCCAAAGCCATCAATACTTGGTACCTTGATAGTGGGTGTTCTAGGCATATGACTGGAAACAAGAGTTTCTTTGAAACTCTTATGATGGAGGATGGTGGATTTGTCAACTTTGGTGATGGTTCACGTAAGAAGGTTCTAGGAAAAGGAGACATTTTCATCCTTGGTTTGCCCTCCTTACCTAATGCTATTTATGTAGATGGCTTGCAAGCCAATCTTATTAGCAATATCACATTTAAGTGATGAAGGGCTTTCGGTTATGTTTGGCAAAGTTGATTGCTCTATTCTAAGAGAAGATGGACAAGTTCTATTGTAAGGCAAGAGATTAAGTGACAATTGTTATTTTCTTGATTCCAATGGCATCTCTTGCAATTTTGTCTAGTTGTGATCAAGTTGAATTATGGCATCAAAGGTTAGGTCATATAAATTTCAAAGACTTGAAAGTTCTTGAGAGGTTGAATGTTGTGAGAGGCTTTCCTAATTTTGGAAATAGGATTGAGAAAGTGTGTGGACCTTGTCAACAAGGAAAGCAAACTAAAAGTGTGCATAAAAAGGGTAAGTATCTTGCCACCAGGGAGCTACTAGAGTTTCTTCATATGGACCTTATGGGTCCCATGCAAACCGAGAGTCTCGGTGGCAAGAGGTACATCTTTGTGTGTATTGATGATTTTTCTAGATTTACATAGACCTACTTTCTTATAGAAAAATCTGAAACTTTTGAAATTTTTAAAAAGTTTTCCACTAAAATTCAAAATAAGAAGGATTCTCACATAAAATGCACTAAGTGAATTAAAAGTGACAATGGGAGAGAATTTAAAAATGTTTGCTTTGAAATTTTTAATGATAGTCTTGGAATCTCCCATGAGTTCTCGGCTCCTCGAACTCCTCAACAAAATAGAGTTGTATAGAGGAAGAATGGGGTTCTCCAAGAGATGGCTCGTGTGATATTGCTTAGCAACAATGTTCCTAGGAATTTTTAGGTTGGGGCAGTAAATACAACTTGTTATATAGGAAATAGAATGTTTTTAAGGCCCAGTAATAGGCAAACATCTTATGAATTGTAGAAGGGAAGGAAGCCAAATGTTAGTTACTTCCACTCATTTGGAAGCAAGTGTTACATTCTAAATGACCGTGTCAACTTGGCAAGTTTGATGCTAAAAGTGATGAGGGGATTTTCATTGGCTATGCCCTAAATAGTAAAGCCTATAGAGTTTTTAATTTGAAGACACAAAGTGTTATGGAATCATCCAATATGATCATAGATGATTGTAGGCCTAAGGTTAGTAACTATGATGAGGAGATTAATAAGGTTGATGATTCTCCCTTAGAGAAGATTGGTGAGACTTCAAGTGATGAAAAGTCAAATCTTGAGAAAGAGGTCTCTCAATTTCTTGATAGAGATTCCACCTTGAACTCTAAGGAACCTGCTCCTTGGGTTAGACATCTTCATAACAAGAGTGACATCATTGGAGATATGAATAAAGGTGTTAGGACTAGGCATCAATTAGCAAATCAAATTAGCTATACTTGCTACACCTCTAAAATTGAACCCCAAAAGGTTGATGAAGCTTTAAGTGATGAGTTTTGGGTACTTGATATTCAAGAAGAGCTAAATCAATTTGAAAGAACTGAAGTTTGGACACTACTTCCTAGGCCTAATAATGCTAATGTGATAGGCACCAAGTGGGTCTATAGGAATAAATCTGATGAGAATGGAGACATTGTGCGGAACAAGGCTAGACTTGTAGCACATGGGTACTCACAAATTGAGGGTATAGACTTTGAGGAGACTTTTGCTCCCGTTGCCCGATTGGAGTCCATTAGGCTTCTCTTATCCATTTCTTGTGTGCACAAGTTTAAATTGCATCAAATGGATGCTAATAGTGCCTTCCTCAATGGCTTCTTACAAGAAGAAGTTTTTGTTGAGCAACCCACTGGGTTTGTGGATCCATATCACCCCAATCATGTTTATCGTCTCAAATAGGCTCTATATGGGTTGAAAGAAGCACCAAGGGCTTGGTATGAGCGTCTCACTCTTTATCTTGTTGACAATGGCTATTCTAGAGGAAGTGTTGACAAGACCTTGTTCATCAAGTGTACTACAGATGAGCTATTCATAGCTCAAATTTATGTTGATGACATAGTTTTTGGTTCCACAAACAACTTAAATGTTAAACAATTTGTTGATGTCATGACTCATGAGTTTGAAATGAGCATGGATGGTGAACTCAATTACTTCATAGGATTGCAAATCAAGCAAATGCATGATGGGATTTTCATATCCCAAGCTAAATATGCCAAGAACCTAGTGAAGAAATTTGGCCTTGAGAATGCCAAACATTGTGACACACCTAAGAGTACCACATTGAAACTTAGCAAGGATGCTAGTGGAAAAAGTATGGATCAAAGTCTATATCATGGCATGATAGGGAGCTTACTATACTTGACTGCTAGTAGGCTCGATATAGCTTTTAGTGTTGGTGTGTGTGCTAGTTATCAAGCCAATCCCAAGGAATCCCATCTCTCATCTGTGAAGAGAATCATTCGATATGTGAATGGGACATCCAACTATGGGATATGGTACTCTTTTGACACTAATGCTAGTTTAGTCGGCTTTAGTGATGCATATTAGGCAGGTAATTGTGATGATAGGAAGAGTACATCGGGCGTTTGCTTCTTCCTAGGGAACAATCTTGTGTCATGGTTTTGCAAGAAGCAAAATTCCACATCATTATCCACAACCGATGCTGAGTATATAGCTGTTGGGAGTGCTTGCACACAACTCCTTTGGATGAAGCAAATGCTTGTGGATTATGGCTTTGAGCAAGGTACTCTAACTCTTTATTGTGATAACATGAGTGCCATTAATATTTCAAAAAATCATGTCCAACATTCTGGAGCTAAGCATATTGACAATAGACATCATTTCATTAGAGAGCTAGTTGAGAGCAAATGCATTGCACTTGAACATGTGGGCACAAATGATCAACTAGCGGACTTGTTTACAAAACCATTAGATTCAACTAAGTTTAAATCTGTTAGTAGGTCTATTGGGATTTGTCATATGCATTGATGAGTTTTGGTGTTTGACCCATATAGGGAGCTCAAGCAAAAAGAGCGAAGTTGCATTCTAATAAGCAAATAATTGTTCAATTTTATGCTCTTTATTTAATTGCTTGAGTATCTTGGATGCATATATTATTATATGACTTTTTATTTAATATGTGTGTTTTTTCCTTATTTGAAATGCATGTCTCATTTGTGTTCAAACATGTATTTTTGGACTAGGAAATTTGATTGGGAAGTACATTTGATTGACCCAAAGTTTATCTCCATGTTTATGAAAACTTGATCTTGACATGCTTAAAGTGATATGTATGATGAATTTATTGAATGCTTAAAAATGATTGCAAATATGTGTGCAAGTTACTTTTAAGACTTTATTCAATAAGGATATTGTATCCATTTTAAGGATTTCACAATCCAATAGTCTCTTTCTCTCTTTACTTGTTGAACAAGGCTACTATCATACGGGCATCTTGCCCGGAAAAAATCTAAAAGGGAGCAATAGTCGCTCATGTCTTTTTCAACTTGTAAAGCTTGATAGTTGCTCTTATTTTTTTTGTTAAACTATATCTTGTTTTCCATTGACAATTTGGCGCAAATTGGTTTGACTTCTCTTGGAACCTCATGTGCTATTTTCCTTTGCCAAATACCATGCTTTTGGAAGTTAATGTTGTATGTATTTCATTCAAGGCAATGTTTCACACATATTCCAATCAATAAAACTTCCATGAATTTCTCTCTCTCTTAATTAAACTGCATAAAGTTGTTGTATATGATTATGCATTTACATTACAAATATCTCTCTTTGCTACAGCATCCCGGTTGGGGAATACTTCTTTGTCTATCTTGTGACAAAAAGAGGGAGTAATGTTGGATTTATGGGGAGCTTGTGATATTTTTGGGGGAGTTTGTGTTGTTTTTGCATATAGGAGGAGAATGTCATTTTTAGGCAGAGTTGACTTTATGTTGTTAACTTATGTGCATTGTTGATTGCATGTTACTTGTTTCAAAACTCATGCAAATTGCACGTGTTTTTATTTTTTCTTGATCCCTCTTATACATTTGTCTTGGAAATTGTAGTTTTTTGTTTTGTAGGGATGATCATTCTACAAGAGATGGAAGATTTGAAGATTTAGCTTTAGCTATCTCTTGTAATATATAATGTATTAGTTAACCTCTTGTTGTTTCTTGTTGTTTTGTTGTGTGGATACTTTGTGAGTAAGCGGTTTTGTCACGAAATAGCCGAAGGGGGAGATTGTAAGTTCCTCTGTGTTTGATTGGCTTATTTCGTTGACAACCACATTTAGGGATCAATATGTAAGGGTAGTTTAGGGCTTTATTGTTTGTAACCAAGCTCAAGCATCAAAGGTAAAATCACTTGCTTAACTTTTATTGAAGAGGTATTAGTGCACACACACACTCATGCATTTTCTTTTAATTATCTTGCTTGCAAGCTTATTTGCCATTTTGTGTGCCTTGTGTGTCTTATTTTTGTTTAAGTGTTGAATGCATTTTTGTGCCTTAAAAATAGGAGTTTCTTCCTCTGTTTCGCAACTCAGACCGCTCTCTGTGCAGTGCCTACGTCATGGTCTGCACAACGGTGTTTACCAAAGGCTACACACTGTGGCTACCATGGCCTGTGCATGTTGCATGCACCGCGGTCTCCCAAGCAGAGTTTCACAGGCGTTACATGTTGTCGAGACCGCGGTCTGTGCACCTACATGCAAAGCAGCCTACAGAGCTGAGGTGTATAGGCGATGCACCGCTGTTTGTGCCGCGGTTTGGACATTTGCCTGTACCGCTGTACAACCAGCGATGTTGACGGGATTTTGTTGCCTTTCTTCCAAAACGATGCCGCTTTGTGTAGGGAACCATATATATATGTTCTCTTCTCTTCTCTTTGATTTTTAAGAGTCCAAGAAGCCATTTTTTATGTGTTCTAGCTTTTCTAGAGAGAGAGAGACTCCCAAACACTCATTTTTACTCAAGCCAACTTCATCTCATGATCATCTAGCTTTATTTTAGGATCATTTAAGCATGGAGCATCATCTTCTTCTTGACTAGGTAACTTCTACATGCTCTAGACTTCATAATTTCATTACAAAGACATGTATACCTAGGGTTTTAGTCTCTATTGCTTATTAAATGCTTGCTTGTATGGTTAATTGCTTTTATGACGTGCTTGTGTATTGATTGTTGGTTGAGATGCATTAATTTGTGATAGCTAGAATTTAGGATTGTTTTACCCTTCTAGCTAATTATTCTTGCCTTTGCATTTAGAACATTGATGTCTACGATTTGCTTTAATTGTCATTATTAATCCTAGATAAGCATGAATGTCTTTACCTAACATTTTTGCATATAGAATATTCTTGCATATTCACTTAGGTTTCCATTATCTCATCATTGTTGGTTAAGCTTGTGGCTATGCGATTAGTGCACAAGGTTGGTGATCTAAAATCACTATTAAGGCTCGTTGGGTAGAGTGAAAGGGTTAGTAACTGGAGGGTTAGATAAGAGGTCAACCTAGGTTGTAAAATTTCTCTCAATAGTGGATTTTGAGGATCGAGTGTAGCGCACTGAATAGCCCATGGTTTTTCCCATTTGGAGGGTTTCCACGTATATATTGCGTGTTGTTACTAGTTTATGTTTGTTGTCTCTTGCTTGAACACTTAGTAGAATGGGGTAGAATCAATTATTTTGATTAATTCACAAAATTGGTAATCTATAGAATTAAAACCTATTCACCCCCACCCCCTCTAGGTTATAGACACACGCTTTCTAGGGAATTTCAAAATGAATACCACCAAACTATAGAGGATAGACTATGCTATATAATCGTACTCATTGATAGCTAAATGATAACACTTGCAACCATAAGTCCATCATTTATCTCAGGATTGAGATAGACTATCTGACTGCCTTAAAGTGAAAACTTTTATCCATTGACGGTTCTGGATAAAGTATCTCACTGTGATCCTATTCAATGTACCTAGTGCACTTGATTCCTTCGCCCAAAGACACCACACTTTGATGATTTTTAACTTATCATAATACATTTGATCCCACTCAAATGCTAGCAAAAGAATCTACAGCTTTAAAACATAACAGCGTCTAACCTTTATCTTAAGTTGTGAATATTATTCAAGACAAACTAAAGAATTGTGTCTACCTCATACAAATCCAGATGTACGAACAATTCTTCTTTTCTCATATTTTTTTGACCTTATGATTATTTACTTTTGACAATTATAATAATCAAGTTATAAAGGGAGAACTTTAAAACTAACCATAAAATTAGTGGGTTTATTGTTTTTACCCAAGATTAACATTTTTATTGTTTCTACCAAAATATTCACTATTTGGACAAAATTGCCCTTCTTACTAATAAAAAAAATTCACTTAGGTTGCCATTATCTCATCATTGTTGGTTAAGCTTGTGGCTATGCGATTAGTGCACAAGGTTGGTGATCTAAAATCACTATTAAGGCTCGTTGGGTAGACTGAAAGGGTTAGTAACTGGAGGGTTAGACGAGAGGTAGACGTAGGTTGTAAACTTTCTCTCAATAGTGGATTTTGAGGATCGAGTTGAGCACATTGAACAGGCTGTGGTTTTTCCCATTTGGTGGGTTTCCACATATATATTGCATGTTGTTACTGTTTTATGTTTGTTGTCTCTTGCTTGAACACTTAGTAGAATAGGGTAGAATCAATAATATTGATTAATTCACAAAATTGGTAATCTATAGAATTAAAACCTATTCACCCCCCCCCCCCCCCTCTAGGTTAAAGACACACTTTCTAGGGAATGTCAAAATGAATACCACCAAACTATCGATGATAGACTATGCTATATAATCGTACTCATTGATAGCTAAATGATAACACTTTCAACCACAAGTCCATCATTTATCACAGGATTGAGATAGACTATCCGATTGCCTTAAAGTGAAAACTTTTATCCATTAACGGTTCTGGATAAAGTATCTCACTGTGATCCTATTTAATGCACCTAGTGCACTTGATTCCTTTGCCCAAAGACACCACACTTTGATGATTTTTAACTCATCATAATACATTTGATCACACTCAAATGCTAGCAAAAAAATCTACAACTTTAACAAGATAATGGCGCCCAACCTTTATCATATTATTCAAGACAATCTAAAGAATTGTGTCTACCTCATATATATCCAGATGTACGATCAATTCTTCTTTTCTCATAGTTTTTTGACCTTATAACTATTTACTTTTGACAATTATAATAATCAAATTATAAAGGGAGAACTTTAAAACTAACCATAAAATTAGTGGGTTTATTGTTTTTACCCAAGATTAACATTTTTATTGTTTCTACAAAAATATTCACTATTTGGAAAAAATTTCCCTTCTTACTATTAAAAAAAATCTCAATTTTTTCTTCTTCTTCATGGATAAAAAGTAACTTTTTTTTTTCTTCTTCTTTCCAGATCTCTAGTATTCTTCTACTTCTTTCCGGAAGTGTTTAATTGTGTTAGACTTGGTGTGTTTAATTTGATATTTGACCATATGTGTTTAATTGATTTTCCATAGTGTGTTTAATTGATTTGTCCTGATGTGTTTAATTAGTCTACCCTAGTGTGTTTAATTGAGTTACCCTTGTGTATTTAATTGAAATGTCCTGGTGTGTTTAATTGGGTTGTCGTGGTGTGTTTAATTGATTTATATTTGGTGTGTTTATTTAGTATGTCTTTTTGTGTTTAATTGGTCTATCTTGGTGTTTTTAATTGGGTTATCGTGGTGTGCTTAATTTGTGGTCTGGTGTGTTTAAGCAGTTGTATGATGTGTTTAAAGAAATCTGGAAAAATTTCCAAATTTGAATAGATTTCGAAATTTTCCAGATTTCCTCGTACAAAAAAAAAACTTTGAAACAATAAATGTTGATTCTTTAGCAAGGAATTTCTGTTTCAATAGAACAAAATCTATTTTTTAAAAAAAATTCTAGAAAGATAATAAACATAATATGGAAAAAATTCAAAATAAAAGAACCTGGAATTTTTCTTTAACAAAATCAAATTTAGAAAAAAAATAAAAAACATAATCTGAAAATTTTGCAAAATAAAAAAACATAGAATTTTTCCCGAAATAAAATCAAATCTAGAAAAAAAAATAACAAACATAATCTGGAAAAAATTTAAAATCTGGAAATTTTTCAAAATCCTGAAATTTTGCAAAATCCAAAAAATCAGAAAATTTTTAAAATTTGGAAAAAAATTTAAACAAAACAAAATCTATTTTTTTTTAATAAACAATACCCAACCTTAAACACAACCACAACCATGAACCACCCTTAAAATCAACAACCAACACTCAAATTTGAATTGGGTCTTCACAACCCAGATCTGTAATCCAAAGGAGAGAGAAAAGAAACAAAAAAATGTTTGGATTAATGAGGAGAGAGGCATGAGAGAGGAGATCTGGAGAGGAGATCTGGTTGCAAAAAAAAAGTGATGAACAGAAAGAGAGGCGTGAGAGAACGAGAGAGAAAAATAAGAGATTGAAGAGAGAAAGAAGGAGGAGAGAGAATGAAAAAATGATTCTGAGTTCAGACCAAATGAGAGAGAAGAGATAAAGAAATAATGAGTGGCATTTAGGTCTTCACAGCCAATTAATGGGTAAAAACAATAAAAATACTAATATTGGGTAAAAATCAATAAATCTCTTTATTTTTTGACTAAAAATGTGTATTTCCTCAATTATAAATGCTATAAGCCTTGTTAAACTAGAAATCACTTAATTAATATGAAAAGATTGTCAAATACATTATTACACTCTTGTTATCTAGCATAATCCCAACAGTTCCTCCTCCATTGAAAACTCACCACTACCACCACTTTTACACATCATACTGATAATACAAACACGGTTAATTTTCCTTAAGCTAACCTAGAAGGGTGGGAGTGAATAGGTTAGTACACCTTTTTCATTCCCTTAAAACAAATTTATATTTGTCCCTCTAGATAGCTTGTGTCACATTTTTTATTAATCAAACACAAGCAAAATCAATTCAATAAATACATTCTTGATCAAATAAAGTCAATATTGATAACAACTTGCATGTGATACAAACTAGGCCATTTAAACTAAAGTCTTTGTCAAGTTTAAATCTTGATTTAAAATGAACATCAAACACCTTTCACTAGTAAGATAAAGAGATACAATCTCTCAAGTAACCGATTTGACCTAGAATTCTACCATTTAACCCTACATAATGAAAGAGATGCCACCTTGCACAAATTGAAGTATCACTCTCTAAAATATGCCTTCCAATGCTCACCTAGAAGAATAGTTCTCCAAATAAGACTTCCAATTCACAAGTCAAATAATTACTTTAAGACATATGACTTCCATTGCACAAACCAAAGAACCATTATTAGGAATGTGACTTCCAATGCACAACTTGAATAATCACTCTCCAAATGTGACTTCCAATGTGCAACTTGAAGAATCACTCTCCAAATGCAACTTCCACTGCTCAATCCAATGAGTCAATCTAAGGAATGAGACTTCCAACCTTTTCACAAGGCCATCTATGTGATCATGAATGCAAAATGCAACTAGAACCCAACATAGAATGTGATGATTAACACATCCTATGAGAACTAGACTTATGCATGAAAATTCTCAAATCAAATATGTCTAGTTACTAAGCATGAATAACAATTCTAGAAAATGTGAAAACACCAAAACACATTTAACTTCTAGATTTTTTCATGTCACTAAACTTTGAAGCAATAATAGATGTTTAAGCACACAATCAAGATTTAGCATTAAACAAAAAATCATGTTAGAATCATAACATGTGATCAATAAAAGTTCTTGCATGAAATAAAGAGCATGTATTCACAAAGTATTCAATAGAAACACATCACGCTCTAAACATACAATAAAATAGTGCTAATCGTGAAAATGGTCAATTAAAAAGACCTTGCACAAGTAGAGACTATATATTTTCTAAAATCAATCAATCAAAGCTCAAAATAGTCCTAAATAAGAGGCTAGCACAATATAAAACACAAACACGTGAAAACATAGGCTTTTATAAAAATTACAAAAACCTAATTCAACATATAAGATTCAAGCAAAGCTCAATCTAGCTTCTATAGAGTCCAAAACTCTAATCAAACTATACATAGTATACATACATGTATTGAATAAGAAAACCCAAGGTAATTAAAGATTTAAAGATAAAAAATTAAGAGAAAAATCAATACCTTAAGTGAAAATTGTGTAGTCCCATTTTTTTGTGTGAAGCTACCAGAAAACTCAATCAAATGACTCCAAACATTGTGGATAAGATAAAGGACTGGTAGACGAGAAATCTCCAACTTGAGTCACTCTAATCGAACTCCAAATAAAAAACATATGGTGTTTGGAAGATATGAAAGTTGGAGAGAAAATTTTCTGCAAAAGTTTTTCATGTTTTTCTTCTTGGAAAAAAATGAGAAGGAAGAAGTATTTAAAGGGAAATTTTAAGAAAGGAAATCAACAAACAATGGAAGGGAGACACCTCTACATCCCGTGGAGGGGTGTGGCCATCAATAAGAGTAGAATACCTCCTTACTTGTGAAGGCGGTGGACCATGGACCTCTACAGGAAAGGGGGATATCCCTTTCCTTTTCCCTTGAGGCTCTTTCAGTTCTTCAGCCGTATCTCCGACCTTCGAACTCTGATTTTGAATCCATTTTCAGATTACAAACTGAGACTCTCTGAAGTGCAAAAAACAACTAGAAAACTTTATCAAAAAGCATGGAATTCAATCTTGAAAATCAGAGACGAAAAGCATGCACGATAAAATCTTGAAAAGTTTCTTAACTTCCTAATTCGAACTTGAAAATTATTGAATAAGTAACCAAAATTACCATATCTCAATATGGAATATTATAACTAAAAATTCAAGTTCAATACCATAACAATACATTAAAAAGAACACAAGAACACACAAGTATGCAATTTCCTAGAGATATTCCAGAACATGTAATTTTTCAAAATTTGTCACCTTTAGAACTAATGCATGTAAATACATGAATAAATGTGTGCATGTGTCATATATATTTTTGCACAAAGATGCAGTGACACAAATATATGAAATGTGTGTGTGTGCCTAGGCCTTGCAAGAGGAAAGAGGTCTCAAACTATCTTTAGCCAAGAAATAAACCTCTGTTCCTCTTGTAACCGCCAATTCGCTTGAATTGTTGTCCAATCTTCCTTGAAGCTTGATGATCCATAAATCCTAGATAACTAATCAGTACAAAGTAAATATTATTTTGATATAGAATTATGCCAAGACAAAAATCAAAAACCTAACAATCTCCCCTTTTGGCAAATTCTATGTCAAAACACCTATACATATACTAAAACATACAAAATGAAGATTGATCAAAAAATCAAACCCCTAATATTACAATGATTTAGACCCCTTAAATAATCTTCATCTGTCTTAAATTCTTCTTGTAGTCGTCTCATGTCACCACATAAAAACAACTTGAAGCACAGAGCATATCCAAAAGAAACAAAGAAATATGGCAAGATATTTAGATAAATGTCAATGAAGTTCAAATGGATACACATGGCTCCCCTTAAATACATGCATACTATCCATCAACAAAATATCATCTTCCAAATATAAGAAATTGAGAGTTTCAGACACCAAATTAAAAGATTTTTTTTCCCAATTGCCTTATGGAAAATCAAACTTAGACAATCCCACCTAAGATTAAGAGCATAGGTTTTAGTATCAATGTTTTTCTCCCTCTCATTGACATAAAATTGTAGCCAAAAGGTTAAGAAAACATACCAAACCTCATGATCAAGCATCCTCAAAGAAGGTTCTTCTTGATGTTGATTTACATAGTGATTTGTAGTGGATGAATTGCTAGAAGCAAGATTGTTTTCTAAGAACTTGATCTTCTCATCTTGTTGTCTTACCTTTGCACCTAGTTCCACCACTTTAGCTTCAAGCTCTCCAATCTTAGTCATAAGCCCCTCTTGAAACTACAAACCCCATTTTTGTGGATTACATGTGCTTGACACAAAACTTGACTCATGGAGCACACCAAAAAGCCTAAAAGTGTCACTAGCTATCCTTTTTCCTTTGTATGACATAAATGCCAATTGATTCTCACAAAATTGGTTGAAAGGAGGTAGAAGCACAACATTATCAAGTCTTGGAACTCCTAGCTTCATGCAAAATAAGTAATAAAACTCAGAAAAGCCAACTTCTTTTCCAACCTAGATGAAGAGGCCGCATTCCCAATATGCTCCATCAAGAGATCACCAAGGTTTAAGGGCTTGTTTATCACCATGGCGTACACAATCTTGATCTTCTCTTTTTTTATCTCTAAAGCATTAGTAGATCCTACAAGATTCACATATACAAATAGATGCCATAAGTTACTTACCTTGGTTAACTCACTTTGAACAATGTAAGCTCTCTTCCCCCACCCAAATCCATCATCTTCACACAAAGTTCCCATAAGATTAAAGTGATCTTGGTTGTCCACATCAAGTAGTTCCAACACAATCTCATTGGAAAGACCAAGAAACTGGTTGATGATTTCTGAGGAAATCCTAAATGTTCGTCCCCTCACATTCGTTATATTCAAAGTAAAACTCTCTAACAAGGCTCTCATTTACAACCCTAATAGTATTGATCCGTGCTTCCCAATGCCTTTCATGAATAAAATGATGAATGTATGAACCCTCTACCAAACGAAGAATGTTTGGTCACTTGTGAATTCTCAATCTATTTATTGAAACTAGTGTGAACCCAATTCAATCTTGTACACAAAACTTTTTGATGTAAACTATACTAGTGCACTATCAAAAACAAAAATATTCCTTGCTTTTTTCTATGCTTGGCCGAATTCTTCACACATGAGTTGGATGAAGTTTTTTATTCATTTTACAAAGGAAAGCAAAATAAAAATAAAAATCTTATATAGAAACTAAGGGCTTGGGTGAATTCTCAATAGGTATATAAATAGGTGGCTTAATTCTCACACAAGGAGGATTTGTGTTGTAACCGAAAATCCTCTCACAAGGAAGATTTGTTTTCCACTACAACTCCCACCAACATTCGAAATTCAATCCTATTGCAACTCATTAGTGTGTTATCCAATAACTAGTTATTGAATGCCAATTAAATTGTCACTATATCAGAAACTTCCTAATTTGACTAGTTAAATAAATTACATTTATTTATCAACTTATCATATAAAGTCTTTGATACTTTTCAACTACCAACAAAAGTATGACACTAGGAGACATTCTACAACTAAGGAAAAGATTTTGACTATCAACTAAATAAATAAATAATAATTAATTAATTAATTTAAATTTAATTAAATAATGAAATAAAATAATATACTAGGCTAATAATCCTAGCCTTGCCGCCCAAACATAATGTATGGACAATATATTGTTTTTCCATTTTATTAAATCCATTGGACTTTAATAAAAAGTCCACATGTGAATTAGACACGGTCTTACTAAAAAAGAAACAAGTCCATATGCCTTAAATAAATACAAATATAATTTAAACAGCCCATTTAATTAAAATATGCAAATTATATTCTTGATGTATTATTGGAATGTTAAACGCATCCCATTAGCACGTCCTTGGCTCCCATACCAGGTACTTAAAGAGTTACTGTGTGTCGTGATAAAACAAGACCGCACCTCTCCAAAAATTTTGGATTCCAAAATCCAAAAACAATTATAAATGGACCCATAAATCGGTCTAATAGAATAAACTAAGTGATTCATGCAAGTGCGTGTGGATCAGGGATCTTAGTGGGCTATCTAAATTTTGGCTCCAATAGACATAACATAATCACAATAAACAAATGATTCACTTTGGTTTGATCTAGAAACTCTAGTTCATTCCACAAAAGAATCATCATTTGTACCCTAGACAACCTTATGGAGATAATGTATCCTCGTGAAGAATATCAGTATTCACCAAGAGCTCATAGACCGCCTATAGCTCTCCTAGTTGCGATATTTATTCATATGACCACATTTTGAACTTGGATACTTTGACTTGTCTAGAAGCCATATTTCAATAGACAATTTTGAAAACTTAAC
The DNA here is from genome assembly GCA_032871835.1 of Dipteronia dyeriana. Lineage (NCBI taxonomy): Eukaryota > Viridiplantae > Streptophyta > Magnoliopsida > Sapindales > Sapindaceae > Dipteronia > Dipteronia dyeriana. Next base: position 45,881,511 of record CM065299.1, on the reverse strand, counting down.
GTTAAGATTTAATATCCAATACCTCAAAATATCCATATGATGATATTTTACTCACATTTAATAAATGGAGCCATGATGTCCATATTTATAAATGAAGTCCTCTATCGATTAACAAATATATACCACCAAACTATCGAGGATAGACTATGCAATATAATCATACTCGTTGATAGCTCAAATGATAACACTTGTAACCATAAGTCCATCATTTATCTCAGGACTGAGATAGAATCTCCGATTGTCCTTGACTGAAAACTTTTATCCACTAACGGTTCTAGATAAATTATTTCACTGTGATCCTATTCAATGCACCTACCATTTGATCCCACTCAAATGGTAGCAAAAGAATCTACAACTTTAACAAGGTAAAGGCTCCCTAACTTTATCTTATGTTTTTACTATTGTTTAAGACTAACTAAAGAATTTTATCTACCTTATACATATACAGATGTACAAGCAATTCTTCTTTTCTCATAGTATTTTGACTTATGATTATATACTTTTGACAATTTTTTAAAATTAAACAATAAATGCTATAAAATTTGTTAAACTAGAAATCACATTTTTAATATGAAAAGATTGTCAAGGCATGTGGACTTGTTTCTTTTTTAGTAAGAATGGGTCTAGTTCACATGTGGACTTTTTTCTCAAAGTCTAATGGATTTAATAAAATGAAAAAACAATATAAGGCCCATATATATGGCCTGGTCGGCAAGGGCTAAAGTTTGTTGGCCTAAATATTGTTCTATTTAATTATTTAATTAAATGGAAATTAATTAATTAATTAATTAATTGAAAGTCTGAATCTTTTTTTTAGTAGCAGAAGGTCTCCTAATGTCAGACTATTGTTGGTAGTATGATAAGTATCAAACACTTATTTGATAAGTAGATAAAAAAAAAAGAAATTTATTTATCCAGTCAAATTGGGAAGTATTTGATATCTACCAAAACTCTAATTGACAAATGGTTAAGTTAGGAAATTGTTGATAAAGTCACAATTTAATTTATATTTAATAATTAGTTATTGGATAAATACACTAATGAATTGGAATAGGAGTCTTGGTGTGGCAAAGAATTCTTCTTTGAGTGAGGTTTCTTTGCTAACACTCAAATCCTTCATTTAAGTGGATTTGGACACAAGACATAAATCCTCCTTAAGAGAGGATTCGGCAATGACCTATTTATTCTCTAAGAAAGAATTCGGCCAACATAAATATTCAAGAGTGAGAATTATGTCAAGATTAAAATCTTGAAGAGAGAATTCAGACACTAGCCTAGTTCATGTGTGAGAAGTTTTTTTTTTACTTATATAGTAAAAAAAAACTTCATCCAACTCATTGTGTGAAGGACTCGGCCAAGCATAGAGAAAAGAGGAAACATTTTTGTTTTCGATAGTGTATTATTAGCTTTTACATCAGTAAACTTTGTGCACAAAATCTATTATGGTTCACGCGAGTTTCAATCAATAGATTGAGAATTCACAAGTAACCAAACGTTCTTCATTTTTCTATAGGAGGATTACTGTGACTAACAAAAGGAAAAGATTTTGTTTGTTTTCCATCGTCAGGTATACAATTCAAAGAAAGGGAGTCCACACTCCTGGGTGATTCTTATTTGTAATTGGATTGGAAGATCTTACGGATTCAATTCGGTGTAACTTCAATTATCACGAGGAAAAGGTACAATACTTTTATTATATGTTAATTAATCAAGGGTTAAGGTCTATTCTTCTAAAGGAATTTTTTTTGAATTATACCAATTGAATTTTTCGCTTTAGCCATGTGCTTTTCCTACAATTGGTATCAAAAGCAGGTTGTAACCTTGATTAATCGATGTATATATATGTGAATCTATTTATTTTTATTGTAAATTTGCATGTTTTAGAAAGAGATGACACTCTAGGAATTCACAAATTTATTTACATTGTAATGTATGGATATATACATATATATATATATTTATAATGTGGTTTGTTATTGTTCAATTTTGGTCTTAGAATTTCAATGTACTTTTGTTTTGGAATTTTAACAAGAAGGGTATCCTATCATCGCCATAAATTCATTCTTGGTAGTTGCTATGTTTTTATTTTATTTTTTTGTTGTAATATAAAAGAAAAAATATATGTTCTAACATATTCTAGTTTCAACGAATCGAAGAATTGAAGAATTCAAAGCAAGAAAAGTAGCAACAGAGTAACCCGGGATAGCCGTACAAGGCTTTGGGCGTGTAAGTGTCCGATCACGAGACCTTTGGACGGTAACCGCTTGATGACTTGTTCGCCAAGTTAGGATTAGGGTTTTGTATTTCAAACAAATGTAATTTAATTTATTTTTCTAGGATGGACCAAAATTGTGGTTATTTACTTTTCCGTAAATATTGCAATATTTGTCATTGTTTGATAACATGTCATATAGAATAGGAGTGCCACTCATATATCTCTTTTGGTATGAACATGCATTGAATGGTTTAGGTATCTAATTGGCATCTAGATAACTTGGTAAATCATTATATGGAATTCAATCACAGGCCTTAAACAATTGAGTGAGAGAAGGTGTTTGGAACGCCTATGGCCTCCAAGTTTAGTTGAGCTTTATGTTCTGTGTAAGAGGGGTATTCATGAATTAGCAACATACTTCCTTAATGTGATTTTATTGATATCCTCCCAATAGTTGTTGTCAATAAAATCGTAAGGCTAAAATGGAAAACGTTGATTGTTATTTTTACAATTAGGTGGGACCTAGTCCAACTAGTAGATGGTGTGAACTCCCAAAGGAGGCGTAACATTTATGGATGTTGGATCACCGTTGAATTTTATGAAAAAATTATTTTACTTATTTCAAGATAAATATTCGAAAGTGCTTTACCATGATTGTTTACTTATATAATTTTTGTTGTTATTCAGAAATCATGATCCCATCCCTAATCAACATCCTAAAAGATAATACTTTAACTGGTGATAATTATGTCACATGAAAAAGGAAAATTGGGTTGTTGCTGCAAGTTGAAAAGCATAAGTTTGTCTTGTGTACCCTAAAACCACCAACTCCTACTAATAAATCTACTAAGGAGCAAAGAGACGAATATCAACAATGGAAGGCCTTAGATGAGATGGCCAAATGTTACATTATGGTCACCATCTCTGACATGTTGCAACAGTAACATTAAGGAATAAAAAATGCCCCTGATATAATGATGTCGCTAGAGGAGATGTTTGCTATGAGATCCAAGATGACTAAGAGACAGGCAGTGAATGCTTTCATTAATCTTGGGATGAAACCTGGACAGGCTATGAAGATCACATGATGAAATTCATTGCACATCTCAACATTTCAGTACTCAATGGTGCTGAGATAGATGGCGAGATGAAATTAACATGATTGTCAACTCACTATCGGATTCCTTTGATCAATACAAATTGGACTACACCTTGAACAATAAGGAATACACCTTGCATGGCCTAATGCAAGATGTTCAAAGTGCTGAGAAAATCCTTGTGAAAGGCAATGGTCAAGAGATTCATACGACTACTGTTAAGACCCGTAATAAGGTCAAGAAACAACAAAAGAAAAAGCAACTAGGACCTACTAAGAAGGAGAAAAAAAAAGTAACCAAGATCAAATGAAAGTGTTTCCTTTGTGGTGAAAAGGGTCATTAGAAAAGAAATTTCCCAAACTCTAAGGATAAGAAGGAATAAGGTAATATTAATTATCTTGAAACATGTTTTTTGGCAGATTCTATGGATTCTTGGATCATAGACTCTGGAGCCACTAATCATGTTTGTTTTTCCTTACAGGGTTTTAAGGAAAATAAAAAGCTTAATGCGAATGAATTCAACTTGCGTTTAGGCAATAGAGCGTTGGTGTCTACTAGTGCAGTGAGGGATATTAGAATTTATTTAGATTCTTATAGGAATTATATTTAATAGACGTTTTCTAAGTACCTCAATTCAAGAGGAATTAAATTTCAGTTTCTTGTTTCTTGTTTAAATAAATTTGGATATTCAGTTAATTTTAATAAAGCTTTTAATGTTAGTATGAATAACAAATTTGTTTGCAAAGGTACATTGGAAAATGGTTTATTCTATTTGCAAAGCAATATCTCTCACTTGTTAGACACGGAATCAATGCAACCTAATCATAAAAGAGTAAAATTATCAAAAGATGAAACCTATCTATGGCATTTGCACCTAGGTCATATTAACCTTGCTAGGATCAAAAGATTGGTTAGTGATGGACCTTTAAGTGACTTAAAGGTTGAAGATATAACAACTTTTGAATCCTGATTGGATGGTAAAATGACTAAAAGGTTGTTCTCGATCAAAGGCATAAGAGCCATTGAATGTTTCGGATTGATACACACTAATGTGTGTGGTCATATGAGCATTCAAGGTAGAGGTAGATATAAGTATTCTATCACTTTCACGGATGATTATTCAAGATTTGGCTATGTGTATCTCATGAGACATAAATCAGATGATTATGACAAGTTTAAAGCATTTAAAGTTGAAGTAGAAAATCAGCTTGAGAAACACATAAAAATCTTGAGGTCTGATCTTGGTGGAGAGTATCTATCTAGTGAGTTTTAGCAATATCTTATTGTCAATGGGATAATTTCTCAGTTTTTTATGCCAGGTACAACTCAACAAAATGGGGTAGTAAAAAGGAGAAATAGAACTCTTTTGGACATGGTTAGGTCTATGTTAAGTTATTCAACGCTTTCTAATTCCTTTTGAGGATATGCTTTACAAACTACAATGTATATTCTTAATGATGTACCATCTAAGTCAGTTCATAAAACACTGCATGAGTTATGGATTGGGTGAAAACCTAGTTTACAACACTTAAGGCTATTTGGATGTCCTACGCACGTGTTAAAAGGAAAGACAAATAAGATGGAGTCCTGTTTAGAAACAAGCATATTTGTAGGGTATCCAAAAGTAACCAAAGGATATTATCTCTATAGTTCTACAGTTCTTAAAGATTTTGTTTTGAATATTGCTAAATTTCAGGAAAATGGCTATATGAAAAATTTTGTGTCTAAAAGTAAAATTGTCCTGAATGAGCTTTCTGGAGATACAATTTCACAAGTGGTTTCACAACCTAGCCCAATTGTAAGTTCCACACCAATACAAGATCAACAACCTACCATTCCTCGTTATAGAAGAAGGTTTATTAAACAATCTAAGAGATAGATTGGTATAGGGGAATAAGTAGAAAATCTCCTAAACGATGATGATCCCTACATATACAAGAAAGCCATAAAGGATGTTGATTGTCGCCATTGGCAAAAGGCAATGCAATCTGAAATTGAATCTATGTTAAAAAAAAGTTTGGTCTCTTATAGACTTGTCTAAAGGGATACAACTCATTGGGTACAAGTGGGTAAACAAGATGAAGAGAGGAATGGTTGAAAAGGTGGAAACCTTTAAAGCTAGATTGGTAGTTATGGGTTACACACAAAAGGAAGGTATCGATTATGAGGAAACCTTCTCTCGTGTGGCCTTGCTTAAATCCATTAGGATATTTTTATACATTGCAACATCTTTAGATCTAGGGATTCGGGAAATGGACATCAAGATAGCTTTCCTTAATGGAAGTCTTGACGAAAGCATCTATATGATGCAACAAGTAGTATTCATTGAAAAAGGCAAAGAGGAAAAGGCTTGCAAGTTGAACAAATCCATATATGGACTGAAGCAAGCATCCAGATCATGGAACAAAAGGTTCGATCAAACTGAGAAAAGCTTTGGATTTATTCAAAACCTTGATGAACCTTGTGTATTCAAAAGGATTAAAGGTGGCAAGTTGGTTTTCCTAGTTCTTTACGTTGATGATATACTACTTATCAGAAATGATGTAGGTGTGTTGACATCAGTAAAAGAATGTCTAGCAAAACAATTTGATATAAAGAACTTAGGAGAAGCAAGTTATATTCTTGGCATCAAAGTTATAAGGGATAAAAAGATTAGAATGATTGCATTATCCCAAGCTTCATACATAGACAAAGTCTAGTCTTGGTTCTCTATCCAAGATTCCAAGAAAGGTATGTTATTTTTCAGACATGGAATCAAACTATCTAAGGAACGAGCTCCTAAGAATGAGCGTATAGAGCAACTCATAAGTAGGGTTCCATATGCCTCGGTAGTTGGAAGTCTCATGTATGCAGTGCTCTGCACTAGATCGGATATTTGTTTTTTTGTGGGCATAGTTAGTCGGTTTCAGTCCAAACTTGGTCCTGATCACTAGATTAACATATTTTTAAGTATCTTAGGAGAACGAGAGATTACATGCTTATATACTTTGGAGGGGATTTAATTCCCGTTGGGTATACAGATTCTGATTTCCGATAGGATTTTAATTTAGGAGATTAACATCTTTATCTATGTTTGCTCTTGAAGGAGGCAGAGACATTCGGAGGAGTATCAAGAAATCATGTATTACTGATTCATCATGGAAGCTGAGTATGTTTCTGCATGCGAAGCTGCTAATGAGGTTGTCTGGCTCCACCAATTCTTGATTGACATGGAAGTGGTTCCTAATGCAAATAAGCAGATCACTATTTACTGTGATAACAATGGAGTAGTGGAAAATTCAAGAGAACCGAGAAGTAAAAAGAGAGGGAAACACATTGAAAAAAAGTATCATTTTTTGAGGGAAATTATGCATAGGGGAGACGTGATGATTACCAAGGTCACGTCAGTAGAAAATCTAGCTGATCACTTCACAAAGGCTTTACCACAAAAGCGTTTTGATGGGCATCTGAAAAACATAAGGATAAGATATATGACACATTTGCTATAGAGCAAGTGGGACATTGTTAGGATTATGCTCAATAGTAAGAGTGCAATAAAGTATTTGACAATCTTTTCATAATAATAAATTGATTCTAGTTTAACAAATCTTATATCATTTATAGTTTAATTATTATAATTGTTGAATGTAAATAATCATAAGGTCAGAAGACTGTGAGAAATGAGGAATTGTTTATACGTCTAGATATGTTTGAGGTAGACACAATTCTTTAGTTAGTCTTGAATACAATTCAAACTTAAGATAAAGGTTGGGCACATTTACCTTGTTAAAGTTGTAGATTCTCTTTCCTGCATTTGAGTGGGATCAAACATTTTATGATGAGTCTAAAATCATCAAAGTGTGGTGTCTTAGGGCAAAAGAATCAAGTGCACTAGGTGCATTGAATAGGATCATAATTAGAAACTTTATCCATAACCGTCAATGGATAAAGTTTTCACTTGAAGACATGCAGAGAGTCTATCTCAATCTTGAGATAAATGATGGACTTATGGTTACATGTGTTATCATTTGAGCTATCAATAAGTACGATTATATAGTGTAGTCTATCCTCGATGGTTTGGTGGTATTCAATTGTTAATTGATAGAGGACTTCAATTATAGATATAGACATCATGACTTCATTTATTAAATGTGAGTATAATATCATCATATGGATATTATGAGGTATTGAATATTAAATTTTAAAGTTAAGTTTTTAAAAGTATCTACTGAAATATGGCTTTTGGACAAATCAAAATATCCATGTTCAAAATGTGGTCAAATGGGTAAACATTGAAACTAGGAGAGCTATAGGCTGCTTATGAGTTCATGGCGATTACTGATGTTCTTCACGAGGATACACTATCTCCATTGGTATGAATGAGGAACATTAACTTATTCTATCTTTATTTAAGAGTTCAATTTTAGTTCATTGTTGGAATGAACTAAAATTAATAGATCGAACATAAGTGAATCATTTGTTGATTGTGATTATGTTATGTCTATTGGAGCTTAAATTTAGATACCCGCAAAGATCCCCAATTCGTACAAACTTGCATGGATCACTTGATATTTTCTACCACACTAATTTATGGGTCCATCTATAATTGTTTTCTGATTTCGGAATCCAAAAGTTTTGGAGAGGTGCGGTCATGTGTGACAAAAACACACGGGGAACTCTTCAAAATACCTGGAATGGGTGGGCAAGTATGTGGGAATCCTTAGGTGGCCCTAATAGGTTGCGATTAGCTTTCCATTAATAGAGTAAGAATATAATTTTCACATTTTTACTTAAATGGGTTGTTTAATTATATCAATGTATTAATTTAAGGCATGTTGACTTGTTTATCTTTTAGTTAGAATGGGTCTAGTTTACATGTGGACCTTTTTATTATACTCCAATGTATTTAATAAAATGAAAAAACAATATATGGCCTTTATATGGCTTGGGCGGCAAGGGCTAAAGATTATTGGCCTGAAATTTAGTTTTATTTTATTATTTAATTAAATTGAAATTAATCAATTTATAAATTAATTAGAGGTCAGAATCTTTTTCCTAGTAAGAAAAGGTCTCTTAGTGCCGTATTAGTGTTGGTAGTATGATAAGTATCAAACACTTTATTTGATAAGTAGATAAATAAAAGGAATTTATTTGTTCAGTCAAATTAGGAAGTATTTGATATCAATCAAAACTCTAATTGACAATTGGTCCAATTAGGAAGTTTTTAAAGTCACAATTTAATTTATATTAAATAATTAGTTATTGGATAAATACACTAATGAGTTGTAATAGGAGTCTTGATGTGGACAAGATTTCTTTTTTGAGTGAGGTTTCTTGGCTAACACACAAATCCTTTTTTTAAGAGAAATTGGACACAAGACATAAATCCTCCAAGATAGGATTTGGCCATGACCTATATATTCTCTACGAGAGAATTCGCCCAACATAAGTTTTCTAGAGTGAGAATTCGATCAAGATTAAAATTTTGAAGAGAGAATTCGGCCACAACCCTAGTTCTTGTGTGAGATGTTTTTTTTAGCTTATTTAGTAAAAAAAACTTCATCCAACTGATTGTGTGAAGAATTCGGCCAAACATAGAGAAAAGAGGGAACATTTTTGCTTTTGATAGTGAATTAGTAGATTTTACATCAAAAGGCTTTATGCACAAAATCGAATCGGGTTCACGCGAGTTTCAATCAATAGAATGAGAATTCACATGTGACCAAACGTTCATCGTTTTTCTCAAGGAGGATTATTGTAACTAACAAAAGGAAAATGTTTTGTTTGTTTTCCATCCTCAGGTATACGATTCAAAGAAAAGAAGTCCACACTCCTTGGTGATTCATGTTCGTGATTGAATTGGAAGATACTACAGATTTAGTTCTGTGCAACTTCAATCGTTCCAAGAAAAAGGTACAATACTTTTATTATATGTTAATTAATCAAGGGTTAAGGTCTATTCTTCTAAAGGAATTTTTTTGAGATACGCCAATCTATTTTTCCACTTCCGCCACATGTATTTCCTATAGTCATGGCACCCTTATGCATAATTTCCATCAAAAGGTGATACTCCCTTTCAATGTGTCTTTTTTAACTTCTTGGTACTCTCAAATTAGACACTGCTCCACTACTGTCACAATAGATAATGATCTACTTATTTGCTTTAGGAACAACTTCCAAGTCAATCAAGAACTGGTAGAGCCAAACAATCTCTTTAGCAGCGTTACATGCGACATCATACTCTGCTTCCATAGTGGAATCAACAATGTAAGATTTCTTAGTACTTCTCCATATAACTGTATCTCCTCCAAGAGTAAACACAGATCTTGATATGGATCTCTTGGAGTCAGAATCCGATAGGAAATCAGATTCTGTATACCTAACGCGAATTAAATTCCCTTCAAAGTATACAAGCGTATGATCTCTCGTTCTCCTGAGATAGTTAAAAATATGATTGACTGTCGTCCAGTGATCATGAGCAGGTTTTGATTGAAACCTGCTAACTATACCAACAAAAAAACAACTATTTGGTCTAATGCTGAGAATTGCATAGATTAGAGTTCCAACTACCGAGGCATATGGAAACCAACTTATGAATTGCTATTCATGTTCATTATTATGAGCTTGTCTTTTAGAACGTTTGATTCCATGTTTGAAAGGTAACATACCTTTTTTAGAATCTTGCATGGAGAACCAAGACAATATTTTATCTATGTATGAAGCTTGGGATAATGCAATCATTCTATTATTTTTATCCCTTATTACTTGGATACCAAGATATAACTTGTTTCTCCTCAGTCCTTCATATCAAATTATTTTTATTTATTTTACTGAAGTCAATACACCTACATCATTTCCGATGAGTAGTATATCAACAAGGTAAAAAACTAGTAAAACCAACTTGTCGCCTTTGATCCTTTTGTATACACAGGATTTATTAAGGTTTTGAAAAAATCCAAACTCTTCACAACTTGATTGAACCTTATGTTCTAGGATCTGGATGCTTGCTTAAATCCATATATGGATTAATGTAACTTCATACCCTTTCCTCTTAGTCCTTTTCAATGAATCCTTCTTGTTGCATTATATAGATGCTTTTGTCATGCCTTCCATTTAGGAAAGTTGTCTTGACGTCCATTTGCTGAACCACTAATCTAGAGATGTTGTAGTGAATAAAAGTATCTTAATCAATTTAAGCATGGTCACAAGAGAGAAGGTTTCCTCATAATCAATACCTTCCTTCTGTGTATAACCTTTAGCAACCAATCTAGCTTTTAGGCTTTCCACCTTTCCATTCAATCCTCTCTTCCTCTTGTATACCCACTTGCACCCAATGGGTTTTAACCCTTTAAACAAGTCTATAAGAGACCAGACTTTGCCTTTGAACATAGATTCAATTTTAGAATGCATTGCCTTTAGCCAATGACGATAGTCAACATCCTCCATAGCTTCCTTGTACGTGTAGGGATCATCATCGTCTTGGAGATTCTCAACTGATTCTCCTAGACCGTTGTATCTCTCGGGTTGTCTACTAACCCTCCCACTACAATGAGGAATGGTAGGTTGTTGATCTTGTGTTGGTACGAAACTTACAACTGGGTTAGGTTGTGAAACCTATTATGGAATTGTATCTCTATAAACCTCATTCAGGACAATTATACTCCTAGGCACAAAATCATTCATATAGTCTTTTTCCAAGAATTTTGCACTTTTCAAAACAATTTCTTTAAGATCTGATGGACTTTAGAAACAATATCCTATAGTTCATTTTGGATACTCTACAAATAAGCATGTTTCTGATTGGGACTCCAGCTTTTGTCTCTTTTTTTTAACACATGCGTAGGATATCTAAATATCATTATGTGCTGTAAACTAGGCTTTTGCCAAGTCCATAACTCTAGCTATGTTTGATGAACTGACTTAGATGGTACAACATTTAGAATGTACATAGTAGTTTGTTAACTATATCCCTAAAAAGAATTAGGAAGCGTTGAATAACACAACATAGACCTATCCATGTCCAAAAGAGTTATATTTCTCCTTTCTGTCACCACATTTTATTGAGGTGTACCTAGCCCAGAAAATTGAGAAATTATCCCATTATCATTAAGATATTGCTGAAACTCACCAGATAGATATTTTACCATCACGATCAGACCTCAAGATTTTTATGTGTTTCTTAAGCTGGTTTTCTACTTCAGCTTTAAATGCTTTGAACATGTCAAATGCATCTGACTTATGTCTCATGAGATACAAATAGCCAAATCTCGAGTAATCATCAGTGAAAGTGATGAAGTACTCATATCAACATGTAACTTGAATGCTTATAGAAAACCAAACATCAGTGTGAATTTGTAGGGAAATTTTGATTCAAAACGCGGCGGAAGCGTAAAATTAGGGTTTGGTATATTTAAAAAAAAATCCCTTAAAAAGAAAGAACCTTAACCTTAGATTAATCAATGTATATTAAAAGTATCGTACCTTTTACTCATGACGATTGAACCAAGAACGTGAATCAACCTGGAGTTTGGGCTCCCTTTCTTTAAATTGTTTACCTGAGGTTGGAAACAAGCAAAATCTCTTTCTTCTATCAGCAACAATAATACTCTAAGGTGAAAAGCAAAGAACGCTAGGTCACTTGTGAATTATTAATCAATTTGATTAAAACTCACGTTAACCTTGATTCGATGCAGTAGACAAAACCTTTTGATGTAAAGGCTACTGGTGCACTATCCAAAACAAAACATTCATTCTTACTTTTCCTCTTTGCTGAATTTTCACAAACCTATCTTTCGAGTTGGAAGAATTTTTCTAGAACAAGAACCAGATTCTCTACACATAAAATTCTCTCTTGGCTGAATTTTACTCTTAGAAAACTTGCCTTAGCCGAATTTTCTCGTAGTAAAATAAATTCTTGGCCAGATTCCTCTATAGGAATATATATAGGTGTCCAAATCCTCTCCTAAGACGGATTTACTTGGTGACCAAGAATCTTTTTCAAAGAAGAATTCTTTTCTACAGAAAGAATCCTAATCCAACCCAAAGGTGTATTTTTTCAATAACCAATTATTGAATATAAATTAAATTGTGACTAAATAAAAAACATTCTAATTTGACCAATTGTCAATTAGAGTCCTAATAGAAATCAAATACTTCCTAATTTGACTAGATGAATAAATTCCTTTTATTTAGCTACTTATCTAATATATTATTTGACACTTATTATATTACCAACTATAATATGACACTAGGAGACCTACACCCACAAGGAAAAAGATTTTGACTTTTAATTAAATAATAAAATAAAGAACATTATAATAATCTATTTTATTTAGCCTTGCCGCCTAAGTACATACATGGGCATATATATTGGTTTTCTTATTTTATTATATCAATTAGTTCTTAATAAAAAGTCCCACATGCAATCTAGACTCATTCTTACTAAAAGAAACAAGTTCACATGCCTTAGTACAATTCAAGATGGACCCATAATTGGTCCAGTAGAATATATCAAGTGATCCATGCAAGTTCGAGTGAATTGAGGATCTTGGCGGGCTATCTAAATTTCAGCTCCAATAGCCATAACTTAATCACAATCAACAAATGACTCACTTTGGTCCGATTTATTAATTTTAGTTCATTCCACTACAAAACTAAAATTGAACTCTTTAATAAAGATAGGATAAGTTAATGTTCCTCATTCATACCCTACACAATCTTTTGGAGATAGAGGATCCTCGAAAAGAATACAAGTAATCGCCAAGAGGTCATAGACCGCCTATAGCTCTCAAAGTTACCATAATTACTCATATGACCACATTTTGAACATGGATATTTTGACTTGTCCAGAAGCCATATTTCTATATACACTATTGAAATTGTAACACTAAGATTCAATATCCAACACCTTAAAACATCTATATGATGATATTCTACTCTTATTTAATAAACAGAGCCACGATGTCCATATCTATAAATGAAGTCATCTATCGATTAATGAATGAATACCTCCAAACTATCGATGATAGACTCTATTATATAATCATACTTATCGATAGCTCAAATTATAACACTTGGATAACACTTGCAACCATAAGTCCATCATTTATCTTAGAATTGAGATAGATTATCTGATTGTCTTCAAGTGAATTTTTTTATCCATTGACGGTTCTGGATAAAGTATTTCACTGTGATCTTATTCAATGCATACAGTGCACTAGATTCTTTTGCCTAAAGAAACCACACTTTAAAGATTTTAGACTCATCATAAAACATTTGGTCCCACTCAAATGCTAGCAAAAGAATCTATAACTTTGACAAGATAAAAGTTCCCAACCTTTATCCTAAGCTGTGAATACTATTCAATACTAACTAAATAATTTTGTCTACCTCAAACATATCCACATGTATGAACAATTATTCTTTTCTTATAGTCTTTGACCGTACGAATATTTACTTTTGACAATTATAATAATTAAACTATAAATGCTATAAGATTTTTTAAACTAGAAATCACTTTACTAATATGAAAGGATTGTCATATACATTATTACACTCTTGCTATTGATCATAATTCCAACAATCTCCCACTTCCTCTATAGCAAATGTATCATATCTCTTATCCCCATACTCTCCAGGTGCCCATCAAAACTCCTTTGTGGAAAAACCTTTGTGAAGGGATTTGTTAGATTTTCTACAAACACGATCTTGGTTATCGTCACGTCTCCCCTATGCACAATTTTCCTTAAAAGTTTATACTTTCTTTCAATGTGTTTCCCTCACTTATGGCTTCTTGGTTCTCTTGAATTAGCCACTGCTCCACTATTGTCACAATAGATAGTCATCTGCTTATTCGCTTAAGGAACCACTTCTAAGTCAATCAAGAATTGGTTGATCTAGATAGCCTCTTTAGTAGCTTCGTGTACGGCAACATGCTAAGCTTCTATAAAGGAATTAGCAATACAAGATTGCTTGATACTCCACCATATGGCTACCCCTCTTCCAAGTGTTAACACAAATCTTGATATTGATCTTCTAGAGTCAGAATCTAATTGGAAATCAAAATCTGTATACCAAATGGGATTTATATCCCCTCAAGAGTATACAAGCATATAATCTATCATTCTTTTAAGATATTTGAAAATATGCTTGACTGCAGTCTAGTGAGCACGACCAGGTTTCGATTGTAACTTGTTAACTCCGCCAACAACAAAACAAATAAATGGTCTAGTACAGAGCATTGCATACATGAGACTACCAAATGCCGAGGCAAATGGAACCCGATTAATAAATTGCACTTCATGCACATTCTTAGGAACTTGTTCCTTAAAAAGTTGGATTCCATGTCTGAAAGGTAACATACCTTTCTTGGAATCTTGCACGGAAAATCTAGACAAGATTTTATCTATATATGAAGCTTGGGATAAGGCAATCATTCTATTCTTTATATCCCTTATGACTTGGATACCAAGAATATAACTTGCTTCTCCTAAGTTAATCACATCAAATTGTTTTGCTAACTAGTTTTTTACTAATATCAATACACCTATATCATTTCTGATTAGTAGTATATCATCAACGTACAGAACTAGGAAAACCATCTTGTCGCCTTTAATCCTATTGTATACGTAAGGTTCATTAAGGTTTTAAATAAATCCAAAGCTTTTCATAGCTTGATCGAACCTTAGGTTCAAGGATCTGGATGCTTGCTTCAATCGTTATATGTATCATTGTAACTTGCATACCCTTTCCTCATGGTCTTTTTCAATGAATTATTGGTTGCATCATATAGATGCTTTCGTCAAGACTTCCATTAAGGAAAGTTTTCTTGACATCCATTTCTTAACGTCCTTTTCCCAAATCTCTAGGTTTAGAGATGCCGGAATGGATAAGAGTATCATAATGGATTTAAGCATGACCATATGAGAGAAGGTTTCCTCATAATCGATACCTTCCTTCTATGTGTAACCTTTAGCTACCAATCTAGCTTCAAAATTTTCTACCTTTCCATCCATACCTCTCATCCTATTGTATACCCACTTGCACCTAATGGGTTTTATATAGGGGTTTATTCCATAAAGATGTAATTTTAAAATGGATTTATGTAATAAATGAAAGGAAAAGTTCAATTCAATCATGTTTTGATGTTTATTTTATAACTTACACATATATTTAACATCCAAAATTATTGGATGTAATCTAGAACTGTGTTTATGAGTTTCATACACGGATTGATATATTAAGAGACGTGCAATCTAAGGGTCCACAGATAGCAAATAAAGTTGAGTACTTTATTTATGGTTAATCTTTTACTACAGTCCATTCCGTAATGTACGGTGATTCTATCCTAGATCATTCGTATGAGATATAGGAATGGAGGCACCTTGTATGATGTGATCATATAGGATTGGCCATGATCTATATGAATCTCACACCAAGATCCGTTTACCAATGAGATTCATATATTTCAACTAATGATGGCTATATGTGGGTGATCTTATTCTTGAGTGTCTTATTGACTCCTTCAGGTTAGATCGTGGTCTTTGATATTTCATGGGTGAGGTCGGATACATTTCCTGCTCAATATACTCAGTATGTTGGGATTACGGTTTGGTTTATGGCTGGGAAGGTTTGTACACAATAGTGAAATCCACTATTTCTTGTGAGAAGTAGATGGTAGTTCCCTTAAGGGCTGATTCGGTGTTTGGACAATATGAGTGCTCTCCTTTTTCTGTGAGGAAATAGGATATATTTTTTATCATAGAATCAACAGTACTTAAAGATTATATGTAATTAGAGGGGTATAATGGATATTATGACCCATATCTAATTAAGAACTACTATGGAGGATCACACAATGTGTAATAGCTATATATATGGACATCGAGTTGTATCGGTCTATGTAAAAGCGTCTACAGTTGAGAGAGTGCAGCTTCGGGTTTTTAGTGGAATAACACCGAAGTTCATAATTAAGGAATATTAATAAAAGAGTTTAATTAATGATTCCGAGGATTATTGGAGCTCAAAATACTGTAGGTCCATTAGGTCATCTTACTAGCCCGATCGATTTAGGTAACAAGGGTCAGGTTAATTGATTGGATTGTCCAACTAATTGTGTTACAAAAGTGACACGTATTTATTCAGGAATTAATTGAATAATGGGATTATTTATTTAACTAATGATAAAGATTATGTTAATTAAATTATTAGGTTATTTAATTGTGTAATTAATCATTATTTGGAGGATGTTGATTGATTTTTTATTTTTAAAGAAAAGATAATATGATGATTATTTTAATTTTATTAAATCAGATATTTAATTTTTTAATTTAAAGAGTTTGAATTCAAAATAAATTGATTAATATCTTTAAAGATATGAGATATCTTAAAAGATTGGAATTGATTAGTTTTGTCAAAACATAAATATATGTTTATATGATATATTCGTTTTAACTATTTAATAAGATAAAACAAAATCAACACAAGAAAGAGATGCACATGACACACCATCAGTTATTCAATTTGCATTTGGCGCAAATTGTTGTGATTGAATTATTTGATAAGAACACATACAGTGTTTGCATAGGATGCAAACTTGTGTGTGTGTGACTCAAAAAAAAGATATACATATTAACATTAAAGAAAAAAAGTACATTGTTTTTATTTTATTATTTTGATCAAATTCTTGCTCTATTATCAAAAAAGGTGCTAGAGAAATAAAATCATATATTATATATATTTTTTGATTTTAAAAACTGAAACACATCAGTCAATATAAGTTTTGCATGAGATATAATTTATGTGTCCATGAGATGCAATTTATGTATGCATGAGATCAATACACCAAATTGAGAAGAAAGTGTTTCTTCAAGTCTTTTCTCTACATCCTCCATTCAAGTTCCTGAGACGTGACGTGCCCACACGCAGTTACCAATCCGGGGAGATAGTGAGGAAGATCGAGTGGTTCAGACAGAAGCACATCGTAAAGTGAAGGAGCCTCCAAACGTTGGTAAGATTGGTGGTTCAGACAGGAGCATATCGTAAAGTGAAGGAGCCTCCAAACGTTGGTAAGATTTTCTTCTTCTGATTATATTGATTACAATTTCCTGTGTATACATATTATATATATGAGTTCTAAAAATAATTACGATCCCAAGTTCACTGGTCCAAGATACAGATTATGATTCTTATTAAAAAATTTAAGAACTTACTTCCGCTGCGTGACCGGTGAACGGGGTTCCAACAGTTGGTATCAGAGCTAATTTATTTTTCGGAACATGAAAATATTTTAGATGCTCTTATATGTAGGAATGTGTAGGCACCATCTATATTATTGTATGAATGTTTATAATTAAATTAGTCAATTTAAACATGGTTGATCGTAAATTTTTATGGTACTGTGGATTTAGGGTTTATGGGTTGTATAATTTTTATTTTATTTATTTGTACTGTTATTGTATTGTAAATAAATATAATTTTAATCTGTAAACGAAGGAACTGGAAACAAACACGATGCCAAACACTATTCATCGACTTTTCACTGGTACTGTTCACGGCACCGTTAACATCGTCTTGCACGGTTCCGTTGGCAATTGTTGCCTAGTGCGTTCTGTGAGGATTTCCTGTTTCAGATTCATGAGATGAATCGGAGTGACCTGAAGAGGCTTGATTTTTTTTTGAAGTTACAAGAAGACCAAGGAATGCCTTGGGGGAATATTTGTAATTTTAGATTCTAAGTTTTTTGGTTAAATAATCTACAGTACTCGATCACTTATTGTATGCTTTATATTATGTAATGATAAAAGAATTGTCATGCATACGTCTGTATTTAGATTAGATGTGCCTACACTAATATATTTGATATATCATACATGCATCATAGCCTAATATTTATGTATTTTTTTTAATGTGATTAAAATGGGCAATATACATAAATGGCTATGAATAATGAGATTAGTTTTTTAATGGTTAGAAAATTTGGCAATTCTCATTAATTTTAATCTAGTTATTAAAGAGTTTAATAAGTTCGATTAAAAGGGTCATTTATTGTAATTAGGATTAATATGATTAATAACCTAATAAAAATAAACTGAATAAAGTGTTAGAGTTTTAATACCTTAAACTTGGTAAAAACTAACATAATAATCTGACCTTAGTAAATAGTTTACAAGGGCTTAGATTATTCACTAATAGATTTGATTCTTAATTGTTAAAAATCATTAATTAGTTAATTAGAATTTGTTTCTAATTAGTTAATGCGCTAGATAACTTGATTAAAGTTAGTTTTTTATTCCTGTAGAGTCTAGGTGTATTAACGGTTAATAGAAAGCCCTAATTTTAAAATAGTGAGTGGGAGAGAGATATTTCACATATGTATCTCGTGGTCTCCATCATTAGTTCAACACCGTGAGATCCGAGTAGGGCCTCGTGAAGGCTTTGCTTTAACCCTCCCTAAGGAGGGTTTCCACAAAGGTCAATACTAAGGTTGACTTCCTAACGGATAGGATTTCTGAGGATATTTAGGGATTGACCGGCCCTAAGGTGACATTTCTCGAGTTAAGCTCGTGAGATCTGAAATGGTGGGTTACACTCACGAAGGTTTTGATTAAGTTTGTTAATTAAAAACCTGACAAAATAAACTATGGTTGAATGATATGGAATAAGAGTTATTCTAGAGTATCATTTGATTGAGAATGTCTATGTCCAACATGCAAAGACTTGACTGACCCTAAGGCGGCGTTTCTTTGTGGTATGTTGGATTGTCGTGGTATAGTAACTAGTTTAGGGTAGTTCTAGTTCGTTAAACATGTTCATGCATCATGTTTAAATTTATACCAAAGCACTCGTGCTTATTTTAAATAAATAACTGAATGAATGTTTTATTTTATTTCAGCAATTATGTCTTCTGCATTACTTCAAATTCTCACAAACGACAAATTAACTGGTGATAACTACACTAGGTGGAAACTTAACATTAATGCAATATTGGTCACCAAACACCTCAAGTTTGTGCTTACGGAGGAATGTCCTCCTACGCCTACTATCAATGCCATATGAACTGTTCGTGAGGCAAACAAGCGATTGGTCTCATCTGATGAGAAGGCCCGAACATATTTGTTGGCTTCTATGACAAACGTGCTTGTCACAAAGCATGAAGCAATGACTTCAGCATTTGAAATCATGGAGTCATTGTAAGCTATGTTTGGGCAGCCCTCAGAGAAAAAGCGACACGAAGTTGTTTGTTTCGCAATGCTCGCTCACATGAAGGAAGGTACATCAGCTAGGGAACATGTTCTGAGCATGATGTCCTACTTCAACAAGGTAGAATTAATGGCGGGGCCATTGACAAACTCAGTCAAGTTAGCATCATACTAATGACTCTTCCAAAGAGTTTTGATCAGTTTATGAGTAACTACGTGATGAACAATTTAAGATTCAGTCTTACACAGTTGTTCAATGAGCTAACTACCTTTGAGTCCTTGACTAAGGACTGCAAGGGCAAGACCGGTGAGGTAAGTGTTATCGAACCATCTTTCTCCAATAATATGAAGAGGAAGAGGTCTGCTGGGAAGGCGAAGGGTAAGCCCAAACCCAAGAAAGTCCAAAATAAGAAGAAGTCCAAGAAAGGTAAATATGATTTACTTGTTTTTGAGTCTTGTTTAGTGGAATATGATTCTTCACCCTAGATAGTTGATTCGGGGGCAACTAACCATGTTTGTTCTTCTTTGCAATAGACTGATTATTGGACATAATTAGATGAGGGAGCCTTCTTAATACGTGTGGGGTCAGGGATGTCATGTTGGCATGAGCAATGGGTGTAATATTGAATGTACACATCACCGACAAGTAAGGCAATCCCTTAGAAGGATAGCCAAATAGGCATCCGAGCTGGAAATTAGAAGACACCATCCAAGACATCTTTAAGGAACAAGAACTGAGTAAGTCTGAACATGGGTACTCTGTACATTATACTCTACTCGGGACAGCATAAGAAACCCGAGTAAAGAAGTTTAGCATACAATTCACATATGTGAAAAGACCCGGGAATCATGCTCCAATATGTAAAACCTCTGTGTCAAAAAGAGTTTCTAGAAGGATAAAACACCAAACAAGAAACGAATCCCAAATTAGGCAGTAACTCTACTATTCTAAAAGACTACACGCCGATAAGGAAATAAGTCCTAAAAGGACTATGCCACTAGAATCCCATTCAGATTCAAACTCGATCTTTACAAGGTCTCCGAAATAGGAAAGAAGATAAAGACGACTTAATTAAGGTTCTATACGCATATAAATAGTCCCCTAATATCATTATAATAGAGAGCATGATATAGAAAGGTGTGAGATATATTCAAAAAGTAATCATTGCAAGAGAGAGGCAAGAGAGATCGAGTGGTGTAATTCTTTGTTTAAATAGTGGATTTGACTTGGTTGTGCATTCAACCACCCAAGGATGTTTCTCTGATCATCAGAGTTTTACCATGTAAACTCATGTCATTATTACTTCAATTGCATTCTCTTTCTCTTTCTCTTTCTATAGGTCATAACCAAATCCATTATTGTTGACTTTCTCATGAATCAAGAAATCGAGGTCAATAATTGGCACAACAAGGAGGGGTTGAACCTTCGATCTGATTAAGCAATGGTTGGTACTGGAAGTAAAGACAGTTCCAAGGACATTCGGAAATCTCCAGATAATGCTCATATAGGCGGGACAACTCAGGATCCAACCGATATTCCTGGCTAGTATCCAACAAGTCCTTCATACTAGCGAGGATATAGCCTATCATTTTTATGATGCACTGCAACAGCTACTAACAGATGCGATGTAAGAAGGAATATATCTATTGGCCGCGGGAGAGGTGTATCCGCCAAACAATCTATCACCTCCTAGGCTCCGATCGGTTGTAGTTGGGACGGAACCAGGTGCACCAATATCCGTTAGGAACTCTGGACAAATCAAACCAGACTGAGGGTATGACACGTAACCAGTACAGGGATCATGAAATGCCTGTAGAGGAACGGCCACACTAAAGGCTAAGCCATAGTCAGGCGGGCCATGAAAGGCACCGTAAATATGACCGAAGTAGAGATCGGTCATCATCATCAGAGGATATTGATCGACACCATCGTAAACATCATCGTGGGACCATACGCTTAAAAGATTTGGTTCATGAGACTCTAGGATAGATGAAGAGAAGCTAAAAAAAGGTATGACAATCACTCGACAGTTTAACCATCACGAAGAGCCGTTGGGCGATAGAGATGTCGTGATTCAGAGCTTGACCCAAGAAGTCGAGAACAACAGGCGTCAAATAGACACGTTGATTAGGCGATACAGATATAATGAGCTGTCTGACGATGATTCCATTAGCCCTTTTATTAGAAACATCATGCGAACACCATTCCCGGAGAGATTCAGGATGCCACACATGAAACAATTTAAAAAGTATAGAGATCCAAAAGAGCATGTCAGACGATATAAGAGTGCCATGGCCCAGTATGCCCACAACTCATCCTTTGATGTGCCTTAACTTCCCACAAACCCTCGGGATACTGGTTCAAGATGGTTTAGGAGATTGCCTCCTGCAAGTATTGGGAGTTTTAGTGAGTTGTCAGAAGCTTCTCAAGACAATTTGTAGGGAATGTGCACAGGAAAAAACTGGTGGATTACCTTTCTCAACTGAAGCAAGGGAAAGACGAGTCGTTAAAGAAGTATCTAGGAAGATTCGGCCAGGTGGTTTCAGAAATTGACAGTGCGAATGACGAAGCAATAATCGATAAATTCATAAATAACTTACAAAATGGGTGACTATTTTTTGACCTAAGATGGGTTCGTCTATCTAGATACGCAGATATGATGGGTATGACATGTGGATACGCTTAGGCGGAAGAAAAAGAGTTGGCAACAGGAGGCTTTTACATGTACGGGGAGAGACCCGAACATAAGGATGTCGAGTCAAAGTCACAAAACCATAAAGGGAAACAAAAAGGAAATAGCAAAGAAAGAAGCAAAGATGGGGGAAGTGGACGTAATGCTGACCAAACCAGGGAAAAATTTCATGGAAAATATACGAACTACACCCCGCTTTAAAAAAGACAGGAAGAGATCATGGCAATACTAAAAGAAAAGAATCCAGTAAAGGAGCCACGTCGGCAGTCCCAATATGCTCGGTGAGACACAATGAAATAATGTAGGTTCCATAAGGAAACCTGACAAAAGACCTCCAAATGTTACCAGCTCAGAGACTATAAAGAGACCCTCATTCGAGAAGGACATATGTAAGATATAACCCTAAAGAAAGATTAGAACTTAGAAATTTAGAAAGAGATTAAGACAGTAGATCATAATTCTAGTCGGAACAAAAGGGATAGTCCCGATGTGAATGGAGTGATACAGACCATCTTCGGAGGACCTTCAACCAAGAGAGGTAAACGAGAACGGACTTTGGAAATCTGGGAAGCGGTGGAAGAAAGACAGAATTTTGACATTAACTCCATCGAGCCCGATCCAAAGAGGATAAAGAAAGGATGGGACCCAATAATATTCACTAAAGCTGACTCACATGGGGTTGACGTCTGACCGAATGACACTCTCTTCTCATAAGTGCCCGAATTTGTCATTGAGAAGTCAGGAGAATTTTAGTGGACAATGGAAGCTCGACATACATTTTCAATATGGTTGTTTATGATCAGCTCAGATTGGATCGAAAGGACTTACAACCTTTCCATACCCCACTCAGAGGATTTGGGGGAATCGAGGTTAGGTCTCTCGGAACAGCGAAGCTGACCGTAAAGATCGGAGTAGCTCCTTGCCAAAAAAAAGTTTTACTCAACTTTGTGGTGGTAGATCTGGACAACTGGCCTTATAATGCGTAACTAGGTTGATCTTTCCTGAATAAAACAAAGACGGTAACATCTACCTACGCTCTGATGATCAAATTCCCAACAGAATGAGGGGTAGAAATAATAAAAGGGTCGCACGAGATGGCCAGAAAAGCTAATCTCTCTGTTTACAAAGAAAGATATAACAGTGAACACCAATTATGTACCTTAACATAACCAGATCAAATCAAACAAGAAGAATCATTGTTGTTCAAGTTCGATCCAAGGTAAGAATCGGAGACATCAAAGAGTGAACCAATAGAGGAAGTGGTCTTAATGGAAGATTGAACTAGCATAGAATTGAATCCTCAAGATCTTCCAATAAAACAACGAATGTGAATCACCTTAGAGTGTGGGCTCCTTTTCTTTAAATTGTATACCTGAGGATGGAAACAAACAAAATCTTTTTCTTTTTTAGTCACAATAATCCTTCAAGAAGAAAAACAAAGAACGTTAGGTCACTTGTGAATTATTAATCAATTTAATTGAAACTCGCATGAACCTTGGTTCGATGTTATACATAAAACCTGTTAATTTAAAGGCTACTGGTGCACTATCGAAAACAAAACGTTCTTTCTTCCTTTTCCTCTTTGCCGAATTTTCACATCTATCTTTAGAGTTGGAAGAATTTATCTAGAGCAAGAACTAGATTCTTTACACTTAAAATCCTCTCTCAGCCGAATTTTACTCTTAGAAAACTTGCCTTGGCCGAATTTTCTCTTAGTAAAATTTGCCTTGGCCGAATTTTCTATTAGTAAAATTAATGGTTGACCAAATTCCTCTATAGGAATATATATAGGTGTCCAAATCCTCTCCTAAGGAGGGATTTACTTGGTGACCAAGAATCCTTTTCAAAGAAGAAATTTTTTCTACACCAAGACTCCTAACCCTACTCAAAGGTGTATTTATTCAATAACGAATTACTGAATATAAATTAAATTGTGACTAAATAAAAAACTTCCTAATTTGACCAATTGTCAATTAGAGTCCTAATAGAAATCAAATACTTCCTAATTTGATTAAATAAATAAACTCATTTTATTTATCTGCTTATCAAATATAGTATTCGATACTTATCATATTACCAACAATAATATGACACTAGGAGACCTACTGTAGTTTGACTTTTAATTAAATAATTAATTAATTAACATATTAATAAAATTCCGTTTAATTAAATAAAAAATTAACAATAATATAATAAACTAGTATATTTAGCCTTACCGCCCAAGTCCATTAATGGGCGTATATATATATATATATATATATATATATATTTTAAATCCATTAGTCCTTAATAAAAAGGTCAACGTGCGAACTAGACCCATTCGTACTAAAAGAAACAAGTTCACATGCCTTAGTACAATTCTAGATGGACCATAATCAGTCCGGTAGAATATGTCAAGTGATACATGCAAGTTCGTGAGAATTGGGGATCTTGGCGGGCTATCTAAATTTAAGCTCCAATAGACATAACCTAATCACAATCAACAGATGACTCACTTAGGTCCGATCTATTAATTTTAGTTCATTCCACTAAAGAACTAAAATTGAACTCTTAAATAATGATAGAATAAGTTAATGTTCCTTATCCATACCCTAGAAAATCATAGTGGAGATAGTGTATCCTCGTAAAGAATACTAGTAATCACCAAGAGCTCATAGGCCGCCTATAGCTCTCCAAGTTACCATATTTACTCATATGACCACATTTTATGCTTGGATATTTTGACTTTTATTTCAATAGACAGTATTGAAAACTTATAGTTAAGATTTAATATCTAATACCTCAAAATATCCATACGATGATTTTTTACTTTCATTTAATAAAAGGAGACACGATGTCCATAACTATAAATGAAGTCCTCTGTCGATTAACAAATGAATACTATAAAATTATCGTGGATAGACTCTGCTATATAATCGTACTCATTGATAGCTCAATTGATAACACTTGCAACCGTAAGTCCATCATTTATCTCAGGATTGAGATAGACTCTCCGACTGTCTTCAAGTAAAAACTTTTATCCATTGACGGTTCTGGATAAAGTATTTCAATGTGATCATATTCAATGCGCCAAGTGCACTAGTTTCTTTCGCCCAAAGACACCACACTTTGATGATTTTAGACTCATCATAACACATTTGATCCCACCAAAATGCTAGCAAAAGAATCTAAAACTTTGACAAGATAAAGGTGCCCAACCTTTATCTTAAGTTGTGGATATTTTTCAATACTAACTAAAGAATTGTGTCTACCTCATACATATCCAGATGTACCAACAATTCTTCTTTCCTCATAGTCTTTTGACCTTACGATTACTTACTTTTGACAATTATAACAATTAAACTACAAATGCTATCAGATTTGTTAAATTAGAAATCACTTTATTAATATAAAAATATTGTCAAATACACTATTATACTCTTGCCATCGAGCAAAATCCCAACAATATTAATGCTAAACATTTATTGGCTCTTGTGTCTTTGATCGTGAACGATCTTTTGGTCATCTTATCTTCCAAATAAAATTCACAAGTTGGTAGATCATCAACCTTTAAGTCACTTAAAGGTCCATCACAAACTTATCTTTTGATTCAGTTAAGGTTAATATGACCTAGGCGCAAATGCCATAGGTAGGTTTCATCGTTTGATAATTTTACCTTTTTTTTATTAGGTTCCGTTGATTCCGTGTCTAACTTATGAGAGATGTTTCTATGCAAGTAGAATAAATTATTTTCCTATGTACCTTTGCAAACAAATATGTTATTCTTACTAATAATGAAACCTTTATTTAAAGTAACCGAATATTCAAATTTATTTAAACAAAAAACTGAAATTAAATTACTCTAGAATTGAGGTACATAATTAACGTCCATTAAATCTAAATGCTTATAAGAAGCTAAATTAATTCTAATATCTCCCATTGCGATGGCAGAAACCAATGCTATTTTTGTCTAAACGCAAGTTGAATTCATTCTCATTCAGTCTATTCATTTCATAGATCACGTGTAAATAACAACAAACATGATTAATGGCTCTAGAGTCTATGATCTAGGAATGTGTAGAATCTGTCAGAAAACATGTTTCAAGATAATTCATACTACCTTTTTTTTCCTTGTTCTGGGACTTTGGGCAATTTATTTTCAAATGTCCCTTTTCATCATAAAGGATACAGTTCCCTTTGATCTTGGTTGTTTTCTTGGTCTCCCTTTTGGTAGGCCCAAGTTGCTTTTCCTTTTGTTGTTTCTTGACCTTTTTACGGGTCTTAACAATTGTAACTTTACCAACCGTATGAATCTCTTGACTCTTGCCTTTCATAAGGTTTTTCTCAGTGGCTTGAACATCTTGCATTAGGCCTTGCAAGGTGTATTCCTTATTGTACAAGGTGTAGTTCAACTTGAACTGACAAAAAGAATTTGATGGTGAGTTGACAATTCAATTTTCTCTCACCATCTATCTAACCACCATTGAGTTCAACAATGTTTAGATATGTTATGGCTTTCATTATGTGGTCTTTCACACCCTGTCTAGGTTTCATCCTAAGATATATGAAAGCAGTCACTGCCTCTCTCTTAGTCATCCTGGACTTCATATCAAACATCTCCGCCAGAGACATCATTATATCAGTAGTCTTCATTCCATCATGTTGCTGTTGCAACACGTCAGAGATTGTGGCAATAATGTAACATTTGGTCATCTCATATGAGGCCTTCCATTATTGATACTTGTCTCTTTGTTCCTCAGTAGATTCGTTAGTAGGAGATGTTGGTTTAGGGGTACACAAAATAAACTTATTTTAGCTCGGAACAACAACCCAATTTCCTCTTTCCGTGTAACGTAATTATCACCATTTAAAATATTATCATTTAGGAAGTTGATTAGGGATAGGGTCATGATTTATAAATAATATCAAAATTTATATAAGTAAACAATCATGATAAAGCACTTTCGAATATTTAACATAAGCTAAATAGAATAATTCAATAGTGGTCCAACACCTATAAATATTACGCTTCCTTTGGGAGTTCACAGGTCCCACCTAATTGTTAAAATAACAACCATCATTTTCAATTGTAGCCTTGCGATTTCATTAAAAAGAAATCTTGGGAGGATATCAATTAAATCACATTAAGTGTGTTACCAAGTTATCGACCTTCAAAATACTCCCTCATAAAAATCCCTCCTTTGAGAGTAGATTTCATTTGAGTCAATTGTCTAGTCTATCCTTGTAAGGAAGTATCTTGCTAAATTCAATTCAAGGATACCAATTGGGGGGTTATAACGCGGAACATAAAGCTCAACTAAACTTGAAAAAAATAGGTGTTCCAAAACACCTTCTCCCACTCAATTATTTGAGGCATGTAACTGAATTCCATAGAATGATTTACCTAGTTATCTATATGCCAATTAGATACCTAAACCATTCAATGCATGTTCATATCAAAAGAGGCATATGTGTGACACTCTCATTCTATATGACATGTTATCAGACAATGACAAACATTGAAAGATTTATGGAAAAGTAATTAGCCACAATTTTGGTCCATCCTAGAAAAGCAAGTAAATTACATTTGTTGTTATATACAAAAACCCTAATCCTAACATGGCGAACAAGTCTTCAATCGGCCATCTGTCCAAAGGTCTCATGTCCGGGTACTTACTTGCCCCAGGCCTTGTGCGGTTGCCCTGTGCGCAGCACTCTTGCTGCCACTCCATGGGTGTGCGCATGGGCACAACCATTGTATGGGTGTGCACTGCCGTACCATAACAAGTGTAGCTGCATGCTCCGTCGCGTGCATACTTTTGCCTTGGTACGCCTGGGCTACCTCAGGTTACTCATTTGCTACTTTCTCTTCTTCTAATTCTTCAACTTTCGAGTCTACGAGACTTGAATATATTACAACATATTTTTTTATATTACAAAAATAAAATAAAAAAAACTTAGCAACTACCAAAAAGGAAATCATGGCGATGATAGGCCACTCATCTTGTTACAAACCCAAAAGAAAAATACATTGAAATTCTAGGACCAAAATCAAGCAATAACAATTCACATTATAAAAACATATATATGAATAACTAGTGTGCCATCTCTTTCTAAAACATGCATATTTTCAATAAAAATAAATAGATCCACGTATATATATACATTAATTAATCACGGGTACAACTTCAGAAAAATATTCGTTAAAATAATGGACCTTAACCCTTTATTAATTAACATATAAATAAAGGGTATCGTACCTTTTTCACATGACGATTGATGTTGCATCGAATTGAATCTGTAAGATCTTCCAATCCAAACATGAACGTGAATCACCTAGGTGTGTGGGCTCCCTTTCTTTTAATCGTGTACCTGAGGTTGGAAAACAAAAAACCTTTATCTTTTGTTAGTCACAATAATCCTCCTATAGAAAAATAAAGAACGATTGGTCACTTGTGAATTCTCAATCTATTGGTTGAAACTTGCGTGAACTCGATTCGATGTTGTACATGAAACTTTTTTATGTAAAGGATACTAGTGCACTATCGAAAACAAAAACGTTCCCTCTTTCTTTTTCTAAGCTAGGCCGAATTCTTCACACAATAGTTGGATGAAGTTTTTTTTTATTAAGGAAACAAAAATAATAAAAAACAAACTCTCACACAAGAACTTAGGGCTTGGCTGAATTCTCAATAGGTATATATATAGGTGGCTTAATCCTCACACAAGGAAGATTTGTGTAGTAACCGAAAATCCTCTAACAAGGATGATTTGTTTTCCACCACAACACCCATCAAGTTTTGGATTTCTATCCTATTCTAACTTACTAGTGTATTATCTAAAAACTAGTTATTGAATGCCAATTAAATTGTGACTTTAGCTAAACTTCCTAATTTTGCTAACTATTGATTAGAGTTTTGATAGATATCAAAAACTTCCTAATTTGAATAAATAAATAAATTCCTTTTATTTATCTACTTATCAAATAAAGTCTTTGATACTTATCATTCTACCAACAATAGTATGACACTAGAAGACCTTCTCCTACTGAAAAAAAGATTTTGACTTTTAGTTAAATAATTAATTAATTTCTATTTAATTAAATAATAAATTAAAACAATATACTAGGCTAATAATCCTATCCATGCCGCCAAAGCATAATGTATGGATAAAATATTGCTTTTCTATTTTATTAAATATATTGAATTTAATAAAAAATCCATATGTGAACTAGACTCATTCTTACTATAAAGAAACAAATCCACATGCCTTAAATTAATACATAAATATAATTCAAACAGCCCGTTTAATAAAAATGTACAAATTATATTCTTAATGTATTAATGGAATGCTAATCGCACCCCATTAGGGTCGTCCTAGGATTCCCACTTCTCTGGCTGCCTATACCAGGTACTTGAAGAGTTACCACGTGTCTTGTTCACACATGACCACACCTCTTAAAAATTTTTGGATTCCGAAATCCAAAAACAATTCTAGATGGACCCATAAATTGGTCTGGTAGAGTATATTAAGTGATCAATGCAAGTTTGATCGGGGATCGCGGATCTTGAGGGCTATCTGAATTTAAGCTCCAATAGATATAACCTAATCACAATCAACAAATGATTCACTTAGGTCCAATCTATTAATTTTAGTTCATTCGACTAAAGAACTAAAATTGAACACTTAAATAAAGATAGAATAAGTTAATGTTCCTCATTCATACCCTAGACGATCTTACTGGAGATAGTGTATCCTCGTGAAGAATATCAGTAATTGCTAAGAGCTCATAGACCGCCTATAGATCTCCTAGTTAACATATTTATCCATTTGACCACATTTTGAACTTGGATACTTTGACTTGTCCAGAAGCCATATTTCAATGGACACTATTGAAAACTTAACGTTAAGATTTAATATTCAATACCTTAAAATATCCATATGATGATATTCTACTCACATTTAATAAATGGTGCCACTATGTCCGTATTTATAAATAAAGTCCTCTATCGAATAACAAATGTATACCACCAAACTAACGAGGATAGACTATGCTTTATATTCGTACTCATTGATGGTTCAAATGATAACACTTGTAACCACAAGTCCATCATTTATCTCAGGAATGAGATAGACTCTCCGATTGTCCTTAAGTGAATACTTTTATCCATTGACAGTTTTGGATAAAGTATTTCACTATGATCTTATTCAATACACCTAGTGCACAAGATTCTTTTGCCTAAAGACACCACACTTTGATGATTTTAGACTCATCATAATACATTTGATCCCACTCAATGCTAGCAAAAGAATCTATAACTTTCACAAGGTAAAGGTGCCTAACCTTTATCTTAAGTTATGAATATTGTTCAAGACAAACTAAGGAATTGTATCTACCTCATACATATCCAGATGTACGAACAATTCTTTTTTTCTCCTAGTCATTTGACTTTATGATTATTTACTTTTGACAATTATATTAATTAAACTATAAATGCTATAAAATTTGTTAAACTAGAAATCACTTTAATAATATGAAAGGATTGTCAAATACATTATTACACTCTTGCTGTTGACCGTAATCCTAACATTTGGTTCCTATTACTTTCAAAGATTTCAACTTGTTGGGTTTGAGTTTCCTAGAGGTTGTTGATATAGACTTGTTTTTGGCTATGGGTTTTGATGATTAGAAATCTTGTTCTTTCCCAATTTTAAATTATTAGCTCCACAAAACAAAAACACATGAGTAAAAGGAAATCATGTGAGTATTAGATAACAATATACACAAAAAAAAGACATATGACAAAATAATGAATGAAAAATGCATAAATGTTCCTTTTAAGCTTATAGGTATATTTTTCCAAAATCAACAAATGCATTTAAAAAAATTATAATCCTAATCGTGAAGTGTTAGGATTATGCTCGATAGCAAAACTATAATAATGTTTTTGACATTATTTTCTTATTAATAAAGTGATTTCTATTTTAACAAATCTTCTAGCATTAATAGTTTAATTATTATAATTGTCAAAAGTAAATAATCATTAGGTCAAAAGACTATGAGAAAAGAATAATTGTTCATACATCTAGATATGTATGAGGTAGACATAATTTTTTAGTTAGTCTTGAATAACATTCACAACTTAAGATAAAATGTTGGGCGCCTTTATCTTGTCAAAGTTGTAGATTCTTTTGCTAGCATTTGAGTGGGATAAAATGTGTTATGATGAGTCTAAAATCATCAAAAGGTGGTGTCTTTAGGAAAAAGAATTTAGTGCACTAGGTGCATTGAATAGGATCAAAATGAAATACTTTATCTAAAACCGTCAACGGATAAAAGTTTAATTTGAAGACAATCGGAAAGTCTATCTCAATCCTGAGATAAATGATGGACTTATGGTTGCAAGTGTTATCATTTGAGCTATCAATGAGTACGATTATATAGCATAGTCTATCCTTGATAGTTTGGTGGTATTCATTTGTTAATCGATAGAGGACTTCATTTATAAATATGGACATCGTGGCTCCATTTATTAAATGAGAGTAGAATACCATCATATGAATGTTTTGAGGTACTGGATATTAAATCTTAACGTTAAGTTTTCAGTAGTGTCTATTGAAACATTGCTTCTGGACAAGTCAAAATATCCAAATTCAAAACGTGGTCATATGAGTTAATATGTTAACTTGGAGAGCTATAGGCGGTCTATGAGCTCTTTGCGATTACTGGTATTCTTCTTCAGGATACACTTTCTCCTTTAAGATTTTCTAGGGTATGAATGAGAAATATTAACTTATTCTATCTTTATTTAAGAGTTCAATTTTAGTTCTTTAGTGGAATGAACTAAAATTAAATAGATTGGACCTAAGTGAATCATTTGTTGATTGTGATTGGGTTGTGTCTATTGGTGCTTAAATTTAGATAGCCTGCCAAGATCCCCCATCCACACGAACTTGCATGGATCACTTGATATATTCTACCAGACCAATTTAGGGGTCCATCTAGAATTTTATTAAGGCATGTGAACTTGTTTCTTTTTGTAAGAATGGGTCTAGTTCACATGTGGACTTTTTTATTAAGGTCCAATGGATTTAATAAAATAAAATAAAAATATATGGCCTATATACATGTGTTGGACAGCAAGGCTAATAAGAATAGCTTAAATTAATTTTTTTATTTTTATTATTTAATAAAATGGAAATTAATTAATTTGTTGATTAATTAATTATTTAATTAAAAGTAAAAATCTTTTTCCTAATAGGAGTTGGTGTCCTAAATTTATACTATTGTTGGTAGTATAATTAATATTAAAGACTATATTTGATAAGTAGATAAATAAAAGGAATTATTTATCTAATCAAATTAGGAAGTCTTTAATATGGTTACAAATATACTATTAAGTTGGATTATGAGTCTTGGTATAGGATAGCATTCATTTACAAAAGGATTTTTAACCACCAAGTAAATCTACCTAAGGAAATGATTCTTAACTACCAAGTAAATCCTTCTTAAGAAAGGATTTGTGATCCTAATACATATCCAATGAAATTTCGGCCAGCCCATATATATATATATATATATATATATATATATATATATAAATAGGATAGAATTCCTTTTAGATAAGGATTCTTAACTACCAAATAAATCCACCTAAGGAAAGGATTCTTGTCAACCAAGTAAATCCTTCTTAGAAGAGGATTTATGATCCTATATATATACGTATGTTAATTTCGGCCAGCCTAAGTTTTCCTATGAGATGAATTTCGGCCATGCTAAGCGATTTTCAACAAGAGAATTGGCCCTAGCAAGAGAGAATTTTGAGGGAGAAAAATTTGTTTTTTACTCTGGACAAAATTCGACCAACTCATAGAGATAGTGTGAATTCGGCCAAGAAGAGAAAAAGGGGAACGGTTTTGTTTTCGATAGTACACTAGTATCCTTTGCATCAAAAGGGTTTTGTGTACAACATTGAATGAAGGTTCACGCGAGTTTCAATTAAATTGATTGATAATTCAAAAGTGATCAGAAGTTCTTGGTTTTTCTCTTGGAGGATTATTGTGACTAACAAAGAAGGAGATTTTATTTGTTTCCATCCTCAGGTATGCAATTTAAAGAAAGGGAGCCCACACTCCTAAGTTATTTACGTTCGTTATTGGATTGGAAGATCTTACGGATTCAATTAGAGGCTAGTTCAATCTTCACAAAAAAAAGGTACGATACTTTTTATATACATCAATTATTCTTGGGTTAAGATTCTTGTTATTAAAAGGGAAAACTCTTATTAATACACAAACCATAATTTAAATAAATTTTCTCACGCTTTCGTTGCGCATGGACTTTTCCCTACAATTGGTATCAGAGCCTGGTTTTACCCTTGATTAATTAATGTATGTGTTCGTGAATCTTTTTATTTTTATTGTATATATGCATGTTTTAGAAAGAGATGACACTTTAGGTATTCACATATATATTTACATTGGAATGTATGGATATATATTTGTTTTATATGTGGTTTGTTCTTGCTCAATTTTGGTCCTAGAATTTCAATGTATTTTGTTTTGGGATTGCAACAAGAAGGGTGGTCTATCATCGCCATAATTTCCTTCTTGGTAGTTTCTAAGTTTTTTTTTTTTTTTTGGAATAAAAAAAAGCTGCAGTATTTTATTATTTAAATTCTTCCATAATACATTCAAGTTTCAAAGACTCGAAGCTTTGAATAATTAGAGCAACCGAAACAAGTTTGGGACCTTGCAAGCCGTAACAACGAACGTGCGTGCAAAGAGCGCGCAACCACGTTTGTTGTGGCATGGGCTGCGCACGGCAGCCCTTTGGTAGCCATGAGCTGCGCATGGCAGCCCTTTATAGGTTTGTGGCATGCACACACCCATGGGTAAGGGCGAAGGGTGTGCATGCCCATGGGAGGTAGACGAGGGAGTCCGAACAATGAAGGTCTAGTGAAGACTTGTTCGCCAAGAAAGGAGTTCTTGTATTCCAAGATATATGTAATTTACTTGTTTTTCTAGGATGGACCAAAATTGTAGCTATTTATATTTTGTAAATATTGCAATGTTTGTCATTGTTTGATAACATGTCATATAGAATAGGCTTGCCACTCATATATCTCTTTTGGTATGAACATGCATTGAATGGTTTAAGTATCTAAATTGGCATCTAGATAACTTGGTAAATCATTCTTTGGAATTCTATCACACGCTTTAAACACTTGAGTGGGAGAAGGTGTTTTGGAACACCTACGGCCTCCAAGTTTAGTTGAGCTTTATGTTTTATGAATAACCTCCCAAAAGGTATTCATGAATGGAATTTAGCAAGATACTTCTTTACAAGGATAAACTAGACAATTATCCCAAACAATATCTACTCCCAAAGGAGGGATATTCGTGAGGGATTATATTGAATGTCGATAACTTGGTAACACACTCAATCTAATTTTATTAATATCCTCCCAAGAGTTCTTGTTAATAAAATTGCAAGGCCAAAATAGAAAACGTTGGTTGTTATGTTAACAATTAAGTGGGACCTAGGCTAAATAGTAAATGGTGCGTACTCCCAAAGGAGGTGTGACATTTATGGGTGTTGGATCACAATTGAATTTTTACCATTGAATTATTTTATTTAATTCAAGATAAATATTAAAAAATGCTTTATCATGATTATTTACTTATATAATTTTTTTAATATAAAGAAATCGTAGCCCCATCCCTAATCAATATCCTAAAAGATAATACTTTAACTGATGATAATTATGTCACATGGAAAATGAACATTGGGTTGTTATTGCAAGCTGAAAAACATAAATTCGTTATGTCTATTCCTTAACCACCAAACTAATGAATCTACTAAAGAGCAAAGAGATGAGTATCAGAGTGGAAGTCTTCAGATGAGATGGCTAAATGTACATTACATTATGGCTATCATCTCCGACGTGTTACAACAGCAACGTTAAGGAATGGAGACTGCCGTTGATATAATGATGTCTCTATAGCAGATATTAGCTATGAGGTATAGGATGACTAAGAGAGAGGTAGTGACTGCTTTCATGAATCTTAGGATGAAACCTGGACAGGCTATGAAAGTCATAGCACATCTCAACATTGCTGAACTGAATGGTGTTGAGATAGATGGTGAGACCAAAATTGACATGATTGTCAACTCACTATCCGATTCCTTTGATCAATACAAGTTGGAATACACCTTGAATAATAAGAAATGCACCTTGCAAGGCCTAATGCAAGATATTCAAAGCACCAAGATAATCCTTGTGAATGGCAAGGGTCAAGAGATTCATATGCTTGATAAGTTGCTACTGTTAAGGACCCGTAAGAAGGTCAAGAGACAACAGAAGAAAAAGCAAATTGAGCCTTCTTAGAAGGAGACCAAGAAAGTAACCAAGATCAAAGGAATGTTTTCTTTTGTAGTGAAAAGGGTCAAAGGAATAGATAAAATAAGAATGAATTCAACTTGCATTTAGGCAATTGAGCGTTGGTGTCTACTAGTGTAGTGGCAGATATTAGAATAAATTTTGATTCTTACAGGCATTTAGTTTTAATAAACATTTATTATGTATCACAATTCAAGAGAAAATTAATTTTGGTCTCTTGTCTAAATAAATTTGGATATTCGGTTACTTTTAGTAAAAGTTTTATTATTAGTAAGAATAACAAATTTGTTTGTAAAGGTACATTGGAAAATGGTTTATTCTATTTGCATGGAAATATCTCTCACTTGTTATACACAGAATCAACGGAACCTAATCATAAAAGAGTAAAATTAACAAAAGATGAAACCTACCTATGGCATTTGTGCCTTTGTCATATTAACCATAATAGGATTAAAAGATTGGTATGTGACAGACCTCTAAGTGACTTAAAGGTTGATGTTCTCCCAACTTGTGAATCTTGTTTGGAAGGTAAAATGGTGAAAAGGTCGTTTACGACCAAAGGCACAAGAGCCATTGAATGTTTAGGTTTGATACACACTGATGTGTGTAGACCTATGAGCATTCAAGCTAGAGGTGGATATGAGTACTTCATCACTTTCACGGATGATCACTCAAGATTTGGCTATGTGTATCTCATGAGACATAAGTTGGATGCTTTTGACATGTTCAAAACATTTAAAGCTGAAGTTGAAAATCAGCTTTAGAAACGCATAAAAATCTTGAGGTCTGATCGTGGTGGAGAATATCTATCTGGTGAGTTTCTGCAATATCTTTTTGATAATGGGGTCATTTCTCATTTTTCTGCACCAGGCACACCTCAACAAAATTGGGTGGCAGAAATGAGAAAAAGAACTCTTTTGGACATTGTTAGGTCTATGTTGAGTTATAAAACGCTCCCTTATTCTTTTTGGGGATATGCTTTACAAACCGCAATGTACATTCTAAATTATGTACCATCTACGTCGGTTCCTAAAACACTGTATGAGTTGTGGACCGCGTGAAAGCCTAGTTTACAACACTTAAGGATATTTGGATGTCCTGCACACGTGTTAAAAGGAAATACAAAAAAGATGGAGTCCCGTTCAGAAACAAGCATATTTGTAGGGTATACAAAAGGAACAAAAGGATATTATTTTTATAGTCCTTCAGATCTTAAATTATTTGTTTCAACAAATGCTAAATTTCTGGAAAAGGACTATATAAATAATTGTATGCCTAAAAGTTGAATTGTCCTCAATGAGCTTTTAGGAGATACAATTTCACAAAAAGGTTTCGCAACCAAGCCCAATTGTAAGTTCCGTACCAACACAAGTTCAACAATTTACCATACCTCGTCATAGTTGGAGGGCTGTTAGACAACCCGATATATACATCGGTCTAGAAGAATCTATCGAGAATCTTTCGGACGACGATGACCACTATACTTATAAGAAAGCAATGGAAGATGTTAATTGTCGCCATTGGCAAAAGGCAATGCAATCCGAAATTGAATCTATGTTCAAAAACAAAGTCTGGTCTCTTGTAGACTTGCCTAAAGGGATAAAACCCATTGGGTGCAAGTGGGTATACAAGCGGAAAAGAGGAATGGATGGAAAGGTGGAAACCTTTAAAGCTAGATTGGTAGCTAAAGGTTATACACAGAAGGAAGGTATCGATTATGACGAAACCTTCTCTCTTGTGGCCATGCTTAAATCCATTAGGATACTCTTATCCATTGCAGCATCTCTAGATCTAGAGATTTCGCAAATGGAAGTCTTGACGAAAGCATTCATATGATGCAACAAGAAAGATTCACTGAAAAGGGCCAAGAGGAAAAGGTATGCAAGTTGCATCCAGATCCTGGAACATAAGGTTCGATCAAGCTGTAAAAAGTTTTGGATTTATTCAAAACCTTGATGAACCTTGTGTATACAAAAGGATTAAAGGTGACAGGTTGGTTTTCCTAGTTCTTTACGTTGATGATATACTACTCATCGGAAACGATGTAGGTGTATTGACATCAATAAAAGAATGGTTAGCAAAAAAGTTTGATATGAAAGACTTAGGAGAAGCAAGTTATATTCTTGGTATCCAAATCATAAGGGATAGAAAGAATAGAACGATTGCATTATACCAGGCCTCATACATAGATAAAATCTTATCTAGGTTTTCTATGCAAGATTCCAAGAAAGGTATGTTACATTTCAGACATGGAATCAAACTTTTTAAGGAACAAGTTCCTAAGAATGAGCATGAAGAGCAATTCATGAGTAGGATTCCATATGCTTTGGTAGTAGAAAGTCTTATGTATGCAATGATCTGTACTAGACCAGATATTTGTTTTGCTGTGGGCATAGTTAACAGGTTTCAATCGAAGCCTGGTCCTGATCACTGGACGACAGTCAAGCATATTTTCAAGTATCTTAGGAGAACGAGAGATTATATGCTTGTATACTCTAGAGGGGATTTAATTCCCATTGGGTATGCAGATTCTGATTTTCAATCAGATTCTGACTCCAGCAGATCAACATCAGGATCTGTATTTACTATTGGAGGAGGGGCAGTCATATGGAGGAGTATCAAGCAATCTTGTATTATTGATTCTACCAAGGAAACCGAGTATGTTGCCGCATGCGAGGCTGCTAAAGAGGCTGTCTGGCTCTGCCAATTCTTGATTGACTTAGAAGTGGTTTCTGATGTGAATTAGTAGATCACTATATATTGTGATAATAGTGGAGCAGTGGTTAATTCGAGAGAACCAAGAAGTCATAAGAGAGGGAAACACATTGAAAGAAAGTATCACCTTCTAAGGGAAATTGTTCATAGGAGTGACGTGATGATTACCAAGATCGCATCAGCAGAAAATCTAGCGGATCCCTTTACAAAGGCTATTCCACAAAAGAGTTTTGATGGGCATCTAGAGAGTATCGAGATGAGAGATATGACACATTTGCTATAGAGCAAGTGGGAGATTGTTAGGATTATGCTCGATAGCAAGAGTATAAAAAATGTATTTGACAATATTTTCATATTAATAAAGTGATTTCTATTTTAAAAATTCTTAAAGCATTTATAATTTAATTATTATAATTGTCAAAAGTAAATAATCATAAGGTCAAAAGACTAAGAGAAAAGAAGAATTGTTCATACAGCTAGAAATGTATGAGGTAGACACAATTCCATAATTAGTCTTGAATAACATTCATAACTTAAGATAAAAGGTTGGACACCTTTATCTTGTCAAAGTTGTAGATTCTTTTACTAGCATTTTAGTGGGATCAAATGTGTTATGATGAGTCTAAAATCATCAAAGTGTGATGACTTTGGGCAAAAGAATCTAGTGCACTGGGTGCATTGAATAGGATCAAAATGAAATCCTTTATCTATAACTTTCATTGGATAAAAGTTTTCATTTGAACACAATCGGAGAGTCTATCTCAATCCTGAGATAAATGATGGACTTATGGTTGCAAGTGTTATCATTTGAGCTATCAATGAGTACAATTCTATTGTATAGTCTATCCTCGATTGTTTGGTGGTATTCATTTGTTAATCGATAAAGGACTTCATTTATAGATATGGACATCGTGGCACCATTTATTGAATGAGAGTAGAATACCATCATATGGATGTTTTGAGGTATTGGATATTAAATCTTAACGTTAAGTTTTCAATAGTGTCTATTGAAACATGGCTTCTGTACAAGTAAAAATATCCAAGTTCAAAATGTGGTCATATGAGTAAATATGGTAACTTGGAGAGCTATTGGCCGTCTGTGAGCTCTTGGAAATTATTGGTATTCTTCACGAGGATACACTTTCTCCAATACGGTTGTCTAGGGTATGAATGAGTAACATCAACTTATTCTATCTTTATTTAAGAGTTCAATTTTAGTTATTTAGTTTAATGAACTAAAATTAAATATATTGGACCTAAGTGAATCATTTGTTGATTGTGATTGGATTGTGTCTATTAGAGCTTAAATTTAGATAGCCCGTCAAGATCCCCAATCCACAAGAACTTGCATGGATCACTTAATATATTCTACCGGACCAATTTAGGGGTCCATCTAGAATTATATTAAGGCATGTGAACTTGTTTCTTTTTGTAAGAATGGGTCAAGTTCATTTGTGGACTTTTTTATTATGGTCCAATGGATTTAATAAAAATAAATAAAAAAAATATGGCCTATATACTTGTCTTGGGTGGCATGGCTAATAAGAATAGCTTAAATTATATTATTTTTATTTTATTATTTAATTAAATGGAAATTAATTAATTGGTTGATTAATTAATTATTTAATTAAAAGTCAAAATCTTTTTCCTGATAGGAGTTGGTCTCCTAAATTTATACTATTGTTGGTAGTATAATTAATATTAAAGACTATATTTGATAAGTAGAAAAATAAAAAAAATTATTTATCTAATCAAATTAGGAAGTCTTCAATATGGTTACAAATATATTATTGAGTTGGATTAGGAGTCTTGGTGTAGGATAGAATTCATTTAGAAAAGGATTCTTAACCACCAAGTAAATCTACCTAAGGAAAGGATTTTTAACTACCAAGTAAATCCTTCTTAGGAAAGGATTTGTGATCCTAATATATATCCAATGAAATTTCGGCTAGCCCATATATATATATATAATAGGATAGAATTCCTTTTAGATAAGGATTTTTAACTACCAAATAAATTCACTTAAGGAAAGGATTCTTGCCAACCAAGTAAATCCTTTTTAGAAGAGGATTTATGATCCTATATATATACGTATGTTAATTTCGGCCAGCCTAAGTTTTTCTATTAGATGAATTTCGGCCATGCTAAACAATTTTCAAGAAGAGAATTTGGCC
Organism: Dipteronia dyeriana; assembly: GCA_032871835.1. Taxonomy (NCBI): domain Eukaryota; kingdom Viridiplantae; phylum Streptophyta; class Magnoliopsida; order Sapindales; family Sapindaceae; genus Dipteronia; species Dipteronia dyeriana. Next base: position 45,841,057 of record CM065299.1, on the reverse strand, counting down.
AAGCAAGAGAGAATATTGAGGAAGATTTTTTTTTTTTTACCCTTGACAAAATTCGACCAACTTATAGAGGTAGTGTGAATTCGGCCAAGAAGGGGAAGGTTTTTGTTTTCGATAGTACACTAGTATCCTTTGCATCAAAAGGGTTTTGTGTACAACATCGAATGAAGGTTCATGCGAGTTTCAATTAAATTGATTTATAATTCAAAAGTGACTTGACGTTATTGGTTTTTCTCTTGGAGGATTATTGTGACTAACAAAGAAGAAGATTTTGTTTGTTTCCATCCTGAGGTATACAATTTAAAGAAAGGGAGCACACACTCCTAGGTGATTCACGTTCATGATTGGATTGGAAGATCTTGCAGATTCAATTTGACGCTAGTTCAATCGTCACGAAAAAAAAGATGCGATACTTTTTATATACATCAATTAATCTAGGGTTAAGGTTTTTGTTATTAAAAAGGAAATTTTTTATTTATACACAAACCCTAATTTTAATAAATTTTCTCACGCTTCCGTTGCGCATGGTTTTTTCCCTACATGAAGTAATTGGTATCTATCATAATTACTATCAACTTCAAAACGTGAAGGAATTGGTTGTAACCATAACTACTATTAACATCAAGCAAGAAAGAACTTAATCAACCTTAAGCAAGAAGAAATTATTCATAATCACAACAACTATCAGCCAGATGAATGAAGGAATTCATTGTAATATCTACTACTATTAACCTTAATCAAGGATATATTTATTGCCAACACATTCATAAATTTATTCCAATATAGATATCATTCATCTCATGATTGAATTATTCTATCCAACAACATGTTAATACATAACAAGAAAATCATGTGAACATATCATAATAGAGAACAAAGTTTAACATGCAATGCTTTCCCTTGATAGATGCTCTATCTAAGATCAAGATAGCATATTGTTCACAATGATACTCACACATTCACACATTCAAGCAATTTTTTAAAGAGATAAAACAAGATAAGCTCCACAATATATATGAGTTACACCAGAATTTGAAATAACTCTCATACTTCATCTTTAATTGCTAGAATATCAAAACGCTTATAAATAAAAGTGTGTGTGTGAATTTCTCTTCAAATATGTACAGAGGATTTATTTGATAATCAACATGCAAATCACGTCAACAACTTTTCAACTTAAGTGTTTCCATAAAAGGTCAAACTAAATATCATCTAGATTTTTTCTTTTAAGAGAATAGAATTCAACATATGAGCGTGTGTGTACATGTGGCACGTCATCCCATTTCTATTTTTCAATCGAGCATACATGATTTTCAACTATGCTCCTTTAACCCTTCTTCTTTTTATTTATAGGCTTGAATCAAAGAAATTTTTAATAGATTCTTTTCAACACTTCTTTGATTTTCTTTTAAACTTAACATATATGCTTCATGACGGCTTTCACTCATCATAACGATGTAGCCCTTTCCTACATTAGGCGGATTCAGTACCAATTTGTAGCCCTTTTCATGAAGGTGCTCATTAAGATCTATGTAGTTGCCGAAGTAAAATAGATAATAACCATAGGTTATCTTTAATGTACTAGTCAAAAGACTTCAAGGTGTATCCATAACTTACATACTAGCAAGCTCAACTTACTTAACAAAACATACAAGAAAATCAAAGTGCATTTTTGAAAACAAATTTTTCTTATGGCTTACAAGCACTTGATCTTAAAGCAATGCAAGAGTTTACTTAAGATCGTTACTTCTCAATAGAGAAGCTTTCAAGGAATATGAAGCTTATATTTTTTAAAACATGCCACTTAACATTCATACAAATATTTCACACATCATGTTCAATACCTTTGTGAGCAATATCACTATATCATCTTTAGAGAGCAAATTGTCGATGAGAACCATATGCAAATTATACTAAGTTCTCTAACATGACATGCTACATGACATAGTGCAAACAATGAGTTGAGAGATGAAAAACTTAGAATGCAAGCATTAGGATATAGAGATACCTCAGCAAGCAATTTTCATCAAATGCTTCTCCCATTTTCTAAGCTTTATTTGCTTGTTTGTCCCTATGACAACAAGTTATTAGTGTGTCATCCCAAGAGAATACAAAATAAGCATTTCAACTCAAACACATATAAAAATGAACTTCTTACAAAGTTAACCAATGGATTTCGACTATCATAGCATTAAATGTGAGATAGCTAAGTTCTGTCAAGTCGTATAGAAGTATCTAGCTAAAAATCTCAATAACTAGACACTAAACTTTAAAAAAAACCCATATGTGCACCTTACACTAATGGTAAGAGCACTCACCTTGACCCATGTGGTCTTCAATGAACTTACACATATATCATGCTCATCCGATTCAAGAGAATATCTTTAATACCTATCACCTCAACATTACTAGCAATACATGCTTTGTCAAGGTTTTCCCAAGGATTAAATTTCTTCTTCATGCATTTTTTCACATGCATTTTAGGGGCATCTTATTTATCAACAATTAAAGCCCTAGCATGCTTCAAAGTAAAGTCAACCTTTTTCTCTCTACATGCATTTTTTTAATTTGCAAAATTCTATATAATTATAACACCTAGGATCAATGCGACCAACGGTGTTGCAATAATGGCTAATAGGAATAAAAGTTATGATTGTACCTTGTTGTCATGAAGAAGTAGGAAATGTTTGAGGAGGTACCTTGTCTTGCACGTTACTATTGATTTTAAGAGATTTTTCTTTTGAAGATTTTTTCACCTTTTTGTTCCTATCCTTCCTTGAAATAGGTGATGCTTTCTCAAGCTTATCCTTTCCTATTAATTTTCTAGTTTCTCTATGAGGTTGGGAAAGTTTTGTGACTTTATTCACCTTGACTGAGTCATTTACCAAGTCTTTAGTTGCTTGTTTGGCTATGTCGATCTCTTCATTGTAAGCTTGATCCTTATCCCTCATATTCTTGACAATATCTTCTCTATCATAGACAAGCCTTTCTACTTCATAAGTCCATTTCAAAAGATTTTTCTTTTCACTCAGGAGTCTAAGAGAGGTTTTTACAAACTCATCCATTTTTTTCCACCCAATTCATCTCTTTCCTTTACCTCTCTTAAAGCTTCATCCTCTTGAGCTTAAAGTTTCTCAACCTTAGCCACAAGCTTAAGATTGGTTGCTTTCACATCCAAATCTTATATATGATCTTGATTACATTCCTTGTTCATAAAAATATCACTATCATCATCTAGCTTAGAATAATAGGTTGTGAAGGTAACAAAATTACTTACTAGCTCTTAATCACTCAAGGACTCATCACTTGAGCTTTCCTCCTTGCTAGAATCACTATCACTCCAAGTGGTTGCCATACCTTTGTGTTTCTTGTATTTCTTTGACCTATTTTTAGTGCATTCATTAGGAAAATGTCCAAACCCTTGACATTTGAAGCATTGAACAATTTTGTTGCTCTTGGCTTGACCATTCTTATCAACTCTTGGAGATGATGGCTTCTTGACTTCCCTTTCCCTTGAAAGGCTACCTCTAGGCTTAGCACATTTCCTTAGAAACTTCTTAAACTTCCTAACCATAGGAGCCATTTCTTCATTATCATCATCACTCTCTGAAAATACAAACACGGTTAAATGGTCAAGGCTAACCTAGAGGGAGGGGTGTGAATAGGTTAGACACCTTTTTCGACTCCCCTAGAAACTAACAAAAGTTTGTCCCTCTAGATTGCTTGTATCACAATATATATATCAATTAAAGATACTGAATCAATATATAGAACAAATAAATTGTGATACAAACAAGTAATGGTAACACATACACAATCTATATCATAGAAAGGAAGTCAACTTACATAAAGAGTTATATCCTTAGTATTCAAATAACAAATACAAATACTAGAGAGAGAGGGACAGAGAGAAGTTGACACAAGATATAACGTGGTAAACCTCTGAAGAGGAAACATCCACGGGTTAGCAACCACCGGTAAGAAAAATCCACTAGTAGATAAGACAAGTACAATCTCTCAAGTGACCCCTTCACCTAAAACTAACCTCTTGTCCTACTCATGAAGTTGTCACCCTCATGCTCAACAATCCAAGGCCTCACACCTCTTGTCAAGACTTCCTCGCTCACCTTAACGGATCCTCACGACCCAAGGCAAGACTTCTTGCTCAACTATCTGAGTCCTCCCGACTCTAGTCAAGACTTCCTCGCTCACCTATCCGGATCCTCATGACCCTAGGCAAGACTTCTTGCTCGACTATCCAAGTCCTCCCTACTGTAGACAAGACTTCCTTGCTTGACAATCCAAGGTCTCACACCTCTTGCCAAGACTTATTGCTCAACAACATATGTCTCACACCAATTGGTAAGACTTCCTTCTCACAAGGCATCTAGGTGATCATGAATGCAAAACGCAAATAAGCATGCAACATAGAATCCTATGATCAACACATCCTATGGAAAATACTAGACATGACCATGAATGCACAAATCACATGTAGTCTAGTCAATCATTCATGTTTAATCCATCAAGATCATGTAAGATATGTTCAACATTAATCACAACCTAGATACATGCATAGATCTAAACTTAAATCACACGATATGTTCAATTAATCACAAAATCAAGTTTAAATCGCATAAACCAAAAACATGCTAAAATCATATGACAAAGTCATTTAGATTTAAGCTAAAATTCTAGAGCATATTCCTATTCATAGATTCAACAAAACACATGAATAGCTCAAAAGAAAGTAAGCACATGTATTAATGTGAGAATTCGACCAAGAGAGCCTAATACATGTGAGGAACTATTTTTTCACAAAATCAATCAATCAAAGATCATCAAATAGTCCTAGAATCAAGGCTAGCACAATACAATCCCAAACAGGTGAAAACATAGGCAAAATCAAAACCTAACTCAACATGTAAGATTTCAATTGAAACTCAACCTAGCTTTAAAAGAGTTCAAAACTCAAATTAAAAAACTCACAATACACATATATAAGTTGAAAAAGAAAACCTAAGGCAATTGACCAAGTTTTAAAATAAAACTTTGAGAGAAAATCAATACTTTAGTTGATTTAAGTGCAGTCCCGTTTTTGTGTGTTTGGACTAAAAAACAGCAACAGAACTCACTTAAAACTTTAAAAAAAAGATGGAGGATGAATAGACAAACACTCAACTTTGAATCAGTCAAATCGAAGTTCAAATGAAGAAGTTATGGTGTTTGGAAGGTGAGAAAATGTAGAGAGAATTTTCTGCACACAAGTTTAAATTTCTTCTTAGCATGAAATGTGAGTGGGAATGAGAATATAAATGAGAGGGAAAATTGGGCATGTGAAATGACCAAGAGGGGCAAGAAGCAGCCAAGCATGTTTTCTGCCTGTGATGGAGCATGGGCATCTGGGGAAAGCAAGCCTTCTGTACCAATATGGCCACACGCCATCTCGAAAAAGAAGTGCTTTGCTGACTTCTTTCTCCTTCGACCTTCCTTCTAGTTCTTAAACCGTTCTCCGGCCTCCAAACTCGGAACTCGAATCCGTTTACGGATTATGAACCGTAACTCTCACACGGACAAGGAAAGATAAGATACTCAATCCAGAAAATAATAATTCATCTCGATATACGAAGACGAAGACAATGTATGCAACATGAGTTAAAAATGTAGTATCTTTTGACTTAGAACTTGAAATCAATAGTATGAGTAACCGAAATGACCGGAACTCAATCAAGAATGATTTAAGACTAAATTCAAGTTCAATATCCATGTTATTCAAACATAAACACAAACAAACATAATTCACACTAGAATACAAACTACATAGAGATAGTCTCCAATCATGCATTTTCCAAAACATGTTATTTCCATACCAATGCATGAGCATTCATCTTCAACTGTGTGAATGTGTTATACATGGTGCAAAACGATGCAAGGACACATATGAATGAATTGTATATGTGTGCCTATAATGGTGCACAACGATGCAGGGACACAAATGTATGAATTGTGTGTGTGTGCCTAAGCCTTGTAAGAGAAAGATAAGGTCTTAGTATACCTTTGTAGAATCATATTGCATCCTTTCTCTTTGAAGACTTTGAACTTGCTTTGACTTGTTGTTCATTCTTCTTTGAAGCTTGAATCATCATGAATCTAAACAACTAAATCATTACAAGTAAACATCATTTTGATATGGAATTAATGCCAACACAAACTAAAACCTAACAATCTCCCCCTTTGGCAAATTCCTTGTCAAAACACCTATACATTTACTATAAATATAAAAATGAAGATAGGTCACAAAATCACTCCCTCACATTACAATGAGTAAGATTCCTATAACTAATCTTCACCAACTCTTGAACTTCATCTTGATCTTCTCTTGAAGCAACCTACAAATCATCTCGAAGCACAATGCATATACAAGAGAAATACAACAAATGGCAACATATAATATGGATAAGAATATACAATTAAGTCCATAAATACATGGATATCCCTCCCAATACATGCCAAAATACAATAATTCTTTACCAAATCTTAAGACTAACTATTACATGCCATTGAAAGTTCAAAAGTTCACGAAAACAACATAAAAGGAAACTAAGTAACTAGCAACTCTTTCTCCCCCTTTTTGACATGAAATGATGCCAAAAGGTAAGAAACATACCATAAGACTCAAATACTAGCTACTTGGTCCACTAAAGAAAGATGTGTGTGTAGTTGATCTAACATAATGCTTGAGAGGTGGTCTTGAACTTGAAGCAATACATTCCTCCAACTCTTTTATTCTAGCGTCTTGTTTATCAACTATAGCACTAAGCTCATCAACCTTATTCTTCAAATGTAAATCCCAATCAAGAAGAATGTTTGTTCTAATCTCAAGACAATCAACTTGAGAACTACTAAATAGTCCAAAAGTATCACATGTCTTACCCTTATCCTTATATGACATGTATGACACACGTTTATCACTATGCTTTTCCAAGGGTTGTACCAACACATCATCTTCTCTACTCTTAACACCACGAGCTAAACACAAATAAGTTATAAACCCCGGTAATGCAAGCTTTTTATCTCCTCTAGTAGAGAAAGCCACACTATCAATATAAAGCATAAGTAGATCCCCAAGATTTATAGGTTGATTAGTCACCAAGGCTTACACTATTTTGATCTTGTCTTTATTCAACTCGGTTGAATTCGAAGATCCAATAATGTTAGTGCAAATGAATAGATGCCAAAATGCACTAGCCTTAGTTAACTCATGTGGACTAATATATGCTCCACCTTTCCACTCAAAATAAGCATTGTCACAAAGAGTTCTACCCATGATATTAAGATTCTCAATGACATCTACATCTAGAAAGTTTGAATCTATATCATTAGATAGCCCAAGAAACTTGTTAATGTTTTTCGGGTTAACTCTAAACACAACACCCATAATCTCCATCAAAACATCCAAAAAGGTGGCACTTTCTCTATATTCAAGATAAAACTATCTAACAAGAGTATCATTCACAATTCCTAACATGCTCACCCGAGTTTCCCAATTTCTATCCTTAATTCACTTAAAAACATAAGAATCTTTACACAGACCTAAGTCAATGCCTCTCTCTTGAAATATCTTCTTTGTTCCAAAGATCCCTAAATCTTTTGTCCTTGAAGCTTTGGATCCTTTTGAGGTAGACTTGGCTTTCACAATGGGTTTCGATTGAATTCCACTTCCGGTAACCTTAGTTCTTCCCATTTGTTCTTGTGTTATAAGATGCTATATACATACAACAAAAGTGAGTGAAAGACAAAACAAGAATATTAGTCACATATATATAAAACAAAGACATATGACTTAATAATGAATCATCATGCAAGACAAAGATAGTGAGTAATATCTTACAAGTATCATTAAGTCAAAATATGCCAACATGTAACAAAATGAAGTATGTGAACATATCATAAAAGAGAACAATGTCTAGCATACAATGCTCGCCCTTGATAAATACTCTAACTAAAATCAATGATAGCATAAAGTTCACAAAGATGTTCACACAATCACACATTCAAGCAATTTGAAGAAATATCGACAAAATAAGCTTCATATGCTAAGAGAGATACACAAAGATTTTTCAAGGTCTCTCATAATTCTTCAACAATTGCTAAAATATCATCATACTCATAAACAAAGTGTGTGTGAGAGAGATATGCTTCAAGTATGTATGAAGAAGTAGTTTGATAATCAACATGCAAACGATTTCCAACAACTATTCATCTTAATCTTTTTCCATAAGAAGTCAAAACGATTATCATCCGAAATTTTTGCTTTTAAGAGAATGGATTTCAACATATGAGCGTGTGTGTGCAGGTGGCTCGTCATCCTATTTCTGTTTTTCAACCCGAGCTCATTTGATTTTCAACTAAACTATTTTTCTTTTTAGGCTTTAAATCAAAGATTTTTTTTATGTTTTCATTTCAACACTTCTTTGATTTTTCTCCATTTGTTTTTTTACAAAAACAAAAATTCACTTCATGACGGCTTTTACTCATCACAATGGTGTAGTTCTTTCCAACATTAGGTAGCTTTCACAACCAATATGTGTAGCCCTTTCCATAAAGGTGCTTGTTGAGTTCTATGTATTTGCCGAATCAAAATGGATACTAACCATAGGTCATTTTAAATGTACTTAAGCACAAAAACTTCAAGGTGTATCCAAAGTTTACATATTAGTAAACTCAACCTACTAGCAAAACATATAAGAGAAGCAATGTGCAATTTTAGAAAACAAAGATTTTATGGCTCATAAGCACATGGTCTAAGAGCAATAAGTAGAGACTTATTCAAGAACATTACTTCTCTAATGAGTAGCTTTCAAAGAATATGAAGCTCATAATTTCAAAAGTGATGCCACTCAATATGATATACACAAACAATCATCAAAGTTAAGATCAATGTGAACAATATCACTATTAGATGCTAAAATATAAAATGTCAATGAGAACTATATGTATGGTATACAAAATTCTCTAATATGACATGCTATGAGATGTATATCAAAATTTGAGTCAAAAGATGAATATCTAAGAGAACATGCATTAGAGTATAGAGATACCTTTTTGCACATTATATTCACCAGATATCATACTTCCGCCTTTTTTGTAAGCACTCTTGCCTTTAATGTCTTCATGACACCAAGTTGACGATGTTTCACAACAAGAGTATAAAAAACATAATATTTTAACTCAATCAACACATATATCAAAAGAACTTCTCTAAAGTTAATCAACAAAATTTTGACCATCAAAACAATAATGATGTGAGATAACCAAGTTCATATCAATACATGAAGTATTCAAAGCTAGCAAGCAAGAATTCTCAACACAATTGATATATAGCATCAAAGCTATCTCACATGTGCTTCTTATTTTTAGTGATAAGAGCACTCACCCTTGAACAACTTATTCTTGGGTGTACCTACACAAACATTTCCAATACCATCCTTGACAACAATGTTAAGTCTAGAGTAAAGTCCTTCAATGACTTGATTTACAAGAATATCATTAACACACTCTTCCTTAACAACACAAGCTTTGTCAAGTTGAACAAGATTAGTATAACGTGGTAAACCTCCAAAAAGGAAACATCCATGGGTTAGCAACCACCGGCAAAAAAAATCCATTAGTAGATAAAACAAGTACAATCTCTCAAGTGACCTCTTCACCTAGTAACTACCCTCCTATCCTACTCATGAAGATGTCACCCTCATGCTTAACAATCCGAGGCCTCACACCTCCTGTCAAGACTTCCTCGCTCACCTTACCGGATCCTCACGACCCAAGGCAAAACTTCTTGCTCAACTATCCGAGTCCTCCAGACTTTAGTCAAGACTTCCTCGCTCACCAATCCGGATCCTCACAACCCTAGTCAAGACTTCTTGCTCAACTATCCAAGTTGTCCCGACTCTAGCCAAGACTTCCTTGCTTGACACTCTAAGGTCTCACACCTCTTGCCAAGACTTCTTGCTCAACAACATAAGTCTCACACCTATTGTCAAGACTTCCTTCTCACAAGGCATCTAGGTGATCATGAATGCAAAACTCAAACAAGCACGCAACATAGAATCCTATGATCAACACATCCTATGGAAAATACTAGACATGAGCATGAATGCACAAATCATATGTAGTCTAGTTAATCATGCATGTTTAATCCATCTAGATCATGTAAGATATGTTCAACATGAATCACAACCTAGATACATGCATAGATCTAAACTTGAATCACAAGATATGTTCAATTAATCACAAAATCAAGCTTAAATCACATAAACCAAAAACATGCTAAAATCATAGGACAAAGTTATTTAGATTTAAGCTAAAGTTCTAGAGCATATTCCTCTTCATAGATTCAACAAAACATATGTATAGCTCAAAAGAACATAAGCACATGTATTAATGTGAGAATTCGGCCAAGAGAGCCTAATACATGTGAGGAACTATTTTTTCACAAAATCAATCAATCAAAGATCATCAAATAGTCCTAGAATCAAAGCTAGCACAATACAATCCCAAACATGTGAAAACATAGGCAAAATCAAAACCTAACTCAACATGTAAGATTTCAATTGAAACTCAACCTAGCTTTAAAAGAGTTCAAAACTAAAATTAAAACACTCACAATACACTTATATAAGTTGAAGAAGAAAACCTAAGGCAATTGACCAAGTTTTAAAATAAAACTTTGAGAGAAAATCAATACCTTAGTTGATTTAGGTGCAGTTCCGTTTTTGTCTGTTTAGACTCCAACAACAGTAACAAAACTCACTCAAACCTTATAGAAAATATGGGGAATGAATAGACAAACACTCTCAACTTGGAATCACTAAAATCGGAGTTCAAATGAAGAAGTTATGGTGTTTGGAAGGTGAAAAATGTAGAAAGAATTTTCTGCACACAAGTTTAAATTTCTTCTTAGAATGAAATGTGAGAGGGAAGGAGAATATAAAGGAGAGGCAAAATTGGTCATGTCACATGACCAAGAGGGGAAATAAGCAGCCAAGCATGCTTGCTGCCCGAGATGGCATGTTTTCATCTCGAGGCAGCAAGCCTTCTGCCTCGAGATGGCCACGCACCATCTCAGGAAAGAAGTGCTTTGCTGACTTCTTTCTCCTTCGACCTTCCTTCGCGTTCTTTTACCGTTCTTCGGCTTCCAAACTCGGAATTCAAATCCGTTTGTAGATTACAAACCATTTCTCTCACATGGACATAGACATATAAGATACTCAACCCAGAAAATAATAATTTGACTCGATATATGTAGACGAATACATTTTATGCAACATGAGTTGAAAGTGTAGTATCTTTTGACTTAGAAGTTGAATTCAATAGTATGAGTAACCGAAATGAACGGAACTCAATAATGAATGATTTAAGACTAAATTCAAGTTCAATATCCATGTTATACAAAAATAAACACAAACAAACACAATTCACACTAGAATGCAAAATACATTGAGATAGTCTCCAATCATGCATTTTCTAAAACATGTTATTTCCATACCAATGCATGAGCATTCATCTTCAAGTGTGTGAATTTGTTATACATGGTGCACAACGATGCAGGGACACATATGAAAGAGTTGTATGTGTGTGCCTATAATGGTGCACAACGATGCAAGGACACAAATGTATGAATTGCGTGTGTGTGTCTAAGCCTTGTAAGAGAAAGATAAGGTCTTAGTATACCTTTATAGAATCATATTGCATCCTTTCTCTTTGAAGACTTTGAACTTGCTTTGACTTATTGTTCATTCTTCTTTGAAGCTTGAATCATCATGAATCTAAAAAACTAAATCATTACAAGTAAACATCATTTTGATATGGAATTAATGCCAACACAAACTAAAACCTAACACTCTCCTATTCTATAGCTTTGGAAGTGATTCTCTTACCCTTAGTCTTTGGATTCAAGCACATCTCATAAGTTGGAGTGACCCAAGAAATTCAACAATACTTAGGCAATATACATCCTTGCTTTCTTCAATGGTCATTACCTTAGCCTTGAATCTCTTAGGAAGAGATCTTCGAATCTTCAAATTAAGACGCTCTTTAGAGATTGACACTCCAAGTGCTTGACATTGGTTAGCAATACTAAGAAGACAGAATTCGAAGTCCTCAAACTTGTCTTCATCATTCATTTGTTAGCTTTTGAATTGTGATGTCAACAATTGAAGCCTAGACTTTCTCACTGCTAATGTGCCTTCATTTGTGACTTGAAGTGTATCCCAATCCTCTTTGGCGGATTCAATAGTTTGTATGTAGGAGAATTAGTGTCCATCTACTCCTCCAAGATGGCGTTCATAGCATATTAGTGCCATTTAGCAACCTCAGAATCATTAGCCGTCCATTCACTCATTGGTTTGGGAATTTTGGTTCCATATTCTTGAACCTTACTAGGAGGAGCATAGTCAATTCCAACTACAATCCATGCTCATTCATCAATTGAGTGGATATAGGCCTTCATCATCAATTTCTAAAACCTATAGTTATTACCCCAAAGTAATGGTGGCCTTGTATTAAGGGCTCTTTCTCCCATAACATCATTTTGATGTCCCATAGCTTCAAAGCTTCAACAAGTTCACCATGAACGTATCACCGGGGATACTCACTAAGTACAATCTAGTGTCCTCCTCTGGTACGAAATGAAAATACAAAACACGGTTAATTTTCCTTATGATAGCCTAGAAGGGGGGGAGGGATGAATAGACCAGTACACATTTTTCATTGCCTTAAAATAAACTTATGTTTGTCCCTCTAAATAGCCTGTATCACAATTTTTATTAATCAAAAACAAGCAAAATCAATTCAATAAAGACGTTCTTGATCAAATAAAGTCAACATTGGTAACAACTAGTATGTGATACAAACTAGGCTATTTAAACTAAAGCCTTTAACAAGTTTAAATCTTAATATAAAATGAATATCAATTATGATATATATCAATATCAAGTAGGATATATATCAACAAATATACAAATATCAAGAGATAGGAATAGAAAAAAAAAACAACATAAGGAATTTACGTGGTAAAACCTCTGAAGACGGGTTGATTCCACAATCACCGACAAACACCTTTCACTAGTAAGATAAAAAGATACAATCTCTCAGGTGACCAATTTTACCTAGAAATCTATCGTTTAACCCTACATAATGAAGGAGATGCCACCTTGCACAAATTGAAGAAACTCTCTAAAAAATGTGACTTCCAATGCTTAACTTGAAGAATCACTCTCCAAATGAGACTTCCAATGCACAAGTCAAATAATCACTCTAAGACATGTGACTTCCAATGCATAAACCAAAGAATCAATCTAAGGAATGTGGCTTCCATTGCACAACTTGATGAATCACTGTCCAAATGTGACTCCCAATGCACAACTTGAAGAATCACTCTCCAAATGCAACTTCCAATGCTGAATCCAAAGAATCACTCTAAGGAATGAGACTTCCAACCTTTTAACAAAGCCATCTATGTGATAATGAATGCAAAATACAAACAAGCCTGCAACATAGAATATGATGATCAACACATCCTATGGGAACTAGACTTATGAATGAAAGTTCACAAATCAAATATGTCTTGTTATTATGCATGAATAACAATTCTAGAAAATGTGAAAACACCAAACAACATTTAACTTCTATTTTTAATCAGGTCACTAAAACTTGAACCAATAATAGACATTTAAGCACACATTCAAGATTTACCATTAAACAAAAAATCATGCCAGAATCATAACATGTGATCAATAAAAGTTCTAGCAAGAAATATAGAGCATGTAATCGCAAGGTATTCAATAGAAACACTTCAAGCTCTAAACATACAATAAAATTGTGGTAATCATGAAAATGGTCAATTAAAAGACCTAGCACAAGTAGAGACTATTTTTATTTTAGATCAATCAATCAAAGCTCAAAATAGTCCTAGATAAGAATCTAGCACAATACAAAACACAAACATGTGAAAACATAGTCTTTACAAAAACCTAACTCAACATGTAAGATTCAATCAAATCTCAATCTAGCTTCTATGGAGTCTAAAACTCTAATCAAACTATACACAGTATACATACATGTATTGAAGAAGAAAACCCAAGGTAATTGAAGATTTGAAGCTCAAAAATCAAAATATCTCAAGTGAAAACTACGCAGTTCCACTTTTGTGTGTGAAGGTACCAGAAAACTCAATCAAATGACTCTAAAATCTTGTTGAAATTATAGAGGACTGGTAGATGAGAGATATCCAACTTGAATCACTAGAATTGGACTTAAAACGAATAATATATGGTGTTTGGAAGTTAAGAAAGTTGGAGAGAAATTTTTTTGCACAAGTTTCTCAAGTTTTTCTTCTTGGAAAAGAATGAGAGGGAGATGAGTATTTAATGGGAATTTTTAAAGAGAGAAATCAAGAACCAATGGGGAAGAGACACCCTTGTATCCTGTGGAGGAACGTGGCCCTCCACGGGGGCAGAGGAGCTCCTTTCCCATGGAGGTCCATGTGCCACCATTGGAAAGGGGGGTTGTCCTCTTCCTTTTCCCTTGAGGCTCCTTCAGTTCTTTGGTCGTATCTTCGGCCTCCAAACTTTAATTTTCAATTCATTTTTGGATTACAGACTAGGACTCTCTCATGTACAAAAGATGCCAAGATTTATTTTTCAAAAAATATGGAATTCAATCTTGAAAATCAGAGACGAAAACCATGCACGATAAAATTTTGACTTCATAATTTGAACTCGGAACTTAATGAATGAGTAACCAAAGTTATTGGAACTTAATATGGAATTTTATAAGCACATATTCGTGTTCAATATCATACAAATACAATAAAATGAACACAATAACACACAAGTATGCAATTTCCTAGAGATAGTCTAGAACAAGCAATTTCTTAAAATTTGTCACCTTTAGAACTAAAGCATGTCCATACAAGAATAAATGTGTTCTTGTGTCATATCAATTTAACAATGTAGGGACACAAAGATATGATATGTGTGTGTGTGCCTAGGCCTTACATGAGGAAAGATGTCTCAAAATTGCTTTAGCTAAGCAATGAAGCTTTGTTCCTCTTGTAGCCATCACTTTGCTTGAATTGTTGTCCAATCTTCCTTGAAGCTTGATGATCCACAAATCCTAGACAGCTAATAAATACAAAGCAACTACTATTTTGATATAGAATTTCGCCAATGCAAGACTTGAAAACCTAGCACCTACACCTATCTTGGAATAGATTGCTAAAGAAAAGGATAGCTCTTTAAGCCAAAACCGAGCCAAGGAACATCAATAGAGGTTGGGAGCTTTTGAAGGATTCTTTCTTTAAGGGTTACCTCTTATCACCCTTCTCTTTCTTGTCTTGCTATCTTTGATGTATTATCCCAACTTGGAAATGTTTTTAATCCAAACACTTGAGCAATGTACGTATGACTTGTTCTTTGATTCGAATTGGTATTGATTCATTCTTTAGTTTATGTATGATTAAGATTTTACTATGATATTCATGTATATAGAAGATTATGAATTGATATGTATGTATGGATGATAAAAGGAGTGTCTTGACCTAATGATGTAGGAGTAGTTGTAATCAAATATCTCATTTGTGTATGTATGTCGGTGAATGGTTTAACATGCTATGTTTAGAATGATTAGAGTAATTGGGAGTTGAGATTGTGCTTGGATGATGTTCCGAGCATAGTCTTGGCTATTAGTTTCATTGATTAGGAATAGCTTGTTTGTGCATAACTCTTCCAAGATAGCTTTGGTTTATTGTTCTTGTTCTTAATGGGTCTAAGCATAGACACAATTGCTCTTCCATAACTTTGGTTGAGTAATAAATTGATTGTGGTAATTCCGTAGTCAAGAGAATGAACCCTTTACTTGATTTGATTGGTAAGATTTTACTATGATATTCATGTATATAGAAGATTATGAATTGATATGTATGTATGGATGATAAAAGGAGTGTCTTGACCTAATGATGTAGGAGTAGTTGTAATCAAATATCTCATTTGTGTATGTATGTCGGTGAATGGTTTAACATGCTATGTTTAGAATGATTAGAGTAATTGAGAGTTGAGATTGTGCTTGGATGATGTTCCGAGCATAGTCTTGGCTATTAGTTTTATTGATTAGGAATAACTTGTTTGTGCATAACTCTTCCAAGATAGCTTTGGTTTATTGTTCTTGTTCTTAATGGGTCTAAGCATAGACACAATTGCTCTTCCATAACTTTGGTTGAGTAATAAATTGATTGTGGTAATTCCGTAGTCAAGAGAATGAACCATTTACTTGATTTGATTGGTATTTGCATGTTCTACACTCTACATGATATGTATCTCTTGCTTGGTAAACTAATTTCCTTTGTGTGATCATATCTTGCATCTTTCCAAGCCGCAATTGTTTTTGTAACTTAGGGTGATTGCCTTTAGGAATAAATTAACTTAATTAGTAGTATTCTATTTTAGAAAGGTGATCACCCGGTTACTTTTATGCATTTTGTTTTAGGTTAGTTATAGGTCCATTCGCACTCCCACACAACAACCGCATTATGCTTACACTTCACACACACCACTCTCACCACATCTGCATTCAATTTACATTGTTTTCATATACTCTAGATCTAGAGATAGTTGATGAATTCCATCTTCTTATCGGAATGACCCTTACTTACTTGATGTACTAGTCCTTTGACTCGTTGCATTTGTGAGGTAATTAGAATAGATAAATATTGTTTTGATAGGCGCCAACGACCGTCCGGTCAGTATTGTTATATGAAATCATTTTAATGTCCTTAGTGGGCTTAATGGGTTTCTTTTATCATTTCTATTATAAGTAAATAGGTATTGACAAAATGTTTTTGAGAATTTAAGTATTGACAAATAAATTTTATTTTTTGGAAACAACATCAAAGAAACAAGAAAAAGGAATAAAAACTATGTAGAAGGTCCCCTTAGGACCATCTTTTGAACATAGGGAGAAAAATCTTCCATACAAAAAAAGCTATCTTCCTTAATGGCTTACGACATACTAGCAAGAGAATGAGCAATGCAGTTTGTCTTTCTGGAAGCATACAAATAAATGCCACCAAAGAAGTTTGGTTAACCATATAAAACGCATCTGACTGCATAATCGCCATCACTAAGCCAAATTTTAGAACCAGATTCACATCCATCATGATACATAACTTTGATTCCATAATCTAATTTACAATTAATTCCCTTGTAACTGATTTTTCCACAATCATTGGACCCTACAACAACCCTGCTGACGGTGATTTTTGGATTACTTAAAATTTACCATATGCCTAACAAGTTGATAAAGATCAATAATTAAATTGAAAAGCAAAGTAATGAATTGAACATACAAAACATGAAGTTTTACTTGCAAAAACCAAGATGGGAAAAAACCATAGTTGTCAAATACAGCAAGAGAAGGATTGCACTATGTAAAAAAGAAACACACATTCAATCTCTCTTACACTCTTTCGTGACATTTTTCATAACCTTGTACAATGATATTTAAAGGTCTATTTGTACATACATAGAACCCTAATTCTTAATGTACATGTAAGGAAAGTTGAAGAAGTTAAGCAAGACTCTAGCATGTTGGAGTCGTCATTATCTTCTTTTGGACTCTAGTATTAATAAGGAAATTTGTTTCCGTATTTGAATAAGTCTCTTTCTCTATGTACTTGAGTTGTGGTTATCCTAGATTTAATATCTTCCATATGTAACTTAATTGACCTACTATATAACCTGACCATATCTCATTCACCCCGATCAGTTTATTGAACACGACTGGATTCTTTGGTCCAATCAGGTAGTTAAACATGATTAAACCACCTTTACCCAATCAATATGGCTACCCTGGTCGAGTTATCTTCACCCGATTGGTTTGGTTACCTCGATCGGGTTATCCTCGCTCAATCGATCTAGTTACTTTGATTGATTTATCTTCACCCAGTCACCTGGGTAAACCTGACCGTTTCTTGAGATCATCTATTGGTCATTTGGGTTGGCCTTTGCTAACTTTTAATGACGCGACATATCTAATCACCGTATTTTATATTAATCATGTTGATCTATTAGCTCTCTAGATTTTACCAATAACAATACCCTCTTAAATATTTGAACCGAGCATCTTATCATTGTTAATTTTTTATGTCTTATTTTGACATAGTTCTATATCAACACGATACTTTCCTTTGTATTGATTAGTTGTCTATGATTGATTTTTTATCAAGCTTTAATGAAATTAGACAACTTTTCAAACAAAGTGGTGGATACAAGAGGAACAAGCTTTATTGCAAATCAAACATATATCTAGTTGATTTTCAAATCGTACATCTATCTTACATGGTTTAATTTCTAGAGTATCGAGTTGATTTCCATATCTTTTATGAATGTTTTATTGATGTCCATGTGTGTGAGGGAGTCATGGTTTTTAATCCAATAGTGGATTCAAAATTGGAGTTCAAAGGCCAGAGAACGGTCGAAGAACGCAAGGGTTGCGTAAGGGAAAAGGAAGTGCCTTGCACCCCTTCCCCATGGAGGCACGTGGCCTGCACGAGAAGGAGTGCCCTCTGCCCCTATGGAGGTCACGTGCCTTCATAGGAAGAAGAGGTGGTAACCCCTCATTGGTGGTCATTTAAATATCCTTTTCCCTCCCATATTTCATTATAAGAAGAAGATTAAAAAACTTGTGCAGAAATTTACTCTCAAACTTTCTAATCTTCCAAACATCATATATTAGTCATTTGAACTCCGTTTTGAGCGATTCAAGTTTCAGAATCTATTTCTACAAGTCCTCAATAATATCCAAAGCGTTTGAGGTCATTTGATCAAAATTTCTGGTATATCTTCTCTTAAAACCGAAATTGTACATTTTTGAAAGGTATTGATTTCTCTCTTGAGTTTTTTGTTCTTCAAGTCTTCAATTACCTTGGATTTTCTTCTTCTATATGTGTATGTTTGATGTATAATCATTGATTAGAGTTAAAGACTCTAATAAAGCTGGTTTGAGCTTAAATAGACTTGTATGTTGAGTTAGGTTTTCTTAAAACCTATGTTTCACATGCTTGAGAGTTGTAATGTGCTAGCTTTTAATCTATGGCTATTTGTTTGTTGATTGATCTTATTTTGATGATTGATAGCCTTTATTTGAAGATAGATATTCGTAATTGAGTATTTGTAGGTATAGCACATTTGTTTATATATTTAGAGCCTAAAAGAGCTTAATTGATTGTCTTGTGAATATATGCTTTATTTGATTGCTAGAGATTTATATCGAACATATTAATTGTTTCCAATAATGTTAGTTGTTTGAACAAAATCTAGATTGTTTGTGTGCATTAGGTTTTTCACATACTCTAAGTTGTTTGTTCATATTATAAGATCTAGATAAACTTGTCTTATGATTTTTTATGATTAAGTATAGTTCATCATGAAATGTACTTAATCCATACATTTCATATGTACATGCATCATTTGTATGAATGCATTGTTTTAGATTTGTAAACTAGAAAATCAAAATCTGTGAATTCATTGTTTACTTCTAGTTTCTATAGGATATATTGATCACATATTCTATGTTGCATGTGTTTGCTTCACCTGCATTTCACTTAGATCGGTTGCCTTGCAAATGGTAGAAAGTCTCATTTGGTGTGTGAAGCTTCATATTGAGCAAGGAAATCTTCCTAGTGGCATGTGGATTGTTATGGTTGGGGAGTTGATGCTCTCTAGTGGCATGCGAAGTGCTCTGGTTAGAAAGTAATCAAGGAAATCTTTCTAGTGGCATGTAGATTGCGATGGTTTGGGGGTTACTCTCTAGTGGCATGTGATGTGAAATGGTTAGAGTGTAGGCAATTCTTTCATAAGGGTAGGTTAGAAGGGATATCCAATAGAGAGTGTATCATGTGGATTGGTCACTTATGAGGGTGTACTTTTATCTTACTAGTGAAAGTTGTTTTGCTAGTGGTTGTGGTATCAGCCTGTGGATATTTCCTGTTAGGACGTTTTACCACATAAAAATCATGTGTTCAATTTCTCTATTCATATCTCTTTGATATTTGTATTTGCTTTGTTGAATATCTTGTTTGGAACTTTAGTGTTTTATATTCTTTTATGAACAAAGTTTTTACAAAAGAATGCAAGTGCTTAATAGCTTATATATAAAGTGAAACCTCTTCACATATGAATTATAGACTATGTTGACTTTGCTTAACTAAGCATATCTTTCATTAATCTATAAGTGCTTATGTTTGCTTAGTAAATTGTGATACAAGTTATTTAGAGAGACAAACTTATCTTTATTTCAAGGGTTTGAAAAGAGGTATGAAACCCTATTCACCCCCTCTAGGTTAGCTTTAGGCAAATTAACCATGTTTGTATTTTCAGTCCTACTCTCAAGAAAGACTTGATCGGTGAGAGATATTTAATTATGTTTTCATTCTTGTCCTTTAGCCTACTAATGTTAATTTTGTGTTTATGAGCTAAGCATTTACTCCTAACCACAACATTCGATAAGGTTAATTGACATGATTTGATCACTAGATTTGTGGCAACCCGTTTGGCCCTTTCAAGCGACAACGATCTGATTACAAATTGGCATATGAAGAGAAATTTTCGGGTTTCATGCACCAACCCCCAGCCTCATGTGCATTTTTCCACACGTAGGATTATGCTAGTTCCATCTATAAAAATTTTAAAACATTTTGTCTTCCATATCATGGACTTCTTCTTTAACCTCTCTCGTTCAAAATCCTAACCCTAGCTCATTCGTTTACTCTTTTTTTGAATCGTTCTTCAAAATTCTTTACTGTACACATTCTCAGTTCTGCTAAAATCGATGTTCGCACATTTTCATCATCTCAAAGCAACCAGGTTAGTCCTTGTAGATCTCAATACTCGTCATCGTTTTGTTGAATTATTGGTTCGTGCTAATGAGGTTAAGGAAAAGGAAAATGCTGACAGGACTTAATCTTTACTATGAAGTCATTTTTATTCCTCATATCCAACCCATAGCTCATAACGTTCACTGTTCATCTATGTGTCTTGAGTTTCAACCTCTTTCTACTAACCCTTTAATCCCTTCTATCGATCACTGCCCAACAATGATGAGGTCTACAGTCCTTAGACAACACAGCAAGCCTTCTGCTAAGGTTTCTCCCTCGGTCAATTTAAAAATTGAAAATACAACAACGGTTAAATGTTCAAGGCTAACGTTGAGGGGAGGGGGGTGAATAGGTTAGATACCTTTTTCGACTCCTTTAGAAACAAACAAAAGTGTGTCCCTCTAGATTCCTTGTATCACAATATATATATATTAATTAAAGACAATTAATCAATATATAAACACACAAGTAAAGTGTGATACAAACAAGTAACTGTAACACATACACAATCTATTTTATAGAAAGGAAGTCAACATACATAAAAAGTTATATCCACAACACAAATATTAGAGAGATAAGGATAGAGAAAAGTTGACACAAGATATAACGTGGTAAACCTCCAAAGAGGAAACATCCATGGGCTAGCAACCACCGGCAAACAAAATCCACTAGTAGATAAGACAAGTACAATCTCTCAAGTGACCTCTTCACCTAGAAACTACTCTCATACCCTACTTTAGAAGTTGTCGCCCTATGCTCAACAATCTGAGGCTTCACACCTCTTGTCAAGACTTCCTTGCTCACCTTATCCGGATCCTCATGACCCAAGGCATGACTTCTTGCTCAACTAAGTCCTCACGAATCTAGTCAAGACTTCCTTGCTCCCCTATCCGAGTTCTCCCAACTCTAGGCAAGACTTCTTGCTCGACTATCCAAGGCTTCACACCTCTAGCCAAGACTTCCTTGCTTGATAATCCAAGGCTTCACACCTATTGCCAAGACTTCTTGCTCAACACCATAGGTCTTACACCTATTGTCAAGAAATCCTTTTCACAAGGTATCTAGGTGATCATGAATGCAAAACGCAAACAAGCACACAACATAGAATGTTATGATCAACACATCCTATGGAAAATACTAGACATGAGCATGAATGCACAAATCACAAATAGTCTAGTTAATCATGCATGTATAAACAATCTAGATCATGTAAGATATGTTCAACAATAATCACAACCTAGATACATGCATAAATCTAAACTTGAATCACAAGATATGATCAATAAATCACAAGAACAAGTTTAAATCACACAAACCAAAAACATGCTAAAATCATATGACAATGTCAATTAGATTTAAGCTAAAGTTCTAGAGCATATTCCTAATCATAGATTCAACCAAAACACATGAATAGCTCAAAAGAACATAAACACATGTATTATGTGAGAATTTCGGCCAAGGGAGCTTAATACATGTGTGGAACTATTTTTCTTAAAATCAATCAATCAAAGATCATCAAATAGTCCTAGAATCAAAGCTAGCACAATACAATCCCAAACATGTGATAACATAGTCAAAATCAAAACCTAACTCAACATGAATGATTTTAATTGAAACTCAACCTAGATTTGAAAGAGTTCAAAACTCAAATCAAAACATTCACAATATACAAATATATGTAGAAGAAGAAAACCCAAGGCAATTGACCAAGTTTTATAAGAAAACTTTGAGAGAAAATCAATACCTTAGTTGATTTAGGTGCAGTCTCGTTTTTGTATGATTAGACACACAAAAAAGCTGCAAAATTAACTCAAACCTTCAGAGAAAAGATGAAGGATGAATAGATGAACACTCTCAACTTTGAATCACTCAAAGCTGAGTTCAAATGACGAAGTTATGGTGTTTGGAAGGTGATAAAATTTAGAGAAACAATTTCTGCACACTTGATTTAAATTTCTTCTTCGAATGAAATGTGAGATGGAAAGAGTTTATAAATGAGTGGGAGACTTGGACATGTTAAATGACCAAGAGGGGCAAGAAGAAGCCAAGCAAGCTTGCTGCCCGAGATGGCACGTGGGCATCTCCGGGCAGCAAGCCTTCTGCCCCGAGATGGCCACGCGCCATCTCGGGAAAGAAGTGCCTTGCTCGCTTCTTTCTCCTTCGACCTTCCTTCGTGTTCTTCGACCGTTCTCCGGCCTCCAAACTCGGAATTCAAATCCGTTTGCGGATTATGAACCATAACTCTCACACGGATATGGAAATATAAGATACTCAACCCATAAAATAATAATTCGACTTGACATATGAAGACAAAGACAATGTATGAAACATGAGTTGAAAGTATAGTATCTTTTGACTTAGAACTTGAAATCAATAGTATGAGTAACCGAAATGACTGGAACTCAATCAAGAATGATTTAAGACTAAGTCTAAGTTCAATATCCATGTTATACAAACTTATACACACACAAACACAATTCACACTAGAATGCAAACTACATAGAGATAGTTTCCAATCATGCATATTCCAAAACATGTTATTTTCATACCAATGCATGAGCATTCATCATTAAGTGTGTGAATGTGTTATACATGGTGCACAACGATTCAGGGACACATATGAATGAATTGTATGTGTGTGCCTATAATGGTGCACAATGATGTAGGGACACAAATGTATGATATGTGTGTATGTGCATAAGCCTTGTAAGAGAAAGATAAGGTCTTAGTAACCTTTGTAGAACCATATTGCATTCTTTCTCTTAAAGACTTAGAACTTGCTTTGACTTGTTGTTTCTTCTTCCTTGAAGCTTGAATCAACATGAATCTTAACAACTAAATCATTACAAGTAAACATTATTTTGATATGGAATTAATGCCAACACAAACTAAAACCTAACAATCTCCCCCTTTGGCAAATTCCATGTCAAAACACCTATACATTTACTACAAATATAAACATGAAGATAGGTCACAAAATCACTCCCTCACATTCCAATGAGTAAGATTCCTATAACTAATCTTCACCAACTCTTGAACTTCATCTTGATCTTCTCTTGAAGCAACCTACAAATCATCTCAAAGTACAATGCATATACAAGAGAAAAACAACAAATGGCAACATACAATATGGATAGGAATATATAATTAAGTTCACAAATACATGTGTCTCCCCCTCAATACATGCCAAATACAAGAATTCTTAACCAAATCATAAGACTAATTATTACAAGCCATTTAAATTTCAAAAGTTCACAAAAACAACATAAAAAGGAAAGTAAGTAACTAGCAATTCATAACAACTCTTTCTCCCCTTTTTTGACATGAAATGATGCCAAAAGGTAAGAAACATACCATGAGACTCAAATACTAGCTACTAGATCCACCAAAGAAAGATGTGTGTGTAGTTGACCTAACATAACGCTTGAGAGGTGGTCTTGAACTCGATGCAATACACTCCTCCAACTCTTTTATCATAGCATCTTGTTTTTCAACTATAGCGCTAAGCTTATCAACCTTCTTCTTCAAATGTAAAGCCCAATCCGGAAGAATGTTTATGCTAGTCACTTGACAATCAACTTGTGAACTACTAGATAGTCCAAAAGTATCACATGTCTTACCCTTATCCTTATATGACATGTATGACACACGTTTATCACTATACTTTTCCAAGGGTTGTACCAACATATCATCTCCACTACTTTGAACACCACGAGCTAAACACAAAGAAGTTATAAACCCCGGCAATTCAAGCTTCTTTTCTCCTCTAGTTGAGAAAGCCGCATTATCCAAATAAAACATAAACAAATCCCTAAGGTTTGTAGGTTGATTAGTCACCAAGGCATATGCTATTTTGATCATGTCTTTATTCAACTCGGTTGAATTCGAAGATCCAATAGTATTTGTGCAAATGAAAAGATGCCAAAATGCACTTGCCTTAGTTAACTCAAGTTGACTAATATATGCTCTACCTTTCCACTTAAAAAAAGCATTGTCACATAGAGTTCTACCCATGATATTAAGATTCTCAATGATATCAACATCTAAAAAGTTTGAATCAATATCACTAGATAGCCCAAGAAACTTGTTAATGTTTACCTGGTTAACTCTAAACACAACACTCCTAATCTCTATCAAAGCATCCAATAATGTGGCATTCTCTCTATATTCATGATAAAATTCTCTAACAATAGTGTCAATCACTATTCCTAGCATGCTCACCCAAGATTCCCAATGTCTATCCTTAATGCATTTAAGAACATAAGAATCTTTACATTTACCTAATTTAATGCCTCTCTTGAAATATCTTTTTAGTTGCAAAGATCCCTAAATCCTTTGACCTTAAAGCTTTGGATCCCTTTGAGGTAGACTTGGCTTTCACAATGGGATTCGATTGATTTCCACTTCCTGTAACCTTAGTTCTTCCCATTTGTTCTTGTGAAATAAGATGCTATATACATACAACAAAAGTGAGTGAAAGACAAAACAAGCATATTAGTCACAAATATAAAAACACAATGACATATGACTAAAGAATGAATCATCATGCAAGACAAAGATAGTGAGTAATATCTTACAAGTATCATTAAGTCAAAATATGCCAACATGTAACAAAATGAAGCATGTGAACATATCATAAAAGAGAACAATGTCTAGGATATAATGCTCCCCATTGATAAATTCTATAACTAAAATTCATGATAGCATAAGGTTCACAAAGATGTTCATACAATCACACATTCAAGCAATTTGAAGAAATATCAACAAAATAAGCTTCATATGCTAAGAAAGATACACAAAGATTTTTCAAGTTCTCTCATAATTCTTCAACAATTGTAAAGATATCATCATACTCATAAACAATGTGTGTGTGTGAGAGATAGGCTTCAAATATATATCAAGAAGTAGTTTGATAATCAACATGCAAACAATTTCCAACAACTATTCATCTTAAGCTTTTTCCATAAAAAGTCAAACCGATTATCATCCGGATTATTTTTTTGCTTCTAAGAGAATAGATTTCAACACATGAGAGTGTGTGTACATGTGGCTCATCATCCCATTTCTGTTTTTCAACCCGAGCTCATTTGATTTTCAACTAAACTCCTTTTTGAGACTTCCTCCTTTTCTTTTTAGTCTTTGAATCAAAGATTTTTTTTATGATTTCATTTCAACACTTCTTTGATTTTTCCTTTTTTTTCATAACAAAAATTCACTTCATGACGGCTTTCACTCATCACAATGGTGTAGCTCTTTCCAACATTGGGTAGCTTTCACAACCAATGTGTGTAGCCCTTTCCATGAAGGTGCTCGTTGAGTTCTATGTAATTGCCGAAGCAAAATGGATACTAACCATAGGTCATTTTAAATGTACTTAAGCACAAAAACTTCATGGTGTATCCAATGTTTACATGTTAGTAAACTCAACCTACTAGCAAAACTTATAAGAGAAGCAAGGTGCAATTTCAGAAAACCAATATTTTATGGCTCATAAGCACATGATCTAAGAGCAATAAGTAGAGACTTATTCAAGATCATTACTTCTCTAATGTGTAGCTTTCAAAGAATATGAAGCTCATATTTTCAAAATTAATGCCACTCAATATACCAAACACAAACAATCATCAAAGTTAGGATCAATGTGAACAATATCACTATTAGATCCTAAAATAGCAAATGTCAATGAGAACTATATGTATACTATACAAAATTCTGTAATATGACATGCTATGTGATGTATGTAAAAAATTGAGTCAAAAGATGAATATCTAAGAGAATATGCATTAGAGAATAGAGATACCTTTTTGCACATTATATTCACCAAATACCATACATCCGCCCTTTTTATGAGCACTCTTGTCTTGAATGTCCTCATGACATCAAGTTGACGATGTTTCACAACAAGAGTATAAAAAGCATAATATCTCAACTCAATCAATACATATAACAAAAGAACTTCTTCAAAGTTAATCAACAAATTTTGACCATCATAACGATCATGATGTGAGATAACCAAGTTCATATCAATACATGGAGTATTCAAAGCTAGTAGCAAGAATTCTCAACACAATTGATATATAGCCTCAAAGCTATCTCACATGTGCTTCTTATTTTAGTGATAAGAGCACTCACCCTTGAACCACTTGTTCTTGGGTGTACCTACACAAATATTTCCAATATCATCCTTGACAACAATGTTAAATCTAGAGTAAAGTCCTTCAATGACTTGATTAACAAGAATATCATTAACACACTCTTCCTTAACATTTTAAACACAAGCTTTGTTAAGTTGAACAAGATTATAATTATTTCTACTCCACAACTTATTCTCATGCTTAGCAATATTATCATGTTTTTCAACTTTCAAGGCCTTAACATGTTCAAGTTGAAGTTTAATCTCGTTATCCCTAGATTCATTTCCCAATTTGCATTTTTCAATATATTTATAACACCTAGGCTTGATGTGACCTATTGTGTTGCAATAATGGAAAATTGGAATAAAAGATGATATTGTGCCTTTTGGAGTTGAACTAGCTTCACTAGGAGTTTGCAAAGATACCTTGTTTGCCAACTTCTTCTTAGCTTTTGATCTTCTCTTCTTGTGTGGTTTCTTATCAATCACAACTTCATCAAAGTGTGTAGGATGTGATGCTTCCAAGAGCTCCTCTTCAACTACCAAGTCGTCTTCATCACTATAAGAGTTAACAAGATTCCTAACACTAGGCACATTAACCGAATCATTCACTAAGTCCTTGATAGCCTCCTTAGCCTTGTCTATCTCTTCCATCAATTCTTGTTCTCTTTTCTTCAAAGAGGATATCACATTATCCTTCTCAAGTTTTATCATTTCAAGTTCTCTAAATTTCTTCATAATATCGCCTTTCTCACCAAGAAGTCTACGAGTAATAACACAAAACTCATCTAGTTGTTTCTTGATCAAATCATCCTTTTCAACTACTTCTCTTTGAGCATTGTCTCTATCTTCTTCAAGCTTTTCTATCTTTTTCGACAACTTAAGATTAGTAAGAATGTAACTAGAGCTTCCATCATGATTTGTATCAAGGTTCCTGTTCAAAGATATTGTACTACCAACATCTAGTGGAGAATGAGAAGCCGTTAGAGCTACAAAGTTGCTCACCAACTCTTCATCACTTGAAGACTTACTACTAGAGCTCTCATTGTCACTAGAATTATCATCACTCCAAGTAGCCGCCAACACTTTGCCTTTCTTGTCTTTCCTAGATGGCTTCTTGGTGCACTTACAAGCAAAGTGACCAAAACCTTGACAATTATGGCATTGAACCTCTTTCTTGTTCATGGCTTGACTATTCTTCACAATCCTTGGAGATGATGTTCTCTTGACTCCTTTTTCCTTAGAAGACTTGCCTTTAGACTTGGCATTCTTCATTAGAAACTTCTTGAACCTTCTAACCAAGAGTGCCATTTCTTCATTTTCATCATCACTCTCCTCCTCAATAGCATTGAGAGCGATTCCCTTACTCTTGATCTTTGGCTTCAAGCACATCTCATAAGTTTGGAGAGACCCACACAACTAATCGATATTCATACTATCCATATCTTTGCTTTCCTCAATGGCCGTCACCTTTGATTTAAATCTCTTAGGAAGAGACCTAAGGATTTTCCAATTTAAACACTCTTTTGAGATAGGTACTCCAAGTTCTTGACATTGGTTAGCAATATTAAGAAGTCGGAATTGGAAGTCTTCAAACTTTTCTTCCTAACTCATACTTAAACCTTCAAATTGTGATGCCAACATTTGAAGCCTTGATTTCTTCACCGCTAAGGTTTCTTCATTAGTAACTTGGAGAGTATCCCAAGCTTCCTTTACGGATTCAATATTTTGAATGTAGGAGAATTGATGCCTATCAATTCCTCCAAAGATGGCATTCATAACACGATGGTGCCATTTAGCAACCTCAAACTCATTTGTTGTCCATTCACTCCTTGGCTTGAGTATCATGGTTCCATCCTCTAAAACCTTGGTAGGAGGACTATAACCTTCTTCCACTACCAACAAAGCCCTTTCATCAATAGAGCGGATGTAGGCTTTCATCCTTAATTTCCAATGCCCATAGTTAGTGCCATGAAGTAATTATGGCCTAGTATTTGAGGCACCTTCCACCATTACATCATCTTGTAAACCAATGACTTCAAAGGCCTTACAAAAATCGTGAAAGTATCACCCCAGATTCATACTAAGTGCAATCTAGTGTCCTGCTCTGATACGAATTGAAAATACAATCACGGTTAAATGCTCAAGGCTAACCTAGAGGGGGGGTGAATAGGTTAGACAACTTTTTTGACTCCCTTAGAAACAAACAAAAGTTTGTGCCTCTAGATTGCTTGTATCACAATATATATATTAATTAAAGACAATTAATCAATATATAAACACAAGTAAAGTGTGATACAAACAAGTAATTGTAACACATACACAATCTATTTTATAGAAAGGAAGTCAACATACATAGAGAGTTCTATCCACAATACAAATATTAGAGAGATAGCGATAGAGAAAAGATGACACAAGATATAACGTGGTAAACCTCCAAAGAGGAAACATTCCACGGGCTAGCAGCCACTGGCAAAAAAAATCCACTAGTAGATAAGACAAGTGCAGTCTCTTAAGTGACCTCTTCACCTAGAAACTACCCTCTTATCCTACTCTAGAAGTTGTCGCATTAGGCTCAACAATCCGAGGCTTCACACCTCTTGTCAAGACTTCCTTGCTCACCTTATCCGGATCCTTATGACTTAAGGCAAGACTTCTTGCTCAACTAAGTCCTCACAACTCTAGTCAAGACTTCCTTGCACACCTATCCGAGTTCTCCTAACTCTAGGAAAGACTTTTTGCTCGACTATCCAAGGCTTCACACTTCTAGCCAAGACTTCCTTGCTCGAGAATCCAAGGCTTCACACCTCTTGCCAAGACTTCTTGCTCAACACCATAGGTCTCACACCTATTGTCAAGACTTTCTTTTCACAAGGCATGATCATGAATGCAAAACGCAAGCAAGCACGCAACATAGAATGCTATGATCAGCACATCCTATGGAAAATACTAGACATGAGCATGAATGCACAAATCACATATAGTCTAGTTAATCATGCATGTATAAACAATCTAGATCATGTAAGATATGTTAAACAATAATCACAAACTAGATACATGTATAGATCTAAACTTGAATAACAAGATATAATCACTAAATCACAAGATCAAGTTTAAATCACACAAATCAAAAACATGCTAAAATCATATGACAATGTCAATTAGATTTAAGCTAAAGTTCTAGAGCATATTCCTATTCATAGATTCAACCAAAACACATGAATAGCCCAAAAGAACATAAACACAAGTATTATGTGAGAATTTTGGTCAAGAGAGCCTAATACAGTTGAGGAACTATTTTTCTTAAAATCAATCAATCAAAGATCATCAAATAGTCTTAGAATCAAAGCTAGCTGAATAGAATCCCATACTTGTGATAACATAGGCAAAATCAAAACCCAACTCAACATAAATGATTTCAATTGAAACTCAACCTAGCTTTGAAAGAGTTAAAAACTCAAATCAAAACACTCACAATATACAAATATATGTAGAAGAAGAAAACCCAAGGAAATTGACAAAGTTTTAAAAGAAAACTTTGAAAGAAAATCAATACCTTAGGTTATTTAGGTGCAGTTCCATTTTTATATGATTATACAAAAACAAAACAGCAGCAAAATTAACTCAAACCTTCAGAGAAAAGTTGGAGGATGAATAGATGAACACTCCCAACTTTGAATCACTCAAAGTGGAGTTCAAATTTCGAAGTTATGGTGTTTGGAAGGTGAGAAAAGAGTGGTAGATCCAAGCGTCTACGTGACCAAGTAGCTAAGATGTCCAAGGAGATTCAAGAGTTGATGAAATGCAAGCATTGGGGAGAGCTAGAAGGATCCATAGGTTTGATGAATGCACCATTCTCGAGATGGATCAGAGAGGCAGAGTTCCCTCTTAAGTCTAAAATGTCGATCGAAAAGTTCTCTAGGATATAGGATCCATTAAGCAAACTCGAGAGCTTCGTGCACCAGATAGAAGTCCAGAATGCTACTTAGTCCGCGATGTGCATGATGTTCCCAAAAACTCTGACTGATTGTGCTAAGACAAGTTTCAAAAAGTTACAACCGGGTAGTGCTGATTCTTTTACATGTTTAATTACTGATTTATATGCTAAGATCCAGGGAGTCAAATCTCGCCTCAAGGATCAAAACCTACTCCAGTATGTGTTATAGGAGTGTGGAGAGTCATTGAGATCCTACATGGAGAAATTCCAAAAAAAGGTGATTCAAATAGGGGTTTTGCAAAAAAAAAGACCTTGACAAACTTCAGAAGAAACCTGTGGGCTGGTCGACTGCTAAGATCCTTTGCAAACACCTACCCGAGAAGTGCTAAGAGGCTTATCATAGGGACCTAGAACGGGTAGAAATAGATGAGTAGCTAAGAATCAAGATGGAGCATGATGACTTGCGATCTGTAAAGTGACTAAAGAAGAAGGCACATAGGGATGGTCTGGTTTAGAAGGTTCAAAATCGAACTCCCAATGGATCTATATACTAGCCACCTCTCTTCACTTCACAGTGGGAGCGATACCCATCCGAAAGGATCTCCACAAGAGCAACGCCGCCTTCGAGGAAAGTAGCGAGGATAGCGAGGAAGGAGGAAGGGTACAACCATTACACCCATCTCAACGCTTCCTGCAAAACAATATACCTCGCCATCCGAGACATGGGATTGCTCAAGAAGCCCATTTCTATAAAGGCACCAGACGACCGGTGGAATCACTACAAATATTGTGACTTCCATGAGGATGTGGGGAACGATACATCGAAGTGCTACAGCCTTCACAATCAAATCGAGGGATTGGTAAGAGGGGATTTCTTGGTTGAATTCTTACAATAGGTACGTGATGTTGGTGCCCAGGTTTATATTACACAACAAAAAAAGAGTTTAATTGTCTTTTAAGCAATCATAAACTAACCTATTTGTATTGTATAAATAAAAACAATAAGAATGAGATGAAACTATTTCATACCAGCATTTGAAATCTCCTTTTTTTCTTTTCAGATTTGCTTCCTGATTAGAACCACAAGATCTTCCCGCTATGTCCCGCGATTGGCAATAGCATGTGGGCGCATCACGGTACTAAGGAACCTGAATGGTGGTAGAAGAAAATTATGAAAACAACACTTGTTTTCTAGGTAGAGAATACGGGCACCATGAATAAAAAAAACAATATTTACTTTTTCCTTTCTTTCTTTTCCTGGTCGCACACCACACCTCTCCTTTTCTACTTTAGGTTTCATGCTATTGTTAAATCTTTTATGTGCATTGATGTGTTTTTCTTTTTATATATTTTTTAATCAGTTTCTCAAAATACTAATATATCTCATATATTTATCTTTTAACTTATAGCTATAAGGATATTTAATAACTTTGAATTACACCTCACTGAAGAGGACATTTAAGATGATTCCATGGTCGTTACAGTGCATATATGGACCTTGGTTTTACGATTGGTTTATTTCATGACAAACCACACCACGTTGGGGATGATTGTGTAATGGGTAGCTTTGGTCCTCATTGGCAAGCTTCCAAGCATCTCCATGACTTCAAGAGCAAAAGGTATATTCCCTTGAATTTGCCTCTTGAAGAGTTTAGGCGCACACACACACCTCATGCATTCTTTGTTGATCTTGCATTTGTGTTGATATTGCTTATATGTGTGCATCTCTTCACAATCACACTTGCACTTCATTTATAGACTTAAGTGTAATATTGTGTTGTGTTCCCCTTGCAGGATGGTGTGCTTGTTTTAGCTCATTGACTGACCATATGAGAATGTCTCATTCTTCTCTTGGTTTGGTTATATGGAGTAAGGTGTCCAGTTTCAAAAGAGTTTGCTTCAATGATTTAAATGTTTTTCAAAACTGACCTTGGTATGGTCTTGTGATCATATATTTTAATACAATGATTCAAAATGAGTTTTACAAAATTCTGTACAAAATAGACACCCATACCTTTCCAACTGTATATTATTCGTAATATTTCATGACCGTTTGGATTGATTTTGAATTCTCCAAAGTGACCACAAAAACAGGGCATCGCTGTTGTTGTCCGTTTCTAACCTTTCATCACTAAAATGACCATAACTTTATCTACAGACATTCATATCATGTTTTGTAAATTGGAGTAGAAATTACACTTCCAGACCTTTCCAACGGTATAATATACGAAAGGTTTGGATGTCTTTTGGTCATGTTTTGGGTCGCTCGAAGCATGAGCTGTTGTGCAGTCTGGCGTGTACTGCAGCCTAGACCTCTTTTGGTACCATGCCTAGCCAGCGACCTAGGTAGTGGTAATGTCTAGCCGTGCCATGCTGCACAGAGCGTGGTCTGGACAGCTGCCTATGCCATATCATGCATAGTGGTCGTGACAAAACTTTGTTTTCTTCATCCAAAACGATGTCATTTCACTTGGGCATTATAAATACATCCTTAACTCATCTTCTTCATTTTAATGACTCTAAAAAACGAACCCTTGAGTGAGAGAGAGAGTTTATTGAGAGAGAAATCTTCATTAAAGCTTGATTAACTCTCAAACCCAAAACCCATCTCCATCTTGCATCATTCTTCATCATATGAGCATGGGTGTTCTTGGTTTCATGACTAGGTAAGTAAGAACTTCATTGAATATCTTTTATTGTTCTTCTTACTCTAGATTAGGTTTTTATTTCTTGATTAAATACTTAGACTCTAGTTATTGCATATATTTAAGAGTCTTGATAACATGATTGGGTTTGTTTGTTGATAGCTTGAATTTAGGACATATTTACCCTTCTTGCTAAGTCTCAATGCATTCCATTTAGACATTATTGATTAGGTCATACTGATTGCATTTTGATGATTGCATTTAATGCCATGCCATGCCATGCTTAATGACAACATATGTTGAAATGGCTTTGTTTGATAACTAGGATATAATGTTGTATAGCTATATCTAGTTAAGTCTTCGTGAACATTCATTTAGACATTGATATCTAAAAATTGTACTTAGTGACATTCTTAAATTCCTAGATAAGCATTTAGTATTTTGCCTAGCATTATTAGAAAGTTTGAATATTTCATCATATTCACATAGGTTGTTGTACTCATCATAGTGTCAAAGTCTTGTGGCTTCTAGGTGAAGTTGCACAAGCAATTCTAGTCTTGCAACCAATGGTAGGTTGGCAAGCAATTGGTCAGGTATCTACTGTAAAAAACCCGAGGGGTAGAGTAGGAGGTGCTCATGGCAAGAGTAGTGGATCAGGAGAGATCACTAGGGATTGAACCAAGAGTGGTGAGTGGTGAGTGGCGGTGTCCATCGCTTGAGGTTGTCAAGAGTTAGAGTCCGAGTATCACTTGAGGGTGTAACCTTTTATTCATATAGTGGATTTCTGTGACCGAGTGTGGCGCACTTAACAGCCTGTAGTTTTTCCCATTTGAAGGGTTTCCACGTATACATCTTGTGTTATTTATATTTCCGCACCTTACACTTGATGTTGTACGTTTGTTCTATTGGGTTAATTTAGAATATTGACTAATCAAGAAAAATTGGTAATTGACTTGATTAAAACCTATTCACCCCCCTCTAGGTATATACACACACATTTTTAGGGAACTTTAAATTGGTATCAGAGCGGGTTCCTAGACATACTTAGGTGTTTCAAGCTCTTGTTTTTGTGTCTTGCATTTGTTTGCATTTGGTTGTTGCATTCATTTGCATTCATCTCATTTATTAAACACCATGAGTTGCATTGAGATGTTAGAGGGAGATTTGACCTCCAAAGTTGAGAGTTAGGAAAATGATTCTGATAAGGGGATGAATCTCATGAATATTGACTAATCAAGAAAAATCGGTAATTGACTTGATTATAACCTAATCACCCCCCCCCCCCCCCTCTAGGTATAGACACACACGTTTTTAGGGAACTTTCAGTGCAGATAGCCAATTATTTGGTCTATCGTGTTCATATAGATATCGAAAGCAGTGTTGATATCCTCTTCAAGGATTCAATTTAGAAGTTCAATCTAAAGAGCCCTTGCTACAATAGTTGTACCACACCTTTGTATGGGTTTGCTAGGGAATCATTGATACTTATCGGTTCAATAATCTTGCCAGTTATAATTAGGAAAGCGTGTCTCCAGTAGAATCTCACGGTAGATTTCATTATGGACGATACCCGTTTGCCTATAAATTTATCGTAGGAAGGCCTTTCTTGTCATAAATCAATGGAGTGCTCTCTATCTACCACAATGTCCTAAAATTCCCAGTGAGTTGCAAGGTAGGTTAGGTACAAGAAGACCAACAAGCAGCACACAAGTGCTATGCAGTGTCTATTAACCCAACTACATTGGTTAAGCAATGTGCGTAACTGGCAGTCATGCATACGGTGGAGTTCTTAGGAAGAAACCATGAGAATCTAAGTGGTGAAAAAGAATCAGGAATGACCGAGGAGGAGCCTAAAGTAGAGGTTCTAGTTATAGAAGAGATTGAAGAAGAAGAAGAAGAAGAAGAGAGGGGCTGGGCTAGCGGGTTCCCCGTAGAAGAACTCGTTGATGTACCTATCAAGGGATGATCCCTCAAAGATGGTGAAGATAGGAATTGCACTAGATGAAGAAGTGAATGAAGGTCTAATACAATTCCCTCGATAGCTTAGCGATGTATTTTTCTAGAGTCACTGTGAGATGCTGGGAATCCCGCTTATTTGGCAGTAAACAGATCGGTGGTGGATGCTACATTCAAGCCGGTCAAACTGAAACTATGACATTTCAACCCCGAAAGAATTGTCGTGGTGCAAGAGGAGGTAGACAATCTTTTAAAAGCCAAGTTCATTAGGGAATCCTAGTACCCATTATGGATCACCAATGTAGTCATGGTGATGAAGGCAAATGGGAAGTGGTGAATGTGCATTGAATATACCGATCTCATCCGTGCCTGCCCAACGGAAAGTTTCCCACTACCAAAAATTAACTAACTGGTAGATTCGACTGCCAGAAAGATGCTCATAAGCTTTATGGATGCCTTTTTGGGGTGTAACTAGATCATGATACACCCGGTCGTCCAAGATAAGACCAGCTTCATCATTGCACAAGGTCTTTACTGTTATAAGGTAATGATGTTCAGTTTTAAAATGCAAATGCTAAATACCAATGACTGGTAAACCGACTGTTCAAGGAGAAGAGAGGGAAAACGATGGAGGTGTAAGAGAAAGCACGCGGATAAAGTGAAAATATCGATTGGTATATTTAAAAAAAAACTCCTTTAAAAGAATGGACCTTAACCCCATGATTAATTAACATATAAATATGAGTTATCGTACCTTGTTTACGTGAGGATTGATATTGCATCGAATTGAAACCGCAAGCACATCCAATCCAATCACGAACGTGAATCACTAAGGTGTACAAGCTCTCTTTCTTTGAATTGTGTACCTGAGGATGGAAAAACAAACTTTTTTTTCTTTTTGTTAGTCACAATAACCCTTCTAGACAAAACAAAGAACATTTGGTCACTTGTGAATTCACAATCTTTTGATTGAAATTCGCGTGAATCGAATTTGATGTTGTACACAAAGCCTTCTGATGTAAGAGCTACTAGTGCACTATCAAAAACAAAATTCTCTTTCTCTGTTTTTCTCTTGGCCAAATTCTCACACACTTTTTAAAGCAAAAAAAAAACTCTCTCTCAAGAACTTGTATTGGCCAAATTCTCTCACAGGACAACTTATCTTGGCCGAATTCTCTCTCTAGATCACTAGGGCTTGGCCGAATTCGTTGACGGTGATATATATAGGTGGCCAAATCCTCACGCAAAGAGGATTTCTATTTCACCAAGACTCTTATGAACTTTCATAATTCTACCATATTCCAACTCATTAGTGTAATAAATTATTTCAGAATTAATTGTGACTTTATCAAAAACTTCCTAATTTAATCAGTTGTCAAATAGAGTTTTGATAGATATCAAAGACTTCCTAATTTAACTAGATAAATAAATTTCTTTTATTTATCTACTTATCAATTAAAGTCTTTGATACATATCATACTACCAACAATAGTATGACACTAGGAGGCCTTCTCTTACTTAGAAAAAGTTTTTGACTTTTAATTAACTAATTAATTAATTAATTGTTATTTAATTAAATAATAAAATAAAACAATATATAAGGCTAACTATTTAAGCCTTGCCACCCAAGCATATATTTATGGATAATATAATGTTTTTCCATTTTATTAAGTCCATTGGACTTTAATAAAAAATTCACATGCGAACTAAACCCATTATCACTAAAAAAAACAAGTCCACATGCCTTAAAATAATATATTGATATAATTTAAACAGCTCATTTAATTAAAATGTGCAAATTATATTCTTAATGTACTAATGGAATACTAATTGCAACCTAGTGGGGCCGTCTAAGGAATTCCACATCCTTGGCCCCCCATTCCACGTACTTGACGAGTTACCGTGTATCTTACATGACCGCACCTCTCCAAAACTTTTGGATTTTGAAATCCAAAAAAAATTCTTGATGGACCAAGAAATTGGTCTAGTAGAATATATCAAGTGATCTAAGCAAGTTCATGTGGATTAGGGATCTTAGCGAGCTATCTAAATTTAAGCTTCAATAGACATAACCTAATCACAATCAACAAATGATTCACTTCGGTTCGATCTATTAATTTTAGGTCATTCCACTAAATGACTAAAATTTAACTCTTAAATATTGATAGAATAAGTTAATGTTCCTCATTCGTACCCTAGACAACCTTATTGGAGATAGTGTATCCTCGTGAAGAAGACCAGTTATCGCTAAGAGCTTATAGACCGCTTATAGCTCTCCTAGTTACCATATTTTCTCATATGACCACATTTTCAACATGGATATTTGACTTGAACAGAAGCTATAATTCACTAGACAATATTGGGAACTTAACGTTAAGATTTAAGATCCAATACCTCAAGATATCCATATGATGATATTCTATTCACATTTACTAAATGGAGCCACGATGTTCTTATCTATAAATGAAGTCCTCTGTCGATTGACAAATGTATACCACCAAACCATCGAGGAAAGATTATGCTTTATAATCGTACTTAGTGACAGCTCAAATGATAACACTAGTAACCATAAGTCTATTTTTCTCAGGATTGAGATAGACTCTACGATTGTCTTCAAGTGAAAACTTTTATCCACTGACGATTCTAGACAAAGTAATTTACTATGATTCTATTCAATACACCTAGTGCACTAGATTCTTTTGCCCAAAGACACCATGCTTTGATGATTTTAGAATTATCATAACACATTTTATCCCACTCAAATGCTAGCAAAAGAATCTACAACTTTAACAAGGTAAAGGCACTTAACCTTTATCTTAAGTTATGAATATTGTTCAAGACTAACTAAAAATTGTGTCTACCTAATACATATCCAGATGTACGAACAATTCCTCTTTTCTCATAGTCATTTGACCTTATGATTATTTACTTTTGACAATTATATTAATTAAACTATAAATTCTATAAGATTTGATAAACCGGAAATCACTTTATTAATATAAAAAGATTGTCAAATACAGTTTTACACTCTTGCTATTGAGCATAACCCTAACAATCTCCCACTTGGTCTATAGCAAATGTATCATATCTCTTATTCCCATGTTCTCTAGGTTCCTATCAAAAGTCTTTTATGGTACAGCTTTTGTGAGGAGATCCGTTAAATTTTTCACTGATGGGACCTTGCTAATCGTCACGTCACCACTATGCATAATTTCTCTCAAAAGGTGATACTTCATTTCGTTATGTTTCCTTCTATTATGACTTCATGGCTCTCCCAAATTAGCCACTGCTCCATTGTTGTCACAGTAGATAGTGATCATCTTATTCGCATTAGGAACCACTTCCAAGTCAATCAAGAATTGGCAGAGCCAAAGAATCTCTTTAGCAGCTTCGCATGCAACAACATACTCAGCTTCCAAGGTGCAATCAACAATGAAAGATTGCTTGATACTCCTCCGTATGACCGTGCATCCTCCAAGAGTAAACATAGATCCTTATGTGGATCACTTGGATTCAGAATCCGATTGGAAATAAGAATTTGTCTACCCAACAGAAATTAAATCCCTTCCAGATTATACAAGCATATGATCTCTTGTTCTCATGAGATACATAAAAATATGCTTGACTGTCATCCAGTGATCAGGATTAGATTTTGATTGCAACTTGCTAACTGTGCCAACAACAAAACAAATATTTGATCTAGTATAGATCATTACATACATGAGACTCCCAACTACCGATGACCCTACTCATGAATTGCTTTGCATGCTCATTCTTTGGAGCTTGTTCCATAGAAAGTTTGATTCCATGTCTGAAAGGTAACATGCCTTTCTTAGAATCTTGCATGGAGAACTTAGACAAGATTTTATCTATGTATAAAGCTTGGGATAATGCAATCGTTTTATTCATTCTATCCCTTATCACTTGGATACCAAGAATATAACTTGCTTTTCCTAAGTTTTTCGTAGCAAATTGTTTTGCTAACAAGTCTTTTACCGATGTCAATACACCTACATCATTTTCGATGAGTGGTTTATCATCAACATAAAGAATTAGGAAAACCAACTTGTCACATTTAATCCTTTTGTATATGCAGGGTTCGTTAAGGTTTTAAATAAATCCAATGCTTTTCATAGCTTGATCAAAGCTTAGGTTCTAAGATCTGGATGCTTGCTTCAATCCTTATATGTATTTTTGCAACTTGCATACCCTTTTCTCTTGGTCATTTTCATTGAATCCTTCTGGTTGCATTATATAGATGCTTTCATCAAGATTTCTATTAAGGAAAGTTGTCTTGAGGTTCATTTGCCAAATCTTAAGGTCCAGAGATGTTACAAAGCATAAGAGTATCCTGATGGAATTAAACATGGCCATAGGTGAGAAAGTTTCCTCGTAATCGATACCTTCTATTTATAGCTATTTTTGACAAAGGGACCAAAAAGAGATTTTCTTCCTGTTCTCACCCGGTAGGATGTACCACCTAGTACCGATTAGGTCTACCCGTTACTACCTACCAAAAGATACCGGTCTCTACTTTACACTTTTGCTCACTTTTAACATTTGACTATTTACTCTCTAAGTGCACATTTTTCATCCTTTTACATATGTGAGCCATTTTCCTTGCACATTTACAAATATGGACAAAGTACACGCTATCTTTACATTTTCGAGTTTTTCACCTTTCAAACACAACACCTACATATCCTTACATGACTGGCAGAAAGGGTTTACGTGTGTTTAGGCTTTGGCTATAAGGTTATAATGTGGTACCAAATGAAAGGGTTATATGTTTGACCTAAAGTTTGGCTTTGGAGCACACAATAAGGAATTGGAAATGTGTTTGGGCTATATAGGTAGTTAATGCACACACATTGCCTAAAATCATTTTAACAATTCCATCTATCAAGGGAATGTAAGCATCCATCAAGCAGTCGCACAAATATAATGCAATATAATATCCTATGGCAATTGATGTGCATGATGAGAATCATGTTTAAGATAGAACAATAGCAACACTCAAATGCGCTCTTTAAGGCTTGTGTTTGTGAACTTACTAGGAAGTCTGCACTATTAGAACAAGGTTCTTGAGCACTGAGTCCCCTCAACTTGAACACAAAAAGGATGGGACTAGCCCATGAAGTGCAATTGAGACCCTAGAGAGACAACAAGATACTCAATTAAGCACACCAAGCATAAACTCGCCAAAAGCACACTCTCAAGGCATCACACCCAAGCTAAATAAAGCTTGAAAATTTTGTCCATGCGATAGTTTGAAAAAAAAATTGACTCTAAAAAGACTCAAGACTCAAAAAGACGACTCACAAGGGCTTCTACATCACCAAACCTAAACTCAACATTGTCCTAGATGTTGGACATGAGAGCTCGACCTAGTGGTGTGCACTTAAGACAACTAAACAAGGACCAACTTATAAAACAAAGCAATCAATGCAATACACAATTAAGCACAAAGACACATGAAATCATGCTAAAAACCTACATCTACATTTAACAAAAATGACAGAATAGGGGCATAACAACCCCTAAACCGAATTGGGCTATATATGGCAATTAAATCTGTACACTCACATGCAATCATCCACAAGAGCCTTCGACACATTCATCAGTAAAAGAATAAATCAATTAAATCCAAAAAACAAATATCATCATTTACAAATGATCTGTTAAAAATGTAATTCCATCCATAAGAGCCTTTGGCTCATTCATCACAAATTTGATCAATAAAATCAAGAATATATACCTCCAAAAATATTCAATAATGTACAAGTATACCATCCACCCAATATTCACAAAGTTCTCCACCAATTACGTACTAAAATAAAAATGAAATTGAGAAAAAGGAAATTAGAAATGCAAACTTTGGTTGGTTGCCTCCCATAAGCGTTGTATTTATCGTCTGGGTAAGACGTTATTGTGGCACTTTGACTCTTGAAATTAAAGTTCCAGCTTTCATTCCGAAGAGATAAAGAAACATCGCTTTAAACATAAGTTATAAAAACTTGCTTCCTCATAAAGCAATAGATAGTCTGCACACTAAAAATTCCATTAGAAAATTCAGGCAACTAAGAATCAATCAATACATGCAATTTGCCAAACAAAAATTCGGTATACCACTTATTAAAGAAAAACAAACTCAAAAAACTAAGCAATCCCACAATAGATCCCCCCACCCACCTCCCACCCCCCCAAACCTAGCTCTTCCTATACATTTAAGCACATAATAACAAGTTGAGGGATAAGAACTTAGTTTACACGAGAGAAATAGATTGTGCAATCATAAATTACTCAAAAGTAAATAAAATGAAAACAAGCATATCATTTTTATCACAAAGCACATAGGCAGTTTAATTTTTATCTTGAAGCACATAGATGGTTTATGCCTCAATATCAACAACCATACACAAGAACAATTAATAACATCAAACCCTTCCTAAAGCAATAAAACATGTATATCGATGTACCCTCATCAACTCACTCATAAATACTTCGACAATCACATTACCAATAAACATTTAAGCTATGCCCTCATACGTAGGGTAGTAT
Source organism: Dipteronia dyeriana (assembly GCA_032871835.1). Classification (NCBI taxonomy): domain Eukaryota; kingdom Viridiplantae; phylum Streptophyta; class Magnoliopsida; order Sapindales; family Sapindaceae; genus Dipteronia; species Dipteronia dyeriana. The sequence goes on along the minus strand of CM065299.1, from coordinate 45,798,896 downwards.
AAAAAGATAGAAACAGTGAGAGGAATCCATACCGAAAATCACTTTTTTGGAAGAAGCTTGTAGAGATCCCATCTCTAGTTCTGCTCTGACCTCTTTTCCATATGACAGCTCTACTTGCGTCCCTGGTATCATTAACCACTAAGGTCATCATGGCTCTCACACTTAACTTTGTGACATTGTTGGAGTGCAAAATGCACTCATGGTTCTCATGAGTTGTAGGTCTTGGCATCCTTGTTTGTTAGTCCCAACTCCAACTATGATTGGTTGCTTACCAACCTAAAAACTTGTCAATCCTTTCACAATGCAACTTAAACAACATTTGCTTTGAACAAAAAGCAAAATAATAAACAAATATATGAAAAAAAAACACAAAACTCGCACCCCCAATCCAACCCTAAACATTATATGCCAAACAATGAAAATCATGAGTTCTAGAGGCGGTTATTTTCTCAACACACACAAAACAATAAATGCAAAAATGTAGAAAACTAATGGAATATTTACATCACTACATTATTTGCTAAAACTTGAAACAATTAATGAATAGGCCACCTCCCCGGCAGCATCACCATTTTGAACATGCTTTTTTCATCGTTAAGAAATTGTGAATTCAAAATATATTTACAAAGTTATTCCTACGTAATGTGCTCCTATAGTTTTAAAAACTAGTAAAGTGGTAAGCAAGGGTATCAACCATAGGGAGGTGTCATCAATCGATCGTTTCACGTTTTTGTGATTATTGAAAGCAATTTAATTAAGAACCTGGCAAGGGTGAGAGTGGTGTTTGTGAAATGTAACATGTTGAGTTTGTTAAGAATATGCTCGATAGCAAGAGTATAATAATGTATTTGACAATCTTTTCATATTAATAAAGTGATTTCTAGTTTAACAAATCTTTTAGCATTTGAAGTTTAATTATTATAATTGTCAAAAGTAAATAAACATAAGGTCAAAAAACAATGATAAAAGAAAAATTGTTCATACATATAGATATGTATGAGGTAGACACAATTCTTTAGTTAGTCTTGAATAATATTAACAACTTAAGATAAAAGGTTGGGCGCCTTTATCTTGTCAAAGTTGTAGATTCTTTTGCTAGCATTTGAATGGGATCAAATGTGTTATGACGAGTTTAAAATCATCAAGGTGAGGTGTCTCTGGGAAAAAGAATCTAGTGCACTAGGTGCATTGAATAGGATCACAATGAAATACTTTATCTATAACCGTCAATGGATAAAAGTTTTCATTTGAAGACAATCAGAGAGTCTATCTCAATCCTGATATAAAAGATGGACTTATGGTTGCAAGTGTTATCATTTGAGCTATCAATGAGTACAATTATATAGCATAGTCTATCCTCGATAGTTTGTTGGTATTCATTTGTTAATCGATAAAATACTTCATTTATAGATATGGACATCATGGCTCCATTTATTAAATGAGAGTAGAATACCATCTCATGGATGTTTTGAGGTATTGGATATTAAATCTTAACGTTAAGTTTTCAATAATGTCTATTGAAACATGGTTTCTGCATAAGTCAAAATATCCAAGTTCAAAATGTGATCATATGAGTAAATATGGTAACTTAGAGAGCTATAGGCGGTCTATGAGCTCTTGGCGATTACTGGTATTCTTCACCAGGATACACTTTCTCTAATAAGGTTGTCTAGGGTATGAATGAGTGACATCAAATTATTCTATCTTTATTTAAGAGTTCAATTTTAGTTCTTTAGTGTAATGAACTAAAATTAAATAGATCGAGCCTAAGTGAATCATTTGTTGATTGTGATTGGGTTGTGTCTATTGGAGTTTAAATCTAGATAGCCCAACAAGATCCTCAATCCACACGAACTTGCATGGATCACTTGATATATTCTACCGGACCAATTTACTGGTATTGTATTGAGGCTTGTGGACTTGTTTCTTTTTGTAAGAATGGGTCTAGTTCACATGTGGATTTTTTATAAAGGTCAAATAGATTTAATAAAATATGAAAATATTATATTGGCCCATATATATTGGTTTGGGTGGCAAGGCTATTTAGAATAGCATAATTATATTATTTTATTTTATTATTTAATTAAATGGATATTAATTAATTTGTTGATTAATTAATTATTTAATTAAAAGTCAAAATCTTTTTCCTAGTAGGAGATGGTCTCCTATTTAGAAGAGCACGTGGCCACGTTTGTTGTGGTATGGGCTACGCACGGCAGCCATATGGAAGTCATGGGCGCCGCATGGCAGCCCTTTATGGGATTGTGGCAAGCGTATGCCCATGGGTAGAGGCCAAGGGTGCGCACGCCCATGGGAGGCAGCCGAGAGAGTCCAAACGACGAAGATCACGTGAAGACTTGTTTGCCAAGAAAGGAGTTTTTTGTATTCCAAGACATGTAATTTACTTATTTTTCTAGGATGGACCAAAATTGTAGCCATTTAAATTTTTGTAAATATTGCAATGTTTGTTATTGTTTGATGACATGTCATATAGAATAGAAGTACCACTCATATATCTCTTTTGGTATGAACATGCATAGAATGGTTTAGGTATCTAAATTGGCATCTATATAACTTGGCAAATCATTCTTTGTAATTCGATCACACGCCTTAAATAATTGAGTGGGAGAAGGTGTTTTGGAACACCTACGGCCTCCAAGTTTAGTTGAGATTTGTGTTTCGTGTAATAACCTCCCAAGAGGTATTCATGAATGGAATTTAGCAAGATACAACCATACAAGGATAGACTAAACAATTAGCCCACACGATATCTACTCCCAAAGGAGGGATATTCGTGAGGGATTATATTGAAGGTCGATAACTTTGTCACACTCAATGTAATTTTATTAATATCCTCCCAAGAGTTCTTGTTAATAAAATTGTAATGCTAAAATTGAAAACGTTGGTTGTTATGTTAACAATTAGGTGGGTTCTAGTCCAACTAGTAAATGTTGCGAACTCCTAAAGGAGGCGTGATATTTATGGGTGTTGGATCACCGTTGAATTTTTACGATTGAATTATTTCATTTAATTCAAGATAAATATTCAAAAGTCCTTTATCATGATTATTTACATATATAATTTTTGTTAATATAAAGAAATCATGACCCCATCCCTAATTAACATCCTAAAAGATAATACTTTAATTGATGATAATTATGTCACATGGAAAAGAAAATTTGGGTTGTTATTACAAGCTGAAAAACATAAATTCATTATGTCTATTCCTTAATCACCAAACTAATGAATCTACTCAGGAGCAAAAAGATTAGTATGTGTAGTGGAAGTCTTCAGATGAGATGGCTAGATATACATTATGTTATGCCACATCTCCGACGTGTTGCAACAACAATATGAAGGAATGGAGACTGTTGATGATATAATGATGTCCCTAGAGGAGATAATTCCTGGAACAAAAGGTTCGATCAAGCCATGAATTTTTTTGGATTTATTCAAAACCTTGATGAACCTTGTATATACAAAAGGATTAAAGACGACAAGTTGGTTTTCCTAGTTCATTATGTTGATGATATAGTACTCATCGAAAACGATGTAGGTGTATTGACCTCAATAAAAGAATGGTTAGAAAAACAATTTGATATTAAGGCCTTAGGAGAAGCAAGTTATATTCTTGGTATCCAAGTCATAAGGGATAGAAAGAATATAACGATTGCATTATCCCAAGCTTCATACATAGATAAAATCTTGTCTACATTTTTCATGCAAGATTCATAGAAAGGTATGTTACCTTTCAAAAATGGAATCAAACTTTCTAAGGAACAAGTTCCTAAGAATGAGCATGAAGAGCAATTCATGAGTAGGGTTCCGTATGCATCGGTAATTGGAAGTCTCATATATGCAATGCTCTGTAATATACCAGATATTTGTTTTGATGTGGGCATAGTTAGCAGGTTTCAATTGAAACCTGGTTCTGATAACTGGATGACAGTCAAGCATATTGTCAAGTATCTTAAGAGGACGAGAGATTATATGCTTGTATACTCTAGAAGGGATTTAATTCCCGTTAGGTATACAGATTCTGATTTTTTGTCAGATTCTGACTCCAGGAGATCAACATCAGGATATGTGTTTACTATTGGAGGAGAGGCCGTCATATAGAGAAGTATCAAGCAATCATGTATTGCCGATTCCACCATGGAAGCCAAGTACGTTGCCTCATGCGAGGCTGCAAAAGAGGCTATCTGGCTCTTCCAATTCTTGATAAACTTGGAAGTGGTTCCTGATGTGAATAAGCAAATTGCTATCCATTGTGATAATAGTGGAGCAGTGGCTTAAATTTAAAAATTAAATATTTAATTTAATAAAATAAAATAATCAAATTATCTTATTTTATTCAAAACCAAGTTTCAACAAACATCCTCATTTAGTGATTAATAACATAATTAAATAATCTTATTATTTAATTTATTTAATCACCATTATTCACTAATGAAATAATTAAATTATCGAATAAATATGTGTTACTTTCGTAACACTATTAATTGGACAATCCAATTAATTAATTGTGACCCTTGTTGCCTAAATCAATCGAGCTAGCAAGGGGATCTAATGGACCCACAGTATTCTGAGCTCCAATAACCCACTGAATTATTAATTAGACTTTTTAATTAGTATTCTTTGATTATTAACTCTGGTGTTATTCCACTAAAAACCCAAAACCGTACTCTCTCAACTGCAGACGCTTTTACACATATTGGTACAACTCGGTGTCCATCGATATAGCTATTATACATGGTGTGATTCTCTGTAGTAGTTCATAATTTGAGTTACGTCAAAATGTTCATTATTTCTCTCTAATTACGTATATCCTTTAAATACGGTTGGTTCTCTAATGAAAAGTAAATTGTATTTTCTCAGGGAATTAGGAGAGTGCTCATATTGTCAAAGCCCCGAATAAACCCTTAAGGGAACTACCATCTACTTCTCACATGAAGGAGTGGATTCCACTATTGTGTATAAGCCTTCCTTGCTATGAGCCAAACCGCAATCCCAACATACGGAGCATATTGATCAGGAACTTCATCCGAACTCACCCATGGTATATCAAAGACCATGATCTAACCTGAAGGAGTCAATAAAACACTTAGGATTAAGATCACCTACATTTAGCCATAGTTAGTCGATATATATGAATATCAACGGTAAATGGATGTTGATGAGAGATTCATATAGATCATGGCTCAGTCCTGTATGATAACATCATACAAGGTGTGTTCATTCTCATATCTCTATATGAATGATCCAAGATAGGATAACAGTATATTATGGTATGGACAGTAGCTGTAGATTAACAACAAATAAAGTACCCATCTTTATTTGTTATCTACGGAATCTTTAGATTTCACGACTCTTACTGTATCTATCTATTTATGAGATTCATATACATAGTTCGAGATTACATACAACAATCTTGGATGTTAAATATACGCATAAGTTATAAAAAAATAACACAACATGAATGAATTAAACTTTTCTTTTATTTATTTCATAAATCCATTTATAGATTACATCTTTAGGGCATAAACCTTAACAGATGAGACACTATGCTTGTTTATCTTAAGAGAATAATGGAGACTACCCTTGCGAGATTTTATGCTTAGACGTTCATTTTAGAGTGTGTATTTCATTTCTATTCTTAAACACTTATCTTGCTCTTCAATTTAAAGATTGATCTTTATAGGATTTTGCATTGGATATTAAAGAACAATCATTTTATGATATCACATGTTTGTTTGCTTAACTTTTTCATTAGTTGATCAATGAGAAGTGATGCTAGCCAATGTGCGCTTAAACTACAAAATGGCCTAAACACTAATTCTTGCCCTATGTGTGTGCTCTAATAGCCCATTTGAAACAAAACACATAGCTTTTTCTTTCATTACCTATATTTCCAAAGAACCAAGCTTCAATAATAAAACTGTACCTAATGAGCTTGGACCATATCATGATGATATTGTAGATTATTGGGGTGCTTTGTGATTACTATTGTTGTTAGTTGGGAAGAAACTATTGAGTTTCTTGGTTTTAAAATGTAAAGTGTAGTTGCATGTACTAAGGCTTGAATGAAACACATTAAAGTTTATATGAGTATAGTCATTCAAAAGAAAGAAAGGAAAAAAATTAATATCTACTCTAAAGAAAAAAGGAGTATAAAAAAAACAATAGAGAAGCCTAGATGCATACTTGTAATAGATTGACTTGAGGATGTAAAGCATGCATTGTAGACAGCCAACAATCCTATGATACAATCTATTTTTGGTATGTCGATATTGCATTATGCAATCCCATGATATGGTCTTAGGCATTTCACTTTCAATTTTCTCATTTATTCTTAGCCTACACCCATGGCCCCATTACAACCTTAAAAGACCTAGCGGATCTCTTGGTGAAGCTTGCTTAATTATAAAGTTGCATGTGCTCTATCTATGTTCTTGATGTTTAATTCGTTGATGAGATCCTTTGCACTTATATTAGTGTTCCTTCTAATTATATGAATTTGTAAATATAATTTGATTACATGTACCTAAACTCCAATTCGCATATGTTGATGAGTGTAATCACCTAGCTTCTTAGTGAAAAAAGTGTACACAATCCAGTGAGGATCAGATGTTAAGGTGAATTCGATCTTGCATTCAAGCTTTATTGTTTTGTAAACCAAAAACATCTTTTTTATCAGCATATAAGCATTACGTGATGCATTGATTTACATGACATATTTTTATTCTTAATATAGAGATTTTATCATGCATAAAGTTTTTTCTTGGTGTGTTTAAAGTGGCATCTCAATGTTTTGGTTTTTAGCGTTGCCTTTATGGGTATCGTATTGGTAAACCCTTAGGAGACTATGACTCCTCCTACTAGGGACCCCTAGAGGTTTTAAAGGCTTGTAGCACATACTAAGTTTCATCGTTTCTCCCACGAAAGTGGATTAATTAGTTTTTACTTGTTTATTGCTTTTATTTGTTTTAGATTTCTTAATTGTTGTTTTTATTTTTTATTTTTGCTCGAGGACGAGCAAATGTTAGGTTTGGAGTTATTTGATCGGTACATTATGTACCTATTTTAGACTCCTTATTCATTACTTTTGTTCTCACTTTTGAGCGTTTTTGTGTGTATAAAAAGTGTTTGAGCATTGTGTAGTTTTATGTCCTTAAAGTTAGGTGTTTGAGCTTAAAGTGAAGCTTTGACGGCAAAGAGTAATAAAAATAGCTTAAATTGGGTTTTTAGAAGCGGACTGCGAGTTCTAACTCACAAATGTTCCCCAAAGAGAACTGCAAATTCAAATTGTGGCTTCAACCAGAATGACCAACTAATAGATAGTTTCCAGAAGAGACTGCGAGTTCAGACTGCGAATTCTACCTTACAGATTAATGTTGAAAATATCTCCTAGAAGATACTGTCAAGTCAGACTCCGACCTCATGCCAGCAGATCCATATCTGCTTCTTCAGACTGTGAGTTCCAACTCGTAGTTCAAAGTCACAGATGCACACCAAAGGAGAATGTTACTTCAGACCGCAAGTTCAAGCCAGTAGAAACAATGCAGCTACCAGATCTGTTCCAACTCCCCGATCCACCTCACATAAGTTGCTTAGAATTCCACCGCCATTGAAATCTGTGAGTTACTACCAGTAAATTTAGATCTGCGACATCAAACTGTGAGTTCCAACTCATAGAGTTATGTCAGCAGAGCCTTATCCACATACAGATCAAGATACTTTTAAAGGTAAACTTGACTTTTCACACCCAATTAGTGCCCTAACCTTCATAAATATACCATTTGATTGGTCAGTAAATAATATCTCTCATATATCCATTCTTGGATATACGTCAACACCTTCTCTTATTATTCAACATCACAAAAGAGAGAGAGGAGTTTCAAAGAATTCCATGGAGGATCTCCTCCACGGATTGCCACCACCAACTCTAAACTTCATCCATCCATGTTTGAGTAGATTTCAAGGAGAAAGAAGACCAAACGAAATAGAGATCTTGGTTATCTCTAAAATCTTCTCTTTGTTTTATTTTTTATTTTTTTGATGTGTAATCCGCATTAGGGAATATTTGTAAACCAATACTTTGCTTGTTATGTGTTATTTACTTAGATTCAACTAGTATCTTGACTCTATTCTTATAGCTTATTGCTATATCTCTCTTTTCTTGACATTTATGTTGGTGAATGAGTAGAAATTGATATGTTTGCATAAGTGAGACCGTAGATTAAAACAAATGATGTAGTTTAAAACTAGATTCTCATTCTTATTGCATATTGGAGACGAAAAAGAATCGATATGTATGGATTGATTTCAGTGAAAGATCACATCTATTTTCTGGTTGATTAACTAGGAATAGATCTTTATTGTTAACTCTTTAATAGAGGTAACTTGATATATGCATGCTTATGCTAGATTAGGTTGTTTGGTGTATTGTTCATGTGCTTAATGGATCTAAACCTAGATACAATTTCTCATTCCATGCCTTTGGTTGAGTGATTCCGGTAATCCTTAATCAACAAATGATTCGTAGTAATAGATGATTTGGTTTCGGAATCCTTAATCAAAAGAACTAGCCTTTGAATCCTCTTGATTGATGCTTAAATGTTTATTATCAACATGACTAGCTTGTCTTTTTGGTAAACTTATATACCTATTGTAACCATTATCTTGCATCTCTCCAAGCCACTTTTATTTTCGTAGATAGGGTGTTTTTCCTTTAAGAGTAGACTAATTTTAATTTCTTTATACTGTAATTGATTTCCATTTAGAAAGGCAAGCACCCAGTTACATTTCTATCCTTAGTATAATTTAATTTAGTTTATTTTAATTACACACTGAAACAAATATTATGGTGTGTAATATTAATCTAGAGGGGGGAGGGGGGAGGAATAGATTTTAATCAAATTTTACCCAATTTCCGTTAATGGTCAATTAGACAAAAATACCCCTAACAAGTCACAATAATATTACAAGTGTAATAAGTGCGGAAATAATAAAGACACTTGAGATATACGTGGAAACCCTCCAAATGGGAAAAACCACGGGCTGTTAAGTGCACCACACTCGAACAACGAATCCACTGATGTTAGAGGCGTTACAACCTACTCCGGGTATATAACCCACTACCACTACCTAATCCCGGTATTAAGCGGACCTAGTCCAATTTGCTTACGCTTGAAGTAACCTACTCCCGGATGCAGTGCAAGACTTACTTCTCTTAAATGAAGAGATAAACACCCTATGTGAACATATGATGATATTCAAACAACAAACAACAAACAAGGCTAGGGTACCTTATCTGTTTATCTAGGATTATGAGATGACAATAAATGCAATCCTAGATATCAAGAGCTAAATTACATGTCATAAAGCTTAGCTAAACATAGAACAAGCAATCCTATGAAGCTATATTATAAGCCAAATCAACACATGTTGTCATTAAGCATGGCAAGGACTATAATGCAATCACTAAATGCAATCAATGAGTCCTAAACAATATCTAAATGCAAAGCTTAGAGACTTAGCTAGAAGTTATCAATAACAACAATCCTAGCTATCATATGAAGCTATATTATAAGCCAAATCAACACATGTTGTCATTAAGCATGGGAAGGACTATAATGCAATCGCTAAATGCAATCAATGAGTCCTAAACAATATCTAAATGCAAAGCTTAGAGATTTAGCTAGAAGTTATCAATAACAACAATCCTAGCTGTCATAATACAACACTCAATCATGTCATCACAACAATCTCTAATTTGTATCTAGAATATGTTCTATGATTATAGACATAATTAAGGAGATGGCTTAACAAGCCAAAAACTTAACTTGTAAGAATACAATGAAGAACTTACCAAACAAGATTTGATAAAGCAACCATATCCATTGATTCACTCTAAATGAACTTAGATGATGCAAGATGAAGTTTTTATGCACATGGGAATGCTTTGAGTGATTAAAAATGAGTTCTTGGAAGAGTTTTCCTTTTGAAATCTGTTCTAAGGAAAATATATGATATTCTGAACTCTTGTACGACCTTAAACTAAAGAGTTATATATTTATGAGATCCAAACAAAGTGAGGTCGTTTTGGAAAAAACGTTCCAGATTCCTCTGTGTGCGCCGGTAATGTGCGCTAGTCGAGTAGCGCACCACCAGCGTACAGCCTAATTTTACAATAGGCACTAGACGAGTGGCGCCCAGTGGCGCAACACATGGGCAAATCCTCTGGGGTGAGGCTGCACTAGTTGAGTAGCGCACCACCAGCGCACGCCCACTTTTTTCAACTGTGCGTGGGTGCAACAGCACAGCTCAGTGGCGTAACGTATGCGATGATCAACTGGAATGTTACGCTGGTGAGGTGCGCTGATCGAGTAGCTCATCACCAGCGTAAAGCCTATTTTCAACACTCAAACACACAAAATCAATAAGTTCAAGAGTGATGAAAAATGCATCATATTCTAATGCCTAGCATGACATAAAACTTTGATTACAAGATGCAAATAAATCAACAAGATTCATTTAAATCAAAATGCACACAAGAATGAACACACAACATATATGAAATAGAGTTATGCATGAATATGTGAGTGTGTGTAACTATCTCTTTAAAGTAAGTAAGCACAAGAATTTTACCTTCAGTGCTTCTCCTCTTGAGGTCTTGAGAGCCTAAGATACCCTTACATAATACCCTAAAAATGTGATTTGTTCACGAAATAAGCCAATTAACAAATGATTACTTTACAATCTCCCCCTTTGGCTATTTCGTGACAAAACCACCACTCACATTGATTCTCACAAAACAAATTAAAACACCGGGAAGATATTCTACATTACAACGAGATAAACATAAAAAAAAACTTCAAATCTTCAATCTCTTGTAGAACTATAAACCCTACACACAAAGCAAGCACAAATACACTTTCCAACCAAGTGCATGTGAGATGATCAAGTTAATATAAAACAAAAGCAATTGCATTCAATAATATGAGTATGACATCGTGAAATGCTCATGCATTGCTCCCCTTCAACAGGTTACTCCCCCTACATGTAATCTCCCCCTCAAACAGGTACTACTTCCCAACACATGCTACTCTCTTAACACCACAATGTTAGGTCAATGCTACTCCCCATTTTTTTCATGATACAGATAAAGAAGAAGTCCCCAACCGGGTCACTCAAGGCAAAGAAAGCTAGGAGCATACAAGATTGGTGCATAATTATATAAGCCACATTTATGCATTTCAGTTAATAGGAGAGAAACAAGGAGAATTATTTGAAAGAAAATGTGTAAATCAAAAATGCTTTGCAGACAAGACATGTTGCATTTAAGTCCAAAAACAATGGTATTTGGCAAAGCAAATGACAAAGGTTTCCAATATAATTCAAACCAATTTCACCATTTGTCATGAGAGAAGCAAGGATATAGAGATTTTATAGATATCAAATTTTAATGGCACTATATCCAACTTCATAAGCTAATCATGGAATGAGCAACTTTATATTTGATTTTTCTGGGAGGATACACGTATGATAGTAGCCATGTTCAACTAATAAAGAAAGAGAGACATTGATGCAACATTTTAGTCTCACTAGCTTTTTCACACAATATTTTGCATTCAACAATTGCAATCATCAATTCATGCTTTATCATTTTTCATTAGCATGTCATTAAAGAATCATCATGTCATGGAGATAATTATAGGTCATTCAATATGTACTTCCTATGTAGATCTCCTAGTCCAAAAATGCATGTTTGAACATAAATATGACATGGATTATAATCAAAGCAAAGTTCACACTTATTGAAGAAAATACAATATACTATAATAAGTGCAACCAAACTACTCAAGCAATCAATAAATGAGCATAAACATTTAAAAAAAATGGGATGCAACAAGTATACAATAGCTCTCTTTGCTTGAGTTCCCCTTATAGGGTAAAAAACCACAACTCATCACTCCATGTGACAAATCCCAGTAGATCTACTAAATCCATTGGACCCAGTTGAGCTTATGGTTGAAAACTTAGCACAATGACAAGCGGGTTCATCTTTTTTAATCAACTTAGGTGAAACATTGTTATTCCTAGTGGTCAAGATCATCATATTACTCCTAGGGTCATTAACAGTAGCTTTCCTAGGCTCATGCATATTGGCTCTACCCCTTTTTTCTTTCAATCATGCTCTTAGTTCTACACATGTTTATGTACTTAAAGCAATTTGGTCTAATATGACCATCAACACCACAAAAATGACATGAAGGAATAAAATAAGGTTCCTTTGTGAGGACAAAGGTGCTTTCCCATGTCTTTGAGCTTTCCTTTGGTGTGGTATTGACTTTCCTCTCCCTTGTTGTTAAGTTGGAGAAGATTGTTTCCTTTGTTGAGCGTGCAGGAAATGTTTCTTGGCTTGATGGCTTTTAGTTTGAGGGATAGTTGCTTGAAGTGATCTCATTGGTTGAGCTTGAGCTTGTCTTCTTGGTGCCATCTTGACTTGGACATTTCTAGAACACTCTCCATGTTCAATTTTCTTCTTAGGATGAAGTGGAGGAAGAGGTCCTTTGAAGTCCAAGCTCTTGACAAATATTGTCTTTCTAGGAGTTAAGGTCTCCTTGTCATCTTCAAACCCTAGACCTCTCTTGTCACTTAGCTTCTTCCTAACTCCCAACATATGGTCAAGCTTCTCCATACTTGAAGTCATCTTGGCAATCAACTCTCTAGCTTCTCTAAGCTCCTCCTTTAAGCTTTCTTCCACTTTTCTTCCATTCTTCACTTTCTCACTTAAGTGAGTCACTTCGGTTGTTAGCTTGAGGTTCTCTTTCTTTAGCTTCCGAACCTCTTTCTTCATGCTCAATCTTGAGCTTTGAAAATGCTCAATGAACCCTTCAAGATTTATACTCTCTACATTTCCATTTGTAGAGTGAGATGAAGAACTCTTGTCACTAGAGTCATTACTAGTGTCACTTGTTGCCATGATGGCATCATTAATATAAGTAGCTTCACTTATCACTCTCTTAGCTACTTTTTCATCACATCCTTCTTCAAGGTTGCAAACTAAGGCCTTGTTGCCTTTTTCTACCTCTTCCACAATGGAGACTCCAAAAGCCGTGTAGTTAAGAATAATCTCTTTATCACTAGAAGAATCATCTCCTTCATTGGAGTTATCACTTCCACTATCAATTGATAAGGTGGCCACCATCTTTCCTTTCTTTTTCTTCTTCGAGTTAGCACATTCGGGGGAAAAATGACCTATCTTACCACATTCATAGCATCGAACCCCTTTCCTTTCGGTCTTTTCTTCCCTAGGCTCAAGCTTCTTGAAAGAAATCTTTTTCTTCAAGTCTTGACCCTTGGATCCAAAACCTTTCCTCTTGGACTTGTAGAATTTCTTGAACTTCCTCATTAGTAAAGCCATTTCCTCATCCGAGTCATCACTTTCCTCATTCTCAACTTTAGAGGCTTTCAAAGCAATTCCTTTTCGATTTTAGGAGATGTGGTGGTAAGACCCTTCCTAGATTCATAAGCTAGTAGCCTTCCAATCACTTCACTCGGCTTCATATCCTTGTAAGCACTGCTCTCTTCTAAAGCCGTCACCTTAGATTAAAATCTCTTGGGTAGAGATCTCATAATCTTTTGCTTGATTCTCTTATATGAATAAGGATCATCAAGTTGATGACTTTGATTCACAATGTTCATCAACTTCATTTCAAAGTCATTGAAGCAATCGTTCTAATCCATCTTGAGCAGTTCAAATTATGTTTGGAGAACTTGAATCTTCGACTCCTTAACCTCATCGGTTCCCTCATGTGCAACTTCTAGGATATCCCATACCTCCTTAGCTATCCTAGTATTTTGAAGCAACTTGTACTGGTTCTCATCTATTGCACAAAGGATGGCATGCATTGCCTTCCTATTCCACTTCGATGCCTCAAAATCTTGCTCGTTCCACTGTGCCTTTGGCATGAGTACATCATCTACCCCATATGTAAGAGTCATCATGGGTAAAGTTTAGCCATCTTCAACCGCCATCCATGCCCTGTCATGAATTTGGTAAATATACGACTCCATCTTACCTTTCCAAGAGGCATAATTCAGTCCGGTGAGAAGTGGAGGTCTAATGCTAGAAGCTCCCTCGTTGCCACCGTTTCCACTCATTCTGTTTAATGAATGAATGGTATGAATGCAAATGTATGAATGATCAATGTACACATAAAATGCAACACAAACCAAAATGACTCTGATACCAATTTAAACAAATATTATGGTGTGTAATATTAATCTAGAGGGGGGGGGGGGGGGGGGGGGGGTGAATAGATTTCAATCAAAATTTACCCAATTTCCATTAATGGTCAATTAGATGAAATACCCCTAACTAGTCACAATAATATCGCAAGTGTAATAAGCACGAAAATAATAAAGACACTTGAGATATACGTTGAAACCCTCCAAATGGGAAAAACCACGGGCTATTAAGTGCACCACACTCGAACAATGAATCCACTGATGATAGAGGCGTTACAACCTACTCCTGGTATATAACCCACTACCACTACCTAATTCCGGTATTAAGTGGACCTTGTCCAATTTGCTTACGCTTGAAGCAACCTACTCTTGGATGCAACGCAAGATTTACATCTCTTAAATGAAGAGATAAACACCCTATGTGAACATATGATGATATTCAAACAACAAACAAGGCTAGGGTACCTTATATGCTTATCTAGGATTATGAGATGGGAATAAATGCAATCCTTGATATCAAGAGCTAAATGACAAGTCATAAAGCTTAGCTAAACATAGAACAAGTGATCCTATGAAGCTATCATAAAAGCCAAATCAACACATGTTGTCATTAAGCATGGCAAGGACTATAATGCAATCACTAAATGCAATCAATGAGTCCTAAACAATATCTAAATGCAGAGCATAGAGATTTAGCTAAAAGTTATCAATAACAACAATCCTAGCTATCACAATACAACACTCAATCATGTCATCACAACAATCTCTAATTTGTATCTAGAATATGTTCTAAGATTATACACATAATTAAAGAGATGGCTTAGCAAGCAAAACACTTAACTTGTAAGAAGAAAGTGAAGAACTTACCAAACAAGATGTGATGAAGCAACCCTATCCATTGATGCACTCTAAATGAACTTAGATGATGCAAGATGAATTTTTTATGCGCATGGGAATGCTTTCAGTGATTAAAAATGAGTTCTTGAAAGAGTTTTTATTTTGAATAGTGTTCTAAGGAAAATATATGATATTCTAAACTCTTGCATGACCTTAAACTTAAGAGTTATATATATATGAGATCCAAACAAAGTGAGGTCATTTTGGAAAAAATGTTCCAGCTTCCTCTGTGTGCGCTGGTGAAGTGCACTGGTCGAGTAGCGGACCACCAGTGCACAACCTAATTTTACAATAGGTTCTAAAAGAGTGTCGCATCCCAGTGGCCCAACACATGCGTAAATCCTGAAGAATGTTTGCGTTGGTGAGGCTGCGCTAGTTGAGTAGTGTACCACCAGCGCACACACACTTTTTTCAACTATGCACAGGTGCAACAATGTAGCTCAGTGGCGCAACACATGCGACGATCCATTGGAATGTTACGCTGGTGAGGTGCGCTGATCGAGTAGCGCACCACCTGCGCAAAGCCTATTTTCAACACTGAAATACACAAAATCAATGAGTTCAAGAGTGATGAAAAATGCTGCCTATTCTAATGCCTAACATGACATAAAACTTTGATTACAAGTTGCAAATAAATCAACAAGAGTCATTTAAATCATAATGTACACAAGAATAAACACACAACATATATGAATAAGAGTTATGCAAGAATATGTGAGTGTGTGCAACTATCTCTTCAAAGTAAGTAAGCATAAGAATTTTACCTTCGGTGCTTCTCCTCTTGAGGTCTTGAGAGCCTAAGCTACCCTTATATAAAAACCCAAAAATGTGATTTGTTCACGAAAAAAGCCAATCAACAAATGATGACTTTACACACACCTCACACACCTTCTGTATTATGCTTACACTTCACACACACTGTTCTCATATCCATGTTCTATTTACATCGCTTTCAATAACTCTTTAGCTAGAGACAGTTATACGGATACCACATCTCTGTGGGAACGATACCGTTACTTGCATGCTATACTAGTCATTAGTCACTAGCACCCATAAGGTTGAACTTATATATATCTTTCTGACTGGAGTAAGAAGACACTCCCGTATAAGAAAATGGAGCCGCTACCGAAGAGGTGGTTTATTAGTTAATTGTCTCTAGTTTTAGATGTTAATAAGTTAGTTTGTGATATTTTTTTTGTTTGCTTTGTTTTTGCCTAAAGTAAATGCATTTGATATTGTTTGAGCTGTTTGTACGAGAAAAAGAAAATTTTTACATCTATTATTAGGTAACCGATTAAATCTTTTGGACATTGATTCATAAAAAACTGATATCTTAAATATTGCGGTTTGAAAAGACAACGGTTTATCGGAAAACCGATATAAAAAAAAGGTTTAGACATCGATTCATATAAAACTGATGTCTTAAATATTATGGTTTGAAAAATTTCCTAAGAGGAAACATCCATAGGTTGATACCACAACCACCAGCAAAACCACCTTTCACTAGTTAGATAAAAGTACATCCTCATAACTGACCAATCCACATGATGCAGTTCCTAAATCAATCTTATGTTACCCACGTGCCATTTAATAATCAAAAGCTTGCCACTTTGCTTAACTTTTCGGATCTCCCCGATCCTAGTCAAGACTCATTACTTAGCTTTCCGGATCCTCTTGGTCCTAGCTAAGCCTCCTCACTCAACTCCCTTAATCCACTAGGTTCTAATCAAGCATCCATACTTAACTTTCCTTACCAACCCTGGCTAAGACTTTCTCTTCTCAAGTTGAAGCATCACACTACAACAAGATACTTCTAACTTTTGCAAGGAAAATGATCTAAGTGAAATGCAAATGATGCAATCACACACAACATATAATATATGATCAAAATATCGAATGGAAACTAGAATTAAACAATGAGCACACAAAGTATGATATTCTAGTCTAAAATCCTAATAACAATATCTTCATACAAATGATGCATGAACATATGAATTGTATGGATTAGGTACACTTCATGAAGAAGTAGACATAATCATCAGAATGCACAAATACAAGTTTATCAAGAGCTTGAAACATGAACAACAACCTACAGTATGTGAAACACCTAACACAAACAAAAGATAGATTTTATTCATGTAACTAAGGCTTGAAAAACAATTCATATTCATGAAGCACATAATCAAAACTTTATAACTGAAACCAAAAATGTTTAGAATCACAAAATATGTTCAATCAAATTTTCTAGCAATCATTTAGAGCACAAAATAATCAATTAAATTCTAATAGGCTCTCAATAATCGAATTAATTGTGCTATACCTAAATATGTTCAACTAAAGAGACCTAGCACAAGTAGATACTATTTATCATCAAGACCAATCAATTGAAGCACAAATAGTCCAAGATTAAAAGCTAGCATAATACAACACACAAGCATGTAGAAACATAGGTTTTAAGAAAATCTAACTCATCATACATGATTCTAATTAAGATCATCTAGTTAAAACAGAGTCTCTATCTCTCAATAGCTATTTTTCAAGTAATATACATATATAGGAGAAGAAAGCCTTAGGTAATTGAAGGATTGGGAGAACAAAAATCAAAAGATAAATCAATACCATAAGAAAAATAGACAGATTCGTTTTTTTATGTAGAACCTGTTGGGATTACGCTCGATAGCAAGAGTGTAATAATGTGTTTGACAATCTTTTCATATTAATAAAGTTATTTCTAGTTTAACAAATCTTTAGCATTTATAGTTTAATTATTATAATTGTCAAAAGTAAATAATCATAAGGTCAAAAGACTAGGAGAAAAGAAAAATTGTTCACACATCTAGATATGTATGAGGTAGACACAACTCTTTAGTTAGTCTTGAATAATATTCACAACTTAAGATAAAAGGTTGGACTCCTTTATCTTGTTAAAGTTGTAGATTCTTTTGCTAGCATTTGAGTGGGATCAAATGTATTATGATGAGTCTAAAATTATCAAAGTATGGTGTCTTTGGGCAAAAGAATCTAGTGCACTGGGTGCATTGAATTGGATCACAGTGAAATACTTTATCTAGAACCTTCAATAGATAAAAGTTTTCACTTGAAGACAATCGGAGAGTCTATCTAGATCCTTAGATAAATGATGGACTTATGGTTGCAAGAGTTATCATTTGAGCTATCAATGAGTACGATTATATAGCATAGTCTATCCTCGATAGTTTGGTGGTATTCATTTGGTAATCGATAGAGGACTTCATTTATAGATATGGACATCGTGGCTCCATTTATGAAATAAGAATAGAATATCATCATATGGATGTTTTGGGGTATTGGATATTAAATCTTAATGTTAAGTTTTCAATAGTGTTTATTGAAACATGGCTTCTTGACAAGTCAAAATATCCAAGTTCAAAATGTGGTCAGATGAATAAATATGGTAACTTGGAGAGCTATAGGCGATCTATGAGCTCTTGGCGATTACTGATATTATTCACGAGGATACAATTTCTTCAATAAGGTTGTCTATGGTATGAATGAGTAAGATCAACTTATTCTATCATTATTTAAGAGTTCAATTTTAGTTCTTTAGTGGAATGAACTAAAATTAAATAGATCAGACCTAAGTGAATCATTTGTTGATTGTGATTGGGTTGTGTCTATTGGAGCTTAAATTTAGATAGCCTGCCAAGATCCCCAATCCACACGAACTTGCGTGAATCACTTAATATATTCTTCTGGACCAATTTAGGGGTCCATTTAGAATTGTATTAAGGCCCAATGGATTTAATAAAATAATAAAATAATATATGGCCCATAAATATGTGTCGGGCGGCAAGGCTATTTAGAATAACTTAATTCTATTTTTTTTATTTTATTATTTAATTAAATGAAAATTAATTAATTTGTTGATTAATTAATTATTTAATTAAAGTCAAAATCTTTTTCCTAGTATGAAATGGTCTCCTAAAATTATACTATTGTTGGTAGTATAATTAATATTAAAGATTATATTTGATAAGTAGATAAATAAAAGGAATTATTTATCTAATCAAATTAGGAAGTGTTTAATATGGTTACAAATACACTGTTGAGTTGGATTAGGAGTCTTGGTATAGGAAATAATTCCTTTTGGAAAAGGATTCTTAACCACCAAGTAAATCCACCTAATGATAGGATTCTTAACCACCAAGTAAATCCTTCTTAGGAGAGGATTAAGTCTCCTATATATAATACCTATTAAATTCGACCAAGAATGATTTTTTGGTGTGAAAAGTTGTTTTTTATTGTTATAAAAAAAAACTTTGTCCAACTCATTGTGTGAAGAATTCGGCCAAGCATAGAGAAAAGAGGGAATATTTTTGTTTTCGATAGTACACTAGTATCATTTGCATCAAAAGGGTTTTGTGTACAATATCATATCAAGGTTCACGCGAGTTTCAATCAAATTGATTGATAATTCAAAAGTGACCAGACGTTCTTTGTTTTTCTCTTGGAGGATTATTGTGACTAACAAAGAAGAAGATTTTGTTTGTTTCCATCCTCAGGTATATAATTTAAATAAAGAGAGCCCATACTCCTAGGTGACTCACTTTCGTGATTTGATTGGAAGATCTTGCGGATTCAATTTAGTTCAATCGTCACGAAAAAAATGGTATGATACTTTTTATATACACAAATTAATCTAGGGTTAAGGTTCTTGTTATTAAGAGGGAAATTTTTTATTTATACGAAAACCCTATTTATATTAATTTTTTTCACGCTTCCGTTGCGCTTCGAACCGTTTTTCCCTACAATTGGTATCAGAGCCAGGTTGTACCCTTGATAAATTGATGTATATGTTCATGAATCTTTTCCTTTTTATTGTATATATGCATGTTTTAGAAATAGATGGCTCTCGAGGAATTCGCATATATATATTTACAATGGAATTTATGGATATATATATATATATATATATGTTTTATATGTGGATTGTTATTGCTCAATTTTGGTCATAGAATTTCGATGTATTTTGTTTTGGGATCGTAACAAGAAGGGTGGTCTATCATTGCCATAATTTCCTTCTGGGTAGTTGCTAAGTTTTTTTTTATTTTGTTGCTGTAATAAAAAGAAAATGCAGTATTTTCATTTATAATTCTTCTGTAATACACTGAAGTTTTGAAGAATTAAAAGCGACCGGAACAAGTTTGGGACCGTACGAGCTGTAGCAATGAACGTGCGTGCGAAGAGCACACATCTACGTTTGTTGTGGCATGGGCTGCACACAGAAGCCCTATGGAAGCCATGGGCTGCGCATGGCAGCCCTTTATGGGTTTGTGGCATGCGCACGCCCATGGGTAAGGGCCAAGGGTGAACACGCCCATGGAAGGCATCCTAGAGAGTCTGGATGACGAAGGTCGCGTGAAGACTTGTTCGGCAAGAAATGAGTTTTTTGTTCCAAGTCATGTAATTTAATTGTTTTTCTATGATGGACCAAAAATGTAGCTATTTATATTTTTGCAAATAATGCAATGTTTGTCGTTGTTTCATAACATGTCATATAGAATAGAAGTGCCACTCATACGTCTTTTTGGTATGAACATGCATAAAATGGTTTAGGTATCTAAATTGGCATCTAGATAGTTTTGTAAATCATTCTTTGGAATTCGATCAAACGCCTTAAATAATTGAGTGGGAGAAGGTGTTTTGGAACACCTACGGCCTCCAAGTTTAGTTGAGCTTTATGTATCGCGTAATAACCTCCCAAGAGGTATTCATGAATGGAATTTAGCAAGATGCTTCCTTTCAAGGATCCACTAAACAATTAGCCCAAACGATATATACTCCCAAAGGATTGATATTCGTGAGGCATTATATTGAAGGTCGATAACTTGGTAACACACTCAATGTGAGTTTATTAATATCCTCCCAAGAGTTCTTGTTAATAAAATCACAAGGCTAAAATTGAAAACGTTAGTTGTTATCTTAACAATTTGGTGGGACCTAGTCCAACTAGTAAATGTTGTCAACTCCTAAAGGAGGCATGACATTTATGGGTGTTGGATCACCGTTGAATTTTTACGATTGAATTATTTTATTTTATTCAATATAAATATGTGAAAGTTCTTTATCATGATTATTTACTTATATAATTTTTGTTACTATAAAGAAATCACGACCCCATCCCTAATAAACATCCTAAAAGATAATACTTTAACTGATGATAATTATGTCACGTGGAAAAGGAAAATTGGGTTGTTATTGCAAGCTGAAAAACATAAATTTGTTATGTTTATTATTTAACCACCAAACTAATGAATCTACTTAGGAGCAAAGCGATGAGTATTTGTAGTGGCAGTCTTCAGATGAGATGGCTAAATGTACGTTACATTATGGCCACATCTCCGACGTGTTGCAAAAATAACAAGAAAAATGGAGAATGCTGCCGATATAATGATGTCTCTAGAGGAGATGTTTGCTATGAGGTCTAGGATGACTAAGGGAGAGGCAGTGACTGCTTATATGAATCTTAGGATGAAACCTGGACAGGGTGTGAAAGATCACATGATGAAAGTCATAGCATATCTCAACATTGCTGAACAAAATGGTGCTGAGATAGATGGTAAGATGAAAATTGACATGATTGTCAACTCACTGTCGGATTCCCTTGAACAATTCAAGTTGGACTACACCTTGAATAATAAGGAATACATCTTCCAAGGCCTGATGCAAGATGTTCAAAGCAAGGAAAAAATCCTTGTGAATGGCAAGGGCAAGAGATTCATAAGCTTGGTAAGTTGCTACCGTTAAAGACCCGTAAGAAGGTCAAGGGACAACAAAAGAAAAAGTAACTTGAGCCTTCTTAGAAGTTGACCAAGATAGAAACCAAGATCAAAGGGAAGTGTTTCCTTTGTGGTGAAAAGTGTCAAAGGAATAGACTGAATAATAATGAATTCAACTTCCATTTAGGCAATGGAGCGTTGGTGTCTACTAGAGTAATGAGAGATATTATAATCAATTTAGGTTCTTATAGGCATTTAGTTTTAATAAACATTTATTATGTACCACAATTCAAGAGGAATTTAATTTCGGTCTCTTGTTTAAATAAATTTGGATATTCGGTTACTTTTAATAAAGGTTTTATTATTAGTAAGAATAAAAAAATTGTTTGTAAAGGTACATTGGAAAACGGTTTATTCTACTTGCATAGAAATATCTCTCACTTTTTAGATACGGAATCAACAGAACCTAATCATAAAAGGGTAAAATTATCAACAGATAAAACCTACCTATGGAATTTGTGCCTAGGTCATATTAACCTAAATAGGATTAAAAGATTGGGCAGTGACGGACCTCTAAGTAACTTAAAGGTTGATGATCTACCAACTTGTGAATCTTGTTTAGAAGGTAAAATGACCAAAAAGTCATTTAAGACCAAAGGCACAAGAGCCATCGAATGTTTAGGATTGATACACACTGATGTGTGTGGACCTATGAGCATTCAAGCTAGAGGTGGATATGAGTACTTCATCACTTTCACGGATGATCACTCAAGATTTAGTTATGTGTATCTCATGAGACATAAGTCGGATGTTTTTGAAATGTTCAAAGTATTTAAAGATAAGATTGAAAATCAGCTTGAGAAACGCATAAAAGTCTTGAGGTCTGATCGTGGTGGAGAATATCTATCTTGTGAGTTTCAGCAATATCTTATTGATAATGGGATAGTTTCTCAGTTTTCTGCACCAGGCACACCTTAACAAATTGGGGTGGTTTGGACATGGTTAGGTCTATGTTGAGTTTTTCAACACTCCCTAATTCTTTTTCGGATATGCTTTACAAACCACAATGTACTTTCAAAACGATGTACCATCTAGGTCGGTTCCTAAAACACCGCACGAGTTAACGTTAATTTTTCAATAGTGTCTATTGAAACATGGCTTCTGGACGAGTCAAAATATCTAAGTTCAAAATGTGGTCATATGAGTAAATATGGTAACTTGGAGAGCTATAGGCGGTCTATGAGCTCTTGGCGATTACGGATATTCTTCACGAGGATACACTTTCTCCAATAAGGTTGTCTAGGGTATGAATGAGTAACATCAACTTATTCTATCGTTATTTAAGAGTTCAATTCTAGTTCTTTATTGGAATGAACTAAAATTAAGTAGATCGGACCTAAGTGAATCATTTGTTGATTGTGATTGGGTTGTGTCTATTGGAGCTTAAATTTAGATAGCCGGGGATCCCCAATCCAGACGAACTTCCATGGATTACTTGATATATTCTACCGGACTAATTTAGGGGTCCATTTAGAATTGTATTAAGGCATGTGAACTTGTTTCTTTTTGTAAGAATGAGTCTAGTTCACATGCGGACTATTTATTAAGGTCCAATGGATTTAATAAAATAAGAAAATTAATACATGGCCCATATATATGTGTTGGGCGGTAAAGCTATTTAGAATAGCTTAATTATATTATTTTTATTTTATTATTTAATTAAACAGAAATTAATTAATTTGTTGATTAATTAATTATTTAATTAAAAGTTAAAATCTTTTTCCTAGTAGGTGATGGTCTCCTAAAATTATACTATTGTTGGTAGTATAATTAATATTAAAAACTATATTCGATAAGTAGATAAATTAAAGGAATTATTTATCTAATCAAATTGTGAAGTCTTTAATATGGTTACAAATACACTACTTAGTTGGATTAGGAGTCTTGGTGTAGGAAAGAATTCCTTTTGGAAAAGAATTCTTAACCATCAAGTAAATCGACCTAAGGATGATATTCTTAACCACAAAGTAAATCCTTCTTATGAGAGGATTTAGTCTCCTATATATAATACCTGTTAAACTCAACCAAGAATGAACTTTTGGTGTGAGAAGTTGTTTTTTATTTGTTTTTATTGTTTTATAAAAAAAAACTTCGTCCAACTCATTGTGTGAAGAATTCGGTCAAGCATAAAGAAAAGAGGGAACGTTTGTGTACAACATCGAATCAAGGTTCATGCGAGTTTCAATCAAATTGATTGATAATTCAAAAGTGATCGGTCGTTCTTGGTTTTTCTTTTGGAGGATTATTGTGACTAATAAAGAAGAAGAATTTGTTTGTTTCCGTCCTCAGGTATACAATTTAAAGAAAGGGAGCCCACACTCCTTGGTGATTCACGTTCGTGATTGGATTGAAAGATCTTACGGATTCAATTTAGTTCAATCGTCACGAAAAAAAGGTACGATACTTTTTATATAAATCAATTAATCTAGGGTTAAGGTTCTTGTTATTAAAAGGGAAAATTTTTATTTATTCGCAAACCCTAATTTTATTAAATTTTTTTCACGCTTCCGTTGGACTTTGAACCGTTTTTCCCTACAGAATCACCATAAAACTTAAACAAATGACTTCAAACTCTCTTGGAAATGATAGAGGACTCTTTTATGAAGATTCTTTAACTTAAATAACTCACATCAGACTTCGAATGAGTGAGTTATGATGTTTGAAAGTTGAGAGAATTTTATGTGAAAATTCTGCATATTTTCTTCTTCAAAAAGAAAATGTAAGGGAGAGAAAATTTAAATGATAAAAAGGAGAGAAGTTTGCTAGGTTTTTTTGTTATGTTGGCATTATTCTTGTTGACGTCAATTTCTTGATGGGTGAGAAAGTAAACAACGTTGGATCTGGTTATGATCTGTCAAAAGAGAAAGAGAAAGAGAATGCGATTGAAGTTATAATGACACAAGTTTACGTGGCAAAACTCCGATGATCGAAGAAATGTCCATGGGTGTTTGAATACACAACCGAGCCAAATCAACTATTGAATGATTAATTACACTGCTCGATCTCTCTTGCCTCTCTCTGCCGAGTACCCGTATTCAGACTAACTAGGGTTCTTATTCCTTAGTGATGTCTTGGTTGATGTCTTCCAATTGCTAGCTCGGATACCCATCTGGCAATCTTTTTAAGGGATTTTCTTATTTGTCAATGACGTGTACATTCAATAAAATATACATATAACAATACCCCCTTAAAATTCTTTTGCAAAGTAGAATTTTGTTTTGGCATAAGTATTTTAATCGACCTTCTGACTAGGCTTTTTATCTTTCCCTTCTTTAATGCCTCATTAACATAGGATTAAAAATCCTTAAACAACCCTTCGCATTAATGACGTGTCTCAATGGCTACCATGTCCTATCACGCGAAATCCCAATAATTATGACGTTTTGAAATTCTGACGCCTTGGTCAGTTCTTTCCATGACACGTGTCCTGTAATTGCTTGGTTTCTCATATAGCATTTATGAGAGGCGACTCATGGATTATCAGATACACCGCCCACGTCACCAAGCGTTCCTTCTTTTCTTTTAATTTTTCCATCTTCTCGAAACCTTAGGGTTTTGTTTCTTCAACCATTGAGTGGTTTATTTAAGCTGAAGGAGGCAATTTTTGTTGTTCATTTTCCTAGAAGCAAAAAAAGACCGAGGTTTTTACATAAAGAAACGTCTTGGCTCTTCACTAAGGTTTTTTCCTGTTGCTTCACATATGCTTTTAAGGTTAGTTTAGATGGATCATATTTCATGGCATCACCCTTTTGTTATAACTTTTGAGGCCCTTGTGAGTGGATATTTTCAATTGGTTTCTTGTGATCATTGATTATTGGGGGAAACACCTCCTGATCATCCTTATATTTTAAATGTTGATATTTCCGGGCTTTATCCTGATATTCACTTCAGTTTTAGCTCTGAATCTTCTTCCAGTTCTAAGTCTTTCATTTCTGATCATCACAGGGTTCCTCTACGATCTAGGATGGGAAAGCATTAGAGTAATAGTACGGTTCACTAACATGGTTCAAGCGATATTCAATTCGGAAGGCAAGTAATTGATGAGAATGATGTTGGATAAGAGCACATTGCATCTCGAATTCCCTTCTCTCTTGATTTTCTGAGTGCGTATGATGCCGAACAGAACGTGGTTGTGGAAGCAGAGATTAAAAAGTATCGCGCTCGATTTGATCTGGATGACTCAGTTTTGATGGTTCCCGCTAGTGATAGGGCCACATGGAACCCTCCTCCGGACATGGTAGCAGTTTATGGATCCATGCTCTACTGTGGTGTGACTCTTCCCCTACAACCTTTCATTGCTTGGTTTCTTACTGAAGCAGGGATTACTCCAGCTCAGCTAGCCCCAAATAGCTATAGGATCCTGATGTGCATGTAGCATATATAGAGCCGGATGAATTTTCCACAGCATTTTCATCGTGAAATTAGACAGTTTTATACTTTAAGGCAATCTGGTCAGACTAGGACTTACTTTCTCCTATCTAGCCAACCAGATAGCTGGATTCCCAAGGGGACGAAGGTGAGCCGGGGAGTTGATATTGTTAGGATTATGCTCGATAGCAAAAGTATAATAATGTAGTTGACAATCTTTTCATATTAATAAAGTGATTTATAGTTTAACAGATTTTAGGGCATTTATAGTTTAATTATTATAATTGTCAAAAGTAAATAATCATAAGGTCAAAAGACTACGAGAAAAAAAGAATTGTTCATACATCTAGATATGTATGAGGTAAACACAATTCTTTAGTTAGTCTTGAATAATAATCATAACTTAAGATAATAGGTTGGGCACCTTTATCTTGTCAACGTTGTAGATTCTTTTTCTAGCATTTGAGTGGGATCAAATGTGTTATAATGAGTCTAAAATCATCAAAGTGTGGTGTCTTTGGGCAAAAGAATATAGTGCACTGGGTGCATTGAATTTGATCACAATGGAATATTTATCTAGAACTGTCAATGGATAAAAGTTTTCTTAGAAGACAATCGGAGAGTCTATCTGAATCTTAAGATAAATGATGGACTTACGGTTGCAAGTGTTATCATTTGAGCTATCTATGAGTACGATTATATAGCATAGTCTGTCCTCAATAGCTTGGTGGTATTCATTTGTTAATTGATAGATGACTTCATTTATAGATATGGATATCGTGGCTCCATTTATGAAAAGAGAGTAGAATATCATAATATGGATATTTTAAGGTATTGTATATTAAATCTTAACGTTAAGTTTTCAATAGTGTCTATTGAAACATGGCTTATGGGCAAGTCAAAATATCCAAGTTCAAAATGTGGTCATATGAGTAAATATGGTAACTTGGAGAGCTATAGGAGGTGTATGAGCTCTTGGCGATTACTGGTATTCTTCACGAGGATACACTTTATCCAATAAGGTTATCTAGGGAATGAATGAGTAACATCAACTTATTCTATCATTATTTAAGAGTTCAATTTTATTTCTTTAGTGGAATGAACTTAAATTAAATAGATCGGACCTTAGTGAATCATTTGTTGATTGTGATTGGGTTGTGTCTATTGGAGCTTAAATCTAGATAGCCCGCCAAGATCCCCAATCCACACAAACTTGCATGGATCACTTGATATATTATACCAGACCAATTTAAGTGTCCATATAGAATTGTATTGGGGCATGTGAACTTGTTTCTTTTTGTAAGAACGAGTCTAGTTCACAAGTGGACTTTTTATAAAAGTCAAATGGATTTAATAAAATAAGAAAATAATATAATGGGCCATATACATTGGTATGGGCGGCAAGGCTATTTAGAATAGCTTAATTATATTATATTATTTTATTATTTAATTAAATGGAAATTAATTAATTATTTAATTAAATGTCAAAATCTTTTTCCTAGTAGGAGATGGTCTCCTAAAATTATACTATTGTTGGTAGTATAATTAATGTTAAAGACTATATTTGATAATTAGATAAATAAAAGGAATTATTTATCTAATAAAATTAGGAAGTCTTTTATATGGTTACAAATACACTATAAAGTTGGGATTAGGAGTCTTGGTGTAGGATATAATTACTTTTTTAAAAGGATTCTTTACCACCAAGTAATTCTACCTAAGGAAAGGATTCATAACAACCAAATAAATCCTTCTTAGTAAAATAATTAAGTCTCCTAATATATATCCTATGAATTTTGGCCAGCCCATGTGTATATAGGAGAGGATAGAATTCCTTTTAGATAATTATTCTTAACTACCAAATAAATCCACCTAAGGAAAGGATTCCTGCCAACCAAGTAAATCATTCTTAGGAGAGGATGTAAATTTCGGTCAGCCCTAAGTAATTCTAAGAGTAAATTTCGGCCAGCCGTAGCATAATTTCAAGAGGAGAGTTCGACTAGCCTAGTTTTTCTAAGTGATAAGAATTCGGCCATCATTGGAAATTTGAGGGAGAAAAATCTGATTTTACTCTAGACAAAATTCGATCAACTCTAAGAAATAGTGTGTGATTCGGGAAAGAAGAAATAGGAAGAAAGAATGTTTGGTTTTCGATTGTACATTAGAAGCCTTTACATCAAAAGGTTTTGTGTAGAACATCGAATCAAGGTTCATGCGAGTTTCAATCAAATTGATTGATAATTCACAAGTGACCTAACGTTCTTTGTTTTCTTCTTAGAGGATTATTGTAACTAACAAAGACAAAGATTTTGTTTGTTTCCATCCTCAGATATACGATTTAAAGAAAGAGAGTTCACACTCCTAGGTGATTCACGTTCATGATTGGATTGGAAGATCTTACGGAATTGATTCGGTGCTTGTTCAATCGTCACGAGAAAAAGGTACGACAATTTTTATATACATCAATTAATCTAGGGTTAAGGTTCTCGTTGCATAAAAGGGAATTTTTTTATTTATACGCAAACCTTAATTTTCTTATTTCTCACTCTTCGGTTGCGTTTTAAACTGTTTTTGTCCTTACAATTGGTATCAGAGCCTGGTTGTACCCTTGATTAACTGATGTCTGTGTTCGTGAATCTTTTCTTTTTATTGTATATATGCATGTTTTAGAAAGAGATGGCACTCTAGGTATTCACATATATATTTACAATGGAATGTATGGATATATATATATATATATGTATGTTTTATATGTGGATTGTTATTGCTCAATTTTGATCCTAGAATTTAGATGTATTTTGTTTTGGGATTGTAACAAGAAGGGTTGTCTATCATCGCCATAATTTCCTTCTTGGTAGTTGCTAAGTTTTTTTTATTTTGTTTTTGTAATAAAAAAAACTGCAGTATTTTTATTTATAATTCTTCTGTAATACACTCAAGTTTCAAAGACTCAAAGGTTTGAATAACTCAAAGCAACCGGAACAAGTTCAGGACCACGCGAGCCGTAGCAATGAACGTGCGTGTGAAGAGCACGCATCCATGTTTGTTGTGGCATGGGCTGCGCATGGCAGCTCTTTATGGGTTTGTGGCATGCGCACACCCATGGGTAAGGACCAAGGGTGTGCACGTCCATGGGAGGCAGTCGAGAGAGTCCGGACCACGAAGGGCACGTGAAGACTTGTTTGCCAAGAAAGGAGTTTTTTGTATTCCAAGACATGTAATTTACATGATTTTCTAGGATGGACCAAAATTGAAGATATTTATATTTGTTGTAAATATTACACTGTTTGTCCTTGTTTGATAACATGTCATATAGAATAGGAGTGCCACTCATATATCTCTTTTGGTATGAACATGCATATAATGGTTTAGGTATCTAAATTGGCATCTAGATATCTTGGTAAATCATTCTTTGGAATTCAATCACATGCTTTAAATAATTTTGTGGGAGAAGGTGTTTTGGAACACCTACGGCCTCCAAGTTTAGTTGAGCTTTCTGTTTCGTGTAATAACCTCCCAAGAGGTATTCATGGATGGAATTTAGCAAGATACTTCTTACAAGGATAGACTAGACAATTAGCCCGAACGATATCTACTCCCAAAAGAGGGATATTCGTGAGGGATTATTGAAGGTCTATAACTTGGTAACACACTCAATGTGAGTTTATTAATATCCTCCCAAGAATTCTTGCTAATAAAATCATAAGGCTAAAACTGAAAACGTTTGTTGTTATGTTAACAATTAGGTGGGACCTAGTCCAACTAGTAAATGTTACAAATTCCAAAAGGAGGTGTGACATTTATGGGTGTTGGATCACCGTTGAATTTTTACGATTGAATTATTCCATTTAATTCAAGATAAATATACAAAAGTGCTTTATCATGATTATTTACATATATAATTTTTGTTTATATAAAGAAATCATGACCCCATCCCTAATCAAATTCCTAAAAGATAATACTTTAACTGATGATAATTATGTCACATGGAAAAGGAAAATTGGGTTGTTATTGCAAAACGTAAATTCGTTATGTTTGTTCCTTAACCACCAAACTAATGAATCTACTCAAGAGCAAAGAGATGAGTATTAGTAGTGGAAGTCTTCAGATGAGATGGCTAAATGTAAGTTACATTATGGCCATCATCTCCGACGTGTTGCAACAGCAACATGAAGGACTACAAGACTGCCGCCGATATAACGATGTCTCTAGAGGAGACGTTTACTATGAGGTCTAGAAAGATTAAGAGAAAGAGGCAGTGACTGCTTTTATGAATCTTAGGATTAAACCTAGATAGGGTGTAAAAGATCACATGATGAAAGTCATACCATATCTCAACATTGTTGAACTGAACTATGCTGAGATAGTTGGTGAGACTAAAATTGACCTGATTGAAAACTCACTATCGGGTTCATTTGATCAATTCAAGTTGGACTACACCTTGAATAATAAGGAATACACCTTGCAAGGCCTGATGCAAGATGTTTAAAGCGAGGAAAAAATCCTTTTGAAAGGCAAGGGTCAAGAGATTCATATGCTTGGTAAGTTTCTACTGTTAAAGACCCGTAAGAAGGTCAAGAGACAACAGAAGTAAAGGCAACTTGAGCCTTCCTAGAAGGAGACTAAGAAAGTAACCAATATCAAAGGAAAGTGTTTCTTTTATGGTGAAATGGGTCAAAGGAATAGACTGACTAAGAATGAATTCAACTTGCATATAGGCAACGGAGCGTTGGTGTCTACTAGAGTAGTGGGAGATATTAGAATCAATTTAGATTCAAATAGGCATTTAGTATTAATAAACGTTTATTATGTACCACAATTCAAGAGGAATTTAATTTTGGTATCTTGTCTAAATAAATTTGGATAATCGATTACTTTTAATAAAAGTTTTATTGTTAGTAAGAATAAAAAATTTGCTTGTAAAGGTCCATTGGAAAATGGTTTATTCTATTTGTAAGGAAATATCTCTCACTTGTTAGACACAAAATCAACCGAACCTAATCATAAAAGAGTACAATTGATGAAACCTACATATGGCATTTGCACCTAAGTCATATTAACCTTAACAGGATTAAAAGATTGGCAAGTGATAGACCTCTAAGTGACTTAAAGGTTGATGATCTACCAACTTGTGAATCTTGTTTGAAAGGTAAAATGACCAAAAGGTCATTTACGACCAAAGGCATAAGAGCCATCAAATGTTAAGGATTGATACACACTGATGTGTGTGGACCTATTAGCATTCAAGCTAGAGGTGGATATAAGTACCTCATCACTTTCACGGATGATCACTTAAGATTTGGTTATGTGTATCTCATGAGACATAAGTTGGATGTTTTTGAAATGTTCAAAGCATTTAAAGCTAAGGTTGAAAATCAGCTTGAGAATCGCATAAAAATCTTGAGGTCTGATCGTGGTGGAGAATATCTATCTGGTGAGTTTCAGTAATATCTTATTGATAATGGGATAGTTTCTCAGTTTTCTGCACCAGGCACACCTCAACAAAATGGGGTGGCAGAAAGGGGAAATAGAACTCTTTTAAACATGGTCAGGTCTATGTTGAGTTATTCAACGCTTCCTAATTCTTTTTAAGGACATGCTTTACAAACTGCAATGTATATTCTAAACGATGTACCATATAAGTTGGTTCCTAAAACACCGCATGAGTTGTGCATTGGGCGAAAGCCTAGTTTACAACACTTAAGGATATTTGGATGTTCTGGGCACGTGTTAAAAGGAAAGACAGAAAATATGGAGTCATGTTCAGAAACATGCATATTTGTAGGGTATCCAAAAGGAACAAAAGGATATTATTTTTATAGTCCTTCAGATCTTAAAGTATTTTTTTTCGACAAATGCTAATTTTTTTGATAAGGACTATATAAATAATTTTGTGCCTAAAAGTAGAATTATCCTAAATGAGCTTTCAGGAGATACAATTCCACAAGAGGTTTCGCAACCAAGCCCAATTGTAAGTTCCGTACCAACACAAGATCAACAATCTACCATACCTCATTGTAGTGGGAGGGTTGTCAGACAACTCGAGAGATACATCACATTTGCTATAGAGCAAGTGAGAGATTGTTAGGATTATACTCGATAGCAAGAGTATAATAATGTATTTGACAATCTTTTCATATTAATAAAGTGATTTCTAGTTTAACAAATTTTATAGCATTTATAGTTTAATTTTAATAATTGTCAAAAGTAAATAATCTTACAGTTAAAAGACTATGAGAAAAGAAGAATTGTTCATACATCTAGATATGTATGAGGTAGACACAATTCTTTAGTTTGTCTTGAATAATATTCACAACTTAAGATAATAGGTTGGGGGCCTTTATCTTGTCAAAGTTATAGATTATTTTGTTAGCATTTGAGTGGGATCAAATGTGTTATGATGAGTCTAAAATCATTAAGGTGTGGTGTCTTTTAGCAAAAGAATCTAGTGCAGTGGGTGCAATGAATTGGATCACAATGGAATACTTTATCTAGAACGGATAAAAGTTTTCATTAGAAGAGAGTCTATCTGAACCCTTAGATAAATGATGGACTTACGGTTGCAAGTGTTATCATTTGAGCTATCAATGAGTACGATTATATAACATAGTCTACCCTCGATAGTTTTGTGGTATTCATTTGTTAATCGATAGAGGACTTCATTTATAGATACGGACATCGTGGCTCCATTTATGAATTGAGAGTATAATATCATCGTATGGATGTTTTGAGGTATTGGATATTAAATCTTAACATTAAGTTTTCAATAGTGTCTATTAAAACATGGCTTCTAGACAAGTCAAATATCCAAGTTCAAAATGTGGTTATATGAGTAAATATGGTAACTTGAAGAGCTATAGGCGGTCTATGAGCTCTTGGCGATTACTGGTATTCTTCATGAGGATACACTTTCTCCAATAAGGTTGTCTAGGGTATGAATGATTAACATCAACTTAATCTATCTTTTTTTAAGAGTTCAATTTTAGTTCTTTAGTGGAATGAACTAAAAGTAAATAGATCGGACCTAAGTGAATCATTTGTTGAATTGATTGGGTTGTGTCTATTGGAGCTTAAATCTAGATAGCCCGCCAAGATTCCCAATCCACACAAACTTGCATGGATTACTTGATATATTCTACCGGACTAATTTAGGGGTCAATCTAGAATTGTATTAAGGCTTGTGGACTTGTTTCTTTTTGTAAGAATGGGTTTAGTTCACAAGTGAAGTTCTTAAAAAAGTCAAATGGATTTAATAAAATAAGAAAATAATATAATGGGCCATATACATTGGTATGGGCGGCAAGGCTATTTAGAATAGCTTAATTATATTATTTTATATTACTATTTAATTAAATGGTAATTAATTAATTTGTTGATTAATTTTTTATTTAACTAAAAGTCAAAATCTTTTTCCTTGTAGGAGATGGTCCCCTAAAATTATACTATTGTTGGTAGTATAAATAATGCTGAAGACTATATTTGATAAGTAGATAAATAAAAGGAATTATATAACTAATTTAATTTGGAAGTCTTTAATATGGTTACAAATACACTATTGAGTTGGATTAGGAGTCTTGGTGTAGGATAGAATTCCTTTTTGAAATGGATTCTTAACCACCAAGTAATTCTACCAAAGGAAAGGATTCATAACAAACAAGTAAATCCTTCTTCGGGAAAGAATTAAGTCTCCTAATATATATCCTAAGATTTTCGGCCAACCCATGTGTATATTGGAGAGGATAGAATTCCTTTGAGATAAGGATTCTTTACTACCAAATAAATCCACCTAAGGAAAGGATTCTTGCCAACCAAGTAAATCCTTCTTAGGAGAGGATTTATAGTCCTATATATATCTCTTGTGATTTTCGGCCGGCCCTAACTTATTGTAAGAGTAAATTTCGGCCAGCCCTAGCATAATTTCAAGAGTATATTTCGGCTAGCCTAGTTTTTCTAAGAGAGAAGAATTTAGGCGTCATAGGAATTTTAATGGAGAAAAATCTGATTTTACTCTAGACAAAATTCGATCAACAGTAAGAAATAGTGTGTGATTCGGGAAAGACGAAATAGGAAGAAAGAATGTTTGGGTTTTGATAGTACACTAGTTGCCTTTACATCAAAAGGTTTTGTGTACAACATTGAATTAAGGTTCACGATAGTTTCAATCAAATTGATTGAGAATTAACAAGTGACCTAACGTTCTTTGTTTTTTCTTGGAGGATTGTTGTAACTAACAAAGAGAAAGATTTTGTTTGTTTCCATCCTTAGGTATACGATTTAAAGAAAGAGAGCCCACACACCTAGGTGATTCATGTTCGTGATTGGATTGGAAGGTCTTCCGGAATTGATTCGGCGTTTGTTCAAACGCCACGAGAAAAAGGTACGGTACTTTTTATATATATCAATTAATCTAGGGTTAAGGCTCTCATTGCATAAAAGGGAAATCTTTTTATTTATACGAAAACCTTAATTTTCTTATTTCTCATGCTTCCATTGTGTTTTGAACCGTTTTTTTTTCTTGCAGATATTTCCTCAGACGTCAACAAGAACGGTTTTATATGGGGTTTTCCTACCTCAAACAAGTTCTGGAAAAACAACTTGTTTTTTGTTGGAGGAAACTGGGGGCACGAGATCAAGCTCACAGTTGGGGAATGTCAGGAAGTGTTAAAGGTTCCTTGTTTCTTTTACTCTCCTACTCGCCGGAACAAGTCACAACCTAATTTCATTGATGCCGAGTTGACTAACCTTGCTCGAGCGGCTGTGCATACTCTGAAAAAAAGAGGTAGGTCCTATCTTTTTGATGAGAAGAAGATGATAGCTCTTGGCTTCTTTACTCGGATTTTTTATTATCGCAGGAGTCGTAAGTAGAATTTCTTCTCGTTTTCAATTTACTATTTTTGTTCAGTTTCTTTTCTAATTCCTTTGTATTCAGTGTATAATTATAACTCAATTCAAATTCGATCAATTATTCCTTACCTCTTGATTATCGTCTCTCTTGCAGTGATTTAGATAAAAAGCTGAAGAAAGCCTTCCACAGGTACTTAGATGCTAAAGGAATAAATACTGGCTTCATAGGTTTCTTGTATGACTAAATGCGCAACAAGTGCAGCAGAGAACATTTGATTTGGTTGAAGAAGATGAACAACTTCATTGAAGTATAGGCTTTTCCATTTGGAGGATTTCTATGATTGTTATTTATGGCAGATTGTGTATGTTTATATTAACTTCTTGTACTCGATCTTTACCTTTTCTAATTTTTCTAGTTGGAGAGCTGATTTCAAGTAATTGCGGTTTCACTGATTCTCGATAATAGTGTAAATTTTTTTAATACCCAGAATTAGCAAAGTTAAGCGGTGGTTGGTGTTGTCTTTATGATTACTATTGAATTTAGTTAAAATGCGGTCACCTGTTTTGGTTCATGTTTGTTTCCATGAATAGGTTGAAGAAACTCCAAATGAATTCACGTGTAAAATGGAAGATGATAATGGTTATGTTTCTGTATTATTCACAAAAGAGTTCCAGGGTGAGCTTGTTTATGTTTATGATGACAGAATTGATGAAAGATTTACTGACTACCCATCTTTTACCCTTACCATCTCTAAGCACGGTGGATTGGCCCTTGAGTTTGATTGTTCCTATTTGGATGATGCCATTTCAATAATATATGTTACAGTTGGAACTAAATAATTTTTTTTGTTCTATATATAATTTCATTGGGATTGATTATTCATTATATTTTTTTTCTAGTTACTTGACACAAGTTTCTCCTTGTTTGTCTTTCTTGCCAAAATCCACTAGTAGATAAGACAAGTACAATCTCTCAAGTGACCTCTTCACCTAGAAACTACCCTCCTATCCTACTCTAGAAGTTGTCGCCCTATGCTCAACAATCATAGGCTTCACACCTCTTGTCAAGACTTTCATGCTCACCTTATCCGGATCTTCACAACCCAAGGCAAGACTTCTTGCTCAACTATTCGAGTCTTCCCGACTCTAGTCAAGACTTTCTTGCTCACCTATCCGAGTTCTCCAAACTCTAGGCAAGACTTCTTGCTTGACTATCCAAGGCTTCACACCTCTTGCCAAGACTACTTGCTCAACACCATAGGTCTCACACCTATTGTCAAGACTTCCTTCTTACAAGGCATCTAGGTGATCATGAATGCAAAATGCAAACAAGCATGCAACATAGAATGTTATGATCAAAACATCCTATGGAAAATACTAGACATGAGCATGAATGCACAAATCACATATAGTCTAGTTCATCATGCATGACTAGTCAATCTAGATTATGTAAGATATGATCAACATTAATCACAAACTAGATTCATGCATATATCTAAACTTGAATCACAAGATCTGATCAACAAATCACAAGATCAAGTTTAAATCACAAAAACCTTAAACATGCTAAAATCATATGACAATGTCAAATAGATATAAGCATAAGTTCTAGAGCATATTCCTAATCATAGATTCAACAAATCACATGTATAGCTTAAAAGAACATAAGCAAATGTATTATGTGAGAATTTCGGCCAAGAGAGCCTAATACATGTGATGAAATATTTTTCTTAAAATTAGTAAATCAAAGATCACAAATAGTCCTAGAATCAAAGCTAGCACAATACAATCCCAAACATGTGATAACATAGGCAAAATCAAAACCTAACTCAACATGAATGATTTCAATTGAAATTCAACCTAGCTTTGAAAGTGTTCAAAACATAAATCAAAACACTCACAATATACAAATATATGTAGAATAAGAAAACCCAAGGCAATTGACCAAGTTTTAAAAGAAAACTTAGAGAGAAAATCAATACCTTAGTTGATCTAGGTGCAGGCCAGTTTTTGTATGATTAGAAACCAAAAAAAGCAGTAAAATTAACTCAAACCTTCCGAGAAAAGATGGAAGATGAATAGATGAACACTCTCAACTTCGAATCACTCAAATCAGAGTTCAAATGAGGAAGTTGTGGTGTTTGGAAGATGAGTAAATTTAGAGAGAAAAATTCTGCACACTTGATTTGAATTTCTTCTTAGAATGAAATGTGAGAGGGAGAGAGATTTTAGAGTGGGAAAGAAGAAAGCAAGAAAGACCAAATTGCCCTCCTTTGGAAGTGATTTCCCGAGATGACGCATGGGCATCTCGGGGCAGCAAGGTTGTCCAGCCGAGATGGCCACGCGCCATCTTGGGCATGCACACCTCCATGGTCTTTTGGCCATGGAGCATTCCCCTCGCGCTTCCCTCGCGTTCTTCGACCGTTCTCCGGTCTCCAAACTCAAAATTCAAATCCGTTTGTGGATTATGAACCGTAACTCCCACACGGATATGGAAATATAAGATACACAACCCAGAATAAAATAATTCGACTCGATATATGAAGACTAAGACAATGTATGAAACATGAGTTGAAAGTGTAGTATCTTTTGACTTTGAACTTGAAATCAATAGTATGAGTAACCGAAATTACCGGAACTCAATCAAGAATGATTTAAGACTAAATCCAAGTTCAATATCCATGTTATACAAACATATACACACACAAACACAATTCACTCTAGAATGCACACTACATAGAGATAGTTTCCAATCATGCATATTCAAAAACATGTTATTTCCAAACCAATGCATGAGCATTCATCTTAAAGTGTGTGAATGTGTTATACATGGTGCACAACGATGCAGGGACACATATAAATGAATTGTATGTGTGCCTATAACGGTGCACAATAATGCAGGGACACAAATGTATGATATGTGTGTTTGTGCCTATAAAGGTGCACAACTATGCAGGGACACAAATGTATGATATGTTTGTGTGTGCCTAAGCCTTGTAAGAGAAAAATAAGGTCTTAGTATACCTTTGTAGAACCAAATTGCATCCTTTCTCTTTGAAGACTTAGAACTTGCTTTGACTTGTTGTTTCTTCTTTCTTGAAGCTTGAATCATCATGAACCTGAACAACTAAGTCATTACAAGTAAACATCATTTTGATATGGAATTCATGCCAACACAAACTAAAACCTAACAATCTCCCCCTTTGGCAAATTCCATGTCAAAACACCTATACATTTACTACAAATATAAAATGAAGATAGGTCAAAAAATCACTCCCTCACATTACAATGAGTAAGATTCCTATAACTAATCTTCACCAACTCTTGAACTTCATCTTGATCTTCTTTTGAAGCAACCTACAAATCATCTCAAAGCACAATGCATATACAAGAGAAAAACAACAAATGGCAACACATAATATGGATAAGAATATACAATTAAGTCCAAAAATACATGTATCTCCCCCTCAATACATGCCAAATACAAGAATTTTTAACCAAATCTTAAGACTAATTATTACAACCCATTGAAAGTCCAAAAGTTCACAAAAACAACATAAAAAGGAAGCTAAGTAACTAGCAATTCATAACAACTCTTTCTCCCCCTTTTTGACATGAAATGATGCCAAAAAGTAAGAAACATACCATGAGACTCAAATACTAGCTACTAGATCCACCAAAGAAAGATGTGCATGTAGTTGACCTAACAAAATGCTTGAGAGGTGGTCTTGTACTTGATACAATACACTCCTCCAACTCTTTTATTCTAGCATCTTGTTTTTCAACTATAGCACTAAGCTCATCAACCTTCTTCTTCAAATGCAAAACCCAATCCGGAAGAATGTTTATGCTAGTCTCTTGACAATCAACTTGTGAACTAAAAAGTCCAAAAGTATCACATGTCTTACCCTTATCCTTATATGACATGTATGACACACGTTTATCACTATACTTTTCCAAGGGTTGTACCAACATATCATCTCCACTACTTTGAACACCACGAGCTAAATACAAAGAAGTTATAAACCCCTATAATGCAAGCTTCTTATCTCCTCTAGTTGAGAAAGTTGCATTATCCAAATAAAACATAAGCAAATCCCCAAGGTTTATAGGTTGATTAGTCACTAAGGCATATACTATTTTGATCTTGTCTTTATTCGAATAGGTTGAATTCGAAGATCCAATAATATTTGTGCAAATGAAGAGATGCCAAAATGCACTTGCCTTAGTTAACTCATGTTGACTAATATATGCTTTACCTTTCCACTCAAAAGAAGCATTGTCACATAGAGTTCTACCCATGATATTAAGATTCTCAATGATATCAACATCTAGAAAGTTTGAATCAATATCACTAGATAGCCCAAGAAACTTGTTAATGTTTACCAGGTTAACTCTAAACACAACACCTCTAACATCCATCAAAGCATCGAATAAGGTGGCACTCTCTCTATATTTATGATAAAATTCTCTAACAATAGTGTCATTCACTATTTCTAGCATGCTCACCCAAGATTCCCAATTTATATCCTTAATGCATTTAAGAACATAAAAATCTTTACATTTACCTAAGTCAATGCCTCTCTCTTGAAATATCTTCTTAGTTGCAAAGATCCCTAAATCCTTTGACCTTGAAGCTTTGGATCTCTTTGAGGTTGACTTGGCCTTCACAATGGGATTCAATTGATTTCCACTTCCGGTGACTTTAGTTCTTCCCATTTGTTCTTGTGAAATAAGATGCTATAAACAAACAAAAGTGAGTGAAAGACAAAACAAGCTTATTAGTCACAAATATATAAAACATTGACATATGACTTAAAAATGAATCATCATGCAAGACAAAGATAGTGAGTAATATCTTACAAGTATCATTAAGTCAAAATATGCCAACATGTAACAAAATGAAGCATGTGAACATATCATAAAAGAGAACAATGTCTAGCATACAATGCTCCCCCTTGATAAATGCCATGACTAAGATTCATGATAGCATAAGGTTCACAAGGAAGTTCACACAATCACACATTCCAGCAATTTGAATAAATATCAACAAAATAAGCTTCATATGCTAAGAGAGATACACAAAGATTTTTCAAGTTCTCTCATAATTCTTCAACAATTGCAAAGATATCATCATATTGATAAACAAAGTGTGTGTGTGAGAGATATGCTTCATCCGGAATTTTTTCTTTTAAGAGAATAGATTTTCAACATATAAGCGTGTGTGTGCATGTGGCTCTTCATCCCATTTCTGTTTTTCAACCCGAGCTCATTTGATTTTCCACTAAACTACTTTTTAAGTCTTCCTCCTTTTCTTTTTAGGCTTTGAATCAAAGATTTTTTTTTATTATTATTGATTTCATTTCAACACTTCTTTGATTTTTCCATTTTTTTTTACATAAACAAAAATTCACTTCATGACGGCTTTCACTCATCACAATGGTGTAGCTCTTTCCAACATTGGGTAGCTTTCACAACCAAGGTATGTAGCCCTTTTTATGAAGGTGCTCATTGAGTTCTATGTAATTGCCGAAGCAAAATGGATACTAACCATAGGTCATTTTAAATGTACTTAAGCACAAAAACTTCAAGATGTATCCAATGTTTACATATTAGTAAACTCAACCTACTAGCAAAACATATAAGAGAAGCAAGGTGCAATTTTTAGAAAACGAAGATCTTATGGCTCATAAGCACATGATCTAAGAGCAATAAGTAGAGACTTATTCAAGATCATTACTTCTCTAATGAGTAGCTTTCAATAAATATGAAAATTATATTTTCAAAAGTAATGACACTCAATATACCAAACACAAACAATCATCAAAGTTAAGATCAATGTGAACAATATCACTATTAGATCCTAAAATAGCAAATGTCAATGAGAACCATATGTATGCTATACAAAATTCTCTAATATGACATGCTATGAGATGTATGTCAAAAATTGAGTCAAAAGATGAATATCTAAGAGAATATGCATTAGAGTATAGAGATACCTTTTTGCACATTATATTCACCAAATATCATACTTCCGCCCTTTTTATGAGCACTCTTGCCTTGAATGTCTTCATGACACCAAGTTAACGATGTTTCACAACAAGAGTATAAAAAGCATAATATCTCAACTCAATCAACACATATAACAAGAGAACTTCTTCAAAGTTAATCAACAAATTTTGACCATCATAACAATCATGATGTGAGATAACCAAGTTCATATCAATACATGGAGTATTCAAAACTAGCAAGCAAGAATTCTCAACACAATTGATATATAGCCTCAAAGCTATCTCATATGTGCTTCTTATATTAGTGATAAGAGCACTCACCCTTGAACCACTTGTTCTTAGTTGTACCTACACAAACATTTCCAATATTATCCTTGACAACAATGTTAAATCTAGAGTAAAGTCCTTCAATGACTTGATTAGAAAGAATATCATTAACACACTCTTCCTTAACATTTTCAACACAAGCTTTGTCAAGTTAAACAATATTAGAATTCTTTCTACTCCACAACTTTTTCTCATGCTTAGCAAAATTATCATGTTTCTCAACTTTCAAGGCCTTAGCATGTTCAAGTTGAAGTTTAATCTCCTTATCCCTAGATTCATTTCCTAATTTTCATTTTTCAATATATTTATAACACCTAGGCTTAATGTGACCTATTGTGTTGCAATAATGGCAAATTGGAATAAAAGATGAGATTGTACCTTTTGGAGTTGAACTAGCTTCACTAGGAGTTTGCAAAGATACCTTGTTCGCCAACTTCTTCTTGGTTTTTGATCTTCTCTTCTTGTGTGGTTTCTTATCAATCACGACTTCATCAAAGTGTGTAGGAAGTGGTGCTTCCAAGAGCTCCTCTTTAACTACCAAGTCGTCTTCGCCACTATGAGAGTTAACAAGATTCCTAACACTAGACACACTAACCGAATCATTCACTAAATCCTTGATAGCCTTCTTAGCTGTGTCTATCTCTTCCATCAATTCTTGTTCTCTCTTCTTCAAAGAAGATATCACATTATCCTTCTCAAGGTAAATCATTTAAAGTTCTCTCAACTTCTTCATAATATCACCTTTTTCACCAAGAAGTCTATGAGTAACAACCACAAACTCATCTAGTTGCTTCTTGATCAAATCATCCTTCTCAACTACTTCTCTTTGAGCATTGTCTCTAGCTTCTTCAAGCTTTTCTATCTTTTTTAACAACTCAAGATTAGTAGGAATGGAACTAGAGTTTCCATCATGATTCGCATCAAGGTTCTTGTTCAAAGATATTGTACTACTAACATCTAGTGAAGAATGAGAAGCCGTTAGACCTATAAAGTTGCTCACCAACTCTTCATCACTTGAAGACTCACTACTAGAGATCTCATTGTCACTAGAATTATCATCACTCCAAGTAGCCACCAACACTTTGCCTTTCTTGTCTTTCTTAGATGGCTTCTTGGTGCACTCACTATCAAAGTGACCAAAACCTTGACAATTATAGCATTGAACTTCTTTCTTGTTCATGGCTTGACTATTTTTCACAATCCTTGGAAATGATGTTCTCTTGACTCCTTTTTCCTTAGAAGACTTGCCTTTAGTTTTGGCATTCTTCTTTAGAAACTTCTTGAACCTTCTAACCAAGAGTGCCATTTCTTCATTTTCATCATCACTCTCCTCCTCAATAACATTGAGAGCAATTCCCTTACTCTTGATCTTTTGCTTCAAGCACATCTCATAAGTTTGGAGAGACCCAAGCAACTCATCGATGTTCATACTATCCACATCCTTGCTTTCCTCAATGACCATCACCTTTGATTTAAATCTCTTAGGAAGAGACCTAAGGATTTTCCAATTTAAAAGCTCTTTTGAGATAGGTACTCCAAGTGCTTGACATTTGTTAGCTATGTTAAGAAGCCAAAATTGGAAGTCTTCAAACTTTTCTTCCTGACCCATACTTAAACCTTCAAATTGTGATGCCAACATTTGAAGCCTCGATTTATTCACCGCTAAGGTTTCTTCTCTTCCTTTGTGGATTCAAGATTTTGGATTTAGAAGAATTGATGCCCATCAACTCCTCCAAATATGGCATTCATAGCACGATGGTGCAATTTTACAACCTCAAACTCATTTGTTGTCCATTCACTCCTTAGCTTGAGTATCATTCCATCCTCTAAAACCTTGGTAGGAAGACTATAACCTTTTCCACTACCATCCAAGCCCTTTCATCAATAGAACGGATGTAGGCTTTCATCCTCAACTTCCAATACCCATAGTTAGTGCCACGAAGTAATGGTGGCCTAGTATTTGAGGCTCCTTCCGCCATTACATCATCTTGTAAACCCATGACTTCAAACGCCTTACAAAAACCGTGAAAGTATCACCCCGGACTCACACTAAGTGCAATCTAGTGTCCTGCTTTGATACCAACTGAAAAATACAATCACGGTTAAATGCTCAAGGCTAACTTAAAGGGGGGGGGGGGGTGAATAGGTTAGGCACCTTTTTCGACTCCCTTAGAAACAAACAAAAGTTTGTCCCTCTAGATTGCTTGTATCACAATATATATATTAATTAAAAACAATTAATCAATATATAAACACAAGTAAAGTGTGATACAAACAAGTAATTGTAACACATACACAATCTATATTATAA
Organism: Dipteronia dyeriana; assembly: GCA_032871835.1. Lineage (NCBI taxonomy): Eukaryota > Viridiplantae > Streptophyta > Magnoliopsida > Sapindales > Sapindaceae > Dipteronia > Dipteronia dyeriana. Next base: position 45,755,064 of record CM065299.1, on the reverse strand, counting down.
AGATGAAGTCAACATACATAAAGAGTTCTATCCATAATACAAATATTATAGAGATAGGGATAGAGAAAAGTTGACACAAGATATAACGTGGTAAACCTCCGAAGAGGAAACATCCACGGGCTAGCAACCACCGGAAAATAAAATCCACTAGTAGATAAGACAAGTACAATCTCTCAAGTGACCTATTCACCTAGAAACTACCCTCATATCCTACTCTAGAAGTCATCACCCTATGCTCAACAATCCGAGTTCACACCTCTTGTCAAAACTTTCTTGCTCACCTTATCCGGATCTTCACAACCTAAGGCAAGACTTCTTGCTCAACTATCCGAGTCTTCCTGACTCTAGTCAAGACTTCCTTGCTCACCTATCCGAGTTCTCCCAACTCAAAGCAAGACTTATTGCTCGACTATCCAAGGCTTCACACCTCTAGCCAAGAATTCATTGCTCGATAATCCAAGGCTTCACACCTCTTGCCAAGACTACTTGCTCAACACCATAGGTCTCACACCTATTGTCAAGACTTCCTTCTCACAAGGCATCTAGGTGATCATGAATGCAAAACACAAACAAGCACGCAACATAGAATGCTATGATCAAAACATCCTATGGAAAATACAAGACATGAGCATGAATGCACAAATCACATATAGTCTAGTTCATCATGCATGAGTAGTCAATCTAGATTATGTAAGATATGATCAATATTAATCACAAACTAGATTCATGCATATATCTAAACTTGAATCACAAGATATGATAAACAAATCACAAGATCAATTTTAAATCACAAAATCCTAAAACATGCTAAAATCATATGACAATGTCAAATAGATCTAAGCATAATTTCTATAGCATATTCCTAATCATAGATTCAACAAAGCACATGAATAGCTCAAAAGAACATAAGCAGATGTATTATGTGAGAATTTTGGCCAAGAGAGCCTAATACATGTGATGAACTATTTTTCAGAAAATCAATCAATCAAAGATCACAAAATAGTCCTAGAATCAAAGCTAGCACAATACAATCCCAAACATGTGATAACATGGGCAAAATCAAAACCTAACTCAACATGAATGATTTCAATTGAAATTCAACCTAGCTTTGAAAGTGTTCAAAACACTCACAATATACAAATATATGTAGAAGAAGAAAACCCAAGGCAATTGACCAAGTTTTATAAGAAAACTTAGAGAGAAAATCAATACCTTAGTTGATCTAGGTGCAGTCCCATTTTTGTATGATTAGACACAAAAAACAGCAGTAAAATTAACTCAAACCTTCAAAGAAAAGATGGAGGATGAATAGATAAACACTCTTAACTTTGAATCACACAAACCGGAGTTCAAATGAGGAAGTTATGGTGTTCGGAAGATGATAAAATTTAGAGAGAAAAATTCTGCACACTTGATTTGAATTTCTTCTTATAATGAAATGTGAGAGGGAGAGAGATTATAAAGGAGTGGGAAAGAAGAAGGTAAGAAAGACCAAATTGCCCTCCTTTAGAATTGCTTCCTTGAGATGGCGTGTGGGCATCTCGGGGCAGCAAGGTTGTGCGGCCAAGATGGACACGTGCCATCTCAGGCATGCACACCTCCATTGCCTTTTGGCCATGGTGCATACCCCTCACGCTTCCCCCACGTTCTTTGACCGTTCTCTGGCCTTCGAACTCAGAATTTGAATCTTTTTACGGATTACAAACCGTAACTCTCACACGGACATGGAAATATAAGATACATAACCCAAAAAATAATAATTCGACTGGATATATGAAGACGAAGACAATGTATGAAACATGAGTTGAAAATGTAGTATCTTTTGACTTTGAACATGAAATCAATAGTATGAGTAACCAAAATGAATGAAACTCAATCAAGAATGATTTAAGACTAAATTCAAGTTCAATATCTATGTTATACAAACATATACACACACAAACACAATTCACACTAGAATGCACACTACATAGAGATAGTTTCCAATCATGCATATTTTAAAACATGTTATTTCCAAACCAATGCATGAGCATTCATCTTAAAGTGTGTGAATATGTTATACATGGTGCACAACGATGCAAGGACACATATGAATGAATTTTATGTGTGTGCCTATAAAGGTGTACAACGATGCAGGAAAACAAATATATGATATGTGTGTGTGCCTATAAAGGTGCATAACTATGAAGGGACACAAATATATGATATGTGTGTGTGTGCCTAAGCCTTGTAAGAGAAAAATAAGACCTTAGTATGCCTTTGTAGAACCAAATTGCATCCTTTCTCTTTGAAGACTTAGAACTTACTTTGACTTGTTGTTTCTTCTTCCTTGAAGCTTGAATCATCATGAACCTAAACAACTAAGTCATTACAAGTAAACATCAATTTGATATGGAGTTCATGCCAACATAAACTAAAACCTAACAAGAAAGGTTCTGCTCAACTCGTAGAAACTCCCAATACTCGCCGAAGGCAATCTCCCGAACCATATTGAATCTGTATCCTTAAGGATTTGTGGGAATTTAATGCACAACAAATAATCGGTAAGGGCATATTGGGCCATGTTACTCTTATATCATCTAACATGCTCTTTAAGATTTGTATCCTTTTTAAACTATTTCACGTGTGGCATACTGAATCGCTCTAGGAATGGCGTTCATAGGATGCCTCAAGTAAAAGGGCTATCAGAATCATCATCAGACAGCTCATTATATTATATCGCCTAATCAACGCATCCATATATCCATTTGACATCTAATGTTTTCAACTTCTCGGGTCAGGCTTTGAATCACGACATCTATGTCGCCCACCTGCTATCCGCGATGGTTAAGTTATCGAGTGATTGCCATACCTATTTCCAGCTTCTCTTCATTCTGCCCTCAAGTCTCACGAGCCAAACCTTGTAAGCGTATGGTCCCAAGGAAACGTTTACGATGGTGTTGATTACTATCCTCTGATGATGATGACCGATCTCTACGTCGGTCATCTATTACGGTGCCTATCATAGCCCGCCTGTCCGTGGCTTCACCTTTGGTGTGGTTGATCCTCTGCAGATGTTTCATGATCCTTTTCCAGGTTGTGTATCGTACCTCCAGTCTGGTTGATTGGACGTGAGTTCCTAACGGCTACTGGTGCATCTGGTTTCGACCCAACTACAACCGATCAGATCCTAAAAGTTGATGAAGGATTTGTTAGGTGCGCCTCTTCTGCGGCCAATAGATCTACTTCATCTTACGCTGTATCCATTAGTAACTGTTGCAGTACAGCACAAAAATGACACGTTATATCCTCACATGTAGGAGGGACTTACTGGATACTAGCCAGGGATCTCGGTTGGTTCCCGGTTGTTGTGGTGGGATCCTGAGTGGTCCCACCTATATGAGCATTATCTGGAGATTTTTGGATGTCCCTGGAACTGTCTTTGCTTTCGCTACCAGCCATTACATAAACAAATCGAAGGTTCACCCTCCTTTTAGCGCCAATTATTGACGTCAATTTCTTGATGGGTGAGAAAGTCACCAACAAAGGATTCGGTTATGACTTATCAAAAGAGAAAGAGAAAGATAATGCAATTGAAGTTATAATGACACGAGTTTACGTGGTAAAACTCCAATGATCAGAGAAATGTACATGTGTGGTTGAATGCACAAACGAGCCAAATCCAGTATTGAATGATTAATTACACCACTCGATCTATCTTGCCTCTCTCTTACAGTGATTACTCTTTTGAGTCTGTCTCTCTACATCATTCTCTATATTTAATTAAGACTGGTTGTTTGTTGAAGTCATCTTTATCTTTTTTCCTATTTCGGAGACCTTGTGAAGATCGAGTTTGAATCTTAGTGGGATTCTGATGGCACAGTCCGTTTAGGACTTATTTCGTTATCGGCGAGTAGTCTTCTAGAATAGTAGAGTTTTTGCCCTATTTGGGATTTGTTTCCAGTTTGATGTTTTTTCCTTCTAGAAACTTTTTTTTTCACGGATGTTTTGCGTTTTGGAGTATGATTCTCGGGCTTACTCACGTATGTTGAACTTTTTTACTCAGGTTTCTTGTGATGTCCCGAGTAGAACATAATGTGTCTAGTACCCATGCTCAGACTTACTTGGGTTCTTATTCCTTAGTGATATCTTGGATAGTGTCTTCTAGTTACCAGCTTGGATGCCCATCTAACAATCTTTTTAAGGGATTGTCTTGCCTGTCAGTGACGTGTACATTCAATAAAAAATAAATATAACAATTCTTTATCAAAACAACATTTCCTTTATAGTGATTAATTGTCTAGGATTCACGGTTTATCAAAATTCAAGGAAGTTGGACAATGGTGTTTGAAATCATAGTTATAAAACAATAATCGCAAGTGCACGAATCGTGAAGATATGCACAGCAGCAAGTAAGGATCGTTCCCTTGAGGAAAAGAGATTTAATTGTTAAATACTAGTTCTAATTAAAGCTAGACTAAAAGTAACCAAAAGATTGATTTTGATTGGTTTAAACTAAAAAATAAAGTAAATTAAACTAATGAAAACAATTGTAAAGATTGGGTTGTGATCAAGGGTGAGAAAGCACTAGGTCATCAATGATCCCCAATTATTAACACTCATTATTTGGAATTAATTTGTAAACAAGATTCAATCAATTCAAGGGTTCATTCTTTATCTTTAATATGACTATTATCGTATGATCGCGGGATGAATCACGTGTTCCCAACAACTATTCACCCTTGGTCTATGGTGTGAACAACGATCAGAAACCCTTTAAGCGTAGGAAATAAGAACCAAATTTTATACTTTACCTGGTCTATGCTAAAGATAAAATCCATTCATTCAAAAGAGCATTAATCAAGTATTAATAGGTGATTTTTCCTTGTGAACCCTCAATTCTTCTTAGGTTTAGGAAATCCATCAATGGGTAAAGTAGAATGAAACAAGGAATGAGAATCCTTTCCTAAATTGAATTTCCTCTTTTTGATGTTTAATTCATAATTTAAGTTTAAGAAGTTTTCCAAATATGTTTTGGTCTTCTAAAATCATTAGAATTTGATTTGAAAAGTTTTGGAATAAATCTGGACCAATTCAGAGTGATTTTCAGCCAAAAATCCATCAAACCGCAGCCTGGGTCGCTCCGTAGGTCACCACGGTCCAAACCACGAAATTCTTCTGCCATGTACCGCTCCTCAGACCGCTGGGTCGGTCTTATGCATGAACGACAATCTAGCCCATGGTTGACTTTCCAGCACTGATCTTCAGTTACTAAATTACACATGACTTCTTCTAGGAATACCGAAATTACAATCCATTAAGTGCACCAGAAACTAGACTTTTGGGGCTTTCAATCCATAAGTTGTAGGACACACAATTCGATCGGAACTGAGAGATATGGTCCCTAAAATTTGGCTATTCTGTCCTGGTCTAAAATTTGATCTTTTTACTCCTTTTTATCCATAATAACATCCAACACCTCTTGAATGGAATGTGACCTACACATGCTCAACAAACACATAAAATACCTGATTTCACCCATGAACAAAGCACAAATAATAGGAAATGGGGACCTAAAACATGTATAGAAATAGATCGATCAAATACCCCCGAACCTATCTTCTGCTAGTCCTCAAGCAAAACTAGAATAAAAACAAAAACTAAAAACAAACGAAAATCTAAAAAAAAATTAAACTAAGCCACTTTTATAGGGAACATGATAGCATTGAGCATATGCTACAAGCCTTTAAACCTCTAGATGTCCCTGGTTGGAGGAGTTTTGTCTCCTAAGGCTTTACAGCTATGCTACCCACAAACATATTTCTACGAAAAAAAAAAAAATCATGACACAAACTCAAATGTACCATTCAAAGCCAATACAAGCTAGAGCCACTGAATAAAAACTAAAATTATGTCACAAATTTGAATGCACTACTTAGTTTTAATGAAAAGCTCACACTCAAGACACATTAGCTTTAAAAACGCATCATCAAACGCCATAGATATAATTCGCCTCGACTCTAATTCTCACAGGATGTCACTTATAATTTCTCACAAAACCTAGGAAAATACACTCATCAAGCATATGTGAATGGAGTTTATGCACAAGAAATTTCAAGATATAATCGCATATGAATATATAATAGAAAGAACGCTTGATTTTATGCAAAGGATCTCATGAACAATATTAGATATTAAGAACAAGATAGAGCACGTGTTTACCTTTACTTTTGAGCTAGCATTTCTAAAAGAACAATTAGGTCTTTTCTTTGGTTGTAACGAGGCCATTGGGTGAAGGTTAAAAAAGAATGGGAAAATGATAGCATACAAACTTAGAATCATATCGATAAATTCTTCGGCAATCTTCATACTGGGCCAATTTTTTTCGAACTCTTCATTTCAATTGCATCCAGGCTTATTAAACAATTTTCGTCCATCCTCCTTCTTGAGTTGATTTTGATTTCTCATCACTTCATTGTAAAGCTCTTTTCCTTTTCACTTACATTTGATTCATAATCACATTCATTTATCTTTTTTTTTAAACATTTTCATTTTTTTTTATTTACTTTTTTTTTATTAAGATGAAAATTTGTACATCAATTACATAGTTCTTCCAACACCTTCTTTGCATTTGATCTTCTTGCTTTGTCTTGGTACATGTACTTCTCGGGTCACCCACTTTCGAACTCTCTTCAATCATCTTCATCACCTCAATATGATCCCAAGCTATAAGGTATGGCTAATATATGGCTCATTGGGGTTAAGATGATGTGGTTGATGATAGAAAAAGGATTATAGTGTTTGACTTCAAAATTGGCTATGGAGCACACACATAAAGGTAGGAAATATTTAAGGCTTTTTAAGTGAGTTAAAGCACACATTGCCTATATCACTTCTAATGGTTCAACCAAAACAAGAGCAAAGTCCATATGTGATATCTTTTTATGATGAACGTTCTTTAATATCCAATGCATAACCTATTGAGATCAATTTCTAGAGCTAAGAACCTATTGAGTGTTTAGGAGTAGAAAGAAACAAAATCCTCTATAATGATATTATGTACGCTTTTTGACTTAGAGAACTCACAAGGGTAGTCTCCGCTATTAATCATTGTTGTCCAACTAAGCATCTTATCCGCTATCACATCAAGAGAGTGTCATAATTTTTGAAAAATGTAATACATTACTCTAATTAGCAAGACATTAGTCTAAACTCGGTGAATAAAGCATATATTACGGCTCTCAAAGTACACAAAAGAAACATCTCGAAATGGAGGACAAAAATTCAAAAAACTGGTGACTTTTGAAATTTACCTATGTCTGTTCATTAATGCATATCTCTCAAAATACTAAAGAAACGTTAACCAAATTTTAACACAAGAATAAAACCATAAAGCTGAACACTTTTCATTTAGAAACTATTTCAAAATTCGAATCAAAAAAGTTAGAAAACAGATGTTAAAAACAGTCCACGTGCAGAATTTCAAAAACAGGGCATCGCCCATGACCTTTGGTTGAAGAAACATTCATAACTTTTAAACCACTCTCCAGAATTTTACGTTCTTTATACCATTAGATTCGTATTGAAAAAATAATAACCCCACATATATGGAAACATTTATTTCCTCTCCAATGAATACAGTTTTAACAAAATGTTTGTCTCAAAAAATTTCAAAACGAAAGCACTTTTTTGCAGATTTCAACAAACAGGTTGAAAAATTAAAATAAATACGAATTCACACCCCCAAACCTAATCTAAACATTATCCTCAATGTTTATATGACATTAAAAGTATGGACAACGAATAAAGAAAAAGTATGGAAGGCAAGAACTCAAAACACAAAAACAAAAGAAAATTTAAAACTAAAAACTAAAAACTAAAACTAAAACAAAACAAAAAAAAAATTACCTAGGTGGGGTGCCTCCCACCAAACGCTTTATTTGATGTCTAAGCAAGACGGGTGCTTGGAAAACTCAACCAAATTCCAATGTCTTGAATTTACGATTAAGTGCAATCATATCTTGGAAAAAATTATCCCTTGTCGGCATGTTCCTACACACAATAAGCAAATGCAAATAAATGTTTACTATAAAGTGTGATGAAATAAGTTTAGAAAACCACTTATTCCATTGGCTTTGTGTAGGCGGCTCGGAAAAGCTGTGGGAGAGACATAAGGCTTGAGTTTCTTTTATAGGAGTGGCTCCTCGAAAGGGACATCGTCCACTTCCTTCACTTTTCTTCTGTCTCCTCCTTTTCAACTTCTTCACCTGCCACACTAGAAAAATCATTAGAAAATTCATGGGTTAATATTGTATCGATAATCTCACCATTCAAAGGGATGTTGGTAGCTTCTTCTAGCTCCGGTTGGCTCTGGAATTCTTTAGGCTCCTCCTTTTGAAAATCTTCAACCAATTTCCCAATTCGCACCTCCATCTTCCTCATTGAAGCTTCTTGTTCTAAAACATGACATTAATTTCTTGAATATTTTGCAGGCTAAATTGTACGAAGTTATTCAATGTGTCATCCAACGATGTCGAGCAGGCTCGATTACTTTGTTGCATGTCCAGAGAAAATTGGCTATAATTGGTCATAGTCTCTTCAAGTGATGGTGAAATCGGTTGCTCATAGGTATTGACTTTATTATAGGTCCATGAGAAATTTTGATGATTCCTCCAATCTGAGTTGTAAGTATTGTCATATGGTTCATAACTCAACCACTGACTGTGGGAATTTCCACACGGTTCATTGATAGGCCACGGGTTGTCAAAATTCAAAGCTCGAATCTGTTTTTCAACATATTCTGGTAATTCTCCCCTCAAATTACAGCCCCATAGATCTTGATCAACCATTCCACATATCTTGCAATCAAAAGCTCTTGCTTGATCTCTCCTTGAAGTCATCGAAATCAATCTCTCCATCTATCGATTTAAATGAGTTAGTTGCATAGTAAATCCATGAAGTGTGTCTCTTTCCTCATCATAAGCGTGCTGCCCTTAGAAGTTCATTGTTTCTGAAAGAAACAAGAAAAAGGAAATAAAAATAAAACAAAAAATAAAATTAAAAACTATTAACTAATGACTCAACTACTAAAAAAAAATAAACTACAACTAAAACTAGAAATAACCAATAAATTCACTAACCCGCGGCAGCAGCGCCAAAAAATTGGTGTGTAAATTCGTGATTTATAAAAATAATACATAATGCTCATAAGTACACGAATCTTGAAGATAAGCACAGGGGCAAGTAAGGATTGTACCCACAAGGAAAAGAGATTTAATGGTTGAAAACTAGTTCTAATTAAAGCTAAACTGAAATTTACCAAAAGATTGATGTTGATTGATTTAAACTAAAAACTAAATTAAATTAAACTAATGAAAACAATTGTTAATATTGGGTTGTGATCAAGGGTGAGAAAACACTAGGTCATCAATGATCCCCAATTATGAACACTCAATGTTTGGAATTACAAGATTCAATCAATTCAAGGGTTCATTCTTTATCTTTAATATGACTATTACCGTATGATCGTGGGATGAATTATGTGTTCCCAACCACTATTCGACCTTTTTCTATAGTGTGAAAAACGATCAGAAACATGTTAAGTGCAAGAAATAAGAACCAAATTCTATACTTTGCTTGGTCCATGCTAAAGATAAAATTCATTTATTCAAAAGAGCATTAATCAAGATTAGGTTTTGTCTATACTCTAACCCTAATTCTCAGATAGTCCTAACCCTAAAATAATGCCAAATAAACACCCACCCTTGGTCTATGGTGTGAATAAATATTAAAATTAAAAGGAATCAAGCAGTTAAGAACAAAGACAAAATCAAGAATTGGATCGAAGAAATTGTTAATAGCAAAATTTTGCTAGGGGACTAAAAAGAAATGTTCCACTCTCTTGATCAAATCAAAGCCCAAGTTTACCATTCATTTAACCCCGGGAGAGCCATAAAGATACCTCGCGGAAGCAAGGAGGGGTCTTCGGTCTTTAGAACTATCAGGAATGGAGCCCGACACGATCAGGTCGATCCCCTTACACCTACCTTGGAATTCGGACATAGCCCGATACGTGGTTATCAAGGCTTCCCGAGATCACCTATCCTGGAACCCCAATTCCTGGGGTCGGGCTTCAAAACCACCCCATGAAAGCAAGGAAAAGTCTCTGAGCTCATGAAGCACTCGAAGTAAAACCCGATAAAAAAAGTGAGCTCCTTCCAGATTAAAGCTTTTCGAGGTCAAATTTAACTCGTAGCCCAAACCAGAAGCCCACCAACCTTTCAAGAAGCCCGTTGTCCCAACCAGAAACGAAAAGAGAGCCTTTAAGTGGATCAGATTCGTGCTATAGCTAATGCTCTAATTCGCTAAGGGACACTTGTAACCTAACTGGACATGATAGAAGAAACTCGCCTAATCCACACTACCCCTAGAAAGTTCCCACAAGTCCGTCCAAAGCTTCTGAGACCATAACTAAGGCATATTACTAGATCATATCTACACTGCAATGAACATTAAAACTCTGCATACGTGTAAGGAAAGAGATTGAGTCCAAAGAGGAAACAAACTTATGTCCACCAACGATAGTCTTGAGTCCGTTATTTATTTGAAGTCAACGACTTTTAAATAAAGGATCTTGCCCGATAAGGAGGGAATAGATTCAGAGAATCATGGCATGAGATAAACCTGTTTAAATTAGTTGGACCATGTATAAATACGAAAAAACGTTGAGGTAAGGGAGGAGAAGTGCGAGGAAGGAAGCAACACACACATAGATCAATAGATAGAACAAAGATTGAGAGAATTAAGCCAAACCTAAATTCTATTATCAGAACACGACACCATTGTATCTACTATTCGATAGGCAGGAGGTTGCCACCCTCATATGCCCTAGAGAGATTGTGAGTGTATTTGAGAGATTTTTGTATACCATAAGTGATCAATAATAAAATTCTCATTTACCATCCTAGTAGCATTCGAATATTCATTTCTATCCTAACAGGTCAGGTATCTAAGGTACTGATCCAGGCCACCACCTCCGTGGTAGTGGTCTCGAGGGTGTTAGTTGGAATTTATCATCTTGAGTAAATTTCCCGTTAACACTTTCTGGTGCCGTCTGTGGGAATCAAACCCATGACCATTATTTTTACACTTATAAATTTATTGTTTTGCAATAATTATGAGGCTTCGCTCCTCCCATGGACAGCTCAAGGCTTTGGAACAACTTTTAAAGGCATCAACACTAAAAGCCCTAAAAAAGGAAAAAAAATATGGGCATCGTAGCAAAATTTTGGTCCAGCCAATCTTTGGACGGGCTTCTGGTCCTCCTATGATAAGCCAAGCCATGCTCGATCAACAGGCGGCGGGCCTTGTGGAAATTATCAGCCATCCTCTGCTCACTGAGGGCATTACGATCAAGCAAGCAAAGCCCAACACAAAAAGGGAGTCGATTAGGCCTGAAACCAGGACACATGCCTTCAATGGCCTAAGACCTGCTCCTCTGGAACCCGCTCACGAGGGTGTCGTGCTTCAACCATCTATCGGGGATAGATTAGCGTCCATGCCCCTAGTTTAGGGTAAACAATCACATTACAAACCTAGGCGAGTTAAATCTACAGTACATGCCTTACCGCGGGAACAACAAGAGGCTCATTTCCAGATGGCCTTAGGGAGAGAAGCCCGGGCTAGAGAGAAAGGTAGCCAAAAAAGCCCCCGAGCAGACCCCGCTCATAAAAGTGACCTGGTCGAGATCACCAACTCATTGGAGGAATCTGATAGCAAGGAATCCGAGGTCAACATAAAAAAACCTGGAAATAAGCGCCTGAGAGATCAGCTGACAAGATTGAAAAAAAAGGTCCAACTGATGAAGGCGGGAAAGCACAAGGAGGACAAGAAAGGTCCATTTTATGAGATGAATGCTCCATTCACTAGAAGGATCAGAGAGGTGGAGCTCCTGCTGAAATTCAAGATGCCGACTGATAAATTCTCTGGAACGGATGACCCCTTGAGCCACAAAGAGATCTTTGTAGAGCAAATGGAAGTCCAAAATACCACCAGGACTGCAATGTGCAGGAAGTTTTCTACCACCCTGATTGATTACGCCAAGACTTGGTTCAAAAAGTTGCCTGCTGGTAGCATAGATTCATTTACAAAGTTGTCAACTAATTTCTGTTCTCAGTTCCAGGGGGTTAAACCGCATCCGAAAGAGCCCTATACACCTACAGTATATGATTAAGGATAGAAATGAGACGCTCTGATCAGATGTTGAACGCTTCCATAAGGAAGCCATCCAGATAGGATCTTTGTTGAGAAATAAACCCTAGCCAATTTCAACAGGAATCTGTGGGCGGGCAAACTTTTTTGATCTTTTGCCAAACGACATCCGGAGACCTACCAGGAGGCCTACGACAGGGTGCTAGTGCAAGTCGAAATCGATGAACAACTTAGGATCAAGATGGAATAAGACGATATGAGAACGGTAAAACCATAGAAGAAGGAAGCACCTAAGCCATAGGCAGCTCAGAAAAACCAGAACAAACCCCCCATAGGTCGACGTACCGTTTCCCCATTTCTCAACCCAGGCCAGAGAGGTAACCAACAAGGAGAACTCCGCCGTGGGCTTCACCTACTTCACCTAGGATGGTAGCCCCTGTAGTCCAAAGCGAGAGAGGGTACGAACATTACACCCCTTTAAACGCATCCCGTGAAACAATTTATCTCACCATTCGGGACATGGGACTACTATAGAAGCCCACACCCATGAAAGCTCCAGTTGTTAGGAGAAATCGATATAAGTACTGCGACTTCCTTAAAGATATGGGACATAACACTTCAGAGTGCTATAACCTGCGTAATCAAATTGAGGCTCTGATAAGAGGAGGTTGTTTGATAGAGTTCTTGCAGCAGGTCAGGGATAATATTCTGACTTGAAGGGAAGTACAATCTGAGATCCGTGAGCATGCAGAGAAGATAAAAGGGGAACAGGCAAATCTGATGCAACAAATCCAAGTGATACATACCATCAGTGGAAGACTCACTCTAGCTGGTACCTCTAATAATTCAAGAAAAAACCAGACAAGGAAGATCTCTCGTGTAGATGAAAAGCGAGGTATCTTTAAGGTTGACTAGAGCTCGACCAACCCCTCCCAATTTTCAGAGATCATTTTCACCGAGGTGGATGTCTACAACACCGTACAGCCTCATGATAACCCTATGGTGGTCACGATACAGATTGCCAACTGTATGGTCCATCGAGTGCTTGTTGACACAGGTAGCAACGTCGACTTCCTCTTCAAAGATACCTTAGAAAATTGAATTTGAAACAATGGTGTTATAATAGTTGTACCACTCTGCTTTATAGATTCACCAGGGACTCGATCGTACCTAAGCGATCAAAGATCCTCCCAGTAATTGTTGGAACATCACCCCTTCAGCAAAATGTTATGACGGAATTTATGGTGGTAAATACCTCATCGGCCTATAATGTGATACTGGGAAGACCTTTCCTGTTATCCTTGAAGAGGGTCATGTCCATTTACCACAACGTCCTGAAGTTCCCAGTAGAAGACAAGGTGGGGGCCATAACAACCCCTACACCAATGTTCTAATGTATGCTTAAAACCTGTATAGGTATGTGTAAATGTAACACCTCCAAACCAAATGGGGCAGTATATGCAATTTAAGTAGTTGTACATTCTTAAGAGCCTTCGACTCATCCATTCTCAAAAGATAAATCAATCAGATCAACATGAAAATATGACACTTCACAAATAATCCATTATTATATGCCCATGCATGCACAAAGAGTCTTCAGTGCCATCATCATCTTAAAATTATCAACCATATCAGCTCAACATCTTTCACAATATTCTTCTACACAATATTCCCACCATTGTATTCTTTCACGATAACTTGTCAATCAAAGAGAAGCCTTCAAAAAAGAACAAGATTTACTGTATATCAAAGGTAAACTATACCTCTTTCCACTTGTAAGGCTATTATGGCACACACCCATTCATATGTGTCCCTTGCTCAGTTTGTATAACACATTCACATACATTATAGTGTATGCACATGCATTAGTTTTAATTTGACAAAAGTTGGCAAAAATGCATGTATTAGGAATATATCTAAGACTTGTGTGTTCTTGTGTTTGATTGTTTGTGTTTTTTTCCGGCTGTGAATATATTTTCATATTATTTCTTATTGAGTTCTAGTCGTTTTGGTTACTCATTTATTAGTTTTTGAGTTTCGAGTTGGAAGTTACAAAACTTTCCGTGTCTTTATCGTTCATGGTTTTCATATTGGAATATTGACTTGATTTCCATACTTTTTGCAAAAGTTTTGTTGGCTTCCATGTTCTCGAGAGAGTCCTAGTTTTTAATCCAAAAATAGACTCAAAATCAGAGTTCAGAAGCTAAAGAACAATCGAAAAACATGAGAGGAGTGCATGGGAGGAAGGAAATGGCCAAAGGCCATTTGCAACCCTTCCTTAGAGGCATGTGTGCCTCACGGGAATGGAGGCTCCCAGCCCCCGTGAGGCCTCCACGAGGCAAAAATGAGGCGTACCACACGAGAACCTTGATGAGTAAGTTTTTGTTGTTAGAAAATGGCTGTCAAAGAAATTTATTAAACCGCAACAGTGCCTCAAAAAGTTTCTAAAAGTAGTATAATGGCAAGTCGGGCGTCGTCCACATGGAAAGGGAAACTAAATGACTAAAGCTAGTTAACTACTATTAAACTAAAACAAAGCATTAAAAAGAAAAATTCAAAGATTGGATTGAAAGTCAATAAGTACAATGCAAATTATAATTAGGTTAGTTAATCTAACATGCAACTAATGTTAATATGAATGTGGAACGATAAGATATGAGAACTAAAGGGGCCAACAAGCGAATTATGGGCAATTAGGAACCCTCATGAGTGTACATTAATCTTTTGTAATTAATTTAGAGTGTATAGGATTGATTATTTATCCCTGATATTTGACCAATCTAGAGTGTTGGTGCCCAAGGTTACAGAATGTGTAGAGGAAGGGTTTAAAATTTTTAATGCAATAATAAATGAACCCATTTGTACAGTATAAATGAAAACAATACGAAGAAGAAGAAACGATTTCATACCAGTGTTTGAAAACCCCTTCTTCCTTTTTCAATTTGCTTCTTGATTAGAACAACAAGATATTCCCAGCTATGTCCCGCGATTGGCAACATCGTATGGACACGTCACGATACTCAAGAACAATAAGAGGATGAAGAGAAGAAGTACCAAAGAGAATTTTTTTTTCTTTGGCCACTTGCCTAGCCTATCTAGATTTTTGTTTCCCTTTTTGTTCTACACACACAAATTGCATCTGATGCAAATGAGAGTTGTGCATTGATAAGTGTTTTTTCAATTAGTTTTATTAAAAAAAAACAATATATCTTATATTTATTTTAACTGATAACTTTTATTAATTAATCCTTTGAAAATATCTAATATATACATGGATTATTAATAACTATGAAATTAAACTTTTTAAATTCAAATTTGATATTTAATTTAATAAAAAGGAAATAATCAAATTATGTTATCTTCATTCAAACACAAATATCAATCACTACCTTCCAACTAATAATTAATCGCACAATTAAATAATCTAATTATTTAATTAACATAATCATTAACATTCATTAATTAAATAATCTCATTATTCAATTAATTCCCAAATAAACACGTGTCACTTTCGTAATACAATTAATTGGACAAACCAATTAATTGACTGTGACCCTTGTTACCTTAATCAATCGGGCTAGCAAGGGGAATAAATGGATCCACAATATTTCGAGCTTTAATAGTCTTTAGAAATAATTAATTAAATTTTTAATTTAATATTTTATGGTTATTAACTTTGGTGTTATTCCACTAAAAACCAAAAGATGCACTCTCTCAACTGTAGATTTTTTTTCACAAACCTATAACTATAGGTGTCCAGTAAATCCTAGTATCAATTTTTCAGAACAGTAAAAATAAGAAATCGAAATCGAAATATAAAAGAGAAGAGAAGAAACAATTTCTTCATACCTTCATGGGTAGCTCATTCTCTTTACAATTTTCTCTTGATTTGAACCTCTTGATCTTTCTCGCTATCTCTTGGGGACTGAAAACAGCGCGTGGATGCGTCACGTACTCAAGAATTTGAATAGAGACTATAGAGAAGATTGAAGAAACTTTTTCTTCCAAACAAAAACACCTAGAACGTTTCTGGCTAAAAAAATTTAATTTTTTTTTTCTTTTTGGTTCACTGTGCATGACATGCACACACAATACTAAGTTTTTTTGTTTTTACTTTTCTTCTCCCATATGTGGTGTCGTGTCTCACTTTTTTCAAGAAGCTTATATTTATCATATATCTCTTTTCAAAAAACAAACCGGTGATATCTATAATTTTAAAAATAAAATCTTTATTTTACTTACTAAGAGATATCATCTTATTTGAATTTAAACTATTTAAATTAAAAAATTAATATTTAAATAATTAAAATTAAGATAATCGTAATAACCTACCTATCTTTCTAATATAAATGTCAACTAAGACCCTCCATTAATGATTAATTATATAATTAAATATTCTTACTATTTAATTATCGTAATCATTAAATTCATTAGTTCAATAATATCAGTATTTAATTAATTCTCAAATAAATACGTGTCACTTTCATCACATAATTAATTAGTCAATCCAATCAATTAACCGTAACCCTTATTACCTAAATCAATCGGGTTAGCGAGGGGACCTAATGGACCCACAACATTTTGAGCTCCAACAATTCTTACAAATAATTAATTAAACTCTTTAATTAATATTTCATGATTATTAACTTTTGGTGTCCATTGATATAGCTATTACATATGGTATAATCCTCCACATGTATTTCATAATTAGAGCTAGGTCATAATGTCCGTTACACCCCTCTAATTATATCTTTCCATTCAGTAACATTGATCCTCTAATGAACAATAAATACTTTATTGCGTACGAAATTAGGAGAGCGGTCATATTATTTAAGCCCCGAATCAACCCTTAAGGGAACTACCATTTACTTCTCTCAAGAAGGAGCGGATTCCACTATTGTGAAAAAACCTTCCAAGTCACAAGCCAAACCACGACACCAACATACAGAGCATATTGATCGGAAATGCATCTCTGACCTCACCCATGGTATATGAAAGACTACGGTCTAACCTGAAGGAGTCGATATGACACTCAGGATTAAGGTCACCCATATATATCCATCATTAGTTGATATATATATATATATATATATATACATATATATGAATCTCATTGTTAAACGGATCTTAGTGATAGATTCATATAGATCATGGCCCTGTCTTTTATGATCACAACATAAAAGGTGCCTCCATTCTCATATCTATATATGATTATCCATGACAGGATCACCGTATATTACAGAATTAACCGCAGCTGTAGATTAACCAAAATAAAGTACCCAACTTTATTTGATATCTACGGACTCTTTAGATTGTACGTCTCTTACTGTATCCATCTATATATGACATTCGCATACAGAGTTCAAGAGTACATCCAGCAATCTTGGATGTTAAAGGCACAAGTTGTACACAATATATGACATAAGAAGATGAATTAAATGTTGGGGTTTATGACCTAAAGATGTAATTTGTAAATGGATTTATAAAATACATAAAAGGAAAATTTCAATTCATTCTTGTTGTGTTGTTCATCTTATAACTTGTATATATATATTTAACATCCAAGATTGTTGGATGTAATCTCGAACTGTGTAAATGAGTGTCATATACAGATGGATACAGTAAGAGACGTGCAATGTAAAGAGTCCATAGATAACAAATATAGTTGGGTACTTTATTTGTGGTTAATCTATAGCTGCGGTCCATTCCGTAATGTACGGTGATTCCATCCTGAATCATTCATATGAGATATGGGAATGGAGGGGCCTTGTATGATGTGATCATTTAGGACTGTTCCATGATCTATATGAATCTCTCACCAAGATCTGTTTACTGATAAGATTTATATATATCAACTAGTGATGGCTATATATGGGTGATCTTAATCCTAAGTGTCTTATCGACTCTTCAGGTTAGATCGTGGTCTTCGATATACCATGGGTGAGATCGGATGCAGTTTCCGATCAATATACTCCGTATGTTGGGATTGCGGGTTAGCTTATGGCTGGGAAGATTTGTAGACAATAGTGGAATCCACTCCTTCTTATGAGAAGTATACGATAGTTCCCTTAAGGGTTGATTCGGGGCTTGGACAATATGAGCGCTCTCCTAATTTCGTTTGGAAATAGGATTTACTGCCCATTAGAGAATCAACGGTACTTAAAGGATATATGTAATTCGAGGGGTATAATGGACATTATGACCCAACTCTAATTATGAACTATTTTGGAGGATCACACCATATGTAATAGCTATATCGATGGACACCGAGTTGTATCGGTCTGTGTAAAAGCGTCTACAGTTGAGAGAGTGTAGCTTCGATTTTTAGTGAAATAACACCGGAGTTAATAATCAAGGAATATTAATTAAAGAGTTTAATTAATGATTCCGAGGATTATTGGAGCTCAAAATACCGCGGGTCCACTAGAGTCCCCTTGCTAGCCCGATCGATTTAGGTAACAAGGGTCACGGTTAATTAATTGGATTGTCCAATTAATTGTGTCACAAAAGTGACACACACACACACACACACACACACACACACACACACACACATATATATATATATATATTCGAATTAATTGAATAATGAGATTATTTAATTAATGAATGTTAATAGTTAAATTAATTAAATAATTAGATTATTTAATTATATTGATAATTATGAATTATTAATTAACTATTAATTGGAGGACGTTAGTTGATATTTGGATTTAGGTGAAGACAAAATAATAGGATTATTTTATTTTTACTAAATCATTTATCTAAGTATTTGAATTTAAATTTAAATTTAAAATACTTATTAGCACTTTTAAAATATTTGATATATTTGAAAAGGATAGTTAAAAGATATATATCATTTAATAACACAAGAGATTGCATTGGATGCAAATTGGTGGGTGCACGTGAAACAATAGTCAAAAGAAGAATTTGCATATGATGCAAATACCTAATACACACACACACACACACATATATATATATATATATATATATATATGTATGTGTGTGTGTGTGTGTGTGTGCAGGCGTAAGGAAAGATTAAGAAAAAAAGTTGATTTTGTTTTTTTGGTGTGTACCTGATACTCACACAAAAAAAAAAAGCATAAGTTTTGTTTGAGATGTAATTTATGTATGCGTGAAATCAATACACCAAATTGATAAGAAAGAGTTTCTTCAAGTATTTCTATACATCCTCTATTCAAGTTCCTGAGACCGTGACGCACCCACACGCAGTTACCAGATTCGGGAGATAGTGAGGAAGATCGAGTGTTCAGACAGAAACACATCATAAAGTGTAGGAGTCTCCAAATGTTGGTAAGAGTGGTTGAGAATGAGCATATCATAAAGTGAAAGAGCCTCCAAACGTTGGTAAGATTTTCTTCTTCTGATTATATTGATTGCAATTTCCTGTGTTTACATATTGTATGCATTAGTTTCAAAAAATAATTATGATCCAAAGTTCACTGACCCCAGATACAAATTATGTTAATATTCCATTTACAAACTACAAGCTTTAAGGCATAAACCCAAACATAACCTTAGCTTGATTTATCCTACAGTTACTCTTGAACTGATCAAAACTCTTTAGAAGAGTCATCAACATGATGCCCACTTGACTAGGTTCATCAATGGCCTTGTCATTGATTTCTACCGTGTAAAATTAGGACATCATGTTCAGAACATGTTCCCGAATAGATACGCCCTCTTTCATCCGAGTAAGCATTGCAGAATGAACATTTTTATAACGTTTTTCCTCATAGGGCTGCTTGAACATAGCCTACATTGACTTCATTATTTCAAATGCAGTACCCACTGCTTCATGCTCAGTGACAAGCACGTCTGTCATACTAGCTAGTAGATATGTTTGGGCTTTCTAATCTGATGAAACCCATTTTTCATATCCCTCTAGAACAGTTCGTGTAGCATGGTCAGTAGACGTTGGAGGACATTCCTTCGTAAGGACAGAGTTTAGGTCCTTGGTGACCAAGATTGCATTTATGTTATGTTTCCATTTAGCGTAGTTATCACCAGTTAATTTGTCACTGGCTAGGATTTGTAATAGTGTAGATGACATGGCTGAAAAAATATAAATTAAGAATTCACTCAACCATACATTCAAAACATGTACGAATGTTCAATATAAACTAAACATGATGCATAAAAATGTTTAATGAGCAAGAACAATTCTAAGAAAACAATGTTTCTATGCCACGACAATCAAACATACCACAAGCAAGTGTCTTTTTAGGCTCGGTCAAATTCTTGAATGTTGGATCGAGACCTTCTCAATCAAATGATATACCAATTTTATTTTTTTTCCAATATCATTCAACCATCGTTTATTTAGTTATGTTTTTAATTAACCAATTTAATTAAAACCTTGTGAGTGTAACCCATCATTTCAGATCTCATGAGCATAACTCGAGAATTGCCGCCTTATGGTCGTTCAATCCTAAAATCCGGTTAGAAATTATATCCGTTAGGAAGTCAACCTTGGTATTGATTCTTATGGAAACCCTCCTTAGGGAAGATGAAAGCAAAGCCGTCATGACGCCCTACTCGAATCTTACGGTGTTTAACTAATGATGGAGATCGCGGGATATAATATCATATATCCCTCTCCCACTCACTATATTAAGAATAAGGTTTTCTATTATTATTAATGCACCTAGATTAAAATAAATTAAATAACTAAATTCAATATAAGCGTCTAGTGCATTAATAACAAAATTGTTATAGTCCTATTCCAATAAAAAATAAACTAGTTTGACTTTTAACTCTTAGAAATCTAGTTCATTAGTGATAATTATAATCTAAGTAAACTATTTAGTAGGACTAGAATTATTAAATGTGTATTTGTCAAGTTTTAACTATTAAAACTAAACACATTATTATGTCCAATTATTATTAGGGACTTAATCAAATTAATCCTAATATTTATAAAGGACCATACTAATCTAACTAATTAAGGTTTTTAATTAAAAGATTTGTTATTAATGAGAATTACCATGTTTTTACTCCTAAAAAATAATCCCATTAATTTATATCCAATTATGTGAATTACCCATTTTAATCAAATTAAAAAATAAACACATAATATAGATGGCTATAATGCATGCATGACATATCAGCACATATATGTGTAGGCACTACCAATCTATATGGCATGTGTATGCATGGCAGTGTGTTAATTATCACATAAATGAAGCATACATGAATTGACCGAGTATGATAGGTTTATGTAACTTAAAAAAAAAATCTAATTACAAAAAATATCCAAGGCAATCCTTGGCCTTCTTGTAATTCCAAAAATCTTCAATTTCATCTGTAATATCTTTTGGGCCTAAAATCAAGTCAAACTTGATTTGATTTATTTTAATGGATCCATCTCATGGATTAAATACTTAAAGCCCAAATGTTACTCTAACATATTTCGTAGGCTCAGGATTTCCCTACAATTTTTTTTTGCCCAAATATGCTCGTGTACACGCAGCCACAACACTTGCGGATGGGGAGTGCGTGATTGCTGCTCAAAGAACACAACATTTTGAGCAACACTTGCACATGTGATATAGCAAGGCAATTCACAACATGTGGCATGCATATTTGTATCAAACACAAAGTTAGTCGTAGTTGTGTACCACGCAACAGAACATGCCTTTATGATGCATGTGCTTTGCACATCTAATGTGTAAAATTTGAAACCAGTGCAACAGACCTTTGTGATGCATGCGCATGCATCTGATGTGCAAATCAAAATATTGAAGCAGTGCAACGTGTAACCCTTGTGCATGTGATGCATGTGCTTTGCACATCTGATGTGCGCCTGCTGTACACATGCATAACAATTGTGCTCCACATCGCACGGGTTGTTGCATGTCTGTCTTTCGGATCGTCGTGCTTCATTGATTAACATTAATAAAAACAATTGCAGCATACAAATATTATACAACCCATAATTAATATTACATGAGAAAAATAATATTACAATTAATATCCAAAACCCTTAAATCCATTGTACCATAAAAATTTACGATCAACCACATTTAAATTAAACTATTAAATTATAAACATTCATACAATCATAAAGACAATGCCTACACATTCATACACGTAATCAGAAGCAATTGAATTTGATTATACTGTACAAAAAAGGCTCTAATACCACTTTGTTGATGCTTAGGGTTACAGATTGCACATCGAAAGGGTTTTAAAATTTTCAATGCAATCATAAATTAACCCATTTGTAGAATATAAATGAAAACAATAAGAAGGAAATGAAATGATTTCATACCAGCGTTTGAAGACTCCTACCTTCTTTTTCGATTTACTTCCTAATTAGAACCATAAGATCTTTCCGGCTATGTCCCGCGATTGGCAACAGTATATGGGTGTGTCACGCCTCAGGAACAACAAGTGGATGAAGAGAAGAAGTACCAAAGTATTTTTTTTTCTTTGGCCGCCTGTCTAGACTATCTAGGTTTTTGTTTCCATTTTTGTTCTACGCACACAAATTGCATCTCATGCAATTGAGAGTTGTGCGTTGATATGAGTTTTTTCAATCAGTTTTTTTTTTCTAAAACAATATATCTTATATTTATTTTAACTAATAACTTTTACTAATTAATCCTTTAAAATATCTAATATCTTTAAAGATAATTAATAACTTTTAATTTAAACTTTTTAAATTCAAATTTGATATTTAATTTAATAAAAATAAAATGATCAAATTATCTTATCTTCATTCAAACACGAATATGAATCAACACCATCCAACTAATGATTAATCGCATACTTATGTAATCTAATTATTTAATTAACATAATCATTAACATTCGTTAATTAAATAATCTCATTATTCAATTAATTCCCAAATAGAATTGTGTTACTTTCTTAAAACAATTAATTTGACAATCCATTTAATTAAACGTGACCATTGTTACCTTAATCAATTGGGCTAGCAAGGGGACCTAATGGACCCACGGTATTTTGAGCTCCATTAATCCTTGAAATTAATTAATTAAACTCTTTAATTAATATTTCATGATTATTAGCTTCAGTGTTATTCCATTAAAAACCCGAAGCTGCACTCTCTCGATTGTAGATGTTTTTACATAAACCAATAACTTTCGGTGTCCATCGATATAGCTATTACATATGGTATAATCCTCTATAAGTAGTTCATAATTAAAGACGGGCCATAATGCCCATTATACCCCTATAATTTTATCTTTCTATTAAGTACCATCCATTCTTTAATGAACAATAAATCCTACATTCCTTACAGAATTAGGAGAATGTTCATATTGTTCAAGCCCCGAATCAACCCTTAATGGAACTACCATCTACTTATCGCAAGGAAGAGTGGATTCCACTATTGTAAACAAACCTTCCAAGCCACAAGCCAAACCACGATCCTAACATGTGGAGCGTATTGATCGGGAATGCAACTCCGACCTCACCCATGACATATCAAAGACCACGTTTAACCTGAAGGAGTCGATAAGACACTTAGGATTACGATCACCCACATATGCCCATCATCAGTCGATAATTATGGATCTCATCTCGAAACGGATCTTAGTGAGAGATTTATACAAAATGTGGCCCATTCCTATATGATCACATGATACAAGGTGCCTCCATTCTTATATAACCATATGAATGATCCAGGATAAGATCACCGTACATTACGGAATGAACCAAGGCTGTGGATTAACCCCAAATAAAGTACCCAGCTTTATTTGCTATCTATGAACTCTTTAGTTTGTTCATTTCAAACTGAATTCATCTGTATACGACATTCATATACTCAGTTCAAAATTACTTCTAGCAATCTTGGATGTTAATTGCACAAGTTATAAAAAAGTATGAACATTTTGAATGAATAAACTGCTTCTTTTATTTATGTTCAATTTACATTTACAAATTACAAGCTTTAGGGCAAAAACCCCAACATAGAGTGTACAATATGTTAGGATTATGCTTAATAGCAAAAGTGTAATAATGTATTTGTCAATCTTTTCATATTAATAATGTGATTTTTAGTTTAACAAATCTTATAGCATTTATAGTTTAATTATTATAATTGTCAAAAGTAAATAATCTTAAGGTCAAAAGACTATGAGAAAAGAAGAATTGTTTGTGCATCTGGATATGTATGAGGTAGACACAATTCTTTAGTTAGTCTTGAATAATATTCACAACTTAAGATAAAGGTTGGGTACCTTTATCTTGTCAAAGTTGTAAATTCTTTTACTAGGATTTGAGTGGGATCAAATGTGATATGATGAGCCTAAAATCATTAAAGTGTGGTGCCTTTGGGCAAATGAATCTAGTGCACTAGGTGCATTGAATATGATTACAGTGAAATACTTTATCTAGAATTGTCAATGGATAAAAGTTTTCACTTGAAGACAATCGGAGAGTCTATCTCAATCCTGAGATAAATGATTGACTTATTGTTGCAAGTGTTATCATTTTTGCTATCAATGATTACAATTATATAGCATTGTCTATCCTCGATAGTTTGGTCATATTTAATTGTTAATCGATAGAGGACTTCATTTATAGATATTGTCGTATGTAAAATTTATCAGACGTACAGGTCATTGACAAGGAGGATAAAATTTCCTGGTGGACATCCGAATATGCATTCAAAAAATATCCTACAAGACAAAGAAGCCCGAGTAAACAAGTATTGAACAAAACCTACTCGGAGTCAATTGATGTCATATACTACTCGGGGTCAGCTAAAGATGTTCGGGGCAAGTTGATGACATTTTCTACTCGAGATAAGATGACGACATTCGGGACCAGCTAACATCGTGTTCTACTCGGGACAAACATAAAGAAAACTGAATAAAAAGCCCAGTGCGTAGCTCACGAGTCGAGTCATTAAATTAAGGGAAGATATCCATATCAAAGAGGAATTCCAAGAGGAATTCCATGAAGAATAGAATACCAAACATAAAGGGCTCTAAATCAGACAACAATTTTATTTCTTCAAAAAGACTACGCTTTTAGAAGGAAATAAGTCCTAACTAGACTACATCACTAGAGTCCCATTCGATCTCAATACAAGTCTCCGAAATAGGGATGAAGACTGACAACTTCAAACAAGTAACCAATCATAGTTAAATACAATGATCTTTTATTACTTGTACAAAGAGGATTAGGGTTCTATGAACATATAAATAGACACATAATCTCGTCAAAAAAAATAGATATACAGAATATAGAAAAATAGAGGGAAAAAGAGAGATCAAGAGTTGTAAATCTTTTCAATAGTGGATTTTGGCTTGGTTGATTATTCAGCCACCCGTGGATGTTTCTCCTGTTATCGGAGTTTTACCACGTAAAACT
This sequence comes from Dipteronia dyeriana, assembly GCA_032871835.1. Classification (NCBI taxonomy): domain Eukaryota; kingdom Viridiplantae; phylum Streptophyta; class Magnoliopsida; order Sapindales; family Sapindaceae; genus Dipteronia; species Dipteronia dyeriana. Next base: position 45,729,507 of record CM065299.1, on the reverse strand, counting down.
TACGTCCGATTACTTTCTCCTTCTCTCTCTCTTTGAAATCATAGCTAAAATCCAATTCTTATTGACTTTTTCCATACATCCAAAAATCAACGTCAACAATTGGCGTTAGATGGAGGGGCTTGAACCTTCGATTTAATTAAAAGTAATGGCGTGAAGTAGAAACAGTCCTAGAGATGTCCAAAAATCGCCAGATAATATCCATATTGGCAGTAGCTCACGCGATCTCGCCGCAACCGACCAACCAATATCCCTGGCAGGGATTCAACAAATCCCTCTGACCAGAGAAGACCTAACACGACGCTTCTGCGAGGCGCTGTAACATTTGGTGGCAGACGTAGCAAAGGAAGAAGTTGATCTACTGGTTGCAGAAGAAGCACAACGTCCTAACCTCCCACCTGTAAGGCTTCATTCGGTTGTAGTGGTGCCAGAACTAAATGCACTGGAAGTCGGAAGGAACTCTGGTCCAATTTATCAGGCTGGACGTGAAACACCTGAAGTGGAATGACCACGCCAGAAGCAAAACCATGATCAGAAAGCCCGTGCAAGACACCACAAACATGACCGGCACAGGGATCGATCGTCATCAGAAGATAGCGATCAGCACCATCGCAAGGGTCATCACGGAACCATATGCCTGCAAGAATCAACCCATGAAACTCAGCATCAAATTAAAGAGCCAGAGAGAGGAATGACAATCACCCAACAATTTAACCATCATGGAAGTCCGGTAAGAGACAAAGATGTCATAATTCAGAGCCTAACTCGAGAAGTCGAAAACAATAGGCGTCAAATGAACGCACTGGTCAGACGTTATGGGTATAACGATTTATCTGACGAAGATTCTGATAGTCCATTCACTATTGAAATCTTACGGACTTTATTCCTAGAATGATTCAAGATGCCGCATGTGGAGCAATTCAAGAAGGATACAGACCGTAAAGAACACGCCAGACGCTATGAAAGTGCTATGGCCCAGTATGCCCATAACGATCCCTTACTATGCCTCAACTTTTCACAAACTCTAGGAGACACGGGCTTGAGATTGTTCGGGAGATTGCTCTCAGCGAGCATTGAAAGGTTCAGTGAACTAAGCAGGAGTTTCTCAAGGTAATTTCTGAGCAACGTTCACAGAAAAAATCAGTGGCTTACCTTTTTCGAATCAAACAAGGAAAAAATGAGTCATTGAAGAAATACCTGGGGAGATTCGGCCAAACGGTATCAGAAATCGATAGTGCAAGCGACGAAGCGATAATCGCTGCATTCATTAACAATCTATAGAATGGACGGCTATCTTTTAACTTAAGAAGAGCTCGTCTAACCAGATATTCAGATATGATGGACATGGCGGGAGGATATGCACTAGTCGAAGAAGAAGAATTAGCCACGAGAGGATGTTATATGCATGAAGGAAGACCCGACAAGGACGCTGAGTCAAAGGTGCAGAACCAAAAGGGAAAACAGAAAGGAAACAACAAAGAAAAAAGTAAGGAAGATGGAAATGGGATTAATGCCAAACAGAACACGGAGAAGTTCTGAGGTAGATAGGCCAACTACACCCCTCTTCGGAAAAAGCAGAAGGAAATTCAGGCCATACTGAAAGAGAAAAATATGGTAAAAGAGCCACGCCGACAGTCTTAGTTTGCTTGGTGAGATATAACCAAATACTGCAGATTCCACAAGAAAACAGGTCATGAGACTTTCAAATGTTACCAGCTCAGAGATTACATCGAAACCCTCATTCGGGAGGGACATCTTCAGGATGTGATCTTGAAAAGAGATGAGAAGTCAGAAACAAAGAAAGAGATCAGGGCCAATCATAGATCTGGTCAAAATCAAAGGGCCAGCCCAAAGGCCTACAAAGTAATACAAACAATCTTTGGAGGACCATCCAATGGGAGAAGTAACCGAGAGCGAACACAGGAAATCAGAGAAGCAGTGGAGGCAAGACATAACTTTGACGTGAACTCGGTCTAGCCAGACCCGAAAAGGGTAAAGAAAGGACGGGACCCAATAATATTCACAGAAGGAGACTCACATAGGGTCGATGTTCGGCCAAATGATGCCCTGGTCATAAGTGCTTCGATTGGTCATCGGGAAGTCAGGAGAATCCTGATAGATAATGGAAGTTCGGAAGATATTCTCAATGTAGCCGTCTATGATCAACTCACCCAAAAAGGGTAAAGAAAGGACGGGACCCAATAATATTCACAGAAGGAGACTCATATGGGGTCGATGTTCGGCCAAATGATGCCCTGGTCATAAGTGCTTGGATTAGTCATCGGGAAGTCAGGAGAATTCTGATAGATAATGGAAGTTCGGAAGATATTCTCAATGTAGCCGCCTATGATCAACTCAGGTTGGACCGAAAGGATCTACAGCCTTTCCATACTCCACTTAGAGGATTCAGAGGATTTGAGGTCAGGTCACTCGGGATGGTAAAGCTACCCGTAAAGATTGGAGTGGCACCTTGTAAGAGAACTGTACTGCTCGACCTAGTGGTGGTAGACTTAAACAATTAGCCATATAATGCGTTGTTGGGTCAGCCATTCTTAAATAAAAGTAAGGCCGTAACAACCACTTATGCATTGATGATCAGTTCCCCGACCGAATATGGGGTAGGTGTCATCAAGGGATCCCAAAAGATGGCCCGAAGAGCTAACTTGTCAGTGTACAAAGACAAAAATGATGGTGAACAGGTATGCACTGTAACGCAACTGAGTCAGAACAGAGAGTCTTTGTCATTCGAATTTGATCCAAGGGAAGAGTTGAATGAGTCTAAAAATGAACCGGTCGAAGAAATTATCTTGAAAAAAGATGAACCAAATAAGAAGATCAAGATCGGGGCCAATCTGGAAGGAAAAGTCAAGCAAAGCCTCACTGATCTGCTTAAAGAATACAAGGATGTGTTCGTCTGGAGTCATAAAGACATGGTCGGGATAGACACCCGAATAATATCTCATCATCTCACGGTAGACCCGAATGCAAAACCAGTGATACAAAAGAGAAGGTCATTCAATCTCGAGAGAAGTTAGGCAATCAAATAGGAAGTGAAAAGCTACTCGTTGTAGGGTAGATTAGAGAGATCAACTAACCTCAATGGGTAGCTAATGTAGTCCTCGTCTAAAAGAAAAATGGACAATGGAGAAAGATAGTTTTCCACTTCCAAGGATAGACCAACTGGTGGATGCTATATCAGGCCATGAATTGCTCAATTTCATGGACGCCTACTCGGGATATAACCAAATCCGGATGAATAAGGCTGACGAAGAAAAAACAACGTTCACAACCTATCAGGGCTTGTACTGTTACACAGTGATGCCGTTCAGATTAAAAAATGCAGAGGCAACATATCAAAGGCTGGTCAACCGAATCTTCGTACGACAAATAGGAAGAAACATGGAAGTATACATTGATGACATGCTGACCAAGAGCATCTCGACAGACAAGCATACTTCAGACCTACGAGAGACATTTGATGTTTTGAGGAGATACCAAATGAAGCTGAATTCGAACAAGTGTTTATTCGGAGTTCCTTTAGGAAGGTTCCTGGGTTTTCAAGTTCACCAAAGGGGAATCGAAGTCAATCTTGAAAAAATTCAAGCCCTACATAAAATGACTTCACCAAGGACACTAAAAGAAGTACAGCATCTGACTGGATGCTTAGCTTCCTTTGGTAGATTCATCTCAAAGGCCACAGATAGATGCGCACCCTTTTTCAAAGTAATTAAAAAAGGAAAATGACTCGAATGGAACAAAGAGTGAGAGCAGGCATTCTTAAAAATCAAAGAGTACTTAGTGCAGACCCCCATCTTTTCGAAACCAGAAATGGGAGAGATACTCCATTTATACTTATCAATTACAGAACTCGCAGCAAGCTCAGTCCTAGTCAGAATAGAAGATGGAGTACAGAAGCCAGTGTACTATACCAGCAAGGTGCTTTTACCTACCGAGACCTGGTATTCACAGGAAGAAAAAATGGCCCTAGCATTGGTTTCAGCGGTAAGGAAGCTAAGGCCATACTTTCAGGCTTATACAATCCAGGTTCTCACCGACTGCCAATTGAAACAAATTTTACAGAAGCCAGAGATTTCAGGAATTCTAACCAAATAGGCAATCGAGCTAAGTGAATTCGATATCCACTACGTCCCCAAGACATCCTTCAAAAGGCAAGTAGTGGCAGATTTTATAGCAGAGTTCACAGAGCCAAACCTGGAAGTAAAAAAGATATTTGGAAAAAATTTCCCATGGAAATTATATGTTAATGGCTCTTCAAACACTCACCGCAGCGGGGTAGGGATCGTAGTATGCACTCCAGAAGGAGATGATGTCGAATGCGCCATGAGGTTTGACTTCAAAGCAACCAATAATCAAGCAGAGTATGAGGCATTGCTAGTTGGACTCAGAGTCTGCATAGCTCTCAAGGCCGATGAAGTAAAGATATTTAGCGATTCACAGGTAGTTGTCAACCAAGTCCTGGATGAATACCAAGCTAGGGATGAAGACATGATAGCCTATCGTGACATTGCAAGACAGCTCCTCCAGAAATTTGAAGAATATACGATTGCCTAGATCCCTAGGGAGAAGAATGAAAAGGCAGACGCTTTGTCTAAACTAGTATCAACAATGACCACAATCAGGCCAAAAAACTATTCCGGTTGCATATCTCCTCAAACCGAGCATAGCTGAGCTAAAAAACTATGAAATTTTAGAAATCCGATCACCGTCAGACGGTTGGATGACCCAGCTGAGAAGGATCCTGGAAGAAGGCGTGCTCCCAAAAGATCCCCTACAAGCAAAACGTATCTGGTATCGATCAACAAGGTGCAAATTGGTCGGAGGAGTACTATACAGAAAGGGGTTTTCTCAAACACTTCAAAAATGTGTGTCAGAGGAAGATGCATGTAAGATATTACAGGAAATCCACGAGGGAGTTTGCAGAAACCATACTGGGGGTAAAATTTTATCACACAAGGTTCTCTGGCAAGGTTATTATTGGCCAACTTTATTCTCAGATGCACAACGATGTTTGGAAAGTTGCAATACTTGATAAAGGATTGGTAATAATATCCGACAACCCCATGAACAACTTAGAAACCTCACATCCCCATAGCCATTTTCCATGTGGGGTTTGGATTTAATCGGCCCAATGCCAGCTGGGACAGGGGTGGAGCAAAGTATGTCGTAGTAGCCGTTGACTATTTCACGAAGTGGGCAGAAGCTGAAGCATTAGTACATATCACAGAAGCAACTACCACAAATTTCATGAAAAAGAATATACTTTACAGGTTTGGAGTCCCAAACACTATCATCATTGATAACGGTACCCAGTTCAATAACTTGAAATTCAGACAACTGTGCAAGGAGTACCAAATTGCCAATTACTATGCCACACCTGTCCATCCTCAAACAAACGGGCAGGCCGAAGCAGTAAACAAAATCATCAAGCATACACTCAAAGAACAATTGGATGCCAAAAAAGGAAGTTGGGTTGAAAAGCTTCTCGAAGTATTATGGGCATGTCGGACAATAGTAAGAACGTCAGCAGGAGAGACTATATTCACTTTAGCGTTTGGAACAGAAGCTGTTATCCCCATAGAAACGTCATATGCATCACCCTGGGTCAGGCTATGTAATGAAGAAAAGAATGTTGATGTGCTATTACAAAGTCTAGATGAGCTAGAAGAGAAAAGGGTGAATTCCCGAATACGAAATATGGCATATCAGCATAGAGTAGCTCACCATTACAACTCTCATGTTCGGGTCAGGAAATTCCAAATAGGAAACCTGGTACTTAGGAAGGTGTAATTGAATACAAAAAATAAAGTTGCAGGTTCCCTGACTGATAAGTGGGAAGGCCCGTACAAAATCGAAGGAATAACTAGCCATGAAGCATATTGGATTGCACGACCCAATGGAGGCGTTTTATCCCGACCATGCAATGCCCAATATCTGAAAATTTTATATCCTTAAATTACATTGTTTTCCTTTTCTAGTCAGAACAATTTTAGTTAGGTCAAATATTAGCTTTGGAACTTAAATCTTTGTTGGTTTTGTAGTTATAAATAAAAATCAAACTCGGGATTTTTGAAAAATAAAGCATATGATAATAAGAACATGTGAAAGACAAGCATGATAATAAGAACATGCAAATAGAATACTCGGGACCATTGATTCCTGAATGGGCGGAGAAGCTGAAAGGATCATGCCAGCCGAGAAAGGTCAATTGACCTTAGTAAAAAGGCAAACCAGTTTCACCAGATTCTGGAGAATGGCTCAGGACGCTATCGGAAAAAATTCCTATGAATTGCGTAGCTGTGTTAAGCGGTTTGAAAAGCTTAACAATTCGGCAAACCCTTGCATAGAAAACTGGGGAGACGTCCTCGGTAATGTGTAAAGACTCGAAGACATGATCATGGTGATCCTTGATGGAATGTTCGGGTAGCAACCGAGTATGAAACACAAGTATAAATCTACTTGCCTATTTATAAGATGACTCGGTTAATAATATCAGCCAATTTAATAAGATACTTGGCGTTAAAAATTATTCGGGTAACAAAACAGTTTTAATAAGATACTTGATGAAGTTACCCGAACATCAGAAATAGCAAGTTTAATAAGATACTTGGCATAAAGATTGCAATAGCCAGCTTAATATGATACTTGGCATAAAGATTGCAATAGCCGGTTTAATAAGATACTCGGCAACAATAGAATCAAGTTAAAGACTCGATGAAATTCCTAGAGCAATGAATTAGATCAGACCATTCGGTTTTCAGAATCACAGTTAACTCGGAATTTCATTGATAACCTTTAATAAAGAGTTACAAAGAATCTCTACAAAAACAAATTTCTACAAAATAAATCAGTCAAGAGGATTTTGAACTCTTGTCAATGCTCGGGTCGGGCACCATTTCGTATTCACGGAGCAGACTTTCATTGGAAAGCCAAGCAATCGTATCGACTGAATCATCCATCCATTTACTGTAATCTTCTCTGGGATCGGTCTGACATCAGGTACTACACCTTCCACAATCGACACTTGACCAGCTTAAAAGGTCGAGAGGGAGTGCTCGAATGGAACCTCCAAATGCATGGGATGGGGCTCTTTGCCTCGACTACGGGCCATCATTGCGCAAGACCCAGCTCAAGCATCAAAAGGTAAATCACTTGCTTAACCTTGTTTGAAGATTTTTTTGCACACACACACTCTTATGCATGTTTTTGATCATCTTGCATGAATGCTTAATTGTCATAATTGTGTGCCTTTTTGCTATAATTCTTGCTTGGGTGTTTGATGCATTTTGTTTGCCCTTAGAAGAGAATTTTCCCCTTGACCGCGTCTGGGACAACTTCCTGTACATTGCCTCCACCGCAGTATGCACAGCGGTGTTCTCCAGGCATTGCACGCTGCTGCTACCGCGGCCTGTGCACTTTGCATGCACAACGGTCTCCCAAGCGGAGTTTCCCAGTGATGCATCGTCTGCTCTACCGTGGTATGGACATTGCCTGTACCGCGGTCTAGATAGTGGAGATTCCCAAGCGATGCACCGCTCACTCTAGCGCGGTCTGGACACTTGCCTAGGCCGCGACATGCACATCGGTCATGACGGGAATCAGTTGCCCTTTGTCCAAAACGATGCCGTTTTGTATAGGGCATATTATATATATTTTCTCTTTTCTTCTCTTTGCTTGTGTGAGTCCAAGAAGCCATTTTTACCCACCAAGCTTTCCTTTAGAGAAAATTGACTCCAAGGGAGAAAGAGAGCTCCCAAGAACCCATCTTGACTCAACCAAACTCCAATCCATGAGCATCTAGCTTCTTCTTGCATCTTCCAAGCATGGATTGTTCTTGCTTTCATTGACTAGGTAATCTCTACATGACCTAGAATTAATTGTTTCATTACTAGGCTTTGTTTACCTAGAAAAAGCATTAATTACTCATTAATTGTATGCTTTTAAGCTTCATTGCATTTATAACATGCTTGTGTTGCTGATTGTTTGTTGAGATTTATTTTTGTGATAGCTAGGGTTTGTGACCATTTTGCCATTCTAGCTAAATCTCTATGCTTTGCATTTAGATATTGTTTAGGACTCATTGATTGCATTTTGTGATTGCATTATAGTCCTTGCCATGCTTAATGACAACTTGTGTTGATATGGCTTTTGTGATAGCTAGCATTTTAGTCATTAATGCCTCTAGCTAATTAGGTCATATTGATTTCATTTTGATGATTGCATTTTATAACCATGCCATGCTTAATGACAACATATGTTGATTGGCTATTTGTTTGATAACTAGGGTATATTGTTGTATAACTATATATAGTTAAGTCTTCATGAACATTCATTTAGACATTGATATCTAGGAATTGTACTTAGTGACATTCTTAAATTCCTAGATAAGCATTTAGTGTTGCCTAGCATTACTTGCATGTTTGAATATTTTATCATATTCACTTAGGTTGTGTTTGACTCTTCATTGAGGTTAAGCCTTGTGACTAAGTGGTTAGGGCACAAGCATGTTGATAAAGAATCACTATTAAGGCCCGTTAGGTACAGTGAAAGGGTTAGTAACTGGAGGGTGTGACGGGAGGTCAACCTAGGTTTTAAACTTTCATTGAATAGTGGATTTGAGGATCTAGTGTGCCGCACTTATCAGCTCGTGGTTTTTCCCATTTGAAGGGTTTCCACGTATATCTCAAGTGTCTTTATTATTTCCGCACTTATTACACTTGTGTTATTATTGTGACTAGTTAGGGGTATTTTTGTCTAATTGACCATTAACGAAATTTGGGTAAGATTCGAGTAAAACCTATTCAACCCCCCCCCCCCCCCCCCTCTAGGTTTTAGACACACACGTATTTAGGTGATCCGTGCTCTGTGTGTGTCTTGCTTGCGCATTCTTGTTACTTGCATCTTGTGTGGTGCTTTACATTTGCATCTCATTCATTTACCCAAAACACTATGAGTGAGCTTGGGATGAGCAAAGAGGGAGCATCAAGTATAAGACCACCTTTGCTTAAAGGTGATAATTATGCCTCGTGGAAAGGCAAGAGGGAGTCTTATATTTGTCAAATAGATGACTGTGCATGGATGGCGGTTGAAGATGGGTACATTCTTCCGAAGATGACCAATGATGATGGAGTTGAAGTTCTCAAGCCTAAGTCTCGTTGGAGCACACAAGAATTTGAAGCTTCCAAGTGGAACAACAAGGCTATGCATGCAATCTTGTGTGCCATGGATGACAATCAATACTAGTTGGTTCAAAATACTAGGATGCAAAGGAGGTTAAGGAGGTTCTACAAACGGCTCATGAAGGAACAAAATTGGTCAAGGACTCCAAGCTTCAAGTCCTTCAAATGCAATATCAGATAATTCAGATGGAAAAGGATGAGTTCTTTAATAACTTCCAAGTGAAGTTGATGGACATCGTAAATCAAAGCCATCAACTAGGTGACCCATATTCGGATAGAAGGATCAAGCAAAAGATCATGAGGTCACTCCCCAAGTTATTTAAGTCCAAGGTGACGGCACTGGAATAAAATAGCAACTACATGACTACGAAGCCGAGTGAAGTGATTTGAAGGCTTCTAGCCTATGAGTCTAGGTGGAATTCTACACCTTCATCTCCTAAGATGAAAAAGAACATAGCTTTGAAGACATCGAAAGTAAAGATGGAGGAGGATGACTCAGATGAGGAGATGGTACTTATGGTGAAGAAATTCAAGAAGTTTATGAAACTTCACAAGAATGACTCAAAGAAAAAGTTTGACCCAAGGCAAGAGAAGCCTACAAGAAAAGGCATTCAATGCTATGAATGTAGTGGGTTTGGTCATATAGCCACCGAGTGTACTAATTCGAAAAAGAAGAAGAAAGGAAAAGTGGTGGCTGCCTCATCAAGTCAGAATCAAAGTGAAGAAGATCCCTCAGGTGATGAAGAGATTATTCTTAACTACACGACTTTTGGAGCCTCCTTTATAGAAGATGTAGAAAAAGGTAACAAAGCCTTAAGTAGTGACCTTGAAAAAGATGTAGATAAAAAAGTAGCTAGGAGAGTGATAAGTGAAGCTAGAGAGTTGATTGCTAAGATGACTTTGAGTACGGAGAAGCTTGACCATATGTTAGGAGTTGGGAGTTGGCAAGAAGCCAAGTGACAAGAGAGGTCTAGGGTTTGAAGATGACAAGGAGACCTCAACTCCTAGCAAGATAATATTTTTCAAGAGCTTGGACTTCAAAGAACCTCTTCCTCCACTTCATCATAAGAAGAAAATTGAACTAGGAGAGTGTTCTAGAAATGTCAAAATCAAGATGGCACCAAAAAGTCAAGCTCAAGCTCAACTAATGAGAGCACTTAAAGCAACTATCCCTCAAACCAAAAGCCATCAAGCCAAGAAGCATTTCCCGCATGCTCAACAAAGGAAGAAATCTTCTCCAACTCAACAACAAGGGTGAAGAGAATCAATACCATACTAAAGGAAAGCTCAAAGACATGGGAAAGCACCTTTGTCCTTACAAATGAATGGTATGACCCCTCATTTTATTCCTTCATGTCATTTTTGTGGTGTTGATAGTCATATTAGACCAAATTGCTTCAAGTACATTAACATGTGTATAACTAAGAGCATGATTGAAAGAGAAAGGGGTAGAGCCAATATGCATTTTCCTAGGAAAGCTAGTGTTAATGATCCTAGGAGTAATGTGATGATCTTGACCATTAGGAATGACAGTGTGTAACCTAAGTGGATTACAAAAGATGAACCCATATACCATTGTGATAAGGTTTCACCCATAGGCTCAACTAGATCAAATGGACTTGGTAAGTCTATAGTGACTCATATCCACTCTTGACTTGTTTTGATTGACCCTATATGGGGAGCTCAAGCAAAGAGAGCAAATTGGTAATGCATTGCGCTCATTGATAATATTTATGCTTCTTTATTAATTGCTTGAGATGATTGGTTGTACATATTTTTTTTTAATAACTGTGCAACTTTGCTTTACATGCAATCCATTTCTTATTTATGACCAAACATGCAATTTTGGAATAAGAGAATTGATTGAGAAGTACTGGAATTCCCTAGAAAGTGTGTGTCTACAACCTAGATGGGGGGGGGGTGAATAGGTTTTAATTCGATAGATTACCAATTTTGTGAATTAATCAATATTAACAATTCTACCGCATTCTACTTAAATGTTCAAATAAATGAAAACAAGCATAAAACAATAACAACATGGAAAATATACGTGGAAACCCTTCAAATGGGAAAAACCATGGGCTATTTAGAGCGTCACCATTGATCCTCAAAATCCACTATTGAGTAAAATTTTACAACCTAGGTTGACCTCCCGTCTAACCCTCCAGTTAGTAACCCTTTCACTCTACCCAATGGGCCTTAATAGCGATTTTGGATTACTAGCCTTGGGTACTAACCACTTAGGCACAAGCTAAATCAACAATGAAGAGATAATGGCTTCTTGGAGCTTCTCTCTCTAAAGAACCTTGTCTCTCTCTCAAAAATAGGTTAGGAAGCTCTAAAAACGAATTGGGAAGAAGATAATATATTTATATGAAGCCCAAAGTGAAGCTACGTCGTTTTGGCAAAAATAGGGCAAAAGACGCAATGTGCGCTGGTCGAGTAGCGTACGACCAGTGACAACTCACTGGACAAGTTACACTGGTGAGATGCACATGACGACCAGCGAACCATCAACGAAAACTCACTGGACAAGTTGCGCTTGTGAGGTGGCATTATGACTAGCGTACCACCAGTGACACCCCACTGGAAAGCTGCGCTGGTGTTGGCACTGGTGAGGGCGCTGCTCGAGTGGCGCACAACTAACCAACTTTACACACACACAATACTTTAAAGTAATATGCATGATGAAATTGTTGAATGCTCTAAAATGAATGAAAAAATTTATGTGTGAAAGCAATTATGAGACTTCAATCAATAAGGATCTTGTATCCAATTCAAGGATTTTACAATCCAAAAGTCTCTCTCTGTTTACTTGTCAAACAAGACTACTATTATACCGGCATTCCACCCGAAAAAATAAAAAAGGGCACAATAATCGCTCATGTCTTGTTTTGCTTGTAAAGTTTGATATAGTTGTTCTTAAAATTAATTTATTTTACAGTCTATATCTTGCCTACTCCATGACAAAGGGTGAAATTGGTTTGAATTCTCCTGGAAACCCTTGTCATTTTGCTTTGCCAAATACCATGTTTTGATCTTGAATACAACTTGTCTTGTATGCAAAGCATTCGATTGTCATACAACTTGTCTTGTATGAAATGGTCAAATGATAACACTTGTAACCATAAGGCCATCATTTATCTCAGGATTGAGATAGACTCTCCGATTGTCTTCAAATGAAAACTTTTATCCATTGACGGTTATAGATAAAGTATTTCATTGTGATCCTATTCAATGCACCCAGTGCACTAGATTCTTTTGCCCAAAGACACCTCACTTTGATGATTTAAAACTCATAAAAACACATTTGATCTTGTATACAACTTGTCTTGTATGAAATGCTCAAATGATAACACCTGTAACCATAAGTCCATCATTTATCTCAGAATTGATATAGACTCTCCGATTGTCTTCAAATGAAAACTTTTATCTATTGATGGTTATAGATAAAGTATTTCATTGTGATCCTATTCATTGCACCCAGTGCACTAGATTCTTTTTCCCAAAGACACCTCACTTTGATGATTTAAAACTCATAATAACACATTTGATCTCATTCAAATGCTTGCAAAAGAATCTACAACTTTGACAAGATAAAGGCACCCAACCTTTTATCTTAAGTTATGATTATTAATCAAGACTAACTAAAGAATTGTGTCTACCTCATACATATCTAGATGTATGAACAATTCTTCTTTTCTCATAGTCTTTTGACCTTATGGCTATTTACTTTTGACAATTATAATAATTAAACTATAAATGCTATAAGATTTGTTAAACTAGAAATCACTTTATTAATATGAAAAGATTGTCAAATACATTATTATACTCTTGCTATCGAGCATAATCCTAACACTATTGAGTTGGATTAGGAGTCTTGGTGTAGGAAAGAATTCTTTTTGGAAAAGGATTCTTGGTCACCAAGTAAATCCACCTAAGGATAGGATTCTTACCCACCAAGTAAATCTTTCTTAGGAAAGGATTTGTATGCCTATTTGTACTACCTCTAAATTTGTCCAATAAGAGATTTGAAGCTCAAAATTTTGTGCAAGCCAAAGCAAATTTAGAGAGAAAAAATTTGGCCGTTAGATAATTCTAAGAAGAAAAATTTGGCTAAGCCCTAATTTTCTAAAAGAGTGTACGGCCTCCATAGAATTTTGAGTATAGAGAATTCAGTTCTTGCCCTAGATAAATTCATCCAACTCTAAAGATAGGTGTGCAAAAATTCAGCAAAGAGGAAAAGGAAGAAAGAAAGTTTTGTATTCAATAGTACACTATTAGCCTTTACATTAAAAGGTTTTATGTACAACATCGAATCTAGGTTCACGCAAGTTTCAAATAAATTAAATGATAATTCACAAGTGACCGAACGTTTTTTGTTTTATTCTTGGAGGATTATTGTGACTAACAAATAAAAAAGATTTTGTTTGCTTACATCCTCAGGTATACAATTTAATGAAAGGGAGCCCACATTCCTAGGTGATTCATGTTCGTGATTGGATTGGAAGATCTTACGGATTCAATTCGGCAATAGTTCGATCGTCACGAGAAAAAGGTACGATACTTTTTATATACATCAATTAATCTAGGGTTAAGGTTCTTAATATTGAAAAAAGGAAAAAAATTATTTATACTGAAACCCTATTTCTATAAATTTTCACGCTTCCGTTGCGCGATTTTCCCTACACATATGTCGTATAGAGGTGGCAGTTTCTCGATGTTGCTTTAACATTATGTTGTATCACAGTCATTATTGCACCCTACAAAAGAAGAAAAAAGTCTGATGTTTGAATGTTTGTTGTCTAATCATCAAGAAGCTCCTCAAAATAGTTGAACTGCCTCATTTGTTAGATTTTGGTTTCTGTGAGTGTGAGCATGCTGCGAAAAAGATTTTATTGATAAAGTGCTGCTTCAAGCTATGACTTACCACCAAAAGAAACTGTCTTCTTAGCTTTTGCATTCCATACCACTGTTCCCTACTCCACTAGCTGCAAATTCTGAAGAAAAAAAACTGCTTAGATTTCTGAATGACAATTTCTAGAAAATACACCTAATTTAATAAGATTTTCTAGTGGTAATGATGGGGAAGTGGTTAGGGATTTGAGATCTTATGTTAGGCATAAGTTTTGGAAAGACAATTAAAGATAATATCTTTGTTTATTTTATTAGTATTTATCATTGGGACATTATCTCTTTTAGAGATAATAGGTTCATGTTATTATTCTTCAGTATTTGTGTTTTTTTTAGAACCTATTGTAATTATCTTTTGTACTTGATCATTATAAAAGACCCCATTAAAGCATTTTGTTTGACCAGACTCAATGAATTGGATTATTAAAGAATTGTTGTGTTTTCCAATCTTATTTTCTTTCTATTTCCCTATTGGTTATACATCAATTGGTATAAGAGCTCATCTTGATTCCAATTTGCTTCAACCAATTTATTTATTTTTCTTCAAGACACAAAAGAACCCAACCAGCATACCATTAAAAATACCAGCTAGCCAAGTTACTATTTTTGACTTCCACGCACCACTGTTCTACATGCCATCACCAAGAACTACGAGTGGTCGCCACCTACGACACCATCAGATTTAGACAAGCTGACCAGTAGATTCCTCTTCATCATCAACCTCCATTTTAATCTCTGTTGTTGTCTGTTTCTGACCTTTAGTCACTCACTTGACCATAACGTTTTCTACAATTAGCAAAATCACATTTTGTTAATTGGAGTGGAAAGTAGACTTCCATACCTTTCCAATGGTGTATTATACAAAAGGTTTTGAAGTCGTTTGGTCATGTTTTGATCTGCTTGAATTTCAAGTTGGTGTGTTGAGAATGGAATTCGCACGAGCCTCGAGTGAAAACAGCCCCGAAATCTTGACAGCCATTTTCGCTTCCTAACATTTCATCCCCCCTTCCCTCTATGTTACTAAACACATATTTTTAGAGAACTTTCAATTGGTATCAGAGCCAGTGCCTAGACATACTTAAGTGATCAATGTTTTGTTTGTGTCTTGCATTATGCATTTTGTTTGCTTGCATTTTTGTTTATTACATTACATTTGCATAACCATTTATAACCCAAACAAAATGAGTGAGATTGGTATTAGTAAAGAGGGAGCATCGAGCATAAGACCACATTTGCTCCACGGAGTGAACTATGCAGTATGGAATGGCAATTTGGAGTCCTATATTTTGCCAAATGGATGACCGTGCATGGATGGCGATAAAGAATGGCTATACACCTCCAACAATGACCACTGAAGATGGAAGTGTTGTCTCCAAGCCTAAGTCCCATTAGAGCATACAAGAATTTGAAGCCTCTAAGTGGAACCACAAGGCAGTGCATGCCATCCTGTGTGCTATGGATGATAACCAGTACAAGTTGATTCAAAAAACTAAGAGCGCTAAGGAGGTTTAGAGATCTTAGAGACCACTCATGACAGAACTGAGGTAGTCAAAGACTCCAAACACCAAACTCTTCAAATGTAATTCGAGACAATTAGGATGGAGGAGCATAAGTGCTTTAATGACTTCCAAGTGAAGTTAATGGACATAGTGAATCAAAGGCATCAACTAGGTGACCTATACTCGGATAGAAAGATCAAGCAAAAGAACATGAGGTCATTTCCCAAGAGGTTTGAGTTAAAGGTGACGGCACTTGAAGAAAATAGTGACTACAAGATAATGAAGCCTGGTGAAGTGATTGGAAGGCTTATAGCCTATGAGTCTAGGTAGACTTCTACACCTACACCACCTAAGAAGAAAAAGAGCATAGCCTTGAAGACGTCCAAAGTAGAAAAGGAAAAGAATGATTCGGATGAAGACATGGTCTTAATAGTGAAAAGCTTTAAGAGATTTTTTAAGCAACAAAAGAAAGGTTATAGCTCTAAGAGAGATGACTTCAAGAAGAAGACTCACTTTAAGAATATTGAGCCAAGTAAAGAGAACCATTCAAGAATGGCATTCAATGCTTCGAATGTGGAGGATTTTGGCATATCTCTATAAATTGTGCTAACATGAAGGATAAGAAGAGAGGGCAATGGTCACTACTTGGAGTGGCAGTCATCATTTTTAAAATAGATGATGACTTTTCTAGTGATGAGGAGGAAGTGGCTAACCTTGTAGCATATCCTTGAAGACGTCCAAAGTAGAGAAGGAAAAGAATGATTCGGATGAAGACATGGTCTAAATAGTGAAGAGCTTTAAGAGATTTTTGAAGCTACAAAAGAAAGGTTATAGCACTAAGAGAGATGACTTCAAGAAGAAGACTCACTTTAATAAGATTGAGCCAAGTAAAGAGAAGCATTCAAGAATGGCATTCAATGCTTCGAATGTGGAGGATTTGGGCACATCTCCAAAAATTATGCTAACATGAAGGATAAGAAGAGAAGGCAATGGTCACTACTTAGAGTGACAGTGATAACTCTAAAATAGATGATGACTCTTCTAGTGATGAGAAGGAAGTGGCTAACCTTGTAGCATTTGCTACTTCTCACAAGGGGACAACAAAGTGAAAGTTATTGAAGAGTGTTCCTCAAACTTGAGTGATTGTGAGAAAAACTACTTTGCCTTTCCGGTCTCCTACAATGAAGAAGCTCAAGTTGTCACCAAGTGTTTCTAACTTGAAAGTTTCAAAAATGGTGACTCACAAAATGGAGATCAAAAGAAAGCAACATCAAGAGAAGCTGCAATTGAGGAAATGAGCCATGATAACACAAGTGATAGTAGGATTGACCAAGTTAGCTCATGTTCCGATAACTCTTATGGTAATATAGTGAATTATCAAGGGTTTATTGACTATCTTCAAGCTTGTTTGAAGAAGAAAAAGGATGAAGTTATTAACTTGACAAAAGCTAAACTTCAATTAAGAACTAAAGTGACTCAGTCGGATGATGAAATGACACTTGTTAAAATGAATGAAGTAAGGTTGGAAAAAGATCTTGAGGAGGCAAAGAACAATATTGCTAAGATGACTTCAAGCACAGAGAAGCTTAATCATATGTTAGGAGTTGGAAAGAAGCCAAGTGATAAGAGTGGCTTAGGTTTTGAAGATGATAAGAAGACCTTAACTTCTAACAAGACGGTATTTGTCAAGAGCATCCACATTAAAGAGTATCTTTCTCCATAACATCCTAGGAAGAAAAATGAATTGGGAGAGAGCTCTAAAATGCCCAAGTCAATATGGCACCAAGCAGTCAAGCTCAAGCTCAACCGAAGAGAGCACATCAAATAAGTCTTCCTCAACACAAATTCCACCAACAAAGGAAGCAAGCTTCTCCAACTAAATAACAAAGGAGAAGAGAACCAATACCACACCATAGGTAAGATCAAAGAAACCCTCATTTTATTTATATATGTTATTTTTGTGGTGTAAATTGTCATATTAGACCAAATTGCATCAAGTATATTAATTGTTGGGGTCTATGCCCTAAAGATGTAATTTGTAAATGGATTTATGAAATAAATAAAAGAAAAGTTCGATTCATTCATGATGTGTTGCTTACTTTATAACTTGTGCTTATATTTAAAATCTAAGAGTACCGGATGTAATCTCGAACTGTGTATATAAGTGTCATATACAGATGGATACAGTAAGAGACCTGTAACATAAAGAGTTCGGAGATAGCAAATAAAGTTGGGTACTTTATTTACAGTTAATCTATAGCTACAGTCCATTTCGTAATGTTTGGTAATACTGTCTTGAATCATTGATATAAGATACGGCAATGGAGGCACCTTACATGATGTGATCATATAGGACTGGCCATGATCTATATGAATCTCTTCACCAAGATCCATTTGCTTATTAGATTCGTATATATCAACTAACGTTGGTTATATATGGGTGATCTTAATCCTGAGTGTCATTTCGACACCTTCAGGTTAAATCGTAATCTTTAATATACCATGGTTGAGGTTTGATGCATTTCTTGATCAATATACTCCGTATATTGGGATTGCGGTTTGACTTGTGGCTAGGAAGGTTTGTACACAATAGTGGAATCCACTCCTTCTTATGAGAAGTATATGGTAGTTCCCTTAAGGGTTGATTCAGGGCTTGGACAATATGAGCTCTCTCCTAATTCCGTGAGGAAATAGGGTTTATTGTTCATTAGAGAATTAATGGTACTTAAAGGATATATGTAACTAGAGGGGTATAATGGACATTATGACCCAGCTGTAATCATTAACTACTATGGAGGTTCACACCATATGTAATAGCTATATCGATGGAAACCTAGTTGTATCGGTCTGTGTAAAAGCATCTACAGTTGAGAGAGTGCAGCTTCGGGTTTTTAGAGGAATAGCACCGTTGTTAATAATCAAGGAATATTAATTAAAGAGTTTAATTAATGATTCCGAAGACTATTGGAGCTTAAAATATTGTGGGTCCATTAGGTCCCCTTGCTATCCCAATCGATTTAGGTAACAAGGGTCACGGTTAATTAATTAGACTGTCTAACTAATTATGTTACGAAAGTGACACTTATTTATTTAGGAATTAAGTGAATAATGAGATTATTTAATTAATTACTAATCGAGGGCATTAGTTGATATTTGATTTTGAATAGAATAAGATAATATGATTATTTTATTTTATTAAATTAAATATTTGAAATTGAATTTAAAATGTTTAAATTTAAAAATAAATGTTTAGTTATATTTTTAAATAAAAGATATGAGATATTTTTTATTTAAAAGATTTAAAAATCATAAACATACGATTAGTTTTTAAAAGATAAAATAATAAAAAATATATATTTGATATATATGATTCTTTTGAGAACTGATCAGTACAACTAAAAGAACACATATAATTGTTTTCGCATATGATGCAAAGTAAGTGCACGTGAAACACAAACAAAATTTGTATTACATGCAAATTCAATGTATGCGTGTATGAATATTAAAACAACACTGATACACGTAGAAAAAAAAAAGATCAGTTCATAAATTGGTGATATCATGTGTGCGTGAGAGATATTCAAGTGTAAGGGTTGCACAATGAACGAATAAGATATCGTTTCTTCTTCTTCAATTCTGTCTACATCCTCCGATCAAGTTCCGGAGACCGTGACGCGCCCACACGCAGTTACCAGTTCCGGGATATAGCGAGAAAGATCGAGTGGTTCAGACAGGAGCATAACTTATAGTGAAGGAGCCTCCAAACATTGGTATGATTTTCTTCTCTTTATATTGATTATAATTTCCTGTATTTACATATTGTATGTATTAGTTCCGAAAATAATTATGATCCCAAGTTCACTGGTCCCAGATACAGATTATGACGTGTATAAAATTTTAAAATCTTACTTCCGCTGCGTGACCAATGAACGGGGTTTCAACAATTTGTATCAGAGCCCGGTCATTTTTCGTATCAGGAAATTGTTTTCAATGCTCCTGTATGTATGAATATATAGGCACCATCTTTATAATTTTATGAATGTTTATAATTAAATTGTTTAATTTAAACATGGTCGATCGTAAATTGTATGGTATTGTGGATTTAGGGTTTATGGGTTGTATAATATTTTTATTTATTTTATTTTTATTTTTATTTTTATTGTGATTGTATTGTAAATAAATAAAAATTATAACCTGTAAAGGAAGAACTGGAAACGTGTGCAACAATGGTACTGTTCACCGGACATTGTTCACGCGGCACTGTTAACTTTAACTGCTCACCGAGGGTACTATTCACAGAACTGTTCACCGAGGGTACTGTTCACGCACTGTTCATACATACTGTTCGTACGTTACTATTCATATCTTAAACAGTTCCGATGGAAAGTGTTGCCTAGTGCGTTCCGTATGGATTTTCTAATTCGGATTAATGAGATGAATTGGAGTGACCAGAAGAGACTAGAAGACTTCTGAAGTTACATGAAGATCAAAGAATGCCTTGGGTGATTTTTTTTTTTTTTGCAATTTTAGATTCCAATTTTTTATGTTTGATAAGCCACAGTACTTGGTCAATTCATGTATGCTTTATATTATGCGATGATAAAAGCATTGTCATGCATGCGTATGTCATTTAGATTAGATGTGCCTACACAAATATATTTGATATGTCATACATGCATCATAGCCTGATATTTTATGTATTTTTTTAAGTAATTAAAACGGGCACTATACATAAATAGCTATGAATAATGAGATTAGTTTTTAAATTGTTAGAAAACTTGGTAATTCTCATGAATATTAATCTAGTTATTAAAGTGATTAATAAGTTAGACTGATAGGGCCATTTATTAGGATTTATTTGATTAATAACCTAATAATAAATTATCCAAATAAAGTGTTAGGGTTTTAATAGTTAAAACTTGGTAAACACTAACATAATAATCTGACCTTAGCAAACAATTTACAAAGGCTTAGATTATTCACTAATATATTAGATTTTTAACTGTTAAAAATCATTAATAATTTATTAGTTAATTAGAATTTGTTTCTAATTAGTTAATACGCTAGATAACTTGATTAAAGTTAGTCGTTTAATTATGTAGAGTCTAGGTGCATTAACGGTTAAAAGAAAACCCTAATCTTAAAATAGTGAGTGGGAGAGGGATATATGACATATATATCCCGCGGTCTCCATCATTAGTTCAACACAGTGATTTTCGAGTGGGCCTCATGAGCCCTTTGCTTTCGTCCTCCATTAGGAGGGTTTCCACAAAGGTCATTACCAAGGTTGACTTCCAAACTGATAGGATTTCTAAAGGTATTTAGGGATTGACCAACCCTAAGGCGACAATTTTCAAGTTAAGATCGTGAGATTTGAAATGGTGGGTTACACTCACGAAGGTTTTGATTAAGTTTGTTAATTAAAAACCTGACTGAATAAATGATGGTTGAATGATATGGAATAAGAGTAATTCTAGAATATCATTTGATTGAGAATGTCTCGATCCAACATGCAAAGACTTGACTGACCCTAAAGCGGCACATCTTTATGGTATGTTGGATTGTCGTGGTATAGTAACTAATTTTAGGGTAGTTCTAGTTCGTTAAACATGTTCATGCATCATGTTTAAATTTATGCCAAAGCACTCGCACTTGTTTTAAATAATTGACTGAATGAAAGATTTATTTATTTTAGCAATAATGTCTTCTGTATTACTTCAAATTCTTGCAAACGACAAATTAACTGGTGATAACTACACTAAGTGGAAACTTAACATTAATGCAATTTTGGTTATAAAAGACCTCAAGTTTGTGCTTACGGAGGAATGTCCTCTAGTGTCTATTGCCAATACCACACGAACTGTTTGTGAGGCAAACTAGCATTGGGTCTCATCTGATGAGAATGCCCGAACATATCTGTGGACTTTTATGACAGACGTGCTTGTCACAAAGCATGAAGCAATGACTTCAGCCCTCCGAGCAAAAGTGACATGATATTGTTCGTTCTGCTATGCTTGCTCTCATGAAGGAAGGTACATCAGTTCGAGAATATATCCTGAGCAAGATGTCCTACTTAAGTACGGCAGAAGTCAATGGCGAGGCCTTTGATGAAAAAGTCAAGTGAGCATCATACTAACAACTCTTCCGAAGAGTTTTGATCAATTTAAGACTACGAGATGAACAAATTAAGGTTCGGTCTCACACAGTTGCTCAATGAACTCACTACCTTTGAGTCCTTGACTAAAGACTGCAAGACACAAAATCGGTGAGGTAAATATTATCGAACCATCTTCCTCCAATAATAAGAAAAGGAAGAGGTATGCTCGGAAGGCGAAGGATAAGCCCAAACAAAAGAAATCCCAAAATAAGAAGAAGTTCAAGAAAGGTAAATATGATTTACTTGTTCTTCACCCTGGATAGTTGATTCGGGTGCCACAACAATGTTTGTTCTTTTTTACAATGGACTGACTCTTGGACACAGCTAGAGGAAGGAGCCTTCTCAATGAGTGTGAGGTTAGGGGATGTCGTGTCGGCATGAGCAGTGGTCATATTTAGATTACTTTTTTGTAATAATTACATATTGTTGGACAATGTATTTTATATTCCTGGATTTACACGGAATTTGATATCTATTTCTAAGTTGTTAGGACAAAACTATTCTATTTCTTTTAATAATAAGTATGTTATTATTTGAAAAAATGGTTTGAATATTTGTTCATGAATTAATGAAAACAATTTGTATATGTTATGACCATCAATACATACTACACTGCTCAACACCGAAATGATTAATGTTGAAAAACCAAAAACTAAACGACATAAGATTTCTCCAGATAGTGTCACGTATCTCTAGCATCTAAGGCTTGGTCATATCAACCTTGAAAGGATAGACAGACTAGTAAAAAAATGGACCTTTAAGTGAGTTAAAGGATGACACCTTACATGTATGCGAATCTTATCTGGAAGGTAAGATGACTGAGAGACCTTTTACAGGAAAATGGCTTAGAGCTAAAGAACCGGCAGAGCTTATACATACAAACATTTGTGGAACGATGAATATTAAAGCTAGAGGTGGTTATGAGTATTATATCATCTTTGTAGATGACTACTCAAGATACAGATATGTCTACCTAATGCAATGAAAGTCAGAAACATTTGAAAAGTTTAAAAAATCCCGAGTTCAAGTTGAGAATCAACAAGGTAGAACTATC
The DNA here is from genome assembly GCA_032871835.1 of Dipteronia dyeriana. Taxonomy (NCBI): domain Eukaryota; kingdom Viridiplantae; phylum Streptophyta; class Magnoliopsida; order Sapindales; family Sapindaceae; genus Dipteronia; species Dipteronia dyeriana. Next base: position 45,706,689 of record CM065299.1, on the reverse strand, counting down.
AAGTCACTACGATTAGATAGTGGAGGTGAGTATCTTGACCAAGAGTTTGAAGACTTCATGGTCTAGCATAGGATAGTTTCCCAACTCACAGTTCTCGGTACACCTCAGTAAAATGGTGTAGTGGAGAGGAGAAACAGAACCCTAATGGAAATGGTGAGATCTATGATTAGTTTCTCATAATTACCAAATTTCTTCTGGGATATACGTTACAAACAACGATATACATTTTGAATGTAGTGCCACCAAAATATGTTCCTAAAACTCCCCAGAGTTATAGAATTGTCTTAAAGCTAGTTTGTAACATTTCCGCTTATGGGGGTGTCCAGCACACGTGCTGAAGAACATAAGTGGAAAGTTAGACTCAAAGTATGTGGTCTGCCTGTTTGTAGGATACTCTAAGAAGACCAGAGGCGGACGCTTCTTAGTCCTGAAGATAACAGAATATTTGTATCGACAAATGCAACATTTCTTGAGGATAATTATATTAGTGACCAAAAACCTCATTCTAATATTGTATTGAATGAGTTGGAGCCTGGTGAGACTAGTGTTTCATCAACAAGAGTTATTGATCCATAAACATCTGAGAGTCAGATGGTTCCTGATCAGGATACACTACCACCTAGACGTAGAGAGAGAGTTGTGAGACAACCTAAACGCTATTTAGATATAGGTGAGGGACAAGGTGTTGTCTCTTCTAATAGTGTGGATGATCCATTGACATTTAAGAATCTAATGGAATATCCTGATAAAGAGGAATGGCTTAAAGCCATGAATCTCGAGATGGAGTCCATGTACTCTAACTCTGTCTGGGATCCTGTTGACTTACTAGATGAGGTAAAATCCATAGGGTGTAAGTGGATCTACAAGAGAAAGAAAGAAGTAGACGGAGAGGTAGAGATATTCAAGGAAAGCCTAGTGGCCAATGGTTTTACCCAGAAAGAGGGGGTCAATTATGAAGAAACCTTCTCGCTCGTAGCCATGTTTAAGTCTATTAGGATTCTCTTATCCATTCCTTCCTGTTTTGATTATGAAATTTGGCAAATGGATGTCAAGACTGTATTCTTGAATGGCAATCTTGATGAGAGCATCTATATGATGCAACAAAAGGGATTCGTTTCTCCAAATCAAGAGCAAAAGGTTAGCAAGATTTAAAGGTCCATCTATGGACTTAAGCAATCATCTAGATTGTGGAACATTAGGTTCGATGATGTGATCAAAACCTATAGCTTCGAGCAGAACATCGATGAGCCTTGTGTCTACAAGCACATAATTGACAAGAACGTAGTTTTCTAGGTCCCATATGTAGATGATATCCTACTCATTGGGAAAGATGTGGGAGTGTTTTCTGATGTAAAAGGCTGGTTGGCCAGCTAATTCCAAATGAAAGATTTGGGAGTGGCGAGTTATGTTCTAGGGATCCAACTTATAAGGGATCATAAGAACAAACTCATATCACTGTCTCATGTATCATACATCGATAAGATTCTTATGCGATTTTTGATGTAAAACCCCAAGAAAGGTAATTTACTTTTTAGGCATGGAGTTCACTTGTCTAAGGAACAGTGTCCTAAGACACCTCAAGAAGTTGAGGATATGAGACGTGTACCCTATGCATCAGCAGTAGGTAGTCAAATGTTTGCTATGTTATGCACAAGACTTAAAATCTGCTATGCAGTAGGAGTAGTCGATAGATACCAGTCCAACCTAGGATTGGATTATTGGATTGCTGTCAAGAATATTCTCCAGTATCTTTGGAGAACAAGAAATTATATGCTAGTATATTCCAGAGAGGATTTGATCCTGTTAGGATACACTATTTCTCATTTTTAGTCAGACAAGGATTCTAGGAAATCTACGTCTGGATCAGTATTCACCCTAGGTAGTGGAGCCGTTGTGTGGAGAAGTATCAAGCAATCTTACATTTGCTGACTCCACTACGGAAGCCGAATATGTAGCCATTTGTGAAGCTGCTTAAGAGGGTGTTTGGCTTTGTAAGTTCTTTTGTGATCTGAAAGTTGTTCCAGATCTGGATAGTCCTATCACAATTTATTGTGATAACAGTGGTGCTGTGGCTAATTCCAAAGAACTAAGAAGCCACAAGAGAAGGAAGCATATAGTGAGAAAGTATCATCTCATTAGAGAGATAGTGCATAGAGGAGATGTGATCGTCACCTTGATAGCCTCACAAGACAATCATGTTGATCAATTTATGAAGACCTTACCGGCTAAAGTGTTTTTGGGTCACCTAGATGGTCTAGGGTTATGAGACATGCCTCAAATGCTTTAGTGCAAGTGGGAGATTGTTGGGGTCTATGCCCTAAAAATGTAATTTGTAAATGGATTTATGAAAGAAATAAAAGAAAAGTTCAATTCATTCTTGTTGTGTTGTTTATTTTATAACTTATGCATATATTTAACATCCAAGATTGCAGGATGTAATCGCGAACAGTGTATATGAGTGTCATATATGGATGGATATAGTAAGAGACGTGCAATTTAAAGAGTCTGTAGATAGAAAATAAAGTTGGGTACTTTATTTATGGTCAATCTATAGCTGTTGTCCATTTCTTAATGTATGTTCATTCTGTCATGAATCATTCATATGTGATATGGGAATGGAGGCACCTAGTACGATGTGATCATATAGGACTGAGCCATGAACTATAGGAATATCTCACGAAGATCCGTTTACCGATAAGATTCGTATATATCAACTAATGATTGCTATATATGGGTGATCTTAATCCTGAGTGTCTTATCGACTCCTTTAGGTTAAATCGTAGTCTTTGATATACCGTGGGTGAGGTCAGATGTATTTCCTGATCAATATACTCCGTATGTTGGGATTGCGGTTTAACTTGTAGCTGGGAAGGTTTGTACACAATAGTGAAATCCACTCCTTCTTATGAGAAGTAGATGGTAGTTCCCTTAAGGGTTGATTCGGGGCATGGACAATATGAGCGCTCTCCTAAATCCGTGAGGAAATAGAATTTACTGTCCATTAGAGAATCAATGGTACTTAAAGGATATATGTAATTAGAGGGGTATAACGGACATTATGAGCCATCTCTAATTATGAACTACTGCGGAGGATCACACCATATTTAATAATTATATCGATGGATACCGAGTTGTATCGGTCTGTATAAAAGCGTCAACAGTTGAGAGAGTACAGCTTCAGGTTTTTTTGAAGAATAACACTTGAGTTAATAATCAAGTAATATTAATTAAAGAGTTTAATTAGTGATTCTAAGGATTATTGGAGCTTAAAATATTGTGGGTCCATTAGGTCCCCTTGCTATCTCGATCGATTTAGGTAACAAGGGTCACAGTTAATAAATTGACTGTCCAATTAATTGTGTTACAAAAGTGACACATATTTATTTGGAAATTAATTGAATAATGAGATTTTTTAAATAATTACTAATGGAGGGTGTTAGTTGATTTTTTATTTTGAATAAAAAAAGATAATATGATTATTTTATTTTATTAAATTAAATATTTGAAATTGAATTTAAAATTTTTAAACTCAAAAATAAATATTTAATTATGTTTTAAAATAAAAGATTTGAGATATTTGTTATTTAAAAGATTTAAAAATAAAAAACAAATGATTAGTTTTTAAAAGATAAAATAATAAAATATATATATTTGATATATATGATTCTTTTGAAAATTGATCAGTACAACTAAAACAACACATATATTTGTTTTTTTTCCTATGATGCAAAGTAAATGCACGTGAAACACAAACAAATTTTGTATTACATGCAAATTCAATGTGTGCGTGTATGAATATTAAAACAACACTGATATACATAGAAAAAAAAGATCAGTTCATAAATTGGTGATATCATGTGTGCGTGTGAGATATTCAAGTGTAAGGGTTGCACCGTGAACAAATAAGAAATTGTTTTTTCTTCTTCAATTCTCTCTACATCCTCCATTCAAGTTCATAATACCGGGATATAGCAAGGAAGATTGAGTGGTTCAAACAGAAGCATAACTTAAAGTGAAGGAGTCTCCAAACATTGATATGATTTTCTTCTCTTTATATAGCAAGGAAGATCGAGTAGTTCAGACAGGAGCATAAATTCCTGTGTTTACATATTGTATATATTAGGTCCGAAAATAGTTATGATCCCAAGTTCACTGGTCCAAGATACAGATTATGATTAACAGGGTTCCATCGATAACATGTGTAGAACTAGAAGCATGATTGAAAAGAATAGGGCTAGAGCCAATATGCATGTTCCTAGGAAGTCTTGGGTTAATGATCTTAGGAGATATATGATGACTACGACCACTAGGAATGACATTGTGTCACCTAAATGGATAAGAAAAGATGAACCCACATGTCATTGTGCTAAGCTTTTACCCATAGGCTCAACTAGGTCAAATGGACTTGGAAGGTCTATTGGGACTCATATCCCCTTTTGACATGTTTTGGATTGACCCCTTATGGGGAACTCTAGCAAAGAGAGTGACCTTTCATTGTAATAATTAAAAATTTGTTCAATTAATTGCTTGAGTATCTTGGGTGCATATATTATTATATGATTTTTTATTTAGTAAGTGTGCCCTTGTCTTATTTGAAATGCATGTCTCATTTGTGTTTAAACATGCATTTTTGGACTAGGAAAATTGTTTGGGAGGTATATTTGATTGATTGAAAATTTATCTTCATGTTCATGTGAAGTTGTTTATGACATGCTTAAATATTATGCATGAATTATGTGTGTTAAATTGTGTGGAGAAGCAATTGACAAGGCTAAGTCAAATAAGGACCTTGTGTCCATTCAATTAATAAGGATGTCTCATCCAACTTAGTCTTGTCTCTCTTCTTAATGGTTGAATAAGATAATAACGAATAAGGACTTAATATCCAATCAAAAAATAAGGATTTTATATCTTTGTCTTGGTTGATCATTAAGGATTGAAACAATTGCTTGTGTATGCTTAAAATGTTTCTAAAAGCTATATCTTGTTTTTAATGATAAAAGGGTGCAAATTGGTTTGACTTCTTTTTTGCTTTGCTAGATACCATGCTTTTGAAAGTTGATGTTGCATGTATTTCTTTAAAGGCAGTTATTTCACACATGTTTTTAACAATCAAACTCACTTGCTCTTTTCTCACTTAATTAAATTGCATAAAGTTGTTGAATATGATTATGCATCATTTCCTTGCAAATATCTCTCTTTGTTAAATAACCCGATTGGGGAATACTCCTTTGCCTATCATGTGATAAAAAAGGGGAGTAGTGTGTATTTAGGGGGAGTTGAGAGTTGCATATAAGGGGAGATTGATTTTAAGGGGATGGCATGTTTTAAAGGGAAGTTGAGAGTTGCATACGAGGAGAGATTGACTTGTTGGGATCAAATGTGTTATGTTGAGTCTAAAATCATCAAAGTGTAGTGTCTTCAGGCAAAAGAATCTAGTGCACTAGGTGCATAGAATAGGATCACAGTGAGATACTTTAACTAGAATCGTCAATGGATAAAAGTTTTCACTTCAAGACAATCGGAGAGTCTATCTCAATCTTGAGGTAAATTATGGACTTAAGTTTACAAGTGTTATCATTTGAGCCATCAATGAGTACGATTATATAGCATAGTCTATCCTTGATGGTTTGGTGGTATTCATTTATTAATCGGTAGATGACTTCATTTATAGATATGGACATCATGGCTCCAATTATTAAATGTGAGTAGAATATCATCATATGGATATTTTGAGGTATTTGATATTCAATATTGTTTATTGAAATATGGCTTATGGACAAATCAAACCATCCAAGTTTAAAATGTGGCCATATGAGTAAATATGGTAACTAGGAGAGCTATATGCGGTATATAGGCTTGGAGATTATTAGTATTCTTCACGAGAATACACAATCTCCGTTAAGATTTTATAAGGTACGAATGAGGAACATTAACTTATTCCATCTTTATTTAAGAGTTCAATTTTAGTTCTTTAGTGGAATGAACTAAAATTGACAGATCGGACATCACAATCCTCTCCCATATTGCATCAGCTACATATTTCGTACTAGATTGAATCATCTCAACTTGTTAGTCAAATGCATCCACCATATAGACTTTCCATTTCAATACTTTGGGGGAATTTGCACCTTTGGGATTACATTATGAGGATATTAGATTAAAATTATCAGTTGTTACCTCTTCCAAATGTTCAACATCTACAAACTGATCACAGCCCTCCTTTTCCTATTGTTTTGCCTTTTCCTTTGCACTTATAGCACCATTTCCATTAGCTTTATTCTTTGTAAACAACTCTAACAACTTGTCACAACTTTGAATTCCAGTCACCCTCCATTTTTTTGCACATGGTTTGGACTACATTCATGTAAAAATAGATAACATGTCATTTTTAGCCATTAAATCAAAATTTATGTTTTCTAAAATTTAAATATATTGAATTTAAGTCAAGATAACTTATTATTATTTATAAACATAAATGACTAACTTCGATGAGGGTATTCCAAACTTCGGGCTGCTCTTCAAACATCCTGGTATCTGGACTCCAAGAGAATCCACTCAAACCTTTGAAAAGATCATAGCATGCATTGAAGTTAATTTTTAAATTTTTGATACGATTTTTCAAATATCTTTATCAAATGGACATTTAAGCTCTTCTCGACAAATATTTAGACATTGTTATAAGCACTTGTTGTAAAAGTCTCATCAATTATATTTCCATTAGCTTGTTGCTCTAATAGTGCATCAAGTAGCTCCACATCCATGCTTTTTGTCCATTTCGCTGTATCCTTCTTTGGTTGACCACCATCAACATTGATTTTCTCTTTTTTGGCCATCTCCACAAACTGCATAATAAAAAAGTATAGAAACCACAAACAAATGATCATAAACCAAATATGAAAATAACACAAAAATAATCAAAAATAATAACTAACATCAATACCTAACTAATAATATTATTACAATATGTTTCACACTACACACGAACACAACTAGAAATGGAAAAACAGAACATACTATCCCAAAATACTACAATGAAAGCCTTAATATAAAATTTTGGTATATTGGCATCATAATCCTTCCACATCATCTCTGCTATGTCATTTCTTATAGCTACCCCTTTTCTAGCATCATCATTATCTCTTTGTCTACTATAAGTTTCTTCTATCTCTGGTGTTCGTGTTAAAAGCTCTTGATCAACCTCAACAAGTATTTTTTCCTTAGGGTCTACTCCCATAAGATAATTATGTAGTATGTAACAAGCTAACATAATTTTTGTGACTGTTTTAGCAGGATAATAAGGCTTTGTAGCTCTGGAAATTATTGGAAACCATTTTTTCAACACTCCAAATGTTCTTTCAATAGCATTATGCAATGCTGCATGTCGATGATTAAAGAGTTCTTGTGCATCTTCAGGAGCACGAGCAGAGTATTCATTTAGATTGTATCATACTCCTCGGTAAGGTGTGAGAAGTCCACTTCATAGCATATGGCTTACGTCAACCAAAAAAAAAATTCATGTCTAAAATATATTAACAATTTAGTTTTACAATCTTATTTTTAATTGATACGCACTAATTGAGAATAAGATGTAGTTACCTTTAGGAATTATAAGCTTGTCAGCTCTAGCTAAATCATTTTTTATAATTCCCGAGTCTGATGCAGTCCCTTCCCATCTGGGCAACACATAAGTACACCTCACATCAAACCCATAAGCTGCCATGACATTTTGAGTCGTATACTCTTTCCTTCCATGATATCTTGGTGCCTCATCTTTAGAAACTTTGACATGAATATGTGCTCCATCAATTGCTCCAACGCAATCCTGAAAATCACAGTTAAGTTAAATATGTATAAATGATAAAGAAAAAAAGAAAAATTAGTTAGCCAAGCATTGCTACAATTTTCATTTTTACCTTGAAATATGGATAGAATCTATGGCTACTGATAATTTCATGTGGTACTTCAACTCCATTTGGCTGTCTTAAGAATTGATGTTCCAAGGTAATGATTGCTCTTAACACCTCTTGAAGATGTCTACTTATGTTCTCACCCGATCGACAAAAAAAGAAAGAGATAGTTCGATTTTTAGCATTATGTGCTACTACATACAAAAACTTTGCAACTTGTTCTTCAACTATTGCATTTTTATTACCTATGAGGCGACCGGTATCTAGTATTAATTCACACAACCTAGTAAACTCCAATGGACTCATTCTTATTATGTTGAGACATTTCTCATTGGTACTAATATGTTGCATAAGCTCATTACGAACTTTTTGGTTCTCCGTACTATTGTTCATAAACTTCCTAATAACATATTTTGAACAATAGAGCAAATCCAAAATAAAAATAATGTGGACCAAATAACAAACAAGATGCACTGCCGCCATTTGCCTTTGTCTTTTCCAATCACTAAAAATTGGACCAAATAAATTTGACCAAATAACAAACAAGATGCGCTGTCGCCATACGTCGTAGTCTTTCTTCAACATCCATTTCATTTTCATTCCAAATAAGTGGCAAATTTTCCTCCTCGACCATCTACTTACCATATTTTCATTTATTAACAACGTATGATGCATAAAAATAAAGGATGGCATATGACAATAATATTGAAAACACAAATAAGATATATTTATGCAACAATTCAAATAAGTACGCATCTTCAAATGTATTAAATATTTGATATAGAGTGGACAAATTGAATTTTTTACACCTTTTTATTTATGCAACAAGTTATAATTTAATATTGACATTTTTTTCCGAATCTTGTGACACGTTTATATTGACAAGTTTTTTTTTTGTATCTTGTGACGCTTTGACATGTCTTTTTTAAAACAAAAATCCTGCAGCATGTTTAATATGTTTGATGTAAGGAAACAAACTCAAAAGCAAGTGTCCAAGTGTCTACAAATGAAGCTAAGAAAAGTTACACTCACATGATCAAAACCATTGTTTAGGGAGCATATAACATCCATTTTTCATGAGTTCAATGCATCGAATAAAGATATCAGAATCAGACATAGTTCGCATATACCTTTTTTACTTTAACCATACACAGTTCATGTGTGTTTGGGGTGAAGTCCATTGTTATAATACTGAGTCAACTATTTATTGGGGTTTATGCCCTAAAGATTTAATTTGTAAATGGATTTATGAAATAAATAAAAAGAAAAGTTCAATTCATTCTTTGTAAGTTATTTATTTTATAAACTTGTGCATATATTTGACATCTAAGATTGCAAGATGTAATCTCAAATTGTGTATATGAGTGTCATATATGGATGGATACATTAAGAGACTTGCAATCTAAAGAGTCCATATATAGCAAATAAAGTTGGGTACTTTATTTATTGTTAATCTATAGCTGCTGTCCATTTCTTAATGTACGTTGATTCTGTCATGAATCATTCATATGTGATATGGGAATGGAGGCACCTAGTATGATGTGATCATATAGAACTGAGCCATGATCTATATGAATCTCTCACGAAGATCCGTTTACCAATAAGATTCGTATATATCAACTAATGATTGTTATATATGGGTGATCTTAATCCAGAGTGTCTTATCGACTCCTTCAGGTTAAATCGTAGTCTTTGATATACCATGGGTGAGGTCAGATTCATTTCCTGATCAATATACTCCGTATGTTGGGATTGCGGTTTGGCTTGTGGCTGGGAAGGTTTGTACACAATAGTGGAATCCACTCCTTCTTGTGAGAAGTAGATGGTACTTCCCTTAAGGGTTGATTCGGGGCTTGGACAATATGAGTGATCTCCTAATGCCGTTAGGAAATAAGATTTATTGTCCATTAGAGAATCAATGGTACTTAAAGGATATATGTAATTAGAGGGGTATACCGGATATTATAGCTCTAATTATGAACTATTGTAGAGGATCACACAATCTGTAATAGCTATATCGATGGACACCGAGTTGTATCGGTCTATGTAAAAGCATCTAAAGTTGAGAGAGTGCAGCTTCAGGTTTTTAGTGGAATAACGCCGGAGTTAATAATCAAGGAATATTAATTAAAGAGTTTAATTAATGATTCCGTGGATTATTGGAGCTCAAAATACTGTGGGTTCATTATGTTCCCTTGCTAGCCCGATTGACTTAGGTAACAAGGGTCACGGTTAATTAATTAGATTATCCAATTAATTGTGTTACAAAAGTAACACGAATATATATTCGGGAATTAATTGAATAATGAGATTATTTAATTAATGAATGTTAATAATTAAATTAACTAAATAATTAGAGTTTTTAATTATATTGATAATTATGAATTATTAATTAACTATTAATTGGAGGGTGTTAGTTGATATATGGATTTAGGTGAAGATAAAATAATAGGATTATTTTATTTTATTAAATCATTTATCTAAGTATTTGAATTTAAGTTTAAATTTAAAATACTTATTATCACTTTTAATATATTAGATATATTTGAAAAGGATAATTAAAAGATATATATCAATTATAACACATGAGATTGCATTGGATGCAAATTGTTGTGTGGACATATATAAGTGTTTGTATAGGATACAAATAAGGATATAAAAATATATTTATATATAAAAAGTGCGTTGACTTTATACAAAAATAAAAATAAAAATAAAAAATGCACAGCAACGTGAAGCATCTGTTGAAAAATAAGAAAGTTTTTTTTTTGTGCACTGTACACCATTGAAACAAAAATAAGAATAATATTATTATTATAATTAGAATTGTTCTAGTTAATTTTCTCATAGAAGAAAGAGTTTCTTCAATTCTCTCTACATCCTCCATTCAAGTTCTTAAAACCGTGTCGCGCCCATACTCAGTTACCAATCCCGGGAGATAGCGAGGAAGATCGAGTGGTTCAGACAGGAGCACATCGTAAAGTGAAGGAACCTCTAACCGTTGGTAAGATTTTCTTCTTCTGATTATATCGTTTTCAATTTCCTGTGTTTACATATTGTATGTATTAGTTTCGAAAAAATAATTACGATCTCAAGTTCACTAGTCCCAGATACAGATTATGATCTGTATAAAATTTTAAAACCTAGTTCCACTTCGTAATCGATGAACAGGGTTCCAACAATTTGTATCAAAGCCAATTTATTTTTTGGAACAGAAAATTGTTTTCGATGCTCTTGAATGTATGAATGTAAAGGCACTATCTTTATGATTGTATGAATGTTTATAATTAAATTGTTTTATTTAAACATGGTTGATCTTAAATTTTTAAGGTACTGTGGATTTAGGCTTTATGGGTTGTATAATTATTATTATTTTTATTTTTATATTTTTATTTTACTATTATTATATTGTTAATAAAAAAAATTGTAACCTGTAAACGAAGAACTAGAAACGCGCGCGACAGGGGGTACTGTTCATGGTGGTACTATTCATGACCTGTACAGTTCACCGGCACTGTTCACCAGGGGTACTGTTCACCGAACCCTGTTCACCGGCATTGTTCACTGGGTACTGTTCTCGCGGTACTGTTCACGCGCGGTTCCATTGGCAAGTGTTGCCTAGTGAGTTCCGTGTAGATTTCCCGTTTTAGATTCATGAGATGAATCGGAGTGACCTGAAGAGACTGAAAGATATTTGAAGTTACTAGAAGACCAAAGAACGCCTTGGGGAATTTTCTGTAATTTTAGATTTCAATTTTTTAGGTTAAATAATCCACAGTACTCGGTCAATTCATGTATGCTTTATATTATGTAATGATAAAAGCATTGTCTTGCATATGTATGTAATTTAGATTAGATATTCCTACACATATATATTTGATATGTCGTACATGCATCATAGCCTGATACTTTATGTGTTTTTTTTAATGTGATTAAAATGGGTAAATACATAAATGGCTATGAATAATGAGATTAGTTTTTTAATGGTTAGAAAACTTTGTAATTCTCATATTAATCTAGTTATTAAAGAGTTTAATAAGTTAGATTAATATGGTCATTTATTTTTATTAGGATTAATTTGATTAATATCTTAATAATAAATGAACCGAATAATGTGTTAGAGTTTTAATAGTTAAAATTTGGTAAACTCTAACATAATAATCTGACCTTAGTAAATAGTTTACAAAAGCTTAGATTATTCACTAAAAGATTAGATTTTTAATTGTTAAAAATCATTAATAATTTATTAGTTAATTAGAATTTGTTTCTAATTAGTTAATGCGCTAGATAACTTGATTAAAGTTAGTCGTTTAATCCTGTAGAATCTAGGCGCATAAACGGTTAATAGAAAACCCTAATTTTAAAATAGTGAGTGAGAGAGGGATATATGACATATATATCTCGTAGTCTCCATCATTAGTTCAACACCGTGAGATCCGAGTGGGGCCTCGTGACAGCTTTGCTTTCGTCCTCCCTAAGAAGGGTTTCCACAAAGGTCAATACCATGGTTGACTTCCTAACGGATAGGATTTCTGAGGGTATTTCGGGATTGATAGACCATAAGGCGGCTATTCTTGAGCTAAGGTCGTGAGATCTGAAATGGTTGGTTACACTCACGAAGGTTTTGATTAAGTTTGTTAATTAAACACCTGACTGAATGAACGATGGTTGAGTGATATGGAATAAGAGTTACTCTAGAATATCATTTGATTGAGAATATCTTGGTCCAACGTGCATTACTTCAAATTCTCGCAAACGACATATTTACTCGTGATAACTACAGTAAGTGGAAACTTATTATTAATGCATTTTCGGTCACCAAAGGCCTCAAATTTGTGCTTACGGAGTAATTTCCTCCAGTGCCTAATGCGTATGCCACATGAACTGTTGGTGAGGCATACCAGAGTTGGGTCTCATTTGATGAGAGACCCGAACATATCTGTTGACTTCTATAACGGACGTGCTTGTGACAAAGCAGAAAGCAATGACTTCAGCATTCAAAATCATAGAATCATTGCAAGCTATGTTCGGCCAGCCCTCCGAGCAAAAGCGACATGAAGGAAGTTCGGAAACATGTCCTAAGCATGATGTCCTACTTCAACACGGTAGAAGTTAGTGGCGGGGCCATTAACTAACCCAGTCAAGTGAGCATCAAATTGTCGACTCTTTTAAAGAGTTTCGATCATTTTAAAAGCAACTACGAGATGAACAAGTTAAGGTTCAGTCTCATACAATTGCTCAATGAGCTCACTACCTTTGAGTCCTTGACTAAGGACAACAAGGGCAAGACCGGTAAGGCAAGTGTTGTCGAACCATCTTTCTCAAATTTTAGGAAGAGGAAGAGGTCTACTGGGAAAGCGAAGGGTAATACCAAACCCAAGAAAGCCCAAAGCAAAAAGAAGTCCAAGAAAAGTAAATATGATTTACTTGTTCTTGAGTCATGTTTAGTGGAAGATGATTCTTCACCCTGGATAGTTAATTCGGGGGAAACTAACCATGTTTGTTCTTCTTTGCAATGGACTGATTCTTCGACACGACTAGAGGAGCAAGGCTTCTCAATACGTGTGGGGTCAGGGGATGTCGTGTCGGAACGAGCAATGGGTGTAATTAGATTACGTTTTTGGAATAATTATTTATTGTTGGACATTGTATTTTATATTCCTAGATTTACACGAAATTTGATTTCCATTTCTAAGTTGCTAGAACAAAAATATTATGTTTCTCTTAATAATAAGTCTGTTATTATTGGAAAGAATGGTCTGAATATTTGTTCAGAAATTAATGAAAACAATTTGTATGAGTTAATAACGTTAATACATACTACATTGCTCAACACCGAAATATTTAAGGTTAAACAACCAAAAACTAAACGACATAAAATTTCTCCAGATAATGACACGTATCTCTGGCATCTAAGGCTTGGTCATACCTACCTTGATCGGATGGACAGACTAGTAAAATGTGGACTATTTAGTGAGTTAAAGGTTGGCACCTTACCTGTCTGCGAATCTTTTATGGAAGGTAAGATGACTAAGAAACCTTTTACTAAAAAAGGGCTTAGAGCTAAAGAACCGCTAGAGCTTATACATACAGACGTCTACGAACAGATGAATGTTAAAGCTAGGGGCAGTTATGAGTATTATGTCACCTTTATAGATGAGTACTCAAGATACGGACACGTCTGCCTGATGCAACGAAAGTCGAAAACGTTTGAAAAGTTTAAAGAATTTTGAGCTGAAGTTGAGAATCAATTAGGTAGGACTATCAAGTCACTATGTTCGGATCGTAGAGGTGAGTACCTTGACCAAGAGTTTGAAGACATCATGGTTGAGCATGGGATAATTTCCTAACTCATAGCTCATGGGTACACCTCAGTAAAATTGTGTAGCAGAGAGGAGAAATAGAACCCTAATGGAAACGGTGAGATCTATGATTAGTTTCTCATTATTTCCAAATTCATTTTAGAGATATGGGTTACAATCAACGGCTTACATTTTGAATGTAGCTCCATCCAAATCTGTCACTAAGACTCCCCTAGAGTTGTGGAATGGTCGTAAAGCTAGTTTATGATATTTTTGCATATAGGGGTGTCCAGGACACGTTCTGAAGAACAGAACTGGAAAGCTAGACTCCAAGTCTGTTGTCTGCCTGCTTATAGGATACTCCAAGGAGACTAGAGGTGGACACTTCTATAGTCCTGAAGACAACAAAGTATTTGTATCGACAAATGCAACGTTTCTTGAAGACAATTACATTAGTGACCAAAAACCTTGTTCCAAGATTGTATTAAATGAGTTGGAGCCTGGTGAGACTAGTGCTTCATCAACAAGAGTTGTTGATCCACAAACATTTGAGAGTTAGATGGTTCCTGATCAGGATACACTACCACCAAGACGTAGTGAGAGGGTTATGAGATAATCTGAACGCTATTTATGTATAGGTGAGGGACAAGGTGTTGTCTCTGCTGATAGTGTGGATAATCCGTTGACATTTAAGAATACAGTGGAAGATCCTGATAAAAAGGAATGGCTTAAAGCCATGAATCTTAAGATAGAGTCCATGTACTCTAACTCTGTCTGGGATCTTATAAACTTACCGGATGGGGTAAAACCAATAGGGTGTAAGTGGATCTACAAGAGAAAGAGAGGAGTAGATGGAAAGGTAGAGACCTTCAATGCAAGGCTAGTGGCCAAGGGTTATACCCAGAAAGAGGGGGTCGATTATAAATATACCTTCTCACCAGCAGCCATGTTTAAGTCTATTAGGACTCCCTTATCCGTTGCTGCCTATTTCGATTACGAAATTTGGAAAATGGACGTCAAGACTGTATTCTTGAATGGCAATCTTGATGAGAGCATCTATATGATGCAACCAAAGGGATTCGTGTCTCCAGATCAAGAGCAAAATGTTTGCAGGATGTAAAGGTCCATCTATGGACTTAAGCAAGTATCTAGATTGTGGAACATTAGATTCAATGATGTGATCAAAACCTATGGCTTTGAGCAGAACGTTGATGAGCCTTGTGTCTACAAATCAATGATAAGATAATAGTCGTAGATGATATTCTACTAATTAGGAATGATATGAGAGTGTTGTCTGATGTAAAAGGCTGGCTGGCTAGCCAATTCCAAACGAAAGATTTGGGAGAGGCAAGTTATGTTCTAGGGATCCAACTTCTAAGGGATTGTAAGAATAAACTCATAGCACATTCTCAAACATTATATATCGATAAGATTCTTGTGCAATTTTTGATGGTGAACTCCAAGAAAGGTAATTTACCTTATAGGCATGAAGTTCACTTGTCTGAGGAACAGTGTCCTAAGACACCTCAAGAAGTTGAGGATATGAGACGTGTACCCTATGCATCGGCAGTAGGTAGTCTCATGTATGCAATGTAATGCACGAGATCGGACATCTGCTATGCAGTAGGTGTAGTTAGCAGATACTGAAAGAATGTGTACAAGGTTATACTAAACAGCCTAGAGGAGGGGGTGAATAGGTTGTCTCTCATTTTTAAAGAATCTTTCTAGACTAGTGACAAAACCTTAATAAGCATACAAATTAATATTCAACATGATTGTTATGAGAAAATAGTATATTCATGTATGCTCAAATCTCCACTCTTAGTCTACAAAACATACAATAAATGTATCTTATGAACAAATATATTCAATCTAGATAAAATTCCATAAGTTATACTTAGAGTATTACAATGTGATACTTTACAACTTGAATGAAATATAACAAGATACAAAGTTATCTAACATACACAATCAATATTGTATATAACAAATACAAATACTAGAGAGTTAGGGATAGAGAAAAATTGACACAAGATATAACGTGGTAAACCTCCGAAGAGGAAACATCCATAGGCTAGCAGTCACTGACAAACAAAATCCACTAGTAGATAAGACAAGTACAATCTCTCAAGTGACCCCTTCACCTATAAACTACCCTCCTATCCTACTCATGAAGATGTAGCCCTAATGCTCAACAATCCGAGGCTTCACACCTCTTGTCAAGACTTCCTTGCTCACCTTATCCTGATCCTCACGACCCAAGGCAAGACTTCTTGCTCAACTAAGTCCTCACAAACCAAGTCAAGACTTCCTTGCTAACCTATCCGAGTTCTCCCAACTCTAGGCAAGACTTATTGCTCGACTATCCAAGGCTTCACACCTCTAGCCAAGACTTCGTTGCTCGACAATCCAAGGGTTCACACCTCTTACCAAGACTTCTTGCTCAACACCATAGGTCTCACACCTATTGTCAAGACTTCCTTCTCACAAGGCATCTAGGTGATCATGAATGCAAAACGCAAACAAGCACGTAACATAGAATAAGATGATCAACAATTTCTATGGAAACTATAATTAATCAATGGGCACACAAAGTATATTTTCTAGTTTATAATCCAAAAGTGACACCACACAAGATGATGCATGAGCATATGAAATGTATGGATTGGGTACACTCCATGAAGATCTAGACATAGACAATAAAGTTTACAAAACAAGATTGTCTAGATTTTATGCATGAATACAAATCTAGAGCATGCCAAATTTCCAAACACAAACTTTAAACCTAGATTTTATTCATGTTAATAAAGCTTGAAATTAACATGTTCATGAAGTACATATTCAAGACTTTAGTACTAACACAAAAATGCTAGAAACACAAGATATGATCAATCAAATCTCTAGCAATCATATAGAGAACAAATTCACAAAATAGTCAATTAAACTCTAATAAACTCTAAATATAAAATCAAATATGCTAATCCTAGATCTTTTCAACAAATGAGTTCTAGCACATGATAGGACTATTAATCATGAAAAGGAAGTCAATCAAAGCACAAATAGTCCTAGATAAGATGCTAGCACAATACAACTCACAATCATGTGAAAACATAGGTTTGATTGAAACCTAACTCACAATCAAGTATCTAATTAAGCACAACTTGCATTTAATTGAAGATCTATCACTCATCAACATATGTTCAAGTCAAATACACACAAGTAGAAAGAAGACCCGAGGTATTTGAACATTAGAATCAAGGAAATCAAAAGGTAAACAACTACATTGACAATTTCGAGTGAAGTCACAAAAATGGTGCGATCCACCAGAAAACTTGAACAAATGACTTCATGGTTGCTTGGAGATGATAGAGGACTTCAATACAAAACTTCTCCAACTTGAATTGCTCAAATTAGATAAGAAATGAGAGAGATATGGTGATTCAAAGTTGAGAGAAAAAACCTGGAAATTTTATGCACTACATTTTCTTCTTCCTTTGATTCAAATGAGAGAGAGAAGAGATATATAAAGGAGAGGGAAGAGATATATGTGAAAAGAACAAAGCTACCCCTTCAAGATGCTTCCCCGAGATGGTGCATGGGCATCTCAGGGCAGCAAGGAGTTGCAGCCGAGATGGCCACACACCATCTCGGGCTTGCACCTCTTGTTGGCCTTTAGGCCATGGTGCAACTCACATGCGCTTTCCTCTCGTTCTTCGACCGTTCTCCGGCCTCCGAACTCAGAATTCAAATCCGTTTATAGATTACGAACCATAACTCTCTCACGGACATGGTCATATAAGATAATCAATCCAAAAAAAAATAATTTGACTCGATATAGAAAGACGAAGACAATGTACACAACATGAATTGAAAGTGTAGTATCTTTTGACATTGAACTTGAAATCAATAGTATGAGTAACCGAAATGACCGGAACTAAATCAAGAATGATTTAAGACTAAAATCAAGTCCAATATCCATGTTATACAAACATATACACACACAAACACAATTCACACTAGAATGCAAACTACATAGAGATAGTTTCCAATCATGCATTTTCCAAAACATGTTATTTCCATACCAATGCATGAGCATTCATCTTCAAGTGTGTGAATGTGTTATACATGGTGCACAACGATGCAGGGACACAAATGTATGATATGTGTGTGTGTGTGCCTAAGCCTTGAAAGAGAAAAGAAAGGTCTTAATATACCTTTGTAGAATCATGAAGCACTTTTCACTTTGAAGAGTTGAATTTGCTTGAATAGTTGTCATTTTTTCTTTGAAGCTTGAATCATCATGAATCCTAGACAACTAAACAATACAAAGGAAATGTTGTTTTGATATAGAATAATGCCAACAAAAGGCACAAACCTAACAATCTCCCCCATTGGAAAATTCTATGTCAAAACACCAGTACAAAATACTAAAACACATAAAATGAAGATTGGTCACAAAATCACACCCTCACATTATAACGAGTTAGTTCCTTAAGACTAATCTTCAACAAGTCTTGAACTTCTTGTTGATCTTCTCTTGTAGCAACCTAAAATCAAATTAAAGCACAAAGCATATCCAAGAGAAAGACATATATGGCAATATACAATTATGGCAAGAATTAAGCATTTTAATCCAAAATGAATCATGTATCTCCCCCTTAATACATGCTATCTCAAGGATATTCTTATGTCCAAAATGAATCATGTATCTCCCCCTTAATACATTTTATCTCAAAGATATTCTTAACCAAATGAAATCACAATATTACATGCCATAAGAAGTTCAATACTTGACAAATATTCAAAGAAGATATGCTAAAACAATATCATATCTCTCCCCCTTTTGACATAAAATTATGCCAAAGAAAAAAAAACGATATCTTGAGATCAAATAATGAAACAATTGGTGATCTCATATAATGTTCGGAGATGGATGCCTTACTTGAAGAATTGATTTATTTCAAGCATCTAGCTCCCATATCTTCTCCCTTGATTCTAGTTTTCTTTTTCATGTTAACCTATTAAAGGTTATTCAAATCTATACACCACAACAAACTCATCAAGGTATAGTGAATCACAAATGCATAAATTTTACTCTTAAGCATATAGGTCATTTCTACCAAGTTCAACAATTGCATAAACAATCATATTAACCCCAAATATGAAGGAAAGATTTGATTACAACCACAACTACTATCATTCAAAGTATGGAGGAATTTTCTGCAATTACAATCAATTAAATTGATTAAAACCACAGTTACTATCACCCTATGCAAGGAGGAATTTTCTGCAACTATAACCAATTGGATTGATTACAACTACAATTACTATCGACCCCAAACAAAGAGGAATTCACTGTACTACAATCAATAGAATTAATTACAATTACAATTACTATCGACTCCAAAACAAAGAAGAATTCATTGCAACTATTCTCATTTCAATTTCAAGAATGAGGGAATTGATTGCAATCTCAACTACTATACAACCCCAAATAAGGAGAAATTGACTGCAAATACAATTATACAATTATTACAAAAATGTTTCATGCATTATTTGTGATCACACATACAAAGGCATAAGTTAATACAAATAATCATCATGCAAATGAAGAAATATGAAATAGCATCTACAAGATTCATTATATCAACCAATGAATATGCCAATAAATATCAACTTGAAACATGTGAACATATCATAAAAGTGAACAAAGTCTAGCATACTATGCTCCCCCTTAATAAGTGCTCTATCTAAGATCAAGATAAAATAATGTCCACAATAAATCCACACAATCACACATTCAAGCAATTTTAAAGAAATTCAACAAAATAAGCTCCACAAACTATGAGAGATACACCAAGATTTTCAATCTCTCTCATAATTCTTCTAAATATTGCTAGAGTATCAAAATACTCTATAAACAAAAAGTGTGTGTGTGAATTTTGCTTCAAGCATATATAAAAGGAGTGATTGAGATACCAACATGCAAACCACTTCAACACCTATCCATCTAAAGCTTTCCAATCAAGGTCAAACTGATTATCATCCGGATTTTTGCTTTAAAGAGAATAGATTTCAACATGTGAGTGTGTGTGTGCATGTGGCTCGTCATTCCATTTCTGTTTTTCAACCCGAGCAATCACAATTTTCAACTATACTCCATTTTAAGCCTTCCTCCTTTTCTTTTTAGGCTTTGAAACAAAGATTTTTCTTTTATTGATTCTTTTTCAACACTTCTTTGATTTTGCATACATAAACATAAATTCTTCGTGATGACTTTCACTCATCACAATGGTGTAGCCCTTTCCTATATTGGGCGACTTCACAACCAAAGTGTGTAGCCCTTTCCATAAAGGTGCTCGTTGAGTTCTATGTAGTTACCGAAGCTAAATGGATACTAACCATAGGTTATCTATCATGTACTAAGCAATAAACTTTTAGATGCATCCATAATCTACACATTTTCAAACTCAACTACTCAAACTTAAACATATAAGAGAAGCAAAGTGCAATTTTTTAAAAATCAAGTTTTTGTAGCTCATAAGCACATGATCTAAGAGCAATAAGTAAAGACTTATTCAAGATCATTACTTCTATAATGAGTAGCTTTCAAAGAATATGAAGCTCACATTTTCAAAAAGTATGCCACTCATCATTCAAGCAAGCATTTCAAGCATCACGAGTAAGATCTTTGTGAACACATCACAAAAAGATCTTTAGAGAGCAAATGTCAATAAGGACCATATGAATACTATACTAGTTCTCTAATATGACATGCTATATGATGCAATGCAAGCATAGAAATGACTTTCTACAAAAGTCTTAAAAAGATAATCACCAATTAGATTTCATAAGAGTAACTTCTCAAAAGTTAATCAATGGATTTTGACTATCAAAACAAAGTTAAGTGAGATAGCTAAGTTCGTGTCTAAACGTGGAGTATTCCAAGCTACTTACACTAGAGGTAAGAGCACTCACCCATGAACCATTTTTTCTTGGGTGAAATTTCACACAAAAATCATGATCATTTCTCATGGCAAAAATATATCTAGAAGATAAATTATTAACTATCTTCTCTATAAAGATATTACTCATGTAAAACACATCATTGTTGCCATCAACAAAGATATTATCAAGACTATACATATGATCATGTGAAACACTCATTTTCACCCAAATCTTCTCAACTATTTTCGTCACATGATTATCATTATTACACATAAAATTCAAAGTGTTTTCATGCAAGAAACATTCATAGAAGATTTTCACATATTTTTAGCATGCACCACATTCCCTAGTTTGCAACATCAAATATACTCACGACAATATAGCAAAATTAGCAAACCGGAATAAATTTCGAGATGTTACTATTTAGGTGAGAGTGTACTGATGGTGAAGACTCCTTAATATCCTTGATTTTGCACTTGACCTTGGAAGACATGGCCTTTGAAATCCTCTTATTCCTTAGTGACTTGCCTTTAGTTGTAGGAGACTCCACTTGCTCATCTATAATGCTTAAGTCACTTGAATCTCCATGAAGATTACCAAACTCTTTGGCCTTCATGATTGCCAACTCCTCTTCCTTGCCTTTGATCATTACCTTCAAGAAATAAAAGCAAATTATAAGAATCATTTGTTAATCTAACTACCATACAAGCCTCTTCAACCATTTTTTTTTCTAGACATTTGATCACTTCATTCTTCACTTCAACTTCCTTTAACGTTTCATCTCTTTCCTTGCAAAAAGTTTAAACTCTTGCCATCAAGTAGAAGTTGGTGGTCTTTGACATGCAATTCTCTTCATTGAGTTGCAAAGACAAGTAATCATGTCTAGGTCGATCATCCTCCAGAAAAAGCTTCTTCATCTTTGCTTTTGTCACTAACTTTCTTTTCAAGCTTATCAACAAAATTGTTAGCTGACAAATGAAATATAAACAAGAAGAACCTTTTTCACAACCAACAAAGGAGGAGAACCAAAAATAAACAATTGTAGACTAAATGTTGATATCCATGATTAGTAAATAACCTTGTAGATCCCAAATCACACTAACTACTTTAAGTGACCCGCTCTGATACCAATTGAAAGAATGTGTACAAGGTTATACTAAACAACCTAGAGGGTGAATAGGTTGTCTCTCATTTTTAAAGAATCTTTCGAGACTAGTGACAAAACCTTGATAAGCATACAAATTAACATTCAACATGATTGTTATGAGAAAACAATATATTCACGTATGCTCAAATCTCCACTCGTAGTCTACAAAACATACAACAAGAATAAATGTATCTTATGAACAAATATATTCAATGCAAATATAATTCCATAAGTTGTTTTTAGAGTATTACAATGTGATACTTTACAACTTGAATGAAATATCACAAGCTACAAAGTTATCTAACATACACAAACAATATTGCATAAGGAAATCAACTTACATAAAGAGTTCTATCCATAGTATTCGAATAAAAAATACAAATACAAATACTAGAGAGTTAGAGATAGAGAAAAGTTGACACAAGATATAACGTGGTAAACCTCCGAAGAGGAAACATCCATAGGCTAGCAGCCACTGACAAACAAAATTCACTAGTAGATAAGACAAGTACAATCTCTCAAGTGACCCCTTCACCTATAAACTACCCTCCTATCCTACTCATGAAGATGTCGCCCTAATGCTCAACAATCCGAGGCTTCACATCTCTTGTCAAGACTTCCTTGCTCACCTTATCCTGATCCTTACGACCCAAGGCAAGACTTCTTGCTCAACTAAGTCCTCACAAATCAAGTCAAGACTTTCTTGCTCACCTATCCGAGTTCTCCCAACTCTAGGCAAGACTTATTGCTCGACTATCCAAAGCTTCACACCTCTAGCCAAGACTTCGTTGCTCGATAATCCAAGGGTTCACACCTTTTGCCAAGACTTCTTGCTCAACACCATAGGTCTCACACCTATTGTCAAGACTTCCTTCTCACAAGGCATCTAGGTGATCATGAATGCAAAACGCAAACAAGCACGTAACATAGAATAAGATGATCAACAATTTCTATGGAAACTATAATTAATCAATGGGCACACAAAGTATATTTTCTAGTTTATAATCCAAAAGTGACACCACACAAGATGATGCATGAGCATATGAAATGTATGGATTGGGTACACTCCATGAAGATCTAGACATAGACAATAAAGTTTACAAAACAAGATTGTCTAGATTTTATGCATGAATACAAATCTAGAGCATGCCAAATTTCCAAACACAAACTTCAAACCTAAATTTTATTCATGTTACTAAAGCTTGAAATTAAAATGTTCATGAAGTACATATTCAAGACTTTAGTACTAACACAAAAATGCTAGAAACACAAGATATGATCAATCAAATCTCTAGCAATCATTTAGAGCATATATTCACAAAATAGTCAATTAAACTCTAATAAACTCTAAATACAAAATCAAATGTGCTCATCCTAGATCTTTTCAATAAATGAGTTCTAGCACATGATAGGACTATTAATCATGAAAATAAAGTCAATCAAAGCACAAATAGTCCTAGATAAGATGCTAGCACAATACAACTCACAATCATGTGATAACATAGGTTTGATTGAAACCTAACTCACAATCAAGTATCTAATTAAGCATAACTAGCTTTTAATTGAAGATCTATCACTCATCAACATATGTTCAAGTCAAATACACACAAGTAGGAAGAAGACCCAAGGTATTTGAACATTAGAATCAAGGAAATCAAAAGATAAACTACCTTGACAATTTCGAGTGCAGTCAAGAAAATGGTGCGATCCACTAGAAAACTTGAACAAATGACTTCAAGGTTGCGTGGAGATGATAGAGGACTTCAATACAAAACTTCTCCAACTTGAATCACTCAAATTGGATAAGAAATGAGAGAGATATGGTGATTCAAAATTTGAGAGAAAAAACCTAAAATTTTTCTGCACTACATTTTCTTCTTCCTTTGATTGAAATGAGAGAGAGAAGATATATATAAAGGAAAGGGAAGAGATATATGTAAAAAGACAAAAGCTGCCCCTTCAAGATGCTTCCCCGAGATGGCGCGTGGGCATCTCGGGGCAGCAAGGAGTTACAGCCGAGATGGCAATGCGCCATCTCAGGCTTGCACCTCTTGTTGGCCTTTCGGCCATGGTGCAACTCCCATGCGCTTCCCTCGCGTTCTTTGACCGTTCTCCGGCCTCCGAACTCAGAATTTTAATCCTTTAACGGATTACGAACTGTAACTCTCTCACGGATATGTACATATAATATACACAACCCATAAAATAATAATTCAACTCGATATATGAAGATGAAGACAATGTACACAACATGAGTTGAAATTGTAGTATCTTTTGACTTAGAACTTGAAATCAATAATATGAGTAACCGAAATGACCAAAAATAAATCAAGAATGATTTAAGACTAAAATCAAGTTCAATATCCATGTTATACAAACATATACACATACAAACACAATTCACACTAGAATGCAAACTACATAGAGATAGTTTCCAATCATGCATTTTCCAAAACATGTTATTTCCATACCAATGCATGAGCATTCATCTTCAAGTGTGTGAATGTGTTATACATGGTGAACAACAATGTAGGGACACAAATGAATGATACGTGTATGTGTGTGCCTAAGCCTTGAAAGAGAAAAGAAAGGTCTTAATATACCTTTGTAGAATCATGAAGCACATTTCCCTTTGAAGACTTGAATTTGCTTGAATAGTTGTCATTTCTTTTTTGAAGCTTGAATCATCATAAATCCTAGACAATTAAACAATAAAAATGAAATGTTGTTTTGATATAGAATAATGCTAACAAAACTCACAAACCTAATAGATACCAGTCCAACCCAGGATTGGATCACTGAGTAGAGATCTTCAAGGCAAGGCTAGTGGCCAAGGGTTATACCCAGAAAGAGGGGGTCGATTATGAAGAGACCTTATCACCAGTAGCCATGTTTAAGTCTATTAGGATTCTCATATCCATTGCTGCCTATTTCGATTACAAAATTTGGCAAATGGATGTCAAGACTGCATTCTTGAATGGCAATCTTGATGAGAGCATTTATATGATGCAACCAGAGGGATTCATGTCTCTAGATCAAGAGCAAAAGGTTTACAAGATGCAAAGGTACATCTGTGGACTTAAGCAAGCATTTAGATTTGAAACATTAGGTTTGATGATGTGATCAAAACCTATGGCTTCGAGCAGAAAGTTGATGAGCCTTGTGTCTACAAATCATTGATAAGAAAGTAGTTTTCTTGGTCCTATACGTAGATGATATCCTACTCAATGGAAATGATATGGGAGTGTTGTCTAATTTAAAGGGTTGGCTGGCTAGCCAATTCCAAATGAAATATTTGGAAGAGGCAAGTTATGTTCTAGGGATCCAACTTCTAAGGGATCGTAAGAACAAACTCATAGCACTGTCTCAGGCATCATATATCTACAAGATTCTTATGCAATTTTCTATGCAGAACTTCAAGAAAGGTAATTTACCTTCCAGGCATGGAGTTCACTTGTCTAAGGAATAGTGTCATAAGACACCTCAAGAAGTTGAGAATATGAGACGTGTACCCTATGCATCGGCAGTAGGTAGTCTCATGTATTTTATGTTATGCACGAGACCGGACATCTGCTATGCAGTGGGAGAAGTCAGTAGATACTAGTCTAACCTAGGTTTGGATCACTGGGTTGATGTCAAGACTATTCTCAAGTATCTTCGGAGAATGAGAAGTTATATGCTAGTGTATTCTGAGCAGTGATCCCATTAGGATACACGGATTCTAATTTTCAGTCAAATAGGGATTCTAGGAAATCCATGTCTGGATCAGTGTTCACCCAGGGTGGTGGAGCCATTGTGTGGAGAAGTGTCAAGCAATCTTGCATTGTTGACTCCACCATGGAAGCTGATATGTAGCTGCTTGTGAAGCAGCTAAAGAGACTGTTTGGTTCCATAAGTTCTTGAGTGATCTGGAGGTAGTAATTCACACAACCTAGCAAAATCCTATGCACTCATTCTTATTATGTTGAGACATTTCTCATTGGTACTAATATGTTACATAAGCTCATTACGAACTATTTGGTTCTCTGTACTATTGTTCATAAACTTCCTAACAACATAATTTGAACAATATCGCAAATCAAATTAAAAATAAAGTGGACCAAATAACAAACAAGATGGACCAAATAAAAATTGGACCAAATAAATTTGACCAAATAACAAACAAGATGTGTTACCGTCATACGTCGCAGTCTTTCTTCAACATCCATTTCATGTTCATTCCAAATAAGTGTCAAATTTTCCTCCTTGACCATCTACTTACCTTATTTTTAGTTATTAACAATGTATAATGCATAAAAATAATGGATGACATATGACAATAATATTGAAAACACAAATAAGATATATTTATGCCACAATTCAAATAAGTATGCATCTTCAAATGTATTAAATATTTGATATAGAGTGGACAAACTGAATTACTTTACACTTTTTTATGTATGCAACAAGTTATAATTTAATATTGACATTTTTTTTTCTGAATCATGTGACACTTTTATATTGACAAGTTTTTTTTTTTTAATCTTGTAACGCTTTGACATGTTTTTTTTTTTAAAAAAAATCCTATAACATGCTTAATATGTTTGATGCAAGGAAACAAACTCAAAATCAAGTATCCAAGTGTTTACAAATGAAGCTAAGAAAAGTTACACTCACATGATCAAAACCATTGTTTAGGGTGCATATAACATCCACTTTTCATGGGTTCAATGCATCTGATGAAGAAATCAGAATCAGATATAGTTCACAAATACCTTTTTTACCTTCACCATACACAGTTCATATGTGTTTGGGGTGAAGTCCATTGTTATAATACTGAGTCAACTATTTGTTGGGGATTATGCCCTAAAGATGTAATTTGTAAATGTATTTATGAAATAAATAAAAAATAAAAGTTCATTTCATTCATGTTATGAAATTTATTTTATAAACTTGTGCATATATTTAACATCCAAGATTGTCATATGTAATCTCAAACTTTGTATATGAGTGTCATATATGGATGGATACAGTAAGAGACGTGCAATCTAAAGAGTCCGTAGATAGCAAATAAAGTTGGGTACTTTATTTGTGGTTAATCTATAGCTGTGGTCCATTCCGTAATGTACGATGACTCTATCCAGAATCATTCGTATGAGATATGGGAATGGATGCACATTGTATGATGTGATCATATAGGAGTAGGCCATGATCTATATGAATCTCTCACCAAGATTCGTTTATCGATGAGATTCATATATATCAACTAATGATGGCTATATGTGGGTGATCTTAATCCTGAGTGTCTTATCGACTCTTGCAGGTTAAATCGTAGTCTTTGAAATACCATGGGCAAGGTTAGATGTATTTCGTGATCAATATACTCCGTTTGTTGGGATTACAGTTTGGCTTGTGACTGGGAAGGTTTGTACACAATAGTTGAATCCACTCCTTCTTGTGAGAAGTATATAGTAGTTCCCTTAAAAGTTGATTAGGGGCTTGGACAATATGAGCGATCTCCTAATTCCTTGAGGAAATAAGATTTATTTTCCATTAGAGAATCAATGGTACTTAAAGGATATATGTAATTAGAGGGGTATAACAGACATTATGACCCAGCTCTTATTATGAACTATTGTGGAGGATCACACCATGTGTAATAGCTATATCGATGGACACCGAGTTGTATCGGTCTATGTAAAAACGTCTACAGTTGAGATAGTGCAGCTTCGGGTTTTTAGTGGAATAACACTGGAGTTAATAATCAAGGAATGTTAATTAAAGAGTTTAATTAATGATTCCGTGGATTTTTGAGCTCAAAATACTGTGGGTACATTAGGTCCCTTTGCTAGCCCGATCGACTTAGGTAACAAGGGTCACGGTTAATTAATTGGATGGTCCAATCAATTGTGTTACAAAAGTGACACAAATATATATTCGGGAATTAATTGAATATTGAGATTATTGAATTAATGAATGTTAATAGTTAAATTAATGAAATAATTAGATTATTTAATTATATTTATAATTATGAATTATGAATTAACTATTAATCGGAGGATATTAGTTGATATATGAATTTAGGTGAAGATAAAATAATAGGATTATTTTATTTTACTAAATCATTTATCTAAGTATTTGAATTTAAGTTTAAATTTAAAATACTTACTATCACTTTTAATATATTAGATATATTTGAAAAGGATAATTAAAATATATATATCAATTATAACACAAGAGATTGCATTGGATACAAATTGGTGTGTGGACATATATAAGTGTTTGTATAGGATACACACAAGGATATATATATATATATAAGTGCATTGACTTTATAAAAAAAATAAAAAGTAAAAATAAAAGTAAAAAAAATAAAAACACACAACAACGTGAAGCATCAGTTGAAAAATAAGAAAGTTTTTTTTTTTTGTGCACTGTAAACTGTTGAAACAAAAATAAGAATAATATTATTTTTATAATTAGAATTTTTTTTAGTTAATTTTCTCATAGAAGAAAGAGTTTCTTCAATTCTCTCTACATCCTCCATTCAAGTTCCTGAGGCCGTGACGCGCCCACACGCAGTTACCAATCCCGGGAGATAGTGAGGAAGATCGAGTGGTTCAGACAGCAGCATATCGTAAAGTGAAGCATCCTTTAAACGTTGGTAAGATTGGTTTAGACAAGTTCATATCGTAAAGTGAAGGAGCCTCCAAACATTGGTAAGATTTTCTTCTTCTGATTATATCGATTTCAATTTCCTGTGTTTACATATTGTATGTATTAGTTTCAAAAAAATAATTACGATCCCAAGTTCACTGGTCCCAGATATAGATTATGATCTGTATAAATTTTAAAACCTAGTTCCGCTGCGTAACCGGTGAACGGGGTTCCAACATTATTAATTATACAAAGTCAGAACTATCAAGTCAAAAAATAATACTAATAACATTGCAACTATCACATGTTTGAACCAATTTGGAGGTTGCGTAAACAAGCCATTCCAGCCTATTTTAAACTTCCCTCGTGATCAAAACTCCTAAAGAATAAGCCATGCAAGGCCATTTGGGAGTTTAACTTTAACTAACTAAGAATATTTAAAGATTTTATATCGTTATAATTTTTCATTGGACAATAGTTATACTGTTCAAACTTTGAAATTAACCTCTGACTCAAAATCAAAAAAAAAAAAAAACTTTTTAAAATCTTTTAGCAGACTCTTCGAAGGAATTGAATCGAGCTTATATTAAGAGCTTACTGCCTCATTTAGAAATGAAAAAGTTCCTTGAAGTAGATTTATTCACTCAGGCATTTTTTCAAACACTTGATATGATTCATTTCATACTTAGGTTTTTCTTACAAATTTTGTTTCCTATTAATTCCTATTGTTTTTTTTTCTGGATTTATTGGTTTAATTGAAACTATTATTTGTTGAATTGCTTAGTTTATGGGAAAAAATACCGAAATCAATAAGATATACACAATAACAACAATGCCAACATAATCAATTCAAATAAACCAATACCAAACAAATAAAAAAATGAAAAATTAAGGCCCCGTCATGCAGCTGTTTTTCAGTCTGTTTTCGTTTTTATTTTTCAAAAACAATTTCGAAAACGCGTTCGTTAACCATTTTTCATTTTATTTTCAAAAAATGAAAAACAAATGAAAAACAAAACCAGTATTAAAAGTGAAAGATTTGAAAAACACAAAAAACTTGTTTTTCGTTTTTGTTTTTCATTTTGTTATTCACTTATTTTATATATACAAAAAAAAAATTAATAATTGTGCTATTATGCGTTTCATATGGCTAGGATAAGACGATACAAGATTTTTAAATGACCAAAGTTCCCCTATATATATATTCCAGAATAATTTATTTCCAACTAGAACTAAAAACATTTATGCAATAATATATATTTATATATACATTATAATTATTATATATATATATATATATATTATACTATTATATATTATATATTATATAATATATATATAATATTATATACAGTATAACATATAATATTATAGAATATTAAAATATATTATATATAATAATATATATATATAATATTATAATATATATTATTATATATAAATTATTATTATATATATTATAGAATAATATATATATATATATATATATGTATTAATACTATTATGATATATATATATATATAACATGTTATATATATATATATATATATATATAATATCAAATATTATATATTTATATAGTATATAATGTAATATATCATATATAAAAATATAATATAATATAATATTAAAATGAAATAATATTTAATATATATTTTATATATTATTATAATATGTATATATATTTATTAATATAATATATACATTTATATTTTTATTATATAGTAATATATACATATATATTGTAATTATTTATTTATAATTTAAAAGTTTAGTTTTGATTAATTCATTTTTTGATATGTTTTTTTGAGTTAAATTTTGATGTGTTACTTTTGTTTAATTTAAAAATTACAATACAAAAATTATATTGGTTAATTATGTAATCATTTTTTGATGGTTTTCGGTTATACCGGACGCATTTTTTCTGTTTTCATTTTCAAAATACAGCTTTCAGTATATGCTACCAGACGCGTTTTCGGAATTCGAAACTGAAACCAAAAACATTATTTTCATTTTTATTTTTATTTTCGAAAAACAACAACTGAAAATTGCTTACAGGACGGGTCCTAATATTCTCAGTAAAAATTAAGGACTGTTAATCATAAAAAAAAAAGTATAAATACAACACAAAAAAAAATTCAAAAAAAAAACCATAAAAGTATTTGAAATTTTGGAGCAGAACAATGAGAAAAAAGGGGGAGAGAAGTCTGTCTTTGCCTACCCGTACAAACAATCATGAAAAATGGAACGGTAATGTTGTCTTTCTTCCCGCCTATTTTCCAAAACGTGTATCACTTCTTTCAGATTCATCCTATGAGCGAACAACTTATTTTGGTGGGCCCCAAAAGAGATCATATCCATTCTCTTCTCCTTTCCTCTCCCTTTTCTCTCCAACCAAACAATGGATTGGAGCTCTCCTCTCAATCCTCTCCCTTCAACCACTTCCCTCCATCCTAATCACTTTCATACATAACAAAACATAAGGGATGCTTGCCTGCACTTGGGTAAACTACAAGTCATGTATAAAAAAACGCTCGAAAATGAAAACAAATGATAGGAAAATGGAGCTTTAAATTTGAACATTTGTAGATCGATCAATCTGTATATCAAATAAAAAAAATGCACTAACGGTCTAAAAGTACAGCATTTTCAAATTAGGATCACATGGCCTCACTTCCACAGGGCATCCTAATACTCTCATGTGATTCAAATTTGGCTTCGAACCAAATCACATCTCAAATGGAGTTTTTGGCACCGATTTACTGGGAACTCTACTAACAATATAATTAGTCGTCTTTCATGCATAACCTCATAAAAATTTAGGTAAATAACTCGTACTGGCCATATTTCTTGCTATGTCCATTAACGTACGATTCTACCTCTTAACAACTATATTATGTTCATGTTCACCCAACATAGTGTACTAATTACCAATCCCACATTATTGCAAAAACCTTGTAAAAGTGCCCGGAATCTGACCAGCATCACTGTACCTACCATAATATTCACCCCCATGATCAGATCTGACACACTTGATCTTTCTTTCTAATTTTGGTTCAACCTCAACCTTATATCTTTTGAAGATATTTAAGGCTTCATATTTCTCGTGAATGAGATAGATGTAACCATAACGTGAGAAATCATTAATGAAAGAAATAAAATATTTATATCCACAAAGTGTGGTGGATGAAAATGGCCCACATATATTGTATAATTTCAAACAGATTTTGACTTCTGGTACCCCTTTTCATTTTAGCTCTTGTCATTTTACCCTTCAAACAATTAACACAAGACTCAAAATTTAAAAAATCAAGTTAAACAAGATTACCATTTTTTATTAATCTTTAAATTCTATCTTTAGATATATGGCCCAAATGCTATGCCATGGCATAGAAGAACAATCTTCCCTCTAGTGTATAGACGAAATGGTAGAATTTACCTATAAGCTTAACTAATGCCCTATTTCCATTTCCCTTACAAATGACGGCTTCTTTATCATTTGGTTTCCTTTTGCTTCTTAAGCCTTGAAAGGAATTCGAAACATGAATAGTATCTCTAAAATCAACCCACCAAGAATTCAAAGGGACATCAACCAAATTTGATTCTAAACATACGAGAGCTAAAGGGGTACGTAGATTTTCTATGTGATTCTTATACTTGAAGCAGTCCTTAAAACGACCCTTTTTATGACACCAAAACTACTTACCTTTCATGTCACCATTTGCCTCAAGGAACCCATCAGTCTTGCCAGTTTTCCTTCCATGACGTTTATTTTTCTTACCCCCACTAAACTTCTTATTACACTCAATATCTGTCGCATCCAAAGATTTGATTGCAAACGATTGAGAAGCGAAGTTGCTGACTTTGGAAACTGAATTTCAAAACAAAGGATTTCATGCTCATAAGATAATAGTCAAAACATTTAAAGAAACATAGTTCAACATGTGATTGGGCAAAGATCACAACATTCTACAAACGAATTCCTCAATATGATGAACCTCTTATGGAGAAGAACATCACCTATCACATGTGATAATCCTCCTACGGTTATGATTAATACATGCATACAGGTTCCAATATCGTAATTCTATAGATGAATACCTCAAGATGATGAACCACCTACGAAAAAGAACATCACCTATCACATGTGATAACCCTTCTACAGAGATGATTAACACATGCATTTCAATCTATGCAATTCAAATTTCATAATTCATAACCAATGAATATCTCAAAATCTTAATGATTAGTCACTACGTGAAAATATAATCATCCAATTCACGAGAATAATCAATTATTAAACCTATCAAATAATAACCGTTAGCCAACTAAATTCTTAAAATCTTAATGATTAGTCACTACGTGAAAACATAATAATCTGATTCATGAGAATATACAAAACATTATTAACTTCAAATGAAATAAACTATTATGTAGAAACATAATCATCCGAAATAACAAAGATTATGAACTACAATTATTACCATTTTTTCTTATCTTTTTTTGGAAGTTATAAAACTGCCCCACGATTTTGATAAACTACAAAATGGACCTTGAAGTTTTAATAATTACAAATTGACCTATATTTAGTCAAAATTACAAACTGGCCTGGTAAGTTTGAATAATTATAAATTGGCCCCAATATTTTTTAAAACTACAAACGGACCCTATAATTTTTATTAATTATAAATCGGCCCAATAGTTTTTAAAATTGACACTAGCATAGTAAGTTTTGTTAATTACATATTGACCGCAAACATTTGTCAAACTTTTAAACTGGACCTGAATAATTACAAATCGCCTCCAAAATTATATCAAATTTTTAAAAAGTGGCACAATGCAAAAACATGGTCTAGAAACCCTAGTTCTTCATTCACGGTCGCCTTAACTACCACACTATCACCGTCATTCAATTGCTTGATTTGCAAACCTAGAAAGTAAGTGAGCTCCCTGACTAGACTCATCTCAAATTCATGAGAAATGACATCAAAAAATTGTTGGACTTTTGATTTGTTAGTGGAGCCAAACATAATATCATCAACATTGGTTTAAGATAAAAACAGCTCATCATTATTTCTCATAATGAATATTATTTCATCAACACTACCCCTAGAATAGTCATTGTCAATAAGAAATTAAGTAAGGTGCTCATACCAAGCCCTCAGTGATTGTTTCAACCCATATAGAGCGTTCTTGAGGCGTTAGACATGATTAGGGTGGTGTGGATCCATAAATCCCTTGGGTTGCTCAATAAACACTTCCTCTTACAAGAAGCCATTGAGTAAGTCACTCTTAACATCCATTTGCTGCAGTTTGAACTTGTGCACACAAGATATGGACAAGAGAAGCCTTATGGACTTAAGGTAGGCAACTGGAACAAAAGTCTCCTCAAAATCGATACCCTAAATTTAAGAGTATCCTTATGATACAAGTCTAGCCTTGTTACATACACTGTTTCCATCCTCATCTGACATGTTTCTATGCACCCATTTGGTGCTTATGACATCAGTGTTTTTAGGTTTATGAACTAGTGTCCAAATTTCTTTTCTTTCAAATTGGTTTAGCTCTTCTTGCATGAGAAGAACCTAAATTTCATCATTCAAGGCTTTATCAACCTTTATGGGCTTAATTTGATAGATGTAGCAAGTCTAACTAATTTGATTAGTTATTTGAAGCCTAGTCCTAACACCCTCATTCACATCTCAATAAATTTCATCCTTGTTGATGAAATGTTTAACCCATGGAGTGGGTTATTTAGAGTTCAAAGATGAATCACTATCAAGAGGTTGAATGTCCTCTTCCTCATAATTCAACTTCACATCTTTTTGAAGTCTCACCATTCTTCTCCAATGAAAATCTTGAACCAGTTCAACCTCCTTAACATGGTTACTAGTTCTAGATCTATAACCATCTATGACAACATTGGATGATTCTGTGACATTATATATTTTCAAATTAAACTGCATATAGGCCTTACTATTAAGGATATAGCCAACAAAAATTCCCTTATCACTTTTGGTATCAAACTTGCCAATTTGATCTCGGTCATTAAGAATATAGCATTTGCTTCTAAATGAGCGGAAATAGCTAACATTTGGCTTGCTACTCTTCCACAACTCATAGGAGGTTTACCTAGTACCGGGGCTTAGAAATACTCTATTCTTTATGTAGCAAGTCGTATTTACAGCCTCGACCCAAAGGTTACTAGGGACATTCTGGCTAAGTAACATTACATGGGCAATCTCTTGAAGGACCTATTCTTCCTTTCAATAAACCAATTTTGTTAAGGTGTTCTTGGTGCCAAAACTCATGGAAAATGCCAAAGCTATTGCAATAATTTTCAAAACAAGCATCTTCAAATTCCCTTTCATAGTCACTCATAATTCGCTTAATACTTTTAATGTGTAAGTTCTTTTCATTTTGAATTTTAGTGAATAGCATTTTAAATTTTTCAAAAGTTTCAGATTTTTCTCTAAGAAAATATGTCCATGTGAATCTAGAGAAATCATCTACACAAACAAAATTGTATCTCTTACAACCTAGACTCTCGGTTTGCATAGGACCAATAAAGTCCATGTAAAGAAGCTTTAAGGACTCATTAGTGGTGAGATACTTGCCCTTTTTGTGCATTCTTTCGGTTTGTTGCCCTTGTTGACAAGATCGGTAAACACCATCAATTTTCTTCCCAAGTTTGAGAAATGCATGCATAACCTTAAACTTATATAAAATCCTCAAATCTTGATAGTTCATGTGGCCAATCCGTTGATGCCACAACTCAACTTGCTCACACTCAAACACAATGCAAGAGATGGCACTAGATTTAAGACAATGGCAATTGTCACTAGATCTCTTTCCTTTTAATAAGGTTTGTCCATTCAGCTTCAAAAAAGTGCAATCATTCTTGTTAAACAAAACAGAGAGCCTATCATAATTAAGATGAGATATGCTTATAAGATTAGCTTGCAAGCCTTCAATAAGTAAAGCATTGGACAATGAGGGTAGATCAGGAATGGAAATGGGTCATTTCCCTATGACTTTCTTTCTAGATTCGTTACCACAGGTGACAAATCCACCATTCACCATCCTCCATGACAAGAGATTCAAAGAAACTATTGTTCCTCGTCATGTGCCTAGAGCATCTAATATCCAAATACCAAGTGTTAAAAGCATTTTTCTTCAAGTAAATTTAGGCAACTCAGGTGATATATTCTCTTTCCTAGTGGTCTTAGGTTCATTTGCTATAATTTTGCTGGGAGTATACATAATATCTCTAGCCCTATTTCTTTCAATCATGCATTCAATTCTACATATTTTAATATACTTGAAGTAATTCGACCTAATGTGACCATCAACAAGACAAAAATGACAAGTGGGAGTAAAGTAAGAAGTCATACGATTCCCTTGTGAGTACAAAGAGACTTTCCCATGCCTTTGAGCTCGTCTTTGGTATTGGATTGGTTCTCTCAGTTGGAGTAGATTGCTTCCTTGGTTAGGCTTTTATGAATTGCTTATTGGCTTGATGGTATTTGGGTTAAGGAAAGCTTGCTTGTGAGGCTCTCACAGGTTGAGCTTGAGTTTGAGCTTCTGCCCTTGATATTGTCTACACTTGGACATTTTTTGAGCACTCTTCTAATTCAATTTTTGTCTGGGTTATTATAGACATAGAGGCTCTTTGGTGTCCTTGCTCTTAACAAACACCATCTTGCTTGAGGATAAGGTCTCATTATCATCATCAAATCCAAGACCTTTCTTGTCACTTGGCCTCCTACCAACTCCTAACATGTAGTGATGTTTCTTTGTGCTTAAAGTCATCTTAGCAAAAACTTCTCTTGCTTCTTCAATCGTCTTTTCCATCAATTCCTCATTCCTTTTAGCTATCTTCACTTCTCCATTCAAGTGAATCACCTCGATTGATAGCATGAGTTTCTCTTCTTTTAGTCTTCAAATATTTTTAGTCTTCTTCTTCTATCTTGAGCTTTGTAAATTCCCAATAAACCCTACAAGGTCCATGCCTTCTACATTTCCATTTGTAGAATGACATGAAGAATCTCATCGCTTAAGTCATCTTAAACTTGTCTATCTTCCTCTTCATCATCAATTGATTCCTTACACTTGAGAGAGGATGTGAAGTTAATAAAAATTGCCACATGGTCTGTTCAGATTATGCTCGATAGCAAGAGTGTAATAATATAATTGACAATCTTTTCATATTAATAAAGTGATTTCTAGTTTAACAAATCTTATAGCATTTATAGTTTAATTATTATAATTGTCAAAATAATATAATCGTAAGGTCAAAAGACTATGAGAAAAGAACAATTGTTCATACATCTAGATATGTATGAGGTAGACACAATTCTTTAGTTAGTCTTAAATAATATTCACAAATTAAGATAAAAGGTAGGGAGACTTTATCTTGTTAAAGTTGTATATTCTTTTGCTAGCATTTGAGTGGGATCAAATGTGTTATGATGAGTCTAAAATCATTAAAAGTGTGGTGTCTTTAGGCAAAAGAATCTAGTGCACCGGGTGCATTGAATAGGATCACAATAAAATACTTTATCTAGAACCGTCAATAGATAAAAGTTTTTCATTTGAAGACAATCAGAGAATCTATCTCAGTCCTGAGATAAATGATGGACTTATGGTTACAAGTGTTATCATTTGAGCTATCAATGAGTACGATTATATAGCATAGTCTATCCTCGATAGTTTGGTGGTATTCATTTGTTAATCGATAGAGGACTTCATTTATAGATATGGACATCGTGGCTCCATTTATTAAATGAGAGTAGAATATCATCATATGGATGTTTTGAGGTATTGGATATTAAATCTTAACTTTAAGTTTTCAATAGAGTCTATTGAAACATGGTTTCTTGACAAGTCAAAATATCCAAGTTCAAAATGTGGTCATATGAGTAAATATGGTAACCTGAAGAGAAATAGGCGGTCTGTGAGCTCTTGATGATTACCGGTATTCTTCACGAGGATACACTTTCTCCAATAAGGTTGTCTAAGGTATGAATAAGTAACATCAACTTATTCTATCTTTATTTAATAGTTCAGTTTTAGTTCTTTAGTGGAATGAACTAAAATTAAAAAGATCGGACCTAAGTGAATCATTTGTTGATTGTGATTGGGTTGTGTCTATTGGAGCTTAAATTTAGATAGCCCGCCAAGATCCCCAATCCACACGAACTTGCATGGATCACTTGATATATTCTACCGGACCAATTTAGGGGTCCATCTAGAATTGTATTAAGGCTTGTGAAATTGTTCATGTGGGCTTTTTTATTATGGTCCAATTGATTTAATAAAATAAGAAAAATAATATATGGCCCAAATATATGTTATGGACGGCAAGGCTATTTAGAATAGCTTAATTATATTATTTTT
Source organism: Dipteronia dyeriana (assembly GCA_032871835.1). NCBI lineage: Eukaryota > Viridiplantae > Streptophyta > Magnoliopsida > Sapindales > Sapindaceae > Dipteronia > Dipteronia dyeriana. The sequence continues at coordinate 45,668,347 of CM065299.1, read as the reverse complement.
TATTTTATTATTTAGTTAAATGGAAATTATTTAATTTGTTGATTAATTAATTATTTAATTAAAACTCAAAAAAAAAATCTAGTAGGAGATGGTCTCCTAAAAATGTCTTATTGTTGTTGGTATAATTAATATTAAAGACTATATTTGATAAGTAGATAAATAAAAGGAATTATTTACCTAATCAAATTAGGAAGTCTTTAATATGGTTACAAATACGCTATTGAGTTGGATTAGGAGTCTTAGTGTAGGATAAAATTTCTTTTAGAAAAGAATTCTTAACCACCAAGTAAATCCACCTAAGAAATAGATTCTTGCCCACCAAGAAATCCTTCTTGGGAGAGGATTTGGTCTCCTATATATATACTTTTAAATTACGACCAAGAATGAATTTTCGGTGTGAGAAGTTGTTTTTTAATGTGATTAAAAAAACTTTGTCCAACTCATAGTGTGAAGAATTTGGCCAAGCATAGAGAAAAGAGGGAACGTTTTTGTTTTCGATAGTACACTAGTATCATTTGCATCAAAAGGGTTTTGTGTACAATGTTGAATCTAGGTTCAATCAATTTCAATCAAATCGATTGATAATTCACAAGTGACCGGACGTTCTTGGTTTTTTCTCTTGGAGGATTATAATGACTAACGAAGAAGAAGATTTTGTTTATTTCCATCCTCAGGTATAAATTTAAAGAAAGGGAGCCCATACTCGTAGGTGATTCACGTTCATGATTGGATTGGAAAATCTTACGAATTTAATTCGACGCTAGTTCAATCGTCACGAAAAAAAAGGTACGATACTTTTTATATACATCAATTAATATAGGGTTAAGGTTCTTGTTATTAAAAGGGAATATTTTTATTTATATGCAAACCCTAATTTTTTATAAATTTTCTTACTCTTCCACTGTGTGTGGTTTTTTCCCTACATGGTCTTTATCATCTAAGGACCCTCCTCTTCTTCCAAGTCATCAAATTGGCTCCAACTGGTAGTCATTGCCTTTTCTTTCTTCTTGTATTTTAAGTTGCCACAATCTGTGGAGATTGGTTGAAACCCTTTAAATTCAAAACATTGGATCCCTTTTCTTAAGGGCATGTCTTGACTTGGCTCAATCTTCTTAAAATGAGTGTTCTTCTTCACTTCCTTTCCTTTGGATCCAAAACCCTTCTATTCAAACTTGATCAACTTCTTGAATCTTTTAACCATGAATTCCATCTCCTCATACGAATCATCCTTCCCATTTTCCACTCTAGAGGTCTTCAAGGCTAAGTTCATTTGTTTCTTACGTGGTGAAGATGTAGGACCCTAATCGTGCCAAAATTGTTATTTATTTCGGTCCTCAATTCCATTTCCTTTGTCTCATTTTCATTTGTTTTTGCGTGTCTCATGGCTTTTTAGATATGTTTATAGGCAATTAGGTAGATTTTGGAAGAAAAGGTGGAAAACGTGGAGTTGTGCAAAAAAACAAGCCAGAATTGATGAAGTAATGAAGTGTCAGTGCACTACACCGAGAGGTGTAATCTAAAGGCAGACAATTATGTGGGTACCACTCATGCACTACAAGTGAATAACCCGCACATTTGAGCAAACCAGAGAGGCAGAACATGGGCATTAGGTCATTGCACGGGTACTGTACGGGTCCCTACCCATGCTAGACCCATGCATTCACGAGTCAGAATCACCACATCAACATTTCAGACCTATTTTTAGGAATCCTGCGTGAGGATCCATGTGAAAAATAAGCTATACGCCCACACACTATTCATAACACATGTTTTCTCTCTCTAGATCTAAAAATCATCTTCTCTCCTAAATCCATTCAAACCTTACATCACCTTCATCATCTACTGAACAAAAGGAAGCAAGAAGATAAATTTGGAGCTTAAAGAAGTAGTATTCTTGTGTGGGTTTTTTTATATTCTCTTCTCTTTGCTTTATTCTTGTAATAGACGTTTAGGAGTTAATGTAACTAATTCAAGAGTTGTAGGATTTCCACCTTTTGATTTGATCAATATAGTTCCATTCATTGTGCTTAATTGTGTTTAATCACCTCTTGAATTAAATAGGCATTCTAACTCTAGGTTCTTGTTGATTGATTGAACTTATTTGAGTATTTATGCTTTAATTGTAATCTTTGTGAAATGGGTAGGCATTCAAACACCCATATTACTTAGTGGTTGATTTTGGTCTTTGAAGCATTCAATGCACATTTTGATTTAGGTAGGCATTCCAATTCCCAATTCCTTATTGAGGTTGAGTTTTTTTGTCTTTGTAAGCTAGGCAGGTATTCCAACTATTGGTTTACATTAGGTACCAATATATATTTTTAACCATACAGATATTAGGTGTTAAATCAAGCTCATATGAATTGGATGGGATATGTTGTGAGCATTCCAATCCTTCTTATCCCGGCTAGGTAAAAGAGATGGATTGTTAGCATTCCAATCCAAGCCAACCAAGAAACTCTAGCTAGGAAGATCAACCCTATATTGTAATCGAATCGGGCCTAATATCGAAATTCCCACTACATCTCATTATATCCCTTCACACACATTACACTATCTTCTATTTTGTTCAGTTTCTTTTGCTTAATAGTAATTACATTTTCGATTAGTAAATTTAAATTAAACTCCCATTACAATTTATTTTATTTGCATTTTACTTTTCTTGCATTTTGTTATAGAGCAACAATTTGATCACATAGCTATATCTCGATCTCTTTGGACGATACCCTACTTGCCACTATAATGTTTTTAAGTTTTGATTGCAATTTGGGTTTACAGATTTTATTTGACAAATATTTGTGTCCATCAAATGCGGCAATTTGACAAAATGGCGCTGCTATAAGGGAGAGACGCTAATTAAGTGGCTAATCTTAGTTATCTATCTAGCTTCATAGTTATTTTTATTTTCTTTTGCTTCTTTTTACTTCTTTTGAAGTTTTTATTATCTATTGTTTCAGATTTTATGGATTACTTTTGGCAAATCAAAGGGCCTAGACACGAGCTTATTGATGATCCATATGACCAAAATTGGAGGTCTCACGAAGATTCCTCATGGAGTTATAACGATGTCGACATCTATGAGTCGTCTCTGTCATCATACCAACCTATGAGCACATCATTTAAAGAAGAAATAAGGTGTCTCATACATTCAACTCAACAGATGACAAATGATTTCATAGCCTTGCAACAGGAAATATGAGAAATGATGGATAAAGACATCTGGAAGAGTAATAAAAGAACAAGTGAGATTAACGCTTCCATGTATAGGATCGAGGTTTAGACAGGTCTATTAGTCGAGGAGTTGCAAGGAAAGGAAAAAATTGATCAAAAGAGTTATTGTGTAGTAGATTATTCCAAGCAAGGGAAGACAAGAAACAATGTAACTACTGTTGTACAAGCATTTGAGAAGGAGGCGAATCTAGATGAAGAGTGCCAAAGAAAACAAGAGCAATTCAATTGATTAGAAAAGAAAGTCTCTTTTCTTCAAGAGAAATTGGTAAAAAAAATCCCAAGAGAAAGAATAGAAAAGAAAGTCTCTTTTCTTCAAGAGAAATTGGTAAAAAAAATCCCAAGAGAAAGAAGAGATGGGAGAAGAATTAATGAAAAAAATATAGCTCATGATGAAGGAATTTGAAGGCAAGAAAGGCTCGAAAAGGGTGAAGGTTTATGAGCTTGAACAAAGAATGAAAAAGCTCACATTTGAGATTGAATCGGTCAAGGTGGAGAATGGTACCCTTCGAAGAAGACATAAGACATTTCTAACAAGAACCTAGAGATAAAAATGCAAATGAAGAACCTTGAATCTAAAAAAAATACACCCCTGAAAGAGTTAAAAGAGATCAAGGAGGAATTTGCCAAGAGAATAGGATAGTAGAAGCCAAAATTGATACACGAGACAAGGATTTTAAGATAATGAAAAAGATGGAACTTGAGCACCTAACGGAATTTACAAAAGCCAAGCAAGAAATTGAAGTAAAGACAAAGGAAGTGATTTCAACTCGACAAGAAGCGAGAGTTGATATGAGTCAAGGATTTTCAGGTTCCAATATCAGCAAGCTATATCCGAGCAAATCAATGAGGAGGAAGGCTAAAAAGACAAGGAAGCATCCTCCAGTCCCAAGATCACACCAAAATTGTCATACATTTTGTCCCTCATTTCCATTCCCTTTGACTCTTTTTTTGTTGTTTTTGCATGTCATACTCGTTTGTAATGATTGCAGGCAATTAGGTACAATTTAGACGATTGGATGAAAGATATGGCTTTGTAAGAGAAAAGGCCAAGACTTGATCAAATGTAGTGGCCAACGCATAACCCATGCACTATGAAAGGAAGAAAGAACCAGGGCAATGCACGGGTCATGAACCACACATAAATTGTGCACTAGCAATGCACCATCCGTGTACATTCATGCACTTAAAGAAACCCAAGAGCTGAATAGGGAGCATTGAGGTGCATCAAGTCACTGCACAAGTAATAGCGCTGGTCACAAACCGCACAGCGACCCGCGTAATGTACTAAGCCCGATAGATGAAATCTGAAAATCAGGTCACTACGCGGGTCACTGCACCTATGGACGACACACATATTTAACGCATCAGGAAGTAACATCAGTGAAATCAAGCCATTTTGAAGACACACGAATTATTTATGTTATGACTTGTACGCCTATATCTCCATTCATAACCACTTTCTCTCTCTAGATCTCTTTTCATCTAGAAACCCATTCAATTTATCTTTGACTTATAAGATATTAGATTTCAAGTCTCAAGGAAGGGGAATCATCACTTGGTTTACTTTCACTCTTTTCTCCTATGAATTTTCTTTTATTGAGCATGAGTAGCTAATCATCTGACTAGGGGATTGATGTGATTCTATTGTGGATTTTAGGCCTTGTAATGAATTCTATCTTTTCTAATTAATCTATCAAATATATATCGTTCATTGTTTGTATTGATTTCAAGGATGATTTGTATTGGATTGTACCCTTATTTATTTGCAAATTGTTTTTGAAATTACTTGAGTAGAGAATTGGGCATACCCTTTATTCAATTCTCTTAAGCTCACTTGAATGGAAGGATTGAACAAGAGTACCCTCCTCAAGTGAAATCTGAATAATTAATCTCAATCTCTATCTAATCTCAAATGGGTGGCCAATTATATACCCTCTAGATTGGTTGTTTGTGAGAAATTAAGCATCAACTCTATACCCTCTAGGTTGGTGAGTTTATATAGAGATTAGTCATTTATTTGGTAGATGCACTTTAATGAACAATCACTTGTGGGTGGCCAATACTATAACCTCTAGATTGGAAACCTATATGGGATAGACAAGAAAGTTTATACCCTCTAGATTGGTTACATTAGTTTAATGACCTTTTATGAGAATTCATAAGTGCCCACTGTTTTCATGTTGAATCCATCAATTTCCTAGTTTAATTGCCATATATTTTCATTTCCTAGCTTGTTGCATTTTAAGTAGTTTAGCCTTAGTTAGATTTTAATTAAATTCCATAAAACATTCATTTGCATTTTATTTCTTCTTGCATTTAATTTAGAGGGAAAATTTTGTCACTGAGGTACAATACGATCTCTATGGACGATACCTATACTTGATACTACATTTTTTTTCAATTGTGAGTACAACAATTGGGTTTTCAAATATTGTTTGACAAGTTATTTTCATATACAAAATGGCTCTAGTCATCCTACCTCTAACAAAGACCCACCAACAAGGTATCATTCCTAACTCTATAACCGTGTGCAACAACTACCATAAGATAGGTCACCGTAGACCACTAAGCCATGAATATGCAAGGCAGGGCATGCAAAGAAACTGTAAACATAGAGAGAATTATAGGATGTTAGGAAGGTATGGGTTGAGAAGCTAAGGAATAGGAAGTGACCACCTTGGATTAAAAAAAATTTGATAAGGAAAGACTAGGATGACCAAGTTAGACTCAATGCCAAGGAAAAAGGGAAATGAACTCAACTTGTTTGGGTTGTGAAAAAGAATCAATTTCAAAACTCAGTAAAGCCTCTTTTAGTTAATGACACCCCTAGCACAAATACATAATGTAAAAACTTATTTTATGCATCTTATTTTTATACTTTATTCCGTTCTAAAATTGTGCACTCAATATTTCCTTCATTAGTCTATTATTTCTCATGCCATTTGTGTGTGAAAATGTGCTCGATGCTTGAGAGGAGAGAAATAAATAGGTTTAGGGGTAAAATTTATTATAGGATTTGTTTAATTTGTTTAGTTTGTTTCATTTCAATAAGTTGTGTTTCCATCTTTTGTTTGGCAACTGCAAATATTGAGAAAAATCTAGCTTGTCTGAACTTTTTGATATATTTTATAGTGTGACAAATAATCCAAAGCTTCTGGAGGAAACAAACTTTTTTGCAGCTTGTGTATCAATGCAAGGTTCTTTATCTCCTGGTAGGAAACAATAACAACCTGCATGTCCCGGAGGGACAAGCAGGCCAAAAGTGCTCATTAAAAAGAGCAAGAGCCTTATCTTTATAAGAGATGCTTGCAAGGAGGCAACCCACTTCAGTTTCATTTTCTTAAAGTCACTTTTAAATTTCTGAACTATGGTTTTAAATTTTAGTTTTTATTGCTTCCATTGAATAATGTTGGGATGATTGTGTGGAAGAATATTGTGACGAATGTTGATTTGAGATGATGATTGAACCTAAGGTTCTTATTGATATTCAATACTATTTTACATATTTTATTTTCATATAGCCCAATTCGGTTTTGGGGTTTTGAAATCATGCATATATCTTGTATAGATTTTAAGCTTATAGTACAAAATAGTTTGGGGGTTATTATATCCCAATTCCAACAATTTTGAGTGTTAATTCTTGATGTTAATTAAGATTTACTATTTTTGTGCATGTGCTTCATTTACATATTGTATCAAATTACCTTTTGATGATGGGCCTAATTTTGAGTCCTTTTATTTTTTTTGTTTGGCATTGATTGTGCATGATTAGTTCCTTGGTTTGTTTGAGTCGAGTTAGGTGTTCGCCATTAGGCTGGGCCCTCTAGTCTTTAACATTGAGAATAATGTTGGGTTTTGTTTTAAGGGATTAGACACCTTATTGAGTCATCATTTTATTTGTTTGGAGTCATGTTTAGTCAATTTTGTCCAAATTTTTTGATTTGTCGCTATGGTAACATTTTCAAGCTCTAACTAGCTTGGTTGTGATTCCTTGAGCGTGTGCTTTTGGCAAGTATATAAATGCATTGTGAGCTTGTGTAGCAAATTACTGTCACTCGTGGGTTATACTTGCATTGTCATGGGTTAGTCCCATCTTTCTTGTGCTTTATTTTAAGGGACTCGGTGCTCTTGTGCCTTGTTCTAATAGTACTGACTACCCGTGAGTTTCCAAACACAAGCATAATAAAAGGCGCATTGAGTATTCAATTCTTTCTATTCTTTAAACACTCTTCTCATCATGTGCATCACATGCCATAGGTCATACATTTCATACATGTTATGGATTGATTGATAAATGCATTCATTCCCTTGATAGACTAATTGTGGATATGATTTTAGGCAATGTGTGTGCAATGAACCACATAAATTGGCCTAAACACGTTATTCTCTTATCCCTTATGTGTGCTTCAAAGCCATTTTGCCACCAAACACTTATCTTTCATTTGGAACCAAGATAAACCATATAGCCATAGCCAAACACAAGCCTACCCTATATTGTCAATCATGTAGGGTGTGTGTGTGATATGTGAAGTGATTAAAAGATGAGAGCTTTAATGTTGAATAACATGTACATAGGCAATTATTTGCATTATGTATGAAATGGCTCAACATGTAAAAGTTCCCAATTTTGCACTTAAGGGCCAAATTGTAAGAATGTTATATGATGTTGTGTAAAAAGAAAAGCAAACAAAAGAAAAATAAAAAAGAAAGAAAAAGGCATAGTAAAAAGAAAAGAGCCTAATGATATAAATGTTAAGTACTCACAATATAGAGTACAATTATGAAGCACAAATGTGTTTATATAAGCAAATGCCTAGTTGCTAAAGTGTGATCAATGTATAATGGTTCTTTGTATGTGGTGTGTGAGTAAGGATAAACATGATTGGTGATCTTTGAACTCAAATTTTCCTATTTCTTTGTTCACCACATCTAACCCCATGGCCAGTTACAACCAAAGGGAAAGTCCTATTAGATCATGATATGTCTTGATTGGGAATATTCGTTGATACTTGATCTTCCATGTTCATGGAATAGTGAATCATTCCTAGGCTAGTTCACAAACATTATCAGTTTCTAGATGAACATTGTATGCAATGCAATAGAATTCTATGAATAAATTCCATCTTTGCATACTTTGAATCAGTGTGAACTCAGGACTTTGAGCGGTAAAAACAGAGTGAAGCCAGGTAAGGAGTAGAGTCAAAGCAAATTATACTCAAGGTGTGGGAGCAAGTAGTTCTCGTTATGAGAGAACTCTTAGGAGTGGGATTCGTGATAGTGCGAGTTTACCTCAAGTGCCTTCGAGTTGTTTTAGATTACTTTGCATATGTCTACTTCTCCTTATCACACAACCTTCCATCTCATCACCGATTGGACATATGTCTTATTGAATTATTTGTTTGTCATCTAAGAGAGTTTTAGATCGAGTCAATTTTGTCTATTTCTATTTGTGTTATTCTAAGGTTTGCTCGAGGTTGAGTGAGGGTATTTGATCGTGCCAAAATTGTTATATATTTTTACCCTCAATTCCATTTCCTTTGTCTCGTTTTTGTCTGTTTTTACATGTCTCATGGTTTTTTCATATGTTTGCAGACAATTAGGTACATTTTGGAGAAAGAATGGAAAACGTGGAGTTATGTAGAAAACAGACCAGAATCGATGAAGTAATGAAATGTTAGTGCACTAGTATTGCGCGGGTCCTTACCCGCGCACTACTCACACACCAAGAGAAGTAATCTGAAGGCTAGCAACTACGTGGGTACCACCCACGCACTACTAGTGCACACTGTGCATTTGAACAAACCAGAGAGGCAGAACATGGGCATCAAGTCCTTGCGCTGGTCTCCACCAACGTACAACCCGTACATTTCATCAAATTCGAGAGATGGAAATCATGTGTAACAAGTCGTTGCACGGGTATTACATGAGTCTCTACTCAAACCTACTCATTTCGCATGTCAGAATTACTACATCCGCATTTCAGACCTATTTTTGGGAATCCTATTTAAGGATTCATGTGTGAAATCAGCCACATGACCACACACCATTCACAACACATTTTTTTTCTCTAGATCTAGAAATCATCTTCTCTCTGAAATCCATTTAAACCTTACATCACCTTCATCATCTACTCAATAAAATGAAATAAGGAGATCAATTTGTAGCTTAAAGAATGAGTATTCTTCTATTCTCTCCTTTTTGCTTTATTCTATTAATAGACATGAGTAGCTAAACCCACTTTAGAAGTTGATGTAATTAATTCATGAATTGTGGGATATCCACCTTTTGATTTGGTCAATACAGTTCCATTCATTGAGTTTAACTGTGCTTAATCATCTCTTGAATTTAGTAGGCATTCAAACTGTTGGTTCTTGTAGATTGATTGAAATTATTTGAATAAGTGTGCTTTAATTATAATCTTTGCGAAGTGGGTACACATTCCAACTCCCATATCACTTTGTGGTTGATTTTCGCCTTTAAACACTCAATACTCACTTTGGTTTGGGTAGGCATTCCAACCCCTAATTCATTGTAGAGGTTGAGTTGTGGTGTCTTTACGAGCCAAGTAGGCATTCCAATCTTGGTTTACATTAGGTACCAATAAATATTTTAAACCATACACACATTACGTGTTAAATCTGTTGGGATAATGATCGATAGCAAGAGGGTAACAATGTATTTGATAATCATTTCATATTAATAAAAGTGATTTCTTGTTTAACAAATCTTATTGCATTTATAGTTTAATTATTAAAATTGTCAAAAGTAAATAATCATAAGGTCAAAAGACTATGACAAAATAAGAATTGTTCGTATATCTGGTTATGTATGAGGTAGACACTATTCTTTATTTAGTCTTGAAAAGTATTCACAACTTAAGATAAAGGTTGGGCGCCTTTATCTTGTCAAAGTTATAGATTCTTTTGCTAGCATTTGAGTGGGATCAAATGTGTTATGATGAGTCTAAAATCATCAAAGTGTGTTGTCTTTGGGAAAAAGAATCTAGTCAACTGGGTGCATCGAATAGGATCACAGTGAAATACTTTATCCCGAACCGTCAATGGATAAAAGTTTTCACTTGATGACAATCAGAGAGTCTATCTCAATCCTTAGATAAATGATTGACTTATGGTTGCAAGTGTTATCATTTCAGCAATCAATGAGTACGATTATATAGCATAGTCTTGTTAGGATTATGCTCGATAGCAAGAGTGTAATATTGTAATTAACAATCTTTTCATATTAATAAAGTGATTTCTAGTTTAACAAATCTTGTAGCATTTATAGTTTAATAATTATAATTGTCAAAAGTAAATAATCATAAGGTCAAAAGACTATGAAAAAAGAAGAATTGTTCATACATCTAGATATGTATGAGGTAGACACAATTCTTTAGTTAGTCTTGAATAATATTCACAACTTAAGATAAAAGGTTGGGCACCTTTGTCTTGTCAAAGTTGTAGATTCTTTTGCTTGCATTTGAGTGGGATCAAATGTGTTATGATGAGTCTAAAATCATCAAAGTGTGGTGTATTTGGGCAAAAGAATCTAGTGCACTGGGTGCATTGAATAGGATCAAAATGAAATACTTTATCTAGAACCATCAATGGATAAAAGTTTTCATTTGAAGACAATCGAAGAGTCTATCTCAATCCTGAGATAAATGATGGACTTATGGTTGGAAGTGTTATCATTTGAGCTATCAATGAGTACGATTATATAGAATAGTCTATTCTCGACAGTTTGGTGGTATTCATTTGTTAATCGATAGAGAACTTCATTTATAGATATGGACATCGTGGCTCTATTTATTGAATGAGAGTAGAATACCATCATATGGATGTTTTGAGGTATTGGATATTAAATCTTAACGTTAAGTTTTCAATAGTGTCTATTGAAACATGGCTTTTGGACAAGTCAAAATATCTGTAAGTTCCTCGGTTTTGATTGGCTCATTTCGTTGACAACCACATTTGGGGTTTAATGTTAAGGGCGGTTAGGTCATCACTGCTCAAGTGCTCTTTCAAGCTTCATAGGTAAAATCATTTGCTTAACCTTCGATGAAGAGATTTAGTGCACACACTTACTCTTATGCATGTTTTTGATCACTTTGCATTTGTGCTTAATTGTCTTGTTGTGTGCCTAATTTTGTTATTTCTTGCTTGATTAAATTGATTGCATCTTGTGATTAAAATGCAATGTCATGTTAGGCACTAGGATGCAATCCCACCTCTTTTCTCTTGCATAATTTTTGTATGAGTGTGAAGGAAGTGAGCGGTGCGCTACTCGAGTAGCGCCTTCACCAGCGCCAACACCAACGCAGCTTTCTAGTAGTCTGTCGCTGGTGGTGCACTGGTCGTCATGCGCACCACACCAGTGCTTCTTGTCCAGTGGTTTATCGCTGGTTGTACGCCACTACTATGCGCTACTCCACTAGCGCCCAACACAAAATTAGGCTATGTGCTGGTGGTGCGCTACTCGACCAATGCCACCACTAGCGTACAATGCAATTTTCTGGGCGTTTTTGTCAAAACGACATAGTTTCATTTAGGGCTCATATTTATGTATCATCTTCTCCTTCATTCGAGCTTATGAGCCAGAAGTCAAATCTTTGAGAGGGAAAGTAACTCCTAGAGAACTCATCTTGGCTCATCCAACCATCAATCCATGAGCATCTAACATCTTATTACATCTTCCAAGCATGGATTCTTCTTGTTTTCAATGACTAGGTAATCTCTTCATGACCTACAATTAATTGTTTGATTACTAGGCTATGTTTACTTAGAAATAGCATTAATTACTCATTGATTATATGCTTTTAAGTTTTGTTGCATTTATAACATGCTTGAGTAGTTGTTCGTTGGTTGAGATGTATGCTTTCATGATAGCTAGCATTTAGGATTATTTTACCCTTCTAGCTAATTCTTTTTGCCTTTGCATTTAAAACATTGATATCTAGGATTTGTTTTAATTGTCATTATTAATCCTAGATAAGCATGAATGTCTTGACCTAGAATTTTTGCATATTGAATATTCTTGCATATTCACTTAGGTTGTTTTTGACTGTTCATTGAGGTTAAGTCTTGTGTTTTAGTGGTTAGTGCACAAGCAAATAGATCAAGAATCACTATTAAGGCCCGTTGGGTAGAGTAAAAGGGTTAGTAACTGGGTATATTAAAAGGGTTAGTAACTAGAGGGTGTGACAGAAGGTCAGCCTAGGTTGTAAACTTTCATTCAATAGTGGATTTGAGGATCTAGTGTGGTGCACATATTAGCCCGTGGTGTTTTCCTATTGGAGGGTTTCCACATAAATATTGTGTGTTGTTATTGTTTTAAGCATAATTGATTTTATTGAATGCTTGTTTATTCGGGGAAATTTGTGTTAATGTTAATTAATCAAAAAATCGGTAATTGATTCGATTAAAACCTATTCACCCCCCTCTAGGTTATAGACACACGTTTTTAGGAAACTTTCAATTGGTATCAGAGCCGGTGCCTAGATATACTTAGGTGATCCTTGCTCTGTGTGTGTCTTGCTTGGTGCATTTTGATTGTTTCATTTTGCTTGGTTGTTTTTGCATTTTATTTGCATCTCATTTATAACCCAAACACTATGAGTGAGCCTGGGATGAGCAAAGAGGGAGCTTAAAGCTTAAGACCACCTTTGCTTAATGGTGATAATTACGCCTCATGGAAAGGCAAGATGAAAGCTTATATTTTCCAAATAGATGACCGAGCATGGATGGCAATTGAAGATGGCTACACTTCTCCAATAATGACCACAGACGAAGGAGATGAGGTTCCAAAGTCTAAGTCTAAATGGAGCACACAAGAATTTAAAGCTTCTAAGTGAAACAACAAGGCAATGCATGCCATCTTATGTGCCATGGATGACAATCAATACAAGTTGGTTCAAAATACTGGGCATGCAAAGGAGGCTTGGGAGATTCTACAAATGGCTCATGAGGGAACCGACTTTAAGCTTCAAGTCCTTCAAATGCAATTTGAGACAATTCAGAGGGAAGAGGACGAGTGCTTTAATGACTTCCAAGTGAAGTTGATGGACATCGTAAATCAAATCCATCAACTAGGTGACACACATTAGGATAAAAGATCAAGCAAAAGATCATGATGTCACTCCCCAAGAGATTCGAGTCCAAGGTGACGGCACTGGAAAAAAAAAGCAACTACAAGACTATGAAGCCGAGTGAAGTGATTGGAAGGCTTCTAGCCCATGATTCTAGGTGGACCTCTACACCTACATCTCCTAAGATGAAAAAGAACATAGCTTTGAAGACATCCAAAGTAAAGATGGAGGAGGATGACTCAGATGAGGAGATGGCTCTTATGGTGAAGAAATTCAAGAAGTTTATGAAACTTCATAAGAATGACTCAAAGAAGAAGATTGAGCCAAGGCAAGAGAAGCCTACTAAAAAAGGCATTCAATGCTATGAATGTAGTGGGTTTGGTCATATAGCCACCGAGTGTGCTAATTTGAAGAAGAAGAAGAAGAAGAAGAAGAAGAAGAAGAAGAAAGGAAAAGTGGTGGTTGCCTCATCAAGTGAGCGTGGAAGTGAAGAAGATTCCTCAAGTGATGAAGATTTTATTCTTAACTACACGGCTTTTGGATCCTCCTTTGTGGAAGATGTAGAAAAAGGCAACAAAGCCTTAAGTAGTGACCTTGAAAAAGAAGTAGATGAAAAAGTAGCTAAGAGAGTGATAAGTGAAGCTACTTATGTTGATGAGGCCATCATGGCAACAAGTGACACTAGTGATGACTCTACTGATAAGAGTCCTTCATCTCACTCTACAAATGGAAATGTAGATAGTATAAACCTTGAATCGTTCATTGAGCATTTTCAAAGCTCAAGGTTGAATATGAAAATAGAGGTTCAGAAGCTAAACGAAGAGAACCTCAAGCTCTCAACGGAAGTGACTCACTTAAGTGAGAAAGTGAAGAATGGAAGAAAAGGGGAAGAAAGCTTGAAGGAGAAGCTTAGAGAAGTTAGAGAGTTGATTGATAAGATGACTTCAAGTACGAAGAAGCTTGACCATATGTTGGGTGTCAGCAAGAAGCCAAGTGATAAGAGAGTTCTAAGGTTTGAATATGACAAGGAGACCTCAACTTTTAGCAATATGATATTTGTCAAGAGCTTGGACTTCAAAGAACCTCTTCTTCCACTTTATCCTAAGAAGAAAATTGAACTTGTGGAGTGTTTTAGAAATTTTCAAGTCAAGATGGCACCAATAAGTCAAGCTCAAGCTCAACCCATGAGAGCACTTCAAGGAACTATTCCTTAAACTAAATGCCATCAAGCCAAGAAGCATTTCCTGCATGCTTAACAAAGGAAGCAATCTTTTCCAACTCAACAACAAGGGAGAAGAGAATCAATACCACACCAAATGAAAGCACAAAGAAATGGGAAAGCATCTTTGTCCTCACAAAGGAATGGTATGATCCCTCATTTTATTCCTTCATGTCATTTTTATGGTGTTGATGGTCATATTAGACCAAATTGTTTCAAGTACATTAACATGTGTAGAACTAAGAGCATGATTGAAATAAAAAGGGGTAGAGCCAATATGCATGTGCTTAGGAAATCTAGTGTTAATTATCCTAGGAGTAATATGATGATCTTGACCAATAGGAATGACAATGTGCCGCCTAAGTGGATTAGAAAGGATGAACCCACATGCCATTGTGCTAAGGTTTCACCCATAGGCTCAACTAGGTCAAATGGACTTGGTAAGTCTATAGGGACCCATATCCCCTCTTGACTTGTTTTGATTGACCCCATAATGCATTGTGCTCATTGATAATATTTATGCTTCTTTATTAATTGCTTGAGATGATTTGTTGTACATATTTTTTAATAAGTGTGCAACTTTGCTTTACATGAAATCCATGTCTTATTTATGACCAAACATGCATTTTTCGAATAGGAGAATTGACTGGGAAGTACATTTTGAATGACCTAGAATTTATCTCTATGACATGCTTTAAAGTAATACGCATGATGACATTATTGAATGCTCTAAAATGAATGCAAACATGTGTGTGAAAGCAATTATGAGACTTCAATCAATAAGGATCTTGTATCCATTTCAAGGAATTTACAATCCAAAAGTCTCTCTCCCTTTACTTGTTGAACAAGGCTACAATCATACGGGCATTCCACACAAAAAAATTGAAAAGGGCATAATAGTCGCTCATGTCTTGTTTTGCTCGCAAAGTTTGATATAGTTGTTCTTAAAATGAATTTATTTTACAGTCTATATCTTGCTTACTCCATAACAAAGGGTGAAATTGGTTTGAATTCTCTTGGAAACCCTTGTCATTTTGCTTTCCCAAATACCATGTTTTGATCTTTAATACAACTTGTCTTGTATGCAACACATTTTTTTTATAAAACTCCTTGATTCACTCTTCTTAATTAAGTTGCATAAATTTGGTTATATGATTATTCATATGTCTTGTGCCATAAGCTCTCCTTGCTATTGCCTTCTTAACGGGATACTCCTTTGTCTATCTCATGACAAAAAGAGGGAGTAGTATGGATTTAGGGGGAGTTAAGAGTGGCATGATTTAAGGGGGAGTTGAGAGTTGCATATGAGGGGAGTTTGATTCGTTGAGGGGGAGTTAACCTATTTAGGGGGAGCATTTGCATTTGCATTGTTGATGCATGTTGCTTGTTTCTATTGTATGCAAATTGCTCTTGTTTTTATGTCTTTGATCACCTCACATACACTTGCCTTGGAAAGTGTAGTTATTTTGTTTTGTATGGATGTTGATTCTACAAGAGATGGATGACTTGAAGATCTAGTTTATTAGGCATCTCTTTGTAATATGGAAAAACTTTGTTGACCCCTGTTTATTTTTGCTTTTTTTTGTGAGGTTGAATTGTGAGCGGTGGTTTTGTCACGAAATAGCCAAAAATGGAGATTGTAAGTTCCTCGGTTTTGATTGGCTCATTTTGTTGACAACCACATTTGGGGTTTAATGTGTAAGGGTGCTTAGGTCATCATTGCTCAAGTACTCTTTCAAGCTTCAAACTTAAAATCACTTGCTTAACCTTCGGTGAAGAGATTTACTGCACACACTCACTCTCATGCATGTTTTTTATCACTTTGCATTGTGCTTAATTGTCTTGGTGTGTGCCTAATTTTGTTATTTCTTGCTTGATTAAATTGATTGTATCTTGTGATTAAAATGCCATGTCATGTTAGGCATTATGATGCATTCCCTTCACCTCTTTTCTCTTGCATAATTTGTGTATGAGTGTGAAGGAAGTGAGCGGTGCGCTACTCGAGTAGCACCTTCACCAGCGCCAACACCAGCGCAGCTTTCATGTGGTCTGTCGTTGGTGGTTCACTGGTCGTCATGCGCACCACACCAGTGCTTCTTATCCAGTGGTTTGTCGCTGGTTGTGTGCCACTGCCCTACGCTACTCCACTACATCCACTACATCCCAGTATAAAAATTAGGTTGTGCGCTGGTGGTGCACTACTCGACCAGTGCCACCACTAGTACACAATGCAATTTTCTGGGCATTTTTGTCAAAACGACATAGTTTCATTTAGGGCTCATATTTATGTATCATCTTTTCCTTCATTTGAGCTTATAAGCCAAAAACCACATCTTTGAGAGGGAAAGTAACTCCTAGAGACAGAGAGCTTCCATGAACTCATCTTGGCTCATCCAACCATCAATCCATGAGCATCTAACATCTTCTTGCATCTTCCAAGCATGGATTCTTCTTGTTTTCATTGACTAGGTAATCTCTACATGACCTAGAATTAATTGTTTCATTACTAGGCTATGTTTACCTAGAAATAGCATTAATTACTCATTGATTGTATGCTTTTAAGTTTTATTGCATTTATAACATGCTTGAGTAGTTGTTTGTAGGTTGAGATGTATGCATTCATGACAGCTAACATTTAGGACTATTTTACCCTTCTAGCTAATTCTTCTTGCCTTTGCATTTAGAACATTGATATCTAGGATTCTTTAATTGTCATTATTAATCCTAGATAAGCATGAATGTCTTGACCTAGAATTTTTGCATATTGAATATTCTTGCATATTCACTTAGGTTGTGTTTGACTCTTCATTGAGGTTAAGTCTTGTAATTAAGTGGTTAGTGCAAAAGCAAATAGATCAAGAATCACTATTAAGGCCTGTTGGGTAGAGTTGTGACAGGAGGTCAACCTAGGTTATAAACTTTCATTCAGTAGTGGATTTGAGGATCTAGTGCGGTGCACATATCAACCAGTGGTTTTTTTCCAGTTGGAGGGTTTCCACGTAAATATTGTATGTTGTTTTTGTTTTAAGCATAATTAACTTTATTGAATGCTTGTTTATTTGGGGAAATTTGTGTTAATGTTTATAAATCGAAAAATCGGTAATTGATTCGATTAAAACCTATTCACCCCCCCCTCTAGGTTATAGACACACATGTTTTTAGTGAACTTTCAATATCTAAGTTGAAAATGTGGCCAGATGAGTAAATTAACTTGGAGAGATATGGGCGGTCTATGAGCTCTTGGCGATTACTAGTATTCTTCACGAAGATACACTTTCTCCAATAAGGTTGTCTAGGGTATGAATGTGTAACATCAACTTATTCCATCTTTATTTAAGAGTTCAATTTTAGTTTTTTAGTGGAATGGACTAAAATTAAATAGATCGGACCTAAGTGAATCATTTTTTGATTGTGATTAGGTTGTGTCTATTGGAGCTTAAATTTAGATAGCCCGCCAAGATCCCCAATCCACTAGAACTTGTATGGATCACTTGATATATTCTACCGGACCAAATTAGGGGTCCATCTCGAATTGTAATAAGGCATGAGAACTTGTTTCTATTTATAAGAATAGGTCTAGTTCACATGTGGACTTTTTATTAAGGTCCAATGGATTTAATAACATAGAAAAATAATATATGACCCATATATGTGTATGGGCGGCAAGGCAATTTAGAATAGCTTAAATATGTTAATTTTATTTTATTATTTAATTAAATGGAAATTAATTAATTTCTTGATTAATTAATTATTTAATCAAAAGTCAAAAACTTTTTCCTAGTAGGAGATGGTCTCCTAAAATTATACTATTGTTAGTAGTATAATTATTATTAAAGACTATATTTGATAAGTAGATAAATAAAATGAATTATTTATCTAATCAAATTAGGAAGTCTTTAATATAGTTACAAAACACACTATTGAGTTGGATTAGGAGTCTTGGTGTAGGATAGAATACCTTTTTGGAAAAGGATTCTTAACCACCAAGTAATTCTACATAGGGAAAGGATTCTTAACAACAAAGTAAATCCTTCTTAGGAAAATAATTGATTTTCCTAATACTTATCCTATTAATTTTGGCCAGCTATGTATATATAAAATGATGGTAGAATTTCTTTTAGATAAGGATTCTTAACTACCAAATAAATCCACCTAAGGAAAGGATTCTTGCCAACCAAGTAAATCCATGTTAGGAGAGGATTCTTGCTAGGCAATTTTTAAGAGAGAATTTGGCATAGCAAGAAGAATTTTGAGGGAGAAAAATTTAGTTTTTGCTCTAGACAAAATTTGATCAGCTCATAGATAAAGGGTGTGGAATTCAGCCAAGGAAAAAAGAGAAAAAGAGAACGTTTTTGTTTTCTATAGTACACTAGTATCGTTTACATCAAAAGGGTTTTGTGTACAACATCGAATCAAGGTTCACGCGAGTTTCAATCAAATTGATTGATAATTCACAAGTGACCGGACGTTCTTGATTTTTCGCTTGGAGGATATTTGTAACTAACAAAGAAAAGATTTTGTTTTGTCTCCATCCTCAGGTATACAATTTAAAGAAAGGGAGCTCACACTCCTAGGTTATTCACGTTCGTGATTGGATTGGAAGATCTTGCAGAATCAATTCGGCGCTTGTTCAATCGTCACGAGAAAAAGGTACAATACTTTTATATATGTCAATTAATCTAGGGTTAAGGTTCTCGTTGAATAAAAGGGAAAAAATTTTATTTATACGGAAACCCTAATTTTTGTTTTTCTCACGCTTCCGTTGCGTTTTGAACCCGTTTTTTCCCTACAATTGGTATCAGAGCTTGGTTGTACCCTTGATTAATTGATGTATGTGTTCGTGAGTCTTTTTCTTTTTATTGCATATATGCATGTTTTAGAAAGAGATGGCACTCTAGGTATTCGTATATATATTTACATTGGAATGTATGGATATATATATGTTTTATATGTGGTTTGTTATTACTCAATTTTGGTCCTAGAATTTCAATGTTTTTTTTTTTGGATTGTAACAAGAAGGGTGATCTATCATCACCATAATTTTCTTATTGGTAGTTACTAAGTTTTTTTTTTTTGTTGTAATAAAAAAAAACTGCACTACTGTAATTAAAAAAAAAATACAGTATTTTTTTTAATTCTTCTGTAATACATTCAAGTATCGAAGACTCGAAGGTTTGATGAATTGGAAGCAGCCGAAACAAGTTTGAGACCGTGTGAGCATTAGCAACGAACGTGCGTGCGATGAGCGCGTAGCCACGTTTTTTATGGCATGGGCTGCGCTCGGCAGCCCTTTGGTAGCCGTGGGCTGCGCAAGGCAGCCCTTTATGGGTCTGTGGCATGCGCACGCCCATGGGTAAGGGCGAAAGGTGCGCATGCCCATGGGAGGTAGCTGAGGGAGTCCGAACGACGAAGGTCGCGTGAAGACTTGTTCGCCAAGAAAGGAGTTCTTGTATTCCAAGATATGTGTAATTTACTTGTTTTTCTAGGATGGACCAAAATTGTAGCTATTTATATTTTTGTAAATATTGCAATGTTTGTCATTGTTTGATAACATGTAATATAGAATAGAAGTGCTACTCATATATCTCTTTTGGTATGAACATGCATTGAATGGTTTAAGTATCTAAATTGTCATCTAGATAACTTGGTAAATCATTCAATTCGATCACACGCCTTAAACAATTGAATGGGAGAAGGTGTTTTGGAACACCTACGGCCTCCAAGTTTAGTTGAGCTTTATGGTTCGTGAATAACCTCCAAAGAGGTATTCAAGAATGGAATTTAGCAAGATACTTCCTTACAAGGATAGACTAAACAATTAGCCAAAATGATATTTACTCCCAAAGGAGGGATATTCATGAGGGATTATATTGAAGGTCGATAACTTGGTAACACACTCAATGTAATTTTATTAATATCCTCCCAAGAGTTCTTGTTAATAAAATTGCAAGGCTATATAGAAAATGTTGGTTGTTATGTTAAAAATTAGGTGGGACCTAGTCCAACTAGTAAATGGTGCGTACTCCCAAAGGAGGTGTGACATTTATGGGCGTTGGATCACCGTTGAATTTTTATGATTGAATTATTTTATTTAATTCAAGATAAATATTCAAAAGTGCTATATCATGATTGTTTACTTATATTATTTTTGTTATTAAAAAGAAATCAAGACCCCAGCCCTAATCAATATCCTAAAAGATAATACTTTAACTGAAGATAATTATGTCACATGGAAAAAGGAATACTGGGTTGTTGTTGCAAGTTGACAAGTATAAGTTTATTCTGTATATTTCTTAACCACCAAACTAATGAATCTACTCAGGAGCAAAGAGATGAGTATCAGTAGTGGAAGTCTTTAGATGAGATGGCTAAATGTACGTTACATTATGGCCATAATCTCCAACGTGTTGCAACAACAATATGAAGGAATGGAGACTGCTACCGATATTATGATATCTCTAGATAGGGATTCATATGGTTGGTAAAGTTGCTACTGTTAGTACCCGTTAAAAGGTCAAGAAACAACAGAGGAAAAATCAACTTGGGTCTTCTTATAAGGAAACCAACAAATTAATTAAGATCAAACGGAAGTGTTTCCTTTGTGGTTAAAAGGGTTAAAGGAATAGACTAAATAAGAATGAATTCTACTTGCATTTTGGCAATGGAACGTTGGTCTCTACTAGTGTAGTGGGAGATATTAGAATCAATTTAGATTCTAGTAGGAATTTAGATTTAATAAACGTTTATAATATACCTCAATTCAAGAGGAATTTAATTTCAGTTTCTTGTTTAAATAACTTTGGTTATTCGGTTACTTTTAATAAAGCGTTTATTATTTGGAAGAATGAAAAAATTATTTGCAAAGGTACATTGGAAAACGGTTTATTCTATTTGCATGGAAATATCTCTCACTTATTAGATACGGAATCAACGGAACCTAATCATAAAAGAGTAAAATTATCAAAAGATGAAACCTACCTATAGCATTTGCGCTTAGGTCATATTAATCTTAATAGGATTAAAAGATTTGTAAGTGATGGACCTCTAAGTGACTTTAAGGTTGATGATCTACCAACTTGTGAATCTTTTTTGGAAGGTAAAATGACCAAAAGGTCATTTACGACCAAAGGCGTAAGAGCCATCGAATGTTTAGGATTGACACACACTAATGTGTGTGGACCTATGAGCCTTCAAGCTAGAGGTGGATATGAGTACTTCATCACTTTCAAGGATGATCACTCAAGATTTGGCTATGTATATCTCATGGGACATAAGTCGGATGCTTTTAATATGTTCAAAGCATTTAAAACTGAAGTAGAAAATCAGCTTGAGAAACGTATAAAAATCTTGAGGTCTTATCGTGGTGGAGAATATCTCTTTGGTGAGTTTCAGCAATATCTTATTGATAATGGGATAATTTCTCAGTTTTCTGCACCGGGCATACCTCAACAAAATGGGGTGGCAGAAAGGAGAAATAGAACTCTTTTTGACATGGTTAGGTCTATGTTGAGTTATTCAACGCTCCATAGTTCTTTTTGGGGATATGTTTTACAAACTGCCATGCATATTCTAAACGATGTACCATCTAAGTCGGTTCCTAAAACACTGTATGAGTTGTGGACAGGGCTAAAGCCTAGTTTGCAACACTTAAGGATATTAGGATGTCCTGCGCACGTGTTAAAATGAAAGACAGAAAAGATGAAGTCCCGTTCTGAAACATGCATATTTGTAGGGTATCCAAAAGGAACAAAAGGATATTATTTTTATAGTCCTTCAGATCTTAAATTATTTGTTTCGAAAAATGCTAAATTTCTAGAAGATGACTATATATATAATTTTGTGCCTAAAAATAGAATTGTCCTAAATGAGCTTTTAAGAGATACAATTCCACAAGAGGTTTCACAACCAAGCCCAATTGTAAGTTTCGTACCAATACAAGATCAATAATCTACCATAAGTCATCGTAGTGGGAGGATTATTAGACAACCAGAGAGATACATCGATCTAGAAGAATCTATAGAGAATCTTCTGGACGACGATGATCCCTATACGTACAAGGAAGCAATGGAAGATGTTGATTGTCGCCATTGGCAAAAGGCAATGCAATCCGAAGTTGAATATATGTTCAAAAATAAAGTCTGGTCTCCTGTAGACTTGCCTAAAGGGATAAAACCCATCGGGTGCAAGTGGGTATAAAAGAGGAAAAGAGGAATGGATGGTAAGGTGGAATCCTTTAAAGCTAGATTGGTAGCTAAAGGTTATACACAGAAGGAAGGTATCGATTATGAAGAAACCTTCTCTCCTATGGCCATGCTTAAATCCATTAGGATACTCTTATCCATTGGGGTATCTCTAGACCTAGAGATTTGGCAAATAGACGTCAAGACAACTTTCCATAATGGAAGTCTTGACGAAAGCATCTACATCATGCAACCAGAAGGATTCATTGAAAATGGCCAAGAGGAAAGGGTATGCAAGTTGCAAAGATCCATATATGGATTGAAACAAGCATCTAGATCCTGGAACATAAGGTTCGATCAAGTCGTAAAAAGTTTTGGATTTATTCAAAACCTTGATGAACCTTGTGTATACAAAAGGATTAAAGATGACAAGTTGGTTTTCCTAGTTCTTTACGTTGATGATATCCTACTCATCGGAAATGATGTAGGTGTATTGACATCAATAAAAGTATGGTTAGCAAAACAATTTGATATGAAGGACTTAGGAGAAGTAGATTATATTCTTGGTATCCAAGTAATAAGGGATAGAAAGAATAGAACGATTGCATTATCCCAAGCTTTATACATAGATAAAAACTTGTCTAGGTTTTCCATGCAAGATTCCAAGAAAGGTATACTACCTTTCAGACATGGAATCAAACTTTCTAAGAAACATGTTCCTAAGAATGAGCATGAAGAGCAATTCATGAGTAGGATTCCATATGCTTCGATAGTAGGAAGTCTCATGTATGCAATGCTCTGTAATAGACCAGATATCTATACTAGCATTTAAGTAGGATCAAATGTGTTATGATGAGTCTAAAATCATCAAAGTGTGTTGTCTTTGGGAAAAAGAATCTAGTGCACTGGGTGCATCGAATAGGATCACAGTGAAATACTTTATCTCGAACCGTCAATGGATAAAAGTTTTCACTTGATAACAATAAGAGAGTCTATCTCAATCCTGAGATAAATGATGGACTTATGGTTGCAAGTTTATCATTTCAGCTATCAATGAGTACGATTATATAGCATAGTCTTGTTAGGATTATGCTCGATAGCAAGAGTGTAATATTGTAATTAACAATTTTTTTATATTAATAAAGTGATTTCTAGTTTAACAAATCTTATAGCATTTATAGTTTTATAATTATAATTGTCAAAAGTAAATAATCATAAGGTCAAAAGACTATGAGAAAAAAAGAATTGTCCATACATCTAGATATGTATGAGGTAGACACAATTCTTTAGTAAGTCTTGAATAATATTCACAACTTAAGATAAAAGGTTGAGCACCTTTATCTTGTCAAAGTTGTAGATTCTTTTGCTAGCATTTGAGTGGGATCAAATGTGTTATGATGAGTCTGAAATCATCAAAGTGTGGTGTCTTTGGGCAAAAGAATCTAGTGCACTGTGTGCATTGAATAGGATCAAAATGAAATACTTTATCTAGAATCCTCAATGGATAAAAGTTTTCATTTGAAGACAATAAGAGAGTCTATCTAAATCCTGAGATAAATGATGGACTTATGGTTGCAAGTGTTATCATTTGAGCTATCAATGAGTACGATTATACAGCATAGTCTTTTCTCGACAGTTTGGTGGTATTCATTTGTTAATCGATAGAGGACTTCATTTATAGATATGGACATCGTGGCTCCATTTATTGAATAAGAGTAGAATACTATCATATGGATGTTTTGAGGTACTGGATATTAAATCTTAACGTTAAGTTTTCAATAGTGTCTATTGAAACATGGCTTCTGGACAAGTCAAAATATCCAAGTTCAAAATGTGGTCATATGAGTAAATATGGTAACTTGGAGAGATATAATCGGTCTATGATCTCTTGGCGATTACTGGTATTTATCACGAGGATATACTTTCTCCAATAAGGTTGTCTTGGGTACGAATGAGTAACATCAACTTATTTTATCTTTATTTAAGAGTTCAATTTTAGTTTTTTAGTGGAATGAACTAAAATTAAATAGATCGGACCTAAGTGAATCATTTGTTGATTGTGATTGGGTTGTGTCTATTGGAGCTTAAATTTAGATAGCCCGCCAAGATCCCCAATCCACACGAACTTGTATGGATCACTTGATATATTCTACCGGACCAATTTAGGGGTCTATCTAGAATTGTAATAAGGCATGAGAATTTGTTTCTTTTTATAAGAATAGGTCTAGTTCACATGTGGACTTTTTATTAAGGTCCAATGGATTTAATAAAATAAGAAAAATAATATATGACCCATATATGTGGTATGGGCGGCAAGGCTATTTAGAATAGCTTAAATATATTGTTTTATTTTATTATTCAATTAAATGGAAATTAATTAATTTGTTGATTAATTAATTATTTAATTAAAAGTCAAAAACTTTTTCCTAGTAGAAAATGGTCTCCTAAAATTATACTATTGTTGGTAGTATAATTACTATTAAAGACTATATTTGATAAGTAGATAAATAAAAGGAATTATTTATCTAATCAAATTATGACGTCTTTAATATGGTTACTAACACACTATTGAGTTGGATTAGGAGTCTTGGTGTATGATAGAATTCCTTTTTTGAAAAGGATTCTTAACAACCAAGGATTCTTAACAACCAAGGACTCATAGGAAAAGAATTAAGTTTCCTAATACTTATCCTATAAATTTCGGACAGCTATGCATATATAAGATGAGGCTAGAATTTATTTTAGATAAGGATTCTTAACTACGAAATAAATCTACCTAAGGAAAGGATTCTTGCCAACCAAGTAAATTATTCTTATGAGAGGATTAATCATCCTATATATTTGTGTTTGAAATTCGGCCAGCCCATAAGAATTCTATGATGAAAATTTTGGCCATGCTAGGTAATTTTGAAGAGAGAATTTGGCATAGCAAGAGACAATTTTGAGGGAGAAAAATTTGGTATTTGCTCTAGATAAGATTCGATCAACTCATAGATAAAGGTTGTGGAATTTGGCCAAGGAGAAAAGAGAAAAAGAGAACGTTTTTGTTGTCTATAGTACAATAGTATCCTTTACATCAAAGAGGTTTTGTGTACAACATCGAATCAAGGTTCACGCGAGTTTCAATCAAATTGATTGATAATTCACAAGTGGCCGGACGTTCTTGATTTTTCTCTTAGAGGATATTTGTAATTAACAAAGAAAAGATTTTGTTTTGTCTCCATCCTCAAGTATACAATTTAAAGAAAAGGAGCCCACACTCCTAGGAGATTCACGTTCGTGATTGGATTGGAAGATCTTACGGAATCAATTCAGCGCTTGTTCAATCATCACGAGAAAAAGGTACGATACTTTTATATATGTCAATTAATCCAGGGTTAAGGTTCTTATTGAATAAAAGGGAAACTTTTTATTTATACGCAAACCCTAATTTTTCTTTTCTCACGCTTCCGTTGCGTTTTGAACTCGTTTTTTCCCTACAAGTCTATCCTCGATAGTTTGGTGGTTTTCATTTGTTAATCGATAGAAGACTTTAGTTATAGATATGGACATCGTGGCTCCTTTTATTAAATGTGAGTAGCATACCATCATATGGATATTTTGAGGTATTAGATATTAAATCTTAACGTTAAGTTTTCAATAGTGTCTATTGAAAAATGGCTTATGGACAAGTCAAAATATCCAAGTTTAAAATGTGGTCATACAAGTAAAAATGGTAACTTGGAGAGCTATAGGCGGTCTATGAGCTCTTTGGGATTACTGATATTATTCATGCGTATACACTTTCTCTATTAAGATTGTCTTGAGTATGAATGAACAGTATTAACTTTACGCTTCTCCCACATTTTTTTTGAATCGATTTTTCCTTATAGTTAGAATCAGAACCTGGTTGTACCCTTGATTAATGGATGTTTATGTATGTGAATCTATTTCTCTTTATTGTAATTATGAATATTTTAGAAAGAGATGCCACTATTGGTATTCATATATGTATTTACAATGGAATGTATGGATATATGTATATATATATATATATATATATATATATGTTTTTTAATGTGATTTGTTAATGAGAGTAGAATACCATCATATGGATATTTTGAGGTACTGGATATTAAATCTTAATGTTAAGTTTTCAATAGTGTCTATTGAAAAATAGCTTCTAGACAAGTCAAAATATCCAAGTTTAAAATGTGGTCATACGAGTAAATATTGTAACTTGGAGAGCTATAGGCGGTCTATGAGCTCTTAGGTGCATGGATTGTATGGATATATATATATATATATATATAAATATGTTTTTATAATATGATTTGTTAATGAGAGTATAATACCATCATATGGATATTTTGAGGTACTGGATATTAAATCTTAACGTTAAGTTTTCAATAGTGTCTATTGAAAAATGGCTTCCGGACAAGTCAAAATATCCATGTTTAAAATATGGTCATATGAGTAAATATGGTAACTTGGAGAGCTATAGGCGGTCTATAAGCTCTTGTGGATTACTGATATTATTCATGCGGATAAACTTTCTCCATTAGGATTGTTTAGAGTATGAATGAACAATATTAACTTTACGCTTCTGCCACATTTTTTTTGAATCGATTTTTCCCTATAGTTGGTATCAGAGCCTGGTTGTACCCTTGATTAATTGATGTATATGTACGTGAATCTACTTCTTTTTATTGTAAATAAGCATGTTTTAGAAAGAGATGGGCATTATTGGTATTCACATATATATTTACATTGGAATGTATGGATATATATATATATATATATATATATATATATATATATATATATATATATATGTTTTTATAATGTGATTTGTTATTGCTCAATTTTGGTCCTAGAATTTCAATGTATTTTTTTTTGGGATTGTAACAAGAACGGCGGTCTATCATCACCATAATTTCCTTATTGGTAGTTGCTAAGTTTTTATTTTATTTTATTACTGTAATAGTAAAAAAAAACTGGAGTATTTTATTACTTAAGATATTGTTGTAATTTATTCAAGTATCGAAGATTTGAAGATTTGAAGAATTGGGAGCAACCGGAACAAGTTGGTACCGTGTGCGGTATAGCAACAATCGTGTGTGTGAATGAGCACTAGCCATGATTGTTCTGTCATAGGCTGCGCACGGCAGCCCCATGGATGCCAAGGGCTGGGCATGGCAGCTCTATGGATCCCATGGGCTGTGTACGGCAACCCATTATGGAGATAAAGTGTGTGCATGCCCATGGGAGGCAGCCAAGGGTGTCCATATGGATGATGTTCGCGTGAGACTTGTTTGCCAATAAAGGAGTTTTAGTATTCCAAGACATGTAATTTAGTTGCTTTTCTAGGACGGACCAAATTTGTAGCTATTTACATTTTCGTAAATATTGCAATGGTTGTCATTGTTTGATAACATGTCATATAGTATGGGAGTGTCACTCATATATCTCTTTTGGTATGAACATGCGTTGAATGGTTTAGGTATCTAATTAGCTAGATAACTTGGCAAATCATTTTATGGAATTCGATCACAAGCCTTAAATAATTGAGTGGGAGAAGGTGTTACGGAACACCTACGGCTTCCAAGTTTAGTTGAGCTTTATGTTTCATGTAATAACCCCCCAAGGGGTATTCATGAATGGAATCTAGCTAAATACTTCCTTACAAGGATAGACTAGATAATTGGCCCAAACGATATATACTCTCAAAGGAGGGATATTCATAAGGGATTATATTTGTTAACCGAAAATTCACTCGGGATGAGGAATTTCATCTAGCACCCTCGAGACCACTACCTCAGAGGTCGCGGTCGGGGTTGGTACCTTCGGTACCTGGTTTATGCATATGGTGATTGATATGAAGGTGAGTGATGTAATAAAGATTTGTAAAGGAAAACGGCATTACTCTATTACTGTTAAATGAATCACACGTCATTTACAGAAATCACTCGAAAACACACAATCTCTCTTAAGTACAAGCGGTGTGCCAGCTTCGTGCCTATCAAGAAGTAGATAACAATGGTGGCCGTGTTCTGTGAATAGAATGTAGGCCAAGGCAAAGCTTTCTATTTTATATGTCTTCTTCTTATTTTCTTTATGCATGCTTGGGCATATTTATATACAGTCCAATTAAATTAAACTCGTAATTCTCGAGCCATTAATTTTCTAATCGAATCCCACCTTATCGGGTGGGATATTCTGCTTAAATATCATTGACTTTGGCTCGATAATGGATTCGAGAATATCTTGGAGGGAGATAAGTTGTTTCCTCTTTGGACTCAATCACTTGCCTTGCATGTACGTAGCGCTTTAATGCAAGTTGGAGAGTGCAGGCCATCTCATATACAGCCCTGATGAGATACATCATGGAGGTCATCAAATATGGTGTTCTCTATTTTGAATTCCAAGGTATATCTATGTTCCTATATTGTACTAGAACCTTGATCTGACCTTTCTAGGTCTTTTTTTAAGCTTAAAATGACCACGTTGGTGCTCTTTAGTGCTAACAAAGCTTATGCGAGCTTCCTCCTACATACTAGGATAGATTTGGTTCTTCCCTTACCGAAATGGAGCAATACCGTAGGACGAACCCGATGCCCTTATAGGACCCTTTGCGTATCTAAAAAAGGTGGCGGGCTTCTGGAGAGGTATCGAGGTATTTCAACCTCGGGGAGCCTAGGTATTCACGTATCGATCTTGCTTCAGACTCTTATTTTGATGTAATGAGCTTGATCTGTTCACTTCGGGCTTTACCTGAAGTGTGTCTAGGGTACAGGTGACCTTGCCTTACTTCTACAGGTCGTATGGTCGTACACAACTTAATCCAGACCCTTGCATGTAGAGTGGAAAATTTACCTTTTGTCCTTAGCAAAATTTGGCTATTAACAAAAGTCCCCTCCAACTTGAACACCGGTGATTGAGTTAGGGTTGGAGTCATATTTTCTGTTTTAATTAGGAAATTTTGTAGGGAAAATTCGCACAACGGAAGCATGAAAAATAAAAATTAGGGTTTCGGTATAAGTAATAATTTTCCCTTTTTAATAACAAGAACCTTAACCCTAGATTAATTGATATATATATAAACTGTCTTGCCTTTTTCTCATGATGATTGAAGAAGCACCGAATTGAATCCGTAAGATCTTTCAATCCAATCACGAACGTGAATCACCTAGAAGTGTGGGCTTCCTTTCTTTAAATTGTATACCTGAGGATGGAAACAAACAAAATATTTTTCTTAGTTAGTTACAATTATCCTCCAAGAAGAAAACAAATAACGTTAGGTCACTTGTGAATTATCAATCAATTTGATTGAAACTCGCGTGAACATCTATTCGATGTTGTACATAAAACCTTTAAAGGCTACTAGTGTACTATCAAAAACTAAACGTTCTTTCTTCCTTTTCATCTTTGCCAAATTTTCACATACCAATCTTTAGAGTTGGATGAATTTATCTAGAGCAAGAACCGAATTCTCTATACTCAAAATTCTATAGTGGCTGAAAACTCTTTTAGAAAAATCAGGGCTTAGCCGAATTTTTCTTCTCAGAATTATCTAATTGCAAAATTTTTCCTCTCTCTAAATTCTCTTTGGCTTGCATGAAATTTTGAGCTTCAAAATCCTCTCTTGGCCAAAATTTAGAGGTAGTATAAATAGGCATACAAATCCTTTCCTAAGAAGGATTTACTTGGTAGTTAAGAATCCTTTCCTTAGGTGGATTTACTTAGTGATTAAGAATCCTTTTCAAAAAAGAATTCTACCCTTAGGTATATTTACTTGGTGACAAAGAATCCTTTTCCAAAAACAATTCTTTCCTACACCAAGACTTCTAATCCAACTCAATAGTGTATTTACAACCATATTAAAGATTTCCAAATTTGACTAGATAAATAATTCCTTTTATTTATCTACTTATCAAATATAGTCTTTAATTTAATTATACTACCAACAATAGTATAATATCAGGAGACCAAATCCTACTAGAAAAAAGATTTTGACTATTAATTCAATAATTAGTTAATTAACAAATTAATTAATTTCCATTTAATTAAATAATAAAATAAACATAATATAATTAAGCTAAACTATATAGCTTTGCCGCCCAACTCATAGACATGGGCCAATATATTATTTTTCTTATTTTATTAAATCTATTGGACCTTAATAAAAAAATCCACATGTGAACTAAACCCATTCTTACAAAAGAAACAAGTCCACATGCCTCACTACAATTCTAGATGGACCCCTAAATTGGTCTGGTAGAATATATCAAGTGATCCATGGAAGTTCGTGTGGATTGGAGATATTGACGGGCTATCTAAATTTAAGCTCCAATACACCAAACCCAATCACAATCAACAAATGATTCACTTAGGTTCAATCTATTAATTTTAGTTCATTCCACTGAAGAACTAAAATTGCACTCATAAATAAAGATAGAAGAAGTTAATATTTCTTACTCATACCCTAGACAACCTTATTAGAGAAAGTTTATCCTCGTGAAGAATATTAGTAATCGCCAAGAGCTCATAGACCGTCTATAGCTCTCCAAGTTACCATATTTACTCATATGACCACATTTTGAATTTAGATATTTTGACTTGTCCAGAAGCCATGTTTCAATAGACACTGTTGAAAACTTAACGTTAAGATTTAATATCCAATACCTCATAACATCCATATGTTGATATTCTACTCTCATTTAATAAATGGAGCCACAATGTCCATATCTATAAATGAAGTCCTCTATCGATTAACAAATGAATACCACAAAACTATCGAGGATAGACTATGCTATATAATCGTACTCATTGATAGCTCAAATGATAGCACTTGCAACCATAAGTCCATCATTTATCTCATGATTGAGATAGACTCTCCGATTGTCTTTAAATGAAAACTTTTATCCATTGATTGTTCTAGATAAAGTATTTCATTGTGATCCAATTCAATGCACCTAGTGCACTAGATTCTTTTACCCAAAGACACCACACTTTGATGATTTTAGACTCATAATAACACATTTGATCCCACTCAAGTGCTAGCAAAAGAATCTACAACTTTGACAAGATAAAGGCGCCAAACCTTTATCTTAAATTGTAAATATTATTAAAGACTAACTAAAGAATTGTGTCTACCATATACATATCTAGTTGTATGAACAATTCTTCTTTTCTCCTAGTCTTTTAACCTTATGATTATTTACTTTTGACAATTAGAATAATTAAACTATAAATGTTTTAAGATTTGTTAAACTAGAAATAACTTTATTAATATGAAAATTTTGTCGAATACATTATTATACTCTTGCTATCGAGCATAATCCCAACAAATTTTCCCTCTTCTTTTAGTAGCCAAAATCTGGGAAGGAATCCTCTCACTAAATGCAAGCGAAACATGGCGAGCAAGGAACAGTGTATTTTTCAAAATAATAAAGTTGCATTACGTCAATCTTTGAGAATTGAGGTAATCTTCACTGAATATCTCACCTTCTTGCTTACTTCCGCCACTGAAATTACTGGTTATTGTGCAACTCATCCTTATTTAAACTCGGTCATGCCGTCTTCCTTCTCACGATTCTTATTCCTTCAAATTTCAAACTTTTCAAAAAATCCCTTCATTCTTCGCCACCTCCAGCAACATCTCTATCTTTCTTTCATCTAACTCAAAATTTATCATCACCATGTTGAAGTCCTATCGTGATACAGTTGACCTTATGGTAAAAGGTGAGAAGGTCTCTAGTCTTGCTCATAGGAAGCAAGCATAAAAAGATTTCGACTGTGTGGATTCTTCTCTAACCCACAACATCATCGCTCGAGTAGGAATGTTTCAATCGAGTATGGTTTCTCAAAAAAACCCGAGGAACCTCTTAACTTGGTCGAAGAGGATTCAGAAAAAGAATATGAGGATGCTAAGGTCGGTGAGGTCAAGCTATTGTTGTTGGTACCTTTTAGGATGAAATTCTTCCCTACCACTTCAAGGTCATCTCGAATTCTACCACTAACTCAAAGTCGATTAATTGCTTGAAGGAAAAGTTTGTCATTCCTGACAATGTCTCTGTCTCTGTTCTACCCAAGAACTATAATGTATTTCCCCCTTCTACAGATGTGCTCCTGATCTATATCGCAACTTTTGAATTTGGGGTCAAGCTTCCTCTTCACCCCACCCTCCGATAGGCTCTCAATGCCCTCCAACTAGCTTCTTTCCAATCAATCCATGGATTTTGGAGACATAATTGGCTTCCTCAAGCAGAGGCGGGAGCGGTGCGAGTTAAGCAAGGTCGCTAGGGAGCCAGAGTGGGGGAACTGGCTAACATCTTTTAGATTGGTAGTCTATGTAGCATCCCAAGAGGTTGGTTCTACATATAAGTCAAGAACAAGCTCAACTTCATCATTTTCGATGCTTCCAAGAAAAATTTCGACTGAAAGAAAGAATAGATTCTAGTGAAGGGTGACTGGGG
Source organism: Dipteronia dyeriana (assembly GCA_032871835.1). NCBI lineage: Eukaryota > Viridiplantae > Streptophyta > Magnoliopsida > Sapindales > Sapindaceae > Dipteronia > Dipteronia dyeriana. The sequence goes on along the minus strand of CM065299.1, from coordinate 45,635,173 downwards.
AAGCTCAATCCTTATCAGTGGGCATGAATTCGAGGTCCCTAATACTTTTAATGATAAGTCCTCATTGGATATGGACTCTCTGTGATTTCACCTGCTCCAGTTCCATCCCCTTCCCATCCTAAGTCCAAGATGGCGATCTTCGCATCGCAGGCTTCTAAGGTACGAGGTGAGGTAACCTCTGTTCCTCTTACATCTGCTGTAATTGCCACCAACCCTTCTTCGGTTGCCTATTCTGTTGTTGTTACTACTTCTACCACTCATGTGGTAGACAACCTTAATGTTTCTGCTTTTTTATTCGTATCCCCGAATCCTCAAGCTTTGGGGGACCATAAGGCCGATTTTACGGAGGTTCCTCCAGCTCGCTTTCAACATCAGCCGAGCTCTGATGAGCAAAATAAAGTCTTGAAGCAGTTTTTCTTATCTTACCCAGGTGGTCGCCTCTCTTGACTGAGGTAATTATCTTATTTCACCTTTACTTGTGGTTGCCAGCTTGATCAGTTTCTAACTTAAGCTTCACATCCTGTAGACGTTCAAATTCAACATGGCTGTGAGCCATTAGGTGGCCACTCTTCGTGACCACATGACAAAAGTTGAGGATGAAGCAGAGAGGGCAAGAGGATTACTTACACGGGCTCAAACTCTTGTGCAGAAGTGTTGGGGTTTATACACTAAAGATGTAATTTGTAAATAGATTTATGAAATAAATAAAAGGAAAAGTTCAATTCATTCTTGTTGTGTTGTTTATTTTATAACTTGTGCATATATTTAACATCCAAGATTGCCGGATGTAATCTCGAACTGTGTATATGAGTGTCATATATGGATGGATACAGTAAGTGACGTGCAATCTAAAGAGTCCATAGATAGCAAATAAAGCTGGGTACTTTCTTTGTGGTTAATCTATAGTTACGGTCCATTCCGTAATGTACGATGATTCTATTCTGAACCATTCTTATGAGATATGGGAATGGAGGAACCTTGTATGATGTGATCATATAGAACTTGGCTATTATCTTTATGAATCTCTTACCAAGATTCGTTTGCCGATGAGATTCATATATATCAACTAATGATGGCTATATATGGGTGATCTTAATCCTGAGTGTCTTATCGACTCCATCAAGTTAGATCGTGGTCTTTGATATACCATGGGTGAGGTCAGATGCTGTTCTCGATCAATATGCTCTGTATGTTGGGATTGCGGTTTGGCTTATAGCTGGGAAGGTTTGTACAAAATAGGGGAATCCATTCTTTCTTGCGAGAAGTATATAATAGTTCCTTGAAGGGTTGATTCGGGGTTTGGATAATATGAGGGATAAGGTGTCGTCTCTACTGATAGTGTGGATGATCCTTTGACATTTAAAAATGCAATGGAAGATCCTGATAAAGAGGAATGGCTTAAAGCCATGAATCTCGAGATGGAGTCCATATGCTCTAACTCAGTCTGGGATCTTGTAGACTTACCGAATGAGGTAAAACCCACAGGGTGTAAGTGGATCTGTAAGAGAAAGAGAGGAGTAGACGTGAAGGTAGAGACCTTCAAGGCAAAGCTAGTGGCCAAGGGTTATACCTAGAAAGAGGGGGTCGATTATGAAGAGACCTTCTCGCCAGTAGCCATGTTAAAGTCTATTAGGATTCTCTTATCCATTGCTGCCTATTTTGATTATGAAATTTGGCAAATGGACGTCAAGACTGCATTCTTGAAGGGAAATCTTGATAAGAGCATCTATATGATGCAACCAGAGGGATTCGTGTCTCCATATCAAGAGCAAAAGGTTTACAAGTTGTAAAGGTCCATCTATGGACTTAATCAAGCATCTAGATCTTAGAACATTAAGTTTGATGATGTGATCAAAACCTATGGCTTCGAGCAGAAAGTTGATGAGCCTTGTGTCTACAAGCGCATCATTGATAAGAAAGTAGATTTCTTGGTCCTATACGTAGATGATATCCTACTCATTAGGAATGATGTGGGAGTGTTGTCTGATGTAAAAGGCTAACTGGCTAGACAATTCCAAATGGAAGATTTGGGAAAGGCGAGTTATGTTCTAGGGATCCAACTTATAAGGGATCGTAAGAACAAACTCATAGTACTGTCTTAGGCATCATATATCGACAAGATTCTTGTGCAATTTTTGATGCAAAACTCCAAGAAAGGTAATTCACCTTCTAGGCATAGAGTTTACTTGTCTAAGGAACAATGTCCTAAGATACCTTAAGAAGTTGAGGATATGAGACGTGTACCCTATGCATCGACAGTAGGTAGTCTCATGTATGCTATGTTATGCATGAGATTGGACATCTCCTATGCAGTAGGAGTAGTCAGTAGATACCAGTCCAACCCAGGATTGGATCATTGGGTTGCTATCAAGAAAATTCTCAAGTATCTTCGGAGAATGGGAGATTATATGCTAGTGTATTCTGAGCAGGATTTGATCCCGTTAGAATACACAGATTCTGATTTTCAATCAGACAGAAATTCTAGGAAATCCACGTCTGGATCAGTATTCACCCTGGGTGGTGAAGCTATTGTGTGGAGAAGTATCAAGCAATCTTGTATTGCTGACTTCACCATGGAAACCGAATATATAGCCGCTTGTGAAGCTGCTAAAGAGGCTGTTTGGCTCCATAAAATCTTGAGTGATCTGGAAGTTATTCCAGACCTGGATAAGCCCATCATACTTTATTGTGATAACAGTGGTGCTATGACTAATTCCAATGAACCAAGAAGCCACAAGACAGGAAAGCATATAGAGTGAAAGTATCATCTCATTAGAGAGATAATGTAGAGAGGAGATGTGATTATCACAAAGATAGCCTCACAAGATAATCATGCTAATCCATTTACAAAGACCTTACCGGCTAAAGTGTTTTTGGGTCACCTAGATGGTCCAGGGTTACGAGACATACCTCACAAGCTCTAATGCAAGTGGGAGATTGTTGGGGTTTATGCCCTAAAGATGTAATTTGTAAATGGATTTGTGAAATAAGTAAAAGGAAAAGTTCAATTAATTCTTGTTGTGTTGTTTATTTTATAACTTATGCATATATTTAAAATCCAAGATTGACGGATGTAATCTCGAACTCTGTAAATGAGTGTCATATATGGATGGATACAATAAGAGACGTACAATCTAAAGAGTCCATAGATAGCAAATAAAGTTGGGTACTTTATTTATGGTTAATCTATAGCTGTGGTTCATTCTGTAAAGTACGATGATTCTATCCTGAATCTTTCATATAAGATATGGGAATGGAGGCACGTGGTATGATGTGATCATATAGGACCAGGTCATGATCGATATGATTCTCTTACCAAGGTTCGTTTACCGATGAGATTCATATATATCAACTAATGATGGCTATATATGGGTGATCTTAATCCTGAATGTCTTATCGACTCCTTCAGGTTAAATCGTGGCCTTTGATATACCATGGGTGAGGTCGGATGCTGTTCCTGATCAATATGCTTCATATGTTGGGATTGCGGTCGGTGTGCTACCAAAGATATCAGGAATCTCGGCACCTCGTCATGGCTCCAAGCAAAGATGTCATTGAATTCTCAAAAAAGCTCAATCAAACCCTCATTCACTCTTGGCTCGAGGGTAGCTCTGACCCTAAAAACCTTGGAGAGGTCATCACTTCTGATGGGTACTTTTTCTAGCTCTTCTACAGGGTGCCCGCTAGCCCATTCTCTGCTTTGCTCTTCCTCATTCAGTACCAGGGGACCATTCTCTGGATGATAAGTGGGCTCCATATCTTATAGGGTTATCCCATGTGCTTCTATTGTAAGGAAAAAATTGGTTCAAACGCAACGGAAGCGTGAGAAAATAGAAAATTAGGGTTTGCGTATAAATAAAAAATTTCCATTTTGACTAACAAGAACCTTAACCCTAGATTAATTGACGTATATAAAAAGTGTCGTACATTTTCCTTGTGACGATTAAACAAGCGCCGAATTGATTCCGTAAGATCTTCCAATCCAATCATGAACGTGAATCACCTATGAGTGTGGGCTCCCTTTCTTTAAATTGTATACCTGAGGATGGAGACAAACAAAATCTTTTCTTTGATAGTTTCAAATATCCTCCAAGAGAAAAATCCAAGAACGTCTGATCACTTGTGAATTATCAATCTACTTGATTGAAACTCGTGTGAACCCGATTTGATTTTGTACACAAATCCCTTTTGATGTAAAGGATACTAGTGTACTATCAAAAACAAAAATGTTCACTTTTTCTCATTTCCCCTTGGCCGAATTCTACACCCTATATCTTAGAGTTGATTGAATTTTGTCTAGAGTAAAATACTAAATATTTCTCTCTCAAAATTCTCTCTTGCCAAGCAAAATTCTCTCTTAGAAATACTTATGTTGGCCGAAATTTTCACTCTAAAATCATAGGGCTAGCCGAAATTAACAAGGATATATATATATATATATATATATATATATATATATATATATATATATATAATCACAAATCCTTTCCTAAGAAGAATTTAATTGGTTGGCAAGAATCTTTTCTTAGGTTGATTTATTTGATAGTTAAGAATCCTTTTCTAAAAGGAATACTATCATCCTATATATATTTATGAGTTGGCCGAAATTCACAAGAATATAATTAGGATACATAATTCTTTTCCTAAGAAGGATTACTTGGTAGTTAAGAATCATTTCCTTAGGTAGATTTACTTGGTGTCTAATAATCCTTTAAAAAAAATGAATTCTATCCTATACCAAGACTCCTAATCCAACTCAATAGTGTATTTGTAACCATATTAAAGACTTCCTAATTTGATTAGGTAAATAACTCTTTTTATTTTTCTACTTATCAAATATAGACTTTAATATTAATTATACTACTAACAATAGTATAATTATAGTCGACCATCTCTTACTAGGAAAACGATTTTGACTTTTAATTAATAATTGATTAATTAACAAATTAATTAATTTCAATTTAATTAAATAATAAAATAAAATTAATATATTTAAGCTATTCTCAATAGCCTTGACGCCCAACACATGTATATGGGCGATATATTATTTTTCTTAAGTTATTAAATCCATTGGAATAAAATGTCCACATGTGAACTAGACCTATTCTTACAAAATGAAACAAGTTCACATGCCTTAATACAATTCTAGATGAATCCCTAAATTGGTCCTGTAGAATATATCAAGTGATCCATGCATGTTCGTGTGGATTAGGGATCTTGGCGGGCTATCTAAATTTAAGCTCCAATAGACACAACCCAATCACAATCAACAAATGATTCACTTAGGTCCGATCTATTTAATTTTAGTTCATTCCACTAAAGAACTAAAATTGAACTCTTAAATAAAGATAGAATAAGTTGATGGTACTCATTCATACCCTAGACAACCTTATTGGAGAAAGTTTATCCTTGTGAAAAATACCAGTAATCGTCAAGAGCTCATAGACCGCCTATAGCTCTCTAAGTTACCATATTTACTCATATGACCACGTTTTGAACACGGATATTTTGACTTGTCAAGAAGTCATTTTTCAACAGACACTAATGAAAAATTAATGTTAAGATTTAATATCCAATACCTCAAAACATCCATATGATGGTATTCTACTCTCATTATATAAATGGAGCCACGATGTCCATATCTATAAATGAAGTCCTCTATCGATTAACAAATGAATACCACCAAACTATCGATGATAGACTATGCTATATAATCGTACTCATTGATAGCTCAAATGATAACATTAACCATAAGTCCATCATTTATCTCAAGATTGAGATAGACTCTCCGATTGTCTTCAAATGAAGACTTCTATCTATTGACGGTTCTAGATAAAGTATTTCATTGTGATCCTATTCAATGCACCCGATGCAGTAGGTTCTTTTTGACCAAAGACACCTCACTTTGATGATTTTAGACTCACCATAACACATTTGATCCAACTCAAATGGTAGCAAAAGAATCTACAACTTTGACAAGATAAAAGTGTCTTACCTTTTATATTAAGTTTTGAATATTATTCAAGACTAACTAAAGAATTGTGTCTACCTCATACATATCTAGATGTATGAACAATTCTTCTTTTCTTATAGTCTTTTGACCTTATGATTATTTACTTTTGATAATTATAATAATTAAACTATAAATGCTATTAGATTTGTTTAACTATAAATCACTTTATTAATATGAAAATATTGTCAAATACATTATTACACTCTTGCTATCTAGCATAATCCCAACAATCTCCTACTTGCTCTATAGCAAATGTGCCATATCTCTCATCCCCACGTTCTTTAGATGCCTATCGAAACTCTTTTGTGGAAGAGTCTTTGTAAAGGGATCCGCTAGATTTTTGTTGACGCGATCATGGTAATTGTCTCGTCACCCCTATGCACAATTTCCCTCAGAAGGTGATACTTTCTTTCAATATGTATCCCTCCCTTATGACTTCTTGGTTCTCTCGAATTAGCCACTGCTCAACTAGTAAACACAGATCCTGATGTTGATCTCCTGGAGTCAGAATCTGACTGAAAATCAGAATCTATGTACCCAACGGGAATTAAATCCCCTCAAGAGTATATAAGGATATAATCTCTCATTCTCCTAAGATACTTGAAAATATGTTTTATTGTCGTCTAGTGATCAGGACTAGGTTTTATTGAATCCTGCAAACTATGCCCACAATAAAACAAATATCTGGTCTAGTGCAAAGCATTGCATACATGAGACTTCCAACTGCATATGCATAAGGAACCCTACTCATGAATTGTTTTTCATGCTCATTCCTAGGAACTTGTTCCTTACAAAGTTTGACTACATGTCAGAAAGGGAACATACCTTTCTTGGAATCTTGCATAGAAAACCTAGACAAGATTTTATCTACGTATGAAGCTTGGGATAATGCAATCGTTCTATTCTTTCTATCCCTTATGACTTGGATACCAAGAATAAAACTTTCTTTTCCTCAGTCCTTCATATTAAATTGTTTTGCTAACCATTCTTTTACTGATGTCAATACACCTACATCGTTTCCGATAAGTAGCATATCATCAACTTAAAGAACTAGGAAAACCAACTTATCACCTTTAATCCTTTTGTATACATAAGGTTCATCAAGGTTTTGAATAAATCCAAAACTTTTCACAGCTTGATCGAACCTTATGTTTCAGGATCTGGATGCTTGCTTCAATCCATATATGGATCTTTGCAACTTGCATACCCTTTCCTCTTGGCGTTTTTCAATGAATCCTTCTGGTTGCATCATATAGATGCTTTCGTCAAGACTTCCATTAAGGAAAGTTGTCTTGACGTCCATTTGTCAAATCTCTATATCTAGAGATGCCGCAATGGATAAGAGTATCCTAATGGATTTAAGCATGGCCACAGGAGAAAAGGTTTCTTCATAATCGATACCTTCCTTCTGTGTATAACCTTTAGCTACCAATCTAGTTTTAAAGGTTTCCACCTTTCCACCCATTCCTCTTTTCCTCTTGTGTACCCACTTGCACCCGATAGGTTTTATCCCTTTAGGCAAGTCTACAAGAGAAGAGACTTTATTTTTGAACATAGATTCAATTTCAGATTGCACTGCCTTTTGCCAATGGTGACAACCAACATCTTCCATTGCTTCCTTGTACGTGTAGGGATCATCGTCGTCCGAAAGATTCTCTACAGATTCTTCTAGACCGATGTATCTCTCAGATTGTCTAACAACCCTCCCACTATGATGAGGTATGGTAGATTGTTGATCTTGTGTTGGTACGAAACTTACAATTGGGCTTGGTTGCCAAACATCTTGTAGAATTGTATCTCCTAAAAGCTCATTTAGGACAATTCTACTTTTAGGCACCAAATTATTCATATATTCTTTTTCCAGAAATTTAGCATTTGTTAAAACAGATACTTTAAGATCTGAAAGACTATAAAAATAATATCATTTTGTTCCTTTTGGATACCCTACAAATATGCATGTTTCTGAGCGAGACTCCATCTTTTCTATCTTTCCTTTTAACACGTGCGCAGGACATCCAAATATCCTTAAGTGTTGTAAACTAGGCTTTCGCCTGGTCCACAACTCATGCGGTGTTTTAGGAATCGACTTAGATGGTGCATCATTTATAATATACATTGCGGTTTGTAAAGCATATCCTTAAAATGAATTAAGAAGCGTTGAATAACTCAACATAGACCTGACCATATCCTAAAGAGTTATATTTCTCCTTTCTGCCACCCCATTTTGTTGAGGTGTGCCTGGTGCAGAAAACTGAGAAATTATCCCATTATCAATAAGATGTTGCTGAAACTCAACAGATAGATATTCTCCACCATGATCAGACCTCAAGATTTTTATTCGTTTCTCAAGCTGATTTTCATCTTCAGCTTTAAATGATTTGAACATGTCAAAAGCATCCAAACTATCTCTCATGAGATACACATAGTCAAATCTAGAGTGATCATCCGTGAATGTGATGAAGTACTCATATCCACCTCTAGCTTGAATGCTCATAGGTCCACACACATCAGTGTGTATCAATCATAAACATTCGATGGCTCTTGCACCTTTAGTCGTAAACGACCTTTTGGTCATTTTACCTTCCAAACAAGATTCATAAGTTGGTAGATCATCAACCTTTAAGTCACTTAGGGGTCCGTCACATACCAATCTTTTAATCCTATTAAGGTTAATATGACCTAGACTCAAATGCCAGAGGTAGGTTTCATCTTTTGATAATTTTACTCTTTTATGATTAGGTTCCGTTGATTCTGTGTCTAACAAGTGAGAGATATTTCCATGCAAATAGAATAAACCGTTTTCCAATGTACCTTTGCAAATAAATTTATCATTCTTGCTAATAATAAACGCTATATTAAAAGTAACCGAATAACCAAATTTATTAAAATAAGAAACTGAAATTAAATTCCTCTTGAATTGAGGTACATAATAAACATCTATTAAATCGAAATGCCTATAAGAATCTAAAATAATTCTAATATCTCCCACTGAACTAGCAGACACCAACGCTCCATTGCCTAAACGCAAGTTGAATTCGTTCTCATTAAGCCTTCTCCTTTCCTTGAACCCCTGTAAGGAAAAATAAACATAATTAGTGGCTTCGGAATCTATGATCCAAGAATCCTTAGAATCGGCCAAAAAACATGTTTCAAGATAATTAATATTACCTTATTCCTTCTTGTCTTGAGACTTTGGCCAATTTCTTTTCCAATGTCCCTTTTCACCACAAAGGAAACATTTCCCTTTGATCTTGGTTACTTTCTTTGTCTCCTTTTTAGTAGGTCCTATTTTCTTTTTCTTCTATTGTTTCTTGACCTTCTTACGGGTCTTAACAGAAGCAACTTTACCTACGGAATGAATCTCTTGACCTTTGCCTCTTACAATGATTTTTTCCGTGCTTTGAACATCTTGCATCAGGCCTTGCAAGGTGTATTCCTTTTTATTCATGGTGTATTCCAACTTGAATTGATCAAAGGAATCCGAAAGTGAGTTGACAACCATGTTAATTTTGGTCTCACCATCTATCTCAGCACCATTCAGTTCAACAATGTTGAGATGTGCTATGACTTTCATCATGTGATCTTTCACAGCCTGTCTAGGTTTCATCCTAAGATTCATAAAAACAGTCACTGCCTCTCTCTTAGTTGTCCTAGACCTCATAGCAAACATCTTCTCTAGAGACATCATTATATCAGCAACAGTCTTCATTCCTTCATGTTGTTGTTACAACATATCGAAGATGGTGGCCATCATGTAAGATTTAGCCATCTCATCATAAGACTCCCACTGCTGATACTCATCTCTTTGCTCCTGAGTAGATTCATTAGTAGGAGTAGGTGGTTTAGGAGTGCATAGAATGAACTTATGCTTTTCGGATTGCAATAAAAGCCCAATTTTCATTTTCCATGTGACATAATTATCACCAGTTAAAGTTTTATCTTTAAGGATGTTGAATTAGAGGTGGGGTCATGATTTCTGAACAATAACAAAAATTATATAAGTAAATAATCATGATAAAGCACTTTCGAATATTTGTCTTGAATTAAAAAAAATAAATCAATCGTAAAAATTCAACGGTGATCCAACACCCATAAATATCACGCCTCTTTTGGGAGTTCACAACATTTACTAGTTGGACTAGGTCCCACCTAATTGTTAACATAACAACCAACGTTTTCAATTTTAGCCTTGTAATTTTTATTAACAAGAACTTTTGGGAGGATATTAATAAAATTACATTGAGTGTAATACCAAGTTATCGACCTTCAATATAATCCCTCACGAATATCCCTCCTTTAGGAGTAGATATCGTTTTGGCTAATTGTCTAGTCTATCCTTGTAAGGAAGTATCTTGCTAAATTCCATTCATGAATACCTCTTGGGAGGTTATTACACAAAACCTAAAGCTCAACTAAACTTGGAGGCCGTAGGTGTCCAAAACACCTTCTCCCACTCAATTATTTAAGGCGTGCGATTGATTTCCAAAGAATGATTTACCAAGTTATCTAGATACCAATTCAGATAACTAAACCATTCTATGCATGTTCATACCAAAAGAAATATATGAGTGGCACTCCTATTCTATATGACATGTTATCAAACAATGACAAACGCTACAATATTTACAAAAAATATAAATAGCTAAATTTGTCCATCCTAGAAAAGCAAGTAAATTACATGTCTTGGAATACAAAAAACAACTTTCTTGGTGAACAAGTCTTCAAGTGACCTTCGTCGTTTGGAGTCTCTCAACTTCCTCCCATGGGCATGCGCACCCTTGGCTCCTACCCATGGGTGTGCGCATGCCACAACCCCATAAAGGGCTGCCATGCGCAGCCCATGGCTTCCATAGGGCTGCCATGCGCAGCCCATGCCACAACAAATGTGGCCGCGTGCTCTTTGCACACACGTTTGTTGCTACAGCTCGCACGGTCCCAAACTTGTTCCGGTTGCTTCCAATTCTTCAAATCTTCGAGTCTTCGATACTTGAATGTATTACAGAATAATTTAAAATAAAAAAAATTACTGCAGTTTTTTTTATAACAACAAGTGCAGTTTTTTTTTAATTACAACAACAAAATAAAATCAAAATTAGCAACTACCAAGAAGGTAATTATGGCGATAATAGACCACCCTTCTTGTTACAATCCCAAAAAAAAAATACATTGAAATTATACGATAAAAATTGAGCAATAACAAACCACATATAAAACATATATATATATATATATATATATATATATATATATATACATATCCATACATTCCAATGTAAATATATATGTGAATACCTAGAGTGCCATCTCTTTCTAAAACTTGCATAGATACAATAAAAAGAAAAAGATTCACGAAAATATACATCAATTAATCAAGGGTACAACCAGGCTCTGATACCAATTGTAGGGAAAAAACAGTTCAAAACGCAATGGTAGCGTGAGAAAATTAGAAAATTAGGGTTTGTGTATAAATAAAAATTTTCCCTTTTGACTAACAAGAACCTTAACCCTAGATTAATTGATGTATATAAAAAGTGTGGTATCTTTTTCTCGTGACGATTGAACAAGTGCCGAATTGATTGCACAAGATCTTCCAATCCAATCATGAACGTGAATCACCTAGGAGTGTGGGCTTCCTTTCTTTAAATTGTATACCTGAGGATAGAGACAAACAAAATCTTTTCTTTGTTAGTTTCAAATATCCTCCAAGAGAAAAATCCAAGAATGTCCGGTCACTTGTGAATTATCAATCTACTTGATTGAAACTCGCGTGAACCCAATTTGATTTTGTACACAAATCCCTTTTGATGTAAAGGATACTAGTGTACTATTAAAAACAAAAACATGGTCTTTTTCTCTTTTCCCCTTGGCCGACTTCTACACCCTATATCTTAGAGTTGATTGAATTTTGTCTAGAGTAAAATATTAATTTTTTCTCTCTCAAAATTCTCTCTTATAAAGTACTTATGTTGGCCGAAATTTTCACTCTAAAATCATAGAGCTGGCCAAAATTCACAAGGATATATATATATAGGATCACAAATCCTTTGCTAAGAAGGATTTACTTGGTTGGCAAGAATCCTTTCCTTAGGTGGATTTATTTAATAGTTAAGAATCCTTTTCTAAAATGAATTCTATCCTCTTATATATATTTATCAGCTGACCGAAATTCACAAGAATATAATTAGGAGACATAATTCTTTTCCTAAGAAGGATTACTTGTTAGTTACGAATCCTTTCCTTAGGTAGATTTACTTGGTGTCTAATTATCCTTTGAAAAAAAAGAATTCTATCCTACACCAAGACTCCTAATCCAACTCAATAGTGTATTTGTAACCATATTAAAGACTTCTTAATTTGATTAGATAAATAATTTCTTTTATTTATCTACTTGTCAAATATAGTCTTTAATATTAATTATACTACTAACGATAGTATAATTTGAGGAGACCATCTCCTACTAGGAAAAAGATTTTGACTTTTAATTAAATAGTTAAATTAATCAACAAATTAATTAATTTCCATTTAATTAAATAATAAAATAAAATAATATATTTAAGCTATTCTCAATAGCCTTGTCGCCCAACACATGTATATGGGCCATATATTATTTTTCTTATTTTATTAAATCCACTGGACCTTAAAAAAAAGTCCACATGTGAACTAGACCTATTCTTACAAAAAGAAACAAGTTCACATGCCTTAATACAATTCTAGATGAACCCCTAAATTGGTTCGGTAGAATATATCAAGTGATCCATGTAAGTTCGTGTCGATTGGGGTTCTTGGCGGGCTATCTAAATTTAAGCTCCAACAGACTCAACCCAATCACAATCAACAAATGATTCTCTTAGGTCCGATCTTTTTAACTTTAGTCCATTCCACTAAAGAACTAAAATTGAACTCATAAATAAAGATATAACATGTTGGTGTTACTCAATCATACCCTAGACAACCTTATTGGAGAAAGTGTATCCTCGTGAAGAATACCAGTAATCGCCAAGAGCTCATAGACCGCCTATAGCTCTCCAAGTTATCATATTTACTCATATGACCACATTTTGAACTTGGATATTTTTACTTGTCCAAAAGCCATGTTTCAATAGACACTATTGAAAACTTAACGTTAAGATTTAATATCCAATACCTCAAAACATCCATATGATAGTATTCTACTCTCATTATATAAATGGAGCCACGATGTCCATATCTATAAATGAAGTCCTCTATTGATTACCAAATGAATACCACCAAACTATCGAGGATAGACTATGCTATATAATCGTAATCATTGATAGCTCAAATAATTACACTTGTAACTATAAGTCCATCATTTATCTCAGGATTGAGATAGACTCTCCGATTGTCTTCAAATGAAAACTTTTATCCATTGACGGTTCTAGATAAAGTATTTAATTGTGATCCTATTCAATGCACCCCGTGCACTAGATTCTTTTGCCCAACGGCACCTTACTTTATCATTTTAGACTAACCATAACACATTTGATCCCACTTAAATGCTAGCAAAAGAATCTACAACTTTGACAAGATAAAAGCGCTCAACCTTTTATCTTAAGTTGTGAATATTATTCAAGACTAACTAAAGAATTTCGTCTACCTCATACATATCTAGATGTATAAACAATTCTTCTTTTCTCATAGTCTTTTTACCTTATGATTATTCACTTTTGACAATTATAATAATTAAACTATAAATGCTATAAGATTTGTTAAACTAGAAATCACTTTATTAATATGAAATTATTGTCAGATACATTATTACACTCTTGCTATCGAGCATATCCCAACATCTATATCCTAGATTATTGTGACTTTCGCAAACTATTTTGCCAAAGCTGTGGAATTAGTAGACACCGCATAGCATTTTCTGGCTGCTTACTGGTCCCCGAGTACCTCACCTACCTTGTTCGCTTCTAGAAACTTTAAGACTTTATGGTAGATGGATAAGACCCCCTTTAAGGATGACAGAATTTCTTCCTAGTATCGCATTGTAGGCCGATGAGGTGTCAACCACAACGAAGTCTATCATGATATTTTGTTGGAGGGGTGCGGTTCCAGAGATCATTGGAAGGAACTTTGACCGCACCAGTATGATCGAATCCCCAGTGAAGCCATAAAGTGGGGTTGTGAAGCTATTATTGCACCAATGCTTCAAATTGAGTTTTTCCAAGGTTTCCTTAAAGAGAATGGCTACACTATTGCCTATGTCGATGAGTATGCGGTGGACCACATAGTTGGCAATCTACACCATGCTTACCTTGGGATCATCTTAGGACAGCATGGTGTTGTAGACATCTGCCTCTGAGAAAAAAATCTGGGCTGACTGGGACAAGTTAGCCAGGATCTAGTCGACCTTGAAGATACCCTGACCTTCATCAATGTAGGGAATCTTCCTTGCATGGTTCTTTCTTGAATTGTAAGATGTGCCAACCAGGGTGGGCCCTTCAATGATGGTATTTATTATAGGGAAAAATTGATTCAAAAATACGGCAGAAGCATAAAATTAGGGTTTGTTATATTTAAAAAATTTCCCTTTAAAAGAAAGAACCTTAACCCTAGATTAATTCACATATATTAAAAGTATCGTACCCTTTTTTTTCATGACGATTGAACTAGCGTCGAATTGAATCTGCTTAATCTTCCAATTCAATTAGGAATGTGAATCATCTAGGAATGTGGGCTCTCTTTCTTTAAATTGTATACCTGAGGGTGGAAACAAACAAAATATCTTTCTTTTGTTAGTCACAATATTCCTCCAAGGGAAAACCCAAGAATGTTCGATCACATGTGAATTATCGTTCTATTAGATTGAAACTCGTGTGAACCCAATTCGATTTTTGTACACAAAACCCTTTTGATGTAAAGGATACTAGTGCACTATCGAAAACAAAAATGTTCCCCATTTCTCTTCTCCTTGGCCGAATTCAATAAACAATATCTATGAGTTGGCTAAATTTTATCTAGAGCAAAAGCTAATTTTTTTTCTCTCAAAATTCTCTTGCTTGGCCAAAATTTTCTCTCATAAAAACCTTAACCTTGGCCGAAATCTCATTTAGAAAAGTAAGCCTTGGCCGAAATTAATATAGAGATTTATATAGGTTCTCAAATCCTTTCATAAAAAGGATTTACTTGGTGGGCAAGAATACTATCTCTAAGTGGATTTACTTATTGAAAAAGAATCTTTTTTGAAAAAATATTTCTTTTCGACACCAATGTTAGGTTTTAGACGTGTGTTGGCTTGATTCCATAACAAAACTTCATTTCTTTGTAATGCTTAGTTACTTAAGTGGTTCGTGATGATAAGAACTTCAAGGTAGAAAAGCAACTTCTCATAATGCAAAGTTCGTCTTCAAGAGGATTGGTACTATTCTTAGATGCTAAGGTATCGAGGTCCTTCTTCCTCTTGCAAGACGTAAGCGCACACACACACAATTCATTCATATATGTCCCTGCTTAGTTGTGCATCATTAAATGCGTACACACACACAATTCATTCATTTGTGTCACTGCATTGTAGCGCATCATTTGGTATAACACATTCACACACTTGAAGTTGAATGCTCATGCATTGGTATGAAAGTAACATGTTTTGGAAAATGCATGATTAGAGACTTTCTCTATGTAGTTTGCATTCTTGTGTGAAATGAGTTTGTTTGTTTATATGTTTGTATAACATGGATTTTGAACTTGATTTTAGTCTTATATTATTCATGATTGAGTTCTGGTCATTTCGGTTACTCATACTATTGATTTCAAGTTCTGAGTCAAAAGATACTACACTTTCAACTCATGTTGCATACATTGTCTTTGTATTCATATATCGAGTCGAATTAGTATTTTTTCGGTTGAGTATCTTATATGTCCATGTCCGTGAGGGAGTCCTAATTTGTAATCTTCAAACGGATTTGAATTCGAAGTTTGGAGGCCAATGAATGGTAGAAGAACGCGAGAGGAGCGCAAGGGATACGGTGCACTGGCTCAAGCCATCACCTTGCACCATCCTGAGATGGCGCGTGGCCATCTCGGCCAAAAAGGTGCTCTGCCCTGAGGTACCCACATGCCATCTCGGGGAGGCACTAAAGAATGGGGTAAATTCATTCATTTGGTTGTTCTCTCTTTAAAACCTCTCCTTCCCTCTCATTCATTAACAAGTTGAGAAAAACGAATTTGAAGAACAAGTGCAGAATTTTTCTCTCAACATTTTGATTTTTGTTTTTGTGATAACTTCTTCATTTCTACTCCGAATCACTTGATTCAAAAACCGATTTTGAGTGTCTTGAAGAGTTGTACAAACCCCAAGTATTTACAGAACCAAGTTATGTCTAGATGTTTCCTTTTGACCAGATCTTCAGTTCTTGATTTTCATCCTTGTTGGTAAAATCATCTACTTCTTAGTTTTCTTCTTAGATCTTCTTATTGATTGATGTCTTTTGATTAAGAAGCATGGCTAAGATGATTTTGATATAATTTTGTGGTTTTTTGATTTGATTTTCAAGTTTAGTTAGATTTGTGACAAATTGAATGATTTGTGCTAAACTTGATAAACATGAAATTGTTTCTAGAAATCTTTTGTTCTTATGCTTGATTGATTATTTCTAGATCTATCTTCATTTTCTAAGAACTAGGTTGTGTTTCAATTGGTGTCAATATCTTCATATCTATGTTCTTAGTTGATAACATGCTTAGGTTGTCTAGATGCATTTGTGATTGTTCTTTGAAAGCATAATCTAGCTATCTAGTTGCATGTCCATAGAATTTGTTGATCATCATTTTCTATGTTGAGTGCTTGTTTGCGTTTTGCATTCATGATCGCTTAGATGCCTTGTGAAGAGGTAGAAAGTCTCATATCTTAGAGTGATTCTTTGATTTGAGCAATTATTAGTCTTAGCTAGAGTCGGGAGGACTTGGATAGCTAAGCAAGTTGAAGTCTCGACAAGAGGTGTGAGACCTCAGATTGTTGAGCAAGGAAGTCTTGACTAGAGTCGGGAGGACTCAGATAGTTGAGGAAGAAGTCTTGTCTAGGTTCGGGAGGATCCGGATAGATGAGCAAGGAATCTTCGTAGAGACAGGGGGTCTTGGATAGGAAATCGGCTTAGTAGATCACTAGGTTCATGGATAGAGTGAGAGTGATAGCTTGGAGAGCATGTGTTGATTGCTTGAGTGTGTAACTGTATTTGAAATAGTGGATTTGCTTTTACTGGTGATTGTGGTATCAACCCGTGGATGTTTCCTCTTTGGAGGTTTACCATGTAAATATTGTGTGTCATTGTTTACAATTTTCATAAAGCATTGTTAGAATTGCATTGTTTTTAAAAGGAGATAAAAATTGGAGCATATACCTATTCACCCCCCTGCTAGATATATTCACACTATAAAGATAAAGGGAAATTTCTATTGGTATCATAGCAGGTGTCTAGACGCACTTAGAGATCTTCTTTGTAGTGTTTGTTATCTTCTTTTGTTTCATCATGATTAAAGAAATGTATTCTTTTATGGCTTCTCTTGTTGAAGGTGAGTCTATTGACTTAGATGATCAAAAGATCAAAGATCTTATTCAAGAAAATGAAAGGATCTCTAAGATCAATAAGTCTCTCACTAAGAAGTTAGAAATCCATAATTGTAGCTCAAAATGTGTTATTGATCTTAATGACAAAATTCTTAATCTTGAGAAAAACTTGATTGATAGCAATGATAGATTAAGTATTTTGAAGCATGAAATTGAGCAAAGAGATGAATCTCTTGATCGTGCTAGGAGAATTGAAAATGTGCTTGAAGGAAAACTTAATGAGCATGAGAATCAAGAGAAAGTGCTTAATGGCAAACTTAATGAGGCTAATGAGATGATTAACAAGATGTTATCTAGCTCTAAAAAAATGAAAGCTCTCATTAAGGTTGGAAAGCCTTCAAGCGACAAAAGAGGTTTAAGATATGTTAATGAAAAATCAACTCCTTCATCTAACAAATTTACTTCTGTCAAAGGTTGTAGCAATTTAATTGTAGGTACACTCTCTAACGGTAAAGCCATGAATGCTACCGGAGGTGCCTCAACATCAATAATGAAAGTCAAGGAAAAGACTCAACAATGCCAAAGACAATCTACATCATCATCAAATGCAAAAAAAAAGACATCTAGTGTTGCACGCCAAAGAGGTAAAAATGTGAGAAGGCAAAATGAGTTGAATGCTCAAGCAAATGGTGAACTTCTCACATACATACCTATTTGTCATTATTGTAACATGGTAGGACACATAAGACCTAGATGTTATGAATACATTCATAAATGTAGAATTGCCAATGATTTACATGATATGTCTTTGAATGGTCCTAGGCAATCATCCATGTATGGATCTAGAATTAGACCTAAGAAGACCTTGGAAAAGCATGTTGAGAATAAATGTGTTGATGATTTGTTTGTTAAATCTTGTGTTATGCCTCGTTCTACTATGCATAAGAAAGTTGATAATGCTTTGTTTGATTTGTTTGAAAATGTGTTAATGGAGTCAATGTGCCTAAAAACAACTCAAAGCATGTTAATAAAAGTAGGAATGAGAAACTTGTCAAGAAAGTTTGGGTTAAGAAAAACACAACATAATGTTTGGTTGTACAATATGCTTTAAGAGCTAATTCATCCTATTGTTGGTACCCAGATAGCGGTTGCTCTAGGAATATGACCGGTAACAAGGAATTCTTTAAGAATCTTGTTATGAATGATGGTGGATGGGTTACATTTGGTGATGGCACTAGAAAGCAAGTTCTAGGCAAGGGAACAATTTGTATCCCTGGATTGCCTAAACTTCGTTACACCTTGTATGTAGATGGTCTACAAGCTAATCTTATAAGTATCACTCACTTGTGTGAAATTTTTAAAGAAGGTAGTTTTAACAAGGATGTGTGCACAATAATTGATAAAAAGGGCAAAATTGTTTTGAAATTCAAAAGGTCTTCGGACAATTGCTATTGTTTAGAGGTTGATCCACTAACATGTAATATGGCACATGAGTGCAACAAGCTTAAATTATGGTATGAAAGATTGGGCCACATGAATTATAAAGATTTAAAGAAGCTTGAGAAATATAACATTGTTAGAGGTCCTCCTAGTCTTGGTAAAAAGCTTGATGGTGTTTGTGAACCATGTCAATTAGGTAAACAAACAAAAGTTTCTCATAAAAAGAACACTAATTTTGCTACCAAGAAGCCCTTAGAACTTGTGCATATGGACCTAATGGGACCAATTCAAACCGAAACCATAAATGGCAAGAAATACATTTTTGTATGTGTTGATGACTTTTCTAGGTATATTTTCTTAGAGACAAGACCGAAACTTTTGGTTACTTTAAGAAGTTTTGTAATCAAGTTCAAAATGAAAAAGGTCTTGAGATCAAGAAAATATGTTGCATTAGGCGTGATCATGGGAGTGAATTTGAAAATGCTAGTAGTGAGTTTTGTGATGATTATGGGATTTAACATGAGTTCTCGGCTCCTAGAACTCCTCAACAAAATGGTATTGTTGAGAGGAATAATCGTGTTTTGCAAGAGATGGCTAGGGTCATGCTCAATAGCAAGAAAGTCCCTAGAAATCTTTAGGCCGAAGAGGTCAATACCGCATGCTATGTCACAAATAGAGTTTTTAGAAGGTCCGGCACAAAACAAACCTCCTATGAACTTTGGAAGGGCAAGAAGCTTAATGTGAGTTACTTCCACACTTTTGGGAGTAAGTGTTTTATTTTGAATGATAGAGATCACTTAGGAAAGTTTGATGCTAAAAGTGATTTTGGTCTCTTTCTTGGGTATGCTAATAGTAGTCATGCACATAGAGTGTTCAATTTGAAAACTAAGACTATTATGGAATCTATTAATGTGAAAATAGATGATCTTAGCATGTTTGATTTGTGTGATAACAATGGTGTCAATGAACCTAAAGAACATTTGTTGAATGACACTAAAGCACCTATTGATGTGACTAGTTGTGATGAAAGTGAGTCTAGTTATAATGATGATAATGGTAGTGTTGCTAGAGAAGAAAGTCAAGAGTTAGAAAATGGTTTAAATGATAACCAACAAGATGCTGAAAATTCTAATTCTAGACTTAGAAACATTCATTACCAACAAGACATCATAGGTGATTTGAATGAAGGGCAACTAGCTAATCAAATTTCATATGCTTGCTACACTTCTCAAATTGAGCCCAAAAATATTAATAAAGCAATTATTGATGAATATTGGGTTAATGCCATGCAAGAAGAACTAAATCAATTTGAGAGGAATGAAGTATGGTCCTTAGTTCCTAGACAAAAAGATATCAACGTGATTGGTACAAAATGGGTGTTTAGGAATAAGACTGATGAATGTGGCAAGATAGTGAGAAATAAAACAAGACTAGTGGCTCAATGATACACACAAGTTGAGGGTGTAAATTTTGATGAGACTTTTGCACCCGTTGCACGTCTTGAGTCCATTAGACTTTTGTTGTCCATTGCATGTCTTAAAAAAATCAAATTGTTTCAAATGGATGTCAAAAGTGCTTTTCTCAATGGATACCTTCAAGAAGAAGTGTATGTTGAACAACCTAAGGGTTTTGTAGACCCACACTCTCATAATCATATGTTTAAGTTGAAAAATGCTCTTTATGGCCTTAAACAAGCTCTTGGAGCTTGGTATTATAGGTTGACTCAATATCTTATTGACAACCAATAGAGGAGAGGTGGTATTGATAGAACATTATTTGTCAAGCATTATGACAATGACATTTTTGTTGCACAAATATATGTTGATGACATTGTGTTTGGGTCTACATGTAAAACCAAGGTTGATGATTTTGTGAATGTTATGTCAAGAGAATTTCAAATGAGTATGGTAGGTGAGCTCAATTACTTTATTGGCATGCAGTGAAACAATCTAGCAATGGTATCATGTTGTCTCAATCTAAATATGCTAGAAATCTTGTTAAGAAATTTGACCTTGAAAGTGGAAAATAATTTGAAACACCTATGAGTACTACTTTAAAACTTGACAAAGATGAAAAAGGAAAAAATGTTGATCAAAGTCTCTATAGGAGCATGATAGGTAGCCTTCTCTACCTAACGGCTAGTAGGCCAGATATTTGTTTTAATGTTGGTTTGTGTGCTAGGTTTCAAGCCAATCCAAAAGAATTTCACTTGAAAGCCGTTAAAAGAATCATTAGATATATAAAAGGAACACATAATCTTGGTTTATTATATTCTTTTTATACTAATGATATTCCTGTTGGCTATTGTGATGCGGATTGGGCAGGAAACATTGATGATCGTAAAAGAACATCGGGCGGTTGCTTTTACTTAGGGAATAATTTGGTTGCTTGGCAAAGCAAGAAGCAAAATTCCGTCTCTCTTTCTTCATCCGAAGCCGAGTACATTGTGGCTGGAAGTGCTTGAACACAACTTCTATGGATGAAACAAATTCTCAAGGATAATGAGATTGATCAAGGTAAAATGACTCTCTATTATGATAATATGAGTGTCATTAAGATCTCAAAAAATCCGGTTCAACACTCACGCACAAAGCATATAGACATTAGGCATCATTTCATTAGAGAACTTGTTAAACATTCAATAGTAACTCTTGAGCATATGCCTACTAAAAATCAACTTGCGGACTTGTTCACAAAGCCCTTGGATAAAAAGAGATTTGTATCTCTTAGAAGATCCATTGGCAGGATTTGTTTTGATTAATGCTTTTGTGTGATTATGAGTGGCTTGAAAAGTAAAACTATATTGTATATCTATTTCTTTGAGAGCTACTCATGTGAGAAGTAACGATCTTGATAAAATAGTTTTTATTGCTTCTAGATCATGCACTTAAGTCTTTGTAAATCTTGTTTTTAAAAAGTGCACAAATGCTTCTCTTATATGTCTAAGTTTGAGTAATTGAGTTTGAAAGCATGTAGATTATGGATGCATCTTGAAGTTTATTGTCTAGTACATGATAGATGACCTATGGTTAGTATCTATTTTGCTTCGATATCTACATAGAATTCAACGAGCACCTTTATGAAAAAGGGCTATACACCTTGGTTGTGAAGCCGCCCAATGTAGGAAAGGGCTACACCATTGTGATGAGTGAAAGCCGTCATGAAGAGTATATGTTTATGTATGAAAAATCAAAGAAGTGTTGAAAAAGAATCATTTAAAAAAAACCTTTGATTCAAAACCTAAAAAGAAATGGAGGAAGCCTTAAAATGGAGTATAGTTGAAAATTGTGATTGCTCGGGTTGAAAAACAGAAATGGGATGATGAGCCACATGCACACACACGCTCATATGTGGAAATCTATTCTCTTTAAATCAAAAATTTGGATGATAATCGGTTTGACCTTGATTGGAAAAGCTTTAGATGGATAGGTGTTGAAGTGGTTTGCATGTTGATATCACAATCACTCCTTTTATATATGCTAGAAGCATTTTCACACACCCACATTTTTGCTTAATGTGCTTGATTCATTAGCAATGAGAGATTATTTTTTAGAGAATAATGAAAATCTATGATTCTCTTATTAATTTTGAAAAATAATGGTTTACTATCTTTTAGTGCTTGAAATGTATGATTGTGTGATTCCCTTGTGAACAAGTTTACTTGCTTATTAATATGTGGAGTATATGTTAAGGGGGAGCTTAGTTTGTTAAACTTAGTTCTCTATACAACTTGTTTGCTCACTATCTCATGATTTCATTATGCATCCCTTATAACCTTATAGGTATTTTCAGTTTGCATTTATCTCTCTCTCTAGGTTGTGTAACATGTTTTTGTCTTTTCTTTGCCAAAAAGTGGGAGAAAGTGTTTTCCTCACCATGTTACTTACTTTTGATATAAAAGGGGAGACAATTCATTAAGGGGGAGAAAGAATTCTTGTTTGCATGAGATAAGAAGAGATAAGGGAATTTTTATTTTTGCTTCGTATATTGTTTGTTTATCTCACCTATCTTCTTTGTAGAATATTTCTTCTAAATGTTCTTGTCTCACGGTGCTTTGAATGTGTGAAGATGTTCTTGAAGATTCTTAAAGACATGTTAGTCTAGGAATATCTCCTTGTAATGTGAGAATGCAATCAACATTGATTATGAGTGATCTTTGTATGGTGAGGTATAGGTTTTGTCATGGAATAGCCAAAGGGAGAGATTGTTAGGTTTTAGACTTGTGTTGGCTTGATTCCATAACAAAACTTCATTTCCTTGTAATGCTTAGTTGCATAACTGGTTCATGATGATAAGAAGTTCAAGGTATAAAAGCAACTTCTCATGATGCAAAGTTCTTCTTCAAGAGGATTAGTACTATTCTTGGATGCTAAGGTATTGAGATCCTTCTTCCTCTTGCAAGGCGTAAGCACACACACACACAATTCATTCATATATGTCCCTGTTTAGTTGTGCATCATTTAATGTGCACACACACATAATTCATTCGTTTGTGTCCCTGCATCATAGCGCATCATTTGGTATAACACATTCACACACTTGAAGTTGAATGCTCATGCATTGGTATGAAAGTAACATGTTTTGGAAAATGCATGATTAGAGACTATCTCTATGTAGTTTGCATTCTACCCAGGTCTCATGAACGTCGACTATGGGCTTTGACTGTGGGCGGGAAAGTGGAAAATTTATCATTGACCTCTGGCCAAATTTTACTATTAACAGAAGTTCTCTCTAACTTGAACACCGGAGGTATAGTTAGGGGTGGAGTCAGATTACCTATTTAAATGGGAAATTTTTCCGTTATCAAATAATTAATGAGAATTTCGAACGAAATCTTCTCATTAGTTACCCAGTATTGAATTTGAATTAGTGTATTCTTCGAGGAAAACCGATTGCGTTACGGCTCTCTCCGTTGCTCGAGTTGATCTTCCAGAGGATATCACCGACGTCATTACAGCCCTAACCTCTATTTAACCCCGGCCTCACCATCCATTTCTTCACGCTTTCTTTCAATTTTCAAATTTTCAGATTCCTTCTCCCTTGCTAGCCTCTGTCGATTTCCCTTTATCTTTCGCTTACCTTCAAGTTCTTCTCACCCATCAATGTCGAATTCCTATGATAGCATTGAAGCCTTGGTCAAAGGCACTGGAGGCTCTAACCTCATTCCTCAGAAACGGGTGTGAGGAATTTTAAGTGATGAGGACTCCTCATCGATCTACCAGAGTCGTCGCTCTGGTAGGAACGTCTTAATCGGTTTCGGCTTCTCGAATCAACCTGACAACCCTCTGAACTTAGTTGATGAGGATTTCGATGCCACCGAGAGACCTTCGACGCCACCAGGCAGGTTCAGGTTACGGTGGTAGAGCTTCCTTCAGCGATGCCTTTTCCTTTAAAATATAGGGTCATTCCCGATTCTACCGTTGACCTACAGTCGATTAATCACCTTCGGGATAGATACGACATTCCTATGGGTGTTACTCTCACAGTTCCCCATAGGAACTATGATGTTTCTAATCCTTCCGCGAGCATGCTTCCCATTCATTTGGCGGCCTTTGAGAATGGGGACAGGCTCTCCCTTCACCCCACTTTTCGTCGGGCCCTTAATGCCCTTCAATTAGCTCCCCTCAACTGACGCTTGGCTTTTGGAGGCATCGATTGGCTTCCTCATGTTGTGGAGGGAACAGTGCCAGCTGGGAAATGTCACCCAGGAACCAGGGGGCAGAAGAGCTGGCCTACCTTTTCCCAGGGGACAGTTCTACGTGAAGGACAGAAACAAACTCAACTTTATCATCCTCGGCACTTTGAAAAAAGACCCTGCTTGGAAAGAAGAGTGGATACTATCGGAGGGGGACTGGGAAACTTCGTATTCATCGGCGGGCATGAGCTCACGGTTCCCACTGCTTTTAGTGACAAACCCTCATGGGATATGGACTCCTTTCCCGCTGAGTTTGAGGCTTTGCTGAAGACTATCCTGGCCAGAAATTATCTAAACTTGAAGTTTCCAACTGCTGACCCCTTCGACCCCCGTAGGGTGAACAAGTACCTGCGGATCTCCGATGCTACCCCTCGTAAGTAATCTCAAGTAGTAATCCTTTGTCCTTGTTAGCTGGCTCGCTTCTTACATTTTTTTTAAAAGTTTTTGTTATTGCTCCAGCTTCCCTTTAAGCTCAGCAAGCCCAAACCCCTCCTCCTCCTACTAGGTTGTCTCGAGGGGTCTCCTTAATTACCTCAGATAAATGGGGGCTTACCATTCCAGCTGCTGCTTCTCCTGCTTCAGCTCCATCTTCTGCTCCAGCTAAGTCAAAGATGGCTATTATTGCGTCATGGGCTTCCAAGGCTCTAAATCGATGAGGGCCCGCTCACCAGGCTGCTAATACGTCCACCTCTGCCCCCTCACCAGTGGTTCTCGTTTCAGTTGCTGCTTTCCAGTTACATTACCTCCTTCCACTGATCCAACCACATCCTGGGTAGTTCAGGCTCTAAGGGATCCCGAGGCCGATACTCTTAAGATTTCCCCCTCTCTCTCCCACCATCGGTCCGTCTAGGTTGGCTAGGAAGAGGTTTTGATATAGTTTGGTACTTCATGCCTGGTGGTGGGCTCTCTAGGATGGCTTCCATGCTTGTGAAGATCTTGGTTACCGAGGGGTCTGCCCTCATAGCCGAGGTAGTCGTCGCTTTTACTTCCTCATTCATTAGCTTGATTTATTGTTTCCTAACATGAATTCCCTATGTAGGCCTTCAAGTTTCAAGTAGCCATGGGACACCTGGTAGCTTCTCTCTGTAACCGGGTAGCTAAGGCTGAGGCTGAGGCTGAGGCTGAGCGAACCATGGGATTGCTGGCGTGGGCTTAAGTCTTAGTCCAGGAGATGACCTCTAGCCAGAGAGGAATGGAAACACAACTGGCTGAGCTCCAATGTGACCACGAGAGGTTGAAGCGGTCTTTTGAACAGGAAACTCTTCGGTCTATGCGATGAGCCAACCAATGGGATGATTGGAAGGGGGAGGCTCAGGCACTGGATTTCAAGAACCAAGCTCTACAGGCCCAAGTTACCAAGCTCCAGGCCGAAGTGGAAGCCTCTTTCAGTGAGGGGTATTTCTATGCCTCCTTCCAATTCACGGAAGCCCTCCTCCTCTCATTTGAACTCTCCAGCATTACCGGCTGGGAAAGGGAAGAGGTTATGTCTCAGGCTGCATAGATGTCTCACCCTAAAAATGATGAAACGGGTCATTTCTACTAATTAGGAAGCTAGAAAGTGGTCTGAAGTACCAGATCTGCCTCCTCCTATTTCAACCTTCCCTGCGTCAGGTCTTGGTGAATCCTCGAGAGGGGTTAAGCCCAATGAGCTAGAAAGAGGCCTTACTGAAGCCCGAGATCCTTCCATGGTGCTTTCCACAGAGGAGACAGCAGTGGGCGAGATTATACCAGAGTCAGTGGCTAACATTATTTATGCAGCCATACCTCCTGAGGTCATGGCGGTGGTCAATGAGGTCATGGAGGAGGATCCCGCTGAGCATCAGGCAATCGATGATTATCCTCAGGAAGGGGTGGTTGAGGCGGTAGAGGCAGCTAACCAGAATGAGCAACAACCAGAAAGGGGAATAGGGGGCGAGGTTCATCCTGTGGAAGATGAGGCTGAAGGGCATCGGGAGGATGCAGCAGTTTTAATTCACCTTCTTGTACCTTATTTTAAATGCCCGGAAAAGGGGGTAGGCATCCCATCTTTACCCTTGCGTGATCATTTATAATTTTTTTATAGCACGGAATCAGAGGTTGGGCTCCTTGTTTGCTGTAGCGTTACAAGGGAATAGGCTCCCCCATTTATCAATGGAATTTATCTTTTATACTTGGTTTAAATTCTGATTTACGAGTAAGTTCAGCCCTCGTAGCACCCTGATTTAGCTCAGGAAAAGTAACACGATAAAAAAAACTGCTTAATCGTGAACGTAGATAGCTAGTTCGGGCTTTCCGACTATAAAGACTTGTAGCTCAATGACCTTAGTCGATAGTCCCCTTGTTTGATCGTAGACCTGTTACAGTAAGCAATCACATGTACAAGGAGAATTAGTAACAAGTAATAGCCGGGATATTTAGAGTTTAAGTAAATCGAGCCCTCCATCCTTGAGCCACTTTGGGGGGTTATAACCCGAGTGAGGCATCAAGTAAAGAACTGTCTATCACTCTCTTAGGCTAGGGATCGGGAGGGCTTCCGTGCTTTTAAACTCGAATCCTTCTTGAGGATGGTAGCCCAACCAAGGAATCAGAAGGGCTATCTAGCTATTTTCTGGTCTCGAGGTCTAGATGGCAATTATGCTCTTATACTCAGACCCTTCTTCGGGGTGGTAGCCCGACCAAGGCATCAGGAAGACTATCTAGCTATTTCCTCATCTTGAGATTTGGATGGCAACTGTGCTCTTATACTCAAACCCTTCTTTGTGGTGTAACCCCTACCAAGGTATAAGAAGGGCTATCTAGCTATTTCCTGGTCTCGAGATCTGGATGGCCACTATGCTCTTATACTCAGACCCTTCTTGGCTGAAGATAGTGCCCGGCCGAGGCATCAGGAGTGGCGAGGGGGCTTCCCCGACTTACCCCTGGTTTTGGGGTGATAATATCAAATTTTCCACGTTTACCCAAATTATTGTAGAACATAATTGAAGATGGGGAAAAAAACAGGCTTTATTGATAAGAAGGATGGAGTATATTATTGTCGAAGATATAAAAAACTAGATGGAGGCCGCCTGCTCATGAGTCCCCTGTTCAAGGTTAGAATTTTCTTAAGTGATCTGCATTCCAAGTATGGTCGATAAGTCGGTCATTCATATCCTAGAGTTTTTATGCCCCATTACGGATCACCATTTTTGTTAGGTACGGTTCTTCCCAGTTGGGCAATTTTGGTCTCACCATCTATCTCAGCACCATTCAGTTCAGCAATGTTGAGATGTGCTATGACTTTCATAGCCTATCCAGGTTTCATCCTAAGATTCATGAAAGCAGTCACAGCCCCTCTCTTATTCATCCTAGACCTCATAGCTAATATCTCCTATAGAGACATCATTATATCGGTAGCAGTCTCCATTCCTTCATGTTGTTATTGCAACACGTCGGAGATGATGGTCATAATGTAACGTACATTTACCCATCTCATCTGAAGACTTCCACTACTGATACTCATCTCTTTACTCCTGAGTAGATTCATTAGTTTGGTGGTTAAGGAATAGTCATAACGAATTTATGTTTTTCAACTTGCAATAAAAACCCAATTTTCCTTTTCCATGTGACATAATTATCATCAATTAAAGTATTATCTTTCAGGACCTCTTCCTGGTATTCAATGTTACTTTCCTGAGAACTAGGTCCACTTCCTTGAAGTTTCGAGCCTTTACCCTCCTGTTAAAGTACCTGGCAATCCGGTTCTGGTAGACTGCTACCTTCTCAACTATTCGATCTTGATTTTCTTCCAGAGGATCCAAGCTTGCTCGGAGCTTACTTTCATTACTCTCTAGCTCGAAATGTTGGACTCTAAAAGAGGTCATTTTATGCTCGATAGGTAGGACTGCTTCAACCCCGAAAGCTATCGAGTAGGGCGTTTCCCCGGTAGCTGTTCTTCTAGTAGTGCGGTAAGCCCAGAGGACCTTGGGAAGCTCCTCCGCCCGTCTGCCTTTCTTCTGCTGTAGTTTTTTCTTCAATAGCTTCTTAATGGTTTTGTTCATGGATTCCACCAGACCGTTGGTCTGGGGATGGGCTACCGAAGCAAACCGAAGGTCGATTCCAAAGCCTTCATAAAAATCTTTGAATCGGCCACTGTCGAACTATTTTTCGAGGTCTGCTGTAATGGCAAGTGGGGTTCCGAATCTGCAAACTACATTAGTCTTGATGAACCTTGTTGTGTTTTATTCCGATATCTGAAAGAACGGTCCGGCTTCGACCCATCTTGTGAAATAATCAATTGTCACGATAACAATGCTTGGATTGACCCGGAGCAGTAGGAAGCGGTCCGATCAAGTCGACTCCGCACATAGCAAAGGGGTATAGCGAGCTAAGGGACGACAACCGCTCTGGACAGAGGTGACTCAAGTTTGAGGTATTCTGGCATGCCTTGCAAGCTTGTACTAAGCTCTTTATGTCTTGATGGATGGTTGGCCAATAATACCCTATGCAGAGAACCTGATATGCCAGAGCCTCTCTACCAATGTGGTTCCCGCATTCCCCAGAATGAACCTCTCTCAAAGCCCACTTGGCGTCTTCAGGGTGCAAACATCGAAGCAGTGGAAGGGATCTTCCCTTTCGGTATAGGTGTCCATCCACCAAACAATATAGGACCGAGAGCCTTTTGACTCTCCTAGCTTGGTCGGGCTCCCCGGGAAGTTTTCCATCCTGTAGATAACCCACTATTGGATCCATCCAACACGATTGTCGATCCAAGGTATAAGTTCCCTTACCTGTCACTGTGCTAGGTAGAGGGATCATTTGAAGAGGGACTCCATGGGGTAAGGTCTGGCCACCATATGCAACTATCTTGGCAAGTACGTCATCTCAACGATTGAGTTGTCGAGGTACCTGCTCGATTTTGAATCCTTTAAATATGCTCTTGAGTTGTTGAACCAATTTAAGGTAAGCGATCATTTTATCCCCTTTTACCTGATAATCCCTATAGACTTGGTTGACCACGAGCGAATAGTCACTCTTAACATTTAGGTAATCGACCCCGAGCTCTATGGCTGCCCTTATTCCGGCTAGTAGGGCTTCATACTCTGCCACATTGTTCGTGACTTTAAATTCAAATCTGAAATAATGGCAGCACTCAGATCCTTCTGGGTTGATTAGGACTATGCCCGCTTTTCCCCCAGTTTGCTCGGAAGCTCCATCAATGTAGAGGATCCACGACTCGTAACCCTCCGGCCAGCTGTCAGATTCTTGAATCCTCTCAGGGGCTACATCTGTTACCGCGGGGGTTGCTTGGCCTGAAGGTATTGAGAGCTCTGCTACAAAGTATGCTAGTGCCTGAGCTTTTATTGCAGTCCTAGGCTTGTATCTTAAATCAAACTGGGTAAGCTCTAGGGCCCATAAAACCAGCCTTCTGGAAACATCTGGCCTTTGTAAGAATTGATAGAGGGGTTGGTCTGTCACCACTGCTATTGAATGGACGTGGAAGTAGAGACGAAGCTTCCTTGCCGAGGTCATTAAGGCATAAGGGAGCTTCTCCAACAAGGTATAGTGCTTTTCGGGCTTGGTTAGAGCGTGACTTACGTAGTAAATAGGCTTTTGGACCCTATCCCCGCAATCCTTGACTAAGGCCCCGCTTATGGCGGTTTCTAAAACGGCCAAGTAGATTTGAAGCTCTTCTCCAAAACTTTGCTTAACCAGCAGTGGAGGGCTTGACAGGTATTTTTTCAACGATTGAAAAGCTTGTTCACTCTCTTGATCCCATTTCATGTTTCTTCCCTGCTTGATAGCTTTGAAGAATGGGAGACAATTGTCTGTAGACCAAGAGATGAACCTATTGAGCACTGCTACCTGCCCGGTCAAGGCTTGAACCTGTTTAAGAGACGTGGGGCATTCTAGATCCAGGATAGCCATGATCGTTTCCGGGTTGGCCTCTATGCCTCTCTCATGAGCCATGATGACCAGAAACTGCCCTGCAGTGACCCCAAAGGCGCATTTAGAAGGGTTCAATCTCATTTGGTTCTCCCTTAGGATCATAAAAGTTCTACGAAGGTTGCCCAGATGGCCTTCCGAGGTTAAAGACTTGGTGATCATGTCATCGATATACACCTCTATCGACCTCCTGATTTTGGGCTTGAACAACTGATTGACTAGCCGCTGATATATAGCTCCAGCGTTCTTGAGCCCAAAGGGCATCACCTTATAGCAGTACAAACCTCACGCTGTGATGAAACTGGTCTTTTCCTGGTCTGCGGGGTGCATCATAATTTGATTGTACCCTAAAAATGCATCCATGAAGCTCAAGAGCTTGTTTCTGGAGGTAGAGTCAACTAGCTAATCAATTTTTGGTAGAGGGAAGTTGTTCTTCGGGCCGAGGTCGGTATAATCAACACACATGCGCCACTTTCCATTTGCCTTTGTGAGCATGACCACGTTGGAGATCCACTCAGGATAACATGGTTCTCGGATGAAGCCCGTCCGGGTCAATTTTTCCACCTCTTCTTGAATCGTAGCATTTCTTTCGGTGTTAAAGTGGCACATTTTTTGTTTAATAGGTTTGAAGGTCGGATCCATTACCAGCCGATGAATAGCCAATGTCATCGGGTTCCCTGGCATCTCACCATGACTCCAAGCAAAAATGTCGTTGAACTCTGTGAGGAGCTTGATTAAACCCTATTTCACTCCCGGTTCAAGGGTGGCTCTGATTTTGACAACCTTTGAGAGATCGCCCACTCAGACTGGAATCTCTTCTAACTTATCCACTAGATGGCCGTTGGCCCATTCCCTTCTCTGTTCCTCCCTGTCAAGCA
This sequence comes from Dipteronia dyeriana, assembly GCA_032871835.1. NCBI lineage: Eukaryota > Viridiplantae > Streptophyta > Magnoliopsida > Sapindales > Sapindaceae > Dipteronia > Dipteronia dyeriana. The sequence continues at coordinate 45,603,722 of CM065299.1, read as the reverse complement.
TTATGAGGTTGTCTTTAGGATGATTGGTGGACCCTACATCTTCTAGGTTTAATACAGGGGATGCCCTGTCTTGGATCGTTGTCACCTGGACGATTTGTTTTGCTAGATTCGTTGGGTTGGCCGATAATACGTAGCATCTTCTGACTGCTTATCGATCACCCTGAACTTCCCCCACCTTGTCTCCTACTGGGAACTTCAGGACGTTGTGGCAAATGGAAAAGACCCCTTTCAACGATGATAAAAATGGCCTCCCTAATATTACATTATAGGCCGATAGGGTATCCACTACCACGAAGTCTGTCATGATATTCTGCTGGAGAGATGTCGCTCCGATGATCACTGGTAGGATTTTGGATCCCACGGGTGTGATTGAGTCCCAGTGAACCCATATAGCAGGGTAGTACAGCTATTGTAGCACCACTGTTTCAAGTTTAGCTTTTCCAAGGTATCTTTAAATAGGACGTCAACACTGCTACCTGTGTCGACAAGTACACGGTGGACCATGTAGTTAGCAATCTGTACTATGATCACCATGAGGTCATCATGAGGCTGCACGATGCTGTAGACATCCGCTTCAGTGAAAATGATCAATGACAGCTGAGAGGGGTTTGTCGATCTCTGGTTGACCTTAAAGATATCCCGCCCTCTGTCCTTATGAGGGAATTTTCTAGCATGGTTTTTCCTGGAACTATTGGAGGTGCCAACCAGAGTAGGGCCCCACTGAAAGTATGTACTATCTGAATCCGTTGCATTAGGTCTGCCTGCTCTCCCTTTCTTTTCTCGGCATGCTCTCGGATCTCGGCTTGCACTTCCCTTCCAGCCTGAATGTTCTCCCTGACTTGGTGTAAGAATTCCACCAAACATCCTCCTCTTATCAAAGCCTCAATCTGATTCCGCACGTTGTAACGATCTAAAGTGTTGTGCCCCACGTCCTCGTGAAAGTCACAATATTTATAGCAATTTCTCTTATCGATCGGAGCTTTTATGGGAGTGGGCTTTTGTAGCAAACCCTTATCCAGAATGGGGAGATAGACTATTTCACGGGATACATTTAAGAGAGTGTAATGATCGTACCCCTTTCATCTCGCCCTATTGGGGCCACTATCCTGGAAGGTAGTGAAGCTTTCGGTGGAGTTCAGTTTTCTAGATTCCTTTCCAATTTGGGTTGAGAAAAGGGGAAAAGGTATGTCGACTCATTGGGGGGTTTGTTCTGGCTTTTCTGAGCTTGCTCGGGTCTGGGGCTTCCTTCGTTTGTCGCTTTACGGCTCTCATATCATCGTGTTCCATTTTGACCTTAAGTTGTTCGTCGACCTCAATCTGCTCTAGTGCCTGATCATAGGCTTCTTGGTAAGTTTCTTGAGGTCTCTTGGCAAAGGATCAGAAAAGCTTACCCGCCCACAGGTTCCTTCTAAAGTTGGCGAGGGTTACTTTCTCGATGAAGATTCCCATCTGGATGACTTCCTAGTGGAAACGCTGGACATAAGCCCGGAGGGTTTCCCCTCTCTCCTGGATTACTTACTGTAGATCGATTGGGTCATTCAATCGGGGCTTAACTCCTTAGAATTGTGAGCAGAAATCGGTCGATAGCTTGGTGAGGAAATCAACACTACTGACAGGTAGTTTCCTAAACCAGGTTTTAGCGTAATCTGTGAGCGTAGTGGAGAACATTCGACATATAGCGGCCCTGGTTGTGCTTTTGACCTCCATCTGTTGAATAAAACTTTCTAAGTGGCTCTGGGATCCTCGGTCCTGGAGAATCTGTCAGTTGACATTTTAAACTTAGTGGGAGCTCCGCCTCCCGGATCCTTCTGGTGAGGGGAGCATTCGTTTCACTTAGAGGATCTTTCTTGTCCTCCTTGTATTTCCCCTTCTTCATCAATTGGAGCTCCTTCTGAAGCTCTGCCAACTGGTCCCTCAGGCGTTTGCTTTCGGATTTCCTTAAGATGATCTTAGTTTCTTCGCCATCGGATCCTTCTGACGAACTGGCAACCTCTACCAGGTTCCTTCTTCGAAGGGGGTCTACTCGGAGGCTTTGCTGACTTTCTTCTTCCCTACTTCGAGCTTCCCTCTTCAAAGTCGTTGGGTGGAGAAACTCTCCCCGCTCTCAGGGAAGGACGTCCACCGCGGATTTGACTTGCCCGGGTTGGTAGCGTGGCATCGCTTTGGGAATGGGGGGCATGGGCCCTAACCTATCCGGGATCGAGGTTGGGAGTCCCATTCTATTCCGAGATAGCTCCCGATGGGTAGGTCCCAGGCTAGAATTAGATTGTGAGCTTAGTGAGGAGAAAGTAGTTGAGAAACCTAATTCTAGAGAGTCACTAGAGTCAGATTTGCCTACTACACCTTATATCCCTAAAGCCCCTCTCCCACAGACACTTATTTCATTAAATAAAGGCACACCATATAGTGATGTTCTGGAGGTATTTAAGCAAGTTAGAATAAACATCACATTTCTTGATGCTATTCAGCAAGTGCCTACTTATGCTAAATTCTTGAAAGATCTTTTTACAGTGAAAAGAAAAACCAATGTTTTTATAACAACATGTTTGACTGAGTGGGTGAGTTTCATAATCCAAATGAAAACTCATGTCCAGTATAAGGATCCTGGATATCTTACCATTTCTTGTGTTATAGGTGACCATGTAATTAATGGGTCCTTACTTGACTTAGGTGTAAGTGTTAATTTGTTACCATATTCTGTGTATGTGCAATTAGGATTAGGAGAACTTAGACTCACCCCTATGAGACTTCAGCTAGCTGAAAGGTCTGTCAAAATTCCTAGGGGTACCGTAGAGGATGTTTTGATCATGGTTGATAAGTTTTACTTTCTTGTGGACGTTATTTCCTTAGACATTCAACCCGTAAAGGATGTTAGTGCTCAGATTACTGTGATTTTAGAATGACCTTTCCTGGCCACCTCCAACAGGATGATTAATTATTGTAATAGAGTCATGAAACTTTCTTTTGGGAATATGACTATAGAACTCAATGTGTTCAATGTTTGTCAACAACCTCTAGATCATAATGATTTATGTGAGGTTAATTTTTTTGATAGTGTTGTCCATGATTCCTTTAGGCATTCATCCTATGATGATCCTTTATAGAGATGTATAGCGTGGATTTCGATAAAGACAGTGTAGTTAGTGAGGTGAATTCTTTGTTAGAATCTACTCTGTTAATGAATACTGACAAATGGAAAGCCAAAATAAAACCTCTTCCACCTTCTGAGTCCATACCTATCCTATCTGTAGAGAAACCACCCAAGTTAGAATTGAAACCTCTCCCTGATACATTGAAATATGTGGTTTTTAGGGAATTTTGAAACCTTACCTGTTATCATAGCATCTGATTTAGAAAATGAACAGGAAGTTAAGCTCACTAGTGTACTTAGGGAGCAAGAAGAAGCTATAGGTTGGACAATAGCTGACATTATGGGTATTAGTCCGTCAGTGCGCATGCATATGATTCATTTAGAAGATAACGTCAAACCCTCCCGTGAGTCCCAAAAGAGACTAAACCCAAATATGAAAGAGGTTGTAAGAGCTGAAGTGATTAAGCTCTTAGGTGTGGGTATCATTTACCCAATCTCTAATTGTCTTTGGGTAGGTCTTATTCAGGTTGTGCCTAAAAAGTCTTGTATTACAATAGTCAAGAACAATAATAATGAGTTCGTCCCCATCCGAATGCAAATTGGGTGGTGTGTTTGCATTGACTACCATAAGTTGAATGTCTCCACTATGAAAGATCTTTTCCTCTTCCCTTAATAGATCAGATGTTAGAGAGGTTAGTTGTTCATGCATTTAATTATTTTATTGATGGTTATTCTTATAGCCAGATCCCACAGCACCTAAGGACCAAGAGAAGACAATATTCACTTTTCCTTTTGGTACCTTTGCCTACCGTCGTATGCCTTTTGGGTTATGGAATGTGTTAGGTTTTAGATTATGTTGGCATTAATTCCATATCCAAATGATATTTACTTGTAATGATTTAGTTGTTTAGGTTCATGATGATTCAAGCTTCAACGAAGGAATAACAACTAGTCAAAGCAAGTACAAAGTCTTCAATGAGAAATGATGTTATATGGTTCTACAAAGGTATATTAAGATCATATCTTTCACTTACAAGGCTTAGGCACACAAACAATTCATTCATATGTGTCCCTGCATCGATATGCCCTATTTATAACACATTCACACACTTAAAGTTGAATGCTCGTGCATTGGTATGAAAGTAACATGTTTTGGAAAATGCATGATTGGAGACTATGTCTATGTAGTTTACATTCTAGTGTGAATTGTGTTTGTATGTGTATATATTTGTAAAACATGGATATTGAACTTGATTTTAGTCTTAAATCATTCTTGATTGAGTTCCAAACACTTTGGTTACTCACACTTTCAATTTCAATTTCTGAGACAAAAGATATGATACTTTCTAGTCTTGTTGCATACACTGTCTTTGTATTCATATATCAAGTTGAATTCTTATTTTCTAGGTGGAGTATCTTATATTTCCATGTCCGTTAGAGAGTTATGGTTCGTAATCCGCAAGTAGATTCGAATTCCGAGTTCGGAGGCCAGAGAACAGTCATATAACGTGAAGGAAACTCTCGAGGAAACGAAGTGCAACCAAGCACTCTTTCCCGAGATGGCGCGTGGCCATCTCGGGCAAGAATGCTTGCTGCCTTGAGATTCCCACATACCATCTCGGGCAGCAAGTGTGCTTGGTGTTTTCATGCCCTTTTGGTCATTTCACATGTATTTTTTTCCCTCTCCTTTATATATCTTTTCCCTCTCACTTTTCATTCTAAGATGAGATTCAAAATTCGAGTGCAGAATTTTCTCTCGAATTTTCTCACTTTCCAAACACCATAACTTCTTCATTTGAACTCCAATTTGAGTAATTCAAAGTTGAGAGTGTTTTTCTATTAATCCTCCATCTTTTTTCTAAAGGTTTGAGTTAATTTTACTGCTGATTTTGGAGTCAGTCCTTACAAAAATGGGACTGTATCAAATCAACTAAGGTATTGGTTTTCACTCAAAGTTTTCTTTTCAAACTTGGTTAATTGCCTTGGGTTTTCTTCTTCAATATATATATGTGTCTTGTGATTTTTTTGATTTGAGTTTCTAACTCATTTAAAGATAGATTGAGTATCAATTGAAATCTCACAAATTGAGTTAGGTTTTTATTTGTATATGTTTTAACATTTTTGGGATTGTATTGTGCAAGCTTTGATTCCATTACTATTTGATGATTTTTGATTGATTGATTTTGTGAAAAATAGTTCCCCACAAGTATTAGGCTCTCTCATGGCCGATCTCTCTATATAGTACATACTTTGTTGTTCTTTGAGCTATTAATGTGCTTGATTGATTTTATAAGTATAATATGCTTTATAACATGTTTCGTATATGTGATTAAAACTTGATCATGTAGTAATTGAATGTATCTTGTAATTAAAGTTTTAGATCTATACATGTATCTAGGCTGTAATTAATGTTGAACATCTTTTACATGATCTAGATGTATTAATCATGCATGATTGACTAGACTACATTTGTTATGTGCATTCATGCATATGTCTAGTATTTTCTATAGAATTTGTTGATCATCATTTTTTATGTTGCGTGCTTGTTTATGTTCTGCATTCATGATCACATAGATGCCTTTGTACGAAGGAAGTCTTGACAATAGGTGTGAGGTCTATGATTTGTTGACCAAGTAAAAGTCATATTCCTTTAAGTGAGTCTTTCGTTTGTGCAAGCGGAAGTCTCATGTCTTAGAGGGAGTCTTTGACTTGTGCAATGGAAGTCTCGACAAGAGGTGGGAGACCTTGGAATGTTGAGCAAGGAAGTCTCGACAAGAGGTGGGAGACCACGAAATGTTGAGCAAGGAAGTCTTGATAAGAGGTGTGAGGCCTCTGAATGTTAGCAAGGAGGTGACATATTCATTGAGTAGGATATAAGGGTAGTTTCAAGGTGAAGGGGTCACTTGAGAGAATGCACTTGTCTTATCTACTAGTTGACTATGTTTTCCGGTGGTTGCTAACCCGTTGATGTTTCCTCTTTGAAGGTTTACCTTGTGTCAATTTTCTCTATCCCTATCTCTCTTATATTTGTTGGGATTATGCTCCATAGCAAGAGTGTAATAATGTATTTGACAATCTTTTCATATTAATAATAGTGATTTCTAGTTTAACAAATCTTATAGCATTTATAGTTAAATTATTATAATTGTCAAAAGTAAATAATCATAATGTCAAAAGACTATGAGAAAAGAAGAATTGTTTGTACATCTAGATATGTATGAGGTAGACACAATTCTTTAGTTAGTATTGAATAATATTCAGAACTTAAGATAAAGGATGGGCGCCTTCATCTCATTAAATTTGTAGATTCTTTCGCTAGCATTTGAATATGTTCAAATGTGTTATGATGAGTCTGAAATCATCAAAGTGTGGTATCTTAGAGCAAAAGAATCTAGTTCACTGGGTGCATTGAATAGGATCATAGTGAAATACTTTATCCAGAACTGTCAATGGATAAAAAATTTCACTTGAAGACAATCAGAGAGTCTATCTCATTCCTGAGATAAATGATCGACTTATGGTTGCAAGTGTTATCATTTTAGCTATCAATGAGTACGATTATATAGCATAGTTTATCCTCGATAGTTTGGTGGTATTCATTTGTTAATATATAGAGGACATCATTCAGATATATAGAGGACATCATTTAGATAGCCCGCCAATCTCCTTAATCCACACGAACTTACATGGATCACTTGATATATTCTACTGGACCAATTTTTGGGTCCATCTAGAATTTTATTAAGGTATTTGGACTTGTTTCTTTTAGTATGAGCGGGTGTAGTTCACATGTGTACCTTTTATTAAAGACCAATGGATTTAACAAAGTAGAAAAAAACTATATTTTGCCCATATATATAGGCTTGGGCGGCAAGGGACTATTTATTAGTCTTATGTATTTATTATTTAATTAAATAAAAATTAATTAATAACTTAATTATTTAATTAAAAGTCAAATTCTTTTTTCTAGTAGGATATGGTCTCCTATAATCATATTATTGTTGGTAATATGATAAGTATCAAATACTGTATTTGATAAGTAGAAAAATAATAGGAATTTATTTATCTAGTCAAATTAGGAAGTATTTGATTTCTATTAAAACTTTAACTGACAATTAGTCAAATTATGAAGTTTTAATTTAGTCACAATTTAATTATATTCAATAATTGGTTATTGAGTAGATACACTATTTGAGTTGGATTAGGAGTCTTGGTGTGGAAAAGAATTCATCTTAGAAAAGGATTATTGGTCACCAAGTAAATCCTCCTAAGGAAAGGATTCTTGCCCACCAAGTAAATCCTCTTAAGAAAAGGATTCTTGTCCATCAAGTAAATCCTTCTTAGGAGAGGATTAGGTCTCCTAAATTAAAAAGAAATCCTCTTTTTAAGAGGATTTAGTCAAAATTTTGATGATTTTCAGCCACCTATATATACTTCTATATATACTCCTATATAGAATTTTGACCAATACCTAATTTTTGGTGTGAGAATTTTTTGATTTGTTTTTTTTTATAGTTGTAAAAACAAAAACTTCATTCAAATCATAGATATTATGTATTGAATTCGGCCAAGGAGAAGAGAAGAGAGGAACGTTTTGTTTTCGATAGTGCACTAGTAGCCTTTACATCAAAAGTTTTGTGTACAACATCGAATCAAGGTTCAAGCGAGTTTCAATCTAATTGATTGATAATTCATAAGTGACATAACGTTCTTTGTTTTTATCTTGGAGGATTATTGTGACTAACAAAGAAAAAGAGTTTGTTTGTTTCCTTTATCAGAAATACAATTCAAAGAAAGGGAGCCTACACTTCTAGGTGATTCACGTTCGTGACTGGATTGGAAGATCTTGCGGTTTCAATTCGGTGCTAGTTCAATCGTCACGATTAAAAGGTACGATATCTTTAAGATACGTCAAATAATCTAGGGTTAAGGTTCTTTCTTTTAAAGGGATTTTTTTAAAATATATCAAACCCTAATTCTTCGCTTTCGCTGCTTTTTGAACCGACTTTTCCCTACAACCTGTATCATAGCCTAGTTGTACCCTTGATTAATTGATGTATGTGTACGTGAATATTTTCTTTTTATTGTTAATATGAATATTTTAGAAAGAGATGGCACTCTAGGTATTCGCATATATATGTATATATATATATATATATATATATATACATACATTGGAATGTATGGATTTATATATGTTTTAATATGTGGATTGTTATTTCCCATTTTTGGTCCTAGAGTTTTAATTTATTCTTTTTTGGGATTGTAACAAGATGGTGCAATATCATCACCATAATTTCCTTTTTTGTAGTTGCTAAGTTTTTTTTATTTATTTATTTTGCTATTATAATAAAAATACTGCAGAAAAATATTGTATTAAAAAAAACTCCCCTATATTGTATTAAAAATATTGCAGTATTTTATTAATTAAAATTCTTCTGTAATATATTCAAATATTGAAGACTCGAAGGTTTGAAGAATTGTGAGCAACAGGAAAAAGATTTGTATTGTGCGCGCTACAGAAACAATCGTGCATGCAAATGAGCACGAGCCTTGATTGTTGTGGCGTGGGCTACGCAAGGCAGCCCTATGGATGCCAAGGGCTGCATATGGCAGCCCTAAGGATGCCATGGACTGCGAATGGCAACCCTATGGATGCCATGGGCTGCGCATGCCAGCTTTTTACGGGGTTGTGGGATACGCACACCCATGGGAGGCTTTCAAGGGGTCCAAACGAACGATGGCCGCGTGAAGACTTGTTCGCCAAGAAAGGAGTTTTTATATTCTAAGACATATGTAATTTACTTGCTTTTCTAGGATGGACCAAAATTGTAGCTATTTATATTTTGGTAAATATTGCAGTGTTTGTCATTGTTTGATAACATGTCGTATAGAATAGGAGTGCCACTCATATATCTCTTTTGGTATGAACATGCATTGAATGGTTTAGGTATCTAATTGGCATCTAGATAACTTGGTAAATCATTCTATTGAATTCGATCACACGCCTTAAACAATGGAGTGGGAGAAGGTGTTTTGGAACACCTACGGCCTCCAAGTTTAGTTGAGCTTTATGTTTTGTGTAATAACCCCCCAAGGGGTATTCGTGGATGGAATTTAGTAAGATACTTCCTTACAAGGATAGACTAGACAATTAACCCAAACAATATCTACTCCCAAAGAAGGGATATTCGTGATGGATTATATTGAAGGTCGATAACTTACTAACACACTCAATGTGATTTTATTAATATCCTCCCAAGAGTTCTTGCTAATAAATTACAAGGCTAAAATTGAAAACGCTAGTTATTATGTTAACAATTAGGTGGGACCTAGTCCAACTCGTAAATGGTGTGACCTCCTAAAGGAGGCATGACCTTTATGGGTGTTAGATCACCATTGAATTTTACGATAGAATTATTTTATTTAATTCATGATAAATAATCGAATGTGCTTTGTCATGATTATTTTCTTATATAATTTTTGTAATTATAAATAAATCATGACCCTATCCCTAATCAACTTCCTACAGGATAATACTTTTACCGATGATAATTATGTCACATGGAAAATGAAAATTGGGTTTTTGTTGGAAGCTAAAAAACATAAGTTCGTTCTGTCTATTCCTAAACCACCAACCACCCTAAAAATGAATCTATTGAGGAGCAAAGAGACGAGTATCAGCAGTGGAAGTCTTCATATGAGATGGCTAAATGCTACATTATGGCCACCATCTCCAACGTGTAGCAATAACAAAATGAAGGAATGGAGACTACTGTCGATATATTGATGTCTCTGAAAGAGATTGAAAATACAAACAAGGTTAAATGCTCAAGGCTAACCTAGAGGGGGGTGAATAGGTTAGACACCTTTTCGACTCCCTTAGAAACAAACAAAAGTTTGTCCCTCTAGATTGCTTGTATCACAATATATATATCAATTAAAGATACATAATCAATATATAGAACAAGTAAAGTGTAATACAAACAAGTAATGGTAACACATACATAATCTATATCATAGAAAAGAAGTCAACTTACATAAAGAGTTCTATCCTTAGTTTTCAAATAACAAATACAAATGCTAGAGAGATAGGGATAGAGAGAAGTTGACACAAGATATAACGTGGTAAACCTCCGAAGAGGAAACAGCCACGGGTTAGCAACCATCGGTAAACAAAATCCACTAGTAGATAAGATAAGTACAATCTCTCAAGTGTCCCTTTCACCTAGAAACTACCCTCCTATCCTACTCATGAAGATGTCGCCCTCAAGCTCAACAATCCGAGGCCTCACACCTTTTGTCAAGACTTCCTCGCTCACCTTACCGGATCCTCATAACCCAAGGCAAGATTTCTTGTTCAGCTATCCGAGTCCTCCCGAGTCAAGTCAAGACTTCCTCGCTCACCTATCCAGATCCTCACGACCCTAGGCAAGACTTCTTGCTCGACTATCCGAGTCCTCCCAACTCTAGTCAACATTTCCTTGCTTGACAATCCAAGGTCTCACACCTCCTGCCAAGATTTCTTGGTCAACAACATTGGTCTCACACCTATTGTTAAGACTTCCTTCTCACAAGGCATCTAGGTGATCTTGAATGCAAAACGTAAACAAGCACGCAACATAGAATGCTATGATCAACACATCCGTGGATGTTTCCTCTTCGGAGGTTTACCACGTTATATCTTGTGTCAACTTTTCTCTATCCCTATCTCTCTAATATTTGTATTGTGGATAGAACTCTTTATGTATGTTGACTTCATCTTTATAATATAGATTGTGTATGTGTTACAATTACTTGTTTTTATCACACTTTACTTGTGTTTATATATTGATTAATTGTCTTTAATTAATATATATATATATTGTGATACAAGCAATCTAGAGGGACAAACTTTTGTTTGTTTCGAAGGGAGTCAAAAAAAGTGCCTAACCTATTCACCCCCCTCTAGGTTAGCCTTGAGCATTTAACAGTGATTGTATTTTCACTAGTGAATCTTGTTTTGAAGGTAAGATGCAAAGGTCATTCACAACCAAAGGCACAAGGACAACTGAATGTTTAGGATTAATACACACTGATTTGTGTGGTCCTATGAGCATTGAAGCTAAAGGTGGATATGAGTACTTCATGAGACATAACTCAGATGCTTTTGACATGTTCAAAGCATTTAAAGTTGAAGTAGAAAATCAGCTTGAGAAATGCATAAATCTTGAGGTCTGATCATTGTGGAGAATATCTATTTGGTGAGTTTCAGCAATATCTTATTGATAATGAGATAATTTCTCAGTTTTTTATGCAAGGTACACCTCAAAAAAATGGGGTGGCAAAAAGGAGAAATAGAACTCTTTTGGACATGGTTAGGTCTATGTTGAGTTATCCAACACTCCGTAATTCTTTTAGGGATATGCTTTACAAACCGCTATGTACATTCTAAACGATGTACCATCTTAGTCGGTTCCTAAAACACAACTTGAGTTGTGGACTAGGTGAAAGCCTAGTTTACAACGGTTAAGGATGTTTGGATGTCCTGCGCACGTGTTAAAGGAAAGATAGAAAAGATGGTGTCCAATTCAGAAACATGCATATTTGTAGGGTATTCAAAAGGAACCAAAGGATATTATTTTAGTCCTTAAGATCTTAAAGTATTTGTTACGACAAACGCTAAATTTCTGGAAGAGGACTATATCAATAATTTTGTGCCTAAAAGTAGAATTGTCTTGAATGAGCTTTCTGGAGATACTATTTAACAAGAGGTTTCACAACCTAGCCCAATTGTAAGTTCTGTACCAATATAAGATCAACAATCTACCATGCCTCGTCGTGTTGGGGGGGTTAGTAGACAACTCAAGAGATACATCGATCTAGAAGAATCTATAGAGAATCTCCCGGACGACGATGATCCCTTTACGTACAAGGAAGCAATGGAAGATGTTGAATGTCGCCATTGGCAAAAGTCAATGCAATCCGAAATTGAATCTATGTTCTAAAACAAAGTCTGGTATCTTGTAGACTTGCCTAAAGTTATAAAACCCATCGGGTGTAAGTGGGTATACAAGAGAAAAAGAAAAATGGATGGAAATGTGGAAAACTTTAAATCTAGATTGGTAGCTAAAGGTTACACACAAAAGAAAGTTATCAATTATAAGGAAACCTTCTCTCCTATGGTCATGCATAAATCCATTAAAATATTCTTATCCATTACGGTATCTCCAGACCTAGAGATTTGGCAAATGGACGTCAAGACAGATTTCCTTAATGGAAGTCTTGAAGAAAGCATCTATATGATGAAACCAGAAGGATTCACTTAAAAAGGCTAGGAGAAATGGGAATGTAAGTTGCAAAGATCCATATTTAGATTGAAGCAAGCATCCAGATCTTAGAACATAAGGTTTAATCAAACCGTGAAAAGTTTTTTATTTATTCATAACCTTGACTATAAAAGAATTAAATTTGAGAAGTTTGTTTTCCTAGTTCTTTACGTTGATGATATACTACTCATCCGAAACGATGTATGTGTATTGACATCAGTAAAAGAATGGTTAGCAAAATAATTTGTTATGAAGGACTTAGGACAAGCAAGTTATATTCTTGGTATCCAAGTCATAAGGGATAGAAAGAGTAGAATGATTGCATTATCCCAAGCTTCATACATAGATAAAATCTTGTTAAGATTTTCCATGCAAGATTCCAAGAAAGGTATGTTACCTTTCAGACATGGAATCAAACTCTCTAAGGATCAAGTTCCTACGAATAAGCATGAAGAGCATTTCAAGAGTTGGGTTCCATATGCCTCGGTAGTTGGGAGTCTCATGTATGCAATGCTCTGCACTAGACCAGATATTTGTTTTACAGTTGGCATAGTTAGCAGGTTTCAATCGAAACCTGGTCCTAACCGTTGGACGGCAGTCAAGCATATTTTCAAGTATCTTAAAAGAACGAGAGATTATAAGCTTGTATACTCTAGAGGGGATTTAATTCCCGTTGGGTATACAAATTCCAATTTCCTATCCGATTCTAACTCAAGAATATCAACATCAAGATAAGTGTTTACACTTGGAGGATGAGCAGTCATATGGAGGAGTATCAAGCAATCTTGTGATGTTGATTCCACCATGGAAGCTAAGTATGTTGCCACATGCGAAGCAATTAAAAAGACTATCTGGCTCCGTCAATTCTTGATTGACTTAGAAGTGGTTCCTTATGTGAATAAGCAGATAACTATCTATTGTGACAATAGTGGAGCAGTGGCTAATTCGAGAGAATCAAGAAGTCACAAGAGAGGGAAACACATTGAAAGAAAATATCACCTTTTAAGGGAAATTATGAATAGGGGAGACGTGACGATATTCAAAATCGTGTCAACAGAAAATCTAGCGGATCGCTTCACAAAGGCTCTTCAACAAAAGAGTTTTGATAGGCACCTGGAGAATATGGGGACAAGAGATATGACACATTTGCTATAGAGCAAGTGGGAGATAATTGGGATTATGCTCGATAGCAAGAGTGTGATAATGTTTTTGACAATATTTTCATATTAATAAAAGTTATTTCTAGTTTAACAAATCTTATAGCATATATAGTTAAATTATTATAATTGTCAAAAGTAAATAATCATAATGTCAAAAGACTATGAGAAAATAAGAATAGTTTGTACATCTGGATATGTATGAGGTAGACACAATTCTTTTGTTAGTATTGAATAATATTCAAAACTTAAGATAAAGGATGGGCGCCTTTATCTCATTAAATTTGTAGATTCTTTCGCTAGCATTTGAGTGGGTTCAAATGTGTTATGATGAGTCTAAAATCATCAAAGTGTGGTATCTTATAGCAAAATAATCTAGTGCACTGGGTGCGTTGAATAGGATCACAGTGAAATAGATTATCAAGAATCATCAATGGATAAAAGTTTTCACTTGAAGACAATCGGGTAGTCTATCTCTATCCTAAGATAAATGATGGACTTATGGTTGCAAGCGTTATCATTTTAGCTATCAATGAGTACGATTATATAGCATAGTCTATCCTCCATAGTTTGGTGGTATTCATTTGCTAATATATAGAGGACTTCATTTATAGATATGGACATCATGGCTCTTTTTATTGAATGAGAGTAGAATATCATCATATGGATTTTTTGAGGAATTGGATATTAAATCTTGATGTTAAGTTTTCAATAGTGTTGATTGAAATATGGCTTCTGGACAAGTCAAAATATCCAAGTTCAAAATGTTGGTCATATGAGTAAATATGGTAACTTGGAGAGCTAGAGGATACACTTTCTCCATTAAGATTGTCAAGGGTATGAATGAGCAATATTGACTTATTCTATCTTTATTTAAGAGATCATTTTTAGTTCTTTAGTGAATTGAACTAAAATTAATATATCATACCTAAGTGAATCTTTTGTTGATTGTGATTAGGTTATGTCTATTGAAGCTTAAATTTAGATAGCCTGCCAAGATCCCCAATTAACACGAACTTACATGGATCACTTGATATATTCTGTCGGACCAATTTATAGGTCCATCTAGAATTGTATTAAGGCATGTCGACTTATTTTTTTTAGTAAGAATGAATCTAGTTCACATGTGCACTTTTTATTTAAGTCCAATGGATTTAATAAAATAGAAACAAAAATTTTTGCCCATATATATAGGCTTGGGCGACAATGGACTATTTATTTGTCTTATATACAGTTTTTTTATTTTATTATTTAATTAAATGGAAATTAATTAATTATTTAATTTAAAGTCAAAATCTTTTTTCTAGTAGGAGATGGTCTCCTAGAGTCATATTATTGTTGGTAATATGATATGTATCAAATACTGTAGTTTATAAGTAGATAAATAATAAGAATTTATTTATCTAGTCAAATTATGAAGTATTTGATTTATATTAAAACGCTAGTTGACAATCAGTCAAATTATGAAGTTTTAATTTAGTCACAATTTAATTATATTCAATAATTAGTTATTGAATAAATACACTATTTGAAATTGATTAAGAGTCTTGGTGTAGAAAAGAATTCTTCTGAGAAAAGGATTCTTCTGAGAAAAGGATTCTTTTGAGAAAAGGATTCTTTTGAGAAAAGGATTCTTGGTCACCAAGTAAATCCTCCTAAGGAAAGGGTTTGTGCCCATCAAGTAAATCCTCCTATGGGAAGGATTCTTGCCCGTCAAGTAAATCCTTCTTAGGAGAGGATTTGATCTCATCAATTAAAAAGAAATCCTCTTTTAAGAGGATTGAGTCCAAATTTTGATAGTAGTCTTGGTGAAGTAGAAATGCTCTTTCTAGTAGGATTTTTGTCTAACTATATATACTCCTATATAGAATTTCGACCAAGACCTAATTTTTGGTGTGAGAAGTTTTTTTTCATTTGTTTTTTTTATAGTTATATATATAAAAAAAACTTCGTCCAACTCATAGATATTATGTACTGAATTCGGCCAAGGAGAAGAGAAGAGAGGAACGTTTTTTTTCAATAGTGCAATAGTAGCCTTTACATCAAAAGGTTTTGTGTACAACATCAAATCAAGGTTCACACGAGTTTCAGGCTCAGTTTGGCATTGCTGTGCTGTGAGGAAAATTGCTTTTGATTCTGCTGTGGGGGAATTGCTTTTGAATTTGCTGTGAGAAGAATCAGTTGGGTGTTTGGTAAACTGATTTTTATAAGTGCTGTGAGAACCAAAAGCAATTTCAATGTGTTTGGTAAAAAAGTGTTGTGACTGATCAAAATTACTAGAAAGAACAAAAATGAATATTTAAGATGATTTGAAAATAAATAAATTTTTTTTTTGTATAACCATTAACATGTTATAAAATAAATAATTTATTTTATTTTTGTGTGACCATAAACTTGTTATAAAATAAATAAATAAATTTTGTTAAAAATATATATAATTTTACTTTAATATTTTTTTATCTATTGCCACATATGATGTGTATATATCAAGAAAACTAGCATAATTTGATTCAAGGATTCATAAGATTACACAATTGAAATAGACAACGTGTAAATAGCAAAGTATATGTTATAGTAAATTGTAAATAAAATAATAAATGTTAAGTGCGTGTTTTGTTATGTGGTAAATTTCATAAAAGGCAAGGGATAAAATAGTAAGTTTGGAAAAAAAATCATTAATAAGTGTATTAAGTGTGTTTTCATTTCTGTTTCGTAGGAAGCGGATTTCTAAAAGCATCAATTTGTAGCTTCTCAATTTCTGTTGTGGGGGAAGCCAAAAGAGACCAAAAGCACTTTCCATAAATTTTACCAAACACCCTAGGCCAACTTTAGAAGCACTTTTAGCTCCAAAAGCAGCCTGAGAAGCAATCCCAAACTGGGCATCAATCAAATTGACTGATAATTCACAAGTGACCTAACGTTCTTTGTTTTTCTTCTTGGAGGATTATTGTGACTAACAAAGAAAAAGATTTTGTTCGTTTCCATCCTCAGGAATACAATTCAAAGAAAGGAAGCCCACACACCCTAGGTGATTCACGTTTGTGATTGGATTGAAAGATATTTTGGATTCAATTTAGCACTAGTTCAATCGTCACGATAAAAAGATACGGTACTTTTAATATACATCAATTAATCTAGGATTAAGGTTTTTTCTATTAAAGTGAATTTTTTTAATTATATCAAACCTTAATTCTACTCTTCTGCCGCATTTTGAACTAACTTTTCCCTACAATATTTGTATATGTTATCGAAATATTATGGATAGAACATTTTATGTAAATTGACTTCCTTACTATAATATCATTTGTGTATGTGTTATGGATGTTTGTTTGTATTACACATTACATGTTTTATATATTGGTTAATTGTCTTTAATTGATATATATATTGTGATACAAGTAATCTAGAGAGACAAACTTTTGTTTGTTTAAAGGGAGTCGAAAAAGGTGTCTAACTTATTCACACACCCCTCATCTAGGTTAGCCTTGAGCATTTAACCATGTTTGTATTTTCAATTGGTGTTAGATCAGGACAATATATTGTACTTAGTGAGCATCCAGGTGATACATTCACGGTATTTGTAAAGCTTTTGAAGTCATGGGTTTACAAGATGATGTAATGGCGGAAAGAGCCTCGAATACTAGGCCACCATTACTTCGAGGCACTCAGTAAGGGTATTGGAAGTTGAGGATGAAGGCCTACATCCACTCTATTGATGAGAGGGCATGGATGGTAGTGGAAGAAGGTTATAGTCCTTCTACCAAGGTTTAATAGGATGGAACTAATATACTAAAGCCAAGGAGTGAATGGACAATGAATGAGTTTGAGGATGCTAAATGGCACCACGGTGCTATAAATGCCATTATTAGAGGAGTTGATGGGCATCAATTCTCCTACATTCAAAATCTTGAATCCGCAAAGGAGGGTTGGGATACTCTCCAAGTTACTAATGAAGGAACCTTAGTGGTGAAGAAACCAAGGCTTTAAATGTTGGCATCACAATTTGAAGGTTTAAGTATGGGTGAAGAAGAAAAGTTTGAAAACTTCCAATTCTGGCTTCTTAATATTGCTAACCAATGTCAAGCACTTGGAGTACCTATCTCAAGAGAGCGTTTAAATTGGAAAAACCTTAGGTATCTTTCTAAGAGATTTAAATCAAAGGTGACAGTCATTAAGGAAATCAAGGATTTGGATAGCATGAACATTGATGAGTTGCTTGGGTCTCTCCAAACTTATGAGATATGCTTGAAGCTAAATGCCAAGAGTAAGGGAATCGCTCACAATGCTATTGGGGAGGAGAGTGATGATGAAAATGAAGAGATGGCTCTTTTGGTTTGAAAGTTCAAGAAGTTTCTAAAGAACAATGTCAAGCCTAGAGGCAAGTCTTCTAAGGAAAAAGGAGTTAAGAAACCATTGTCTCTAAGGAATGAGAAGAATAATCAAGCCATGAACAAGAAAGGTGTTCAATGCTTTAATTGTCATGGTTTCGGTCACTTTACTAATGAGTGCACCAAGAAGCCATCTAAGAAAGACAAGAAGGGCAAAGTGTTTGTGGCTACTTACAGTGATGATGATTCTAGTTATGATGAGAGCTATAGTAGTGAGTCTTTAAGTGATAAAGAGTTGGTGAGTAACTTTGTAGCTCTCACGGCTTCTCATTCTCCACTAGATGTTGATGGTACAATATCTTTGAACAAAATCTTTGATACAAATCATCATGGAAGCACTAGTTCTATTCCAACCAATCTTGAGTTGTTGGCCACGATAGAGAAGCTTGAAGAAGCTAAAGATAATGCTCTAACAGAAGTTGTTGAGAAAGATGATTTGATCAAGAAATAACTAGATGAGTTTTTTATTGTTACTCATAGACTTCTTGGTAAGAAAGGTGATATTTTGAAGAAGTTTAGAGAACTTGAAAAGATAAACCACAAGAAGGATGGAATGATATCTTCTTTGAAGAAGAGAGAGCAAGAATTAATGAAATAGATAGACACGGCTAAGGAGGCCATCAAGGACTTAGTGAATGATTCGGTAACTGTGTCTAGTGTTTGGAATCTTGTTAACTCTTATAGTTGTAAAGACGACTTGGTAGTTAAAAAGGAGCCCTTGGAAGCACCATTTCCTACTCACTTGGATGAAGTCATGATTGACAAGAAACCACGCAAGAAGAAAAGATCAAAAGCCAAGAAGAAGTTGGCAAACAAGGTATCTTTGTAAACTCCTAGTGAAGCTAGTTCAACTCCAAAAAGTAAAATCTCATCTTTTATTCCAATTTGCCATTATTCCAACACAATAGGTCACTTTAAGCCCAGGTGTTATAAATTTATTGAAAAATGAAAATTAGGAAATGAATCTAGAGAAAATAAGATTAAACTTCAACTTGAACATGCTAAGGCTTTGACAATTGAGAAACATGATAATATTGTGGAGTAGAAAGAAATCAAATACTGTTCAATTTGACAAAGTTTGTGTTAAAAATGTTAAGAAAGAGAGTGTTAATGATATTCTTGTTAATCAAGTCATTAAAGGACTTTACTCTAGATTTAACATTGTTGTCAAGGATGATATTGGAAATACTTATGTAGGTACACCCAAGAACAAGTGGTTCAAGGGTGTGTGCTCTTACCACTAAAGAAATAAGCACATGTGAGGTAGCTTTGAGGCAATATATCAATTGTGTTGAGAATTCTAGCTTGCTAGCTTTGAATACTCAATGTATTGATATGAGAAATCCCTGTTAACACCCTCGAGACCATTACCGCGAAAGTGGTGGGCGGGGTCGGTACCATTGATACCTGACCTGATCTTGTATGAATATGTAGGAGGATGAAATCAGAGGTAGGAGACAAGCCATCACGCCCGTCGGGCTTCACACTTATGTAATAGATCTGGGGAGCTCGAGGAAACAAGCCATCTCGCCCGTCAGGCTTCGTGCTTATGAAGTAAGTCTGGGGAGCTTGAGGTTCTCTTATTGGTGTTTAGGGGTTGATTTTAGTCCTGGTCCTGGTCCTCAGTCGGTTGGAGCCCGTCATGGTACCTGGAGTTCGGTTCTGGAGCTCGGTTCTGGAGCCCTATTGCTTCCCGTAATTCCCCCACCTAGATAGCAAGTAAGGAGGGGGCTTATCTAGCTCCAGTGTCGGAGAGCTCGATTCTGCCATAGGGATGATGTATGAGAGCCCATCGACTTCCTTCAAGTTGGTCTGGTGATTTCTCCTCATCTTGATATGCGACTTTAGCATGTATATGGGAAGATAAGAGTGCTAGGTCCAGCGAGGTAGGAAACTAGCTCGCACTCATATACGCATGCATTACACAGAACATAAGTAAGAGAAACACAAATATTTTATAGAGAGAGGCAGACTGACCAAGGGGGAAAAAGCATCACGAATGATCACATGCTGAAAAACCCCAAGGCAGTATCCAGAGGAAGGGGGAATACCCTTCCTTATGTGCACAAGAATGGTGAATGTAATGCAAAGTAGTCACTCCGGAGAGCTTACAATAGTGGTCGAATATAGACCGATACCAATATATTCTAAGTAAAGGTAACACATACATTGATGATGTCGAGAGATCTTTTTAGCGAAGCATGTTTGTCTTCTATCATTCATCAGATCATCATTTCTATGCCTTTTACAGGCATCTTTATAAATGGTGACTACCTTGGCGTGCAAGTCCAGGATTCTTCAATCTCCCTCTCCTTATTGAGTACGATTCTTCCTTTAGTGTAGTGGATCAGATCGTGGCTAATATCTCGGAGGGGATGTGTTTGTTTCCTCTTCGGACTTTTCTTTCCTTGATAAGCGGGATTCTTTGTTATAGTTGACCCTAAAGAATAGGTTGTGGAGGATATCTTGGAGGAAAAGGTGTTTGTTTCCTCTTTGAACTCTTTCACTAATGACGGCCATTAAAGAGTTGAATATTCTCTTTATTAATGGTCTGATCATGTCATTAATTGGGTTGACTGCCTCCATTAATACAGTTGACCTCATAATGGTACTTTAAATGTCATGGAAGTCAATCCTCTCTTCCTACGTTGCCGAGATGAGAGCTCTAGTTCTGCTTGTCACTTTGGAGAGGTACTTCATGGAGGTTACCCGAAGTGACATTTGATATTTCCTGAGGGTGAGGTACCCTAGGATCTAGTACACTGGCGGGGTCCCCCGGGGACCTCTCGATTGTCACGGAGCTAAATGCTGGTCTTCCCATGGAGCTTGTTCTAACCATTTTAAAGGTGAAATATCCCATTGGGTTCCAACCTTGTAATTGGGAGCTTGGTTTAGCTACGTCGAGCTTTATCATGGAGCTTGACCTAATTATGCAGGCTTCCTAGCTGGGTAGCGGGCTTGGCTAGCAGGCCCTGGTAAGGTGTTTGCCATAAATAGACGACCTTGGCTTGCTTCTGGAAGGGTGGAGAGGTACGCTCGAGTACTGCTCTTGCTACCTGATTTAACCATGTCAGGATCTACAGTGGATCTTGGCGCTTTTTAGTGACTATAAGGATTTACGGGCTCCTTCCTTTAACGCTCGGACAGGTCGAGATTATACCTCGACGTGGCAGGAGGGCCTTTGCAAGACAAGTTCGGCACCTTGAAGGTTTCGTAGTGAAAGTAGAGATAGTAGCAAGCTCTAGATGAGATTCCTTGATGTCGACGGACCCAGGTCCTTTCACGTCGACCTAGCTTCGAGCTTTATCCTGGCATAAGAAGCTTGACGTGGTCTCGTCGGGCTTTATTTAGTAAGCCTGAACACGTGCAAGATTCTCATATGGTATGGGCAGCCTCACCTTGCTTCCTGTATGATCACGTGGTAGCTCGACCTCGAAGACCTTGATACCCCGTCATATAAGCCCGAATTTGGACCCTTACGGGAAGGCTGGGAAGTGGAAAATTCTTCTTTGGTCCCTAGCCAAATTTTGCTATTAACAGAAGTCCCTTCTGACTTGAACACCGGTAAGTATGTGGAGTTAGAGTCTGAATCTTGTACTGCATGAAAAAATTTACTTGTCGCTTCTTACTTGTAGCCAGAATTGCTCCCAGGCTTAGAGACTAGGGTACTATTCAATCTTATAAAATAAATGAGCGTATTGCTCAATCATGTCGTATGAAGCTTCTGTGGTTAACATGGGTACCTAGAATTCCTTTTCAAGGAATCACGGTATTTAAACGAGCTGGTGAAACGATCCAGGTAGTCATATGTGCCATCTAGATACTTTCTTGCGGGGTTGGCCCGGCCAAGGTAGTAGGATGACTTTTTTGTTTGTTAAGATCTCATTATCTAGCAGGCAAATATGCTCCTATGCTCATATCTTTCTTAGGGGAAGTCACCCGACCAAGGCATCATGAGTGTTAGCTACCCTGTTCTTGGGATCTGGATGGCAACTATGCACTTATACTTAGATCCCTCTTGGCTGTGGTAGCCCGACTAAGGCATCAGGAATGCTAGCGAGCTGTCTTTATCTCGAGGTTATCACTATCAAAATACCATGGCGTTCCTCCTGGAAGGATTTATCCAGTCCAGGGCATCAGGAGGGCTATGTAGGTATATCCTGGTATTTTGATCCGGATGGTAACTATGCACTTATACTCGGATTCTTCTTGGGGGAGGTCACCCGACCAAGGCATCAGGGGTGATGAGGGGGCTTACCCGATCAATCCTCTGTCTCAAGATATGGATGGCAACTATGCTCTTACACTCAGACCTTTCTTAGTGGGGGGTATTGCCTGTCCAAGGCATCAGGAACGCTATCTAGCTATTTCCTGGTCTCGAGGCAATCATTAGCGAAATACCATGGCGTTCCTCCTGGAGGGATTTATCCAGTCCAGGGCATCAGGAGGGCTATGTAGCTATATCCAGGTATTTTGATCCGGATGGCAACTATGCACTTATACTCAGATCCTTCTTGGGGGAGGTCACCCGACCAAGGCATCGGGGGTGATGAGGAGGCTTCCCCGATCAATCCCTGGTCTCGAGATCTGGATGGCAATTATGCTCTTACACTCAGACCCTTCTTGGCGGGGGGTGGTGTCCAGCCGAGGCATCAGGAGCGCTATATAGCTATTTCCTGGTCTCGTGGCGATCATTATCGAAATACCATGGCGTTCCTCCTGGAGGGATTTATCCAGTCCAGGGCATCAGGAGGGCAATGTAGCTATATCCTGGTATTTTGATCAGGATGGCAACTATACACTTATACTCGGATCCTTCTGAAGGGATTTGATCCGGTCTAAGGTTTCTCGATCGTGAGCGATTGGTGATCGTAGGAGAAATATGACGGAGATCGAAATCGAAGAAGATGCAAACTCATGGTGAGTCGATATAGAGTTGTATCAATGCAAGGTTGTATCGATTGATAACCAGACTCGCTCTAAGAGCCTTTTCACAAGTAGAATCTCTTGAGATTATCTGAGTTATGGTGCAGATTGTAGACTGACTTTCCGTAAAAGATGCTTTTTATTGTAAACCAATCATTGAGAGATATCGCCCCACGTTAGGGTCACTGCCCCTTTCACATGGTTACTGGAGAGAATAACAAGCTTCAAGTCTTCAAGTGATGTAACTATTTCAGAAGCCCGCTTGGGGTAGATGAGAGCCTTCAACAATCTTAATGTAGCTCGAGACTCCATTTTTAACTAATCGAGACCTTTGGGTGCTCCCCGAATTGATCAAGACCTCGATGGCTTACTAGGGCATTGGAAGGCCCAGTACAAATGGAGAGGAGCCATCAGTATGATAATCTTCGAGGGCAAGCTGGTGTTTGCTAAGGTCAAGCTCATGACATCCAAGAAGGATGGTTACTTCTTCACAACCTTCCACATAGAGCTCGCTCTACTTCCCCTATTTGACTTAAGAGTCAATGATGGACGGAAAAGGAAGGGGATTAAGAGGAAAGTTGCTGAGATGGTTGTGTATGTTCCTACCATAGCTAGCAAGTCTTGGGTTGCTGAAACAGACCCGAATCAAAATCCCATGGTATAGTAGATGATCAATCCGAAGAGGGAGCTTCTCCTTCAAATAAAGACCACAACTGAGGTGGTTGTTTATATGGCAGGTGAGCCCCGGTTGATCCAGAAGTAGATGTTTTGGATGGAGAAAACTTCACTCTCAAGGGGCGTCAAACCAAAAGAAGGAGGAGCTGACCATAGTAGTGAGGGGCGCAATTGTTCTGAATGAAGACATGACCAGAATTGAGGCACCCATGGCTAATGTGCAGGTAACCCGGGAGTGGATCCAACATGCATATGATGTGGAGAGACTCAGGTACATGCATTGTGTCATGCATGGATTGCTCCGAAGGAGGAGGTAAACTCTTAAGGGAGTGGTTTAAACTCTGCATGGCAACGTGGCTACCTTGGGAGCCAATGTGGGTGCTTCATTTACTGAATGACACTTTTATGTTGCTTGCTAGGCAACTCGAGCTCTTTTTCTTTCTGACATGATCATCATTGAAGGATAAATACCTTGAGTAGATCATAGAGAAAGTTAAGAGTTACCTTGGTCCGCTCTGACTGAAGTCGGACCTTATTGAGATGATGGATGCGCAGATGATAAGGAGGACTTGGTTCCCATTTCTGCTTTCATGTCTAGTCATGTTGGGGAAGGAACTACCTTGAAGTCCTCTGTTGTTGTAGATGCATGGGGGGCTTCAAGTCTGCCTACCTCTCAATCTGAATCTATCGAAGTAGAGGTCCAGATTGGTGTTACCAAGGTAGGAGAGGTATGAGAGGTATGAGAGATCTCGAATGATCCAACTGAGGAGATGGAGGTCAAGGCTGATTAAAGTTGATCCAAACAAGGTGGTGGAAGTTGGCTCTGAAGTAGCAGTGTTAAGGGATGATGACCCGTTTTTTAACCAAGCAATGAGACTAAGAAGGAGTGAGCTACTACTGTTGAGGAAACTAACCAGAGAGGTAGATCAGGACTAAGGTAGCTCGCTAGGGCGATGAATGGCCCTATACAAATTGAGAGGAGACACCGGCCTAGTAACTATTTGGAGACATGCTCAGGATTCTAGAAGTTTCCAGCGACTGAACGAAGACTTTGGACCCCTCCAGGATAAGTGGTGACTTAATTGATCATTGGATGACCCTATATCAATGGAGATGGGCAACTTGTCTGGTACCGGTCCAGAGGCATACTTGGGATTTTAATAAGCCCCCAACAACTAAGAGAAAACTCTGGACCATGCTGGAACGAAACAGGAACTCAGTGGCTCAATTAGGCGTTGATCGGACCTGTATAAGAAGTGAGGAGCCACTTGGCCTTATAGTAAGGCTGTTACTCCAGAGGTTAGCTTGCACATGTAGGAGGCCTTACCAAGAGTGGGAAACCTCCGGACTCACCTCAATCAGATCAGGCTTCGGTGGCTTGCTAGGGCGCTGAATGACCCGGTACGTATAGAGCGAAGCCTGCGGTCTTGTAGTTATTCTACCGCTCTATAAGTTTGCTTAGGCACGTAGGTGGCCTTACCAAATGTGGGAAGCTTTTAAGAGCTCCTCGGTCGGATCGGGCTTCAATGGCTTGCTAGGGGTGAATGGTCCGGTAAACATGGAGCGAAGCCACCGGAGGTACTGGTCCAGATGCATGCTCTGGATCCTAGAAGTCCACAGCAACTGAGAGAGGGCTCTGGACCCTGCTGGAATGAATCAAGAGTTCAGTGGCTCACTTAAGCGTTGACAGGCCTTATATAAGAAATGAGGAGCCACTTGGCCTTACAGTGAGGCTGCTGGTCCAGAGGTTTACTTAGGCATGTAGGAGGCCTTACCAAGAATGGGAAACCTCTGGGCTCTCCTCGATCAGATCGGGCTTCTGTGACTTGCTAGGGTGATGAATGATCCGGTGTATATAGAGCGAAGCCACCTGGTCTTGTAGCGATGCTACCGCTCTAGAAGCTTGCTTAGGCGCGTAGGTGGCCTTACCAAATATGGGAAGCTTCTGCGAGCTCCTCAATCGGATTGGGCTTTGGTGGCTGGCTAGGGCTGTGAATGGCCCGGTAAACATGGAGTGAAGCCACCAGAGGCACTGGTCCAGATGCATTCTCGGGATCCAGGAAGTTCATTGCAACTGAGAGAGGGCTCTGGACCCTGCTGGAATGAATCAGGAGCTCAGTGGCTCACTTGGGCGTTGATAGGCCCTGTATAAGAAGTGATGTGCCACTTGGCCTTACAGTGAGGCTGCTGGTGAAGAGGTTTACTTAGGCATGTAGGAGGCCTTACTAAGAATGGGAAACCTTTGGGCTCTCCTCGATCAGATCGGGTTTCGGTGCCTTGCTAGGGCGATGAATGACCCGGTATATATAGAGCGAAGCCACCGCGATGCTACCGCGATGCTACCGCTCTAGAAGCTTGCTTAGGCACGTAGGTGGCCTTACCAAATATGGGAAGCTTTTACTAGCTACTCGATCGAATAGATCTTTGGTGGCTGGCTAGGGCGGTGAATGGCCCGGTAAACATGGAGCGAAGCCACCGGAGGTATTGGTCCAGATGCATGCTCAGGATCCTGGAAGTCCCCAGCAACTGAGAGAGGGCTTTGGACCCTGCTGGAATGAATCAGGAGCTCAATGGCTCACTTGGGCGTTGACCGGTCAGGTACACAAATTGAGGAGCCACTAAGCCTCTACTGGTGATGTGGCTATAAAGGCTGCACAACTGAGTTGGCTTCTCAGATTCATGGGTCGACCTGCTACCTCTACCTATGAGCTTACGAAGGGCGAACTTGGAGGCATGAGGGGATCCATATGAACAGGTCGAAGCATTGTGGATCTGCTGGATAGATGATACACTGGTGGCGGAGCGAATCTGTTGAAGAAGAGCAGGAGAGGTGCAGTTCTACTGTATAGTAGCTCTCGATGTATCATAATGGTTCAGCTATATTGGAGATCTTTAAGCGAGGAGCTACTGTATTGGAGCTCCACGATTATCTGAGCAGGTTCACTTCATAGGAGTAGCATAATGAACTGGTTCCACCAGGAATCCCACGTACCATATTTGCTCCACAATGAACGAAACTCGTTAAATGATAAAATGAGCACCACATGCGATGCATAGGCGATGTAGACAAGTATGGAGAAAAGACATCGTATATAGTAAATGATATTCATGAATAATGAATCTGTTACCTCGATAGTATAATGATACTCATGTAGAAACATAGAGGCTTTCAAAAGGGGTGTGGAAACTTCCCACAGACGGTGCCAGAAAGTGTTAACGGGAAATTTACCCGAGATGAGAAATCCCTATTAACACCCTCGAGACCACTACCGCGAAAGTGGTGGCCAGGGTCAGTACCGTTAATACCTGACCTGATCTTGTATGAATATTAAAGAGGATGAAATCGGAGGTAGGAGACAAGCCATCTCGCCAGTCGGGCTTCGCGCTTATGTGGTAGATCTGGGAGCTCGAGGAGACAAGCCATCTATCCCGTCAGGCTTCGTGCTTATGAAGTAAATCTAGGGAGCTTAAGGTTCTCTTGTTGGTGTGAAGGGGTTGATCTTGGTCCTGGTCCTGGTCCTCGTTCCTCGATCGGGGTTGGAGCCCGTCATGGTACCTGGAGCTCGGTTCTGGAGTCCGATTCCTTCCTGTAATTCCCCAACCTAGATAGCAAGTAAAGAGGGGGCTTATCTAGCTCCAGTGTCGGAGAGCTCGATTTTCGCCATAGAGATGATGCATGAGAGCCCATCGACTTCCTTCAATTAGGTCTGGTGATTTCTCCTAATCTTAATATGCGATTTTAGCATGTAGATGGGAAGATAAAAGCACTAGGTCCAGCGAGGTAGGAAACTAGCTCGCACTCATATACGCATGCATTACACAAGACATAAGTAAGAGAAGCACAAATCTTTTGTAGAGGGAGGTGGACTGACCAAGGGGGAAAAAGCATCACGAATGATCACATGCTGAAAAACCCGAAGGCAGTATCCAGAGGAAGGGGGAATACCCTTCCTTATGTGTATATCAAAGAATGCTCCGGGGAGCTTACAAGAATGGTGAATGTAATACAAAGTAGCCGCTCCAGAGAGCTTACAATGGTGGTCGAATGTAGACCGATACCAGTATATTCTAGGTAAAGGTAACACATACATTGATGATGTCGAGAGATCTTTTTAGCGAAGCATGTCTGTCTTCTGTCATTCATCGGATTATCATTTCTATGCCTTTTACAGGCATATTTATAAATGGTGACTACCTTGGCGTGCAAATCTAGGATTCTTAAATCTCTCTCTCCTTATTGAGTACGATTCTTCCTTTAATGTAGTTTATCATATCGTGGCTAATATCTCAGAGGGGATGTGTTTGTTTCCTCTTCAGACTTTTCTTTCCTTGATAAGCTGGATTCTCTATTATAGTTGACCCCAAAGAATAGGTTTTGGAGGATATCTTGGAGGAAAAGGTGTTTATTTCTTCTTTGGACAATTTCACTAATGACGGCCATTAAAGAGTTGAATATTCTCTTTATTAATGGTGTTGATCATGTCATTAATTGGGTTGACTGCCTCTATTAATACAGTTGACCTCATTAATGGTACTTTAAATGTCATGGAAGTCAATCCTCTCTTCCTACGTTGCCGAGATGAGAGCTCTAGTTCTGCTTGTCACTTTGGAAAGGTACTTCATGGAGGTTACCCGAGATGACATTTGTTATTTCTTAAGGGCGAGTTACCCTAGGATCTATTACACTGGCGAGGTCCTCCGGGGACCTCTAGATTGTCACGGAGCTAGATGTTGGTCTTCCCATGGAGCTTGTGCTAACCATTTTAGAGGCGAAATATCCCATTGGGTTCCAACCTTGTAATTAGCGGAATAGCGGGCTTGGCTAGCAGGCCATGGTAAGGTGTTTGCCATAAACAGGCGACCTTGGCTCGTTTCTGGAAGGGTAGAGAGGTACGCTCGAGTACTGCTCTTGCTACTTGATTTAACCATGTCAGGATCTACAGTGGATCTTAGCACTTTTTGGTGACGATGAGGCTTTACGGGCTCCTTCCTTTAACGCTCGGACAGGTAGAGATTATACCTCGACGAGGCAGGAGGGCCTTTGCAAGACAAGTTCGGCACCTTGAAGGTTTCGTAGTGAAAGTAGAGATAGTAGCAAGCTCTAGATGAGTTACCTTGATATCGGCGGACCCAGGTCTTTTCACATCGACCTAGCTTCGGGCTTTATCCTGGCATAAGGAGCTTGACGCGGTCTCGTCGGGCTTTATTTGGTAAGCCTGGATACGTGCGAGATGCTCAGATGGTATGGGCGGCCTCACCTTGCTTCCATCATGTGGTTGCTCGACCTCGAGGACCTTGATACCCCGTCATATAAGCCCGAATTTTGACTCCTGCGGGAAGGCTAGGAATTGGGAAATTCTTATTTGGTCTCTAGCCAAATTTTGCTATTAATAGATACTTATAAGATATTACACACTATCTTTGTCTTGCATGATGATTCATTCTTAAGTCATATGCCTTTGGTTTTATACTTTTATGACTAATGTGTCTGTTTTGTTTTCACTCACTTTGGTTGTATGTATAAATCATCTTATTACACAAGAAAAATAGAAAGAACTAAGATTATCGGAAGTGGAAATCAATCAAATCCCATTGTGAAAGCCAAGTCTACCTCAAAAGGATCCAAAACTTCAAGGACAAAAGATTTAGGGATCTTTGTAACAAAGAAGATATTTCAAGAGAGAGGCATTGACTTTTGTAAGTGTAAAGATTCTTATGTTCTTAATTACTTAAAGGATAGGAAATGGGAATCTTGGGTGAGCATGCTAAGAGTTGTAAATGATACTCTTGTTAGAGAGCTTTATCATGAATATAAGGAAAGTGACACCTTATTAGATGCTTTGATGGGAATAAGGGGCATTGTATTTAGAGTCAACCCGAAGACCATTAACAAATTTCTTGGGCTATCTAATGATATAGATTCTAATTTTCTAGATGTGGATGTTATGAGAATCTAAATATCATGGGTAGAATTCTTTGTGACAATGCTTCCTTTGAGTGGAAAAATAGGGCATACATTAGTCAACATGAGTTAACTAAGGCTATTGCATTTTGACATTTATTCATTTGCACTAACATTATTAGAACTTCGAATTCAACCGAGTTGAATAAGGACCAGATCAAAATAGTGTATGCCTTGGTAACTAATCAACCGATAAACCTTGGAAATTTTCTCATGTATTACATTGATAGTGCGGCTTTCTCTACTATAGGTGATAAAAAGCTTGCATTACCAGGGTTTATTACTTCATTGTGTTTAGCTTGTGGATAAAGAATATCGAAGATGATGTGTTAGTTCAACCCATGGAAAAATATTGTGATAAGCGTGTGTCTTACATGTCCTATAAGAATAAGGGTATGACTTGTGATCCTTTTGAACTATTTAGTAGTTCTCAAGTTGATAGTCATGTGAATAGCACAAGTATTCTTACGGATTGGGCTATACAATTGAAAGAGAAGGTTGAGAACTCAGTAGTTATTCAACAAGATGCTAGGATTAAAGAGTTGGAGGAGTACATTGCTTCAAGCTCAAGACCGCCACTCAAGCATTATGTTAGATCGACTACTCGCACGACTTTCTTTGATGGAACAAGTGGCTAGTATTTGATCTTTGAGGTACATTTCTTAACCTTTTGGCGACATTTCATGTCAAAAAGGGGGAGAAGGAGTATATGCTAGTTGCTTAGTTTCTTTTTATGTTGTTTTGTAAACTTTTGAACTTAATGGCTTGTAATAATTAGTTTTATGATTTGGTTAAGAATTTTTGTGATTTGGCATGTATTGAGAGGGAGATACATGTATTTGTGGACTTTTATTGTATACTCTTTCCATATTATACGTTGTCATTTGTTTTTTTTTCTTGTATATGCATTGTGCTTTGAGATGATTTATAGGTTGCTTTAAGAGAAGATCAAGATGAAGTTCAAGAGTTGATGAAGATTAGTTCTAGGAATCTTACTCATTGTAATGTTTGGGAGTGATTTTGTGACCTATCTTCATTTTTATATTTGTAATAAATGTATAGGTGTTTTGACATGGAATTTTTCCAAAGGGGGAGATTGGTAGATTTTAGATTATGTTGGAATTAATTCCATATCAAAATGATGTTTACTTGTAATGATTTAGTTGTTTAGGTTCATGATGATTCAAGCTTCAAACAAGGAATAATAACAACTAGTTAAAGCAAGTACAAAGTCTTCAATGAGAAAAGATGCTATATGGTTCTACAAAGGTATATAAGGATCTTATCTTTCTCTTAGAAGGCTTAGGCACATACACACAATTCATTCACATGTGTCCTTGGATCATTGTGCCCTATTTGTAACAGATTCACACACTTAAAGTTGAATTCTCATGCATCGGTATGAAAGTAACATGTTTTGGAAAATGCATGATTGGAGACTATGTCTATGTAGTTTGCATTCTAGTGTGAATTGTGTTTTTGTATGTAAATGTTTGTAAAATATGGATATTGAACTTGATTTTAGTCTTAAATCATTCTTGATTGAGTTCCAAACACTTTGGTTACGCACACTTTCAATTTCAAGTTATAAGTCAAAATATATGATACTTTCTAGTCATTATGAGTACACTGTCTTTGTATTTGAATACCAAGTTGAATTCTTATTTTTTGGGTGGATTATATTAAATGTCCTTGTCCATAAGAGAGTTACAGTTCGTAATAAATAAACGAAGTCACATTCCCAAGTCAGAGGCTGGAGTACGGTCGAAGAACACTAAGGGAACGTGCAAGGAAAAGAAGTGCAACCAAGCACTCTTTTCCGAGATGGCGCCTTCATGCCCTAATTGGTCATTTCACATGAATTCTTTTCCATCTCCTTTATATATCCTATCCCTCTCACTTTTCATTCTAAAAAGAGATTCAAAATTTGAGTGCAGAATTTTCTCTCACATTTTCTCACCTTTCAAACACCATAACTTCTTCATTTGAACTATGATTTAAGTGATTCAAAGTTAAGAGTGTTTTTCTATTCATCCAACATCTTTTCTCTGAAGGTTTGAGTTAATTTCATTGCTTTGTTTGGAGTCAATCTTTAATAAAATCGGACTGCAGCAAATCAACTAAGATATTGATTTACTCTCAAAGTTTTCTTTTAAAACTTCATCAATTGCCTTGGTTTTTTCAATGTTTATATATATATGTGTGTGTGTGTGTGTGTGTGTGTGTGTGTGTGTGTGTATGTATGTCTTGTGATTGTTTTGATTTGAGTTTTTAACTCATTTAATGCTAGATTGAGTTTCAATTGAAATCTCACATGTTGAGTTAGGTTTTGATTTGCCTATGTTTTCACATGTTTAGGATTGTATTGTGCTAGCTTTGATTCTAGGACTATTTGATGATCTTTGATTGATTGATTTTATGAAAAATAATTCCTCACATGTATTAGGCTCTCTCATGGTTGATCTCTCTATATAATATGTAAGGGCCTCAATTTTATGATTGGCTTGTTTCTTGACAAACTACACCATATTGGGGATGATTGTGTAATGGGTAGCTTAGGTATTCATTGGCAAGCTTCCAAACATCTTCTTGACTTCGAGAGAAAAAGGTATATTCACTTGACTTTGTCTTTAGAAGAGTTTAGGTGCACACACACACCTCATGCATAATTTTTTGATCTTGCATTTGTATTGATATTGTTTATATATATGCATCTCTTCACAATCACACTTGCACTTCATTCTTGGTCATAAGTGTTGTTGTTGTGTGTTTAATTCATATTCCATTGTTTGATCAGGTACATCCATGCTTGCATGATGGTGTGCTTGTTTTAGCATGTTAAGTTACCATTTTAGAAGGTTTTATTCTTCTCTTGGTTTGGTTATATGGAGTAAGGTGTCTAGATTCAAAACAGTTGATTTAAATGATTTAAATGTTTTTCAAAACTGACCTTTATAAGTTCTTATGATCATACCATTTTACACAATGCTTTAAAATTAGTTTGGAAAATTTCTATACAAACCAGACACCCATACCTTTCCAACGGTATAATATTTATAATATTTCATGACCGTTTAGATTGGTTTTGAAATCTCCAAAGTGACCATAAAAATAGGGCAACTCTGTTGTTGTTCGTTTCTGACATTTGGTAACTCAAATTACCATAACTCTTTCTACAGACTTCAAAATCATGTTTTGTAAATTGGAGTAGAAATTAAACTTCCATAATTTTCCAACGGTGTACTATATGAAAAGTTTCAATATCATTTGATCACATTTTGGGTTGCTCGAATCTCAGGCTGTTGCGCCGTTGCTGATGTGCCAAACCACAAGAGCCCTCACCAATGCCTCTTGGACAGTAGGTATGCACTGGTGTGGCACTTGTCGACCGGCGCAGATCACCATCGCACTGAGTAAATTTCAAGCATTTTTCAACATGACATGGTTTTGCTCTATGGCTCATATATACATGCCATCATCTTCCTCACTCGTTTTTAAGCACTTCCGAATCATTTCTTAGTGATAGAAAATATTCCCTTGAGAGAGAACCTCCAAGAGTGGTTCCCTAACTCACCAAACCCAAAACCCATCATCCTTCATGCATTATTGATCATCTTTAGACACGGGTCTTCATCATTCATGACTTGGTAAGTAAGAACAAACTTTTATCTTTGATTATTGTTCTTAAACTCCAAGAGTTCGTTTTTGTTGCATAGGATTTGTAGAAATCATTTTTGAATGCATATTTTTGTTAAACGATGACATGATTGGGTTTGTGTTTTGGTAGCTTAATTGATTAGGTCATTTTTACCTAAAAGCTAGGTCATAAGCATTCTTGTGTGATTTATTGTTGACTAGGTTCATAGATTGTTCATTAATCAACTTGTTAAGCTTTTGAATCTTTATGTGATGTTTGTGTGACAATTAGTTTGTTAGAAAATCTCTTCACAACTAATTGAGTTTGTTATTGATAGACATTGGTCTAAGACTTGCATTTATTGTGTGGCTAAATGCTTTGTCTCAATCACATGAATATATACTAAGTATATGTGGAATACATTGTAAACGCATATTTGTTGATTCATTATGATTGTTTGTGATAGCTAGGATTATTGTTATTGATAACATCTAGCTAAGTCTTTTTGCTTTGCATTTAGACATTTGACAACTTGGATTTGTTTCTACAAACTCCTACTTGAGCATTTTGTGTTGTCTAGCATAATTTGCATTAAGCATCATTTACATGTTCACACTTAGACTTTTAATTCTCTTCACTGAGTCAAAGTCTTGTGGCTTCTAGGTAAAGTTGCATAAGCAATTCAAGTCTTGCAACCAAGGGTGGTTTGGCAAGCAATTGGTCAGGTATCCACTTTAAAAGTCCCGATGGGTAAAGTAGAGGTGTTCACGCCAAGAGTAGTGTATCATGGATATCACGAGGGATTGAACCAAGAGTGGTGAGTGGTAATGGCCATAGCCTGAGGTTGTCAAGAGTGAGAGTCTGAGTATCACTTAAGGGTGTAACTTTTTACTCATATAGTGGATTTTTGTGATCAAGTGTGGCTCAATTAACATCCCGTGGTTTTTCCCATTTTGAGGGTTTTTATGTGTACATCTTGTGTTGTTTATATTTCCGCACTTTACACTTGATGTTGTATATTTGTTTTATTGAGTGAATTTTGAATATTAACTGATCAAGAAAAATTGGTAATTGACTTGATTAAAATGTATTCACCCCCCCCCCCCCCCCTCTAGGTTTATAGACATACATATTGTAGGGTATTTCAATTGGTATCAGAGTGGGTTCCTAGACATACTTAGGTGATCCAAGCTCTTGTTTGTGTGTCTTGCATTTGTGTGCATTTTGATCTTTGCATTTCATTTGCACTCATTCATTCACTAAACACTATGTGTGAGTGTGAAACACTTAGAGTGGGATTTGCTTTGGTGACCTCTAATGTTGAGAGGGAGACATATGACTCCGATGAGAAGATGACTCTCATGGTCGAGAGATTTAGGAGATTCTCAAAATCTCAAAAGAAGAGTATGACCTCTAATGTGAAGGAGGAGAAGAGAATGAACTCTAAAGTGAAGGTGGTAAACAAGAAGACCTTGTTCAAGAAAAGTGAAGAGTATGTGCCTAACTTCACATATTTTGGGGCTTCATTTGTACAAGGTGATGAAGGAAAGAAGGTTGTAAAAGTTGATCCTAAAGAAGAGGAAAACATTAGTATGGCAACAAGTGACCAAGGCAAATGCCTTGATGAGTAATTTGACTCAATTAATGCGTGTCAATTGACTTATCTCAAAGTCTTGAAGCAAAATGAAGAGCTCTCCAAGGAGAATGAGACATTGAGAATGTGGAAGATTTCCTCAGAGGAAAATATCTGTACCCTTGAAGAAAGCAAGCAAAATTGTCAAAATCAACTTCATCGGTACAAAGAGATCATGTATGAGCAAATGGAAGACATATCCATTCTTATCTCCAAATTGAAGATCATGGAGAAAGTGACCTCCATTGATGACTACTTAATAATGGACAAGATTGATGTGTCCAAGTATGAGAAAGAGATTGAAGATTGCAACCAACAGATGAAGGTAATGAAAGATGAGCTTCGAAACAAAGAAAACTCCTTAAAGATTGTCAAGGAGAGACAGATGAGGTTCCCTGAAGAATTAAAGAAGGCCAAGATCAAACAACCTCAAGCTCAAGGCAAGACCAAAGCATCATCCAAGAAATCTTTAACTCAAGGAAAGTCCACACAAGCCTTGGCAACTCAACAAAATCATAGGCAATCCAAGAAGAAAGGATAAGATGTTGAGAAGTCAATCACCTCCTCTAACAAGCCAATTATGAGGAAAGGAGGTGATCACAAGATACATGACCAACGAAGGAGGTAAGTTCAACCTCCTTAACCACCTCGACAAGCAAACCCACAAAGGTGCCACCAATCGGCTCAAGCTCCAAGGAGAAACAAACCGATGCACCATCAAAGACAACCTTATCAACATGGTGATGTCCTGATAAGATCATAATGCAATGGTATACATTTGTACCTACTTGTCATTTTTATGGTATGATTGGTCACTTAAGACCAAAGTGCTTTAAATACATTGAGAGGTGTGGGTTAGAGAGCATAAAAGATAAACGGTTGAAAAAGAGGGCAATCTTCCATGAACCTAGAGAACTTAGAAAAATGTCTTTGACCACTAAAAATGATAAAGTGGAACCTAGGTGGGTTAGAAAGAATGAACCCGCTTACCTTAGTTCCCATATGACACCCATAGATGCAACTAGGTCCATTGGACTTGGTATGTCTATAGGGGCTTATGCCTCCCATTGACTTGGTTGTTTTTGACCCCATTTGGGGAGCTCAAGCAAAAAGAGCAAACTTGCACGATTTGCTATAAGCAAAAAGTTGATTAATTTTATGCTCTTTTATTAATTGCTTGAGATTCTTGGTTGCACATATATACTTTTATGTTTCTTTTAATAAGTGTGCACCATTCCTTTACTTGCAATTCATGTCATATTTATGTTCAAACGTGCATTTTTGGACTAGGAGAATTAATTGGGAAAGTACATTTGAATGACCTATAATTTATCTCCATGACATGTGAACTTGCTTTTTATGACATGCTTAAAATGACATGCATGAATTAAGTTTGATTGCTTTAATGCAAATGTGTGTGAGTGCAAATGAGAAGACTGATCAATAAGGATCTTGTATCCATGCAATTAATAAGGATTTTATATCCAAAATAGTCTTCTCTCTTTTCTTAATGGTGAAACAAGACAACTATCATTGGGATAATTATCCGGAAAAATCTAATAGGATCTCTTTATCCAATGTCTTGATTTGCCTTTAAGGATTGATATAGTTGCTTTATTTTCAACCTTTTTTGGAAACTATATCTTGTTTGCTTATGACAAAAGGGTACAAATTGGTTTGAATTCTTTTGGAAACCCTTTTGATATTTGCTTTGCCAAATACCACTTGTTTTGGATTTGAATGCCATTTGCTTGCAAAGCATCATTGTCACAGATTTTTCTTTAAATCTGACTCCTTGAATCTCTCTCAATTACTTATGTTGTATAAAGTTCATTTATATGATTATGCATCGTAATTCTGCTAATATCTTTCTTTGCTAAAGCAACCCGATAGGGGGAGCTCCTTTGCCTATCTCGTGACAAAAAGAGGGAGAAGTCTTGAGAAATATAGGAGGAGCATTGGTTATCCTTTGGGGAGAGATCATGAGAGAGATTAACCCATTTAGGGAGAGCATTGCACAAGTATTTGTTTATATTGCTTTATTAACTACAATTGCTTTTTATATTTGTTCACCTCACAAGCACATATTCTTGGAAAGTGTTTATTGCTATTGTGTGTAGGTACAATGATAATTCTACAAAGAGATTGAAGATATTGAAGATTTAGATTGTAGGATCTCTTTTGCAATGTAGAATTAATCTCATGGACAATAGCTTTATTTTTGCATTGTGAGGATTTATTTGTGAGTGGTTGTTTTGTCATGAAATAGCCAAAAGGGGAGATTGTAAGGACCTCAATTTTATGATTGGCTTATTTCATGACAAAATACACCATATTGGGGATGATTGTGTAACGGGTAGCTTAGGTCTTCACTAGCAAGCTTCCAAGCATCTCTTTGACTTCAAGAGAAAAAGGTATATTTACTTGACTTTGTCTCTTAAAGAGTTTAGGTGCACACTTACACCTCATGCATGTTTTTTTGATCTTTCATTTGTATTGATATTGTATATATATGTTCATATCTTCACAATCACACTTGCACTTCATTCTTGGTCTTAACTGTTGTTGTTATGTGTTTAATTTGTATTCCGTTGTTTAATCGGGTATGTCCGTGCTTGCACAATGATGTGCTTGTTTTAGCGCGTTGAGTGACCATTTGAGAAGGTCTTAATCTTCTCTTGGTTTGGTTATATGGAGTAAGGTGTCTAGTTTCAAAAGAGTTGATTTCAATATTTTTTGAAACCAACCTTTATATGGTCTTACGATCATATCATTTTATACAATGCTTCAAAATAATTTTTCAAATTTATGTACACCCTAGACACCCATACCTTTCCAACGGTATATTATTCATAATATTTCATGACCGTTTGGATTGGTTTTGAAATCTCCAAAGTGAACACAAAAACAGGGCAACTCTGTTGTTGTCCGTTTCTGACATTTGGTCACTCAAATAACCATAACTCTTGCTACAGACATCCAAATCATGTTTTGTAAATTGGATTAGAAATTAAACTTCCATACCTTTCCAACGGTATAATATATGTAAGGTTTTAATATCGTTTGGTCACATTTTGGGTCGCTCGAATCTTGGGTTGTTGAGCTGTTACGGCTGTGCCAGTCCACAAGCTCCCTCTCCATCGCCTCTTGGACAGCAGGTATGCGCTGGTGTGGCACTTGTCGACCGACGCAGATCATTAGTGCACTAAGTAAATTTCGAGCATTTTTCAACATGACATGGTTTTGCTCTATGGCACATATATACATGTCATCATCTTCCTCACTTGTTTTTAAGCGCTTCCAAATCATTTCTTAGTGTGAGAAAATATTCCCTTGAGAGAGAACCTCCAAGAGTGGTTCCTTAACTCTCCAAACCCAAAACCCATCATCCTTCATGCATTATTGATCATCTTTAGACATGGGTCTTCATCATTCATGACTTGGTAAGTAAGAACAAACTTTTATCTTTGATTATTGTTCTTAAACTCCTATAGTTCGTTTTTGTTGCTTAGGATTTATAGAAATCATTTTTGAATGCATATTTTTGTTGAATGATTTCATGATTGGGTTTGTATTTTGATACATAAATTGAATTGGTCATTTTTGCCTAAAAGCTAGGTCTTAAACATTCTTGTGTTATTTATTGTTGACTAGGATGATAGATTGTTCATTAATCAACTTGTTAAGCTTTTGAATGTTTATGTGATGTTTGTGTGATAATTAGTTTGTTAGAAAATCTCTACACAACTAATTGAGTTTGTTATTGACAGACATTGGTCTAAGACTTGCATTTATTTTGTGGCTAAATGCTTTGTCTCAACCACTTGAATATATACTAAGTATATGTTGAATACATTGTAAGCGCATATTTGTTGATTCATTATGATTGTTTGTGATAGCTAGGATTGTTGTTATTGATAACATCTAGCTAAGTCTTTTTGCTTTGGATTTAGACATTTGACAACTTGGATTTGTTCCTACTGACTCCTACTTGAGCATTTTGTGTTTTGTAGCATAATTTACGTTAAGCATCATTTACATGTTCACACTTAGACTTTTAATTCACTTCAATGAGTTAAAGTCTTGTGGCTTCTAGGTTAAGTTGCAGAAGAAATTCAAGTCTTACAACCAAGGGTGGGTTGACAAGCAATTGGTCAGGTATCACTTGTAAAAGGCCCGTGGGGTAGAGTAAGAGGTGCTCAAGCCAAGATTAGTGTATCAGGGGATATCACTAGGGATTGAACCAATAGTGGTTAGTGGTTAGTGGTAGTGACCGTAGCCTGAGGTTGTCGAGAGTGAGAGTCCAAGTATCACTTGAGGGTGTAACTTTTTACTCATATAGTGGATTTCTACGATCGAGTGTGGTTCCTTAACAGCCCGTGGTTTTTCCCATTTGGAGGGTTTCTAAGTATACATCTTGTGTTGTTTATATTTCCGCACTTTACACTTGATGTTGTATGTTTGTTTTATTGGGTGAATTTTGAATATTGACTGATCACGAAAAATTGGTAATTGACTTGATTCAAACCTATTCACCACCCCCCCCCCCCTTTAGGTTTATAGACATACACATTGTAGGGTATTTCATAATACATGTTGTATTGTTCTTTGAGCTATTCATGTGATTGATTACTTTTATATGTATAATATGCTCTAGAACATGTTTCGTATATGTGATTAAAACTTGATTATGTATTAATTGAACACATCTTCTGATTCAAGTTTTAGATATATGCATGTATCTATGTTGTAATTAATATTGAACATCTTTTACATGATCTAGATGTATTAATCATGCATGATTGACTAGACTACATTTGTTATGTGCATTCAAGCATATGTCTAGTATTTTCCATAGAATTTGTTGATCATCATTTTCTATGTTGCGTGCTTGTTTGCATTTTCCATTAATGATCAC
Organism: Dipteronia dyeriana; assembly: GCA_032871835.1. Lineage (NCBI taxonomy): Eukaryota > Viridiplantae > Streptophyta > Magnoliopsida > Sapindales > Sapindaceae > Dipteronia > Dipteronia dyeriana. The sequence continues at coordinate 45,564,027 of CM065299.1, read as the reverse complement.
TTAGATGCCTTGTACGATGGAAGTCTTGATAATAGGTGTGATGCCTATGATTTGTTGAGCAAGTGGAAGTGACATTCCTTAGAGTGAGTCTTTGGTTTGTGCAGGCGGAAGTCACATGTCTTAGAGGGAGTCTTTGACTTGTGTAATGGAAATCTCAACAAGAGGTGTGAGACCTCAGAATGTTGAGCAAGAAAGTATTGACAAGAGGCTGGAGACCTCAGAATGTTGAGCAAAGAAGTCTTGGCAAGAGGTGTGAGGCCTCGGAATGTTGAGCAAGGAGGCGACATATTCATTGAGTTGGATAGGAGGGTAGTTTCTAGATGAAGGGGTCACTTGAGAGATTGTACTTGTCTTATCTACTAGTGGATTATATTTGCTTGTAGTTGCTAACCCGTGGATGTTTCCACTTCGAAGGCTAACCATGTAAAAACCTTATGTCAATTTTCTCTATCTTTATCTCTCTTATATTTTTATATGTTATTGGAATATTGTGGATAGAACATTTTATGTAAATTGACTTCCTTACTATAATATCATTTGTGTATGTGTTATGGATGTTTGTTTGTATCACACTTTACATGCATTTTATATTGATTAATTGTCTTTAATTGATACATACATATATATATATATATATTGTGATACAAGAAATCTAGAGAGACAAACTTTTATTCATTTCAAGGGAGTCGAAAAAGGTGTCTAACCTATTCACCCCCTCTAGGTTAGCCATGAGCGTTTAACCGTATTTGTATTTTCACAATGCACCTGCTACATTTCAACGGTGTATGATGAGCATATTTTCTGACATGGTAAAACATTTCTTAGAGGTGTTCATGGATGATTTTTCAGTATTTGGATCTAGTTTTGATGAGTGTATAAACCACTTAACTTTAGTGTTAATGATGTGTAAAGAAAAAAAATCTTGTGCTGAACTGGGAAAAGTGTCATTTTATGGTTAGGAAAGGGATAGTTCTAGGGCATGTTGTCTCGTATAAGGTAATTGAGATAGATAAGGCGAAATTTGATTTTATTTCTAGTCTTCCACCTCCTATGATAATGAAAGAAATTAGATTTTTTCTAGGTCATGCAGGGTTTTATCGTACGTTCATTCAGGACTTTAGTAAGATTTTGAGGCCTTTGTGCATTTGTTTTTGCCAAAGATGCCTCTTTTGACTTTGATAATGAATACCTACAAGATTTTGACAAGCTTAAGACCTTGTTGACTTCTACACCCATCATTAGACAACCTGATTGGAGTGTTCCATTTTTTATTACGTGTGATTCCTCCGATTATGACATAGGGGTTGTTTTGGGGCAGCACATTGATAGACTCCCCCATGTGATTTATTATGCTAGTAAGACCCTCAATGATGCACAACTTAATTATTCCACCACGGAAAAAAAAGTTGTTGGTAGTAGTTTTTGCACTAGATAAGTTTAGGTCTTACTTGATTGGGTATAGGGTGGTAGTTTATTAAGATCTTGCTACATTGAAATATCTTTTGTCTAAGAAATATGCCAAACCTCACCTCATTAGATGAATTTTGTTGTTACAGGGGTTTGACCTTGAGATTAGGGATAAGAAAGGTTCTGAGAATGTTATAGTTGACCATTTGTCAAGGTTGATTGTTGAGTCCATAGATGAGTCCAAGCCTATTAGTGAATCTTTTCCTGAAGAGTAGCTTATGGTTGTCTCCCAGTCACCTTGGTATGCTGCTATTGTTAACTATCTTGTTATTGGTCAAATGCCTATGTATTGGACTACACAAGATCGTGTCAAAAAAATTTCCAGGGTTAAGTATTTCTTTTGGGATGACCCTTACATGTTTAAGTATTGTCCTGACCAGATTATTAGGATATGTGTTTCTGAGAGTGAGTAGAGAGATATTATGTCTTTTTGTCATGTATGGAGGTCACTTCAGTCCAAAGAAAGCCGCTGTAAAAATTCTGCAATGTGGTTTCTATTGGCCTAATTTATTCAAAGATACACATACATATTGTAGTCCTGTGAGAGATGACAGAAATTATGGAGTATTACTCATAGAAATATGATGCCTTTACATCATATTCTTATTGTTGAATTATTTGATGTGTGGGGTATTGATTTTATAGGTCCATTTTCTAATTCTTTTGGCAATTTATACATCCTTGTTGCTGTCGACTAGGTGTCCAAATGGGTAGAGGCAACTTCCTGTAGAACTAATGATCACATGGTGGTGGTAAATTTTTTGAAATAAAACATATTTTCTCATTTTGGTACACCTTATGCAATCAATAGTGATGGAGGAAAACACTTTTGTAATAGGCCTTTTGAGAAGTTAAGGACAAAATATAGCAATACATATAAATTTTCCACACCCTACCATCCTCAAACAAGTGGACAGGTTGAGATTTCTAACAGAGAGATTAAAAATATTTTTCAAAAAATAGATAACCCAACAAGAAAAATTGGTCTTTAAAACTTTTTAATGCATTGTGGGATCACCGAACTGATCAAACCATGATAACACTAGATTTCGAGTTTCCCTTCCTATGCTTATTGCTCAATTCTCGAGTAAAATCAAGTATTTAATGGCTCGATTAAGTGTTTTTACGGGATTCCATGATTGAGGGTATCAATTGGGTGATTTAAGTAAAGTTAGGAATCAAGAGTGCTGGAAATCAGAAAACTTGGGCAAATAGGTGAGCTATCGTGGTTGTGGAAGTTCCGTCATGGAAGACGCGACATCACAAGTGACAACAATTTGTTTTCGGAAGTTGCCAGAATTGTCGCTTGGAGATCACGCACAATCTACCAAAGTAGCGACATGTCGCGGTCTAAGTCCGTCAAGGAAGACCGCGACAAACTGGGTGACAGAGATATTCCTTGGACATTGTTGCTCGAGTTGTTGCCTGAAGAGAAGACGCGGAGCAAAGAAGCGAAATGTCACGGTTGGGTTTTCGTCATGAACAACCGCGACATTCAACTGCACGACAGTATAAGGCATGCGTCCCTAGGTTGATTCTCGACCTATTTTTAGACGCATATAAATACCCTCATGAGTTTTTGGGAAAGGATTAGCCACACGAACTTTTGGACTACTTCCACCCTTCCATCACCATCCTTAGACACTTGAATCCATCCATCCATCTTGGAACTTGGGAAGCAAGAAGAGGAAGCTTACAAGTCAAGGAACCTTAATGGCCAACTTTGGTTTCTCCTTTCACTCTTCTTTGTTTAATTTCCTTTCCGTGATATCTAACTAATTTCTATGTTAGGGGATTAATGTAAACCTATTGATCAACTCTTTGTATTCCTAGTCTAATGGTTTTTAATTAAATACTTTGGTAGTCTCTTTTATTGGAATATATGCTCTAATTCCTTCACTTCTATTCAAATGAGACCTCAATGAATATTTGTGTTAGGATTAGTTTATCTATGATGTTGAGGGTTAGATGTGGGTGACCATCCCATTTAGTCTTTAACTACAAGCTTAATAATTGAGAAAATTTCCATATGCATGACCATGCTATGTGTTATTTGGTTTAGAGTTTTTAATTAAAAACTAATTCTAACCATTGCTCATTACATGACCGTGTGTGAGTAATTGGGAAGATTAGGTGCTTCATGAAACAAACCCTATCAATTGGATTTAAATGCTTAATTGAGACTTGTGTATTACATTGAGAAGTTTAATTAGGTTGCATTGATTCCCTAGCATTCTTTCATATGCATATTTTAATGTGAGCTTTTGTGTTATTTAGTTTATTGCATTTTTACAAATTAGTGAGTTAAAATACAAACTCAAGACAAGCATTATGCATTTAGTTTTCATGCACTTAGAATAGGATTAAATTAGACTAATTAGTGTTCGACTAGTAGAATCACCGATCCCAGTGAACAAACTTTCTTTTAAATTGATTTAGATCAAAAAAAATACTGCAATCAATTTTGGCGCCGTTGTCGAGGATCGGCGTATATTCATTAGTTGAGCCTAATTAGTTTGAGTTAGGTAGTGTGTGTCATTTTATTTTATTTTGTTAATTAGTTTTTTTTTCTTTTTTTTTAGTATCTTTTTACTTTGTTGGTACTTTTGTTTTTATTGTTTAAGGGCAAACATGGTGTATGAAGCGGACCGTCAAGGTAAAGTGATGGTATTTTATGAGACGAAAGATGTCCAAGCCCTAAATTTTCAAAGAGGAAGAAATGATCTGTATTCTAACTCTTACAATCCGGGGTGGTGCAACCATCCCAACTTCTCATGGTCCGACCCAGACAAGACTTTCAATAACCAAGCTCAGAACTACCAAGGCCAAGGGTTAAATAGGCAGCAATGGAACAACTCGGGTAATCGAGATGTGACTTTATATCAGCCTAGGAAGAGCCTTTTGGAGGACATTGTGACTACCCTTGCTTAGAGTTCACAACAGACAGATCAGAACTTGAATATTTTCCTTCAAGCAATAGAGTAAAGGTTCACCAACTTAGAGGCATCAGTGAAAAAGTTGGTGACACAATCAGGGTGGGTAGCTGACACAATTCACAGGAATGAACAAGCTAGGCAGTGACAGTTTTGAGAAATGACCAAGTGTTAGACACCATAGATACAAGTGGAGAGCCTAAGGAGAAAAAGGCTAAAGAATCAGAAGAGGAAATCGAGGGTGAGACTTTGGTAGAACAAGAGGAAGTAGTAGTGGAGAATGTGCCCGAGAAGACATCTCTACTACACAAGTCACCCGATCCCTACATCCCACCGGTACCATTTCTTGGAAGGTTGAAAAAAGCCACTAGCAATGTTGGACATTAATGAGCTTGTGAGCAAAAACACCGACTTGATGAAGAGGATGGAAATCCTAGAAAAGGAAAGGGATGAAGTAATCAAGAGGGCGAAAGATCTTACAAGGTTGGTAGAAGAGCAAGAAGAAAAATTTACCCGAGGCACTAAGAAGTTGCAATGGCAAGTGGAGCAAGCGGACAAGGAAATCAATGCCGTCAATGAGGAGTTGAGCGGAAAAGAAATTGCTTTAAAGGTAGCAAAGGATACGGAATGTGACTGCTTAGTGGAGCTTGAAATAGCTGAATGTACAATTGAAACATTGACCAAGGACCGAAGCATAGACGAAGAAACTCCACAACTCCACACCATTGAGAGATATGCAAATCATCTGAGAGCAAGAATTAAGAAGACCCATGGTAGTTCATCATATTTTCCTTACAAATGTCATTTTTGCCACACTAGGGGTCATAAAAAGGCCCAATGTATTGAATTTATGGAAGTGTGTAAAAAGAGACGGAATATGCCTAAAGGAAGGCCAAGGAAGATTCGTCAAGTTTGGGTCCGGAAAGACGAACTTCACAAAGCAAGAAACACTCTCGTTGATAGGAAGATTACTTGGTTAGAAGTGATAGAGCTTCAGGAGCCGTGGTGCTCTTACCATGTCTTGCCTAGACGTTAAATAGTGCGCTTGGTGGGAGGCAACCCACCTAGGTATCTTTCTTTTCAATAACTTTTAATTTTGTATAATAATTGTAAATGGTAGTGATTCTACTTCACTTCCAAGTCTAAGTTGATCCATACCTTAATTGATAGTGGAAGGTGTGGAAAAGCATAGGTTTGGGGGTGATTTTCATTTTCATTTTATTTGCAAGTCTAGTGATTACCAAATTTAATTTTTTCAAGCAAATGCCCTTGATATCTTTGTTGTTGAGTATATGTGCAGATTAGGCACTTTGGAACACTTAAATGCATTAAGGAGGAATTTTCCAGGTATGTTAAGGTCATGATTTCGTCATGGACGGCCGCGACCTTTCCACACGAAAAAATCAAGGAGTTGTTATCACCTAAGGTGTCGCTGATGGACAGAAGCGACAATGAAACGAGCAAGGAAGCGGAGTGTCACGGTCTAAGTTTCCATCATGGAAGACCGTGACACAGCCACACGATAAATTCTAGGGGTTGTTGTCGCTCGATATGTCACCCCAACTGTCACGTGGTTGCACAACTGCGACACCAGAATTCCAAGACAAAAACCAAGATGAGGTGTGTCACGGTCATGGATTCCGTCATAGACTACCGTGAAAGTTTGACCGCGAAAGACACCTGGTATAAAACATCAGTTCATGGTAGGGCATCCTATCACCAAAAATTCAAACCTCAATCACTAAAATTCTCCCTCCACGCGACATCGAAGACTTCCAACCCACGCAATCGGTAATTCCTTCTTCTGTTCACTTACTTTTGGCCCTGTTAGTCCCAAATCCTTGTTCTACTTACATTTACACGTTCAAGGGTTGATTTGGGAAATTAGTGGAATCTTTGGGGTTGAAGCAAAATTGTGCATATTTGTGTGAATATAAAGGTTGGTTTTGGTTGTGAAGTTTATTGAAACATTTTTGTAGTGATTCTGTGTTTTTGGAGGATTTATGGGTGAGATTGACTGAAAATAATAAAAATTTGGGAACATTTGGCCACCACCACCTCTACCTCATCATTTGCTTTGAGTTGTTCTTGTGTATCTAGACTTGTTTGTTTTGCTTTATTTCCTGTTTCAGTTGCATTTTGTACTTGTTTACATTACTCTTGTTCTTTGATTTTATCGTAATGGTTCTTTTGCATCTTTACTTTTGTCTTATTTATAGTTGCAATTAGAATAAGGGTATGCGATGTATTGTGTTATGGTTGATGTTTAATTGCCGTTGTGATTTTTCTATGCCATCTTGATCGAGCCTTTGTTCATTTTATTTTATTTTATTTTATTTTATTTTATTTTATCTTATTGAATTGTGTTGTTTTACGGTTTAAGCACCTTTTTGTCGGGCTCTCATTGTCAACATTGGGGACAATGTTGAGTTTAGGTTTGGGGGTGTCGATACCGGTTTCGGTCATTTTGGTTTTATTGAGTCCTAAATTTCAGTTTCGGTCATTTTGGTTTTATTGAGTCCTAAATTTCATTTTGAGTCAAAATTTTCAAAAATAGTCGCATGGCCAAAATTTTCGAGCTTCAAGTAGCTTGGGTATGATGCTTTGAGTGTGTGTTTGTGTGAGAGTTTATTTATGCATAATGTGCTCGATTGAGCATCTTGTTGTCAAGGATCTCACTTGCACTTCATGGGCTTGTCCCATCCTTTTGTGTTCAAGTTGAGGGAACTCGGTGCTCAAGCACCTTGTTCTAATAGTGGAGACCACCTAGTGAGTTCACAAACACAAAGCCTTAAAAAGCGCATTTGAGTGTTATCATTGTTTCATCTTAAACGTTTATCTCGTCATGCATATCAATTGCCATAGGACATCACATTGCATTATAATTTTGGATTGCTTGATAGATGCTTACATTCCCTTGATAGATGAAATGGTGGAAATGATTTTAGGAATGTGTGTGCTTAACTACTCTTATTAGCCTAAACACATTCCTTGTCCCTATTTGTGTGCTCCAAAGCCAAATTTGAGGCCAAACACTTACCCTTCTTTTAGAACCACATTACACCATATAGCCTAGCCTACACCTAAAACACATGCCTATCCTCGTTGTCAATCTTGTTAGGATGTGTTGCGTTGTGGTGAAAGGTGGGAAAGCTCAAAATATGAAAATTTAGCGTGTATTTAGGCTATATTTTGAAATGTGCAAGGCAAAAGGCTCAAAAAAATGTAAAAGTGTGCAAATGTGCACTTATGAGCATAAATAAAATAAAATATAAAAAAAGAAAGAAAAAAATACAAAGAAGAAAAAAGGGAATAAGAGCCTTGTATGTAATGGTAAAGTACTCACTAGTAGAGTACTCATGTATAACACAAGTGTAATGAAAAATCAAGCCTATAATCACTAGTGCCACGATTGATTTGAATAGAGCTTAAGTATTGGGTGTATTGTGTAGTGTCTTAGCAAGATTGGTGACTTTTGAATTCCATTTCCTATTCTTTGTTCACCATATTTCACCCAATGGCCCCATTACAACCAAAGGGGAGACCTAAATGATCTTCTATGAAATCTAGATTGGGAATGTTTGTTAAAGCATGATATTCCACATCCATGGCTTTTGATTCATTTCATATGCTAGTTCACCAAAATAATAAAGTTTCATTTCTTATTGTATGCAAGTATTTGATTCCCATACATAACTCTATCCTTGCATACTTTGCATGAGTGTGAACTTAGGACTCTAAGAGGAAAGAAAAGAGAATGTCAAAGTGAGGTTTAGAGTCAAATCGAATTATGCTCGAGGTGTGAGAGTGAGTAGTTCCCGACATGAGAGCACTTTAGATGTGGGATTCATGTTGTTCGAGTGTCCCGAGACTGCCTTCGAGTTGCTTGAGAATGTTTTGCATGTGTCTACTCTCCTTATCCACACCTCTTTGCATCTCATCATCAGTTGAAAATGCGGCTCTTAAGTTATTGTTGTTTTTATTTCTTTTGGGTTTATCTAGTCTTTGTGATGTTTGCTTGTTTGGTTTTGTTGGTTTTTTTCTCTTGATTTGCTCGAGGACGAGTAAAAGGCTAGGTTAGGGGGTATTGATCGAGCCATGATAACACTAGATTTCGAGTTCCCCTTCCTATGCTTATTGCTCAATTCTCGAGTAAAATCAAGCATTTAATGGCTCGATTAAGTGTTTTTATAGGATTCCATGATTGAGGGTATCAATTGGGTGATTTAAGTGAAGTTGGGAATCAAGAGTGCCGGAAATCAAAAAACTTGGGTAAATAAGAGAGCTGTCACGGTCGTGGAAGTTCCATCATGGAAGGCGCGACATCACGAACGACAGCAATTTGTTTTCAAAAGTCGCCCGAATTGTCGCTTGGAGATCGCGTGCAATCTACCAACGTAGCGACATGTCACGGTCTAAGTTTTGTCATGGAAGACCATGACGAACCGGGCGACAGAGATCTTCCTTGGACATTGTCGCTAGAGGTGTCGCCTGAAGAGAAGACGCGGAGCAAAGAAGAGAAATGTCACGGTTGGGTTTCCATCATGGACAATCGCGACATTCAACTGCACGACAGTAAGAGGCACGCGTCCCTAGGTTGATTCTTAACCTATTTTTTGACCCATATAAATACCCTCATGAGTTTTTGGGAAGAGATTAGCCACACAAACTTTTGGACTACTTCCACCCTTCCATCACCATCCTTAGACACTTGAATCCATCCATCCATCTTGGAACTTGGGAAGCAAGAAGAGGAAGCTTACAAGTCAAGGAACCTCAATGGCCAACTTTGGTTTCTCCTTTCACTCTTCTTTGTTTAATTTCCTTTCCGTGATGTGTAACTAATTTTTATGTTAGGGGATTAATGTAAACCTATTGATCAACTCTTTGTAATCCTAGTCTAATGGTTTTTAATTAAATACTTTGGTAGTCTCTTTTATTGGAATATATGCTCTAATTCCTTCACTTCTATTCAAATGAGACCTCAATGAATATTTGTGTTAAGATTAGTTTATCTATGATGTTGAGGGTTAGAAGTGGGTGACCATCCCATTTAGTCTTTAACTACAAGCTTAATAATTGAGAAAATTTCCATATGCATGACCATGCTATGTGTTATTTGGTTTAGAGTTTTTAATTAAAAACTAATTCTAACCATTGCTCATTACATGACCGTGTGTGAGTAATTGGGAAGATTAGGTGCTTCATGAAACAAACCCTATCAATTGGATTTAAATGCTTAATTGAGACTTGTGGATTACATTGAGAAGTTTAATTAGATTGCATTAATTCCCTAGCATTATTTCATATGCATATTTTAGTGTGAGCTTTTGTGTTAATTAGTTTATTACATTTTTACAAATTAGTGAGTTAAAATACCAACTCAAGACAAGCATTATGCATTTAGTTTTCATGCACTTAAAATATGATTAAATTAGACTAATTAGTGTTCGACTAGTAGAATCACCGATCCTAGTGAACGAACTTTCTTTTAAATTGATTTAGATCAAAAAATACTACAATCACGTACTACTTTCAAAACCCCTACTGGAATGTCTCCTTATCTACTTGTTTATGGCAAGGCATGTCACTTACATGTAGAGTTCAAGCATATAGCTTATTGGGCCATTAAGAAGTTGAATTTTTATTCTGGCAAAGCAGGTACTCTTAAAAAATTACAACTCAATGAGTTTGAGGAAATTAGGAATGATGCTTAAGAAAGTGCTAAACGGTACAAGGACCGAATGAAAGTTTATCATGATAGAAATATTCTTAGGAAATCCTTTATACCAGGTCAAAAGGTCCTGTTATACTAGGTCAAAAGGTCATGTTATACAGTTCTCCTTTGTATTCTGGAAAGTTACGTTATAAGTGGTCAGGTCTATTCATTGTTAACAATGTTTTTCCTCATGGAGCTGTTGAAATATGGAATAATAAGGATGGTGATGTTTTCAAAGTCAATGGTCAAACATTAAAACCGTTCTTAGAGTTGAGTAGTCGAGAAGTGGAGGAAACTTTGTTGGAGGATCCTGTTTATCAGGATTGACTTTGTGTTTAGTTTATGTTTTGATTTTTTTAAGTGTTAGTTATATTATTATTTTTTAAATGTCTGCTTTACTTTCGCTTAGTAGATGTTGATGTCTCATTTGCCTTTGAATAATATATATTGTTTTGAGTGTTTTCTTTTCTTTTATTGTTACTGTTCATTGATTTTGGCACTTGCAATTTTTTTTTCTGTTGACTTTAGTGTTCTTTTATTTATTTTTTTTTCTTTTCTTTCTTTATTTGCGCATTTTCTTTTTGGTTTGTGTCCATATTTTTTTTTGTGTAGTATGTGTAAGTGTGATATTTTCTTTTTACAGATTTTTATTTATTTTTTTATTATTATTTTATTTTCTTTCTTCTTTGAGTACTCATGCTTCTCTAACGAGTGTTCTTGATTTCATATTCATTTTTTAGAGTGCATTACGGAGCCAACCAGTTGTCATCTCTCCATTCCTATTTAATATTGTTGTATGTAAATTTTACCAAGCATACACGTCATTGACAGGAAGGAAAAAATAGCCAGGTAGATGCTTAGATGGGCATCCGGGAAATATCCTACAAGGCATCATTAAAGTGGAGAAAGCCCGAGTAAGCATATACTGAATAAAGACCTACTCGGGATCAGTTAACAACACTCGGGACTGGTTAAAACAACGCTTCCACTCGGGCTCAAACGGCACTACTCGGGATCATCAGGTATTATTCTTACTCGGGAGTAAATACAACTCGAATAAGAACTTATCATACGGGTTAAGTCATTAAATACGCGAAGATATCCGTCATGAAGGAATCCCAAATAATGGACCTTTAAGTTAGAAGAGTCCCCCAATCAGGAAACAACTTGATTTCTTTTCGAAGACTACATTTTTATAAGGAAACAAGTCAAATTGAACTACACTACTAGAATCCCACTCAATTTCCATAAGAGACTCCGAAACAGGAAAGAAGACAAATCAACCTCAAGCAAGTAACCAAATCACAATTAAATATAAATATCTTGTATTACTTGAACAAAACAGATTAGGGTTCTATAAGCATATAAATAGACCCATAATCTGGTTCGAAAAGATATAGGCAATATAGCATACTGTAATCACAAATAAGACAGAGAGAAAAAGTGAGATCGAGAGCTTGTAAAAACATTTTATTCTCTTAGTGGATTTTGGCTTGGTTGATCTTTCAACCACCAGTGGATGTTTATCCGACCATCGGAGTTTTACCACGGAAACCTTGTCTTTGTTACTTTCTCTGCATCTCTTTCTCTTTGAATCAATAGCCAAAATCCAGTCCTTGTTGGCTTTTCTGGCATAATCCAGAAATCGACGTCAACAATTGGCGCTAGAAGGAGGGGCCGAACCTCCGAACTTGTTAGAAAGCAATGGCTGGAAGCAGAAGCAGAAGTAGTTCAGGGAATGGCCAAAGATCACCAGGCGATTTCCATACTGGCAATACGTCACAAAATCCTACAACAAACACAGAAAACCAACCTGCACACCTGGCAGGGATCCAGCAAGTTCTTCCAACCAGCAGAGATCTTACGCTGCGTTTCCAAGAGGCCCTGTAGCAATTGATGACGGACGCAGCAAAGGAAGGGATTGACCTACTGGCCGCAGAAGCGCATACTCCTAATCCTCCACCCGCGAGGCTCCGTTCATTGGTGGTAGAACAAGGAATAACTATGCCAGAAACCAGAAGGAACTCTTCCCCGATCAATCCAGTTGGACAGAAAACACTAGAGGAGGAGAATCACCAAAAGCTGGATCGCAATCAAACAGTTGGTGGCCTACCTCTCTCAAATAAAACAAAGGAAGGACGAGTCATTAAAAAAATAATTGGGCCGGTTTGGCCAAGAAGTATCAGAGATTGGCAGCGCTAATGATGAAGCCATTATTGCTGCCTTCACCAATAACTTGCAGAATGGACGACTATCCTTCGATTTGAGAAGAGCACGGCTGATAAGGTATGCCGACATGATGGATATAGCGGGAGGATATGCTCTGGCCGAGGAAGAAGAGTTAGCTACAGGAGGAAGCTATATGCATGGAGGAAAGCCAGAATAGAGGAATACCGAATCCAAGAGGCAGAATCAAAAAGAAAAACAGAAAGGGAACAGCAAGGAGAAAAATAAGGATAGGGGTAATAGGCTCAACGCCGAACGGTCCACAGATAAATATCGCGGCAGATATACCAATTACACCCCTCTTCGGAAGAAACAAGGAGAAATTCTAGCCATCCTGGAAGAAAAGAATATGGTGCAAGAACCGCGGCAACAATCACAGTTCTCACGGAGAGATACAACCAAGTATTGCAGGTTTCATAAAAAGATCGAGCATGAAACTTCGAAGTGTTTTCAGCTGAGAGATTACATAGAAACCCTTATTCGGGGAAGGGCACCTACGGGATGTAATCTTAAAAAAAGACGAGAGATCAGAAGTCAAGAAAGCCAAGGGTGATCACAACCCTGGTCAAAACCGAAGAGCCAGCCCCGAAACCCATCAAGTAATACATACAATCTTCGGAGGACCTTCTACTGGGAGGAGCAACCGAGAACAGACTCAGAAAGTTCGAGAAGCAGTAGATGCTAGGAATAACTTCGACATGAATTCGGTTGAACCAGACCCGAAGAGGGTAAAGGAAGGATAGGACCCGATAGTCTTCACAGAGGCAGATTCCCACAGCGTCGATGTTCGACCTAATGACGCTTTGGTTATAAGTGCCTGGATTGGCCATAGGGAAGTCCGGAGAATTTTAATAGATAATGGAAGTTCAGCAGATATCTTAAGCGTGGCCGTATACGACCAGCTAAGATTGGACCGAAAAGATTTACAGCATTTCCATACTCCATTAAGAGGATTTGGGAGAATAGATGTCAGGTCACTCGGGACGGTCAAATTACCTGTGAAGATCGAAACGGCACCATGCCAGAGGACTTTCCTGCTCGACTTCGTGGTAGTTGATTTGGATAATTGGCCATATAATGCATTATTGGGTCGGTCATTCCTGAATAAAACAAGAGTCGTGACGGCCACTTACGCATTAATGATCAAGTTCCCAATAGAACAAGAGGTTGGGATAGTCAAGGGATCCCAAGAGATGGCCCGAAGAGCAAACCTGTCGGTATACAGAGACAAGCATGATGCCGAACAAGTGTGCACCATAATGCAGCCAAATGAGTGTGAAGAATCCTTGGCATTCGAATTAGATCCAAGGGAGGGCTCGAATGAATACAAGAAAGAAGTGGTTGAAATACTACTCGAAGAAGACAAACCGGACAGGAAAATCAAGATCGGGGCAAACTTGGAAGAACAAATCAAGCAAGAATTGACCAATTTGCTAAGAGAATACAAAGATGTATTCGCCTGGAGTCACGAAGATATGATCGGAATAGATGCCTAAATAATATCCCACCACCTCGCAGTTAGCCCGAATGCGAAACCGGTAGTACAAAAGAGAAGATCGTTCAATCCTGAAAGAAGTCAAGCAATCAAACAAGAGGTGGAAAAGCTACGAGCGACGGGATCAATCAGAGAAGTCAGCTACCCCTAAAGGGTCGCCAACGTAGTCCTCGTCCAGAAGAAAAATGGACAATAGAGGATGTGCGTAGATTTCACTGATCTAAACAAGGCATGTCCAAAGGACAGTTTCCCACTCCCTAGAATAGATCAGCTGGTGGATGCCACAGCAGGTCATGAACTGCTCAGCTTCATGGATACTTACTCGGGATACAATCAGATCCGGATGAACAAAGCTGATGAAGAAAAAACAGCTTTCACAACGGATCAAGGTTTATATTGCTACACAGTAATGCCCTTCGGTTTAAAAAATGCAGGAGCCACGTGCCAAAGGTTGGTCAACAAGATCTTCACTCGGCAAATAGGAAGGAACATAGAAGTGTACATTGATGACATATTGACTAAAAGCGTCTCGGCAGATGACCATGCCCGCGACATCCGAGAGACATTTGATGTATTAAGAAGATATCAGATGAAATTAAACCCAAACAAATGTTTATTCGGAGTCCACTCGGGAAGATTCATGGGTTTTCAAGTCCATCAAAGGGGAATCGAAGTTAATCCAGAGAAGATCAAGGCTTTGCAACAAATGACTTCACCTAAAACATTGAAAGAGGTACAGCACTTAACAGGGTGTTTAGCCTCCTTGGAAAGATTCATCTTAAAGGCTACAGATAGGTGCGCACCTTTTTTCAAAGTAATCAAAAAATGGAAAGGACTGGAGTGGAATAAAGAGTGCTAGCAGGCATTCTTAAAAATAAAAGAATACTTGGGGAAAGCTCCCATCCTCTTAAAACAACAAAAAGGGGAAATACTTCAGCTGTATCTGTCAATAACCGAGCTTGCAGCAAGTTTAGTTCTAGTCAGGATAGAAGATGGAGTGCAGAAACCAGTGTATTATACAAGCAAGGCACTCCTACCGGCTGAGACCAGATACTCACAGGCAGAGAAAATAGCTTTAGCATTGGTTTCAGCAGTAAAAAAGCTGAGACCATACTTTCAGGCTCATACGATCCAGGTTCTCACCAATTGCCCATTAAGACAAATCTTACAAAAACCAGAGATATTAGGAAGACTTACTAAATGGGCAATCGAGTTGAGTGAATTCGATATTCATTATGTCCCCAGAACTTTCCTCAAAGGACAAGCGGTGGCAGAATTCATAGCCGAGTTCACAGAACCGAACCTGGAAGCAAAAAGACTGTTGGATAAAAGTTTCCCATGAAAATTATATGTTGATGGTTCTTCAAACACTCATGGCTGCGGGGCAGGGATCGTAGTTCGCACCCCAGAAGGAGATGATGTTGAATGTGCCATGAGATTTGATTTCAAAGCAACCAATAATCAGGCCGAATACGAGGCATTGTTAGCTGGACTCAGAGTCTGCATTGCTCTTGAGGCAGATGAAGTGGAGATATTCAGCGATTCACAGGTAGTTGTCAACCAGGTTATGGATGAATACTAGGCTAAAGATGAAGGAATGGTTGCCTACTGTGACATCACAAAACAGCTCTTCCAAAAATTTAAAATATACAAAATCGCTCAGATCCCCAGAGAAGAAAATGAAAAGGCAAACGCTTTATCTAAATTAGCATCAGCAACAACCTCAATCAGACGAAAAACCATTCCTGTTGCACACCTCTTTAAACCGAGTACGGCTGAACTTAAGCATTTAGAAATTTCAGAAATTCGAACACCGTAAGAAGGTTGGATGGTCTGTCTGAGAAGGTTACTGGAAGAAGGCATACTCCCGGAAGATCCGGTATTAGCAAAGTGCATCAGGTATCGATCAACTAGGTATACCATGATCGGAGGAGAATTATACAGAAGGGGGTTTTCTCGAGCTCTCCAGAGATGTATACCGGAAGAAGATGCACATCTAGAACTTCAAGAGATCCACGGAGGAGTTTGCGGGAACCACACTGGGGGTAGGAGTCTGGCGCATAAGATACTCAGGCAAGGCTATTATTGGCCTACACTTTTCTCAGATGCACAGCAATGGTCGGAAAGTTGCAATACCTGTCAAAGAATTGCCAACGATATCCGACAACCCCCAGAAAAGCTCAAGAATCTCACTGCCACGTGGCCATTCAACATGTGGGCCTAGACCTGATTGGGCCAATGCCAGCTGGAACAGGGGGCGGAGCGAAGCACGCCATAGTAGCTATCGATTATTTCATAAAATGGGCCAAAGCTGAAGCATTGGTGCATATCACGGAAGCCAACACCATAAATTTTGTAAAGAAAAACATACTTTACAAGTTTGGAATTCCGGACACTATAATCACCGACGATGTTACTCAGTTTGATAACCAAAGGTTCAGACAATTGTGTGAGAAGTATCATATTGCTAACTACTGTGCAACATCCACAAACAAACGGGCAAGTAGAAGCAGTAAATAAAATTATCAAGCACATTAACAAAGCAAAATTAGATGACAAAAAAGGAAGCTGGGTTCAAAAGCTTCCTGAAGTATTGTGGGCATATCGGACGACAGCAAAGACTTCAACAGGAGAAACTCCGTTCAGCCTAGCATTCGGAACAGAAGCTGTCATCCCCATAGAAACATCGTATGCATCCCCCCGGGTCAGACTATAAGATGAAGAACAAATTATTGATACACTGCTACAAAGTTTGGATGAGCTAGAAGAAAAAAGGGAAAAGTCCCGAATAAGAAATACAGCTTATTAACAAAGAGTGGCTCGCCACTACAACTCTCGTGTTCGGATCAGGAAATTTCAGTTAGGAGACCTGGTGCTCAGGAAGGTGTCACTGAACATAAAGAATATAGCTGCGGGATCCCTGGCTGACAAATGGGAATGTCCATACAAGATCGAGGGGATAGCTAGCCATAGAGCTTATTGGATTGCTCGACCCAATGGAGGGGTGTTACCCCGACCGTGCAATACCCAATATCTGAAGATTTTCTTTCCTTAAAATATATATTTATATTAAATATTTTATTCTTTTTCTAGTCAGGACAGTATTAGTCAGAAAAAATTTTAAAACTGTAATATTAATCTTTGTTGATTTTTCGCAGTAATAAATAAAACTAGGAATTTCCAAAAGGAAAGCACCTAGCTCGAGATTTCCAAAAAGCATATGACAATAAGAATAAATGGAAGAAGAGCATGATAATAAGAACATGCAAATAGAATTCTCTGGACCATAAAATCCCGAAAGGGCAGAGAAGCTCGTAGGAGCATGCCAGCCGAGCAGGGTCAAAATGACATTCGCAAAAAGGCAAACCCGATGCACTTGACTGGAAAAATGCTCGGGACGCTATCGGGAGAAATTCTGGTGAAATGCGTAGCTGTGTTGAAGCAACTTTTGAAAAAAGAGCTCAACGATTCGGCAAACCCTTGCGTATAAAAACTAGGGAGACGTCCTTGGTATTGCGTAAGGACTTGAACGTATAATCATGGTGAGCCTTGATATAACGTTCAGGTAGCAACCGGGTATGAAACATAATTGCAAGCTTTCTTGTTTCAAGATGACTCAGTTAATAATAAAGAAGCCAGTTTAATAAGATACTTGGCAATTGAAGTTATTCGGGTAACAACCGGTTTCATAAGATACTCGGTTAAGTTGTCCGACCACCAGCCAGTTTAATAAGATACTTGGCAATTGAAGTTATTCGGGTAACAACCGGCTTAATAAGATACTCGGTTATGTTACCCGACCACCAGCCAGTTTAATAAGATACTTGGCAGTTGAAGTTATTCGGGTAACAACCGGTTTAATAAGATACTCGGTTAAGTTACCCGACCACCAGCCAGTTTAATAAGATACTTGGCAATTGATGTTATTCGGGTAACAACCAATTTAATAAGATACTCGGTTAAGTTACCCGACCATCAGCCAGTTTAATAAGATACTTGGCAATCGAAGTTATTCGGGTAACAACCGGTTTAATAAGATACTTGGTTAAGTTACCCGACCATCAGATACTTGGAGATTGAAGTTATTTGGATAACAACCTGTTTAATAAGATACTCGGTTAAGTTATCCGACCATCAGCCAGTTTAATACAACCTCCGATAACAAAAATAAAGACTAAAACCATTCAACTCAGAAAATCGAATTCTATTGCTCTTAAAATGGATGGTTACAGTTCAAAGAAATGATTCTTTACACAAGTAAAAAATAAAGAATCAGAATCAGAATCTTCTACAAATCTATAAAATTAAGGTTGCGAGGATTTCGAGCCCTTGCCAATACTCAGGTCTAGCACCATCTCGTATTCAAGAAGCAGGCTCTCATTAGACGACCAAGTGAAATCATCAACAATATCATCCCTCCACTGGCTGTAATCTTTACCCGGTGTTGGCCCGACATCCGGGACTACACCCTCGACAGACTCTCGACTTGCGTAAAATGTCGAGAGAGAGTGCTCGGACGGAATCTCTAAATGCATAAGATGGGGCTCCTTGCCTTGACTACGGCAGTAGGCTCTCTATTCCTTCATCTGAATCCGAAGAGATTCCAAGGACAGGTCCACATGGTGTTTGATTGACAGCTCCTAGTTAGCACGGGCCTTCTCGGTTGCCCTACTCTTTACTTTGAAGAATTCGTTGGCCTAAACTAGCCCACGTTGAAATTCCCGAAGAAGTAGGGCATCGTAAGCAGGGGATATTTTAAAACGATCCACCCCTTGGACTTCCAGCTCCAACCTAGCTTCTCGGGAAAAGGGATTCAACTGTCAGCACTTGGAGCTCCAAATCTTCGATTTTTTGAACATACGCCAACTTCGTCTGCTCCGCCTCCTGCTCGGCCTTGAGCATAGACTCTTCAGTAGAAGAAAGAAGGTTTTGAAGCGATGCAACCTTCTGCTCTACCAAAGATGCCTTGTCTTCAGCTTCAACCTGCTTTGCCAGGCAATTGTCTGTAAATATCTGCACAGAACCGACCTCCTGCTGGTAAGCCTGCTTAGCTCGAGCACGACACTCCTCACTCGCCTTCAGCTGAGCCTCCAGACGCTTTATCCGATCAGCCTGACATTGCTGCGTCTGAACAAGCTCAGCAAATTCGGCCACCATCTGTAAAAGAATATACTTAGAAATCCAACAAAGGCAAAACAGTAAAGGAGTCAGGATTAGCTGAACTTACTTAATATACGCCGTTGAAAACGTTTTGGAGACGTTCAGGCAGTGAACCATCTCAAAAACCGCTCCAACGGTCTTTCCTGATATAAGCCCGACCATAGGACATCTCCTGGAGCATAACTTTTTGAGAAAGGGATAAGGGAACCCCCGAGGGTTGAGTTCCCAGATTTCCAGACTCGGGGAAAGGAGAAGCTCTATTTGGCTCTAGGGATGGAGAGGGAACCCCCGAAGGTTCAGCCCCAATATTTCAAACCTCAGGGGTAAAAAAGGCTCTACTTGGACCTGAAGTGACTGCATCTGCCGATACTCCAGCACCTACACTCGGGGCAATCTCATCCGTAACATCTTCATCGCTGGAGTCAATGAATGTGACTACCTTAAGAACTTTGAGAGGACGAGGAGGCGAACTAACTGCCTTTTGCTTCTCACCCCGAGAACGGTGGAAGAGATCAGCAGCAGGATTTTCCAGCAAATCATCTCAAAAAGACTCAAAAAGCTCGACAATGACAGGCATTTGATCCGTCAAGACATCGCCAGCTTCAGACAGTCCAACAGGCTCTTCACTTGGACTCTCACATTGCCTCTCCCTATTTTTAGGCAGTTGTGTCACAGTCGGCTCACCTTGGTCACTTGAACCAGCGAGATCCTGAGCAGAAGGCTGAGCACCCCGATCAACGCACTCAGGAATTTGCTCAGCAGTATCAATTTCCTCATCAGGCTTGGGAGGAGCAATACCCTCATCGCCCTGATGAGAAGCCTTATTCCTACTCGCTTGAAGAATCGCCTTCACCTGACGAGCCTGAAGATCGCAGACAACGTCCGTATCGAACACTAAAAAAAAAAGTTAGAAAAGAAAATGGAAAAATGGAGAAACATAGCAGAAAGGGCGTTGGGTTACTTACAACGCCTGCGATGGCCCGAAACCTGTCTAAAGAATCCAAGCTTGATCAAGTCATCCTCTTTGAAAAGATAGCTCTTGCTTCTCTTTTCCAGAGTACGGATAGCTGCCCGGGTCAGCCTCTTCAGCTCTGAATCATTATAATCAATTGTTTTCTTGTTCAACGCTTCGAGGGAACAGAAGAAGCAGGGAACATTCAACACCATTCGGGAATCCCCAAATCGAAAAGTGACGTCGAGCCCGAGAGCTATGCCAGAAAAAACCAACTATTCTTCCAGAACTTGTTAGATGTGGGGAATCCCCATATAAAGCCCTTCTTTTTCGGGTTATCAGAAGCCTCGACCCCCCGATTCACCTTCACTTCTTTAGGGACCCAACCGTCCGAAGGAGTAGAAGTAAGAAAATAGGTCCCCGTTTTACTAACCTGCCTCAGCGTAAAGAAATGTCTGATTTCATTCGGGGAAGGCGGCGAAAGGTTCATTCGGCTGAACATGTGCCACATGCATATCAAGACTTTGTAACTATTCAAGGCCAACTGAGCTGGGGCTATCCCGACTTCAGTTAAAAATCAGGCAATAAAAGGCTGAAGGGGAAGTGTGATGCCGCAGCAAAGCATCGATCCGTAAATCGCGATCATCCCCTCAGGAGGATTCCATACTGCTCTATTCCCCGCAGGAACCAAAGTGACTGAGTCGGGCAAATCGAATCGGGAGCGGTATTTTTCTATCTCAGCTGGCCCGACCACGTTCGGTTCAATATCAAAGCCACTCAGGCGAGTGTCAGAAAACGAAAGGTGAGACGCCCTGTGTACATCAGCGTCGCCCTCATTAACAGTTTGTTCCCCAGTCTGAACGTTGCTCGAGCCATGCTTGTATACCTTGCTTGTGCTTTGATGTTTACCCATCCTCCGAGAAGATACCCTGTGATCAGAAATATCAGAATCAAAACTAGATGGAGAACTCGATACGGGGCTGAAAGTGACGTCAGGGTGAAGCCCAGAAACATCAACCTCTAAAAATGAAGGTTCATCTATTGGGATATCCCCCAGTAATCGTTTAATGCAAGATACTAACTGGAAATCCCCACACTCTAATGCATCAAAAGCAATTTTAAAGAGATGATGACGGGAAGATGGCCCCACTAAAACTAACCTTGAATTGAGGCTGATGCAAGATCTTCAAAGAGGAGAATCGCGAACTTCTGGGTGAAGAAATCTGAGTTTAAAGAGATTTCTGCTGGATTTTTGAGAATAAACCAACAGTCTCTCAATGAAGAATTTAAAGGCGAGACGGCACGAAACCCTAGGATTTCAAAGCTGGAAAAAGTTTTATGACAAAACCAGATGGCGTGGGCGGCGTTTGGGGAAATGCAAAAATCATTTCTCATAAATAATATTGAAAAACGAAGAGACAAGGGACACGTGTCAAGACAAGAAGTAGCCCTCAACCGTCAAAACTTTGAAACGTCGCTATCATTTAAGATCTTGTGTGACAAAGCGAATCGAAATTACAGAGTCACCATTAAAATACGTCATTATGGCAAGACGGTTTTCTGACGAAAGAAAATCAAAATGACTAAAATATTCTTGCCCGAAATAAAATCTTCTCGGTAAAAATATTTTAAGGGGGTATTGTTGTATGTAAATTTTACCAAGCATACACGTCATTGACAGGAAGGAAAAAATAGCCAGATGGATGCTTAGATGGGCATCCGGAAAATATCCTACAAGGCATCATTAAAGAGGAGAAAGCCCGAGTAAGCATATACTGAATAAAGACCTACTCGGGATCAGTTAACAACACTCGGGACTGGTTAAAACAATGCTTCCACTCGCGCTCAAACGGCACTACTCGGGACCATCAGGTATTATTCTTACTCGAGAGTAAATACAACTCGAATAAGAACTTATCATACGGGTTAAGTCATTAAATACGCGAAGATATCCGTCATGAAGGAATCCCAAATAATGGACCTTTAAGTTAGAAGAGTCCCCCAATCAGGAAACAACTTGATTTCTTTTCGAAGACTACATTCTTATAAGGAAACAAGTCAAATTGAACTACACTACTATAATCCCACTCAATATCCATAAGAGACTCCGAAATAGGAAAGAAGACAAATCAACATCAAGTAAGTAACCAAATCACAATTAAATACAAATATATTGTATTACTTGTAAAAAGCAGATTAGGGTTCTATAAGCATATAAATAGACCCATAATCTGGTTCGAAAAGATATAGGCAATATAGCATACAGTAATCACAAATAAGACAGAGAGAAAAAGTGAGATCGAGAGCTTGTAAAAACATCTTATTCTCTTAGTGGATTTTGGATTGGTTGATCTTTCAACCACCCGTGGATGTTTCTCTGACCATCGAAGTTTTACCACGTAAACATTGTCTTTGTTACTCTCTCTGCATCTCTTTCTCTTTGAATCAATAGTCAAAATCCAGTCCTTGTTGGCTTTTCTGGCATAATCCAGAAATCGACGTCAACAAATATTGTCTCTTATTTTTTGTATCTTTTGTTATGTGTATGTGTATTTTATCATTATTATGTTCAGGAAACATTGAGGACAATGTTTATAGTTGGTTTGGGGGTGCAAAATTAAATTTTTAGTAGAACATGGTTTAAAAAAAATGCCTTATTCTTTTTTTGAGTCAGTCTTTTACAGAATAACCAAGTTCGAGATGCTCTTAAGTTTGCCTTTAAAGACGTAAATGTATGTTTTAATCACTAAGTTTAAACTAACATCTTGCCACTTAGAGTATTGCATTACATTTTCATAAATTATTACATGCTCTTGATGTGATGATGGATAAGATGCTTAGTTTGATTGCCATGATTTATAGTGGAGACTACCCTTGTGAGTTTACTAAGCAAATAGCGTACATATTAGAGAGTTTGTTTTTTTCTACACCTAAACACTTATCAGGCTCTAAGAATTAAAAATTGATCTCAATAGGTTATGCATTGGACATTAAAGAACATTTATCATAAAAAGATATCACATGTGGAATTACTCTTGATTTTGTTGAACCAATAGAAGTGACATAGGCATTGTGTGCTTTACTCACTTAAAAGGGCCTTAAATATTTCCTACCTTGTGTGTGTGCTCCTTAGCAAATTTTGAAGCCAAACAATACAAGCCTTTTTCTTTTATCACCCACATTAACTGAAAACCCATTAAGCCTTAATATTTTACCATACCTTATAGCTTGGGATCATAATAAGGAAGTGATGGACATGGTTTGAAGACATGCGAATTGAAAAAAAAAGGTGGATCGTGAATTGTACATACAAGGTAGAAGAAAGAATCCATATGTAAGCAATGTATGAGAGGTGTTGGAAATTATGTAATTAATGTATAAAGTTCTCATCTCATTCAAAAAAATAATAATTTGAAGAAAAAAATGAAAAAATAATAATAATTAATGAATGAGATGATGAATCTAATGAAAGTGAAAAGGGGAAAGAGTATGTTCGTGAAAGTTTCAAGAAACCAGGATGCAAGTTGAATGCAGACAGAGTTCAAAGAAATTCAGTGGAGCATTGAGGGGCGCAAAAAAAAATTCCTCGATATGGTCTCAATTTTTGTTGTTTATCCTTTTTACTGTTCTTCTTAGCCTTCACCCCATGGCCCAATTACAACCAAATTAAAGTCCTAATTGATCTTTTGGGAATGCTGGGTTAAGACTAAAGAAAACATGTGCACTATTATGTTCTTAATATCTGATTCCATTCATTAGATCCTTTGCATAAAATCCAAGCATTTTTCGATATTTTATATTCATATGCGATAATAATTTGAAATTTCTTGTGTATAAACTCATTCGCATATGCTTAATAAATGTATTTTCCTAGGTTCTGTGTGAAATATGAGTGATATCTTGTGAGAATTAGAGTCGATGCCAATTATATCAATGGCATTTGATGATTGTGTTTTTGAAACTAGAGCGTCTTGAGTATGAGCCTTTTATCAAATTAGTGAGGCGTTGAAATAAGTGACATATTTTTAGTCTTTATTTAGTGGCTTTAACTTGCATTTGTCTTTATTCGCTACTTGAGTTGCAACTTGATCTAATTGGTGTTTACAGAAATATGTTTGTAGGTATCATAGCTGGTAACCCCTAAGAGAAAAAACCCTAGGAAGTTGCTGAGCTTAGGTTTAGTTAGGATTTTAATTTTTAGTTTTTTTAGTTTTTATTTTATTTTACTCGAAGTCTAACAAAATCTATGTTTAGATGTATTTGATGAGTATATTTTATATATATTTATTGTCTCTAAAAGTAGATTTAATAGTCTAATTTTATATTAGTTTTATTTTAATTAAATTCATTTTGGTGAAACAAGAATAAAAAGCAATCGAGTTTGAAATTGAAAATAATCGGAACATTTAACTTGATTAAATTGACTTGGATTAAAAGAAGAATTTTAGACCCAAAAACGTGTCCAAATCATGCCCAATTCAAAGGCCTAAAATCCAATTTCAAGAAAATAAGTCCAATTCTCATTCAAGTTTAAGCCAAGCCAATTCAAGCCCAAGTCAAAAAGAAAGAAATCAGAAAGGTGTGATAAAAGTTGTGCTCGTGTAAGAGTGTGGTCCACGTACAAATAAAAAAATAAAAAGAAGAAGCTAGGTCAAGAAACGGGACAGCATGGGAGAGGATTATAAAAGCAAAAATAAAGTGAGATTTTGGAGGGCGTGTGCATCAGTCAAAGAAAAGAAAAAGAAAGGGTTTGTGTGGCGTTTGTGAGGAAGAAAACAAGTGGAGGCTGCGCAGCAGTTGAAGACAAAAAAGTAGATGGTTGTGCAGCATTGTGAAGCGGCGAAGAAGAAAAGAGAGAGCAGATATTTTGGTGACTCGGTGTGTACTCAGATCTCAACAATTGCAGCTACAAAATCATCATAATGTCGTGTTTTATTCTATTTATGTTATTGATTTCACCGTCTGTTTCTAATTTTATTTTTGAGGTGTGTGATGAAACCTTGTAGATAACGTAATAGTTTTACTATTTGGTATAATTTCCAAATTAGTTTTAACGTTTATAATTCTTATTTTTCTTCGATTGATATCAGTTAAATTGTTTCACCTGTATTATCAAGTATTTTGGATGGTTATAATTGATTTTATTAATCGAGCTGTGTGTTTTGATGTTTAAATTTAGAACCTTGACAATATGTTTTTCAAATGTTGGATATATGTTATGCTTGGGGCTTTTACATTAAGTCAATTGGAATAAAGAATTTATAAAAGATTAATTTTTAAGAACGTAATTGACAAATCTTGAGAAAGCATTGCATTGAAAATCGCTACACATAAACCTGAGAATTAGGAATTCGAATAGTAAAACATTGCAATGTTGATAATAGTGAATTTCAAACCTCAAACTTTTCATCCAATGAATAAAGTTTGAAATTTTAGTTCTTTAATTTAGTTTTGATTTTAGTTTCATGTTAATTTAGTTTTCAGTTTTAATTAATTCAAAATTCATCTTTTATTAACTAGATTAGGATTAGATTAAATTTATATTCTATTAGTTTTTTTCATCAGTCATCGTGGAATCGACCTCGTACTTCGCATAATCTATTTTACAATAGGCTCGTGTGCTTGCGAATATTTTTAAAATTTAGCACAATATGTTTTTGGGAAAAAACTAATCGAATCTAAATTTAATCTAATCCTAACCTAGTTTACCAAATGTAATGAATTAAAATTAAAGTTAAACCAATCTAAAAGAAAATAATGTCTAAAGTAATCAATTAAGTAATACTAATGTATCAGAATCCAAAACTATGAAATTTCATAGTTTCCTGATAAATTATTATTTTCCTATATTAAAGTGACAATTAAAAATCAATTTATTGTCTACCCTTGAATTTAACAATAAGCACATTTAATAAAAATCTTAAGTTTGTTTTCCTTTGCTTCAAAATACAATCCTTAAACATTCTATGTATCAAATTTAATGAAAAACAAAGAATCAAAAAAAATATAATTAACGTTATGAAACAAAACATTGATTAATATATATATATATATATATATATATATATATATATATATATAACTATGAATGATACAAGATATTAAAGATGAAAGGATTTAATATTTCATAATCAATTGAAAGTAAAACCATAAACATTAAAAAACAATATTTGAGAATCAATAAATGTATCTGAAAATTATTCCATAACATAGGGTTTCATCGTCTACCCTAATACAAAGAAAATTAGTAAAACATTAAAAGTAAAATAGCAATCAAACCCGAAAGATGCATCGGAGCTCTGTCTTCAAAATTAGAATTCTTTTTTCACAGACCAAAGTTCTCCACGCCTCTCCCTGAACTCTTTCAAACGAGCACTCTCTCAATTCGGTGCAAAAAGGAAATTTTATAGTGGAAATTGTCAAAAATAACCACAAGTATTATGGAATTTTTTTTTTAACCACATACGAAAATTTATTTGTTAATAGCCATTTTTTTGAGAAATTACTTGGATGCCCCTATATAAAAATCATCCCCAATCACTTTCTCTCTCCTCTCTCATTTTTTTTCTCTCTCGTTTCCTCTCTCTCCCCGCTTCCTCTCTCTCCTTTCCTATCTCTCTCTCTCCGATCTCTCTCTCGCCGGCGAACCGTCGCCAGCATCCTTGCGAAGGCCGGCGAACTGTCGTCGGACTCATCTTTCTCTCACCCAACCTCTATTCTCTCTCCCCACAGCTCTCTCTCTCTTCTTTCTCTCTCCTTTCCTTTCTCTCTCACATGTCGTCGACGGCTTGCCGGAGTGCCGTCGCCTGGGCTTCACGACCGCACAGCAACACTGTCGAGCTCCCCCTCCGCCGGCGGTTAGATATGCTAAAAAAAATGAAAGAAAATGAAATATTAGAAACCCAGAACATTTCAAGTTTGAATATTCCAATTTAGTCAACATTTCAAGTTTCAACGTTTCAATTTAGACAACATTTCAAGTTTAAAAATTTGAAAACGAAGAACTTAAAAACCCAGAACATTTCAAGTTTCAACTTTCAATTTAATCAAGATTTCAAATTTCAACATTTCAATTTAAGCAAGATTTCAAGTTTCAAAATTTCATTTTTTTAAACAAGAATTCAAGTTTCAAGTTTCAAGTTCCTTGCCATGATTTCAAGTTTGATTCCAGATTTTAGTTATGATTTCAAGTTTTCTTTCAGTTTTTTTAAAAAAATCAAATCCAGGGGTATTTTTGTAATTTACGGACATACACTGATTTTTTTTTTAAAAAGTGGCTATTAACAAATAAATTTTCGTATATGGTTAAAAATAAAATTTTCATAATAGTTGTGGTTACTTTTGATTTTCTCTCAATTTTATATCCCCCGTATAAGTCGGTCTCTTCGATTTCAATTTCTCTATTTTACAACATTGGGCCACGTGGCTTGCTTTGTTGACTACGTCAGATGAGTAATCTTGTAGAAAATAAACTTTTGATTTATAGTCTCTGCGGCCCACTTTCGATTTCAAGAGATTGGGTCACGCAATCAAGCGTGCTCTTTTATTTTGCTTTGACTTGAACTTCACTTGGGCATTGGTCTTCAAGTAATCTCACAATTGAAATAAGATCACATCTTATTGATTATTTTCCAATTTTTTTGTTATTTCATCTAAAATAGAAAAATACCTCTGTTTAAACGAAAATAACTAAATCAATTAGTTAACAAATCTAATTTAAGGGATTTAAATATGATATAAAATATGTCTATCAAATACCCTCAAATCTAGATTTTGCTAATTCTCGAGCAAAATAAAAATAAAAACTAAAAAAGCTAAATATTAAAATCCTAACTAAACCTAGTCTAAACAACTTCCTAGGGTTTTGTCTCTTGTCAATTTACCAGCTATGACAAACAAATTTCTACAAAAACCATTTAGATCAAGATGCAACTCAAGATGCGAATAAAGACAAATGCATACTAAAACCACTGAATAAAAAATAAAATTATGGCACTTATTTCAATATATCACTAGTTTGATGAAAAGCCCATACTCAAGACACTTTAGCTTCAAAGACACAATCACCAAATGTCATAGATATAATTTTCCTTGACTCTAATTCTCAAAAGATGTCACTCATATTTCACATGGAACCTAGGCAAATACACTCATCAAGCATATACGAATGAAGTTTATGCATAAGAAATTTCAAATTAATATCGCATAGAAATAATAATATAGAAAATGTTGGGATTATGCTCGATAACAAGAGTATAATAATGTATTTGACAATCTTTTCGTATTAATAAAGTGATTTCTAGTTTAACAAATCTTATAGTATTTATAGTTTAAGTATTATAATTGTCAAAAGTAAATAATCATAAGGTCAAAAGACTACGAGCAAAGAAGAATTGTTCTTACATTTATATATGTATGAGGTAGACACAATTCTTTAGTTAGTCTTGAATAATATTCACAACTTAAGATAAAGGTAGGGCGCATTTATCTTGTTAAAGTTGTAGATTCTTTTACTAGCATTTGAGTGGGATAAAATGTGTTATGATGAGTCAAATATCATCAAAGTGTGGTGTCTTTGGGCAGAAGAATCTAGTGCACTAGGTGCATTGAATTGGATCACAATGAAATACTTTATCTAGAACCGTCAATGGATAAAAGTTTTCATTTGAAGACCATCAGAGAGTTTATCTCAATCTTGAGATAAATGATGGACTTATCGCTGCAAGTGTTATCATTTGAGCTATCAATGAGTACGATTATATAGCATAGTCTATCATCGATAGTTTGGTGGTATTCATTTGTTAATCGATAGAGGACTTCATTTATAGATATGGACATCGTGGCTCCATTTATTAAATGAGAGTAGAATATCATCATATGGATGTTTTGAGGTATTGGATATTAAATCTTAACGTTAAGTTTTTAATAGTGTCTATTGAAACATGGCTTCTGGACAAGTCAAAATATCCAAGATTAAAATATGGTCATAAGAGTAAATATGGTAACTTGGAGAGCAATACGCGGTCTATGAGCTCTTGGCAGTTACTAGTATTCTTTACGAGGATATACTTTCTCCATTAAGATTTATAGGGTATGAATGAGGAATATTATCTTTTTATATCTTTATTTAAGAGTGCAATTTTAGTTCTTTATTGTAATGAACTAAAATTAATAGATCAGACGTAAGTGAATCATTTGTTGATTGTGATTGGGTTGTGTCTATTGGAGCTTAAATTTAGATAGCCCTTCAAGATCCCTAATCCACACGAACTTGCATGGATCACTTGATATATTCTACCGGACCAATTTAGGGGTCCATCTAGAATTGTATTGAGGCATGTGGATTTGTTTTTTTTTTTTTGTAAGAATGGGTCTATTTCACATGTGGACTTTTTATTAAGGTTCAATGGATTTAATAAAATAAGAAAAAAAATATATACCTGTATGTTGTTATAGGCGGCAAGGCTAATGTATAAAAGCCTAAATATATTATTTTTTATTTTATTATTTAATTAAACGGAAATTAATTAATCTGTTAATTAATTAATTATTTAATTAAAAGCCAAAATCTTTTTTCTAATAGGAGTTGGTCTCCTAAAATTATACTATTGTTGGTAGTATAATTAATATTAAAGACTATATTTGATAAGTAGATAAATAAAAGGATTTATTTATCTAATCAAACTAGGAAGTCTTTAATATCGTTACAAATACAACATTGAGTTGGAATAGGATTTTGGTGTAGGAAATAATTCTTTTTGGAAAAGGATTCTTGGTCACCAAGTAAATCTACCTAAGGACAGAATTCTTCTTTAAAAAGGATTCTTAACTACCAAATAAATCCACCTAAGGAAAGGATTCTTGCCAACCAAGTAAATCCTTCTTAAAAGAGGATTTATGATACTGTATATAGTACCTCTAAATTTCGGCCAAGGCAAGATTTTAAGCTCCAAATTTCGTGCAAGCCAAAGGAAATTTAGAGAGAGGAAAAATTCATCCATTAGATAATTCTAAGAAGAAAAATTCGGCCATGCCCTAATTTTTTCTAAAAGAGTTTTTGGCCACCATTGAATTTTAAGTATAGAGAATTCGGTTCTTGCTCTAGATAAATTCATCCTATTAGGTTTTAGATTGTGTTGACATTAATTCCATATCAAAATGATGTTTATTTGTAATGAATTAGTTGTTTAGATTCATGATGATTCAAGCTTCAAAGAAGAATGAACAACAAGTCAAAGCAAGTT
The DNA here is from genome assembly GCA_032871835.1 of Dipteronia dyeriana. NCBI lineage: Eukaryota > Viridiplantae > Streptophyta > Magnoliopsida > Sapindales > Sapindaceae > Dipteronia > Dipteronia dyeriana. The sequence goes on along the minus strand of CM065299.1, from coordinate 45,533,831 downwards.
CAAAGTCTTCAAAGAGAAAGGATGCAATATGGTTCTACAAAGGTATACTAAGACCTTATATTTCTCTTACAAGGCTTAGGCACACACACACAATTCTTACATTTGTGTCCCTGCATCGTTGTGCACCATTATCGACACACACATACAATTCATTCATGTGTCCCTGCATCATTGTGCACCATGTATAACACATTCACACACTTGAAGATGAATGCTCACGCATTAGTATGGAAATAACATGTTTTGGAAAATGCATGATTGGAGACTATCTCTATGTAGTTTGCATTCTAGTGTGAATTGTGTTTGTATGTGTATATGTTTGTATAACATGGATATTGAACTTGAGTTTAGTCTTAAATTATTCTTGATTGAGTTTCGGTCATTTCGGTTACTCATACTTTTGATTTCAAGTTCTAAGTCAAAAGATAATACACTTTCAACTCATGTTGCATACATTGTCTTTGTATTCATATATCGAGTCGAATTAATATTTTTTAGGTTTAGTATCTTATATTTCCATGACCGTGAGAGAGTTATGGTTTTTAATCCACAAACATATTTGAATTTTGAGTTCAGATACCGGAGAACGGCCGAAGAACGCGAGGGGAGTGCACGAGGAAAAGAAGTCCAAGCAAGCACTCTTTCCTTAGATGTCGCATGGCCATCTCGGGACAGAATGGTTGCTGCCTCGAGATGCCCACGCGCCATCTTGGGAAGCAAGCATGCTTGGTGCACTTAAGGTCATTTTGGTCTTTTTTCTTCATTCTTTCCCTCTCCTTTATATTTCTCTTCCCTCTCACATTTCATTCTAAGAAGAAATTTAAAAACTTGAGTGCAGAATTTTCTCTCTACATTTTCTCACCTTCCAAACACCATAATTTCTTCATTTGAACTCTGATTTGAGTGATTCAAAGTTGAGAGTGTTTATCTATTCATCCTCCATCTTTTCTCTAAACTCACAAAAACGGGACTGCACCAAAATCAACTAAGGTATTGATTTTCTCTCAAAGTTTTCTTTTAAAACTTGGTCAATTGCCTTGGGTTTTCTTCTTCAACATATATATGTGTCTTGTGATTGTTTTGATTTAAGTTTTGAACTCATTGAAAGCTAGATTGAGTTTCAATTGAAATCTCACATGTTGAGTTAGGTTTTGACATTGCCTATGTTTTCACATGTTTGGGATTGTATTGTGCTAGCTTTGATTCTAGGACTATTTGATGATCTTTGATTGATTGATTTTGTAAAAAATAGTCCATCACATGTATTAGGCTCTCTTTGGCCGATTTCTCACAATGATACATGTGCTTATGTTCTTTTGAGCTATTCATGTGTTTTGTTGAATCTATGAGTAGGAATATGCTCTAGAACTTTAGCTTTAATCTAAATGACTTTGTCATATCATTTTAGCATGTTTTTGGTTTATGAGATTTAAACTTGATTATGTGATTAATTGAACATATCTTGTGATTCAAGTTTTAGATCTATGCATGTAACTAGGTTGTAATCAATGTTGAACATATCTTACATGATCTAGATAGATTAAACATGCATGATTGACTATACTACATTTGATTTGTGCATTCATGCTCATGTCTAGTATTTTCCATAGGATGTGTTGATCATAACATTCTATGTTGCGTGCTTGTTTGCATTTTTCATTCCTGATCACCTAGATGCCTTGTGAGAAGGAAGTCTTGACAATAGGTGCAAGACCTATGTTGTTGAGCAAGAAAGTCTTGGCAAGAGGTGTGAGACCTCGGATTGTCAAGCAAAAAAGTCTTGACTAGAGTCGGGAGGACTTGGATAGTTGAGCAAGAAGTCTTGCCTTGGGTCATGAGGATCCGGAAGGGTGAGCAAGGAAGTCTTGACTAGAGTCAGGAGGACTCGAATAGTTGAGCAAGAAGTCTTGCCTAGGGTCGTGAGGATCTGGAAAGGTGAGTAAGGAAGTCTTGAAAAGAGGCGTGAGGGCTCGGATTGTTGAGCAAGAGGGCGGCATCTTCATGAGTAGGATGGGAGGGTAGTTTATAGGTGAAGGGGTCACTTGATATATTGTACTTGTCTTATCTACTAGTGGATTTTGTTTGCTGGTGGTTGCTAACCCGTGGATGTTTCCTCTTCGGAGGTTTACCACGTTATATCTTGTGTTAACTTTTCTCTATCCCTATCTCTCTTATATTTGTATTTGTTATTTGAATACTATGGATATAACTCTTTATGTAAGTTGACTTCCTTTCTATAATATATATTGTGTATGTGTTACAATTACTTGTTTGTATCACACTTTACTTGTTTCATATATTGATTAAGTGTCTTTCATTGATATATAAATATATATATATTGTGATACAAGCAATCTAGAGGGACACACTTTTGTTTGTTTCGAAGGGAGTCGAAAAAGGTGTCTAACCTATTCACCCCCTCTCTAGGTTAGCCTTGAGCATTTAACCGTGTTTGTATTTTCAATTGGTATTCAAGCAGGACACTAGATTGTACTTAGTGAGAGTATAGGTGATACATTTACGGTTTTTACAAAGCTTTTGCAGTCATGGGTTTACAAGATGATGTAATGGCAAAAGGAGCCTCGAATACAAGGCCACCATTACTTCGAGGCAGTAACTATGGGTATTGGAAGTTGAGGATAAAGGCCTACATCCACTCTATTGATTAGAGGGCATGGATGGTAGTGGAAGAAGGTTATAGTCCTCCTACCAAGGTTTAATAGGTTTGAACCAATATACTCAATCCAAGGAGTGAATGGATAACGAATGAGTTTGAGGATGCTAAATGGCACCACGGTGCTATGAATGCAATTATTAGAGGAGTTGATGGGCATCAATTCTCCTACATTAAAAATCTTGAATCCACAAAGAAGGGTTGGGATACTCTCCAAGTTACTAATGAAGGAACCTTAGTGGTAAAGAAACCAAGGCTTTAAATGTTGGCATCACAATTTGAAGGTTTAATTATGGGTGAAGAAGAAAAGTTTGAAAACTTCCAATTCCGGCTTCTTAATATTGCTAATCAATGTCAAGCACTTGGAGTACCTATCTTAAGAGAGCGTTTAAATTGGAAAATACATAGGTATCTTTCTAAGAGATTTATATCAAAGGTGACAGCCATTAAGGAAAGTAAGGATGTGGATAACATGAACATTGATGAGTTGCTTGGGTCTCTCCAAACTTATGAGATGTGCTTGAAGCCAAAGGCCAAGAGTAAGGGAATCACTCACAATGCTATTGTGGAGGAGAGTGATGATGAAAATGAAGAGATGGCTCTTTTGGTTAGAAAGTTCAAGAAGTTTCTAAAGAACAATGCCAAGCCTAGAGGCAAGTCTTCTTAGGAAAAGGGAGTTAATAAACCATTGTCTCCAAGGAATGAGAAGAATAGTCAAGCCATGAACAAGAAAGGTGTTCAATGCTTTAATTGTCATGGTTTCGGTCACTTTACTAATGAGTCCACCAAGAAGCCATCTAAGAAAGACAAGAAGGGCAAAGTGTTTATGGCTACTTGCAGTGATGATGATTCTAGTGATGATGAGAGCTCTAGTAGTGAGTCTTCAAGTGATGAAGAGTTGGTGAGTAACTTTGTAGCTCTAACGGCTTCTCATTCTCCACTAGATGTTGATGGTACAATATCTTTGAACAAGAACTTTGATACAAATCATCATGAAGCTCGCTCTAGTTCTAATCCTACTAATCTTGAGTTGTTGGCCAAGATAGAGAAGCTTGAAGAAGATAGAGATAATGCTCTAAGAGAGGTAGTTGAGAAGGATGATTTGATCAAGAAACAACTAGATGAGTTTGTGATTGTCACTTGTAGACTTCTTGGTGAGAAAGGTGATATTATGAAGAAGTTTAGAGGACTTGAGAAGATAAACCTTGAGAAGGATAATGTGATATCTTCTTTGAGGAAGAGAGAACAAGAATTAATGGAAGAAATAGACATGGCTAAGGAGGCCATCAAGGACTTAGTGAATGATTTGGTAAGTGTGTCTAGTGTTAGGAATCTTGTTAACTCTCATAGTGGTGAAGACGACTTGGTAGTTGAAGAGGAGCTCTTTGAAGCACCACTTCCTACTCATTTGGATGAAGTCGTGATTGATAAGAAACCACACAAGAAGAGAAGATCAAAATCCAAGAAGATCAAAATCCAAGAAGAAGTTGGCGAACAAGGTATCTTTGCAAACTCCCGGTGAAACTAGTTCAACTCTAAAAGGTACAATCTCATCTTTTATTCCAATTTGCCACTATTGCAACACAATAGGTCACATTAAGCCTAGGTGTTATAAATATATTGAAAAATGCAAATTAGGAAATGAATCTAGAGATAAGGAGATTAAACTTCAACTTGATATTCATTAGGAATTTGAAAGTTGAAAAACATGATAATATTGCTAAGCATGAGAAGAAGTTATGGAGTATAAAGAAAACTAATCTTGTTCGACTTGACAAAGCTTGTGTTGGAAATGTTAAGGAAGAGTGTGTTAATGATATTCTTGTTAATCAAGTCATTGAAGGAATTTACTCTAGATTTAACATTGTTGCCAAGGATGATATTGGAAATGTTTGTATAGGTACACCCAAGAACAAGTGGTTCAAGGGTGAGTGCTCTTATCACTAATATAAGAAGCACATGTAAGGTAGCTTTGAGGCAATATGTCAATTGTGTTGAGAATTCTTGCTTGCTAGCTTTGAATACTCCATGTATTGATATGAACTTGGTTATCTCACATCATGATTGTTATGATGGTCAAAATTTGTTGATTAACTTTAGAGAAGTTCTTTTGATATATGTGTTGATTGAGTTGAGATATTATGCTTTTTATACTCTTGTTGTGAAACATCGTCAACTTGGTGTCATAAGGACATTCAAGGCAAGAGTGCTCATAAAAAGGGCGGAAGTATGATATTTGGTGAATATAATGTGAAAAAAGGTATCTCTATACTCTAATGCATGTTCTCTTAGATATTCATCTTTTGACTCAATTTTTGATATACATCTCATAGCATGCCATATTAGAGAATTTTGTATAGCATACATATGGTTCTCATTGACATTTGCTATTTTAGGATCTAATAGTTATATTGTTCACTTTGATCTTAATTTTGATGATTGTTTGTGTATAGTATATGAGTGGCTTTACTTTTGAAAAAAATATGAGTTTCATATTCTTTGAAAGCTACTTATTAGAAAAGTAATGATCTTCAATAAGTCTCTACTTATTACTTTTAGATCATGTGCTTATGAGCCATAGAATCTTGGTTTTCTAAAATTGCACCTTGCTTCTCTTATATGTTTTGCTAGTAGGTTGAGTTTACTAATATGTAAACGTTGGAAACACCTTGAAGTTTTTATGCTTAAGTACATTTGAAATGACCTATGGTTAGTATCCATTTTGCTTCGGCAAATACATAGAACTCAACGAGCACCTTTATGGAAAAGGCTACACATTGGTTGTGAAAGCTACCCAATGTTGGAAAGAGCTATACCATTGTGATCAGTGAAAGCCACCATGAAGTGAATTTTGTTTATGTAAAAAAAAAAATGAAAAAAACATCAAAGAATTATTGAAATGGAATCATAAAAAGAATAAAGATCTTTGATTCAAAGCCTAAAAAGAAAAGAAGGAAGACTTGAAAATGAGTATAGTTGAAAATCCAATGAGCTCGGGTTGAAAAACAGAAATGGGATGACGAGCCACATGCACACACACGCTTATATGTTGAAATCTATTATCTTAAAAGCAAAAAATTCTGGATGATAATCGGTTTGATTTTTTATGGAAAAACCTTAAGATGAATAGTTGTTGGAAATTGTTTGCATGTTGATTATCAAACTACTTCTTGATATATATTTGACGCATATCTCTCACACACACATTTTGTTTATGAGTATGATGATATTTTAGCAATTGTTGAAGAATTATGAGAGAACTTGAAAAATCTTTATGTATCTCTCTTAGCATATGAAGCTTATCTTGTTGATATTTCTTCAAATTGCTTGAATATGTGATTGTGTGAACATCTTTATGAAATTTATTCTATCATTAATTTTAGTTATAGCATTTATCAAGGGGGAGCATTGTATGCTAGACATTGTTCTCTTTTAAGATATGTTCACATGCTTCATTTTGTTACATGTTGGCATATTTTGACTTAATGATACTTGTAAGATATTACTCACTATCCTTGTCTTCCATGATGATTCATTCTTAAGTCATATGTCTTTGTTTTTATATCTTTGTGACTAATATGCTTGTTTTGTCTTTCACTCACTTTTGTTATATGTATATAGCATCTTATAACACAAGAACAAATGGGAAGAACTAAGATTACCGGAAGTGGAAATCAATTGAATCCCGTAGTGAAAGCCAAGTCTACCTCAAAAGGATCCAAAGCTTCAAGGACAAAAGATTTAGGGATCTTTGGAACAAATAAGATATTTCAATAGAGAGGCATTGACTTTGATAAGTATAAAGATCCTTATGTTCTTAAGTGTTTAAAGGATAGAAATTGGGAATCTTGGGTGAGCATGTTAGGAATTGTGAATTATACACTTGTTAGGGAGTTTTATCTTGAATTTATAGAAAGTGCCACCTTATTGGATGCTTTGATGGATATTAGGGGTGTTGTGTTTAGAGTTAACCCGAAAAATATTAACAAGTTTCTTGGGCTATCTAATGATATAGATTCTAGTTTTCTAGATGTGGATGTCATTGAGAATCTTAATATCATGGGTAGAACTCTTTGTGACAATGCTTCTTTTGAGTGGAAAGGTAGAGCATATATTAGTCAACATGAGTTAACTAAGGCTAGTGCATTTTGGCACCTATTCATTTGCACTAACATTATTGGATCTTCGAATTCAACCGAGTTGAATAAGGACAAGATTAAAACAGTGTTTGCCTTGGTAACTAATCAACCTATAAACCTTGGAGATCTTCTCATGTATTACATTGATAGTGCGGCTTTCTCTGCTAGAGGTGATAAAAAACTTGTATTACCGGGGTTTATTACTTCTTTATGTTTAGCTCGTGTGGTTAAGAGTAAAGAAGATGATGTGTTAGTTCAACCCTTGGAAAAGTATTGTGATAAACGTGTGTCATACATATCATACAAGAATAAGGGTAAGACATGTGATACTTTTGGACTATTTAGTAGTTCTCAAGTTAATTGTCATGTGATTAGCACAAACATTCTTCCAGATTGGGCTATACAATTGAAGAAAAAGGTTGATGAACTTAGTGTTATAGTTGTTCAACAAGATGCTAGGATAAAAGAGTTGGAGGAATGTATTGCTTCAAGTTCAAGACCACCTCTCAAGCATTATGTTAGATCAACTACTCGCACTGCTTTCTTTGGTGGAACAAGTAGCTAGTATTTGAGTCTTGTGGTATATCTCTTAACTTTTGGCATCATTTCATGTCAAAAAAGTGGAGAAGGAGATGCTAGTTACTTAGTTTCTTTTTATGTTGTTTTTGTGAACTTTTGAACTTTCAATGGCATGTAATAATTAGTCTTAAGATTTGGTTAAGAATTCTTGTATTTCGGCATGTATTGAGGGGGAGATACATGTATTTGTGAACTTAATTGTATAGTATTATCCATATTATATGTTGCCATTTGTTGTTTTTGTCTTGTATATGTATTGTGCTTTGAGATGATTTGTAGGTTGCTTCAAGAGAAGATCAAGATGAAGTTCAAGAGTTGATGAAGATTAGTTACAGGAATCTTACTCATTGTAATGTGAGGAAGTGATTTTGTGACCTATCTTCATTTTTATATTTGTAGTAAACGTATAGGTGTTTTGACATGGGATTTGCCAAAGGGGGAAATTGTTAGGTTTTAGATTGTGTTGGCATTAATTCCATATCAAAATGATGTTTACCTGTAATGATTTAGTTGTTTAGATTCATGATGATTCAAGCTTCAAAGAAGAAGGAACAACTAGTCAAAGCAAGTTCAAAGTCTTCAAAGAGAAAAGATGCAATATGGTTATACAAAGGTATACTATGACCTTATCTTTCTCTTATACGGCTTAGGCACACATACACAATTCATACATTTGTGTCCCTGCATCTTTGTGCACCATTATAGGCACACACATACAATTCATTCATATGTGTCTCTGCATCGTTGTGCACCATGTATAACACATTCACACACTTGAAGATGAATGCTCATGCATTAGTATGGAAATAACATGTTTTGGAAAATGCATGATTGGAGACTATCTCTATGTAGTTTGCATTCTAGTGTGAATTGTGTTTGTATGTGTACATGTTTGTATAACATGGATATTGAAATTGAATTTAGTCTGAAATCATTCTTGATTGAGTTCCGGTTATTTCGGTTACTCATACTATTGATTTCAAGTTCTAAGTCAAAAGATACTACATTTTCAACTCATGTTGCATACATTGTCTTTGTATTCATATATTGATATTATTATTTTTTGGGTTGAGTATCTTATATGTTCATGTCTGTGAGATAGTTATGGTTTGTAATCCGTAAACGGATTCAAATTCCGAGTCCGGAGGCCAAAGAACGGTCGAAGAACGCGAGGGGAGCACGCAAGGAAAAGAAGTGCAACCAAGCACTTCCTCGGGACAGAATGCTTGCTGCCCCAAGATTCCCACGTACAATCTCGGGTAGCAAGCATGCTTGGGGAACTTAAGGCCATTTTGGTCTTTTTGCTTCATTCTTTCCCTCTCCTTTATATTTCCCTTCCCTCTCTCATTTCATTCTAAGAAGAAATTTAAAAACTTGAGTGCATAATTTTCTCTCTACATTTTCTCACCTTCCAAACACCATAACCTTTTCATTTGAACTCCAATTTGAGTGATTCAAAGTTGAGAGTGTTTGTCTATTCATCCTCCATCTTTGCTCTGAAGGTTTGAGTGAGTTTTATTGCTGTTTTTTGAGTCTAAACTCACAAAAACGGGACTGCACCAAAATTAACTAAGGTATTGATTTTCTCTCAAAGTTTTCGTTTAAGACTTGGTCAATTGCCTTGGGTTTTCTTCTTCAACATATATATGTGTCTTGTGATTGTTTTGATTTAAGTTTTGAACTCATTGAAAGCTAGATTGAGTTTCAATTGAAATCTCACATGCTAAGTTAGGTTTTGATTTTGCCTATGATTTCACATGTTTGGGATTGTATTGTGCTAGCTTTGATTCTAGGACTATTTTATGATGTTTGATTGATTGATTTTGTGAAAATTAGTTCCTCACATGTATTAGGCTCTCTTTGGCCGATTTCTCACAATGATACATGTGCTTATGTTCTTTTGAGCTATTCATGTGTTTTGTTGAATCTATGAATATGAATATGCTCTAGAACTTTAGCTTTAATCTAAATGACTTTGTCATATGATTTTAGCATGTTTTTGATTTATGAGATTTAAACTTGATTATGTGATTAATTGAACATATCTTGTGATTCAAGTTTAAGATCAATGCATGTATCTAGGTTGTAATTAATGTTGAACATATCGTACATGATCTAGATAGATTAAACATGCATGATTGACTAGACTACATTTGATTTGTGCATTCATGCTCATGTCTAGTATTTTCCATAAGATGTGTTGATCATAACATTCTATGTTGTGTGCTTGTTTGCGTTTTGCATTTATGATCACCTAGATGCCTTGTGAGAAGGAGGTCTTGACAATAGGTGTGAGACCTATGTTGTTGAGCAAGAAAGTCTTGGCAAGAGGTGTGAGACCTCGGATTGTCAAGCAAAAAAGTCTTGACTAGAGTCGGGAGGACTCGGATAGTTGAGCAAGAAGTCTTGCCTTGGGTCATTAGGATCCGGAAGGGTGAGCGAGGAAGTCTTGACTAGAGTCAGGAGGACTCGGATAGTTGAGCAAGAAGTCTTACCTAGGGTCGTGAGGATTAGGAAAGGTGAGCGAGAAAGTCTTGACAAGAGGTGTGAGGCCTCGGATTGTTGAGCAAGAGGGCGGCATCTTCATGAGTAGGATAGGAGGGTATTTTCTAGGTGAAGGGGTCACTTGAGAGATTGTAATTGTCTTAACTACTAGTGGATTTTGTTTGCCGGTGGTTGCTAACTTGCGGATGTTTCCTCTTTGGAGGTTTACCACGTTATATATTGTGTCAACTTTTCTCTATCTCTTTCTCTCTTATATTTGTATATGTTATTTGAATACTATGGATAGAACTCTTTATGTAAGTTCAGTTCCTTTCTATAATATAGATTGTGTATGTGTTACAATTACTTGTTTGTATCACACTTTACTTGTTTCATATATTGATTAAGTTTCTTTAATTGATATATATATTGTGATACAAGCAATCTAGAGGGACAAATTTTGTTTGTTTCTAAAGGAGTCGAAAAAGGTGTAAAACCTATTCACCCCCCCCCCCCCCCTCTAGGTTAGTCTTGAGCATTTAACCTTGTTTGTATTTTCACATCCAACTCTACAGATTGGTGTGTGATAATTTGGCAAAGAGGAAAAGAAGGAAAGAATGTTTTGTATTCGATAGTGCACTAGTAGCCTTCACATTAAAAGGTTTTGTGTAAAACATCGAATCGAGGTTCACGCGAGTTTCAATCAAATTGATTGATAATTCACAAGTGACCTAACGTTCTTTGTTTTCTTCTTGAAAAATTATTGTGACTAACAAAGAAAGAGATTTTGTTTGTTTCCATCCTTAGTTATACAATTTAAAGAAAGGGAGCCCACACTCCTAGGTGATTTACGTTCATGATTGGATTGTAAGATCTTGTGGATTCAATTCGGCTCTAGTTCTATCGTCACGAGAAAAAGGTACAATATTTATTATATACATCAATTAATATAGGGTTAATGTTCTTGTTGTTAAAAAGGGTAAATTTTTTATTTATACCAAACCCTAATTATAAATTTTCACGCTTCGGGGTTTTTCCCTACAATTGGTATCAAAGTCTAGTTGTACCCTTGATTAATCGATGTATGTGTTCGTGAATCTTTTTTATTTTTTATTGTATATATGCATGTTTTAGAAAGAGATGGCTCTCTAGGTATTCGCATATATATTTACATTGGAATATATGGATATATATATATATATATGTTTTATATGTTGATTGTTATTGTTCAATTTTGGTCAAAGAATTTCAATGTATTTTGTTTTGGGATTGTAACAAGAAGGGTGGCCTATCATCACCGTAATTTCCTTCTTGGTAGCTGCTAAAATTTTATTTATTTAGCTATTTTACTAAAAATACTGCACTATATAGTAACAATAATAAATAAATAAACTGCAGTATTTGTTTTATTTAAAATTCTTCTGTAATACATTCAAGTATCGAAGACTCGAAGGTTTGAAGAATTGGAAGCAACCGGAACAAGTTTGGGACCATACGAGCCATAGCAACAAACGTACGTGCGAAGAGCACGCGACCACATTTGTTGTGGCCTGGGTTGCGCACGGCAGCCCTATGGAAGCCACAGGTTGCGCATGGCAGCCCTTTATGGGGTTGTGGCATGCGAACGCCCATAGGAGGGAGCCAAGGGTGTGCACGCCCCTAGGAGTCAGTCGATGGAGTCCAAACGATGAAGGTCGCGTGAAGACTTGTTCACCAAGAAAAGAGTTTTTTGTATTCCAAGACATGTAATTTACTTGCTTTCTAGGATGGACCAAAATTGTAGCTATTTATATTTTTGTAAATATTGCAATGTTTGTCATTGTTTGATAACATGTCATATAGAATAGGAGTGCCACTCATATATCTCTTTTGGTGTGAACATGCATTGAATGATTTAGGTATCTAATTGGCATCTAGGTAACTTGGTAAATCATTCTATGGAATTCGATCACACACCTTAAACAATTGAGTGGGAGAAGGTGTTTCGGAACACCTACGACCTCAAAGTTTAGTTGAGCTTTATGTTTCGTGTAATAACCCCTCAAATTGTATTCATGAATGGAATTTAGCAAGATACTTCCTTACAAGGATAGACTAGACAATTAACCCAAACGATATCTACTCCCAAAGGAGGGATATTCGTGAGGGAATATATTAAAGGTCGATAACTTGGTAACACACTCAATGTGAGTTTATTAATATCCTCCCAAGAGTTCTTGTTAATAAAATTGCAAGGCTAAAATTGAAAACGTTGGTTGTTATGTTAACAATTAGGTGGGACCTAGTCCAAAGGAGGCGTGACATTTATGGGTGTTGGATCACCGTTGAATTTTTACGATTGAATTATTTTTTTTATAATTCAAGATAAATATTCAAAAGTGCTATATCATGAATGGTTACTTATATAGTTTTTGTTATTAAAAAGAAATCATGACCCCATCTCTAATCAACATCCTAAGAGATAATACTTTAACTGATGATAATTATGTAATATGGAAAAGGAATATTAAGTTCATTTTATATACTCCTAAACCACCCACTCATACTAATGAATTTACTCAGGAGCAAAGAGATGAGTATAAGCAGTGAGAGTTTTCAGATGAGATGGCTAAATGTACGTTACATTATGGCCACCTTCTCCAATGTGTTGCAATAGCAACTTGAAGGAATAGAGACTGATGTCGATATAATGATGTCTCTAGAGAAGATGTTTGCTTTGAGGTCTAGGACGACTAAGAGAGAGACAGTGACTGCTTTCATGAATCTTAGGATGAAACCTGGACAAGCTGTGAAAGATCATATGATTAAAGTCATAGCACATCTCAACATTGCTAAACTGAATGGTGCTGAGATAGATGGTGAGACCTAAATTGACATGATTGTCAACTCACTATCAGATTCCTTTGATCAATTCAAGTTAGACTACACCTTGAATAATAAGGAATACAACTTGCAAGGCCTGATGCAAGATGTTTAAAGCGCCGAGAAAATCCTTGTGAAAGGAAAGGGTCAAGAGATTCATACCGTAGGTAAAGTTGCTACTGTTAAGACCAGTAAGAACGTCAAGAGACAACAGAAGAAAAAGCAACTTGGGCCTTCTTATAAGGAGACCAAGAAAGTAACCAAGATCAAAGGGAAGTGTTTCCTTTGTGGTGAAAATGGTCAAATGAATAGACTGAATAAGACTGAATTCAACTTGTATTTAGGCAACGGAGCGTTGGTGTCTACTAGTGTAATATGAGATATTATAATCAATTTATATTCTAGTAGGCATTTAGATTTATTAAACGTTTATTATGTACCTAAATTCAAGAGGAATTTAATTTCAGTTTCTTGTTTAAATAAATTTGGTTATTCGGTAACTTTTAATAAAGCTTTTATTATTAGTAAGAATAACAAAATTATTTGCAAAGGTACATTGGAAAACGGAATCAACGAAACCTAATCATAAAAGAGTAAAATTAGCAAAAAATGAAACCTACCTATGGAATTTACGCCTGGGTCATATTAACCTTAATAGGATTAAAATATTGGTTAGTGACGGACCTCTAACTGACTTAAAGGTTGATGATCTACCAAATTGTGAATCTTGTTTGGAAGGTAAAATGACCAAAAGGTCATTTATGACTAAAGGCACAAGAGCCATTGAATGTTTAGGATTGATACAAATTGATGTGTATGGACCTATGAGCATTCAAGCTAGAGGTAGATATGAGTACTTTATCACTTTCACTGATGATCACTTAAGATTTGGCTATGTGTATCTCATGAGAAATATGTCAAATGCTTTTGACATGTTCAAAGCATTTAAACCTGAAGTAGAAAATCAGCTTGAGAAACGTATAAAATTCTTGAGGTCTGATCGTGGTTGAGAATATCTATCTGGTGAGTTTCAACAATATCTTATTGATAATGGGATAATTTATCGGTTTTCTGCACCAGGAACACTTCAACAAAATGGGGTGGCAGAAAGGAGAAATAGAACTCTTTTGGACATGGTTAGGTCTATGTTGAGTTATTCAATGCTCCCTAATTCTTTTTATGGATATGCTTTACCAACCGCAATGTACATTCTAAACGATGTACCATCTAAGTTGGTTCCTAAAACACCGGATGAGTTGTGGACTTGGTGAAAGCCTAGTTTACAACACTTAAGGATATTTGGATGTCCTGCGCACGAGTTAAAAGGAAAGACAGAAAATATGGAGTCCCGTTCAGAAACATGCATATTTGTAGGGTATCCAAAAAGAACAAAAGGATATTATTTTTATAGTCCTTCAGATCTTAAAGTATTTGTTTTGACAAATACTAAATTTTTGGAAGAGGACTATATGAATAATTTTATGCCTAAGAGTAGAATTATTCTGAATGAGCTTTTAGGAGATACAATTCCATAAGTAGTTTCACAACCAAGCCCAATTGTAAGTTCCGTACCAATATAAGATCAACAATCTACCATACCTCATCGTAGTGGGAGAGTTAGTAAACAACCCGAAAGATACATCGATCTAGTAGAATCCGTAGAGAATCTCCTAGACGACGATGATCCCTATACGTACAAGAAGGCAATGGAAGATGTTGATTGTCGCCATTGGCAATAGGCAATGAAATCCAAAATTGAATCTATGTTCGAAATCAAAGTCTGGTATATTGTAGACTTGCCTAAAGGGATAAAACCCTTTGGGTGCAAGTGGGTATACAAGAGGAAAGAGGATTGGATGGAAAGATGGAAAGCTTTAAAGCTAGATTGGTAGCTAAAGCTTATACACAGAAGGAAGGTATCGACTATGAAGAAACCTTCTCTCCTTTAGCCATGCTTAAATCCATTAGGATACTCTTATCCATTGCGGCATCTCTAGACCTAGAGATTTGGCAAATGGACGTCAAGACAGCTTTCCTTAATGGAACTTGATGAAAGCATCTATATTATGCAACTAGAAGGATTCATTGAAAAAGGCCAAGAAGAAAGGGTATGTAAGTTGCAAAGATACATATATGGATTGAAGCAAGCATCAAAATCCTGGAACATAAGGTTCGATCAAGCCGTGAAATTTTTGGATTTACTAAAACCTTGATGAACCTTGTGTATGCAAAAGGATTAAAGGCGACAAGTTTGTTTTCATAGTTCCTTACGTTGATGATATACTACTCATCGGAAACGATGTAGGTGTATTGACATCAATAAAAGAATTGTTAGCAAAACAATTTGATATGAAGGACTTAGGAGAAGCAAGTTATATTCTTGGTATCCAAGTAATAAGGGATAGAAATAATAGAACGATTGCATTATCCGAAGCTTCATACATAGATAAAATCTTGTCTAGGTTTTCCATGCAAGATTCCAAGAAAGGTATGTTACCTTTTAGACATGGAATCAAACTTTATAAGGAACAAGTTTCTAAGAATGAGCATGAAGAGCAATTCATGAGTAGGGTTCCATATGCATCGGTAGAGTACTAGACCGAATATTTGTTTTACTGTGGGCATAGTTAACAGATTTCAATCGAAACCTAGTCCTAATCACTGGATGACTGTCAAGCATATTTTCAAGTATCTTGGGAGAACGGGAGATTATATACTTGTATACTCTTGAGGGAATTTAAATCCCATTGGGTATACAGATTCTGATTTTCAGTCAGATTCTGACTCCAGGAGATCAACATCAGGATTCGTATTTACTATTGTATGAGGGGCAGTCATATGGAGGTGTATCAAACAATCTTGTATTGTTGATTCCACCAAAGAAGCCAAGTATGTTGCCGGATGCGAGGCTGCTAAAGAGGCTGCCTTGCTTCGCCAATTCTTGATTGACTTAGAAGTGGTTCCTGATGTGAATAAGCAGATCACTATCTATTGTGACAATAGTGGAGCAGTGGCTAATTCGAGAGAACCAAAAAATCATAAAAGTGGAAAGCACATTGAAAGAAAGTATCACCTTCTGAGGGAAATTGTGCATTTGGGTATGTGACGATTAGCAAGATAGGGTCAGCAGATAATCTATCAAATCCCATTACAAAGGCTCTACCACAAAAGAGTTTTGATGGGCATCTAGAGAATATGGGGATGAGAGATATGACACATTTGCTATAGAGCAAGTGGGAGATTGTTAGGATTATGCTCGTTAACATGAGTATAATAATGTATTTGACAATCTTTTCATATTAATATAGTGATTTCTAGTTTAACAAATCTTATAGCATTTATAGTTTAATTATTATAATTGTCAAAAATAAATAATCATAAGGTCAAAATAATATGAGAAAACAAGAATTTTTCATACATCTAGATATCTATGAGGTAGACACAATTCTTTAGTTAGTCTTGAATAATATTCACTACTTAAGATAAAGGTCGGCACTTTTATCTTATTAAAGTTATAGATTCTTTTGCTAGAATTTGAGTGGGATCAATTGTTTTATGATGAGTCTAAAATCATCAAAGTGTGGTGTCTTTAGGCAAAAGAATCTAATGTACTGGGTGCATTGAATTGGATAACAATGAAATAATTTATCTAGAAACATCAATGAATAAACTTTTTCATTTTTAGACAATCGGAGAGTCTATCTTAATCCTGAGATAAATGATGGACTATTTGAGCTATCAATGAGTACGATTATATAGCAGAGTCTATCATCGATAGTTTGGTGGTATTCATTTGTTAATCGATAGGGGACTTCATTTATAGATATGGACATCGTGGCTCAATTTATTAATTGAGAGTAGTATATCATCATATGGATGTTTTGAGGTATTGGATTTTAAATCTTAACGTTAAGTTTTTAATAGTGTCTATTGAAATATGGTTTCTAGACAAGTCAGAATATCCAAGTTTAAAATTTGGTCATATGAGTAAATATGGTAACTTGGAGAGCTATAGGCGGTCTATGAGCTTTTAGTGATTAATGGTATTCTTCACGAGGAAACACTTTCTACATTAAGATTGTCTATGGTATGAATGAGGAATAATATCTTATTCTATCTTTATTTAAGAGTGCAATTTTAGTTGTTTAGTGGAATGAACTAAAATTAATATATCAGACCTAAGTGAATCATTTGTTGATTGCGATTGGGTTGTGTCTATTGGAGCTTAAATTTTGATAGCCAGCCAAGATCCCCAATCCACACGAACTTGTATGGATCACTTGATATATTCTATCGGACCAATTTTGGGGTCCATCTAGAATTGTATTGAGGCATATGGACTTGTTTCTTTTTGTAAGAATAGGTCTAGTTCACATGTGGACTTTTTATTAAGATCCAATGGATTTAATAAAATAAGAAAAATAATATATATACCTATATGTTGTTATAGGCGGCAAGGCTAATGTATAAAAGCCTAATATATTATTTTTTATTTTATTATTTAATTAAATGGAAATAAATTATTTTGTTGATTAATTAATTATTTAATTAAAAGCCAAAATCTTTTTTCTAGTAGGAGATGGTCTTCTAAAATTATACTATTGTTGGTAGTATAATTAATATTAAATACTATATTTGATAAGTAGATAAATAAAAAGAATTATTTATCTAATCAAATTAGGAAGTCTTTAAAATGGTTGCAAATACACTATTGAGTTGGATTAGGAGTCTTGATGTCGGAAAGAAATCTTTTTGGAAAAGGATTATTGGTCAGTATGTAAATCTACCTAAGTATAAAATTCTTCTTTAAAAAGGATTCTTAACTACCAAATAAATCCACCTATGGAAAGGATTTTTATCAACCAAGTAAATCCTTCTTAGGAGAGGATTTATGATCCTATATATAGTATCTCTAAATTTCGGCCAAGGCATGATTTTAAGCTCCAAATTTAGATAGAGGAAAAATTCGGCCATTAGATAATTCTAAGAAGAAAAATTCGGCCAAGCCCTAATTTCTCTAAAAGTGTTTTCGGCCACCATTGAATTTTGATTATAGAGAATTCGGTTCTTGCTCTAGATAATTTCATCCAACTCTAAAGATTGGTGTGTGATAATTCGGTAAAGAGGAAAAGAATGAAAGAACGTTTTGTATTCGATAATGCACTAGTAGCCTTCACATTAAATGGTTTTATGTATAACATCGAATCGAGGTTTACACGAGTTTCAATCAAATTGATTGATAATTTACAAGTGACCTAACTTTCTTTGTTATCTTCTTGGTGGATTATTGTGACTAACAAAGAAAGAGATTTTGTTTGTTTCCATTCTCAGGTATACAATTTAAAGAAAGCGAGCCCACACTCCTAGGTGATTCACGTTCATGATTGGATTGGAAGATCTTGTGGATTCAATTCGGCGCTAGTTCAATCGTCACGAGAAAAAAGGTACGATACTTATTATATACATCAATTAATCTAGGGTTATGGTTCTTGTTATTAAAAAGGAAAACAAAATTATTTATACCAAACCCTAATTATAAATTTTCACGCTTCCGTTGCGTGGATTTTCCCTATAGGAAAAAAACTTGAATTTTTGGCAAAAGATCTCATGAATGGAATCAGATATTAAGAACAAGACAGAGCACATGTTTCCTTTAATCTTAACCTAGCATTCCCAAAAGATCATTTAGGACTTTAATTGGGTTGTAATGGGGCCGTGGGGTGAAGGTTAAGAAGAATGGGGAATTGGTAAGAAATAAAACCCAGGACCATATCTTGAAATATTTCTAAAAATCTTCAATACTCGGTTGAATTTCTTCAAACTTTGTCTTCATTTAACTTGCATCCAGGCTTCTTGAAACTTTCAGGAATATACTATTTCCTTTGTTCACTTTCATTTGATTCATCATCTCATTCATTTTTTTAACTTCTTTTTTCTTTCTTTCTTTTTTTAAATTCAAGTTTTTTGAAATCACTGAGTTTAGACTAATGTCTTGCCACTAAGAGTATATAATTGCATTTTTTATAAAATTATGATATGCTTTTGATGTGATGGTGGATAAGATGCTTAGTTGGATTGCCATGATTAATAGTGGAGACTACCCTTATGAGTTTATTAAGCTAAATAGCTTAAATATTTTGGGTTTGTTTGTTTATATTCCAACAAACTTATCAGGTTCTTAGAATTAGAAATTTATCTCAATAGGCTATGCATTGGATATTAAAGAACATTCATCATAAAAAGATATCACATGTGGAATTACTCTTGACTTTGTTGAACCATTAGAAGTGACATAATCAATGTGTGCTTAAACTCGCTTGAAAAGGCCTTAAACATTTCCTACATTATGTGTGTGCTCCATAGCAAATTTTGAAGCCAAACACTATTAACCTTTTTCCTTCATCACCCATATTAACTGGAAACCCAATAAGCCTTAATATCTAGCCATGCCTTATAACTTGAGATTATATTGAGGAAGTGATGGAGATGGTTCGAAGACATAGGAGTTGAAAAAAAAAGGGTGGATCTTGAATTGTACATACAAGGTAGAAGAAAGATCCATATGTAAGCAATGTATGAGAGGTGTTTGAAAATTATGTAATTGATGTATAAAGTTCTCATCTCATTCCAAAAAAAAAAATTTGAAGAAAAAAAAAAGAATGAATGAATGAGATGATGAATTAAATGAAAGTGAAAAGGGGAAAGAGTATGTTCATGACAGTTTCAAGAAACCTAGATGCAAGATGAATTAAGACAGAGTTCAAAGAAATTCAGTATAGTATTGAAGAGCTCAATAAAAATTCCTCGATATGGTCCCAGGTTTTGCTGTTTATCCTTTTTCCTGATCTTTTTAGCCTTCACCCATTGGCCATATTACAACCAAATTAAAGTCCTAATTGATATTTTGGGAATGTTGGGTTAAAAGAAAAGGAAACATGTGCTCTTTCTTGTTCTTAATGTCTGATTCCATTCATGAGATCTTTTGCATAAAATCCAAGAATTTTTCGATATTATATATTCGTATACGATAATAACTTGATATTTCTTTTGTATAAACTCCATTCGCATAGGCTTGATAAGTGTATTTGCCTAGGTTCTGTGTGAAAAATTAAAGACATCTTGTGAGAATTAGAGCCGTGACAAATTATATCAATGGCATTTGACGATTGTGTTTTTGTAGCTAGAGCATCATGAGTATGAGCTTTTCATCAAACCAGTGATATATAAAAATAAGTGATAATTTTTATCTTTATTCGCATCTTGAGTTGGATCTTGATTTAATTGGTGTTTGCATAAATATGTTTATGGGTATCATAGCTGGTATCCTAGGAAGTTGCTTAGTTTAGGTTTAGTTAGGATTTTAATTTCTAGTTTTCTTAGTTTTCATTTTTATTTTGCTCGAGGACTAGTAAAATCTCAGTTTATGGGTATTTGATGAGCATATTTTATATATATTTATTGTCCCTAAAATTAGATTTAATATTTAAATTTTATATTAGTTTTATTTTAATTAGATTCGTTTTGGTGAAACAAGAATAAAAAGCAATCAAGTTTGAAATTGAAGATAATTGGAGTATTTAACATGATTAAATTGATTTGGATTGAAAGAAGAATTTTAGACCCAAAAACTTGTCTAAACCAAACCCAATTCAAAGGCCCATAATCCAATTCCAAGAAAATAAGTATAATTCTCATTCAAGTTCAAGTCAAGCCGATTCAAGCCCAAGTCAAAAAGAAAGAAATCTGGAAGGTGTTATAAAAGTTGTGCTCGCGTGAGAGTGTTGTCCAACACAAATAATAAAATAAAAAGAAGAAGCCAGGTCAACAAATGGGACCGCATGGGAGAGGGTTATAAAAGCAAAAATAAAATAAGATTTTGGAGGAGGGCGTGTGCAACAGTCAAAGAAAATAAAAAAAAACTATGCAAAAGCAGAGGTTTGGGTTGCATTTGTGAAGAAGAAAACAGGTGGAGACTGCATAGCAGTTGAAGTAAAAAAAAGACAAAAAAGGAAGTGGTTGTGTAGCAGTGTGAAGCGGCGAAGAGGAAAAGAGATGGCAGATTTTTGGGTGAGTCGGTGTGGACTTATATCTCAACAATTGCAGCTACAGTATCATCATAATGTTGGGTTTTTACTCGATTTCTATTCTTAATTTCATGGTGTATTTCTAATTTTATTTTTGAGACGTAGGATGAAACATTGTTGACAGTGTAATAGATTTATTATTCAGTATAATTCTCAAATTGATTTTAATGTTTATAATTCTTATTTTTCATCGATTGATATTAATTAAATTGTTTCACACTTATTATCAAGTATTTTTGGTAGTTATAATTGATTTTATTTATCGGACTTTGTGTTTTGATGTTTAAACTATATTTTTTTTAAATATTGGATACATGTAATGCTTGGGTCTTGTACATTAAGTCAATTGGAATAAAGAATTTACAAAAGATTAAATTTTTAGGATGTAATTGACAAATATTGAGAAAGAATTGAATTGATTTCTAAATTGCTACTCTGAAACCTTAGAATTAGTAATTCGAATAGTAAAACATTGCACTATCGATAATGGTGAATACCGAACCTCAGACTTTTCATCCATTGAATAAACTTTGCAATTTTAGTTCTTTAATTTATTTTTGATTTTAGTTGCCTTTTAATTTAGTTTCTGTCGTATGTAAATTTTATCAGACGTACACATCTTTGAAAAAAAGGATAAAATTGCCAGGTGGACATCCAAATAGTCATTCAGAAAATATACTGCAAGACCACCAAAGAAGAGAAACCTGAGTAAACAAGTATTGAACAATACCTACTCGGGGTTAGCTCATGACATGTTCTACTCGGGATCAGATGACGTCATTCGGGACCAGCTAACATCATGTTCTGCTCGGGACAAACATAAAGAAACCCGAATAAAGAAGCCCAATGCATAACTCACACACGAATAAAGAGTCGTTAAAATACGTAAAGATATCCATATCAAAGAAGAATTCCAGGGAGAATAGAATATCAAAGAGGAAAAAGGTTCCAAATCAGACAACAATTTTATTTCTTCAAAAAGACTACTCATTTATAAGGAAACAAGTCCTAACCAGACTATATCACTAGAGTCCGATATTTATACAAGTCTCCAAAATAGGAAAGAAGACAAACTACTTCAGACAAGTAACCAATCATAATTAAATACAAAGATCTCTAGTTACTTGTACAAAAAAAATTAGGGTTCTATGCACATATAAATAAACCCATAATCTCATCACATAGAGAAAATATAGAAAATACAAAGAGAAGAAAGAGAGATCTGAGAGTTGTAAATCTTTTTCTATAGCGAATTTTGGCTCAGTTGTTTATTCAACCACCCGTGGACGTTTCTCCGGTCATCGGAGTTTTACCACGTAAAACTTGTGTCCGATTACTTTCTCCTTCTCCTTCTCTTTGAAATCATAGCTAAAATCCAAATCTTGTTGACTTTTCTCACATCCAGAAATTGACGTCAACAATTGGCGCTAGAAGGAGGGGTCGAACCTCCGATTTGATTAAAGGTAATGGCGGGATGCAGAAACAGTCATGGGGATATCCAAAAATCTCCAGATAATGTCCATATTGACAGTAGTTCACGAGATCTCGCCGTAACCACCGAGAACCAACCAATACCTATGGCAAGAATCCAACAAATCCCTCCGACCAGCGAAGACCTAACACGACACTTCCGTGAGGCGCTGCAACAGCTGGTGGCAGACGCAGCAAAGGAAAGAGTTGATCTACTAATGTAGAAGAAGCACAACCTTCTAACCTCCTACCTACGAGGCTTCATTCAGTTATAGTGTGGCCAGAACTAAATGCACCCGAAGCCGAAAAGAACTCAGTTCCAATTAATCAGGCTAGACATGAAACACCCGAAGAGGAACAACCACACCAGAGGCAGAACCATGATTAGATAGCCCATGCTAGACACCGCAAGCATGACCGATATAGGGATCGGTCGTCATCAAAAAATAGTGATCAGTACCATAGCAAACGCCATCATGGAACCATACGCCTGTAAGAATCAACCCGTGATACTCGGCAGCAAAACGAAGAGCTAGAGAGAGGAATGACTGTCACTCAGCTGTTTAACCATCATGGAGATCCCATGGGAGATAGAGATGTCGTAATTCAGAGCCTGACTCGAGAAGTCAAAAACAATAGGCGTCAAATAAATGCATTGGTTAGACGTTATGGGTACAATGACTTGTCCGACGACGATTCTGATAGTCCATTCACTAGTAACATCCTGCGAACTCCATTCCCAGAAAGATTCAGGATGCCGCATGTGGAACAATTCACGAAGGACACGAATCCTAAAGAACACGTCAGACGGTATAAAAGTTTTATGGCTCAGTATGCCCACAGCGACCCCTTACTATGCCTCAACTTTCCACAAACTCTAGGAGATACAAGCTCAAGATGGTTTGAGAGATTGCCCCCGGTATGTATCAGAAGCTTCAGTGAACTGAGCAGAAGTTTCTCAAGACAATTTCTAGGTAACGTTCACATGAAAAAATCAGTGGCTTACCTTTCTCAGGTGAAACAAGGGAAAACTGAGTCGTTGAAAAAATACCTAGAGAGATTCGGCTAGGCAGTATCAGAAATCGGCAGTGCAAACGACGAAGCAATAATAGCTGCATTCATCGACAATTTATAAAATGAACAACTATCTTTTGACCTAAGAAGAGCCAGTCTAACCAGATATTCAGATATGATGGACATGGCGGGAGGATATGCACTAGCAGAAGAAGAAGAGTTAGCCACGGGAGGAGGTTACATGCACGGAGGAAAACCCAAAAAGGATACCGAGTCAAAGGTATAGAACCAAAAGGGAAAATAGAAAGGAAACGGTAAAGAAAAAAGCAAGGACGGAGGAAACAGATGTAATGCCGACCAAACCACCAAGAAATTCTGAGGAAGATACACCAACTACACCCTTCTTCAGAAAAAGCAGGAATAAATCCTGGCCATACTGGAAGAGAAAAATCTAGTAAAAGAGCCACGTCGACAGTCTCAGTTTGCTCGGCGAGATACAACCAAATACTACAAATTCCATAAAAGAAACCGGTCACGAGACTTTAAAGTGTTACCAGCTCAGAGATTACATAGAAACCCTCATTCGATGTTTTGAGGAGATACCAAATGAACCTAAATCCGAACAAGTGTTTATTTAGAGTTCCTTCAGGGAGGTTCCTGAGTTTCCAAGTTCACCAAAGAGGAATCGAAGTAAATCCTGAAAAGATCCAAGCCCTGTAGAAAATGACCTCATCACGGACATTAAAAGAAGTACAACGCTTAACAGGATGTTTAGCTTCCTTTGGTAGATTCATCTCAAAGGCCACAGACAGATGTGCTCCCTTTTTTAGAGTAATTAAAAAGGAAAAGGACTCGAATGGAACAAAGAATACTAGCAGGCATTCTTAGAAATCAAAGAGTACCTAGGGCAAGCTCCCATCCTTTCGAAACCACAAATGTGAGAGATACTCTACTTATACTTATCAATTACAGAACTAGCACTCAGTCCTAGTCAGAATAGAAGATGAAGTAAAGAAGCTAGTGTATTATACCAGCAAGGCATTTTTACCAGTCGAGACCAGGTATTCACAGGTAGAAAAAATGGCCATAGCATTGGTCTCAGCAGTAAGGAAGTTAATACCATACTTTCAGGCTCATACAATCTAAGTTCTCACTGACTGCCCACTTAAGCAAAATTTTATAGAAGCCAAAAATTTCAGAAAGACTAACCAAATGGGCAATCAAGCTAAGTGAACTCGATATCCAGTACGTCCCCAGGTTATCTCTCAAAGGCCAATCAATGGTAGATTTCATAACAGAGTTAACAGAACCAAACTTAAAAGCAAAAATGATGTTTGGCAAAAACTTCCCATGGAAATTATATGTTGATGGTTCTTCAAACATTCACGGCAGCGGGGCAGGGATCATAGTATGCACCCCGGAAGGAGATGATGTCGAGTGTGCCATGAGGTTTGACTTCAAAGCAACTAATAATCAAGCCGAGTACGAGGAGCTACTAGCTAGACTTAGAGTCTGCATAGCTCTCGGGGTAGATGAAGTCGAGATATTTAGCGATTCACAGGTAGTTGTCAACAAAGTCCTAGATGAATACGAAGCCAGAGATGAAGGCATGATAGCCTATCGTGACATTACAAAACAACTGCTCCAGAAATTCAAAGAATATAGGATTGTCTAGATCCCCAGGGAGGAAAATGAAAAGGCAGACTCTTTGTCCAAAATAGCATTAGCAACAACCACAATCTTGCCAAAAACTATTCTGGTCGTACATCTCCTCAAACCGAGCACAGCTGAACCAAAAAACTTTGAAATTTAAAAAATCCGAACACCGCCAGACGGTTGGATGACTCAACTGAGAAGGTTCCTGGAAGATGGCGTGCTCCGGGAAGATCCCTTATAAGAAAAACGTATCAGGTATAGATCAACAAGGTACACGTTGGTTGGAGGAGAACTATACAGAAGGGGGGTTTTTCGAACACTCCAAAGACGTGTATCAGAGAAGGTTGCATGTCAGATATTACAGGAAATCCATGAGGGAGTTTGCGGAAACCATACTGGGGGTAAAAGTTTAGTACACAAAGTACTCAGACAAGGATATTATTGGCCTACTTTATTCTCAGATGCACAACGATGTTCGGAGAGCTGCAATACTTGCCAAAAGATTGCTAATGATATCCGACAGCCCCCTGAACAACTCAGAAACCTCACGTCCTCATGGCCATTTGCCATGTGGTGTTTGGATTTACTCGGCCTGATGCCAGCAGGGACTGGGGGTGGAGCAAATCATGCAATAGTAGCCGTTGATTATTTCACGAAGTGGGCAGAAGCTGAAGCATTGGTGCATATCACATAAGCAAATACAACAAATTTCATGAAAAAGAATATACTTTATAGGTTTGGAGTTCCAAACACTATAATCATTGACAACGGCACCCAGTTCGATAACCTGAAATTTAGACAGCTGTGCAAAGAGTACCGGATTTCCAATTACTGTGCCACATGTGCCCACCCTCAAACAAATGGGTAGGTTGAAGCAGTGAACAAAATCATCAAGCACACACTCAAAGCAAAGCTAGATGCCAAGAAAGGAAGTTGGGTTGAAAAACTTTCCGAAGTATTATGGGCATATAGGACAACAATAAGAACTTCAACTGGAGAGACTCCATTCACTTTAGCGTTTGGAACAGAAGCTGTTATCCCCATAGAAACATAATATGCATCACCTCGGGTCAGGCTATATAATGAAGATCAGAATGTTGATATGTTGTTATAAAGTCTGGATGAGCTAGAAGAGAAGAGAGAAGTCCCGAATACAAAATATGGCAAATCAGCAAAGAGTAGCTCTCCACTACAATTCTCATGTTCGGGTCAGGAAATTCCAACTAGGAGACCTGGTACTCAGGAAGGTGTCACTGAATACAAAAAACAAAGTTGCAGGTTCCCTGGTTGATAAATGGGAAGGCCCATACAAAATTGAAGGAATAACTGGCCATGAAGCATATTGGATTGTACGACCCAATGGAGGGGTCTTACCCCGACCATGCAATGCCCAATATCTGAAGATTTTCTATCCTTAAATAATTTTTGTTTCCTTTTTAGTTAGGACAATTTTAGCTTTGGAATTAAATTTTTTGTTTGTTTTGTAGTTATAAATAAAAATCAAACTCGGGATTTCTAAAAAATAAAGCATGATAACATATGAAAGACGAGCATGATAATAAAAACATACAAATAGAATACTCGGGACCATTGATTCCCGAATGGGCGGAGAAGCTTGAAGGAGCATGCCAGCCGAGCAAGGTCAATTGACCTTAGCAAAAAGGCAAACCCGATACACCAGATTCTGGAGAAAGGCTCGAGGCGCTATCGGGAAATATTCTGGTGAAATGCGTAGCTGTGTTAAACGGTTCAAAAAGCTTAACGATTCGGCAAACTCTTGCACAGAAAAATTGGGGAGACTTCCTCGATAATGTGTAAGGACTCTAACATATGATCATGGTGAGCCTTGATGTAATGTTTGGGTAATAATCTGAGTATGAAACAAATAAGTTTACTTATTTGTTTCAAGATGACTCGGTAAATATATGCCAGTTTAATAAGATACTTGGCATAAAGATTGTAACAGCCAGTTTAATAAGATACTTGGCATAAAGATTGCATTAGTCAGTTTAATAAGATACTTGGCATAAATATTACAATAGTAAGTTTAATAAGATACTTGGCATAAATTGCAATAGCCAGTTTAATAAGATACTTGGCATAAAGATTGCAATAGTCAGTTTAATAAGATACTTGGCATAAATTGCAATACTCAGTTTAATAAGATACTTGGCATAAATTGCAATAGCCAGTTTAATAAGATACTCGACATTAAAAGCAATAATAGAATCAAGTTAGATAAGATACTCTATGAAATTTCAAGCAAGGAAGTGGATTAAAACACTCGGCTTTGAATTACAATCACATTCATTGATAGTAATTCCTACAAAGAATAATCTTTACAAAAATTCTATACAAAAATAAATCAAGGCTGGGAGGAGGATTTGGAACTCTTGCCGATGCTCGGGTCGGGCACCACCTCGTACTCACGAAAAAGACTATCATTGGAAGGCCAAGCAATCGTATCGACCGAATCATCCATCCATTTGCTGTAATCTTCTCTTGGGGATCAGTCCAAAATCAGACACCAAACCTTCCACGTCCGACTCCTGTCTGACATAAAAGGACGAGAGGGAGTGCTCTGATGGAACCTCAAAATGCATGTGATAAGGCTCTTTGCCTTGACAACGACAATAAGCTCTCCACTCCTTCTTCTGAGTCCGAAGAGATTCCAGGAATCGATCCACGTGATTCTTGATCAACAGCTCTCAGTTGGTTAGGGCTTTTTTAGCTGCCCGATTCTTGACCTTAAAAATTTCACCAGTTAAAACTAGCCCTCGCTGAAATTCTCGAAGGAGAAGGGCATCATAAGCAGGGAATCTTTTAAAGCGATCAACCCCTTGGAATATAAGTTCCAGCCTGGCCTCTTTTGATAAGGATTCGATCGTCAAAGCCTGGCGCTCCAAGTCTTCAATCTTCTGTTCATATGCCGACTTTGACTGCTCTGTTTCCTGTTCGACTTTAAGCATTGATTCCTGGGTAGAAGACAACAAGTTTTGAAGTGACCTAGCCTTCTCCTCTACCAAAGAAGCTCTTTCCTCTTCCTCCACTTGCTCCGCCAAACAGTGGTCAGCAAATACTTGGGCAGAGCCCACCTTCTTTTGATAAGCCGATTCAACCCGAGCAAGGCTATCCTCACTCTCTTTCAACTGAGCTTCAAGATGCCTTATTCGATCAGCTTGATGTTGCTGCATCTAAACCAGCTCAGCAAACTCGACCACCATCTACAAGGAAACAAAATAAAAAATCTAGCAAGTAAGCAAGAAGATTGAAGAGTTGGGAATAACTTACATAAGATGAGCCATTAAAAATATTCTGAAGACGATTCGCCAAAGAAGCATCCTTGAGGTGGCTCCAATGATCATCCCCGATGAAAGCCCGACTGAATGACATCCCCCTAAGCATATCACGGGAAGAAGGATAGGAAGGACCTCCCAAAGATTCAGCCCTTAGATCTTCAACCTCGGGGGGGAAAGAGCCTATATTCGGGTTAGAAGTCTCCGTACCCACCGACGCTTCAACATTAAGGCTTGAGGGAATCACGGCCCCGATGTCTTCATCACTGTAGTCAATGAACGAAACCACCCGAGGAACCTTGTGAGGATGAGCTGGAGAATCGACCGCCTTCCTTTTCTCAGCCAGAGAACGGTGGAAGCTGAGATCAGCTGGCAGATCTTTCTGATCATCATCCCGAAAAGATTCAAAAAAGTCAGGACCTGTATTTACTCTTCTATTAGAGGCTTTACCTCTATCACCAACGTCCATCCGCTCGATAGGGACTTTAGCCGGGGAGCTCAATTCACCAGGCACCTCACCTTGATCATCGTTCTGCCTCCCTCAATCTTCAGACAACTCCTAAGTATGGCCACTCAGACCACTAGACTCTTCTACAGTCGGCCGAATGACTTTCTCAAGGACATACTCAAGGATTTGCTCGTTAGCCGCATCAGGGTCCTCATTTGACTCGGGTGGGGCAATGCCCTCTTTGCTTTGACGAGAAGCTTATTTTTGGCTCGTTTGAAGAATTGACTTCACATGACAAGATTGAATGTCACAGACGATGTCCGAGTCATACACTTAGAAGAAAAAGGGAATCATGTCAGAATAATAAAAGAAAAAGGGAATCACGTCAGAATAAAAAAAAAGGGGTACAAAGATCACTTACATGGCCTGCGGTAGCCTGAAATCTGGATAAAGAAGCCAAGTTCTATCATCTTCTTCTCATTAAAAAGATAAATCCTGCTTCTTTTTTCCAAAGTACAAACTGCAGCTTGAGTAATTATGGTCAGCTCAGCATCGTAAAATTCAAGTTTTTTCATGTCCCACACCACAGGGGAACAGAAAAAATGTTAAACTTTTAGTACCTTCTGAGATTCCCCAACCGAAAGAGTGACTTCAAGACCTAGGTTCCCTCTGACAAAAAACCAACTGTTCTTCCAGTACTTGTTGGACGAAGGAAATCCCCATACAAAGCCCCTTTTTTGGCATCATCGGAGGTATTAACTCCCCGATTCACTTTAGTTCCCTTGGGGACCCAACAATCTGGCTGGTTAGACATGAGGAAATAAGTCCCTATCTTACCAGACTGTCTTAGCGTGTAGAAGTGCCTGATTTCACTCGGGGAAGGCGGCGATAGGTTCATTCGGCTCCATATGTGCCATATGCACATCAAGATCTTGTAGCTGTTCGGGGCCAGTTGGGTTGGAGCGATCCCTGCATCAGCTAGAAATCAGGCGATAAACGGCAGAAGAGAAAGAGAGACGCTGCAACAAAGCATGGACCCATAGATTGCCACCATACCCGGGGGAGGGTTCAACGTGGCTTTATCACCGGAAGGATTCAGAATAACTGAATCATCTAAGTCGAATCGGGCATGATATTTCCAGATTTCATCCTCCCCGACCACATTCTGCTCGGCGTCATACCCACTCGGACGATCGACAGAAAAAGAGGGATAAGATTTTCTGAACTCCTCTTCGACGTTATTCTCATTAATGGTCTGCTCCCTGATCCTGACGCTGCCCAAGTTGTGCTTAAGGACTTCACTTTTACTTTGATGTTTCCCCATCCTTGATCGATGAGGTACCCTGTGATCAGAAATGATAGATTCTGAACTAGATGATTAAGAACTAGATTCAGAACTAAAACAGACGTTAGGGTAAAGCACAAAAACGTCGAATTCTAAAAAAGAAGGTTCATCAGGGGGGGATTTCCCTCAATAATCTTCGAGCACAAGAAACCAGTTGAAAATCCCCACGATCAAGCGCTTCGAGAGCTATAGTAAAGAGTCGACAACGGGAAGTTGGATTCATTTAAACTAACCTTGAATGAAGAATCCTGATGCAAAATCAACAGAGAAGAGGGATTTTCTACGTAAAGAAATCTGGGCTGGAAAACTTCTTGTTTGAGTCTCTAATGAACCAACGCAACTCTGTTCAGTGGAGAATTTAAATGGGTAATAGCATGAAACCCTTACGCAATACCAAGGACGTCTCCCTAGTTTTTATGCGCAAGGGTTTGCCGAATCGTTGAGCTCTTTTCTTTTTAAAGTTGATTCAACACAGCTACACATTTCAACGGAATTTCTCCCGATAGCATCCTGAGCATTTTTCCAGTCTTGTGCATCCGGTTTGCCTTTTTACGAAGGTCATTTTGACCCTGCTAGGCTGGCATGCTCCTACGAGCTTCTCCGCCCTGTCGGGATTTGATGGTCCTGAGATTTCTATTTGCATGTTCTTATTATCATGCTCTTCTTCCATTTGTTCTTATTATCATATGCTTTTTGGAAATCTCGAGCTAGGTGCTTTCCTTTTGGAAATTCCTAGTTTTATTTATTATTGCGAAAAATCAACAAAGATTAATATTACAGTTTTAATATTTATTCTGACTAATACTGTCCTGACTAGAAAAAGAATAAAATATTTAATATAAATATATATTTTAATAATAGAAAATCTTCAGATATTGGGCATTGCACGGTCGGGGTAACACCCCTCCATTGGGTCGAGCAATCCAATAAGCACCATGGCCAGCTATCCCCTCGATCTTGTATGGACCTTCCCATTTGTCAGCCAGGGATCTCGCGACTCTATTCTTTGTGTTCAGTGACACCTTCCTGAGCACCAGGTCTCCTAACTGAAATTTCCTGATCCGAACACCAGAGTTGTAGTGGCGAGCCACTCTTTGTTGATAAGCTGTATTTCTTATTCAGGACTTTTCCCTTTTTTCTTCTAGCTCATCCAAACTTTATAGCAGTGTATCAATATTTTGTTCTTCATCGTATAGCCTGACCCGGGGGGACGCATACGATGTTTCTATGGGGATGACAACTTCTGTTCCGAATGCTAGGCTGAACGGAGTTACTTCTATTGAAGTCCTTGCTATCGTGCGATATGCCCACAATACTTCAGGAAGCTTTTCAACCCAGCTTCCTTTTTTGTCATCTAATTTTGCTTTGATAGTGTGCTTGACAATTTTATTTACTTCTTCTACTTGCCCGTTTTTTTATGGATGAGCTGGTGTTGCATAGTAGTTAACAATATGATACTTCTCGCACAATTGTTTGAACCTTTGGTTATCAAACTGAGTGCCATTGTCGGTGATTATAGTGTCCGAAATTCCAAACCTGTAAAATATGTTTTTCTTTACAAAATTTATGGTGTTGGCTTCCGTGATATGAACCAACGCTTCAGCTTCGGCCCATTTTATGAAATAATTGACAGCTACTATGGCGTGCTTCGCTCCACCCCACCCCCTGTTCCAGCTGACATTGGTCACGGGGCAGTGAGATTTCTGAGCTTTTCTGGGGGTTGTCGGATATCGTTGGCAATTCTTTGACAGGTATTGCCACTTTCCGACCATTGCTGTGCATCTGAGAAAAGTGTAGGCCAATAATAGCCTTGCCTAAGTACCTTATGCGCCAGACTCCTACCCCCAGTGTGGTTCCCGCAAACTTCTCCGTGGATCTCTTGAAGTACTCGATGTGCATCTTCTTTCGGTATACATCTCTGGAGAGCTCGAGAAAACCCCCTTCTGTATAATTCTTCTCCGATCGTGGTATACCTAGTCGATCGATACCTGATGCGCTTTGCTAATACCGGATCTTCTGGGAGTATGACTTCTTCTAGGAACCTTCTCAGCTGGACCATCCAACTGTATAGCGTTGTTCGGATTTCTTAAATTTCCAAATGCTTAAGTTCAGCCATACTCGGTTTAAGAAGGTGTGCAACTGGAATGGTTTTTAGTCTGATTGAGGTTGTTGCTGATGCTAATTTAGATAAAGCGTCTGCCTTTTCATTTTATTCTCTGGGGATCTGAGCGATCTTGTATTCTTTAAATTTTTGGAGGAGCTGTTTTGCGATGTTACGGTAGGTGACCATTCCTTTATCTTTAGCCTGGTATTCATCCATAACCTGGTTGACAACTACCTGTGAATCGCTGAATATCTCCATTTCATCTGCCCCAAGAGCTATGCAGACTCTGAGTCCAGCTAACAATGCCTCGTATTCGGCCTGATTTTTGGTTGCTTTGAAATCAAATCTCATGGAACATTCAACATCATCTCCTTCTAGTTTGCGAACTATGATCCCTGCCCCGCTGCCATGAGTGTTTGAAGAACCATCAACATATAATTTCCATGGGAAACTTTTATCCAACAGTCTTTTTGCTTCCAGGTTCGGTTCTGTGAACTCGGCTATGAAGTCTGCCACCGCTTGTCCTTTGAGGGAAGTCCTGGGGACAATGAATATCGAATTCACTCAACTAGATTTCCCATTTAGTAAGTCTTCCAGATATCTCTGGTTTTTGTAAGATTTGTCTTAATGGGCAATTGGTGAGAACCTGGATCGTGTGAGCCTGAAAGTATGGTCTCAACTTTTTTGCTGCTGAAACCAATGCTAAGGCTATCTTCTCTGCCTGTGAGTATCTGGTCTCAGCAGGTAGGAGTGCATTGCTTGTATAATACACTGGTTTCTACACTCCATCTTCTGTCTTGACTAGAACTGAACTTGCTGCAAGCTCGGTTATTGACAGATACAGCTGAAGTATTTCCTTTTTTGTGGTTTTGAGAGGATGGGAGCTTTCCCTAAGTATTCTTTTAATTTTAAGAATGCCTGCTCACACTCTTTATTCCACTCCAGGCCTTTCCCTTTTTTGATTACTTTGAATAAAGGCGCTTACCTGTCTGTAGCCTTTGAGATGAATCTTCCCAAGGAGGCTAAACACCCTGTTAAGCGCTACCTCTTTCAATGTTTTAGGTGAAGTCATTTGTTGCAAAGCCTGGATCTTCTCTGGATTAACTTCGATTCCTCTTTGATGGACTTGAAAACCCAAGAATCTTCCCGAGTGGACTCCGAATAAACATTTGATTGGGTTTAATTTCATTTGATATCTTCTTAATACATCAAATGTCTCTCGGAGGTCTCGGGCATGGTCATATGCTAAGACGCTTTTAGTCAACATGTCATCAATGTACACTTTCATGTTCCTTCCTATTTGCCGAGTGAAGATCTTGTTGACCAACCTTTGGTACGTGGCTCCTGCATTTTTTAAACCGAAAGGCATTACTGTGTAGCAATATAAACCTTGATCCGTTGTGAAAGCTGTTTTTTCTTCATCAGCTTTGTTCATCCAGATCTGATTGTATCCCGAGTAAGCATCCATGA
Organism: Dipteronia dyeriana; assembly: GCA_032871835.1. Taxonomy (NCBI): domain Eukaryota; kingdom Viridiplantae; phylum Streptophyta; class Magnoliopsida; order Sapindales; family Sapindaceae; genus Dipteronia; species Dipteronia dyeriana. The sequence goes on along the minus strand of CM065299.1, from coordinate 45,500,206 downwards.
AGCTGAGCAGTTCATGACCTACTGTGGCAACCACCAACTGATATATTCTTGGGAGTAGGAAGCTGTCCTTTGGACATGCCTTGTTTAGATCCGTGAAATCTACGCACATCCTCAATTGTCCATTTTTCTTCTGGATGAGGACTACGATGGCGACCCACTGGGGGTAGCTGACTTCTCTGATTGATCCCGTCGCTAGTAGCTTTTCCACCTCTTGTTTGATTGCTTGACTTCTTTCAGGATTGAACCATCTTCTCTTTTATACTACCGGTTTCGCATTCAGACTAACTGCGAGGTTGTGGGATATTATTCGGGCATCTATTCCGATCATATCTTCGTGACTCCAGGCGAATACATCTTTTTATTCTCTGAGCAAATTGGTCAATTCTCGCTTGATTGTTTCTTCCAAGTTGGCCCCGATCTTGATATTCCTGTCCGGTTTGTCTTCTTCGAGTAGTATTTCAAACACTTCTGTCTTGTATTCATTCGATCCCTCCCTTGGATCTAGTTCGAATGCCAAGGATTCTTCACACTCATTTGGCTGCATTATGGTGCACACTTGTTCGGCATCATGCTCTTCTCTGTATACCGACAGGTTTGCTCTTCGGGCCATCTCTTGGGATCCCTTGACTATCCCAACCCCTTGTTTTGTTGGGAACTTGATAATTAATGCGTAAGTGGCCATCACGGCTTATATTTTATTCAGGAATGGCTGACCCAATAACACATTATACGACCAATTATCCAAATCAACTACCACGAAGTCGAGCAGGACAGTCCTCTGGCATGGTGCCGTTCCGATCTTCACAGGTAATTTGACCGTTCCGAGTGACCTAACCTCTATTCCCCCAAATCCTGTTAATGGAGTATGGAAAGGCTGTAAATCTTTTCGGTCTAATCTTAGCTGGTCGTATACGGCCACGCTTAAGATGTCTGCTGAACTTCAACTATCTATTAAAATTCTCCGGACTTCCCTATGGCCAATCCGGGCACTTATAACCAAAGCATCATTAGGTCGAACATCGATACCGTGAGAATCTGCCTCTGTGAAGACTATCGGGTCCTATCCTTCCTTTACCCTCTTCGGTTCTGGTTCAACCGAATTCACGTCGAAGTTATTCCTGGCTTCTACTGCTTCTCGGACTTCCTGAGTTCGTTCTCGGTTGCTCCTCCCAGTAGAAGGTCCTCCAAAGATTGTATGTATTACTTGATTGGCTTCGGGGCTGGCTCTTCGGTTTTGACCAGGGTTGTGATCAGCCTTGGCTTTCTTGACTTTTGATCTCGTCTTTTTTTAAGATTACATCCTGCAGGTGCCCTTCCCGAATAAGGGTTTCTATGTAATCTCTGAGCTGAAAACACTTCAAAGTTTCATGCCCGGTCTCTTTTTGAAACCTGTAATACTTGGTTGTATCTCTCCGTGCGAACTGTGATTGTTGCCACGGTTCTTGCACCATATTCTTTTCTTCCAGGATGGCTAGAATTTCTTCTTGTTTCTTCCGAAGAGAGGTTTAATTGGTATATCTGCCATGGTATTTCTCTGTGGACCGTTCGGCGTTGAGCCCATTACCCCCATCCTTATTTTTCTCCTTGCTGTTCCCTTTTCGTTTTTCTTTTAGATTCTGCCTCTTGGATTCGGTATTACTCTGTTCGGGCTTTCCTCCATGCATATAGCTTCCTCCTGTAGCTAACTCGTCTTCCTCGGCCAGAGCATATCCTCCCGCCATATCCATCATGTCGGCATACCTTGTCAGCCGTGCTCTTCTCTAATCAAAGGATAATCGTCCATTCTGCAAGTTATTGGTGAAGGCAACAATAATGGCTTCATCATTAGCGCTGCTAATCTCTGATACTGCTTGGCCAAACCGGCCCAAGTATTTTTTTAATGACTCGTCCTTCCCCTATTTTATTTGAGAGAGGTAGGCCACCGACTTCTTTCTGTGAACGTTGCTCAGGAATTGCCTTGAGAAGCTCCTGCTCAACTAGCTGAAATTTCCGATGCTTGCCGGAGGTAGTCTTCCGAACCATCTTGAGCCTGTGTCCCCAGTGTTTGTGGAAAGTTGAGACACAATAGGGGGTCACTGCAGGCATATTGAGCCATGGCACTTTTATAGCATCTAACGTGCTCTTTTGGATCTGTATCTTTTTTGAATTGCTCTACACGCGGCATCCTGAATCTTTCTGGGAAAGGGGTCCGTAAAATTTCCCTGGTAAATGGACTGTCGGAGTCATCATCAGATAGATCGTTGCAACCGTAACGTCTGACAAGTGCCTCCATCTGTCGCCTATTATTCTCTACTTCTCGAGTTAGGCTCTGGATTGTAATATCTCTGTCCCCTACCGGGCTTCCTTGACGGTTGAACCGTTGGGTGACTGTCATTCTTTCCTCAGATTCTTCACTTTGATGTCGGAACCCTCTTGTGACTCCATGATGACCTTTACGATGGTGTTGATCACCGTCTTCTGATGATGATCGTCCTCTACGCCGATCGTATTTACGATGTCTGGCACGTACTGTTTGACTGCGATCCAGCTTTTGGTGATTCTCCTCCTCTAGTGTTTTATTTCCAACTGGATTGATTGGGGAAGAGTTCCTTCTGGTTTCTTGCATAGTTATTCCTGGTCCTACCACCATTGAACAGAGCCTCGAGGGTAGAGGATTGGGAGTATGCGCTCATGTGGCCAGTAGGTCAATCCCTTCCTTTGCTGCGTCTGTCACCAACTGCTGCAGGGCCTCTTGGAAACGCAGCATAAGATCTCTGCTGGTTGGAGGAACTTACTGGATCCCTGCCAGGTGCGCAGGTTGGTTTTCTGTGTTTGTTGCAGGATTTTATGACGTACTGCCAGTATGGAAATCGCCTGGTGATCTTTGGCCATTCCCTGAACTACTTTTGCTTCCAGCCATTGCTTTCTAAAAAGTTTGGAGGTTCAACCCCTTCATTCTAGCGCCAATTGTTGACGTCGATTTCTGGATTATGCCAGAAAAGCTAACAAGGACTGGATTTTGGCTGTTTATTCAAAGAGAAAGAGATGCAGTGAGAGTAACAAAGACAAGGTGTACGTGGTAAAACTCCGATGGTCGGAGAAACATCCACAGGTGGTTGAAAGATCAACCGAGCCAAAATCCACTAAGAGAATAAGATGTTTTTACAAGCTCTCGATCTCACTTTTTCTCTCTGTATTATTTGTGATTATTCTATGCTATATTGCTTATATCTTTTCTAACCAGATTATGGGTCTATTTATATGCTTATAGAACCCTAATCTGCTTTGTACATGTAATACAAGATATTTGTATTTAATTGTGATTTGGTTACTTGCTTGAGGTTGATTTGTCTTCTTTCCTGTTTCGGAGTCTCTTATGGAAATTGAGTGGGATTCTAGTAGTGTAGTTCAATTTGACTTGTTTCCTTATAAGAATGTAGTCTTCGAAAAGAAATCAAGTTGTTTCCTGATTGGGGGACTCTTCTAACTTAAAGGTCCATTATTTGGGATTCGTTCATGACGGATATCTTCACGTATTTAATGACTTAACCTGTATGATAAGTTCTTATTCGAGTTGTATTTACTCCCGAGTAAGAATAATACCTGATGGTCCCGAGTAGTGCCATTTGAGCCCGAGTGGAAGCGTTGTTTTAACCAGTCCCGAGTGTTGTTAACTAATCCCGAGTAGGTCTTTATTCAGTATATGCTTACTCGGGCTTTCTCCTCTTTAATGATGCCTTGTACAATATTTCCAGTATGCCCATTTAAGCATCCACATGGCTATTTTTTACTTCCTGTCAATGACATGTATGCTTGGTAAAATTTACATACAACAATATCGGACATAACACATTAGAGTGTTACAGCCTGCGTAACAAGATAGAGGCTTTCATAAGGGGAGGATGCTTGGTAGAGTTCTTACAACAAGTTAGAGACAGCATCCAGACAAGGAAGGAATTGCAAGCAGAGATCCGGGAAGACGAAGATAAGCGAAGAGGCAAACAAAAGGATTTGGTGCAGCAGATCCTAATCATCCGTACTATCATTGGAGGTCCCACCTTTGCTAGATCCTCCAACAAAGCCCGGAAGAACCACACAAGGAAGATTCCATGCGTGGAGAGAGGCTAAAGAATTTTCAAGTTAGAACAAAGCATTACCAGCACGTCTCAATTGGCTCAGAAAATCTTCTCCAAGGCGGACGCCTATAACACTGTTTAGCCCCACGAAGATCCTTTAGTGGTCACGATACGGATCGCCAATTGCGAGGACCATCGCTTACTTATCGATTCCGACCGTGGTGTGGATATCCTCTTCAAAGATACTTGGGAGAAACTTAACCTGAAACGATGGTGCTATACACAGGTGATTCTATCATGCCTGTTAGATTGAAGATACTTTCCGTGATCGTAGGAGCTGTACCCTTCCAACAGAATAAAATGACAGACTTCGTTGTAGTCGACCTTCCAACAACATACAATACAATACTAGAAAGGCCATTCATATACAAACACCTTGAAGTTTCCAATCGGGAACCGAGTAGGCGAGGTACGTGGTGACCAGCTAGCAGCCATGAAAATGTTATACCGTCTCTTCTAACCCGACGGTGCTGGCAAGACAATTCTCAAAAGTGACAACAATCTGAAGCAAGGGATTATCAAAGGATGAATCAGGAGGATTCAAAGCCCATCGATAATCCAGAAATTGATCCCCAGGTGATAGAGGAAGAAGAGCAAGGGAGAGAATATGCCAGCGGATAACCTATTGACAAGCTAAAAGAGGTTCCGGTCAGAGAAGATGATTCGACGAAAGTGGTAAAGGTTGAAGCTTTACTCGAAGTTGGGGTAAAAGAAGGATTGATCAAGCTGATCCGAGAGTTCAACGATATTTTTACATGGAGCCATGATGAGAAACCAGGGATCCCATTGACATTTTCAACCCACAGGTTGACAATCGATCCCACCATCAAGCCTGTCAAACAAAAGAGGAGACAGGTCAATACGGAAAGGAATGTTGTAATCCACGAGGAGGTTTACAAGTTGATCAAAGTCGTTTCATTAGGGAAGCCCAATATCCCGACTGACTCGTCAACGTAGTAATGATCACTAAGGGAAATGGAAAATGGTCGACTACACTGACCTCAATCGGGCATGCCCGAAAGACAGTTTTCTTCTCCCTAAAATCGATTAGCAGGTGACTCCACAGCAGGGAACAATCTCTTAAACTTTATGGATGCATTCTCAGGGTATAACCAGATCATGATGTACCCCGCTGATTAGGACAAGACCTGTTTCATCACCGAGCAAGGTCTATTCTGCTAGTAGATGATGTGGTTCGGACTTCAGAATGTGGGAGCAACATATCATTGGCTGGTCAATCGACTGTTCATGCCTGAAATTGGAAGGTCGATGGAGGTATACATAAATGACATGATCACCAAGTCATAAACCACAGAAAAGCATCATGAAGACCTTTCCCGAACCTTTCTAATCTTGAGAGAAAACCAAATGTGGATGAACAACTCCAAATGTGCATTCGGGGTAACTGCGGGAAAATTATTGGGTTTTATGATCAACGATAGAGGTATTGAGGCTAATTTGGAAAAAATCAGAGTCATCCTAGACCTGGATTCCCCGACTTCACTGAAGCAGGGGCAGGTCCTAACAGGGAGTATAGCAGCTCTCAATCGGCTCATCTCTCGTTCCATAGATAAGTGTCTCCCTTTCTTCAGAATTATCAAACAAGGAAAGAACATGAAATGGGAACAGGAATGTGAGCAGGCTTTTCATGCTCTAAAGGAGTATTTGGCTAACCCACCACTGTTGGTTAAACCAATTCCTGACGAAGAGCTCTAGATTTCCATGGTTGTCTATGAAACAACGTTAAGCGGTTCTTTGGTCAAAGAATGTCGAGATAGAGTCCAGCGACCCATCTACTATGTGAGCCATGCGCTGACCAAGTCGGAGAAAAACTATACCCTCATAGAAAATCTCGTTTTTGCCCTAATTACCTCAACTAGGAAGTTGCGACCTTACTTCCAAGCTCAATCGGTTAAGGTGGTAACGGATTAACCTCTCCACCAATTCCTGTAGAGACCAGATGTATCTGAAGGTTAATTCTTTGGGTTTTGGTGCTTATTCAGTTCGACTTGAAGTACAAGGCCAGAACTATGATCAAAGCCCAAGCTTTAGCGGACTTTGTGGTAGAATTCTCAGCGCTCTTAAGCATTTTCATGGAGGATTGTCGAACATGGATTCTCTACACTAATGAGGCTTTCAGGAAAGCTGGTGGAGGAGCCAGAATAGTTTTGATAGATCCATAGAGAATCGAAATCTGCCACGGCTTCAGATTTGAGTTCAAGTCTACCAACAATGAGGCAGAGTATGAAGCGCTCCTATCAGGGATGAAGGTAGCCATCAAGCTTTGAGCTGGTTATCTACATGTCAGCGGTGACTCATTATTGGTTATCCATCAAGTTTCTGGGGTATATCAAGCAAATGGGGATAATATGATTACCTACTTGAAGCAAGTTCAGTAGCTTAAGCGTAAATTCAAGGGATTCAGAGTCGAATAGGTACCTCGACAACATAATCAGAAGGCAGATGTCTTGGCAAAGATAGCTACGAACGGAGGCCAGGCCATACCAATTGGAGTTCTTCTTCAGGTGATTTCCCAACCAAGTATAGCAGTGAGTAGAGAAATATGACATGTAGTGTGGCAGCCATGCTGGATGGATCCTATAGTTTCTTACCTCTGGGAAGGAAATCTCTCAGAGGAGGCCGACCAAGTCCAAAAAATAAAGAGAGCTTCGGTCTGATATTGCCTAAATGATGGGTACCTCTATAGAAGAGGCAAGTCCTTTCCCTTGCTTCGATGCTACACCCTGATGATGCCAAATGGGCACTGAGGGAAGTTCATACAGGAGACTGTGGAAATCACATTGGTGGCGGGGCTCTAGCCTACCAGGTGCTTCGTATGAGGTACTATTGGCCGAATATCTACCAGGATGCAAAGAGGTTCATCCGATCATGCGAGCTGTGTCAAAGGACCTCAAACCTAAGTCATTTACCTCATGAATGACTATCTTCGATCAGTTTGCCTTACCCATTAGCTATATGGGGGGTTGACCTGATCAAACCGCTTCTGACAGCTCATGGACAAGCAAAGCATGCTATCATCGTAATTTATTACTTCATCTGGTGAGTCGAGGCAGGCCCCCTTTCAAAAATCTTGAAAGAAATACTACCAATTTCATCAGATCAAATGTTGTATGCAGGTTCGATACCCCACTGGTTATATCTCTGATTCAAGAAAGCAGTTTGATAATACGAGGTTCAAAGATTATTACAAGAGATTAGGTATCGACCTTTTTTTTTGCATCAGTGGCTCACCCGTAAACCATCGGTTTTGTTGAAGCAACAAATAAAACCATTAAGAAGCTTCTGAAAAGAAGTTGCAAAAAAGAAGGAAAAGTGAGTTGAAGAGCTTCCCGAGGTCCTCTCGGCATATCAAACCACAATGAGGAAAGCATCCTGGGAAACTTCCTATTCTCTGGATTTCGGGGTCGAAGTTGTCCTCCCCATAGAGCATAAGTTGACCTCATTCAGGGTACAACACTATGAACTAGAGAGCCACGAGGTCAAGCTCCGAGCTAGTCTGGACCTTCTAAAAGAAAAACAAGAACATGTGGCAAAAAAGGTAGTAGTCTACCAGAGCAAGATTGTGAGGTATTTTGACGAAAGAGTGAAGGCCATGAGCTTTAAGGAAGGAGACCTAGTTCTTAGAAATGTTACACATAATACCAGGGTGAGGTCAGACGGGGATCTAGGACCCAATTGAGAAGGTCCATACTTGATCAAGGTAGTGATTCGAAATGAGGCTTACAAGCAGGAAGACATGGACGGTCGACCCATTAATGACACCTAGAATGCAGACCATTTAAGAAGATTCTAGCCTTAGACAGAGGACTCCAACAGTAGGCAATACTCTTACAGATATCAATAAGTTAAAAAAAAGTACTCAATTTCAGCCATCAATAAAGTTTGCTATTTCTCTTTCCATCTCAAGTTGTGTTATGTTTTCTCCATAAATGAAACTCGCCTTGACCGCCGTGAGCTATGGAAAACTAGATAGCTTGCTTAGTACCCTGGCCTAGATCAATCCTACCAGGAGGGTCGCCATAATATATCGAAAGTGATCACCTCGAGACCAGAGACTAGTCAAGGAAGCCCTTTCACTATCCAGGATACCTCGCCCAGGCACAACCCCTCGCCAAGATGGGTTTGAGTATAAGGGCATAGTTGCCATCTAGATCTCAAGACCAGGATAGCTACCTAAGCTTTCCTACTACCTTGGTCGGGTGACCTCCCCCCATAAAGATCTGAGTATAAGAGCATAGTTGCCGTCTAGATCTCATGATACCCTATTTTGGACAAGTCCTACTAGGGGGATCGCCATAATATGTCGATAATGATCGCCTCGGGACCACGACAACTATCTGGCCCTCATGATGCCTCAGTCGGGCTATAACTCCTGAGAAGGAGCTGGGCTTAGAAAGGTCTCCCGCCTAAGCTCCAATGTCTAAACTATAATTAATTAGTAATCATCTATGTGCATCTGATTTCTTACTTTTATATATACAAACTAGCATGAACTTATATGATGGGACTACTCACTGGAGTCATCGAGCTACAAGTCTCTACTGAGAGCTAAGAGCTCAAGCAAGCCATTTACTTACACACTCAAGCAAGTCAAGTTATTTCGGAAGTCGCATCTAGGACATGATCAGGAATGAAGCAAGGAGACATCAGCCAAATCAAAGTTTATTAAACCAAACATGAAAAAAATCCTAAGCAAGTTTTCGTTGATAATATGGGAGTTTATCCCCTAGTAAGGCTACAATCATCAAGCAGGGAGCCCAACCATATGTTCTGGGCTATAAAAAGAAATATAGTGATGAAAAAGCTAACTAAACTTTCATGAGTAAAGAGGGGTGCCCACCCCCTTTTCTGGGCAGTAAAAGCAAGTTGTGAATAGATTGTATCAGGCTTCAGTTTCTTCTTGGTTCTCTTCGGCTGTTCCTCTTCCTTGGTGGTCCTCACTCCTTACTCCTATTTTCGATGGTTGCTCATCTTGGTCGACCACCTCTGCTACCCCTTTCTCCGAAGTTTCCCCAGTTGCCTTGCTACTTAGCTGGGTCCTACTCTAGGACCTCACTAACCACTTCCATAACCTATAGTGGGATGGCCGGGTGGCTATTGGTGCAATCCTGCTTCTTCTCACCTCTGTTTCTTCTCTAGAAGATACTTCATGGGGTCTTGGGCTTCTGGATAGCCTTCTTCAAGCTCTGCAAGCTAAACCACCTCGAGGATTCTCCAGACTCAATACTGGGAAGATTGGAATTGGAGGGGGACGATCTGGCATGGCTGGTTGTTTCCCAGTTCTACCTCTCGCTAGGAAGACCTGCTTCATCACCTTTAAGATAAGATATCTCTGAAGCCCTGGTTTTAATTTCCTTCCGGTCCTAGCTGATGATACTGGAGACGTCAAAAGGAAATATGAGAGATTCGATGGCCTGGAATGAGGCATAGAAATACCTATTGCTAAAAAAACGTCCACCTTAGCTTGCAGCTTTATCGTTTGATCATAAAGATCCTGCACCTCGACCTTCCATGCTCTGGCTTTCCAAGAGTGTCTCTGCCTAGCCCGTCGTTTAGATCGGAGGGTTTCTTGGTAATAAGATCGCTTTAGCCTCTCATTATCATAGTGGAGCTCGGCCGGCTCTGCCTCCATACCCTTCGGGCTGGATATCATCTCCTGAACTAAAGCTTGAGCATGTGCAAGTAACTCCATTGCCTTTTCGGCTTCGACCTCAGCTTTTATAGCTCGATCACGGAGGGAGGCTACCTGGTGGCCCATAGCAACTTGGAATTTAAAAGCCTACATGATGTAAAGCCAAGGTTAGATATTGATCAAGGTAACAAACCACAAGTTAGAGAATAAGAGGGGAGTTACCTTAGCCAAAAGAGCGGACCCTTTGGTAAGCATGACATTGACAGGTATTGAAGCCATCCTAGAAAGCCTACAACCCGGGCAAGACGCTATGAATTGCTCCAAGACCTCGTCCTGCCCCACTGAACTCGACTGACATTGGGGACGGGTAAGAAGAGCCTCTAGAACTCTGAACTCAAGCTCCGTCAAAGCTCGAGGTGTTAGGAGCATAGATGAAGGGGTAGAGGCATCAGGTAAAGTGGTTGAGCGGGCAACAACAGTAGAAAGAGCAACCAATGAAGGGGCAATTGTGGTTATATCATCAGCCTGGTAAACAGGCTTTCCCTGGTTTAGAGCCCAAGAAGCCCGCGATGCAATAATAGCCATCTTACAACTAACTTAAGAAGGTGATAAAGTGGAAGTAGACGAAATCCCAGTTGGGACAGTAGGTCCTCTTTTCTCCGAGGCAGCTAAGAAGGCTCCCCGGGGGAATCTGGAATGTGGAGGAGGGGTACGAGCTTACTGGATTCACGAGAAAATGGACCAAAAACAAAAACTGTAAAAAAAAAAAAGAAAAAGAAAAGAAGAGAGATGTCAGAGCCAAGCTAACCAACAAAATAAAGAATATTGGTTCAGTGTTAGTTATGAGGAACATCATCAGAGATTCACAGGTATTGGTGCACCCTGTGAGAGTCAAAGGGGTTGGCGGTTGGGAACTTTAGGTTTAAACAACTTCTAACAATGATGGCCTTCAACACAGATTCAGACTCAGCGGGTAAGGAATTCCGTTCCCACAATGGTTTGTCATTGAAAACCATAGGAATCGAGAACTCGTGCCCGCCAATGAAGATTGAGCTTCCACAATCATCCGTCGCTAAAATCCACTCCTCTTTCCAGGCCGGGTCTTTCTTTAAAGCGTCAGGAACGATAAAATTAAGCTTGTTCTTAGCTTTCAGATAGAACTGACCTAAAAGAACCCCGGACAGACTCGCAATTTGAAAGAGGTAGGCTAGCTTCTCTGCTCCAAGCTCATTGGTAACCTTGGTCAGCTCAGATTCTTCCCTTTGCAGAAGGAGAAAGCTGATTAGATGCCTCTAGAAGCCAGGTATCAACTAGAGGGGAGATAGCTATATGGCTCTAATAGCCCATCGAAGTGTAGGATGATGGGAGTCTGACTCCATTCTCGAGGGCCGCAACATGGATTGGAAGCACTACTTTATGAGGATTGAAGATGTCATAATTTCTTCGAGGAACTGTAATAGAGACACTGTCAGGAATACCGTACTTGAACCTCAAGCAGTCAATTGATTTTGGATCAATAGTAAAATCCGGGATGACCTTAAAGTCATAGGGAAGAGGCCTCATTACAGGAGGACCAGCAGTGGTGACTTGACTACCCCTCCCAATGCCGTCATCCCTGTCCTCTCTGTTAGAGTCCTCTTTGACTAAGTTTAGGGGCAGTTAGGTTGGTTAATGAACCCGGTTCCAATGGCCACGTTTCTGTATGACCGATAACATTGTGGGGTCAGGGGAAAGTCATCGTCGTTAAGGTCTTTTCATGCCCATTTTCAAAGGGCAAGGCTGGAAACTTCCTTACCATCGAAAAGAGAATCAACGGAGTCATGGATTGCTTTCGACTTGATGGAATAGGGTTTGGAAGTAGAAGAAAAAAAAGAGACAGAGAAGTAGTTGAGGAAGGCAGTGGAAGAAAGGATTTTTGAAAATTTAAAATTTAAAAGAAAGCGTGAAGAAGATGGTGGAGTGGATGAGTATAAATAGAAGCAAATGGAGCAGTGATGTTGATGAAATCTTTGAAAAGATTGCCTCGAATCGTGAAAAGAGCCGTAACGCAGTCAGATTGTTTCAAGAAGTACACCGGTATATGCATGCCACATCACTCAAGCAATTAATGAGAAGATTTCCTTCAAGATTTTCAATAACAATAAAGGATGGAAAATTTCTCAATTAAAATTGGAAATTTGAACCCCAACTCAGTCACTGGTGTTCAAGTCATAGGGGACTTGTATTAATAGCCAAATTTGGCTAGGGACCGAAGAGAAATTTTTCAATCTCCTAGCTTAGGATCAAGCCCGAGATTAGCTACCACGGAACCTCAGATTCTGAGGTCAAGATGTAGAGCCACCCTGCAGAAGTGAAGTAAGGTCGTCAAGCTCAAAAACCACCTAAGGTGTAGCCCGACGAAGTTAGATTGAGGTCCTTACACCGAATCAAGAATCCATGAGAAGTCCAGTGCATGATGAACCAGGCTTCCTAAAGTCGAGATAACTCATAAACTCCCTAAAAGCTCACCATCCACTCCGAGAGAAAACGATTAAGCACCAGGCTCGCACTATAGACTTACTCCATCTAGACGAGGGAAGATTCAGACCTATCTGGACAGGTAGCAGGAATCTCGCCAGAGCCCCGTCGCCATCAAAGGATTTTCACAGAGTCATCCCAAGATCCAAGAGACTTGGAAAGGTCAAACCCAGCTTCTAATACTAAAGCCGGAGCATGGATCTACCCCACCTTACAAGACATCATACACCATACTCGATGACCTCTATGAAAAATCATGCCATGAATACATAAGAAATCATATCAACACTCACCGAATGTTAAAACACTTCATACGTGTAGGGCGAGTGATTGAGTCTAAAGAGGAAACAAACTTATCTCCACCAAAGATATTCCCGAATCTTTTATTAAATTAAAGTCAAAGACTTTCAAATAAAATATCCCTCCCCGATAAGTAGGGAATGGATTCAGAGAATCATGGCGGGAGATTCACAAGTTTAACCTACTTGGACCATGTATAAATATGCCCTATGTGAGCGAAGGGAGAGGGATTCGACTCCGACCAAAATTCTATGATGAGAATACGGACATCGTTATTTTCCACTTCTCAATAGGCACGAGGTGGCCACCCTCTTGTACCCCAATGCTATTGAGAATTTTGAGAGGTTTTTTGTGTACAATATTTTTGATTAATAACAAAGCCACATTATTATTTTATTTCTCATTGCGTTAGCACTCATTTTAAAAACCACCCTTGATTCGAGCAATCCAGGTACCAAAGGTACCAAACCCTGGCCACCAACTCTGTGGCAGTGGTCATAAGAGTGTTAATTGGAATTCCTCATCTCGAATAAATTTTCCATTGACAAAAGGATACTAGTGTACTATCGAAAACTAAAACGTTCCCCTTTTTTTCTCTTCTTGGCCGAATTCACACCCTATATCTATGAGTTGACCGAATTTTGTTTAGAGAAAAAAACTAAAATTTTCTCTCTCAAAATTCTCTCTTGTTTGGTCGAATTCTCTCTTAGAAAATACTTAGCTTGGCCGAAATTTTCACTCATAGAAACTAGGGCTGGCCGAATTTCAACAAGAGATATATATAGGTTTTCAAATCCTTTCCTAAATAGGATTTACTTGATGTATAAGAATCCTTATATTAGGTGGATTTACTTGGTGACCAAGAATCCTTTTTATAGAAGAATTCTATTCTACACCAAGACTCCTAATTCAACTCATTAGTGTATTTGTGACCATATCAAAGATTTCCTAATTTGACTAGATAAAAAATTCCTTTTATTTATCTAATTATAAAAAATAATCTTTTATATTAATTATACTACCAACAATAGTATAATATTTGGAGACCTTCTCCTACTAGGAAAAGGATTTTGACTTTTAATTAAATAAATAATTAATTAAAAAATTAATTAATTTCCATTTAATTATATAATAAAATAAAAAACAATATAATTAAACTAAAATATTAGCCTTGCCCCCCAAGACCACACATAGGAATATATATTATTTTTCTAAATTTAATAAATCCCTTGGACCTTAATAAAAAGTCCACATGTGAACTAGACTCATTCTTACAAAAAGAAACAAGTTCACATGCCTTAATACAATTCTAGATGGACCCCTAAATTGGTTCGGTAGAATATATCAAGTGATCCATGCAAGTTCGTGTGGATTGGGGATCTTGACGGGCTATCTAAATTTAAGCTCCAATAGACACAACCCAATCACAATAAATAAATGATTCACTTAGGTTCGATCTATTTAATTTTAGTTCATTCCACTAAAGAACTAAAATTGAACTCTTAAATAAAGATAGAATAAGTTGATGTTACTCATTCTTACCCTAGACAACCTTATTGGAGAAAGTGTATCCTCGTGAAGAATACCAATAATCGCCAAGAGCTCATAGACCGCCTATAGCTCTCCAAGTTACCATATTTACTCATATGACCACATTTTGAACTTGAATATTTTGACTTGTCCAGAAGCCATGTTTCAATAGACACTATTGAAAACTTAACGTGAAGATATAATATCCAATAATTCAAAATATCCATATGATGGTATTCTACTCACATTTAATAAATGGAGCCATGATATCCATATCAATAAATGAAGTCCTCTATCGATTAACAAGTGAATACAACCAAACGTTCGAGGATAGACTATGCTATATAATCGTACTCATTGGTAGCTCAAATGATAATATTTGCAACCATAAGTCCATCATTTATCTAAGGATTGAGATAGACACTCCAATTGTCCTCAAGTGAAAACATTCATCCACTGACGGTTGTGGATTAATTAATTCACTGTGATCCCATTCAATGTACCTAGTGCACTAGATTCTTTTACCCGAAGACACCACACTTTGATGATTTTATACTCATCATAACACATTTGATCCCACTCAAATGCTAGAAAAAGAGTCTACAACTTTAACAAGATAAAGGCACTCAACCTTTATCTTATGTTTTGAATATTGTTCAAGACTAACTAAAGAATTGTGTCTACATCATACATATCCAGATGCATGAACAATTCTTCTTTTCTCATTGTCTTTTGACCTTATGATTATTTACTTTTGATGATTATAATAATTAAAATACAAATGCTATAAGATTTGTTGAACTATAAATCACTTTATTAATAAAAAACAATTGTAAAAAACATTATTACACCCTCGCTATTAAGCATAATTCTAACAGGCTTTGCTCCATGAGTACCGGGGCCATTCATCGCCCTAGCAAGCCACCGAAGCTCCAATCTGATCGGGGATTGCCCAGAGGCTTCCCACGCTTAGTAAGGCCATCTACATGTCTAAACAAGCCTTTGCAGCAGTAGCACCACTACAAGGTCCAGTGGTTCCTTACCTCTTGTACCTGGTCGGTCAACACCTAAGTGAGCCACTACTGTTACAATACACTCCTGGAGTATCCAGAGCCTCATTTCAGTCACTAGAGACTTCCAAGATCTCAGGCTTGCCTTTTGACCAGTATCATGGCAGTGGCTCCTATACAATTATATCGGGCCACCCAACTCTTTAGTGATCCACCGACGTCTTGATCCATTCAGGGAGAGACTAGAGGCTTCCTACATTTGGTAAGGCCTCTTATATGCCTAAACAAGCCTCTAGAGTAGCAGTATTGCTGAATAACCTCGTGGCTTCTCACTTCTTATACCAGGCCGGTAAAAGTGTAAGTGAGCCACTACGGTCCTGGTTCGTTCCAGCACGGTCCAAAGCCTCGTTTCAATTATTGGGGACTTTTAGGATCCCAAGCATGTGTTTATACCGTTACCAGGCATGTGTCTCCTCTTTGCTTGTATCGGTCCATTCATCGCCTTAGCGAGCCATCAAGGTCCAGATCGACTTCCCTAGTTTGTTTCCTCAACAGTAGCAGCTCTTCCCGCCTTGGTCCCACTGCTTGGTTGG
Organism: Dipteronia dyeriana; assembly: GCA_032871835.1. Classification (NCBI taxonomy): domain Eukaryota; kingdom Viridiplantae; phylum Streptophyta; class Magnoliopsida; order Sapindales; family Sapindaceae; genus Dipteronia; species Dipteronia dyeriana. The sequence continues at coordinate 45,484,488 of CM065299.1, read as the reverse complement.
AGAAAGGGTCACCATCCGTTGACGTCGCCTCTTCAGACCCAGCTTCCACCACCTCAGTTAGATCTATTGGGATTATGCTCAATAGCAAGAATGTAATAATGTATTTGACAATCTTTTCATATTAATAAAGTGATTTCTAGTTTAACAAATCTTATAGCATTTATAGTTTAATTATTATAATTGTCAAAAGTAAATAATCATAAGGTCAAAAAACTATGAGAAAAGAAGAATTGTTCGTACATCTAGATATTTATGAGTTAGACACAATTCTTTAGTTAGTCTTGAATAATATTCACAACATAAGATAAAGGTTGTGCACCTTTATCTTGTTAAAGTTGTAGATTCTTTTGCTAGCATTTGAGTGGGATCAAATGTGTTATGATGAGTCTAAAATCATCTAAGTGTGGTGTCTTTGGGCAAAAGAATCTAGTGCATTGGGTGCATTGAATTGGATCACAATGAAATACTTTATCTAGAACCTACAATGGATAAAATTTTTCATTTGAAGACAATCGGAGAGTCTAACTCAATTCTGAGATAAATGATGGACTTATGGTTGCAAGTGTTATCATTTGAGCTATCAATGAGTATGATTATATAGCATAATCTATCCTCGATAGCTTGGTGGTTTTCATATGTTAATCGATAGAGGATTTCATTTATAGATATTGACATCGTGGCTCCATTTATTAAATGAGAGTAAAATATCATCATATGAATGTTTTGAGGTATTGGAAATTAAATCTTAACGTTAAGTTTTCAATAGTGTCTATTGAAACATGGTTTCTGGATAAGTCAAAATATCCAAGTTAAAAATGTGGTCATATGAGTAAATATGGTAACTTGGAGAGTTATAAGCAGTTTATGAGCTCTTGGCGATTACTGGTATTCTTCATGAGGATACACTTTCTCCAATAAGGTTGTCTAGGGTATGAATGAGTAACATAAACTTATTCTATCTTTATTTAAGAGTTCAATTTTAGTTCTTTAGTGGAATGAATTAAAATTAAATAGATCAGACCTAAGTGAATCATTTGTTGATTGTGATTGGGTTGTGCCTATTAGAGCTTAAATTTAGATAGCCCGTCAAGATCTCCAATCCACACGAACTTGCATGGATCACTTGATATATTTTACCAGACCAATTTAGGGGTCCATTTAGAATTGTATTAAGGCATGTGAACTTGTTTCTTTTTGTAAGAATAGGTCTAGTTCACATGTGGACTTTTTTTATTAAGGTCCAATGGATTTAATAAAATATAAAAAATAATATATGGCCCATATATATGTGTTGGGCGGCAAGGCTACTTAAAATAGCTTAATTATATTATTTTTATTTTATTATTTAATTAAATAGAAAGCAATTAATTTGGTAATTAATTAATTATTTAATTAAAAGTCAAAATCTTTTTCCTAGTAGAAGTTAGTCTCCTAAAATTATACTATAGTTGGTAGTATAATTAATATTAAAGACTATATTTGATAAGTAGATAAATAAAAGGAATTATTTATCTAATCAAATTAGGAAGTCTTCAATATGGTTACAAATACACTAATGAGTTGGATTAGAAGTCTTGGTTTAGGAAAGAATTCTTTTTAGAAAAGGGTGTAGAATTCGTCCATGGAGAAAAGAGAAAAAGAGAACGTTTTTGTTTTTGATAGTACTCTAGTATCCTTTACATCAAAAGGGTTTTGTGTACAAAATTAAATTAGGTTCATGCGAGTTTCAATCAATTAGATTGATAATTCACAAGTGACCGGACATTCTTCTATTTTTCTCTTAGAGGATGATTTAACTAACAAAGAAAAAGATTTTGTTTGTTTCCATCCTCAAGTATACAATAACAGAAAGGGAGCCCATACTCCTAGGTGTTTCACGTTCGTGATTTGATTGGAAGATCTTACTGATTCAATTCGGCGCTTGTTCACTGATCACGAGAAAAAAAAAAGGTACGACACTTATATATACATCAATTAATCTAGGGTTAAGGTTCTTGTTATTAAAAGGGAAATTTTTTATTTATACGCAAACCCTAATTTTCATAAATTTTCTCACGCTTCCACTGTGCGGGGTTTTTTTTTCCTTACAAGATCACCTGAATCATCCTGGGCCACCATCTCCTCAGCTAGATCGATATGGACCTATTCCACCACTCGGACACCAGTCTAGACCTCCATCTTCTTAGTGGGATAGATCTAGTCCTCTACCTCCTTTACAGGTTCAGATGGACATGTACGTAGGTTTGAAGCTGCTCATGGATCCTGAATTTTTACAACATCCCACATCTGGCAGACCAGATTAGATATCCCCTTCCATGGTAGGATCGATCTAGACCTCTAACTCCTTGACGGGGTACAGAAGAAGAGGCAGACGAGATTGAAGCTCATCTTACAACTTGATCTTCTACAGTAGCAGGGGACTACTAGGTAGTTCCTCACCAGTATGACTAGAAGAGATAAGGCACCCAGTCCTGCTACTCACATGCAAACCCAATGGCTAAAAAAAGATCGGGTTCAGTACACCAAGCTAACTTTGTAGCTTTTTCCATGATCACCTCTCAGTTCCATCTTTCAATGATGCTCATGTCAAACGGGGGTGAAAGAGCTTGAAATACTTGGTAAGTAGTATCCTTCAATAAGAGAAGCATCCACTTTGGCATCCAAGGCAGCCACTCGACTGTACAAAGTTTATACCACTTCCTCTAGACTTTTTCTCCTCCATTAGAGCAATCCTTGCAAGGCACGGTACACAAACTTGAATTTCTCCATATCATATACATGTTGCATCCGCTCTTTGACTACTTATGCCTTAGTTGTGGTTGCCTTAGTTTTGGTCTTGGCTTTTTCTAGGATGATCTCCCCTCTCACTTCCCAGATCGTCTCCTCATTAGTCTACCTGAGCTCGGCCTTAACACCGTCAACCTACACCTGACGAATGTTAAACTGATGGTTCCTCTCCATTACTATCAGGCCACTCAATGCCCTAGCAGGCCACCGATGACCCAGTCAATTCAGAGAAAGCTTAGAGTCTTCCCACCTTTACTAAGGTCTCCTAGGTACCAAAGAATGCCTCTAGAGTAGCAACATAACTACAAGACCTGTGGTTTCCTCACTTACTGTATTAGGCCCCTTAAAGTGCCCAAAAAAGCTACCTAGGTCTCATTTTGCTAAAGACTCTTTGAAGCCTATGCATGCCTTTGGACCAATACCACCAGAGTAGAACAAACAGTTTTTAACTCCCTATACCGGGCCACTCAACATTCTGGTCCCGATTCGCTCATAACGAGGTCTCGAGCTCTGTTATGATTGTTGAAGATTCTCATCTACCTCGAGTAGTCCTATGAACCAGTGACAACACTTCGGGACTAGAAACTCATTATTCTCTCTATTACCCCTATGAGACCAAACGTGAGAGGATTTCTTAAAGTTACTAGTCCACAATAAAAAATGCCTTAGCGGAAATTCACTCTACTATCTGGAACGCTGATCGACTCAAAGGGTTTTACCCTTGAAGTCCGCAATACCAAGTTCTCTTAAGATAACCAATCGCCAATAATCAAGACAAGGTGAGCTACAACCACTCTTGATACCCTAGAACATATTTATCCCTCTAAGAGGATCGCCTTAACTAAGAGAGCTATAAGCACTCCTAATGCCTTAGACCATATTAATCACTCTATGAGGGTCGCCTTAACCAGGAGAGCTATAAGAAATCCTAATGACCTGGACCAAATTAATCCCTCTAGGAAGATAGGCTTATCCAGGAGAGCAACCAACACTCCTGACACCTTGGACATGATTAATGCCTTAAGGAGGATCGCCTTAACCAGGAAACCTACAAGCTCTTCTGATGCCCTGGACCGCATTAATCCCTTAAGAAGGATCGCCTTAACCAGGAAAGCTATGAACAATCCTGATACCCTGGACCAGATTAATCCATGTAGGAGGATCGCCTTAACTAGGAGACCTATGTTAGGTTTTAGATTGTGTTTGCATTAATTCCATATCAAAATGATGTTTACTTAAAATGATTTAGTTGTTTAGATTCATGATGATTCAAGCTTCAAAGAAGAAAGAACAACTAGTCAAAGCAAGTTCAAAGTCTTCAAAGAGAAAGGATGCAATATTGCTCTACAAAGGTATACTAAGACCTTATCTTTCTCTTACAAGGCTTAGGCACACACACACAATTCATACGTTTGTGTCCCTGCATCGTTGTCCACAATTATAGGCACACACATTAATTCATTCTTATGTGTCCCTACATCGTTGTGCACCATGTATAACACATTCACACATTTGAAGATGAATGCTCATGCATTGGTATGGAAATAACATATTTTGGAAAATGCATGATTGGAGACTATCTCTATGTAGTTTGCATTCTAGTGTGAATTGTGTTTGTATGTGTATATGTTTGTATAACATGGATATTGAACTTGAATTTAGTCTTAAATCATTCTAGATTGAGTTCTGGTCATTTTGGTTACTCATACTATTGATTTCAAGTTCTAAGTCGAAAGATACTACACTTTCAACTCATGTTGCATACATTGTCTTCATCTTCATATATTGAGTCGAATTATTATTTTTTGGGTTGAGTATCTTATATGTCCATGTCCGTGAGAGAGTTACAGTTTTTAATCCACAAACATATTCAAATTCCAAGTTTGGAGGCCGGAGAACAATCGAAGAATGCGAAGGAAGGTCAAGGGAAAAAGAAGACAACATAGCTCTTCTTTCCCGAGATGGCGCGTGGCCATCTCGGGGCAGAAGGCTTGCTGTCCCGAGATGCCTACATGCCATCTCAGGCAGCAAGCAAGCTTGACAGCTTCTTGTCCCTTTTGGTAATTTCATATGCCCATTTTCTCTCTCCTTTATATATCCCTTCCCTGTTATATTACATTCTAAGAAAAGATTCAAAAACTTGAGTGCAGAATTTTGTCCCATATTTCCTCACCTTCCAAACACAATGGGTTCTTCATTTGAACTCCGATTTGAGTGATTCAAAGTTGAGAGTGTTTGTCTATTCATCCTTCATCTTTTCTCTGAAGGCTTGAGTTAGTTTTATTGCTTTTTTTGGAGTCTAAGCTCGCAAAAAGCGGACTGCTCCAAAATCAACTAAGATATTGATTTTCTGTCAACGTTTTCTTTTAAAACTTGGTCAATTGCGTTGGGTTTTCTTCTTCAACATATATATGTGTCTTGTGATAGTTTTGATTTGAGTTTTCAACTCATTTAAAGTTAGATTGAGTTTCAATTGAAATCTCACATGTTGAGTTAGGTTTTGATTTTGCCTATGTTTTCACATGTTTGGGATTGTAATGTGCTAGCTTTGATTGAAAGACTATTTGATAATCTTTGATTGATTGATTTTCTGTAAAATAGTTCCTCACATGTATTAGGCTCTCTTTGGCCGGAATCTCACAATGATACATGTGCTTGTGTTCTTTTGAGCTATTCATGTGCTTTGTTGAATCTATGAATATGAAATATGCTCTAGAACTTTAGCTGTAATCTAAATGACTTTGTCACATGATTTTAGCATGTTTTTGGTTTATGAGATTTAAACTTGTCGTATGTGAATTTCATCGTACGTACACGTCATCAATAAAGAGGAAAAATTGCCAGGTGGATATCCGAATAGGCATTCAGAAAATATCCTACAAGACATCACCGAAGAAGAGAAAACCCCGTAAGCAGATGTTGAACAAAACCTACTTAAGGTCAATCGACATCATATAATACTCGAGATCAGTTAACGACACTCGGGACTGGTTAAATGACGTTTCTACTCAGGATCAAATGATGTTGCTTGGGAACTGTAAGTTTCTCGGTTTTTGATTGGCTCATTTCGTTGACAACCATATTTTGGGATCAATATGTAAGGGTAGTTTAGGTCTTCATTGCTCAAGTTCATTCTCAAGCATCAAAGGTAAAATCACTTGCTTAACTTCATTGAAGAGATTTAGTGCACACACTCACACTCATGCATTTTATTTTAATTATCTTGCTTGCATGCTTATTTGACATTTGGAGTGCCTTGTGTGTCTTATTTTTATTTGAGTGTTAAATGTATGTTTGTGCCTTAAAAAGAGGATTTTTTCCTCTTTACCGCGGTCTAGACCGCTCTCTGTGCAGTGCCCCCGCTGCGGCCTGCAAAGCGGTGTTTGACAGAGGATGCACGATGTGGCTACCGAGGTCTGTGCTTGTTGCATATGCCGTGGTCTGTGCACGCTGCATGCACAACGACTTACAGAGTGGCATTGTCCAGGCGATACATCGCTCTCTGTGCCGCGGTCAAGACACTTACCTAGACCTTGGTACAGCCAGCGGTCCTGACGAGTTTTGGTTGCCTTGCACCTTAAACGATGCAGTTTCATTCTAGGCTTCATCTAAATGTTCCATCTTTTTCCCAAGTCGTTTTGAGAGCTTCCAAACATATTTTTTTAGAGAGAGATAAGGTTCTTTAGAGAGAGAAGCTCCAAGAATCCATTTTTACTCAACCATCCTTAAAATCCGAATCATCAAGCATCTTTCAAGCATCGGTTTCTTGTTTGTTCATGACTAGGTATTCTCTACATGTTCTAAACTTTATGTTTTCATTACTAAGACATGTATACCTAGGGTTTTAGTCTTTATTGAATACTAATTGCTTGCTTGCTTGTGTGATTAATTGCTTTTATGACATGCTTGTGTATTGATTGTTCGTTGAGATGCATTAATTTATGATAGCTAGCATTTAGGACGTTTTTACCCTTCTAGCTAATTCTTCTTGCCTTTGCATTTAGAACATTGATATCTAGGATTTGCTTTAATTGTCATTATTAATCCTAGATAAACATGAATGTCTTGACCTAGCATTTTTGCATATTGAATGTTCTTGCATATTCACTTAGGTTGCCATTATCTCTTCATTGTTGATTTAGCTTGTGGCTAAGTGGTTAGTGCACAAGGCTAGTGATCAAAAATCGCTATTAAGGCCCGTTGGGTAGAGTGAAAAGGGTTAGTAACTGTAGGGTTAGACGGGAGGTCAATCTAGGTTGTAAAATTTTACTCAATAGTGTATTTTGAGGATCAAGGGTGGTGCTCTAAATAGCCCGTGGTTTTCCCATTTGGAGGGTTTCCACATATATTTTCCGTGTTGTTATTGTTTTATGTTTGTTGTCATTTATTTGAACATTTAAGTAGAATGGGGTAGAATTGTTAATATTGATTAATTCTCAAAATTGGTAATCTATCGAATTAAAACCTATTCACCCCTCCTCTAGGTTATAGACACACACTTTCTAGGGAATTTCAATTGGTATATGAGTCGGTGCCTAGATATACTTAGGTGATCCATGGATTGTGTGTGTCTTACCTTGTGCAATTTTGGTTGTTTGCATTTTAGTGTGTTGCATTACATTTGCATCACATTTGCATATTCATATCATTTATTACCCTCAAACACAATGAGTGGAAACGGAAATAGTAATGAGGGAGCCTAAAGCACAAGACCTCCTTTGTTTAATGGGGTGAATTACGCTACTTGGAAGGGAAAGATAGAAGCTTATCTTTGCCAAATAGATGACCGTGCTTGGATGGCTATTGAAGATGGTTATACTCCTCCAGCAATGATCATCGACGATGGTGTAGAAGCTCTTAAGCCCAAGTCTACTTGGAGTACTCAAGAGTTTGAAGCATCCAAGTGGAACAACAAGGCTATGCATGCCATCCTTTGTGCCGTGGACGATAATCAATACAAGTTGGTCCAAAACACTAGGATTGCAAAGGAGGCTTGGGAAATTCTTCAAACGGCATATGAGGGAACTGATGTAGTCAAGGACTCAAATCTCCAAGTTCTCCAAATGCAATTTGAGATGATTAGGATGGAGGAGCATGAATGCTTCATTGACTTCCAAGTGAAGTTGATGGATATTGTCAACCAAAGCCATCAACTTGGTGACCCCTATTCAGATATGAGAGTTAAGTAAAAAATTATGGGGTCACTTCCATCAAGGTTCGAATCAAAGGTGACGGCACTTGAAGAGAATAGTGAGTACAAGAATATGAAGCCGAGTGAAGTCATTGGAAGACTTCTTGATTATGAGTCAAGATGGAACACCTCACCCACTCCTCCAAAGAAGCAAAAGAACATTGCCTTGAAGACCACTAAGGCTGAAGAAGAGGAGGAGGACTCAGATAAATAAATGGCCCTCATGGTTTAAAAATTCAACAAATTCATGAAGTTTGAGAGGAAAGGTTTTGGGTCAAAGGGAAAGGAAGTGAAGAAGAAAACTCCCTTCAAGAAGATTGAAAAGTTTCAAGAAAGTGACTTTAAGAAGGGCATTCAATGCTATGAATGCAGTGGTTTTGGTCACATTGCTCCAGAATGTGCAAATTTGACGAAAAAGAAAAAAAGGAAGGCTATGGCGGCCACTTGGAGTGATAGTGAAAACTTAGAAGAGGAAGAAAAATCTTCGGATGACGAAGATAGAGTTGCAAACTTCATTGCCTTCACAACATCTCATAATGGCATGGAAGTTATGAGTGACAAGAAAGAAGTAGATGACTCTAGTGATGAGAATACCTCTTCTAACTCTAGGTTTGAGATTGATAAGGAAATGGACTATGTAGACTTCATGAAGTTTTTTGAAAAGTCTAGATTGAAAAAGAAGAAGGAGGTTCAAGAGTTGAAAAAGAAGAATCTAGAGTTGATTTTCAAGATTACCAACTTGAGTGAAAAGGTAAAGAGTGGAAAAGAGTTAGAAGAGAGTTTAAAGTTGGAGCTTGTGATCACTAAGAAGAGTGAAGAAAACTTGAAGATTGAGCTTAGAGAAGCAAAAGAATTGATAGCCAAGATGACATCCGGAACCGAGAGACTTGATAAGATGCTATCATGTGGGAAGTGTCCTAATGATAAAACGAGCTTAGGATATGTGGAAGGCATGAATGCCACTTCCTTGAAGAAGACCATCTTTGTCAAAATTCAAGAGGTCAAAGAGACTCAAGGTTCACACCAACAAATGAGATCGAATGAAGTAGGAGAATCTTCAAAGCAAGCTCAAATGAAGGCTCAAACAAATTCTCAAGCTAAAGCTCATCCACTAAGAGCTAGAACACATCATACAAGACCTCAACTTCCAAGGAGCCCTCAAATTCAACAAAGAAGTTTTCAACAACAAAGGATGTTTCAAAGAAGAGATTCAGCTCAACACCAAAGGACAACTCAAAGGAGAAGGAAGTCTTCCATACTTGCATAAGGATATGGTATGAATTCTTATTGTACTCCCATTTGTCATTTTTATGGTGTTGAAGGTCACATAAGGCCGAACTGTTTTAAATTTATTAAGTTGTGTCGTTTCGAAAGCATGATTGAAAAGAATATGCTTAGAAAAGCCAAAATGCATGTACTTAGGAATTTTAGAGCCAATGAACCCAAGGCTCTTAGAAATGACAATGTTGCTACTAGGTGGACTAGAACAAATGAGTATGTTTTCCATGTGGCCCAAGTGGTGTTCAAGGCGAAAGCCTCTAACACTTGGTATCCTGATAGTGGTTGCTCTAGGCACATAATAGGAAACAAGAGTTTTTTTGAAACTCTTGTGATGGAGGATGGTGGATTTGTCACCTTTGGTGATGGTTCACGTAAGAAGGTTCTAGGAAAAGGAAACATTTCCATCCCTGGTTTGCCCTCCTTACCTAATGCTCTCTATGTAGATGGTTTGCAAGCCAATCTCATTAGCATATCACATTTAAGTGATGAAGGGCTTTCCATTTTGTTTGGAAAAGTTGATTGCTCTATTCTAAGAGAAGATGGACAAGTTTTATTGAAAGGCAAGATACCAAGTGACAATTGTTATTGTCTTGATTCTAATGGCATCTCTTGCAATTTTTCTAGTTATGATTAAGTTGATTAATGGCATCAAAGGTTAGGTCATATGAATTTCAAAGACTTGAAAGTTCTTGGGAGGTTGAAAGTTGTGAAAGGTCTTCCTAATTTTGGAAATAGTCTTGCCACTAAGGAGCCATTAGAGCTTCTTCTTATGGACCTTATAGGTCCTATGCAAACCAAGAGTCTTGGTGGCAAGAGGTACATTTTTGTGTGTGTGAATGATTTTTCTAGATTTACTTGGACTTACTTTCTTAGAGGAAAATCTGAAATGTTTGAAACCTTTAAAGTGCTTTGCACTAAAATTCAAAATGAGAAGGACTCTCACATAAAATGCATTAAGAGAATTAGAAGTGATCATGGGAGAGAATTTGAAAATCTTAGCTTTGAAAACTTTTGTGATAGTCTTGGTATTTTCCATGGGTTCTCAACTCCTCGAACTCCTTGACAAAATGGGGTAGTAGAAAAAAAGAATAGAGTCCTCTAAGAGATGGCCCGTGTGATGTTGCATAGCAACAATGTGCCTAGGAATTTATTTGGCTGAAGCTGTCAATACGGCTTGTTATTCTTAGGCCCGGGACTAGGCAAACCTCCTATGAATTGTGGAAGGGTAGAAAGCCAAATGTTAGCTACTTCCACTCATTTGGAAGCAAGTGCTACATTATAAATGACTATGATCAACTTGGCAAGTTTGATGCTAAGAGTGATGAGGGAATTTTCATTGGCTATGCCCTAAATAGTAAGGCCTATAGAGTTTTTAAATTGAAGACACGAAGTGTAATGGAATCATCTAATGTGGTCATAGATGATTGTAGGCCTAAGGTTAGTAACCATGATGAGGAGATTAGTGTGGTTGATGATACTCCCTGTGTGAAGATTGACGAGATTTCAAGTGATGAAAAATCAAATCTTGAAAAAATGGTCTCTCAATCTCTTGATATTGATCCTACATTGGACTCTAAGGAACCCGCTCCTTGGTTTAGGCATCTCCACAGCAAGAGTGACATTCTTGGAAATGTGAATGAGGGTGTGAGGACTAGACAACAATTAGCAAATCAAATTAGTTACACTTGCTACACCTCTCAAATTGAACCCAGAAAGGTTGATGAAGCTTTAAGTGATAAGTTTTTGGTTCTTGCAATGCAAGAAGAGCTAAATCAATTTGAAAGAAATGAGGTTTGGACTCTAGTTCCTAGACCTAAGAACACAAATGTGATAGGCACCAAGTGGGTCTATAGGAACAAATATGATAAGGATGGCAACATTGTATGGAACAAAGCTAGACTTGTAGCACAAGGATACTCTTAAATTGAGGGTATCGAATTTGAGGAGACTTTTGCTCTCATTGCCCGATTAGAGTCCATTAGGCTTTTCTTATCCATCTTGCATGTTCACAAGTTTAAATTGTATCAAATAGTTGTTAAGAGTGCCTTCCTCAATGGCTTCTTGCAATAGGAAGTGTTTGTTGAGCAACCTAAGGGGTTTGAGGATCCACACCACCCCAATCATGTTTATCGCCTCAAGAAGGCGCTATATGGGTTGAAACAAGCATCGAGGGTTTGGTATGAGCGCCTCACTCTTTATCTTGTTGACAATGGTTATTCTAGAGGTAGTGTTGACAAGAATTTGTTCATCAAGTGGACTAAAGTTGAGCTATTCATAGCTCAAATTTATGTTGATGACATCGTTTTTGGTTCCACCAACAACTTGAAAGTTCAACAATTTGTTGATGTCATTACTCATGAGTTTGAAATGAGCATGAAATGAGCATGGTTGGTGAACTCAATTACTTCCTAGGCTTGCAAATCAAGCAAATGCATGATGGGATCTTCATATCCCAAGCTAAGTATACCAAGAACCTAGTGAAGAAGTTTGGCCTTGAGAATGCCAAGCATTGTGACACACCTATGAGTACCACTTTAAAACTTAGAAAGGATGCTAGTGGAAAAAGAGTGGATCAAAGTCTATATCGTGGCATGATAGGAAGCTTTCCATACTTGACTGCTAGTATGCCCGATATAGCTTTTAGTGTTGGTGTGTGTGCTAGGTACCAAGCAAATCCCAATGAATCCCATCTCTCCTCCATGAAAAGAATCATTCGATATGTGAATGGGACGTCCAACTATGGGATATGATACTCTTTTGACGCTAATGCTAGTTTAGTTGGCTTTAGTGATGCAGATTGGGTAGGTAATTGTGATGATAGGAAGAGTACATCGAGCGGTGGCTTCTTCCTAGGGAACAATCTTGTGTTATGGTTTGGCAAGAAGCAAAACTCCATATCATTATCCACAGCCGAGGCCGAGTACATAGCCGCTGGGAGTGCTTGCACACAACTCCTTTGGATGAAGCAAATGCTTATGGATTATGCCATTGAGCAAGGTATTCTAACCCTTTATTGTGATAACATGAGTGCTATCAATATTTCAAAAAATCCTGTCCAACATTCTAGAACCAAGCATATTAACATTAGACATCATTTCATTAGGGAGCTAGTTGTGAGCAAATGCATTGCACTTGAACATGTGGGCACATATGATCAACTAGCGGATTTATTTACTAAACCATTAGATTCAACTATGTTTAAATCTCTTAGTAGGTCTATTGGGATTTGTCATGTGCATTGATGGGTTTTGGTGGTTTGCCCCATATGGGGAGCACAAGCAAAGAGAGCGAACTTGCATTTTAATAAGAAAATAATTGTTTAATTTTATACTCTTTAATTAATTGCTTTTGTATCTTGGATGCATATATTATTATATGTCTTTTTATTCAATAAGTGTGTTTTTCCTTATTTGAAATGCATGTCTCATTTGTGTTCAAACATGCATTTTTGGACTAGGAAATTTGATTGGGAAGTACATTTGATTGACCCAAAGTTTATCTCCATGTTTATGAAAAACTTGATCTTGACATGCTTAAAGTGTTATGCATGATGAATTTATTGAATGCTTACAAAATGTTTGTAAATATGTGTGCAAGTGACTTTTGAGACTTCATTCAATAAGGATATTGTTTCCATTTCAAGGATTTCACAATCCAATAGTCTCTTTCTCTCTTTACTTATTAAACAAGGCGACTATCATACGGGCATCTTGCCCGAAAAAATCTAATAGAGCGCAATAGTCGCTCATGTCTTGTTCAAATTGTAAAGTTTGATAGTTGTTCTTATTTTTCTTTAGTTAACCATTCTCAACTAAAACTAAGTCTGTAACAGCCACTTATGCTTTAATGATCAAGTTCCCGACCGAACAGGGGGTTGGGGTAGTCAAGGGATCCCAAGAGATGGCCCGAAGAGCTAACCGGTATAAGAAATCATCTTGAAAGATGATGAACCAGATAAAAAGATCAAGATCGGGGCCAACCTGGAAGGAAAAGTCAAACAAAGCCTCATTGATCTACTTAAAGAATACAGGGATGTGTTCGTTTGGAGTCATGAAGACATGGTCGGGATAGATGCTCGAATAATATCTCACCATCTCACAGTAGACCCGAATACAAAACCGGTGATACAAAAGAGAAAATCATTCAATCTCGAGAGAAGTCAGGCAATCAAAAAGGAATTAGAGAGGCTACTCGCTGTAGGATCAATTAGAGAGGTCAATTACCCTCAATGGGTAGCTAATGTAGTCCTCGTCCAAAAGAAGAATGGACAGTGGAGGATGTGTGTAGATTTCACAGATTTAAACAAGGCATGCCCAAAAGACAGTTATTCACTTCCGAGGATAGATCAGTTGGTGGACGTTACATCAAGCCATGTGCTGCTCAGTTTCATGGACTCCTATTCGGGATATAACAAAATCCGGATGAACAAGGCCGACGAAGAAAAAATAGCAATCACCACTCATCAGGGTTTGTACTGTTACACAGTAATGCCCTTTGGGTTAAAAATTGCAGGTGCAACATATCAAAGGCTGGTCAATAGAATCTTCGCACGACAAATAGGAAGAAACATGGAAGTATACATTGATGACATGTTGACCAAGAGCATCATGGCAGGCAGGCATACTTTAGACCTGCGAGAGATATTTGATGTCTTGAGAAGATACCAAATAAAGCTAAATCCGAACAAGTGTTTCTTCGGAGTTCCTTCGGGAAGATTCCTGGGTTTTAAAGTCCACCAAAGAGGAATCGAAATCAACCCTGAGAAGATCCTGGCCTTGCAGAAAAAGACTTCACCAAGGACCCTCAAAGAAGTACTTGAAAGTTCCCAATAAAGTGTGTGTCTAATAACTTAGGGGGGGGGGGGGGGTGAATAGGTTTTAATCAATTTAATTACCGATTTTTTGATTAATCAATATTAACACAAATTACCCCAAATAAACAAGCATTCAACATCAAGTGTAAAGTGCGGAAATATAAATAACACAAGATGTATACGTGGAAACCCTCCAAATGGGAAAAATCCACGGGCTGTTAAGTGTGCCACACTCGGTCACAAAAATCCACTATATGAGTAAAGGTTACACCCTCAAGTGATTCTAGGACTCTCGATTTCAACAACCTCAGGCTATGGACACCACCACTCACCACTCTTGGTTCAGTCCCTAGTGATATCCCCTGATACACTACTCTTGGCGTGAACGCCTCCCAACTAAGTTAGGTATATAGGTTGAGAATACATAGACATACCTGTATCCAGAGTGGTGTTGGCCAGGGTAAACTTGTGTTTAACAAAGCCACGTACCAATCAATTAGTATTCACTTTTCTATTAATATTAATTATGAATATTATTGATAGTATGAGCGCTATAGAAGCTAGATTAATAGACTTAGCTATTAATAATCCAGAAAGCCTAGAATCTTTAAAAAAGCATCATATAGGCATGGTAGAAAGAATTAATCAGGCTATTAAAGAAAAGTATCAAGTATTTGATAATATATACCTAAGTACAAATCATAGATGCCCTTGTTTCGAAAAAGATTTGCATGATCTAGAAGAAATGAAGACCAATAGTGAGAATAAAATAAAAGAATTATAAAGGTTACTTAAAGAGCATAGTCAAGAAGGTCAACAGAAAAGCTTAGATTCATCCTCTAAAGCATCAACTAGCTCTCTGAATGAACCTGAATAAAGAAGTAGAATATATAAATCTTAGATTAAAAGAGTGTAAAGAAAAGATCAAGGAAATTAATGATCAGTTAGAAAACAGTAACATTCCAAAAGATAAAAAATTTAGTTTAAAAGCCAGATTGAGTGGAATAACCTTAGCTGAGAAAAAATGGGAAGAAAATCTTAGAATAATAACTAGGAAAAGAAAATTTGAACAATGAGTTTCCATAACAACATGTTTTATAGTAGTATATTTGATAATGATTATAATATTTTTGATTGTTTTCTTAATATCTGCTTTGCAGGACCATTAGATGAGTTTATGTATATTATACAAAATTTAGATATCTTTGAAGCAGAAAAGATTTTTGGTATATTAATTGTTAAGAGTAGATTTCTTATTAAAGAACCATTAATTAAGGAAAAGCTATATATAGCAAAGACTTATTTTTTTAATCTTATAGAAGAAAACTCGAAAACACTAAAAAGATTAGAGTATTTAAACTTAGAAAGTACATGAACTTCAAAAGACTAGAGTATCTAGATTTAGAAATCACGGATTTTAAAAAGACAAAGATTAGCCTACAAAACAATACAAAGATTAGTTGCAACATAGAACACTTAGAAAATCAGTATAAAAATATCCCTCACACTAGTAATGGTCAACAAAATTTTATGGTAGATTTATTAATAAATTTGGGCAGAAGTTTAGAAGATAATATAGATAAAACCAATAGTAACATTAAAGAATTAGTCAAGCATTTCCAAAATAGTAAAGTGAAAACACGACAATCGAATTTAGATTACATAAGACAATTATTGAAAGATTTCAGTAATCAAGTCAAAAGATTTCCAAGCACAAGTGAGATAGTTGAGTTAAACAAAGTAATTGAGCTAAAAGATCCTAAACCAGTAGAAATAGAAATTAAAAGAATAGTTGAAAAACTCCACAAAGAAGTAGAAAGTATAAAAGAAACTCAAAAAGAATTAAAAGATCAACTCAAAGTCATAACAAGGATAGTAGGTGAATGAGTAGCATACTAAACAAGATACTTGAAGAACTGACAGTAGAGACAAAGAATAACCTCCCAGTAGGTATAAGTGATGAGAAGTTTAGTACACCCAGTAATACCATTGTTCAAGGCCAAAATAACACTATAATAAAATTACTTATAGAAGTTTTAACAAGAATTGATAAACTAGAAGAAAAAATAGAAAGGTTAGATCGCAAAAGTATAAGTTTAGAATACATAGCATGGTTAGTAAAAAGGATAGAAGTAGTGGAATCTAAAGTAGAATCTAGTAAACCCCCAGCTCTTGCTAAAATAGAGTTAAAAGATATATTAGGACCAAAAGTTAACCTAAGATCTAAGAATAAATAGGATGGAATTAGCTAGGACTTCTAGTGTAAAGCAATCAACAGTTAGCAAAGTTAGAAATATACTAAATTATAGTAATAAAGGAAAAGAAATTATAGAAAAAACAGAAGATCTAATTCAAGAGGAAGATGTTGATAAAATGCTAGAAGTAGGATTCAAACAAGTCCAGAAAAAGAACCTCTATAGGGAAGGAATATTAGATAGCCTAAAAAGTAGTTTGTATGTCTATAAAGATGAATTTACAATAGCTGTAGTTAAGAATAGAGAAGAAGTCACATTAATAAGTCCCCAGAGTGCAAAAGCTATTAAAAAGAATGGATTCTCTTTAATACACTTAGAAGTATTAATAATTGGAATACCTAGTCAGACTAGAGCAGGACCAGATACAAAAGCACATCTGTATTTATATGATGGTAGATTTAGCAATCATGAACAAGCTCAGTTGGCAACAGCTGAAGTAGATCTCAGAAATAAGGTAGCAGTAGTAGGATGTCTCCCCGATATAGACATAGATATAAGTGAATTCTGTAGAAAGATAAAGTTAAGTATACAAACTAAGGGTTTTGATATGAATGTAGAATATAAGAATCTTAGAATAAAGATTTTTGTATTAGGAAGATGTTACAATAACTATCATAAAAAGTTTAGATTCATAAATAAAGCATAGTAGAACATTTTCATAGTGATTATGTAAAAATACAAATACCTAAGAAATTAAATAGTAGTGAGTTAAAAGGATCAGAATGGAAATTACCCGAACTAGATATACAAAACATAGAAATCCCAGAAGAAAATAGTATATACATAGATGAGAATAATCAAGCTTTTCAAAAATTTAAAGATTATAAAGAACAAGGTAATATAGAAATAACTGAAGAAGAGTTTGAAGACTAGTTTAGCAATGAATCAAGCCATTAATAAAGAAAGAACACTAATAGAAAATAAAGAAGTTATTATAGATTTACGATTTAGTAAGTCAAAAGAATATTTACCAGAAGAAGTATTTGAAGAAATCTGTAATAATCTAGAATTAGATGATAAAGAAATTGATAAGATCCTTGAAGAAAGCATAAATTATGAACAATTAAGACTAGAAGGATTAGTAAGAATATACTACATAGAGGATGAGATATATGTAGGAGAAGATAAAGCCAAAACAGAAATCGGAGAAGGTAGTGGATCAAAAGTACCAGATATAGAAGGTCTCCCAGCCACCTCTAGGATAGAAGATTATCTAGAAAAAAGAGGAATGCATGATTCAAAAGAAGAATATAGAGATTATAAGGACAAAGAGAGAATTTACAAAGCATAAACAAAGTTAGAGAATTGGAGAAAATCAACAGAAGCTAAATATATTAATTTTAAGTCTACAAGGTCATAGGCTTGACGAATGGAACCATATATTTAATAAATGGGAAGGAAATTTAATTAGGCATTCGATGGAAGCACTTAGTAGTATAGTGGATTATAAATATAAGCTAGTATATTTAGAAAGCACCCTAGGTTATAATGAGAAGCAGACCTACTTAGGATGGTGAGAATTTATGAAACAAGATAAAGAAAGAAAACTAGAATTAGAAGAATTTGAAATTAATATTTCAGTTTTAAGTTTTATAGATGGAATCAGAAAATGTGTATTAGGAACTTCAATGGAAGAAATAAAAGATACTCATAAGCAAGTAAAGGAAATACGATGCTTAGAACAATTAAAGATATATGACCTACATTATTTCGATAGATACGTAGATATATTCTATAAATATTGGAGTCAGATAGGTAGGCCTTATGATGAGAATCTATTGATGAAATTTGTTAATAAGTTACCAAGAAAAATAGGTGAAAGATTATATAAAAAAGTAGACAAATGGTTTAAAGAAAAAACTAAAGAAGGATTATTTTGGCAAGTATCATTTATACCAATGGTAGAATTTGTTAGAAAAAGAATAAGAGAAATGTGTGATGAAGAAAAGCTTAGAAGGCAAGCTCAAATAAAGTTTAGCAAAATGTGTGTAGATTTATATGAGGTACCGACATTAGGATGTGGAAAAATAATTACAAATAGTTCAAAAAGTTATAGGAAAAGGTATAAAGAAAGGCGGAAGAAATATAACCCTCCTTATAAACCTTATAGTATACCTTATAGTAAACCTTACCATGAAAAGTCTAAACCTAGAAAGTTTTTTAAGTATAAGAATGATAAGAAGAATGTAGTAAAAAAGGCTTTCAAGTATAAAAAGAAGATTTATAAAAGAAAAATCATAAAGATTGTAAATGCTATTTATGTGGAAAGATGGGACATATTAAGCCAAATTGTCCAGATAATATAGAAAAAGAAAATTTAGCAGAAGTAGAAGAAGTAGAAGAAGATTTAGAAAATCTAGAAGAAGTTTACAATCTAGAAGAAATATCTGAAGATGAAAGTATATGTATAATAGATAGTTCAGAAGAAGAGTCAACTAGTGACCAAGAATCAGACGAAAGTTATAATGAAGAAGAACTAAGTAGCGAGTCTGAAGTTAATATGATAGAAATTATATCCTTTTTAGGAAAATGTTGCTACAACTGTAAGAAGGATTTTAATAAAGGTTATAAAGATAATGAAAATTATTATTGTGAGAATTGTAAAGCTATTAGCCAAGAAAGTGAAATAAATAAAGCTGGAAGTGAGTTAATACTGATAGATGTAGAAATTCTTTATAAATCAAGATCAGTAAAAACTAAAGCAATGATAGATACTGGTGCCAATAAATGCATCATTCATGAAAGTTTAGCCCCCAAAGAACATAGGACTAAGTTAGGAGCTTATATAGGATTAAGAACTTTTAGTGAAAATACAATTCAAATAACAGAATGTTTAATAAACATACCTATTAGGATTAATGGGGAAACTCATAATTTACCCCAAACATTAGTTACAAATCAGCCAGCTAGTTATAAGTTTGTTTTAGGATTAAATTTCATATTAGGAAACAATGGAAGTATGTTAATCACACCCAGTGGTGTTAACTTCTTTAAAATGTCAACCTTTGTTCAGCCTAAGCTAGAGACTAGTAATCTCCCCTACATAAAGAAAGCCACTAACATAGAACAGCCTCTAAAGCTAGAATATGAAAATTCGATACTAGAAGCCTTAGGTGAAGAACCTAGATTAGATGCTTTAAGTAGTGAAGGAATGTTAGAATATCATAAAGAATTTTGTATGAAGGTAGATGTAGAAAAAGATTGTAAGGATTGGCCAATAGAAATAAGACAAAAGATAGAAGAATTAGAAGAATTAAAGATAATAGGTGATAATCCCCAAAATAAAGATAGCATAGAAGTGTATAAAATAGAGCTAATAAATCCAAATATTACAATAATCACCCAAGATTTACCATATAGTCTAGAAGATAGAAAGCAGTGCAAAATACACATAGAAGATCTATTAGGATTAAAGGTAATAAGAAAAAGCTCAAGTAGGCATAGGAGCCCAGTATTTATAGTATTTAGCCATAGTGAGCAAAAAAGAGGAAAAAGTAGGATGGTAATGAATTAAAAAAGACTAAACGATAATACCTTAAGAAATAGCTACAAACTCCCTAATAAAGATGAATTGATAAATTGTATACAAAAAGCTAGTTGGTTCTCAAAGTTTGATTGTAAGAGTGGGTTTTGGCAGATAAAATTAGATGAAGAATCAGTAAATTGGACAACTTTTAGTTGTTCATAAGGGCACTTTGAATGGTTAGTTATGCCCTTTGGTCTAAAGAATGCTCCACAAGTCTTTCAAGAAAGAATGGATAAGATATTTAAAAAGCTTTCAAGTTTCTGTATTGTCTATATTGACGATATTCATATCTTTAGTAATAATAGATATATACACATGAACCATGTTAGACAAGTCTTAGAAACCTTTTAAAAGAATAACATAATTATATCAAAATCAAAAATAGAATTGTTTAAAAATAAGATAGAATTCTTAGGATTAATCATAGACAAAGGGAAAATAGAATTACAGCCCCACATAGTTACAAAGATTTTAGAATTCCCTAACAAAATAGAAGAAACAAAAGAGTTACAAATTTTTTTAGGATTGTTAAATTATGGCAGAAAGTTTATTCCTAACTTAAGTACCCTAGTAAGGCCCCTTTATAACAAAGTTAGTAAAAATTGTCAGAAATACTTTAATAGTGAAGATGTGAAGCTAGTAAAGAAGGTAAAGCAAATAGCCCAAAACTTAGGCCCAATAGCCTTACCAATAGATAGCTACTATAAGATAGTACAAACAGATGCTAGTAGCAAAGGATGGGCTGGTATCTTAATTCAAAAACCTACAAAGAATAGCTTAAAGAATACAGAAGAAATAACTATGTATGCTAGTGGAAAATTTTCAGAAGCAGAATCAAGAAGATTCAGTACCGAATTAGAAATATTAGGAATTATAAATTCTTTAAACCAGTTTCATATATATATATATACAGAATGAATCTTTTACAGTAAGAACTGATTGTAACAATATAGTAGAATTTTATAAAAAAGTATAGAAAAAGAACTTTGAAAAGAAAAATTCATTTGTTAGTAAAAGATGGATAGGATTTCTAGAGACATTAACAGGAAGAGAATATAAAGCAGATTTTGAGCATATAAGTGGAAAAGATAATACTATAGCAGATATTCTCTCAAGACTAATTGATTGTTGATTATTCTGCAGGTATGGCAGGAAGTTCAAAAGATAGTCAAAATAGTTTGAAAGCCATTTCACAAAGCAATTGCGGTAAAAAGATTAATATAGGATCATATATTATTAACTATTGTCCAGGTGTTCCATTTCAGCCATTGTCACAGTTGAAAGACAAGATCACTCTTTTAAAAAATATTTGGTTTTTCAGAAATGATAACAAAGGTTTTCTCCAGTCTTTAAATACTTTAAGTCAGCATTTTTCAGAAAATAATAAGTTCGGCTTTTATGTTGTTTTTAATGGAAGGAGGACATGAATCTTTTCTACATGGCAGGAGACTGTTGGATGTATTGAAGGTTTTCCTAATCCCATTTTCAAAGGATATTTCTCTTACGAAGAAGACCATAAAGCTTTAAAAATGTTTTTCCAAAACCAGGATGGCTTCGAACCCATTTTAGAATTTAATGGTTATACTTACAACCGAGATCAAGTAAAAAGCTTTATGAATCACTTTAGAAATATCAATGAAGCAAAAAATAAGATTTCTGAAGATTTAGAAAGCTATAAAAAGGAAATGAATGATCTCTTAGTAGATCTTCAACAAAAGAATACAGTACTAGAGCAAGAATTAGCTAAAGCTGAACAGCTAATAGAGCAGTTTTAGAAGATGGAAACAAATGAAGAAAAACAAAAAAGAAAAGAAAAGGGCAAAGAAAAAAATAGATGAGACAGAAAAAATAGAAAGGCCCTTAGATATTATTAATATTACCCTAATGAGGGATCAAGTAAAAAATCTTTATAAAGCGGTATAGACTCTACCTAATGATATAAAGCAGAGCATCTTTGGCCATGCCCGAGATGATAATCTGAAGGGGTTTTTAAAAATCCAAAAGTTTCTTTCACAAGCAGTAGGATTACCTAAGGGTATGACTACACTTTTTCATAAAGGAAATATTAACTATGAATACCCCTTCAAGTTCATGACTGGCCAGATTCATTTGGATGACTTCCCAATGAATTTTGAAGTTCCCGAGCTTGGACAAGTTGGTATTGAAGAATTATTTAGCTATGGAATTATTGATGCTATAAGTGCCTTTAGTATTATAAAGATCTATTTCCTCCCTGAAAGACTCCAACAAGCTATCAGAATGTTTAGAGGAAAGCATGGATATTGCCTTGACATTGATTCCATACCATGTGAGTGGATCATCAATCAACCCTACAAGTTGACCAGTTATCTTCCAGCCTATCGGTGCATCGTAATAGTACCATTAATTTGCACTGGAACTATAAGGGAAGAGAGCTTTCCTGCTGACTGTCAAGATATGTGTCCTGAGTATCTGCAGAGATACAGAGCTCAGAAATACTATATCAGCATTAATCTAGTCAGACCAAAATTAATCGGTCAGACTCTTCACATGTCAATTTTCATCAGAGATCAGCATGTCTGGTTCAAGTATCCAATCTTGAGTCCAGAAACTGATGATTATCTGAAAGAGGTCCAAGAGCAAGAAATTCTAAGGCTAGAAGACCCTCTTTTAGAAGAAGAAGATTATGAGTTAGATGAAGAGGCTATCCATAATCTGGATGCCTGATGACTACAAAAGTGTCGGTAGAACAAGCCAAGTATAACAGAGTCAGCATTATCAAGAATAGTATAAAGTCTGCATTATTAAAGGTTGAAAGTTTGTATTATTAGAAGAAAACAGAAGCCTTACTGTTTATGTCGGCAGAATCTTTTCTTCTTATCTTGACTTTGTAAATTATTGTCGGCCAGTTGTTTAGACATTACTTTTTCCCCTCTATAAGTAGTGTCTCTTTCTTTGTAATTATCATCGATCATCTTATGCAAACACCTCTCTCAAAAAGCTCTCTGTAAACACTCTTTGTTTGCCATGTATCATATTTCTCCAGATCAATAAAGCGTGTGAATATTCAGTAAGTATCTTGTACTTTATTATTATCTTCAAGTTATTTATTAGATTTAACACCAAAGAAGTCTAGCCAGGTTAACGAAAGCTAGAAAAAACTATTAAATTTAAATAGTAACGAGGTCCAAAAAACGTTGATTAAGAGTCACTGTGCTGATCATACTTTAATTGAGTCTAGTAAAGTTCTTGTTTTTATATGAACAAAAATTTGTTTTGAAGAAAACTCTCTGGTGGCTTAGTGTAAGACCAAGTAAGAGGTAGTTGAAAGCTTTGAGAGAATTTTGAAAACCCATTTTGTGTCGGTAGAAAGAATAAGAACAAGAAAGACATGCGTGATCAGAACTCCTCTCTTAAGAACTGCTACCCCTTTGGGCCTTTTACAGTGGCACCTGACCAATTGCTTGCCAACCCTTCCTCTGGTTGCAAGATTTGAATTGCTTGTGCACTACACACTTAGTCACAAGACTTAACCTCAATGAAGAGTCAAACACAACCTAAGTGAATATGATAAAATATTCAAACATGCAAGTAATGCTAGACAACACTAAATCTTATCTAGGAATTTAAGAATGTCACTAAGTACAATTCCTAGATATCAATGTCTAAATGAATGTTCATAAAGACTTAACTAGATATAGTTATACAACAATATATCCTAGTTATCAAACAAAGGCCATATAAATACAAGTTGTCATTAAGCATGTTAAGGACTATAATGCAATCACAAAACGCAATCAATGGGTCTTAAACAATATCTAAATGCAAAGCTTCAAGATTTAGCTAGAAGGGCAAAAAAGTCACAAACCCTAGCTATCACAAAATATAAATCTAAACCAACAATAAATAACCCAAGCATGTTATAAATGCAATTAAACTCAATCACATACATTTAATGAACAATAATTGCTAAACCTAGGCATACATGTCGTAAGAATGGAACAAGAAATTCTAAGGCATGTAGAGATCTTCTAGTCAATGACAAACGAGAGAAACCATGTTGGAAGATGCTAGATGCTCATGGATTGAAGATTGGTTGAGTAAAAAATGATTCTTGGGAGTTCTCTCTCTCTTGTAGTCAATTTCTCTCTCAAGAAAAGGTTGGCGAGTAAAAATAGCTTCTTGGACTCACAAGGCTAAAGAGAAGAGAAGAGAACATATATATAATGTGCCTTACACGTAACGACGTTCTTTTGGACAAGGGGCAACTGATTCCCGTCATGACCGTTGTACGTGCCGAGGCCTAGGTAAGTGTCCAGACCACGGTATCAGGAGCGGTGCATCGCTTGGGAATCTCTGCTGCCTGGACCGCGGTACAGGTAATGTCTAGACCTCGGTAAAGCCAGCGGTGCATCACTGGGAAACTCTTCTTTGGAGACCGTTGTGCATGCAACGTGCACAGGCCGCGGTAATAGCAGCGTGCAACGCCTGGGGAACGCCGATGTGCATACCGCGGTAAAGGTAATGCACAGGGAGCAGTCCCAGCCGCGGTCAAGGGGACAAAAACTCTTCTAAGGTCAAACAGAATGCAACAAACACCCAAGCAAGATTTATTGCAAAGAGACACACAATTAAGGCAATTAAGCATCCATGCAAGATGATCAAAGACATGCATGAGAGTGTGTGTGTGTGCACTAAAAACTCTTCAGAAAAGGTTAAGCAAATGATTTACCTACTGAAGCTTGAGCTGGGTCTTGAGCAATGATGGCCTAAACTACCCTTACACATTAATCCCCTAATGTGGTTGTCAACGAAATGAGCCAATCAAAAACTGAGGAACTTACAATCTCCCCATTTGGCTATTTCATGACAAAACCACCACTCATAATTCATCCTCACAAATAAACTAAATAAAAATAGGGGTCAACAAAGTTTTTCTACATTACAAAGAGATGCCTAGTAACCAGATCTTCAAGTCATCCATCTCTTGTAGAATCAACATCCCTACAAAACAAAATAAATACACTTTCCGAGACAAGTGTATGTGAGGTTATCAAAGACATAAAAACAAGAGCAGTTTGCATAAAATAGAAACAAGAAACATGCATCACCAATGAAAATGCAAACTCTACCCATAAATAGGTTACTCCCTCTCAATCAAACTCCCCTCATATGCAACTCTCAACTCCCCCTAAATCCACACTGCTCCCTCATTTTGTCATGAGATAGACAAAGGAGTATCCCCTTAAGAAGGCATTAGCAAGGAGAGCTTATAGCACAAGACATATGCATAATCAGATAACCAAATTTATACAACTCAATTAAGAAAAGAGAAAAAGGAGTTTTATTACAAAAAAAAAAGTGTGAACGAATGCTTTGCATACAAGACAAGTTGTATTCAAGATCAAAACATGGTATTTGGAAAAGCAAAATAACAAAGGTTTCCAAGAGAATTCAAACCAATTTCACCCTTTATCATGTAATAAGCAAGATATAGATTGTAAAATAAATTCATTTAAGAACAACTATATCAAACTTTACGAGCAAAACAAGACATCAGCGACTATTGCGCCCTTTTCGATTTTTCCGGGTGGAATGCCAGTATGATAGTAGCCTAGTTCCATAAGTAAAGAGAGAGAGACTCTTGGATTGTAAAATCCTTGAAATGGATACAAGATCCTTATTGATTGAAGTCTCATAATTGCTTTCACACACATATTTGCATTCATTTTAGAGCATTCAACAAATTCATCATGCATATTACTTTAAAGCATGTCATATAAAGAATCAAGATGTCATGGAGATCAATTCTAGGTCATTCAAAATGTACTTCCCAATCAATTCTCCTATTCCAAAAATGCATGTTTGGTCATAAATAAGACATGGATTACTTATAAAAAAAATATGTACAACCAATCATCTCAAGCAATTAATAAAGAAGCATAAATATTATCAATGAGCACAATGCATTGCCAATTTGCTCTCTTTGCTTGAGCTCCCCATATGGGGTCAATCAAAACAAGTCAAGAGGGGATATGAGTCCCTATAGACTTACCAATTCCATTTGACCTAGTTGAGCCTATGGGTGAAACCTTAGCCCAATGGCATGTGGGTTCATCTTTTCTAATCCACTTAGGTGACACATTGTCATTCCCAATGGTCAACATCATCAAATTACTCCTAGGATCATTAACACTGGCTTTCCTAGGCATATGCATATTGGCTCTATCCCTTTTTCTTTCAATCATTCTCTTAGTTCTACACATGTTAATGTACTTGAAGAAATTTGGTCTAATATGACCATCAACAACACAAAAATGACATGAAGGAATAAAATGAGGGGTCATACCATTCCTTTGTGAGGACAAAGGGGCTTTTCCATGTCTTTGAGCTTTCCTTAGGTGTGGTATTGATTCTATTCTCCTTTGTTCTTTAAGGAATTATCTTTGTTGAAAAGTTCATCCTTCATTGCCTTCATCCTTTGATGGAAATCATCAATCTCCTTCTTATACTTAGACACATCAACTATGTCCATCTTCAATGAGTCATCTAACTTGGTCCTTAGTTGAAGATTTTATTCCTTCAACTTCTTGAGTTCTTCATTTTTCTTCTTC
Organism: Dipteronia dyeriana; assembly: GCA_032871835.1. Taxonomy (NCBI): domain Eukaryota; kingdom Viridiplantae; phylum Streptophyta; class Magnoliopsida; order Sapindales; family Sapindaceae; genus Dipteronia; species Dipteronia dyeriana. Next base: position 45,458,042 of record CM065299.1, on the reverse strand, counting down.
AAAGACCTTTCAAGACTTTTAATGAAGTCTTCGTAACCAAACTCTTCATCACTCAAGTTCATGGAGCTTGAACTTTCTTCATCGAAGCTTCTACCACTTGTACTCTCGTGTCAATCATCATCTAAACTAGCTTCTTCAATGTCAACCTTGAGTGATGGGTGTATTGTGGTCGCTTTAGAGTTGTCATCATGTAAAGCGTACATGGCTATATGATTCCTTTCTCATCCCTTGAAACCCGAAGAGTATTCTTCACTTTTACTAGAAGATTAGGCCTTTGATTTGCCTCTTTGACTCTTGCTCTTTGAATTTCCACAATCCGTGGAAATGTGCCCATAGCCACCACAATCAAAACATTTAAGCTTGATCTTTGTGGTACCTAATTTTTTGTGTTCTTCTTTCACGGTACCTTCATGAATGACTCTTAGAATCTTCCAAGCTTCTCGAACATCTTGAGCTGTTTGGATGATTTTTGCATGACTCTCAGCCACTGCACAATATAGAGCACGAAGGCCCTTTGAGTTCTATTCGGCAGCCTCGAGTTTGTCAACTGTTCAGTTGGACTTGGGCTTAGGCATAGAAGCCTCATTCTCTTGTGTCTATGTGGGAGGTGAATACCCTTCTTCCACACATATCCACAAATGCTCATCAAGGTCACACAAAAAAACTTCCATCCTCACTTTCCAAGAGGAGTAGTTTTCCTTGGTGAGCATTGGTGGTTTAGAGATCAAAACACCCTCTAGTCTCTCAAAATCACTCTCTAGTCTCTCAAAATCACTCATGGTGTTTTAGGTTATATGAATGCAAATGTAATGCAATAAACAAATGCAAACAAATGCAAGACACACAAACAAGAGCTTGGATCACCTATGTATGTCTAGGAACCCGCACTGATACCAATTGAAAGTTCCCTATAAAGTGTGTCTAATAACCTAGAGGGGGGGTGAATAGAGTTTAATCGAATCAATTACCGATTTTTTGATTAATCAATATTAACACAAATTACCCCAAATAAACAAGAATTCAACATCAAGTGTAAAGTGCGAAAATATAAATAACACAAGATATATACGTGGAAACCCTTCAAATGGGAAAAAACCACGGGCTGTTAAGTGCGCCACACTCGGTCACAGAAATCCACTATATGAGTAAAGGTTACACCCTAAAGTGATTCTCGAACTCTCACTCTCGACAACTTCAGGCTATGGACACCGCTACTCACTGCTCTTGGTTTAGTCCCTAGTGATATCCCCTGATACACTACTCTTGGCGTGACCGACTCCTACTCTACACCTTTGGGCCTTTTACAGTGGCACCCGACCAATTGCTTGCCAACCCTTCCTCCGGTTGCAAGACTTGAATTGCTTGTGCACTACACACTTAGTCACAAGACTTAACCTCAATGAAGAGTCAAACACAACCAAAGTGAATATGATAAAATATTCAAACATGCAAGTAATGCTAGGCAACACTAAATGCTTATCTAGGAATTTAAGAATGTCACTAAGTACAATTCCTAGATATCAATGTCTAAATGAATATTCATAAAGACTTAACTAGATATTGTTATACAACAATATATCCTAGTTATCAAACAAAGGCCATATCAACACAAGTTGTCATTAAGCATGGCAAAGACTATAATGCAATAACAAAATGCAATCAATGAGTCCTAAACAATATCTAAATGTAAAGCATAAAGATTTAGTTAGAAAGGCAAAATGATCACAAACCCCTAGCTATCACAAAATATAAATCTCAACCAACAATCGACAACCCAAGCATGTTATAAATGCAATTAAACTCAATCACATACATTTAATGAACAATAATTTCTAAACCTAGGCATACATGTCATAAGAATGGAACAAGAAATTCTAAGGCATGTAGAGATTACCTAGTCAATGACAAACGAGAGAAACCATGTTTAGAAGATGTTAGATGCTCATGGATTGAAGATTGGTTGAGTAAAAAAATGATTCTTGGGAGTTCTCTCTCTCTTGGAGTCAATTTCTCTCTTATGAAAAGCTTGGTGAGTAAAAATGGCTTCTTGGACTTACAAGGCTAAAGAGAAGAGAAGAGACCATATATATAATGTGCCCTATATGAAACGGCGTTATTTTGGACAATGGGCAATTGATTCCCGTCATGACCGTTGTGCGTGCCGCGGCCTAGGCAATTGTCTAGACCTCAGTATCGCGAGCGGCGCATCGCCTAGGAATCTCCGCTGTCTGGACAGCGGTACAGGCAATGTCTAGACAGTGGTAGAGCCAGCGGTGCATCACTGGGAAACTCTGCTTAGGAGACCGCTGTTCATGCAACGTGCACAGGCCGCTGTAGCATCAGCATGCAACGCTTGGGGAACACTGCTGTGCATACCGCGGTGGAGGCAATGCACAGGGAGCGGTCCCGGCCGCGGTCAACTGGAAAAAAATCTAGAGATTTTAAGAAGACTGACCAAATGGGTTATCGAGCTAAGTGAATTCGATATCCACTACATCCCTAGGACATCCCTCAAAGCGCAAGCAATGGTAAATTTTATGGTAGAGTTCACAGAGCCAAACCTGGAAGCAAAAAGGATGTTGGGAAAAAATTTCCCATGGAAATTATATGTTGAGGGTTCTTCAAACACTCATGGCAATGGGGCAGGGATCGTAGTATGCACTTCAGAAGGAGATGATGTCGTATGTGCCATGAGATTTGACTTCAAAGAAACCAACAATCAAGCTGAGTACGAGGCGTTACTAGCTAGACTCAGAGTCTGCATAGCTCTCGAGGCAGATGAAGTCGAGATATTCAGCCATTCACAGGTAGTTGTCAACCAAGTCCTGGATGAGTACCAAGCCAAGGATGAAGGCATGATAGCCTACCGTGACATTGTAAAACAGCTCCTCCAGAAATTCAAAGAATATAAGTTTGCCCAGATCCCCAAGGAGGAGAATGAAAAGGCAGACATATTGTTCAAACTAGCGTCAGCAACAACCACAATAAGGCCAAAGACTATTCCGGTTGCATATCTCCTTAAAACGAGCACAACTGAATCGAGAAACTTAGAAATTTTAGAAATCTGAACACCGCCAGATGGTTGGATGACTCAGCTAAAAAGATTCCTGGAAGAAGGCGTGCTCCTGGAAGATCCCTTGCAAGCAAAACGTATCAGGTATAGATCAGCAAGGTACATATTGGTTGGAAGAGAACTATACAGAAGGGGATATTCCCGAACACTCCAAAGATGTATGTCAGAGGAGGATACATATAGGATATTACAGGAAATCCATGGAGGAGTTTGCGGAAACCACACTGAGGGTAAAAGTTTGGCACTCAAGGTACTCAGGCAAGGCTATTATTGGCCTACTCTATTCTTAGATGCACAACAATGTTTGGAAAGTAGCAATACTTGCCAAAGGATTGCTAATGACATCCGACAACCCCTTGAGTAGCTTAGAAACCTCACATCCCCATGGCCGTTTGCCATGTGGGGTTTGGATTTAATCGACCCAATGCTAGCTGGGACAAGGGGTGGAGCGAAGTACGCCATAGTAGCTGTTGACTATTTCATGAAGTGGGCAGAAGCTGAAGCATTGGTGTATATCACAGAAGCAAATGCCACAAATTCTGTGAAAAAGAACATACTTTATAGGTTTAGAGTCCCAAACACTATAATCACGGACAACGGCACCTAGTTTGATAAATTGAAATTCAGACAGCTGTGCAGAGAGTACCAGATTTCCAATTACTATGCCACACTTGCCAACCCTCAAACAAATGGGCAGGTCGAAGCAGTGAACAAAATCATCAAGCACACAATCAAAGCAAAGCTAGATGCCAAGAAAGGAAGCTGGGTTGAAAAACTTCCCGAGGTATTGTGGGCATACCGGACAACAGCAAGAACGTCAACCGGAGAGACTCCATTCACTTTAGTGTTTGGAACAGAAGCTGTTATCCCCATAGAAATGTCATATGCGTCACCCGGTTTAGGTTATATGATGAAGAACAGAGTATTGATATGCTATTGCAAAGTCTAGATGAGCTAGAAGAGAAAATGGAAAAGTCCCGAATATGAAATATGGCATATCATCATAGAGTAGCTCGCTACTACAACTCTCATGTTCGGGTCAGGAAATTCCAGCTAGGAGACCTGGTATTGAAGAAGGTGTCATTGAACATAAAAATTAAAGTTGCAGGTTCTCTGGCTGACAAATGGGAAGGCCCGTACAAAGTGGAAGGAATAGCTGACCATGGAGCATATTGGATTGCATGACCCAATGGAGGGGTTTTACCCCGACCATACAATGCCCAATATCTGAAGATTTTCTATCCCTAAATTATTTTTTGTTCTTTTTTCTACTCAGGACAGTTTTAGTTAGATTAGATATTAGCTGTGGAATTTAAAACTTTGTTGATTTTTAAGTTATGAATAAAAATCAAACTCGGGATTTCTGAAAGATAAAGCATAAAACTCGGGATTTCCAAAAGAACATATGATAATAATAACATATGGATGACAAGCATGATAATAAGAACATGCAAATATAATACTCAGGACCATTGATTCCCGAATAGGCGGAGAAGCTCGAAGGAGCATGCCAGCCGAGCAAGGTCAATTGACCTTAGCAAAAAGGCAAACCCGATGCACTAGCTCAGGATGCTATCAGAAACATTTTCGATGAAATGTATAGTTGTGTTAAGCAATTCAAAAAACTTAACAATTCGGCAAACCGTTGTGCATAAAAACTGGGGAGACATCCTCGGTAATGCGTAAGGACTCGAACATACGATCATGGTGAGCCTTGATGTAATGTTTGGGTAACAACCGCGTATGAAACCCAAGTATAAACATACTTGTCTGTTTTAAGATGACACGGTTAATAATACTAGCCAGTTTAATAAGATACTTGGCATTAAAATTATTCGGGTTACAACCGGTTTAATAAGATACTCGGTGAAGTTACCCGAACATCAGAGTTAGCCAGTTTAATAAGATACTTGGCATAAAGATTGCAAGAGCCAGTTTAATAAGATACTTGGCATTAAAATTATTTGGTGACAACCGGTTTAATAAGATACTCGGTGAAGTTACCCGGACATCAGAGTTAGCCTGCTTAATAAGATACTTGGCATAAAGATTGCAAGAGCCAGTTTAATAAGACACTTGGCATTAAAATGATTCGGGTGATGACAGGTTTAATAAGATACTCGGTGAAGTTACCCGAACATCAGAGCCAGTTTAATAAGATACATGGCATGAAGATTGTAAAAACAAGTTAAATAAGATACGTGGCATAAAGATTGCAATAGCCAGTTTAATAAGATACTTGGCATTAAAATTATTCAGGTGACAACCGGTTTAATAAAATACTTGGTAAAGTTATCCGAACATCAGAGTTAGCCAGTTTAATAAGATATTTGGCATGAAGATTGCAACAACCAGTTCAATAAGATACTTGGCGTTAAAAATTATTCAGAGAATGAAACCGGTTTAATAAGATACTCGGTTAAGTTACCTGTACAGAAATTGCTGGTTTAATAAAGATACTCAGCAACAAGAGTCAGAAGAAATTTCATGAGCAATGGAATCAGATTAGCAACCACTCTGTTCATCTTTCAAAAGAATGGTTACAAAGTTCTTTTACAAAAGAATTATTTACAAAAGAATGTTACAAAGAATTACAAAGAATTTTCTACAAAAAACTATGACAATTCTATAAAAATTAAGGTTGTGAGGATTTCGAACTTGACAATTTTCATTAAAGGTCAAGATTACGAAAAAGCCCCTAGCTAGTTACAATAAAACCACAATTGTAAAAATGCGGAAATATAAATGACACTTGAGATACACGTGGAAACCCTCCAAATGGGAAAAACCACGGGCTGATGAGTGTGCCACACTAGAACCTCGAATCCACTAATGGCAAGGAGTTACAACCTAATCCTTGTTTAATCCACCACTACTACCTAATCCCGGTATAAGTGAACCTAGTTCATCTTGCTTGTGATATAAGCTACCTACTCCCGGAAGCAACACAAGTCTTACTTCTCAATGAAGAGAGAAAGTGTCCTAAGTGAATATCTGATGATATTCAATGAACAAATAAGGCTAGGAAACCCTATATTCTTATCTAGGATAATGAGATGACAATTAATGCAATCCTAGATATCAAGTGTTAATTGACATGTTCAAATAGCTTAGCTAACATAGATCAATCAATCCTATGAAGCTATCACAATACAACACTCAATCATGTCATCACAACAATCTCTAATTTGTATCTAGAAATATTCTAAGAGAACACAATTAATTAAAGAGATGGTTTAGCAAGAAAAAACACTTAACTTGTAAGAACATAGTGAAGAGCTTACCAAACAAGATGTGATGAAGCAACCCTATCCATAGATGCACTCTAGATGAACTTTAGAAGATGTAGAATGAAGTTTTGATGCTCATGGGAATGCTTTGAGTGAGTAAAAATGAGTTCTTGGAAGTGTTTTTCCTTTGAAATGTGTTCTAAGAAAAATATATGATATTTTGAACTCTTACACGACCTTAAGACAATGAGATATATATATATATATATATATATATATATATATATATGAGATCCAAAAAAATTGATGTCGTTTTGGAAAAAACGTTCCAGCTTCTTCATTGTGCGTTGGTGAGGTGCGCTGGTAGAGTAGCACACCACCAGCGCATTGCCTAAAAATTTCAATAGGTGTTGGTCGAGGGGCGCACGTCAGTGGCGCAACACAAGCGTAAAATCACTGGAATGTTTGCGCTTGTAGGGCTGCGCTGGTCGAGAAGTGCACCACCAGCACACGCCCACTTTTTGCATCTTTGCACGAGTGCAGCAGCGCAACCCAGTGGCGCAATACTAGCGACAGTCCACTGTGAATGTTGCGTTGATGAGGTGCGCTGGTTGAGTAGCGCACCACCAATGCAATTCCTACTTCAACACTTAAACAATCATACAAGCAACAAGTACAAGAATGATGAAAATGCATCCTATTTTAATGCCTAGCATGACATAAAACTTTCATAGCAAGATGCAAATAGGTCAACAAGAGTCATTTAAACTAAAATGCACAGAAGAAAACACTCAACATTTAAGATCAAGAGTTATGCATGAATATGTGAGTGCGTGCAACTATCTCCTCAAAGTAAGTAAGCACAAGAATTTTACCTTTGTTACTTCTCCTCTTGATGTTTTGAGAGTCTAAGCTACCTTTACATGAACCCCAGCAATGTGGTTGTTCACGAAATAAGCCAATCAACAAATGAGAACTTTTCAATCTCCCCTTTTGTCTATTTCTTGACAAAACCATTACTCACATTGATCCTCACAAAACAAAACAGAAAAACACTGGGAAGATATTCTACATTACAAAGAGATAAACATAAAAAAAACTTCAAGTCTTCAATCTCTTTTATAACTATCTACCCTAGACACAAAGTAAGCACAAATACACTTTCCAACCAAGTGCATACGAGATGATCAAGTGAATATAAAACAAAAGCAATTGCATTCAATAATATGAGTATGGCATCATGAAATGCTCATTGCAATGCTCCCCCTCAACGGGTTAATCTCCCTACATGTAATGTCCCCCTCAAACAAGTTTACTCATGCAATGCTCCCACTCAAAGCCAACACATGATACTCCCCTAGCATCACAATATGCTAGATATACTACTACCCATTTTTGTCATGATATAGGCAAAGAAGAAGTCCCCAACCGGGTCACTCAAGGCAAAGTAAGAAAAGAGCATACAAGATTGTTGCATAATTATATAAGCCACATTTATACAATCTCAATTGATAGGAGAGACACAAGGAGATTTATTTGAAAACAATGTGTGAATCAGAAGATGTTTTGCATACAAGACTTGTTGCATTCAAGTCCAAAAACAATGGTATTTGGCAAAGCAAATGACAAAGGTTGCCAAAATAATTCAAACCAATTTCACCATTTGTCATGAGAGAAGTAAGGATATAGAGATTAATAGATTCATGTTTTAAATGGCACTATATCCAACTTTATAAGCTAAGCATGGCATGAGAAACTTTGCACCCTATTTGATTTTTCCGGGAGGATACCCGTATGATAATAGCCATGTTCAACTAATAAAGAAAGAGAGACTTGATTAAATATTTTAGTCTCTCTAGTATGTTTCACACAATGTGTTGCATTTAACAATTGCAATCAACAAATCATGCTTTATCATTTTTCATTAGCATGTCATTTAAGAATCATCATGTCATGGAGATAATTATAGGTCATTCAACATGTACTTCCAATGTATATCTCCTAGTCCAAAAATGCATGTTTGAATATAAATATGACATGGATTGTAATCAAAGCAAAGTTCACACTTATTTAAGAAAGTACAATATACTATAAGTGCAACCAAGCTACTCAAACAATCAATAAACAGGCATAAACATAGTTAAGAAAAATTGAATTCAACAAGTATACAATAGCTCTCTTTGCTTGAGTTCCCCATATGGGGTCAAAGACCACAACACATCACTCCATTAAACAAATCCCAATAGATCTACTAAGAGTCTTGAATCTAGTAGCATCTAAGGGTTTAGTAAATAGATTCGCTAGTTGATCATTTGTACCTACATGCTCAAGTACAATGCATTTGCTCTCAACTGGTTCTCTAATGAAATGATGACGGATGTCAATATGCTTGGTCCTAGAATGCTGAACTGGATTCTTTGAAATATTAATTGCACTCATGTTATAAAAAAAAGAGTAAGAGTACCATGATTGAATCCATAGTCGACTAGCATTTGCTTCATCCAAAGGAGTTATGTGCATCCACTCCCACCAGCAATGTATTCGGCCTCAGCCGTGGATAAGGAAATTGAATTTTGTTCCTTGCAAAACCAAGAGACAAGGTTGTTCCCAAGGAAAAAGTAACCGCCCGATGTACTTTTCCTATCATCACAATTTCCTGCCCAATCTGCATCACTAAAGCCTACAAGACTAGCATTAGTGTCAAAAGAGTACCAAATTCCATAGTTGGATGTCCCATTCATATATCGAACGATTCTCTTAACAGAAGAGAGATGGGACTCCTTAGGATCCGCTTGGTACCTAGCACACACACCCACACTAAAGAAGATATCGGGCCTACTTGCAGTCAAATAGAGCAAGCTACCAATCATGCCACAATTTAAAGTTTTGTCCACATTTTTACCACTAGCATCCTAGCTTAGCTTTAAAGTGGTACTCATGGGTGTATCACAATGTTTGGAAGTTTCAAGGCCAAATTTCTTCAATATATTTTTGGAATACTTAGCTTGAGATATGAAAATCCCATCATCCATTTGCTTAGTTTGTAAACCTAGAAAGTAACTCAACTCATCAACAAGACACATCTCAAATTCATGAGACATGACATCAACAAATTGTTTGACTTTGGTGTCATTGGTGGAGCCAAAGACTATATCATCAACATAGATTTAAGCTATAAAGAGCTCATCTTTGTTTTTCTTGATGAATAGAGTCTTGTCAACACTACCCCTAGTGTATCCATTGTCTATGAGATATTGGATGAGACGTTCATACCAAGCCCTAGGAGCTTATTTCAACCCATATAAAGCTTTGTTAAGGTGATAGACATGATTAGGGTGGTGAAGATCCACAAACCCCTTGGGTTGCTCAACAAACACTTCCCCCTGTAAGACACCATTTAGGAAGGCACTCGTAACGTCCATTTGATATAATTTGAACTTGTGCAAACAAGAAAAGGATAAAAGAAGCCTAATGGACTCAATCTTAGCAACGGGAGCAAATGTCTCCTCAAAGTCAATACCCTAAATTTGAGAGTATCCATGTGCTACAAGCCTAGCCTTGTTTCTCACAATGTTGCCATCCTCATCGGATTTATTCCTATATACCCACTTGGTACCTATCACATTGGTGTTCTTGGGCCTAGGAACTAGAGTCCAAACCTCATTCCTTTCAAATTGGTTAAGCTCTTCTTGCATAGCAAGAACCCAAAATTCATCTTTTAAGGCTTCATCAATTTTCTTGGGTTCTATTTGAGAGGTGTAACATGTGTAGCTAATTAGATTAGCCATTAGAAACCTAGTCCTAACACCCTCACTAACCTCTCCAACGATGTCCTCTTTGTCATGGAGTTTCCTAATCTATGAAACATGTTCTTTTGAGTTCAAGAGAGGAAGCCTATCAATAGGTTGTGTTATGTCATCATCAAGGTTAGTCTTTTCAACATTAGAGACATCAACAACCTTCTCCAAAGGGGATTCATAAACTAAATCTACCTCCTCCTCATGGTCATTAGTTTTGAGCCTAGTATCATCAATGACAACATTAGATGATTCCATTACGGTCCTAGTTCTTAGATTAAAAACTCTATAGGCTCTATTATTCAAGGCATAGCCAATGAAGACATCAAATTTGCCAAGTTGATCACGGCCATTTCTTGAAGAACCTTATTTTTTCTCTCAACAACTCCATTTTGTTGAGGTGTCCTAGGAGCCGAAAACTCATGAGAGATGCCTAGACTATTGCAAAAGTTTTCAAAATGGGCATTCTCAAACTCCTTCCCATGGTCACTCCTACTTCTTTGAATGCTTTTAATTTTAGAGTTCATCTCGTTTTGAATTTTGGAGCAAAACATCTTGAACTTGTCAAAGGTTTTCGATTTTTCTCTAAGAAAATAAGTCCAAGTGTACCTAGAGAAGTCATCTACACACACAAAAATGTACCTCTTTCCACCTAAACTCTCGGCTTGCATAGGACCTATTAGATTCATGTGGAGAAGCTCTAGAGGTTCCTTAGTGGATAAGTACTTGCCCTTTTTGTGCATACTTTTGGTTTGCTTCCCTTGTTGACAAGGTCCACAAACACCATTCACCTTTTTCCCAAGCTTGGGAAGGCCTCGCACAACATTGAACTTATCTAAGATTCTTAAATCCCTAAAGTTCATGTGACCAAGTCTTTCATGCCACAACTCTATTTGTTTATCCTTGGACACATTACATGACACACTTCTAGCCTTAAGACAATAGCAATTGTCACTAGACCTCATACCTTTTAGAAAGGTTTGTCCATTAGGTAAAAGGATAGAACAATCATTTTTCCTAAACAAGACGGAGAGTCCATCATCACTAAGATATGAAATTCTTATCAAATTGGCTTTTGGACCATCAACAAACAAAGCATTGGACAAGGAGGGTAATCCGGGAATGGAAATGATTCCCTTTCCTTTGACTTTCTTCTTGGATCCATCACCAAATGTGACATTTCCTCCCTCCTTCATCACAAGAGTCTCAAAAAAACTCTTATTTCTAGTCATGTGCCTAGATCACCCACTATCCAAATACCAAAAATCACAAGAATGAGCTTTCAAAGCAATTTGTACAACATGGCAAAGGTGTTCATCCTTTCTAATCCACCTAGGTGCAGTATTTTCCTTCCTATTAGTCAATGGTATGTAGGCTCTAAATGTCCTAGGATCATGCAAAGGTGTTCCACTTTTCCTAGTGACATGCATCATGGCTCTAGGTGTCCTAGGATTATGCATCATGGCTCAAGATGTCATAGGATCATACTTCATGGCTCTAGCCTTTTTCTTTTCTATCATGCTTTCAATCCTATATGATTTGATATACCTAAAGCAATTCGGTCCAAAGTGACCATCAATACCATAAAAATGACTTGTACAATAAAAAGTTAGGAATTATACCATATCCTTGAGGATGCATTGGAGCCTTACCATGTCTTTGTTGTTGTCTTGCTTGTTGTTGATGATCTTTCCTTCTTTGTTGTTGAGCAAGACTTGATTGCATTCTTCATTGAGCTTGCATGATAGGTGTCTCCCCTTTATGAGCTTTTGGTTGAGGGAAGTTAACTTGAGGAGCCCTTGTAGGATGAGCTTGAGGTGGGCTTCTTGGTGCCACCTTCACTTGAGCACTATTTGAACACTCTCTTAGATCAAGCTTCTTCCTAGGATTTTGATGAGGAGAGGACCCATTAAAGTTCATGCTTCTTAGAAAAATGGTCTTGCTTGGATTGGAGGAAATCTTGTCATCTTCAAACCTAAGCCCCTTCTTGTCACTTGGCCTCTTTTCAACATCTAGCATGTGGTCAAGTTTCTTGGTGCTAGAGTTCATCTTGGCCAACAACTCTCTAATATCTTCAAGCTCCTTCTTTAACCCTTCTTCACTCCTCTTAGATCTTTCCAACTCTTCATTTAGTTGGTCAACTTGATTTGAGAGGTCTAGGTTTTCTTCTTTTAATCTCTTGATCTCATTCTTATTCTTTAATCTTGAGCTCTCAAACTTAGCCATGTAGTCTTTGAGATCCATCCTATCCACACTTCAATTTATGGATTGTGATGAAGATCCATCATCACTTGAGTATTTTTCCTCTTAACTATCATTCTCTCCTTCACTAGCATCTTTGCTCCTAAGAGAGGATGTAAATGCTATGAAGTTAGCCATGAGTTCTTCATCATCCGAAGACTCATCTCCTTCATTAGAGTTATCAATTTCACTCCATGTGGCAGTCATCACTTTTCCCTTCTTCTTGTTCTTGTGATTTGCACATTTCAGGACAAAGTGACCTATTCCACCACATTTAAAGCATTGGACTCCTTTCTTCTCGGTCTTTTCTTACCTAGGCTTAAACTTTTTAAAGGGAGACTTTTTCTTCAAGTCTTGACCCTTGGATCCAAAGCTTTTCTTCTCGAACTTGTAGAATTTCTTGAACTTCCTCATTAGCAAGGCCATCTCTTCATCCGAGTCATCACCTTCCTCCTTCTCAACTTTGGAGGCTTTCAAAGCAATATCTTTTTGCTTCTTTGATGGTGTGGGGTTAGGACATTTCCTAGATTCATAAGCTAGAAGCCTCCCAATCACTTCACTAGGCTTCATGTCCTTATACCCACTATTCTCTTCCTGAGCCATCACCTTAGACTCAAATCTATCGGGTAGAGATCTCATAATCTTCTGCTTGATCTTTCTAACCGAATAAGGATCACCAAGTTGATGACTTTGGTTCACAATGTTCATCAACCTCACTTTAAAGTCGTTGAAGCACTCATTCTCATCCATCTTGAGAAATTCAAATTGCGTTTGGAGAACTTGAAGCTTCGATTCCTTAACCACCTGGGTTCCCTCATATGAAACTTCTACGATGTCCCATGCCTCCTTAGCTATCCTAGTATTTTGAACCAACTTGTATTGGTTATCATCCATTACACATAGGATGGCATGCATTGCCTTCCTATTCCACTTTGAAGCCTCAAACTCTTATGCATTCCACTGAGCCTTTGGTTTGAGTACATTATCTTCTCCATCTGCAGAAGTCATCATGGGTGGAGTGTAGCCATCTTCAACTGCCATCCATGCCCTGTCATGAATTTGGCATATGTACGACTCCATCTTGCCTTTCCAAGAGGCATAAATCAATCCAGTGAGGAGTTAAGGTCTAGTGCTGGAAACTCCCTCATTGCCACCGTTTCCACTCTTTGTGTTTATGAATAAAAGATATAAATGCAAGTGTATAAATGGTCAACACAAACACACAAAATGCAACACACACCAAAATGAGCAAGGATCACCTATGTATGTCTAGGAACCTGCTCTGATACCAATTGAAACAAATATTATGGTGTGCTTAATATTAATCTAGAGGGGGGTGAATAGATTTTAAACAAATTTACAAAATTTTCGTTAAAGGTCAGGATTACGAAAAAGCCCCTAGCTAGTTACAATAAAATCACAAGTGTAAAAATGCGAAAATATAAACGACATTTGAGTTATACGTGGAAACCCTCCAAATGGGAAAAACCACGAGAAGATGAGTGCACAACACTAGAACATCGAATCCACTAATGGTAAGGAATTATAACCTAATCCCGGTTTAATCCACCACCACTACCTAATCCCGGTATAAGTGAACCTAGTTCATCTTGCTTGTGCTATAAGCTACCTACTCCCGGAAGCAACACAAGTCTTACTTCTCAATGAAGAGAGAACGTGTCCTATGTGAATATGTGATGATATTCAACGAAAAAAATAAGGCTAGGAAACCCTATATGCTTATCTAGGATAATGAGATGACAAATAATGCAATCCTAGATATCAAGTGCTAAATGACATGTTCAAATAGCTTAGCTAAACATAGATCAATCAATCCTATGAAGCTATCACAATACAACACTCAATCATGTCATCACAACAATCTCTAATTTGTATCTAGAAATATTCTAAGAGAATACAATTAATTAAAGAGAAGGTTTAGCAAGCAAAAACACTTAACTTGTAAGAAGACAGTGAAGAGCTTACCAAACAAGATGTGATGAAGCAACCCTATCCATAGATGCACTATAGATGAACTTTAGATGATGCAAGATAAAGTTTTGATGCTCATGGGAATGCTTTGAGTGAGTAAAAATGAGTTCTTGGAAGTGTTTTTCCTTTGAAATGTGTTTTAAGGAAAATATATGATATTTTAAACTCTTACACGACCTTAAGACAATGAGATATATATATATATGAGATCCAAACAAAGTGATGTCGTTTTTGAAAAAATGGTCCAGCTTCTTCATTGTTCGCTGGTGAGGAGCGCTGGTCGAGTAGAGCACCACCAGCGCACTGCCTAAAAATTTCAATAGGCACTGGTAGAGTGGCGCATGTCAGTGGCGCAACACAAGTGCCAAATCACTAGAAAGTTTACACTGGTAGGGCTACGCTAGTGGAGTAGCATACCACCAGTGCACGCCCACTTTTTGAATCTTTGCGCAGGTGCAGCAGTGTAACCCAGTGGTGCAACACTAGCGACAGTCCACTATGAATATTACGCTGGTGAGGTGCGCTGGTCGAGTAGCGCACCACTAGCGCAATTCCTACCTCAACACTCCAACAACCATACAAGCAACTAGTACAAGAGTGATGAAAATGCATCATATTTTAATGCCTAACATGACATAAAACTTTCATAGCAAGATTCAAATAGGTCAACAGGAGTCATTTAAACTAAAATGCACACAAGAAAACACTCAACATATAAGATCAAGAGTTATGCATGAATATGTGAGTGTGTGCAACTATCTCTTCAAAGTAAGTAAGCACAAGAATTTTACCTTTGGTGCTTCTCCTCTTAAGGTCTTGAGAGCCTAAGCTACCCTTACATGAAACCCAACAATGAGGTTATTCACGAAATAAGTCAATTAACAAATGATGACTTTTCAGCCTTATTCTTAACTTTGAAGAACTTGCCAGCTGAAACTAGCCCACCTGAAACTCTCGAAAAAGAAGGGCAGCGTAAGCAGGGGATCTTTTAAAACGATCAACCCCATGGACTTCAAGTTCCAACCTATCCTCTTTAGATAGGGATTCGACTGTCAGAGCTTGGCTTTCTAAGTCCTTGATCTTCTGTTCATATGCCGACTTGGACTGCTCCACTTCCTACTCGGCCTTGAGCATTGATTCTTGGGCATAAGACAATAAATTTTGAAGTAATGTAGCCTTCTCTTCTATAGAAGAAGCCCTCTCCTCGGCCTTCATCTGCTTCGCCAGACAGTGGTCGACAAAAACTTGGGCAGAACCAACCTCTTGTTGATAAGCCGTTTTGACCCGAGCATGGCTATCTTCACTTTCCTTCAACTAAGCCTCAAGATGCCTTATTCTATCAGATTGATGTTACTGTGTCTAAAACAGCTCAACGAACTCGGCCACCATTTACAAAGAAGTTTAATTAAAAACCTAGCAAGCAAAAAATGAGAAAAACAATTTAAGTTAAGGATAACATACATAAGATGCACCGTTAAAGACATTTCGAAGATGATCTGATAGGGAGTCATCCCGAAAACAGCTCTAACTGTCTTCCCCGATGAAAACCCGGCCAGATGACATCTCCCACAACATATCCTGGGGAGAAGGATATGAGGGAACCCTCGAGGGTTCAACCTTGATCTTCAACCTCATGGGGAGGGAAACCCCTATTTGGCTCCAAAGTATCTGCATTTGCCGATGTAAGGGAACCCCTGTTCGTCTTCGAAGTCTCCACATCTGTCGATG
Organism: Dipteronia dyeriana; assembly: GCA_032871835.1. Classification (NCBI taxonomy): domain Eukaryota; kingdom Viridiplantae; phylum Streptophyta; class Magnoliopsida; order Sapindales; family Sapindaceae; genus Dipteronia; species Dipteronia dyeriana. The sequence continues at coordinate 45,441,981 of CM065299.1, read as the reverse complement.
CTCTGACATCAATGCTCGGGGGAATGTCAGCCACAATATCTTCATCGCTGGAGTCGATGAAAGAGACCACATGAGGGATCTTGAGAGGGTGAGTTGAAGAGCTGACTGCCTTCCACTTCTCAGCTCGAGAACGGTGGAAGCTGAGATTAGCTGCAGAATCTTCCTGAGCCTCATCCCAGAAAGACTCAAAAAACTCAAGACCTGAAGGTACTTATCCCGCGGAGGAATTACCTCCATCACCGGCATTGAATCGTACAACAGGTCCTTCACCAAGACCCTCACTCTGCCACTCCCCATCATCACGCAGTTGAGTATCTATCGGGTCGCTCGGACAACTAGTTTCCCTTACTGTAGGTTGAACGACGTCCTCGGGGACATATTCGAAAACTTGCTCTTCTACCGCATCAGGTTCCTCATCAGACTCAGGCGGGTCAATTTCATCATTGCTATGAAGAGAAGCTTTTTTTCGACTCGCCTGAAGAATAGACTTCACCTGGCGAGCCTGAAGATCGCAGACGAATTCTGTATCGTACACTTAGAAGAAAAGAGGAACCGTGTTTGAATATAAAATCAAAAAAAATAATAATAGAAAGAGGGCCACAAAGATCACTTACATCGCCTGCGGTAGCCCGAAATCTGTTTGAAGAAGCCGAACTCTATCATTTTCAACTCAGTAAAGAGATAAGTCTTGCTCCTCTTTTCCAGAGTGTGAACTGCTGTCCGAACAAGTCTGGTCAGCTCAGTATCGTTGTAATCAATTTTATTCTTGTTCCATATCTCGGGAGAACAGAATAAACGGGGCACTTTCAACACCGTCCGAGTATCCCCAGATTTGAGGGTGACTTCAAGATTGAGACTCCCTCCAATGGAAAACCAACTGTTCTTTCAGAACTTGGTGGATGTAGGGAACCCCCATACGAAACCCCTCTTTTTAGGGTCATCAGAGATATCAGCTCCCTGATTCACCTTTGTCCTCTTAGGGACCCAACAGTTTGGCGGATTAGACTTGAGGAAATAGGTTCCTATCTTGCCAGATTGCCTCAGCGTAAAGAAATGCCTGATTTCTCTAGGGGAGGGCGATGACAAGTTCATCCGACTATACATATGCCAGATACACATCAAGATTTTGTAGTTGTTCTGGGCCAGTTGGGCAGGAGCGATCTCTGCTTCAGCCATAAACTAGGCAATGAATGGCTGAAGTGGGAGAGTGACGCCGCAGCAGAGCATTGATCCATAGATCTCCACTATGCCTAAGGGAGGATTCCACGTGGCTCTATCACCCGTTGGAATCAGAGTAGCCGAATTTGGCAGATCGAATCGGGCATGATACTTCTCTATCTCATCTGGCCCGACCACATTCTGCTCGGTGTCAAACCCACTCGGGCGATCAATAGAGAAAGTGAGACGAGATGCCCTGAACGCCTCTTCAACATCGTTCTCGTTGACAGTTTGCTCCATAATCTGAATGTTGCCCTAGTTGTGCTTGTGGACTTCACTTCTGCTTTGATGTTTCCCCATCCTTTGTAGAGGTGCCCTGTGATTAGAAACATCAGAATCAAAACTAGATGAAGAATCAAAACTGGATATAGGAATAAAAGTGACATCAGGGTGAAGCCTAGAAATATCAATTTTTAAAAATAGAGGTTCATCAGCAGGGATTTCCCCCAGTAATCTCTGAATGCAGGAAACCAACTGAAAATCCCCACGATCTAATGCATCAAGAGCAATATTAAAAATTCAATGATGGGAAGACGGATCCATTGAAACTAACCTTGAATAAAGAACTGGTGCAGAATCTTCTACGGAGTGGTGTTGATTTTATATGCAAAGAAATCTGGGTTTGAGAAATTTTTCTGCTGAAATTTTTTGAAAATGAACCAACGCTGTCACTCAAACAAGAATTTAAAGAAATAATAGCATGAAACACTAGGATCTCAAGGCAGGAAAAAATGATGATGGGGTTTGATGTTAAAGGCGGTGCATGGGGAAACGCATATGTTGTTTCTCATAAATGATATCAAAAAACGAAGAGGCAAAGGACACGTGTCAAAATAAGAACTAGTTTTCACCGTTAGATCTCTAAAACGTTGCCGTCATTAAGGATCTCACGTGATGAGGCAAATCGAATTTACAGGGTCACCAATAAGACACGCCATTATGACAAGACATTTACTCGGGTTTTGAAAAGATTTAAAAAAACTTATTAAAATACTTTTGCCTGAAATAACACTGTAGTATGTGAATTTTATCGTACGTACACATCATCAACAAAGATGATAAATTGCCTGGTGAACATCTGAATAGGAATTCAGAAAATATCCTACAAGACATCACCGAATAAGAGAAAACCGGAGTAAGCAGATGTTGAACAAAACCTACTTAGAGTCAATCAACATCATATACTACTCGGGATCAGTTAACGACACTCGGGACTGGTTAAATGACGTTTCTACTCGGGATCAAATGATGTTACTCGGGACCAGCGGGTATTGTCCTTACTCGGGACAAATATAAAGAAAAATAAATAAAAAGCCTAACGCTTAACTCACACGGATTAGGTCATTAAATACACGAAGATATCGATATAAAAAAGGAATCCCAATGAGAACAGAATACTGAGCAGGAAGGGTTCCCAATCAGGCAACAACTTTGTTTCTTTAAAAAGACTACACTCTTATAAGGAAACAAGTCTTAATTGGACTACATTACTAGAGTCCCATTCGAATTCAATACAAGACTCCGAAAAAGGAAAGAAGACAGTCGGCTTCAAGCAAGTAATCAAAATTAAATACAAAGATCTATTACTTGTACAAAGCAAATTAGGGTTCTATAAACATAAAAATAGACCCATAATCTTACCAAAAAAGATATACAGCAATCATAGAAAAATACAGAGAGAAGAAAGAGAGATTGAGAATTGTATTTCTATTATTTCATAGTGGATTTTGGCTTGGTTGATCATTCAACCACCCGTGGACGTTTCTCCGGTCATCGAAGTTATACCACGTAAAAAACTTGCATCTTGATTACTTTCTCTTATCTCTTTCTCTTTGAAATCACAGCTAAAATCCAATCATTGTTGGCTATTTCTCACACATCTAGAATCGACATCAACAAAACTTGATTATGTGTTAATTGAACATATCTTGTGATTCAAGTTTTAGATCTATGCATGTATCTAGGTTGTAATTAATGTTGAACATATTTTACATGATCTAGATTGATTAAACATGCATGATTGACTAGGCAACATTTGTTTTGTGCATTCATGCTCTTGTCTAGTCTTTTCCATAGGATGTGTTGATCATAACATTCTATGTTGCGTACTTGTTTACGTTTTGCATTCACGATCACCTAGATGCCTTGTGAGAAGGAAGTCTTGACAATAGGTGTGAGACCTATGTTGTTGAGCAAGAAACTCTTGGTAAGAGGTGGGAGACCTTGGATTGTCAAGCAAGGAAGTCTTGCCTAGGGTCGTGGGGATCCAGAGGGTGAGCGAGGAAGTCTTGACTAGAGTCAAGAGGACTCAGATAGTTAAGCAAGAAGTCTTATCTAGGGTCATGAGGATCCAGAAGGGTGAGCGAGGGAGTCTTAACAAGAGGTGTGAGGCCTCAGATTGTTGAGCAAGAGGGTGACATCTTCATGAGTAGGATAGGAGGGTAGTTTCTGGGTGAAGGGGGTCACTTGAGAGATGCCTTGTGAGAAGGAAGTCTTGACAATAGGTGTGAGACCTATGTTGTTGAGCAAGAAACTCTTGGTAAGAGGTGGGAGACCTTGGATTGTCAAGCAAGGAAGTCTTGTCTAGGGTCGTGGGGATCCAGAGGGTGACCGAGGAAGTCTTGACTAGAGTTAGGAGGACTCAGATAGTTAAGCAAGAAGTCTTGCCTAGGGTCATGAGGATCCAGAAGGGTGAGCGAGGGAGTATTAACAAGAGGTGTGAGGCCTCAGATTGTTGATCAAGAGGGTGACATCTTCATGAGTAGGATATGAGGGTAGTTTCTGGGTGAAGGGGTCACTTGAGCATTCATGCTCTTGTCTAGTCTTTTCCATAGGATGTGTTGATCATAACATTCTATGTTGCGTGCTTGTTTGCGTTTTGCATTCATGATCACCTAGATGCCTTGTGAGAAGGAAGTCTTGACAATAGGTGTGAGACCTATGTTGTTGAGCAAGAAACTCTTGGTAAGAGGTGGGAGACCTTGGATTGTCAAGCAAGGAAGTCTTGCCTAGGGTCGTGGGGATCCAGAAGGTGAGCGAGGAAGTCTTGACTACAGTCAGGAGGACTCAGATAGTTAAGCAAGAAGTCTTGCCTAGGGTCATGAGGATCCAGAAGGGTGAGCGAGAGAGTCTTAACAAGAGGTGTGAGGCCTCAGATTGTTGAGCAAGAGGGTGACATCTTCATGAGTAGGATAGGAGGGTAGTTTCTGGGTGAAGGGGTAACTTGAGAGATCGTACTTGTCTTATCTACTAGTGGATTTTTTTTGCCGGTGGTTGCTAACCAAAAGATGTTTCCTCTTCGGAGGTTTACCACGTTATATCTTGTGTCAACTTTTCTTTATTATTATCTCTCTTATATTTGTATTTGTTATTTGAATACTATGGATACAACTATATTTGTAAGTTGACTTCCTTTCTATAATATAGATTGTGTATGTGTTACAATTACTTGTTTGTATCACACTTTACTTGTTTTATATATTGATTAAGTGTTTTTAATTGATATATATATATATATTGTGATACAATATCTCTGAAGGGAAAAAAATTTGTTTGTTTCTAAGGGAGTCGAAAAAGGTGCCTAACCTATTCACCCCCCTATAGGTTAACCTTGAGCATTTAACCGTGTTTGTATTTTCAATTAGTATCAGAGCAGGACATTAGATTGTACTTAGTGAGAGTCCAGGTCATACATTCATGATTTTTGCAAAGCTTTTGAAGTCATGGGTTTACAAGATGATGTAATGGAAGAATGAGTCTCAAATACTAGGCCACCATTACTTTGAGGAGCTAACTATGGGTACTGGAAGTTGATGATGAAAGCCTACATCCGCTCTATTGATGAAATGGCTTGGATGGTAGTGGAAGAAGGTTATAGTCCTCCTACCAAGGTTCACAAGGATGGAACCATGATACTCAATTCAATGAGTGAATGGACAATGAACGAGTTTGAGGTTGCTAAGTGGCACCATCGTGCTATAAATTCCATCTTAGGAGGAGTTGATAGGCATCAATTCTCCTACATTTAAAATCTTGAATATGCAAAGGAAGCTTGGGATACTCTCCAAGTTACTAATGAAGGAACCTTAGCGGTGAAGAAATCAAGGCTTCAAATGTTGGCATCACAATTTGAAGGTTTAAGTATGGGTGAAGAAGAAAAGTTCAAAGACTTCCAATTCCAGCTTCTTAAGATTGCTTACCAATGTCAAGCACTTGGAGTACCTATCTCAAAAGAGCGTTTAAATTGGAAAATCCTTAGGTCTCATCCTAAGAGATTTAAATCAAAGGTGACGGCTATTGAGAAAAGCAAGGATGTGGATAGCATGAACATTGATGAGTTGCTTGGGTCTCTTTAAACTTATGATATGTGCTTGAAGCCAAAGATTAAGAGTAAGGGAATCGTTCTCAATGCTCTTGAAGAGAAGTGTGATAATGAAAATGAAGAGATGGCTCTTTTGGTTAGAAAGTTCAAGGAGTTTATAAAGAAGAATGCTAAGCCCAGAGGCAAGTCTTCTAAGGAAAAGGGAGTTAAGAAAACATCATCTCCAAGGAATGAGAAAAATAGTCAAGCCATGAACAAGAAAGATGTTCAATGCTACAATTGTCATGGTTCGGTCACTTTGCTAGTGAGTGCATTAAGAAGCCATCTAAGAAGGACAAGAAAGGCAAAGTGTTGGTGGCTACTTGGAGTGATGATAATTCTAGTGATAATGAGAGCTATAGTAGTGAGTCTTTAAGTGATGAAGAATTAGTGAGCAACTTTATAGCTCTAACGGCTTCTCAGTCTCCACTAGATGTTGATGGTACAATATCTTTGAACAAGAACTTTGATACAAATCTTCATGGAAGCTCTAGTTCCATTCCTACTAATATTGAGTTGTTGGCGAAGATAGAAAAGCTTGAAGAAGATAGAGATAATGCTCTAAGAGAGGTATCTGAGAAGGATGATTTGATCAAGAAACAACTAGATGAATTTGTGATTGTCACTCGTAGACTTCTTGGTGAGAAAGGTGATATTATAAAGAAGTTTAGAGAACTTGAAAAGATAAACCTTGAGAAGGATGATGTGATATCTTTTTTGAAGAAGAGAGAACAAGAATTAATGGAAGAGATAAACACGGCTAAGGAGGTCATCAAGGACTTAATGAATGATTCGGTAAGTGTGTCTAGTGTTAGGAATCTTGTTAACTCACATAGTGGTGAAGACGACTTGGTAGTTGAAGAAGAGCTCTTGGAAGTACCACTTCCTACTCACATGGATGAATTCGTGATTGATAAGAAACCATACAAGAAAAGAAGATCAAAAGCCAAGAAGAAGTTGGCAAACAAGGTATCTTTGCTAACTCCTAGTGAAGCTAGTTCAACTCCAAAAGGTACTATCTCATCTTTTATTCCAATTTGCCACTATTACAACACAATAGGTCACATTAAGCCTAGGTGTTATAAATATATTGAAAAATGCAAATTAGGAAATGAATCTAGAGATAAGGAGATTAAACTTCAACTTGAACATGCTAAGGATTTGAAATTTGAAAAATATGATAATATTGCTAAGCATGAAAAGAAGTTTTGGAGTAGAAAGAAAACTAATCTTGTTCAACTTGACAAAGCTTGTGTTGAAAATGTTAAGGAAGAGTGTGTTAATGATATTCTTGTTAATCAAGTCATTGAAGGACTTTACTCTAGATTTAACATTATTGTCAAGGATGATATTGGAAATGTTTGTGCAGGTACACCCAAGAATAAGTGGTTCAAGGGTGAGTGCTCTTATCACTAATATAAGAAGCACATATGAGGTAGCTTTGAGGCAATATATCAATTGTGTTGAGAATTCTTGCTTGCTAGCTTTGAATACTCCATGTATTGATATGAACTTGGTTATCTCACATCATGTTTGTTATGATGGTCAAAATTTGTTGGTTAACTTTAGAAAAGTTCTTTTGATATATGTGTTGATTGAGTTGAGATATTATGCTTTTTATACTCTTGTTGTGAAACATCGTCAACTTGGTGTATGGGGACATTCAAGGCAAGAGTGCTCATAAAAAAGGCGGAAGTATGATATTTGGTGAATATAATGTGCAAAAGGTATCTCTATACTCTAATGCATGTTCTGTTAGATATTCATCTTTTGACTCAATTTTTGATATACATCTCATAGCATGTCATGTTAGAGTATTTTGTATAGCATACATATGGTTCTCATTGACATTAGCTATATCAGGATCTAATAGTGATATTATTCACATTGATCTTAACTTTGATGATTGTTTGTTTATAGTATATTGAGTGGCATTACTTTTGAAAATATAAGCTCCATATTCTTTGAAAGCTACTCATTAGAGAAGTAATGATCTTGAATAAGTCTCTACTTATTGCTCTTAGATCATGTGCTTATGAGCCATAAAATCTTGGTTTCTAAAATTGCACCTTGCTTCTCTTATATTTTTTGCTAGTAGGTTGAGTTTACTAATATGTAAACTTTCGATACACCTTGAAGTTTTTGTGCTTAAGTACATTTAAAATGACCTATGGTTAGTATCCATTTTGCTTCGGTAAATACATAGAACTCAACGAGCACCTTCATGGAAAGGGCTACACACATTGGTTGTGAAAGCTACCCAATGTTGGAAAGAGCTACACCATTGTGATGAGTGAAAACCACCATAAAGTGAATTTTGTTTATGTTAAAAAAAAACTGGAAAAATCAAAGAAGTGTTGAAATGGAATCATAAAAAAAAAATCTTTGTTCGAAGCCTAAAAAGAATAAGAGGAAGACTTAAGAAAAAAAAGTATAGTTGAAAATCAAATGAGCTCGGGTTGAAAAACAAAAATGGGATGATGAGCCACATGCACACAAACGCTCATATGTTGAAATCTGTTCTCTTAAAAGCAAAAATTCCGGATGATAATCGGTTTGACTTTTTATGGAAAAAGCTTAAGATGAATAGTTGTTGGAAATTGTTTGCATGTTGATTATCAAACTACTTCTTGATATATATTTAAAACATATCTCTCTCAAACAAATCTTTGTGTATCTCTCTTAGCATATGAAGCTAATTTTGTTGATTTTTCTTCAAATTGCTTGAATCTGTGATTGTGTGAACATCTTTGTGAACTTTATGCTATCATTGATTTTAGTTATAGCATTTATCAAGGGGGAGCATTGTATGCTAGACATTATTCTCTTTTATGACATGTTCACATTCTTCATTTTGTTACATGTTGGCATATTTTGACTTAATGTTACTTGTAAAAATTACTCACTATCTTTGTCTTGCATGATGATTCATTCTTAAGTCATATGTTTTTGTTTTTATATCTTTGTGAATAATATGCTTGTTTTGTCTTTCACTCACTTTTGTTGTATGTATATAGCATCTTATAACACAAGAACAAATGGGAAAAACTAAAATTACCGGAAGTGGAAATCAATTGAATCCCGTTGTGAAAGCCAAGTCTTCCACAAAAGGATCCAAAGCTTCAAGGACAACAGATTTAAGGATATTTGGAAAAAAGAAGATATTTCAAGAGAGAGGCATAAACTTTGGTAAGTGTAAAGATTCTTATGTTCTTAAGTGATTAAAGGATAGAAATTGGGAATCTTGGGTAAGCATGTTAGAAGTTGTAAATGATACTCTTGTTAGAGAATTTTATCTTGAATATAGGGAAAGTGCCACCTTATTATATGCTTTGATGGAAATTAGGGGTGTTGTGTTTAGAGTTAACCCGGAAAACATTAACAACTTTCTTGGGCTATCTAATGATATAGATTCTAATTTTCTAGATATGGATGTCATTGAGAATCAAAATATCATGGGTATAACTATTTGTGACAATGCTTCTTTTGAGTTAAAAAGTAGAGCATATATTAGTCAACATGAGTTAACTAAGGCTAGTGCATTTTGGCATCAATTCATTTGCACTAACATTATTGGATCTTCGAATTCAACCGAGTTGAATAAGGACAAGATCAAAACAGTGTATGCCTTGGTGACTAATCAACCTTAAACCTTAGAGATCTTCTCATGTATTATATTGATAGTGCAACTTTCTCTACTAGAGGTGATAAAAGCTTGCATTACCGGGGTTTATTACTTCACTGTGTTTAGCTCGTGGGATTAAGAGTAGAGAAGATGATTTGTTAGTTCAACCCTTGGAAAAGTATTGTGATAAATGTGTGTCATACATGTCCTATAAGAATAATGGTAAGACTTGTGATACTTTTGGACTATTTAGTAGTTTTCAAGTTGATAGTCATGTGATTACCACAAATATTCTTCCGGACTGGGCTATACAATTGAAGGAGAAGGTTGATGAACTTAGTGCTATAGATGTTCAACAAGATGCTAGGATAAAAGAGTTGGAGAAGTGCATTGCTTCAAGTTTAAGACCACCTATCAAGCTTTATGTTAGATCAACTACTCGCACAACTTCTTTGGTGGAACAAGTAGCTAGTATTTGAGTCTTGTGGTATATTTCTTAACTTTTGGCATCATTTCATGTCAAAAAGGGGGAGAAAGAGATGCTAGTTACTTAGTTTCTCTTTATGTTGTTTTTGTGAACTTTTGAACTTTCAATGACATGTAATATTTAGTCTTAAGATTTGGTAAATAATTCTTGTGTTTTGGCATATATCGAGGGGGAGATACATGTATTTGTGGACTTAATTGTATATTCTTATCCATATTTTATGCTGCCATTTCTCTTGTATACACATTGTGCTTTGAGATGATTTGTAGGTTGCTGCAAGAGAAGATCAAGATGAAGTTCAAGAGCTGATGACGATTAGTTAAAGGAATCTTACTAATTGTAATGTAAGGGAGTGATTTTGTCCCTTTTGGTCATTTCATATGCCCATTTTCCCTTTCCTTTATATATCCCTTCCCTCTCACATTTCATTCTAAGAAGAGATTCAAAAACTTGAGTGCAGAATTTTCTCTCCATATTTCTCATCTTCCAAACACCATAAATTCTTTATTTGAACTCCGATTTAAGTTCTTCAAAGTTGAGAGTGTTTGTCTATTCATCCTCCATCTTTTCTCTAAAGGTTTGAGTTAGTTTTATTGCTGTTTTTTGAGTCTAATCTCACAAAAACGGGACTGCACCAAAATTAACTAAAGTATTGATTTTCTCTCAAAGTTTTCTTTTAAAACTTGGTCAATTGCCTTGGGTTTTATTCTTCAACATATATATGTGTCTTGTGATAGTTTTAATTTGAGTTTTTAACTCATTTAAATCTAGATTGAGTTTCAATTGAAATCTCACATGTTGAGTTAGGTTTTGATTTTGCCTACGTTTTCACATGTTTGGGATTGTATTGTGCTAGTTTTGATTCTAGGACTATTTGATGATCTTTGATTGATTGACTTTGTGAAAAATAGTTCCTCATATGTATTATGCTCTCTTTTGGCCGAAATCTTACAATGATACATGTGCTTGTGTTCTTTTGAGCTATTCATGTGCTTTGTTGAATCTATGAATATGAGATATGCTCCAGAACTTTAGCTTTAATCTAAATGACTTTGTCACATGATTTTAGCATGTTTTTGGTTTATGAGATTTAAACTTGATTATGTGTTAATTGAACATATCTTGTGATTCAAATTTTAGATCTATGCATGTATCTAGGTTGTAATTAATGTTGAACATATCTTACATGATCTAGATTGATTAAACATGCATGATTGACTAGGCTACATTTGTTTTGTGGATTCATGCTCATGTCTAGTATTCTCCATAGGATGTGTTGATCATAATATTCTATGTTGCATGCTTGTTTGTGTTTTGCATTCATGATCACCTAGATGCCTTGTGAGAAGGAAATCTTGACAATAGGTGAGAGACCTCGGATTGTCAAGCAAGAAAGTCTTACCTAGGGTCGTGAGGATCCGGAAGGGTGAGTGAGGAAGTCTTGACTAAAGTCGGGAGGACTCGGATAGTTGAGCAAGAAGTCTTGCCTAGAGTTGTGAGGATTCGGAAGGGTGAGCGAGGAAGTCTTTACAAGAGGTGTAAGGACTCAGATTGTTGAGCAAGAGGGCGACATCTTCATGAGTAGAATATGAGGGTAGTTTCTAGGTGAAGGGGTCACTTGAGGGATTGTTTGTCTTATCCACTAGTGGATTTTGTTTACCGGTGGTTGCTAACCCATGGGTGTTTCCTCCTCGGAGGTTTTACCACGTTATATATTGTGTCAACTTTTCTCTATCCTTATCTCTCATATATTTATATTTGTTATTTGAATACTATGGATAGAACTCTATTTGTAAGTTGACTTCATTTCCATAATATAGATTGTGTATGTGTTACAATTACTTGTTTGTATCACACTTTACTTGTTTTATATATTGATTAAGTGTCTTTAATTGATATATATATATATTGTGATACAAGCAATCTAGAGGGACAAACTTTTGTTTGTTTCTAATAGAGTTGAAAAAGGTGCCTAACCTATTCACCCCCCCTCTAGGTTAGCCTTGAGCATTTAATCGTGTTTGTATTTTCAACCTACAAGCTCTCTTGATCCCTTGGACTAGATTAAATCCTCTAGAAGGATCGACTTAACTAGGAGAGTTATAAGCACTCCTGATTCCTTAGACCGGATTAATCCCTCCAGGAATTCCTGATTCCCTGGTCCAGATTAATCCCTCTAGAAGGATCACCTTAACAAAAAGAGCTACAAGCTCTCCCAATGCCTTGGACTGGATTTATACCTTAAGAAAGGATCACTTTAACTAGGAGAGCTACAAGCTCTTCTGATGTCTTGGACCGAATTAATCCCTCCAGAAGGATTGCATTTACCAAGAGAGCTGTAAACACTCTTGATGCCCTAGACCGGATTAATCCCTCTAGGAGGATCGCCGTAACCTGGAGAGCTATAAGCACTTAAGTTGCCCTGGACAAAATTAATCCCTCAAGAAGGATCGACTTAACTAGGAGAGCTATAAGCTCTCTTCATGCCCTGGACCGGATTAATCCTTCTAGGAAGACGACCTTAAATATGAGTGTTATAAGAACTCATGATGCTCTGGACCAGATTGATCCCTCTGGGAGGATCTCTTTAACCGGAAGAGCTACAAGCATTCTAGATACCCCGAACCTGATTAATCCCTCTTGGAGGATTGCCTTGTTGAGGAGAGCTACATAGCATTTCTATTGCCCTGGACAGGACTAATTCGACCAGGAGGTTTGCCTTGACTAGGAGAGCTACACAACACTTCTAATGCCCTGGACCGAATTAATTCGTCGAGGAGAATCGCCTTGATAAGGAAAGCTACAAGCACTCATGTTGGCTTAGATTAATCCCTCAAAGAGGATCGACTTGACCAGGAGAGCTAAGGCATTTCTAATGCCCTGGGCTGGATTAATCCCTTCAGAAGGATCACCTTATACAGGAGAGATACTTAGCACGCTTGATGCCCTGGATAGGATTAATCTCTTCAAGAGCTTCGCCTTGACCAGGAGAGCTACACAACACTTTTGATGCCTAGACTGGATTAACCCGTCCAAAAGGATCGCTTTGACCAAGAGAGCTGTAAGCATTTCTAATGCCTTGGACTAGATTATTCCCTCTAAGAGGATCACCTTGGCTATGAGAGCTACATAACACTCCTGATGCCCTAGACTGGATTAATCTCTTTAGAAGTATAGTCTTGCTAGGAGAGTTACACAACGCTCCTGATGCCCTGGACTGGATTAATCCCTTCAGGAGGATCACATTGACCAAGAGAGCTACTTAAAAATCCTGATGCCTTGAACCGAATTAATCCCTCAATGAGGATCACCATGGTATTTTGACAATGGTCTCCTCGAGACAAGGGGTTGGTCTGGAAAGCTCCCTCACTACCCTTGATGCCTTGGACGACCACCACCCCTCCCACCACAAGGAAGGGTTTTGTTCATTAGGTATAGTTTTCTGCCAGATCTCGAGACCATGGATTGGTTGGGGAAGCATCCTTACTGCCCCTGATGCCTTGGTCGGGCTACCACCTTTAAGAAGGGTCTAAGCATAAGTGCATAGTTGCCAGCCAGACCACAAGACCAGGACAGCTAAATGGCCATCCTACTGCCTTGGCCAGGCCACCCCTCACCAAGAAGGATCTGGATTACATAGTTGCTTGCCCGGATCATTTCCCCAGTTTGCCTTAGTACTCGGATTCCTACAACAGGAATGTAAGGTACCTGATTTCACCAGTTTGCCTAAGTACCAGTAACATGAGTGTCAAGTAGCTAGATTGCCAACATGATTTTGCCTAAGTACCGTGATTTCTTAACAAGGAACGCCATGTATCCAGATTGGCCACATGAGCCTCATCTCATATGACCGAGCAGTATGGTTTTTCATATCTTACCTCTAGTACTTATCAGGTTTTATTTTGACTAGAGTGTTGGAAATTACACCCAAGGGAATATCCCTATCAGTGGTTCACTACCGCTCCTTTGTTTTGTAGGAAAGCTAAGTACCTTGATTCGCTTAAGCCAAGTGCACTAGGAATGGTCTTTGTTTCAAGTAATGGCTCACCTGTAAGAAGCAATATAAAAAATCTTTGAGCGTTACATATCTTGACTCCAACCCAATCTATGTACCGGTGTTCAAGTCAGGGGGGACTTCTGTTAACACCCTTTTTAGGCAAGGGTCCAAAGAATAATTTTCCATCTTCCTAGTACCTGGTAGGGCCTACTAGGTAGAAAACACTTCCTAACACCGGGTCGACATGACGGGCTACCATCTACCTCTAGGTACCAGGATTTACATGACCAAGGTACCTTGTAACTATCTTGGAAGTAGGTAGAGGGTATCCACCTCTATCGAATGTCCTACTCATACCCGGACTCATCTACATTACCACACTATCTCGTTGATGTACATTTCTAACCATCCCAACATGAAAGAAGAAGCTTGCAAAGCTCTAATGTATTAGTAAAGCTCCAACACTGTCGAATCAAGCTCCATACAACAAGATTGGAACTTTAAGGTACCTCACCCTCAAATTGGTACCTAGGAATACCTCACCATCGAGACCATCAAGCACCCTATCAAGTAACCTCTATGAGGTATCTCGCTAAATGATAAGCAGAATCAAAGTTAGTCTCCAGGATGTATCCAACTTCCACTTACCACCAGTTATCATGCAAAACCGGTACCACGATACCTCTTACCCGATATCTCCTGCCCGATACCAGTCTGCTACCCGAGTACCTCGATTCCAAAGTATGACCTATCCGGGGTACGTATCTTACCTGCCCAGTAAGAAGAATGGTATCATAAAGGCACCAGCCTACCAAAACAATGCCGATAAAAATAAACAGGTATATCAGTGTACCTCGCCTGAATGAATGAAGCTAGTTTTATCTCTAACAAGGTAAAAAAAGGGAAAGTTGACTCCATTAATGAAAGATAGTCAACCCGATTAAATGATATAATTAATGCCATTAATGGTAGATCAATCAACTCCATAATGGCCATTCACAACGCCATTAATGAATCAACTCAATCATGATTTGCTAATTAATAGAGTGGGCAAAAAGAAAGAGTCCAAGATGAAACAAACACATCTTCAGGGTCAACTGTAAAAAATAAGAAGTCCCGCCCTACAAGGAAGGAAGAATAATACAGGAATCCTTGACTTGCATGCCAAGGTAACAACCCTAATTACAACATGTATAAATACGCCTGATTTGATGCCGAAAAAAAAGAGTTCTCACGTCTAATCCAGAGGTTAGCAAGCCCAAGAAAAACCTACATTCTTCGTCTATATTCTCCTTAGATCATTATTATTTATGTACCTTTACTGGGAATGTACCGCTATCACTTAACACTCGATTACTATTGTAAGCTCTCCGGAGCACCATGATTAAACTATTTTGCCATTGTTGTAAGCTCTAAGGAGCACCGGTAAAATATATATATATATATATATATATATTGTTGACGTCGATTTCTAGATGTATGATAGAAAGTCAAGAATATTGGATTTTGGCTGTGATTTCAAAGAGAAAGAGAAAGAGAAAGAGAAAGAGAAAGAGAAAGAGAAGGAGAAAGTAATCGGACGTAAGTTTTACGTGGTAAAACTCCGATGACCGGAGAAACGTCCACGTGTGGCTGAATAATCAACCAAGCCAAAATCCACTATTGAAAATATTTAAAACTCTCGATCTCTCTTTTTCTCTCTGTATTTTTCTATATGTTTTCTATATTTATTTGTGACGAGATTATAGGTCTATTTATATGTTCATAGAACCCTAATCCTCTTTGTACAAGTAACAAAATATCTTTGTATTTAATTATGATTAGTTACTTGTTCGAAGTAGTCAGTCCTCTTTCCTATTTCGGAGACTTGTATAGAGATCGAATAGGACTTTAGTGATATAGTCTAGTTAGGACTGATTTCCTTATAAAGGCGTAGTTTTTTTGAAGAAAAAAAATTGTTGCCTGATTAGGAACCCTTTCTATTTGATATTCTATTCTTCTTGGAATTCTTTTTTGATATGGATATCTATGCATTTTAACGACTCTTGATTCATGTTCGAGTTATGCGTTGGGTTTCTTTTATTCGGTTTTCTTCGTGTTTGTCCCGAGTAGAACATGATATTAGCTTGTCTCGAATTACGTCATCTGATCCCGAGTAGAACATGATATTAGTTGGTCCTGAATGACATCATTTGATCTTGAGTAGAACATGTCATCAGCTACCCCGAACATCGTTAACTGGCCCTGAGTAGTATATGATGTCAGTTGACCCCGAGTAGATTTTGTTTAATAATTCTTTACTCGGGTTTCTCTTCTTTAGTGATGTCTTGCAGGATATTTTCTGAATGTCTATTCAGATGTCAACCTGGCAATATTATCCTTTTTGTCAATAACGTGTACGTCTGAAAATTTACATACAACAATACCCCCTTTAAATATTTTTGCCGAACAAGGTTTCATTCCGGGGAAAAGTATTTTAATCAACTCTTCAATTTCTTCTTTTCTTTGATGCTAGGGTAAATGTCTTGTCATAATGGCGTGTCTTAATGGTGACCATGTAAATTCAATTTGCCTCCTCACGTGAGATCTCAATGATTGCAACGTTTTAGAGTTCTGAAGGCCTTGGCCAGTTCTTCTCTTAACACGTGTCCTCTACCGCTTCATTTCTCGATACAATTTATGAGAAACAACCTACGCTTCTTCTAGTGCGCCGCCTACGTCATCAGATCTGTCTTTGATTTTTCCCGCCATGAGATGTTAGGGTTTCGTGCTATTACCCCTTTAAATTCTCCATTGAAAGAAGTTGCGTTGGTTTATTCTCACACTCAAACAAAAAATTTCCAGCCCAGATTTCTTTACATAGAAAATCCCTATTCTCCATTGAAGATTTTGCATAAGGTTTCTTCATTCAAGGTTAGTTTTAATGAATCCGACTTGCCGTCATCGACTTTTTACTATAGTTCTCGAAATGTTTAGTCATGGGATTTTCAACTAGTATCTTGCGCTCGAAGATTATTGGGGGAAATCCTCCTGGATGAACCTCATTTTTTAGAAGTCGACATTTCTGGGCTTTACCTTGACGTCCATTTAAGTTCTGTATCAAGTTCTGATTCTGATTCATCTAGTTCTGAATCTGTCGTTTCTAATAATAGGGTACCACTTCGATCAAGGATGGGAAAGCATCAAAGTAAAGGTAAATTCCATAAGCACAACTCGGGCAGCATTCGGATCAGGGAGCAGATTAATAATGAGAAGGATGTCGAAGGGGAGTTCAGAGAATATCTTCTCTCTTTTTCTGTTGATCGCCCGAGTGGGTTTGACGCCGAACCGAATGTTATCGGTGTAGATGAGATCGGGAAATATCGTGCCCGATTCGACTTGGATAACTCAGTCACTCTAGTTTTTACTGGTGATAGAGCTGTGTGGAACCCTCCCCCGGGCTTGGTGGCAATCTATGGGTCCATGTTTTGTTACGGTGTTACTATTCATCTTCAGCCGTTCATTGCTTGGTTTTTGGCTGAAGCAGGGATCGCTCCAGCTCAATTGGCCTCGAATAGCTACAAGATCTTGATGTGCATGTGGCACATGTGGAGCCGAATGAACCTGTTGCCACCTTCCCCTAGTGAAATCAAGCACTTCTACATGCTAAGGCAGTCTGGTAAGACAAGGACTTATTTCCTCATGTCTAACTTGCCAGATTGCTGGGACCTTGAGGGGAAAAAGGTGAATCGGTGAGTTGAAACCTCCGATGATGCTAAAAAGAGGGGCTTTATATGGGGATTTCTTTCGTCCAATAAGTACTGGAAGAACAGTTGGTTTTTTGCCGGAGAAAACCTAGGTCTTGAAGTCACTCTTTCGGCTAGGGAAATTCGGACAGTGCTAAAAGTTCCCTATTTTTTCTGTTCCCCTGAGGTATGGAACAAGAAAAAACTTGAATTTAGCTATACTGAGCTAACCAGACTTGCTTGGGCAGCAGTTCTCACTCTAGAGAAAAGAAGCAGGACTTATCTTTTCAATGAGAAAAAGATGATAGTACTCGGCTTCTTTAGCCAGATTACAGGCTACCGTAGGCGATGAAAGTGATCTTTGTACCTAATTTTTTTTTTTGCTTTTTATATTCTGACGCGATTCCCCTTTTTCTTTTAAGTGTATGACTCGGACATCGTCTGCGACATTCAAGCTCATCAGGTGAAATCAATCCTCCAAGCGAGCGAAAAAGAAGCTTCTCGTCAGAGCAAAGAGGGCATTGCCCCACCTGAGTCAGACGAGGACCCTGGTAAGGTTGACGAGCATATTCCTGAAAGTGTCCCCGAGGAAGTCATCCGGCCGACTGTAAAGGAGTCTAGTGGTCTGAATGGCCATACTTAGGAGTTGCCTAAAGACAAAGGGAGGCAGAGTAATGGTCTTTGTGAACGGCCGGGTGAATCGACCTCCCCGGTTGTGGTCCTTACCGAGTCGACGGACATTAGTGATGAAGGTAAAACCTTTGAGGGACAAGTAAATACAGATCCTGACTTTTTTAAATCCATCCGAGATGAAGTTTAGGAAGATCCCTTAGCTGATCTCAGCTTTCATCGCTCTCGGACCGAGAAAAGAAATACGGTCGATTCTCCCACTCATCCTCATAAGGTTCCTCCGGTGGTTTCATTCATAGACTCCAGTGATGAAGACACCAGGGCTGAGATTCCTCCGAGCATTGATATTGAAACATCGACGGGTGCAGAGACTTTTGACCAGAACATGGGTTCTTTCCCCCCCACCTCCCCGAGGATGAAGATCTAAGGGCTGAATCTTCATGACAAGTAGTCTTCAGAATATTTTTAACGGCGCATCTTATGTAAGTTTTATTCCCAATTCTCAATTGTTTGGCTTGCTTGCTATATTTTTAATTAATCTCCTTTGTAGATGGTGGCCGAGTTTGCTGAGCTGGTTCAGACGCAATAGCATCAAGCCGATCGAATAAGGCGTCTTGAGGCTCAACAGAAAGAAAGTAAGGATAGCCGTGCTAGGATCGAATCGGCTTGTCAAAAAGAAGTTGGGTTAGCCTTAATGTTTACTGACCACTGTTTGGCGAAGCAAGTGGCGGCTGAGGAAAGAGCTTCTTCGGTATTAGAGAAGGCTATGTCACTATAAAACTTGTTGTCTTCTGTCCAGGAATCAATGCTTAAAGCCAAACAGGAGGCGGAGCAGTCCAAGTTGGTGTATGAAAAAAAGATTGAAGACTTGGAGCTCCAAGCTTTGACAGTTGAGTCCCTATCCAAAGAGGCCAGGCTGGAACTCGAAGTCCAAGGGGTCAACCATTTCAAAAGATCCCCTACTTATGATGCCCTTCTCCTCCGGGAATTTCAGTGAGACCTAGTTTCAGCTGGTGAATTTTTTAAGGTCAAGAATCGGGTACCTAAAAAAGCCCGAACCAACTAGAGTTATCGATCAAGAATCATGTAGATCGGTCCCTGGAATGTCTTAAGACTCAGATGAAGGAATGGAGAGCTTATTGCCATAGTCGAGGCAAGGAGCCCCATCCCATGCATTTGGAGGTTACATTAGAGCACTCCCTCTCGACCTTTTATACTAGTCAGGAGTCGGGTGTAGAAGGTTCGGTGCCTAATGTCGGACCGATCTCGGGAGAAGATTACAGCAAATGGATGGATGATTCGGTTGATACGATTGCTTGGCCTTCCAATGAAAGTCTCCTCCGCGAATACAAAATAGTGGCCGACTTGAGCATCGGCAAGAGTTTTAAATCCTCTTAACCTTGCTATATTTTATAGAAATTTCATTGTGAAGATTCTTTGCAAAGATTATCATTGAAATTCTGAGTTAATAGTAATTCTAAAAACCGAGTGGTTTGATCCGATTTATTGCTCAAGAAATTTAACCGGGTATCTCTTTCTTTGGGGATCGCTTTTAACACCGAATATCTTTCTGAACTGACTCCCGTAATCTTTTGTGCCAAGTGTCTTATTAAACTGGCTAATACAATCTTTTAAGCCAAGTATCTTATTAAACTAGATGTTATAATCTTTATACCAAGTATCTTATTAAGCTGGCTGTTAACCGAGTCATCTTGAAGCAAACGAACAGATTTACGTGTTTTATACTCGGGTTATTACCTGAACATTACATCAAGGCTCACCATGATCATATGTTCGAGTCCTTACAGATACTGAGGACGTCTCCCCAGTTTTTCTGTGCAAAGGTTTACAGAATCATTAAGCTTTTCGAACCGCTTAACACAGCTACACAGTTCACCAGAATTTTTTCCGATAGTGTCCCGAGCCTTTCTCTAGAATCTGGTGCATCGGGTTTGCCTTTTTGCTAAGGTCAATTGACCTTGCTCGGCTGGCATGCTCCTTCGAGCTTCTCCGCCCATTCGGGAATCAATGGTCCCGAGTATTCTATTTGCATGTTCTTATTATCATGCTCGTCTTTCATATGTTCTTATTATTATATGCTTTATTTTTAAGAAATCTTGAGTTTGATTTTTATTTATAACTGCAAAACCAACAAAGAATTAAATTCCAAAGCTAATACTTGATCTAACTAAAATTTTCCTAACAAAAAAGGAAACAAAAAAATAATTTAAGGATATAAAATTTTCAGATATTGGACATTGCATGGTCGGGGTAAAACCCCTCAATTAGGTTGTGCAATCCAATATGCTCAATTGCCAGCTATTCCTTCGATTTTGTACGGGCATTCTCACTTATCAGCTAGGGAACCTGCAACTTTATTTTTTGTATTCAATGACACCATCCTGAGTACTAGGTCTCCTAGTTGGAATTTCCTGACCCGAACATGAGAGTTGTAGTGGCGAGTTACTCTTTGTTGATATGTCATATTTCGCATTTGGGACTTCTCCCTTTTCTCTTCTAGCTCATCTAGACTTTGTAACAGCATATCAACATTCTGATCTTCATTAAATAGCCTGACCTGGGGTGATGCATATGACGTTCTATAGGGATAACAACTTCTGTTCCAAAAGCTAAAATGAATGGAGTCTCTCCTGTTGAAGTTCTTCTTGTCGTCCGATATGCCCATAATACTTCGGGAAGCATTTCAACCCAACTTCCTTTATTGGCATCCAGCTTTGCTTTGAGTGTATGTTTGATACTTTTGTTTATTGCTTCGGCTTGCCCGTTTGTTTGAGGATGGACAGGTGTGGCACAGTAATTGGCAATTTGGTACTTCTTGCATAGCTGTCTGAATTTCAGGTTATCGAACAGGGCGGCGTTATCAGTGATGATAGTGTTTGAGACTCCAAACCTGTAGAGTATATTCTTTTTCATGAAATTTGTGGTATTTGCTTTTGTTATATGCACTAATGCTTCAGCTTCTGCCCACTTCGTGAAATAGTTAGCGGCTACTATAGCATACTTCGCTCCACCCCTGTCCCAGCTGGCATTGGGCCAATTAAATCCAAACCCCACATGGCAAATAGCCATGGGATGTGAGGTTTCTGAGTTGTTCAGGGGGTTATCGGATATCATTAGCAATCCTTTGGCAAGTATTGCAACTCTCCAAACATCACTGTGCATCTGAGAATAAAGTAGGCCAAAAATAACCTCGTCTGAGTACCTTATTTGCTAAAGTATGGTTTCCACAAACTCCCCTGTGGATTTCCTGTAATATCTGACTTGCATCTTCCTCTAACACACATCTTTGAAGTGTTCGGGAAAAACCCCTTCTGTATAGTTCTCCTCCGACCAATGTGTACCTTACTGATCAATATTTGATATGTTTTGCTTGTAGGGGATCTTTCAGGAGCTCGCCTTCTTCCATAAACCTTTTCAGTTGGGTCATCCAACCGTCTAACGGTGTTCAGATTTCTAAAATTTCAAAGTTTTCTAGCTCAGCTGTGCTCGGTTTGAGAAGCTATGCAACCGGAATAGATTTTGGCCTGATTGTGGTTGTTGCTGATGCTAGTTTGGACAAAACGTCTGCCTTTTCATTCTCCTCCCTTGGGATCTGGGCAATCCTATATTCTTTGAATTTCTGGAGAAGCTGTTTTGCAATGTCACGATAGGCTATCATGCCTTCATCCCTGGCTTAGTATTCGACCAGGACTTGGTTGACAACTACCTGTGAATCGTTAAATATCTCGACTTCATCTGCCCCGAGAGCTATGCAGACTCTGAGTCCATCTAGTAGCGCCTCGTACTCAGCTTTATTATTGGTTGCTTTGAAGTCAAACCTCATCGCACATTCGACATCATCTCCTTCTAGAGTACATACTCCGATCCCTTCCCCGTTGCCGTGAGTGTTTGATGAGTCATCAACATATAATTTCCATGGGAAATGTTTATCCAACATCTTTTTTGCTTCCAGGTTTGGTTCTGTGAACTCTGCTATAAAATCTGTCATTGTTTTTCCTTTGAGAGAGGTCTTGGGGACGTAGTGGATATTGAATTCACTTAGCTCGATTGTCCATTTGGTTAGTCTTCCTGAAATCTCTGGCTTTTGTAAAATTTGCTTCAATGGGCAGTCGCTAAGAACCTGGATTGTATGAGCCTAAAAGTATGGCCTTAGCTTTCTTACCTGCTGAAACCAATGATAGGGCCATTTTTTCTGCCTGTGAATACCTGGTCTCGACTGATAAAAGTGTCTTCCTGGTATAATACACTGCTTTTTGTACCCCATCTTCTGTTCTGACTAGGACTGAGCTTGCTGCTAGTTCTTTAATTGATAAGTATAAATGGAGTATCTCTACCATTTGTGGTTTCGAAAGGATAGAAGCTTGCCCTAGGTACTCTTTGATTTTTAAGAATGCCTACTCACACTCTTTGTTCAATTCGAGTTCTTTTCGTTTTTTAATTGCTGTGAAAAAGGGTGCGCATCTGTCTGTGGCCTTTGAGATGAATCTACCCAATGAAGCTAAACATCATGTTAAGCAATGTACTTCTTTTAGTGTCCTAGGTAAGGTCATTCTCTGCAGGGCTTGTATTTTTTAATGATTGACTTTGATTCCCCTTTGATGAACTTGGAAACCCAGGAACCTTCCTTAAGGAACTCTGAATAAACACTTGTTCGGATTCAGCTTCATTTGGTATTTCCTCAAAACATCAAATGTCTCTCGCAGGTCTGAGGTATGTTTGTCTGCCGAGATGCTCTTGGTCAGCATGTCATCAATGTATACTTCCATGTTTCTTACTGTTTGTCATGCGAAGATTCTGTTGACCAGCCTTTGATATGTTTCCCCTGTATTTTTTAATCTGAAGGGCATTACTATATAACAGTACAAACTCTGATCGATTGTGAACGCTGTATTTTCTTCGTCAGCCTCTTTCATCCAGATTTGGTTATATCCCGAGTAGGCGTCCATGAAACTGACCAATTCGTGTTCTGATGTAGCATCCACCAGTTGGTCTATCCTTGGAAGTGGAAAACTGTCTTTTGGGCATGCTTTGTTCAAATCTATGAAATCTACGCACATTCTCTGTTATCCATTTTTCTTTTGGACGAGGACTACATTAGCTACCCATTTAGGGTAGTTGATCTCTCTAATCGATACTATATCGAGTAGCTTCTCCACTTCCTGTTTGATTGCCTGACTTCTCTAGAGATTGAATGACCTTCTCTTTTGTATTACTAGTTTTACATTCGGGTCTACTTAGAGATGGTGAGATATTATTCGGGCATTTATCCCGACCATGTCTTTATGACTCCAGACGAACACATCCTTGTATTCTTTGAGCAGATCAGTGAGGCTTTGTTTAACTTTTCCTTTCAAATTAGACCCAATCTTGATCTTCTTATCTGGTTCATCTTCTTTTAAGATAATTTCTTTGACCAGTTCATTTTTGGATTCCTTCGACTCTTCCCTTGGATCAAATTCAAATGACAGTGACTCTTTGTTCTGACTCAGCGTTGTTATAGTGCACACTTGTTCACCATCATTTTTGTCTTTGTATACTGACAGGTTAGCTTTTTGGCCTATCTCTTAGGACCCCTTGACTATACCGGCCCTTTGTTCGGTCTGGAATTTGATCATCAATGCATAAGTGGTTGTTACGGTCTTAGTTTTATTCAATAATGGTTGACCAAATAATGCATTATACAGTCAATTGTCTAAGTCTACTACCATGAAATCGAGCAATACTATTCTCTGACAAGGTGTCGCTCTAATTTTTAGGGGTAACTTTGTCGTCCCAAGATACCTGACCTCAATTCCTCTGAATCCTCTAAGTGGGGTATGGAAAGGCTGTAAAACATTTCGATCCAACCTGAGTTGATCGTAGACAGCTACATTGAGAATGTCTACCGAACTTCCATTATCTATCAGGATTCTCCTGACTTCCCGGTGACCAATTCGGGCACTTATGACCAGGGTGTCATTTGGCAGAACATCGACCCCATTTGAGTCAGCTTCTGTGAATATTATTGAGTCCCATCCTTTCTTTACCTTTTTCGGGTCTGGTTCCACCGAGTTCACGTCAAAGTTCAATCTTACCCCCACCGCTTCTATCATTTCTTGTGTTCGCTCTCGGTTACTTCTCCCAGTGGATGGTCCTCCAAAGATTGTTTGTATTACTTCATTGGCCTTAGGGATGGCCTTTGATTTCGACGGGAGTTGTGATCGGCTCTGGTCTCTTTCTTTGTTTTTGACCTCTCATCCCTTTTCAAGATTACATCCTGAAGGTTTCCTTCCCGAATGAGGGTTTCTTTATAATCTCTGAGCTAGTAACACTTGGAAGTCACATGACCAGTTTCCTTGTGGAATATGCAGTATTTGGTTGTATCTCGTCAAGCAAACTGAGACTGTCTGTGTGGCTCTTTTACCAGATTTTTTTCTTCCAGTATGGCCATGATTTCCTCTTGCTTTTTCCGAAGAGGGGTGTAGTTGACGTATCTACCTTGGAATCTCTCCGCGGTCTGTTCGGCATTACGTATGTTCCCTCCGCCCTTGCTTTTTTCTTTACTGTTTCCTTTCTGTTTTCCTTTTTGGTTCTGTACCTTTGACTCAGAGTTCTTTTAGGGTTTTCCTCCATGCATGTAGCATCCTCCCGTGGCTAAGTCTTCTTCTTCGGCTAGTGCATATCCTCCCGCCAAGTCCATCATATCTGAATATCTGGTTAGACAGGCTCTTCTTAGGTCAAAAGATAGTTGTCCATTCTATAGATTATTGATGAATGCAGCAATTATTGCTTCGTCATTTACACTATCGATTTCTGATACCACTTGGCCAAATCTTCCCAGGTATTTCTTCAACGACTCATATTTTCCTTATTTTATCTGAGAAAGTTAAGTCACTGTTTTTTTCTCGTGAACGTTTCCCAGAAATTGTCTTGAGAAACTCCTGCTTAGTTCATTGAAGCTTCCGATACTTGCCGGGGGCAATCTCCTGAACCATCTTGAGCCCGTGTCTCCTAGAGTTTGTGGAAAGTTAAGGTATAGTAAGGGACCGTTGTGGGCATACTAAGCCATAGCACTTTTATACCGACTGACATGTTCTTAAGGATCCGTATCCTTCTTGAACTGCTCAACGTGCGGTATCCTGAATCTTTCTGGGAATGAAGTCCGCAGGATGTCCCTAGAGAATGGACTGTCAGAATCTTCCTCAAATAAGTCGTTGTACCCATAACGTCTGACTAGTGCATCCATTTGACGCCTATTGTTTTCAACTTCTCGAGTTAGGCTCTAAATTACATCTCTATCTCCCACCGGATCTCTATGATGGTTAAACCGTCGAGTGACAGTCATTCCTCTCTCTGGCTCTTTGCTTTGCTGCCGAGTCTCACGAGTTGATTCTTACAGGCGTATGGTTCCATGATGGAAATTGCGATGGTGTCGATCACTATCTTGTGATGACGACGGATCCCTTTATCGGTCATGCTTGCGGTGCCTTGCACTGGCTATCTTATCATGGTTCTGCATCTATCGTGGTTATTCCACTACGGGTGTTTCACGTCCAGCTTAATTAATTAGAACAGAGTTCCTTCCGGCTTCTGGTGCATTTAGTTCTAGCCTCACTATAACCGAACGAAGCCTTGTAGGTGGGAGGTTAAGAGGTTATGCTTTTTCTATAACTAGTAGATCAACTCCTTCATTTGTTGCATCTGCCACCAGCTGTTGCAGCACCTCACGGAAGTGTCGTGTGAGGTCTTCGCTGGTCGGAGGGATTTATTGAATCCTTGCCAGGGATGTTGGTTGGTTCTCAGTGGTTGCGGCGAGATCTCGTGAACTACTGCCAATATGGACATTATCTGAAGAATTTTAGACATCTATAGGACTGTTTCTGCTTCCCACCATTACTTTTAATTAAATCGGAGGTTCGCCCCTCCTTCTAGTGCCAATTGTTGACGTCTGTTTCTTGATGTATTAGAAAAATTCAACAAGATTGGATTTTAGCAGTGATTTTAAAGAGAAAGAAAAGGAGAAAGTAATCGGACGCAAGTTTTAAGTGGTAAAATTTCGATGACCGGAGAAACGTCCACGGGTGGCTGAATAATCAACCGAGCCAAAATCCACTATTGAAAAGATTTACAACTCTCGATCTCTCTTTTTCTTTCTGCATTTTTCTAAACATTTTCTATATGTTTTTTGTGACGAGATTATGGATCTATTTATATGTTCATAGAACCCTAATCCTCTTTGTTTAAGTAATAAAAGATCTTTGTTTGTAGTTATGATTAGTTATTTGTTCGAAGTAGTCTGTCCTCTTTCCTATTTCGGAGACTTGTATAGAGATCGAATAGGACTTTAGTGATATAGTCCAGTTATGACTTATTTCCTTATATAGGCGCAATCTTTTTGAAGAAATAAAATTGTTGCCTGATTAGGAACCCTTTCTGTTTGATATTCTATTCTTCTTGGAATTCCTCTTTGATATGGATATATACGCATTTTAACGACTCTTGATTATTGTGCGAGTTATGCACTGGTTTCTTTTATTCGGTTTTCTTCGTGTTGTTCCCGAGTAGAACATGATATTAGTTGGTCCCGAATGATGTCATCTGATCCTGAGTAGAACATGTCATCAGCTAACCCTGAGTATCGTTAACTGGCCCCGAGTAGTATATCACATCAGTTGACCTCGAGTAGGTTTTGTTCAATACTTTTTTACTCGGGTTTCTCTTCTTTGGTGATGTCTTGCAAAATATTTTCTAAATGCCTATTCGGATGTCCACCTGGCAATTTTATCCTTTTTTGTCAATAACGTGTACGTCTGAAAATTTACATACAACAAGTATATATATATACATATATATATATATATATATAAGGAAGTGTCTTTATCCTTCCTCTGGATACTGCCTCAAGGTTTTTCAGGATATGATCATTTGTGATGCTTTTCCCCATTGGTTAGTCCACCTCCCTCCACAAAAAAACTGATCCTTCTCTCATCTTTCTCATTTTGTTATGCATGTACATATTTATGTGAGCCAGAATTCTACCTCGTTGGACCTAGCATCCTTATCCACCTATCTGTTTGCCAAGTTGCATGTCAAGAAGGGGAGAAACCACCCAGACCCGTTTGAAGGAAATCAAGGAGCTCTTCTAAACCCTCTCTATGGAAACAGACAACGATCTGACACCGGAGATATATGAGCCCCCTTCCTTGCTCACTATTCAGGCCGGGGATATAAAGGATGAAATCGGGGTCTAGGGCCAAGCTCTAGGTACTAAGATAGATTTCGACCCCGATCGAAAGTACTTAGAGGTAAAGAATCACTACTAGGTTATCCAATCGTTCTTGAACACATCAAAATCATCGATGAGCACCAATCCTACCTCCTTGTTTGACAATTGGACCGAGGACACCAAAAGAGGAGACCAGATACCAGGACCGAGGATCAGGACCAGGACAAAGGTCAGGACCATGATCGGGGACCAAGATCAGCCCTTTTGCACCAACAGGGGAACCTCAAGCCCTCCATATCCTCTCCTACGCATAAAGCCCGACAACCGGGATGATTTGTCTCCTACCTACCGCACCATCCATCATATTCAAACAAGATCACCAAGGTACGAGGTACCTACCCCTCGCCACCTACCGGGTAGCGGGTTAAAGGTGTTAATCGATGTTCCTCACCTTGAGAAAAATTTTGGTTAACAACTTATAAAGTATTGTATTTCATTTTCTTCTTTCCATGTGGGATTATGTCTTATAATGTTTGAATCAAACATCTCTAACTTAAATTGTAAATACACATAATTTTCATGTACGGCATGATTTCTTGCTTCAGGTATCAAAATTGATGATACACATTATTTCCACTTATAATATGATATCTTGTTTCTTGTAATGAAATTGCTGATACATATTATTTCCACCTAGGATATGATACTTTACTTCTTGTATTGGAAGGGTGATTGTATCACTGCATTTACAAGTATTAATATCAGCAATGCTTAGTTATGAATTAACTATAAATTATAATTATGCAATGTGATTCCTTACAATAGAAAAATGATTGTATCACTCCAATTGAATATATATATATATATATATATATATATATATATATCATTATTATAATGACCCCAGAGTCTAACTAAGAATTAATTGTAAGTTATAATTAGTTAATGAAAATTCTTTCTTTGTATTTATAAATTCTTTATTATTTGTTGACTATTGTGTTTTTAATATCTATATAACATATTGTATGAGATTAACTTGCATGTTGCGTTTTTGTTTTTCTTAAGTTATCGCTAAATTTTTTTATTCTATATAGTATATTAATATAATATTTTTCTACTAAAAAATAATGTTTATTTATTCAAAAATTTCCTTTAAAAGATAATTTATTTGATTTTTTTTTTGCTTTATTACATATATGAAATTGTCTATACACAATATTTCCATTTATGGTATGATATCTTACTTTTTGTACTTGGGCGGTGAATGAAATTGAAATTGTTATTATTTTTAATAAAGGATAAGGATGAAAGAATCAAGAAGACAATCTGGTTTAGGGTTCTAATAATTTGACGGTTTTTATTTTTAATTTTATTTTTATTTTTATTTTTATTTTTATTAGAGAAAGTTGGTTTTTTTAGTAACAATATTAAATCCTTTTTTTAAGCAATTTAAATCCTTAAAAAACAAATTTAAATCCTTATTACCTGTTATCTTTCTTATCTCTTACTATTCTTGATTATTTGATAAAAAAGGGAATTGGAAAAGGTTTCAAGTTTTTACCGTAATAAAATTTATTAATTAAAATTTTTATTAACATCCATTGGATTTGTTTTTATTCAATCTAATGACAATTATTAAGTCCAATAACGTTATTGAACCAATAAAGTAGTATGACCCACACAATTGATAAAATAGGCCGACCCGGTAGATATCTCTCTCCCATTTATACTACAAGGTCATGAGTTTATGTCTATTCCGATACTTGGTTGAAAAAATAGCAAACAAAAGTATTATCAAACCTTGAAAGTGCACAAATCGCAAACAATAGTACAATAGGCAAGCAAGGGTCGTTCCCATGAGGAATTAATTACTTACGGAAGTTAATATTTTAAAGACACTATATTAAGACACTCTACGAATCTAAGACAACTTTAATTAAACACTACTCACACACGCTGCTTGGGATGATTATTTAAACTAAGAATTAAAATTAAACTAAAACTAAGAATGTAGTAGAATTTATTTTTTAGAAAAATCATTAAGGAGAAGCTAGCTAGAACCTCCTATCCACCTCTAAACATTCATCCAATCCGTAAACAATAATGAAGTTAGTATACAATCATGACAAGGTGTTGGCATCCCACTCAAGTCGTATAGATTCTCTCTTAGTTAGTATGTAAGTTGCATGACATCTACATAAATACGTGCATTCCAAATTATAACGTAGCATGGACAGAGATTAAATAATCGGAACCCATTAAGAACAAAGAGAATATGAATATCACACAAACCCTAGAATACGGTATTTATTCCAAGTAATTCATGAATCAATTTTCCTTAATCGAGTCTTATTCCAATTAATTATTGCGTGCAAAATATGTCCGTAAGGCATTCGAACTGTATCCTAAAACATTGATCATAAAACCAAGCTCCTAAGGTGATCAATCAAAGAAACACAATAATAGAAAATTAATTATTTTGGAGAAATTGAAATCATCATGTAAGAAAAATAATAATTTATTAAATAATTTTTCTATGGAATTAGAATCATGTCTAGGGCTTCAAGTTAGCCCTAACAATAAAGAGTTTTGCTACACATCATAACTATGAAAACAAAAAAAAAAAAAAAAAAAAGAAAGGTAGAAGAAGAGAGAAAATAAAAACTATGAAAGATCTTCAATCTTTAATCTTCAATGATGATTCTCTCTTGTAGAAAACTCATGGTATTTATAGGTGACTTCTCCTTGTAGATTCCCTATTTATTTGTTGTAGTAAATACACCAAGTAGGAAAGTAGGATTGAACAAGGAATGAGAATCCTTTCCTAAATTTGATTTCCTTTTTAGATGACTGACTTCTAGTTTGAGCTAAGGAAGTTTCCAAAACTTTTCTTGATCTTTTTTGACAGTAATTTTTGGACTAATCTCCTGTCACACAATTAATGCAAAATGATAACCAATTGAAAGCCAAAGGGAAAAGAATATCAGTAAGACACAAAGTTCTTTATGTGGTAAAACCCCAATGTGGGAAAATGTCCACGGTTGCCAATAGCTACAATAAGAATTCACTATGTTAAGAGAATGTTACACACTAAATCTCCCATGCCCTCTTGCTAGTCAAATTGTGTTAATCCCTTTATGGGTATTTTTAGGGTATATTTATACCTGCATAAAACCCTAATTCTTAATGTACACGTTAGGAAAGTCTTTGTCATATAATAAAATTCTGACTTCTTAGATTCGTGCTCTTTTTTTTTCCAGTTTGGAGTTTATTTGTATTTCAATTGTCTTTAAATCTTTGTCCTAATATGGACTCTGATATCTATAAGGAAGTTTGTTTCCTTATCAGAGTGTACTTCCAGAAGCCTTGTTCAAATCATACTCTTTTTCAACGTATTTGAGTTGTGATTCCATAAAATCTGGGTGCTGTCCACTTGTCACATGTCTGAACACCTGTTTTCCCGACCATTCTTGTTTCCCCCTTATCAGGGATAAAACTGGACCCTGGCCCCGACCATCTTAACGGTTCGACTGGATTTACTAACCCGATCATCTACATTATCTTAGTCGAGGGACTAGTCGGGGTTTTCTCTGCCATAATTGGGTTTACTTAATCTGATCGTCTTTTAGTGGTGTGGCACCCCTGACCCTAGTCTTTTGTGATGTGTCGCATCATCTAGAATTTTCCAAAAATAACACCCACCTTAAACATACAAGACCAAGTATCTCATTCAAAATGGTACTCACTCGGCGAAGTATGTTTAACCTATTATTATTTTTTGTTGTGATGTTTATAAATGTGCATTTATTGCTTTGCGGTTGAATGCTAACACTGATCATGCTCAATTCGACTGATGCAATCGTTCAACCACTTTTTAGAATTTCAAACGGCACGTGTTTTTCATTCCAAGTGCACCTACCCCCATTCAAGCCTGGTGACGTAAACATGTTCTTATGACATCATCGGTCCCTATATATAGCTTAAGGACTTTTCATTTTTTCCTCAAGACTTCATAGTGCTTCTTTGCAAAAGCCCTAGCCTTTCGCCTTCTTCAGATTCTTGCGTTTCTTTGCTTCTAAACTTCTATGTCTCCGCCGCACTCACTTGTACTCCAGCTATGGACCCAACTCTTCGCTATAGATATTTTAAACTTCTCGTGCATGCCATCGAGGCTGGCGACAATGAGAATATTGCTAGGCTTGAATTTATTCTTTGGGGTTATTTTCCTTCGTCCCAACCCATCGCTTTAAATGTAGATTATTCTATGGTCTGTAACGGTTTTATTCCTTCTATTTCTAACCCTCTTGGTTCCACTTATGCTGATGTCTATTCAGATATGTTGAAGACATCAAGGTCGACTTCTAGGGCTTCTTCTAAAGAGACCGTCTACTTGGTGAATGACTTAAAGATAGCTTCCCAGACATTGAAGATTATGGATGTCCTGAGGGAACTGCAGGCTCGCTTGCTAAGATTTACGATGGACCATTCTTGCACCTTCGACCTCGAGATAAATGTAGTGATGAACGAAGAACTTACGAAGTTCTGGGATCAGTTCGACCTCTCTCACTTGGAGAAGCTGTCCTGTAGTGGAAATCGTGTAGTATGGAACCCACCCCTTGGTGCAGTTGCGATTTTTGGGGTCATGTTGTCTTCTAGGGTCACTTTCCCCTTACAACCTTTCATCGCCCATTTTTTGGCAGATGTCGGTATTGCCCTTGCTCAGTTTACCCCTACCTCGTACTGGGTATTGATCAGCTTGTGGCATTTGTGGAAGCTGATTAGGGTAAAGTACCCTCCGACCCTAAGGGGATACATAACTTTTATACTTTGGGTCAGTCTAATACAGGATGGACTTTCTATTTCCAGATGACATGACCGAGCAGTTGGATTCCTCACAGTTGTAGGGAAAACCTACCCCTCCAACACATAAAGACCATAAAGGTCATAAAGGTTTCATCTGGGGGTTTCCTTATTTCAACAAGTATAGGAATAATAACTTGTTCTTTACCAGTCAAGATCGGGGTGAGGTCACGGTAGTCGATCCATCCCATCGGCTTAACCGAAGCAGTATCCAGAGGCATTTTTATAGCCCCAAGCTATGGAACAAAGCTGCACCCGTTATGACCAGGGAACAAGCCGACATAGTCGTTAAGGTAGGCCAGACTCTTTGGAAGGTCAGGGACCACTGCAGCTTGTACTCGTAGAAGAAACTGATTGAACTGAGTATCTTTCCCCAAATATCCGCCCGACATAGGAGACGTAAGTCTCTATGTTCAAAATTCCTGGTGGTTGATTACATTTTTGCTCATTATTTCATGTGGTGTTTTTTTCAGTATATAAACTGGACATCGTCGCTGGCGAGCAAGCCAAAAAGACTAAGAACCTTGATCGGGTGAGCAGGAAAACAACTATTGAGCAAGTGTCTCAAGGTATTGCTCATTCTGAACATGACTTGGTGGAACATGTGTACGAGTCTGATCACGATATGCCAACAGTTCCTACTGACCAGGTTGTAGCAAGCAATCATGATGTCCTTCCCCCTCGAAGCGATTAGATAGGATCATCTAGAGATATGTCTAGTCGGGTTCAACCTTTCACAGAAGAATCTGATCTTGAAAGGTCCAATAGGGAAAAATCGAGTCGAGACAGGCCTAGTAGGGATAAGCGAAGTTGGGGGGAGCCATGTAAGGGTAAATCTTATAGAGCCAGATCCGATGACAATGTCCCTAATAACAAGGTGGCAAAGATAGTGGAGGGATCTTCTACCTCCAAGGCCATCCATAAAGGGGCGGATATCCATAGCGATATTGATCCATTACCGTCTCAGTCAAAGGTTGCAGTCATTATTTTTATTGGTGAGGAGAAGGACGAACAAGGTACCTTGACTAAGTTAATTCTTAAGGAACGTCGGTCAACGAAAAGGGGTGAATGATTGGTTTTGACATCTTCCATTGTCCTATCTGAATCAACTAAGGCCTCCCAACCAGCAATACCTCCAGCTTGTCCCCCGTCTTCTTAGATCCAACCCAATCATTCCCCCACAGGGCTCCTAGCACATCATTTGTGAAAGGCACCTATAGAGTTTTCTGTTAAACGCTAGATAGTCTTCACTGACTCAAACTCAAAGAAGCAATTTATTAACGGTGATCTGCTAGACGTCACAGATAAATAAATGCTTGGACCGGTGATGAAGTCAATGACTGGTGTTAAAGTTAAATTACTTAAGGATGCTCAAACAACTCAGTTTGGGGATATTCCCCTCTTACACCTCTTGGATTCCTTCATAAGGATGATGTTAGTGAAGATTAAGTTACCGATGAGCAAAGTTGTGAAGCTCTTGTGGTTGCCTCCCAAGCTGGTGAGAGTAGTGTGGCCTCACAGACGCCAAACACTGTTGACCCGACCCTTCCTATGACTCATCTGACTACCTCTACTTTTGGCCACGACCAATCCATCCTGTCAGCGATTCCATATGCTCCAGCTTCTAGGTCCCCTTGCCCAAGCGATTCGACCTGACCCCCTCTTCATGCTTCGCTTCTTGTAAGCCAGGGAAAAAGTATATTGGTGATGGTTACTGGAAGAGGGCCTTGGCGGCTAGTCCCTCTGAATGAGTCTGTATGATTTTTAACAATGGAATCGTTATAAGTACTCTCCGCATCGTCTTTCATTCTCATGTTTTCCAATATTTCTAACTCTTACCCATTGTTTCAAGCGGTGAAGGAGCTGACCACGGCCTTGGCTAATCAAAAGAGGCAGGCTGTTGAGATATCTCTGTTGAAGAATGCCATTACATAAAAAGATGTTGCCCTCAAGTCTTCATTTACCATCTCCTTCGGAGTTAAGTTGTATGAAAAGCAGTCGAAGGCCCATCCTGCGATTGAGCTTGCCTTGAGAAAGACCATTTCAAACATATGGGTAGAGCTTCGGCACCCAAGGCAACACTTAGGTAGCTTACCACAATAAATGCCATGCTAGGGAAGAGGGTTGCCAAAATAGAATTGTTGAATGATCAACTTGAGTCATGGGCCATCCTGGCTGAGACAACAGCGAAGGAAGCCTAGGAGTAGACTTGTCACCGATTTTAGTTCCGATTCTAGAGGAACCTAAACAGGCTCGGTTCTGGTTCAGGTTCCAGAACCGTCAGTTCCAATCTAGTTATGGCGATTCGTTTTTTTTTTGTTACAGACATTTTAGTTAAAAAAACCAGATTTGTTGGAACCGTCTGATTCGAAAAGGGAATCGGTAGAACTGCCGATTCTGTTCTGGTTCGGACCGGACAGTTCTAACAAATCAGAAATCAGAACCGAAACTGCTATAGTGTATGGTTTTAGTCCGGGTCCGGGTCCGATTTTAGCTTAGAACCTTTAAAAATGGTTCGGTTTTGATTTTTGGCAGTTCGGTTCACCGGTTCGAACCGAACCACCGACATCTTTACCTAGGAGGAGACCCGGCTTGCCCAATACACCTTTACCTCTGCCCAGCAAGTCATGCGTGAAACACATCAAGCATTAGAGAAGGCTCAGACTCATTTTGAACTCTTGGCCAAGGACTTGGAGAAAGAATAATTTATTATGGAGGTGCTTTCTAAAGAGGCTAGGTCATCCCTTGAAGTCCAGAACGTGGAATGCTATAAAAGATCCCCAGCTTTTGACGTTTTCTTGCTAAGGGAATCGAGGGGGGAATGAATACCGCTCGAGCTTTCTTTATAGGCAAGGGGAGATCCTCAAAAGAGGCATGTTGCAAAAGGGAAAGAACAATCAAAAGACACAAGGATGAGTCCCTGAAAACTACAAGGAATCAGAGGATTCGTTTAATGTCCTACTGCCGGTCTATCGGGAAGGACTCATCCTATGAATCTAGGATTTATTGTCCATTAGAGAATCAATGGTACTTAAAGGATATATGTAGTAAGAGGGATATAACGGACATTATGACCCAGCTCTAATTATGAACTACTGTGGAGGATCACACCATATGTAATAGCTATATCGATGGACACCGAGTTGTATCGGTCTGTGTAAAAGCGTCTGCAGTTGAGAGAGTACAGCTTCAGGATTTTAGTGGAATAACACTGAAGTTAATAATCAAGAAATATTAATTAAAGAGTTTAACTAATGATTCCGAGGATTATTAAAGCTCAAAAGACTGTGGGTCCATTATGTCCCCTTGCTAGCCAGACCGATTTAGGTAACAAGGGTCACGATTAATTAATTGGATTGTCCAATTAATTGTGTTACGAAAGTAACAAGTATTTATTCGGGAATAAATTGAATAATAAGATTATTTGGTTAAAAAATAATGGTGATTAAATAAATTAAATAATAAGATTATTTAATTATGTTATTAATCACTAAATGGAGGGTGTGTGTTGATATTTGTTTTTGAATAAAATAAAATAATATGATTATTTTATTTTATCTAATTAAATGTTTAATTTTTACTTTTTAAATAGTTTGAATTCAAATCAAATCAATTAAACAAAATATTAATCAATATCTTTAAAGATATATGATATCTTTAGATTGATTGGTTTAACTGATTGGTTTTAAATTAAATATTTAAAATTTGAATTTAAATAGTTTAAATTCAAAATAGATGGTATCTTTTAATAAAAATAAAATGAAGATTTTGTTTTTAAATAAAAAGATAACTTGAGGTTTTTAAAAGAGGAAATATATATCAAATATATATTCTCTGAAAACCAACCGTAATAAGATATCAATTAAAAAGGATATATATATATATTATTTAACTAAATTTTTTTTTTAGAAAAAAGAAGAGAAAAACACATAAGTCGATGCACTATCTTTTGTGCAAGTTGTGTGCGTGAGAATAACACACCAAAGAGAAAGGAAAGAAAAGCAAAAAAAAAAGTCATTTTTATATAAATGTTTTGATGTGCATTGTGCACAAAAAAAAAGATCAATTTTTTTATTTATTTATGCTTTTGTGTTTTGGAAACACATTGAAGAAAGAGTTTCTTCAATTCTATTCTCTACATCCTCCATTAAAGTTCCTAAGACAGTGACGCACCCACACGCAGTTACCAGTTTTGGGATATAACAAGGAAGATCGAGTGGTAAAGATTAGGAGCATTACAAGGAGTGAAGTAGCATTCAAACGTTGGTAAGCTTATATTAATCTTTATCTTTACATTGACTACAGTTTCCGTATATACATATTTATTTATTATTGTAATCATTTTATATGCATTAGTTCTGAAAATGAATTACTATCCCAAATTCACTAGTCCCAGATCGTTTAGGATCTGTATAATTTTTTTTTAAAACACCAACTTCCACTGCGTGACCGGTTAACGGGGTTCCAACAATTGGTATCAGAGCCCAATTTATTTTTGGAACAGGAAATTGTTTTTGATGCTTCTGTATGCATGATTGTGTAGACACGATTTAAATTGTCTATATGTTGTTTTCGTATAAATATTAATTTTTTTAATTAACTAAAACATGATTTATCTCGTTAGTTATATGGTACTGTGGATTTAGGGTTTGTAGGTTGTATAATTTTTTTTTATTTTTTTTATTGTATTGTTATTGTATTGTAAAAAAAAATTGTATCTTATATTGAAGACCTGGAAAAATCGTGAAGAGGGATTCATGAGATGAATCGGAGTGACCTAATGAGACTGGAAGACTCAAAAATTATAAGAAGACCAATGAATGCCTTGGGGATATTTTTGTAATTTTAGATTCCAACTTTTTTTAGGTTAAATAATCCATAATACTCGGTCAATTCATGTATGCTTTATATTATATGATGATAAAAGCATTGCCATGCATACGTATGTCATTTAGATTTGATGTACCTACATAAATATATTTTATGTCATACATGCATCATAGCCCAATTTTTTATGTATTTTTTTAATGTGATTTAAATGGGTAAATACATAATTGGCTATGAAAAAGAGATTGGTTTTTTTTATGGTTAAAAGAGATTGGTTTTTTTTATGGTTAAAAAAACTTGGTAATTTTCATTAAATATTAATCTAGTTATTAAAGTGTTTAATAAGTTAGATTAATAGGGTCATTTATTGTAATTAAGACTAATATGATTAATTACCTAATAATAAATGAACCGAATAAAGTGTTAGAGTTTTAATAGTTAAAACTTGATAAACACTAACATACTAATCTGACCTTAGTAAATAGTTTACAAAGACTTAGATTATTCACTAACAGATTAGATTTTTTATTATTAAAAATCATAAATAATTTATTAGTGTATTGGAACATGTTTCTAATAATGAATTAGTTAACGCACTAGATAACTTGATTAAAGTTATCCATTTGATCTTGTAGAGTCTAGGTGCATTAACGGATAATAGAAAACCCTGATTTATAAAATATTGAGTGGGAGAGAGATATATGACATATATATCTCACAGTCTACATTATTAGTTCAACACCGTGAGATCCGAGTGGGGCCTCGTGATGGCTTTGCTTTCGTCCTCCCTAAGGAGTGTTTCCATAAAGGTCAATATCAAGGTTAACTTCCTAACGATAGGATATCTAAGGGTATTTCGGGATTGACCGACCCTAAGGCGGCAATTCTCGAGGTAAGCTCGTGACATCTGAAATGGTGGGTTACACTCACGAAAGTTTTGATTAAGCTTTGTTGATTAAAAACTTGACTGAACAAACGATGATTGAATGATATGGAATAAGAGTTACTCTAGAATATCATTTCATTGAGAATGTCTCGGTCCAAAATCCAAAGACTTGACTGACCCAAAGACGACACTTCTTTGTAGTATGTTGGATTTTCGTGGTATAGTAACTAGTTTTAGGGTAGTTTTAGTTCGTTAAATATGTTCATCCATTATGTTTAAATTTTTACCAAAGCACTCGCACTTGTTTTAAATAAATGACTAAATGAATGTTTTATTTATTTCAACAATTATGTCTTCTGTATTACTACAATTTCTCGCAAACGATATATTAACAGGTGATAAATACATTAAGTTGAAACTTAATATTAATGCAATATTGGTCACCAAAGACCTCAAGTTTGTGCTTACGGAGGAATGTCCTCCAATGCCTGCTGCCAATGCCACACGAACTGTTCATAAGGCTTATCAGTGATGGGTCTCATTTGATAAGAAGACCCAAACATATCTGTTGGCTTCAATGACAGACGTGATTTTCCTAAAGCACGAAGCAATGACTTCAACATTTAAAATCTTAGAGTCATTGCAAACTATGTTCGGGCAGCCCTCAGAGAAAAAGTGACACGAAGCTGTTCGTTCCTCTATGCTCGCTTGTATGAAGAAAGGTACGTCAGTTCGGGAACATGCCTTGAGCATGGTATCGTACTTTAACATGACAGAAGTCAATGGCAGGGCCATTGATGAACCCAGTCAAGTGAGTATCATACTGATAACTCTTTCGAAAAGTTTCAATCATTTTAAAAGCAACTATTGGATGAACAAGTTAAAGTTCAGTCTTACACAATTACTCAATGAGCTTGCTACCTTGGAGTCCTTGACTAAGGACAACAAGGGCAAGACCAATGAGGCAAATGTTGTCAAACCATCTTCCTCTAAAAATAAGAAGAGGAAGAGGTCTGCTGAGAAGGCAAATGGTAAGCCCAAACAAAGAAGAAGTCCAAGAAAGGTAAATATGATTTACTTGTTCTTGAGTTATGTTTAGTGGAAGATGATTCTTCACCCTAAATAGTTGATTCGGGGGCCACTAACCATGTTTTTTATTCTTTACAATGGACTGATTCCTTGACACAACTAGAGGAGGGAGTCATCTCAATACATGTAGGGTCAGGGATGTCGTGTCGGCACGAGCAATAGGCGTAATTAGATTACATTTTTGTAATAATTATATATTGTTAGACAATGTATTTTATATTCCTGGATTTACACGGAAATTGATTTCCATTTCTAAGTTGTTAGAACAAAATATTTTGTTTCTTTTAATAATAAGTCTGTTATTATTGGAAATAATGGTATGAATATTTGTTCAGGAATTAATGAAAACAATTTGTATGTGTTAAAACCATTAATACATACTACACTACTCAACACTGAAATGTTTAAGGTTGAAAAACCAAAAACTAAACGACATAAGATTTCTCCAGATATTGACACGTATCTCTGGCATTTAAGGCTTGGTCATACCAACCTTGACCGGATAGACAAACTAGTAAAAAGCGGACCTTTAAGTGAGTTAAAGGTTGGCACCTTACTTGTCTGCAAACCTTGTCTGGAATTTAATATGACTAAGAGACCTTTTATTGGAAAAAGACTTTGAGCTAAAGAACTGCTAGAGCTTATACATACAGACATCTGTGGATCGATGAATGTTAAAGCTAGGGGTGGTTATGAGTATTATGTCACCTTTATAGATTACTACTCAAGATGCAGATACATCTACCTAATGCAACTGAAGTCGGAAACATTTGAAAATTTTAAAGAATTTTGAACTGAAGTTTAAAATCAATTAGGTAGGACTATCAAGTCACTAGGATCAAATTGTGGAGGTGAGTACCTTGACCAAGAGTTTAAAGACTTCATAGTTGAGCATGGGATAGTTTACCAACTCAAAAATCATGGTAAACCTCAGTAAAATTGTGTAGCAGAGAGGAGAAATAGAACCCTAATAGAAATGGTGATATATGTGATTATTTTCTCATCATTACCAAATTACTTCAGGGATATGTGTTACATATAGTGGCATACATTTTGATTGTAGTGCCATCCAAATCTGTTCCTAAGATTCCCTTAGAGTTATAGAATGGTCGTAAAGCTAGTTTGTGAGATTTTCGCATATGGAGCACACGTGCTAAAGTACAGAAGTAGAAAGCTAAACTCCAAGTTTGTGGTCTGCCTGTTTGTAGGATACTCTATGGAGACCAGAGGTGGACACTTCTATAGTCCTAAAAATAACAAAGTATTTGTATCGACAAATGCAATGTTTCTTGAGGACAATTATATTAGTGATCATAAACCTCGTTCTAAGATTGTATTGAATGAGTCGGAACCTGGTGAGACTAGTGCTTCATCAATAAGAGTTATTGATCAACAATCATCTGAGAGTCTGATGGTTCCTTATCAAGATACACTACAACCTAGACGTAGTGAGAGGGACAACTTGAAAGATAGTTAAGTATAGGTGAGGGACAAGGTATTTTCCCTGCTGATAGTGTGGATGATCCATTGATATTTAAGAATGATTAGAAGATCCTGATAAAACAAAAAAGCTTAATTCCATGAATCTTGAGATGGAATCCAAGTACTCTAACTTAGTCTGGGATCTTGTAGACTTACCGGATGGGGTAAAACTCATAGGGTGTAAGTGAATCTATAAGAGAAATAGAGGAGTAGATGGAAAGGTAGAGACAATTCAAGGCAAGGCTAGTGGCCAAGGGTTATACCCAGAAAGAGGTGGTCGATTATGAAGAAACCTTCTCGCCATTAGCCATGTTTAAGTCTATTAGGATTCTCTTACGCATTACTGTCTATTTCAACTACGAAATTTGACAGATGGATGTCAAAACTGCATTCTTGAATGACAATCTTGATGAGAGCATCTATATGATGCAACAAGAGGGATTCGTTTCTTCAGATCAAGAGCAAAAGATTTACAAGCCGCAAAGGTCCAACTATGGACTTAAGCAAGCATCTAGATCTTGGAACATAAGGTTTGATGAAGTGAACAAAACCTTTTTCTTCGAGTAAAATGTCGATAAACCTTGTGTATACAAGCGCATCATTGACAAGAATGTAGTTTTCTTGGTTCTATACATAGATGATATCCTAGTCATTAGGAATGATGTGGGAGTGTTGTCTTACGTAAAAAACTGGCTGACTAGCCAATTCCAAATGAAAGATTTAAGAGATGCGAGTTATGTTCTAGGGATCCAACTTATAACGGATCGTATGAAAAAACTCATAGCCTAAGATAAGAAAAAACTCATAGCACTATCTCAGGCATCATATATTGATAAAATTCTTATACGATTTTCGATGCAAAACTCCAAGAAAGGTAATTTACCTTCCAAGCATGGAGTTCACTTGTTTGAGGAATAGTGTCCTAAGACACCTCAAGAAGTTAAGGATATGAGATGTGTACCTTAGCATCAGTAGTAGGTAGTCTCATGTATGCTATGTTATGCACAAGACCGGACATCTACTATGTAGTGAGAGTAGTCAGCAGATACCAAACCACCAAGGATTTGATCATTGGGTTGCAGTCAAGACTATTCTCAAGTATCTTCAGAGAACAAGAAACTATATACGAGTGTATTCTGGACAGGATTTGACCCTGTTAGGATACACGAATTCTAATTTTCAGTTAGATAGGGATTCTAGGAAATCCACGTCTAGATTAGCATTCACCCTAGGTAGTGAAGCCTTTGTGTGGAGAAGTTTCAAGTAATCTTGCATTGTTGACTCCATCATGGAAGCTAAATACGTACCCGCTTGTAAAACTGCTAAAGAGGCTGTTTGGCTTTATAAGTTCTTGAGTGATCTGGAAGTTGTTCCAGATATGGATAAGCCCATCACATTTTATTGTGATAACAACGGTGTTATGGCTAATTCCAAGGAACCGAGAAGCTATAAAAAAGGGAAGCATATAGAGAGAAAGTATCATCTCATTAGAGAGATAGTGCAGAGAGGAGATGTGATCGTCACCAAGATAACCTCACAAGACAATCATGTTGATCCAATTACTAAGACCTTACCGGCTAAAGTGTTTTCGGGTCACCTAGATGGTCTAGGGTTACGAAACATGCCTCACATGCTTTAGTGCAAATGGGAGATTGCTGGGGTTTATCCCCTAAAGATGTAATTTGTAAACGGATTTATGAAATAAATAAAAGAAAATGTTCGATTCATTCTTGTTGTGTTGTTTATTTTATAACTTTGCATACTAACATCCTGGATTGCCAGATGTAATCTCAAACAGTGTATATGAGTGTTATATACGGATGGATACAGTAAGAGACATGCAATCTAAAGAGTCCATAAATAGCAAATAAAGCTGGGTACTTTATCTTTAGTTAATCTATAGTTGCGGTCCATTCTGTAATGTACGGTTATTCTATCCTAAATCATTCATATAAGATATGAGAATGGAGGCACCTTGTATGATGTGATCATATAGGACTGGGCCATGATCAATATGAATCTCTCACTAAGATTCGTTTACCAATGAGATTCATATATATCAACTAATAATGGCTATATGTGGGTGATCTTAATCCTGAGTGTCTTATCGACTCCTTCAGGTAAGATCTTGGTCTTTGATATACCATGGTTGAGGTCGGTTGCATTTCCTGATGAATATACTCTGTATGTTGGGATTGCAGTTTGACATGTGGCTGGGAAGGTTGGTACACAATAGTGGAATCCACTCCTTCTTGTGAGAAGTAGATGGTAGTTCCCTAAAGGGTTGATTCAGGACTTGGACAATATGAGCGCTTTCTTAATTCCGTGAGGAAATTGGATTTATTGTCCATCAGGGATTAACGGTACATAAAGGATATATGTAATAAGAGAGGTATAATGGACATTATGACCCATCTCTAATTACGAACTACTTTGGAGGATCACACCATATGTAATAGCTATATCGATGGACACCGAGTTGTATCGGTCTGTGTAAAAGCGTCTAAAGTTGATAGAGTGCAGCTTCGGGTTTTTAGTGAAATAACACCGGGGTTAGTA
Source organism: Dipteronia dyeriana (assembly GCA_032871835.1). Lineage (NCBI taxonomy): Eukaryota > Viridiplantae > Streptophyta > Magnoliopsida > Sapindales > Sapindaceae > Dipteronia > Dipteronia dyeriana. The sequence goes on along the minus strand of CM065299.1, from coordinate 45,399,010 downwards.
ATCAAGGAATATTAATAAAAGAGTTTAATTAATGATTCTGAGAATTATTAGAGCTCAAAATACTGTGGATCGATTACGTTCCCTTACTAGCCCGATCGATTTAGGTAACAAGGGTCACAGTTAATTAATTGGATTGCCCAATTAATTGTGTTACGAAAGTGACACGTATATATTCAGTAATTAATCGAATAATGAGATTATTTAATTAATGAATGTTAATAGTTAAATTAATTAAATAATTAGATTATTTAATTATATTGATAATTCTGAATTGTTAATTAACTATCAATTGGAGGGTGTTAGTTGATATATGGATTTAGGTGAAGATAAAATAATAGGATTATTTTATTTTACTAAATCATTTATCTATTTATTTGAATTTAAGTTTAAATTTAAAATACTTATTATCACTTTTAATATATTAGATATATTTGAAAAGGATAATTAAAAGATATATATCAATTATAACACAAGAGATTGCAATGAATGCAAATTGGTGTGTGCACATATATAAGTGTTTGTATAGGACACAAACAAGGATATATATATATATATATATATATATATATATATAATAGTTTTCTTAAAAAAGAAACGCAGGTGGAGACGTGTGGAAGATATATATATATATATTTTGTAAAATGGGGGGTTTTTTTTTTTTACTTTGAAAAGTCACACACATAAGTTGAAGAAAAAAAAATTGTTTTTTGTCATTTTTTTTTGTTTTAATTGCATGTGATGCAATTAGACCTGAAAAACAAAAACAATGCTTGCTAAGTTCAAAAGGACAAGTAGTGTGTGCGTGATTTTTTGTGCAAGTGTTGTGTACTGATATTGAAGAAAGAGTTTCTTAAAGGTTTCTCTCTACATCCTCCATTCATGTTCCTGAGACCGTGACGCTCCCACACACAGTTACCAGTCTCAGGAGATAGCGAGGAAGATTGAGTGGTTCAGACAGGAGCACATCATAAAGTGAAGGAGCCTCCAAATGTTGGTAATATTTTCTTCTTCTGATTATATTGATTACAATTTTCTATGTTTACCTATTGTATATATTAGTTCCGAAAATAATTACGATCCCAAGTTCACTGGCCCCATATGCAGATTATGAACTGTATAAATTTTTTAAAAACCTACTTCCATTGCTTGACCGGTGAACGGGGTTCCCAAAAGGAGGAGAGGAGAGAGGTACCCTAGGAATCCCAACTGAGACAGGCTTGCATCCACCACCCTTCGCCGAGGCAAGAGGAGTAGGGGTTTTGGTAGTTTGGACGATATGAGATCTAGGCGAAGAAGGAAATAGAGGAAGGAGTTAGCTGTCAAGCAAACCGGCTCTTTCTGAACCGGTAATGGAACAACAGAAACTTCAAAAATCAACAAAGAATTAAAATGCACCAATGACAAACAAGAAACACAGATCCATAGAAACAAAGAGGTTCATCGTACCTGTAGATGGAGCAGAGAAGCACAGGTACCGGTTCACCTTGTCGGGATCTTAAGCATTCGAAGAAGGATACTCCAAGTTGACAAATTTTTGTTTGACAATTGCCTCCAGGATTGCCCTAGACTCAGTGGAGAGAGAAGCCTACTTCCAGATAAGATTGCCATCAAAATTGGTAGGGACCTAGAACTCCCTATTCCCGATATGAATGGAGCTTTCTAGTTTCCACCGATCACTACCCACTCATTTTTTCATGAGATATCCTTCTTCGTGGTACTTGGTACAATAAAATTCAAGTTGTTCTTTGCTCGAGCATAGAACTGCCTATTGGGACAGGCAGAATTAGCGGTAACCTGAAAAAGGAACCTCAACTCATATATTCTTGGTTTCATATCAATGCTGTCTTTCTCACATTGCTCCTTCCATGCCACAAGAAAAACCCACCAGGTGCCTTTAAAACCCTGGTGTCAATTGGAGGGGAATAAGCTATAGGATATGAAACGCCCTATGGAGAGATGGACGGAGAGACAATCTTACCTTGCTTTCAAAAGCAACGGTGTGAATAGGGAGCACGCCGGATGGTGGACTATACACATCATACCACCTACGGGGAATGGCGATTGTAATGCTGACAGGAATGGTAAATTTCTCCCTCCAACGATATATCGAATAAGCTGTAGAGGTGGAATCAGGGATGATCCTAAAATTTTAAGGGAGGGTGAGCACACCTTTTAATGCAGTAGTAGCGACATTGGCTTGACCTTCACCAACTCCGATCTCACCTAATTTCTTCTCTGAATCCCCTTCAACTATCTCCAATGGAGTGTTTGGGTTGTTTAAGAAGCTAGCCCCGATGAAAAAGTTCCAGCTTCAATGACAACGTTGATGAAGCGGGGGGACGTCGCTCTCTCCATTGTCCTCCTCTCGAACTCATGTCCCACAGGTGAGACTCGATGAGTTACCCTCAACTAGCCTATCAACACTACCATTCTCGAAGTTTGACATGGTCTCGACAAATGTTTGGTTTGAGAACTGAAGAAAGAAGAGAAGAAATTTGAAGAAGACAAAGAAAAAGGCTATGGATTTTTTTTTAAATTTGAAAAATGGGAAATTTGGAAGCGTGAAGAAGACGAAGGGATTTTTGGGTTTAAATTTTTGTAATGGAATAGTAACTGTGATGGAAGCCCCAATTAAGGAGGTTGGATTTTCAGCCACGTTTGCCTTGATACACCCTGTGCTGCCAAATATTTGTCATTTTCAAACAGATATTAGTTTCCCGCTTGACACATGGGCTTTACAATTAATAAGAAGATTTTCTCCAAGATTCTAGTAACTGGTTCAAAACAAAAAAAATTCGAAACAAAATTAGAATATGACTCCAATCCTAATAAATCACAGATGTTCAAATCAGAGGGGACTTCTATTAATACCCATTTTGCCAAGGGGTCAAAATGGAATTTTCTGCTTGATTGGTATCGGGTAGGATATGCCTCCTGATGCCAGGTGGAAATTACTTGCTACGATATACCTTGAAGTACTGGGGTCTCACACAACCGAGGTACCTTGACATCATTGTTGAAGCAAGATAAAGCTCATGCGTGTCCATAGACTGCCCAACCGGTACTTGAGTACCCTAACACTATTCTGTTGTTCAGTCATGGTACATATCCTACCCTATTAGCTGGAAGAAAGATGCCAATCAAGCTCTTAGATGATCACAAAGCTCTAACGTGATAGATCAAACACCATATCGTTAGAATGGTACCTCGAGGTACCTCACCATCAGGATGATCAAGCGCCACGTCTCCAAGCTGATACCTGGATGTATGTCGCCTCTAATAATTGAAATTAGAATTATTCTCCAAACCATAACAAGCTCCACAAATGCACAACCATAATGAAAGAATCTAGAAAGGAAACAAACACAATTGTCTCCAAGATATCCTCCCAAACCGATTCTTTAAGGTCAACTACATTAAACAAAAAATCCCACCTGATAAGGAAGTAGATCAATCTAGTGGTCTTCAGCTTGTATGCCAATGAAAAACCTTAATGACACCATGCATAAAAGTAGGGGTAATAACACGAAGAATAGGATCAAAAAATCAATCCCTAGAACCTTAAAAGCTATCCACTTATTGACATATACGAGTTCGCCACCTCTAGTTAGTTAAACAAAAAAAAGAGATTGAGAGTTACTTTCATGTTACTGCTCTTACTTCATTGTTGATTAAAATAACACCACTCGATTCACTATCATTCTTTTCATACATTTCATCCATATTTACATGTGAAATTTGTACTGAAGATACCTACCCCGACTGTGATCTACCTAGGTAGTGGTCCTGATGTGTTAACTGAGATTTATCACCCAGAGAAATTTTTAGCTAACGCCAAGGAATTGGGCTAGATGAGCTGAGGTTCATTTTTCAGATTGCTTCCAACTTTCGTGATCCGAAGGCTTTATCTATGTCCGGCCTAAGAACTGCTTGAAATTCATAGTGCCAGGTGCCCGAATGAAGAACCCCTCCTAGAAGAAAGAATGGATCGTTGTAAAAGGTGACTAGGAGAGCTTGAATCATATTAGGGGGTCTGAGTTCAAGGCCCTACTCGGTTCTGTGGTAGGCTTGGGTGGGAGAAAGGTAGCATTTCCGATAAGTCAGAAAATTTTTAGAAGAACATCATGGCCCAATCCTACATCAACATGAGGTCTCCCACCTCGGATCCTTTTGAATTAGGAAGGGTTGATCTGTACTTCTACATCTCTAATGCTTCCCCAAGTACATATTCTTCGTAATTCTGCTATCCTTATAGTTTCTTACAAATGATAGGTACTAATTCTCTCATTTCTAAGAGTTTCTATAGTACCTTAGATGGTCCTAGAGGAACCTGAACAATCTAATGATTGGTCCTCTTCCTCACATGCCTCTCATATCAGGCCTCTTCCTCACACCGATATGTTATTGGGGCCAGTACCTCCACTGGGCTGGGTAGGCACGTGTCGGTACCAGTTGTTAGGTTTTTGGTTTTATGTTGGCATTTTTCCATATTAAAACCGTGTTTCACATGAAGTGGTTAGTTTTCAAATAAGTTGTTGACGATTCAAGCATGAAAGAAGATAAGGTAACCTAATAGGCATGTACAAAGTCTTCAAGAGAAATGTTCTTCATTTGTTCCAAAAAGGCATATTAAAAGACCTCATTTCTCTTACAAGGCTTAGGCACACACACATTGCATTCATATGTGTCCCTACATCATTGTGCTCATTTTTTATAACACATACACATACTTAATTTAGAATGCTCATGCATTGGTGTGGAATTGACAAGTTTTGAAAAATGCATGTTTGTGGATTATGTCTTTGAGAATAAGCATTCTTGTGTGATATGTGATTGTATATGTATTTATTTGTATAAAATGGGCCTTTGACTTGAATTTGGTCTTATATTATTCCTTATTGAGTTCTGATCATTTCGGTTACTCATACATTTGATTTCAAGTTCTGAGTCAAGAGTTATGAAACTTTTCGGTCATGTTGTATGCATTGTCTTCGTCTGTGAATATCGAGTCGAATTCTTAATTTTTTGGGAAAGATTCATAGATGTTCATGTGCATGTGAGAGTCCCGATTTGTATTCCAAAAATAGATTCGTAATCGGAGTTTGAAAAATGGAGAACGGTCAGAGAATGCGAGAGGAGTGCAAGAGAGTGGTGTGATGGTGAAAGGCCATCAAAGGCCACCTTCCAGAGATGGCGCGTGGCCATCTCAGGCAAAAGGCCTTGCAGCCCTTGAGATGACAATGCACTATCTTACAGAGGCAATAGGCAAGGAGAAAATTTGGTCTTTTGGCTCTTTTTAGTTCTCTCTCCTTTATATATATCTTCCTTTTCTCATTTTCATTAGAAGAAGAAACGTGGAAAAATTGTGCAAAATTTTCTCTCAACATTTTCTCACATTCTAAACAGTATATCTTCTTCGTTTGATCTCCGTTATGTGTGATTTTAATTTAAGAGTGTTTATCTATCATTTCCCTATCAATTCTAAGAAGGTATGAGGTGTTTTCATTTTTGTTTTTGGTCGCTACACACACAAAAATAGGGATTGCACTAGTTTTACTAGGGTATTGATTTTCATCTTGAGTTTTGTTATATGTTTTAATTAGAGTTTTAGACTCTATTAAAGCTAGATTGAATATTGATTGAAATCTCTACATGTTGAGTTAGGTTTTTATTTTGCCTATGTTTTCACATGTTTTGGATTGTACTGTGCTAGCTTCTTATCTAGGACTATTTTGTAAACTTTAATTGATTGTTTTTATGTCAAAATAGTCTTAACATGTGTTAGTTTTTTTTTATTGAATATCTTTAGGAATAACACATTTGATTGTTGTATTAGAGGTATTCTTGAGGTTAATCGAATATTGTGAATGAAATATGCTCTAGGTTTTTATGAGAGAACTTGATTGACCTTTTCACATGTTTATATCATTTTTTGTTTATGTGACTAAAATCTTGAAGATGTGCTAAGTGATCTTATTTTGATTCAAGTTGTAGTTTTATGAATGATCCTAGATATTGATTGTATTTAGTGATTTCACATGCTCTAGGTTTATCATTCATGTATAGCAACTAGACTTTACTTGTGATGCGAACATTCATGCTTATGTCTACTTCCCATAGAATATGTTTGATCATCATATTCTATATTGAGTGCTTGTTTGCATTTATGCATTCATTGATCATATAGGAAGTCCTTGTAAAAGGCATGAAGTCTTGGTTTGAGGCATGTGTGCCTTAGATAGCCAAGCAAGGAGTCTTGATTGGAGCATGTGGCTTGGACAATCAAGCATGGGAGACTTTCTAGAGGCATGAGTGCCTTGGATAGAAAGTAGGGTTTATTGGTAGACCCGGGACATTAAAATGCGATGGAGTCCATGGATATTGTGAGTCGTTTGTTAACCATTCTAGTGAAATTTCCAACTTCTTAATGGTTTTGGTTAGAGTGGACTCCAAAAAAAAGTGAGTCATTTGTTGATCACTTTTGAGGAATTTTCAATCTACCAATAAGGATTGGGTAGATGTAGAGTCCAATAGAGACTGAGTCATTTGTAGATCACTTTTGAGGAATTTATTGTTTACTTTCCAATAAAAGTACCCGATGGTTGTATTCAACCCGTGGATGTTTCCTCTAAGGAGGTTTTACCACGTAAAAAAAAAAACAATTTGTCAATTCTTCTTTACCCTCTCATATATTTGTATGTGTATGTGTATATCTTGTTCTACAAGTTTAATGAATAGATTTCTTAATAGATTTTGAATATATTTGTTTGTAATAGTTTTTGGAAGAATACTTGTACATATCGAATATTAATGAGAATACAAGTATTGTATATTTTAGTTTTATTTGATAGTCTCTTCTATTGCAACATGTAAGTTTGTTTGACAATACTTATCTTGATAACTCATTTTGCTTTCTTAAGTATGTTTTGTTATCTTAAGTATTGTTATCTAAGCTAACTAGTGAGACAAACGAGAGTTTGTTTTCAAGGGATTGAAAAGGCTATAAACCTATTCACCCCCTCTAGGAAAGCCTAAGACAATTTAACCGTGTTTGTGCAATTTTATTTGGTATAAAAGCAGGTCGTTAGATGAAACTTAGCAAGATCTAGGTACAAACTCGATTGATTGTTTGGTTTTTGGAGCAATGGGTCTACTTGAGTAGATGATTTCTGAATGAGCATCAAACTCTAGACCTCCACCTCTTAAAGGGTATAATTATGGGTTTTGGATGTTTTGGATGAAAGCTTATAACCAATATATAGATGAATGGGTATGGATGTCGGTTGAGAAAGGTTACCATCCTCTTAACAAAATGCTTGAAGATGGATCTATAGTTCTGAAAACAAGAGGTACACCGAATACAAATGATTTTGAGTCGACTAAATGGCATCATAGAGCCATAGACGCCATCTTTGGAGGAGTGGATAATAGGCATTTTTCCTATATCCAAAACTTGGAGGCTGCGAAAGAAGCTTCGAATGTGCGTCAAGTGACCAATAAGGAAATCTCGATTCCAAATGCTTACATCTCAATTTGAAATGTTGCAAAAGAGTGAGGAGGACAAATTTGCTAACTTCCAATTTAAGCTTTTAGACATTGCTAATTAATTACAATCACTTGGTATACCAATCTCCGGAGAGAGACTCAATTGGAATATCTTAAGGTCCTTGCCCAAACGACTCAAAGCTAAGGTGATGACTGTTGGAGAGAGTAAAGATGTTGATAGCATGAGTGTCATTGAATTGATAGAATCTCTTCAAACGTATGAAGCAAGCTTGAAACCTAAAGCTAAGAGAAATGGAGTAGCTCTCAAAGTCATCAATGAGGATAGTGAAGATGATGATGAGGAGATGGCATTATTAGTTAGGAAGTTTTGAAAGTTTACAAGTTGAAATGCCAAGCCAAGTGGAAAATCTTCTAAGGAGAAGGCAGTCAAGAAATCATCATCTCCAAGTAAGAAGAAGAGTGGTCAAGCTAAGGGCAATCACAAAATTAAATGGTTTAAGTGCAAGAAGTTTGATCATTACGCTTCAGAGTGTCTAAGTGAGAAGACAAATAAGGACAAGAAGGGAAAGGCTATGGTGGCCACATGGGGTGATGATGACTCTAGTGAGGAAGAGAGCTCTAATGAAGAGTCTTTAAGTGAAGAATAGTTGGTTAGCAACTTTGTTGCTTTCACGGTATCTCACAACACGCTAGAGAAAAGTTTTTAAACATCTTTGAACAAGGTTGTTAGTTCAAATCATCAAGAGTGTTCTAGTTCTAAGCCAATCTATCTTGAGCTATTGACTAAAGTGGAGAATCTTGAAAAGAAGAAATGTCAAGCTTTAAGTGAGGTTGAAAAGAAATAGAATTTAATCAACATGCAAGTAGATGAGTTTGTGAGAGTCTCTCAAAGGCTTCTAAGTGAAAAAGATGAAATTTTAAGGAAGCTTAGAGAGGTTGAAAAGATAGTCCTTAAGAAAGAAAGGATCATTTCTACTTTAAAGAAAAATGAGCAAGAATATATTAAAGAAATCGACATTGCTAAGGAGGCCATTAAAGATTTAGTCAATAGGTCGAGCGATATATCAAAAGTAAAGAATCTTACTAATTCTTAAGGAGGTACAAGTGGCTTGGTAGTCGAGGAGAAGTTCATAGAAGCATCAATTCCTACAAGCAAGGAGAATGTTGAAGTTGACAAGAAACCTCCTAAGAAGAAAATATATATGGCTAAAAAGAAGTCAGAGGACAAGGTATCTGAACAAACTCCTACTATTGCTACTTCTACTCTAGAAGGTACAATCTCAACTATTATTCCCATTTGTCATTTTTGCAATACTATAAGTCATATAAGGCCCAATGCTTTAAATATATTGAACATTGCAAATTAGGGAATGCATCTAGAGATAATGAGATTGAACTTCAATTCAAGCATGCTAAGACCTTAGAATTTGAAAAGTATGATATGGTTGCAAAGCATGGTAAGCATGTTGGGAGTAAGAAGAAAGCAAACCTAGCAAATCTTGACAAAGCTTGTGATACTAAACTAGAAAAGAAGAGTACCAATGATATAATTGTAGATCAAGTCATTGAGGGACTTTACTCTCATTTTAACACTATTGTCAAGAAAGATGTTGATGATATTTGTGTATGTTCACCCAAGAACAAATGGTTCAAGGGTGAGTCCTCTTACCATTAGAGTAAGTTGCACATGTGAAAAGCTTTAAGATTAGCATCATGTTGTGGAACCATTGCACATTTTTTTTGGTTTATTACAACTTGACATGAACTTAGTTGGTTCACAAGAATTGCTATGATAGTCGAAATATGTTGGTTAACTTTATAGAAGCTACTTAAATGGAATCGTTGTGGTGTTTTTTATATTAAGACTTTTAGAGAAAGTTTTTTTATATGTGTTTGAGTTGAAGTGTTTAGTCTTTATTCTCTTGGGAAGACACACCAATAACTTGTTGTCAAGGAGACAATCAACCCAAGAGAGCTCATAAAAAGGGCGAAGACTTTACATTAGATGAAAAAGCTTGCTAAGGTACTCTTATACCCTAAACCTTGTTGTTTTGTTTTCATTTTTTGATTCTATGTTAGTATCACATCCTGTATCATGTCACATTAGATTGCTATTGTAGCATTCTTATGGTTCTCATTGACATTTGCTATTTTAAGATCTTTTAGTGATATTGTTCACATTGATCTTAATCATGATATGTGAAATATATGTTTGAATGTTGAGTGGCATATTTTGAAAATTATGAGCTTTATATTTTTTGAAAGCTACTCTCATGAGAAGTAGTGATCTTAAGTAAATCTCTTTATATTGTTCTTAGATCATAAGCTTGTAAGACATAAACCTTGGTTTTTAGAAATGCATTTTGTTTCTCTTATATGTCTTGTTGAGTAAGTTGAGTTTGCTAATATGTAGGTTATGTATACACCTTGAAGTCTTTTGACTACTACATTTAAGATGACATATGGTTAGTATCCATTTTCCTTCAGCAACCACATAGAACTCAATGAGTACCTTCATGGAAAGGGCTACACATAGAGGTTGTGAAGCCACCCAATGTATACCATTATGATGAGTGAAAACCGTCATGAAGAGTATATGTTTATGTTGTAACAAAAGAAAAAACCAAATAAGTGTTGAAAATAATCAATTTAAAAAATCATTGATTCAAAGCCTATAAAAAAAAGGCTTAAAGGAGTTACGTTGAAAATCAAAAAGTGCTCGGGTTGAAAAATAGAAATGTGATGACGAGCCACTTTCACACACCCGCTCAAATATTGAATTCTATTCTCTTATAAGCAAAAATTCTAGATGATAATCGATTTGACTATTTATGTAAAAGCTTAAGATGAATAGATGTGGAATTGATTTGCATGTTGATTATCAAGGTACTCCTTTTTATATATTTGAAGAAAATCACACACACAATGCTTATAAGTATTTGATTTTCTATCAATTTTAGATGAATTATGAGAGAAATTACAAATCTTAGTGTATCTATCATAGTTTGTAGGGGTTTTTTTTTTAATTTCTTTATAATAGCTTGAGTGTGTGATTGTGTGAATATCATTGTAAACATTATTCAATCTTGATCTTAGACAGAGCATTTATGAAAGGGGAACATAGTATGCTAAACTTTGTTGTCTTTTATAATATGTTCACATGTTTCATCTTGATTAAATGTTGGCATTCTTGATATGATGAATCTTGTGAGAGGTTGCTTATTGTTTGTATCTTGCATGATCATTTCTTATCCTATCGTATGTTTTCATATGTATATTTGTATCCGACTAACTTGCTTTGATTGTTTTCCACTCAATTTTTGTTAAGTGTTTGTCTACACTAGGTCATGTGAAGAGCTAAAGCAACCGGTGGTGGAAATTATTCTAAGCCCATTGACAAGTCCAAGTCATCCTCCAAGGGATCCAAAACCTCTAAGGTGAAATCTTTAGGTGTTATGGGAACAAAGAAGCTAATTCAAGAAAGAGATGTTGACTTGACAAAATGTGTAGGTTCTAATGTTCATAGATGCTTGATTAAGGGAAATTGGGAATCGTGGGTAAGCATGCTTAGTATGGTTAATGATAGTATTGTGAGAGAATTCTATCATGAATATAAAGAGAGTGCTACCAAACTAGATGCATTAATGGACATAAGAGGTGTTGTCTTTAGAGTAAATTCAGAGACTATTAATAAGTTTCTTGGATTGCCAGATGATATTGAGTCAGACTTTCTAGATGTGGATGTGATAGAAAATCTTAATATCATGGGTCAAACTCTATATGATGACATGTCTTTTAAGTTGAAGAATAGAGCCTATATTAGTCAAAGTGAGTTAACTAAGGTGAGTGCTTTTTGGCATCTTTTTACATTCATTGATCTTGTAGGATCTTCAAATACTACCGAGCTTAATAAAGAGAAAATCAAGATTGTACATGCCTTAGGGACAAATCGACCTATTAACCTTGGGGAAATTCTTATGAGATACTTAAATAGTGTGGCTTTAACAACTTGGTTGGACAAAAAGTTAGCACTGCAAAGGTTTATAACTCATATGTGTTTGGCTCATGGTGTTAAATCACTAGAGGAAGATGTGATATTACCTCCCTTATAAAACTTTAGTGACAAAAGGGTGACATTTATATCATACAGGAACAAGGGAAAGGCTTGTGATGCATTAAGACTTTCTAGTGGAAATAAAGAGGCAAGCCATGTGGTAAGCACAAACTCTCTTCTAGATTGGGAAACACAATTAAAGAAGGAGGTTGAGGAGTCAAAATTGAAGATTGAAGAACTCAAGACAAAGTTGGCTCAACAAGATGCTAGGATTCAAGAGTTTGAGGCTAGTATTTCTACATGCACAAGACCATCTCTTAAGCATTACGTAAGGTCAAGCAATCGCTCAAAGTTCTTTGATGAAACAAGTGGCTTGTGGTATGGCCATGAGGTACATTTCTTCTCTTATCCTTTTTGCTTCATTTCATGTCAAATAGGGGGAGAATCATATGTGCAAGTCTACTTAGTTTCCTTCAATCTATATGTATTTTTTTTTTCTGTTGGTGTATTTGGAAACTTGAACTTTTCTTTATGGCATGTAATATTATGTTGACTTTGACTATAATATTTTTGAGATAACATGTATTAAGGGGGAGATACATGATCTATTTGGAACTTAAATATTGAATTCTTGTCAAAATTATATATTGAAATATATATTTTCTCTTGGATATGTTTTGTGCTTTAAGTTGATTTTAGGTTACTACAAGAGAAAATCAAGAAGAAGTTCAAGACATGTTGAACATTAGTCAAGGAGTGTGTGAGTCATTGTAAGTCATTGTAACTCTTAATTGACCAATCTTCTTTGTAATTATTGTAATTTTTTTAGTTTATTTGTATAGGGGTTTTGACATGGAATTTTCTAAAGGGGAGAGTGTTAGGTTTTTGGTTTTTTGTTGCCATTATTCAATATCAAAACTATGTTTCACTTGTATTGGTTAGTTGTCTATTAAGTTGATAATGATTCAAGCATCAAAGAAGATACGGCAACCTATCAAGCAAGTGCAAAGTTTTCAAGAGAAATGTGCTTAATTGGTTCTACAAAGGCATACTAAAATATCTCATTTCTCTTACAAGTCTTAGGCTTACATACACATTTCAATCATATGTGTCCCTACATCGTTGTGCTCGTTTTGTATAACATATACACACACTTCATTTAGAATGATCATGTATTGGTGTGGAATTGACATGTTTTGGAAAATGCATATTTGTGGATTATGTCTTTGAGAATAAGCATTCTTGTGTGATATGTGTTTGTATGTGTATACATTTGTATAACATGGACCTAGGACTTGAATTTGGTCTTATATTGATCCTTATTGAGTTCCGGTTATTTCGGTTACTCATACATTTGATTTCGAGTTTCGAGTCAAGAGTTACGAAACTTTCCTGTAATGTTGTATGTATTGTCTTCATCTGCGTATATCGATTCAAATTCTTAACTTTTGGGCAGAGTTTCATAGACTCCATGTGCATGAGAGATTCCCAGTTTTGAAAATGGATTCGTATTCATATTTGGAGTTCGAAGGCCAGAGAATGATCGAAGAAAGTGAGAGAAGCGCAAGGGAGTGGTGTGATGGCAAAAGGCCATCAAAGGCCACCTTCCCGAGATGGCGCGTGGCCATCTCGGGCTCATGGAATTGCTGCCCCTAAGATGGTCACGCACCATCTCAGGGAGACAGTAAGCTAGGGGCAATTCGGTCTTTTGGCTCTTTTTAATTCCCTCTCCTTTGTATATCCCTTTCCACTCACATTTTCTTTACAAGAAGAAACCTGTAAAAATTGTGCAGAATTTTATCTCTACATTTTCTCAACTTCAAAACACTCTATCTTCTTCATTTGATCTCCGTTTAGAGTGATTCAAATTTGAGAGTGTTCATCTATCATTTCTCTAACAATTTTAAGAAGGTTTGAGAAGTTTTTATTGCTTTTTTTGATGGGTACACACACAAAAACGGGACTGCAAAAGTTTTACTAAGGCATTAATTTTCATCTTAACTTTGGTTTCTAAACATGATCAATCACCTTGGGTTTTCTTCTTCACTACATGTATGTGTTTATATATGTTTTAATTAGATTTTTAGACTCTATTGAAGCTTTATTAAATATTGATTGAAATCTCTACATATTGAGTTAGGTTTTGATTTTGCCTACGTTTTCACATGTTTGGGATTGTATTGTGCTAGCTTCTTATCTAGGACTATATTGCGAACTTTAATTGATTATTTTTATGTTAAAGTAGTCTCAACATGTGTTAGGTTTATCCGGCCTCCGAACTCGGAATTCGAATCTGTTTGCGGATTACGAACCGTAACTCTCACATGGCCATGGAAATATTAGATACTCAACCCAGAAATTAATAATTCGACTCGATATACGAATACAAAGACAATGTATACAACATAAGTTGAAAGTGTAGTATCTTTTGACTTAGAACTTGAAATCAATAGTATGAGTAACCGAAATGACCAGAACTCAATCAATAATGATTTAAGACTAAATTCAAGTTCAATATCCATGTTATACAAACAAATACACACACAAACACAATTCAAACTAGAATGCAAACTACATAGAGATAGTCTCTAATCATGCATTTTCCAAAACATGTTATTTCCATACCAATGCATGAGCATTCATCTTCAAGTATGTGAATGTGTTTTACATGGTGCACAATGATGCAGGGACACATATGAATGAATTGTATGTGTGTGCCTATATTTGTGCACAACGATGCAGGGACACAAATGTTCGAATTGTGTGTGTGCTTAAGCCTTGTAAGAGAAAGATATGGTCTTAGTATACCTTTGTAGAACCAAATTGCATCCTTTCTCTTTGAAGACTTAGAACTTGCTTTGACTTGTTGTTCATCCTTCTTTGAAGTTTGAATCATCATGAATCTAAACAACTAAATAATTACAAATAAACATCATTTTGATATGGAATTAATGCCAACACAAACTAAAACCTAACAATCTCCCCCTTTGGCAAATTCCATGTCAAAAAACCTATACATATACTACAAATATAAAAATGAAGATAGGTCACAAAATCACTCCCTCACATTACAATGAGTAAGATTCCTATAATTAATCTTCACCAACTCTTGAAATTCATCTGGATCTTCTCTTGAAGCAACTTACAAATTATCTCAAAGCACAATACATATACAAGAGAAAAACAACAAATGGCAACATATAATATGGATAAGAATGTACAATTAAGTCCACAAATACATGTATCTCCCCCTCAATACATGCCAAAACACAAGAACTCTTAACCAAATCTTAAAACTAATTATTACATGCCATTGAAAGTTCAAAAGTTCACAAAAACAACATACAAATAAACTAAGTAACTACCAACTCTTTCTCCCCATTTTTGACATGAAATGATGCCAAAAGGAAAGAAACATACCATAAGACTCAAATACTAGTTACTTGGTCCACCAAAGAAGTATGTGCGTGTAGTTGATCTAACATAATGCTTGAGAGGTGGTCTTGAACTTGAGGCAATACACTCCTCCAACTCTTTTATTCTAGCATCTTGTTTATCAACTATAGCACTAAACTCATCAAACTTCTTCTGCAAATGTAAAGCCCAATCCGGAAGAATTTTTGTGCTAGTCTCTTGACAATCAACTTGAGAACTACTAAATAGTCCAAAAGTATCACATGTCTTACCCTTATCCTTATATGACATGTATGACACATGTTTATCACTATACTTTTCCAAGGGTTGTACCAATATATCATCTCCTCTACTCTTAACACCACGGGCTAAACACAAAGAAGTTATAAACCCCGATAATGCAAGTTTTTTATCTCCTCTAGTTGAGAAAACCGCACTATCAATATAAAGCATAAGTAGATCCCCAAGGTTTATAGGTTGATTAGTCACCAAGGCATACACTATTTTGATGTTGTCTTTATTCAACTCGGTTGAATTCGAAGATCCAATAATGTTAGTGCAAATGAATAGATGCCAAAAGGCACTAGCCTTAGTTAACTCATGTTGACTAATATATGCTCTACCTTTCCACTCAAAAGAAGCATTGTCATAAAGAGTTCTACCCATGATATTAAGATTCTCAATGACATCTACATCTACATCTAAAAAGTTCGAATCTATATCATTTGATAGCCCAAGAAACTTGTTAATGTTTTTCGGGTTAACTCTAAACACAACACCTCTAATCTCCATCAAAGCATCCAATAAGGTGGCACTCTCTCTATATTCAAGATAAAACTCTCTAACAAGAGTATAATTCACTATTCCTAACATGCTCACCCAAGATTCCCAATTTCTATCCTCAATGCATTTAAGAACATAAGAATCTTTACACTTACCTAAGTCAATGTCTCTCTTTTGAAATATCTTCTTAGTTCCAAAGATCCCTAAATCCTTTGACCTTGAAGCTTTGGATCCTTTTGAGGTAGACTTGGCTTTCACAATGGAATTCGATTGATTTCCACTTCCGGTAACCTTAGTTCTTCCCATTTGTTCTTTTCATATAAGATGCTATATACATACAAAAAAAGTGAGTGAAAGACAAAACAAGCATATTAGTTACAAATATATAAAAACAAAGACATATGACTTAAGAATGAATCATCATGCAAGACAAAGATAGTGAGTAATATCTTACAAGTATCATTAAGTCAAAATATGCCAACATGTAACAAAATGAAGCATGTGAACATATCATAAAAGAGAACAATGCCTAGCATACAATGCTCCTCTTTGATAAATGCTATAACTAAAATCAATGATAGCATAAAGTTCACAAAGATGTTCACACAATCACACATTCAAGCAATTTGAAGAAATATCAACAAAATAAGCTTCATATGCTAAGAAAGATACACAAAGATTTTTCAAGTTCTCTCATAATTCTTCAACAATTGCTAAAATATCATCATAATCAAAAAAAAGTGTGTGTGTGAGAGATATGCTTCAAATATATATCAAAAGTAGTTAGATAATAAACATACAAACAATTTCCAACACTATTCATTTTAAGCTTTTTCCTTAAAAAGTCAAAACGATTATCATCCGGAATTTTTTCTTTTAAGAGAATAGATTTCAACATATGAGCGTGTGTGTGCATGTGGCTCGTTATCCCATTTATGTTTTTCAACCCGAGCTCATTTGATTTTTAACTAAACTCCTTTTTAAGCCTTCCTTCTTTTCTTTTTAGGCTTTGAATCAAATTTTTTTTTTTTATGATTTCATTTCAACACTTCTTTCATTTTTCCATTTTTTTTTCATAAACAAAATTCACTTCATGACGGCTTTCACTCATCACAATGGTGTAGCTCTTTCCAACATTGGGTAGCTTTCACAACCAATGTGTGTAGCCCTTTTCATGAAGGTGCTCGTTGAGTTTTATGTATTTGTCGAAGCAAAATGGATACTAACCATAGGTCATTTTAAATGTACTTAAGCATAAAAACTTCAAGGTGTATCCAATGTTTACATATTAGTAAACTCAACATACTAGCAAAACATATAAGAGAAGCAAGGTGCAATTTTAGAAAACCAAGATTTTATAGCTCATAAGCACATGATCTAAAAGCAATAAGTAAAGACTTATTCAAGATCATTACTTCTCTAATGAGTAGCTTTCAAAGAATATAAAGCTCATATTTTCAAAAGTAATACCACTCAATATACTATACACAAACAATCATCAAAGTTAAGATCAATGTGAACAATATCACTATTAGATCCTAAAATAGCAAATGTCAATGAGAACCATATGTATGCTATACAAAAATTCTCTAATATGACAT
Source organism: Dipteronia dyeriana (assembly GCA_032871835.1). NCBI lineage: Eukaryota > Viridiplantae > Streptophyta > Magnoliopsida > Sapindales > Sapindaceae > Dipteronia > Dipteronia dyeriana. The sequence goes on along the minus strand of CM065299.1, from coordinate 45,381,652 downwards.
GCTATGAGATGTATATCAAAAATTGAGTCAAAAAATGAATATCTAAGAGAACACGCATTAGAGTATAGAGATACCTTTTTGCACATTATATTCACCAAATATCATACTTCCGCTATTTTTATGAGCACTCTTACCTTGAATGTCCTCATGACACCAAGTTGACGATGTTTCACAACAAGAGTATAAAAAGAATAATATCTCAACTCAATCAACACATATATCAAAAGAACTTCTCTAAAGTTAATCAACAAATTTTGACCATCATAATAACCATGATGTGAGATAACCAAGTTCATATCAATACATGGAGTATTCAATGCAATTGATACATATCCTCAAAGCTATCTCACATGTGCTTCTTATTTTAGTGATAAGAGCACTCACCCATGAACCACTTGTTCTTGGGTGTACCTACACAAACATTTCCAATATCATCCTTGACAACAATGTTAAATCTAGAGTAAAGTCCTTCAATGACTTGATTAACAAGAATATCATTAACACACTCTTCCTTAACATTTTTAACACAAGCTTTGTCAAGTTGAACAAGATTAGTAATCTTTCTACTCCATAACTTCTTCTCATGCTTAGCAATATTATCATATTTCTCAACTTTTAAAACCTTACAATGTTCAAGTTGAAGTTTAATCTCCTTATCTCTACATTCATTTCCTAATTTGCATTTTTCTATATATTTATAACACCTAGGCTTAATGTGACCTATTGTGTTGCAATAATGACAAATTGGAATCAAAGATGAGACTGTATCTTTTGGAGTTGAACTAGCTTCACTAGGAGTTTGTAAAGATACCTTGTTCACCAACTTCTTCTTGTGTGGTTTCTTATCAATCACGACTTCATCAAAGTGAGTAGGAAGTGGTGCTTCCAAGAGCTCCTCTTTAACTACCAAGTCGTCTTCACCACTATGAGAGTTAACAAGATTCCCAACACTAGACACACTTATTGAATCATTCACTAAGTTCTTGATGGCCTCCTTAGCCGTGTCTATCTCTTTCATCAATTCTTGTTCTCTCTTCTTCAAAGAAGATATCTCATTATCCTTCTCAAGGTTTATCTTTTCAAGTTCTCTAAACTTCTTCATAATATCTCCTTTGTCACCAAGAAGTCTACGAGTGACAACCACAAACTCATCTAGTTGTTTCTTGATCAAATCATCCTTCTCAACTACTTTTTTAGCATTATCTCTAGCTTCTTCAAGCTTTTCTATCTTTTCCAACAACTCAAGATTAGTAGGAACGGAACTAGAGCTTCCATGATGATTTGCAACAAAGTTCTTGTTCAAAGATATTGTACTATCAACATCTAGTGGAGAATGAGAAGCCGTTAGAGCTACAAAGTTGCTCACCAACTCTTCATAACTTGAAGACTCACTACTAGAGCTCTTATTGTCACTAGAGTTATCATCACTCCAAGTAGCCGCCAACACTTTGCCTTTCTTGTCATTCTTAGATCGCTTCTTGGTGCACTCACTAGCAAAGTGACCGAAACCATGACAATTATAGCATTGAACCTCTTTCTTGATCATGGCTTGACTATTCTTCTAATTCCTTGGAGATGATATTTTCTTAACTCCCTTTTCCTTAGAAGACTTGCCTTTAGGTTTGGCATTCTTCTTTAGAAACTTCTTGAACCTTCTAACCAAAAGAGCCATCTCTTCATTTTCATCTTCACTCTCCTTCTCAATAGCATTGAGAGCAATTCCTTTACTCTTAATCTTTGGCTTCAAGCACATCTCATAAGTTTGGAGAGACCCAAGCAACTTATCAATGTTCAGACTATCCACATCCTTGCTTTCCTCAATGGCCGTCACCTTTGATTTGAATTTCTTAGGAAGAGACCTAAGGATTTTCCAATTTAAATGCTCTTTTGAGATAGGTACTCCAAGTACTTGACATTGGTTAGCTATTTTAGGAAGCCGGAATTTGAAGTCTTGAAACTTTTCTTCTTCACCCATACTTAAACCTTTAAATTGTGATGCCAACATTTGAAGCCTTAATTTCTTCACCGCTAAGGTTCCTTCATTAGTAACTTGGAGAGTATCCCAAGCTTCTTTTATGGATTCAAGATTTTAAATGTAGGAGAATTGATGCCCATCAACTCCTCCAAAGATGGCATTCATAGCACGATGGTGCCATTTAGCAACCTCAAACTCATTCATTGTCCATTCACTCCTTGGCTTGAGTATCATGGTTCCATCCTCTTGAACCTTGGTAGAAGGACTATAAACTTCTTCGACTACCATCCAAGCCCTTTCATCAATAGAGCGGATGAAGTCTTCCATCCTCAACTTCCAATACCCATAGTCAGTGCCTCGAAGTAATGGTGGCCTAGTATTTGAGGCTCCTTCTGCCATTACATCATCTTGTAAACCCATGACTTCAAACGCCTTGAAAAAACCGTGAATGTATCACCCCGAACTCTCACTAAGTGCAATCTAGTGTCCTGCTCTAATACCAATTGAAAATACAAACACAGTTAAATACTCAAGGCTAACCTAGAGGGGGGGTGTGAATAGGTTACACACCTTTTTCAACTCCCATAGAAACAAACAAAAGTTTGTCCCTCTAGATTGCTTGTATCACAATATATATATTAATTAAAGATACTTAATAAATATATAAAACAAATAAAGGGTGATACAAACAAGTAATGATAAAACATACACAATCTATGTTATAGAAAGGAAGTCAACTTACATAAAGAGTTATATCCATAGTATTCAAATAACAAATACAAATACTAGAGAGATAGGGATAGAGAAAAGTTGACACAAGATATAACGTGGTAAACCTCCAAAGAGGAAACATCCATGGGCTAGCAGCCATCAGCAAACAAAATCCACTAGTAGATAAGATAAGTACAATCTCTAAAGTGACCCCTTCACCTAGAAACTACCCTCATATCCTACTCATAAAGATTTCGCCCTAATGCTCAACGATTCGAGGCCTCACACCTCTTGTCAAGACTTCCTCGCTCACCTTACCGGATCCTCATGACCCAAGGGAAGACTTCTTCCTCAACTATCTGAGTCCTCCCGACTCAAGTCAAGACTTCCTCGCTCACCTATCTGGATCCTCACGACCCTAGGCAAGACTTCTTGCTTAACTATCCGAGTCCTCTCGACTCTAGCCAAGACTTTCTTGCTTGACAATCCAAGGTCTCACACCTCTTGCCAAGACTTCTTGCTCAACAACATAGGTCTCACACCTATTGTCAATACTTCCTTCTTACAAGACATCTAGGAGATCATGATTGAAAAATGCAAACAAGCATGCAACATATAATTCTATGATCAACACATCCTATGGAAAATACTAGACATGAGCATGAATGAACAAATCAAATGAAGTCTAGTCAATCATGCATGTTTAAATCATCCAGATCATGTAAGATATGTTCAACATTAATCACAACCTAGATACATGCATAGATCTAAACTTGAATCACAAGATATGTTCAATAAATCACAAGATCAAGTTTAAATGACACAAACCAAAAACATGCTAAAATCATATGACAAAGTCATTTAGATATAAGCTAAAGTTCTAGAGCATATTCCTAATCATAGATTCAATCAAAAAACATGAATAGCTCAAAAGAACATAAGCACAGGTATTGATGTGAGAATTCAGCCAAAAGAGCCTAATACATGTGAGGAACTATTTTTAACAAAATCAATCAATCAAAGATCATCAAATAGTCCTAGAATCAAAGCTAGCACAATACAATCCCAAACATGTGAAAACATAGGCAAAATCAAAACCTAACTCAACATGTATGATTTCAATTGAAACTCAACCTAGCTTTAAAAGAGTTCAAAACTCAAATCAAAACACTCACAATACACATATATAAATTGAAGAAGAAAACCCAAGGCAATTGACCAAGTTTTAAAAGAAAACTTTTAGAGAAAATCAATACCTTAGTTGATTTAAGTGCAGTCCCGTTTTTGTGTGTTTGGACTCCAAAAAAAACAATAAAACTCACTCAAACTTTCCGAGAAAAGATGGAGGATGAATAGACAAACACTCTCAACTTTGAATTACTGAAATCAGAGTTCAAATGAAGAAGTTATGGTGTTTGGAAGGTGAGAAAATGTAGAGAGAAAATTTCTGCACACAAGTTTGAATTTCTTCTTAGAATGAAATGTGAGAGGGAAAGAGAATAAAAAGGAGAGGGAATGAAAGAAGAAAATGGATGAAATTGCCCCTCATTGTTATTGGTTCCCCGAGATGGCATGTGGGAATCTCAGGGCAGCAAGGTATTGCAGCCGAGATGGCCACAGGCCATCTCGGGCATGCACCACTTCATGGCCTTCGGCCATGGTGCAATCCCCTTGCGCTTCCCTCGTGTTCTTAGACCATTCTCCGGCCACCAAACTTGGAATTTGAATATGTTTATGGATTACGAACCATAACTCTTACATGGACATGGAAATATAAGATACTCAACCCAGAAAATAATAATTTGACTCGATATATGAATACGAAGACAATGTATACAATATGAGATGAAAGTGTAGTATCTTTTGACTTAGAACTTGAAATCAATAGTATGAGCAACCGAAATGACCGGAAATCAATCAAGAATGATTTAAGGCTAAATTCAATTTCAATATCCATGTTATACAAACAAATACACACACAAACACAATTCACACTAGAATGCAAACTACATAGAGAAAGTCTCCAATTATGCATTTTCCAAAACCTGTTATTTCCATACCAATGCATGAGCATTCATCTTCAAGTATGTGAATGTGTTATACATGGTGCACAACAATGCAGGGACACATATGAATGAATTGTATGTGTGTGCCTATAATGGTGCACAATGATACAGGGACACAAATGTATGAATTGTGTGTGTGTGCATAAGCCTTGTAAGAGAAAGATATGGTCTTGTATACCTTTGTATAACCAAATTGTATCCTTTCTCTTTGAAGACTTAGAACTTGTTTTGACTTGTTGTTCATCCTTCTTTGAAGCTTGAATCATCATGAATCTAAACAACTAAATCATTACAAGTAAACCTCATTTTGATATGGAATTAATGCCAACACAAACTAAAACTTAACACACCTAAAACCCCTCCCCCTCGTATCGTGGAGACCAAGCAATCTGCCAGGGTTGAGAGGGGTTCTGAGTAAGTTGCTGCTACACAAGATGCTTATCGTGATCGATTCAGATCACGGCCGAGGGATAACAATGAAGATGAGGTCATGGCTCGGTTTATTTCTTCCTACCTAGGTAGGGGATTGCAATCCATGACCTCATGCTAGTCGATGTCTTGATCGCTAGGGGGTCTGCTCTCTTAGCCAAGGTAAAAAAAAAATCATCCTTCTCTCTTTCCATTATGTTGGTACCAGGTAGGTATCAAGGATATTCTAACATATGTTGTGTCCTTGACAGGCATTTAAGTTCAATTTGGCCATGAGCCACCGGGTTGATTCCTTCTAAGAGCAGGATGATACTGCTAAGGTTGAGGTCAAGCAGACCAAAGAGCAACTAGCTAAGGAAGTGAGGGGAACACAGACTTCATGTCGTGCCTCTTAAAGGAACGCTATAAAAAAAAGGCAAATGAGCTAGAGGAAGGGGTCCAGGCATTATGTGTTATTCAGGCCCATTTGGAAGCCAAAACTGATGCCTCATTTACTGATGTATACTTCTTAACAGATTACCAAGTGGCGTAAGCTCTACTTTCACCTTTTGGCATAAGTATCATCGACGAATGGGATATGAATGAGGACATGGACAAAGATATAGAGCTAGTTATGCCTGCTTCTGCAAAAGCTGGTCTTTCTAAGGAGGGTGAGGTGCATGCTAGTATAGCTGGAGTGAAGAACATTCAGGGTTATCCAGCCCAGATAGAGGTGGCAGCTGAGATGGAAATGTAGGTAGGTAGCAGGTGAGCCCCTTACTGATCCAGAACCTAGAACCTTAGAGGGAAGAGCTGCTGCTGAAGGGGAGACTGATCAATAAGTTAGAGAATGAGTGGATAGAGTCAACCAGAAGGAGGTCGCTTGATTCAGAGTTATGATCAATTCTTTTTTATTTTTTATATCACTTTTTTATATGTAGATGTAGCTCGTAAATAGGGGATAGGATCCATGATTTAAGCAATGGAAACAATTTTTCTTTTCTCTATTCATGCCTGGTTGCTTTCCACTCTAGTTAAATTTGTATGCTTTAAACTATGTAATAATCTTGATCTAAGAAGCAACCCGCTCAATTGCTTGCTTGACCAGATGCTCCATCAGTATACAGGGTCCAGATCACTCTGTTAGCTATCCAGCCACTAAGATCACCATCCTTTTAGGGGATTGGATTTAGGTTTAAGGAGGTACTGGGATCAGAAAGAGTTGAGAATTTGGCCATAAAATCTGTTAACGCTTGGGCCATTATGGTTATCCTCGCCTCATACTTATTGTCTAACTGATTGAGTTCTAGAGTCACGAGCATTAACTTCCCAGATATGTCAGGCCTCTGTAAGTATCGGTCACTACCTTGACCATATGGGTCTGGAAATAAGGACAGAGCTTCCTTATCGAGGTAACCAAAGCGAAAATGAAGTTCTCCAAGACATTGTAATTCTTCTATGGTTTGGTTAAGACATGGTTCATATTGTAGATAGGCCACGGATTCCCATCACCAAATTCTTTAACCAAGGCCCTATTCACTGGTATCTCGGATACAGTCAGGTAGATCTACAGCTCCTCTCCGGGTATTGGCTTGACTAGCTAGGGCTGATTGGCTAGGTACCTCTTTAATTACTGGAAGGCCTACTCAGTGTCTTTTTCCCCTTTTAAGTTTTCCCCTACTTTATTACCTTAAATAAGGGAAGGAATTTGTCACTCGGCCGTGATATAAATTGATTGATTGCCGCTACTCGACCAGTCAGTATCTTTACCTGTTTGAGAGAGATGGGGGATTCTAGGATCAGGATGGCTCTGATCTTCTCTTGTTTTGCCTCTATACCCCTCTCATGGACCATGAACCCAAGGAATTTCACTGTAGTTACCCCAAAAGTACACTTGGTAGGGTTCAATCTCATCTAATTCTCCCTAACGATTTGGAAAGTTTGGCAGAGGTTGTCCTAGAGCTTGTCAGCCACCTGTGACTTGGTGATCATGTCATCTATGTAAACCTACATCATTCTTCCTATCTCACGCTTGAACAGTCGGTTGACCAGGTGCTGGTAAGTGGCTCTTGTATTCTTGAGACAAAAAGGCATGAACTTGTAACAATATAGGCCTTGCCGAGTGATGAAGCTAGTCTTTTATTAGTCTAAGGGGTGCATCACGATCTGATTATACCCTAGGAATGCATCCATGAAGCTTATGAGCTGGGTTCTTGCAGTGGAGTCTACTAGCTGGTCGATCTTTGACAGCATGAAGCAGTCTTACGGACAGACGCTGTTGAGGTTGGTGTAGTCGATGCACATACGTAATTTTCCATTGGCTTTAGTGACTTTGACCACGTTAGCAATCCACTTCGAGTACCGAAACTCTCGGATGAATCCGACCTTTAGTAGTTTGTCCACCTCCTCCTTGACAACAGTATTTATGTCAGGATTGAAATGCCGCCTCTTCTGTTTGAAAAAATTGAAGGCGGGATCAACTACTAGCCTGTGAGCTACCATGGAAACCCGGATTCCTGATATGTAGTCATGGCTCTAACCATGTTTGTTAGTGGAAGATGATACTTTTTTCTGGATAGTAGATTTATGGGCCACTAACCATGTTTGTTCTTTTTTACAGTGGAGTGATTCTTAGACAGAGCTAGAAGAGGGTACCTTCTCAATACGTGTTGGAGTAGGGGACGCCGTTTCAGCAAGAGAAGTGGGAGAAGTCAGACTTCAATTAAGTAGTTGTTTTCTTTCTTTGAATTTTTTTTATTACATTCCTGGATTTTCAAGAAAATTGATTTCTACATCCAGATTATTGGAACAATTATATTCAGCTTCTTTTAAAAATAAATTAGTTATAGTTTCATGAAACGGATTGGATATTTGTTCTGGTTTGATTGAAAGCAACTTATATGTTTTAAAATCATTAATTCATACATTACTGCTTCATACTGAATTGTTTAAAGTTGAAAACCTATAACAAAGCTATAAAAATTTTCTCCAAATAATGAAACGTTTCTATACCATCTAAGAATTGGTCACATCTACCTTTACAGGATTGATAGACTAACTGAAGGTGAACCTTCATGTCAGTTAAAGATTGACAGTTTACATATCTTTGTGTCTTGTTTATATGGTAAAATTACCAAGAGACCTTTTACTCGAAAAGGGTTTAGAGCCATACAGCCACTAGAGCTTATACATTCAAAAGACACTTTCAATGACAATTACTCTAGATACGGACATTTTTACCTAATGCAACATAAGTCAGAAACTTTTGAAAAGTTCAAAGAATTTCAAGTTGATGTTGGGAACCAATTTAGGAAAACAATCAAAGCTTTACAATCAGATCATGGAAGTGAGTATCTTGACAAAGATTTTAAAGACTACTTGGTTTAGCATGGGATTTTATCCCAACTCATAGCTCCTAGAACACCATAGCAAAATGGTGTTACAGAGAGCAAAAATATGACCATGATGGAAATGGTGAGATCTACAATTAGTTTCTCATCAATACCAAACACTTTTTATAATTATGCACTACAGACGGTGGCATATATATTGATTGTAGTTTCATCCAAATCTATTTCTAAAACTCCTCTAGAGTTAAGGAATGGTCATTGTTGACAGTGATTTTTGGATTACGTAAAATAAGACACCCGTCTAACAGGTTAACATGAATTAACATTTGAATTATTAAGCAAGAAAACAAATCAAGTATGCAAGACAAACAGTTTTACGTAAACAACCCAATGAGGGAAAAACCACAGTTTCTAGAGGCGGCGAGGAAAGAACTTCACTATGAATGAATTGTTACACTCTCAATCTCACTTACTCTCTTGTATGCCTTTTTGCCTTAATCCTTTCATGGGTATTATTAGGGTATATTTATTCATGCATAGAACCCTAATTCTTGGTGTACAAGTAAGGAAAGTTGTAGAGGTTTAATAGAACTCTGACTTGTTGAAGTCGTTTTAATCATCATTTCTATTTCGTATTGATCTTGTTTTGAATGCTTTAGATCTCTTGCATAATCTCGACTCTGGTATGCCTAAGGAAACTTGCTTCTTTATCGGAGTGTGCTTCGAGACACAGTATTTGAGTAAGACTCATTTTCTGCTTATTGGAGTCGTGATTGCATTGAATTCAACTTCGGCCACTTGTCGCTCAATCGACCCTCTAATAGTCCTAACCAGACCTAATTTTCCCCGACAAGTGATTCGATCCCGACTGAAGGCCTTGACCCAACCATCTCAATAATCCTGACCAGGTTATCTTTAACTTGTCAATCTAATCACTTTAGTTGAGTGATCTCCACTAGATCGTTTAGATAACCTAGATCGGGTGTTGTGAGGCCATTTTTGGTCAACTTGGGTTGGTTCAGTCTAGTTGACTTTCGGTGACGTTACACTTATTCAAATTTTACCAATTACAATACCCCTTTAAACATTCGAACTGAGTTCCTCGTCCTGTCAGAAAGGAACTCACTCAGTGAGGCATGTTTAATTTGCTCTCGGTTTTGTCTCATAACTCATTATTGCTTATTAATACTTGACAACTAAGCAATTAATTTCAGCCACAATTACTTGATTTGTCCAAATGATGCGACATGAGTAAAGAAATCATTGGCTGCTTTTTTATTTTTTATTGGTGTATGATCTTCGAGATTCATGCACCAATTGTTGGGGTTTATGCCCTAAAGATGTAATTTGTAAATGGATTTATGAAATAAATAAAAGGAAAAGTTCAATTCATTCTTGTTGTGTTGTTTATTTTATAACTTGTGCATATATTTAATATCCAAGATTGTCGAATGTAATCTCGAAATGTGTATATGAGTGTCATATACGGATGGATACAGTAAGAGACGTGCAATCTAAAGAGTCTAAAGATAGAAAATAAAGCTGGATACTTTATTTATGGTTAATCTATAGCTGCGGTCCATTCCGTAATGTACAATGATTCTATCCTGAATCATTCATATAAGATATGGGAATGGAGGCACCTTGTATGATGTGATCATATAGGACTGGGCCATGATCTATATGAATCTCTCACCAAGATCCGTTACCGATGAGATTCATATATCAACTAATGATGGCTATATGTGGGTGATCTTAATCCTGAGTGTCTTATCGACTCTTTTAGGTTAGATTGTGGTCTTTGATATACCATGGGTGAGGTCGGATGCTGTTCCTATCAATATGCTCTGTATGTTGGGATAACCGTTTGGCTTGTGGCTGGAAGGTTTGTACATAATAGTGGAATCCACTCCTTCTTGTGATAAGTAGACGGTAGTTCCCTTAAGGGTTAATTCGGGGCTTGGACAATATGAGCGCTCTTCTAATTCCGTGAGGAAATAGGATTTATTGTTCATTATAGTATCAACGGTACTTAAAGGATATATGTAATTAGGGGGGTATAACGGACATTATGTCCCAGCTCTAATTATGAATGACTGTTTAGGATCACACCATATGTAATAGCTATATCGATGGACACCGAGTTGTATCGGTCTGTGTAAAAGCGTCTGCAGTTGAGAGAGTGTAGCTTCGGGTTTTTAGTGGAATAACACTGGAGTTAATAATCAAGGAATATTAATTAAAGAGTTTAATTTATGATTCCGAGGATTATTGGAGCTCAAAATAATGTTGGTCTATTAGGTCCCCTTGCTAGCCCGATCGATTTAGGTAACAATGGTTACGGTTAACTAATTGGATTGTCTAATTAGTTGTGTTACGAAAGTGACACGTGTTTATTCGGGAATTAATTGAATAATGAGAATATTTAACTAATGAATGTTAATAGTTAAATTAATTAAATAATTAGATTATTTAATTATATTGATAATTATTAATTATTAATTAACTATTAATTGGAGGGTTGATATATGGATTTAGATGAAGATAAAATAATAGGATTATTTTATTTTACTAAATCATTTATCTAAGTATTTGAATTTAAATTTAAATTTAAAATACTTATTATCACTTTTAATATATTAAATATATTTAAAAAGGATAATTAAAATATATATATCAATTAATAACACAAGAGATTGCATTGGATGCAAATTGGTGTGTACATGAAACATTAGTCAAAAGAAGAATTTACATAGGATGCAAATACTTAATACATATATGATATATATTTATATAGCAGAGGCGATATAAATATAAAGAGGTTAGTGAAAAACGAAGTAGAAAAAAGATATATGTTTTTTGTGAGCAGCAGATATATATATATATATATATATTGTGAAGTAGTGCGTAGATATATATATTATATATTCCGTGTGTAGCAATAATAGATATATGCATATATTTCTGATAAAAAGTGAGCAGTATTTTATTTGGTTTTTGCTCTGAGAATTGAATTGGCAAGAAAAGTGCAAAGCGTGAGAAACAAACAAACAAAAAAAGTCAAAAAGGATTTTTTTAAAAATAAAAATAAATAAATATATATATATATATATATATAATCTTTTTTCAGGCTTATGTGTTTTTGAAACACATAGAAGAAAGAGTTTGTTCAATTCTCTCTGCATCCTCTATTCAAGTTCCTGAGACCGTGACGCGCCTACACGCAGTTACCAGTCTCGGAAGATAGTGAGGAAGATCGAGTGGTTCTGACAGGAGCATACCATAAAGTAAAGGAGTTTCCAAACGTTGGTAAGAGTGGTTCAGACAAGAGTACATCGTAAAGTGAAAGAGCCTCCAAATGTTGGTATGTTCTTCTTCTGATTATATTGATTTCAGTTTCCTGCGTTTACATATTGTATGTATTAGTTTCAAAAATAATTATGATTCCAAGTTCACTGGTCCCAAATACAGATTATGATCTGTATAAAAAAAATTAAAACCTAGTTCCGTTGCGTAACCGGTGAACGAGGTTCCAACTATTGGTATCAGAGCCAATTTTATTATCGGAACAAGAATTTGTTTTCGATGCACCTGTATGTATGATTGTGTAGGAACAATTTAAATTGACTGTATGTTGTTTTTGTATGTATATATTTTTTATTTTTTTATTTACAAAAAACAAGATTGATCGTTAATTATATCTTACTGTGTATTTAGGGTTTATGGGTTGTATTATTATTTTTTTGTTTATATTTTTTTTTACTGTTATTTTATTGTAAAAAAAAAAATCTAACCTATATTGAAAACTTGGAAAAATTGTGAAGATGGATTCATGAGATAAATCGGAGTGACCTGAAGAGACTAGAAGATATCTGAAGTTACTAGAAGACCAAGGAATGCCTTGGAAAAATTTTGAAATTTTAGATTCCAATTTTTAGGTTAAATAATCCACAATACATGGTCAATTCATGTATGCTTTATATTATGTGAAGATAAAATCATTGTCATGCATACGTATGTCATTTAGATTAGATGTGCCTGCACAAATATATTTGATATGTCATACATGTATCATAGCCTGATACTTTATGTTTTTTTTAATGTAATTAAAATGGGTAAATGCATAAATGGCTATGAATAATGAGAATAGTTTTTTAACAGTTAGAAAACTTGGTAATTATCATTAATGTTAATCTAGTTATTAAAGAGTTTAATAAGTTGGATTAATAAGGTCATTTATTGTAATTAGGATTAATAAGATTAATAACCTAATAATAAATTATCCGAATAAAGTGTTAGGGTTTTAATAGTTAAAACTTGGTAAACACTAACATAATAATCTGACCTTAGTAAATAGTTTACAAAGGCTTAGATTATTCACTAATAGATTAGATTTTTAATTGTTAAAAATCATTAATAATTTATTAGTTAATTAGAATTTGGTTGTAATTAGTTAATGCGCTAGATAACTTGATTAAAGTTAGTCGTTTCATCCTGTATAATCTAGGTGCATTAACGGTTAATAGAAAACCCTAATTTTAAAATAGTGAGTGGTAGAGGGATATATGACATATATATACCGCGGTCTCCATCATTAGTTCAACACAGTGAGATCCGAGTGGGGCCTCGTGACGGCTTTGTTTTCGTCCTTCCTAAGGACGGTTTCCACAAAGGTCAATACCAAGGTTGACTTCCTAACGGATAGGATTTCCGAAGGTATTTCGGGATTGACCAACCCTAAGGCGGCAATTCTCGAGTTAAGCTCTTGAGATCTGAAATGGTGGGTTACACTCACAAAGGTTTTGACTAAGTTTTGTTAATTAAAAACCGGACTGAATGAACGATGGTTGAATGATATGGAATAAGAGTTATTCTAGAATATCATTTGATTGAGAATGTCTCGGTCCAACATGCAAAGACTTGACCGACTCTAAGGCGGCACTTCTTTGTGGTATGTTGGATTGTCTTGGTATTGTAACTAGTTTTAGGGTAGTTCTAGTTCATTAAACATGTGCATGCATCATGTTTAAATTTATGCCAAAGCACTCACACTTATTTAAAATAAATGACTGAATGAATGTTTTATTTTATTTCAGTAATTATGTCTTCTGCATTACTTCAAATTCTCGCAAACGACAAATTAACTAGAGATAACTACACTAAGTGGAAACTTAGAATTAATGCAATATTGGTCACCAAAGACCTCAAGTTTGTGCTTATGGAGGAATGTCCTCTAGCACTTGCTGCCAATGCCACACGAACTGTTCATGAGGCATACGAACGATGGGTCTCATCTGATGAGAAGGCCCGAACATATCTGTTGGTTTCTATGACAGACGTGCTTGTCACAAAGCATGAAGCAATGACATTAGCATTCGAAATCATGGAGTCATTGCAAGCTATGTTCGGGCAGCCCTCTGAGCAAAGTGACATGAAGCCATTCATTTTGCTATGCTCGCTCGAATGAATGAAGGTACGTCAATTCGGGAACATGTCCCGAGCATGATGTCCTACTTCAACACAGCAAAAGCCAATTGCGGGGCCATTGACGAACCCAGTCAAGTGGGCATCATACCGACAACACTTTCGAAGAGTTTCGACCAGTTTAAGTGTAACTACGGGATGAACAAGTTAAAGTTTAGCCTTACACAGTTGCTCAATGAGCTTGCTACCTCAGAGTCCGGTGAGGCAAATATTGTCGAACCATCCTCCTCCTTAAATAATAAAAAGAGGAAGAGGTCAGCTGGGAAGGCGAAAGGTAAGCCCAAACCCAAGAAAGCCCAAAGCAAAAAAGAAGGGCGCCTTCACCGACCAAGGCAAAGGAAAATGTTCCCATTGCGATAAGGTCAGGCACTAGAAGAGGAACTGTCTTTAATACCTGAAGGAGGTAGCCAAGAAGAAAAAGATGAAAGGTAATTATGATTTACTTGTTCTTGAATCTTTTTAAGTGGAAGATGATTCTTCATCCTGGATAACTGATTTGGGGGCCACTAACCATGATTGTTCTTCTTTGCAGTGGACTGATTCTTGGACACAGCTGGAGGAGAGAGCCTTCTCAATGCGTGTGGGGTCGGGGGATGTAGTATAGGCAAAAGCAGTGGGAGCAATAAGATTGTAATTTTGCAATAATAATAGTTTTTTATTACTGAACAATGTTTTTTATATTTCTGGATTTACACGGAATTTGATTTCAGTTTCTAAATTGTTAGAACTATCGTATTCTATTTCTTTTAATAATAAGTCTGTTATTATTGGAAAGAATGGTCTGAATGTTTGTTTAGGAATTAATGAAAACAATTTGTATGTGTTAAGATCATTTATACATACTACACTGCTAAACACCGAAATGTTTATGGTTGAAAAACCAAAAACTAAGCAATAAAAGATTTCTCTAGATAATGACACATATCTCTAGCATTTAAGGCTTGGTCATATCCACCTTGACCAGATAGACAGACTAGTAAAAAAGTGGGCCTTTAAGTGAGTTAAAGGTTGGCACCTTACCTGTCTGCGAATCTTGTCTAGAAGGTAAGATGACTAAGAGACCTTTTACTGGAAAAGGGCTTAGAGTTAAAGAACCGCTAGAGCTTATACATACAGACGTCTGTGGACCGATGAATGGAAATGCTAGGGGTGGTTATAAGTATTATGTCACCTATATAGATGACTACTTAAGATACGGATATGTCTACCTAATGCAACGGAAGTCGTAAACATTTGAAAGGTTCAAAGAATTTCGAGATGAAGTTGAGAATCAATTAGGTAGGACTATCAAGTCACTGCGATCGGATCGTGGAGGTGAGTATCTTAACCAAGAGTTTGAAGACTTTATGGTCGAGCATGGGATAGTTTCCCAACTCACAGCTCCCGATACAACTCAGCAAACGGTGTAGCGGAGAGGATAAATATAACCCTATTGGAAATGGTGAGATCTATGATTAGTTTCTCATCATTACCAAATTCCTTCTGGGGATATGTGTTACAAACAGCGGCATACTTTTTGAATGTGGTGCCATCCAGATCTATTCCTAAGAATCCTCTAGAGTTATGGAATGGTCGTAAAGCTAGTTTACAATATTTTTGTATATGGGGGTGTCCAGCACACGTGCTGAAGAGCAGAACTGGAAAGCTAGACAGCAAGTCTATGGTCTGCCTGTTTGTAGGATACTCCAAGGAGACTAGAGGTGGACACTTCTATAGTCCCAAAAATAACAAAGTATTTGTATCGACAAATGCAACATTTATTGAGGACAGTTATATTAATGACCATAAACCTCGTTCTAACTTTGTTTTGAATGAGTTGGAGACTTGTGAGACTAGTGTTTCATCAACAAGAGTTGTTGATCCACAAACATCTGAGAGTCAGATGGATCCTAATTAGGATGCACTACCACCTAGACGTAGTGAGAGGGTTGTAAGACAACCTGAACGCCACTTAGGTATAGGTGAGGGACAAGGTGTTATCTCTACTGATAGTGTTGATGATCCATTGACATTTAAGAACAAAATGGAAGATCCCGATAAAGAGGAATGGCTTAAAGCCATAAATCTCGAGATGAAGTCCATGTACTCTAACTCAGTATTGGATCTTGTAGACTTACCGGATGGGGTAAAACCCACAGGGTGTAAATGGATCTATAAGAGAAAGAGAGGTAGACGGGAAGGTAAAGACCTTCAAGGCAAGGCAAGTGGCCAAGGGTTATACCCAGAAGAGGGGGTCAATTATGAAGAGACCTTCTTGCCAGTAGCCCTGTTTAAGTCTATTAGGATTCTCTTATCCATTGCTGCCTATTTTGATTAGAAAATTTGGCAAATGGATGTCAATACTGCATTCTTGAATGGAAATCTTGATGAAAGCATCTATATGATGCAACCATAGAGATGCGTGTCTCAAGATCAAGAGCAAAAGGTTTGCAAGCTGCAAAGGTCCATCTATGGGCTTAAGCAAGCATCTAGATCTTGGAACATCAGATTTGATGATGTGATCGAAACCTATGGCTTCGAGCAGAATGTCGATGAGCCTTGTGTCTACAAGCGCATCATTGATAAAAAAGTAGTTTTTCTTGGTCATATACGTATATGATATCCTACTCATTGGGAATGATATGGGAGTGTTGTCTGATGTAAAAGGCTGGCTGGCTAGCCAATTCCAAATGAAAGATTTGGGAGAGGTAAGTTATGTTCTTGGGATACAGCTTATAAGGGATTGTAAGAAAAACTCATAGCATTGTCTCAGGCATCACATATCGATAAGATTCATGTTCGGTTTTTGATGCAAGACTCCAAGAAAGGTAATTTACCTTCTAGGCATGGAGTTAACTTGTCTAAGGAACAGTGTCCTAAGAAACCTTAAGAAGTTGAGGATATGAGACGTGTACCCTATGCATTGGCAGTAGGTAGTCTCATGTATGCTATGTTTTGTACGAGACCGAACATCTGCTATACAGTGGGAGTAGTTCGTAGATACCAATCCAACCCAGGATTGGATCATTGGGTTGTTGTCAAGATAATTCTCAAGTATCTTAAAAGAACGAGAGACTATATGCTAGTGTATTCCGAGCAGGATTTGATCCTGTTAGGATACACGAATTTTGATTTTCAGTCAAACAGGGATTCTAGGAAATCCACTTCTGGATCAGTATTCACCCTGGGTGGTGGAGCCATTGTGTGAAGAAGTATCAAGCAATCTTACATTGCTTACTTCACCAAGGAAGCCGAATATGTAGCCGCTTGTGAAGCCGCTAAATAGGGTGTTTGGTTCCGTAAGTTCTTTAGTGATCTGGAAGCTGTTCCAGATCTGGATAGGCCCATCACACTTTCTTGTGATAACAGTGAAGCTGTGGCTAATTCCAAAGAACCAAGAAGCCACAAGAGAGGGAAGCATATAGAGAGAGAGTATCATATCATTAAAGAGATAATGTAGATAGGAGATAAAGTATCATGCTGATCCATTTACAAAGACCTTACCGGCTAAAGTGTTTTCAAGTTACCTAGATGGTCTAGGGTTACGAGACATGCCTCACATGCTTTAGTGCAAGTGAGAGATTGTTTGGGTTTATGCTCTAAAGATGTAATTTGTAAATGGATTTATGAAATAAATAAAATTAAAAGTTCAACTCATTCTTGTTGTGTTGTTTATTTTATAACTTGTGCATATATTTGATATCCAAGATTACCGGATGTAATCTCGAACTGTGTATATGAGTGTCATATATAGATGGATACAGTAAGAGACGTGAAATCTAAAGAGTCCATGGATAGCAAATAAAGCTAGGTACTTTATTTGTTATTAATCTATAGCTGCGGTCCATTTCGTGATGTACGATGATTCTATCCTGAATCATTCATATGAGATATGGGAATGGAGGCACCTTGTATGTTGTGATTATATAGGACTGGGCCATGATCTATATGAATCTCTCACCAAGATCCGTTTACCGATGAGATTCATATATCAACTAATGATGGCTATATAGTGGTGATCTTAATCATGAGTGTCTTATCGACTCCTTCAGGTTAGATCGTGGTCCTTGATATACCATGGGTAAGGTCGGATGCTGCTCCCGATCAATATGCTCCGTATGTTGGGATTGCGGTTTGGCTTGTGGCAGGGAAGGTTTGTACACAATAGTGGAATCCACTCCTTCTTGTGAGAAGTAGACGGTAGTTACCTTAAAGGTTGATTCAGGGCTTGGACAATATGAGCGCTCTCCTAATTCCGTGAGGAAATAGGATTTATTGTTCATTATAGAATCAATGGTACTTAAAGGATATATGTAATTAAGGGGGTATAACGGACATTATAACCTAGCTCTAACTATGAATTACTATGGAGGATCACACCATATGTAATAGCTATATCGATGGACACCGAGTTGTATCGGTCTGTGTAAAAGCGTCTGCAATTGAGAGAGTGCAGCTACGGGTTTTTAGTGGAATAACACCGGAGTTAATAATCAAGGAATATTAATTAAAGAGTTTAATTTATGATTCCGAGGATTATTGGAACGCAAAATACTATGGGTCCATTCGTTCCCCTTGCTAGCCCGATCGATTTAGGTAACATGAGTCACGGTTGATTAATTGGATTGTCCAATTAATTGTGTTACAAAAGTGACACGTATTTATTCGGTAATTAATTAAATAATTAGATTATTTAATTATATTGATAATTATGAATTATTAATTAACTATTAATTGGAGGGTATTAGTTGATATATGGATTTGGATGAAGATAAAATAATAGGATTATTATATTTTACTAAATCATTTATCTAAGTATTTAAATTTAAGTTTAAATTTAAAAAACTTATTATCACTTTTAATATATTAGATATATTTGAAAAGGATAATTAAAAGATATATATCAATTAATAACACGAGATTGCATTGGATGTAAATTGGTGTTTACATGAAACAATAGTCAAAAGAAGAATTTACATAGGATGAAATACTTAATACATATGTGATATATATTTATATAGCAGAGGCGATATAAATATATAGAGTTTGGTGAAAAACGAAGTATAAAAAAGATATATGATTTTTATGAGCAGCAGTGATATGTAAATATATATATATATATATATATATATATGTGTGTGTGTATGTATGTATATATATATATATGTATATATATATTGTGAAGCAGTGCGTAGATATATATATTGTGTGCAACAATAATAGATGTATATATTTGTGATAAAAAGTGAGCAGTATTTTTTTTGTTTTTACTCCGAGAATTGAATTGGCAAGCAAAGTGCAGGGAGTGAGAAACAAACAAAAAAAAGTCAAAAAGGAGTTTTTGAAAAATAAACATATATATATATATATATTATATATATATTATATATATATAAGTTTATAATCTTGTTTAATGCTTATGTGTTTTTGAAACACATAGAAGAAAGAGTTTCTTAAATTCTCTCTACATCCTCCATTCAAGTTCCTGAGACCGTGACGCGCCCACACGCAGTTACCAGTCCCGGGAGATAGCGAGGAAGATTGAGTGGTTCAGACAGGAGCATACCAAAAAGTGAATGAGCTTCCAAACATTGGTAAGAGTGGTTCAGACAGGAGCACATCGTAAAGTGAAGGATTCTCCAAATGTTGGTATGTTCTTCTTCTGATTATATCGATTTCAATTTCCTGTGTTTACATATTGTATGTATTAGTTCCAAAATTAATTATGATTCCAGGTTCAGTGGTCTCAGATACAGATTATGATCTATATAAAAAATTTTAAAACCTAGTTCCGCTGCGTAACCGGTGAATGAGGTTCCAACACCAACCCCCATTTTCATAAGAGTGCTTTCAGTTATGAGGTAACATTACTATCCTCTCTATATGTTTAGATAAATCTCTTTCCTTCTCTCACATTCCTTCTTCGCTGTTTTCTTATCTTACAAACGCAACCCTAATTTTTCTTTCTTTCTCTGATTTTCCTTCAAAGTTTCCTGCTGTTCCAACTCTTACACGTCCATCAACCTTTATCAGACCTTTGATTTCACAAGTATCAGTACTCATGCTTTATCTTTTGTAATCTCCCAGATATGAATCTTATCCTCCGCATTCGTTACTCTGAAATACTTGTAATAGCTATTGAAATGGGTGACAAGGAAAATATTGCTAGACTTGAGTCTATATTATGGGGTCACCCTTATACGTTTTCTCCTCATACTTAACCCATAGCTCTAAATGTAGATTATTCAATTGCTCATCCCTAATTTTTACCTCCATATTCAAATCCCCATGCATCTTTTGTTGATGCATGCTCAGTTATGTCGAAGACAACATGTACCAGTCAAGGAAGAAGAGCTTCCGCCAGAAGTTCTCCTTCCTCAACAAGTGATTTAAAGATTGATTCTCAATGATTAATGCTGATTGATGTCCCTAAAAGGTGCTGAGTGCACTTGTTGAGGTTTTCTACCAACCATTCATGTGCCTTCGATTGCAAGGTGAATATTGTGACTCATCGGGAAGTTACAAAATATATTGATTGATATGATATTCCCAGATTAAAACAGCTAATTCCTAGCGGTTAGTATGCTATTTGGAACTCTCCCCCACGTCGTTGCTATTTACTAGGCAATGCTAACCTCTGGGTGACTTTACCAATTCAACGATTCACTACAAGATTTTTAGCTAAGGCCTGTATTGCTCCTACAAAGCTAACTCAAAATTCTTACCGGGTCTTAATAAGCCTACGTCATTTATGGAAAAAGGTCGAGGCTAGGTACCCCCGACCGCAGAAGACTCATAATTTCTACACCCTCGACCAATCGGATACTGGGGGCACATTCCATCTTCAAATCCACTCTCCCAACCATTAGATCCCTCTCGAGTTTATGGAGAAGCCCACTCTTGTATCCAACAAAAGAACACAAGGGCTTCATATGGGGTTTCCCATCATCAAACAAGTATTGGAAGAATAATTGGTTCTTTATTATGATTGATTACAAAAAATCAGTAGTGGCTGACCCCCGCCAGAACTTAGCCAGTAATAGTATCACAAAACATTTTCGCAACCTTGAGTTATGGAATAAAATGCCTGCTGTGCTAACTCACGGCCAAGTAGATTTGGTAATTTCGACGGCTTCAACATCTTGGGAGCCCAGAGACCGCCGATCTTTATATGTGGAGAAAGACTTTATCCATATAGAACTCTTCCCTACCATTTCCAACAGACGCAAACACTGTAAGTCCTGATATTTTCATTAGTTAGCTTAAGTTCTACATGCTCACACATATGATCTTTGTCAAACTTTATCTTTCTGTGTTTTAAGTAGACATCATAGCTAGTGAGAAAGCTAATAAGGCTAGAAACCATGCTAGGCATAGCTGAAGAGAAGCTATTGACCAAGTGGCTAAGGGAATCGCTTCCCCTAGGCTATAAACCTGATCCTAACACCTCAATAAGCTTGATTGGATGTCCAACCACGCCTGGATTATGTGATAAGGCATCGATGTGATTAGGTTGACCATCCAGATTTTTTCCAAATGTTAAAATTACTCACATGACGGGTGACACAGGGTTTAGCCTGGTCGAGGGTGCTACCAAAGAACGATTTGCTCTTATGGTCGTGAATGCACCTTAAGAACTTCCCCTTGTAGATGAGCGTGGTAAAGTTTAAGCGGCCGGGATGTAAAAAGAAGTTATCCCTTCAATGGGCCTTCAAATTGGGGAAGTTGGTGGAATTCCAGATGCATAAGTTGTTGCACGTCTAACCTCTTCAACGGTGTCCCAGATCATCCCTCTGTCTGGGCACGAGAGGATAGTCCCTCCGTCTTTACCGATCAGAATACCATCTAGGCATCTTCCCCTTTCAAGCTTAGGTGATCCATCAACCGATCCCCTTGCCTTGCTACGTTCGGTGTCCACTAGTGAGGGGTGCATTGGGGTAGGATACTGGAAGGAGGCCAGAATTGCCTGAAGCTATGAGCGGATTTGGATGAATTTTGACAATGGTGTATACAAATTTTTTTTTGCATCTCTTACCTTTTATCCAAGCTTGTCTTTACTCTTACCCTTTTCTCTTTTGGCAAGCTATAAAAGAGTTGAATCGAACCCTGATCACTCAAGATAGACAGGTTAGGAAAAATCCCAACTGAAAAAGGAGCTTGCTCAAAAGAATGAAGCTCTTGATTCTTTTTCGGTAAGTGAATTGGAGATCAACCAATCTTATGTTGAGATGCTGAGAAGCCGTGAGGTGGCCAATGTCAGTTTGATGAGATTGTAGACCAGTGTTCAGAGTAGAGCTTCCGTAGCTAGCGAGAATGTTAGGGAGCTTACCATTAACAATGGTGATCTGGAGGTGTGAGCTGCCAAAGCTAAATTATGGTGAATCAAACTTGAATCAATAGCCATTTTTGCTAAATGGGAGGCCATCAAAATCAAAATGGAGGCAAAAATTGCTAAGGATACCCTTACTCCACTCAACCATCTTTTCTTAAGTCGCAATAGGAATCAGATAAATCTCAACTCGGCTATTTGAGGCTTGCTAAAGACCTGAAGTAACAAAGGGTCAGCATGAAGGTGCTTTCTAAGGAGGCCAAGTTAGCCTTTGAGGTTCAAAATGTCGATCGGTATAAGAGGTCTCCTACTTTTAAGATTGCTATGCTGAGGGAGCTTGAGCGAGGGATTGTCACCTCTCGAATGTTCTTTGGTGCTAAAGAAAGGTCTTTAGGAGAGGTTCACCAAAAATGGGATCAGACGATCCGTAAGCATAAGGTTGAGTCTCTAGATGCTATAAGGAACCATAGTATAAGATGAAAGACCTATTGTAAAATGATCGGGAAGGATCCCCATATCATGCATCTTGATCTCCCTTCCAAGTACTCCTTGGTGACCTTCACGAAGAACGGGAGACTGGCACTTTGATGAAAGGAGCCTATATAGGACCCTTACCTGACAGCGATTACTCTCCCTTCATGACTAAGAATCTAGATGATGATATTTATCGGTCAGACTTTCGGGACCTGACCAAAGGTTATGAAGATGGAGGCAACCATACTGGTGGTTCAAGGTTTGGTTGTCCTTTGAGCACATTTGGAGACTGATTTGGCTACACCATTGTTGTTCTTTTAAATATATATTTTCCATTTCTTTTATTTTTTGTTCTTTTACACATCCTGCATATTTCCAGAAAACCGTATAAAGATTATTTTGTTGTCAATAATACAGATCTTTATTTACTTGTGTTTATTTTCATTATCGCATTGAGCTAAGTGACTTATCTGACCAAACTTATGTTGGGGTTTATGCCCTAAAGAAGTAATTTGTAAATAGATTTATGAAATAAATAACAAGAAAAGTTCAATTCATTCTTGTTGTGTTGTTTATTTTATAACTTGTGCTTATATTTAACATCCAAGATTGCCGGATGTAATCTCGAACTATGTATATGAGTGTCATATACGGATGGATACAGTAAGATACATGCAATCTAAAAATTCCATAGATAGCAAATAAAGTTGGGTACTTTATTTATGGTTAATCTATAGCTGTTGTCCATTCCGTAATGTACAATGATTCTATCCTGAATCATTCATATGAGATATGGGAATGGAGGCACCCTGTATGATGTGATCATATAGGACTTGGCCATGATCTATATGAATCTCTCACCAAGATCTGTTTGCCGATGAGATTCATATATATCAACTAACAATGGCTATATGTAGATGATCTTAATCCTGAGTGTTTTATCGACTCTTTCAGATTAGATCGTGGTCTTTGATATACCATGGGTAAGGTCAGATGCTGTTCCCAATCTATATGCTCCGTATGTTGGGATTACGATTTGGCTTGTTGCTGGGAAGGATTGTACACCATAGTGGAATCCACTCCTTCTTCTGAGAAGTATACGGTAATTTCCTTAATGGTTGATTCGGGACTTGGACAATATGAGCGCTCTCTTAATTCCGTAAGGAAATAGGATTTATTGTCCATTAGAAAATCTATGGTACTTAAAGGATATATGTAATTAGAGGGGTATAATGGACATTATGACCCAGCTATAATTATGAACTATTGTGGAGGATCACACTATATGTATTAGCTATATCGATGGACACCGAGTAGTATTGGTCTGTGTAAAAGCGTCTACAGTTGAGAGAGTGCAGCTTCGGGTTTTTTGTGGAATAACACCGGAGTTAATAATAATGGAATATTAATTAAAGAGTTTAATGAATGATTCCGAGGATTATTGGAGCTCAAAATATTGTGGGTCCATTAGGTCCCCTTGCTATCTCGATCGATTTAGGTAACATGGGTCACGGTTAATTAATTGGATTGTCCAATTAATTGTGTTACAAAAGTGACACCTATATATTCGGGAATTAATTGAATAATGATAATATTTTATTAATTAATGTTAATAGTTAAATCAATTAAATATTTAGATTATTTAATTATACTAATAATTTTGAATTATTAATTAACTACTAATTGGAGGGTGTTAGTTGATATATGGATATAGGTGAAGATAAATAATAGGATTATTTTATTTTTACTAATTCATTTATCTAAGTACTTGGATTTCAGTTTAAATTTAAAATACTTATTATCTTTTTTAATATATTAGATATATTTGAAAAGGATAATTAAAAGATATATATCAATTATAACACAAGAGATTGCATTGGATGTAAATTGGTGTGTGAACATATATAAGTGTTTTATAGGATACAAACAAGGATATATATATATATATATATATTATATTCTTAAAATTAAAAAAACGCGTCTTAAGTTATTCAGTTGGAATGGGATGCAAATTGGGTAATGTGTGAAACACATTAATAACACATCATTTGTTATTCAATTTGCATTGGATGCAAATTGTAAATCAAGTGATAAAAGCAAAAGAAAGACACGCATCATCAGAGATATTATTTGCATGGTGATGCAATTTGGTGTGCGTGAGATAAAAAAAATAATTTAAGAGACATGGAAAACAAGTGTTGTTTTCTTAAATTTCTTCTACATATGTTCAATTCTCTCTACATCCTCCATTCAAGTTCTTGAGATCGTGATGCGCCCACACGCAGTTACCAATCCCGGGAGATAGCGAGGAAAATGGGTGGTTTAAACAGGAGCACATTGTAAAGTGAAAGAGCTTCCAAACGTTGGTAAGATTGGTTCAGACATGAGCATATCGAAAAGTGAAGGAGCCTCCAAACGTTGGTAAGATTATCTTTTTCTTTATATTGATTACAATTTCTTGTGTTTACATATTGTATGTGTTAGTTTCTAAAAATAATTACGATCCCAAGTTCACTGGTCCCAGATACAAATTATGACCTGTATTAAAAAATTTAAAACCTAGTTCCACTACGTAATCGGTGAACTGGGTTCCAATAATTGGTATCAGAGACAGGTTATTTTTTGGAACAGAAAACTATTTCCGATGCTATTGTATGTATAAATGTATAAGCACCATCTTTATGATTGTATGAATGTTTATAATTAAATTGTTTAATTTAAACATGGTTGATTGTAATTTTTTATGGTTCTGTGGGTTTAGGGTTTATGGGTTGTATAATTTTTAATTTAATTATTTTTACTGTTATTGTATTGTAAATAAATATAATTGTAACCTGTAAACGAAGAACTGGAAATGCGGTACTGTTCACCAGGGGGAGGGGGAACTGTTCACGGTGGGCACTGTTCATGCATACTATTCATACGGTACAATTCACATCTTGCACGGTTCCGTTGGCAAGTGTTTCCTAGTGTGTTCTGAGTAGATTTTCTCGTTTTGGTTTCATGAGATGAATCAGAGTGACCTGAAGAGACTGGAAGATATCTGAAGTTACTAGAAGACCAAGGAAGGCCTTGTGAAATTTTTTGTAATTTTAGATTCCAATTTTTTAGGTTAAATAATCCATGGTACTCGATCAATTCATGTATGCTTTATATTATAAGATGATAAAAGCATTGCCAACATACGTATGTCATTTAGATTAGATGTGCCTACACAAATATATTTGATATGTCATACATGCATCATAGCTTGATTTTTTATGTATTTTTTTTAATGTGATTAAAATGGACATTGTACATAAATGGCTATGTATAATGAGATTAGTTTATTTAACAGTTAGAAAACTTGGTAAATCTCATTAATATTAATATAGTTATTAAAGTGTTTAGTAAATTAGATGAATATTGGTCATCTATTAGGATTAATTTGATTAATAACCTAAAAATAAATGGTCAGAATAAAGTGTTAGGGTTTTAATAGTTAAAACTTGGTAAACACTAACATAATAATCTGACCTTAGTAAATAGTTTACAAAGGCTTAGATTATTCACTAATAGATTAGATTTTTAATTGTTAAAAATCATTAATAATTTATTAGTTAATTAGAATTTTGTTCTAACTAGTTATTGCGCTAGATAACTTGATTAAAGTTAACCGTTTAATCCTGTAGAGTCTAGGTGCATTAACTGTTAACAGAAAACCCTAATTTTAAAATAGTGAGTGGGAAAGGGATATATGACATATATATCTCACAGTCTCCATCATTAGTTCAACAACGTGAGATCCTAGTTAGGACTCATGATAGCTTTGTTTTCGTCCTCCCAAAGGATGAAATTCCCTTTATCTTTGTAGTGAAATATACCTAGAGGGGGTGAATAGGTATATGCTCCAATTTTTATCTTCTTTTTGAAACAATGCAATTATAAATGCTTAATGAAAATTGCAAACAAAGACACACGATATTTACGTGGTAAAACCTCCAAAGAGGAAACATCCACGGGTTGATTCCATAACCACCGGCAAAAGCAAATCCACTATTTCAAATAGAGTTACACACTCAAGCAATCATACATGCTCTACAAGCTTTCAATCTCACTCTATCTTGAACCTAGTAATCTACTAAGCCGACTTCCTATCCAAGACCCCCCTGTCTCTAGGAAGATTTCTTGCTCACCTATCCGGATCCTCCCGACCCTAGGCAAGACTTCTTGATTGACTATCCAAGGCTTCACACCTCTAGCCAAGACTTCCTTGCTTGACAATCCGAGGCTTCACACCTCTTGCCAAGACTTTCTTGCTCAACAATCCGAGGTTTCACACCTCTTGTCGAGACTTCCACTTGCTTAGCTATCCAAGTTCTCCCAACTCTAGCTATCCTCAAATCAAAGAATCACTCTAAGATATGAGACTTTCTACCTCTTCACAAGGCATCTAAGTGATCATGAATGCAAATCGCAAACAAAAACTCAACATAGAAAATGATGATCAACAAATTCTATGGACATACAACTAGATGACTAGATTATGCTATCAAAGATCAATCACAAATGCATCTAGACAACTTAAGCATGTTATCAATTAAGAACCAAAGAAATGAAATGAATATACCAATTGATGTAGATCTAGTTCTTAGAAAATGAAATCAAATCTAGAAATAGTCAATCAAGCATAAGAACAAAAGATTTCTAGAAACAATTTCATGTTTATCAAGTTTAGCACAAATCATTCAATATATCACAAATCTAGCTAAAATTGAAAATCAAATCAACAAACCACAAAATGATATCAAAATCATCCTAGTCATGCTTCTTAATCAAATAACATCAATCAATAAGAAGATCTAAGAAGAAAACTAAGAAGAAGATTATTTTACCAACAAGGATGCAATCATGAAATGAAGATCAGATCACAACAAACAATGTAGACATCCTTTTGTTCTGAAAATGCTTGGGGTTTTTAGAAATCTTCAAGACACTCGAAATAGGTTTCGGAATCAAGTGATTCGGAGTAGAAATGAAGAATTTATCACAAAAACAAAAATCAAAATGTTGAGAGAAAAATTCTGTAATTGTTCTTCAATTTGTCAACTTGTTCTTATCTTTTGAAATGAGATGGAATGAGCGGTTTTAAAGAGTGAAAAGACCAAATGACCTCTTTGCCTCCTTCATCAGTGTCTCCCCGAGATGGCGTGTGGGAATCTCAGGGCAGAACGTACTTGGGGCTGAGATGGCCACGCGCCATCTCGGGTTGGTGCATGTTGATGGCTTAAGCCATCGCACCTCACCCCTTGCTCTCGCCTCACGTTCTTCGACCGTTCTTTGGCCTCCAAACTCTGAATTCAAATCCGTTTGAAGATTATGAACCGGGACTCCCTCAAAGACATCAAAATATAAGATACTCATCCCAAAAAATACGAATTCAACTCGATATATGAAGACGAAGACAATGTATGCAACATGAGTTGAAAGTGTAGTATCTTTTGACTTAGAACTTGGAATCAATAGAATGAGTAACCGAAATGACCAAAACTCAATCGTGAACAATGTAAGACTAAAATCAAGTTCAAGATCCATGTTAAACAAACATATAAACAAACAAACACATTTCACACAAGAATGCAAACTACATAGAGATAGTCTACAATCATGCATTTTCCAAAACATGCTACTTTCATACCAATGCATGAGCATTCAACTTCAAGTGTGTGAACGTGTTATACCAAATGATGCGTTACGATGTAGGAGCACAAATGTATGAATTTTATGTGTGTGCACAAATAAATATGCACAACAAAGCAGGGACACATTTGAATGAATTGTATGTGTGTGCGCCTACGCCTTACAAGAGGAAAAAGGATCTCGATACCTTAGCATCCAAGAATAGTACCAATCCTCTTGAAGACGAACTTTGCATCATAAGAAGTTGTTTTTCTTCCTTGAAGCTCTTGTCATCACGAACAACTTAAGCAACTAAGCAATACAAAGAAAAGAAGTTTTGTTATGGAGTCAAGCCAACACAAATCTAAGACCTAACAATCTCCCTTAGGACCTAACAATCTCCCCATTTGGCTATTCCATAACAAAACCTCTATCCCACCATACAATGATCACTCATAATCAATGTTGATTGCATTCTCACATCCTCACATTACAAAGAGATATTCCTAGACTAAAATGTCTTCATGAGTCTTTAAGAATATCTTCACACAGTCAAAGCACATATGAGACAAAAACAACCAAAAGAAATCTTCTACAAAGAAGATAGGTGAGATAAACAAACAATATACGAAACCAAAAAAAGATCCCTTAACACTTCTTATCTCATGCAAACACAAAAAGTTTCTCCCCATTACTTTCTCTCTTAAGCCAAAATTTCTCCATTCCCCTTAATGAATTGTCTCCCCTTTATATCAAAAGCAAGTAACATGGTGAGGAAACACTTTCTCCCCCTTTTTGACAAGGAATAGACAAAAACATAGTACACAACCTAGAGAGATAAATGCCAATTGAAAATGTCTACAAGGGTATAAGGGATGCACAATTAAATGATAAGATAGTGTGCAAACAAGTTGTATAGAGAACTTTACTTAACAAACTAAGCTCCCCCTTAACATATGCTCCACATATTAATAAGCAAGGTAACTTGTTCACAAGGGACTCACACAATCACACATTTCAAGTAATAAAAGATAGTAAATCATTATTTTTCAACATTAAACAAGAGAATCATATATTTTCATTATTCTCTCAAAAATAATCCCTCATTGCTAATGAATCAAGCACATTAAGAAAAAATGTGTGTGTGTGAAAAATGCTTCAAGCGTATATAAAAGGAGTTATTGTGATATCAACATGCAAACTATTTCAACACATATCCATCTAAAGCTTTTCCAATCAAGGTAAAACCTATTATCATCCAGAATTTTTGCTTTAAAGAGAATAGATTTCAACATATGAGCGTGTGTGTGCATGTGGCTTGTCATCCCATTTCTATTTTTCAATCCGAGCAATCACAATTTTCAACTATACTCCATTTTAAGCCTTCCTCCATTTATTTTTAGGCTTTGTATCAAGGATTTTTTTTTTTAATTGATTCTTTTTCAACAGTTCTTTGATTTTCTAACATAAACATATACTCTTCATGACGGCTTTCACTCATCACAATGGTGTAGCCCTTTCCTACATTGGGCGGCTTCACAACCATGGTGTATAGCCCTTTTCATGAAGGTGCTCGTTGAGTTCTATGTAGATGCCGAAGCAAAATGGATACTAACCATAGGTCATTTATCGCGTACTAGACAATGAACTTTAAAATGCATCCATAATCTACATACTTTCAAACTCAATTACTCAAACTTAAACATATAAGAGAAGCATTTGTGCACTTTTGAAAACAAGATTTACAAAAACTTAAGTGCATGATCTAGAAGCAATAAAAGCTATTTTATCAATATCATTACTTCTCACATAAGTAGCTCTCAAAGAAATAGATATACAATATAGTTTTGCTTATCAAGCCACTCATAACCACACACAAGCATTAATCAACACAAATCATGCCAATGGATCTTATAAAAGATACAAATCTCTCTTTGTCCAAGGGCTTTGTGAACAAGTCCGCAAGTTGATTCTTAGTAGGCATATGTTCAAGAGTTACTATTGAATGTTCAACAAGTTCTCTATTGAAATGATACCTAATGTCTATATGCTTTGTGCGTGAGTGTTGAACCGGATTTTTAGAGATATTAATGGCACTCATATTATCACAATAAAGAGTCATTTTACCTTGATTTATCTCATAATCCTTGAGAATTTGTTTTATCCATAGAAGTCGTGTGTAAGAATTTCCGGCCGCAATGTACTCGGCTTCGGATGATGAAAGAGAGATAGAACTTTGTTTCTTGCTTAGCCAAGCAATCAAATTATTCCCCAAGTAAAAGCAACCGACCGATGTGCTTTTACGATCATCAATGTTTCCCGCCCAATCCGCATCACAATAGCCAACAAGAATATCATTAGTATCAAAGGAATAAAATAAACCAAGATTATATGTTCCTTTTATATTCTTAATGATTCTTTTAACGGCTTTCAAGTGAGATTCTTTTGGATTAGCTTGAAACCTAACACACAAACCTACACTAAAACAAATATCTGGCCTACTTGCCGTTAGGTAGAGAAGGCTACCTATAATGCACCTATAGAGACTTTGATCAACATTTTTTCCATTTTCATCTTTGTCAAGTTTTAATGTTGTACTCACAAATGTTTCAAATTCTTTTCCACTTTCAAGGCCAAATTTCTTAACAATATTTCTAGCATATTTAGATTGAGACAACATGATACCATTGCTAGATTGTTTCACTAGCATGCCTAGAAAGTAATTGAGTTCACCTACCATACTCATTTCAAATTCTCTTGACATCACATTCACAAAATCATCAACCTTGGTTTTACATGTAGACCCAAACACTATGTCATTAACATATATTTGTGCAACAAAAATGTCATTGTTATAATGCTTGACAAATAATTTTCTATCAATACCACATCTTCTATATTTGTTATCAATAAGATATTGAGTCAACCTATCATACCAAGCTCTAGGAGTTTGCTTAAGGCCATAAAGAGCCTTTTTCAACTTAAACACATGATTAAGAGAGTGTGGGTCTACAAAACCCTTAGGTTGTTCAACAAACACTTCTTCTTGAAGGTATCTATTGAGAAAAGTACTTTTGACATCCATTTGAAACAATTTGAATTTCTTAAAACATGCAATGGACAACAAAAGCCTAATGGACTCAAGACGTGCAACGGGTGCAAAAGTCTCATCAAAGTCTACACCCTCAACTTGAGTATATCCTTGAGCCACTAATCTTGCTTTATTTCTCACAATCTTGCCACATTCATCGGTCTTATTCCTAAACACCCATTTTATACCAATCACATTGATATCTTTTGGTCTAGGAACTAATGACCACACTTCATTCCACTCAAATTGATTTAGTTCTTCTTGCATGACATTAACCTAATATTCATCAATAATTGCTTCATTAATATTCTTGGGCTCAATTTGAGAAGTGTAGCAAGCATATGAAATTTGGTTAGCTAGTTGCCTTCTAGTTCTAACCTCTTCATTCAAATCACCTATGATGTCTTGTTGGTAATGCACGTTCCTAAGTCTTGAATTAGAATTTTCAACATCTTGTTGGTCATCATTCAAATCATTTTCTAACTCTTGACTTTCTTCTCTAGCAACACTACCATTATCATCATTATGACTAGATTCACTTTCATCACAACTAGTCACATCAATAAGTATTTTAGTGTCATTCAACAAATGTTCTTTAGGTTTATTGACACCATGATTATCACACAAATCAAGTATGCTAAGATCATCTATTTTCACATTAATAGATTCCATAATAGTCTTAGTTTTCAAGTCGATCACTCTATATGCACGACTGTTATTAGCATACCCAAGAAAGAGACCAATATCACTTTTAGCATCAAACTTTCCTAAGTGATCTCTATCATTCAAAATAAAACACTTACTACGGTATTGACCGCTTCGGCCTAAAGATTCCTAGGGACTTTCTTGCTATTGAGCATGCCCCTAGCCATCTCTTGCAAGACACAATTCTTCCTCTCAACAATACCATTTTGTTGAGGAGTTCTAGGAGCCGAGAACTCATGTAAATCCCATAATCATCACAAAACTCACTAAATCTAGCATTTTCAAATTCCCTCCCATGATCACTCTTAATGCGACCTATTTTCTTAATTCCAATACCTTTTTCATTTTGAACTTGATTACAAAATTTCTTAAAATAACCAAAAGTTTCAGTCTTGTCCCTAAGAAAATATACCCAAGCAAACCGAGAAAAATCATCAACACATACAAAAATGTATTTCTTGCCATTTATGCTTTCGGTTTGAATTGGTCCCATTAGGTCCATATGAACAAGTTCTAAGGGCTTCTTGGTAGTAAAATTAGTGTTCTTTTTATGAGACACTTTTGTTTGTTTACCTAATTGACAAGGTTCACAAACACCATTAAGCTTTTTACCAAGACTAGGAAGACCTCTAACAATGTCATATTTCTCAAGCTTCTTTAAATCTTTATAATTCATGTGGCCCAATCTTTCATGCCATAATTCAAGCTTGTTGCACTCATGTGCCATATTACATGTTAGTGGATAAACCTCTAAACAATAGCAATTGTCCGAAGACCTTTTGACTTTCAAAACAATTTTGCCCTTTTTATCAATTATCGTGCACACATCCTTGTTAAAGCTAACTTCTTTAAAATTTTCACATAAGTGAGTGATGCTTATTAAATTAGCTTGTAGACCATCTACATACAAGGTGTCACGAAGTTTAGGCAATCCGGGAATACAAATTGTTCCCTTGCCTAGAACTTGCTTTTTGGTGCCATTACCAAATTTAACCCATCCACCATCATTCATAACAAGATTCTTAAAGAATTCCTTGTTACCGGTCATATTCATAGAGCAACCGCTATCTAGGTACCAACAATAGGATTAATTAGCTCTTAAAGCATATTGTGCAACCAAACATTGTGTTGTGTTTTTATTAACCCAAACTTTATTGACAAGTTTCTCATTCCTACTTTTATTAACATGCTTTGACTTGTTTTTAGGCACATTGACTCCATTAGTCACATTTTCAAGCAAATCAAACAAAGCATTATCAACTTTCTTATGCATAGTAGAACGAGGCACAACACAAGATTTAATAAACAAATCATCAACACATTTATTCTCAACATGCTTTTCCAAGGTCTTCTTAAATCTAATTCTAGATCCATACATGGATGATTGCCTTGGACCATTCAAAGACATGTCATGCGAATCATTGGCAATTCTACATTTACAAATGTATTCATAACATATAGGTCTTATGTGTCCTACCATGTTACAAAAATGACAAATAGGTGTAAATTTGAGAAGTTTACCATTTGATTGAGCATTGAACTCATGTTGCCTTCTCACATTTTTACCTCTTTGGAGTGCAACACTAGATGTCTTGCCTTTTGCATTTGATGATGATATAGCTTGTCTTTGATTGTTGAATCTTTTCTTTGACTTTCATTGTTGACGTTGAGGCACCTCCGGTAGCATTCATGGCTTTACCGTTAGAGAGTGTACCTACACTTAAATTGCTACAAGCGTTGACAAAAGTAGATTTGTTAGATGAAGGAGTTGATATTTCATTAACATATCCTAAACCTCTTTTGTCGCTTGAAGGCTTTCCAACCTTAATGAGAGTTTTCACTTTGTTAAAGCTAGATAACATCTTGTTAATCATCTCTTTAGCCTCATTAAGTTTGTCATTAAGCACTTTCTCTTGATTCTCATGCTCAATTAATTTTGCTCTAAGCGCATTTCAATTCCTTTAGCATGATCAAGAGATTCATCTCTTTGCTCAATTTCATGCTTCAAAATACTTAATCTATCATTGCTATCAATCAAGTTTTTCTCAAGATTAAGAATTTTGTCATTTAGATCAATAACACATTTTGAGCTGCAATCATGATTTTCTAACTTCTTAGTGAGAGACTTATTGATCTTAGAGATCCTTTCATTTTCTTGAATAAGATCTTTGATCTCTTGATCATCTAAGTCAATAGACTCACCTTTAACAAAAGAAGCCACAAAAGAATATATTTCTTTAATCATGATGAAACAAAATGAAGATAACAAACACTACAAAGAAGATCTATCTAAGTGCGTCTAGACACCGGCTCTGATACCAATTGAAATTCCCTTTATCTTTGTTGTGAAATATACCTAGAGGGGGGGGGGGTGTATAGGTATATGCTCCAATTTTTATCTTCTTTTTGAAACAATGCAATTCTAAATGCTTAATGAAAATTGCAAACAAAGACACACGATATTTACGTGGTAAAACCTCCAAATATGAAACATCCACAGGTTGATTCCACAACCACCGGCAAAAGCAAATCCACTATTTCAAATAGAGTTACACACTCAAGCAATCATACATGCTCTACAAGCTTTCACTCTCACTCTATCTTGAACCTAGTGATCTACTAAGCCGACTTCCTATCCAAGACCCCCCTGTCTCTAGAAAGATTTCTTGCTCACCTATCAGGATCCTCCCAACTCTAGGCAAGACTTTTTGATTGACTATCCAAGGCTTCACACCTCTAGCCAAGACATCCTTGCTTGACAGTCCGAGGCTTCACACCTCTTGTTAAGACTTCCTTGCTCAACAATCCGAGGTTTCACACCTCCTGTCGAGACTTCCACTTGCTTAGCTATCCAAGTCCTCCCGACTGTAGCTAAGACTTACAAATGCTCAAATCAAAGAATCACTCTAAGATATGAGACTTTCTACCTCTTCACAAGGCATCTAAGTGATCATGAATGTAAATCGCAAACAAGCACTCAACATAGAAAATGATGATCAACAAATTCTATGGACATGCAACTAGATGATTAGATTATGCTTTCAAAGATCAATCACAAATGCATCTAGACAACTTAAGCATGTTATCAATTAAGAACCAAAGAAATGAAATGAATATACCAATTGATGTAGATCTAGTTCTTAGAAAATGAAATCAAATATAGAAATAGTCAATCAAGCATAAGAACAAAAGATTTCTAGAAACAATTTCATGTTTATCAAGTTTAGCACAAATCATTCAATATAACACAAATCTAGCTAAACTTGAAAAACAAATCAACAAACTACAAAATGTTATCAAAATCATCCTAGTCATGCTTCTTAATCAAATAACATCAATCAATAAGAAGATCTAAGAAGAAAACTAAGAAGAAGATGATTTTACCAACAAGGATGTAATCACGAAATGAAGATCAGATCACAACGAAGAATGTGGACATCCTTTGGTTCTGAAAATGCTTGGAGTTTGTATAAATCCTCAAGACACTCGAAATCGGTTTTTGAATCAAGTGATTCGGAGTAGAAATGAAGAAGTTATCACAAAAACAAAAATCAAAATGTTGAGAGAAAAATTCTGCAATTGTTCTTCAATTTCTCAACTTGTTCTTATCTTTTGAAATGAGAGGGAATGAGAGGTTTTAAAGAGTGAAAAGACCAAATGACCTTTTTGCCCCCCTTCCTTAGTGTCTCCCCGAGATGACGCGTGGGCAGAACACACTTGGGGCCGATATGGCCACGCACCATCTTGGGTTGGTGCATGTTAATATCTTAAGCCATCGCACCTCACCCCTTGCGCTCTCCTCGCGTTCTTCGACCGTTCTTTGGTCTCCGAACTCTGAATTCGAATCCATTTGAAGATTACAAACCGGGAATCCCTCACGGACATGGAAAAATAAGATAATCAACCCAGAAAATAAGAATTCAACTTGATATACGAAGACGAAGACAATGTATGCAACATGAGTTGAAAGTGTTGTATCTTTTGACTTAGAACTTGAAATCAATAGAATGAGTAACCGAAATGACCGGAACTCAATCATGAACAATGTAAGACTAAAATCAAGTTCAAGATCCATGTTAAACAAACATATAAACAAACAAACGCATTTCACACAAGAATGCAAACTACATAGAGATAGTCTCCAATCATGCATTTTCCAAAACATGATACTTTCATACCAATGCATGAGCATTCAACTTCAAGTGTGTGAACGTGTTATACCAAATGATACGCTAGGATGCAGGGATGAAAATGTATGAATTTTTTATGTGTGCGCAAATAAAGATGCATAACAAAGCAGGGACATATATGAATGAATTGTATGTGTGTAAACTTATGCCTTGCAAGAGGAAGAATGATCTCGATATCTTAGCATCCAAGAATAGTACCAATCCTCTTGAAGACAAACTTTGCATCATGAGAAGTCGCTTTTCTTCCTTGAAGCTCTTATCATCACAACAACTTAAGCAACTAAGCAATACAAAGAAAAGAAGTTTTATTATGGAATCAAGCCAACACAAATCTAGGACCTAACAATCTCCCTTAGGACCTAACAATCTCCCCATTTGGCTATTCCATAACAAAACCTCTATCTCACCATACAATGATCACTCATAATCAATGTTGATTGCATTCTCACATCCTCACATTACAAAGAGATATTCCTAGACTAAAATGCCTTCATGAGTCTTTAAGAATATCTTCACACAGTCAAAGCACATGTGAGACAAAAACCACCAAAAGAAATCTTCTACAAAGAAGATAGGTGAGATAAACAAACAATATACGAAACAAAACAAAAGATCCCTTAACACTTCTTATCTCATGCAAACACAAAAAGTTTTTCCCCATTACTTTCTCCCCTTAAGCCAAAATTTCTTTATTCCCCTTAATGAATTGTCTCCCCTTTATATCAAAAGCAAGTAACATGGTGAGGAAACACTTTCTCCCCCTTTTTGACAAGGAATAGACAAAAACATAGTACACAACCTAGAGAGATAAATGCCAATTGAAAATGTCTACAAGACGAACTTTGCATCATAAGAAGTTGCTTTTCTTCCTTGAAGCTCTTATCATCACGAACCACTTAAGCAACTAAGCAATACAAAGAAAAGAAGTTTTGTTATGGAATCAAGCCAACACAAATCTAGGACCTAACAATCTCCCTTAGGACCTAACAAAGGAGGGTTTCCACAAAGGTCAATACCAAGGTTGACTTTCTAACAGATGGGATTTCTGAGGGTATTTCGGGATTGACCGACCCTAAGGCACCAATTCTCGAGTAAAGCTCGTGAGATCTGAAATGGTGGGTTACACTCACGAAGGTTTTGATTAAGTTTGTTAATTAAAAAACTGTCTGAATAAACGATGGTTGAATGATATGGAATAAAAGTTATTCTAGAATATCATTTGATTAAGAATGTTTCGGTCCAACATGCAAAGACTTTACCGACCCTAAGGCGGCACTTCTTTCTAGTATGTTAGATTGTAGTGGTATAGTAACTAGTTTTAGGGAAGTTCTAGTTCATTAAACATGTGCATGCATCATGTTTAAATTTATGCCAAAGCACTCGCACTTGTTTTAAATAAATGACTGAATGAATGTTTTATTTATTTCAGCAATAATGTTTTCTGCATTACTTCAAATTCTTGCAAACTACAAATTAACTGGTGATAACTACACTAAGTGGAAACTAAACATTAATGCAATATTGGTCACCAAAGACCTCAAGTTTGTGCTTATGGAGGAATATCCTCCAGCGCCTGCTGCCAATGTCACACAAACTGTTCGTGAGGCACACGAGCGATGGGTCTTATCTGATGAGAAGGCCCAAACATATCTGTTGGCTTCTTTGACAGAAGTGCTTGTCACAAAAAACGAAGCAATGACTTCAGCATTCAAAATCATGGAGTCATTACAAGCTATGTTTGGGCAGCCCCTCGAGAAAAAGCGACACGAAGCTGTTCATTCCCCTTTGCTCGCTCGTATGAATAAAGGTTTGTCAGTTTGGGAACATGTCCTGAGCATGATGTCCAACTTTAACATGGTAAAAGTCAATGGTGGGGCCATTGATGAACCCAGTCAAGTGAGCATCATACTGATGACTCTTCCAAAGATTTTGATTAGTTTAAGAGTAACTACGAGATGAACAAATTAAGGTTCAACCTCACACAATTGCTCAATGAGCTCACTACCTTTAAGTCCTTAACTAAGAACTGCAAGGGAAAAACCGGTGAGGCAAATGTTGTTGAACCATCTTCATCTAATAATAAAAAGAGGAAGAGGTCTACTGGAAAGTGAAGGGGAAGCCCAAACCCAAGAAAGCCTAAAACAAGAAGAAGTCCAAGAAAAGTAAATATGATTTACTTGTTCTTGAGTCGTGTTTAGTGGAAGATGATTCTTCACCCAGGATAGTTGATTCGAGGGCCACTAACCATGTTTGTTTTTTTTACAATGGACTGATTCTTGGACACAACTAGAGGAGCAAGGCTTCTCAATACGTGTGGGGTCAGGGGATGTCGTATCGGTACGAGCAATGGGCGTAATTAGATTACGTTTCTGGAAAAATTATATATTGTTGGACAATGTATTTTATATTCCTGGATTTACACGGAATTTGATTTTCGTTTTTAAGTTGTTAGAACATAAATACCCTGTTTCTTTTAATTAGATAATTAACTATTAATTAGAAGGTGTTAGTTGATATATGGATTTAGGTGAAGATAAAATAATAGGATTATTTTATTTTTACTAAATCTTTTATCTAAGTATTTGAATTTAAGTTTAAATTTAAAATACTTATTATCACTTTTAATATATTAGATATATTTGAAAAGGATAATTAAAAGATATATATCAATTATAACAAAAGAGATTGCATCGGATGCAAATTGGTGTGTGCACATATATAAGTGTTTGTATAAGATACAAACAAGGATACATATATATATATATATATATATATATATATATATTAAAACGGAAATATATATATTATATTCTTAAAAAAAAAGCGTCATAAGTTATTCAGTTGGTATGGGATGCAAACTGGGTAATGCGTGAAACAAATTAATAACACATCATTTGTTATACAATTTGCATTGGATGCAAATTGTAATGCACGTGATAAAAGCAAAAGAGAGATACACATCATCAGATATTATTTGCATGGTGATACAATTTGGTGTGCGTGAAACAAATTAATAACACATCATTTGTTATTCAATTTACGGTGGATGCAAATTTTAATGCATGTGATAAAAGCAAAAGAGAGATACACATCATTAGAGATATTATTTGCATGGTGATGCAATTTGATGTGCGTGAGATAAAAAAATAAAAAATTAAGAGACATAGAAAACAAGTGTTGTTTTCTTAAGTTTCTTCTACATCTATTAAATTCTCTGTATATCCTCCATTCAAGTTCCTGAGATCGTGACGTGCCCACACGCAGTTATCAATCTCGGGAGATAGCGAGGAAGATCGACTGGTTCAGACAGGAGCACATCGTAAAGTGAAGGAGCTTTCAAACATTGGTAAAACTGGTTCAGACAGAAGCATATCGAAAAGTGAAGGAGCCTCCAAACGTTTGTAAGATTTTCTTCTTCTTTATATTGATTACAATTTCCTGTGTTTACATATTGTATGTATTAGTTTCAAAAAATAATTACGATCCCAAGTTCACTGGTTCCAGATACAAATTATGATCTGTATTAAAAATTTTAAATCCTAGTTCCATTATGTAACCTATGAACAAGGTTCCAACAACTTAATCCAGCAATTTGTATATGGTTTAAGTCATTTGTTAGCTTAAATTATGTACGTAACAATACCAGGCAGTATCAGTCTTGTAATCATTCAAATTTTTATGACTTGGTCGATAATCATTGTTGATCGTAATTCCTGACCCAATCAGTTATCTCATTACCTTGCTAGGCTTGATCCAACCAACTTTGTTATTAATTGACCATCTTTGATTTGATCACTTAGCTTATTATCTAGAAATTTTTGACCTGTTCAGTTAACCCTTTAACTGACCAAACTTGGCCTGTCTCGATCGGTTGTCTTGTTAATCGATAATCTTTGGTTGATTGTTTTCATCTAGTAGTGTTCTTTTAGTGGACCATTTGCATGATATCTTATTTATAAACGCTTATCTTTTATCTGTCAACTAAGTTACTAGGACGTCTCTCAGTAGTTTGTTGCTCAAGATTCACTGCAGCGAGGCTAGTTCATGTCTCATTGACTTAATTTATTGTTGCTCAATATACTGTAAGTAGTCATTCAACTTTGAGTATCTATTTTCCCTATTTAGCTTTCTACACATCCAGCAGGTATCCGTGACCTGAAGGCACTCTAACAGCGTGTCTATACACCCAGATAGTTTCGATAAGTGTGAATTGTATTTGCGACATATGCTTTTGGCATCTTCACTGGGCCTGATTATGCCAAAATTGTCATATATTTTATCCCTCAATTCCATTTCCCTTGTCTTGTTTTCATGTATTTTTACGTATCTTATGGCTCTTTGGATATGTTTGTAGGAAATTGGATACATTTTGGAAAAAAAAAAGATGAAAAGCGTGAAGATCATACGAAAACAGGCCAAAATCAATGAAGAAAGGCTTCAGTGTGTAGGTTCCTATTCGCGCATACCTAGTGCTCAAACCGTGCACATAAGCAAGACCAGAGAAGCAGATGAGTGGCAATTAGGTCACTATTAGGGATACCTCCCCGCGCACTACCCATGTACTACCTACGCATATGCTAAATCAGAGAGAAAAAATGTTGAAGCATCAGGTCACTGCACAGGTCTATGTGCGGGTCTCAACCCGTGCACCACCAGCGCATTTCACGCGTCAGACTCATAACATTAGCATTTTCAGACCTAACTTTGGAACCCTATATATACATCTTATTCTTAATTCTAAAGAACACTTTCATAGACTCTCTACTCTTCTAAGCACTAAATTTCTCACATCTCTAATTACTAACTTAGATATAGAAATAATTCCTCACCCAATCTAACCATTTTCATCCTTATCTACTCAAGGCAACTAGGAGATTGGACTCAAGGTTTAAGAAATAAGGATATTCTCTACATGGGGATTCTCTATTTCTCATATCATAGCTATTATTTTGTATTTAGCATTAGCTAATCACCCACTAAGGGGTTACTGTGATTCATTTGTGAAACTTGGGCTTGTATTGAAATTTATTTACTTTATTAAATCTATCAAATATGTTTCATTCATTGTTTTAATTGATTTCAATAATAGTTTGTCTTAGACTATACCCTTATTTCCTTTCAAATTATTTGAGAAATTATTTGAGAAATTATTTGATTAGCAAATTTGGTATACCTTATTTTCGATTCTCTTAAACTCATTTGAGTGGAAGTTTTGAACAAGAGTGCCCTCCTTGAGTAAAATCCAGCCATGTTAATCTCGATCTCTATGAATTGGTGACTAACTCTATACCCTCGAAGTTGGTTGCTTGTGAGAGATTAAGCACCAATTCTTTACACTCTAGGTTCATGAATCTACAAACAGATTAGTCCTTTATTTTGATAGATGTACATTCATGAACAATCACTTATGGGTGGCCAATACTATACCCTCTAGATTGGAAACCCATAAGGGGTATACAACCAACTCTATACCCTCTAGATTTGTTACAGAAGATTAACGTACATTCATGATAATTACTGATACACCCATTGTTTACTTGTTGGATCTGTCAACTCCTTAGACTCCATCATCATATTTTATCACACATTTCTCAATAACACTAATTGCATGTTAGACTAATTAACACAATTGTAGTTTGCATTTCAACTATTATCTTTCCAAAAACAAAACCATCAATTTTTACTTTTCCGTGCATTATTTTAGTTTATTATTAGTTAACTAGTTTTAGCCATTTTAGTTTCTCTTTCCCTGTGGACGACACCCGACTTGCCATTGTACTAGTTTTGTAAACTTTTTGATGCTTTGTTGTGGTTTTTAAAAAATTATGTTTTGACGTACTATTTCTAACGACAAAAAAGTACGTATCAAAAATGGTGCCGCTGCCGGGGATCGAACCCGGGTCACCCACATGACAGGCGGGAATACTTACCATTATACTATACGCCTACACACCCATTCATAACACAATTTTCTCTCTCCAGATCTAGGAATCATCCTTGTCCCTCACTTCCAAAAATCCATTCATTCATTTTTGATTTTCTACTCAATCAAGACTCTAGGAAATTGGATTTCAAGCTTTCAAGGAAGGAGAACCACTCATTGGTCTACTCTCACTCTCTTCTCCTATGTGTTTCATTCATATATCATGATTAGTTAATCATCCCAATAAGGGATTGATGTGATTCTACTTTTTATTGTGGGTATTATAATGAGTTCTATCTTTTCTATTTAATCTATCCAATATATTTCATTCATTGTTTTAATTGATTTTAAAGATGAATTGTATTAGATTGCACCTTCCTTTTTTGCAATTTTTTTGAGAAATTACTTGAGTAGAGAATTTGGTATACCCTTTATTCAATTCCCTAAAGCTCAATTGAATGGAAACATTGAACAAGAGTACACTCCTTAAGTGAAATCTAGACATATTAATCTCAATCTTTATCTAATCTCAAATGGGTGACCAATTCTATTTCCTCTAGATTGGTTGCGTATGAGAGATTAACCACCAATTCTATACCCTCTAGGTTGGTGAATTTATAAAGAGATTAGTCCTTTATTTTGATAGATGCACTTTAATGAACAATCACTTGTGGGTGGCCAATACCATACCCTATAAATTGGAAACCTATCAGGGATATACAACCAATTCTATACCCTCCAGATTGGTTACAGTAGCTTAATGAACATTCATGAGAATTCAAAAGGATCCATTGTTTGCATGTTGGATCCATGATTCCCTTAGTCCATTTATTATAATTTTTTCATCTACTAATTTAGTTGCATTTTAATTAGTTTACACCTAGTTTTTTATTTATTTAATTCCAATACAACAACTGTTGCATTTACTTTTCTTACATTTAGGCCAGAGCAACAATTTGATCATATATCTATAACATGACCTCTGTTGATGATACCCCACTTGCCACTCTATTGTTTATTAATTTTAAGTGAAATTTAGGTTTATAAGTTTTGTTTGACAAGCTATTTTACATATATAAAAACATACTCATCAAAAAATGACACCGCTACTTGGGAAATGTGCTAATTAGTTGGCCAGTCTTAGTTATCTATCTAGTTATCTTAGTAACTTTTAGCTTTCATTTGTTTCTTTTTACACCTTCTGATATTTTTTTTTTCTTTGTTTCAAATACATTGGACTTTTAAGGGCAAGTGGTGACTAGTTTTTGTAAGATATATGGTGAAATTGGGCATGATATAGAGAGTTGTCCGTTAAGAGATGAATTTCGAGAGTTTATATGGAACAAGCTCAAACATTGAAGCCTAACAGTCCATAACCGATGAGATTCTTACAACCTGGAGCCAAACTACAAGCCAAACAACAACTCTCAAAACCAGGATTGGAGTACTCACCAAGACTCCTCATGAACCTACAATGTGGATAATGCCTTTGAGTAGCCACTATCATTTAAAGACAACAAAAATAATAAATTGGAAGAAAAAGTCTATTTACTTCAAGAGAATTTGATAAAATCTTCCCAATAGAAAGAAAAGATAACGAATATGAGAAGAAGTTGTGTCTCATGAAGAAGGAATTTGAAGGCCATGAGGCCTTAAGAAGGGTAAAGGTGGAAGAGCTTGAAATGATAAATAAGAAGCTCACTCTTGTAGTAAAATTTCTAATGGAAGAGAATTTTACACTCCAAAAAGATATAAGGGATGTCTCTAACAAGGATAAGGATTTGGAAGAACAAATTAAGAGACTCGA
Organism: Dipteronia dyeriana; assembly: GCA_032871835.1. Classification (NCBI taxonomy): domain Eukaryota; kingdom Viridiplantae; phylum Streptophyta; class Magnoliopsida; order Sapindales; family Sapindaceae; genus Dipteronia; species Dipteronia dyeriana. The sequence goes on along the minus strand of CM065299.1, from coordinate 45,337,502 downwards.
TGCAGAAAAGAGTGCCACATCGAAGGTTTTAGAAGATCTAGTAAGGCTATCAACAGAATATGAAAATGACATAGCTCAAAAATTAGAGAAGCTGCAATTGGAAGTTAAGCTTCCTGGAAGTTAAGCTTCTCAAGGTGGAGAATTGGATTTTTAAGAAGAAAGTTCAGGAATTCCCACTATCAACAAGGAGTTGGGGGATGAACTTGAGAGCCTTAATGAGGAAAAGAAATAAAAAACAAAGGACCTAGTAGAACTTGCCAAGCTTTCGTAAGAGTTCAAATAGAAAAATGTAATGAAAACTAGATGTATGTTGATAGAGGTGGAATAAAAGGAAAATGTCTTGAAGATGGTCAAGGTGCTATTGGGGAGGAAATAAAATCGACTATGTACTCAAACTTGACAAAGTGGAGAGGGAAGGAAAGACCCTTTAATGGAGGCAATACCAAAGGCCTCATGACAATGACTATAGAGGGAGTTCTTCTCATCAACCATTTACTTGCTTCTTTTGTTCTAAGAAAGGGCACATTAAGGTCCATTGTTTTAAGTTCCAAGAATATAAGAAAAGCCAAAATAGGTCTAGCAAAAAGCAACCAAAAGTCAAGAAAATTTGGGTTAGGAAAGACCTATTAGATGAAGTGAAAACCAAGAGAGAAAAAAAATGAAAAAGATCTCTAAATTTGTTTGGATTGACAAAAATGAGGGAGTTTCCTAACTTGGTTAAACCACCCTTAGCATCCCATTGAACATCTTTGATGCAAACTCTTTTGAGGTTATGTTATGATTTTCATGTTTGTTTTTGTTATTAATAGAGAAATAAGGCGAGTATAGTTGATGGTAGTAATGACTGCTTGTAGGATAAAGTGAAGAACACATGAAAATAACAATATAAGGATGAAAGACCAGCATGATCAAGGGGAACGAGCCTCTGTGCATGGGTCTAACTATGCAAGTGCAGACCCGTGCACTACCAGCACATCGAAAGAGTGGTTCTCGGCCAAAACCAGTTATGTAAGCATTTACGGGATGACCGAGCCGAGTTTATGGACGATGATTGACCCTTTACTATTCTTGCCAAGTATTCTTATCCTTATATTTGAACTCTTTATTTTATTAGTTTTCTTCTCGTTACTTTTGCTTGTTTAGTTTAATAACTCTTGGTGGATGATAGATGCTTCTGAGAGTTGTGGAGAGTGATTTATCTAATGAGATATATATTTGCGTGGTTGTTAACCCTTTTTGGTTAGAATTTGTGCTTTAAGGATATGTTCTTTATCTCTTGGAATTGACACACCGATAACTTGTAAGTCTTGGAGGGAGGAGCAAGCCAAGAGTGCTCATAAAACGGGTGGGAACCTAATCATATTTGAGAAACAACCACCTCAGTTTCATCTCTTCATCTCAATCAATCTCAATCTCCTTATTTTTGTTTATAGACAAATTTTTTTCGATACGTGTGAAAGTGAATATGCATATTGAACAATTTTTGGGAAGAATATGTTGATTAGTGTTATTGAATGGTAATGATTGTGAATGTTCATACAAGTTTAGGTTTCCAAGATTTTGCACTGAATGATTATTCCATTCTTGATTTGATGAGCTGAAGGCTCTTTAGAATATTGCATGAGAATGTACAGGTACTTAAATTGCACATTATGCCCCATTTTTTTTAAGGGTGGTTTGTACTCATATTTTCTACGGGTCTTATGCATATAGTGATATTCGGTTTGGGGTCATCATGTCTCAATTCTGTTCAATTTTAAGAAACAATAATGCTTGATGTTGGTTTGTTCTTAAATGTAGATATTGCACTTTATTGCCTTATTTTATTTATGAGCCTATTTTCAAGTCTTTTCTTTTTTGTTGGGCATTGATTTTGCATGATTAGTGCCTAGGTTTGTTTTGAGTCAAGTTAGATGCATGCCACTAGGCCAGACTCTCTAGTCTTTAACTTTGAGGACAATGTTGGGTTTTGGTTTGGGGGTGTAAACGCCTTGTTAGTCATCTTTTTGAGTCTTTAAGTATTTTTGTGTCAATTTTTTAAAAATTTAATGCTTTGCCAAAAAATTTAAGCTTAATTTAGCTTGGTGAGATACCTTGAGCACAGTGTTTGTGGTGAATTTGTGTATGCTTAGTGTGTTTGTTCATAGCTCTTTGTCACTTTAGGGGTCTCACTTGCACTTCATGGGTTATTCTCATCTTTTAGTGTCTTAGTTGAGGGGATTCAAGTGCCTTATTCTAATAGTGGAGAGACCCTCGTGAGATCACAAACACAAGCCAAATATGTTTTTCAAATCTTAAACACTATTCTAACACCATGCATAGTCTTATTACATCAACAATCATCATTTGTCATAGAACATGCATCATATATGTGGACTTCTTGATTGAAACCTTTATTCCCTTAAAAGATGGAATCTTTGAAGTGATATTAGGCAATGTGTGTTTTAGCCACTTAAAAAGTCTAAATACTTCCCATTCTCATTATGTTTGTGCTCCCAAGCCAAATTTGAAGCCAAACACATATAGACTTTTTTCATTCTACACCCACATCATCCTTAACCCAGGCAACCTAACCACTAAGTCTACCCTCACTTAATCGATCTTGTTAAGGCTTAGGATTGAATGTAAAATGTACTTTATGCGATAAATGGCATGTACCTAGGCTGTTAGTAATGAATTGTTAGAATGTGCATAGTCAAAAAGGCAAGAAAAAAGAATAAGAAAAACAAAAAGAAGAAAGTGAAAGAAATGTAAAAAAGCAAAAAATAAAAAGGAAAAAAAGAACTAAAATAAAATATTTGCTTCAATTGCCTTGATTGAATTGTAAATGCTACTAAAAAAGAAACATTAGTAGTTAGAGTTTGCACTTGAAATTCAATTGTATGCTTGGACGCCATAATGTTTGTTTAAATTAGTGTTGCATGAGGAGTCAAATGTTTAAGTGTCGAATGTATTGCCTTGACTTGGTTGATTAGTGCTTTGTGACTAAATTCCCATTCTTTCTAATCACCATTTACCGTGGCCCCGATACAACCAAAAGATAAAGACCTAGTTGATCTTAGGGAAAGTCTAGTTGGAAATATTAGTTGAAGCATGCTCTTTCCACGCTCTTGACACTTGATTCTTTCATGAGACTCATTCACTAAAAAGCTTTCATTCTATATTAAATGTATGCAACTAATGTGATTCCATTACAAAACTTTATTTGTATACATATTGCATGAGTGTGAACCTAGGTTTCGAGAGGAAAAAGAAGAAAGATTCCATGTGAGAGGACCTAGAATTAAAGCGAGTTTGGCTCAAGATGTATGAGTGAGTAGTTTCTAAGGTGAGGGCACTTTAAGTGTGGGATTTGAGTTTTGTGAGTTTCCCCTTACAGTGCCTTGGAGTTATTTAAATTTTGCATGAACATATTACCCGCTTTCACTCTCTCTTATTTATCTCTCAATTAGTTGGTGTTGCAGATATTATGATTATGCTCAATAGAAATCCTGCATTGCTGATTCCACTAGGGAAGCTGAGTATGATGTCGCACGTAAAGCTGCTAAAGAGGCTGTCTAGCTCTGCCAATTCTTGATTATCTTGGAGGTGGTTCCTCATAAGAATAGTCAGATCACTATCTACTATGGCAACAGTAGAGCAGTGGCTAATTCTAGAGAACCATTAAGCCTTAGTTGGGCAAAAGAATCTAGTGCACTAGGTGCATTGAATAGGATCACAATGAAATACTTTATCCAAAACAGTCAGTGGATAAATTTTTTAACTTAATGACAATTTGAGAGTCTATCTCAATCCTGAAATAAATGATGGACTTAAGGTTACAATTGTTATCATTTGATCTATCAATGAGTATGATTATATAGCATAGTCTATCCTTGATGGTTTGGTGGTATACATTTGTTAATTGAAAGAGGAATTCATTTACAGATAAGGACATTATGGCTTCATTCATTAAATGTAAGTAGAATATCATTGTATAGATATTTTGAGGTATTGGATATTAAATCTTAACATTAAGTTTTCGATAGTGTCTATTGAAACATGACTTCTAAACAAGTAAAAGTATCCAAGTTCAAAATGTGATCATATGAGTAAATATGGTATCTAGGAGAGCTATTTGTGGTCTATGAGCTCTTGGCGATTACTGGTTTTTTCATGAGGATACACTATCTCCAATAAGATTGTCTAGGGTACGAATGAGGAATATTAACTTATTCTATATTTATTTAAAAGTTCAATTTTAGTTCTTTAGTGGAATGAGATAAAATTAATAGAACGATTCTAAGTGAATGATTTGTTTATAGTGATTAGGTTATGTTTATTGGTGCTTAAATTTATATACCCCACCAAGATCCCCAATCCACACAAACTTAAATGGATCACTTGATATAATCAACCAGACTAATTTCTGGGTCCATCTAAAATTGCTTTTAGATTTTGGAATCAAAAAGTTTTAGAGAGGTGAGGTCAAGTATATTCAAGACACGCGGTAACCCATCAAATACCTGGAATGGGCGGCCAAGGATGTGGGAATCCTTGGGCAGCTCTAATGGGGTGCGATTAGCATTCCATTAATACATTAAGAATATAATTTGTACATTTTAATTAAATGAGCTGTTAAATTATATTAATGTATAAATTTAAGGCATATGGACTTATTTCTTTTATAGTAAGAATGGGTCTAGTTCACTTGTTTACTTTATTAAAGTCCAATGGATTTAATAAAATGGAAAAACAATATATTTTTATGTTATATGCTTGGGTGGCAAGGCTAAGAATATTAGCCTAAAATATTATTTTATTTTATTTTTTAATTAAATGGAAGTTAATTAATTTTTTAATTTTTTAATTAAAAATCAAAATCTTTTTCTTTCTAAGAGAAGGTCTTTTAGTGTCATACTGTTGTTAGTAGTATGATAAGTATCAAAGACTTTATTTGATAAATAGATAAATAAAAGGAATTTTTTTATCTAGTCAAATTAGGAAGTTTTTGATATCTATCAAAACTCTAATTGACAACTGGTCAAATTAAGAAGTTTTTGATATAGTCACAATTTAATTGATATTGAATAACTTTTTGTTGGATAATACGCTTATGAGTTGGAATAGGGTAGAATTCTAAAGTTGATAGGAGTTTTGGTGAAACACAAATCCTCACTGTGTAAGGATTTTCGGCCACTTATATATACACCTATCAAGAATTTAGCCAAGACTAGTGTTTTCGAGAGAAGTTTTTTTTATTTGCTTTATTTGCTTAAAAAAACATCCAACAAAAAGAAAAGGTGTGAGAATTCGACCAAAAGAAGATGAATACAGGGGCGTTTTGTTTTCGATAGTGCACTAGTAGCTTTTATATCAAAAGGCTATGTGCACAACATCGAATCAGGTTCATGTGATTTTTGATAAAAAGATTGAGAATTCACAAGTGACCAAACTTTCTTCGTTTTCTCTCGGAGGGTTATTGTGACTAACAAAATAAAAAGGTTTTTATTTTTCCATTATCGGGTACACAATCCAAAGAAATGGAGCCCACACTCCTAATGTAATTCACGTTCGTGGTTCGATTGGATGATCTTGCGGTTTCAATTTGATGCAATATCAATCTTTACATGAAAAAGGTATTTTACCTTTTAATTATATGTTAATTAATCAAGAGTTAAGGTTCTCTTTTTAAAGGAAAATTTTCAATATATACCGATCAAACTTTTTGCTTCCGCCGCGTGTTTTTTCCTACAACGACAATTGTTTAAGGTCTAGGAAATTTTGGATAGAGTCATTTTTATTTGTCTTATTTGTTTTTTTAGGGTTTGGTCGAAGACGAGCAAAGGTTTGGTTTGGGGGTATTTGATTGTGCCAAAATTGTCATATATTTTCGCTCTCAATTCCATTTCCCTTGTCTCATTTTCATACATTTTAACGTATCTTATTGCTCTTTTGATATGTTTGCAACCAATTGGTACATTTTGGAAGAAAGGATGAAAAGCGTGAAGATCATGCAGAAACAGGTGAAAATCAATGAAGAAAGACTTTAGTATACAAGTGCATACGTGGGTTCCTACCCATGCACAACCAGTGAACAAACAGTGCATATTAGCAAGAGCAGAGAAGCAGATTTGTGTCCATCAGGTCACTGCGCGAGTACCTACCTGCGCATATGCCAAACCATAGAGAAGAAAAGTTGAAGCTTTAGGTCACTACACAGGTCTCTACCAGCACACCACCCATGCATTTCGCGCATCAGACACACCACATCAGCATTTTTAGACCTAAATTTGGAACCCTACTTATACATATTGTTCTTATTTTGAAAGGACACTTCCACAAACTCCCCACTCTTCCAAGCACTAAATCTCTCACATCTCTAATTACTAACTTAGATGTAGGAATCATTCCCACCAAATCTATTCATCATCTTCATCTTCTACTTAGGGCAACTAGGAGATTGGAATTAAGCTTCCAGATGTAGGAGTTTCTCTACATAGGGCTTCTCTAACTCTCATCTCTTAGCTTTATATTGTACTTAGAATGAGTAGCTAATCACCCACTTAGAGGCTGATGTGATTCATTTGTGAACCTTGGGTTTGTATTGAACTTTATTTACTTTATTAAATCTATCAATTATGTTTCATTCATTATTTTGAATGATTTCGAGAATAATTTGTCTTAAATTGTACCATCCTTTCTTTGCAAATTGTTTGAGAAATTATTTGTGTAGAGAATTGGGAATACCTTCTATTTAATTATCTTATACGAGTCTGGACAAAGTAATCTCAATCTTTATTTAATCTCAAATGGGTTACCAATTTGATACCTTCTAGATTTGTTGCTAATGAGAGATTAAGCACCAATTCTATACCCTCTAGGTTGATGAATTTATAAAGAGATTGGTCTCTTATTTTGATAGATATACATTCATGAGCAATCACTTATGGGTGGCCTACACTATACCCTCTAGATTGGAAACCCATAAGGGATATACAACCAATTCTATACCCTTTAGATTGGTTACAATAGATTAATGTACATTCATGATGATTACCAATATGCCCATTGTTTCCTTGTTAGATCCATCAACTCCCTAGTCTCCATTATCATGTCTTCTCACACTAGTTTCATATTAACACTAATTGTATATTATATTAACTAACCTAATTGTAGTTTGCATCTTAACTATTAACCATTCTAAAACCAAACAATTTATATATATTTTTCCATGCTTTATTTTTGTTTGATATTAGTTAAATAGCTTTAGCCATTTGATTTCCCTTTCTCTGTGGATGACACCCGACTTGCCATTGTACTAGTTTTATAAACTTGATGAGACATTGTTGTGGTTCTTTATAAATTTTGTTTTGATGTACGATTTCTAGCGAAAAAGGCGAATGTGTCAAAAATGGTGTCGTCGCCGGGGAATCGTGCTAATTAGTTGGCTAATCTTAGTTATCTAGCTTGTTTTTTAGTTATTTTAGCTTTCCTTGGTTTCTTTTTACTTCTTTTTGGTATTTTTGTTTTTTCCTTGATTCAGATACAATGGTCTTTTGTAGGCAAGCGGTGGCTGTTTTGTGCAAGAAATCGATTTCAAGAGACCTAGTAAAGCTTGCTAAACTCTCGGAAGAGTTTGAAGAAGAATATGGAAGGAAAACTTGGGGGCTACTGATGGAGTTTTAAAAGAAGTCAAATTCTTTGGGAGAGGTAAAGGAAGCGCTTAAGAAGAAAGATGAGGCCTTGAAAATGGTAAAAGTGAAGGAGTGTGACTACATAGTGCAGTAACACTCAAGAAGACCTCAAAGGGTCAACCAAAGAGGGAGTTTTCCTTATACCCATCCAACTTGTTATTTTTGTTCAAGGAACGGGTACATTAAGGTTTGTTGCTTTAAGTTTAGAGAATTCAAGAAGAATCAAAATAGTTTCCCACCAAAGGTCAAGAAAATATGGGTTAGGAAAGAACCATTAGACAAAGTGAAAAAGAAGGAGAGAAAAATATGAAAAAGCTCTCTAAGTTTGTTTGGATTGAAAAAATGAGATAGTTTCCTAACTTGGTTAAACCACCCATAGCATCCCAATGAACATTTTCGATGCTTGGTTGAATTGCACATTCTATTTTCTTATAGAATTTTTGTTGCCCATTGACGAACTTGATTTAAGTTTTTGTTTTATTTTTATGTTTAATTTTGTTTCTAATAAATATTAAGGCAAGTTGAGTTGGAATTTTTAAGCGTGTGCTAGATAAAGAAACAGGAAATTTTAAAAAGACTGAAATGTGAGATTGAAGGATGAAGTTAAAAGCGGCACGGGCCATCAATGCCCTTGTCCATGCGCCAGTGCATACCCACGCAATGACCAGCATAGGGCCAAAAATCCTTGGCCAAAACCAAAGATGCTCGAAGTGTGCGCGGATAACTGAACCAGCGCACCAAAGTAGAGCTCAATAATAGGTGTGTGGGTCATACTACACGGGTACAAACCCGCACACATCGGGAAATACCCATACACTAGGCACGACTATAAATATGTCCTGTCACTTTCAAGTAGGGCACACCACTCTCACATTCAAAAAATAAAAAATTCTTCTTTTTCCCTCTCAAGGTATTGTTTGTCCTATCTCAATACCAAAAAGGTATACTTTTCTTCCCTCATTCATCATCAATTTCATAATCAATGAGGTGTAATTCCCTCCCTCTCAATATATTAACATGCATGAGTTATTTGTTCTATGTAACCCATGGTTTTATGCTTTGATTATGCTTTAATCTTTGATATACATGTGCATTGATTATTGTTGCAAGTATGAGGGAATATTGTAATGTCAAGTATCAACGATTGCACATGAAATTGACTTTAGGGTTTACATGTAGAAATTGAATCAACTGACAAAATTTGGATGAGGATTTGTGTTGATTGTGTAGGATAAACGTGTGCCAGAAGTGAAAAATTTGATCGGTATATTTCAAAATATTTCTTTTAAATGAGAGAACCTTAACCATTGATTAACTAACATATAATTAAAAGTTATCATACCTTTTTCATGTGACAATTGATGTTGTATCGATTGAAACTCCAAGCTCTTCCAATCCAATCATGAACGTGAATCACCTAGGAGTGTGTGCTCCCTTTTCTTAGAATTGTGTACCTGAGGATGGAAAACACAACTTTTTCTTTATGTTAGTCGCAATAACCCTTCTAGAGAAAACAAAGAGCGTTTGTTCACTTATGAATACTCATCCTTTTATTTGAAAACTCGCGTGAACCCAATTCGATTTTGTGCACCAAGCCTTTTGATGTAAAAGCTACTAATGCACTATCGAAAAATAATGCTCCTTTCTTTCTTTTTCTGTTGGTTGGATTCTCACACACTTTTCCTATGAGTTGGATGATTTTTTTAGATTAAATAAATAAATAAAATTCTCCCTCAAGATCTTAGTCTTGGCCGAACTCCCTTAATGGAAATTTATTAGTGGCCAAAAATCCTCACAAATTGAGGATCTTTGTTTCACCAAAACTCCTATCAACTCTTTGAGTTCAACCTTAATTCAACTCATCAATCTATTATAAGTTATTGAATATCAATTAAATTGTGAATTTATCAAAAACTTCCTAATTTGACCAATTGTCAATTAGAGTTTTAATAGATATCAAAAACTTTCTTATTTGACTAGATAAATAAATTCCTTTTATTTATCTACTTATCAAATAAAGTTTTTTATACTTATCATACTACCAACAATAGTATGACACTAAGATACCTTCTCCTAGTAAGATTTTTTTTTTTACTTTTAACCAAGTAATTAATTAATTGATAAATAAATTAACTTCTATTTATTTAAATAATAAAATAATATAATATATTAGGCTAATTATCTTAGCCTTTTCCGCCAAAGCCTAAACCATGGGCAATATGTTTTTTTTTCAGTTTATTAAATCTATTGGACTTTAATAAAAAAGTCCATATGTGAACTAGACTCGTTCTAACAAAAAAAAATACATGTCCACAAGCCTTGAATTAATTCATTAATATAATTTTGAGGTCCAATAATACTTAGAAATATTAATTAAACTCTTCAATTAATATTCCATGATTATTAACCTCGAAGTTACCTTACTGAAAACCTGAGGCTGCACTCTCGAAACTACAAACGTATTACACATACTGAAATCTCAATGTCCATTAATATAGTTATTACATATGATATGATCCTCCACGAGTAGTTCATAATTAGATTCAGATCATGAAGTTCGCTATACCTCTCTAGTTATATATTTTCCATTAAGTACCGTTAATTCTCTAATGAACAATTATATCATGTCTTCCATTAAGGAAGAAAGAGAGTGCTCTTAATTATTTAAGACATGAATCAACCTTTAAGGAAACTAATTCTCTACTTCTTGCAAGAAGGAGTGGATTCCTCTACTGTGTGCGTACCTTCCTATCCACGAGCTAAATCGTGACTCCAAGATAAGGAGCTATTTATCGGGAATATTACTCTGATCTCATTCATTGTATTTCAAAAGCCATAATCAAACCTAAAGGAGTCAGTAAGATACTCAGGATTAAGACCACCCATATACATCCATCATTTGTCGATAAATATGAATCTCTTCATTTAACGGATCTTGGTTAGAGAATCATAATGATTGTGGCCCTTTTCTTTATGATTTCATCATATAAGGTGTCTTTCTTCCTATGTCACTAAATGAGTAGTCAAGGATAAGACCACTGTACATTACAGAATGGACCGTAACTATAGATGAACCATGAACAAATTTTCCAGCTTTGTTTGCTCTTTATGGACTATTTAGATTGCCCACCTCAAACTAAATCCTTCTATATATGACACTCATACACCCAGCTTGAGATTACATCCTGCAATCTTTGATATTTTTCACACATGATATAAGCATGTAGATGTTAATAAATCAATATTTATAGAATGAAAAACTAACTTCTTTTATTCATGTTTTTATAACAGTTACATATTGCAAGCTTTAGGGCATAAACACCAACAATCTTACACTTGCACTAAAGCAAGTAGGACATTTCACAGAATCCTAGACCCTCTTAGTAACCTTCAAACACTTTGGCCATTAAGATCTTTATAAATGGATTAGCCAGGTTGTCCTACGATGCCATCTTGGTCACAGTCTCATCTCCTTTCTACACTATCTCCCTGATGAGATGATATCTCCTCTTTATATGCTTCCCTCTTTTATGGCTTCTTGGTTCTTTTGAATGAGACACAACACCATATCCAAATATAGAACAACTTCCAGATCACTTAAAAACTTATGAAGCCATACAACCTCCTTAGTTTTTTCACAAGCCGCTACATATTAGGCCTTCATGGTGGAATCAACAATGCAAGATTGCTTATGTTGTGGATTATACTTTAAAGACATAATTGTAAATGGATTTATTTCATTCTTGTTGTATTGTTTATTTTAAAACTTGTGCATATTAACATCCTAGATTGCCAGATGTAATCTTGAACAATATATAAGAGTGTCATATACAGATTGATACAGTAAGAGATATGCAATATAAAGAGTCCATAGATAGCAAATAAATTTGGATACTTTATTTGAGGTTATTCCATAGATGTGGTCCATTCCGTAATGTATGATGGTACTATCCTGAATCATTCATACAAAAATATAGGAATGGAGGCATCTTGTATGATGTGATCATATATGGGCATTATCTATATGAATCTCTCACCAAGATTTGTTTACCGATTAGATTCATATATATCAACCAATGATGGCTATATGTGGGTGATCTTAATCCTGAGTGTCTTATCGACTCCTTCAGGTTAAATCGTGGTCTTTGATATACTGTAGGTAAGGTCAGATGCAGTTCCTGATCAATATGCTCCATATGTTGTGATTGCGGTTTGGCTTGTGGCTGGGAAGGTTTGTACACAATAGTGGAATCCACTCTTTCTTGTGAGAAGTAAATGGTAGTTCCCTTAAGGGTTGATTTAGGGCTTAGACAATATGAGCATTTTCCTAATTCCGTGTGGAAATATGATTTATTGTTCATTCGAGAATCAATGGTACTTAAAGGATATATGCAATTCGAGGGGTATAATGGATAATATGACCCAACTCTAATTATGAACTACTATGGAGGATCACACCATATATAATAGTTATATCGATGGACACCAAGTTGTATCGATCTGTGTAAAAGCGTCTGAAGTTAAAAGAATGCAGCTTTAGATTTTTAATGGAATAACACCATATTTAATAATCAAGGAATATTAATTAAAGAGTTTAATTAATGATTTAGAGGATTATTGGAGCTCAAAATACTATAGGTCCATAAGTTTCCGTTGCTAGCCTGATCGATTTAGGTAACAAGGGACATGGTTAATTAATTGGATTGTCCATTTAATTGTGTTACGAAAGTAACACATATTTATTCAGCAATTAATTGAATAATGAGATTATTTAATTTTTGAATAATGGTGATTAAACAATTAAAAAATAAGATTCTTTAATTATGTTATTAATCACTAAATGGAGGGTGTTGGTTGATATTTGATTTTAAGTAAAATAAGATAATATGATTATTTTATTTTATTAAATTAAATATTTGAAGTTGAATTTAAAATGTTTAAATTCAAAATAAATATTTAATTATCTTTTGAAATAAAAGATAAGAGATATTTAAAAAAAAATTAAAATCAAAATATATCATCGGTTTTTCAAAGATAAATAAATATATATTTGGTATATTTGTTTGTGAAAAACTGATTAACAAACGATATAATTAGATTTTCATAAGGTAACATATATGAGTTTTTTTTTTAGAAACTGAATCAATATATTTTCAAGAGAAAAGAAAAAGAAAACGACTTAACATATTTTTGTGTGCATTGTGCACAATGTAGGGAAAATCGCGCAACGAAATTGTGAAAAATAAAATTAGGGTTTGATATATTTTAAAAAAAATCCCTTTAAAAGAAAGAACCTTAACCCTAAATTAATTGATGTATATTAAAAGTATCGTACCTTTTTTATTCGTGACGATTGAACTAGCGTCAAATTGAATCCACAAGATCTTCCAATCCAATCACGAATGTGAATCACCTAGGAGTGTGGGATCCCTTTCTTTAAATTGTATACCTGATGATGGAAACAAACAAAATCTTATTCTTTGTTAGTCACTATAATCCTCAAGGAGAAAAACCAAGAACGTCCGGTCACTTATAAATTATCAATCAATTTGATTGAAACTCGCGTGAACCTTGATTCGTTGTTTTATACAAAACCCTTTTGATGCAAAGGATACTAGTGTACTATCGAAAACAAAAACGTTCCCCCTTTTCTCTATGCTTGGCCGAATTTTTCACACATTGAGCTGGACGAAGGTTTTTTTTATAACAATAAAAAAAAATAAAAAAACAACTTCTCACACCAAAAACTAAGGCTTAGTCTAAATTAATAGGTATTATATATAGGAGACCAAATCCTTTCCTAAGAAGGATTTACTTGGTGGGCAAGAATTCATTCCTTAGGTGGATTTACTTAGTGACCAATAATCCTTTTCCAAAAAGAATTCTTTCCTACACCAAGACCCCTAATTCAACTCATTAGTGTATTTGTGACCATATTAAAGGCTTCTTAATTTGACTAGATAAATAATTCCTTTTATTTATCTACTTATCAAATATAGTCTTTAATATTAATTATACTACCAACAATAGTATAATATTATGAGATCTTCTCCTATTAGGAATTGTTTTTTTATTTTTAATTAAATAATTAATTAATCAACAACTTAATTAATTTCCATTTAATTAAATAATAAAATAAAAAATAATATATTAGGCTTTTATATATTAGCATTGCCGCCCATGACATTATATAGGCTTATATATTATTTTTCTTATTTTATTAAATCCATTGGACTTTTATAAAAAGTCCACAAGTGAACTAGACCCATTCTTACAAAAAGAAACAAGTCCACATGCCTTAATACAATTCTAGATGGACCCCTAAATTGGTCCGGTAGAATATATCAAGTGAACCATGCAAGTTCATTTGGATTGGGGATCCTGGCAGGCTATCTAAATTTAAGCTTAAATAGACACAACCCAATCACAATCAACAAAGGCTCGATGGGAAAAACTGCTTCAACCCCGAAGGCTAGAGAATAAGGTGTTTCCCTAGTGGTCGTTCTCCTCATGGTACGGTAAGCCTAAAGGACCTCAGGTAGCTCATCGGCCCATCTGCCTTTTTTCTGCTGCAACTTCTTCTTCAACAGCCTCTTAATGGTTTTATTAGTGGATTCCACCAACCCGTTAGTCAAGGGGTTGGCTACTGAAATGAATCTAAGGTCGATTCCCAATTCCACACAAAATTCCTTTAACCGACCGTTATCAAACTGCTTGTCGAGGTCAGCTATAATGACAAAGGGGTTCAGAACCTGCAAATTACATTATTTTTTATGAACCTTGTTGTATTTTCTTCCGATATCTGGGAAAGTGATCCAGCTTCAACCCATCTTGTGAAATAGTCGATTACCACGATAGCATGCTTGGCTTGACTATGAGCTATTGGAAGCGGTCCGATCAAGTCGACTCCCTTCATAGCAAAGGGGTATGGTGAGCTAAGGGATGACAATCGCTCCGATGGTTGGTGACTCAAGGTTGCGGTCTTCTGGCATGCTTTGCATAATCATACCGAGATCTTTGTATCTTGATGGATGGTTAACCAAAAATACCCCATACGGAGTACCTGATATGCCAGAGCCTCCCCACCAATATGGTTCCCGTAAAACCCGGAGTGAACCTCTCTTAATGCCCATTTGGCATTTTTAGGATGTAAACATCGAAGCAAAGGAAGGGATCTACCCCTTCTGCACAAGTACCCATCCACCAAACAATATCGAACTGAGAGCCTTTTTGTCAAGCTCCCTAGGGAGCCTTTCTTCTTGGAGATAATCCACTATTGGGTCCATCCAACATGGCCGCCGATCTAGGGTATAAGTCTCATTACTTGCTGGTTGGTATGGGGATCACTTGGAGAGGGACTCCTTGTGGTAAGGTCTGGCCGCCATTCGCATCTATCTTGGCTAAGATGTTTGCTCGACGATTTTGTTGTCAAGGTATCTGCTCAATCCTGAAACCTTTAAATTTGTTCATAAGCTGTTGAACTAGCTTCAAGTAGGCAATCATGTTATCCCATTTTGTCTGATAATCCCTAGAGACTAGGTTGACTATGAGCAACGAGTCACTCCTGATCTGCAGGTAATTAACCCCGATCTCTGCGGCCAGTTTTATTTCGGCTAAGAGGGCTTCATATTCTACCTAATTGTTAGTGGCTTTAAACTCAAATCTAAAATAGTAGCAGCATTCAATCCCTTCTGGGTTGATCAAAACTATGGCCGCTCCTCCCCCGGCTTGTCCTGATGCTCTATCTATGTAGAGGATCCATGACTTGCAATCTTTCGGCCAGCTATCAAACTCTGGAATCCAATCAGGAGCTATGTTTATTACTGCGAAAGGGCATTGAGAGCTTTGCTACAAAGTACTCCAAAGTCTGGGCTTTGGTCCTGGGTTTATACCTTTGTTGACGTTGATTTCTGGATATGCCAACAATGATTGGATTTTGGCTATCGATTCAAAGAGAAAGAGATTAGAGAAAGTAATCAAGGCACAAGTTTTATGTGGTAAAACTCTGATGACCAGAGAAACGTCCACGGGTGGTTGAATGATCAACCTAGCCAAAATCCACTATGAATTTAATGTTACAAGCTCTCGATCTCTCTTTCTTCTCTCTGTATTTTTCTATCGATTGCTGTATATATCTTTTATGGAGAGATTATGGGTCTATTTATATGTTTTTGGAGCCCAAATCTGCCTTGTACAAGTATTAGATCTTTGTATTTAATTACAATTATTTACTTGCTTGAGGCTGGTTGTCTTCTTTCCCGTTTCGGAGTCTTGTATTGAAATCGAAAGGGATTCTAGTAGTGCAGTCCAATTTGGACTTGTTTCCTTATAAGAATGTGGTCTTTTTAAAGAAATAAAGTTGTTGCATGATTGGGAACCCTTTCAGTTAAGTATTCTGTTCTCTTTGGGATTCCTTGATATGGGTATCTTTGTATATCCTTATGACTTGATTCGCGTGAGTTATGCACTGGAGTTTTTATTTGATTTTCATCATGTTTGTCCCGTGTAAGAGCAATACCCGTTGGTCCCGAGCAACGCCATTTGATCCCGAGTAAGAGCAATACCTGTTGGTCCCGAGTAATATATGATGTCTATTGACCCTGAGTGGGTTTTGTTCAATATCCGCTTACTCGGGTTCTCTTCTTCGATGATATCTTATAGGATATTTTCTAAATGCCTATTCAGATATCCACCTGACAATTTATTCTCTTTGTTTGATGACGTGTTCATGCGATAAAATTCACATATGATAATACCCCCTTAAAATTTTTTTGTTGAACAAGGTTTGTTCGGGCAAAAGCATTTTTGTTAGTTATCAATATCTTTTCAGTTTCCGAGTAAATATCTTGTCATAATGACGTGTTTTAATGGTGACCCTACAAATTCGATTTGTCTCCTTACATGAGATCTCTAATGATGGTGACGTTTTGGAGTTCTGACGGTGAAAGCCAGTTCTCATTCTTACACGTGTCTCTTTCCTCTTCGTTTTTCGATATCAATTATGAGAAACGACTTACTCGTTTCCCCGTGTGCCGCCTACATCATCAATCGTTATCATTGTTTTTTCCCGTCTTGAGATCTAGTGTTTCGTACTTTTATTTCTTTAAATTCTTCACTCGGCAGAAGAAATTTCTTAAACCCAGATTTCTCAGCAGAAAAAATTATTGAAACCAGATTTCTTTACGCAGAAGGTCGTGACATTTCATTGAAGATCTTGCAACAGACTTTATTCAAGGTTAGTTTTTAATGGAACCGTCATCCTGACATCATCTTTTTAATGTCGCTCTTGATGCATTACAATGTGGGGATTTCCATTTAGTTTCTTTTATTTGAAGATTATTAGGGGAAATCCCTGTAGATGAACCTCCATTTTTAGAAGTTGATATTTCGGGGCTTTACCCTGATGTCACTTGTAGCCCTGTATCGAGTTCTTCATCTAGTTCTGATTCTGATATTTGTGACCACGGGGTACCTCTTCGAAGGATGGGAAAACATCAAAGTAGAAGTGAAGTCCGCAAACACAACTCAGATGATATTCTTATCAGAGAGCAGACTGTCAACGAGAACGACGTTGAAGAGGCGTTCAGGGCGTCTCGTCTTACTTTTCCTGTTGAACACTCGAGTGGGTTTGACACCGAGCCGAATGTGGTCGGGCCAGATAAGATAATGAAGTATCGCTCCTGATTCGATTTTCCTAATTCAGTCACTCTGATTCCAGCGGGTGATAGAGCTATATGAAATCCTCCCGCGTGTATGGCGGCGATCTATGGATTCATGCTTTACTGCGGCGTCACTCTTCCCTTCTAGCCATTCATTGCCTTGTTTTTGGCTGAAGCAGGGATTGCTCCAGCTCAGCTGTCCCCGAATAGTTACAAAATTTTGATGTGCCTATGGAACATGTTCAGCCGGATGAACTTATCGCCGCCATCCCCAAATGAAATCAGGTACTTCTTTAAGCTTAGGCAATAGGGCATGTCGGGGACTTACTTCCTCATGTCTAACTCACCTGATTGTTGGGTCCCTAAGGAGACAAAAGTGAGCCAAGAAGTTGATATCTCTGATGACCCTAGATAGAGGGGTTTTATATGGGGATTTCCTACATCCAACAAGTTCTTGAAGAACAGTTGGTTTTTAACGGGAGGGAGTCTTGGGCTAGAAGTCACTGTTTTAGCTCGGGATACTCGGACGGTGTTGAAGGTCCCTCGTTTCTTCTGTTCCTCCGAGATTTGGAACAAGAAGAAAATCGAGTACAGTGATACGGAGCTGACCAGAATTTTTCGGGCAGCTGTTCGCACTTTGGAGAAGAGGAGCAAGACTTATCTCTTCGTTAAATCGAAAATGATTGAGTTCGGCTTCTTCGAAAAGATTTCAGGCCAACGCAGGCGATGTAAGTGATTTTTGCAACCTTTTCCTTTCATTGTTATATATATATATTTTTGTTTTGGATTCTGACGCGGTTCATATTTTCTTCTAAGTGTTTGATAGGGACGTCAACTGTGATCTTCAGGCTCACCAAGTGAAGTCAATTGTTCAGGCGAATCGGAAAGAAGCTTCTCGTTAAAGCGATGAAGGCATTGCACCGCCTGAGTCCGAAGAGGAGGCTGATGTTGTTGAAGAGAAAATTTTTGAAGTTGTCATTGAGGATATTTCTCAACCAACAGCTAAGGAAACTAGTGGTCCAAGTGGCCCGACCGATACCCAGCTGCCTGGCGACTGGTAAGGGTAAAATGAAGGTCTCAGTGAGGAGCCTGTCGAGCGGACTGACACCGGTAATTGAGGTAATACCTCTGCAGGACAGGTACCCTTGGGTCCCGAATTTTTTAAATCCTTCCGGGATGATACTCAGGAGGATCCCAAAGCTGATCTCAGTTTTCACCGCTCTCGAGGTGAGAAATGGAAGGCAATCAGCTCTCAAACTCATCCACTCAAGGTTCCTCGGGTGGTCTCTTTCATCGACTCCAGCGATGAAGATATTATGGCTGAGACTTACCCGAGTGCTGATGTTGGAGAATCAGCGGATGCGGAGGCTTCAGAGCCGAATAGGGGTTTTCTTACCCCCGAGGTTAAAGATCTAGGGGCTAAACCCTCAGGGGTTCCTTCACATCCTTTTCCCCAGGATATGCTGCGGGAGATGTGATCTGGTCAGGCTTTTATTGGGGACGACCGTTGGAGCTATTTTCGGGATGGCTCCCTTGCTGAACGTCTTCAAAACATTTTTAACGGTGCATCTTATGTAAGTTACCCTTTATTGTTTTGCTCGTTTGCCTGATTCAGATTTTTAATTAAACCTTTTAGGTAGATGGTGGCCGAATTTGCAGGGCTAGTTCAGACGCAACAACATCAAGTTGATCGAATAAGGCGTTTGGAAGCTCAGCTATAGGAAAGTGAGGATCAGCGTGCTCGGGTTGAAACGGCTTATCAACAGGAGGTTGGTTATGTATAAGTTTTTATCGACCACTGTCTGGGAAAGCAGATAGAGGCCGAGGAAAGAGCTTCTTCGGTAGAAGAGAAAACAACATTACTTTAGAATTTATTGTCTTCTGCCCAGGAATCAATGCTCAAGGCTGAGTAGGAAGCGGAGCAGTCTAAATCAGCGTATGAATGAAAAATTGAAGATCTAAAGCGCCAAGCGTTGACAGTCGAATCCTTATCCCGATAGGCCAGACTGGAACTTAAAGTACAAGGGGTGGATCATTTCAAAAGATCCCCTGCCTACGATGCTCTTCTCCTTCGGGAGTTTCAATGAGGGCTGGTTTCAGCTAGCGAATTCTTTAAAATCAAGAATCGGGCACCTGAAAAAGCCTGAACCAATTGGAAGCTGTCAATCAAACATCATGTGGATCGGTCCTTGGAGTCTCTTCAAAATCAGATGAAGGAATGAAGAGCTTACTGCCATAGCCAAGGCAAAGAGACCCATCCTATGCATTTATAGATTCCATTCGAACACTCCCTCTCGACCTTCTATACCAGTCAAGAGTCGATCATGAAGAGTGTGGAGCCTAATGTCAATCCGATTCCAAGGGAGGATTACAGCCAAAGGATGGATGACTCAGTCGATACAATTGCTTGGTCTTCTAACAAAAGTCTGCTCCGCGAATACGAAATGGTGCCAGACCCGAGTAATGGCAAAGGCTCTAAATCCTCACAATCCTGATTTTTGTAGATAGGAATTTTTTTTGTAGACATATTAATTCTTTATAGAGAATACTGTAATAATTCTTTTGAAAGATTAATAAAATTCAGAGTAGCTTTTCTAAATCTTGTATTTTGATTCTATTGCTCGTGAAATTTCTTTAGCCGAGTATGTTATTCAACCTTAATGTTCGGGTAACTTCACCGAGTATCTTATTAAGCCGGTTGTCACCCGAATAATGCCAATTACCTTATTAAACTGGCTCTTTGTATTATTAACCGTGTCATCTTAAAACAGACAAGTAGGTTTATACTTGTGTTTCATACACGATTGCTACCCGAACATTACATCATGGCTCACCAAAATCATATGTTCGAGTCCTTACACATTACCAAGGACGTATCCCCAGTTTTTATATGCAAGGTTTTGTCGAATCGTTAAGTTTTTTGAATTGCTTAACACAGCTACGCATTTCACTGGAATTTTTCCCGATAGCATCCCGAGCTGGTGCATCTGGTTTACCTTTTTGCAAAGGTCATTTATACCTTGCTCGGCTAGAAAGCTCCTTCGAGCTTCTCGACCTGTTTGGGATTTAATGGTCCCGAGTATTCTATTTGCATGTTCTTATTATCATGCTTGTCTTCCATATGTTCTTATTATCATATGCTTTCTTTTGGGAATCCTGAGGTCGATGCTTTTATTTCTGAAATCCCGAGTTTGATTTCTTATTTATAACTGCAAAATCAATAAAGTTAAATTTCACAACTAATATTTATCCTTACATTGTCCTGACTAGAGAAAAGAACAGATAATTTAAGGATAGAAAATTTTCAGACATTGGGCATTGCATGGTCGGGGTAAAACCCCATCATTGAGTCGTGCAATCAAGTATGCTCTATGGTCAACTATTCCTTCGACTTTGTACGGGTCTTCCCATTTGTCAGCCAGGGCACCTGCAACTTTATTTTTTGTGTTTAATGACACTTTCCTGAGTACCAGGTCTCCTATCTGGAATTTTCTCACCCGAATGTGAGAGTTATAGTGGCGAGCTACTCTTCGTTGATATGCCATATTTCGTATTCGGGATTTCTCCATTTTCTCTTCTAGCTCATCTAGACTTTGTAATAGCATATCAACGTTCTGATCTTCATCGTATAGCCTGACCCAAGGTGACGTGTATGACGTTTCTATAGGAATAACAACTTATGTTCCAAACGCTAAAGTGATTGGAGTTTATCCTATTGAAGTTCTCGCTGTTGGGCGATACGCCCATAACACTTCGGGAAGCTTTTCAACCCAACTTCCTTTCTTGGCATCTAGCTTTGCTTTGATTGTGTGCTTGATGATTTTGTTCACTGCTTCAACCTGCCCATTTGTCTGAGGGTAGGCAGGTGTGGCATAGTAATTGGCAATCTGGTACTCTTTGCACTGCTGTCTGAATTTCAAGTTATCGAACTAGACTCCAAACCTATAAAGTATATTTTTTTTCATGAAATTTGTGGTGTTTGCTTCTGTGATGTGCACTAATGCTTCGGCTTCTACCCACTTCGTTAAATAGTCAATGGCTACTATTGCATGCTTCGCTCCACCCCTGTCCCGGCTGGTATTGGGCCGATTAGATCCATGCCCCACATGGAAAATGGCTACGGGGACATGAGGTTTTTGAGCTGATCAGGGGGCTGTCGGATGTCATTAGCAATTCCTTGGCAAGTATTGCAACTTTCTGAACATGGTTGTGCATATGAGAATAGAGTAGGCTAATAATAGCCTTGTCTGAGTACCTTGTGTGCCAAACTTTTACCCCCAGTGTGGTTTCCGCAAACTCCTCCTTGGATTTCCTTTAATATCCGATATGCATCTTCCTCTGATACACATCTTTGGAGTGTTTGGGATTACCCCCTTCTGTATAGTTCTCCTCCAACCAACCAACGTGTACCTGGCTGATCTATACCTGATGCATTTTGCTTGTAAGGGATCTTCCGGGAGCCCTCCTTCTTCTATGAACCTTTTTAGCTGGGTCATCCAACCGTCTAGCGGTGTTCAGATTTTTGAAATTTCCAAGTTTCTTGGTTTAGCTGTGCTTGGTTTAAGGAGATGTGCAACCAGAATAGTGTTTGGCCTGATTGTGGTTGTTGCTGACACTTGCTTGGACAATGTGTCTGCCTTTTCATTCTCCTCCCTGGGGATCTGGGTAATCTTATATTCCTTAAATTTCTAGAGGAGCTGTTTTGCAATGTCACGGTAGATTATCATGCCTTTATCCTTGGCTTGGTACTCGTCCAGAACTTGGTTGACAACTACCAGTGAATCACTGAATATCTCAACCTCATCTGCCCCGAGAGCTATGCAGACTCGGAGTCCAGCTAGTAGCGCCTTGTACTCGGCTTGATTGTTGGTTGCTTTGAAGTCAAACCTCATGGCACACTCGACATCGTCTTCTTCTGGAGTGCATACTACAATCCTTTCCCCGCTGCCATGAGTGTTAGAAGAGTTATCGACATACAATTTCCATATAAGGCTTTTACCCAACATTTTTTTTCAAAGCAATTTCTTCAACCGGTTCAGTTTTGGATTCATTCGGCTCTTCTCTTGGATCAAATTCGAATGATAGTGGCTTTTCGT
Organism: Dipteronia dyeriana; assembly: GCA_032871835.1. NCBI lineage: Eukaryota > Viridiplantae > Streptophyta > Magnoliopsida > Sapindales > Sapindaceae > Dipteronia > Dipteronia dyeriana. Next base: position 45,315,071 of record CM065299.1, on the reverse strand, counting down.
TCTGACTCGGCTGTGTTATAGTGCAAATCTGTTCATTCTTGTCCTTGTATACTGATAGGTTAGCTCTTTGGGCCATCTTTTAGGATCCCTTGACTATCCCGATTCCCTATTCGGTGTGGAATTTCATCATTAAGGCATAAGTGGCTGTTACGGCCTTAGTTTCAGTCAAGAACGGTCGTCCCAACAGTGCATTATATGGCCAATTGTCCAAGTCTACCACGACTAAGTCACGCAATACAATTCTCTGGCAAGGTGCCATTCCAATCTTCACAGGTAGCTTTACCGTTCCGAGTGACCTAACCTCAACTCCCCCGAATTCTGAGTGGGGTATGGAAGGGCTGTAGGTCCTTTCGGTCTAACCTGAGTTGATCGTAGACGGCTACATTGAGAATATATGTCGAGCTTCCATTATCTATCAGGATTTTCCTAACTTCCTGGTGACTAATCTGGGCACTTATGACCAAGGCGTCATTTGGCCGATTATCGACTCCATCTGAGTCTGCTTCTGTGAACGTTATTGGGTCCCATCCCTCCTTTACCCTCTTCGGGTCTGGCTCGATAGAGTTTATATCAAAGTTATTTCTTGCTTCTACTGCTTCTCTGATTTCCTGGGTTCGCTCTAGGTTACTTCTTCCCGTTGATGGTCCTCCAAAGATCGTATGTATTACTTAATTGGCCTCTCGGTTGGCCCTTTTACTTCGACCAGAGCTGTGATCGGCCTCGATCTCTTTCTTTGCTTCTGATTTTTCATCCTTTTTCAAGATCACATCCTGCATATGTCCTTCCCGTATGAGGGTTTCTATGTAATATCTGAGTTGGTAACACTTGAAAGTCTCATGACCGGTTTCCTTGTGGAACATGCAGTATTTGGTTGTCTTGCCGAGCAAAATGAGATTGATGGTGTAGCTCTTATACCATATTCTTTGTTTCGAGAATGGCTAGGATTTCCTTATTATTTTTCCGAAGAGGGGTGTAATTGGCGTACCTGCCTCGGTATTTTTCCATGGTCTATTCGGCGTTGTGCCCATTACCCCCGTCCTTGCTCTTTTTTTATTGTTTTCCCTTCTGTTCAGGTTTTCCTCCATGCAAGTAGCATCCTCCCGTGACTAACTCTTCTTACTCGGCCAATGCATATCCTCCCGCCATATCCATCATGTCTGTATATCTAGTCAGTCGGGCTCTTCTTAAATCAAAAGATAGCCATCCATTCTGTAGGTTGTTGATGAATGCAGCGATTATTGCTTCGTCATTTGCACTGCCAATTTTTGATCTTCCTTGGCCAAATCTCCCCAGATATTTCTTCAGTGACTCATCTTTCTCTTGCTTTATTTGAGAAAGGTAAGCCACTGACTTTTTCCTGTGAACATTGCTCAGGAATTGCTTCAAGAAGCTCCTGCTCAGTTTGCCAAGACTTCCAATGCTTGCTAGGGGCAATCTCCGAAACCATCTTGAGCCCATGTCTCCTAAAGTTTGTGGGAAGTTGAGACACAGTATGGGATCACTATGGGCATACTGGGCCATAGCACTTTTATAGCGTCTGACGTGCTCCTTTGAGTCTGTGTCCTTCTTGAATTGTTCCACATGCGGCATCCTGAACCTTTCTTGGAATGGGGTTCGGAAGACTTCCCTGGTGAACGGACTGTCAGAATTGTCATCAGATAAATCGTTATACCCATAATGTCTGACCAATGCGTCCATCTGTCACCTATTGTTCTCAACTTCTTGAGTTAGGCATTGGATTACGATGTCCCTATTTCCCACCGGACTCCCTCTATAGTTGAACAGCTGGGTGATTGTCATTCTTCTTTCTGGCTCTTCACTCTGTTTCCGGGTTTCACGTATGATTCCATGATGACGCTTGCGATGGTGCTGATCGCTATCTTTTGATGACGACCGATCCATGTGCCGGTCATATTTGCGGTGTCTAATACGGACTGTCTGATCCTGGTTCTGCTTCTAGCACGGTCGTTCCTCTTCACGTGTTTCACGTCCAGCCTGTTTGATTGGAGTAAGGTTTCTTCCAACTTCTGGAGTATTTATTTCTGGCCCTACTACAACAGAACGAAACCTTGCAAGTGGGAGGTTAGGAGTTTGTGCTTCTGTAGCCAGTATATAAACTCCTTCCTTTGCTGCATCTACCACCAGTTGTTGCAACGTTTCTCGAAAACGTTGTGTCAGATCTCCACTGGTTAGAGGAACTTGTCGTATCCCCGCCAGGAATATAGGTTTATTTTCTGTTGTTTTTGTGAGATCTTGTGAGGAACTGCCAACATGGAAGTTATTTGGAGATTTTTAGACATCCCCGGAGTTGCTTCTGCTTCCTGCCATAGCTTTTGATCAAGTCGGAGGTTCAATCAGCACCCTCCTTATAGCGCCAATTGTTGACGTTGATTTCTGGATATGCCAACAAGGATTGGATTTCGGCTATCAATTCAAAGAGAAAGAGATTAAAGAAAGTAATCAAGACACAAGTCTTAAGTAATAGATCATTGTATTTAATTACAATTATTTACTTGCTTGAGGCTGATTGTCTTCTTTCCTGTTTCGGAGTCTTGTATTAAAATTGAATGGGATTCTAGTAGTGCAATCTAATTTGGACTTGTTTCCTTATAAGAACGTGGTCTTTTTAAAGAAATAAAGTTGTTACCTTATTGGGAACCCTTTCAGCTCTGTATTTTGTTCTCTTTGGGATTCCTTGATATGGGTATCTTTGTGTATCCTTATGACTTGATTCACGTGAGTTATGCACTGGAGTTTTTATTTGATTTTTATCATGTTTGTCCCGACTAAGAGCAATACCTGCTGGTCCCGAGTAGCGCCATTTGATCCCGAGTAAGAGCAATACTTGCTTGTCCCGAATAATATATGATGTCGATTGACCCTGAGTGGGTTTTGTTCAATATCCGCTAACTCGGGTTCTCTTCTTTGATGATGTCTTATAGGATATTTTCTGAATGCCTATTCGGATTTCCACCTGTAAATTTATCTTCTTTGTTTGATGATTTGTTCATGAGATAAAATTCACATATGACAACCTTAAATCAAACTGGGTGAGCTCTAAGGCCCATAAGACCAACCTTCCGGATACATCTGGCCTTTGCAAGAATTGACATAGGGGTTTGTCTGTCACTACTGCTATTAAATGAGCTTGAAATTTGGGACAGTGCTTCCTTACCGAGGTTACCAAGGCATAAGCAAACTTCTCTTGAAGGGTATAATTCTTCTCGGGCTTGGTTTGAGCATGACTCATGTAGTAGATAGGTGGCTGGACCCTATCACCACACTTCTTGACCAAGACCCCACTTAGTGCAGTCTCTGAAGCAGCCAATTAGATTTGCAGCTGTTCTCCAGAATTTGGCTTGACCAGTAGCAGAGGGCTTGACATATATTTCTTCAAGGCTTGAAAAGCTTGTTCACTCTCCTGGTCCCATTTCATGTTTCTCCTCTACTTGAAAGCTTTGAAAACAGGAAGACATTTGTCGGTAGACCGAGAAATGAACCTGTTGAGCGCTGCTACCTTCCTGGTCAAGACTTGAACCTGTTTAAGTGATGTGGGGGATTCTAAATCCATGATAGCCTTAATCTTTTCTGGGTTAGCCTTTATGCCTCTCTCAAAGTCCATGAAGGCCAGATACTTTCCCGCAGTCACCCGAAATGTGCATTTAGAGGGGTTCAATCTCTTCTGGTTCTCCCTTAAGATCATAAACGTTCTTCGAAGGTCACCCAGATGGCTTTCAGAGGTTGATGACTTAGTGATCATGTCATCGATGTACACCTCCATTGATCTTCCAATTTCGGGCTTGAACAGCCGATTAACTAGCCGCTGATATGTAGCTTCTACATTCTTAAGTCTGAAAGACATCACATTGTAGCAATACAGACCCCGTTCGGTGACGAAATTGGTTTTTTCTAGTCGGTGGGGTGCATCATAATTTGGTTGTATCCTAAAAACGTGTCTATGAAGCTCAGGAGCATATTTCCAGAGGTTGAGTAAACTAACTGATCATTTTTTAGCAAAGGGAAACTGTCTTTCAGACATGCTCGGTTGAGGTACGTATAATCAATGCACATGCACCACTTCCCATTTGCCTTCGTGACCATCACCACATTGGCGATCCACCTAGGATAACGTGCTTCTCGGATGAAGCCCACTCGGGTCAATTAATCCACCTCTTCTTAAACTGTGGCATTTCTTTCAGCGATGAAGTGATGTCTTTTTTGTTTGATGGGTTTGAAAGTGGGATCCACTATAAGTCGGCGAGCAGCCAAAGTCTTCAAGATCCCAAGCATCTCGTCTTGATTCCAAGTGAAGATGTCATTGAACTCTGTGAGGAGCCTGATTAAACCATCCTTCATGTTCGACTCAAGGGTGGCTCCGACCCTGACGACCTTTGAGGGATCGTTTCCGGATGGACACTTCTTCTAGCTCATCCACTGGATGGCTACTGGCCCATTTCCCTCTCTATTCCTCCTTGTCTGGCACCAAGGGGTCATCCTCTGGGTGACTTATGGGTCTTGTATCTTCCAGGGTCAATACAGGTGTTGTCCTATCCTGGATCGTTGTTACCTGGGCAAGTTGCTTTGCTAGAATTGTGGGGTTGGCAGACACTGCATAGCATCTTCTGGCTGCTAGCTGGTCACCCCGTACTTTCCCCACCTTGTCTCCTACTGGGAACTTCAGGACGTTGTGGTAGATGGATAGGACCCCTTTCAAAGATGATAAAAATGGTCTTTATAATATTGCATTGTAGGCCGACGGGGTATCTACAACCATGAAGTTAGTCATGACATTCTGCTGGAGAGGTGTGGCTTCGATGATTACCGGTAGGATTTTTGATTCTATGGGTATGATTGAGTCCTTAGTGAACCCATACAGCGGGGTAGTGCAACTATTGTAACACTACTGTTTTAAGTTCAGCTTTTCCAAGGCGTCTTAAAAAAGGATGTCGACGCTGCTGCCTGTGTCAATTAACACACGGTGTACCATGCAGCTAGCAATTTGCACCGTGATCACCATGGGATCATCATTAGGCTTCACGGTGTCGTAGACATCTGATTCAGTGAAAATGATCTGAGACATCGGAGAAGGATTAGTCAAGCTCTGGTCGACCTTGTAGATATCTCTCCCTTCATCCACATGAGGTATTTTTCTCGTGTGGTTTTTCCTAGAATTATTGGAGGTGCCAGCTAGAGTAGGCCCTCTAATGATGGAAAGTATTATCTGGAATTGCTGTATCAGATCCACATGTTCCCCCTTTCTTTTCTCAGCTTGCTCACGAATCTCGGCTTACGCTTCCCTTCCAGTCTAAAAGTTATCCTTCACCTACTGCAATAACTCTACCAAACATCCTCCCCTCATCAAAGCCTCGATCTAATTTTGAAGTTTATAGCACACTGAAGTGTTATGTCCCACATCTTCGTGAAAGTCACAATACTTATAGCGATTTCTCTTATTGGCTGGGGTTTTCACAGGTGCGGGCTTCTGTAGCAACCCCTTATCCCGAATGGAGAGATTGAATGTTTCACGAGATGCATTTAACGGGGTGTAATGTTCATATCCTATCTCTTCTCTAGCTATTAGGGCCATTGTCCCAGGGCTGAGGTGAAGCTCGCGGAGGAGTTTGTTTTGCTGGATATCTCTCTAATCCAGGTTGAGAAATAGGGAAGCAATATGTCGACCTATTAGGGGTTTTTTTTTGGCTTTTCTAAGCTTGCTCAGGTTTGAGAGCTTCCTTCTTCTATCGCTTTATGGCTCTCAAATCGTCGTGTTCCATCTTGACCTTGAGTTGTTTATCGACTTCAATTTGCTCCGAATCCCGATCATAGGCTTTTTGGTAGGTCTTAGGAGATCTCTTGGCAAAAGATCGGAAAAGCTTGCTTGCCGACAGGTTCCTTCTAAGGTTGGCGAGGGTTTCTTTCTCGGTGAAGACCCCCATCTGAATGACCTCCTTGTGGAAAAGCTTGACATAAGCCCGGAGGGGTTTCCCCTCTCTCCTAGCACACATATTGTAAATGGATTAGATCCTTTAATCAGGGTTTAACTCCCTGGAATTACGAGTAGAAATCTGTTGACAGTTTCGTAAGGAATCCACACTACCAGCAGGTAGCTTTCTAAACCAGGTCTTAGCGTAATCCGTCAGCGTAGTTGGGAACATTTGACACATAGTGGCCCTGGTCGTGTTCTAGACCTCTATCTATTGAACGAAGGTCTTTAAATGGCTCAAGGGATCCTCAGTCCCAAAGAATGTGTTAGTTGACATTTTGAATTTTGGCAGGAGCTCCGGCTCCCGGATCCTTCTGGTGAAAGGAGCGTTCGTCTCACTTAGAGGGTCCTTCTTGTCCTTCTTGTACTTCATCTTCTTCATCTGCTGGACCTTTTTCTGAAGCTCTACCAACTGGTCTCTCAGGCGCTTGCTCTCGGGTTTCTTTATGTTGATCTCGGTCTCCTCATTGTCAGACCGCTCTGACGAGCTGTCGACCTCTACCCGATTCCTTCTTCGGAGGGGGTCTGCTTGTGGGCTTTGCTGGATTTCATGCTCCCTAGCTTGGTATCCTCTCTTTAAAGTCGTTGGGTGAAGAAACTCTCGTCACTCTCGGGGAATGACGTCCATCGCAGACTTGACTTGCCTTGGTTGGTAGCATGGTAGCGCTTCGGGAACGGGGGGCATGGGCCCTAACCTATCCCGAATTGAGGGTTGGAGTCCCGTTCTATTATGAGCTGGCTCCGGAGCGGTAGGTCCCAAGCGATCAAAGATGGGTTGTCTAGTCCCCGGCCTGCTTGGTTCCCCTCGATTGCAAAGCTTTTCTTACTGGACAGAAATACCCTCAACTAGCAGTCAAAGGTGGACATTTTCCATGAAGGCCGCCCCTTGTTGGTCAAGCTCGACCTAGCCTCCTGTAGGAGGATGCAAATCCTGCATAGTGGATGGCTGGTCAGGGACCTGGCCTTGAAGCCCGAATTTTCTACCTTTCCTCGAGACCTTTTGTGTTGACGCAGCTGAAGGCTGTCCCGATGCGCCTGGCTGTTCTTGGGAGGAGAGAAGCCTCATTACTCATGTAAAACAACAAACCTGAGAATATAAAGACGGTGGTGTGGCAGTTCCCACAGACGGCGCTAGAAAGTGTTAACGAGAAATTTGTTCAAGATGAGAAATTCCAACTAACACCCTCGAAACCACTACCATGGAGGTGTTGGCCGGGGTTGGTACACTTGATACCAAACCCGCTTAGATAGGAATGAATGTTTGAATGATAATGGCAAATGAGAACTTTATTACTGATCACTCGTGGTATATAGAAATCTCTCATGTACACTCACAATCTTTCTAGGACATAAGAATGTGGTAACTTCATGCTTGTCGAATAGTTGATATGACGATGGCCGTGTTCTCATCACAGAATTTAGGCTCTACGTAATTCTCTCTCTTTTTTACTGTGTTTCTGCCTCTTCTATTTCCTCCCCTCTTTTATGGGAATGCTTAGGCATATTTATATATTGCCGAATCAATTTGAATGGGTGTATCTACCACCTTGATTCCTTGAACCTACTCCCTCCTTATCGGGCGGGATCCTCTATTTGAAAGTCGTTGACTTCGAGTAAATAACGGACTCAAGATTATCGTTGGTGGAGATAAGTTTGTTTCCTTTTTAGAAAAAAACTCTTGTCTTACACGTATGCAGAATTTAACGTTCGTAATAACATAGATATGATCTTATATGTATTCATGGCACGACTCTTCATGGAGGTCATCGAGTTAGCTGCTCGTTGTTTTGTAAAGCGAGGTAGATCTACTCTTTGGTTCTATTCTTAGGAGCTTGGGATGGACGTCCTTGTAGACAATCCTGAGAGGTAGCATGGGTCTGATTCTCTTAGAGGTCGTCTTTCTCCTCGTATCGTGGAGGGGACAACGGGCTCCTAGAGAGGTAGGTGGGCTTCCAGTTTTAGGCTACGAGTTAAGTTCGACCTCTGGGAGCCTTAACATGGTGGGAGCTTGCTTTGCTTGCCGGGCTTTACTTCAAGTGCTTCTTGAGCTCGGTGATCCTTCCTTGCTTTCATGAGGTGGTTTTGGAGTCCGATCCCAGGAATCAAGGTTCCTAGATAGGTGGCCTCGAGAAGTCCGGATTCTAGTGTTCGCATGAGGACTCGACCTTGTCGTGCCTAGCTTCATCCGTGATAGTTCCGAAGCTCGGCGATCCTTCCATGCTTCTACGGGGTAGTTTTATGGTCCTCCAAAGGTCTCATGAATGTTGAATTTGGGCTTCGATTTGGGCTAAGAGAGTGGAAAATTTCTCCTTAAGCCAAATTTTACTATTAACAGATTTTATTTTTTTATGTAAAATAATCCACAATACTCAGTCAATTCATGTATGCTTTATATTTTGTGATGATAAAAGCATTGTCATGCATACGTATGCCATTTATATTTGATGTGCCAATACATATATATTTGATATGTCATGCATGCATTATAACCTAGTATTTTATGTATTTTTTTTAATACGGTTAAAAAAGGTCAATACATAATTGGCTATGAAAATGAGATTAGTTTTTAATAGTTAGAAAACTTGGTAATTCTCATTATTAAAAATCTTGTTATTAAATATTTTAATAAGTTAGATAAATAAGGTTATTTATTGTAATTATGATTAATTTGATTAATATCCTAATAATATATCAACCAAATAAAGTGTTAGAGTTTTAATAGTTAAAACTTGGTAAACACTAACACAATAATCTGACCTTAGTAAACAGTTTACAAAAGCATAGATTATTCACTAATGGAATAGATTTTTAATAGTTAAAGAACATTAATAATTTATTAGTTAATTAGAATTTGATTCTAATTAGATTAGTTAATGCGCTAGATAACTTTATTAAAGTTAGCCATTTTATCCTGTAGAGTCTAGGTGCATTGACGGATAATAGAAAACCCAAGTTATAAAATAAAGAGTGGGAGAGGGATATATGACATATATATCCCGCAGTCTCCATCATTAGTGATGGCTTTGCTTTCGTCTTCCCTAAGGAGGGTTTCCACAAATACCAATACTAAGGTTGACCTCCTAATGGATAAGATATCTGAGGGTATTTCGGGATTAACTAACCCTAAGGTGGCAATTCTCGAGTTAAGCTTGTGAGATCTGAAATGGTGGGTTACACTCATGAAGGTTTTGATTAATTTTTGTTAATTAAAAATTTGACTGAATAAACGATGGTTGAATGATATGGAATAAGAGTTGTTCGAGAATATTCTTTGATTGAAAATGTCTCGATCTAACAAGTAAAGGCTTGATCGACCCTAAGGTTGCCCTTCTTTGTGGTATGTTGGATTGTCATGTTATAGTAATTGGTTTTAAGTTAGTTCTAGTTCATTAAACATGTTCATGCATCATGTTTAAATTTATACCAAAGCACTCACACTTGTTTTTTTTTATAAATGATTGAATGAATATTTTATTTATTTAAGAAATTATGTATTCTACGTTACTACAAATTCTTGCAAACGAAAAATTAACTGGTGATAACTACACTAAGTGGAATTTTACCAAAATAAAAGAATAGTTTAATTCATTATTCTTATGTCATATATTTTGTACAACTTGTTCATTTAACATCCAAGATTATCAGATGTAATCTCAAACTGTGTATATGAATGTCATATAAATATGGGTTTAGTGAGAGACGTGCAATCTAAAGAGTCCGTAGATAGCAAATAAAGCAAGGTACTTTATTTGTGGTTAATCTACAGTTGTGGTCCCTTCTGCAGTATATGGTGATTCGATCCTGGATCATTCATATGGAGATATGAAAATGGAGGCACCTTGTATGATGTTATCATATAGGACTGGGTCATGATGTATTTAAATCTCTCACTAAGATCCATTTAATGAATCTAATGATGAGATTCAAATATATTAGCTAATTATTGCTATATGTGGGTAATCTTAATCCTTAGTGTCTTATCGACTCTTTCTGGTGTGATCGTGGGCTTCGATATACCATGGGTGAGGTCAGAGTTGCAATATCGATCAATATGCTCCATAAGTTAGGATCACGGTTTGGCTTGTGGTTGGAAAGGTTTGCACACAATAGTGGAATCCACTCCTTCTTGCGACAAGTAGATGACAGTTCCCTTAAAGGTTGATTCAGGGATTCAACAATATGAGCGCTCTCCTCATTCTGTTAAAAAAATGTAGGATTTATTGTTCATTAAAGAATCAATGATACTTATTGGAAATATATAATTAGTGGGGTATAACAGACATTGTGACCCAACTCTAATTACGAACTACTTGTGGAGGAATATACAATATGTAATAGCCATATCGATGGACACCGAAAGTTATTAGTTTGTGTAAAAACTTATACAGTTGAAAGAGTGAAGCTTCAGGTTTTTAGTGGAATAACACTGGAGTTAATAATCATGAAATATTAATTAAAGAGTTTATTAATTATTTCTCAGGATCATTGGAGCTCAAAATACTATGGGTTCATTAAGTCCCCTCGCTTGCTCGATTGATTAAGGTAACAAGGGTCATGGTAATTAATTGTGATACGAAAATGACACGTATTTATTCAAAAATTCATTGATTAAGGAGATTATTTAATTAATAAATAATGGTGATTAAATAAACAAAATAATAAGATTATTTAATTTTGTTATTAATCACTAAATGGATGGCGTTAGTTGATTTTTGATTTGAAATAAAATAAGAAAATTTAATTTTTTATTTTACTGAATTAAATATTTGAAATTGATTTTAAAATGTTTAAATTCAAAATAAATGTTTAATTATCTTTTAAAAGATATGAGATAACTTTATAAAGATATCATCATCAATTATTTTTCATATATATATATATATATATGATATATATGTCTTTGGAAAAAAATAAAAACAAATTGAATTAACACACCAGAAGAGAAGCAATTAGTGCCTTGAACAAAACACCAAAAGATAAATTTTTTTTATGTAAACATTAAAAAGTCTAGGTGGGCGGCCAAGATTTTTATTTTTTGTGATTCTTCTCATCTATCCTCCTTTGTTCCTTAGTACGTGACGTGCCCACACACCGTTACCAGTCCCGGGAGATAGCTAGAAAGATCAAGTGGCTAAAACCAGGAGCAGATCGTATTGAATAGAAGGAGCCTCCCACGTAGGTAGGAAAAAAATGGTTTCTTCTTTTCTCCTTTATGTATTTCGATTTTGGTATTTGTTATACTGTTCTGAAAAATAGTTCCAAGGGTTTACTGGTCGCAGTTTCATTATAAAATAAAATATTCAAAGTCCTTCTGTTGTGCGATCGATAAACCTGGGCACCAACATCATAAATGCATAGAAATGGCATGTTCACTACACATTATTCCATTCAATTTAGCTAGCTTTAATCACCTTAAATTTGGGTATCTAACTTGGCTTGAGAGATGTCATTTTTACCCAATCCAAGAAGATACATAGTCCATTTAAAAACTCAAAATAATTTGGTGCTCATAATGAACTAAGAGATGGCTTATCATTCTAATCCAAAAGGCAATCAATTGCATTAAAAAAACATTGAATGAAACTATATTGATGAAATTAAATGCAAGTTGATCAAATGAATGGCACTAGTGTTAGGTTTACATATTTTCCTAATGGTGATACATATCAAATAAATAAAATAACAAGAGAAGCGTGAACAGAAGAAACCCAAGGTGTTAAACTCGGGTCTATAAGCTCGAAAAGGGGCCATATTGTAATCTTGGATCTCTAAGCTCCATTGAAGCTCCTCCTCAGAGACAAGGTAAGGTATTCTTTCCTCTTGAATCTGGTCCAAAGATGGCTGGGTGAAGGTAGAAGGTGATAGTGAGGAGGCATCCATGGATGAAAACCTCCATGGATGCCTTTGGTAGCTCATCTTTCTGTTAATTTGGTAAAGAAAACTCTTTGATTTGGTTAATGGAAAGGATGAAGTTCAATCAATTATTGATAATGGGTCATGTGGCAAAGTGATATATTTATAGGTTAGAGAGGCTAGGGCACGTAATAGGTGTGAAAGGTTGACTTTGCTCTTCTAAAAACATGACTTTTGCCTAGCTGGAACTCGCATTGCGCTGTTTGTGCATGGGTAAGGACCCATGCAGTGACCCACACATTTACCTGATCCTTTATAATCTGCTTCCCAGGTTTGCTCATATGTGTGATTGGTGCACTGGTTATGCACGGGTGGTGCGTGGGAAAGGACCCGCTCAGTGACACGTGCACTAGGCCCATTTCCTTGACAAATTATACTCTTGTATGCCTGGAAATCCTGGTTTCCACCTTGAGCACATGAATCTATTGAATGTGCACAATCACTGTATAACGAGCCATTAGACACCAAAATATGCTCGAGAACAAGCTGAAGGATATGGAATTGAGGGCCAAAATGTAAGACAATTTTTGTACAATCAACAACCAGCGCACAAACCGCTCATATGAGCAAGACCAGAGAAGCAGATCAGTGGCCATAGGGTCACTGCGCGAGTACCTACCTACACACTACCTGTGCTTATGCCAAACCTAAGAGAAGAAAAGTAGAAGCATCAGGTCACCGCGTGGGTCTATGCACATGTCCCCACCAGAGTAGTGCCTGCATATTTCACATGTCAGACATGCCACATCAACATTTTCAGACTTAAATTTGGATCCCTATATATACATCTTGTTCTTATTTTGAAAGAGACTCTTTCAGACACTCTTCACTCTTTCAAGCACTAAATTTCTAACATCTTTAATTACTAACCTAGATCTAGGAATCATTTCTCACCCAATCTGACCATCATCTTTCTTATCTTGTGAAAGACACTTGGAGATTGGATTAAAGCTTCAAGAAAGAGATTAGTCCCTTATTTTGTTTGATGTACATTCATGAACAATCACTTATGGGTGGCTAATACTATACCCTCTAGGTTGGAAACCCATGAGGGATATACAAGCAATTATGTACCCGCTAGATTGGTTAAAACTGATTATTATACATTCATGATAATTATCAATGCGCCTATTGTTTGCTTGTTGGATCCACCAACTCTCTAGTCTCCATCATCATATTTTAACACACATTTTTTATTAACACTAATTGCATGTTAGACCAATTAACATAATTGAAGTTTGCATTTTAACTCCTAACTATTCAAAATTTAACCATCAACAATTACTTTTCCATACATTGTTTTAGTTTAATATTAGTTAACTAGTTTTAGCCGTTTGATTTCCCTTTCCTTGTGGTCGACACCCAACTTGCCATTGTACTAGTTTTATAAACTTTGTGAGGCATTGCTATGGCACTTAATAATTTTGTTTTGACGTACGATTTCTAACGACAAAAATGTACGCGTCATATTGAAAATGGTTGATTGGGTTTTGAATAATAAAAACTGGTTCTTGTTTTCTTTCCTTGCAAGTGACTCTTGAGCTCTAAGAGGAATGATAGAAAATGGATTCTAAAGCTCTCTAGGGGAAAAGAAGGGAAAATAACACACACACATATATATATATATATATATATATATATATATATATGAAGCCCTATACGAAATGAAGCAATTTTGAAAAACTACAACAAAATCCCTGAAAATACAAACATGGTTAATTTTCCTTAAGCTAACCTAGAGGGAGAAGGGGGGGGGGGGGGGGGGGGGGGTAAATAGGTTAGTACACCTTTTTCATTCTCTTGAAACAAACTTATGTTTGTCCCTCTAGATAGCTTGTAACACAATTTTTAAAACCAAACACAATAAAAAACAATCCAATAAAGGTATGATTGATCAAATAAAGTCAATGTTAATAACAACTTGCATGTGATACATACTCAATTATTACATAGGCTTTTAAACATAAGTCGTTAACAAGTTTAAAGTTTGATATACAATGAATATCAATTACATGCATATTAAACAAGATATATATAACAACACATATACAAATACCAAGAGATAGGGATAGAAAAAATTAACACCAGGATTTTTAGGTGGTAAAATCTCCTAAGAGGAAACATCCATGGGTTGATACCATAACCACCGGCAAACAACTTATATTAGTAAGATAAAAAGACAATCTCTCAAGCGACCACTTCACCTAGAAATCTACCCTTCAATCCTACATAACGAAAGAGATTCCACCTTGCTTAACTATCCGAATCACCCTGATCCTAGCCAAGACTCCTTGTGCAAATTGAAGATCCACTCTCCAAAATGTGATTTCCACGCTCAAATTGGGTCCCTTTCTTTATCTAATATGTCTAGTTACTATGCATGAATAACAGTTCTAGAAAATGTGAAAACACCAAAGCACATTTAACTTATAGATTTATTCATGTCACTAAACCCTGACTCAATCATATACTTTTAAGCATATAACCAATAATTAGTATCAAACAAAAATCATGCTAGAATCATACCATGTGATCAATAAAATTCATACCAAGAAATGTAGAGCATGTATTGACAAAATATTCAGTTAAAACATTTCAAACTCCAAGTATACAACAAAATTGTGCTAATCATGAAATTGGTCAAACAAAAAGACCTAGCACAAGTATAGACTATTTTCAATTAAAATCACTCAATCAAATCTGAAAATAGTCCTAGAAAGAAAGTTAGCACAATACAAAACACAAACATGTGAAAACATAGGCTTTTACAAAAACCTAACTCAACATGTAAGATTCAATCAAAGCTCAACCTAGCTTCTATGGAGTCCAAAACTCTAATCAAAGTAAAAAAAATATACATACAAGTATTGAAGAAGAAAACCGAAGGTAATTGAAGATTTAAAGCTCAAAATTCAAAAGAGAAATCAATACCTTAAGTGAAAATTGTTCAGCCGTGTTTTTGTGTGTTAACCTACCAGAAAAATCAATAAAATGGCTCCAAAATCTTTTGAAAAACATAGAGGACTTGTAGACGAGAAATCTCCAATTAGAATCACTTGAATCAGACTCCAAATGAAAAAGATATGATGTTTGGAAGATAGGAAAGTTGGAGAGAAAATTTTCTGCACAAATTTCTCAAGTTTTTCTTTTGGGAAAGAATGAGAGGGAAATGAGTATTTAAAGTAATTTTTTAAAGAGGGAAAATGAAAACCAATAGGGAGAATACACCTCTTCATCCAATGGAGGTGTGTGGGACCCACGGGGGCAGAGGATCTCCGTTCCCATGGAGGTCCACGCGCCTCCACCGGAAAGGAGGCTGTCCCATCCTCTTCCCTTGAGACTCCTTCAGTTCTTTAGCCATATCTCCTGCCTCTAAACTCCGATTTTGAATACATTTTTTGGATTACGAACCAGGACTCTCTCATTTACAAAATATGTCAAGAAAATATTTAAAAAAAATATGGTATTCAATCTTGAAAATCAGATAAGAAAACCATGGACAATAAAATCATGAAAAGTTTCTTAACTTCTTAATTTGAACTCCAAACTGAATGAATAAGTGACCGAAATGACCAGAACTCAATATAGAATATTATAAGCACAAATTCAAGTTCAATATCATACAAATACAATGAAATGAATACAAGAACACACAAGCATGCAATTTCCTAGATACAATCTAGAACATGCAATTTCATAAAAAATTTGTCACCTTTAGAATTAATGCATGTGCAAGCATAAATAAATGTGGGCATGTCTCATGCAAATTTTTTTACAACGATCCAGGGACACAAATGTATGATATGTGTGTGTGTGTGTGCCTAGGCCTTAACAGAGGAAAGAGGTCTGAATATACCTTTAGCTACGAAAAGAAGCTTCGTTCCTCTTGTAGCCATCACATTGCTTGAATTGTTGTTCATCTTCCTTGAAGCTTAATGAACCATAAATTCTAGACAACTAATCAATACAAAGCAAATATTGTTCTGATATAGAATTATGCCAACACAAGACTTAAAAACCTAACAAACTCATCATTACCGCTAGTTGGACCATGACTTGGGAAAGTTTCCCAGACTGTGGTGTGTACAAGTGCACCATCAACAACACAGTAGCGGAGACCACTGGGCGTGGAAGAGCACTGAGTATGGTATAGGCAACAGGGTACTGCGGCAAGGACCATTGTATAGGCATATGGACAAGCCATGGTCCCCAAAGCTTGAAACTTTTGGAACCAACCGTTGTTGGAACCATTGAGAAGGTAGGTGCATAGCCAGTAACCTGCACCGCTGTAAAGACGGAAGTCCTCTTTTCCAGGCAAACTCAACAAACAGACTTATATGCAAAATGTACAAGTGTAGAGAGTGATGAATGGCATGAAAGGCATCATTCAAAACTTGTAAAAAATAATTCAATGCTAGCAAGTGAGTGTGTGTAACTACATCTCTTCAAATAATAGTAGAGTCTAGTAATCTGCCTTTCTTGATGCATTTAGAGTCCAATGTCTTGATGATGGGAGATCTTCAAATCCTAATATACCCTTTATAATATTTGACCCAAAATGTGATTTTTTCAATGAAATAAGCTAATCATAAAATGATACACTTACAATCTCCCTATTTGGTTATTTTGTTACAAAACCACCAATCACAGAGTAACCTCACAATCAATAAAAATAAGTTGGTCAACAATAATTTCTACATTAGAATAAGCCCTATAATCTAAGTCTTGAACATTTTCATGTCAATCCAAGGCTTGTATAAAAATCCAACCTACACACAATATCCGAGAAAATAACTTCCAAGACCAAGTGTGTTTGAGGTGCTTTTGATAAAAAAAAATGTAGTAGCTATAGCAAATTAAACCAATACAATCAACTAATGTAATCATGCCACACTATGCATTGTAACTTATTCCCCACAATGATTACAACAACTCTCCCAAAGATTAAACTCCCCCTAAATGGTCAATCTTCTCTATTATACAACTCTGCATAAACTTCACACTACTCCCTATTTTTGTCATGAGATAGGCAAAGAAGCATCCCCTTAATAGGTAAGCACTTGGAAAAAAGAGCTTATGGCACAACAACATATGTAAAATCATATAAGCAAATTTATGCAACTCTATTAAGTCAAAGAGATTCAAGGAGTTTTACTTCATGAAAATTGTGTGAAGGAATTCTTTGCATGCAATACAAGCTGCATTCAAGATCGAAAATCATTGTATTTGGCAAAGCAAACAACAAAGGTTTCGAAATGAATTCAAACCAATTTCACCCCTTGTCTTGAAATGAACCGAGATATAGATTTTAAAAGCAACTATATCAAACTTTATAAGCAAAACAAGACATGAGCGACTATTGTGCCTTTTTAGATTTTTCCGTGTGGGATGCCCGTATGATAGTAGCATTGTTCAGAAAATAAAGAGAGAGAGACTTTTGGATTGTAAAATTATTTAAATGGATACTAGATCATTAATGATTCAAGTCTTAACATTGCTTTCACAGACAAAATTTTGCATTCATTTTAAAGCATTCAAGAGATACTTCATGCATGTCAATTCAAAGCATGTCATTAATAGAATCATCGTGTCATGGAGATCAATTATAGGTCATTCAAAATCTACTTCCAAAGTAAATTTTCCTATTCCAAAAATACAGGTTTGATAATAAATAAGACCTGGATTGCAAGTAAACCAATGTTGCACACTTAATAAAAAAAACATTTAAGCATATGTATAACAAATCATCGCAAGCAATTAATAAAGAAGAAGAAAAAAATATCAATTAGCTCAATGCACTATTATGCCAATTTGCTCTCTTTTCTTGAGCTCCCCATATGGAGTCAATCACCAAAAACCATCAAGGCGTATGACAAATCTCAATAGACCTACTAAGTGATTTAAACCTAGTGAAAAAATATGCTAGTTGATCATTTGTGCCAACACGTTCAAGTGCAATGCATTTGCTTTCTACTAGCTCCCTAATAAAGTGATTTCTAATGTCTATATGCTTAGTTCTAGAGTGTTGAACAAGATTTTTGAAATGATAATTGCACTCTAGTTATCACAATAAAGGGTTAGAGTACCTTAATCTAAGTTGTAGTTCACAAGTTTTTGCTTTATCAAAGGAGTTGTGTGCAATCATTCCCAGTTGTTATGTTCTCGGCCTCGGTTGTGGACAAGAAAATGGAATTTTGCTTCTGGCAAAACTATGAAACTAAGTTGTTCCCTAGGAAGAAGCAACTACCTGACGTACTCTTCGTATCATCACAATTTCCTACCCAGTCTGCATCACTAAAGCCAACTAAGCTAGCATTAGTGTCAAAAGAGTACCATATCCCATAGCTGGATGTCCCATTCACATATCACATGATTCTTTTTACAGAGGAAAGATGGGACTGCTTGCAATCTGCTTGGTACCTAGCACACTCACCCACACTAAAAGCTATATCGGGCCTACTTGCAGTCAAGTAAAGCAAGCTACCAATCATGCCACGATATAGGCTTTGGTCCACACTTTTCCCGCTAGTATCCTTATTTAATTTCTAAGTGGTACTCAGGGGTGTGTCACAATGTTTGGCATTCTCGAGGTAAAACCTCTTCACAAGGGTTTTAGCATACTTAGCTTGGGATATCAAAATCCCATAATGCAATTGCTTGATTTGCAAACCTCGAAAGTAATTGAGCTCCCCAACAAGACTCATCACAAATTAATGAGACATAAAAAAATGCTAGACTTTGGATATATTGGTGGAGCAAACACAATGTCATCATCTTAGATTTGAGCTACAAAAGGCTCATCTTTATTGCCTTTCATGAAAAAAGTCTTGTCGACACTACTTATAGAGTAACCAGTGTCAATAAGATAGAGAGTGAGGTGCTCATACCTAGCCGTCGATGCTTGTTTCAACCCCTAAAAAGCCTTCTTAAGGCGATAGACATGATTGAGGTGGTGAGGATCCACAAACTCTTTAGGCTGTTAAACTAACACTTCCTCTTACAAGAAGCCACTGCGGAAGGCACTCTTAACTTGTGCACACATGATATGGACAAAAGAAGCCTTATGGACTCAAGAAGGGCAACCGAAGCAAAAGTCTCCTCAAAATCGATACCCTCAATTTGAGAGTGTCTTTGTGCTACAACTTAAGCCTTGTTCGCACAATTTTGCCATCCTCATCCGACTTGTTCCTATACACCCATTTAGTTCCAATGACATTGGTGTTCTTTGGTGTAGGAACTTGAGTCCAAACCTTATTTCTTTTAAATTGGTTTGGCTCTACTTTCAAAACTCATCATTCAAGGCTTCATCAACCTTTTTGGGTTCAATTTGAGAGGTGTAACAAGTATATATAATTTTATTAGCTAATTGAAGCCTAGTCCTAACACCCTCATTCACATATCCAAAAAAAGTCATTCATGTTATGAGATGTCTAACTCATGAAGCGGGTTCTTTAGAGTCCAAAGATGGATCTTTGCCAAGTGGTTGAACGACCTCTTCATCAAGGTTTAACTTCACAGCACTTGAAGCCTCACCATTCATCTCCAAGGAAGAATCATCAATCACAACAACCTTCTAATCAAGGTTACTAATCTTAGGCCTGCAATCTTCTATGACGACATTAGATGATTCCATAACACTCTGAGTTTTCAAATTGAAGAATCTCAGACCTTACTATTTAGGGCATAGCCAATGAAAATTCCCTCATTACTTTTGGCATTAAATTTGGCAAGTTGATCTCGGTTATTAAGAATGTTGCTTTTGCTTCCAAATGACTGGAAGTAGCTAACATTTGGCTTCCTACCCTTCCACAATTCATAGGAGGTTTGCCTAGTGCATGGCCTTAGAAAAACTCTATTTCCTATATAGCAAGTTATATTGACGGCCTCGACCCAAAGATTCCTTAGCACATTGTTGTTAAGCAACATCACACGAGCCATCTCTTGAAGGACCTTATTCTTCCTCTCTACATCCATATTTTGTTAAGGGGTTCGAAGAGTCGAGAAATCATGAGAAATGCCAAAGCTATTACAAAAGCTTTCAAAACAAGCATTTTCAAACTCCTTCCCATGGTCACTCTTAATTCTTTCAATGCTTTTAATGTGATAGTTCTTCTCATTTTGAATTTTGGTGCAATGCATTTTAAACTTTTCAAAAGTTTCAAATTTTTCTCTAAGAAAATAACTCCATGTAAATCTATAGAAATCATTTACACATAAAAAAAAAATATCTTGCCATCGAGACTCTCGGTTAGAATATGACCCTTGGTGGTGAGATACTTGCCTTTTTTGTGCAAACTTTTGGTTTGTTTTCCTTACTGACAAGGTCCACAAACACCATCAATTTTCATCCCAAGCTCTAGAAGCCCACACACAACTTTAAACTTATCTAAGATCTTCAAATCCCGGTAGTTCATTTGCCAAGCCTTTGATGGCACAACTCAGTTTGCTTACTCTTGGACAAATTACAATAGATGATACTAGCCTCAAGGCAATAACAATTGTCACTAGATCTTTTTCCCTTTAAGAAGGTTTGTCCATTAGATTTCAAAGTAGAGCAATCATTTTTATTAAACAAGACCGACAACCAATTATCATTAAGATGAGAAATGCTTATAGTATTAGCTTGCAAGCCATCAACAAATAATGAATTTGACAAGGAAGGTAATTCGGGAAAGGAAATGGTTCTTTTCCCTATGACTTTATTTTTAGTTCCATCACAGAAAGTGACAAATCCACCATCCTCCATGATCGGATATTAAAAGAAACTCTTGTTTTCGGTCATGGGTCTAAAGCACCAACTATCAAAATGCCAAATGTTAGAAGCATTGGCCTTCAAGACAATTTAAGCTACACGGCAAATATATTTATTACTTCTAATCCGCCTAAGTGAGACATTTTCTTTCCTAGTGGTCATGAAATCATTGGCTTTAAATTTTCTAGAAGCACGCATTTTAGCTCTAGCCCTACTTTTTCAATCATGCTTTTATTTCCACACATTTTAATAAACTTGAAGCAATTTGCTCTAATATGACCATCAAGATCAGAAAATGACATGTTAGAATGAAGTAAAAGGTCATACCATTCCTTTGTCTATAAAAAATGGGCTTTCCCATGTCTTTAAGCTTGCCGTTATTGTTGGATTGGTTCTCTCCTCCCTTATTGATGAGTTTGAGACGATTGCTTCCTTTGTTAAACTTGGATGGATTGCTTCTTAGCTTGGTGGTATTTTCATTTAGAAAGCTTGCTTGATGTGCTCTCATTGGTTGAGCTTGAGCT
This sequence comes from Dipteronia dyeriana, assembly GCA_032871835.1. Taxonomy (NCBI): domain Eukaryota; kingdom Viridiplantae; phylum Streptophyta; class Magnoliopsida; order Sapindales; family Sapindaceae; genus Dipteronia; species Dipteronia dyeriana. Next base: position 45,293,899 of record CM065299.1, on the reverse strand, counting down.
TGAGCTTGACTCCTTGGTGTCACCTTAACTTGGACAATTTTAGAGCACTCTCCTAGTTCAATTTTCTACCTAGGATGTTGGGGATGAAGAGGTTCGTTGATTTCCTTGCTCTTGACAAATACCATCTTGCTTAGGATTGAGGCCTCTTTGTCATCTTCAAACCTTAGACCCCTCTTATCACTTGGCTTCTTGCTAACTCCCAACATATGGTCATGTTTCTTCGTGCATGGACTCATCTTAGCAATAGTTTCCCTTGATTCTTCAAACTCTTTTTCCATTAAAGCTTCATTTTTCTTAGTTATCTTCACTTTTCCCCTTCAAGTGAATCACTTCAGTTTATAGATTGAGGTTATCTTCTTTTAGTCTTCAAACTTCTTTCTTCATCTTCAACCATGAGCTTTGAAAATGATCAATGAACCCTTCATGGTTCATGCCGTCTACTTTCCCATTTGTAGAGTGAGATGAAGAGCTCTCATCACTTAAGTCATATTCAATTTGTTTCTCTTCCTTTTGGTCATATAACTCTTCCTTGCTCTTGAGAGAAGATGCAATGGCAATGAAATTTTCCACTTTGTCTTCATCATCAGAGGATCCTTCTTTCTATTCCAAGTCATCACATCTCACTCTATATGGCGGCCATTGCTTTTCCTTTCTTCTTTTATTTAAAATTAGCACACTCATGAGCAATGTGACCATATCCTACACACTCGAAGCATTGAAGGCCTTTCATGGAGTCCTTTTCTTGGGTTTTCTCCATCTTCTTAAAGGGAGTCTTCTTTTTCAAATTTTGGCCTTTGAACCTAAGAATGCTATGGAGGCATGGCCTTCTTTTTCAAATCTTGGACTTGGAGCTTGGAGTTCTTGACTTCTTCGGTTCCTTCATGAGTCATCTCTAGAATCTCCCATGCCTTCATAGCATTCCTAGTTGTTTGAATCAACTTGCATTTATTTCCATCCATGGCATACAAGATGACATGCATTGTCTTGTTATTCCACTAGGAAGCTTCAAATTCTTGTGTGCTCTATTGAGACTTAGGCTTGGAGACTTCATTTCCATCTTCGACGGTCATTGTTGGAGGAGTGTAGCCATATTCAACTTTCATCCATGAACGATCATCTTTTTTTCAAAAGAATGATTCCATCTTGCCTTTCCATGGGGCATAATTCAACTCATTGAGCAAAGGGGGGTCTTGTGCTTGAGGCTCCCTCATGTTAAACTCTGTTCCCACTCATAATGTTTGGTGATTAAGAATGATATGCAAATGAAATGCAACAAACAAAAAAAAATGCAAGACACGCACATTAAGAGCTTAGATATCCTAATTATGTCTTGGAACCTCCTCTCATGCTAATCGAAATTAACTACAATGTGTGTCTAATTAACCTATAGAGTGGTAAATAGGTTATAATCAAAACAATTACCAATCTTTCTGATTAATCAATATTACTTAAAATAAACACCCCATAACAAACATTCAATAAATTCATGTAAAGGTGCAGAAGTAAATAACACTTGAATTTTCATGGAAAACCTTCGACATGGTAAAAATCGTTGGATTAGATAAAAGCTAGCCAATCGAGCCCTCAAATCCACTATTTGTAAAAATGATTACAACCTAGGTTGACCACGTCACACCTATACATTTACTAATCTATTTTTGCTACACACAGGCCTTTAATAGCGATAATTGGATCTTGTATTCTACCCAAGGTAAATACAAGACTTAACTCTCAAAGAAGAGATATGCAACCTAAAGTGAATATGAAAGATATTCTTACTGTACAAATTCTAGGTTAACTCATTTAATGCTTATCTAGGAATTAATGTTGACATTTAAAACATTCCTAGATACCATATTGCTATATGGCATGCATACAACTTAGCTATATGAAATGAAAAGCATTCCTAAATGCAATAGCTATCACAATACAACAACCCAATAGATCATCATACAAAAACCACAACTTGTAATTAGAATCCAAACCTAAATGCAAACAAGTCTTAAAAAAGGTTTCTTGTTAAGCAAGAACATGAGAATGGATAAAGATGATGTTCTACTTACCAAGTCAACTATGTAGTTGAAGACCCATTCCTAGAAACATCCTAGATCAAGCTAGATGATGCTTGAATCATGAATGAAAGATGAGTGATTGGGTTTTGAACAATAAAAATTGGTTCTTACTTTCTTTCCTTGCAACTCACTCTTGTGCTTTAATAAAAATGAGAGAAAATGGATTATGAAACTCTCGAGAGGCAAAAAGAAAAAATGAATATATATATAACCCCAGAAGAAATGACACCATTTTGAAAAAAAAACAACAAAATCCAGTTATTACCTCTTACTAGACCGCGGCTTGGGTAAGTTGTCCAAACCGTGGTGTATGCAACATTCCACCATTTGGATAACACCACGGTGGAGACCACTGGGTGTGTAAGAGCACAAGCCACGGTATAAGAAATAGGAGCATACTGTTAAATATCATGGTAGGGATCGTTGTGCAGGCATGTGCACAAACCGCAGTCCCCAAAGCATGCAACTTCTGAAACCAACCGCTATTGGGACCGCGACAAAGGCAGGTGCATAGCCATTGACCTACACCACAAAAAGATAAAAAAGTCCTCTTTTTTAGGCAAACTCAACACACTAACTTATATGCAAAATGTGCAAGTGTGAAGAGTGATGAATGGCATAAATGCATCATTCAGAAACACGTAAACAAGAAATCAATGCATGCAAGTGAATATGTGCAACTACATCTCTTCGAATAAGAGTTGAGTCAAGTAATCCATCTTTCTTGATGCACTTAGAGTCCAATTCCTTAATGATGAGAGATCTTCAAATCCGAATTTAGTCTTTACAATATTTGACCCTAAATGTGGTTTTGTCGATGAAATAAGCTAATCGTAAAATGAGACACTTATAGGCACCTTAAGCCCATGTACATTCAACTGAACATCTTCAACTATGCCAACTGTGGTCTAAGGAGAACTGTTAGCCATTCTCAAGGTGATAGAGGTAGCCTTAATCTATTTAATCTTCAATTGTTTGCATACTTATAGAGGCATCATATTGATGCTAGCCCTATATCGAGCACTGCCTCCATGATTCTTGAATCTCCTATGCAATCTGGGATGACAAAACTTCCAAGATCTTCTAACTTTGATGGAATGGTCTCCCTTACCAACTTCTCATGTCCTTTGTTGTCATAACCAATTCACCTAGCACCCCATTCTTAGCATCTTCACTCAACTTCAATGACTCTAGTGCAACTCTTTCCTTACCCAACTCTTCACTATCACATTGCACTACTTCTAAGACATTGGTTTTATTCCCACTTAAGGATTTTCCTTTGTCCTATTTAAGTAGATCTCTGCAATTTGGGACAACTGATTCTCTAATCTTCTAAATGAAGCATATATGCAAACGTTACTCTTGTCATTTATTTCAATGTAGTTGTGCAAATACTGGTCAGTTCCATTATGAGAGTTCATGTGGTCTTGGTTGGATTTATGACAACTCTATGTCAATTTTTTCATCATGACTTCAAGTGAGTTGACCCTAGGTTGGTATGATCATGTCTGATTGTTGAAATTGTTGTGATAGAGATTTTCTATTTTTCCCAATTGGTTGTTTGTGCTAGAACCACCCTGATTTATGTATCTATTATAACTCTGATTCTAAAATCCTTGATTTTGATTTGATTTTTTGCTGTTGTAAGAGAAATTTAGATGATTTCTCCAACCTTGATTGTAAGAATTAGAGGAAGGTTCATTTCTTTTTCTTTGGAAGCCTCCTAACACTTGAGTCTCCTCCTGCTTCATTTGACCTTCTCGACTCATTGTGTCACTCATGACTTGGTTAACTTCGGCTCTGGATTTGTACAAGTTCTTCACTAGATCCTACATTGATCGCATCTCTTTCATCATTCTAGACATCTCAATTGCCATGCCCGTGCCCCCGTTGATTTCTATCCTAACACCTCTCCTTGTGGTTGAAGACCTTTATTGTGAATTTTGGGCCAACTTCTCTATAATTTTGTTTGCCTCTAAATCCCTCTTGTCAGCTATTATACCTTCATAAGAATTGTCCACCATCATTTGGGTAATTGTAGAGAGACCTCCATAGAAGGAAGTGACCTATAATTCATTTAGGATTTCATCCGGGTAGGTATGTGGTGGAACTTATGCTAGCAAGATGTGGAATCTTTCCCAAGCTCCATGAAATGGTTCCCCATCCTCTTCACTAAAAGTGGCATTCTATATCTATAATTCTCTTGCCTTCACAGTTGGAAAAAAACTTGTTGTAGAAGATCTTACAAACTTGGGGCCATGTTGTAAGTGTCCCAAGTCTCAATGCTCTGAATCACTACTTGCCGTGATCTTTCAACCAATACTGGAAACACTGCATCTACAATTGTCCCCTAGTTAGCACTATATTTCGAACTAACTTTGGGAATGTCTCTAACACTGCACTGTACTGTACTCCTTCATAAATTCAATACACTATTCAGTTGGTAGTCCAAAGAAAGATGGCAACATATTTATATGCATACCCTTCAACTCATATTGCTGAGCAGTGTCATCCAAGACAATAGTTGTCGATTGCTTATCTCCTATTGATGGGAAAGTATATTCCCCAGTCTGAAAATACACAACATAGTTAATTTGCCTTAAGCTAACCTAGAGGGGGTTGAATAGGTTTTTACAACCTAAACAAACACAAGTTTGTCCCTCTATATAGCCTGTATCACAATTTATTAAGCAAAACCAAGTATATAAAGTTCAACAAAGGATATGCCTTAGTCAAGCAAAATGAGTGTAGACAATAATTTACATGTAATACAATTTCACTTTGCATATAGGCTTATTAAACACAAGCCTTTAGCATATACGACATCGGATATAATATGAATATCAATTACAAAGATACCAAACAAGATACTTATCAACACATATACAAATATCAAAGAGGTAAGGATAGAGAAAATTAACAAGTGATTTTTACCCGGTAAAAACTCTAAAAGGGAAACATCCACGGGTTGATACCACAACCACCGGCAAAACAACTTCCACTAGTAAGATAAAAGTACAATCTCTCAAGTGACCAATCCACCTATCCAATGAAAGAGTTGCCTCCTTGCTTGACTATCTGGATCACCCCGATCCTAATCAAGACTCTATGCTTAGCTATCCTGATCACCCCGATCCTAGCCAAGACTTCCACGCTTAACTATTCAAATAAGAGTTAAGACTCCGTGCTTAGCTATCCGGATCACCCCAATCCTAGCCCAGACTTCCACACCTTTTACAAGGACTTCTAAATGATCATGAATACAATGTACAAACAAGCCTGCAACATAGAATATGATGATCAACACATCCTTTGGGACAAGACATATGAATGAAAGTTCACAAATCAAATTGTCTAGTTACTATGCATGAATAAAATTTCTAGAATATGAGAAACACCAAACCATATTTAATTTATAGATTTATTCATGTCACTAAACCTAGAATCAATCATATACATTAAGCACATATTCAAGACTTAGTGTCAAACAAAAATCATGCTAGATTCACAAGATATGATCATTAAAAGTTCTAACAAGAAATATAGAGCATGTATTCACAAAGTATTCAATACAAACCTATTAAGCTCTATATATACAAGAAATTGTGCTAATCATGAATATAGTCAATTATTGAGACCTAACACAAGTAGAGACTATTACTTATCAAAATCAATCAATTTAAGTACAAATAGTCCTAGATAGAAAGTTAGCACTGTACAAAAGATAAACATGTGAAAACATAGGTTATAACAAAAACCTAACTCAACATGCAAGGTTCTAATCAAGTTCAATATAGCTTTAATAGAGTCTAAAACTCTAATCAAACTTTATACAATATGCATACATGTATTGAAGAAGAAAACTCAATGTAATTGAACACTATTAAGAACAAAACTCAGGAAAAGATTCAATACCTTAAGAAAAATTGTGCAGTCCAGTTTTTTAGTGTAGAGCAACTTAAAAACGTAATTAAAAGACCTCAAATCTTCTTGGAGTTGATAGAGAATTGATAGATGAAAATTTCCAATTTGAATCACTTGAATCAGAGTTCAAATGAGAAAGTTATGGTGTTTGGAAGATGAGAAAAATTGAGAGAAAATTTTGCACAAGTGTTTTTCATGTTTTTTTTCTTGGAAAACAATGAGGGGGAAAATTGATATTTAAATGAGGGAAGTCAAAGGCTAAAATGAAGGGCCAATCAAGAGATGCTACCTCTACAGCCTATGGAGGTGCTTGGCCTCCACGCAGGCAGAGGTCATCTCTTCATGTGGAGGCCACGTGCCTCCACAGGAAGAGGTGCAATGGTGCTCTTTTGGCCGCTTTGTCTCCCCTCACACACTTTTGTGTTCTTCGATCGTTCTCTGACCTTTGAAATCTGATTTCAAATAAGGTTTTGTACAAACTGGGACTCTCTCATGCATAAGGACGTCAACAAAACTTTCACAAAAAAAATGGAATTCAACTTGATACACAAGGGTAAAAAACATGTACGTTAAATACACTAAATGTTTCGTAACTTCCTAATTGGAACTTGAAACTTATAGAGAGTAACCAAATTGACCAAAACTCAATGATAAATCAAATAAGAACAAATTCAAGTTCAATACCATAAAAAATCAAACAAACAAATCTAAAACACACAAGTATTCCATTTCCTAGATATAGTCCTAGAGCATGCAATTTAAAAAAATTGTCAAATTAAATCGAATGCAGACGCATACTTTAATAAATGTGTGTATGTGTAATATAAATTTGGCATAACGATGTAGGGACACATATGGATGCAATGTGAGTATGTGCACCTAAGCCTTGTAAGAAGATTATGGTCTTATTATGCCTTTATTAAGCAATAGAGGCCACTCCTTTTTGAAGACTACAACTTTGCTAGATTTGATGTCCAATCTTTCTTGAAGCTTGATAAAACTTGATACTTAGACAACTAATCAATACAAAATGAAATGTTGTTTTGATATGGAATTATGCCAACAAAAGACTCAAGACCCTAACAAAGTCTTAACTCTTCCTCATTTGTTCCTTGTTCCTCAACTAGTATTTCTGGTAGAGTTACTTCAACCATTTCTTCTTCAAAGTGGTTTCTCTCAATCTCTCGGATAATCCTTCCAATCTGGTTAATGTTGTCTTGAGCAGGAAAAAATATTCCTCTAAGTTAACTTCTATCATGTATATACCTAAATACCTAAAATATTTACAACACAAACACCCACGAGGTAAAATAATCTAAACAGTAAACAACTAACTAAAGCAAAATCTAATCACAACTATATTCGTTGATCCCTGACAACGGTTCCGTTTTTTACACGTATTTGTTGTATATGCAATATCGAAACAAAATTTATAAAACCGTAACTATGCACTCAAATGTCTTAAACAAGTACTACGGTAAGTTAGGGTATTGTCCACAGAGATCGAGATATAGTTATGATCAAATCATGACTCCAGTAATAAATGCAATTAAAACAAAGTGCAATAAAGGTAAATTGAAATGATTAATGATAGGAAACTAAATGAAAATGCAACTACTATTAAACTAAAGAAACTAAACAAGACTTAAGATAATGAAAATGTGTATGAAATTGTATGATAAGACATATGGGAGTCGTTGTAAGCTAAAAAACATAAGTTTGTTCTTAGTACCCCTTAACCACTTGCTCCTACTGAAGAACTTACTGAGGTGCAAACAGACGAGTATAAGTAGTGGAAGGCCTCAGATGAGATAGGCAATTGTTATATTATGGCCACTATGTCCGACGTGTTGTAATAACAACATGAAAGAATAGGGACTGTTGTTGTTATAACGATGTCTCTGGAGAAGATGTTTGTTATGAAGTCCATGATGACTAAGAGAGAGGTAGTGACTTCTTTTATGAATGTTAGGATTAAACCTGGATATGCTGTGAAAGATCACATGATGAAAGTCATAGCACATCTCAACATTATTGAACTCATTGGTGTTGAGATAGATGGTGTGACAAAAGTTGACATGATTGTCAACTCAATGTCAAATTCCTTTGATCAGTTCAAGTTGGACTAAACATTAAACAATAAAGAATACACCTTGCAAGGCTTGATGCACAATGGTCAAAGCACTGAGATAATCATTGTGAAAGGTAAGGTCAAGAGATTCATACAGTTGGTAAAGTTGTAACTATTAAGACCCGTAAAAAGGTAAAAAAACAGAAGAAAAAGCAACTTGGGCCAACCAAGAAGGAGACCAAGAAAGAAACCAAGATCAAAGGGAAGTTTTTCCTTTGTGGTGACAAGAAACACTGGAAAGGAAATTGCCCAAAGTCTAGGAAAAATAAGAAAAAGGCAATATTAATTATCTTGAAACATGTTTTATGGCAGATTCTATAGATTCTTGGATCATAGAATATGGAGACACTAATCATGTTTGTTAATTCTTGCAGGGGTTCATAGAAAGGAAAAAACTGAATGAGAATGAATTCAACTTGAGTTTAGGCCACAAGGTGTTAGTGTCTGTCAGTTCAGTAGGAGGTATTAGAGTTAATCTAGATTCTAGTAGGCATTTTGATATGATACAGGTTTATTATGTACATCAATTCAAGAGGAATTTAATTTCTTGTTTAAAAAAATTTGGATATTCGATTATTTTTAATAAAGGTTTTATAATTAGTTGGAATAACAAATTTGTTTGTAAAGGTGCATTTGAAAATGGTTTATTTCATATGCATAGAAATATCTCCCACTTGTTAGACATGGAAACAAAGGAACCTAATCATAAAAGAGCGAAATTATCAAAAGATGAAGCCTACTAATGGCATTTATGCCCAGGTCATATTAACCTTGATAGGTTCAAAAGATTGGCTAGTGAAGGACCACTAAGTGACTTAAAGGTTGATGATCTACCTACTCGTGAATCATGATTGGAAGGTAAGATGACCAAAAGATTGTTCACGACCAAAGGCACAAGAGCCATTGAGTGTTTAGGATTAACACACACTGATATATGTGCTCCTATGAGCATTCAAGCTAGAGGTTGATATGAGTACTTTATCACTTTCATGGATGATTACTCGAAATTTGACTAAATGTATCTCATGAGGCATAAGTCAGATGCTTTTGACAAGGTCAAAGCATTTAAAGTTGAAGTATAAAATCAACTTGAGAAACATATAAAAATCTTGAGGTCTGATCGCAGTAGAGAATATCTAACTAGTGAGTTTCAGCAATATCTTATTTATAATGGAATAATTTCTCAGTTTTCTGTGCAAGATACATATCAAAAAAATGGGGTGGCATAAGGGAGAAACATAACTCTTTTGGACATGGTTAGGTCTATGTTGAGTTATTTAACGCTTCCTAATTCCTTTTGGTGATTTGCTTTACAAACTGCTATGTACGTTCTAAATGATGTACCATCCAAGTCAGTTCCACAAACATCACATGAGTTATGGACTGGGTGAAAGCCTAGTTTACAACACTTAAGTATATTTGGATGTCATACGCATGTGTTAAAAGGAAAGACGAAAAAGATGGAGTCACGTTTAGAAACATGAATATTTGTGGGGTATCTAAAAAAAACTAAATGATATTATTTCAATAGTCTTTCAGATCTTAAAGTATTTGTTTTGGCAAATGCTAAATTTCTGGAAAAGGCCTATATGAATGATTTTGTGCCGAAGAGTAGAATTGCCTTGAATGAGCTTACCGGAGATACATTTCCATAATTGGTTTCACAACCTAGCCCAATTGTAAGTTTTACATAATTACAAGATCAACAACTTACCATTTCTTATCATAGTGAGAGGGTTAGTGGACAGCCTAAGAGATACATCAGTCAATGAGAATAGGTGAAGAATCTCTAGGACGACGATGATCCCAACACGTACAAGGAAGCTATGGTGAATGTTGATTATTAAAATTGGAAAATGGCAATGAAATCTAAGATTGTGTCTATGTTTAAAAACAAAGTCTGGTCTCCTGTAGACATGCCTAAAGGGATAAAACTCATTTGGTGCAAGTGGGTATACAAGAGGAATAGAAGAATTGATGGAAAGGTGGAAACCTTAAAAGCTAGATTAGTAGCTAAAGGATACACAGAAGTAAGGTATCGATTATAAGGAAACCTTCTCTCTTGTGGCCATGCTTAAATCCATTAGGATACTATTATCCATTGCAACATCTCTAGACCTAGAGATTTGTCAACTGGATGTCAAGACAACTTTTCTTAACGGATGTCTTGATGAAAACATCTATATGATGCAACCAGAAGGATTCATTGAAAAAGGCCAAGAGGAAAGGGTATGCAAGTTGCAAAGATCCATATATGGACTGAAGCAAGTTAAATTCTTAGTATCCAATTAATAAGGGAAAAAAAGAATAGAATGATTGCATTATCCCAAGCTTCATACATAGATAAAATCTTGTCTAGGTTCTCCATGCAAGATTCCAAGAAAGTTATGTTACCTTTCATTCATGGAATCTAACGTTTTAAGGGACAAGTTCATAAGAATGAGCATGAAGAGCAACCCATAAGTAGGGTGCCATATGCCTCTGCAGTTGGAGGTCTAATGTATACTAAGCTCTGTACAAGGCCAAATATTTGTTTCGTTGCTTGTATAGTTAGCAAGTTTTAATCAAAACCTGGTTCTGATAACTGGACAACAGTCAAGCATATTTATATCTCAGAAGAATGAGAGATCATATGCATGTATACTCATAAGGGGATTTATTCCCATTGGTCAGGTTCTATGTTTACTCTTGAAGTAGTTGCAGTTGTACGATGGAGTATCAAGCAATCCTGCATTGTTGATTCCACCACAGAAGCTGGGTATGTTGCCACACGCAAAGCTGCTAAAGAGGTTGTCTAGCTCCACCAATTCTTGATTGAGTTGGAGGTGGTTCCTCATGCGAATAATCAGATCACTATCTACTGTGACAACAGTGGAGCAACGACTAATTCGAGAGAACCATTAAACCTTAAGAGAGGAAAACACATTGAAAGAAAATATCACCTTTCGAGGGAGAATGTGCATAGGGGTGATGCTAAGATTTCCAAGATTGCATTAGTAGAGAATCTAGCGGATCCCTTTCACAAAAGCTCTACGACATAAGAGTTTTGATGGGTAACTAGAGAACACGGGAATGAGAGATATGACACACTTGCTATTGAGCAAGTGGAATATTGTTAGGATTATGCTCAATAGTAAGAATGTAACAATGTGTTTGACAATCTTTTCATATTAATAAAGTGCAATCTAGTTTAACAAATCTTATAGCATTTATAGTTTAATCACTATAATTGTCAAAAGTAAAAAATCATAAGGCAAAAGACTATGAGAAATGAAGAATTGTTCATACATCTGGATATGTATGAGATAGACAAAATTCTTTAGTCAGTCTTCAACAATATTCACAACTAAAGATAAAGGTTGGACGCCTTTACCTTGTTAAAGTTGTAGATTCTTTTGATAGCATTTGAGTGGGATCAAATGTGTTATGATGAGTCTAAAATCATTAAATTTTGGTGTCTTTATGCAAAAGAATCTAGTGCACTAGGTGCATCGAATAGGATCTCTGTGAGATTCTTTATCCAAAATCGTCAGTGGATAAAAGTTTTCATTTGAAGACAATCGACGAGTCTATCTTAATCCCTTGATAAATGATGGACATATGGTTCCAAGTGTTGTCATTTGAGCCATCAATGAGTACGATTATATATCATAGTCTATTATCGATGATTTTGTGGTATTCATTTAATCAATAGAGGACTTCATTTATAGATATGGACACCATGGCTCAATTTATTAAATGTGAGTAGAATACCATCGTATGTATATTTTGAGGAACTGGATATTAAATGCTAACGTTAAGTTTTAATATTGTCTATTGTAATACAGCTTCTGGACAAGTCAAAATATCCAAGTTCAAAATGTGGTAATATGAGTAAAAATGGTAACTAGGAGACCTATATGCAGTCTATGAGGTCTTGGCGATTATTGGCATTCTTTACAGGGATACACTATCTCAATTATGATTGTCTAGGATATAAATGAGGAACATCAACTTATTCTATCTTTATTTAAGAGTTTGACTTTAGTTCTTTAGTGGAATTAACTAAACTTAATATATCAGACTTAAGTGAATCATTTGTTGATTGTGGTTAGGTTATGTCTATTGGAGATTAAATTTAGGTAGCCCGCTTAGATCCCCAATCCACACGAACTTGCATGGATCACTTGATATATTATACCGGACTAATTTATGAATCCATCTAGTTTTTTTTTTGGATTTTGGAATCCGAAAGTTTTGGTGCGGTTCAGTCATGTGTGATCAAGACACGCGGGAACTCTTCAAATTACCTAGAACGGGTGGCCAAGGATGTGAGAACCCTTGGGCACCCCTAATGGGGTGCGATTAACATTCCTTTAATACATTAAGAGTATAATTTACACATTTTTAATTAAATAGGTTGTTTAAATATATTAATATATTAATTTGAGGTATGTGGACTTGTTTCTTCTTTAGTAAGTTAGGGCCTAGTTCACATGTGGAATTTTTATTAAAGTCCAATGGATTTAACAAAATTGGAAAAACAATATACGGCCTATATAATAAGCTTGGACAGTAAAGGTTAGGATAATAGCCAAATATATTATTATTATTATTTTTATTAAATGGAAATTAATTAATTAAGTAATTAATTAATTATTTAATAAAAAGTCAAAATATTTTTTTTCTAATAGGAGGAGGTCTCTTAGTGTTATACTAACGTTGGTATTATAATAAGTATCAAAGACTTGATTTGATATGTAGATAAAAATAAGGAAATTATTTGTCTTGTCAAATTAAGAACTATTTGATATCTATCAAAACTCTAACTGACAATTGGTCAAATTGGGAAGATTTTGATAAAGTCGCAATTTAATTTATATTCAATAATTGGTTATTAGATAAATACACTAATGAGTTGGGATACGGTTGAATTCATAAGTTGATAGGCATTTTGATGAAACATAATTCCTCTTTGTGTAAGGATTTAGCCACCTATAAATACCTATCAAGAGAATTCGGGCAGGACATATGTCTTAAGAGAGTTTTTTTTTTGTTTTGCTTTAAAAAAACATCCAACTCATACAAAAGGTGTTTGAGAATTCGGCCAAGAGAAAAGAAAAAGGAAGTGATTTTGTTTTCGATAGTACACTAGTATTTTTTACATCATAAAGCTTTCTGCACAACATCGAATTAGGTTCACATGAGTTTTTGATCAAAAGATTGAGAATTCACAAGTGACCAAATATTCTTTATCTTCCATAAGAGGGTTACTGTAACTAACAAAAGAAAAAGTTTTCTATTTTCTAATCTAGGGTACAAAATTCTAAGAAAGGGGGCTCACACTCCTACGTGATTCACTACCATGATTGCATTGGATGATATTGTGATTACAATTCGATGCAACAACAATTGTCATGTGAATAAGGTACGGTACCTTTAATTATATGTTAATTAATCAATGGTTAAGGTTCTTTTTTTTTAATTATTTTTTTTTAAATATACCAATCAAACTTTTCGCTTCCACCGAGTGTTTTTTCATACAATTGGTATCAAAGTCTTGTTGTACCCTTGATTAATTAACGTATATATACATGGGTCTATTTCTTTTTATTTTAAATATGCATGTTTTAGAAAGAGATAACACTCCAGGTATTCACATATACAATTACGTTGGAATGTGTGGACAAATATATATTTTTAAAATGAGATTTGTTAACCCTCGATTTTGGTCCTAAAACTTCAAATGTATTTTTTTTCGGATTGTACCAAGAAGGGTGGGCTATCATCGCCATAGTTTCCTTCTCGGTAGTTGCTAACTTTTTTTATTTTATTTTTTTGTTGTAATAAAAAAAAAAATGGATCTGAAGTAATACACTCAAGTTTTTAATATTCAAAGAGTTGTAGAACTGTAAGCAGAAAAAGTAGCAACGGTGTAGTTGCTAAGTTTTTTTATTTTATTATATTGTTGTAAAAAAAATGGATCTGATGTAATACACTCAAGTTTCGAATATTCAAAGAATTGTAGAACTATAAGCAGAAAAAGTAGCAACGGTGTAACTTGTGGCAGCTCGTGCGCACAAGGCCACAAACACGTGCGACTGAGCGTACAGCTGTGCTTGTTGTGGTGCAGCAGCGAACGCCATTGCAATGGGCTGAGCAAATTTATGTGCCCATGGTGTGGCGGCAAAGGTACTGCGAAAGGTGGCAACCACCCAAGGCCTCAGGCTTGCAAGTGCCTTGTCACAAGTCCTTTGGACAGACGATCGCTTGATAACTTGTTCACCAAGTTAGGATTAGGGTTTTTGTTTTTCAAAACAATTATAATTTACTTGCTTGTCTATGATGGACCAAAATTGTGGATATTTATTTTTTCTGTAAATATTGCAATGTTTGTCATTGTTTGATGACATGTCATACAGAATAAAAGTTACACTCATATATCTCTTTTGGTAAGAACATGCATTGAATGATGTAGGTATCTAAATTAGCATCTAGATAACTTGATAAATAATTCTATGGAATTCAGTCACACGACTTAAATAATTAAGTGGGAGAAGGTGTTTTGGAACACCTACGGCCTACAAGTTTAGTTGATACTTATGTTTCATATGATAACTCCCCAATGGGTATCCATGAATGGAATTTAGAAATATACTTCCTTACAAGGATAAACTAGATAATTGACTCAAAAGATATCTACTCTCAAAGGAGAGATTTTTATGAGCGAATATATTGAAGGTCAATAACTTGGTAACACACTCAATGTGGTTTTTTTGATATCCTCCCAAGAGTTCTTGTTAACATATTCGCAAGGCTAAAACTGAAAATGATGTTTGTTATGTTAACAATTAGATGAGACCTAGTCCAACTAATAGATGGTGCGAACTCCTAAAGGATGTGTGACATTTATGGGTGATGGATCACCATTATATTTTACACTCGAATTATTGTATTCAATTTAAGATAAATATTTGAAAGTGCTTTATCATGATTGTTTACTTATATAATTTTTTTGTTTTATTTAGAAATCTTGACCCCATCCCTAATTAACATCCTAAAAGTTAATACTTTAACTTGTGATGATTATGTCACATGGAAAAGGAACATTGGGTTGTTGTTACAAGCTGAAAAGCATAAACTTGTTATGTGTTCCCCTAAACCACCTGCTCTTACTTATGAATCTACTGAGGTGTAAAGAGGATAGTATGAGCAGTGGAATTCCTCATATGTGATGGCCAAACATTAAATTATGGCCACCATCTCCGGTGTGTTGCAACAACAACATGAAGGAATAATGATTGTTGCTGATATAATGATGTCTCAAGAGGATATATTTTATATGAAGCCCATGATGACTAATAGAGAAAGTGACTGCTTTCATGAATCTTAGGATGAAACCTGGATAGGCTGTAAAAGATCATATGATGAAAGTCATAGCACATCTCAACATTGTGGAACTCAATAGTGTTAAGATAGACGGTGAGACGAAAATTGACATGATTGTCAACTCACTATCAGATTCCTTTTATCAATTCAAGGTTGACTACATCTTGAACAATAAAGAATACACCTTGTAGTTCCTGATGCAAGATGTTAAAAGTGCTGAGAAGATCGTTGTGAAAGGCTAGGTTCAAAAGATTCATACGGTTGGTAAAGTTGCTATTGTTAAGACCCGTTAGAAGGTCAAGAAACAACCGAAGAAAAAAAAATCTTGGGCCTACCAAGAAGGTAACCAAGATCAAAGGGAAGTGTTTCCTTTGTGGTGAAAATGGACACTGGAAAAGAAATTGCCCAAAGTCTCATAAAAAGAAGGAAGACGGTAATATTAATTATCTTGAAACATGTTTTCTAGCAAATTCTATAGATTCTTGGATCATAGACTCTAGAGTCACTAAACATGTTTGTTATTCCTTGTTGGGCTTCAAGAGTAGGAAAAAACTTAATGAGAGTGTATTCAACTTGTGTTTAGGCAATAGAGCATTGGTGTCTGCCAGTGAAGTGAGAGATATTAGAGTTAATCTAAACTCTGGTAGGCATTTAGATATGATAGACGTTTATTATGTACCTCAATTCAAGAGGAATTTAATTTCAGTTTTATGTTTAAATAAATTTGGATAATCGGTTACTTTTAATAAAGGTTTAATTATTAGTAGAAATGACAAACTGGATTGCAAAGGTACATTGGAAAACTGTTTTTTTTTTCGTATGAATAGAAATATCTCTCACTTGTTAGACACACTATCAATGAAACCTAATCATAAAAGAGTGAAATTATCAAAAGATGAAACCTACTTATGGCATTTGAGCCTAGGTAATATTTATATTGATTGGATCAAAAGATTGGTCAGTGATGTACCTTTAAGTGACTTAAAGGTTGATGATCTACTGACTTGTGAATCTTGTTTGGAAGATAAGATGACCAAAAGATTGTTCATGACTAAAGGCACAAGAGCCACTGAATGTTTGGGCTTAATACACACGTATCTATACGGTCCTATGAGCATTCAGGGTAGAGGTGGATATGAGTACTTCATCACTTTCACAGAAGATTACTTGACATTTGGCTATGTGTATCTCATGAGACATAAGTCGAATGCTTTTGACAAGTTCAAAGCATTTAAAGTTGAAGTAGAAAATCTTGCGAAACACATAAAAATCTTGAGGTTTGATCGTTGAGGAGAATATCTATCTCGTGTATTTCAGTAATATCTTATTGATAATGGGATAATTTTTATATTTCTACGCCAGGTACACCTTTACAAAATGGGGTGGCATAAAGGAGAAACATAACTCTTTTGGATATGGTTAGGTCTATGTTGAGTTATTCAACGCTTCTTAATTCTTTTAGGGGATATGCTTTGCAAACTGCCATGTACATCCAAACGATGTACCATCTAAGTCGGTTCCTCAAATACCACATGATTTGTGGATTGGGTAAAAGCTTAGTTTAGAACACTTACGTATATTTGGATGTCTTGCACACATGTTAAAAGTGTTAGGAATGTACTCCAAAGCAAGAGTGTAATAATGTATTTGACAATATTTTCATATTAATAAAGTGATTTCTAGTTTAACAAATTTTCTAGCATTTATAGTTTAATTACTATAATTGTCAAAAGTAAATAATCAAAAGATCAAAATACTATGAGAAAATAAGAATTGTTTGTACATCTAGATATGTATGAGGTAGACATAATCTTTTAGTTAGCCTTGAACAATATTCACAACTTAAGATAAAGGGCCATTACCTTGTTAAAGTTGTAGATCCTTGTGCTAGCATTTGAGTGGGATCAAATGTGTTACGTTGAGTCTAAAATCATCAAAGTGTGGTGTCTTTGGCAAAAGAATCTAGTGCACTAGGTGTATTGAATAGGATCACAGTAAAATACTTTATCAATAACCGTCAATGGACAAAAGTTTTCACTTTAAGACAATCAGAGAGTCTATCTCAATCCTGAGATAATTGATGGACTTATGGTTGCAAGTGTTATCATTTGACCTTTTAATGAGTACGATTATATAGCATAGTCTATCCTCGTTAGTTTGGTGTTATTCATTTGTTAATCGATAGAGGACTACATTTATTGATATGGACATCGTGGCTCCACTTATTAAATATGAGTATAACATCATCATATGGATATTTTGAGGTATTGGATATTAAATCTGAATGTTAATTTTTCAATAGTGTCTACTGAAATATGGCTTCTGGACAAGTCAAAATATCAAAGTTTAAAATGTGGTCATGTGAGTAAATATGGTAACTAGTAGAGCTATAGACAGTCTATGAACTCTTGGCAATTACTTGTATTCTTCACGAGGATACACTATCTCCATAAAGATTGTCTTGGGTACGAATGAGGAATAATAACTTTAGTGGAATGAACTAAAATTAATAGATCAGACCTAACTGAATCATTTGTTGGTTGTGATTAGTTTCAATTTAGATAGCCCGCTATGATCCTCAATTCACTTGAACTTGCATGGATCACTTGATATATTCCACCGGACCAATTTATAGGTCCATCTAGAATTGTATTATGGCATGTGGACTTGTTTCTTTTAGTAAAAATGGGTCTAGTTCACATGTGGACATTTATTGAGGTTCAATGGATTCAATAAAAAAAACAATATATATGCCCATGTATGGACTTGGACGGTAAGGCTAAATATAATAGCCTATTATATTGTTTTTATTTTTTTATTTAATTAAATGGAAATTAATTATTTTGTTAATTAATTAATTATTTAATTAAAAGTCAAAATCTTTTTCCTAGTAGGAGAAAGTCTACTATTGTCATACTATTGTTAGTAGTATGATAAATATTAAATACTATATTTGATAAGCAGATAAATAAAATAAATTTATTTATCTAGTCAAATTATGAAGTATTTGATTTCTATCAAAACTCTAATTGGACAAATTATGAAGTTTTGATATAGTCACAATTTAATTTATATTCAATAATTGGTTATTGAATAAATACACTATAGAGTTGGATTATGAGTCTTGGTGTGGAAATGAAATCTTCTTTAAATGAGGATTCTTGGCCACAAAGTAATCCTTATAGTGATAGGATTCTTGCCCACCAAGTAAATTCTCTTTAGGAGAAGATTTTTTCTCCAATATATATGGCATGTAAATTTCGACCAATCCCTAGTATTTCTAAGAGAAATTTCAGCCAACATAGAATTTTGAAAGAGAAAAATCTAGTTTTTTCTCTATACAAAATTCGGCCAAATCATAGATATAGTGTGTAGAATTTGGCCAAACAAAAGAGAAAAGGGGAACGTTTTTGTGTTCGATAGTGCATTAGTATCCTTTACATCAAAAAAAATTTGTATACATAAATCGAATAGGGTTCACGCGAGTTTATATAAAAAAGATTGATAATTCACAAGTGACCAAACGTTTTTGGGTTTTCTCGTGGAGGATTATTGTGACTAACAAAATAAAAGATTTTGTTTGTTTCCATCCTCATGTATACAATTCAAAGAAAAAGAACTCATAATCATAGGTGATTCACGATCGTGATTGGATTGGAAGATCTTGCGGATTCAATTTGGCATAAATTCAATCATCACGATAAAAAGGCATGATACTTTTAATACATGTTAATTAATCAAGGGTTAAGATTTTTTGTTTTAAAGGGAAAACTTTAAAATATACTCAAACCCCTTTTTCCGCTTCCGCCGTTTTAGATTTGATTTTTACGTACTAAAAGGAAAGATAGAAATGATGGAGTCCCGTTCAAAACCATGCATTTTTGTGGGGTATCCAAAGGTAACTAAAGGATATTATTTCTATAATTCTTTAGATCTTAAAGTATTTGTTCTAAGAAATGCTAAAATTTCGGAAAAGGACTATATGAATGATTTTGTGCCTAAGAGTTGAATTGTCCTAAATGAGCTTTCGGGAGAAACTTTTCCACTAGGGGTTTCACAACCTAGCCCAATTGTAAGTTCTGCACCATCACAAGATCAGCAACCTACCATTCTTTGTCATAGTGGGAGGGTTAGTTTACAGCCCACGAGATACATCAGTCTATGAGAATAAGTGGAGAATCTCTTGGAAGACGATGATCCCTACACGTACAAGAAAGATATTGTAGATGTTGATTATCGTCATTGACACTATGTTTAAAAGCAAAGTTTGGTCACTTATAGATTTTCCTAAAGGGATAAAACCCATTTGGTGCAAGTGGATATACAAGAGGAAGACATGAATGGATGGAAATGTGGAAACCTTTATTGCTAGATTGGTAGCTAAAGGTTACACACAAAAGCAAGGTATCGATTATGAGGAAACCTTTTCTCCCGTGGCCATGCTTAAATCCATTAGGATACTCTTATCCATTACAGCATCTCTAGACCAAGAGATTATGTAAATGGATGTCAAGACTGCTTTCCTTAATGAAAGTCTTAAAGAAAAACTTTTATATGATGCAACCAGAGGGATTCATTGAAAAAAGGCCAAGAGGAAAGGGTATACAAGTTGCAAAGACCTCTATATGGACTGAAGCAAGCATTCAGATCCTAGAACAAAAGGTTCAATCAAGCATTGAAAGGTTTTGGATTTATTCATAACCTTGACAAACCTTATGTATACAATAGGACTAAAGATAACAAGTTTTTTTCCTAGTTCTTTACGTAGATGATATACTACTCATCGAAAATGATGAAGTTGTATGGACATCAATAAAAAATGGTTAGTAAAACAATTTGATATGAGGAACTTACGAGAATCAAGTTATATTCTTGGTAGCCAAGTAATAAGGGATTGAAAGAATAGAATGATTGCATCCTAAACTGTTTGGGTTTATGCCCTAAAGATGTAATTTGTAAATGGATTTAAGAAATAAATAAAAGGAAAAGTTCAATTCATTCTTGTTGTGTTGTTTATTTATAACTTGTGCATATATTTAACATCCAAGATTGCCGGATGTAATCTCGAACTGTGTATATGAGTGTCATATATAGATGGATACAGTAAGAGACGTGCAATCTAAAGAGTCCATAGATAGCAAATAAAGCTGGGTACTTTATTTGTGGTTGATCTATAGTTGCGGTCCATTCCGTAATGTACGGTGATTCTATCCTGAATCATTCATATGGAGATATGAGAATGGAGGCACCTTGTATGATGTGATCATATAGGATTGGGCCATGATCTATATGAATCTCTCACTAAGATCCGTTTACCGATGAGATTCACATATATCAACTAATGATGGCTATATGTGGGTGATCTTAATCCTTAGTGTCTTATCGACTCCTTCAGGTTAAATCGAGGTCTTTGATATACCATGGGTGAGGTCGGATGACAGTTCCAGATCAATATGCTACGTACGTTGGGATTACGGTTTGGCCTGTGGCTGGGAAGGTTTGTACACAATAGTGGAATCCACCCCTTCTTGTGAGAAGTAGATGGTAGTTCCCTTAAGGGTTGATTTGGGGCTCGCACAATATGAGCGCTCTCCTAATTTCGTAAGGAAATATGATTTATTGTCCATTAGAGAATCAATAATACTTAAAGGATATATGTAATTAGAGAGGTATAACGGACATTATGACCCAGCTCTAACTATGAACTATTGTCGAGGATCACACCATATGTAATAGCTCTATCGATGGACACAGAGTTGTATCGGTCTGTATAAAAACGTCTACATTTGAGAGAGTGCAGCTTCGGGTTTTTAGTGGAATAACACCGGAGTTAATAATCAAGGAATATTAATTAAAGAGTTTAATTAATGATTATGAGGATTATTGGAGCTCAAAATATTGTGGGTCCATTAGGTCCCCTTGCTTGCCCGATCGATTTAGGTAACAAGGGTCACGGTAAATTAATTGGATTGTCTAATTAATTGTGTTACAAAAGTGACACATATATATACGAAAATTAATTGAATAATGAGATTATTTAATTAATGAATGTTAATAGTTAAATTAATTAAATAATTAGATTATTTAATGATATTGATAATTATGAATTATTAATTAACTATTAATTGGAGGGTGTTAGTTGATAAATGGATTTAGGTGAAGATAAAATAATAGAATTATTTTATTTTACTAAATCATTTATCTAAGTATTAGAATTTAAGTTTACATTTAAAATACTTATTATCACTTTTAATATATTAGATATATTTGAAAAGGATAATTAAAAGATATATATCAATTATAACACAAGAGATTGCATAGGATGTAAATTGGTGTGTGCACATATATAAGTGTTTGTATAGGATACAAACAAGGATATATATATATATATATATACATATATAAAAGAAAAAGGAACCTTTGACTTTTATAAAAAATCAAAATCAAAATCAAAAGCAGCAGTTAGTAAGATATATATATTTTGTTTTGTGACAAAAAGAAGTGTAGGCGTGATGCTTAGATATATATATATATATATATATATATATATATATATATATATATATATTTGTCAGCAGCTGTGTGAAAATTAAAAGAAAAAAAAAAGGAAAAACTTTTCAAGTGTTGAACAGGTGACGGAAAAAAAAAAGTTTTGTATGAGATACAATTTATATGTGCATGAAATCAATACACAAAATTGAGAAGAAAGAGTTTCTTCAAGTATTTCTCTATATCCTCCATTCAAGTTCCTGAGATCGTGTCGCACCCACCTGCAGTTACCAGTCCCGGGCGATAGCGAGGAAGATCAAGTGGTTCATATAAGAGCACATCGTAAAGTGAGGGAGCTTCCAAACGTTGGTAAGATTGGTTCAAGCAAGAGCATATCGTCATGTCACCCCTATGCACAATTTCCCTTAGAAGGTGATACTTTCTTTCAATGTGTTTCCCTCTCATATGACTTCTTAGTTCTCTCGAATTAGCCACTGCTCCACTATTATCACGATAGATAGTGATCTGCTTATTCGCTTCAGGAACCACTTCCAAGTCAATCAAGAATTGGCGGAGCCAGACAACCTCTTTAGCAGCCTCGCATGAGGTAACATACTCAGCTTCCATGGTGGAATCAGCAATACAAGATTGCTTGATACTCCTCCATAAGACTGCCCCTCCTTTAATGGTAAACACAGATCCTAATGTCGATCTTCTGGAGTCAAAATCTAATTGAAAATCAATATATGTATACCCAACGGGAATTATATCCCCTCCAGAGTATACAAGCATTTAATCTCTTATTCTCTTAAGATACTTGAAAATATGCTTAACTGTCGTCCAGTGATCAGGACCAGGCTTCGATTGGAACATGCTAACTATGCCTATAGAAAAACAAATATCTGGTCTAGTGCAGAGCATTGCATACATGAGACTTCCAACTGTCGATGCATATGAAACCCTACTCATGAATTGCTCTTCATGCTCATTCTTAGGAACTTGTTCCTTAGAAAGTTTGATTCCATGCCTGAAAGGTAACATACCTTTCTTGGAATCTTGCATGGAAAACCTAGACAATATTTTATCTATGTATGAAGCTTGGGATGATGCAATCGTTCTATTCTTTCTATCCTTTATGACTTGGATACCAAGAATATAACTTGCTTCTCCTAAGTCCTTCATATCAAATTGTTTTGCTAACCATTCTTTTATTGATGTCAATACCCCTACATCATTTCTGATGATTAGTATATCATCAATGTAAAGAACTAGGAAAACCAACTTGTCACCTTAAATCCATTAGTATACACAAGGTTCATCAAGGTTTTGAATAAATCCAAAACCTTTTACTGCTTGATCGAACCTTATGTTCTAGGATCTGGATGCTTGCTTCAATCCATATATGGATCTTTACAACTTGCATACCCTTTCCTATTGGCCCTTTTCAATGAATCCTTCTGGTTGCATCATATAGATGCTTTCATCAAGACTTCCATTAAGGAAAGCTATCTTGACGTCCTTTTGCCAAATCTCTAGGTCTAGAGATGCCGTAATGGATAAGAGTATCCTAATGGATTTAAGCATGGCCACAGAGAAGGTTTCTTCATAATCGATACCTTCCTTCTATGTATAACCTTTAGCTACCAATCTAGCCTTAAAGGTTTCCACCTTTCCATCCATTACTCTTTTCCTCTTGTATACCCACTTGCACCTGATGGGTTTTATCCCTTTAGGCAAGTCTACAAGAGACCAAACTTTATTTTTAAACATAGATTCAATTTCGAATTGCAATGCCTTTTGCCAATGGCGATAATCAACATCTTCCTTTGCTTCCTTGTACGTATAGAGATCATCTTCGTCTGGAAGATTCTCTATAGATTCTCCTAGACCGATGTATCTCTCGGGTTGTCTAACAACCCTCCCAATACGATGAGGTATAATAGATTGTTATCTTGTGTTGGTACGGAACTTACAATCGGGCTTGGTTGCGAAACCTCTTGTGGAATTGTATCTCCTAAAAGCTCATTTAGGATAATTCTACTTTTAGGCACAAAATTATTCATATAGTCCTCTTCTAGAAATTTGGCATTTGTCGAAACAAATACTTTATGATCTGAAGGACTATAAAAATAA
This sequence comes from Dipteronia dyeriana, assembly GCA_032871835.1. Lineage (NCBI taxonomy): Eukaryota > Viridiplantae > Streptophyta > Magnoliopsida > Sapindales > Sapindaceae > Dipteronia > Dipteronia dyeriana. The sequence goes on along the minus strand of CM065299.1, from coordinate 45,269,782 downwards.
TATCCTTTTGTTTCTTTTGGATACCCTACAAATATGCATGTTTCTGAACGGAACTCCATCTTATCTGTCTTTCCTTTTAACACGTGCTTAGGACATCCAAATATCCTTAAGTGTTATAAACTACGCTTTCGCCCAGTCCACAACTCATGCGGTGTTTTAGAAACCGACTTAGATGGTACATCGTTTAGAATATACACGACAGTTTGTAAAGCATATCCCCAAAAAGAACTAGGGAACGTTGAATAACTCAACATACACCTAACCATATCCAAAAGATTTATATTTCTCCTTTCTGCCACCCCATTTTGTTGAGGTGTGCCTGGTGCAGAAAACTGAGAAATTATTCCATTATCAATAAGAAATTGATGAAACTCACCAAATAGATATTATCCACCACGATCGGACCTCAAGATTTTTATGCATTTCTCAAGCTGATTTTCTACTTTAGCTTTAAATGCTTTGAACATATCAAAAGCATCCGACTTATGTCTCTTGAGATATATATAGCCAAATCTTGAGTGATCATCCGTGAAAGTGATGAAGTACTCATATTCACCTCTAGCTTGAATGCTCATATGTCCACACACATTAGTGTGTATCAATCATAAACATTCGATGGCTCTTACGCCTTTGGTCGTAAAAGACCTTTTGGCCATTTTACCTTCCAAACAAGATTCACAAGTTGGTAGATCATCAACCTTTAAGTCACTTAGAGGTCCGTCACATACCAATCTTTTAATCCTATTAAGGTTGATATGACCTAAGCGCAAATGCCATTGGTAGGTTTCATCTTTTGATAATTTTACTCTTTTATGATTAGGTTCTGTTGATTCTGTGTCTAACAAGTGAGAGATATTTCCATGCAAATAGAATAAACTGTTTTCCAATGTACCTTTTCACCACAAAGGAAACACTTTCCTTTGATCTTGGTTGTTTTCTTTGTCTCCTTCTTTGTAGGTCCTAGTTGCTTTTTCTTCTGTTGTTTCTTGAGCTTCTTACGGGTCTTAATAGTAGCAACTTTAACTACGATATGAATCTCTTGACCTTTGCCTTTCACAAGGATCTTTTCCTCGCTTTGAACATCTTGTATCAGGCCTTGCAAGGTGTATTCCTTATTATTCAAGGTGTATTCCAACTTGAATTGATCAAAGGAATCCGACAGTGAGTTGACAATCATGTCAATTTTGGTCTCACCATCTATCTCAGCACCATTCAGTTCAACAATGTTGAAATGTGCTATGACTTTCATCATGTGATCTTTCACAGCCTGTCCGGGTTTCATCCTAAGATTCATAAAAGCAGTCACTGCCTCTCTCTTAGTCATCATAGACCTCATAGCAAACATCTCCTCTAGAGACATCATTATATCGGTAGCAGTCTCCATTCCTTAATGTTGTTGTTGCAACATGTCAAAGATGGTGGCCATAATGTAACATTTAGCCATCTCATCAGAAGACTCCCACTGTTGATACTCATCTCTTTGCTCCTGAGTAGATTCATTAGTAGAAGTAGGTGGTTTAGGAGTGCACAGAACGAATTTATGCTTTTCGGATTACAATAGTAGCCCAATTTTCCTTTTCCATATGACATAATTATCACCAGTTAAAGTATTGTCTTTAAGGATGTTGATTAGGGATGGGGTCAAGATTTTTTAACAATAACAAAAGTTATATATAAGTAAATAATCATGATTAAGCACGTTTGAATATTTATCTTGAATTAAATAAAATAATTCAATCATAAAAATTCAATGGTGATCCAACACCCATAAATGTCACGTCTCATATGGGTGTTCGCAATATTTACTAGTTGGACTAGGTCCCACCTAATTGTTAACATAACAACCAACGTTGTATTTTTAGCCTTGTGATTTTATTAACAAGGACTCTTGGGAGGATATTAATAAACTCACATTGAGTGTGTTACCAAGTTATCGACCTTCAATATAATCCCTCACGAATATCCCTCTTTTGGGAGTAGATATCGTTTGGGCTAATTGTCTAGTCTATCCTTGTAAGGAAGTATATTGCTAAATTCCATTCATGAATACCTCTTGGGAGGTTATTCACGAAACATAAAGCTCAACTAAACTTGGAGGCCGTAGGTGTTCCAAAACACCTTCTCCCACTCAATTGTTTAAGGCGTGTGATCGAATTCCAAAGAATGATTTACCAAGTTATCTAGATGCCAATTTAGTTACTTAAACCATTCAATGCATGTTCATACCAAAAGAGATATATGAGTGGCACTCCTATTCTATATAACATGTTATCAAACATTGACAAACATTGCAATATTTATAAAAATATAAATAGCTACAATTTTGGTCCATCCTAGAAAAACAAGTAAATTACATTTATCTTGGAATACAAGAACTCTTTCTTGGCGAACAAGTCTTCATGCGACCTTCGTCTTTCGGACTCCCTCGGCTACATCCCATGGGTGTGCGCACCCCTCGCCGGGCGTGCGCATGCCACAAACCCATAAAGGGCTTCCATGCGCAGCCCATGGCTACCAAAGGGGCTGCCGTGCACAGCCCATGCCACAACAAACGTGGCTGCATGCTCTTCGCACGCACGTTCGTTGTTATGGCTTGCACGGTCCCAAACTTGTTCCGGTTACTCCTAATTCTTCAAACCTTTGAGTTTTCGAAACTTGAATGTATTACAGAAGAATTTACATAACAAAATACTGCAGTTTTTTTTTATTATTATTACAACAACAAAATAAAATAAAAAACTTAGCAACTACCAAGAAGGAAATTATGGCGATAATAGACCACCCTTCTTGTTACAATCCCAAGACAAAATTACATTGAAATTCTAGGACCAAAATTGAGCAATAACAAACCACATATAAAACATATATATATCTATACATTCCAATGTAAATATATATATGCGAATACCTAGAGTGCCATCTCTTTCTAAAACATGCATACATACAATAAAAAGAAAAAGATTCACAAACACATACATCAATTAATCAAGGGTACAACCAGGCTCTGATACCAATTGAAGAGAAAAACGGTTTAGAAACGCAATGGAAGCAAGAGAAAAATGAAATTAGGGTTTGCGTATAAATAAAAAAATTCCCTTTTATGCAATGAGAACCTTAACCCTAGATTAATTGATGTATATAAAAGTATCGTACCTTTTTCGCGTGACGATTGAACAAGCGCCGAATTGATTCCGCAAGATCTTCCAATCCAATCATGAACGTGAATCACCTAGGAGTATGGGCTCCCTTTCTTTAAATTGTATTCCTGAGGATGGAGACAAAGCAAATATCTTTTCTTTGTTAGTTACAACTATCCTCCAAGAGAAAAATCCAAGAACGTCCGGTCACTTGTGAATTTTCAATCAATTTGATTGTAACTCGCGTCAACATTGATTCGATGTTGTACACAAAACCCTTTTGGTGTAAAGGATATTAGTATACTACCAAAAACAAAAACGATCCCCTTTTTTCTCTACTTGGCCGAATTCACACACTAATGATTAGAGATGATTGAATTTTGTCTAGAGTAAAATCAGATTTTTCTCCCTCAAAATCCTATGATGGTCGAATTCTTCACTAAGAAAAATAGAGCTTGGCCGAATTCCTCTCTAATGCTCCTTAGCCATGACCGAAATTCTTCACACATATATATAGGTTCATAAATCCTTGCTAAGAAGGATTGACTTGGTTGGCAAGAATCCTTTCCTTAGGTGGATTTATTTGGTAGTTAAAAGTCCTTATCTAAAAGGAAATCTAACTACTCCTATAACCATATGTTGTTGGCCGAATTTTTGGTCTTTGATATGGATTAGGAGAGTTCAATCTTTCCTAAGAAGGATTACTTGACAGACAAGAATCCTATCCTTAGGTAGATTAACTTGGTGGTTATGAATCCTTTTCAAATAAGAATTCTACCACTAAGTAGTTTTACTTGGTGACCAATAATCCTTTTCCAAAAAGAATTCTTTCCTACTCCAAGACTCCTAATCCAACTCAATAGTGTATTTGTAACCATATTAAAGACTTCCTAATTTGATTAGATAAATAACTCCTTTTATTTATCTACTTATCAAATATAGTCTTTAACATTAACTAAACTACCAACAATAGTATAATTTTAGGAGACCATCTCCTATTAGAAATTTTTTTTGACTTTTAATTAAATAATTAATTAATCAACAAATTAATTAATTCCCATTTAATTAAATAATAATAAAAAAAAAATATATTAAAGTTATTAGCCATAGCCTATGCCGCCCATACCTAGTATAAAGGCCATATACTATTTTTCTTATTTTATTAAATCCATTGGACCTTAATAAAAAGTCCACATGTGAACTAGACCTATTATTACAAAAATAAACAAGTTCATATGCGTTATTACAATTCGAGATGGACCCCTATTGATCCGGTAGAATATATCAAGTGATCCATGAAAGTTCGTGTGGATTGGGGATCTTGACGGGAAAACTAAATTTAAGCTCCAATAGACACAACCCAATCACAATCAACAAATGATTCACTTATGTCCGATCTATGTAATTTTAGTTCATTCCACTAAAGAACTAAAATTGAACTCTTAAATAAAGATAGAATAAGTTGATGTTACTCATTCATACCCTATACAACCTTATTGGAGAAAGTGTATCCTCGTGAAGAATACCAGTAATCGCCAAGAGCTCATAGACCGTCTATAGCTCTCCAAGTTACCATATTTACTCATATGACCACATTTTGAACTTGGATATTTTGACTTGTCCGGAAGCCATGTTTCAATAGACACTATTGAAAAATTAACGTTAAGATTTAATATCCTATACCTCAAAACATCCATATGATGGTATTCTACTCTTATTCAATAAATGGAGCCACGATATCCATATCTATAAATGAAGTCCTCTATCGGTTAACAAATGAATACCACCAAACTATCGAGGATAGACTATGCTATATAATCGTACTCATTGATAGCTCAAATGATAACACTTGCAACCATAAGTCCATCATTTATCTCAGAATTTAGAAAGACTCTCCGATTGTCTTCAAATGAAAACTTTTTTCCATTGACGGTTCTAGATAAGGTATTTCATTTTGATCATATTCAATGCACCAATTGCACTAGATTCTTTTGCCCAATGACACCACACTTTGATGATTTTAGACTCATCATAACACATTTGATCCCACTCAAATGCTAGCAAGAGAATCTACAACTTTGACAAGATAAAGGCGCCCAACCTTCCATCTTAAGTTGTGAATATTATTCAAGACTAACTAAAGAATTGTGTCTACCTCATACATATCTAGATGTATGAACAATTCTTCTTTTCTCATAGTCTTTTGACCTTATGATTATTTACTTTTGACAATTATAATAATTAAACTATAAATGCTATAAGATTTGTTAAACTATAAATCACTTTATTCATATGAAAAGATTGTTAATTACAATATTATACTCTTGCTATCGAGCATAATCCTAACAAAATATACGATCAAAAGAGTTACGAGCGTTCAGAGAAAAGAAAAAAAATAAACTAAAAGTGTTCTAGGGTTCGGCCAAAAGAGAAAAAAAATCTTCTCTTTCTCTTTGTGATCTCCTATTGTTTCTAAGCACCGTGACACTCCAACACATCGTTACGAATCCTGGAGATAGACTTGAAGATCAAGTGGTTCAAAGCATGAGCGGATTGAATCAAAGATTAGAAGCCTCTTGCGCTGGTATGAAAAATAGTTTCTTCTCTTCTTTTTTAATATCGATTTTGATTTCTTATTACACTGTTCCGAAAAATAAATCCTAGGGTTTACTAGTTACAATATTTCTTTGAAATATTTTTTTAAAAAAGGTTCCTTCCACTGTGCGATCAGTAAAACCCAATAGTCCTAGGCATGATGTCCCATTTCAATACAGTTGAAGTCAATGGTGGGGCCATAGATAAGCCTAACTAGGTAAGGATCATACTGACAACTCTTCTGAAGAGTTTATGATCAGTTTAAAATCAGTTGTAGGATGAACAAGTTGAAGTGTAGTTTGAACCAGTTTCCCAATGAGCTCACAACCAACGAATCCATACTTAATGACAACAAAGGTAAGACAGGTGAGGCAAATATTGCTAAGCCATCCTCTTCTTGTTCTAAGAAGATGATGAGGTCTGGCAAAGCAAAGGCTAAGCCCAAGAAGAAGAAGAGCACCACGACTGACAAAGCAAATGTAAAATGTATCCATTACGATAAGGATGGTCACTAGAAGAGGAACTGTCCACGGTACCTCGATAAGCTCTGCAATCGAAAGAAAGTGAATGATAAATCAGATTTATTTGTCATTGAATCTTTTTTAGTGGAAGATGATAGTTTTACCTGGATAGTAGATTCAGGGGGCACTAACCATGTTTGTTCTTTTTCACAGTGGAGAGATTCTTGGACGAAGCTAGAGGAGGGTACCTTCTTAATATGTTTTGAATCAGGGAATGTCGTTTCAGAAAAAGCAGTAGGAGAAGTCAAACTTCAATTAAGTAGTTGTTTTCTTTTATTGAAAAATGATTATTACATTCCTGGATTTTCAAGAAAATTGATTTCTGAATACAGATTATTGGAACAATTATATTCAGCTTCTTTTAATAATAAATTAGTTATAGTTTCATGAAACATATTGGATATTTGTTCTGGTTTGATTGAAATCAACTTATATGTTTTAAAATCATCAATTCATACATTACTGCTTCATATTGAATTGTTTAAAGTTGAAAAACCTATAACAAAGCGATAAAAAGTTTCTCCAAATAGTGAAACGTTTCTATAACATCTAAGAATTGGTCACATCAACCTTGAAAGGATTGATAGACTAGCTAAAGGTGAACCTTCATGTCTGTTAAAGATAGGCACTTTACATGTCTGTGTGTCTTGTTTATATGGTAAAATTACTAAGAGACCTTTTACTTGAAAAGGGTTTAGAGCCATATAGCCACTAGAGCTTATACATTCAGACATCACTTTCATTAACGATTACTCTAGATATGGACATGTTTACCTAATGAAACATAAGTCAAGAACTTTTGAAAAGTTCAAAGAATTTCAAATTGATGTTGAAAACCAATTTAGCAAAACAATCAAAGCTTTATGATCATATCATGGAAGTGAGTATCTCGACAAAGATTTTGAAGACAACTTGGTTTAGCATGGGATTTTATCCCCTCTCATAACTCCCAGAACACCATAGCAGAATGGTGTTGTAGAGAGCAGAAATATGACCATGATGGAAATGGTGAGATCTACGATTAGTTTCTCATCATTACCAAACACTTTTTAGAATTATGCACTACAAACGGTGGCATGCATATTGAATGTAGTTTCATCCAAATCTATTTCTAAAACTCCTCTAAAGTTATGGAATTGTCATTTTTGACAGTGATTTTGTATTACATAAAATTAGACACGTGTCTAACAAGTTAACATGAATTAACATTTGATTTATAAAGCAAGAAAACAAATCAAGCAGGCAAGACAAAGAGTTTTACGTAAAAAACCCATAGAGGGAAAAAACCACAGTTGTCGTAGGCAGCGAGGAAAGAACTTCACTATGAATGAATTGTTACACTCTCAATCTCACTTATTCTCTTATATTCTTTTTTGCGTTAACCCTTTTATGGGTATTATAAGGGTATATTTATACATGCATAGAACCATAATTCTTGGTGTACAAGTAAGGAAAAGTGTCGAGGTTTAATAAAACTCTGATTTGTTAGAGTTATTTAATTCATCATTGCTGTTTCGTATTGATCTTGTTTTGAATGCTTTAGATCTCTTGCCTAATCTAGACTCTGGTATCCCTAAGGAAACTTGCTTCTTTATCGGATTGTGCTTCGAGACACCGTATTTGAGTAAGACTCATTTTCTGTTTATTGGAATTATGACTGTATTGAATTCAACGTTGGCCATATGTCACTCAATCGACCCTATAATAGACCTAACCAGACCTAATTCTCCCCGACCAGTGATTCGATCCTGACCGGAGGCCTTGACCCAACCATCTCAATAATCCTGACCGGGTTATCTGTAACTTGTCAATCTAATTACTTTAGTTGAGTAATCTCCACCCGATCATTATAACCTAGACCGGGTGTTGTGAGGCCATCTTTGATCAACTTGGGTTTGTTCAGTCTAGTTGACTTTTGGTGATGTGGCACTTATTCAGATTTTACCAATAACAATACCCCCTTAAACATTCGAACTGAGTTCCTCATTCTGCCAGAAAGGAACTCACTCAGTGAGGCATGTTTAATTTGCTCTCGGTTTTGTCTCATAGCTCATTATTGCTCATTAATACCTGACAACTAAGCAATTAATTTCAGCCACAGTCACTTGATTTGTCCAAATGATGCGACGTGAGTGATGAAATCATTGGCGACTTTTAAATTTTTGAATGGCGTAAGATCTTCGGAATTCAACCACCAACCCTCATTCACATAAGTGTGCTTTTAGTTATGAGGTAACATTACTATCCTCTATATATATTTTCATAAATCTCTTCACTGTTTTCTTATTTCACAAATGTAACCCTAATTTTTCTTCCTTTCTTAGATTTTCCTTCAAATTTTCCTACTGGTCCAACTCTTACACGTCCATCAACCTTTATCAGACCTTTAATTTTACCAGTATCAGTACTCATGCTTCATCTTTTGTAATCTCCCAGATATGAATCCTATCCTCTTCATTCATTACTCTAAAATATGTGTACGCATTATTGAAATGGGTGACAAGGAAAACATTGCTAGACTTGAGTCTATATTATAGGGTCACCTCTATACATTTACTCCTCCAACTTAACCCATAGCTCTCAATGCAGATTACTCGATTGCTCGTCCCTAATTTTTACCTCCACATTCAAATCCCCTTGCATCCTTTATTGATGCATGCTCAGTTATGTCGAAGATAACATGTACCAGTCATGGAAGAAGAGTTTTCGCCAGAAGTTCTCCCTCCTCGACCGAGTGATTTGAAGATTACTTCTCAACGGCTAAAGATGACTGATGTCTCTAAGAGGTTCCGAGCGCACTTGTTGAGGTTTACTACCAACCATTCATGTGCCTTCGATTGCAATGTGAATATTGTGATTGATCTGAAAGTTACAAAATATGTTGATCGATATGATATTCCCCAATCAAATCAGCTAATTCCTAGCTGTTAGTATGCTATTTGGAACTTTCCCCTGCATCGTTGCTATTTACTAGGCCATGCTAACCTCTATGGTGACTTTACCAATTCAACGATTCACAGCCAGATTTTTAGCTAAGGCGGTATTAATCCTACATAGCTAACTTAAAATTCTTACCGGGTCCAAATCAGTTTTGTGTAAAAAGGTCGAGGCTAGCTGCCCCCGACCTCAGAAGACTCATAATTTCTACACCCTCGACCGATCGGATACTGAGGGCACATTCCATCTCCAACCCAACTCTCCCAGCCATTAGATCCCTCGCGAGTTTAAGGAGAAGACAACTCCCTCATCCATCAATGAACACAAGGGCTTCATATGGTGTTTCCCATCATCAAACAAGTATTGGAAGAACAATTGGTTCTTTGTTAAGAATGATTAGGGCAAATCAGTTGTGACTAACCCCGCCAGAACTTAGCCAGTAATAGTATCACAAAACATTTTTGCAACCCTGAGTTATGGAATAAAACGTCTTCTATGCTAACCCTGAGTTATGGCTTGATTGTGCCAAAATTGTCATATATTTTATCCCTCAATTCCATTTCCCATGTCTTGTTTTTGTGTATTTTTTTTTTGTATATTATGGGTCTTTCGATATGTTTGCAGGCAATTGGGTACATTTTGGTAAAAAATATGAAAAGCGTGAAGATCGTGCGGAAACAAGCTAAAATCAATGAAGAAAGGCTTTAGTGTGTAGGTGTATGCACGCGTTCCTACCCACGCATAACTAGTGCTCAAACTACGCACATAAGGAAGAACAGAGATGTAGATCAATGGCAATTAGGTCACTACATGGGTACCTACCCGCGCACAACCCACGCATATGCTAAACCAGATAAAAGAAATGTTGAAGCATCGGGTCACTACGCGGGTTTATGTGCGGGTCTCAACCCGTGCACCACCCACGCATTTCACGCTTTAGACTCATAACATTAGCATTTTAAGACCTAAATTTGGAACCCAAAATATACATCTTGTTCTTAATTCGAAAGAACACTTCCGTAGACTCTCCAAGCACTAAATTTCTCACATCTCTAATTACTAACTTATATAGAAATAATTCCTCACCCAATCTAACCTTCTTCATCCTCATCTACTCAAGGTAACTAGGAGATTGGAATCAAGCTTTAAGAAAGGAGGATATTCTCTATATGGGTCTTTCCTATTTCTCATATCATAGCTATTATTTTGTATTTAGCATGAGTAGCTAATCACCCACTTAGGGGTTGATGTGATTCATTTGTGAACCTTGGGCATGTATTGAACTTTATTTACTTTATTAAATCTATCAAATATGTTTCATTCATTGTTTTAATTGATTTCAAGAATAGTTTGTCTTAGACTGTACCTTTATTTCTTTGCAAATTATTTGAGTAGCGAATTTGGTATACCCTATAATCGATTCTTTTAAGTTCATTTGAGTGGAAGGATTGAACAAGAGTACCCTCATTGAGTGAATCCGACCATATTAATCTTAATCTCTATCAAATGGGTGACCAACTCTATACCCTCTAAGTTGGTTGCTTGTGAGAGATTAACCACCAATTCTATACACTCTACATTGGTGAATTTACAAAGAGATTAGTCCCTTATTTTGATAGATGTACATTCATGAACAATCAATTAAGGGTGGCCAATACTATACCTCAAGATTGGAAAACCATAAGGGATATACAACCAACTTTATACCATCTAGATGGGTTACAAAAGATTAACTTACATTCACAATAATTACTGATACGCCTATTGTTTACTTGTTGGATCTGTCAACTCCCTAGTCTCTATCAACACATTTTAACATTGGTTACAGAAGATTAACTTACATTCATGATAATTGCCGATACGCCCAGTGTTTACTTGTTGGATCCGTCAACTCCCTAGTCTCCATCAACATATTTTAACACACATTTCTCAATAACACTAATTGCATGGTAGACTAATTAACACAATTGTAGTTTGCATTTCAACTATTAACTTTCCAAAAACAAAACCATCAATTTTTACTTTTCCGTGCTTTATTTTAGTTTATTATTAGTTAACTAGTTTTAGCCATTTTAGTTTCTCTTTCCCTGTGGACGACACCCGACTTGCCATTGTACTAGTTTTGTAAACTTTTTGAGGCATTGTTGTGGTTCTTTAACAATTTTGTTTTGACGTACGATTTCTAACGACAAAAACGTACGCATAAAATTGATGCCCTGCCAAGGATCGAACCCTGGTCACTCACGTGACAGGCGGGAATACTTACCACTATACTATACGCCCACACACCCATTCATAATGCAATTTTCTCTCTCTTGATCTAGGAATCATCCTTACCCCTCATTTCCAAAAATCCATTCATTCATTTTTTATTTTCTACTCAATCAAGACTCTAGGAAATTGGATTTCAAGCTTTCAAGGAAGGAGAACCATTCATTGGTCTACTCTCACTCTCTTCTCCTATGTATTTCATTCATATATCATGATTAGTTAATCATCCTACTAAGGGATTGATGTGTTTCTACTTTTGATTGTGGGTATTGTAATGAGTTCTATCTTTTCTATTTAATCTATCCAATTTATTTCATTTATTGTTTTAGTTGATTTTAAAGATGAATTATATTAGATTGTACCCTCCTTTTTTGCAAATTGTTTGAGAAATTACTTGAGTAGAGAATTGGGTATACCTTCTATTCAATTCCCTAAAGATCAATTGACTGGAAAGATTGAATAAGAGTACATTCCTTAAGTGAAATCCGAACATATTAATCTCAATCTTTATCTAATCTCGAATGGGTGACCAATTCTGTACCTTCTAGGCCGGTTGCTTATGAGAGATTAACCACCAATTCTATACCTTCTAGGTTGGTTAATTTATAGAGAGATTAGTCCTTTATTTTGATAGATGCACTTTAATGAACAATCACTTGTGGGTGGCCAATACCATACCCTATAAATTGGAAACCTATAAGGGATATACAACAGATTCTATACCCTCTAGATTGGTTACAATAGCTTAATGAACCTTTTTGAGAATTCAAAAGAACCCATTGTTTGCATGTTGGATCCATGAGTCCCTTAGTCTGTTTATTATACATTTTTCATCTACTAATTTAGTTGAATTTTAATCAGTTTACACTTAGTTTTTATTTTTGTTAATTCCAATACAACAACTATCGCATTTGCTTTTCTTACATTTAGGCCAGAGCAACAACTTGATCACATAGCTATAGCACGACCTCTGTGGATGATATCCCACTTGCCACTCTATTGTTTAGCAATTATAAGTGAATTTGGGTTTATAAATTTTGTTTGGCAAGCTATTTTACATATATAAAAACATACTCATCAAAAAATGGCACTGCTACTGGGGAAATGTGCTAATTAGTTGGCTAATCTTAGTTATCTATCTAGTTATCTTAGTAACTTTTAGCTTTCATTTCTTTCTTTTTACACCTTTTGGTATTTTTGTTTTTCTTTGTTTCAATTACATTGGACTTTTAAGGGCAAATGGTGACTATTTTTTTTAAGATATGTGGTGAAATTGGGCATGATATAGAGAGTTGTCCATTAAGAGATGAGTTTAAAGAGTTTTGAAGAGAACAAGCTTAAACATTGAAGCCTTACAGTCCAGAACGGACGAGTACATTTAGAGATTCCTATAACCCGGAGCCAAACAACAACGCTTAAAAGCAGGATTGGAGTACTCACCAAGACTCCTCATGAACCTACAATGTGGATAATGTCTTTGAGCAGCCTCTATCATTTAAAGACAATTAGAATTATAAATTGGAAGAAAAAGTCTATTTACTTCAAGAGAATTTGACAAAATCTTCCCAAGAGAAATAAAAGATTAGAGAAGAATATGAGTAGAAGTTGCGGCTCATGAAGAAGGAATTTGAAGGCAATGAGGCCTTAGGAAGGGTAAAGGTGGAAGAGATTGAAATGATAAATAAGAAGCTCACTCTTGAAGTAAAATTTCTAACGGGAGAGAATTGTACACTCCAAAAAGATATAAGAGAGGTCTCCAGAAAGGATAAGGATTTCGAAGAACAAATTAAGAGACTCGATGCAGAAAAGAGTGCCACATCGAAGGTCTTGGAAGATCTAGTAAGGCTATCAATAGAAAAATGACATAGCTAAAAAATTAGTGAAGATGCAATTGGAAGTTAAGCTTTTCATGGTGGAGAATTGGATTTTTAAAAAGAAAGTTCAGGAATTCCCACTATCAATAAGGAGTTGCGGGAAGAACTTGAGAGCCTTAACGAGGAAAAGAAACAAAAAACAAAGGACCTAGTAGAACTTGCCAAGCTTTCATACGAGTTCAAATAGGAAAATGCAATGAAAACTACAAGTATGATGATAGAGGTGGAATAAAAGGAAGATGTCTTGAAGATGGTCAAGGTGCAACTGAGGAGGAAAGAAAATCGACTATGTACTAAAACTTGAAAAAGTGGAGAGGGAAGTGAAGACCCTTCAATGGAGGCAATACCAAAGGTCTCATGACAATGACTATAGAGGGAGTTCTTCGCATCACCCATTTACTTGCTTCTTTTGTTCTAAGAAACGGCACATTAAGGTCCATTGTTTTAAGTTTCAAGAATTTAAGAAAAGCCAAAATAAGTCTAGCAAAAAGCCACCAAAAGTCAAGAAAATTTGGGTTACGAAAGACATATTAGATAAAGTGAAAACCAAGAGAGAGAAAAAATGAAAAAGATCTCTAATTTGGATTGAAAAAAACGAGGGAATTTCCTAACTTGGTTGAACCACCCTTAGCATCCCATTGAACATCTTTGATGCAAACTCTTTTTAGTTTATGTTATGTTTTTCATGTTTGTTTGGTTAATAATAGAGAAATAAGGCGAGTATAGTTGATGGTAGTAATGACTGTGAGCAGGACAAGGAAGTGAAGAACACATGAAAACAACAATGTGAGGATGAAAGACCAGCACGATCAAGGGGAACAAGCCTCAGTGCACAAATCTAACTGTGCAGGTGCAGATCCGTGCACTACCAGCACACTGAAATAGTGGTTCTCGGCCAAAACCAGTTGTGTAAGCACTTACGGGATGACCGAGTCGAGTTGGTGGATGATGAGTGATCCTTTACGATTCTTGCCATGTATTCTTTTCCTTATATTTGAACTCTTTATTTTATTAGTTTGCATCTCGTTGCTTTTGTTTGTTTAGTTTAATAACTCTTGGTGGATGATAGATGCTTCTGAGAGTTGTAGAGAGTGATTTATCTTCTGAGATATATTGTGTGGTTGTTAACCCTTTTGGTTAGAATTTGTGCTTTAAGGATGTGTTCTTTATCTCTTAGAATTGACACACCGATAACTTGTAAGTCTTGGAGGGAGAAGCAAGCCAAGAGTGCTCATAAAACGAGTGGAAACCTAATCATATTTGAGAAACAACCACCTCTGTTTCATCTCTTCATCTAAATCTCAATCTCCTTATTTTTGTTTATAGACAACTTTTTTTCAATACGTGTGAAAGTGAATATGCATATTGAACAATTTTTAGGAAGCATATGTGGATTAGTGTTATTGAATGGGAATGCTTTTGAATGTTCATACAAGTTTAGGTTTCCAAGATTTTACATTAAACGATTGTTTCATTCTTGATTTGATGAGTTGAAGGCTCTTTAGGATATTGCATGAAAATGTACAGGTGCTTAAATTGCACATTATGCCCCATTTTGTTTGAGAGCGGTTTGTACTCATATTTTCTATAGGTCTTATGCATATATTGATATTCGGTTTGGGGTCATCATGTCCCAATTTTGTTCAATTTTGAGAAACAATAATGCTTGATGTTGGTTTGTTCTTAAATGTAGATATTTCATTTTATTGCCTTATTTTATTTATCAGCCTATTTTCAAGTCTTTTTATTTTTGTTGGGCATTGATTGTGCATGATTAGTACCTAGGTTTGTTTTGAGTTAAGTTAGATGCATGCCACTAGGCTAGACTCTTTATTCTTTAACATTGAGGGCAATGTTGGGTTTTGGTTTGGGGGCGTAAACGCCTTGCTAGTCATCTTTTTGAGTCTTTGAGCCTTTTTGTGTCAATTTTTCAAAAATTTAGTGCTTTCCCAAAAGATTTGAGCTTAATTAAGCTTGGTGAGATACCTTGATCTTAGTGTTTGTGGTGAATTTGTGCATGCTTTGTGTGCTTGTTCATAGCATTTTGTCACTTTAGGGGTCTCACTTGCACTTCATGGGTTTCTCATCTTTTAGTGTCTAAGTTAAGGGGACTCAGTGCCCAAGCGCTCTGTTCTAATAGTGGAGAGATCCTCGTGAGATCACAAACACAAGCCAAATATGTTTTTCAAATCTTAAACACTATTCGAACACCATGCATAGTCTTATTACATCAACAATCATCATTTGTCATAGAACATACATCATATATGTGGACTTCTTGATTGAAACCTTTATTCCCTTGAAAGATGAAATCTTTGAAGTGATATTAGGCAATGTGTGTTTTAGCCACTTAAAAAGTCTAAATACTTCCCATTCCCATTATGTTTGTGCTCCCAAGCCAAATTTGAAGCCAAACAAATATAGACTTTTTCATTCTACACCCACATCATCCTTAACCTAGGCAACCTAACCACTAATTCAAACCTCACTTAATCGATCGTGTTAAGGCTTAGGATTGAATGTAAAATATGCTTTATGTGATAAATGGCATGTACCTAGGCTATTTGTGATGAATTGTGAGAATCTGCATAGTCAAAAAGGCAAGAAGAAAGAATAAGAAAAACCAAAAGAAGAAAGTGAAAGAAATGTAAAGAATTAAAAAATAAAAAGGAAAAAAAGAACTAAAATAAAATATGTGCTTCAATTGCCTTGATTGAATTGTAAATGCTACTAAAAAAAACATGAGTAGTTAGAGTTTGTACTTGAAATTCAATTGTATGCTTGAACACCATAATGTTTGTATAAATTAGTGTTGCATGAGGAGTCAAATGTTTAAGTGTCGAATGTATTGCCTTGAATTGGTTGATTAGTGCTTTGTGACTAAATTCCCATTCTTTCTAATCACCAATCACCGTCGCCCCGATACAATCAAATGATAAAAACCCAGTTGATCTTAGGGAAGTCTAGATTGGGAATATTAATCGAAGCATGCTCTTTCCACGTTCCTGACACTTGATTCTTTCATGAGACTCATTCACTAAAAAGCTTACATTCTATATTAAATGTGTGCAACTAATGTGTTTTTATTACAAAACTTTATTTGCATACATAATGCATGAGTGTGAACCAAGGTTTCGAGAGGAAAAAGAAGAGAGATTCCATGTGATGACCTAGAATCAAAGCGAATTAGGCTCAAGACGTAAAAGTGAGTAGTTTTTAAGGCGATGGCATTTTAAGTGTGGGATTTGAGTTGTGCGAGATTCCCCTTACAGTGCTTTGGAGTTATTTAGGAAATTTTGCATGAACATATTACCCGATTTCATTCTCTCTTGTTTATCTCTCAATTAGTTGGTGTTACAGATGTTATGATTATGCTAAATAGAAATCCTGCATTGTTGATTCCATCATGGAAGCTGAGTATGATGCCTCATACAAAGCTGATAATGAGGCTGTCTAGCTCCGCCAATTCTTGATTGACTTGGAGGTGTTCCTAATAAGAATAGTCAGATCACTGTCTACTATGGCAATAGTAGAGCAGTGGCTAATCCTAGAGAACCATTAAGCCTTACTTGGGTAAAAGAATCTAGTGCACCAGGTTCACTTAATAGGATTACAATGAAGTACTTTATCCAAAACAGTCAGTGGATAAAAATTTTCACTTAATGACAATCAGAGAGTCTATCTCAATCCTGAGATAAATGATGGACTTAAGGTTACAAGTGTTATCAATTAAGCTATCAATGAGTACGATTATATAGCATAGTCTATCCTTAACGGTTTGGTGGTATACATTTGTTAATCGAAAGAGGAATTCATTTATAGATATGGACATTGTGGCTTCATTTATTAAATGTACGTATAATATCATCATATAGATATTTTGAGGTATTGGATATTAAATCTTAACGTTAAGTTTTCGATAGTGTCTATTGAAACTTGACTTCCAAATAAGTAAAAGTATCCAAGTTCAAAATGTGGTCATATGAGTAAATATGGTAACTAGGAGAGCTATTGGTGGTCTATAAGCTCTTGATGATTACTGGTATTTTTTACAAGGATACACTATCTCCAAATAAGATTGTCTAGGGTACGAATGAGGAATATTAACATATTCTATATTTATTTAAAAGTTCAATTTTAGTTCTTTAGTGAGAATGAGCTAAAATTAATAGAATGATTCTAAGTGAATGTTTTGATATGTCTATTGGAGCTTAAATTTATATTGCCCGCCATGATCCCCAATCCACATGAACTTGAATGGATCATTTGATATAATCTATCGGACTAATTTCTGGTTCCACCTAAAATTGTTTTTAGATTTTGGAATCAAAAAGTTTTAGAGAGGTGTTGTCATGTATATTCAAGACACACGGTAACCCATCAAATACCTGGAATGGGCAGCCAAGGATGTGGGAATCCTTTGGCGGCTCTAATGGGGTGCGATTAGCATTCCATTAATACATTAAGAATATAATTCGTACATTTTAATTGAATTAGCTGTTAAATTATATTAATGTATTAATTTAAGGCATGTGGACATGTTTTTTTTAGTAAGAAAGAGTCTAGTTCACGTGTTGACTTTTTATTAAAGTCCAATGGATTTAATAAAATGGAAAAACAATATATTGCCATGTTATATGCTTGGCGGCAAGGCTAAGAATATTAGCCAAAAATATTGTTTTATTTTATATTTTAATTAAATAGAAGTTAATTAATTTATTAATTATTTAATTAAAAGTCAAAATATTTTTCTTTATAAGAGAAGGTCTCTTAGTGTCATACTACTGTTAGTAGTATGATAAGTATCAAAGACTTTATTTGACAAATAGATAAATAAATACAAATAGATAAATAAAAGGAATTTATTTATCTAGTCAAATTAGGAAGTTTTTGATATCTATCAAAACTCTAATTGACAATTAGTCAAATTAAGAAGTTTTTGATTAATTGATATTCAATAACTTATTTTTGGATAATACGCCTATGAGTTGGAATAGGGTAGAATTCTAAAGTTGATAGGAGTTTTGGTGAAACAGAAATCCTCACTGTGTAAGGATTTTTGGCCACTTATATATACACCTATCAAGAATTCGGCCAAGACTAATGTTTTATAGAGATTTTATTTTATTTTATTTATTTGCTTAAAAAAACATCCAACTACAAGAAAAGTGTGTGAGAATTCGACTAAGAAAAGATGAAGAAGGGGGCATTTTGTTTACCATAGTGCACCAGTAGCTTTTATATCAAAAGGCTATGTACACAACATCGAATCGGGTTCATGTGAGTTTTGATAAAAAGATTGAGAATTCACAAGTGACCAAATTTTCTTCGTTTTCTCTAGGAGGGTTATTGTGACTAACAAAAAAAAATGTTTTTATTTTTCCATCCTCGGGTACACAATTCAAAGAAAAGGAGCCCACATTCCTAATATAATTCACGTTCGTGGTTGGATTAGATGATCTTGCGGTTTCAATTAGATGCAAAATCAATCATCACATGAGAAAGGTATTTTACCTTTTAATTATATGTAAATTAATCAAGGGTTAATGTTCTCTTTTTAAAGGAAAATTTTCAATATATACCGATCAAACTTTTCGCTTTCGCGACGTGTTTTTTCCTACAATGATAATTGTTTAAGGTCTAGGAAATTTTAGGTAGAGTTATTTTTATTTGTCTTATTTGTTTTTTTTTGGGTTTGTTCGAAGACGAGCAAAGGTTTAGTTTGGCGGTATTTGATTGTGCTAAAATTGTCATATATTTTCGCTCTTAATTCCATTTCCCTTGTCTCATTTTCGTACATTTTAACGTATCTTATGTATCTTTTGATATGTTTACAGGCAGTTAGGTACATTTTGGATGAAAGGATGAAAAGCGTGAAGACCGTGCAGAAACAGGTGAAAATCAATGAAGAAAGACTTCAGTATGCAGGTGCATACATGGGTTCATACTCATGCACAACCAGTGAACAAACAGCTCTCATGAGCAATAGCAGAGAAGCAGATCTGTGCCGATCAGGTCTCTGCGCGAGTACCTACCTGCGCATATGCCAAACCCTAGAGAAGAAAAAATGAAGCCTTTGGTCACTTCGCAGATCTCTACCAGCACAACACCCACACATTTCGTGCTCAGACATGCCATGTCCGTATTTTCAGACCTAAATTTGGAACCCCTATTTATACATATTGTTCTTATTTTGAAAGGACACTTCCACAGCCTCCCCACTGTTCCAAGTACTGAATTTCTCACATCTCTAATTACTAACTTAGATCTAGGAATCATTCCCACCAAATATATTCATCATCTTCATCTTCTACTCAGGGCAACTAGAGGATTGGAATAAAGCTTCAAGATAGGAGGAGTTTCTCTACATAGTACTTCTCTAACTCTCATCTCTTAGCTTTATCTTGTACTTAGCATTAGTAGCTAATCACCCACTTAGAGGTTGATGTGATTTATTTGTGAACCTTGAGTTTGTATTGAACTTTATTTACTTTATTAAATATATCAATTATGTTTTATTCATTATTTTGAATGATTTCAAGAATAGTTTGTCTTAGATTGTACCATCTTTTCTTTGATAATTGCTTGAGAAATTACTTGTGTAGAGAATTGGGTATACCCTCTATTCAATTATCTTAAGTTCATTTGAATGGAAGGATTGAACAAGAGTACCCTCTTCAAGTGAAGTTCGGACAAATTAATCTCAATCTTTATATAACCTCAAATGGGTGACCCATTCTATACCTTCTAGATTTGTTGCTTATGAGGGATTAAGCACCAATTCTATACCCTCTAGGTTAGTGAATTTATAAAGAGATTAGTCTCTTATTTTGATAGTTGTACATTCATGGGCAATCACTTGTGGGTGGCAAACACTATACCTTTTAGATTGGTTACAATAGATTATTGTACATTCACCATGATTACCAATACGCCCATTGTTTGCTTGTTGGATCCATTAACTTCCTAGTCTCCATTATCATATCTTCTCACACTAATTTCTGTTGGGGTTATGCTCGATAGCAACAGTATAATAATGTATTTGACAATCTTTTCATATTGATAAAGTGATTTCTAGTTTAACAAATCTTATAGCATTTATAGTTTAATTATTATAATTGTCAAAAGTAAATAATCACAAGGTTAAAAGACTATGAGAAAAGAAGGAGTCCCGTTTGAAAACATGCATATTTGCAGGGTATCCAAAAGGAACCAAAGGATATTATTTATATAGTCCTTCAGATCTTAAAGTGTTTGTTTTAACAAATGCTAAATTTCTGGAAGAGAACTGTATGAATAATTTTGTGCCTAAAAGTAGAATTGTCCTAAATGAGCTTTTAGGAGATACAATTTCACAAGAGGTTTCACAACCAAGCCCAATTGTAAATTTCGTACAAACACAAGATCAACAATCTACCATACCTCACTATAGTGGGAGGGTTGTTAGACAACCCGAAGGATACATCGGTCTGGGAGAATTTGTAGAGAATCTTCCAGATGACGATGATCCCTATACATACAAGGAAGCAATGGAAGATGCTGATTGTCTCCATTGGCAAAAGGCAATGCAATCCAAAATTGAATCTATGTTAAAAAACAAAGTCTGGTCTCTTGTAGACTTGCCTAAAGAGATAAAATCCACCAGCAGCAAGTGGGTATACAAGAGGAAAAGAAGAATGGATGGAAATGTGGAAACCTTTAAAGCTAGATTGGTAGCTAAAGGTTATACACAGAAGAAATGTATCGATTATGAAGAAACCTTCTCTCCTGTGGCCATACTTAAATCCATTAGGATACTCTTATCCATTGCGGCATCTCTAGACCTAGAGATTTGGTAAATGGATGTCAAGACAACTTTCTTTAATGGAAGTCTTGACAAAAGCATCTACATGATGTAACTAGAGGGATTTATTGAAAAGGGCCAATTGGAAAGGGTATACAAGTTATAAAGATCCATATATGGATTGAAGCAAGCGTCTAGATCCTGGAACATAAGATTCGATCAAGCTGTGAAATTTTTTGGATTTATTCAAAACCTTGATGAACCTTGTGTATACAAAAGAATTAAAGGCGACAAGTTGTTTTTCCTCGTTCTTTACGTTGATGATACACTAATCATCGAAAACGATGTAGGTGTATTGACATCAATAAAAGAATGGTTAGCAAAACAATTTGATATGAAGAACTTAGGAGAAGCAAGTTATATTCTTGGTATCCAAGTCATAAGGGATAGAAAGAATAGAATGATTGCATTATCCCAAGCTTCATACAATAAAATCTTGTCTAGGTTTTCCATGCAAGATTCCAAGAAAGGTATGTTACCTTTCAGACATGGAATCAAACTTTCTAAGGAACAAGTTCCTAAGAATGAGCATGAAGAGCAATTCATGAGTAGGATTCCATACGCAACAGCAGTTTAAAGTCTCATGTTTGCAATGCTCTGCACTAGACTAGATATTTGTTTTGTTGTGGGCATAAATAGCAGGTTTCAATCGAAACATAGTCTTGATCACTGGACGGCAGTCAAGCATATTTTCAAGTATCTTAGGAGAATAAAGATTTTATGCTTGTATATTCTTGAGGGGATTTAATTCCCGTTGGGTGCACAAATTTTGATTTTCAGTCAGATTCTGACTCCAGGAGATCAACATCAGGATTTGTGTTTACTATTGGAGGAGGGGCAATCATATGGAGGAGTATCAAGCAATCTTGTATTACCGATTCCACCATGGAAGCCGAGTATGTTGTCGCATGCGAGGCTGGTAAAAAGGTTGTCTGGCTCTATCAATTCTTGATTGACTTGGAAGTGGTTCATGATGCGAATAAGCAGATCACTATCTATTGTAACAATAGTGGAACAGTAGCTCATTCGAGAGAACCAAGAAGTCATAAAAGAGGGAAACACATTGAAAGAAAGTATCATCTTCTAAGGGAAATTGTACAAAAGGGTGACGTGACGATTACCAAGATCGCGTCAATAGAAAATCTAGCGGATCCCTTTACAAAGGCTCTTCCATAAAAGAGTTTAGATAGGCATCTAGAGAACATCGGGATGAGAGATATGAAACATTTGCTATAGAGCAAGTGGGAGACTGTTTGGATTATGCTCAATAGCAAGAGTATAATAATGTATTTGACAAATCTTATAGCATTTATTGTTTAATTATTATAAATTGATTTCTAGTTTGACAAATCTTTTCATATTAATAAAGTGATTTCTAGTTTAATAAATCTTATAGCATTTATAGTTTAATTATTATAATTGTCGAAAGTAAATAATCATAAGGTCAAAAGACTACGAGAAAAGAAGAATTGTTTGTACATCTAGATATGTATGAGGTAGACACAATTCTTTAGTTAGTCTTGAATAATATTCACAACTTAAGATAAAAGGTTGGGCGCCTTTATCTTGTCAAAGTTGTAGATTCTTTTGCTAGCATTTCAGTGGGATCAAATGTGTTATGGCGAGTTTAAAATCATCAAAGTGTGGTGTCTTTCGGCAAAAGAATCTAATACACTGGGTGCATTGAATTGAATCACAATGAAGTACTTTATCTAGAACCATTAATGTATAAGAGTTTTCATTAGAAGTCAATCGGAGAGTCTATCTCAATCCTGAGATAAATGATGGACTTACGGTTGCAAGTGTTATCATTTGAGCTATCAATGAGTACATTTATATAGCATAGTCTATCCTCGATAGTTTGGTGGTATTCATTTGTTAACTGATAAAGGACTTCATTTATAAATATGGATATCGTGGCTCCATTTAAGAAATGAGAGTATAATATCATCATATGGATGTTTTGAGGTATTGGATATTAAATCTTAACGTTAAGTTTTCAATAGTGTCTATTGAAACATGGCTTATGGACATGTCAAAATATCCAAGTTCAAAATGTTATCATATGAGTAAATATGGTAACTTGGAGAGCTATAGGCGGTCTATGAGCTCTTGGCGATTACTGGTATTCTTCACGACGATACACTTTCTCCAATAAGGTTGTCTAGGGTATGAATGAGTAACATCAACTTTTCCTATCTTTATTTAAGAGTTCAATTTTAGTTTTTTAGTGGAATGAACTAAAATTAAATAGATCGGACCTAAGTGAATCATTTGTGTATTGTGATTGGGTTGTGTCTATTGGAGCTTAAATTTAGATAGCCCGCCAAGATCCTCAATCCACACGAACTTGCATGGATCACTTAATATATTCTACCGGACCAATTTAGGGGTCCATCTAGAATTGTATTGAGGCATGTGGACTTGTTTCTTTTTGTAAGAATGGGTCTAGTTCACATGTGGACTTTTTCTAAAGGTCAAATAGATTTAATAAAATAATAATAATATAATGGGCCATATACATTGGTATGGGTGGCAAGGCTATTTAGAATAGCTTAATTTTATTATTTTATTTTATTATTTAATTAAATGGAAATTAATTAATTTTTTTATTAATTAATTATTTAATTAAAAGTCAAAATCTTTTTCCTAGTAGGCGATGGTCTCCTTAAATTATACTATTGTTGGTAGTATAATTAATGTTAAAGACTATATTTGATAAGTAGATAAATAAAAGGAATTATATATCTAATCAAATTAGGGAGTCTTTAATATGGTTACAAATACATTATTGAGTTGGATTAAGAGTCTTGATGTAGGATAGAATTCCTTTTTGAAAAAAGTTTCTTAACCACCAAGTAATTCTATCTAACGAAAGGATTTTTTACAACCTAGTAAATTCTTCTTAGGAAAAGAATTAAGTCTCCTAATATATATCCTATGAATTTCGGCCAGCCCATGTATATATAGGAGAGGATAAGATTTCCTTTTAGATAAGGATTTTTAACTACCAAATAAATCCACCTAAGGAAAGGATTCTTGCCAACCAAGTAAATCCTTCTTATGATAGGATTTATAATCCTATATATATATATATATATATCTTGTGATTTTCGGCCAGCTCTAAGCAATTCTAAGAGTGAATTTCGGCCAGCCCTAGCATAATTTCAAGAGAATATTTCGGCTAGCCTAGGTAATTCTTTGTGGAGAGAATTCGGCCATCATAGGAATTTTGAGGGAGAAAAATCTGATTTTGCTCTGTACAAAATTCGATCAACTCTAAGAAATAGTGTGTGATTCGGGAAAGAAGAAATAGGAAGAAAGAACGTTTGGTTTTCGATAGTACACTAGTAGCCTTTACATCAAAAGGTTTTGTGTACAACATCAAATCAAGGTTCACGCGAGTTTCAATCAAATTGATTGATAATTCATAAGTGACCTAACGTTCTTTGTTTTCTTCTTGGAGGATTATTGTAAATAAGAAAGAGAAAGATTTTGTTTGTTTCCATCCTCAGGTATACGATCTAAATAAAGGGAGCCCACACTCCTAGGTGATTCACGTTCATTATTGAATTGGAAGATCTTACGGAATTGATTCGGCGCTTGTTCAATCGTTATGAGAAAAAGGTACGGCACTTTTTATATACATCAATTAATCTAGGGTTAAGGTTCTCGTTGCATAAAAGGGAAAAATTGTTATTTAAACACAAACCCTAATTTTATAAAATTTTCTCACGCTTCCGCTGAGTGTGTGTTTTTTACCTACATTAGGGTAGTTCTAGTTCATTAAACTTGTTTTTTTTTTAATAAATGGCTGAATGAGTATTTTATTTATTTAAGCAATTATGTCTTCTGTGCTACTACAAATTCTTGCAAACGACAAATTAACAGGTGATAACTACACTAAGTGGAATGTTAACATAAATAAAAGAATAGTTTAACTCATTATTCTTATATCATATATTTTGTACAACTTGTGCATTTAACATCCAAGATTGTCAGAAGTAATCTTAAACTGTGTATATGAATGTCATATACATATGGGTTTTGTAAGAGACGTACAATCTAAAGAATCCGTAGATAGCAAATAAAGCTAGGTACTTTATTTGTGGTTAATCTACAGATGCGGTCCCTTCTGCAGTATATGGTGATTCGATCCTAGATCATTCATATGGAGAGATGAGAATGGAGTCACCTTGTATGATATGATCATATAGGACTGGGCCATGATCTATTTGAATCTCTCACTAATATCGGTTTAATGAATCTAACGATGAGATGCAAATATATTAGCTAATGATTGCTATAAGTGGGTAATCTTAATCCTTAGTGTCTTATCTACTTCTTATGGTGGTCGATATACCATGGGTGAGGTCAGAGTTGCAATATCGATGAATATGCTCTATATGTTGGGATCACGATAAGGCTTGTGGTTGGAAAGGTTTGTACACAATAGTGGAATCCTTTCCTTCTTGCGAGAACTAGATGACAGTTCCCTTAAAGGTTGATTTAAGGATTGAACAATATGAGCGCTCTCCTCATTCCATATGGAATGTAGGATTTATTGTTCATTAGAGAATCAATGGTACTTAATGAAAATATATAATTAATGGGGTATAACGGACATGAAGGAAAATTCACACAACGGAAGCGTGAAATTAGGATTTGGTATAAATAGTTTTTTTTCCCTTTTTAATAACAAGAACCTTAACCCTAGATTAACTGATGTACATAAAAAGTATCGTACCTTTTTCTTGTGATGATTGAACTAGTGCCAAATTGAATCCGTAAGATCTTCCAATCCAATCACGAACGTGAATCACCTAGGAGTGTGGGCTACCTTTCTTTAAAATGTATACCTGATGATGGAAACAAACAAAATCTATTTCTTTGTTAGTCACGATATTCCTCCAAGAAAAAAAACAAAGAATGTTAGGTCATTTGTGAATTATCAATCAATTTAATTGAAACTCACATGAACATAGATTCGTTGTTGTATACAAAACCTTTTAATGTAAAGGCTACTAGTGCACTATTGAATACAAAACGTTCTTTCATTCTTTTCTTCTTTGCCGAATTTCACACACCAATCTTTTGAGATGGAGGAATTTATCTAGAGCAAGATCAAAATTCTTTGTACTCAAAATTCCCTATTGGCCAAAATTTTCTCTAAGAAAAATACCATGGCTGAATTCTACAGTTAGAATTCTTGCTTGGCTGAATTTCTCTATTGAAAACACATTCAGTTGGCCGAAATATACAACCTATATTTATAGGTTCACAAATCCTCTCATAAAGAGGATTTACTTGTATTTTGTTTAGGAGACCTAAACCTCTCCTACGAAGGACTAACTGGGGTGGACAAGAATCCTATCCTTAGGTTGATTTTCTTAGTGACCAAGAATCCTTTTCCGAAAAGAATACTTTCCTACACCAAGACTCCTAATCAAACTCAAATATTGTATTTATGAGTATATTAAAGATTTCCAAATTTGACTAAATAAATAATTCATTTTATTTATCTACTTATCAAATATAATCTTTAATATAAATTATTCTACCAAACAATAGTATAATATTAAGAGACCTTCTCCTACTAGGAAAAGATTTTGACTTTTAATTAAATAATTAATTAATAAACAAATTAATTAATTTCCATTTAATTAAATATTAAAATAAAAATAATATATTAGCCCTGCCGCCCATGACATTATATAGGCATATATATATTATTTTTCTTAATTTTTTTTTTCCTATTTTGTTAAATTGATTGGACCTTTAGAAAAAGTCCACATGTGAACTAGACCCATTCTTACTAAAAGAAACAAGTCCACATGCCTTAATACAATACTATATGGACCCCTAAATTGCTCCGGTAGAATATATCAATTGATCCATGCAAGTTTGTGTGGATTGGGGATCTTGGTGAGCTATCTAAATTTAAGCTTCAATAGAAAACCTAATCACAATCAACAAACGATTCACTTAGCTTCAATCTATTAGTTTCAATTCATTCCACTAAAGAACAAAAATTGAACTCTTAAATAAAGATAGAATAAGTTGATGTTACTCATTCGAACACTAGACAATCTTTATGAAGATAGTGTATCCTTATGAAGAATACCAGTAATCGCCAAGAGCTCATAGACCGCCTTTAGCTCTCTAAGTTACCATATTTACTCATCTGACCAAATTTTGAACTTGGATAATTTGACTTGTCTAGAAGCCATGTTTCAATAGACACTATTGAAAACTGAAAGTTAAGATTTAATATCCAATACCTCAAAATATCCATATGATGGTATTCTACTCACATTTGATAAATGGAGCCACGATGTCCATATCTATAAATAAAATCCTCTATCGATTAACAAATGAATACCCCCAAACTATCGAGGATAGACTATGCTATATAATCGTAATCATTGGCAGCTCAAATGATAACACTTGCAACCATAAGTCCATCATTTATCTCACGATTGAGATAAACTCTCTGATTGTCTTCAAGTGAAAACTTTTATCCATTGACGGTTCTAGACAAATTAATTCATTATGATCTTATTCAATGCACCTAGTGCACTAGATTCTTTTACCCAAAGACACATCACTTTGATGATTTTAGACTTATCATAACACATTTGATCCCTCTCAAATGCTAGCAAAATAATCTAAAACTTTGACAAGATAAAGTCGCCCAACCTTTATCTTAAGTTGTGAATATTGTTCAAGACTAACTAAAATATTGTGTCTAACCTCATTGATATCCAGATGCATGAACAATTCTTCTTTTTCTCATAGTCTTTTGATCTTAAGATTATTTAGTTAGACAGTTAAAATAAGTAAAATGTAAATACTATAGAATTTTTAAACTAGAAATCACTTTTCTTAATATGAAAAAATTGTCCAAAATATTATCACACTCTTGCTATTGAGCATAATCCTAACAATCTCCCACCTGCTTTATGGCAAGTGTGTCATATCTCTCATCCCCATGTTCTCCAAATGCCCATCAAAACTTTTTTGTGGAAGAGCCTTGGTATAGGGATCCACTAGATTTTCTGCTGAAGCGATCCTGGTAATCGTCACGTCACCCCTATGCACAATTTCACTCAGAAAATGATACTTTCTTTCAATGTGTTTCCCTCTCTTATGACTTCTTGGTTCTCTTGAATTAGCCACTGCTCCACTATTGTCACAATAGATAGTGATTTGCTTATTCTTATCAGGTACCACTTCCAAGTCAATTAAGAATTGATGGAGCCAAACATCCTCTTTAGCAGCCTCACATGTGGCAACATACTCGGCTTCCATGGTGGAGTTAGCAATACTAGATTGCTTGATATTCCTCTATAAGACTGCCCCTCCTCCAAGTGTAAACATAGATCCTGATGTTGATCTTCTGGAGTCATAATCTGACTTAAAATAAAAATCTGTGCACCTAATGAGAATTAAATCCCCTCAAGAGTATACAAGCATATAATCTCTTGTTCTCCCGAGATATTTGAAAATATGCTTCACTGCCGTCCAGTTATCAGGACCAGGTTTTGATTGAAACTTGCTAATTATGTCAATAGCAAAACAAATATCTGGTCTAGTGTAGAGCATTGCATACATGAGACTTCCAACTGCCGAGGCATATGGAACCCTACTCATGAATTGCTCTTCATGCTCATTCTTAGGAACTTGTTACTTAGAAAGTTTGATTCCAAGTCTGAAAGGTAACATACCTTTCTTAGAATCTTGCCTGAAAAACCTTGACAAGATTTTATCTATGTATGAAGCTTAGGATAATGCAATCATTCTATTCTTTCTATCCCTTATGACTTGAATACCAAGAATATAACTTGCTTCTCCTAAGTCCTTCTTATCAAAACTTTTTACGGCTTGATCGAACCTTTTGTTCCAGGATCTAGATGCTTGCTTCAATCCATATATGGATCTTTACAACTTGCATACACTTTCTTCTTGGCCTTTTTCAATAAATCCTTCTGGTTGCATCATATAGATGTTTTCATCAAGTCTTCCATTAAGGAAAGCTATCTGGACATCCATTTGCCAATTCTCTAGATCTAGAGATGCCGCAATGGATAAGTGTATCCTAACATATTTAAGCAAGGCCACATGAGAGAAGGATTCTTCATAATCGATACCTTCTTTCTGTGTAAAACCTTTAGCTACCAATATATCTTTAAAGGTTTCCGTTCCATCCATTCCTCTTTTCCTCTTGTATAACACTTTCACCCGATGGGTTTTATCTTTTTAGGCAAGTCTACAAGAGACTAGACTTTGTTTTTGAACATAGATTCAATTTTGGATTGCATTGCCTTTTTCATATGGCGACAATCACATCTTCCATTGCTTCCTTGAACGTATATGGATCATCATCGTCTAGGAGATCCTCTACAGATTCTCCTAGACCGATATATCTCTCGGGTTGTTTACTAATCCTCCTACTATGACGATTTATGGTAGATCGATAAACTTTTGTTGCTGTGGAACTTAAAATTAGGCTAGGTTGTGAAACCTCTTGTGGAATTGTATCTTTTGAAATCTCATCCAGGACAATTCTACTTTTAGGCACAAAATTATTCATATAGCCCTCTTCCAAAAAATTAGCTTTTGTCGAAACAAACACTTTAAGATCTAAAGGACTATATAAATAATATCATTTGGTTCCTTTTGGATACCCTAAAAATATGCATGTTTCCAAACGGGACTCCATCATTTCTATCTTTTCTTTTAACACATACGCAGGACATCCAAATATCCTTAAGTGTTGTAAACTAGGTTTTTGCTCGGTCCATAAGTCATGTGGTGTTTTAGGAACCGACTTAGATAATACATTGTTTAGAATGTACATGGTAAATTGTAAAGCATATCCCCTAAAAGAATTAGGAAGCGTTGAATAACTCAATATAGGCCTAACCATGTCCAAAAGAGTTCTACTTCTCCTTTCTACCACCCCATTTTGTTGAGGTATACCTGGCGTAGAAAACTGAGAAATAATCCCATTATCAAAAAGATATTGTTGAAACTCATTAGATGGATATTCTCCACCACAATTAGACCTTAAGATATTTTCATGTGTTTCTCAAGCTAATTTTCTACTTCGGCTTTAAGAGCTTTGAGCATCACAAAAGCATCCTAATTATGTCTTATGAGATACACATGGCCAAATCTCGAGTAATCATCCGTGAAAGTGATGAAGTACTCATATCCACCTCTAGCTTGAATGTTCATAGGACCACACACATCGTCGTGAATGACCTTTTGATCACTTTACCTCTCAAACAAGATTCACAAGTTGGTAGATCATCAACCTTTAAGTCACTTAGAGGTTCGTCACTAACCAATCTTTTAATCCTATTAAGGTTAATATGACCTAGGCACAAATGCCATAGGTAGGTTTCGTCTTTTGATAATTTCACTCTTTTATGATTAGATTCCGTTGATTTCGTGTCTAACAAGTGAGAGATATTTCTATACAAATAGAATAAACCGTTTTCCGACGTACCTTTGCAAATAATTTTTTCATTCTTACTAATAATAAAATCTTTATTTAAAGTAGTCGAATAACCATATTTATTTAAACAAGAAACTGAAATTAAATTCCTCTTGAATTCAGGTTCATAATAAACGTCTATTAAATCTAAATGCCTATAAGAATCTAAATTAATTCTAATATCTTCCACTGCACTAGCAGACACAAACGCTCCATTGCCTAGACGCAAGTTGAATTCATTCACATTCATTTGATTCCTTTGTCCCTTTTCACAGTAAAGGAAACACTTTCCTTTGATCTTGGTTACTTTCTTAGTCTCCTTCTAGGTAGGCCCAAATTGCTTTTTCTTCTGTTGTTTGTCGACCTTCTGACGGTTCTTAACAGTAGCAACCTTTCCAACCATATGAATCTCTTGACCCTTGCCTTTCATAACAATATTTTTGGCGCTTTGAACATCTTGCATCAGGCCTTGCAAGGTGTATTCCTTATTGTTCAAGATGTAGTCCAACTTGAACAAATGAAAGGAGTCCAACAGTAAGTTGACAATCATGTCAATTTACCATCTATCTCAGCACCATTGAGTTCAGCAACGTTGAGATGTGCTATGACCTTTATCATGTGAATATTCACAGCCTGTCCATGTTTCCTCCTAAGATTCATGAAAGCAGTCACTGCCTCTCTCCTAGTCATCCTAGATTTCATAGCAAACATCTCTTCTAGAGACATCATTGATACTCGTCTCTTTGCTCCTCATTAGATTCATTAATAGGAGTATATGTTTTATGAATAGACAGAACAAACTTATGGTTTTTCAACTTACAACAACAACCTAATTTTCCTTTTCCATTTGACATAATTATCATGAGTTAAATTATTTTCTTTTAGGATGTTGATTAGCGATGTGGGTCATGATTTCTTTTTTTAAAAAAAAAATATATAAGTAAACAATCATGATGTAGCACTTTCGAATATTTATCTTGAATTAAAAAAAATAATTCAATCGTAAAATTCAACGGTGATCCAACACCCACATATGTCATGCCTCATTTGGGAGTTCGCACCATTTTGTAGTTGGACTAGGTCCCACCTAATTGTTAACATAACAACCAACATTTTAAATTTTAGCCTTGCGATTTTATTAACAAGAACTCTTGGGAGGATATTAATAAAATCACATTGAGTGTGTTACCAAGTTATCGTCCTTCAATATATTCTCTCACGAATATCTCTCCTTTGGGAGTATATATCGTTTTGGCCAATTGTCTAGTCTATCATTGTAAGGAAGTATTTTGCAAAATTCCATTCATGAATACCTATTGGGAGGTTATTACATGAAATGATCGAATTCCAAAGAATGATTTACCAAGTTTTCTAGATGCCAATTAGATACCTAAATCATTCAATGCATGTTCATACCAAAAGAGATATATGAGTGGCATTCCTATTTTATATGACATGTTATCAAACAATAACAAACATTGCAATATTTGGAAAAATATAAATAGCTTCAATTTTGGTCCATCCTAGAAAAGCAAGTAAATTACATATGTCTTGGAATACAAAAACTCCTTTCATGGCAAACAAGTCTTCACTTGACCTTCGTCGTTTGGACTCCCTCGGCTGCCTCCCATGGGCGTGCGCACCCTTGGCCCCTTCCCATGGGCATGCACTTGCCACAATCCTATAAAGGGCTGCCATACGCAGCCCATGGCTTCAATAGGGCTGCCGTGCGCAGTCCATGCCACAACAATCGAGGCCTCATGCTCTTCGCACGCACGTTTGTTGCCATGGCTCGCACGGTCCCACACTTGTTCCGGTTGCTTCCAATTCTTCAAACTTTGAGTCTTTGATACTTGAATGTATTACAGAAGAATTTTAAATAAAAAAATACTGCAGTTTTTATTTATTACAATATAGTGCAGTATTTTTATTACAATAGAAAAATAAATAAAAATTTAGCAACTACCAAGAAGGAAATTATGGCGATGATAGGCCACCCTTCTTGTTACAATATCAAAACAAAATACATTGAAATTCTAGGATCAAAATTGAGCAATAACAATCCACATATAAAACATATATATATCCATTCATTCCAATGTAAATATATAAGCGAATACCTAGAGTGTCATCTGTTTCTAAAACATGCATATATACAATAAAAGAAAAAGATTCATGTGCACATACATCAATTAATCTTGGGTAGAACCAGACTCTGATACCAATTGAAGGGAAAATCGCACTACGGAAACGTGAAATAAGGGTTTGGTATAAATATTTCTTTTCCCTTATTAACAACAAGAACCTTAACCCTAGATTAATTGATGTATATAAAAAGTATCGTACCTTTTTCTCGTGACGATTGAACTAGCGCCGAATTGAAACCGCAAGATCTTCCAATCCAATCATGATTGTGAATCACCTAGGAGTGTGGGCTCCATTTCTTTAAGTTGTATACCTGAGGATGGAAACAAACAAAATCTTTTTATTTGTTATTCACAATAATCCTCTAAGAAGAAAAACAAAGAATGTTAGGTCACTTGTGAATTATCAATCAATTTGATTGAAACTCACGTGAACATAGATTCGCTATTGTATACAAA
The DNA here is from genome assembly GCA_032871835.1 of Dipteronia dyeriana. NCBI lineage: Eukaryota > Viridiplantae > Streptophyta > Magnoliopsida > Sapindales > Sapindaceae > Dipteronia > Dipteronia dyeriana. The sequence goes on along the minus strand of CM065299.1, from coordinate 45,236,499 downwards.
ACCTTTTAATGTAAAGGCTACTAGTGCACTATCGAATACAAAACGTTCTTTCTTTCTTTTCTTCTTTGCCGAAATTCACACACTAATCTGCAAGATCAAAATTCCCTATACTCAAAATTCCCTCTTGGTAGAAAAATACCATGCTGAATTCTACTCTTAGAATTCTTGCTTGGCCGAATTTCTCTATTGAAAACTAATTCAGTTGGCCGAAATATACAACCTATATTTATAGGTTCACAAATCCTCTCATAAATAGGATTTACTTGTATTTTGTTTAGGAGACCTAATCCTCTCCTAAGAATGATTTTCTTGGTGGACAAGAATGCTATCCTTAGGTGGATTTTCTTAGTGACCAAGAATCCTTTTCAAAAAAGAAGTCTTTCCTACACCAAGACTCCTAATCAAACTCAAATAGTGTATTTGTGACTATATTAAAGATTCCTAACCTGACTAGATAATTAATTCATTTTATTTATCTAGTTATCAAAAATAATCTTTAATATAAATTATACTACGAACAATAGTATAATATTAGGAGACCTTCTCCTACTAGGAAAAGATTTAGATATTTAATTAAATAATTAATTTCCACTTATTTAAAAAATATTAAAAAAATAATATATTAGGCTTTAATATATTAGCCTTGCCGCCCATGACATTATATACGAATATATATATTTTTTCTTATTTTGTTAAATCCGTTGGACCTTTATAAAAAGTACACATGTGAACTAGACCCATTCTTACTAAAAGAAACAAGTCCACATGCCTTAATACAATTCTAGATGGACCCCTAAATTGCTCCGGTAGAATATGTTAAGTGATCCATACAAGTTCATGTGGATTGGGGATCTTGGTGAGCTATCTAAATTTAAGCTTCAATAGAAAACCTAATCACAATCAACAAATGATTCACTTAGCTTCAATCTATTAGTTTTAATTCATTCCACTAAAGAACTCAAATTGAACTCTTAAATAAAGATAGAATAAGATGATGTTACTCATTCGTACCCTAGACAATCTTTATGAAGATAGTGTATCCTTTTGAAAAATACCAGTAATCGCCAAGAGCTCATAGACCCGCCTTTAGCTCTCTAAGTTACCATATTTACTCATATGACCACATTTTGAACTTGGATATTTTGACTTGTCTAGAAGCCATGTTCCAGCAGAGCTATTGAAAACTTAATGTTAATATTTAATATCCAATACCTCAAAATATCCATATGATGGTATTCTACTCACATTTAATAAATGGAGCCACGATGTCCGTATCTATAATGAAGTCCTCTATCGATTAACAAATGAATACCGCCAAACTATCGAGGATAGACTATGCTATATAATCGTACTCATTGATAGCTCAAATGATAACACTTGCAACCATAAGTCCATCATTTATCTCAGGATTTAGATAGACTCTCTATTGTCTTCAATTGAAAACTTTTATCCATTGACGGTTCTGGATAAATTAATTCATTGTGATCCTATTTAATGCACCTAGTGCACTAGATTCTTTTGCCTAAAGACACCTCACGTTGAATATTTTAAACTCATCATAACACATTTGATCCCTTTTAAATGCTAGCAAAAGAATCTACAACTTTAACAAGATAAAGGCACCCAACCTTTATCTTTTGTTGTGAATATTGTTCAATACTAACTAAAGAATTGTGTCTACCTTATACATATCCAGATGCACGAACAATTTTTCTTTTCTCATAGTCTTTTGACCTTATGATTATTTACTTTTAACAATTAAAATAATTAAACTTTAAATGCTATAAGATTTTTTAAACAAGAAATCACTTTTATTAATATGAAAAGATTGTCCAAAATATTATCACACTATTGCTATTGAGCATAATCCTAACAATCTCCCACCTGTTCTATAGCAAGTGTGTCATATCTCTCATTCCCATATTCTTTAGATGCCCATCAGAACTCTTTTATGGAAGAGCCTTTGTTAAGGGATCAACTAGATTTTTTGCTGACGCGATCCTGGTAATCGTGACATCATCCCTATGCACAATTTCACTCAGAAGATGATACTTTCTTTCAATGTGTTTCCCTCTCTTTTAACTTCTTGATTCTCTCGAATAGTCACTGTTCTACTATCGTCACAATAGATAGTGATTTTCTTATTCGCATCAGGAACCACTTCCAAGTCAATTAAGAATTGGTGGAGCTAGACATCTTACTTAGCAGCCTCGCATGTGGAACCATACTCGGCTTCCACGGCGGAGTTAGCAATACTAGATTGCTTGATACTCCTCTATATAACTGCCCCTCCTCCAAGCGTAAACATAGATCCTGATGTGTATCTTCTGAAGTCAGAGTATGGCTAAAAATTAGAATCTGTACACCGAACGGAAATTAAATCCTCTACAGAGTATACAAGAATATAATCTCTCGTTCTCTTGAGATATTTGAAAATATGCTTGACTGTGATCAGGACCAGGTTTCGATTGAAACCTGCTATTTATGCCAACATCAAAAACAAATATCTGGTTTAGTGCAGAGCATTGCATACATGAGACTTCAAACTGCCGAGGCATATGAACCCTACTCATGAATTGCTCTTCATGCTTATTCTTAGGAACTTGTTTCTTAGAAAGTGTGATTCCATGTCAGAAAGGTAACATACTTTTCTTGGAATCTTGCATGGAAAACCTAGATAAGATTTTATCTATGTATGAAGCTTGGGATAATGCAATCGTTCTATACTTTCTATCCCTTATGACTTGGATACCAAGAATATAATTTGCTTCTCCTAATTCCTTCATATCAAAATATTTTGCTAACCATTCTTTTACTGATGTCAATACACCTACATCGTTTCCAATGAGTAGTATGTCATCAATGTAAAGAACTAGGAAAAACAATTCTTTACCTTTATTCCTTTTGTATACACAGTTCATCAAGGTTTTGAGTAAATCTAAAACTTTTCATGGCTTGATAGAACCTTACGTTCCAGGATCTGGATGCTTACTTCAATCCATATATGGATAAATACAACTTGCATACCCTTTCTTCTTGCCCTTTTTCAATGAATCTTTCTGGTTGCATCATACGATGTTTTCATCAAGACTTCCATTAACGAAAGCTGTCTTGACATCCATTTTCCGAATCTCTAGATCTAAAGATGTTGCAATGGATAAGAGTATCCTAATGGATTTAAGAATAGATATAGGAGAGAAGGTTTCTTCATATCGATACCTTCTTTCTGTGCATAACCTTTATGTACCAATCTAGCTTTAAAGGTTTCCACCTTTCCATCCATTCCTCTTTTTCTCTTGTATACCCACTTGCATCCGATGGGTTTTATCCCTTTAAGCAAGTCTACAAGAGACCAGACTATGTTTTTGAACATATATTCAATTTCAGATTGCAGTTTCTTTTGCCAATGGCAACAATCAACATCTTCCATTGCATCCTTGTACGAATAAGGATCATCATCATTTGAGAGATCCTCTACAGATTCTCCTAGACCGATGTATCTCTCGGGTTGTTTACTAACCCTCCCACTATGATGAGGTATGATAGATTGTTGATCTTGCGTTGGTGCAGAACTTACAATTGGGCTAGGTTGTGAAACCTCTTGTGGAATTGTATCTCTTGAAAGCTCATTCAGGACAATTCTACTTTTAGCCACAAAATTATTCATATATTTCTCTTCCAAAAAATTATCATTTTTCGAAACAAACACTTTAAGATCTGAAGGACTATAGGAATAATATCCTTTGGTTCCTTTTGGATACCCTACAAATATGCATGTTTCCAAACGAGACTCCATCTTTTCTATCTTTTCTTTTAACACATGCGCAGGACATCCAAATATCCTTAAGTGTTGTAAACTAGGCTTTCACCCGGTCTGTAACTCATGCGGTGTTTTAGGAACCGACTAAGAGGGTACACCATTTAGAATGTACATGGTAGTTGGTAAAGCAAATCCCTAAAAATATTTATGAAGCGTTGAATAACTCAATATAGACCTAACCATGTCCAAAAGAGTTCTATGTCCCCTTTCTGCCACCCCATTTTGTTAAGGTGTACCTGACGTAGAAAACTAAGAAATAATCTCATTATCAAAAAGATATTGTTGAAACTCACCAAATAGATATTCTCCATAATTTAGACCGCAAGATTGTTTTATGTGTTTTTCAAACTAATTTTCTACTTCAGCTTTAAAGGCTTTGAACATCTCGAAAGCATCTGACTTATGTCTCATGAGATACACATACCCAAATCTTGAGTAATCATCCGTGAAAGTGATGAAGTGCTCATATCCACCTCTAGCTTGAATGTTCATAGGACCACAAACTTTGTCGTGAACGACCATGACCACATATATTGTCGTGAACGACCTTTTGATCATTTTACCTTCCAAACAAGATTCACAAGTTGGTAGATCATCAACCTTTAAGTCACTTAGAGGTCCGTCACTAACCAATCTTTTAATCCTGTTAAGGTTAATATGACTTAGGCATAAATGCCATAGGTGGGTTTCATCTTTTGATAATTTTACTCTTTTATGATTAGCTTCTGTTGGTTCCGTGTCTAACAAGTGAGAAATATTTCTAAACAAATAGAATATACCAATTTCCAATGTACCTTTGAAAATAATTTTGTCATTCTTACTAATATTTAAATCTTTATTAACGGTAACCGAATAACCATATTTATTTAAACATGAAACTGAAATTAAATTCCTCTTGAATTGAGGTACATAATAAACGTCTATTAAATCTAAATGCCTATAGGAATCTATATTAATTCTAATATCTCCCACTGCACTAGTAGACACCAATGCTCTATTGCCTAAGTGCAAGTTGAATTCATTCCATTCCTTTGTCCCTTTTCACCATAAAGGAAACACTTACCTTTGATCTTGTTTACTTTCTTGGTCTCCTTTTAGATAGGCCCAAATTGCTTTTTCTTCTGTTGTTTCTTAACCTTCCGACTGATCTTAATAGTAGCAACTTTGCCTACCATATGAATCTCTTGACCCTTGCCTTTTACAGGAATCTTTTCGACTTTTTGAAAATCGTGCATCAAGCCTTGCAAGGTGTATTCCTTATTGTTCAAGATGTAGTCCAACTTGAACTAATCAAAGGAATCCAATAGTGAGTTGACAATCATGTCAATTTACCTTTTTCTCATGACGATTGAACTAGCACCGAATTGAATCTGTAAGATCTTCCAATCCAATCATAAACGTGAGTAACCTGGGAGTTTCTTTAAGTTGTATACCTGAGAATGGAAACAAACAAAATATTTTTCTTTGTTAGTCACAATAATCCTCCAAGAAGAAAAACAAAGAATGTCAGATCACTTGTGAATTATCAATCAATTTGATTGAAACTCGCGTGAACCTAGATTCGTTGTTGTATACAAAACCTTTTAATGTAAAGGCTACTAATGCACTATCGAATACAAAACCCTCTTTCTTTCTTTTCTTATTTGTCGAAATTTACACACCAATCTTTTGAGCTGGATGAATTTATCTAGAGCAAAATCAAAATTCTCAATACTCAAAATTCCCTCTTGGCCAAAAGGTTTTCTAAGAAAAATATCATGGCTGAATTCTTCTCTTAGAATTCTTGCTTGGCCGAATTTCTCTATTGAAAACTTATTCAGTTGGCCAAAATATACAACCTATATTTATAGGTTCACAAATATTCTAATAAAGAGGATTTACTTGTATTTTGTTTAGGAGACCTAATCCTCTCCTAAGAAGGATTTACTTGGTGGACAAGAATCCTATCTTTAGGTGGATTTTCTTAATGACCAAGAATCCTTTTCAAAAAAGAATTATTTCCTACACCAAGACTCCTAATCAAGCTCAAATAGTGTATTTGTGACTATATTAAAGATTTCCTAATTTGACTAGATAAATAATTCCATTTATTTATCTACTAATCAAATGTAATCTGTAATATAAATTCTACTACCAACAATAGTATAATATTAGGAGACTTTCTTCTACTAGGAAAAAAAATTGACTTTTAATTAAATAACTAATTAATCAACAAATTAATTAATTTCCATTTAATTAAATTATAAAAAAAAATATATTAGGCTTTTATATATTAGCCTTGCCGCTCATGACATTATATAGGAATATATATTATTTTTATTTTTTTGTTAAATCCATTGGACCTTTATAAAAAGTCCACATATGAACTAGATCCATTCTTACTAAAAGAAACAACTCTGCATGCCTTAGATGGAATCCTAAATTTCTCCGGTAGAATATATCAAGTGATCCATGCAAGTTCGTGTGGATTGGGGATCTTGGTGAGCTATCTAAATTTAAGCTTCAATAGAAAACCTAATCACAATCAACAAATGATTCACTTAGCTTCAATCTATTAGTTTTAATTCATTCCACTAAAGAACTCAAATTGAACTCTTAAATAAAGATAGAATAAGATGATGTTACTCATTCGTACCCTAGACAATCTTTATGAAGATAGTGTATCCTTTTGAAAAATACCAGTAATCGCCAAGAGCTCATAGACCCGCCTTTAGCTCTCTAAGTTACCATATTTACTCATATGACCACATTTTGAACTTGGATATTTTGACTTGTCTAGAAGCCATGTTTCAATAGACACTATTGAAAACTTAACGTTAAGATTTAATATCCAATACCTCAAAATATCCATATGATGGTATTCTACTCACATTTAATGAATGGTGACACGATGTCCATATCTATAAATGAAGTCCTCTATCGATTATCAAATGAATACCGCAAAACTATCGAGGACAGACTATGCTATATAATCCTACTCCTTGATAGCTCAAATGATAACACTTGCAACCGTAAGTCCATCATTTATCTCACGATTGAGATAGACTCTCCGATTGTCTTCAAGTGAAAACTTTTATCCGTTGACGGTTCTGAATAAATTAATTAATTGTGACCCTATTCAATGCACCTAGTGCACTAGATTATTTTTCCTAAAGACATCTCACTTTGATGATTTTTGACTCATCATAACACATTTGATCTCTCTCAAATGCTAGCAAAAGAATTTACAACTTTAACAAGATAATGGCACCCATCCTTTATTTTAAGTTGTGAATATTGTTCAAGACTAATTAAAGAATTGTGTCTACCTCATACATATCAAGATGCATGAACAATTCTCCTTTTCTTATAGTCTGTTGACCTTTATGATTATTTACTTTTGATAGTTATAATAATTAAACTGTAAATGCTATAAGATTTGTTAAACTGGAAATCACTTTTATTAATATGAAAAGATTGTCAAAATTATTATTACACTCTTGCTATTGAGCATAATCCTAACAGGACATTATGACCCAACTCCAATTACGAACTACTTATGGAGGAATATACAATATCTAATAGCTATATCGATGGACATCGAAGGTTATTAGTTTTTGTAAAAACTTATACAATTGAAAGAGTGCAGCTTCAAGTTTTTAGTGGAATAAAATCGGAGTTAATAATCATGAAATATTAATTAAAGAGTTTAATTAATTATTTCTAAGTATCATTGGAGCTCAAAATTCTATGGGTCCATTAGGTCCCCTTGCTAGCTCGATTGATTTAGGTAACAAAGGTCATGGTTAATTAAGAGGATTGTCCAATTAATTGTGATACGAAAATTACACATATTTATTCGGAAATTAATTGAATAGTGAGATTATTTAATTAATGAATAATGGTGATTAAATAAAAAAATAATAAGATTATTTAATTATGTTATTAATCACTAAATGGACAGTGTTAGTTGATTTTTGATTTGGAATAAAATAAGAAAATTTGATTTTTTATTTTACTAAATTAAATATTTAAAATTGATTTTAAAATGTTTAAATTCAAAATAAATGTTTAATTATCCTTTCAAAGATATGAGATAACTTTATAAAGATATCATCATCAGTTATTTTTCGTATATATATGTCTTTGGAAAAAAAATAAAACAAAATGAATTAACACACCAGAAGAGAAGCAGTTAGTGCCTTGAACAAAACACCAAAAGATAATTTTTTTTTAAGTAAACATAGAAAAGTCTAGATGGGCGGCCAAGATTTATTTAATTTTTTATTGTGCTTCTTCTCATCTATCCGCCTTTGTTCCTTAGTACGTGACGTGCCTACACACCATTACCAGTCCCGGGAGATAGCTAGAAAGATCAAGTGGCTAAAACCAGGAGCATATCGTATTGAAGAGAAGAAGCCTCCTACGTAGGTAGGAAGAAAATTGTTTCTTCTTTTCTCTTTTATGTATTTCAATTTTGATTTTTGTTATACTGGTCTGAAAAATATTTCCTAAGGTTTACTGGTCGCAGTTACATTATAAAATAAAATATTAAAATTCCTTCTGTTGTGCGATCAATAAACCTGGGCACCAACATCTTAAATGCATAGAAATGGCATGTTCACTACACATTATTCCATTCAATTTGGCTAGTTTTAATCACCTTAAAAGTGGGTATCAAATTTGGCTTGAGAGATGGTATTTTTACCCAATCCAAAGGATACATATTTCATTTAAAAACTCAAAAAAAATTTGGTACTCATCATGAACTAAGAGATGGTTATCATTCTAATCCGAAAGGCAATCAATTGCATTGAAAAAAACATTGAATGAACTATATTTAAGAAATTAAATCCAAGTTAATCAAATGATTGGCACTTGTGTTAGATTTACATAATTTCCTAATAGGGATACATATCAAATATAGAAAATAACAAGAGAAGTGTGAATAGAATAAACCCAAGGTGTCAAACTCGAGTCTCTAAGCTCGAAGAGGGGGCTAATTGTAATCTTGGATCTCCAAGCTTTATTGAAGCTCCTCCTTATAAACAAGGTAAGGTGTTTTTTCCTCTTGAATCTGGTACAAATATTGTTGGGTGAAGGTAGAAGGTGATAGTCTGTTAATTTGGTGAAGAAAACTCTTTAATTTGGTTAATGGAAAGTATGAAGTTCAATCAATTGTTGATAATGGGTCTTATGGCAAAGTGATATATTTATAGGTTAGATAGCCTAGGGCACATAATAGGTGTGAAAGGATGACTTTGCTCTTCTAAAAACATGACTTTTGCCTAGTTGGAACTCGCATTGCGCTGTTTGTGCATGGGTAAGGACCCATGCAGTGACCTGCACATTTACCTGATCCTTTCTGATCTGCTTCCTAGGTTTGCTCATATGCGTGATTGGTGCACTGGTTATGCACGGGTGGTGCGCGAGAAATGACCCGCTCAGTGACCCATGCACTAGGCCCATTTCCTTGACAAATTATGCTCGTGTGTTCTTGAAAATCCTAGATTCCACATCGAGCACATGAAATTCGTTAAATGTCACTATATAACGAGCCATTAGACACCAAAATATGCTCAAGATCAAGCTGAAAGATATGGAATTGAGGGCCAAATGTATGAAAATTTTGGCACGATCAACAACCAGCGCACAAACAGCTCATATGAGCAAGACCGGAGAAGCAAATTAGTGGCCATCAGGTCACTGTGCGAGTACCTACCAATAAATTACCCGTGCATATGCCAAACGTAAGAGAAGAAAATTTGAAGCATCAGGTCACTGCGTGGGTCTATTCACATGTCCCTACCCGCGCAATGCCCATATATTTCACATGTCAGACATGCAACATCAACATTTTCAGACCTAAATTTGGATCCCTATATATACATCTTGTTATTATTTCGAAAGAGACTTATCCAGACACTCTTCACTCTTTCAATCACTAAATTTCTCATATCTTTAATTACTAACTTAGATCCAGGAAATGTGATACAAACGAACATATATAAAGCATATACCAACAATTTTGTAGTAAGAAAGTTGTTGTATGTAAATTTTACCAAGCATACACGTTATTGACAGGAAAGAAAAAATAGCCAGGTGGATGCTTAAATGGGCATCCAGGAAATATGCTACAAGGCATCATTAAAGAGGAGAGAGCCCGAGTAAGCATATACTGAATAAGAACCTACTCGGGATCAGTTAATAACACTCGGGACTGGTTAAAACAACGCTTCCACTCGGGCTCAAACGGCACTACTCGGGACCATCAGATATTATTCTTACTCGGGAGTAAATACAACTAGAATAAGAACTTATCATACGGGTTAAGTCATTAAAAACGCGAAGATATCCGTTATGAAGGAATCCCAAATAATGGACCTTTAAGTTTGAAGAGTTCCCAAATCAGGAAACAACTTGATTTCTTTTCGAAGACTACATTCTTATAAGGAAACAAGTCAAATTGAACTACACTACTAGAATCCCACTCGATTTCCAAAAGAGACTCTGAAACAGGAAAGAAGACAAATCAACCTCAAGCATGTAACCAAATCACAATTAAATACAAATATCTTGTATTACTTGTACAAAGCAGATTAGGGTTCTATAAGCATATAAATAGACCCATAATCTGGTTCAAAAAGAGATAGGCAATATAGCATACAGTAATCACAAATAATACAGAGAGAAAAAGTGAGATCGAGAGCTTGTAAAAACATCTTATTCTCTTAGTGGATTTTGGCTTGGTTGATCTTTCAACCACCCGTGGATGTTTCTCTGACCATCTGAGTTTTACCACGTAAAACTTGTCCTTGTTATTCTCTCTGTATCTCTTTCTCTTTGAATCAATAGCCAAAATCTAGTCCTTGTTGGCTTTTCTGGTATAATCCAGAAATCGATGTCAACAATTGGCGCTAGAAAGAGGGGTTGAACCTCCGAACTTGTTAGAAAGCAATGGCTGGAAGCAGAAGTAGTTCAGGGAATGGCCAAAGATCACCATGCGATTTCCATACTGGCAATATGTCACAAAATCCTGCAACAAACATAGAAAACCAACTTGCGCACCTGGCAGGGATCCAGCAAGTTCCTCCAACCAGTAGAGATCTTACGCTGCGTTTCCAAGAGGCCCTGTAGTAATTTGTGACCGACGCAACAAAGGAAGGGATTGACCTACTGGCCGCAGGAGAGCATACTCCCAATCCTCCATCCGCGAGGCTCTGTTCAATAGTGGTAAGATTAGGAATAACTATGCCAGAAACCAGAAGGAACTCTTCCAAAATCAATCCCGTTGGATAGAAAACAATAGACAAGGAGAATCACCAAAAGCTGGATCGCAATCAAACAGTACGTGCCAGACATCGTAAATACTATCGGCGTAGAGGACGATCATCATCAGAAGACAGTGATCAACACCATCGTAAACGTCATCATGGAGTCACACGAGGGTTTCGGCATCAGAGTGAAGAATCTGAGGAAAGAATGACAGTCACCCAACGGTTCAACCGTCAAAGAAGCCCGGTAGGGGATAGAGATATTACAATCCAGAGCCTAACTCGAGAAGTAGAGAATAATAGGCGACAGATGGAGTCACTTGTCAGACGTTACGGTTGCAACGATCTATCTGACGATGACTCCGACAGTCCATTTACCAGGGAAATTTTGTGAACCCCTTTCCCAGAAAGATTCAGGATGCCGCATGTGGAACAATTCAAAAAAGATACAGATCCAAAGGAGCACGTTAGACACTATAAAAGTGCCATGGCTCAATATGCCCGCAGTGACCCCTTATTGTGTCTTAACTTTCCACAAACACTGGGGGACACAGGCTCAAGATGGTTTGGAAGACTACCCCCGGCAAGCCTCGAAAATTTCAGCGAGTTAAGCATGAGCTTCTCAAGGCAATTCCTGAGCAACGTTCACAGAAAGAAGTCGGTGGCCTACCTCTCTCAAATAAAACAGGGGATTGACGAGTCATTAAAAAAATACTTGGGCCGGTTTGGCCAAGCAGTATCAGAGATTGGCAGCGCTAATGATGAAGCCATTATTGCTGCCTTCGCCAATAACTTGTAGAATGGACTATTATCCTTCGATTTGAGAAGAGCACGGTTGACCAGGTATGCCGACATGATGAATATGGTAGTAGGATACGCTCTGGCCGAGGAAGAAGAGTTAGCTACAGGAAGAAGCTATATGCATGGAGGAAAGCCCGAACAAAGGAATACTGAATCCAATGGGTAGAATCAAAAAGAAAAACATAAAGGGAACAGTAAGGAGAAAAATAAGGATGGGGTAATGGGCTTAACGCCGAACGGTCCACAGAGAAATACCGCGGCAGATATACCAATTACACCCTTCTTCGAAAGAAACAAGAAGAAGTTCTAGCCATCTTGGAAGAAAAGAATATGGTGCAAGAACCGCGGTGACAATCACAGTTCGCACGGAGAGATACAACCAAGTATTGCAGGTTTCATAAAGAGACCGGGCATGAAACTTCGAAGTGTTTTCAGCTCAGAGAGTACATAGAAACCCTTATTCGGGAAGAGCACCTGCGGGATGTAATCTTAAAAAAAGATGAGAGATCAGAAGCCAAGAAAGCCAAGGCTGATCACAACCCTGATCAAAACCGAAGAGCCAGCCCCGAAGCCAATCAAGTAATACATACAATCTTCGGAGGACCTTCTACTGGGAAAAGCAACCGAGAACAGACTCAGGAAGTTCAAGAAGCAGTAAAATCCAGGAATAACTTGGACGTGAATTCAATTAAACCAGACCCGAAGAGGGTAAAGGAAGGATGGGACCCGATAGTCTTCACAGAGGCAGATTCCCACGGCGTCGATGTTCGACCTAATGACCCTTTGGTTATAAGTGCCCGGATTGGCCATAAGGAAGTCCGGAGAATTTTAATAGATAATGGAAGTTCAGCAGACATCTTAAGCGTGGCCGTGTACGACCATCTAAGATTGGACTGAAAAGATTTACAGCCTTTCCATACTCCATTAAGAGGATTTGGGGGAATAGAGGTCAGGTCACTCGGTACGGTCAAATTACCTGTGAAGATCAAAACGGCACCATGCCAGAGGACTGTCCTGCTCGACTTTGTGGTAGTTGAGTTGGATAATTGGTCGTATAATGATTTATTGGGTGGGCCATTCCTGAATAAAACAACAGCCGTGACGGCCACTTACTCATTAATGATCAAGTTCCCAACAGAACAATGGGTTGGGATAGTCAAGGGATCCCAAGAGATAGCCCGAAGAGCAAACCTATCGTTGTACAGAGACAAGCATGATGCCGAACAAGTGTGCACCATAATGCAGCCAAATGAGTGAAGAATCCTTGGCATTCAAACTAGATCCAAGGGAGGGCTCGAATGAATACAAGACAGAAGTGGTTGAAATACTACTCGAAGAAGACAAACCGGACAGGAAAATCAAGATCGGGGCCAACTTGGAAGAAAAAATCAAGCGAGAATTGACCAATTTGCTTAGAGAATACAAAGATTTATTCGCCTGGAGTCACGAAGATATGATCAGAATAGATGCCTGAATAATATCCCACCACCTCGCAGTTAGCCTGAATGCCAAACTGGTAGTACAAAAGAGAAGATCGTTCAATCCTGAAAGAAGTCAAGCAATCAAACAAGAGGTGGAAAAGCTACTAGCGACGGGATCAATCAGAGAAGTCAGAACATAGTCCTCGTCCAGAAGAAAAATGGACAATGGAGGATGTGCGTAGATTTCACGGATTTAAACAAGGCATGTCCAAAGGACAGCTTCCCACTCCCAAGAATAGATCAGCTGGTGGATGCCACAGCTGGTCATGAACTGCTCAGCTTCATGGATACTTACTCGGGATACAATCAGATTCGGATGAACAAAGCTGATGAAGAAAAAACAGCTTTCACAACGGATCAGGGTTTATATTGCTACACAGTAATGCCCTTCGGTTTAAAAAATGCAGGAGCCACGTACCTAAGGTTGGTCAACAAGATCTTCACTCGGCAAATAGGAAGGAACATGGAAGTGTACATTGATGACATGTTAACGAAAAGCGTCTCAGCAGATGACCATGCCCGCGACCTCCGAGAGACATTTGATGTATTAAGAAGATATCAGATGAAATTAAACCCAAACAAATGTTTATCCGGAGTCCACTCAGGAAGATTCTTGGGTTTTCAAGTCCATCAAAGAGGAATCGAAGTTAATCCAGAGAAGATCCAAGCTTTGCAATAAATGACTTCACCTAAAACATTGAAAGAGGTACAGCGCTTAACATGGTGTTTAGCCTCCTTGGGAAGATTCATCTCAAAGGCTACAGACAGGTGTGCGCCTTTCTTCAAAGTAATCAAAAAAGGGAAAGGCATGGAGTGGAATAAAGAGTGCGAGCAGGCATTCTTAAAAATAAAAGAATACTTGGGGAAAGCTCTAATCCTCTCAAAACCACAAAAATGGGAAATACTTCAGCTGTATCTGTTAATAACCGAGCTTGCAGCAAGTTCAGTTCTAGTCAGGACAGAAGATGGAGTACAGAAACCAGTGTATTATATAAGCAAGGTACTCCTACCGGCCGAGACCAGATACTCAAAGGCAGAGAAGATAGCCTTAGCATTGGTTTCAGCAGCGAAAAAGCTGAGACCATACTTTCAGGCTCATACTATCCAGGTTCTTACCAATTTCCCATTAAGACAAATCTTACAAAAACCAGAGATATCAGGAAGACTTACTAAATGGGAAATCGAGTTGAGTGAATTCGATATTCATTATGTCCTCAGAACTTCCCTCAAAGGACAACCGGTGGCAAACTTCATAGCTGAGTTCACAGAACCGAACCTGGAAGCAAAAAGACTGTTGGATAAAAGTTTCCCATGGAAATTATATGTTGATGGTTCTTCAAACACTCATGGCAGCGGGGCAGGGATCTTAGTTCGCAAACTAGAAGGAGATGATGTTGAATGTGCCATGAGATTTGATTTCAAAGCAACCAATAATCAGGCCGAATACGAGGCATTGTTAGCTGGACTCAGAGTCTGCATAACTCTTGGGGCAGATGAAGTGAAGATATTCAGCGATTCACAGGTAGTTGTCAACCAGGTTATGGATGAATACCAGGCTAAAGATGAAGGAATGGTTGCCTACCGTGACATCGTAAAACAGCTCCTCTAAAAATTTAAAGAATACAAGATCGCTCAGATCCCAGAGAAGAAAATGAAAAGGCAGACGCTTTATCTAAACTAGCATCAGCAACAACCTCAATCAAACCAAAAACCATTCCAGTTGCACACCTCCTTAAACCGAGTACGGCTAAACTTAAGCATTTGAAAATTTCAGAAATCAGAACACCGCAAGACGGTTGGACGGTCAATCTGAGAAGGTTCCTGGAAGAAGGCATACTCCCTAAAGATCTGGTATTAGCAAAGCGCATCAGGTATCGATCGACTAGGTATACCATGATCGGAGGAGAATTATACAGAAGGGGGTTTTCTCGAGCTCTCCAGAGATGTATACCAGAAGAAGATGAACATCGAGTACTTCAAGAGATCCACGGAGGAGTTTGCGGGAACCACACTAGGGGTAGGAGTCTGGCTCGTAAGGTACTCAGGCATGGCTATTATTGGCCTACACTTTTGTCAGATGCACAACAATGGTCGGAAAGTTGCAATACCTGTCAAAGAATTGCCAACGATATCCGACAACCCCCAGAAAAGCTCAGAAATCTCACTGCCCCGTGGCCATTCGCCATGTGGGGCCTAGACCTGATCGGGCCAATGCCAGCTGGAACAAGGGGTGGAGCGAAGCATGCCATAGTAGCTATCGATTATTTCATAAAATGGGCCGAAGCTGAAGCGTTGGTGCATATCACGGAAGCCAACACCATAAATTTTGTAAAGAAAAACATACTTTACAGGTTTGGAATTCCAGACACTATAATAACATACAATGGCACTCAGTTTGATAACCAAAGGTTTGGACAATTGTGAGAGAAGTATCATATTGCTAACTACTATGCAACACCAGCTCATCCACAAACAAACGGGCAAGTAGAAGCAGTAAATAAAATTATCAAACACACTATCAAAGCAAAATTAGATGACAAAAAAGGAAGCTGGGTTGAAAAGCTTCCTGAAGTATTATGGGCATATCGGACGACAGCAAGGACTTCAACAGGAGAAACTCCGTTCAGCCTAGCATTCGGAACAGAAGCTGTCATCCCCATAGAAACATCGTATGCGTCCCCCCGGGTCAGGCTATATGATGAAGAACAAAATATTGATACACTGCTATAAAGTTTGGATGAGCTAGAAGAAAAAAGGGAAAGTCCCGAATAAGAAATACAGCTTATCAACAAAGAGTGGCTCGCCACTACAACTCTCGTGTTCGGATCAGGAAATTTTAGTTAGGAGACCTGGTGCTCAGGAAGGTGTCACCGAACACAAAGAATAGAGCCGCGGGATCCCTGGCTGACAAATGGGAAGGTCCATACAAGATCGAGGGGATAGCTGGCCATGTAGCTTATTGGATTGCTCGACACAATGGAGGGGTGTTTCCCCGACCGTGCAATGCCCAATATCTGAAGATTTTCTATCCTTAAAATATATATTTATATTAAATATTTTATTCTTTTTCTAGTCAGGACAGTATTAGTCAAAATAAATATTAAAACTGTAATATTAATCTTTGTGATTTTTCGCAGTAATAAATAAAACTAGGAATTTCCAAAAGGAAAGCACCTAGCTCGAGATTTCCAAAGAGCATGATAATAAGAACATGCAAATAGAATTCTCGAGACCATCAAATCCCGAAAGGGCGGAGAAGCTCGTAGGAGCATGCCAGTCGAGTAAGGTCAAAATTACTTTTGTAAAAAGGCAAACCCGATGCACCAGACTGGAAAAGTGCTCGGGACGCTATCGGTAGAAATTCCGGTGAAATGCGTAGCTGTGTTGAAGAAACTTTTTTTAAAAAAGAGCTCAATGATTCGGCAAACCCTTGCGGAAAAAAACTAGGGAGACGTCCTCGGTATTGCAGAAGGACTCGAACGTATAAGCATGGTGAACCTTGATATAACGTTCGGGTAGCAACCGGGTATTAAACATAAGTGCAAACTTTCCTGTTTCAAGATGACTCGGTTAAAAATAAAGAAGCCAGTTTAATAAGATACTTGGCAATTGAAGTTATTCGGGTAACAACCGGTTTAATAAGATACTCGGTTAAGTTACCCAACCACCATCCAGTTTAATAAGATACTTGGCAATTGAAGTTATTCGGGTAACAACCGGTTTAATAAGATACTCGGTTAAGTTACCCGACCACTAGCCAGTTTAATAAGATACTTGGCAATTGAAGTTATTCGGATAACAACCGGTTTAATAAGATACTCGGTTAAGTTATCCTACCATCAGCCAGTTTAATACAACCTCCGGCAATAAAAATAAAGACTGAAACCATTCAACTCAGAAAATCGAATTCTATTGCTTTTAAAAAGGATGGTTACAGTTCAAAGAAATGATTCTTTACGCAAGTAAAAAATAAAGAATCAGAATCAGAATCTTCTACAAATCTACAAAATTAAGGTTGCGAGGATTTCGAGCCTTTGCCAATACTCGGGTCTGGCACCATCTCGTATTCACGAAGCAAGCTCTCATTAGACGGCCAAGTGAAATCATCAACAATATCATCCCTCCACTGGCTGTAATCTTTACCCGGGGTTGGCCCGACATCCGGAACTACACCCTCGACAGACTCTCGACTTGAGTAAAAGGTCGAGAGAGAGTGCTCGGACGGAATCTCTAAATGCGTAGGATGGGGCTCCTTACCTTGACTACGGCAGTAGGCTCTCCATTCCTTCATCTGAATCCGAAGATATTCCAAGGACCGATCCACATGGTGTTAGATTGACAGCTCCCAGTTAGCACGGGCCTTCTCGGTTGCCCTACTCTTTACTTTGAAG
Organism: Dipteronia dyeriana; assembly: GCA_032871835.1. Taxonomy (NCBI): domain Eukaryota; kingdom Viridiplantae; phylum Streptophyta; class Magnoliopsida; order Sapindales; family Sapindaceae; genus Dipteronia; species Dipteronia dyeriana. The sequence continues at coordinate 45,218,753 of CM065299.1, read as the reverse complement.
AATTCGTTGGCCGAAACAATCCCACGTTGAAATTCCCGAAGAAGTAGGGCATCGTAAGTAGGGGATCTTTTAAAACGATCCACCCCTTGGACTTCCAGCTCTAACCTGGCCTCTCGGGAAAGGGATTCAACTGTCAGCACTTGGCACTCCAAATCTTCAATTTTTTGGACATACGCCTACTTCGCCTGCTCGGCCTTAAGCATGGACTCTTCAGTAGAAGAAAGAAGGTTTTGAAGCGATGCAACTTTCTCCTCGGCCAAAGATGCCTTGTCTTCAGCTTCAACCTGCTTTGCCAGGCAATTGTAGACAAATATCTGCACAGAACCGACCTTCTGCTGGTAAGCCTGCTCAGCTCGAGCACGACCCTCCTCACTCGCCTTCAGCTGAGCCTCCAGATGCTTTATCCGATCAGCGTGACATTGCTGCGTCTGAACAAGCTCAGCAAATTCGGCCACCATCTGCAAAAGAATATACTTAGAAATCCAACAAAGGCAAAACAGTAAAGGAGTCAGAATTAGCTGAACTTACATAAGATGCGCCGTTGAAAATGTTTTGGAGACGTTCAGACAGTGAACCATCTCTAAAAAAGCTCCAGCGGTCTTCCCCGATATAAGCCCGACCAGAGGACATCTCCTAGAGCATATCTTTTGGAGAAAGGGATAAGGGAACCCCCGAGGGTTGAGTTCCCAGATTTCTAGACTCGGGGACAGGAGAAGCTCTATTTGGCTCTAGGGATGGCCCCCATATCTCCAACCTCGGGGGTAAAAGAGGCCCTACTTGGACCTGAAGTGACTGCATCTGCCGATACTCCAGCACCTACACTCGGGGCAATCTTATCCGTAACATCTTCGTCGCTGGAGTCAATGAATGTGACTACCCGAGGAACTTTGAGAGGACGAGAAGGCGAACTAAATGTTTTTCGCTTCTGACCCTGAGAACGGTGGAAGAGATCAGCAGCAGGATCTTCCAGCAAATCATCCCGAAAAGACTCAAAAAGCTCGGCAATGACAGGCATTTGATCCGTCAAGACGTTACCACCATCGCCCGCTTAAGACAGTCGAACAGGCTCTTCACTTGGACTCTCACACTGCCTTTTCCTATTTTTAGGCAGTTGTGTCACATTCGGCTCACCTTGGCCACTTGAACTAGCAAGATCCTGGGCAGAAGGCTGAGCACCCCGATCAACGTACGCAGGAATTTGCTCAGCTGTATCAATTTCCTCATCAGGCTCGGGTGGAGCAATACCCTCATCGCCCTGATGGGAAGCCTCCTTCCTACTCGCTTGAAGAATCGCCTTCACCTGACAAGCCTGAAGATCGCAGACAACGTCCGTATCGAAGACTAAAAAAAAAAAATTAGAAAAGGAAATGGAAAAATGGAGAAACACAGCAGAAAGGGCGCTGGGTTACTTACAACGCCTGCGATGGCCCGAAACCTGTCTAAAGAAGCCGAGCTTGATCAAGTCGTCCTCTTTAAAAAGATAGTTCTTGCTTCTTTTATCCAGAGTACAGATAGTTGCCCGGGTCAGCCTCTTCAGCTCTGAATCGTTATAATCAATAGTTTTCTTGTTCCACGATTCGGGGGAACAGAAGAAGCGGGGAACATTCAACACCATTCGGGAATCCCCAGATCGAACAGTGACGTCGAGCCCGAGAGCCCCTCCAGCAAAAAACCAACTGTTCTTCCAGAACTTGTTGGATGTGGGGAATCCCCATATAAAGCTCTCTTTTTTTGGGTCATCAGAAGCCTCGACCCCCCGATTCACCTTCACTTCTTTAGGGACCCAACCGTCCGAATGAGTAGACGTAAGAAAATAGGTCCCCGTTTTACTAACCTGCCTCAGCGTAAAGAAATGTCTGATTTCATTCGGGAAAGGAGGCGAAAGGTTCATTCGGCTGAACATGTGCCACGTACACATCAAGACTTTGTAACTATTCGGGCCCAACTGAGATGGGGCTATCCCTGCTTCAGCTAAAAACCGGGCAATAAAAGGCTGAAGGGGAAGTGTGACGCAGCAGCAAAGCATCGATCCGTAAATCGTGATCATCCTCTCAGGAGGATTCCATACGGCTCTATTCCCCACAGGAACCAAAGTGATTGAGTCGGGCAAATTGAATCGGGAGCAGTATTTTTCTATCTCAGCTGGCCCTACCACGTTCGGTTCAATATCAAAGCAACTCGGGCGAGTGTCAGAAAATGAAAGGCGAGACGCCCTATGTACATCAGCGTTGCCCTCATTAATAGTTTGTTCCCCAGTCTGAACGCTGCTCGAGCTGTGCTTGTATAAATTGCTTATGCTTTGATGTTTACCCATCCTTCGAGAAGATACCCTGTGATCAGAAATATCAGAATCAGAACTAGATGGAGAACTCGATACGGGGCTGAAAGTGACGTCAGGGTGAAGCCCAGAAACATCAACCTCAAAAAATGGAGGTTCATCTATTGGGATATCCCCCAGTAATCGTTTAATGCAAGATACTAATTGGAAATCCCCACGCTCTAATGCATCAAAAGCAATTTTAAAGAGATGATAACGGGAAGATGGCCCCATTAAAACTAACCTTGAATTGAGACTGATGCAAGATCTTCAAAGAGGAGAATCGCGAACTTCTGGATGAAGAAATCTGAGTTTAAAGAGATTTCTGCTAGATTTTTTAGAATAAACCAACAGTCTCTCAACGAAGAATTTAAAGGCGAGACGGCACGAAACCCTAGGATTTCAAAGTGGGAAAAAGTTTATGACGAAACCAGATGGAGTAGGCGGCGTTTGGGGAAATGCAAAAATCATTTCTCATAAATAATATTGAAAAACAAAGAGACAAGGGACACGTGTCAAGACAAGAAGTAGCCCTCAACCATCAAAACTTTGAGACGTCGCTATCATTTAAGATCTTGTGTGACAACGCGAATCGAAATTACAGAGTCACCATTAAAATACGTCATTATGGCAAGAAGGTTTTTCTGACGAAAAAAAATCAAAATGATTAAAATATTCTTGCCCGAAATAAAATCTTCTCGGCAAAAAATATTTTAAGGGGGTATTGTTGTATGTAAATTTTATCAAGCACACACGTCATTGACAGGAAAGAAAAAATAGTCAGGTGGATGCTTAAATGGGCATCCGGGAAATATCCTACAAGTCATCATTAAAGAGGAGAAAGCCCGAGTAAGTTTATAGTGAATAAAGACCTACTCAGGATCAGTTAACAACACTCGGTACTGGTTAAAACAACGCTTCCACTCGTGCTCAAACGGCACTACTCGGGACCATCAGGTATTATTCTTACTCGGGAGTAAATACAACTCGAATAAGAACTTATCATACGGGTTAAGTCATTAAAAACGCGAAGATATCCGTCATGAAGGAATCTCAAATAATGGACCTTTAAGTTAGAAGAGTCCCCCAATCAGGAAACAACTTGATTTCTTTTCGAAGACTACATTCTTATAAGGAAACAAGTCAAATTGAACTACACTACTAGAATCCCACTCGATTTCCATAAGAGACTCCAAAACAGGAAAGAAGACAAATCAACCTCAAGCAAGTAGCCAAACCAAAATTAAATATAAATATCTTGTATTACTTGTACAAAGCAGATTAGGGTTCTATAAACATATAAATAGACCCATAATCTGGTTCAAAAAGAGATAGGCAATATAGCATACAGTAATCACAAATAATACAGAGAGAAAAAGTGAGATCGAGAGCTTGTAAAAACATCTTATTCTCTTAGTGGATTTTGGCTTGGTTGATCGTTTAACCACCCGTGGATGTTTCTCCGACCATCAGAGTTTTACCAAGTAAAACTTGTCTTTGTTACTATCTCTGCATCTCTTTCTCTTTGAATCAATAGCCAAAATCCAGTCCTTGTTGGCTTTTCTGGCATAATCCTGAAATCGAAGTCAACATCCGTCATGAAGGAATCCCAAATAATGGACCTTTAAGTTAGAAGAGTCCCCCAATCAGGAAACAACTTGATTTATTTTCGAAGACTACATTCTTATAAGGAAACAAGTCAAATTGAACTACACTACTAGAATCCCACTCGATTTAAATAAGAGACTCTGAAACAGGAAAGAAGACAAATCAACCTCAAGCAAGTAACCAAATCACAATTAAATTCAAATATCTTGTATTACTTCTACAAAGCAGATTAGGTTTCTATAAGCATATAAATAGACCCATAATCTGGTTCGAAAAGAGATAGGCAATATAGCATACAGTAATCACAAATAATGCAGAGAGAAAAAGTGAGATCGAGAGCTTGTAAAAACATCTTATTCTCTTAGTGGATTTTGGCTTGGTTGATCTTTCAACCACCCGTGGATGTTTCTCCGACCATCGGAATTTTACCACGTAAAACTTGTCTTTGTTACTCTCTCTGCATCTCTTTCTCTTTGAATCAATAGCCAAAATCCAGTCCTTGTTGGCTTTTCTGGCATAATCAAGAAATCGACGTCAACAGAAGTCAACTTACATATAAAGTTCTATCCGTAGTATTCAAATAACAAATACAAATTTAAGAGAGATAGGGATAGAGAAAAGTTGACACAAGATATAACGTGGTAAACCTCCGAAGAGGAAACATCCACGAGTTAGCAACCACTGGCAAACAAAATCCACTAGTAGATAAGTAAAGTACAATCTCTCAATTGACCCCTTCACCTAGAAACTACCCATCTATCCTACTCATGAATATGTCACCCTCTTGCTCAAAATTCCGAGGCCTCACACCTTTTATCAAGACTTTCTCCCTCACCCTTCTAGATCCTCATGACCCTAGGAAAGACTTCTTTGCTCACCTTTCTGGATCATCAAGACCCTAGGCAAAACTTACTTGCTCATCCTTCTGGATCCTCACGACCTTAGGCAAAACTTACTTGCTCATCCTTCTGGATCCTCACGACCCTAGGCAAGACTTCCTTCTCACAAGGCATTTAAGTAATCATGAATACAAAATACAAACAAGCACGCAACATAGAATGTCATGATCAACGCATCCTACTGAAAACACTAGACATAAGCATGAATTCACAAACCAATTGTTGTCTAGTTAAAATGCATGTCTAATTCATCTAGTTCATACAAAAAATATGATATGTTAATTTCAACCTAGATACATGCATAAATCTAAACTTGAACTCAAGATATGTTCAATTAATCATATAATCAAGTTTAAATCATGCAAACCAAAAACAAGCTAAACTCATGTGACAAAGTGATTTAGATTAAAGTAAATATTCTATAGCATATTTTTTTATTCATAGATTCAACAAAGCACATGAATAGTTCACAATAACACAAACACATGCACTATTAGGAGAATTTCGGCCAAAGAGAGCCTAGTACATGTGAGAGACTATTTTTTACAAAAAAAATCAATTAAAGATCATCAAATAGTCCTAGAAACAAAGCTAGCACAATACAATCCCAAACATGTGAAAACATAGGCAAAATCAAAAAAACTAACTCAACATGTGAGATTTCAATTGAAACTCAATCTAGCTTAAATGAGTTCAAAACTCAAATATAAACAATCACAAGACACTAATATATAGAGAAAAAGAAAATCCAAGGCAATTGACCAAGTTTTAAAATAAAAATTTGAGAGAAAATCAATACCTTATATGATTTGGTGCAGTCACATTTTTGTGAGGTTAGAATCCAAAAACAACAATAAAAATAACTCAAACCTTCATAGAAAAGATGGAGGCTGAATAGACAAACACTCTCAATTTTGAATCACTCTGATCAGAATTCAAATGAAGAAGTTATGGTGTTTGGAAGGTGAGAAAAGTTTGGGAGAAAATTCTGCACTCAAATTTTGAATCTCTTCTTCGAATGAAATGTGAGAGGGAAGAGAAATATAAAGGAGAGGGAAAGGTATCATGTGAAATGACCAAAAGGGGCAAAGAAGCAACCAAGCTTGCCTGATACCCAAGATGGCACTTGGGAATCTCAGGGCAGCAAGCCTTCTTGCCCGAGATGGCCACGTGCCATCTCGAGAAAGAAGAGCTTGGTGCTGTCTTCTTTTTCCCTCGACCTCCCTTCTCGTTCTTCGACCGTTCTCCGACATCCAAAGTCAGAATTTGAATCCGTTTATATTTTACAAACCGTAACTCTCTTACAGTCATGAACATATAAGATAATCAACTCAGAAAATAAGAAATTGACTCGATATATGAATACGTAGACAATGTATGTAACATGAGTTGAAAGTGTAGTATCTTTTGACATAGAAGTTGAAATTGAAAGTGTGAGTAACCAAAATGTTTGGAACTCAATCAAGAATGATCTAAGACTAAAATCAAGTTCATTATCCATGTTTTATAAACATATACACATACAAACACATTTCACACTAGAATGCAAACTACACAGAGATAGTCTCTAATCATGCATTTTACAAAACATGTCATTTTCATACCAATGCATGAGCATTCATCTTCAAGTGTGTGAATGTGTCATAAATGGGGCACAACGATACTGGGACACATATGTATGATTTGTGTGTGTGTGCCTTAATGGTGCACAACTATGTATGGATACAAATGTATGAATTGTGTGTGTGTGCCTAAGCCTTGTAAGAGAAAGATAAGGTCTTAATATACCTTTGTATAACCATATAGCATCTTTTCTCTTTGAAGACTTTTGTAATTACTTTGACTAATTGTTCCTTCTTCTTTGAAACTTGAATCATCATAAACCTAAACAACTAAATCAATACAAGTAAACATTATTTTGATATGGAATTAATGCCAACATAATCTAAAACCTAACATCCACCAAAGATATTCTCCAATCCATTATTAATTCGAAGTGAATAACTTTCAAATAAAGGATCTTGCCCGATAAGGAGGAAACGGATTTAGAGAATCATGGCGGGAGATTCAAAAGTTTAACCTACTTGGACCATGTATAATTACACCCAACGTGAACAATGAAAGTGGGGAGACAACTGATAGAACAAGTAACATAGAAAAAAAAAGGAGTCGACTTCGGCCTAAATTCTGACTTCAGAACACGGCCATCGCTGTATTCTACTATTCAATAGGCACAAGATTGCCACCATACAGTACCCTAGTGAGATTGAGAGTATTTGAGGGATTTTTGTACGACATACGTAATCTATAATAAAGAGTTATATTCTCATTCTCATTGTATTCACATTCAAACACCCACTTTTGTTTGAACAAGTTAGCTACCAAAGGTACCAACCCCGGCCACCACCTCCGTGGTAGTGGTCTCTAGGGTGTAAGCTGAAATTCCTCATTCTGAACAAATTTTTTGTTAACATATTTCAACATATGAGCATGTGTGTGCATGTGGCTCGTCATCCCATTTCTGTTTTTCAACCCTAGCTCTTTTGATTTTCAACTAAACTCATTTTAGCCTTCTTCCTTTTCTTTTTAGGCTATGAATCAAAGTTTTTTTTTATTGATTATTTTCAACACTTCTTTGATTTTTCTAACATAAACATATACACTTTATGATGCCTTTCACTCATCATAATGGTGTAGCCCTTTCCTACATTGGGCGACTGCACAACCAAAATGTATAGCCCTTTTCTTGAAGGTGCTCAGTGAGTTCTAAGTAGTTGCCGAAGCAAAATGGATACTAACCATAAGTCATCTTTAATGTACTAGTCAAAAGACTTCAAGGTGCATTCATAACTCACATATCTTCAAACTTAACTTACTCAAACTAAACATATGAGAGAAGCAAAGTGTGCACTTTTGAAAACCAAGTTTTAATGCTTAAAAGCACATGATCTAAAAGTAATACAAAGAGACTTACTTAAAATCTTTACTTCTCAATAGAGTAGCTTTCATTGAATATGAAGCTCATATTTTTGAAAAGTATGCCGCTCATCAATCAAACAAGCATTTCATGCATCATGTACAAGATCATTGTTAACAAATCACTAAATGATCTTTAGAGAGTAAATGTAACCAAGAACCATATGAATAATATACTAGTTCTCTAAAATGACATGCTATGATGTAATTCACACATAGAGTTGAACAAATGAAACATGAAAGCAAGCTTTAGAGTAGAGATATACCTTAGCAAACTTTTTCATCAATGTAAAGTCTTTGCCCATTTTATGAGCTCTCTTGGCTTGTTTGTCCTCATGACAACAAGTTGTTGGTGTGTCTTCCCAAGAGAATAAAGACTTAACATCTCAACTCAAACAAACATATAAAATGACTTTCTCTAAGAGTCTTAACAAATTACACCAAAAATATTTCAAAAATAGTCTTCTCTAAAGTCAATCATTAAATTTTGACCATCATAGTAAAAGTATGAGAATATTAAGTTCATGTATTGACTAGAGACACCAAGTTTGAATAGTAGACCGAGCATATTACAAATGACTTAGTCAAGCATCAAACTTAGAATTCTTATCAAACAAGAACAAAAAAAATATTCTCATATGTGCTACTCAATCAAGTATGAGAGCACTCACTTTTGACCGTATTGGTCTTAGGTGAACCAACACAAATAACATCATGATCATTACTCATGGCAATATACAATCTAGAATATAAATCATCAACTATCTTCTTCATGAAAATATCACTCATTTTAAACTCATTGTTATTGCCACTCACAAATATTTCATCAATACAAGATATATGACCATCATGCTTTTTCACATTCTCATCGACACAAATCTTCTTGACATTCTTCTTCACATGTTTACCATTATTATGCACAACATTCAAAGATTTATCAATATCAACATGTTTAGAAGAATGACTAGGAACCTTTTTCACATCATGCTTTTTAATCCAAACTTTCCTAGTAAGTTTCTTCACATGATCATGGCCAATATGCACATTTTTCAAAACATCAAAACAATTATCATGTTTAGAATCTTTCAAAGAAGATTTGTTCAACTCACTAGCATGCATATTATTCCCTAGTTTGCATTGTCTAATATATTCATAACATCTAGGCCTAATGTGACCAATCACATTACAATAATGACAAACCGAAATAAATTTAGAAAAATTACCTTTTGAGTGTGCATATTTTGGTTAAGAAATTCCACAACTCTTCTTGCCTTCATCTTTGGTTTTGGAAGAAACGGTAGTTGATCCATTTCTAATCCAAATTTTATTAACACCATGCTTCTTATTACTACTAATAAAATACTTTGACTTATTCTTTGGCTTACTATCATGCAACCCGACTTTATTAGTCACATTTTCAAACAAATCAAACAAAACATTATCACCCTTTCTATGTATAGTAGTATGAGGCACAACAAGTGTTTTCACAAGCAAGTCATCAACAATATTTTTCTCAACATGCTTTTCCAAAGTCTTTCTAGGACTAGATCTAGATCCATACATGGATGATTGCCTAGGATCATTCATTAAAGACATATCATACAAATCATTCTCATATTTGCATTTACGAATGTTTTCATAGCATCTAGGTCTTATATGTCCTACCATATTACAAAAATGGAAAATAGGTACAAATTTGAGAGGGTTAGCTTTAGCTTGAGCATTTGAAGTAGTATACCTTCTCACGTTGTTACCTCTTTGATGTCCATTCCCTGATGCTTTGTCTTTTGTATGAGAAAATGATGATTTTGTCTTTGACCTTGTTGAGATTTTCCTTTGTTGCTCCTTGTTGATGTTGAGGCACCTCATGTTGCATTCAAGGCTTCACCATTAAAGAGAGTACCTAAATTCACTTTACCACTTCTTTTGACAAAAGTTGAATTGCTAGATGAAGGTGTAACCTATTCATTCACATAACCTATTCCTCTTTTGTCACTAGGATGCTTACCAATCTTGATGAGAGTTTATACTTTACTAGCACTAGATGACATCTTACCTATCATCTTGTTAGCATCATCAAGCTTATCACTAAGCATCTTCTCTTGACACGCATGCTTACTAATTTTGACTCTAAGCACATTTTCAAGTCTACTAGCACAATCAAGATAATCATCTCTTTGCTCAACTTCTTGTTTCAAAATTCCTAGTCTTTCATAACTATCTTTCAAGTTATTCTCTAGACTAAGAATTTTGTCTTTAAGCTCTTTATTCTCTTTTTGCTTATTCTCTCCTTCCATGATAAACAACTTCATAGTAAAGTCTTCTTTTAAATCCTCTAACTCTTGAGCACTTTCCTCCATCTTTGAAAAATAATTTTCAATGGTCTCTTTATGCTCCTTAATGACTTCATTTTGCTTGCTTATCTTCTCCAAAGACATCTTCTTTTCATTTTTAAGAGCTTTGATTATCACCGCTAAATTGGCATTGATCAACTTCAACTTATTGTTCTCATAATTGTTATTAACATTTTCACTAGTTAGTTGAAGGATCTTGTCATTTAAGCTTATTTCATCATGATTTGAGGAATCTTCGATCTCTTCATTAATGGAGGAGATTTCACTGTCTTCATTACTTGAAGAGTATTCACTTTCCTCACTACTTGAGAAGTCTTCACCATTATCCTCAAATCTTTCTTCGTATATGGCCGGGTGAGCAATGTAATTGCTAGTATATTTTCGATCATCCGAGGACTGCTCTTCGTCTTCTACATCACTCACACTCACATCACTCCAAGTAGCCGCCATTGCTAAGCCTTTCTTAGACTCTTTCTTCTCATTAGCACTCTTGGTAGAAATAAATCCAATCCCTTTGTATTCAAGACATCGAATTAGCTTCTTCTTAGATTTATCCTTACAATCTACCATTTCTTTTGGAGTGTTCTTTTTATCTACTTCCTCTCTCTTAGAACATATGTTCTTTAGAAATTTTTGAAAGTTATCACCATACTAACCATATCATCTTCACTCTTTTCATTGGTTACTTTGAGTGTTATCCCTTATCCTTAAACCTTGTCTTGAACCCAAGCTCATATGCTTATAGAGACCCAAGAAGCTCATCAACTCTCATAAGATCGACGATTTTCCTTTCTTTAATTGCGGTCACCTTTGCTTTAAATCTCTTAGGTATGGATCTTAATATTTTTCAGTTAATTCTCTCTTATGGATATGGCTCTCCCAAGGTTTGACTTTGATTGGTGATATTCAAGAGTCTAGTTTGAAAGTCTACTAACTTCTCATCCTTATCAACAACAAGACTTTCAAATTGAGAGGTAAGCATTTGCACTCTTAACCTTCGAACCGCCAACGTACCCTCATTGATAGTCTGTAAAGTATCCCATGCTTCCTTTTCCGATTCAAGGTTTTGGATGTAGATAACTTAAGTACCATCTACACCACCAAATATTGCATTCGTTGCCCTATGATTCTACTTAGCATTATCAAATTCAATAACCGTCCATTTGGCTCTAGGCTTCAAAATCGTAGTGCCATCTTCTAGCCTTGTGGTAAGTATCTCATAACCTTCGTCAATACTCATCCATGCCTTTTCATTGATGGATATAATGTAGGCTCTCATCCTTATTTTCCAAAAGGAGTAGTTACCAATGTTCAAGAGTGGAGGTCGAGCACTAGATGCACCTTCCAACATAGAATCACCCATAGCAAAAAAATAACAAACACTATAAAGAAGATCTATCCAAGTACTTATAGACACCTACTCTGATACCAATTGTAATTCCCTTAATCTTTATAGTGTAAATATATCTAGAGGGGGAGGGGGGTGAATAGGTATATGCTGAAATTTTAGTCTTCTTTTAAAACAATGCAATTATAATAATGCTTAATGATAGTTGCAAACAATGACACAAGATATTTATGTGGTAAGCCTCCGAAGAGGAAACATCCACGGGTTAGCAACCATCGGCAAAAGCAAATCCACTAGTAGATTAAACAAGTACAACCCCTTCACCTGTAAAATACCCTTCTATCCTACTCAATGAACTTATTACCACTTTGCTCATCTTTCCATATCCTCATGACCCTCTGCAAGACTTCCTTCCTTAGTTATCTGAGTCCTCCAAATTCTAACTAAGACTTCCTTGCTCAACAATCTGAGGTCTCCAACCACTTGTCGAGACTTTCACTTGCTTAGCTATCCGAGTCCTCCCGACTCTAGCTAAGACTTCCAATTGCTCAAATCAAATAATCACTCTAAGATATGAGACTTCCTACCTCTTCACAATGCAATGGTCTAGGTGCTATGAAAATGATGCAGTCACACACAAATAGAGAATGTAGATAAAAAAAAACTCTATGAACATGCAACAAGATATCTAGATGAGTCTATCAAAGCACAATCACAAATACATTAAGAAATCTAAGCATGTAATCTAATAAGAACCAAATAAAAGAAATAGAGATATCAATTGAAATTGATATAGTTCTTAGAAAACGAAATCAAGTCTAGAAATAGACCATCAAGCATAAGAACAAAAAAATTCTAGAAATAATTTCATGGTGGAAATGGTGAGGAATGTCACATTTTTTTTTGTTCGTTGTAGTGATGTCACTGTTATAATAAGTTAAGTTTAAAAGGCACCTATTATGGTGAGCTACCGAAATTGCCCTTAAATAATCGATTCTTTATTTTTTAAAAGTTGTCGTCCAAAAAAGTTGTCTAAAAATCAATCAACTACTCCATTTTTTCTTCAGAAAACGAGCTCCATTACAGATATTGTACAAGAAGGTAAATTAATATTTTGATCTTCATTTCCATATTTTCTTGTATTTCTATGTGGTATAACACTGTATGAACATTTATGAACATGTTGTCTCAATTTTTTTTGTTTATGTCTGGGAGCTGTAAACTTTTAAAAAATAATGAATGATCATGTATACATATTTTTTTGTATATATATTTGGCCGAGTTGAGTTGAAGTGGTGCAAACAAGTTTAAAATCTTGGGCATAAAAGCTGGAAAGCATTTAAAAAAGCTCGAAACATTTGAAAAAAAGCTCGATCCATAAAATAAATACTCGATCAAAAAAATAGATGCTGGATACGTAAAAAAAAAATCGATCCCTAAAAAAAAGCTCGATCCCTCAGAAAAAAAACTCGATCCCTAAAAAAAAAGCTCGATCCTTGACAAAAATAGCTCGATCCCTCACAAAAAAGCTCGATCCCGCACAAAAAAAGCTCAATCCCTAAAATAAAAAGGTCGATCCATATTTGAAAAAAGCTCGAGCCATATGAAAAAAAACTCGAGCCATATTAAATAAAGCTCAATGATGTACAAATAGAACTCGGTCTTGAACAAAAAAAGGTCGATCTCGTTAGAAAAAGCTCTATCATGTACAAAAACGGTTCGATCATGTACAAAAACGGCTCGATCATGTACAAAAAAAGCTCGATCAGTAAAAAAAAAAACTTGATCGCTTACACTTTTGATTTTTGTTTAATCCTTTATAATTGTAAATTTAATATTAAATATTTATTTCTTTATAATGGTTTTTGATGATGGTTTTGACAGGACAATGGATAGGGTGAGAATAGTCATATCTTACAACGATCGATGGGAGCAATTACCCGACGGAAATCAGAGGTATTTAGGTTCCGATAACCAAGGTTTGTATGTGTCAAAGAATTTGAGTTACGATGAACTGGTGTCGATCGTGCAAACCATTGTGAAGTTTGATGAGAACAAATACAGTGATGATCTACAGTCTCTATCAATTGTTCGTGGGACTACATGTCGTACATTTATAAGAAACAATGATGATGTTCAGTTTATGCTAGGGGAAGATAAGGTGATCCCTCAAGTATGTGTTAGTCTAATCGAGAGGCCAGCAGGAGGTGTCATTGGTGAAGATATCCCTGATCGTGATAACACCCAACAATTTCGATCGTCAGGCGGAAGCAACCAGTCGTTCACAGAAAGAAGTGGGATTGGTGGTCGGGAAAACATATATGTTTTCCCACCAGAAGTAGCCGCCCATGATAATATACCGGGACCTTAATTCGACGATGTATTTGGTTGCCAAATTGAGATGAATGGTAGACAGTACAACCACCAATACAATGAGATCTACAATGACATCAACAATGAGCAGAATACAACACTAAATGTTGGGGTGATTCATGAGGTGGATAATAAGGGCAATTTTAATTCTGTAGAAAATGTATAGGACAATCAGGATGATAAAGAACCTGTCGAAACGGAAAGATGTGTAAGACATGTACATAGATTTAATTCCAGTGCACCAGATATAGCTGGGACCTCCGAGGTTTAGGCTAATGTAACTCCAGATAATTCTGATAATGCCACAACATGGGTTATTCCAGGAGCAGAATCATACTCATTTGGTATTGGTGGAAGCAGGAACTTGGTTGAAGCTTAACCTACAAGCATGATATATAAAGAGCAATTTTTTCCAACAAAAAAGGATTTGAAAAGACTAGCAGGCCATTTTACAATGCGGCAGAACTTCGAGTGGAAAGTGAAAAGGTCTTATAAGACAACATTACATCTAGTTTGTTTGATGGAAAATCGTACGTGGAAGTTAAGAGCGGTGAGGAGAGATGAAGGCACATACTTTCAAGTAAGAAGTTTTGTCAACGAACACACTTGTCCGTTAGAGGAAATTCACCGTCGGCACCGAAAATCTAGTAGAGTCATAATTGGAGAAGTTATTGCACATAGACTTCAACAACAAGATGGTCGACTAATGCGTCCGAAGGACATAATCGCCGATATGGAATTAATGTATGGAATCCAAATCATGTACAGTAAGGCACACGCCGCCCTCGATTATGCGTTGTCACTGACATATGGATCGTATGAGGAAACCTTCCAACTGCTACCATCATTTGGTTACATTTTGGAACAACAAAATCCTGGCACAATCACTGACTTATAGTGCAATGAAGATGGTAAATTTTTATACTTTTTCATGTCGATTGACGCCTCACTTAGAGGATTTCGAACGTGTATGCGTCCAGTCATTGTCGTTGATGGTACCCATTTGAAGAGACGATTACGGGGTACAATGTTTGTTGTAACAGTATAAGATGGGAACAAACAGGTGTATCCAATTGCTTTACGGTGTCTCAGAAAACAATCATTTATGGGAATGGTTTTTGGATTGCTTGAAGGGTTCCCTAGGTCATATTGATGAGCTAGTTTTCATTTCCGATAAGCATGCAAGCATTGAAGCAGGAATTTCTAAAGTGTTCCCTTATGCCACCCATACCATATGTTGGTGGCACTTTGCTGAAAATATTAATAAGCAATTTCATAGGAAGGATGTTGCCGCAATAATGGAGAAAGTAGCCCGCGCATACACCGAGTTTGAATATAACTGGCATATGGAAGAGTTAAGAAACTTGCACCAGAATGCATACAATTATGTAATTGATGCCGGTCCACACAAGTGATCCCGTGTACACTGCCCAGAAAGAAGGTACAGGGTGATAACAACAAATGCTGCAGAATGCATAAACTCATGCCTACAATTTGCACGCCAACTACCTTTGTTGACTCTGGCTGAGTTCAATAGGAATATGCTACAACGGTGGTTCACGATCGCTATAGAGCTTCACAAACCATGTGTCGTTAGTTGATCGATGCAGCACATCTTGTGCTCTTAAAATGTGTGGAGAAGTGTGGTTTTTTTACCGTAAATCCAGTAGACTGGAATATTTTCTCAGTCAATCGGTTTGGAAAACAGTGGACTGTTGACTTAGCCCTGAAGACTTGTACTTGCAACAAATTCTAAATGGATCATTTTCCATGTTCTGACGCTCTTGCGGCGGCACGGTACATTACTTTCAAGTTGTACAGTGAGGTGATTATTACTGAAACGTGAAGCTGGTCGTTTTCAATGTTTTTTACAGGGAGCGAAACTTGGACTTGACAACTTTATGTTCCGACTACTACAAGAGACAGACACTTATTGACACGTACTCAATTCCTATTATGTCGGTGGGCCATCCTTCCACTTGGGTTGTGCTATCTGACATTGGTCAGAGGGTGATTTTGAATCCAAACTCCAGGAGACAAGCAGGACGCCTGAGGGCGGATCGCCATGTCTCGTCTTCGGAGAGGACAACTACACAATCATGTAGAACATTTGGACAACCAGGGTAAAATTCCAGGAGATGTTCTATTCCACCTATGATTAATTAAGGTCCAAGCAGAGGTGTTCCCGATGAATACCGCCACAAGTGTAGCATCTGTCATTCAATTGGACACAACAAACAGACGTGCCCTAACATTGACTCCAATAGGGAATGAATGACAAATTTTGATCACATTGTAAACATTTGGAATTGTATCAGATTATAATAATTTGGAATTGCAATAATTACTTATTAATGAATGAATAATGAATGAACTAATTACATGTCTTTGTACATAAAAAATGGTAATATACAACCAATCACTAGGTGGGCCTGAAGTTACAAAAAATCTCCACAACCATTTTCTCCCGAATGATCCCCATATCGTCCTCTAACAAATCAAAACGCCTTCGACCCGCCAGTAAGTACTCGATAAGTCTCAAAGTATGGGGACCACAGTTACCTCTGCAATTGGACACATTAAAAATAGTTACTAATCATTTTTAAATAATATCTAAGCACGTGAATGAAATAGAATGTCTTACGATTTTTTTTATTGGGGGACTGTAGAAGTAGGGACCACGCAGACAGAGAAGGGCTTATTTTCCTTAGGGAATGGCCGACAACCACCTCGTCGTGCTATCTGGAACCCTGCGTCATTCAACATGGACGGTAAAAACCACCGTAATGGTCGAACCTGCTGCTTCCTGATATAATAAGGGACTTCCTGTCTTCAGGGGTCAAAAATGTCAATCTTCCCCATAATCAGGTCGACGGTCACCACCAGCCAATGTTGGCCCCCAACGTTGCACGGAATCAGGACTTGTAATAGTATGCATGCGATGTTAGGTCAGGATATACGAACAATTTATTTCTTAAATCATTTCCATCATTTAACACTTACCAGGTCAATCTCGTGCCATGGGCGGTTTCCACTCGTGGTTGCTCCACGAACCATCAGAAGGTCCTCTTCCAGCCATCGGGACTGTAACACATTCCACCTTGCCATGGTCATAGCCCCGTACGAATCACGAAGTATCATTCTCTCCCACATGTACAACATAAGTGGTTGTACATACAAGCATTGACAATATCGTATTAATAATACAAAACCAGAAAATGCGATTCGATTCCAAAAATTTATAACTACTAACATAAAATTGTGTATCCAACACGTTGAACCTCTGGTTGTACACATTGAGGAATCCTCACTGACGCTTGCGAAGAATATGAAGGTATGCGTCCATATGCTGACAAACAATAAAACCACCATAATTGTTAACAATACAACATTACTTACACAAACATTAATATAAAAATCACGTAAGTTGGACTGCATACGCACGAACCATCCGGCGTCCGCTGGTGCCAGCACACCCATATCACGTCTGTTTAATGATTGAATTAGCTTAGCTTTACGTAAATTTGAATAAACATTAAATATACAACTATAGAAGAAGTTGGACTCACAGTTCCCCGTTGATGTTCCTCCTGAAGGCTTTGTTTACCGCAAGCTAGTCAGCGTCAACTAGTCTGTGGGGGTCAAAAATGTGTTCCACGGACTTGGGCCGTGTCCTCAACCTCTTTGGACGGTATGGATCTATATAAGGGCTCATCAACTGCCATCTGCGATTAACTAAATGCTTTGATGTAATGGCCGGTGGAGGGGGCCGCAGACTCTGGGTCGTCATGCTATCCGGATGAGGGGACCGCTGAGTCTGGGTTGACATGGTGGGTAGGGAAAGGGACCACACCGACACCGCAGACTTGCTGGTGGGGGAGGGGACCGTGCCGATGGCACAGACGGACTAGGTTGGGGAGGGGACTGCTCCGATGCCACAGATGTGTTGGGTGGGGGAGGGGACAGTTGAGCCTGGGTGGACACAGATAGGACAGCTTGGATGTCAGACCCAACTGCTGTACGTGAACCAAGCCTACTATCGCTGGTATACGACTAAGGTTGCCTCTCCGGACCTACCCCCCAGGTAGACGGGTCCTGACTACGTCCAGCTGTCATATCTGTCGCCCCCTTATACCTATCAGTCAAACCTCCGGGACTAAAGTGTGGAGCATGAAGTGGGGGGTCATCCCGGTGTGTATGTATGGTTGACCCCTAAAGCCCTCGGATCATATCCAGTAACAATCGGTGTTGCTGCTGACGATCCTCATCACTTTTCCGGATGATATCCACCAACTCCAAGTGTTGACGTTGTCGATCCTCCTCACTCTTTCGGAGGGCTTCACGCACATCGTTCAACATATCTGCCCACGGAGCCTGAAATCATGTCTACATTGTTATTAAAAAACTATCACCACTTGTTAATAAAAAACACTAAACTTTGTTTTCAACTTACCTCTCCATCACATCCAATGGCCCCACGGGAATCCCCTGCAGATGTACCATGTCCGGTGGTGGTAAACCGAACCCGCATATGCCTATGCCTATGCCTTTCTTTTTGAGGGTCTGTCTCATATCCCTCAATGTCACTGGGCCTTAAGCCCCCAGCAGCGGACTCAGATCCCTCACTGTCACTGGTCTTGTCTGTTAAACCCCCACCCTCTGTACCACTGATCCCGTCAAAGGTAGTCTGATCAGGTACCGGAGGTGGCATATCATCAATGTCATCTTCTACATACAGGTTCCCCCCCCCCCCTCCTCGTTTAGCTAGGCATAGTACGGTGTCTGTCTCTCAGCTGGTGTCGGCACCAGTTTCTTCCTCGCAAACATCTGAAATATTAGTTAGAACAATGTAATTGTACAAATACTAACTAATAAAAATATTAACAAATTAAATACATACCCTGGCTTTGAAAATCTTTGCCCGCTTCTTCCCCCCTTGGTTGTTTGGTTAATTCCCACTTCAAAATACGGGGAGTCAGATCAGTAACCCTACGGGCACCGAACTCTTTGGCCAAATCAGAGATTACCTCCAAAGCAAATATCTACATCAAAGATAAGTACGATAAGTATTCATAATATTTAGGACACCAACAATAAAGTACAATTTGTAGTTCAAATTTCTTACCAATAGGGCGTGAGATAGACTGTATATGTTGTAGGTCTCCATCGTGTGTACGACAGCGCCCTTTTCCTGCTGGCTTCGCTCGAACTCGTCTTGTCGCCCGTCAAGCTCATGCTTTAATGAGTAAATAGAATGCCAGTACACGTGGGCACCCCACAGGAACGTGTCAAACGCATCAAGATCCTCCACCAGCCGAAACAGCCAAAATGGAATCTTGAATCTTTCATCCACCCCCATCAGTATCCGGTTCAGCATATATATGAGGCAGAGCTTGACAGCATCGTACGCCTTTCTGAACTCTGTACCGGTGACAACACCCCTAATCTCCTCCAACGACACCTCATCGGCTCCAGGAAAGTACCGCTGATGTATGCCATTCTCCACTGCTGTATACTTGGCCGTGTTTGGTACAACTCCAAACCGTAGACCGGTGATCAAGCAAAATTCCACCTTCAAAAATCTCACCGACTGGTTCTCTAACATGAACTGCATCTCATCTGTTGGGCCGTTATGATACAGCTCCCTCAAAAGCAACCGATGGATAATACCACCCGAAAACTTCATCTCTCTGATGCATCGTCAGGAAATGCCCGAAACATGACACCATGAACCGACGCCGATCTTCATCTGCAAATTCTACAGGGACACGGTTCAGCGCGTCGTCTATATGGCCAAGGGCATCAAAATGGTTGTGTCGAGTCAATTTGCCCTTGTACCAGTCTCCTTCTGCGGTTTTAAGCGAATCCCTCAACCTATTTATCATCTGCAATGTAACAGAAATACAACATCATTAGACAGAACAAATTTTGTAAACAAAATTAAAAGTCTCGATCCAATGTAAAAATAGCTCGGTCCTAAAACAAAAAGGTTAGATCCTAGGAGAAAAATGTTCGATCCTTTTCAAAAAAATGCTCGATCCCATAACACAAAAGCTCGATCCATGAGCAAAAAAGCTCGATCCAAGGACAAAAAAGCTTGACCCTTTTAAAAAAAACTCGATCCTAAGAAAAAATATTCGATCCCATATAAAAACAGCTCGATCCTATGTAAAAACAGCTCTATCCTATGTAAAAAAAGCTCAATCCCTTTCAAAAAAGCTCGATCTTATTCAGAAAACGCTCGAACCCTTATATATAAAAAAAGCTCGACCCACCAAAACCTAATTATTTCACGAAAATTTAGAAAAAAGCTCTATCCTATGAACAAATAAGCTCGATCCTATGTAAGAAAAGCTATATTTATTTTAAAAAAGCTCGATGTCATGATGAAAATGCTCGATCCAATGAAAAAAAAATCGAACCTATTGAAAAAAGCTCGAATCCTTTTCAAAAAAGCTGGATCCCTTTTAAAAACGCTCGATCCTTTTCAAAAAAAGCTCAATCCCTTCAAAAACGCTCGATCCAATTCAAAAAAAGCTCGAACCTATTGAAAAAGCTCGAATCTTATTTTAAAAAGCTCGATCCCTTTTAAAAAGCTCGATCCCTTTCAAAAAGGTACGGTCCAATTCAAAAAAAACTCGACCCTATTGAAAAAGCTCGATTCCTTTTCAAAAAAGCTCGATCCCTTTAAAAAAACTCGATCCCTTTCAAAAAGGCTCGATCCAATTCAAAATACGCTGGACTTACCAAAACCTAATTTTCACGAAAATAAAAGCTCGACTCAACAACAAATAAGCTCGATCCTCTTGCAAAAAGTCTCGATTACCCAGATTTCATCTTCCTCAACTGATATTCAACCAAATTACAAACCCTAACCTAAACCACAACCATTCTCACATCTCTATTTTAACCAGTTTCTACAATTTTATCAACAAAACTCAATTCTAACATGTAATGCAAGTTAACAACAACAAAAACGATGGAAAAAAAAATAATCTTACCTTTCTCAATCACAGTTCTTCTCGTGTAATTTCGTTATGCTCACTTCACCGTTGATTAGTTTCCCGTTGGTTTGACTGTTGCTTCCCTCTGACTTAGAAAACAACAAATTCCTCAATGTTTTAATATTTCGGGGTATTTTCGTCTGAACACGTTAAATGGTGCTTTTAAACATACATTAGTAAAGTGGTGATATTTGCACAACACCCCCCACAAATAGTGCCAATAATTTCATGTTTATCAAGTTTAGCACAAATCATTCCATTTAACACAAACTTAGCTAAACTTGAAAATCAATTAAACAAACCACAAAGTGAAATCAAAATCATTCTAGTCATGCTTCTTAATCAAATAACATCAATCAATAAGAATATCAAAGAAGAAAACTAAGAAGAAGTTGATATGCTACCAAATGATGAATCTCGAGTAGAAATATGTTTGCTGCGAAAAATCAAGATATCATTTGGTCCTGAAAATATTTGGGGTTTGTAGATCTCATCAAGACACTCAATTTTGGTTTTTGAATCAAGTAAACTGGAGTTGAAATGAATGAGATATCATAAAATAAAAATCAAAAGTTGCTCAAGAAATGTGCAGGTCAAAAATGAATATATGAAAAATTCCAAGGGACCTTGCAAAATAAGCCGCGCAACAACCACGTTTGATTACGCGTGTCTTTTTTAAAATTTCAAAGCAAATTATCACTTGCGGTGAGCTCATGAAAATGACATTTAGACAATCCAATAGCAGACCACGCTTCGTATCAAAGGGGATACAACACAATGAGCTCACGCTAGAATCATGTAACAAGCCAATCATAGACCACGTTTAATCCACATGTGCAGTAAAAGAAGCATACTACACTAGGTTTCACGTGAATGAAATGCGTTTAATAAAAACCCATAAATTCACAAAAATAAAACAGCCGAGATGTGGCCGTGGGCATCTCGTGGACAGTAATTTTGGGCGAGATGGTCACGTGCCTATACGGCCAAGGGAACAGATGGCAATTTGCCATTATTTTTCTCTTTTGCTCCCTTTCACATACCTCTCGTATTCTTCGACCGTTCTACGGCATTCGAACTCCGAATTTGAATCTGTTTGCACATTACGAACCGAAAGTCTCTCATGATCATGGCAGACTATGAAACTTAACCCAAAAAATAAAAATTCAACTCGATATACGAAGACGAAGACAATGTATGCAACATGACTGGAAAATATCATATCTTATGACTTAGAACTCCAAACTAAGTGTATGAGTAACCGAAATGACCATAACTCAATCATGAACAATCTAAGACTTAAATCAAGTTCAATATCCATGTTATACAAACACATACACAGAAAAACATATTTCACACAAGAAAGCAAACAACATAGTGATAGTCTCCAAACATGTTACTTTCATACCAATGCATGAGCATTCAACTTCAAGTGTGTGAATGTGTTATACCAAATGATGCACAATGATGCAGGGAAACAAATGTGTGATATGTGTGTGTGTGTGTGTGTGTGTGTGTGTGTGTGCCTACGCCTTGCAAGAGGAGGAAGAGTCTTGATATCTTAGCATCCAAGTAAGCACATATCCTCTTGAAGACGAACTTTGCATGCGAAGTCACTTTCCTTCTTTGAAGCCCGATCTAATCACGAACCACCTAAGCAACTATACAATATAAATAAAGAGCGTTTTGTTATTGAATCAAGCCAACACAAATCTAAAACCTAACAAAGACCCAGGGCGAGCTCTCTGAACTATATACGGATAACCATGGTTTAAGCCAGGCCCTAGACCAAACTATCAAGTCCCTTGAGAATGCCCAAGTTAGCATAGAATGAAACAATCGTGCATACGATACCAAGGTCCTCTGGTCAAAACATCGTGCCTTAGAGTGGGACCTCACAATGGATATGGACCAGGAGCTAGAAGAAGAGATCCAAGACCTACATGATAGAGTGGCTAGCTTAGGAGCCGAGGTCGATTCTTCTTTTGGAGATGGTTACTTCTACGTTGCATTTTGTGCAACTCAAGCTCTACCCCCTCTCTTTGATCTTTCCATCATTGTAAATTGGAATAAGGAGGAAATCCTAAAGAGGGCTAGGAAGAAGTCAGCTCCGACTATTGATGGAGTAGGACCTTCGTGAGCTACTGGAACTGATAAAGGCACAGGTGATGATGAAAATCAAAAAATCACCTCTTCACTTCTACCAGGCATGGGAGCTACCAGAATAAATCCTTATTTGAAGACTTCAGATGAAGTTGTATTTCAGGCCCATCAAAAGTTGTTGAGATAACAAATGATCAGCCAGCTTCTAAGGAGGTAGGGGTTATCGATGCTACTACTAAAGAGGTTGCTGTACAAGCTAGAGTTCTGACCGTATCTTAGGATGTCAAGGTAGGGGTTCAATCTGATCCAGCTCAGGTGGAAGTTCCAGTTAAGGTGACACGAGTGCTTGTGGAGGAGCAGATTGTCACCGAATCCGTAAAAATAGTAGAGAGACAGGTTCCAAGAGATAAAGTACGAGAATGAGGCCACCAAGAAGGGGTCGATGCATAACCCAGTTACCTGATACATCATCTGTTTATGTTTCCTAAAAATAGGGGTGGACACCCCGCTAGATCATGAAACAGATTAACCATTCATGTTAATTTTCTATTGTTATTCTTTTTTTTTATGTAGCCCGAAATAGGGGATTGGCTCCCTGGTTTGAATGAATGAGGATTCTATCTCTTATCCACTCCATGCTTGTATCTAGTTAAACTGTAGCTCGATTTAATCTATCTTGTTTTATCTCCTCACATGATCTAGAATCCAATCCCTCGCATATACCTGACTTATGCAAAATCTGGTAATACAAGGAATTTCAAAAAAAAAAAAAATTAAGTATAGAAAGTCAATTTAGACCAGGCGACTGGTATCAGCTCTTGGCACTTAGCCAAATTTTAATCAGGTAATTTAAAATATGTAGAGTTCTCTATTAGAGGAGTCTTCGTAGGATGCTGCACTGGTGGCGTAGACTATCCCCGCATCTGGAATTAGGCGAAATGATATGAAGCAAGTGCTTGGGTACAAAAGACTTCCCTTTGTCGTAGTACATTGGAGCTTAGATGATAACTTGACTGAGGTGTTCATTGTCATCACCTCAAAATAAGTGAATAAATAAGCAGAAGCACAAAGACGATCGGTACCATGTTACCAATGTACTTGGTCGATGTGGTCCTCATGGGACATTCTACTGTTGGGGTTTATGCCCTAAAGATGTAATTTGTAAATGGATTTATTAAATAAATAAAAGAAAAAGTTCAATTCATTCCTGTTGTGCTGTTTATTTCATAACTTGTGCATAAATTTAACATCCAAGATTGCCGGATGTAATCTTGAACTGTGTATATGAGTGTCATATACTGATGGATACAGTAACAGACGTGCAATCTAAAGAGTCCATAGATAGAAAATAAAGCTGGGTACTTTATTTGTGGTTGATCAATAGTTGCGGTCCATTCTGTAATGTACGGTGATTCTATCCTGAATCATTCATATGGAGATATGAGAATAGAGGCACCTTGTATAATGTGATCATATAGGACTGGGCCATGATCTATATGAATCTCTCACCAAGATCTGTTTATCGATGAGATTCATATATATCAACTAATGATGGCTATATATGGGTTATCTTAATCCTGAGTGACTTATCGACTTCTTCAGGTTAGATCGTTGTCTTTAATATACCATGGGTGAGGTCGGATGCAGTTCCCGATCAATATGCTTCGTATGTTGGGATTGCGAATTGGCTTGTGGTTAGGAAGGTTTGTACACAATAGTGGAATCCACTCATTCTTGTACACAATAGTGGAATCCACAAGAAGAGTTTACATAGGATGTAAATACCTAATATATATATAATATATATTAATTAAAACGAGAGCCGCAGAGTTGAGATATATTTTTGTGGAAAAAAGTGAGTGCAGTAGAGTTAGATATATATTTATAAAGCGAGTGCAGCAGAGTTAAGATATATATTTGTGCAAAAAAAAAAACGAGTGCAGCAGATTTATATATATATTCGTTAAAATATAAAGCAGTGCGTAAACATATATATATATATTGGTGATACAGGCGTGTGTGATATAAAGATATGAAACCACATCTGTCAATATATGTTTTGCATGAGATGCAATTCATGTGTGTGTAAAATCAATACACCAAATTGAGAAGAAAGGGTTTCTTCAAATCTCTCTACATCCTTCATTCAAGTTCCTGAGATCGTGACGCGCCCACACGCATTTATCAATCCCGGGAGATAGCGAGGAAGATCGAGTGGTTCAGACAGAAGCATATCGAAAAGTGAAGGAGCCTCCAAACGTTGGTAAGATTATGTTCTTCTGATTATATCGATTTCAATTTCCTGTGATTACATATTGTATGTATTAGTTTCAAAAATAATTACGATCTCAAGTTCACTGGTCATAGATACAGATTAAGATATGTATAAAAAATTTAAAACCTAGTTCCGCTGCGTGACCGGTGAACGGAGTTCCTACAATTGGTATCAGAGCCTATTTATTTTTCGGAACAGGAAATTGTTTTCTATGCTCCTGTATGTATGAATTGTGTAGGCACAATTTAAATTGACTGTATGATGTTTCTGTATGTATATTATTATTATTATTATTAATTTACAAAAACATGATTGATCGTTAATTATATGGTACTGTGGATTTAGGGTTTATGGGTTGTATTTTTTTTTTTAAATTTTTTTTATTATTATTGTATTGTAAAAATAAAAAATAAAAAATAAAATGTAACCTATATTGAAGACTTGGAAAAATTGCGAAGATGGATTCATGAGATGAATCGGAGTGACCTAAAGAGACTAGAAGATATCTGAAGTTACACGAAGACCAATGAATTCCTTGGGAAATTTTTGTAATTTTAGATTCCAATTTTTAGGTTAAATAATCCACAGTACTCGGTCAATTTATGTATGCTTTATATTATGTGATGATAAAAGCATTGTCATGCATACGTATGTCATTTAGATTAGATGTGCCTACACAAATATATTTGATATGTCATACATGCATCATAGCCTGATATTTTAAGTATTTTTTTTAATGTGATTAAAATGGGCAATATACATAATTGGCTATGAATAATGAGATTAGTTTTTTAATGGTTAGAAAACTTGGTAATTCTCATTAATATTAATCTAGTTATTAAAGAGTTTAATAAGTTAGATTAATAGGGTCATTTATTTTAATTAGGATTACTATGATTAATTACCTAATAATAAATGAACCGAATAAAGTGTTAGGGTTTTAATAGTTAAAATTTGGTAAACACTAACAAAATAATCTAACCCTAGTAAATAGTTTACAAAGGCTTAAATTATTCACTAATAGATTAGATTTTTAATTGTTAAAAATCATTAATAATTTATTAGTTAATTAGAATTTAGTTCTAATTAGTTAATGCGCTAGATAACTTGATTAAAGTTAGTCGTTTAATCCGGTAAAGTCTAGGTGCATTAACGGTTAAAAGAAAA
This sequence comes from Dipteronia dyeriana, assembly GCA_032871835.1. NCBI lineage: Eukaryota > Viridiplantae > Streptophyta > Magnoliopsida > Sapindales > Sapindaceae > Dipteronia > Dipteronia dyeriana. The sequence goes on along the minus strand of CM065299.1, from coordinate 45,192,329 downwards.
CCCTAATTTTAAAGTATTGAGTGGGAGAGGGATATATGACATATATATCCCGCGGTCTCCATCATAAGTTCAACATCGTGAGATCCGAGTGGGGCCTCGTGACGGCTTTGCTTTTGTCCTCCCTAATAAGGGTTTCCACAAAGGTCAATACCAAGGTTGACTTTCTAACGGATAGGATTTCTATGGGTATTTCGGGATTAACCGACCCTAAGGCGGCAATTCTCGAGTTAAGCTCGTGAGATCTGAAATGGTGGGTTACACTCACGAAGGTTTTGCTTAAGTTTGTTAATTAAAAACCTAACTGAATGAACGATGGTTGAATGATATGGAATAAGAGTTATTCTAGAATATCATTTGATTGAGAATGTCTCGGTCCAACATGCAAAGACTTCACCGACCCTAAGGCGGCACTTCTTTGTGGTATGTTGGATTGTCGTGGTATAGTAACTAGTTTTAGGGTAGTTCTAGTTTGTTAAACAAGTGCATGCATCATGTTTAAATTGATGCCAAAGCACTCGCACTTGTTTTTTAAACAAATGACTGAATGAATGTTTTTATTTATTTCAGCAATAATGTCTTCTGCATTACTTCAAATTCTCGCAAACGACAAATTAACTGGTGATAACTACACTAAGTGAAAACTTAACATTAATGCAATATTGGTCACCAAAGACCTCAAGTTTGTGCTTACGGAGGAATGTCCTCCAGTGCCTGCTGCAAATGCCACACCAACTGTTCGTGAGGCATACGAGCGATGGGTCTCATCTGATGAGAAGGCCCGAACATATCTGTTGGCTTCTATGATAGACGTGCTTGTCACAAAGCATGAAGCATTGACTTCAGCATTCGAAAATTATAGAGTCATTGCAAGCCATGTTCAGGCAGCCCTCCGAGTAAAAGCGATACGAAGTTATTCGTTCTGCTATGCTCACTCGCATGAAGGAAGGAACGTCAATTCGGGAACATGTCCTAAGCATGATGTCCTACTTCAACACGGCAGAAGTCAATGGTGGGGCCATTGACGAACCCGGTCAAGTTAGCATCATACTGACAACTCTTCCAAAGAGTTTCGATCAGTTTAAGAGCAACTATGGGATGAACAAGTTAAAGTTTAGTCTTACACAGTTGCTCAATGAGCTTGCTACCTTTGAGTCTTTAATTAAGGACAATAAGGGAAATACCGGTGAGGAAAATGTTGCTGAACCATCTTTCTCCTTAAATAATAAAAAGAGGAAGAGGTCTGCTGGGAAGGAGAAGGGTAAGCCCAGACCCAAGAAAGACCAAAGAAAAAAGAAGGGCGCCTCCACCGACCAAGGCAAAGGAAAATGTTTCCATTGCGATAAGGTCAGACACTGGAAGCGGAACTATCCTCAATACCTGGAGGAGGTAGCCAAGAAGAAAAAGACGAAAGGTAAATATGATTTACTTGTTCTTGAATCTTGTTTAGTGGAAGATGATTCTTTATCCTTGATAATTGATTCAAGAGCCACTAACCATGTTTGTTCTTCTTTGCAGTGGACTGATTCATGGACACAGCTAGAGGAGGGAGCCTTCTCAATGCGTATGGGGTCGGGGGATGTCATGTCGGTAAAAGCAGTGGGAGCAATAAGATTGCAATTTTGTAATAATAATAGTTTTTTATTATTGAACAATGTTTTTTATATTCCTGGATTTACACAGAATTTGATTTCCGTTTCTAAATTATTAGAACAATCGTATTCTATTTCTTTTAATAATAAGTCTGTTATTATTGAAAAGAATGGTCTGAATATTTGTTCAAGAATTAATGAAAACAATTTGTATGTGTTAAGACCATTAATACATACTACACTGCTCAACACCGGAATGTTTAAGGTTGAAAAAACAAAAACTAAACGACATAAGATTTCTCTAGATAATGACACGTATCTCTGGCATCTAAGGCTTGGTCATATCAACCTTGACCGGATAGACAGACTAGTAAAAAATGGACCTTTAAGTGAGTTAAAGGTTGGCACCTTACCTGTCTGCGAATCTTGTCTGGAAGGTAAGATGACTAAGAGACCTTTTACTGGAAAAGGGCTAAGAGCTAAAGAACCGTTAGAGCTTGTACATACAGAAGTCTGCGGACTAATGAATGTTAAAGCGAGGGGTGGTTATGAGTATTATGTCACCTTTATAGATGACTACTCAAGATACGGATACGTTTACCTAATGCAACAAAAGTCAAAAATATTTAAAAGGTTCAAAGAATTCTGAGCTAAAGTTGATAATCAATTAGGTAGGACTATCAAGTACTACGATCGGATCGTGAAGGTGAGTACCTTGACCAAGAGTTTGAAGACTTCATGGTCGAGCATGGGATAGTTTCCGAACTCACAGCCCCCGGTACACCTCAGTAAAATGGTGTAGCGTATAAGAGAAATAGAACCCTAATGGAAATGGTGAGATCTATGATTAGTTTCTCATCATTACCAAATTCCTTCTGGGGATATGCGTTACAAACAGCAGCATACATTTTGAATGTAGTGCCATCCAAATATGTTCCTAAGACTCCCCTAGAGTTGTGGAATGATCGTAAAGCTAGTTTGCGACATTTTCGCATATGGGGGTGTCCAGCACACGTGTTGAAGAATTGAACTGGAAAGCTAGACTCCAAATTTTTTGTCTGCCAGTTTGTATGATATTCCAACGAGACCAGAGGTGGACACTTCTATATTACTGAAGATAACAAAGTATTTGTATCGACAAATGCAACGTTTCTTGAGGACAATTACATTAGTGACCATAAACCTTGTTCAAAGATTGTATAAAATGAGTTCGAGCCTGGTGAGACTAGTGTTTCATCAACAAGAGTTGTTTTTCCATAAACATCTGAGAGTCAGATGGTTCCTGATCAGGATACACTACCACCTAGAAGTAGTGAGAGGGTTGTGAGACAACCTGAACGCTATTTAGCTTTAGGTGAGGGATAAGGTGTTGTCTCTACTGATAGTGTTGATGATCCATTGACATTTAAGAATGCAATAGAAGATCCTGATAAAGAGGAATAGCTTAAATCCATGATTCTCGAGATGGAGTCCATGTACTCTAACTCAGTCTGGGATCTTGTAGACTTACCGGATGGGGTAAAACCCATAGGGTGTAAGTGGATCTACAAGAGAAAGAGAGGAGTAGACGGGAAGGTAGAGACCTTCAAGGCAAGGCTAGTGGCCAAGGGTTATACCAGAAAGAGGGGGTCGATTGTGAAGAGACCTTCTCGCCAGTAGCCATGTTTAAGTCTATTAGGATTCTCTTATCCATTGCTGCCTATTTCGATTACGAAATTTGGCAAATGGACGTCAAGATTGCATTCTAGAATGGCAATGTTGATGAAAGCATCTATATGATGCAACCAGAGGGATTCGTGTTTCCAGATCAAGAGCAAAAGATTTGCAAGCTGCAAAGGTCCATCTATGGGCTTAAGCAAGCATCTAGATCTTAGAACATCAGGTTTGATGATGTGATAAAAACCTATGGCTTCGAGCAGAATGTCAATGAGCCTTGTGTCTACAAGCGCATCATTGATAAGAGAGTAGTTTTCTTGGTCCTATACGTAGATGATATCCTACTTATTGGGAATGATGTGGGAGTATTGTCTGATGTAGAGGGCTGGCTGGCTAGCCAATTCCAAATGAAAGATTTGGGAGAGGCGAGTTATGTTCTTGGGATCCAGCTTATAAGGAATCGTAAGAACAAACTAATAGCACTATCTCAGGCATCATATATCGACAAGATTCTTGTGCGATTTTTGATGCAAAACTCCAAGAAAGGTAATTTACCTTCTAGGCATGGAGTTCACTTGTCTAAGGAACAATGTCCTAAGACACCTCAAGAAGTTAAGGATATGAGACGTGTACCCTATGCATCGGCAGTAGGTAGTCTCATGTATGCTATTTTATACGTGAGACTGGACATCTGCTATGCAGTGGGAGTAGTCAGCAGATACTAGTCCAACCCAGGATTGGATCACTGGGTTGCTGTCAAGACAATTCTCAAGTATCTTTAGAGAACGAGAGACTATATGCTAGTGTATTCAAGACACGATTTAATCCCGTTAGAATACACGGATTCTGATTTTAAGTCAGACAGGGATTCTAGGAAATCCATGTCTGGATCAATATTCACCTTGGGTGGTGGAGCCGTTGTGTGGAGAAGTATCAAGTAATATTGCATTGCTGACTCCACCATGGAAGCCAAATATGTAGCCACTTGTGAAGCTGCTGAAAAGGTTGTTTGGCTCCGTAAATTCTTGAGAGATCTGGAAGTTATTCCAGATCTGGATAGGCCTATCCCACTTTATTGTGATAACAGTGGTGTTGTGGCTAATTCTAAAGAACCAATAAGCCACAAAAGAGGGAAGCATATAGAGAGAAAGTATCATCTTATTAGAGAGATAGTGTAGAGAGGAGATGTGATCGTCACCAAGATAGCCTCACAAGACAATCATGCTGATCCATTTACGAAGACCTTACTGGCTAAAGTGTTTTTGGGTCACCTAGATGGTCTAGGGTTAAGAGACATGCCTCACCTTTAGTGCAAGTGCGAGATTGTTGGGGTTTATGCCCTAAATATGTAACTTGTAAATGGATTTATGAAGTAAATAAAAAGAAATGTTCAATTCATTCTAGTTATGTTATTTATTTTATAAACTTGTGCACATATTAACATCCTGGATTGCCAGTTGTAATCTCGATCTGTGTATATGAGTGTCATATACGGATGGATACAGTAAGAGACATGTAATCTAAAGAGTCCATAGATAGCAAATAAAGCTGGGTACTTTATTTGTGGTTAATCTATAGTTGCGGTCCATTTCGTAATGTACAGTGATTATATCCTGAATCATTCATATGGAGATATGAGAATGGAGGAACTTTGTATGATGTGATCATATAGGACTGGGCCATGATCTATATGAATCTCTCACCAAGATCCGTTTATCGATGAGATTCATATATATCAACTAATTATGGCTATATGTGGGTGATCTTAATCCTGAGTGACTTATCGACTCCTTCAGGTTAGATCGTGGTCTTTGATATACCATGGGTGAGGTCGGATGCAGTTCCCGATCAATATGCTTCGTATGTTGGGATTACAATTTGGCTTGTGGCTGGGAAGGTTTGTACACAATAGTGGAATCCACTCATTCTTGTGAGAAGTAGATGGTAGTTCCCTTAAGGGTTGATTCGGAGCTTGGACAATATGAGCGCTCTCCTAATTCCGTAAGGAAATATGATTTATTGTTTATTACAGAATCAACGGTACTTAAAGGATATATGTAATTAGAGGGGTATAACAGACATTATGACCCAGCTCTAATTATGAACTACTGTGGAGGATCACACCATGTGTAATAGATATATCGATGGACACCGAGTTGTATCGGTCTGTGTAAAAGCTTCTACAGTTGAGAGAGTGCAGCTTCGGGTTTTTAGTGGAACAACACCGGAGTTAATAATGAAGGAATATTAATTAAAGAGTTTAATTAATGATTCCGGGGATTATTAGAGCTTAAAATACTGTGGGTCCATTAGGTCCCTTTGCTAGCCCGATCAATTTAGGTAACAAGGGTCACGGTTAATTAATTGGATTGTCCAATTAATTGTGTTACGAAAGTGACACGTATTTATTCGGGAATTAATTGAATAATGAGATTATTTAATTAATGAATGTTAATAGTTAAATTAATTAAATAATTAGATTATTTAATTATATTGATAATTATGAATTATTAATTAACTATTAATTGGTGGGTGTTAGTTGATATATGGATTTAGGTGAAGATAAAATAATAGGATTATTTTATTTTTGCTAAATCATTTATATAAGTATTTGAATTTAAGTTTAAATTTAAAATACTTATTATCACTTTTAATAAATTAGATATATTTGAAAAGGATAATTAAAAGATATATATCAATTAATAATACAAGAGATTGCATTCGATGCAAATTGATGTGTACACATGAAACAATAGTCAAAAGAAGAGTTTACATCGGATGTAAATACTATATATATATATATATATATAATATATTAATTAAAACGAGTGCCGCAGAGTTGAGATATATTTTTGTGCAAAAAAGTGAGTGCAGTAGAGTTAGATTTATATTTGTAAAGCGAGTGCAGCAGAGTTAAGATATATATTTGTGCAAAAAAAAAGTAAGTGCAGCAGATTTATATATATATTCGTTAAAATATAAAGAAGTGCATAAACAGATGTATATATATATTGGTGATGCAGGGGTGTGTGATATAAAGATATGAAACCATATCTGTCAATATATGTTTTGCATGAGATGCAATTCATGTGTGCATAAAATCAATACACCAAATTGAGAAGAAAGGGTTTCTTTAAATCTCTCTACATCCTCTATTCAAGTTCCTGAGATCGTGACGCCTCCACACGCAGTTATCAATCCCGGGAGATAGCGAGGAAGATCGAGTGGTTCAGACAGGAGCATATCGAAAAGTGAAGGAGCCTCCAAACGTTGGTAAGATTTTTTCCTTCTGTTTTTGTTGATTACAATTTCCTGTATTTACATATTGTATGTATTGGTTCCAAAAAATAATCACGATCAAAAGTTCACTGGTCCCAGATACAGATATGATCTGTATAAAAATTTTAAAACCTAGTTCCGCTGCGTGATCGGTGAACGGGGTTCCTACATCTACCACACTTGATTTTCCTTTCTAAGAGAATTGAGGTACCATGTATCCCTACTTTTAGGAATTTCAGTACTTTGGTAAAACTAATCAAACTAATTTAGGTACCTTTCATCCTTGTACCAGAGGGTACCAATCTGTGGTGATCTTTATCTAGTAGGCATTTATGCTCTTTCAATCAATTCCTTATCGGGGTAACTAGCCAGACCAAGGCATCAAGAGCGCCATGTTAGCTATCCTAGTTTTATGATCTGGGCGATAACTATGCACTTACGTTCAGATCCTAACTGAGCGGGTCACCCCGACCAAGGGAATCAAGAGTGCTATCTATCTATCTTGGTCTCAAGATCAAGCTAGCAACTATGCACTTACGCTTAGACCTTTCTTGGAGGAGGGTGGTACCCGGCCAAGGCAACGGTGTAGCTATATGGTTGTCCCGGTTCATGGTAACCATGGCTAACTTTAATTGGTGAAAACAAAAATAGAAATGAGGAGGAGAATCAAAACAGAGACTTTATTGATGATCAATAAAAAGTTCAAATTATTCATGAGCTGCTAATGGTAATACCTAGGTGGACCTAGTATGCTTGGGAGCGCTCTGTCTATAGGTGAAACCTCTTCAAGTGGTTTGCGTGCCAGGTGTGGTCGATAGGTCATCCATTCCGAGTTTATACGCTCCGCTTCAGACCATTATTTTCACCAAATAAGGGCTTTCCCAGCTAGGGCCCAGTACCCCGTCCGATCGGACACTGGTGTTATGGGTCACTTTTCAGAGTATCAGGTCCCCTTCCTTGAAGTTGTGAGCTCTAACCCTCATAATAAAGTACCTCACGATTTGGCTTTAAAAGACTACGACCTTTTCTGTCGCGTTATCTTATTTTTCCTCTAAGAGGTCCAACTTAGCCCTTGAGCTTGACCTCGTTGCTTTTCTGATCGAAATGTTGAACCCAGAATGATGTTAGTTTGTGCTCGATAGGTAGGACTGACGTTACCCCGAAAGCTAAGAAGTAGGGCGTTACCCCGGTCACGGTTCTCCTTGTGGTCTGGTAAGTCCAGAGTACCTTAGGAAGCTTTTCTGCCCACTTGCCTTTTTTCTATTGTAGCTTTTTCTTCAAGAGCTTCTTGATGGTTTTATTGGTAGCTTCTACCAGCCCATTGGTTTGAGGATGAGCTACCAATGTAAAGTAAAGGTCAACTCCTAGGCCTTCACAGAAGTCCCTGAACCGTGTGTCGTCGATCTGTTTGCATAAATCATTAATGATGATCATCGGGGTACCAAACCTACAAACCACGTTAGTCTTGATAAATTTGGTGGTGTTTTCTTCTGTAATTTGGAAAAGCGGTCCTGCTTCCACCCCCCGGGTGAAGTAATTGATTGTAATTATAGCATGCATAACTTGATCGAGAGCTATTGGGAGTAGTCTGATCAAGTCGACTCCCCAGATTGCAAAGGGATAAGGTGAGCTTATTAAGTAGAGACACTCTAAGGGAAGATGGCTCAAGTTAGATGTCTTCTAGTAGGGTCCACATAATTGCACAAACTTCCTTCCATCATGGTGAAGCATTGGCTAGTAGTAACTGTTATATGCATATTTTGTGGAATGTACATATAACTAACAGGTAGAACAATCCCTTGAAAAATTACTGAATGGGCATCTAAGCTAGCATCTAGAAGATACACTTCAAGACATCACAAAGAAATAAGAACCCGAATAAGTCTGAACACGAGTATTCAGCATATTATGTCATGCTCGGGATAGAGTATTCGACACATTATATTCTACTTGGGACAGAGTATTTAGCACGTTATGTTCTACTCGGGACAATACAGGAAACCCGAATAAAGGAACCCAACATACGACTCACACGTGGGTGAATCAGGAATCATGCTCAAATACATATGACATCAATATCAAGAGAGTTTCTAGAAGAATAAAACACCGAGCAGAAAATAGATTCCAAATCAAGCAACAACTCTACTTCTTCAATAACCGTACATCGATAAGAAAATAAGCCCTAAACGGACTATACCACGAGAGTCCCATTTGTAGGGAAAAAAGGGTTTAAAACGAACGGAAGCGTGAGAAAAATGAAAATTAGGGTTTGTGTATAAATAAAAATTTTTCCCTTTTATGCAACGAGAACCTTATCCCTAGATTAATTTACGTATAAAAAAATATCGTACCTTTTTCTCGTGACGATTGAACAAGCACCGAATTGATTCCGCAAGATCTTCCAATCCAATCACGAACGTGAATCACCTAGGAGTGTGGGCTTCCTTTTTTAAATTGTATCCTTGAGGATAGAGACAAATAAAATCTTTTCTTTATTAGTTATAAATATCCTCCAAGAGAAAAAACCAAGAACCTCCAGTCACTTGTGAATTATCAATCAATTTGATTGAAACTCGCGTGAACCTTGATTCGATATTGTACACAAAACCCTTTTGATGTAAAGGATACTAGTATACTATCGAAAACAAAATAGTTCCCTTTTTTTTCTCTTTTTGGCCGAGTTCACATTACCAAGGCTCACCATGATCATATGTTCAAGTCCTCACACATTACCAAGGATGTCTCCCCAATTTTCTGTGTAAGGGTTTGCCAAATCATTAAGCTTTTTCGAACCGCGTAGCACAGTTACACATTTCACCGGAATTTTTTCCCGACAGCGCCCCGAGTCATTGTCCAGAATCTGGTGCATCAGGTTTGCCTTTTTGCTAAGGTCGACTAACCTTGCTTGGCTGGCATGCTCCTTCGAGCTTCTCCGCCCATTCAGGAATCAATGGTCCCGAGTATTCTATTTGCATGTTCTTATTATCATGCGTCTTTCATATGTTCTTATTATCATATGCTTTATTTTTCAGAAATCCCGAGTTTGATTTTTATTTAACTGCAAAACCAATAATGATTTAAACTCCAAAGCTAATAACTGATCGACTAAAATTGTCCAAAGGACATAAAATTAGCTAAAATTGTCCTAACTAAAAGGAAATAAAAAATAATTTTAAGGATAGAAAATCTTCAGGTATTAGGCATTGCATGGTCGGGGTAAGACCCCTCCATCGGGTTGTGCAATCTAATATGCTTCATGGCCTGTTATTCCTTCAATTTTGTACGGGTCTTCCCACTTATTAGCTGGGGAACCTGCAATTTTGTTTTTTGTATTCAGCAACACTTTTCTGAGTACCAGGTCTCCTAGTTGGAATTTTCTAACCCGAATATGAGAGTTGTAGTGGTGAGCTACTATTTGCTGATATGCCATATTTCGTATTCGAGACTTCTCCCTTTTCTCTTCTAGCTCATCTAGACTGTGTAACAGCATTTTAACATTCTGATCTTCTTTATATAGCCTGACCCGGGGTGATGCATATGATGTTTCTACAGGGATAATAGCTTATGTTCCAAACGCTAAAGTGAATGGAGTCTCTCCTGTTAAAGTTCTTGATGTCGTCTGATATGCCCATAATACTTCAAGAATTTTTTCAACCCAACTTCCTTTCTTGGCATCTAGTTTTGCTTTGAGTGTATGCTTGATGATTTTGTTTACTGCTTCAGCCTGCCCATTTGTTTGAGGGTGGGAATGTGTGGCATAGTAATTGGCAATTCGGTACTCTTTGCATAGCTGTCTGAATTTTAGGTTATCAAACTGGGTACCGTTGTTAGAGATGATAGTGTTTGGAACTCCAAACCTATAGAGTATATTCTTCTACATGAAATTTTTGGTATTTGCTTATGTGATATGCACTAATGCTTCAGCTTCTGCCCACTTTGTGAAATAGTCAATGACTATTATTGCAGGCTTCGCTCCACCCCCTGTCCCTGCTGGCATTGGGCCAATTAAATCCAAGCCCCACATGGAAAATGGGCATGGGGACGAGAGGTTTCTAAGTTGTTCAGAGGGTTGTCAAATATCATTAGCAATCCTTTCACAAGTATTGCATTTCTCCGAACATCATTGTGCATCCGAGAATAAATTATGCCAATAATAACCTTCCATGAGTACCTTGTGTGCTAAACTTTTACCCCTAGTATGGTTTCCACAAACTCCCCTATGGATTTCCTGTAATATCTGACAAGGGTCTTCTTCTGATACACATCTTTGGAGTGTTCGGGAAAACCCTATTCTATATAGTTCTCCTCCAACCAATGTGTACCTTGCTGGTCGATACCTGATACGTTTTGCTTGTAGGGGATCTTCCGGGAGCACACCTTTTTCCAGGAACATTTTCAGCTGAGTCATCCAATCGTCTAACGATATTCAGATTTCTAAAATTTGAAATTTTTTTGGTTCAGCTATGCTCGGTTTGAGGAGATATGCAACCGGAATAGTTTTTGGCCTGACTGTGGTTGTTGTTGTTGCTAGTTTGGACAAAGCATCTATCTTTTCATTCTCTTCCCTTGGGTTCTAGGCAATCTTATATTCTTTGAATTTTTGAAGGAGTTATTTTGCTATGTCTCGATAGGCTATCATACCTTCATCTCTGGCTTGGTATTCCTCCAGGACTTGGCTGACAACTACCTGTGAGTCGCTAAATATCTCGACCTCATATGCTCCAAGGGCTATGCAAACTCTGAGTCCAGCTAGTAGTGCCTCGTACTCGGCTTGATTATTTGTTACTTTGAAGTCAAACCTCATGGCACACTCGACATCATCTCCTTCTGGGTGCATACTACGATCCCTGCCCCACTGCCGTGAGTGTTTGAAGAGCCATCGACATATAATTTCCATGGGAAATTTTTGCCCAACATCTTTTTTGCTTCTAGGTTTGGTTCTGTAAACTCTGCTATAAAACCTGCCACTGCTTGGCCTTTGAGAGATGTCCTGAGGATGTACTGGATATCGAATTCACTTAGCTCGATTGCCCATTTGGTTAATCTTCGTGAGATTTTTAGCTTCTGTAAAATTTACTTAAGTGGGCAGTTGGTGAGGACCTGGATTGTATGAGCTTAAAAGTATGGCCTTAGCTTCCTTGCTGCTGAAACCAATGCTAGGGCCATTTTTTCTATTTGTGAATACCTGGTTTTGGCTGGTAACAGTGCCTTGCTGGTATAATATACTGGCCTCTGTACTCCATCTTCTGTTCTGACTAAAACTGAGCTTGCTGCTAATTCTGTAATTGATAAGTATAAGTGGAGTGTCTCTCCCATTTTTGGTTTTGAAAGGATGTGAGCTTGCCCTAAGTACTCTTTGATTTTTGAGAATGCCTGCTCGCACTCTTCTTTCCATTCGAGTCCTTTTCCTTTTTTAATCACTCTACAAAAGGGAGCACATTTATCTGTGGCCTTTGAGATGAATCTGCCCAAAGAGGCTAAGCATCCTGTTGACGTCGATTTCTGGATTATGCCAGAAAAGCCAACAGGGACATGATTTTGGCTATTGATTCAAAGAGAAAGAGATGCAGAGAGAGTAAAAAAGACAAGGTTTACGTGGTAAAAATCCGATGGTCGGAGAAACATCCACGGGTGGTTGAAAGATCAACCAAGCCAAAATCCACTAAGAGAATAAGATGTTTTTACAAGATCTCGATCTCCCTTTTTCTCTTTGTATTATTTGTGACTACTGTATGCTATATTCTCTATATCTTTTCAAGCCAGATTATAGGTCTATTTATATGCTTATAGAACCCTAATCTGCTTTGTACAAGTAATACAAGATATTTATATTTAATTATGATTTGGTTACTTGTTTGAGGTTGATTTGTCTTCTTTCCAGTTTTGGAGTCTTTTTATGGAAATTGAGTGGGATTCTAATAGCGTAGTTCAATTTGACTTGTTTCCTTATAAGAATGTAGTCTTCGAAAAGGAATCAGGTTGTTTCCTGATTGGGGGACTCTTCTAACTCAAAGGTCCATTATTTGGGATTCCTTCATGAAGAATATCTTCGCGTATATAATGACTTAACCCATACGATAAGTTCTTATTCGGGTTGTACTTACTCCCGAGTAAGACTGTTACCTGATGGTCCTGAGTAGTGTCGTTTGAGCCCGAGTGAATGCGTTGTTTTAGCCAGTCCCGAGTAGGTCTTTATTCGGTATATGCTTACTCGGGCATGCTCATCTTTAACGATGCCTTGTAGGATATTTCTCGGATGTCCATCTAAGAATACACCTGGCTATTTTTTCCTTCCTGTCAATGACGTGTTTGCTTGGTAAAATTTACATACAACACATCCTGTTAAGCGCTGCACTTCTTTTAGCTTCTTTGGTGAGGTCATTTTCTGTAGGGCCTGGATCTTTTCAGGGTTGACTTCGATTCCTCTTTGGTGAACTTGGAAACCTAGGAACCTTCCTGAAGGAACTCCGAATAAGCACTTGTTAGGGTTCAGCTTCATTTGGTATCTCCTCTAAATATCGAATGTCTCTCGCAGGTCTGAAGTATACTTGTCTGCCGAGATGCTCTTGGTCAACATGTCATCTACGTAGACTTTCATGTTTCTTTTTATTTTTCGTGCGAAGATTATGTTGACCATCATTTGATATGTTACCCCTGAATTTTTTAATCCGAAGGGCATTACTGTGTAACGGTATATGCCTTGATCGGTTATGAATGCCGTTTTTTCTTCGTCAACCTTGTTCATCCGGATTTAGTTATATCCTAAATAGGCATCCAGAAACTGAGTAATTCGTGAACTGATGTAGCGTCGACCAGTTGGTCTATCCTTGGCAGTGGGAAGCTGTCTTTCGGGCATGCTTTGTTTAAATCTGTGAAGTCTACGCCTATTCTCCATTGACCGTTTTTCTTTTGGACAAGGACTACATTAGCTACCCATTGAGGGTAGCTGATCTCTCTAATTGACCATACAACGAGTAGCTTTTCCACTTCCTGCTTGATTGCCTGACTTCTCTCGAGATTGAATGACCTTCTCTTCTGTATTACAGGTTTTTCATCCGGGTCTACTACGAGATGATGAGATATTATTCTGGCATATATCCCGATCATGTCTTCATGACTCCAGGCGAACACATCCTTGTATTCTCTAAGCAGATCAGTGAGGCTTTGTTTGACTTTTCCTTCCAAATTAGCCCCGATCTTGACCTTCTTATCTTGTTCATCTTCTTTCAAGATTATTTCTTCTGCAGGTTCATTTTTGGACTCCTTCGATTCTTCCATTGGGTCAAATTCGAACGTCAGTGACTCTTTGTTCTAACTCGGTTGCGTTATAGTGCATACTTGTTCACCATCGTTTTTGTCTTTGTAAACTGAGAGGTTAGCTCTTCGGGCCATCTCTTGGGAACCCTTGACTACTCCGACCCCCTGTTCTGTCGGGAATTTGATCATCAAGGCATAAGTAGCTGTTACGGCCTTAGTTTTATTCAAGAATGGCCGACCTAACAATGCATTATACGGCCAATTATCTAAGTCTACTACTACGAAATCAATAATATTATTCTTTGGCAAGGTGCTACTCCAATTTTTACGGGCAGTTTTACCATCTTGAGGGGTCTGACCTCAACTCCCTAAATCCTCTGAGTGGGGTATGAAATAGTTGTAAATCCTTCCAGTCCAACCTGAGTTGATCGTAGACGGCTATATTGAGAATATCTACCGAACTTCCATTGTCTGTTAAGATTCTCCTAACTTCCCTGTGTTCAATTCGGGCACTTATGACCAGGGCATCGTTTGATCGAACGTCGACCCCATGCGAGTCAACTTCTGTGAATATTATTGGGTTCCATCCTTCTTTTACCCTTTTCGGGTTTGGTTCAACCGAGTTCACGTCAAAGTTCTGTCTTACCTCCACTGCTTCTCTGATTTCCTGTGTTTTCTCTCGGTTACTTCTTCCAGTTGATGGTCCTCCAAAGATTGTTTGTATTACTTCATTGGCCTCAGAGCCGGCCCTTTGATTTCGACCAGAGTTGTGATCGGCCCTGGTCTCTTTCTTTGTTTCTGACCTTTCATCCCTTTTCAAGATTATATCCTGTAAGTGTCCTTCCCAAATAAGGGTTTCTATGTAATCTCTGAGCTGGTAACACTTGAAAGTCTCATGATCGGTTTTCTTGTGGAATATGCAATATTTGGTTGTATCTCACCGGACGAACTGAAACTATCATCGTGGCTCTTTTACCAGATTCTTTTCTTCCAGTATGGCAAGGATTTCTTTCTGCTTTTTCTAGAGAGGAGTGTAGTTTGCATATTTTCCTCCAAATTTGTCGACGGTCTAGTCAGTATTATACCCATTTCCCAATCTTTGCTTTTTTCTTTGCTATTTCCTTTTTGTTTTCCCTTTTGGTTCTGTACCTTGGACTCGGCATCCTTCTGTTCGGGTTTTCCTCCATGCATGTAGCATCCTCCCGTGGCTAACTCTTCTTTTTTGGCTAGTACATACCCTCCTGCCATGTCCTCCATATCTGTATATCTGGTTAGACAGGCCCTTCTTAAGTCAAAAGATAGCCATCCATTTTTTAAATTGTTGTTGAATGCAGCAATTATTGCTTCGTAGTTTTCATTGCCGCTTTCTGATACCGTCTGGTCGAATCTCCCCAGGTATTTCTTTAGCGACTCATCTTTCCCTTGTTTTAACTGAGAAAGGTAAGCTATTGATTTTTTTCTGTGAATGTTGCCTAGAAATTGCCTTGAGAAACTCCTTCTTAATTCACCAAAAATTTTGATACTTTGTGGGGGCAATCTTCCGAACCACCTTGAGCCTGTGTCTCATAAAGTTTGTGGGAAGTTGAGACATAATAAGGGGTCGCTGTGGGCATACTGAGCCATAACACTTTTATACTGTCTGACATGTCCTTTAGGATCTGTGTCCTTCTTGAATTGTTCCTCGTACGGCATCCTGAATCTTTCTTGGAATGGAGTTCGCAGGATGTCCCTAGTGATTGGACTATCAGAATCGTCGTCGGACAAGTCATTGTACCCATAACGTCTAACCAGTGCGTCCATTTGTCACCTATTGTTTTCAAGTTCTCGAATCAGGCTCTGAATTACGACATCTATATCTCCCACTGGATCTCCATGATGGTTAAACCGCTGAGTGACTGTCATTCCTCTCTCTAGCTCTTCGCTTTGCTGTCGAGTCTCAAGGGTTGATTCTTATAGGCTTATGGTTCCGTGATGGTGCTTGCATGGTGTCGATCATTATCTTTTGATGACGACCGATCCCTGTGTCAGTCATGCTTGCGGTGTCTAGCACGGGCTATCTGATCATGGCTCTACCTCTGGCGTGGTTGTTCCTCTTCGGTTGTTTCATGTCCAACCTGATTAA
The DNA here is from genome assembly GCA_032871835.1 of Dipteronia dyeriana. Lineage (NCBI taxonomy): Eukaryota > Viridiplantae > Streptophyta > Magnoliopsida > Sapindales > Sapindaceae > Dipteronia > Dipteronia dyeriana. The sequence continues at coordinate 45,176,426 of CM065299.1, read as the reverse complement.
TTAGAATATAGTTCCTTCCGGCTTCCGGTGCATTTAGTTTTGGCCCCACTATAACCGAGCGAAGCCTTGTAGGTGGTAGATTAGGAGGTTACGCTTCTTCTGTAACTAGTATATCAACTCATTACTTTGATACATCTGCCACCGGCTGTTGCAGCACCTCACGGAAGCGTCGTGTTAGGTCTTCGCTGGTCGGAGGGGTTTTTTTGGATTCCTGCCAGGGATGTTGGTTGGTTCTCGGTGGTTGCGGCGAGATCTCGTGAACTACTGCCAATATGGGCATTATCTGGAGATTTTTTGGTATCCCCAGGACTGTTCTGCTTCCTGCCATTACCTTTAATCAAATCGAAGGTTCAAGCCCCTCCTTCTAGCGCCAATTGTTGACGTCAATTTCTGGATGCGTGAGAAAAGTCAACAAGATTGGATTTTAGCAGTGATTTCAAAGAGAAAGAGAAGGAGAAAATAATTGGACACAAGTTTTACGTGGGAAAACTCCGATGACCAGAGAAATGTCCACAGTAGGATGAATAAACAACCAAGCCAAAATCCATTATTGAAAAAGATTTACAACTTTCGATCTCTCTTTTTTCTCTCTGTATTTGCTATATATTTTTATGACGATATTATAGGTCTATTTATATGTGCATAGAACCCCAATCCTTTTTGTACAAGTAACAAAAGATCTTTGCATTTAATTATGATTAGTTACTTGTTCGAAGTAGTCTGTCTTCTTTCCTATCTCGGAGACTTGTATAGAGATCGAAAGGGGACTCTAGTGATATAATCCAATTAGGATTTATTTCCTTATAAATGTGTGTCTTTTTGAAGAAATAAAATTGTTGCCCGATTTGGAGCCTTTTTCCTGTTTGGTATTCTATTCATCTTGGGATTCTTTTTTGACACAGATATCTTTGTGTATTTTAACATGATTCTTGGTTCGTGTGCGAGTTATATGCTGGGATTCTTTATTCAGGTTTTTTCATGTTTGTCCCGAGTAAAACATGACATCATCTGATCCCGAGTAGAACATGACGTCATCTGATCCCGAGTAGGTTTTGCTTAATACTTATTTTTATATTTACTCGGGTTCCTTATCTTTTGAAGATATCTTGCGGGATATTTTCTGAATGCCTATTTGGATATCCACTTGGCAATTTCATCCTCTTTGTCAATGACGCGTACGTTCTGATGAAATTTACATATGACACTAATAATAAAACCTTTTATTAAAAGTAACCGAATATCCAAATTTATTTAGACAAGAGACCGAAATTAAATTCCTCTTGAATTATAACACTTCCCTTTGATTCTAATATCTCCTACTACACTAGTAGACACCAATGCTCCATTGCCTAAATACAAGTTGAATTCATTTTTATTCAGTCTACTCCTTTGACCATTTTCACCACAAATGAAACACTTCCCTTTGATCTTGGTTACTATCTTGGTCTCACTCTAAGAAGGCTCAAGTTGTTTTTTCTTCTGTTGTCTCTTGACATTCTTACGGGTCTTTAACCCGTAGCAACTTACCAAGCATATGAATCTTTTGACCCTTGCCTTTCACAAGGATTTTTTCCGCGTTTTGAACTTCTTGCATCAGGCCTTGCAAAGTGCATTCCTTATTATTCAAGGTGTAGTCCAACTTGAATTGATCAAAGGAATCCGATAGTGAGTTGACAATCATGTCAATTTTGGTCTCACTATCTATCTTAGCACCTTTCAGTTCAGCAATGTTAAGATGTGCTATGACTTTCATCATGTGATCTTGCACACCCTGTCCAGGTTCCATCCTAGGATTCATAAAAGCAGTTACTGCCTCTCTCTTAGTCGTTCTAGACCACATTGCAATCGTCCCTTCTAGAGACATCATTATATCGGCAATAGTCTCCATTCCTTCATGTTGTTTTTGCAACACGTCGGAGATGGTGGCCATAATGTAACATACATTTAGCCATCTCATTTGAAGACTTCCACTACTGATACTCATCTCTTTGCTTCTGAGTAGAATCATTAGTTTGGTTGTTAAGGAATAGACATAACGAATTTTAAGTTTTTCAATTTGCAATAACAACCCAATTTTTTTTTCCTTGTGACATAATTATCATCAGTTAAAGTATTATCTTTTAGGATATTGATTAGGGATAGGGTCATGATTTCTTTTTAATAACAAAAATTATATAAGTAAATAATCATGATAAAGCACTTTTGAATATTTATTTTGAATTAAATAAAATAATTCAATCGTAAAAGTTCAAAGGTGATCCAACACCCATAAATGTCACGCCTCCTTTGGGAGTACGCACCATTTACTAGTTGGACTAACTCCCACCTAATTGTTAACATAACAACCAACATTTTCTATTTTAGCCTTGCAATTTTATTAACAAGAACTCTTGGGAGGATATTAATAAAATTACATTGAGTGTGTTACCAAGTTATCGACCTTCAATATAATCCCTCACGAATATCCATCCTTTGGGAGTAGATATCGTTTGGGCTAATTGTCTAGTCTATCCTTGTAAAAAAGTATCTTGTTAAATTCCATTCATGAATACCTCTTGGGAGGTTATTCACGAAACATAAAGCTCAACTAAACTTGGAGGCCGTAGGTGTTCCAAAACACCTTCTCCCACTCAATTGTTTAAGGCGTGTGATCGAATTCCAAAGAATGATTTACCAAGTTATCTAGATGCCAATTTAGATACTTAAACAATTCAATGCATGTTCATACCAAAAGAGATATATGAGTGACACTCCAATTCTATATGACATGTTATCAAACAATGACAAACATTGCAATATTTACAAAAATATAAATAGCTACATTTTTTATCCATCCTAGAAAAACAAGTAAATTACATATGTCTTGGAATACAAAAACTCCTTTCATGGCGAACAAGTCTTCACGCGACCTTCATCGTCCGGACTCTCTCGGCTGCCTCCAATGGGTGTACGCACCCTTGGCCCTTACCCATGGGCGTCCGCATGCCACAAACCCATAAAGGGCTGTCATGTGCAGCCCATGGCTTCCATAGGGCTGCCGTGCACAGCCCATGCCACAACAAACGTGGCTTGCATGCTCTTCGCAAGCACGTTCGTTGCTATGGCTCGCACGGTCCGAAACTTGTTCCAGTTGCTTCCAATTCTTCAAACCTTCGAGTCTTCGATACTTGAATGTATTACAGAAGAATTATAAATAAAAAAATACTGCAGTTTTTTTTATTACAATAGTGCAGTTTTTTTTTATTACAAAAAAAAAAAAAAAAACTTAGCAACTACGAAGAAGGAAATTATGGCGATGATAGACAACCCTTCTTGTTACAATCCCAAAACAAAATTACATTGAAATTCTTGGACCAAAATTGAGCAATAACTAACCACATATAAAACATATATATATCCATGCATTCCAATGTAAATATATATATAAGAATACCTAGAGTGTCATCTCTTTCTAAAACATGCATATATACAATAAAAAAAAAGATTCATGTACACATACATCAATTAATCAAGGGTACAACTAGGCTCTGATACCAATTGTAGGGAAAAAAACGGTTCAAAACGCAACAGAAGCGTGAGAAAAACGAAAATTAGGGTTTGCGTATAAATAAAAAAAATTCCCTTTTACGCAACGAGAACCTTAACCCTAAATTAATTGACGTATATAAAGTATCATACCTTTTTCTCGTGACGATTGAACAAGCGCCGAATTGATTCCGCAAGATCTTCCAATCCAATCACGAATGTGAATCACCTAGGACTGTGGGCTCCCTTTCTTTAAATTGTATACCTGATGATGGAGACAAATAAAATCTTTTTTTTGTTAGTTATAAATATCCTCCAAGATAAAAAACTAAGAACGTCCGGTCACTTGTGAATTATCAATCAATTTGATTGAAACTCGCGTGAACCTTGATTCGATGTTGTACACAAAACCCTTTTGATGTCAAGGATACTAGTATACTATCGAAAACAAAAAAGGTTCCCCTTTTTTTCTCTTCTTGGCCGAATTCACACACTATTGCTTAGAGTTGATCGAATTTTTTCTAGAGTAAAAACCAAATTTTTTCTCCCTCAAAATTCTCTTTTGCTTGGCCGAAATCTCTCTTTTGAAAGTCCCAAGCTTGGTCGAAATAAATTCTTGCAATTAATTATATGCTGGCCGAATTTCAAACACACACATATATATATATATATATATATATATATATAGGATGATTAATCCTCTCCTAAGAAGGATTTACTTGGTTGACAAGAATCCTTTCCTTAGGTGGATTTATTTGGTAGTTAAGAATCCTTATCTAAAAGGAATTCTATCCTCCTCTTATATAGACATAGCTGGCCAAAATTCATAGGATATGTATTAGGAAACTTAATTCTTTTCCTAAGAAGGATGTACTTGGTTGTTAAAAATCCTTTCCATAGGTTGAATTACTTGGTGGTTAAGAATCCTTTTCAAAATGGAATTCTATCTACACCAAGACTCCTAATCCAACTCAATAGTGTGATTGTAACCATATTAAAGACTTTTGAATTTGATTAGATAAATAACTCCTTTTATTTATCTACTTATCAAATATAGTCTTTAATATTAATTATACTACTAGCAATAGTATAATTTTAGGAGACCATCTCCTATTAGGAAAAAGATTTTGACTTTTAATTAAATAATTAAATAATCAACAAATTAATTAATTTCCATTTAATTAAATAATAATGTAAAATTAATATAATTTAAGCTATTCTTAATAGCCTTGCCGCCCAACACATGTATATGGGCCATATATTATTTTTCTTATTTTATTAAATCCATTTGACCATAATAAAAAGTCCACATGTGAACTAGACCTATTCTTACAAAAAGAAACAAGTTCACATGCCTTAATACAATTCTAGATGGACCCCTAAATTTGTCCCGTAGAATATATCAAGTGATCCATGCAAGTTCATGTGGACTGGGGATCTTTGCGGGCTATCTAAATTTAAGCTCTAATAGACACAACCCAATCACAATCAACAAATGATTCACTTAGGTCTGATCTATTAATTTTAGTTCATTCCACTAAAGAACTAAAATTGAACTTCTAAATAAAGATAGAATAAGTTAATATTCCTCATTCTTACCCTAGACAATATTAATGGAGAAAGTGTATCCTCGTGAAGAATATTAGTAATCGTCAAGAGCTCATAGACTGCCTATAGCTCTCCAAGTTACCATATTTACTCATATGACCACATTTTGAACTTGGATATTTTGACTTGTCCAGAATCCATATTTTAATAGACACTATTTAAAACTTAACGTTAAGATTTAATATCCAATACCTCAAAACATCCATATGATGATATTCTATTTTCATTTAATAAATGGAGCCACGATGTCCATATCTATAAATGAAGTCCTCTATCGAATAACAAATGAAAACCACCAAACTATTGAGGATAGACTATGCTATATAATCGTACTCACTGATAGCTCAAATGATAACACTTGTAACTATAAGTCCATCACTTATCTTAGGATTGAGATAGACTCTCCGATTGTCTTCAAAAGAAAAAATTTTATCCATTGACTGTTCTACATAAAGTATTTCATTTTGATCCAATTCAATGCACCCAGTGCACTAGATTCTTTTGCCCAAAGACACCACACTTTGAGGATTTTAGACTCATCATAACACATTTGATCCCACTCAAATGCTAGAAAAGAATCTACAACTTTAACAAGATAAAGACGCCCAACCTTTATCTTAAGTTGTGAATATTATTCAGGACTAACTAAAGAACTGTGTCTACCTCATACATATCTAGATGTATGAACAATTCTTCTTTTCTTATAGTCTTTTGACCTTATGATTATTTACTTTTGAAAATTATAGTAATTATACTATAAATGCTATAGATTCGTTAAACTAGAAATCACTTTATTAATATGAAAAAATTGTCAAATACATTATTACACTCTTGCTATCGAGCATAATCCCAATAGTTACGTCATGTTTTCTCCATGAATGAGACTCACCATGATCGCCATGAGCCAAGGAAAGCTAGGTAACTTCCTCGATGCCTTTTACGGGTTAATCCCACCAAGAGGATCATCATAATATGTCGATAATGATCGCCTTAAGACTAGGGACTACTCGGGGAAGCCCCCTCACTATCCCTGATGCCTCGGCCAGGCACCACCCCCTGCCAAGAAGGGTCAAAGTATAAGAGCACAGTTGTTATCCAGATCTCAAGACCATGACAGCTAGCTAAGCTTTCTTGATTCCTTGGTTGGGTGACCTCCCCTAAGAAGGGTCTGAGTATATAAGCATAGTTGCTGTCTAGATCTAATAACACCTTGGTTTGGATTTTTCCTACCAAGAGGATCGCTATAGTATGTCGACAATGATCACCTCGAGACCAAGATAGCTATCAAGCCTTCCTGATGCTTCGGTCAAGAAAAAACCCCCGAGAAGGACCTCGGCTTGGAAAGGTTTCCCACCTAAGTCCCAATGTCTGAGCTATTACTAATTACTAAACCTCTATGTGCATATGATTTCTTACTTTCACAAATGCAAGCTAGCCTGAAATCATGTAAGGGGACTACTCAATAGAGTCATCGAGCTATAAGTTTCTGTTGAGGGCTGAGAGCTCGAGCAAGCTGTCTACTTTCATACTTAAACATATTTAAGGTCTTTTTGTTTTTACCCAGTTTAAATAAATCTTGATTACATTGGAGGTGGCATCAAGGTCAAGCTCGAAAACGAAGCAAAGAGAAGTTGATAGAGTCTAGGGACCACGATCAAAACTAATTAAAGTTAAATGTGAAGTTCAACTAAATTAAACTTTATTTATCAGAAGGGAGTATATCCCCCTCTAGGGCTAACATCTAATGGGCAGCCCACCTCTTTTTCCGAGCTATCAAATGTAAATGCAAATAAAATAGATCAGGCATCCACATGCTTCTGCTGGCCTACTCATGTGGGCTTATCAGCTGCTCCATCCAACACCATGCCTACTTCTGGCAGTTCATCTTTCTGTTTTTCTTCTTGGATGCCATTCTCAGCTCTACCCACCTCATGAGTTGTTCGCACCATGACCTCGAACCTAGTCTTCTTCTAAGTCCTCTTCAACTACAACCATAACTTTCAGGCAGATGGGCTCAAGCTGGGAAATAACATCCACCCATGATTCGAACTGCTCATCTCCTCGTCCCCCTGGGTAGGGCTCCCCGAACGAGTAGAAGCTTGAATCCCGATTTATTCTTAGGATCTTAAAAGATTATTGCCCACCTCCGTCGAAACAGCGAGGTCTCCTTCTGCCCCCGTAGAAGTTGGGCCTCGGTAACAGCATAAGCATACAGGTTTCCTTCAGGTTGCATATTCTGAACCCTGCTAGAAAAATCTTCAGGCCCAAAGATGACTAGAGGGGAAGATTGAGTCCAGAGAGCAGTCTCGACCACTTGCTTCCCAGCTCCAGTAAGACCCGAAGGCTCAACTCCACTGCCCCTAGGAAGGGACATCTCCTCTACCTTCTTCATGATTTCTTGCCTCCACCAGTCAACGATAATCGAAAGGTCGAATGGTGGAGGAAGAGATTCTATGACCTGGTAGGAGGCATAGAAGTAACTATCACGGAAGGATTTTTCAGCTTCTACTTGCAACTAGGCTACCTGTGCGTGCAAATCCTGGTTCTTGAGGTCCAACTTCTTGTCTTCTGCTTTCTATGAGTCTCTTTGAGTTCTTCTACGGTTGGATTTAAGAGATTCTTGGTCACATGACCACTTCAACCTCTCATAGTCATACTGAAGCTCTGTTATATCATTTTCCATCTTTCTCTAGCTAGTGGTCATCTCCTCTACCAAGGCACGAGACTAGGCTAACAATCCTGTACCTTTTTGGCCTTAGTGTCTACCCTTATAGCATGTTCGCGGAGGGGGACCAAATGGTGGATCACAGCTACGTTGAATTTGAAGGCCTACAGGACATAGACAACAAATTAAAAAAAAATCAAACAAGCAACCTCGACTACAAGCAAAAGAAGATAGTTACCTCGGCCAGAAGAGCAGACTCCATAGTGATCAAGACCTCAGTGGGCATGGTTGCCTCTAAAGAAAGGCTACCTCCTTGGCAAGAAGCAATGAACTGATTCACGACCTCATCCTGGATGGGAGGGGTGGAAAAAGGTAAAAAACGACTTCAAGTTGGTCTCGGGGCATCGATTCCTAAGCTTGCCAAGGTCACCACTGGTGCAGGAAGAGCCAGAATAGGAATAATCAGAGCCATAACTGGATGAGTATCAGCAGTAGCCATAATAGAATAGGGTGTATCAGAGTTGGTGATGGGAGTAGAAGCAGCAGCAAGTGAGGTGGTCCTCCTGCCTCTCGCTATTAAAGTCCAGAATGCAAAGATATCCATCAGGGACATAGGCCAGAAAGGCACTGAGATGGGGATAAGAAGATCCTTGGTAGCAGTAGAGGGACCCTCTCTAACCAAGGCAGCTTAGAAGATCCCCTCTACTAACCCAGCGGAATGGGGGTTTAAGCTCGTTCAGCTTCCTGAGTCGTGGGAACAACAACTGAAACTTAAAAGGGAGAAAGTTAGAAAAGGAACAAGCACTAGAAAAAGAAGCAAAAAAACATAGATATCTATTCTTACCATGGAGGCTACAGTAATACGCAAGTACGAGTTCACCTTGCGGGTATCAAAGGGATTAGAGATGGGAAACTTCGAGTTTAAGTAGTTCTTCTCCATGATAGCCCCTAGGATAGCCCCTAGGATAGCCTTAGATTCGGCTAGCAGCAAATCTCTAACCTATGAGGGTTTATCGCTGAAGGCAGTAGGAGCTTGGTATTCAATTCCACCAATGTAAATCGAGCTCCCCCAATCACCTTCAATCAGGATCCATTCCTCCTTCCAGGAAAGAACCTTCTTTGAAGCGCCATGTATAATAAATTTGAGTTTATTCTTTGCCTTAGCATAGAACTGATCTCTTGGGCCACCGGATAGACTTCCAATTTAGAAAACGTATGCCATTTCCTCTACTCTAGGCTCTCTGATGAGGACACTCAGCTTGCCCTGCTCCCTCCACATCATAAGGAAGCAGATTAGGTGCCTTCAAAAGCCTAGAGTTATCTAAATAGGAGCTAACTGCAGGGCACTTAGAGCCCACCTAAGGGTAGGATAGAGAGGGAGCTTGACCCTATTTTCGAAGGCCGCCACATGGATTGAAAGCACGCCCTTGGGAGGGGTGTAGACATTATAGTTCTTGGGCAAAATTGACACGGAAATACTATCAGGGATACCATATTTATTCTTCAAGCAAGATTTATTGACCATTCTGGACAGGTGGAATCGGGAATGACCCGGAAGTCATAAGGGAGAATGTCTTCCGGAAAGGAGCTAGAAATTGTGACCTATCCATTTTCAGCCTCCAAACCCTCATCTTCCTTGTCCAAATCTTCATCGACCAAGTTCAAGGGATTGTCAGGTTGGTTTGAGAAACTTGTCCCGGTAAATATTTTATGATTGGAACGACGATGTTGAGACTTCATAGGAGTATCTCCTCCACTCATATCTCTCTTATCCCACTTCTCCAGAGCCAAGCTAGGTACATCATTGCCCTCAAACATCTGGTCAACACTGTCACCAGAATCTGACATTTTCTGAGGAAGTTTGGTTAACAGAAAGAAGAGAAGAGGGGTGAAGGTTCCGTCAAAGACCAAGAAAGTACTTGAGTTTTCGATGAGAGTTTCTTGAAAATATTTGAAATATTAAAGAAAAGGAAGCGAGAGGGAAACAGGCGAATTGGAGGGGTTTAAATAGGGTTTAATGACACAGTAGGCAGCGACGTTGGTAACGGAAACACGTTGAGAGGCAAAAACTTCGGAGAGGATTTGCCTTGATTCTTAGGAAGTGACAACACTCAACTGTTTTTAGAAAAAATACATCAGTTCCGAATTTTCCATGTGGAGTTCACATTTAATGAGGGGATTCTTTCCCAGATTTTAGTGATTGAAGAAAAAGGAAAATTTCCCAAACAAAACATGATTTCTGACTCCAACCCCAACTCAATCACCGGTCTTCAAGTTAGAGGGGACTTTTGTTAATAGCCAAACTTAGCTAGGGTCCAAGGAGAAATTTTTCACTCCTTAAGCTGGGGTCTAAATCCGGGATCTACAAGGTCAGGCTATTGTACGATCCCGCAGGGGCTGGACGAGGTGGCCTACACTTTCCAGTAACCTCACGAAGCCCACAGCTGTAGGTCATGGTGGCCAAATCAGGTTTCTTACATCGAGCTGGAAGCCCGAAGCCCGTAGCCGGATTGATAGAATAGATTCAAGCTTATCTGGGTTCGTGAACTCTCCAGAAGCATGTTTCATGTCTTCATCTATGCAGTGAGTCCTTCGGAGCATCGAGTTTTGCTCAGTGATATCACCGCCTTAAACGAAGAAAGAAGTTCGCAAAGCTCTATTACCGACGGAAAGCGCCTGGTAGAATTACATCAAGCTCTTAAAAGGTCAGATCAAGTTCCTTCCGCCAAGGCTGGTGCATAGATGCACCTCGCTGTGTGAGAGAATAAAGTGCCATATCATCAGGTGACCTCCATGAGGCACCTCAATAGGGCAACATACAGAATAATAGCCACATTCTGACACACCATAAATCACTATGTACATGCAAGTCAACTAGTTCAGTCCAAAAAGGAAACAAATTCATTCCCTTCCTAGATATCCTGGAGTCAGTTAGTCAACTACGTAAAAAAATAGGGACGGCCCACCTAATAAGGGTAGATTTGATTTGATTCAGAGATGAGAGGGGAGAGAACAATGGAAAAACGTAATGGCATTGTGTATAAGTAAAAGAGAAGAGGCACGTTGGAGAGGAGAAAAAAGAAAAGAAAAAGAGCTGGAGAATGCCATAAAGACCCAAATTCTACTAAGTAGAAAACTGTTGTAGTTGGTCCACTTATCGACATGAATGAGATTGCCATCTCTATTAGTTTGATAGGGATTGAATGATACCCAATAGAGTGTTGCATTTCCAATCTACACAAAAGAACAGAGTTACCATTATTTTTGCTATTTTCTTGCACGCTATTCATGCACCTACCACCATACACATTCAACACAAAACCTAGTACCCAAGGTACCTACCCTGACCGCTCATTTATAAGAAGTTGGTCTTGAAGGTGTAAATCGAAATTCCTAACCCCAAGTAATTTTCTGGTTAACACCCTATTTTTACACTTCTGTTGCATTTTGAATCAATTTTTTCCTACAATTGGTATCAAAGCCTGGTTGTATTCTTGATTAATTGATGTATATGTACGTGAATCTACTTCTTTTTATTGTTAATACGCATGTTTTAGAAAGAGATGCACTCTAGGTATTCGCATATATATTTACATTGGAATGTATGGATATACATATATATATATTATGTGATTTGTTATTGCTCAATTTTGGTCCTAGAATTTCAATGTATTTTTTTTTTGGGATTTTAACAAGAAGGGTAGTCTATCATCACCATAATTTCCTTCATGGTAATTGCTAAGTTTTTTTTTTATTTTTTTATTTCATTGTTGTAATAAAAAAAAACACTGCAGTATTTTATTACTTAAGATATTGTTGTAATATATTCAAGTATCGAAGATTTAAAAAATTGGGAGCAACCGAAACAAGTTTGGTATCGTGCACACCATAGCAATAATCATACGTGCGAATGAGCACGAGCCACGATTGTTGTGCCATGGGCTATGTACGGCAGCCCCACGGATGCCGAGGGCTGCGCATGGCAGCCCTATAGATCCCATGGGCTGTGTGCAGTAGCCCTTTATGGAGTTAAGGGGTGCACACGCCCATGGGAGGCACCCAAGGGTGCCTAAATGGACGATGGTCGCGTGTAGACTTGTTTGCCAAGAAAGGAGTTTTTGTATTCCAAGACATGTAATTTACTTGCTTCTCTAGGATGGACCAAAATTGTAGCTATTTACATTTTCGTAAATATAGCAATGTTTGTCATTATTTGATAACATGTCATATAGAATATGAGTGCCACTCATACATCATTTTTGGTATGAACATGTATTGAATGGTTTAGGCATCTAATTGACATCTAGATAACTTGGTAAATCATTCTATGGAATTCAATCACACACCTTAAACAATTGAGTGGGAGAAAGTGTTTCCGAACACCTATGGCCTCTAAGTTTAGTTGAGCTTTATGTTTCATGTAATAACCCATAAAGGGGTATTCATGACTAGAATTTAGCAAGATACAACCGTACAAGGATAGACTAGACAATTAACCCAAACGATCTCAACTTCCAAAGGAGGGATATTCATGAGGGAATCTATTGAAGGTCGATAACTTGGTAACACACTCAATGTGATTTTACTAAGATCCACCCAAGAGTTCCTGTTAATAAATTTACAAGGCTAAAATTGAAAATTCTGGTTGTTATGTTAAAAATTAGGTGGGACATAGTCCAACTAGTAAATGGTGTGAACTCCCAAATGAGGCGTGACATTTATGGGTGTTGGATCACCGTTGAACTTTACGATTGCATTTATTGTATTTAATTCAAGATTAATATTTGAAAGTGCTATATCATAATTGTTTACTTATATAATTTTTGTTTTTTTAAAGAAATCATGACCCCATCCCTAATCAACTTCCTAAAAGATAATACTTTAACTGTTGATAATTATGTTACATGGAAAAAGGAATATTGGGTTGTTATTGCACGCTAAAAACCGTAAGTTCATTCTGTGTACACCTAAACCACCTGCTCCTACTAATAATTCTACTGAGGAGCAAGAGACAAGTATCAGCAGTGTAAGTCTTCAGATGGGATGGCTAAATGTTGCAATATGGCCACTATATCCGACGTGTTACAACAGTAACATGAAGGAATAGAGATTGTTGACGATATAATGATGTCCTTGGAAGAGATGTTTGCTATGAAGTTCAGAATGACTAAGAGAGAGGCAGTGACTACTTTCATGAATCTTAGGATGAAACCTAGACAGGTTGTGAAAGATCACATGATGAAAGTCATAGCTCATCTCAACATTGCTGAACTCAATGGTGCTGAGATAGATGGTAAGAAGAAAATTGACATGATTGTCAACTCACTATCAGATTCTTTTGATCAGTTAAAGTTGGACTACACCTTGAATATAAGGAATACACCTTCCAAGGCCTGATGCAATATGTTCAAAGCATCAAGAAAATCCTTGTGAAAGTCAAGTGACAAGAGATTCATGCCGTAGGTAAAGTTGATACTGTTAAGACCCGTAACAAAAGAAAAAGTAACTAGGACCTACTAAGAAAGAGACAAAGAAAGTAACCAAGATCAAAGGAAAGTGTTTCCTTTGTGGTGAAAAGGGACATTGGAAAATAAATTACCCAAAGTATCTGGACAATAAGGAAGAAGGTAATATTAATTATCCTGAAACAAGTTTTTTGGCAGATTCTATGGATTTTTGGATCATAGACTCCGGAGACACTAATCGTGTTTGTTTTTTCTTACAGGTGTTCAAGGAAAGGAGAAGGCTTAATATAATTGAATTCAACTTGCGTTTAGGCAATGGAGCATTGGTGTTTGCTAGTGCAGTGGGAGATATTATAAATAGTTTAGATTCTTATAGGCATTCAGATTTATTAGACGTTTTATGTACCTGAATTCAAGAGGAATTTAATTTCAGTTTCTTGTTTAAATAAATTTGGTTATTCGGTTACTTTTAAAAAAAGCTTTTATTATTAGTAGGAATAACAAATTTTTTTGAAAAAGTATATTGGAAAATGGTTTATTCTATTTGCATAGCAATATCTCTCACCTGTTAGACACGGAATCAATGCAACCTAATCATAAAAGAGTAAAGCTATCAAAAGATGAAACCTACCTATGGCATTTACGCCTAGGTCATATTATCCGTAATAGGATCAAAAGATTGGTTATTGATGGACCTTTAAATGACTTAAAGGTTGAAGATCTACCGACTTGTGAATCTTATTATGGAAAGTAAGATGACCAAAAGGTCATTCACGACAAAAGGCACAAGAGCCACCGAATGTTTAGAATTGATACACACTGATGTGTGTGGTCCTATAAGCATTCAAGCTAGAGGTGGATATAAGTACTTCAACAATTTCATGCATAATTACTTGAGATTTGGCTATGAGTATCTCTTGAGACATAAGTCGAAGGCTTTTGACATGTTCAAAGCATTTAAAGCTAAAGTAGAAAATCAGCTTGAGAAACGCATAAAAATCTTGAGGTATGATCATGGTGGAGAATATCTATCTGGTGAGTTTCAGCAATATCATAATGATAATGGGATAATTTCTTAATTTTCTACACCAGGTACACCTCAACAAAATGGGGTGGCAGAAAGGAGAAATAGAACTCTTTTGGACATGGTTAGGTCTATGTTGAGTTATTCAACGCTTTAATTGGTATCAGAGCCTGGTTGTACCCTTGATTAATTGATGTATTTGTACGTGTACGTGAATCTTTTTCTTTTATTGTATATATGCATGCTTTAGAAAGAGATGTCACTCTAGGTATTCGCGTATATATTTACATTGGAATGTATGGATATATATATATTTTAATATTTGGATAGTTATTGCTCAATTTTGGTCGTAGAATTTCAATATTTTTTTGGTTTTGGATTGTAACAAGAAGGGTGGCCTATCATCGCCATAATTTCCTTCTTGGTAGTTGCTAAGTTTTTATTTTGTTGTTGTAATAAAAAAAAACTGCACTATATTGTAATAAAAAAAAACTGCAGCATTTTTTATTTATTTAAAATTCTTCTATAATACATTCAAATATTGAAAACTCGAAGTTTTGAAAAATTGGAAACAACCGGAACAAGTATATGACCGTGCGAGCCATAGCAACAAATGTGCATGCGAAGATCACACGGCCACGATTGTTGTGCCATGGGCTGCGCACGGCAACCCTATGGAAACCATGGGTTGTGCATGGCAGTCCTTTATAGGGTTGTGGGTTGTGCACGCATATGGGAGGGAGCCAAGGGTGCGCATGGACTGAGGAGGCAGCCGAAGGTCGCATGAAGACTTGTTAGCCAAGAAATGAGTTCTTGTATTCCAAGACATATGTAATTTACTTGCTTTTTTAGAACGGACCAAAATTGTAGCTATTTATATTTTTGTAAATATTGCAATGTTTGTCATTGTTTGATAACATGTTATATATAATAGGAGTCCCACTCATATATCTCTTTTGGTATGAACATGCATTGAATGATTTAGGTATCTAATTGGTATCTAGATAACTTGGTAAATCATTCTATGGAATTCGATCACACGCCTTAAACAATTGAGTGGGAGAAGGTGTTTTGGAACACCTACGGCCTCCAAGTTTAGTTGAGATTTATGTTTCGTGTAATAACCTCCCAAGAGGTATTCATGAATGGAATTTGGCAAGATACTTCCTTACAATGATAGACTAGACAATTAGCCCAAACGATATCTACCCCAAAGGAGGGATATTCGTGAGGGATTATTTTGAAGGTCGATAACTTGGTAACACACTCAATGTGAGTTTATTAATATCCTCCCAAGAGTTCTAGTTAATAAAATCACAAGGCTAAAACTGAAAACGTTGGTTGTTATGTCAACAATTAGGTCAGACCTAGTCCAACTATTAAATGGTGCGAACTCCCAAATGAGGTGTGACATTTATGGGATTTGGATCACCGTTGAATTTTACGATTGAATTATTTTATTTAATTCAAGATAAATATTCAAAAGTGCTTTATAATGATTATTTACTTATATAATTTTTGTTATTAAAAAGAAATCATGACCCTATCCCTAATCAACATCCTAAAAGATATTACTTTAACATATGATAATTATGTCACATGGAAAGGGAAAATTGGGTTGTTATTGCAAGCTGAAAAACATAAATTCATTATGTCTATTCCTTAACCACCAAACTAAAGAATCTACTCAAGAGCAAAAAGATGAGTATCAGTAGTGAAAGTCTTCAGATGAGTATCAGTAGTGAAAGTCTTCGGATGAGATGGCTAAATGTACGTTACATTATGGCCATCATCTCCGACGTGTTGCAATAGCAACATGAAGAAATGGAGATTGTTGTCGATATAATGATGTCTCTATAAGAGATGTTAGCTATGAGGTCTATGAAGACTAAGAGAGAGGCAGTGACTGCTTTCATGAATCTTAGGATGAAACCTGGACAGGCTGTGAAAGATCACATGATGAAAGTCATAGCACATCTCAACATTGCTAAACTGAATGGTGCTGAGATAGAAGATAAGATGAAAATTGACATGATCGTTAACTCACTGTCATATTCCTTTGATCAGTTTAAGTTGGACTACATGTTGAACAATAAGGAATATACCTTGCAAGGCCTGATGCAAGATGTTCAAAGCACCAAGATAATCCTTGTGAAAGGCAAGGGTCAAGAGATTCATATGCTTGGTAAGTTGCTACTGTTAAAGACCCATAAGAAGGTCAAGAGACAACAAAAGAAAAAGCAACTTGAGCCTTGTTAGAAGCAGACCAAGAAAGTAACGAACATCAAATGGAAGTGTTTCCTTTGTTGTGAAAAGGGTCAAAGGAATAGACTGAATAAGTTGAACTTGCATTTAGGCAATGGAGCGTTGGTGTCTACCAGTGTAGTGAGAGATATTAGAATCAATTTAGATTCTGATAGGCAATTAGTTTTAATAAATGTTTATTATGTATCACAATTCAAGAGGAATTTAATTTCGGTCTCTTGTCTAAATAAATTTGGATATTTGGTTACTATTAATAAAGGTTTTATTATCAGTAAGAATAACAAATTTATTTGTAAAGGTACATTGGAAAACAGTTTATTCTACTTGCATAAAATATCTCTCGCTTGTTCGACAAAGAATCAATGGAGCCTAATCATAAAAGAGTAAAATTATAAATGATGAAACCTACCTATGGCATTTGCACCTAGGCCATATTAACCTTAATAGGATTAAAATATTGGTTAGTGATGGACCTCTAAGTGGCTTAAAGGTTGATGATCTACCAACTTGTGAATCTTGTTTGGACGGTAAAATGATCAAAAGGTCTTTTACGACCAACGGCACAAGAGCCATCGAATGTTTAGGATTGATACACACTGATGTGTGTAGACCTATAAGCATTCAAGCTAGAGGTGAATATGAGTACTTCATTACTTTCACGGATGATCACTCAAGATTTGGCTACGTGTATCCCATGAGACATAAGTCGAATGCTTTTTACATGTTCAAGGCCTTTAAAGCTGAAGTAGAAAATCAGGTTGAGAAACGCATAAAAATCTTGAGGTCTGATCATGGTAGAGAATATCTATATGGTGAGTTTCAGTAATATCTTATTGATAATGGGATAATATCTCAGTTTTCTACTCCAGGTACACCTCAACAAAATGGGGTGGAAGAAAAGAGAAATAGAACTCTTTTGGACATGGTTAGGTCTATGTTGAGTTATTCAACGCTTCCTAATTTTTTTGAGGATATGCTTTACAAACTGCTATGTGCATTCTAAACTATGTACCATCTAAGTTGGTTCCTAAAATAGTGCATGAGTTATGGACCGGGTGAAAGCCTAGTTTACAACACTTAAGGATATTAAGATGTCCTGCGCATGTGTTAAAAGGAAAGACAGAAAAGATGGAGTCACGTTCAGTCACACGCTTATTTTTGGAGTATCCAAAAGGAACATAAATATATTATTTCTATAGTCCTTCAGATCATAAAGTATTTGTTTCGACAAATGCAAAATTTCTGGAAGAGGACTATACAAATAAATTTGTGCCTAAAAGTATAATTGTCCTGAATGAACTTTCAGGAGATACAATTCCACAAGAGGTTTCACAACCAAGCCCAATTGTAAGTTCCGTACCAACACAGGATCAACAATCTACTATACATCATCGTAGTAAGAGGGTTAGTAGACAACCCGAGAGATACATCGGTCTAGAAGAATCTATGGAGAATCTTCCAGATGATGATGATCTCTATACGTATAAGGAAGCAATGAAGGATGTTGATTGTCGGCATTGGCAAAAGGTAATGCAATCCAAAATTGAATATATGTTCAAAAACAAAGTTTGGTCTCTTGTAGACTTGCCTAAAGTGATAAAACCAATCTGGTGCAAGTGGGTATACAAGAGGAAAAGAGGAATGGATAGAATGGTGGAAACAATTATAGCTAGATTGGTAGCTAAAAGTTATACACAAAAGGAAGGTTTCGATTATATAGAAACCTTCTCTATTGTGGCCATGCTTAAATCCATTAGGTTTCTCTTATTTATTGCGGTATCTCTAGACCTAAAGATTTGGCAAATGGACATCAAAATAGCTTTCCTTAATGGAAGTCTTGATGAAAACATCTATATAATGCAGCTAGATGGATTCACTGAAAAAGGCCAAGAGGAAAAGGTCTGCAAGTTGTAAAGATCCTTATATGGATAGAAGCAAGCATCCAGATCCTGGAACATAAGGTCCGATCAAGTCGTAAAAAGTTTTGGATTTATTTAAAACCTTGATGAACCATGTGTGTACAAAAGGATTAAAGGTCAAATTGTTTTGCTAACTATTCTCTTACTAATGTCAATACACCTATATCGTTTCCGATGAGTAGTATATCATCAACGTAAAGAACTAGGAAGTTATATTCTTGGTATCCAAGTCATAAGGGATAGAAAGATTAGACCAATTGCATTATCCCAAGCTTCAAACGTAGATAAAATCTTGTCTAGGTTTTCCATGCAAGATTCCAAGAAAGGTATGTCACCTTTCAGACATGGAATCAAACTTTCTAAGGAACAAGTTCCTAAGAATGAGCATGAAGAGCAATTCACGAGTAGGGTTCCGTATGCATCGACAGTTGGAAGTCTCATGTATGCAAAGCTCTGTACTAGACCAGATATTTGTTTTGTTGTGGGCATAGTTAGGAGGTTTCAATCCAATCCTGGTCCTGATCCCTGGACGATAGTCAAGCATATTTTCAAGTATCTCAGGAGAACGAGAGATTATATGTTTGTATACTCTGGAGGGGATTTAATTCTTGTTGGATACACAGATTCTGAATTTTAGTCAGATTCTGACTCAAGGAAATCAACATTAGAATCTATGTTTACTATTAGAGAAGGGGCAGTCATACGGAGGAGTATCAAGCAATCTTGTATTACTGATTCCACCTTGGAAGCCGAGTATGTTGCTGCATGCGAGGCTGCTAAAGAGGCTGTCTGGCTTCGCCAATTCTTGATTGATTTGTAAGTGGTTCCTGATGCGAATAAGAAGATCATTATCTATTGTGACAATAATGGAACAGTGGTTGATTCGAGAGAACCAAGAAGTCAATAAAGAGGAAAACAAATTGAAAGAAAGTATCACCTTCTGAGGGAAATTATGCATAGGGTTGATGCGACGATTACCAAGATCGCGTCAGCAGATAATCTAGCAGATCCCTTTGCAAAGGCTCTTCCACAAAAGAGTTTTGATGTGTATCTAGAGAACATGGGGATGAGAGATATGACACATTTGCTATAGAGCAACTGGGAGATTATTCGGATTATGCTCAATAGAAAAGTATAATAATGTATTTGACAAACTTTTCATAGTAATAAAGTTATTTCTAGTTTAACAAATCTTACAGCATTTATAGCTTAATTACTATAATTTTCAAAAGTAAATTATCATTAGGTCAAAAGGCTATGAGAAAAGAATTTTTTTTCATACATCTAGATATGTATGAGGTAGGCACAATTCATTAGTTAGTCTTGAATAATATTAATAACTTAAGAAAAAGGTTGGGTGCCTTTATCTCGTAAAAGTTGTAGATTCTTTTGCTAGCATTTGAGTGAGATCAAATGTGTTATGATAAGTCTAAAATTATCAAAGTGTGGTGTGTTTAGGCAAAAGAATCTAGTGCACTGGGTGCATTTAATCGGATAACAATGAAATAATTTATCTAGAACTGTCAATGGATAAAAGTTTTCATTTAAAGACAATCAGAGAGTCTATCTCAATCCTGCGATAAATGATGGACTTATGGTTGCAAGTGTTATCTTTTGAGCTATCAATAAGTACGATTATATGGCATAGTCTATCCTCGATAGTTTTATGGTATTCATTTGTTAAGGGCTTCATTTATAGATATGGAAATCGTGGCTCTATTTATTAAATGAGAATAGATTATCATCATATGGATGTTTTGAGGTATAGGAGATTAAATCTTAACGTTAAGTTTTCAATAGTTTCTATTGAAACATGGCTTCTGGACAAGTCAAAATATCCAACTTCAAAATGTGGTCATATGAGTAAATATGGTAACTTGGAGAGCTATAGGCAGTCTATGAGCTTTTGGCGATTACTGGTATTCTTCACGAGGATAGAGTTTCTCCATTAAGATTGTCTAGGGTATGAATGAGAAGTATTAACTTATTCTATCTTAATTTAAGAGTTCAATTTTAGTTCTTTAGTGGAATGAACTAAAATTAATAGATTGAACCTAAGTGAATCATTTGTTGATTTTTATTAAGTTATGTCTATTGATGCTTAAATTTAGATAGCCCGCCAAGATCCTCAATCCACACGAACTTGCATGGATCACTTGATATATTCTACCGGACCAATTTAGGGGTCCATCTAGAATTGTATTAAGGCATGTGAACTTGTTTCTTTTTGTATGAATGGGTCTAGTTCACATGTGGACTTTTTATTAAGGTCCAATGGATTTAATAAAAAAAGAAAAATAATATATATGCCTGTATAATGTCATGGGCGGCATGGCTAATATATAAAAGCCTAATATATTATTTTTATTTTATTATTTAATTAAATAGAAATTAATTAATTTGATTAATTAAGTATTTAATTAAAAGTAAAAATCTTTTTCCTAATAAGTGAAGGTCTCCTAATATTATACTATTGTTGGTAGTATAATTAAAATTAAACACTATATTTGATAAGTAGATAAATAAAAGGAATTATTTATCTAGTCAAATTAGAAAGTCTTTAATATGGTCACAAATACTCTAATGAGTTGGATTAGGAGTCTTGGTGTAGGAAAGAATTCTTTTTAGAAAAGGATTCTTGGTCACTAAGTAAATCCACCTAAGAATAGGATTCTTGCCTACTAAGTAAATTCTCTTTAGGAGAGGATTTTTGAACCTATATATATAGGTTGTAAATTTTGACCAAGCCTTAGTTTTTGGTGTGAGAAGTTGTGTTTTTTTATTATTGTTATATAAAAAAAATCTTCGTCCAACTTACTGTGTGAAGAATTCGGCTAAGCATAGAGAAAAGATGGAACGTTTTTGTTTTCGATAGTACACTAGTATCCTTTGCATCAAAAGGGTTTTCTATACAACATCAAATCAAGGTTCACTCGAGTTTCAATCAAATTGATTGATGGGAAGATCTTACAGATTCAATTCGATGCCAGTTCAATCGTCCCGAAAGAAAAAGGTACGATACTTTTTATATAACATCAATATTCTAGGATTAAGGTTCTTGTTATTAAAAATGGAAAAAAAATTATTTATACCGAAACCCTAATTTATCTATTTTCACGCCTCCGTTGGAGGATTGTTGTGACTAACAAAGATAAAGATTTTGTTTGTTTCCATCCTCAGGTATACAATTTAAAGAAATGGAGCCCACACTCCTGGGTGATTAACATTCGTGATTGGATTGGAAGATCTTACAGATTCAATTCGATGCCAGTTCAATCGTCACGAAAAAAAAGGTACGATACTTTTTATATACATCAATTATTCTAGGATTAAGGTTCTTGTTATTAAAAATGGAAAAAAAATTATTTATACCGAAACCCTAATTTATCTATTTTCACGCCTCCGTTGCACGATTTTCCCTTCAGAAGAAATGTTTCGATTATAAGGAAACCTTCTCTCCTGTGTCCAGGCTTAAATCCATTAGGATACTCTTATCCATTGCGGCATCTCTAGACCTAGAGATTTGGCAAATGGACGTCAAGATAACTTTCCTTAATGAAAGTCTTGACGAAAGCATCTATATGATGCAACCAGAAGGATTCAATGAAAAAGGCCAAGAGGCGAGGATTGCAACTTGAAAAGATCCATGTATGGATTGAAGCAAGCATCCGGATCCTTAAGCATAAGGTTCGATCAAGCCATGAAAAGTTTTGGATTTAGTCAAAACCTTGACGAACCCTACGTACACAAAAGGGTTAAAGGGGACAAGTTGGTTTTCCTAGTTCTTTACGTTGATGATATACTACTCATCGGAAACGATGTAGGTGTACTAACTTCAGTAAAAGAATGGTTAGCAAAACAAATTGAAATGAAGTACTTAGGAGAAGCAAGTTATATTATTGGAATCCAGAGATAAATGATGGACTTATGGTTGCAAGTGTTATCATTTGAGCTATCAATTAGTACGATTATATAGCATAGTCTATCCTCGATAGCTTGGTGTATTCATTTGTTAATTGATAGAGGACTTCATTTATAAATATGGACATCGGGGCTCTATTTATTAAATGCGAGTAGAATATCATCATATGAATGTTTTGAGGTATAGGATAGTAAATCTTGACGTTAAGTTTTCAGTAGTGTCTATTGAAACATGGCTTCTGGACAAGTCAAAATATCCAAGTTCAAAATGTGGTCATATGAGTAAATATGGTAACTTGGAAAGCTATATGCGGTCTATGAGCTATTGGCGATTACTGATATTCGTCACGAGGATACACTTTCTCCATTACGATTGTCTAGGGTATGAATGAGCAATATTAACTTATTCTATCTTTATTTAAGTGTTCAATTTTAGTTATTTGGTGGAATGAACTAAAATTAATAGATCGAACCTAAGTGAGTCATTTGTTGAATGTGATTAGATTATGTCTATTGGAGCTTAAATTTAAATAGCCCGCCAAGATTCCTAATTCAGATGAACTTGCATGGATCACTTGATATATTCTACCGGACCAATTTATGGTTCCATCTAGAATTGTATTAAGGCATGTGGACTTGTTTATTTTAGTAAGAATGGGTCTATTCACATGTGGACATTTTATTTAAGTCCAATGGATTTAATAGAATAGCAAAAACAATTTTTGACCCATATTTATATATCTTGGGCGGCAAGGATATATATATTAGCCTTATATATTATTTTATATTTTATTATTTAATTTAATAGAAATTAATTAATTAATTAATTAAAAGTCAAAATCTTTTTCCGAATAGGAGATGGTCTCCTAGAGTCATATTATTGTTGGTAATATGATAAGTATCAAATACTATATTTTATAAGTAGATAAATAATATGAATTTATTTATCTAGTCAAATAAGGAAGTATTTGATTTCTATTAGAACTCTAATTGACAATTGGTCAAATTAGAAAGTTTTTGATTTAGTTACAATTTTATTATTTTCATTAATTGGTTATTGAAAAAATACACTATTTGAGTTGGATTAGGAGTCCTGGTGTGGAAAAGAAATCTTTCTTTGAAAATGATTCTTTGTCACCAAGTAAATCCACCTAGAGAAAGAATTCTTACCCACCAAGTAATTCCTCTTTAGGATAGGATTTGTATACCTATCTATACACCTAGAGAATTTGGCATAGCAATATAATTGATGTTGAAAATTTCAGCCACGCTAGAAAATTTTGAGAGAGAAAAAAAATAGTTTTTGCTCTAGACAAAATTCGGCCAACTCATAGATATTGTGTATTGAATTCAGCCAAGGAGAAGAGAAAAGGGGAACATTTTTGTTTTCGATAGTGCCCTAGTATCCTTTATATCAAAAGGGTTTTGTGTACAAAAATTAAATCGGGTTCACGTGAGTTTCAATCAAATATATTGATAATTCACAGGTGACCCAACGTTCTTGGGTTTTCTCTTGTAGGATTATTGTGGCTAACAAAAGGAAGAGATTTTGTTTGTTTCCATCCTTAGGTAAACAATTTAAGAAAGGGAGCCCATACTCCTAGCTGATTCATGCACATGATTGGATTGTAAGATCTTACGGATTCAATACGATGCTAGTTCAATCGTCACGAGAAAAATGTACGATACTTTTAATATACGTCAATTAATCTAGGGTTAAGGTTCTTTCTTTTAAACTGAATTTTTCTTAAATATACCAAACCCTAATTTACGCTTACGCTGCTTTTTGAATAGATTTTTCCCTACGAAGAGTTCTAATAAAATTGGTGGGAACTTAATCATATTTGAGAAACAACCACCTTAGTTTCATCACTTCATCTCAATATCTATCTCTCTATTTTTGTTTATAGATAATTTTGAATACCTTGTTGGGATTATGCTCGATAGCAAGAGTATAATAATGTATTTGACAATCTTTTCATATTAATAAAGTGATTTTTAGCTTAACAAATCTTTTAGCATTTATAGTTTAATTATTATAATTGTCAAAAGTAAATAATCATAAGGTCAAAAGACTATGAAAAAAGAAGAATTGTTCATACATCTAGATATGTATGAGGTAGACACAATTCTTTAGTTAATCTCGAATAATATTCACAACTTAAGATAAAGGCTGAGCGCCTTTATCTTGTCAAAGTTGTAGATTCTTTTGCTAGCATTTGAGTGGGATCAAATGTGTTATGACTAGTCTAAAATCATTAAAGTGTGGTGTCTTTGGGCAAAAAGGATCAAGTGCACTGGGTGCAATGAATAGGATCACAGTGAAATACATTATTCAGAACCGTTAATGAATGAAAGTTTTCACTTGAAGACAATCGGAAAATCTACCTTAATCCTGAGTAAATGGACTTATAGTTGCGAGTGTTATCATTTGAGCTATCAATGAGTATGATTATATAGCATAGTCTATCCTCGATAGTTTGATGGTATTCATTTGTTAATCGATGGAGGACTTCATATATAGATATGGACATCGTGGATCCATTTATTAAGTGAGAGTAGAATATCATCATAGGGATGTTTTGAGGTATTGGATGTTAAATCTTAAAGTTAAGTTTTCAGTAGTGTCTATTGAAACATGAATTCTGGACAAGTCAAAATATACAAGTTTAAAATGTGGTCATATGAATAAATATGGTAACTTGGAGAGCTATAGTCGGGCTATGAGCTCTTGGCGATTACTGATATTCTTCACGAGGATACACTTTCTCCACTAAGGTTGTCTAAGGTATGAATGAGAAATATTAACTTATTATATCTTTATTTAAGAGTTCGATTTTAGTTCTTTAGTGGAATTGACCAAAATCAATAGATCGGACCTAAGTGAATCATTGTTGATTGTGATTGAGTTGTGTCTGTTGGAGCTTAAATTTAGATAGCCTGCCAAGATCCCCAATCCACGCGAACTTGCATGGATCAGTTGATATATTCTACCGGACCAATTTAGGTCCATCTAGAATTGTATTAAGGCATATTGATTTGTTTCTTTTTGTAAGAATGGGTCTTGTTCACATGTGGACTTTTTATTAAGGTCCAATGGATTTAATAAAATAAGAAAAGTAATATATTGGCCCATGTATATGTGTTGGGCGGCAAGGCTATATAAAATATCTTAATATATTGTTTTTTTTATTATTTAATTAAATGGAAATTAATTAATTTGATAATTATTTAATTATTTATTTAAAAGTTAAAATCTTTTTCCTAGTAGGAGATAGTCTCATAATATTATACTATTGTTGGTAGTATAACTAATATTACAAACTATATTTGATAAGTAGATAAATAAAAAGAATTATATATCTAGTCAAATTAGAAAGTCTTTAATATGGTCACAAATACACTAATGAGTTGGATTAGAAGTCTTGGTGTAGGAAAGGATTCTTTTTGGAAAAGGATTCTTGGTCACTAAGTAAATCCACCTAAGGATAGGATTCTTGCCCACCTGTAAATCCTTCTTAGGAAAGGAATTTTATGCCTATTTGTACTACCTCTAAATTTCGGCCAAGAAGAGATTTGAAGCTCCAAATTTCGTGCAAGCCAAAAAAAAAATTAGAGAGGAAAAATTCGGCCATCAGATAATTCTAAAAAGAAAAATTCGGCCAAGCCCTAATTTTTCTAAAAGAGTTTTCGGCCACCGTAGAATTTTAAGTATAGAGAATTCGGTTCTTGCTCTAGATAAATTCATCCAACTCTAAAGATTGGAGTGTGAAAATTCGGCAAAGAGGAAAAGGAAGAAAGAATGTTTTGTATTCGATAGTACACTAGTAGCCTTTAAATTAAAAGGTTTTGTTTACAACATCGAATATAGGTTCATGCGAGTTTCAATCAAATTGATTGATAATTCTTAACTGACCTAACGTTCTTTGTTTTTCTCTTGGTGGATTATTGTAACTATCAAAGAGAAAGATTTTGTTTATTTCCATCCTCAGGTATACAATTTAAAGAATGGGAGTTCACACTCCTAGGTGATTCACATTCGTGATTGGATTAGATATTCTTTCTCTTGTCGGTTCCGACAACAGTGGATGTTTCCCCGAAAACCACGTAAATATCTTGTGTCTCCTCTTGCTTTTTATTTACTTTGATTTATTTTTGTACTTTTTATTTAAATTATTTGTTGGATGTGTGGTTGATCCAAGAATCATTGTCAACAACTGACACTAGAAGGAGGGGGTTGAACCTCCGCTAGCATCAAGCTTGGATATTTAATTTCAATAAAATTTTGTGAAGAGCAATATCATGGCCATTAACAAAGACATGAGTTTATATTTGCGCAATGCTAAGGTCCCCAATTCTGTTGATGATAGCACTATTGGAGAATATCCATTCTCAAGGACCCCACCATTAGCCAGACCTGTCGTCGTTACATCTACAGGGGTAACCGTAAAAATTTCCCCAAACGCGTTCCGGCAAATCCAAGAATCCCAACAAAAAATCATTGATGACGTCGCTAGATAGGGAATTAGCATAACGGCCACTACCAATTTGAGTTCACCATTCCGACTCTCTACGCTGGGGGTAGCTTATGATCCCAAGGTACGCTCTAAAATAGTGGCAACCACCCTAGGAGCACCCCAAAAATCTAGGAGAGATAGGGTGAAGCACCATGAAAAAATGAGATGCTCTCATAGGAGAAACGACCGCCAAGAAGACCTGGGAGTTCGGGGATATAGGGAATCCAGATCACAGGAAAACGTGGAGAAGTATGATAGAGCAAAATATCACCCCGAGCAAGTCGATAGGTCTAATGGTTAGAGGAAAAGGTCCCACTCAAGTTCGAGTGACAATGAAACTACCACCAGAAGGTACAGAGATCTAACCCCAGCGACTAGGCGTGATCCCTTCCAAATCAGCGGGTGAATTCCTAAGGACCCGTATAGGCTCATAATCCGCCAAAAGTTTGATGAGCGTGGAGAGCCATAACAGGAGCGAGAAGTCCTCCTCAAGAGAAAAGAGGCCCTTGAGTGAAGGCAAAACTTAGGAAATCCATTGATTGGAAATTTTGAAAGTTTGTTCGATGAATCTATACGACTGACCCATTTTTCATAGAAGTTTAGGATGCTGCATGTGAAATATTTCAAGGCCAATACTAAACAAAAGGAGCATGTAAAGAAGTACCAGGGTGCAATGGCACAATATAACTATGATGATGCACTTATGTGCCGAATGTTCCTATAGACCTTAGGAGATTAAAGATCTAGGTTGTTTGATGGACTAACAGCAGGCTCTATCCTAAACTTCGAGGAGCTAAAACAAGTTTTCACGAGGTATTTTATGGGAAATATTCAGCGAAGGGAATCTTTATCAGCTTTGTCGACCTTAAAGCAAAGAAAGGATGAGAAATTGAAGGATTACCTAACTAGATTCTCACAAGAGGTATCTGAAGTACAGGATCCCAATGATGATGTGGTGGTTCTTGCCTTTGTCAATAGATTACAACACAGCCATCTAACCTTAAGTTTGAGGCAAAAGGTCTGACCACATATTCGAGCATGATAGACTATGTGGGAGCATACGCTATGGCAGAGGAGGAACAAATAGCCCACGATGGATAACTCATACATGGGGGTTGGTCCGAGAGTAGTCAAAAGTATAAGGATGTCAATTCAAAGAATAGTAGTAAGAGAGACTCGAAAAGCAATATGGGAAAGAGTAAGGATGGGCGTAAAGATGATGACAAAGGTAGCAAGCACTACAAGCGGCACTACACCAATTATACCTCGTTGGCCAGAAGGCAACAGGAAATCTTGAATGTGATATAGGATAAGAATTTGTATAAGAAGCCTCCAAAGCAGTCCAAGTTTGCTAGGAAATACTATAGGGAAAAAACAGTTCAAAACGCAATGGAAGCATGAGAAAACGAAAATTAGGGTTTGCGTATAAATAAAAATTTCCCTTTTAATAACAAGAACCTTAACCCTAGATTAATTGATGTATATAAAAAGTATCGTACATTTTTTTTCATGACGATTGAACTAGCGTCGAATTGAATCTGTAAGATCTTCCAATCCAATCACGAACATGAATCACCTAGGAGTGTGGGCTCCCTTTCTTTAAATTGTATATCTGATGATGGAAACAAACAAAATATTCTTCTTTGTTAGTCACAATAATCCTCCAAGACAAAAACCAAGAAAGTCCGATCACTTTTGAATTATCAATCAATTTAATTGAAAATCTCGTGAACCTTGATTCGATGTTGTATACAAAACCCTTTTGATGCAAAGGATACTAGTGTACTATCGAAAACAAAAACGTTCCCCTTTTCTCTTCTTGGCCGAATTCACACTATCTCTATGAGTTAGTCGAATTTTGTCCAGAATAAAAAACAATTTTTTCTCCCTCAAAATTCTCTCTTGCTAGGCCAAATTCTCTTCTTGAAAATTGCTTAACATGGCCGAAAATCATCTCATAGAAAAACTTAGGCTGGCCAAAATTAACATACGTATATATATAGGATCATAAATCCTCTCATAAGAAGGATTTAATTGGTTGGCAAGAATCTTTTCCTTAGGTGGATTTATTTGGTAGTTAAGAATCCTTATCTAATAGGAATTCTATCCTATTATATTATATTATATATATATATATATATATATACATGGGCTGGCCGAAATTTCATTGGATATATATTAGGATCACAAATCATTTCCTAAGAAGGATTTACTTAGTAGTTAATAATCATTTCCTTAGGTAGATTTACTTGGTGGTTAAGAATCCTTTTCTAAATGAATTCTATCCAACACCAAGACTCCTAATACAACTCAATAGTGTATTTGTAACCGTATTAAAGACTTCCTAATTTGATTAGATAAATAATTCCTTTTATTTATCTACTTATCAAATATAGTCTTTAATATTAATTATACTACCAACAATAGTATAATTTAAGGACACCAATTCCTATTAGGAAAAAGATTTTGACTTTTAATTAAATAATTAATTAATCAACAAATTAATTAATTTCCATTTAATTAAATAATAAAATAAAAATAATATAATTTAAGCTATTCTCAATAGCCTTGCCGCCCAACACATGTATATAGGGCATATATTATTTTTCTTATTTTATTAAATCCATTGGACCTTATTAAAAAGTCCACATGTGAACTAAACCCATTCTTACAAAAAGAAACAAGTTTACATGCCTTAATACAATTCTAGATGGACCCCTAAATTGGTTCAGCAGAATATATCAAGTGATCCATGCAAGTTCGTGTGGATTGGGGATCTTGGCGGGCTATCTAAATTTAAGCTCCAATAGACACAACCCAATCACAATCAACAAATGATTCACTTAGGTCCAATCTATTGAATTTTAGTTCATTCCACTAAAGAACTAAAATTGAACTCTTAAATAAAGATAGAATAAGTTGATGTTACTCATTCTTACCCTAGACAACCTTATTGGAGAAAGTGTATACTCGTGAAGAATACCAGTAATCGCCAAGAGTTCAGAGACCGCCTATAGCTCTCCAAGTTACCATATTTACTCATATGACCACGTTTTGAACTTTGATATTTTTACTTGTCCAGAAGTCATGTTTCAACAGACACTATTGAAAACTTAACGTTAAGATTTAATATCCAATAACTCAAAACATCCATATGATGGTATTCTACTCTCATTCCATAAATGGACCCACGATGTCCATATCTATAAATGAAGTTCTCTATCGATTAACAAATGAATACCACCAAAACTATCGAGGATAGACTATTCTATATAATCGTACTCATTGATACCTCAAATGATAACACTTGCAACTATAAGTTCATCATTTATCTCAGGATTGAGATAGACTATCCGATTGTCTTCAAATGAAAACTTTTATCCATTGACGGTTCTAGATAAAGTATTTCATTTTGATCCTATTCAATACACCCAGTGCACTAGATTCTTGTTTCTAAAGACACCACACTTTGATGATTTTAGACTCATCATAACACATTTGATCTCACTCAAATGCTAGCAAAAGAATCTACAACTTTGCCAAGATAAAGGCGTCCAACCGTTTATCTTAAGTTGTGAATGTTAGTCAAGACTAACTAAAGAATTGTGTCTACCTCATACATATCTAGATGTATAAACAATTTTTCTTTTCCCATAGTCTTTTGACCTTATGATTATTTACTTTTGACAATTATATTAATTAAACTATAAATGCTATAAGATTTGTTAAAATAGAAATCACTTTATTAATATGAAAAGATTGTCAAATACATTATTATACTCTTGCTATCGAGCATAATCCTAACAACGACACCACTAAGTATTATAGGTTTCACAAGGACAATGGCCATGAAACCTCTAAGTGCTATTAACTGAAGGACTACATCAAAAATTTAATCAGAGAAGGGCACCTCAAGGACGTGATCCATAGAAATGGAGATGATCGGTACAAGGACACTCCGAGGGAAGAGTGTGATAGAAACCAGAAGAGTATAATCTGATTGCATTAACTCCCTCATTCACATCTCATTATCTCATCATTTCATATTCTTGCTAACTTAGTTGCGTTTAGTATAATTTAGTTTAATTGCAAATTAGTGTTAACTTTTCAACCAAACCATCCATTTTTACTTTTTCATGTTTTGATTTAGTTTATTATTATTTATCTTGCTTTAGCCATTTGATTTCCCTTTCCTGTGGATGACACTCGTCTTGTCATTTTACTAGTTTTATAAACATTTTAGCCATTGTTGTGGTTTTTATAAATATTTGTTTTGACATACGATTTGTAACGATAAAAGCGTACACATCAAAAATGGTGTTGTTGCCAAGGAAATGAGCTAATTAGGTGGCTAATACTAGTTTTCTATGTAGTTTCCTAGTCATTTTTGCTTATTTTTTTTCCTTTCACTTCTTTTGATATTTTTTTTTGTTTCATGACTATGGATATATTCAAGCAAAATATGAGGTTGAGCTATGAGCCATACGCCAACTCATATAATCAAGAGTGCATTCTTGAAGATAGTTACATCACTTACATTGCAGCATCAAATCAAAGCTACCAAAACATCTCAAACTTCTCGAAATAAGAACAACAAACACATTCTAAAAAGGAAGAACAAAGCATGAAGTTGTTAGAGATGAACAAGGAATTGATGACCTTCACCAAAAGGTAGTTTTGGTGATGGAGTCGATGAAGAATGAGAATGATGCACTTCAAGTGAGAGTAGGAGAAATTTCCCAAGAAAAAAAAGATATGACGGAAGAATTTCAAAAGAAAGTGAAGGAAGAGCTAGAAGGAAAAGAAGCCACAGAAGTGTCAAAGATAGACAAACTCCAAAAGCTAAACAAAAAGCTCGTACTTGAGGTGAAATCACTCATAGTGGCAAATAGTTCACACAAGAAGAAGAATGGAAAAGCCTCTGACAAGAAAAAAGAAATGGAAGATCAAATCAAGAGACTTGAGGCTGTGAAATGTAATGCATTAGAGGAGTTTTTGGACTTCACAAGAGCAGCAATGGAATTTGAAGAAGAGATAGCTCGTAAATCAAAGAAAATACAAATATAGATCAGGCTAAAGGTCAATGCCTTGAAAGAAATCAAAGAAGCTCTTAAACATAAGGATAAAGCTCTCAAGATAGCAGAGGCAAGGGAGAGTGTCTTATGTATTGAGTTGGAAAAAGCGAAACAAGTGGTCAAGACATTGCTAAAGGATACCAACTTGAAGCAACAAAGACACCGAAAGAATGGGAGAATTCCTAACTCTTCCCTCATGTGTTATTTTTGTTCAAAGAGAGAGCATTTTAAAGATAAATATTTTACTGTCAAAAGAAAAAGGAAAAAGATAGGTGCTAGGAATAGGAAAAATCCACCAAGTGTTAAAAAGATTTGGGTGAGGAAGGTCCAAATCAATTTGGTGAGAAATATAAGGAAGGAAAAAATAAAAGAACAACCTTAGTTTATTGGGTTCCTAAAAAAAAGAGTTTCCCAATTTGGTTAAGCCACCTTTAGCATCACATTGAATATCTTTGATGCATGTTGAATTACACAATCTATTTTTCCTTCTTTATTCTATTATTTCTCTTCCCCTTTATGTGTGAAATCTTGCCTGATAATTTAGAGGAGTGAAAGAAATAGGTTTGGGGGTAAATTTATTATGGGTTTGTTAGTTTGTTTAGGTTGTTTCAGTTCAATAAGAAGTGGTGATGCAAGTTTGGCTTGGCTACTACAAGTATTGTGAAAAATCTAGCTTGCCTGAACTTTTTGATATGTGTTCTAGTGTGACAGATAATCTAAAGCTTTTGGAGGAAGCAAAATTTTTGCAACTTGTGTATCAATTCATGGCTCTTTGTCTCTTGGTAGGAAATAACAACATCCTATGCATCCGGGAGGGACATGTAGACCAAGAGCGCTCATAAAAAGAGTGAGAGACTTATCTTAATAGGAGGAGATTGCAAGGAGGCATCCCACTTCAGTTTTACTTTCTTAAACTCACTTTAAAATTTACTGAATTATGTTTTTTTCTTTTAGTCTTTACTCGCTTTCATAGAATGACGTTGAGATGGTTTGTGTGGAATGATAGTTGGATAACACAGGTTGATTTACTTTGTGATTATTGATCGTATTTTTGAATTGAATCTAGATTTTATTGATTTATCATTTTTTATTGGAGTGATAAGCCGTAGGCTATTTAGATTATAGGTATGAATGTATAGGTGCTTAAGTTGCATATATTCCCCTCCCCCCCCCCCCCCCCCTCCTTAAATTTTGTGAATTGATTGTCGTTGGTTTGTGCTTAAATGTCGATATATCACTTGATTGATTTATTTTATATCGAGACTTGTTCACTACATCTAACCCCATGGCCCCATTACAACCAAAGGGAAAGTCCTATTTGATTCATGATATGTCTTGATTGGGAATGTTTATTGATGCTTGATCGTCCACATTCGTGGCATAGTGAATCATTCCTAGGCTAGTGCATAAACATTATCGGTTTTTGAATGAACATTGTATGCAATGCATTAGATGTCTATGCATAAATTCCATCATTTCATAACTTGAATGAGTGTGAACTTAGGACTCTGAGCTGTAAAAAAAGAGTGAAGCCGGGTGAGGTTTAAAGTCGAAGCGAATTATGCTCAAGGTGAGGGAGTGAGTAGTTTCCAATATGAGAGCTCTCTTAGGCGTGGGATTCATGATAGTGATAGTTTCCCTTAAGTGCCTTCGAGTTGTTTTAGATTACTTTGTAAATGTCTACTTCTCTCTATCACATATCCTTGGATCTCATCACCGGTTGGACATGCGACTTATTAAATTATTTGTTTTTAGTCTAGGTGGGTTTTAGATCGAGTCATTTTTATTTGTGTCTTATTTGTTTTGTTTTAGAGTTAGCTCAAGGGCATGCAGAGGTTTGGTTTGAGGGTAATTGATCATGCTAAATTTTTCATATATTTTGTCCCTCAATTCAATTTTTCTTGTCTCATTTTCATGCATTTTTATGTGTCTTACGACTCTTTTGGTGTCTTTACAGGCAATTAGGTACATTTTGGAAGATTGGATGGAAAACATAGAGTTATGCAGAAAATTGGTCAAAATTGATGAAGAAGAATCTGAAGATTGGCCAAATACACGACAAACTGTGCACAACCTATAAATTTGAGGAAACCAGGTAGCAGACCACAAGCCTATCAGGTCACTGTGTGGGTCCCTACCTAGGCACAACCCACCCATTTCATCAAATCCCGTAAATAGATCAAAGGTAAGCAGGTCCTAGTGCGGGTCACAAAATGAGTCAAAAGAGCAAATGTTATGTTCCTAATCGATGGTGTTTTAGCTTAAAGTAAGTTTGGGAAACAAAAAAAATAGCAAACAGTGAGATTTGAAGGAAAAAGGAGTTGAAATAGTTAAAGCTCATACAGATCATCCCAATTTTAAAGATGTTGGGATTATACTAGATAGTAAGAGTGTAATAATGTAATTGACAATCGAAGATTCTATCTCAATCCTGAGATAAATGATGGACTTATGGTTGCAAGTGTTATCATTTGAGGTATCAATGAGTATGATTATATAGCATAGTCTATCCTCGATAGTTTATTGGTATTCATTTGTTAATCGATAGAGGACTTCATTTATAGATATGGACATCGTGGCTCTATTTATTGAATGGGAGTAGAATACCATTATATGGATGTTTTGAGGTATTGAATATTAAATCTTAACGATAAGTTTTCAATAGTGTCTATTGAAGCATGGCTTCTGGATAAGTCAAAATATCCAAGTTCAAAATGTGGTCATATGAGTAAATATGGTAACTTGGAGAGCTATAGGCGGTCTATGAGCTCTTGGCGATTACTGGTATTCTTCACGAGGATACACTTTCTCCAATAAGGTTGTCTAGGGTATGAATGAGTAACATCAACTTATTCTATCTTTATTTAAGAGTTCAATTTTAGTTCTTAAGTGGAATGAACTAAAATTCAATAGATCAGAACTAAGTAAATCATTTGTTGATTGTGATTGGGTTTTGTCTATTGGAGCTTAAATCTAGATAGCCCGCCAAGATCCCTAATCCACATGAACTTGCATGGATAACTTGATATATTCTACCGGACCAATTTAAGGGTCCATCTAGAATTGTATTTAGGCATATGGACTTGTTTCTTTTTGTAAGAATGGGTCTAGTTCACATGTGGACTTTTTATAAAGGTCAAATGGATTTAATAAAATAAGAAAATAATATTTTGGCCCATATATATGTGTTGGGCTGCTAGGTTATTTAGAATAGCTTAATTATATTATTTTTATTTTATTATTTAATTAAATGGAAATTAATTAATTTAGTGATTAATTAATTATTTAATTAAAAGTCAAAATCGTTTTCCAGGTAGGAAATGGTCTCCTAAAATTATACTATTGTTGGTAGTATAATTAATGTTAAAGACTATAGTTGATAATAGATAAATAAAAGGAATTATTTATCTAATCAATTTAGGAAGTCTTTAATACGGTTACAAATACACTATTGAGTTGGATTAGGAGTCTCGATGTAAGATAGAATTCCTTTTTGAAAAGGATTCTTAACCACCAAGTAAATCTACGTAAGGAAAGGATTTTTAACTACCAAGTAAATCCTTCTTAGGAAAAGAATTAAGTCTCCTAATTATATTCTATGAAATGTCGGCCAGCTATGTATATATAAGAGGAGGCTAGAATTCCTTTTAGATAAAGATTCTTAACTACCAAATAAATCCACCTAAGGAAAGGATTCTTGCCAACCAAGTAAATGCATCTTAGGAAAGGACTTATGATCCTATATATATATATAGGTTTGGAATTTTCGGCCAGCTCTAATTAATTACAAGAATTAATTTCGGCCAAAGCTTGGGATTTTCTAAAGAGAGAATTCGGCCAAGCATGAGAGAATTTTAAGGAAGAAAAAAATTGGTTTTTACTCTGGACAGAATTCGAACAACTCATAGAAATAGTGTGAATTCGGCCAAGAAGAGAAAAAGGGGAATGTTTTTGTTTTCGATAGTACACTAGTATCCTATACATCAAAAAGTCGAATCAAGGTTCACGCGAGTTTCAATCAAATTGATTGATAATTCACAAGTGACATAACATTCTTTATTTTCTTCTTAGAGGATTATTGTGACTAACAAACAGAAAAATTTTGTTTGTTTCCATCCTCGGGTATACAACTTAAAGAAAGGGAGCTCAAACTCCTAGATGATTCACGTTCATGATTGGATTGGAAGATCTTGCGGATTCAATTCGACGCTAGTTCAATCGTCATGAGAAAAAGGTACAACACTTTTGCGTTTTGAACCGATTTTCCCTGCAATTGGTATCAAAGGCAGGTTGTACCCTTGATTAATACATGTATGTTTTCGTGAATCTTTTTCTTTTATTGTATATATGCATGTTTTATAAACAGATGGCACTCTAGGTATACACATATATATTTACATTGGAATGTATGGATATATATATATATATATATATATATATATATATATATATATATATGTTTTATATGTGGTTTGTTATTACTCAGTTTTGGTTCTAGAATTTCAATGTATTTTTGTTTGGGATTGCAACAAGAAGGGTGGTCTATCATGGCCATAATTTCCTTCTTGGTAGTTGCTAAGTTTTTTTTTTTATTTTGTTGTTGTAATAAAAAAAATGCAGTTTTTATTGTTTAAATTCTTCTGTAATACATTCAAGTATTGAAGACTCGAAGGTTTAAAGAATTAGGAGCAACCGGAACAAGTTTGGGACCGTGCAAGCCGTAACAAGGAACATGCATGCGAACAGCACGCAGCCACGTTTGTTGTGGCATGGGCTGCGCACGGCAGCCCTATGGAAGCCATGGGCTGCACATCGCAGGCCTTTATGGGTTTGTGGCATGTACACACACATGGGTAAGGGCCAAGGGTGCACGCCTATAGGAGGCAGTCGAGAGAGTCCGAACGACGAAGGTCACGTGAAGACTTGTTTGCCAAGAATGGAGTTTTTTGTATTTCAAGACATGTAATTTACTTGCTTTTCTAGGATAGACCAAAATTAAAGCTATTTATATTTGTTGTAAATATTGCAATGTTTGTCATTGTTTGATAACATGTCATATAGAATAGGAATGCCACTCATATATCTCTTTTGGTATGAACATGCATTGAATGGTTTAAGTATCTAAATTGTCATCTAGATAACATGGTAAATTATTCGTTGGAATTCGATCACATGCCTTAAACAATTGAGTGGGAGAATGTGTTTTGGAACACCTACGGCCTCCAAATTTAGTTGAGCTTTATGTTTCGTGAATAACCCCTTAAGAGGCATTCATGAATGAAATTTAGCAAGATACTTTCTTACAATGATAGACTAGACAATTAGCCCAAACGATATCTACTCCTAAAGGAGGGATATTCGTGAGGGATTATATTGAAGGTCGATAACTTGGTAACACACTCAACGTAATTTTATTAATATCCTCTCAAGAGTTCTTGTTAATAAAATTGTAAGGCTAAAATTGAAAACGTTGGTTGTTATATTAACAATTAGATGGGACCTAGTCCAAATAGTAAATGTTGCGAACTCCCAAAGGAGGCGTGATATTTATGGGTGTTGGATCACCGTTGAATTTTTACGATTGAATTATTTTATTTAATTCAAGATAAACATTCAAAAGTGCTTTATCATGATTATTTACTTATATAATTTTTGTTATTGTTCAAAAATCATGACCCCATCCCCAATCAACATCCTAAAAGACAATACTTTAACTGGTGATAATTATGTCACATGGAAAAGGAAAATTGGGCTTTTATTGCATTCCAAAAAGCATAAGTTCATTCTGTCCACTTTTAAACCACTTACTCCTACTAATGAATCGACTCAGGAGCAAAGAAATGAGTATCAGCAGTGGGAGTCTTCTGATGAGATGGCTAAATGTTACATTATAGCCACCATCTCCGACGTGTTGCAACAGTAATATGAAGGAATGGAGACTACTTCCGATATAATGATGTCTCTAGAGGAGATGTTTGTCATGAGGTATATGATGACTAAGAGAGAGGCAATGACTGCTTTTATGAATCTTACCGATTAGACATTGGGTGTAAGAACAATTGTGTAGCTGATCTTTTGATTCTTCGGCACTTTGGCCTTCGTGGTCACCCGACTACGGCTTCGATTATCAAGATTGTGGTTTGGTCGCCTCCGA
The DNA here is from genome assembly GCA_032871835.1 of Dipteronia dyeriana. Classification (NCBI taxonomy): domain Eukaryota; kingdom Viridiplantae; phylum Streptophyta; class Magnoliopsida; order Sapindales; family Sapindaceae; genus Dipteronia; species Dipteronia dyeriana. Next base: position 45,138,288 of record CM065299.1, on the reverse strand, counting down.
CTCCAAGTTGGATCAAAGTTAATACATATAGCGTTGCCTTTGAGTTCTTCAGGCGTTAGGGATTATGGGTTATGGGGTGTCTTCCCTAATTGTAGAGCTTTCATGAAGGGTTGTTTTGATGTCCATCTTAGTCAAGTGTTTGCATTTAAGACTGAGCTTCTTGCGGCATCGATGGCCATTAATTATGCAAGGAAGTATGATTGGCGTCAAATTTTACTTGAGAGTGATTAGAGGGTTTGGCAGGCTTGGCAGTAGTGTATCTATCATATTTCGCGGATGGAGTTTCAGGTGTCTCATTTTTAAGGAAATGAATCAGGTTGCAGACGCTCTTTCTAAGCTTGTTTTGGGGTTGGAGATTAATGTTTGTAGTTCTACACCCGTCATTCTACTCTTTATTGGTTAGCAATGACTGTATCGGTCGGGAGTTTTATCGATTTTTTTTTAAGTTTTCATTTTCCATTTGGTATGTCATTTGTTTTGGTTGAGGCTATTTCCCCTTGGTTATTGTGTTTTTTTTGTCTTTGTTACTCATTATTATTTTCTTCTCATTTGTATAGCTAGATACTGCATAAGATTTTTTTTACATAAGATGGTTTTTATGCTTTTTCCTCTTAGCTCAGCCCAATTTAAAAGAAAAAATGAAAACATTGATTACTTTTTAAATTTGAAAAGAAATGATTGTTTTACCAAAGAAAAAGCTAATGAAGTTGAAATTTAAATTGTCTTAGATTAAATGATTACCTGCTAACAAGTAAAAGGTCATGTACAAGTCACATGTTTTTCTATAGGTCTATTATACACCCGGTGTTCTATAGAGTAGTCTTTACATATATATATATATATATATATATATATATATATATATATATATATATATATGGGTAATTCTACATAGTAACATTGCACGATACAACAACTAGCGATCATGTACAATTGCATCTAATCACATTAATATGTAATGTTATCGCCTACAATTACATTTAATCACACAAGTAAATTATTGTGATTGCATTAGGACGTGTGATCACATATTAGTTGATGTAATCATACCCAAAAAGACATGATCACAGTAAAAAAAAAATGTTCCACCCAAAGGCAACCCACAAGTGATCATATGTTGAAAATTCCCTATGTAATGTCCACATACATAAAATATAAAAGAATAGTAAAGAGTGACAAAAAGCAATAAAACACAAAGAACTAGGGAGAAAACAACCACAAACAAAAAAGGCACGCAGACCAAAACAAAAAGAAAAAGAAAGCATCAAGAAAAATAAAGGCTCTTGACCCATACACTCTTTACCAACTAAAGAAAAATAGAACGGCAGAACGGAGAACCACCAAGTATCAGCCTAAAGCTCCAAGTCACGCAAAGAAAGCGTATCTGCAACCTGATTCCCCTCTCTAAAAATATAGAAACCATGAAAATCCATCTACGAGATATGAAAGATACAGTGCTACCACGCCTAACAACCCCTCCAAGGAACCATCTCTGAATGAGAAAAAAGAAGTTAAACCGCATAAAAAGAGTCGCTCTCAAGCTAGATTTGAGCCATCCATACTTCCAAGAAAAATTAATAGCCAACAAGGCTGCCAAAAGCTCGGCCTCAAGTGTGAAAATTTGACCAAGAGGAATAGCAAAACAACCCTTCTCAAAGCTTTACAATTCCGAAAGATACCACCACGACCACCAAACTTGGAGAGCCAATGACAGCACCATATGTATTCACTTTGATCCAACCAGGAGCTGGAGGCGACCGAACCATACTACTAATCACCGGGGTTTTAGAAAGGTGACCCCAAAGACCAAATCGATAAAGAATCAAAAGGTCATCCGTATAATTACGCATACAACAAATCTCCAGACGATTAGCCACCGAAACAGCACGCCAAACCAGAGGACGAATCCAAATTTCACCGACTCCTCATCAAATATCCACCAATTACAGACAATCTACACCTCTAAAATCACTGCATGGATAGCCAACTTCCATAAAATCTTAACCTGCTCACTAAAGGAATCAACATGGCATGAAAGAAAAAGGATTGCCAAGTTTCAACAAAGACATGTTGATGAAAAACCGAAACAACAACCTCCTAAAATACAACCACCGGAAGATAAGGAAACTCAATTATTTTATTTAGTCAAAAAAATCAAAATTGTAAACGGGTATGAGTTAACGAATCCAAACAAGTAATAGAGATGTTTATACAACATTTTTCCAATGGTGAGAAAAAGCATGTAAATATATAGCCAAAACTGTCGTATCCACATAATTGTTTCAAAACGTAGGAGATGTTTGTGTAGAATTGGACCTTCTAAATATTTGTAATTGGTTTAAAAACAGTCCAACCATTTTTTCTTTTTTCGCACTTGAACCCTAGTGTACTGTGTGATTTGCAGAAATAATTCATCCTACAAAGATAAAATGGGGAAAATAAACTACACCACAGAAATATAGTTATCACTTATCAAGCCGAACCAAAGTCCATGACAGGATCTATTTCACCAGATTCAAACATGCATACAGAGAACGGGTATCAACAACCATTCATAAAAAAAACCCACGATTAATATCATTTTTGACACAATGAAAAGAAAACGCTCCAACTTTAACTCAAGTCATAAAGATCCATGTCATTTACAATAATATTTCCAAAGGTGTAGCAAATATGAAACTTGACATCAACAAGCCAGGAACATGACCCATGTATTTCAACTTGCATTTAACGAATTTCAAGCCCTCCTCCAGTCTGATGCAGCATTGCATCGATTTCATCTCCATCCTCCATCTCGAGCTAATCCCGTAAAAAGTTGAAGAATACAGACAAACACCATAGTAAATCAGCATGCATAAGAGTAACCATACCTATTAATGTAATTCTCAGTATGAAATTCATTTTGTGGGTGAACAAGAAGTACACCAACAGAGGGTGGTTTGTCATTAATATTTCAACCGAAAGTTTATTACGAATGTAATTCAATATAACTAATAAAAGTTTACATACCTCATCCGGAGTTTGCTCTGCCCGGAGTCTACGCCCATCAAACAAGAAAGCTATGGAGTTTAACTCCACTGACTGCCTATCACAGTAAGCAGTCATAAGTTTCCGGAGTTGGGTGCTTCGTTTAATCCTAAAAAACACCTCATTGCCATCCTACAATCACAGAAGAAAACCAGATATTAAGGTAAAAAAAAAAAAAATGCCGAAATAGGTGGGGTTAGGGGCAGGTAACTTGAGAGATGGAACAATCAGCTTATGTATATGCATACCCACACAAATACTGCCCACTGCAGGGATGAAAAAGCATAAAGGCTATCCAGTGAAATGAAAGCAAATCTTTAACAGAATGGAATAAGCAAAACTTACAATAATCAAAGTCATACAGTATCAAATAGGGCGAACAATTAAAACGCCATAAAATCAATTGCATATCAGTTATTCTTAAAACCAATTGCATGCAAGTTACCTATTATGTTGACTCCTTGAGTAATTGCAATACAAGCTTGCCAAATGTAAATGAACTTTCATGAAAAGATAATACAACACATTGTTTAGTATCAAGAACGATACACAGAAAATTAAAAGTTTCCTTAACGATGTAATAACAATGTGATGTGACATGCATAACGAGAAGCTTATTTATTGACCGTAAAATTCTCAAAAGTGGAAAACAAAAACTAAGGCAAAACGTCTACTATAATCAGTGTTGCAGAAATCGGCGACTAGGGCGGACTAGTCGCCGACTAATCGTTCATCGGTGGGCAGCCCCCGCGATTTTAGGCAAATCGTTGATATTAGGCGTTTTTGGTCAAAGTCGGTCAAAGTTGGTCCAGATCGAACCTAGTCGGCCCGCGGTCAACGGGGGAGCAAGTCGACTTTGACTTGTCGATCGATTTAAAAAATAAAAAATAAATAAAAACCCAAAACGACGTCGAATAAGGGCTTTCATTTAAAAAAAAAACCTATTTGATCGATTACAAGCGACCATATAGACAAAATCAAAAACCAAACAAAACCTAAAATCAAAAATCGACAACAAATCTAACCAGATCTATATTCTTGGCTGAATCTTCTCCTCTGTTCTTGCCGCCATCATCAGTCGTATTTGTCGTTGCCGTCGTCTTGATCGTCGTCGTCGTGGCCGTCGTCGAACCAGATCTTCTCTCTCACTATCGACTGGTCTTCTCTGTTCTGTTTTCTCTCTCGTGAATATCATCAGACATCAGTTGTGTGTTGTGATTTTCAACTTTCAAGTTAATGAGTTAAATATTTATTAGTTAATAAATATTATTTATTTATTTAAATTGTTTAGTGTATGTTGACTGTTAACTATAGACTTGTGCAATCTTGACTTGTACATGAAACATTGTGTTGTGCTTGAATTGTACATTATGTGTCATTGTGTTGAGCTTTATTGAACAAACAAACAAAACGATCAGGTTTCATTTGCAAAACAAGCACTGTTTAGTGTTTTCATACACTGTTAATTGCAAAATCAACATTAAGCAACAAAACGAACACTGTTTTCATACATATTAAATTATTATTTATCAACTAAATACTAATTGCAAAATATTGAAATACTAAACGTCTAAATGCTTATTGATTATTCATTATTCATTATTAATTATTGCCTACTGTTTTGATATTCATATTTTTGTTTATGATTATAAATCTTTATTTTGTAAGTTGAATTGTGGTTGTGGTTAGGACTTAGGAAATGAATTCAGATGACAACACAACCAACAACAACATTTGTTCAGTAGGGGCCTCTAACGATTATGTTCTGAAACGTAAATCGGATGATCTTGGGTGGGAGTATGAGAAGTTGATTGATCCTTCCAATTTTGATAAAGTTTAAGTGTAATTTGTGTTCAAAGGAGTTTTCTGGGGGAGTATATCGATTGAAACAACATATTTCCCGGATAGCGGGAAATGTTTCCAAGTGTCCGAAGCGAACGAGAGAGGATCAAGTTAGATGTAAACAAGCCCTTGATGATGCAAGAACTAAGAAGAAGAATAAAAATCAAGTAGACCATTGGATTAGAACGGAAGTTGATCTCGTTGGGATTGAGGAAGAAGAAGAAGAAATTGAAGGGCTAGGATTAAGAAAAAGACCACACTTTCTTGGCCTTATGGATAGATTTGCATTGAAAATCAACCTGAAGCTTCGATGAGTGCCAGTAAGTCTCTCCGCCAACAACAAATTAATGATGTGCTTTTTCAAAAGAGAACACATTCTGTGCATCGATATATGGCTAGGTGGGTGTATGAAGCGGGCATTCCTTTCAATGCTATTCAGAACAATAGTTTCACTGCAATGATGGAGGCAACCGGTCAAATTGGATCGGGATATAAACAACCAAATCGATACTAATTGAGTGGACCGTTGTTGAAGGAAGAGTTTGATAGTACCAAAGCGGCCCTAAAAAAACAAGAGTGGAAATTGACTGAATGTTCGATTATGACAGATGCTTGGACCGACAAAAAAAGGAGCATTATGAACTTATGTGTGAATTGTAGGGAAGGAACCACTTTCCTTTCTTCCAAGGAAAGCTCCGAAGAGGCACATACGGGGGAACACATTTTTTAGTACGTGTTCAAATGCATTAAACAAGTGGGGCCAGAAAATGTTGTTCAAGTAGTGACCGACAATGCCGCCTACAATATGTTAGCGGCGAAGATGTTGAAGGAGAAGATGCATAACATATTTTGGTCCTCATGTGCTACTCACACCATCAACCTCATGCTTGAAGGTATTGGAAAATTACCAAGGTTCAAAAAAACCCTTGATAATGCCAATTCTTTCACAATCTTTATTTATGCATATCACAAAACCTTGTGGTTGATGAGGTCATACACTAAAAAGAAGGAAATAATTAGGTCGGGAGTCATTTGGTTTGCCTCAGCTTTCCTAACATTGCAAAGTTTGGTGGAGAAAAAAGAAAACTTAAGGTCAATGTTTACTAGCAATGAATGGGAAGAGTGCAAATGGTCGAAGACCGTTAAGGGAAAGACGGCCTACTCTACCGTGTTGAACATTGGTTTTTGGAATGGGGTGACAATGTGTTTGAAGGTATTTGCTCCTTTGGTGAAGGTGATTCGACTAGTTGATGGAGATAGAAAACCATCCATGGGTTTTTTATATAGAGAGCTCTTAAAAGCAAAAGAAGAGATTAAGGTTGCCTTGAACAAGAATGAGAATACTTATCGACAATCATTGACATTATTGATAGTAAAGCCAAAGATCGGCTCGATAGTCCATTACATCTTACGGCCTATCTCTTAAATCCCTTCTATTGCCATAAAGATCCTTGGATTGCACAACAGGGTGATATAATGGATGGGGTATGTAGTTGTTTGGAGATGTTCTTTCCCAGCGACATTGACAAGCAAACAAACATCTTGACGACCGACTTGGCAAAGTATACCAAAAAAAAGGGTACTTTTTGAAAAGTAACGGCTCAAAAAGCTTGTGAGAATAACATTATAATATATGATCCAGGTAATAACAAGTATTCACTAGTTTATTAGTAATTACTAATTAAGGTAAAATTTAAACTATTATCTCTAATTGAATAATTCTCTTGTAATGTAGTTTAATGGTGGTCTGTGTTAGGATATCAAACACTAACTTGCAAAGGATGGCACAAAGGATCCTCGCATTAACCACTAGTTCATAAGGATGTGAAAGGAATTGGAGCACTTATGAGGGGGTAAGTTATTTACTAAGTTATTATTTACTAACTATTAGCAAGTGCTAGTTTTTATTTCTAAATTAATTTTACTTTTTCACTTTTATATAGATACATACGAAGAAAATGAATAGACAAGATGTTGATCGATTGAACAGCCTAGTATATGTCCAATTCAATTCCAAATTGATTCATAAGCATACAAGGTTATAATGAATAAGAAGGTTAACATAGATGTACTACTAGCAAGTGATGGTGATGCTAGTAATGCACAAGGATGGATAGTTGATGATGGTGATGAAGAGGCTGAGCCGGCTACGAGGCTTACTTGGCAATTGGTTGATGAAGCAATCAGGGGGGATGAAATTACACAACCTAGAAGAAGTGCTAGAGTTCGTAGAGGTCTTGAAGAAGATTTTCAATCCAAAGATGAACCGCTGGAGGAAGATAATTTTGAGTTCGAGTCAGATGAAGAACAAGTGTTGGAAAGATATGAAGATGAACAATATGAGCTAGGCACTTATAGGCTTTGAGCTAGACATATATTTCCGTAATTGTTTACTAATTAGTACTTTATGAACTTATTTGTTTACTACTTTACTTTTTGTTGGTGCCTTGTTTGAATTATGATTGAGTTTGGTTTGAATTTGGAATTCGATTGACTTTGTTTCGTTGTTTATATAATTTAAATTCCAATAATCAATAATAAATATTGATTATTTAGGTTCAATATATGAAGTAGTATGAACTATGAACATTTACTCAATTACAAGTTAAAAACAGAAAATTTGAAACAAAAAACTATAAAAAAAAATTCCGGTCACCCGTCGATCGGCTGCCTGTTGGTCGGCCGGCCGACTCCCGCCCGTCCGCCTAGTCCCCGACTAGGCGTCCTAGGCGCTAGGCAGTGGGTCGCCGCCAGACTAGCGCCTAGCGACTTTTGCAACATTTACTATAATGTTATTGACTAACTTCACTTGTCCACATGAACGTTTTAGCACCGAAAAGGGACTACTACAAAAAATTGGCCTAGCATTGTTAAACTTTCATTTCAATGTGAATACTACACCCATTATTCAAATAAAAGGGAGACCTTTTAGAAGCTGATTATTCTCAGACTGCAACCAAATATTGCCAACATAATATTTGACCATTTTATGATAAATTAAGGATCCCACCTTTTGATAAATTAAGGGATCACTTGGAAAAACCAAATAATTTGACCATTAACAGCATAATTATTAAATTATACATAGAACGAGATAATATATATATATTAATTCAATCAAATTCAAATGAAAAAAAGGGCTGAAAATCACCCCCACATCTAGTTAAAAACATAAGATAAAGCTAATTAAAGCAAAAAATATATTTTCCCAAATAAAATCAACACCAAATTAGTTAGAAAGATGAAATATTGCACTTTCAGACAAGACTATCTAAAAGAAAGAAATCAACGTGAACACTAAAATTTAAATTCAGACCCAATTCCAATCATTCAAGTTAAAGCAAGAGAATTCAGATGACAAATATCGAAAAGCAAAAAAAAAACCAAGGAGACAACCAAATATTAAGACATGCATATACCTGGCCCTTTACTTTCAGGTTGATATGAGCCCCCTGGTCCATTGGCTTCTTGTCCTCCTCCTGACCGCCGCCGCCTCCAGTTGCGGACATTCTAGCAGATTTCTATGGTTCTTTCTCTCTGGTTAGGTTTTCTGTTCGCTTCCGCCACTACAAATAAACCCTCCAGTTCCCGAGCAAGCGTTTTTTTCACGCTATCTGTCTGATTCTGAGCCACACTCGCGCCGTTATAAAACACTGCACACACAGGGGTAGGTTACTCATTCCATTGGAAATATCTAGATACAAAATTACATTGCTGCCACTAATTGCTTACGTGTCTGTTAAATGCGAGCGCGTATGGTATTCTACTCTTACGCGCCGGGACAAAAGGGCAATGAATCGGACGTGAGAACGTGGACTAAACGGGATTTGATAAAAATTGGATTCCGACAAAGGTAAGGAATGGGCTTTGGAGAAGGTGAAAAGTTTGGTTTTTTATTGGGAATCGCAATGGACAGTTGAGAATGAATCAGGGGAGGAATCGGACGGCTGGAGATAAGTTGAAAATTGTGGGAATCGAAGGGGATTGTGTTGTCGTTTCTTTGCTTTACTGTTGAGTATGATGTGTGCTTGGGTGTTGATGACGGGTGTTTAGGTGATGATGATTGACGGTTGAATGATTTTTTCTTCAAATTCAATTATTTCTTTTTTTTTTCTTTTAATAAAATTGGTTTGATAAAGGGGAAAAGCATCTTAATGATCCGAAAAAACTCTTAGACAGTATCGGTATATATAAAAAGATAAAAGAAAAAAATAAATATCGTTAAAAAAAAAAGATAAATATTGATAAAAAAAACATCAACACATAAAAAATTATGTTGAAAACAACCCCAAATAAAATGAGACACGCAAGCCGCAACAAAAAAAATACTATAAATAACGAAAGGATTCTCAATTCATACAACCATTACAAATTAAAGATGAACAAAATGGTGGGATAGATAACCACCATTATTAGTAAAATCTGGAAGACTAATATATCAGCATGATTACCAAAAACAATACGGTAATCAAATGTGTCATATCATCAAAAAACATTCAAGTAGGATCGACACATGATGACCATTAAATGATCTACAGATCCGGTCAGGTTTGTTTAGACGATCAGGTAAAGATAACTTGATCGGGATAACAAGATTGATCAGGTTAAGATATCTGATCGGGGTTAAAAAACCGATTGGAGTAGATGAGATCCAGTCGAGTTAGACAAGCGGTCGGCTAGATGACACGTGGAAGATATTGAATCCGGAATAATCACGACTTAAATACATAGAAAATAAGTTTTACTCAAACAAAACATCTTCCAACACAGTTAGATAAGGAAACGAACTCCCTTATAGGTGTTAGAGTCCAGATATAGGAAGAAATCAAATTCATTCAATACTCAAGATATACTGAACAGGAAAAAAGATAAAAACGACTCTGGTAAGCTTACGTTGTAAGCCTTAGAGTCGCTCAGCGGAAGAGATTTAAAAAAAAAAATTATTAAAATATATATATATATAAAGTGACTTAATAACCATATACAATATATAAGAATAAATAACAGGTATGATTCGAAATCAAACCTACAGGCTAACTCTTTCATTCTTTCACTTCTTGATATAACTTTCACTTCTTGATAATAATAAAAAAAAAAGAATTCGGCCACACTTGAATAAGAAAAAACAAAAAATAAAAAATAAAAACGTTTTTTTTATACAAATATTGTTCTAAATATATCTCTATATGTTTTTAATTAGATAATTAGATTTTTATTGACCAGATAATATAAGATTCGAAATCCCATATAATCCTAGTTCACTAAGACTTAAACACTTGACCTAGTTAGGAAATAAAATAAACCTATTATTTTATCCCTTCTATCGGTCATGGTTTAAACTTGTAACCTCATATTAATCATTAATTAATAAATTTCAATTTTTTAATTTAGCAATTAAAAAATCTAATTATTTAATTAATTAAATTATTAATATATTAATTAAATAATCTCATCATTTAATTAATTCCCTGAATAAATTTTTTGTTAATGTCGTAACATAATTAATTAGACCATCAAATTAATTAACTGTGACCCATGTTACCATCAACGTTCCAGGCTAGCAAGGGTACTTAATGAACCCACAGTCTTGAGCTCCAACAATCCTTGAAAATAATTAATTAAACTCTTTAATTAATATTTCATGATTATTAACATCGGAGTTATTCCACTGAAAACCCCAAGTTGCACTCTTACAACTGTAGATGTATTATACAAACCGAATTTACGGTTGTCCATCGATATAGCTAGTGCATACAGTATGGTCCTCCACAAATAGTTCATAATTAGAGCTAGGTCATAAAGTCCGTTATACCCTTCTAATTATATATTTCCATTAAGTATCATTGATTCTCTAATGAACAATAAATCATAATTTCCTTTACAGAAGAATGAGAGTGCTCATATTGTTCAAGCCCCGAACTACTATTGTGTACAGACCTTCCCAGCCACAAGTCAAACCACAATTCCAACATATGAAGTTATTGACCGACAATGCAACTCCGATCTCACCCATGATATATCAAAAACCAGGATCTAACCTAAAGGAGTCGATAAGACACTCAAGATTAAAATCATCTATATATAACCATCATTTATCGATATATGAATCTCGTCATTTAACAGATCTTGGTGAGAGATTCATATAGATCGTGACCCGACTCTTTATAATCACATCATATAAGGTGTCTTCATTCTCATATCATTATATGAATTGTCTAGGATAAGACCATAATACATTATGGAATGGACCGCAACCATAGATTAACCGTAAATAAAGTATCCAACTCTATTTGCTATCTACGGACTCTTTAGATTGTTCATCTCAAACTGAATTCCTCTGTATATGACACTCATATACTCAGTTAGGGATTACATCTGACAATCTTTGATGTTAAGTACACATGATATAAATATATGAGACAAGTTTATAAAAGGAATACACTACTTCTTTTATTAATGTTTCATTCACATTTACAAATTACAAGCTTTAAGGCATAAACCCCAACAATCTCATACTTGCACTAAAACAGGTGAAACATATCTCGTAAACCTAGACCCTCTAGGTGACCTTCAAACACTTTAACAGTTAAGGTCTTCGTAAATGGATCAGCATGACTGTCCAGCGATGCTAACTAGGTTACGGTCACATCCCCTCTCTATATTATCTCTCTGATGAGATGATATTTCCTCTCTATATGTTTTCCTCTCTTGTGGCTTCTTGGTTCTTTGGAATTAGCCACATCACCGCTATTATCACAATAAAGTGTGATAGATTTATCATGATTTAGAACAACTTCCAGATCAATCAAGAACTTATGGAGCCATACAACCTCTTTAGCTGCTTCACAAGTTGTTACATATTCGGCTTCTAAGGTGGAGTCAGCAATACATGATTGGTTAACACTCCTCCGTACTATGGCTTCACAACCATGGGTGAAAATTAATCTAGACGTGGATTTTCTAGAATCCTTATCTGACTGAAAATCAAAGTCTGTATATCCTAACGAGATCAAATCATGGCCGAAATATACTAGCATATAGTTTCTTGTTCTTCAAAGATACTTAAGAATGGATTTTACAGAAACCCTATGATCCAATCTTGTGTTGGACTAAAACCTAGTGGTTATTCTTACTGTGAAGCAGATGTCAGGTCTCGTGCATAACATAACAAACATAAGACTGCCTACTACAGACGCTAGGGAACATGTCTCATATCCTCAGCTTCTTGAGGTGTCATAAGACATTGTTATTTAGATAAGTGAACTCCATTTTTAGAAGGTAAATTACCTTTCTTGGAATTTTGCATCAAAAATTGCACAAGTATCTTGTCGATATATGATGCCTGAGACAATGCTAAGAGTTTGTTCTTACGATCCCTAATTAATTAGATCGCTAGAACATAACTCACCTCTACCAAATCTTTCCATTTGGAAGTGGCTAGCTAGCCAGCCCTCTTCTTTCAATAATACCCATACATCATTCCCGATAAGTAGGATATCATCTACGTATAGGACTAAGATAACTACTTTCTTGTCAATGATGAGTTTGTAGACATAAGACTCATCAGTGTTTTGCTCGAGGCCATAGGTTTTGGTAGTTTTATCAAACCTAATGTCCTAAGATCTAGATGTTTGTTTCATTCCATAAATTGACAATTAAAGCTTGTAAACCTTTTGCTCTTGATCTTGGGACACGAATCCCTCTGGTTGTATCATATAGATGCTTTCATCAAGATTACTATTCAAAAATGCAGTCTTGACGTTCATTTGCCAAATTTCATAATCGAAATAAACAACACTAGATAAGTTAATCCGAATAGACTTAAACATAGCTACTGACGAGAAGGTCTATTCATAATCGACCCCCTCCTTTTGGGTATAACCCTTTCTTCTCATTAGATGAGACCCATCTCTCGTATGCCTCACGAACAGTTCATGTGGCATTGGCAGCAAGCACTGGAGGACATTCCTCCGTAAGAACAAACTTGAGGTCTTTGGTGACCAATATTGCATTAATGTTATATTTCCACTTAGTGTAGTTATCATCAGTTAATTTGTCGTTTGCAAGAATTTGAAGTAATGCAGAAGACATTATTGCTGAAATAAATAAAACATTCATTCAGTCATTTATTTAAAACAAGTGCGAGTGCTTTGGCATAATTTTTAAACATGATGCATGAACATGTTTAACAAACTAGAACTACCCTAAAACTAGTTGTTATACCACGACAATCCAATATACCACAAAGAAATGTCGTCTTAGGGTAGGTCAAATCTTTGCACGTTGGACTGAGACATTCTTAATCAAATGATATTCTAGAATAACTTTTATTCCATATCATTCAACCATCGTTTATTCAGAATTTTTTTTAATTAACAAACTTAATCAAAACCTTCGTGAGTGTAACCCTCCATTTCAAAACTCATGAGCTTAACTCGTGAATTGCCGCCTTAGGGTAGGTCAATCCCGAAATACCCTTAGAAATCCTATATGTTAGGAAGTCAACTTTGATATTGACCTTTGTGGAAACCCTCCTTAGGGAGGACGAAAGCAAAGCCGTCACGAGGCCCCACTCGGATCTCACGGTATTGAACTAATGATGGAAAGCGTGGGATATATATGTCATATATCCCTCTCCCACTCACTATTTTAAAATTATGGTTTTCTATTAACCGTTAATGCACCTAGACTCTACATGATTAAACGATTAATTTTAATCAAGTTATCTAGCGTATTAACTAATTAGAAACAAATTCTAATTAACTAATAAATTATTAATGATTTTTAACAATTAAAAATCGAATCTATTAGTGAATAATCTAAGCCTTTGTAAACTGTTTACTATGGTCAGATTATTATGTCAGTGTTTACCAAGTTTTAACTATTAAAACCCTTACACTTTATTTGGATCATTTATTATTAGGTAATTAATCATATTAATCCTAATTACAATAAATGACCCTATTAATTTAACTTATTAAACTATTTAATAACTAGATTAATATTAATGAGAATTACTAATTTTTCTAACAATTAAAAAACTAACCTCATTATTCATAGTCATTTATGAATATTGCTCATTTTAATTACATTAAAAAAAATTACATAAAATATCAGACTATGATACATGTATGATATATCAAATATATTTGTGTAGACACATCTAATCTAAATGAAATATGTGTGCCTGACAATGCATTTATCATCACATAATATAAAGCATATATGAATTGATCGAGTACTGTGAATTATTTAACCTAAAAAATTTGAATTTAAAATTACAAAAAAAAATCTCTAAAACATTATTTGGTCTTCTAATAACTTTAGATATCTTTCGATCTTTTCAGATCACTCCTATTCACATCATGAATTCAAAATGGAAAATCTGCATGGAATAATTGCCTTTGGAAACGTACACGAGCTGATGTTTGTGGCTTGAACTTCACCACGCATGTATCACATGCACATGGTTTTTGCTCGTGGTCCCACCACGTATGTACATTCAATTTTAAATTGCACAACTTCTCATCACAAGTACATTATGAAACAATTGCACATTCAATTTGTGACGTTGACAAAGTTTGATTTCACCATGTCAACGTTTTACATATATATATTTTAATACAATTTAATAAAATAATAAAAAATAATACAACCCATGAACTCTAAATCCACAGTACCATATAATTAACGATTAATCATGTTTTTTTGTAAATTAACAAAATTAATATACAAAAAAAAAACATACAATCATAAAGATGATGCCTACACGTTCATACATACAGGAGCATCGAAAATAATTTTATATTCTGAAAAATAAATGAGCCTCTGATACCAATTGATGGAACCTCGTTCATCGGTCATGCAACGGAAGTAGATTTTAAATTTTTTTATACAGATCATAATCTATATCTAGGACTAGTGAACTTGGAATCGTAATTATTTTTCGGAACTAATACATATAATATGTAATCATAAGAAATTGTAATCAATATAATCAATAGAAGAAAATCTTACCAACGTTTGGATGCTCCTTCACTTTACGATATACTCCTGTCTGAACCAATCTCACCAACGTTTGGAGGCTCCTTCACTTTACGATGTGCTCCTGTCTGAACCATTCGATCTTCCTCGCTATCTCCCGGGACCGGTAACTGCGTGTGGACGTGTCACGGTCTCAGGAACTTGAATGGAGGATGTAGAGAAATACTTGAAGAAATTCTTTCTTCTCAATTTGGTGTATTGATTTCACGCACATATAAATTGCATCTTATTTAAAACTTTTTTTTTCGTGTGTATCAGGTACACCCAAAACCAAAATCAACCTTTTCTCTTAAAAAAAAGAAAATCATGCCTGCACCTTTATATATATATATATATATATATATCTTGTTTGTATCCTATACAAAAACTTATATATGTGCATACACCAATTTGCATCCGATGAAATCTCTTGTGTTATTAAATGATATATATCTTTTAATTATTATTTTCAAATATATCTAATATATTAAAAGTGATAATAAGTATTTTAAATTTAAACTTAAATTCAAAGACATAGATAAATGATTTAGTAAAAATAAAATAATCCTATTATTTTATCTTCACCTAAATCCATATATCAATTAACACCATCCAATTAATAGTTAATTAATAATCCATAATTATCAATATAATTAAATAATCTAATTATTTAATTAATTTAACTATTAACATTCATTAATTAAATAATCTCATTATTCAATTAATTCCTGAATAAAAACGTGTCACTTTTGTAACACAATTAACTGGACAATCCAATTAATTAACTGTGACCCTTATTACCTAAATCAATCAAGCTAGCAAGGGGACCTAATTGACCCACAGTATTTTGAGCTACAATAATCCTTAGAATCATTAATTAAACTCTTTAATTAATATTCCTTGATTATTAACTCTAGTGTTATTCCTCTAAAAACCCGAAGTTGTACTCTCTCAACTGTATACGCTTTTACACAGACCGATACAACTCAGTGTCCATCAATATAGCTATTACATATGGTATGATCCTCCATAATAGTTCATAATTAGAGCTATGTCATAATGTCTGTTATACCCCTCTAATTACATATATCCTTTAAGTATCATTGATTCTCTAATGGACAATAAATCCTATTTCCTCACGAAATTAGGAGAGCGCTCGTATTGTCCAAGCCCAGAATCAACCCTTAAGGGAACTACCGTCTACTTCTCACAAAAAGGAGTGGATTTCACCATTGTGTACAAACCTTCCCAGCCACTAGCCAAATCACAATCCCAACATACGGAGCATATTGATCGGAAACTACACCCGACCTCACCCATGGTATATCAAAGACCATGATCTAACCTGAAGGAGTCGATAAGACACTCAGGATTAAGATCACCCATATATAGCCATCATTAGTTGATATATATGAATCTCATCGGTAAAATGGATCTTGGTGAGAGATTCATATAGATCATGGTCTAGTCCTATATGATCACATCATACAAGGTGCCTCCATTCCCATATCTCATATGAATGATTTAGGATAGAATCATCGTACATTACGGAATGGACCGCAGCTATAAATTAACCACAAATAAAGTACCTAGCTTTATTTGTTATCTATGGACTCTTTAGATTGCACATCTCTTACTGTATTCATCCGCATATGACACTCATATATACAGTTCGAGATTACATCCGGCAATCTTGGATGTTAAATTTATGCACACGTTATAAAATAAATAACACAACAAGAATGAATTGAACTTTTCCTTTTATTTATTTCATAAATCCATTTACAAATTACATCTTTAGGGCATAAACCCCAACATATATGTGGGTGATCTTAATCTTAAGTGTCTTATCGACTCCTTCATATTAGATCGTGGTCTTTGATATACCATGAGTGAGATCGGATGCAGTTCCCGATCAATATGCTTCGTATGTTGGGATTGCGGTTTGACTTGTGGCTGGGAAGGTTTGTACGCAATAGTAGAATCCACTCCTTCATGTGAGAAGTAGACGATAGTTCCCTTAAGGGTTGATTTGGGGCTTGGACAATATGGGCGCCCTCCTAATTCCATGAGTAAAAAGGATTTATTGTCCATTAGAGAATCAACGGTACTTAAAGGATATATGTAATTAGAGGGGTATAACGGATATTATGACCCAGCTCTAATTATGAACTATTGTGGAGGATCACACCATATGTAATAGCTATATCGATGGATACCAAGTTGTATCGGTCTGTGTAAAAAAAAAAAGAGTTTAGTTAAGAGAGTACTGCTTCGGGTTTTTAGTGGAACAACACCAGAGTTAATAATCAATGAATATTAATTAAAGAGTTTAGTTAATGATTTTGAGGATTATTGGAGCTCAAAATACTGTGGGTCCATTAGAT
The DNA here is from genome assembly GCA_032871835.1 of Dipteronia dyeriana. Taxonomy (NCBI): domain Eukaryota; kingdom Viridiplantae; phylum Streptophyta; class Magnoliopsida; order Sapindales; family Sapindaceae; genus Dipteronia; species Dipteronia dyeriana. Next base: position 45,121,009 of record CM065299.1, on the reverse strand, counting down.
CCCCTTGCTAGCCAGATCGATTTAGGTAACAAGGGTCACGGTTAACTAATTGGATTGTCCAATTAGTTGTTACGAAAGTGACATATGTTTATTCGGAAATTAAATAAATAATGAGATTATTTAATTAAAGAATATTAATGATTACGTAAATTAAATAATTAGTTTATTTAATTGTTTAATTAATCATTAGTTGGAAGATGATGATTGATATTTAATTTGAATGAAGATAAAATAATTTGATTATTTTATTTTTATTAAATTAGATAATTGATTTTGGATTTAAAGAGTTTGAATTCAAAATAAATTGATTAATATCTTTAAAAGATATGAAATATCTTAAAAGATTTAAATTGATGAGTTTTATCAATATATATATATATATATATATATATATATATATATATATATATATATATAATATGTTTTATATATTTAGATATTAGAAAACTAATGTACAACATACAATTTGTATGCAACACGACATCATCAGTTAAATTTTATTTTAAATAGATATGTGATACATGTTTAAAGTAGGATAGACAACTTATGAAAAATGATCGATGCATACATATCCATGCAAGTGTTGCGTGATTTAAGAAAAAAAAAAAGGGTATGTGTGCATGTGTTGACAATAGAGAGAAGCAAGTCGTTGCAAAGAAGCTAAATAAATATTATTATTTTTGCTTTAATTACGAGAAGTATTCTACTTAGTTTTCTTTCAAAGAAGAAAAAGATTCTTCAAGTATTTTTATACATCCTCCATTCAAGTTTTTGAAACCGTAATGTGCCTACACGCAGTTACCAATTCCGGGAGATAGCGAAAAAAATCGAGTGGTTCAGATAGAAGCACATCGTAAAGTGAAGAAGCCTCCAAACGTTGGTAAGATTGGTTTAGACAGGAGCATATCGTAAAGTGAAGGAGCCTCCAAACGTTGGCAAGATTTTCTTCTTCTGATTATATTGATTACAATTTCCTGTGTTTACATATTGTATATATTAGTTCCAAAAAATAATTACGATCCCAAGTTCACTGGTCATAGATACAGCTTATGATCTATATTAAAAAATTTAAAACATAGTTCCGTTGCGTAAACGGTGAACGGGGTTCCAACAATTGGTATCAGAGCCAATTTATTTTTCGGAATAGGAAATTGTTTTTGATGCTCCTGTATGTATGAATGTGTAGGCACCATCTTTATGATTGTATGAATGTTTATAATTAAATTGTTTAATTTAAATATGGTTGATCATAAATTTTTATAGTACTGTGGATTTAGGGTTTATGGGTTGTATAATTTTTATTTTATTTATTTTTACTGTTATTGTATTGTAAATAAATATAATTGTAACCTGTAAACAAAGAACCGGAAACGCACGACGTCGAACACTGTTCACCGGTACTGTTCATGCGGTACTATTCATCGGACACTATTCACGGCAGTACGGTTCACGGGGCACTGTTCATGGCGGGTACTATTCATGACAGTACTGTTCATGGGCACTGTTCACAGCGGGTACTGTTCATTGGCACTGTTCGGCGGCGGATATTGTTCATGCGGTACTATTCACATCTTGCACGGTTCCGTTGGCAAGTGTTGCCTAGTTCGTTCCGTACAGATTTTCCGTTTCGGATTCATGAGATGAATCGGAGTCACCTGAAGGGACTGGAAGATATATGAAGTTACTAGAAGACCAATGAATGTCTTGGGAAATTTTTTATAATTTTTTAGATTCCAATTTTTTAGGTTAAATAATTCACAGTACTCAGTCAATTCATGTATGCTTTACATTATGTGATGATAAAAGCATTGTCATGCATACGTATGTCATTTAGATTAGATGTGCTTACACAAATATATTTGATATGTCATACATGCATCATACCCTGATATTTTATGTATTTTTTTTAATGTGATTAAAATGGGTAATATACATAATTGGCTATTAATAATGAGATTAGTTGTTAATGGTTAGAAAACTTGGTAATTCTCATTCATATTAATTTAATTATTAAAGAGTTTAATAAGTTAGATTAATAGGGTCATTTATTGTAATTAGGATTAATATGATTAATTACCTAATAATAAATGAACCGAATAAAGTGTTAGAGTTTTAATTGTTAAAACTTGGTAAACACTATCATAATAATCTGACCTTAGTAAATAGTTTACATAAGCTTAGATTATTCACTAATAGATTAGATTTTTAATTGTTAAAAATCATTAATAATTTATTATTTAATTAGAATTTGTTTCTAATTAGTTAATGCGCTAGATAACTTGATTAAAGTTAGTCATTTAATCCTGTAGAGTCTATGTGCATTAACGGTTAATAGAAAACCCTAATTTTAAAATAGTGAGTGGGAGATGGATATATGACATATATATCCCGGTCTCCATCATTAGTTCAACACCGTGAGATCCGAGTGGAGTCTCGTGACGACTTTGTTTTTGTTCTCCCTAAGGAGGGTTTCCATAAAGGTCAATACCAAGGTTGACTTCATAATGGATAGGATTTCTGAGGGTATTTCGGGATTGACCGACCTAAGGCAACAATTCACGAGTTAAGCTCGTGAGTTCTGAAATGGTGGGTTACACTCACGATGGTTTTGATTAAGTTTGTTAATTAAAAACTTGACTGAATAAACGATGGTTGAATGATATGGAATAAGAGTTATTTTAGAATATCATTTGATTAAGAATGTCTTGGTCCAACGTGCAAAGACTTGACCGACCTAAGGCGGCACTTCTTTGTGGTATGTTGAATTGTCGTGGTATAACAACTAGTTTTAGGGTAGTTCTAATTCATTAAACATGTTCATGCATCATGTTTAAAATTTATGCCAGAGCACTCGCACTTGTTTTAAATAAATGACTGAATGAATGTTTTATTTATTTCAGCAATAATGTCTTCTGTATTACTTCAAATTCTTGTAAACGACAAATTAACTGGTGATAACTACACTAAGTGGAAACATAACATTATTGCAATATTGGTCACCAAAGACCTCAAATTTGTGCTTACGGAGGAATGTCCTCCAGTGCCTATTGCAAATGCCACATGAACTGTTCGTGAGGCATACGAGCGATGGGTCTCATCCAATGAGAAGGCTCGAACGTATCTGTTGGCTTCTATGACAGACGTGCTAATCACAAGGCATGAAGCAATGACTTCAGCATTCGAAATCATGGAGTCATTGCTAGCTATGTTCTGGCAGCCCTCCGAGCAAAAGCGACACGAAGCTATTCGTTCCGTTATTCTTGCTCGTATGACGGAAGGTACGTCAGTTCAGGAACATGTCTTGAGCATGATGTTCTACTTCAACACGACAAAAGTCAATTACGGGGCCATTGACGAACCCGTTCAAGTAAGCACCATACTGACGGCTCTTCCGAAGAGTTTCGATCAGTTTAAAAGCAACTACATGATGAACAAGTTAAAGTTCAGTCTTACACAATTGCTCAATGAGATTGCTACATTTGAGTCCTTGATTAAGGACAATAAGGGTAAGATCGATAAGGCAAATGTTGTTAAACCATCTTCCTCCACAAATAATAAAAAGAGGAAGAGGCCTTCTGGGAAGGCGAAGGGTAAGCCCAAACCCAAGAAAGCCCAAAGCAAAAAGAAGGGCGCCTCTACCGACCAAGGCAAAGGAAAATGTTTCCATTGCAACAAGGTCGGGCACTGGAAGAGGATCTGTCCTCAATATCTAGAGGAGGCAGCCAAGAAGAAGAAAATGAAAGGAAAATATGATTTACTTGTTCTTGAATCTTGTTTAGTGGAAGATGATTCTTCAACCTGGATAGTTGATTCAGGGGCTACTAACCATGTTTGTTCTTCTTTGCAATTGACTGATTCTTGGACACATCTAGAGGAGGAAGCCTTTTCAATGCGTGTGGGGTCGGGGGATGTCGTATCGGCAAAAGTAGTGGGAGCAATAAGATTACAATTTTGTAATAATAATAGTTTTTTATTGTTGAACAATGTTTTTTATATTCCTGGATTTACACGGAATTTGATTTCCGTTTCTTAATTGTTAGAACAATCGTATTCTATTTCTTTTAATGATAAATATGTTATTATTGGAATGTATGGTCTGAATATTTGTTCAAGAATTAATGAAAATAATTTTTATGTGTTAAGATCGTTAATACATACTATACTGCTCAACACCGAAATGTTTAAGGTTGAAAAACCAAAAAATAAATGATATAAGATTTCTCTAGTTAATGATACGTATCTTTGGCATCTACAACTTGGTCATATCAACCTTGATCGGATAGACAGACTAGTAAAAAGCGGACCTTTAAGTGAGTTAAAGGTTGACACCTTACCTGTCTGCGAATTTTGTCTAGAAGGTAAGATGACTAAGAGACCTTTTACTGGAAAAAAGATTAGAGCAAAAGAACCGCTAGAGCTTATACATATAGACGTCTACGGACTGATGAGTGTTAAAGCTAGTGATACACAGATTCTTATTTTCAGTCACACAAGCATTCTATAAAATCTGTGTCTGGATCAGTATTTACCCTAGGTGGTGGAGCCATTGTGTGGAGAAGTATCAAGCAATCTTGCATTACTGACTCCACCATGGAAGCAGAATATGTAGCTGCTTGTGAAGCTGCTAAAGTGCTTGTTTGGCTCCGTAAGTTCTTGAGTGATCTAGAAGTTGTTCCAGATCTGGATAGGCCCATCACACTTTATTGTGATAACAATGGTGTTGTGGCTAATTCAAAAGAACCAATAAGCCACAAGAGAGGGAAGCATATAGAGAGAAAGTATCATCTCATTAGAGAGATAATACAGAGAGGAGATGTGATCATCACCAAGATAGCCTCACAAGATAATCATTCTGATCCATTTTCGAAGACCTTACCGGCTAAAGTGTTTTTGGGTCACCTAGATGGTCTAGGGTTATAAGACATGCCTCACATGCTTTAGTGAAAATGGGAGATTGTTGGGGTTTATGCCCTAAAGATGTAATTTGTAAATAGATTTATGAAATAAATAAAAGGAAAAGTTCAATTCATTCTTGTTGTGTTGTTCATTTTATAACTTGTGTATATATTTAACATCCAAGATTGTCGGATGTAATCTCGAACTGTTTATATGAGTGTCATATACAGATGGATACAGTAAGAGACGTGTAATCTACAGAGTCCATAGATAGCAAATAAAGCTGGGTACTTTATTTGTGGTTAATCTGTAGTTGATGTCTATTCCGTAATGTACGATGATTCTATCCTAAATCATTCATATGAGATATGGGAATGGAAGCACCTTGTATGATGTGATCATATAGGACTGAGCCATGATCTATATGAATCTCTCACCAAGTTTTGTTTACCGATGAGATTCATATATATCAACTAATGATGGCTATATGTGGATGATCTTAATCCTGGGTGTCTTATCGACTCCTTCAGGTTAGATCGTGGTCTTTGATATACCATGGGTGAGATCAGATTCAGTTCCCGATCAATATGCTCCGTATGTTGGGATTACGGTTTGGCTTGTGGCTGGAAAGGTTTGTACACAATGGTGGAATCCACTCCTTCTTGTGAGAAGTATACGATAGTTCCTTTAAGGATTGATTCGGGGCTTGGACAATATGAGCGCTCTCCTAATTCCGTGAGGAAATAGGATTTATTGTCCATTAGAGAATCAATGGTACTTAAATGATATATGTAAATCGAGGGGTATAACAGACATTATGATCCCAGCTCTAATTATGAACTATTGTAGAGGATCACACCATATGTAATAGCTATATCGATGGACACTAAGGTGGCCTTTGGTTACCATGGTGGAATGAGAATTGGAATGGTAATGAGAATGAGAATGAGAATTGGAATGGTAATGAGAATGAGAATGAGAATTGGAATTGGAATGGTAATGAGAATGAGAATTGGAATTGGAATGGTAATGAGAATGAGAATTGGAATGGTAATGAGAATGAGAATTGGAATGGAAAGGAATGGAAAACTGATTTCTTTGTTTGGTTGGGACTTTAGAATCAATATCTGAATCAGTAATATTTTGTTTGGTTAACAACTGAATGGAATGGAATCAACTGTATTTTGACCAAAATACCCATAATTACAAAACATTTATAATAACATTTTATATTATGGATAATAAAAAAAAATATGAAAGTAAATATAATATTATATATATATAAATATTATATATATATATATAATTATATATTATTATAATACAAAATATATATTATTACAATATATGTTATATATTTCTATATTATATATTATATATTATATGTTAGTAATATTAATACTATTATATATTATATAATATATATCATATAAATATATTACATAATAATATATATAATATAAATATTAGATATATATATTATTATATATTAAATAAAATATATCATATACATATATTACATAATAATATATATTATAAATATTATTATATATTTTTTAATATATATTATTATATATTATATATATTGAAATATTATATATTATATATTATAATATATTATATATTATATATTATAATATATTATATATTATATATTATATATTAGAAATATTGATATTATTAATATTAATATTATTAAATATATAAATATTAAATATAATTATATAATGTGTATATATATATATATAATATATATATATAATTAGAAAATATAATGTTCATTTTGGATAACAATAATAAGATATAAAAGTATAAGTTATTAATATTAATATTATTATATATAAAAATATTATATATTATTATATAATGTATATATATATATGCATTATGTATATAATAATATATAATATATAATATAAATAATTAGAAAATATAGTATATATATTTTGGATAATAATAATAAAATATAAAAGTATAAATTATATAGTATATAATATATATATATATATATATATAATAATAATAATATATTTTGTATAATATAATATATATTTTTGATAATAATAATATAATATAATATAATATATATATATATTATATATAATATATATATATATATATATATATATATATATTATTTTTGGAAATGAGGGTATTTTTGGAATTGAGTTGTGGGATAAAGGGTTATTTTTGGAAAGAAAATATGTTAATGGAATGGAATGGGCATTCCATTGGATTTTGGATGGAATGCTCATTCCACCAAAATGGTGGAATCCTCATTCCAATGAAATGCTCATTCCATTGGAATTTAACAAACCAAACAAATGGAATGAATTTCTTTCCATTCCATTCCATTCCATTCCATTCCACCAAACCAAACACTACCTAAGTTGTATCGGTCTGTGTAAAAGCGTCTACAGTTAAGAGAGTACAGCTTCGATTTTTTAGTGGAATAACACCGAAGTTAATAATCAAGGAATATTAATTAAAGAGTTTAGTTAATGATTATGAGGATTATTGGAGCTCAAAATATTGTGGGTCCATTAGGTTCCCTTGCTAGTCCGATCGATTTAGTTAACAAGGGTCACGGTTAACTTATTGGATTGTCCAATTAGTTGTGTTACGAAAGTGATACATGTTTATTCGGGATTTAATTAAATAATGAGATTATTTAATTAAAGAATATTAATGATTATGTAAATTAAATAGGGGATTTTAGTAAAAGTGCCCCATCTGAGGGCCTCTATTGCAAATATACCCTATAAAAAAGAATCATAGCAAACATGCCCTTGAAAGATGAAATTACCCTTAATGAGAAATACCCCCAATTCATCCATGATTTTCCAATTGCCCTAACCCTCCATACCAAGCATCCCGATTGACCCGATACCCCTAATTCGTCCATCATCGCCGTGAAGCTGCTCTTCACTGGTAATCTGGCTCATCGACGTCGACCTTCACGAATCGAGGACGCGTGGCGTGGGCATCTGGAGGCTTCATTCATCATCCCTCACCATCCCGCTGCTTCGATCGTCACCCTCACCATCTCTCCACCGCCGTCAATCCGGCTCGTCGACGCGGCCTTCAAGAAAAGAGGAGGCGTGGGCATCCCGCCACTTCGTTCATCATCCGTCACCATCCCGTCGGTCGTCACTCATCGTCGCCACTCGCCAAATTGAAGCTCAAAGATCGTTCTGCAACTGAATCTCCATTCGTCGTTGCCACTCACCGGTCTTCACTCGTCGTCGTCGCCATTCACCACTCGTCGCCGGTCAACCGAAGAAGCATAAAGCTCTCTCAGTTGAGACTTAAACCCAAGTACCCAACAAATCAGTTGAAATTCCAAGGTAAATTACTCAAGCTAACAATTTAAATCAGTTTTTTTCCAATTGACTTCATTTTGTTTTGTGATTGATTGTCGTTGAACCTTATTTGCAAAATGTTGTGGTTTTTTGTTTCTCTACTGTCACACCATTTGTTCAACTGGGTTTGTAAGATTGATTATTTGTTCAATTGGATTTGATTTATTGCAATTGTTGTAGATTGATTATTTATTTGTAGCTTTTTTTTTGAATTGCTCCAATCAAAGAAAACTCAATTATGCTAGTTAAATTTTCTTTAACATTGTAGGATGAATGGTGACTGTTTCTAGAAGGAGGAATTTCGTCATTGTGTTAGATTAGTTGTGGATGCTGAGTATATGAGTATCTGAGATATGCATATTGTTTTATTTCCTGTAAAGTGATTTTAAGAGCTAATGTTGACTCTTTACGTGGGATCTTGATAATTATCAAGAGAGCTGATTATATAATATCATTGATTATATTGAGTGTGTAATTAAATGTTTGAGTGTTTGTGTGTGTGTGTGTTTGATTTATGAAAGTTGATCGTATTTTGTGATTTGTGATCAGTTAGATATCGTCATAAGTGTTTTTCTTCCACGTTAAGCGACATGGGTCGAAAGAAACTACTTGAATCACTCAAAATTAAGGAAGATGATAGATTTCCATCTTGAGTTAGTGGATATTGCAATTGGGAGAGTATTAGACTTATTAAAGCAATTCTTTCACATAAACAACTAGATATGTTTAGAGTGACATGTTTTGGTTATTTTTTGTATGTGAGTGATATGCTATTGTCTGGGCAGTTTTGTCACCATATTTTGCTTCGGGAGTGTCATGTTAGGGATGTCGATGACACGGCATCGACTTTGTGGTTCTATGTTGGAAATGAGGTGATAAGGTTTAGCGCGGTGGAGTTTTGTTTGGTTACTGGGCTTACATTTGGAGATTCATGTGAATCACCATCGTACATCACCAAACATATGGATAAAAGGATCCTCCAATCCTACTTTCGAGATGGTAAAGTTAATGTAAAAATGTTTGCTAATTGGTTTAGGAATCTTGGTCCTGATAATAATGTTAGTGACGATGATATGGTGAAGTTGGCTTTAGTACTTATTTTGGAGATGACTTTGGTTGGCAAGGACGATAGGAATGCCATTATGTATTGGACGCTACAGTTAGTGGATGACTTAGATGCGTTTAATAGTTTTCCATGGGGAACATTCTTATACAGTAGAACATTTGACTTTCTTTCTACTTGTGTTGTTGGTCGTGATGACAAGTACAAGGAGCGTCTTGAGTCTCCAGCAAAGCGGAAAGCTGAGAAGTACAATGTTTATAGGTTTGTCACAGCATTCCAGGTGATGTGTGATATTTTGTGATTTATTTAATGACGTCATGCATGTGGTTGTAAAGCTACTATGAACTCATTTATTTCATTTTCAGGTATGGGCAATCGAAGCAATACCCAAATGGGCTATGCTTGGGTATGCGTCAGGGTAAATAATGTCACTCCTAGAATTTTGAATTGGAAATGCATAGGGATTCCCAGTTATGTAGAGTTATATGATAACATTTTCAATTATAGAAATGTAAGAATGCTTTAGTGTTGTTCACGTTTAAATAACTTTATTTATGTTTGATTATAATTCTCATATATATATATATATATATATATATATATATATATTACAGCTCACTATCTTCAAATATCTAGTCCCCCCCGATGAAGAAATTAGGAAACCCTATTAGGCGAGTATCGATCAAAGCCAATTTCCAATTGATCCAATGATTGTATCACCAGAGAAGTTTGATTATGGTGTTGATGATGATGATTTTGAGGTTGATGTTCAGAAGGATATTGACAATGTTGAGGGGGGTGCTGAAAAAAAATATGATGATTGTAAGGATGATATACAACATTCAAATGTTGGTTATGAGATGAAAAAAGAAGTTAATCCTACATCATTTAAAAAAGACCAAGGAGAAAGTAAGAAAGGATGGAAGAGATTGAAAGAGATGGAAATACGATTGAAGAAGATGCAAACACAACAAGATGGATATTGGCAGAAAGTACGTGACGAGATAACTTCTATGAAAAACGAGATGCGTACAGGATTTCTTCATTTATCCGAGCTTATATGCAAGTCAAAGAATGAAAAGGTAAATTGTGATTAAACAATTTGTCTTAATTATTATTACTAGTATTTAACAATTTTTATGAAATTGATTGCAGACATGTCATAATGTGGATATCGATGTAATCAACTTGAGCCAAGATAACAACTTACATTTTGAGCCATCTACATTTCACAGTGTTTTTCCGTTTCCTGAAATGACCAAAGGTAATTCTGAACCAAGCGACGATGTAAAGCAACTATCAAGGCCACCCAAGATTACCATTAAAGTAACTAGAGATCGAAAGCGGTCGACCTATACTGTTAGCCCGTACATTGATCCTACAGCTCCTAGAAAACCCAAAATGCACTTGCTTGTCTCTGATGCGGAAATCGTGCTTCATTGGAACATGTGTGCTCATGGTCAAATCTTCTAATTTGAAAATAATCTGAATTAGCAACCTTAACTGCACGCAATCGCCATTTGCATTCCTCAACAATGCACCAAACTTGATAACGTGTTGGGTCTGACTTCATCACCTTAATCTGGAACAGGTTGGCAAAGGCATACCTACCAAATTGTGATTGCAATTGCTGCTTACTTTCAAACAATTCACCCACTGCAATACACATATCAACAGGTCTAGGTGCAACTTCACCAAAATTAATAGAATATGATGCAGATGGAGGTGGAACGAGCCTCTGGATATGGGTAAATTGATCATCAAAGCAAATAGGAACTTGATAAGAAATAGAGTCAAATTGTGGTTCTGATACCTCATGCACAAAAACATTTTCATTTTCATTTTCTGTGGTATCATGGAAACCAAAATGACGATGAGGGGAATTACTGTTGTTGGCAGTTTCTGTAAAACCCTCTCGAATATCATCCAAATGGGCATTTGTGTTAGGCATATCCGCGGTGTGCTAGAAATCATATTCAGTTGCATCGTGTGGGCGGTGAGGTGATTCTCGATGAAAATTCTGCTTCACTTCTGGATGGTCATCATTGATTTGCTCAACACTTATGCAAACTAGAGGGTCAACATGCTCTCGGCGCAGTAACATTGCAACATCATCATCATCAATAATCTTAATAGGCAAACTAGGACGAATGGTTTGTGCAACAGTCGTAAGAGTAACCCGATAATGATTTCAATCAATTCCGATCACGCGGTACACCATATCTAATAGTTGATCATAATTTGCATTCCTTGGAAAATCAAATGCCCGTCCTCTCCGACCGTCGTACCAATATACAGCGTGATCACTTTTCCCTTCTCCCCTCAATTCAAAACCAATTGCACATTTGTCATCTTCAATCCTGGAAAAAACAATTAAAATAAACTTTACTTCATCAAATATAAGGAGTGTAAATTATTATTATTTTTTTTTTCTTCTTCGGGTCAATGGTGACTCGATCGGGTCACTCATGACCCGAAGACCAATTTTATGGCTTCGGGTAGGGGGCAACCCGAAGCCATTAAAATTGGTCTTCGGGTCAATGGTGACCTGATCTGGTCACTCCTGACCCGAAGACCAATTTTAATGGTTTCGGGTAAGGGGCAACCCGAAGCCATTAAAATTGGTCTTCGGGTCAGGTGTGACCTGATCGGAGCACACCTGACCCGAAGACCAATTTCATGGCTTCAGTAGGGGACAACCCGAAGCCATAAAATTGGTCTTCAGGTCATGAGTGACCCGATCGGGTCACCATTGACCCGAAGACCAATTTCATGGAATCCAAAAATAAAACTAACCTTATCAACACTATAATGCCTCCAAATGGAATTTTATTTTTTACAAGAGCTCAATGTAAACAATATAAACAATGTTTAGTTTACTTCTTTTCTTTTCCTTTTTATCATTGGTTGGTTGAAAGTAATAATTATAATAAATATGGTGTTTATAATTTAAGTTAGGGTATTTTTGGAAGTTTGGGGCATTTTTACAACTTTTTACCTACATAGGGTATATTTGCAATAGAGGCCCTCAGATGGGGCATTTTTACTAAAATACCATTAAATAGTTAGATTATTTAATTGTTTAATTAATCATTAGGTGGTGAATGATGATTAATATTTAATTTGAATGAAGATAAAATAATTTGATTATTTTATTTTTATTAAATTAGATTATTGATTTTGAATTTAAAGAGTTTGAATTCAAAACAAATTTATTAATATCTTTAAAAAATATGAGATATCTTAAAAGATTTAAATTGATGAGTTTTATCAATATATATATATATATATATATATATATATATATATATATGTTTTATATATTTAGATATTAAAAAAACATACAACATACACTTTGTATGGAACACCACATCATCAGTTAAATTTTATTTTAAATAGATATGTGATATATGTTTAAAGTAGGAGAGACAACTGATGAAAAGTGATCAATGCATACATATCCATGCAAGTGTTGCATGATTTAAAAAAAAGGGTATGTGTGCTTGTGTTGACAATAGAGAGAAGCAAGTCGTTACAAAGAAGCTAAATAAATATTATTATTTTTGCTTCAACTACGAGAAGTGTTCTACGTAGTTTTCTCTCAAAGAAGAAAGAGGTTCTTCAAGTATTTATCTACATCCTTCATTCAAGTTTCTGAGACCGTGATGCGCTCACACGCAGTTACCATTCCCGGGAGATAGCGAGGAAGATCGAGTGGTTTAGACAGGAGCACATCGTAAAGTGAAGAAGCCTCCAAACGTTGGTAAGATTTTCTTCTTCTGATTATATTGATTACAATTTCCTGTGTTTACATATTGTATGTATTAGTTCCAAAAAATAATTATGATCCCAAGTTCAATGGTCACAGATACAGATTATGATATGTATTAAAAAATTTAAAACCTAGTACCGCTGCGAAACCGATGAATGGGGTTCCAACAATAACTCTTGTTGATGAAACACTAGTCTCACCAGGCTCCAACTCATTCAATACAATTTTAGAACAAGGTTTATGGTCACTAATATAATTATCCTCAAGAAACGTTACATTTGTAGATACAAATACTTTGTTATCTTCGGGACTATAGAAGTGTCCACATCTGGTCTTCTTTGGAGTATCGTACAAACAGGCAGACCACAAACACAGAGTCTAGCTTTCCACTTATGTTCTTCAGCACATGTGCTGGACACCTCCATATACGAAAATGTCATCAACTATCTTTTCGACCATTCCACAACTCTAGGGGAGCCTTAGGAACACATTTGGATGGCACTACATTTAAAATGTATGCAGGTGTTTGTAATGCATTTCCCTAGAAGGAATTCTGTAATGGTAAGAAACTAATCAAAGATCTCACCATTTCCATCAAGGTTCTATTTCTCCTTTCTGCTACACCATTTTGCTGATGTGTACTGGGAGCTATGAGTTAGGAAACTATCCCATGCTCGACCATGGTGTCTTTTTACTCTTGGTCAAGGTACTCACCTCCACGATCCGATCGTAGTTACTTGATAGTCCTACTCAACTTCATCTCGAAATTCTTTAAACTTTTTAAATGTTTCTGACTTTCGTTGCATCAGGCAAAACATATCCATATCTTGAGTAGTCATATATAAAGGTGACATAATACTCGTAACCACCCCTAGCTTTAACATTCATCAGTCCACAGTCGTCTGTATGTATAAGCTCTAGTGGTTCTTTAGCTCTAAACCCTTTTCCAGTAAAAGGTCTCTTAATCACCTTACCTTCCAGACAAGATTCGCACACAGGTAAGGTGCCAACCTTTAACTCACTTAAAGATCCGCTTTTTACTAGTCTATCTATCCGGTGAAGGTTGATATGATCAAGCCTTAGATACTAGAGATACGTGTCATTATCTGGAGAAATCTTATGTCGTTTATTTTTTGTTTTTTCAACCTTAAACATTTCGGTGTTGAGCAATGTAGTATGTATTAACGGTCTTAACACATACAAATTGTTTTCATTAGTTCCTGAACAAATATTCAGGCCATTATTTACAATAATAACAGACTTATTATTAAAATAAAAAGAATATTTTTGTTCTAACAACTGAGAAACAGAAACCAAATTCCGTGTAAATCCAGGAATATAAAATACATTGTCCAACAAAATATAATGATTACAAAAATGTAATCTAATTACGCCCGCTGCTTGTACCTACACGACATCCCTTGACCTCATACGTATAGAGAAGGCTCCCTCCTCTAGCTGTGTCCAAGAATCAGTCAATTGCAAAGAAGAACAAACATGGTTAATGGCCCCCGAATGAACTATCCAGGGTGAAGAATTAGCTTCCACCAAACAAGATCCAGGAACAAGTAAATCATATTTACCTTTCGTTTTCTTCTTCTTGGCTGCCTTCTCCAGATATTGAGAGCAGTTTCTCTTCAAATGCTCGACCTTAACGCAATGGAAATATTTTTCTTTTCCTTGATCGATGGAGGTGCCTTTCTTTTTGCTTTGGGCTTTCTTGGGTTTGGGCTTACCCTTCACCTTCCCAACAAACCTCTTCCCCATTTTATTATTTGATGAGGAATATGGTTCGGCAACATTTGCCTCATCGATCTTACCCGTGTTGCCCTTAATCAAGAACTCGAAAATAGCAAGCTCATTAAGCAACTGTGTAAGACTGAACTTTACTTGTTCATCCTGTAGTTGCTTTCAAACTGATTGAAACTCTTCGGAAGAGTCTCAATATGATGCTTACTTGACTGGGTTCTTCAATATCCCCGCCATTGGCTTCTGCGATGTTGAAGTAGGACATCATGCTCAAGGCATGTTCTCGAATTGACGTACCTTCCTTCATACGAGCGAGCATAGCGGCAGGAACAGTTTCGTGTCATTTTTGCTCAGAGGGCTACCCGAACATAGCTGGCAATGAATCCATGATTTCGAATGCTGAAGTCATTGTTTGATGCTTTGTGACAAGCACGTCTGTCATAAAAGCCAACATATATGTTTGGGTCTTCTCATCAGATGAGACCCATCGCTCGTATGGCTCATGAACAGGTCGTGTGGCATTGGCAGCAGACGCTAGAGGACATTCCCTTGTAAGCACAAACTTAAGGCCTTTGGTGACCAATATTGCATTAATGTTAAGTTTCCACTTAGTGTAGTTATCACCAGTTACTTTGTCGTTTGCAAGAATTTTTAGTAAATTTTTATCACCAGTTATGTCTATTGGAGAGTAAATTTAGATAGCCTGCCAAGATCTCCAATCCACACAAACTTGCATGGATCACTTGATATATTATGTAAGACCAATCTTTGGGTCCATCTAGAATTGTTTTTGAATTTCAGAATCCAAAAGTTTTGGAGAGGTGCGGTCATATGTGATCAAGATACGTGGTAACTCTTCAAGTACTTGGAATAGGTGGTCAAGGATGTGGGAATCCTTGGGCGGCCCTAATGGGGAGCGATTAGCATTCCATCAATACATTAAGAATATAATTTGCACATTTTAATTAAATGGACTGTTTAAATTTTATTAATGTATTAATTTAAGGCATGTGAACTTGTTTCTTTTAGTAAGAATGAGTTTAGTTCATATGTGGACATTTTATTAAAGTCTAATGGATTTAATAAAATGGAATATACAATATATTGTCCATAAATATATGCTTGGGGTGGCAAGGCTTAAATAATTAGCCTAATATATTGTTTTGTTTTATTATTTACTTAAATAGTGTTGGAACCCCGTTCACTGGTAACGTAGCAGAAGTAGGTGTTAATTGTTTTTTATATACAGATCGTAATAGATCTGGGACCAGTGAACTAGGGATCATCATTTTTTTTTCAGAACTAATACATATAAAATTATTACAATAATAAAATATAAGTGTACATAGGAAATTAAAATCAATATAATGATAAGAATAAAATAAAACCATACCAACGTTTGGAAGCTCCTTTACTTTTCGATATGCTCTTTGTCTGTACCACTGATCTTCCTAACTATTTCTGGGATTGGTAACTGCATGTGGACGCTTCACATACTTAGGAACTTAGGAGGATATTGAAGAGAGAATAAGAAGAAACTTTTTCTTCTTTGTTTACCGTGCAACACTTGCACAAAAAAATATACATTCATACACGCGTATGCCTCTTTTTTTTTTAACTCACGCACAACACTTGCACATGAAACACTTGACGAAGCAAAAAACTGATATGCGTTGATACACACGCACACATGCACTTGTAAAATTATATATATATATATATATATATATATATATATATATATATATATATATATATATATATATGCGTCTCACGCACGTATACTTGTTTTTAAACTCAATGATGCGTGTATCTATCTCATCAGTTGTCTCATTTTTCAAATATATATCACATATCTATTTTTAAAATAACAAAACTGATGATAACGTGTTAAAGTTAAAGTAGGGTTCAAAAAATAAATAGCACTTTTTGGAGGTGACGTTTCAACTTTGTTACTGCTTTAATAACTTATGTTTAAAAGACACTTATTATGGTGAACGGACAAAAATACCCCCAATAGTTGTTCCACATCAGATTTCTTTCATTCATTTTATAGTGAGATAGTTGTGAAGTAGAGGGAGAAAGTCTCTTTAAAACCCAGGCAATTACTAGAACAATGACGAAGTGGCGCTACGCAGATGCATTCGGGGGTCGAGCTCCCTACCGAGCTCGAGATGGTCGAGCTGCCCTGTTAGCTAGCGATGGGGGATGGGGGCGGCGAGGGGCAGCACCCCCAAAGCTTTTTTTTTTGTCATTACTTTAAAAAAAATTATTGATCCTTTAAATAATATGCTTGATTCTTTCAAAAAATCTTCCATTCTTTCTAATATATGCTTGATTTTGCTACAAATATACTCGATTTAACTAAA
Source organism: Dipteronia dyeriana (assembly GCA_032871835.1). Taxonomy (NCBI): domain Eukaryota; kingdom Viridiplantae; phylum Streptophyta; class Magnoliopsida; order Sapindales; family Sapindaceae; genus Dipteronia; species Dipteronia dyeriana. Next base: position 45,103,798 of record CM065299.1, on the reverse strand, counting down.
CTTAATTTTCTAAAAAAAAATAATCTCGATCCTTTGAAAAAAGTTCTCGATCCTTTGAAAAATATTCTCGATCCTTTGAAAAATTCTCGAGCCTTTGACAAATATTCTCGATCCTTTGAAAAAAAATTCGATCCTTTGAAAAAAATTCTCGATCATTTGAAAAAAAAATCTCGATCATTAGAAAAAAAATCTCGACCCTTTGAAAAATATTCTCGATCATTTGAAAAAAATTCTCGATTCTTTGAAAATTTCTCGATCCTTTAACAAATGCCCAATTCTTTCAATTCTTTCAAAAATATGATCAATTCTTTCAAAAATAAGTTTGATCATATTAAAAAAAAAGGCTCAATTCGGCTACAAATATACTCGATTTAACTAAACCTTATTTTCAAAATTAAAATGCTCGATCCTTTGAAAAATAAAATATTCATACATTTTCATACAAAGACTGGACAACAAATCATAACGAATGAATACATTGTTAAACCATACAAAAATATATGAAAATATATAAACGAATATCACAAATATATGTTATCTTCTTGTACAGAATCTGGAGAGAGACGAGTTTTTTGGACAGAGAGAGGGAGAGAGGAGTTATCGTTTTCAAAGTGTAGATGGAAGCACAATGAGAATAAAAAATAGATTATTTAATGGCAATTTAAATAGTTCACCATAATAGGTGCCTTTTAAACTTAAGTTATTAAAGCGATGACATCATTGCAATACATAAAACAATATGACATATCCCACAATTTCCACAGTTAAAGTGTGATATCTAATATCACTTGTTTTTCAAATTATATATATATATATATATATATCTTATAGCTTTTATTCAAAAAAGATAATTAAAAATTTATTTTGAATTTAAACATTTTAAATTCAATTTCAAATATTTAATAAAATAAAATAATCATATTATATTTTTCTATCAAATATCAACTAACACCCTCAATTCAGTGATTAATAACATAATTAAATAATCTCATTATTTAATTTATTTAATCGCAATTATTCATTAATTAAATAATCTCATTATTCAATTAATTCCGGAATAAATACGTGTCACTTTTGTAACACAATTAATTGGACAATCCATTTAATTAACAGTGGTCCTTGTTATCTAAATCGACCGGGCTAGCAAGGGGACCTAATGGACCCACACTATTTTGAGCTCCAATAATCCTCAGAATCATTAATTAAACCCTCTAATTAATATTCCTTGATTATTAACTCCGGTGTTATTCCACTAAATAACCCAAAGCTACACTCTCTCAACTGTAGACGCTTTTACATAGACCGATACAACTCGGTGTCCTTCGATATAGCTATTACATATAGTGTGATCCTCCACAGTAGTGCATAATTAGAGTTGGGTCATAATGTCCATTATACCCCTCTAATTACTTATATCCTTTAAGTACCATTGATTCTCTAATGGACAATAAATCCTATTTCCTCATGGAATTAGGAGAGCGCTCATATTGTCCAAGCCCCAAATCAACCCTTAGGAGAACTACCATTTATTTCTCACAAGAAGGAGTGGATTCCACTACTGTGTACAAACCGTCCCAGCCATAAGCCAAACCGTAATCCCAACATACAGAGCATACTGATCAGGAACTGCATCCGACCTTACCCATGGTATATCAAAGACCACGATCTAACCTGAAGGAGTCGATAAGACACTCATGATTAAGATCACCCACATAAATCCATCATTAGTTGATATATATGAATCTAATCAGTAAACGGATCTTGGTGAGAGATTCATATTGATCATGGTCCAGTCCTATATGATCGCATCATACAAGGTGCCTCAATTCCCATATCTCATATGAATGATTCAGGATAGAATCACCGTACATTACGGAATGGACCGCATCTATAGATTAACCGTAAATAAAGTACCCAGCTTTATTTGCTATCTATGAACTCTTTAGATTGCGTGACTCCCACTGTATCCATCCGTATATGACACTCATATATACAATTCAAGATTACATCCGGCAATCTAGGATATTTATATATGCATAAGTTATAAAATAAACAACACAACAAGAATGAATTGAACTTTTCTTTTTAGTTATTTCATAAATCCATTTACAAATTACATGTTTAGGGCATAAACCCCAACAATCTCCCACTTGCACTGAAGCAAGTGAGGCATGTTTTGTAATCCTAGACCATCTAGGTGACCTGAAAATACTTTAACCGATAAGGTTTTCGTAAATGGATCAGTATGATTGTCTTGTTAGGTTATCTTGGTGATGATCGCATCTTCTCTCTGCACTATTTCTCTAATGAGATGATACTTTTTCTCTATATGCTTCCCTCTTTTGTGGCTTATTGGTTCTTTAGAATTAGCCACAGTACCACTGTTATCATAGTAAAGTGTGATAGGCTTATCCGGATCTAGAACAACTTCTAGATCATTCAAGAACATATTCAGCTTTCGTGGTGGAGTTAGCAATACAAGATTGCTTGATACTTCTCCACACAATGGCTCTACCACCCAGAGTGAATACTGATCTAGACGTGGATTTCGTAGAATCCCTGTTTGACTAAAAATCAGAATTCCTATATCCTAACGGGATCAAATCCTGTCTGGAATACACTAGCATATAATTTCTCGTTCTCCGAAGACATTTGAGAATAGTCTTGATAGCAACCCAATGATCCAATCCTGGGTTGGACTGGTATCTGCTGACTACTCCCACTGAATAGCAGATGTCTGGTCTCGTGCATAACAAAGCATATATAAGACTACCTACCGCTGATGCATAGAGTACACATTTCATATCCTCAACTTCTTGAGGTGTCTTAGGACACTGTTTCTTAACAAGTGAACTCCATACCTGAAGGGTAAATTACCTTTCTTAGAGTTCTGTATTGAAAATTACATAAAAATCTTGTCGATATATGATGCTTGTGACAGTGCTATGAGTTTATTCTTACGATCTGTTATAAGTTGGATCCCTAGAACATAACTCGCCTCTCCCAATTCTTTCATTTGGAATTGGCTAGCCAGCCAACCCTTTACATCAGGTAACACTCCCATATCATTCCCAATGAGTAGGATGTCATCCAGATATAGGACCAAGAAAACTATATTTTTATCAATGATGCGCTTGTAGACACAAGGCTCATCGGCGTTCTGCTCAAAGCCAAAGGTTTTGATCACATCAGCAAACCTGATGTTCCAAGATCTTGATGCTTGCTTGAGTCCATAGATGGACCTTTACACCATGCAAACCCTTTTGCTCTTGATCTGGAGACACGAATCCCTCTGGTTGCATCATATAGATGCTCTCATCAAGATTGCTTTTCAAGAATGCAGTATTTCCATCCATTTGCCAAATTTCATAATCGAAATAGGCAGTAATGGATAAGAGAATCCTAATAGACTTAAACATGGCTACTAGCGAGAAGGTCTCTTCATAATCAACCCCCTTTTCTGGTTATAACCCTTAGCCACTAACCTTGCCTTGAAGGTCTCTACCTTCCCGTCTACTCCTCTCTTTCTCTTGTAGACCCACTTACACACTATGTGTTTTACCTTATCCGGTAAGTCAATAAGTTCCCATACTAAGTTAGAATACATGGACTCCATCTCGAGATTCATGGCTTTAAGCCATTCCTCTTTATTAGGATCTTCCATTGCAATTTTAAATGTCAATAGATCATCCACACTATCAGTAGAGATGACATATTGTCAATCATTTATATATAAATAGCGTTCAGATTGTCCCACAATCCTCTGACTACATCTAGGTGGTAGTGTATCCTGATTATGAACCATTTGATTCTCAGATGTTTGTGGATCAACAACTCTTATTGATGAAGCACTAGTCTCACCAGACTCACACTCATTCACTACAATTTTAGAATGAAATTTATGGTCACTAATGTAATTTTCCTCAAGAAACCTTGCATTTAACGATACAAGAACTTTGTTATCTTCGGGACTATAGAAGTGTCCACCACTAGTCTCCTTAGAGTATCCTACAAACAAGTAGACAACAGACTTTGAGTCTAGCTTTCCACTTCTATTCTTCAACACGTGTGTTGGACACCCATATATGCGGAAATGTCATAAACTAGCTTTGCAACCATTCGACAACTCTCGGGGAGTCTTAGGAATAGATTTGGATGGCACTACATTCAAAATGTATGTGTAAATTCCCTTAATCAATTATAGTGTAAAATATACCTAGAGGGAGGGAGGGAGGGAGAGAGGGGGGGGGGGGGGTGAATAGAAATATGCTCAAATTTTAATCTTCTTTAAAATAACAAGCAATCTTATACAACACTTAGTATAATTTCCAAAATGATATATGATAAAGAAAATGTTTAAGCAACACAAATCAACTAAGTGAAGAAATTAAAGTTGCTAAAAATCAACAAAAAATATTTACATGGTAAGACCTCCGAAGAGGAAACATCCACGAGTTGAATCCACAACAACCGGTAAAAGTAAATCCACTATTTAAAATAAGGGTTACACAGTCAAGCAGTCAACACATGCTCTCTAAGCTATCACTCTTACTCTACCCTAAAACCTAGTGATCTACTATGCCGACTTCCTATCCAAGACCTCCTGTCATTAGGAAGATTCCTTGCTCACCTATCCGGATCCTCCTAACCCAAGGCAAGACTTCTTGGTTAACTATCCAAGTCCTCCCGACTCTAGTTGAGACTCCATGCTTAGTTATCTAGATCTTCCCGATCCTAACTAAGACTTCCTTGCTTGACTATCCGGATCACTCCGATCCTAGCTGAGTCTTCTTGCTCAAGTCAAAGTTTCACTTACTTCAACAAGAGAATTCAACCTTTTACAAGGTGTTAACGGGAAATTTGTTCAAGATGAGAAATTCCAACTAACACTCTCAAGACCACTACCACGGAGGTGGTGCCCGGGGTCAGTACTTTAGATATCTGACCTGTTAAGATAGAAACGAATATTTGAATGATAATATGATAGCAAATGAGAGCTTTATTATTGATCACTCGTGGTATACAGAAATCTCTCACATTCACTCACAATCTCTCTAGGGCATAAAATGGTGGCAACCTCGTGCCAGTCGAATAGTAGAAAAAATGGCGGCAGTGTTCTGATTATATAATTTAGGCCCTCTTCCTTCTCTTTTTTCTCATCATTTTTTCTCTTTCATTTCTACTATATTTCTGCTTATCCTTTCTACATCATGCTTGGACCTATTTATACATGCTCCAAGTAGGTTTAAACTCGTGAATCGCTCGTCACAATTTTATGAATCTGTTCTCTTTTTATCGGGCAGGATCCTCTATTTGAAAGTCGATGACTTCGAGTAAATTACAGACTATCGTTGGAGGAGATAAGTTTGTTTCCTGGTTAGAATCAAACTCTTGTCTTACACGTATGCAACATTTAATGTTCATTATAACGTAGATATGATCTTGTGTGTATTCATGACACGATTCTTCATGGAGGTCATTAGCTGTTTTGTAGAGCAATGCATATCCATGCTTTAGTTCTGGTCTTAGATGCTTGGGACGGCCTTGAGGGCACTTACGGGAGGTAGTGTAGTTTAGGCAAGATTCTTCTTTCATGTCTAGGTAGGTTACAGGAGTCCCTTAGCAAATCGGAACATTAGTGAATCTGATCCAGTTAGAGGCTCTCTCTTCGTATCTGACAGGGACAACTGGCTTTTGGAGAGGTAGATGGGCTTCTGGCATAGGCTGTGAGTTAAATCTGGCCTCGGGAATGTCTGAAAGGAGCTCACTCTTGTTTATGTCAAGCTTCACTTCGAGTGCTTCTTAAGCTCAATGATCCTTTCTCACTTTCACAGGGTGGTTTTGGAGCCCGACCCCAAGAACCAAGGTTCATAGATAGGTGATCTCGAGAAGCCCGGATTCTAGTATTCGCGTGAGGGCTCGACCTGGTCGTGCTTAGCTTCATCCCTGATAATTTTAAAACCCGATGATCTTTCGCTGCTCATGTTGGGTAGCTTTATGGTTCGCCCGGGGTCCCATGAATGGCGAATTCGGGCTTTGATTCGAGCTAGAAATGTGGAAAATTTCTCTTTGATCCCCTAGCCAAATTTTACGATTAATAGAAGTCTCCTCTGACTTGAACACCGGTGGTAGAGTTGGGTTTGGAGTCAGATTCCCTATTTTTTGATTGGGAAATTTTCCGTTACCAAATCATTATTGAGGATCTCGAATGAAATCTTTTCATTAATTGCTTAGGTGACTTGGCGAGCACGGACTGGCGTATTCCTCAAAGAAATCTGACTGTGTTACGGCCTTCTCCGGAGTTCTAGGTAATCCTCCTGAGGATTTCTTCGATGTCACTACCATCCTAGCTCTTATTTAAATTTGAACTCATTGCTGCTTTCTTACACATTCCTTCAATTTCAAACTTTCTCTCTCTATATCTCCTGCCAATTTTCCTTTTTTGTCAGCCCTCAAACCCTGTTTTACCATGTCAAAAATCAGTCATGACTCCATTGACTCCCTCATCAAGGGTACAGAGGTTTTAATTCTTGCCCAAGGAAAGCGGACTCGACGAGACCTAGAAGGGGACGACTCACCTTCGTCCCAGTAACGTCGTCGATCGAACTAGAATGTAGCAATCGGAACTGGGTTTTCTAACCAACCAGACAATCCTTTGAACTTGGTTGATGTGGATTCTGGTGAAGAGAATAGGGTCGGCGTTGCTGGAAAGGACCAGGTCACGATCGTCTGTCCTTCCCCGGAGAGGCGTCTTCCATATAACTTCAAGGTCATTCCAGACTCTATCGTTGACCCAAATTCGATCAGCCGCCCGAGGTCCAGTTATGGCATTCCTAACAGCGTCTCCCTAACAGTCCCTTATATAAATTATGACGTCTTTAATCCATCCAAAGGCATGCTCCCCATCCATGTTACGGCATTCGAGAGTGGGGTAAGGCTCCATTTTCATCCTACCCTTCGGCGGGCTCTTAACGCCCTTCAGTTAGCTCCCCTCCAGTTGACACCCGGCTTTTGGAGGCACCTGATTGGCTTCCTTGTGCTGTGTAGGGAGTAGTGCGAGCTAAGAAAGATAACCAGGGAGCCTAGAGTAGAAGAGCTTGCTTTCCTCTTTCAAAGTGGGGGTCCCCCTAGGTCAGTTTTACGCCAAGGATAAGAACAAGTTTAATTTCATCATCCCCTGAGCTTCAAGGAAGGACCCAACCTGGAAAAAGGAATGGATATTGGCTGGCGATGATTGGGGGTGCTCGATCTTTATAGGTGGGTATGAGTTTATGATCCCCACGACTTTCAACGATAAGCCCTCATGAAGCTGAGATACCTTATCTGCCTAGTCTGAGGTGGTGTTAAAAGCCATCTTTGTTGGGAACTACTTGAACCTGAAGTTCCCGACTGTTGACCCTTTTGATCCTCGTAGGGGTAAACCGCTACCTACTAATATCCGATGCTACTCCTCGTAGTACTTTGAACCATCAAGCTTTGTGTCGTTGAATGGTTCAGATTTGATGGCTTTACCCCCTTTATTTTAACAATTTTTGTTGTTGCTCCAATTTCCCGTGAAGCCCGACAAGATCGCACTCCTCCTCTTTCTGCCAAGTCGAGTCGGGAAAACCCTCTGGTTTCCCTGGAGGAAGAAGGGCCACCCGCTTCAGCTGGGGTTCCGTCTGCTTCTACTCCATGCTTTTCCTACCATAGGACCAAGTTATCACTCCTCGCCGCTCGGGCTGCCAAGGTACAGGGTAAAGGGGCCTTCGTTTCTCAAGCCGCTGTCGCAGTAACGTCATCTCCTACTGTAGGTACCCCTACTCCTGCTTCTGCTCCTGACGCTCCTGCTCCGCGCCTGCCAGATACTTCTGCCTCTCATTCTATACTCTCAGTCTCCCAGGCTTTAAAGAACCCCGAAGCTGGTGTTGAAGGGGTTTCCCCTGCTTGCCCGCCTGATCAATCTGGCTTTGCATTTCAAGATGAGGTTTTAAGGCGATTCGTTACTTCCTACCCCCGAGGCAGTTTTTCTATGATAGCTTCAATGCCCATAGATGTTCTGGTTACCAAGGGTTCTGCCCTCTTGGCCAAGGTAGTCATCGCCTTTCATTTTCTCATGTAATAGCTTAATTTGACGTTTCCTAACTTGAAATCCCTTTGCAGGCCTTCAAATTTCAAGTAGCCATGGGTCACCAGATAGCTTCTCTCCGCGATCGAGCAGCCAGGGGTGAAGTTGAAGCTGAACGAGCCATGGAATTGTTGGCGCGAGCTCAAGCCTGGGTACAAAAGATGACCTCTAGCCAATGGGGGATGGAAGCACAACTGGTCGAACTTCAGTGAGACCATGAGAGGTTGAAGCGGTCTTTCAATCAAGAAACCCTTCGATCTCAACGTTGAGCCAGTCAACGGGATAATTTGAAGAAAGAAGCAAAGGCACTGGATATTGAGAATCATGATCTGCAAGCCCAAGTTGCCAAGCTTCAGACTGAGGTGGAATCCTCCTTCAGCGAGGGATACTTCTATGCCTCCTACCAGGTTACTGAAGCCCTCCCCTCCCCTCCTCCTTCGACCTGTCGGTTATTGTCAACTGGGACAGAGAGGAGATATTGGCCAAGGTCGCAGAGATGTCACATCTCTTGGGTGATGAATTGGATCACTCTAATATGGCCGAAACCGAGAAGCAACCAGCTGTGTCAGGCCTTCCTCCTCATTCTCCTCTCGTCTTCCTAATGTTAGGTCCCAGAGAATCCTCGAGGAGGGTTCTACCCATAGATCCAGAATGAGGCCTTACAGAATTCGGAGACCCCTCTAAAGCGCCTTCAAGAGAAGAACCAGCAATGGGAGAGAGCATGCCTGAGTCAATGGCCAACCTTCTTGATGCAGCCATACCACTTGAGGTCATGGTGGTGGTCAATGAGGTCTTGGAGGAGGACTCAACTGAGCAACAGGAAATCGAGGGGCATCACTAGGAAGAACGGGCAGATGCAGATAACCATGATGAGTGACCACCAGATAGAAGGGCGGAAGGCGAAGGCCGTCCTGAGGAAGGGGAAGCTGCAGGAAATCAGGAGGATGCAGAAGTTTGAATCCATCTTCTGATGACTTGTTCTGAATGCTTAGAAAATGGGGGTAGGCTCCCCACTCTACTCAAGCCAGACTATTATCGTCCACCATTTTTTTATTACTAGTACTCTGTAGCCCGGAACTAGGGTTGGGATCCCTATTTGATTGTTGTAGCCTTACCGAGGGATAGACTCCCCATTCAATTAATGAAACTTAACTTTAGATCTTGTACAAATTTTGACTTGATTGGCATGTACTTGCTTCATTTCTGATCTCGATCTAGGTGCAGCCTCTAAAATAACTTGACTTAACTTAACTTGGGAAAATAAATAAGATAGGAAAACTGCTTAAGTGTGAAAGTAGACAGCTAGCTCGATCTTTCAACTATCAACAGAAACTTGTAGCTCGGTGATTTTTGTAAATAGTCCCTTTACGTGATTACAGGCTAGTTCGCACCTATCACAGTAAGCAACCACATATACACGGGATATTGTAGTTTTAAGTAAAAGAGCTTTCGATTCTCGAGCCCCTCTAGGGGGTTATAGCCAGAGTGAGGCATCAAGAAGGGCCATCTAGCCATCTCCCAGCCTTGAGATTGGGATGGCAATCGTGCTCTTAAACTTGAGTCCTTCTTAGGGGCGGTAGCCCGACCAAGGCATCAGAAGGGCTATCTAGCTATATCCTGGTCTCGAGATCTGGTTGGCAATTGTGCTCTTATACTTAGATCCTTCTTGGGGTTGTAGCCCAACCAAGGCATCAGGAAGGCTATCTAGCTATTTTATGGTCTTGAGATCTGGATGGCAACTCTTCTCTTACACTCAGACCCTTCTTGGCGGGGGGTAGTGCCCGGCCGAGGCATCAGGGATAGCGAGGGGGCTTCCCCGGCTAATCCCTGGTCTTGGGATGGTAATGTCAAATTTTCCCATGTAAAACCAAGTCACTGTAGAACATAGTTGAAGATGAAGAAAACATTCTTTATTGATAAGAAAAAATAATGGAGTACATTATTGTTGGTGACTAAAAACTAGGCGGAGAGAGCCTACTCATGAGTCCCCTGTTTAAGGGTAAAATTTTCTCAGGTGATATGCATTCCAAGTATGATCGATGAGTTGGCCATTCATGTCCTCGAGCTTGTATGCCCTGTTATGGATCACCACCTTTACAAAATAAGGTCCTTCTCAGTTGGGTCTCAGGACCCCGTCTGACCTCTTCCTGATATTCAATGTCACTTTCCTGAGAACTAGGTCCCCTTCCTTAAAGTTTCAGGCTTTAACCCTTCTGTTAAAGTATCTAGCAATCTTGCTATGGTAAATTGCTACCTTCTCAGCTACACGATCTTGTTTTTCTTCCAAGAGATCTAAGCTATCTCAGAGATTATCCTCGTTGCTTCTCTGTTCAAAATGTTGAACTCTAAAGGAGGTCAGTTTGTACTCAATGGGAAGAACTGCTTCAACCTCAAAAGCCAAAGAGTAAGGCCAAAGAGTAAGGCATTTCTCTGGTGGCCATTCTCCTCGTAGTGCGGTAAGCCCAATGGACCTTGTGAAGCTCCTCTATCCATCTGCCATTTTTTTGTTGCAACTTCTTTTTCAACAGCTTCTTAATAGTCTTATTGGTGGATTCCACCAGCCCATTAGTCTGAGAGTGGGCTACTGAAGCGAATCTAAGGTTGATTCCTAAGTCCTCGCAAAAGTCCTTGAACCGACCGTTATCAAAATGCTTGTTAAGGTCAGCTACAATGATAAGAGGGGTCCCGAACCTACAAATTACATTATTCTTGATGAACCTTGTTATATTTTCTTCCAATATTTGGGAGAGCGGTTCGGCTTTGACCCATCTTATGAAATAGTCAATCGCCACTATAGCATGCTTGGCTTGACCGGGAGTAGTTGGAAGTGGTCCGATCAAGTTGACTCCCTACATAGCAAAGAGGTATGGTGAGCTAAGGGATGACAACTGCTTCGGCGGGAGGTGGTTCAAGTTTACGGTCTTCTGGCATGCTTCGCATGACCTTACTAAGTTTTTTGCATCTTGATGGATGGTTGGCCAATAGTACCCATGCGGAGTACTTGATATGCCAAAGGTTCCCCACCAATGTGATTCCTACACTTCCCGGAGTGAACCTCTCTTAATGCCCATTCGGCATCGTCAGGATGTAAACGTCGAAGCTGAGGAAGGGATTTGCCCCTCCTGTATAAGTACCTATCTACCAAGCAATATCGGACTGAGAGCCTCTTGATTTCCCTAGCTTGGTCTGGCTCCTCAGGAAGCCTTTCTTCTTGGAGATAATCCACTATTAGGTCCATCCAACATGGCTGCCGATCTAGGGTATAAGTCTCCTTACATGCTACTGTGCTGGGTAAGGGGATCACTTGGAGAGGGACCCCTTGGGGTAAGGTCTCGCCACCATTCGCAACATTTTTGGCTAGGACGTTAGCTCGACGATTCTGTTGTCGAGGTACCTGCTAAATCTTAAATCTTTTAAACTTGCTCTTAAAATGTTGAACTAGCTTCATGTAGGTAATCATGTTATCCTCTTTTGTCTGATAATCCCTATAGACTTGGTTGACTATAAGCAACGAGTCACTCCTGATCTGCAGGTAGTCAACCCCGAGCTCCGAGGCTACCCTTATTCCGGCTAAGAGGGCTTCATACTCCGCCTAATTGTTAGTGGCTTTAAATTCAAATCTAAAATAGTGGCAGCACTTAGTCCCCTTGGGGTCGATTAGAACTATGCCCGTTCCTCCCCCTTTTTTGCCCCGACGCTCCATCTGTGTAGAGGATCCATGACTTGCAAACTTCTGTCTAGCTGTCGGATTCTGGAATAATCTCAAGGGTTATGCTTGTCGTTGCAGAGGTTGCTTGGCCTAGGGGTACTGAGAGCTCTGCTACAAAGTCTGCCAAAGACTGGGCTTTAATTATGGTCATGCACTTGTACCTTAAATCAAACTGGGTGAGCTCTAGAGCCCATAAAACTAACATTCTGGATACATCTGGCCTTTGTAAGAATTGACAGAGGGGTTGATCCGTCACTACTGCTATTGAGTGAGCTTGAAAGTAGGGATAAAGCTTCCTTACCGAGGTCACTAAGGCATACGTAATCTTTTCCAGAAGTGTATAATTCTTTTCTGGTTTGGTTAGAGCATGACTCACGTAGTAGATAGGCTGCTGGACCCTATCTCCACATTCTTTGACTAGGCCCACACTTACTGCAGTCTCTGAAATGGCTAAGTAGATTTGCAGGTCTTCTCCACGACTTGGCTTGACCAGTAGCGGTGGACTTGACAGATATTTCTTCAAGGCTTGAAAACTTGTTCACTCTCCTGATCCCATTTCATGTTTCTTCCCTGCTTGATAGCTTTGAAGAATGGGAGGCATTTGTCGGTAAACTGAGAAATGAACCTATTGAACGTTGCTACCTGCCCGGTCAAGACTTGAACCTGTTTAAGTGACGTGGGGTACTCTAGAGCCAAAATAACCTTAATCTTTTCCTGGTTAGCCTCTATGCCTCTCTTATAAACCATGAAGCCTAGAAACTTCCCCAATGTTCCAAAGACGCATTTGGAGGGGTTCAATCTCATCTGGTTCTTCCTTAAGATCATGAAATTTCTACGAAGGTCATCCAGATGGCTTTCAACAGTTGAGGACTTGGTGATCATATCGTCAATGTACACTTCCATTGATCTTCCAATTTCGGGCTTGAATAGCTTATTAACCAACTGTTGATATGTAGCCCCCGCATTCTTAAGCCTGAACGGCATCACCTTGTAGCAATACAGACCCGTCTGGTGATGAAACTGGTATTTTCCTGGTTGGCGAGGTGCATCATAGTCTGGTTGTATCTTGGAAACGTGTCCATGAATCTCAAGAGCTTGTTTCCAGAGGTGGAGTCAACCAACTGATCAATTTTTGGTTGAGGGAAATTGTCTTTCGGGCATGCCCAGTTGAGGTCGATATAATCGACGAACATGCGCCACTTCCCGTTCGTATTTGTGACCATGACCACTTTGGCGATCCATTCGGGGTAACGTGTTTCTCTGATGAATCCCGCTTGGGTCAATTTGTTCACTTCTTCCTGAACCACATCATTTCTTTCGGAGTTAAAGTGACACATTTTCTGCTTGACAGGGTTGAAGGTTGGATCCACTGCCAATCAGTGAGCAGCCAAAGACATCGGGATTTCGGGAATCTCGTTATGACTCCAAGCAAAGATGTCATTGAACTCTTTGAGGAGCCTGATCAAACCCTCCTTCACTCCCGGTTCAAGGGTGGCTCCAACTTTGACGACCTTCTAGAGGTCGTCCATCCGGATAGAAATCTCTTCTAGCTTATCCATTGGATGGTCGCTGACCCATTCCCTTATCTGCTTCTCCTTGTCTGGCACCATAGGGTCATCCTCTAGGTGATTTACAGGTCCCACATCTCCTAGGGTCAATACGGGTGTTGCCTCATTCTGGATCGTTGTTACCTGGGCAAGTTATTTTGCTAAAGTTGTTGGATTGAAAGACACTACATAACATCTCCTGGCTACTTGCTGATCACCCGTACTTCCCCCACTCGTCTCCTACTGGGAACTTCAGGACATTAGGGTAGATGGATATGACCCCTTTCAAGGATGATAAAAATGGCCTTCCTAATATTGCATTGTAGGCCAATGGGGTATCCACCACCACGAAGTCTATCATGACATTCTGCTGGAGATGTGTGGCTCCAATGATTACTGGTAGGATTTTTGATCCCACGGGTATGATTAAGTCCCTAGTGAACCCATACAGTGGGGTAGTGCAACTATTGTAACACCACTGTTTCAAGTTCAGCTTTTCCAAGGTGTCTTTAAATAAGACGTCGACGTGCTGCCTGTGTCGATGAGCACACTATGTACCATGCAGTTGGCAATCGATACCGTGATCATCATGGGATCATCATGAGGCTGCACGGTGTTGTAGACATTCGCTTTGGTGAAAATGATCTGTGACATCTAGGAAGGGTTGGTCGGGCTCTGGTCGACCTTAAAGATACCCTGCCCTTCGTCCACAAGAGTGATTTTCCTCGCTTGGTTTTTCCTAGAATTATTGAAGGTGCCAGCCAGAGTAGGCCTTCCGCTGATGGTATGTATTATCTGGATTTCCTGCATCAGACTTGCCTGCTCCCCCTTTCTCTTACCAGCGTGCTCACATATCTCGGCTTGTACTTCCTTTCCAGTCTGAATGTTATCCCTGACCCGCTGTAAGAATTCTACCAAATATCCTCCTTTTATCAAAGCCTTGGTATGATTTCACAGGTTATAGCACTCTGAAGTGTTGTGTCCCACATCTTCGTGAAAGTTACAATACTTATAACCATTCCTCGTATTGACGGGGGCTTTCATGAGTGCGGGCTTTTGTAGTAACCCCTTGTCCCGAATGATGAGATTGATTGTTTCACGGGATACATTTAAGGGGGTGTAATGATCATATCCTCTCTCATTTCGAGCTATTGGGGCCACTGTCCTAGGAGGTGGCAAAGCCCGCGGAGGAGTTCGTTTTGTTTGATACCTTTCCAATTACGGTTGAGAAATGGGGAAGTGATATGTCGACCTATTAAGGGGTCTGTTCTGGCTTTTCTGAACTTGCTCTGGTTTGGGAGCTTCTTTCTTCTATCGCCTTACGGCTCTCATATCATCGTGTTCCATCTTGACCTTAAATTGTTCGTCAACTTCAATTTGCTCAAGAGCCCGATCATCGACTTCTTGGTAGGTCTCTGGAGGTCGCTTGGCAAAAGATCAGAAAAGCTTGCTCGCCTACAGGTTTCTCCTGAGATTGGCGAGGGTTTCTTTCTCAGTAAAGACCCTAATCTAAATGACTTCCTTGTGGAAACGCTCGACATAAGCTCGAAGGGTTTCCCCCCTCTTCTGGATCACGTACTGTAGATGGATTGGATCCTTCAATCAGGGTTTAACTCCTTGGAATTACGAGTAGAAATCACTTGACAACTTCGTGAAGGAATCCATACTGCCAGCGGGTAGCTTTCTGAACCAGGTCTTATCGTAATCCGTCAGCGTAGCTGGGAACATCCTACACATGGAGGCCTTGGTCACATTCTGGACCTCCATCTGTTGGATGAAGCTTTCCAAGTGGCTTAATGGATCATTTGTCCTGGAGAATCTATCAGTCGGTATTTTGAATTTTGGCAGGATCTCTGCCTCCTAGATCCTTCTGTTGAATGGAGCATTCATCTCACTGAAAGGATCTTTCTTGTCTTTCTTTCACTTCCCCTTCTTTATCAGTTGGATCTCTTTCTAAAGCTCTGCCAACTGGTCTCTCAAGAGCTTATTCTCGAGTTTCCTTGACTTAATCTCGGATTCCTCACTGTCAGACCCTTCCGATGAGTTGGCGACCTCTACCTGACTCCTTCTACGGATAGGATCTGCTTGGGGGCTTTACTGGCTTTCTTCCTGTCTAGCTCGGGCTTCCCTCCTTGAAGTAGTTGGGTGAGGAGACTCTCACCGCTCCCGGGAAAGAATATCCATCGCGGACTTAACTTGCCTGGATTGGTAACGTGGCGGTGCTTCGGGAACTAGGGGTATGGGCCCTAACCTATCCCTAATCGAAGGCCAGGGTCCAGTTCTATTACGAGTTGGCTCCGGAAGGGTAGGTCCCAGGTGATCAAATGTGGGTTGTCGAATCCCGAGCCTGCTTGGTTCTCCTTGATTGCAGAGGTTTGCTTGTTGGACAGTAATACCCTCAGCGAGCAGTAGAAGGCGGATGTTTTCCATGAAGGCCGCCGCTTGTTGGTCAAGCACCAATTGGCTTCCCATAGGGGGATCCAAAGCTGGCTTAGTGGCTGGCTGGTCTGGGACCTAGCCACGGAGCCCTGTTTTTCTTTCTTTCTTTGGGATCTTTCGTGTCGACGTAGCTGAAGGTTGTTCGGACGTGCCTGACTGTCCTTGGGAGGAGCGAAGCCTCAAGATTACTGCAAAACAACAAACTTATGAATATAAAAATGATGGTGTGGAAACTTCCCACAGACGGTGCCAGAAAGTGTTAACGAAAAATTTGCTCAAGATGATAAATTCCAACTAACACCCTCAAGACCACTACCATGGAGGTGGTGGCCGGGGTCAGTACCTTAGATATATGACATGTTAAGATAGAAACAAATATTTGAATGATAATGTGATAGCAAATGAGAGCTTTATTATTGATCACTCGTGGTATACAGAAATCTCTCACAATCACTCACAATCTGTTTAGGGCATAGAAGGGTGGCAACCTTGTGCCAGTCGAATAGTAGAAACAATGGCAGCCGTGTTCTGATTATATAATTTAGGCCCTCTTCCTTCTCTTTTTTCTCCTCGTTTTTTCTCTTTCTTTTTTATTCTATTTATGCTTATCCTTTCTACATCATGCTTGGACCTATTTATACATGCTCCAAGTAGGTTTAAACTCGTGGATCTCCCACCACAATTTTATAAATCTGTTCTCTTCTTATCCGGCGAGATCCTCTATTTGAAAGTCGTTGACTCCGAGTAAATTATGGACTCAAGATTGTCGATGGAGAAGATAAGTTTGTTTCCTCTTTAGAATCA
Organism: Dipteronia dyeriana; assembly: GCA_032871835.1. Taxonomy (NCBI): domain Eukaryota; kingdom Viridiplantae; phylum Streptophyta; class Magnoliopsida; order Sapindales; family Sapindaceae; genus Dipteronia; species Dipteronia dyeriana. The sequence goes on along the minus strand of CM065299.1, from coordinate 45,087,192 downwards.
AACTCTTGTCTTACACGTATGCAGCATTTAATGTTCGTTATAACATAGATATGATCTTGTGTGTATTCATGGCATGATTCTTCATGGAGGTCATTAGCTTTTTTGTAGAGATAGGCAGATCCGTGCTTTAGTTCTGGTCTTAGAAGCTTAGGATTGCCTTGCGGGCACTTACGGGAGGTAGTGTAGTTTGGGCGAGATTCTTGTTTCATGTCTAGGTAGGTTACAGGCGTCCCTTAGCAAATCAGAACATTAACGAATCTGATCAACTTAGAGGCTCTCTCTTCGTATCTAACAGGGACAACTGGCTTCTAGAGAGGTAGGTGGGCTTCTGGCTTAGGCTGCAAGTTAAATCTGACCTCGGGAAGCCTTGGTTTGGAAGGAGCTCACTCTTGTTTGTGTCGGCGATCCTTCCTCGCTTTCACGGGGTGGTTTTGGAGCCTAACCCCAAGAACCAAGGTTCCAGGATAAGTGATCTCGAGAAGCCCAGATTCCAGTGTTCACGTGAGGGCTCGACCTGGTCGTGCCTAGCTTCATTCTTGATAATTCCGAAGCCCGATGATCCTTCCATGCTTCTTCGGGGAAGCTTTATGGTTCGTACAGGGTCCCATGAATGGAGAATTCAGACTTTGATTCGAGCTAAGAGAGTGGAAAATTTCTCTTTGATCTCCTAACCAAATTTTACTATTAACACAAGGCAATACTCTAAGTGGATACAAATGATGCAAACACAAACAAATAGAGCAAGTAGATCAAACACACTATATGAACATGCAACTAGATAATGCTTTCAAAGATCAATCACAAATATATCTAAAAAACCTAAGCATTTTATAAACTAAGAACTAGTCAAGAGAAATAGAATTACCAATTGTAAATGACCTAGTTCTTAGAAAATGAAATCAAGTCTAGAAATAAACAATCAAACACAAGAACAAAAGATTTTTAGAGTCAATTTTATGATTATCAAGTTTAACACAAATCATTCAATTTAAACCAAATCTAGTTAAACTTGAAAATCAATAGAACAAACCATAACTTGTAATCAAAATGATCCTAGCATGCTTCTTAATCACATCATATCCGTCAATAAGAAGATCATGGAAAAAAACTAAGAAGAATATGATTTTACTAAACAATGATGAAATCTCGAACTGAAAATCTGAACACTGTAAATAATCAAGACATTCTTTGGTTCTGAAAATGCTTGGGGTTTGTAGATCTTTTCAAGACACTTGATTTCGGTTTTTGAATCAAGTAAATCCGAATTGTAATGAAAGAGATATCACAAAAACAAAAAATGAATAGTTGCTTCTAAAATATACAGGTCAAAAATGAATATATGAAAAATTCAAAGGCACCTCGCAAAATAAACTCCGCGCAAATCAACCTGAAAAGTGATAAAGCAAATTATCACATGTGGTGAGCTTACGCTAGAAACACTAATATGCCCAATGAAAGAACACGCTTTGCAGCAAGAGAGGAACAACACGAAAGGCTTCATAGGCATGCAACACACTAAATAAAAAGCTTATCGATTAAATGTTATTCCACGCAGTGAGCTCATACTAGAATCATGCAACCAGCCAATCATAGACCACGTTATGTCCATACGTGCAGCAAAAGAAGCAACACATACAAGGTTTCACGTGTAATTAAGACATCCAATAAAAACCCTTACAATTCTCAAATTAAACACAACCGAGGTGTGTCGTGGGCATCTCGTGGACACAGAGAGGATGGTGGCGAGATGGTCTCGCGCCACCCTCTCTCTTTGGTGTGGCTTTCATGCCATGCCAAACCAAGCCGTCTTCTGTTTCATGTAATCTTAGGTCCAGTTTTGACCTCAGAACTCAGAATTCAATTCCGTCTTCGGTATATGAATTCGGACTCAATTACTGGTACAGAAAATTACATAACTTTTCATTTGGAACTCGAAATCAAATGTATGAGTAACCGAAATGATCGGAACTCAATAAGGAACAATATAACACCAAATTCAAGTTCAAGGTACATGTTATACAAACATATAAACATACAAACACATATCACAAAAGAATGCTTATAAGACATAGTCTACAAAAATGCATTTTCCAAAACTTGTCAATACTACACCAATGCATGTGCATTCAATATCAAGTGTGTGAATTTGTTATACAAAATGAGCATGATGATGCAGAGACACAAATGTATGATATGTGTGTGTACGTGCCTACGCCTTGCAAGAGGAAGAATAATCTTGATACCTTAGCATCCAAGTAAGCACATATCCTCTTGAAGACGAACTTTGCATGAGAAGTTGCTTTCCTTCCTTGAAGCCCAATTTAATAACGAACGACCTAAGCAACTAAGCAATACAAACAAAGAGTCTTTTGTTATGGAATCAAGCCGACACAAATCTAAAACACAACAATCTCCCCCTTTGGCTATTCCATGACAAAACCTCAACCTCTACACACAATAATCATTCATAGTTGATTGCATCCTCACATCCTCACATCCTCACATCCTCACAACCTCACATTACAAAGAGATCCTTAAACTAAAATGTCCTCATGTTTTCTTGAGTCTTCAAGAATCTTCTCTTTAAACATTAAAGCACCTGTGAGAAACACACAACCAAACAAACAAACAAGAGATCTTATACAAAAAAGGTTGGTGAGATATATATACAAAATCAAACATGAAATTCTTTATCTCATATAAAAGTTCACTTTAAAGCACTCCCCTAGTTCCTAAGCCTCAACACCTTGGAATTATTTACTCCCTCTTAAGAAAAGAATTCTCCCCCTTAATACAAGAAATGTCAATATCCACAAAGAGGTACATTTCTTCCACATATGGTGAGGTATACATTTCTCCCCCTTTTTGTTAAGGAATAGTCAAAGAAACAAACAAGGGATAATCAAGGGAACCAAATCAAATATATGAGATACGTAACATGCATTTTCAATGTTCAATTATGTCATGTTTTTATCAAAATAAAATCATGTGAACTTATCATAAAAGAGAACAAAGTCTAGCATACTATGCTCCCCCTTGATAAGTGCTCTATCTAAGATTAAGATAAGATATTTTTCACATTGATATCTACACAATCACACAATCAAGCAATTTCAAAGAAATCCAATAAAAATAAGCTCCATAAACTATGAGACACACACCAAGATTTTCAATCTCTCTCATAATTCTTCTAAAATTGCTAGCAAATCAAATTCACTTGAAAGCAAAATAAGTGTGTGTGTGGATTTGCTCCAAACATATATAAAGGAGTAATTGGATCATCAACATGCAAACCATATCAACATCTGTTCATCCTATGCTTTTCCATAAAAGGTCAAACCGATTATCATCCGGATTTTTTGCTTTTAAAGAGAATAGAATTCAACATATAAGTGTGTGTGTGCATGTGGCTCATCATCCCATTTCTGTGTTTTCAACCCGAGCACTTTTTGATTTTCAACTAAACTTCTTTAAGCCTTCCTCCATTTCTTTTTAGGCCTTGAATCAAAGATTTTTTTTATTGATTCTTTACAACACATCTTTGATTTTTTTAAACATAAAAATATACACTTCATGACGGCTATCACTTATCACAATGGTGTAGCCCTTTACTACATTTGGTGGCTTCACAACCAAAGTGTGTAGCCCTTTTCATGAAGGTGCTTGTTGAGTTCTATGTAGTTGCCGAAGTAAAATGGATACTAACCATAAGTCATCTTAAATGTACTAGTCAAAAGTCTTCAAGGTGCATCCATAACTCACATATCTTCAAACTCAACTTACTCAAACTAAACATATGAGAGAAACAAAGTGTGCACTTTTGAAAACCAAATTTTTTTTAAAGCACATGATCTAAAAGCAATACAAAAAGACTTACTTAAGATCTTTACTTCTTAATAGAGTAGCTTTCATTGAATATGAAGCTCATATTTTTCAAAAGCATACCACTCATCAATCATACAAGCATTTCACGCATCACGTACAAGATCATTATTAACAAATCACTAAATGATCTTTAGAGAGCAAATGTTACCAAGAACCATATGAATGTTATATTAGTTCTCTAATATGACATGCTATATGATGTAATGCACACATAGAGTTGAAAAGATGAAACAAGAAAGCAAGCTTTAGAGTATAGATATACCTTAGCAAGCTTTTTCATCAATGTAAAGTCTTCGCCCTTTTTATGAGCTCTCTTGGCTTGTTCGTCCTCATGACAACAAGTTGTTGGTATGTCTTCCCAAGAGAATAAAGACTAGAAATCTCAACTCAAATAAACATATAAAACAACTTTCTCCAAAAGTCTTAACAAAATACACCACTATATAGATTTCAAAAATAGGACTTCTCTAAAGTCAACCAACAAATTTCGACCATCATAGTGAAAGTATGAGAATATTAAGTTCATGTTTTGACTAGAGATACCAAGTTTGAATAGTAAATCGAGCATATTATAAATGACTTAGTCAAGCATCAAACTTAGAACTCTTATCAAACAAGAAAAAAAAAATTCTCATATGTGCTACTCAATCAAGTATGAGAGCACTCACCCTTAACCTTATTGGTCTTAGGTGAACCAACACAAATAATATCATGATCATCACATGTGGCAATATGAAATCTAGAAGATAAATCATCAACTATCTTCTTCATGAAAATATCACTCATTATAAACTCATTATTATTGCCACACACAAATATTTCATCAATACAAGATATATGTGTAGGGAAAATAAAACCCCGCGCAGCGGAAGCGTGAGAAAATTTAGAAAATTAAGGTTTGCGTACAAAAAAATAAATTCTCCTTTTAATAACAAGAACCTTAACCCTAGATTAATTGATGTATATAAAAAGTATCGTACCTTTTTTTTTCGTGACGATTGAACTAGCGTCTAATTGAATCCGTAAGATCTTCCAATCCAATCATGAACGTGAATCACCTAGGAGTGTGGGCTCCCTTTCTTTAAATTGTATACCTGAGGATGGAAACAAACAAAATCTTCTTCTTTGTTAGTCACAATAATCCTCCAAGAGAAAAACCAAGAACGTCCGGTCACTTTTGAATTATCAATCAATTTGATTGAAACTCGCGTGAACCGTGATTTGATGTTGTACACAAAACCCTTTTGATGCAAAGGATACTAGTGTACTATCGAAAAAAAAACGTTCACACTTTTCTCTATGCTTGACCGAATTCTTCACACAATGAGTTGGACAATTTTTTTTATAAGAATAAAAAAACAAATAAAAAACAACTTCGCACACCAAAAACTAAGGCTTGGTCGAAATTTACAAGTAGTATATATAAGAGACCAAATCCTCTCATAAGAAGGATTTTACTTGGTGGTTAAGAATCATTTCCTTAGGTAGATTTACTTGGTGGTTAAGAATCATTTTCTAAAATGAATTCTATCCTACACCAAGACTCCTAATCCAACTCAATAGTGTATTTGTAACCATATTAAAGACTTCCTAATTTGATTAGATAAATAATTCCTTTTATTTATCTACTTATCAAATATAGTCTTTAATATTAATTATACTACCAACAATAGTATAATATTAGGAGACCATCTCCTAATAGAAAAAGATTTTGACTTTTAATTAAATAATTAATTAATCACCAAATTAATTAATTTCCATTTAATTAAATAATAAAATAATATAATATAATTAAGCTATTCTAAAAAGCCTTGCCACCCAACACATATATATGGGCCAATATATTATTTTCTTATTTTATTAAATCCATTTGACCTTTATAAAAAGTCCACATGTGAATTAGACCCATTCTTACAAAAAAAAAACAAGTCCACATACCTCAATAAAATTCTAGATGGACCCCTAAATTGTTCCGGTAGAATATATCAAGTGATCCATACAAGTTCGTGTGGATTGGGGATCTTGGTGTGCTATCTAAATTTAAGCTCTAATAGACACAACCCAATCACAATCAACAAATGATTCACTTAGGTCCGATCTATTTAATTTTAGTTCATTCCACTAAAGAACTAAAATTGAACTCTTAAATAAAGATAGAATAAGTTGATGTTACTCATTCATACCCTAGACAACCTTATTAGAGAAAGTGTATCCTCGTGAAGAATACCAGTAATCGCCAAGAGCTCATAGACCGTCTATAGCTCTCCAAGTTTCCATATTTACTCATATGACCACATTTTGAATTTGGATATTTTGACTTGTCCAGAAGCCATGTTTCAATAGACGCTATTGAAAACTTAATATTAAGATTTAATATCCAATACCTCAAAACATCCATATGATGATATTCTACTCTCATTTAATAAATGGAGCCACGATGTCCATATCTAAAAATGAAGTCCTCTATCGATTAACAAATGAATATCACCAAACTATCGAGGATAGACTATGCTATATAATCGTACTCATTGATAACTCAAATGATAACACTTGCAATCATAAGTCCATCATTTTTCTCAGGATTGAGATAGACTCTCCGATTGTCTTCAAATGAAAAACTTTTATCTATTGACGGTTCTAGATAAAGTATTTCATTGTGATTCTATTCAATGCACCCAGTGCACTAGATTCTTTTGCCCAAAGACACCACACTTTGATGATTTTAGACTCATCATAACACATTTGATCCCACTTAAATGCTAGCAAAAGAATCTACAACTTTGACAAGATAAAGGCGCCCAACCTTTTATCTTAAGTTGTGAATATTTATTCAAGACTAACTAAAGAATTGTGTCTACCTCATACATATTGTCGTATGTAAATTTTATCAGACGTACACGTCATTGACAAGGAAGATAAAATTTCAAGGTGAACATCCGAATATGCATTCATAAAATATCCTACAAGACATCACCGAAGAAGAGAAGTCTGAGTAAACAAGTATTGAGCAAAACCTACTCGGGGTCAGTTAAAGATGCTCGGGGCTAGTTGATGACATTTTCTACTCGGGATCAAATGACATCACTTAGGACCAGCTAATATCGTGTTCTACTCAGGACAAACATGAAGAAAACAGAATAAAAGCCCAGCGCGAATCTCACACTAGTGAGTCGTTAAAATACGTGAAGATACCCATATCAAAGAGGAATTCCAAGAAGAATAAAATACCAAATAGAAAGGGTTCTAAATCAGACAACAATTTTATTTCTTCAAAATGACTACGCTTTTGTAAGGAAATAAGTCATAACTGGACTACATCACTAGAGTCTCATTCGATCTCAATACAAGTCTCCGAAATAGGAAAGAAGACAGACTACTTCAAACAAGTAACCAATCATAGTTGAATACAAAGATCTTTTATTACTTTTACAAAGAGGATTAGGGTTCTATGAACATATAAATAGACCCATAATCTCGCCACAAAATAGATACAGAACGTAGAAAAATATATATAGAGAGAAAAAGGGAGATCGAGAGTTGCAAATATTTTCAATTGTGGATTTTGGCTTGATTGATTATTCAGCCACCCGTGGGCGTTTCTCTGGTCATCGAAATTTTACCACGTAAAACTTGTGTCCGATTACTTTCTCCTTCTCTCTCTCTCTCTCTTTGAAATCACAGCTAAAATCCAATTCTTATTGACTTTTTCAATACATCCAGAAATCGACGTCAACAATTGGCGCTAGAAGGTGGGTGTTGAACCTCCGATTTAATTTAAAGTAATGGCGGGAAGCAGAAATAGTCCTGGCAGTAGTTCACGAGATCTCACCGTAACAAACCAACCAACATCCCTGGCAGGGTTTCAACAAATCCTTCTGACCAGCGAAGACCTAACATGACGCTTCCTCGAGGCGCTGCAACAGTTGGTGGCAGACGCATCAAAAGAAGGAGTTGATCTACTTGTTGCAGAAGAAGTGCAACCTCCTAACCTCCCACTTGTAAGGCTTCGTTTGGTTGTAGTCGGGCCAGAACTAAATGCACCGGAAGCTGGAAGGAACTCTGGTCTAATTAATCAGGCTGGACGTGAAAATTCCGAAGAGGATCGACCACGCTAGAAGCAGAACCATGATCAGACAGCCCGTGCAAGACACCTCAAACATGACCGGTACAAGGATCGGTCGTTATCGGAAGATAATGATCGGCACCATCGTAAGCTTCATCACGGAACCATAAGTCTGTAAGAATCAACCAGTGAAACTTGATATCAAAGTGAAAAGCCAGAGAGTGGAATGACAATCATCCAACGGTTCAACCATTATGGAAGACCGGTAGGAGACATAGATGTCGTAATTCAGAGCCTAACTCAATAAGTAGAAAACAATAGGCGTCAAATGGATGCATTGGTCAGACGTTATGGGTAACACGAATTATCTGACGAAGATTCTGACAGTCCATTCACTAGGGAAATCTTGCGGACATCATTCCCAGAAAGGTTCAGGATGCCGCACGTGGAGCAGTTCAAGAAGGATACAGACCCTAAAAAACACGTCAAACGCTATAAAAGTTCTTTGGCCCAGTATGCCCATAGCAATCCCTTACTATGCCTTAACTTTCCATAAACTCTAGAAGACACGGGCTCAAGATGGTTCGGAAGGTTGCCCCCAGCGAGCATTGGAAACTTCAATGAACTAAACAGGAGTTTCTCAAGGCAATTTTTGAGCAACATTCACAGGAAAAAAATAGTGGCTTACCTTTCTCAGATAAAACAAGGAAAAGATGAGTCGTTGAAGAAATACCTGAGGAGGTTCGGTCAAGCGGTATCAGAAATTGGCAGTTCAAACGACGAAGCGATAATTGTTACATTCATCAACAATCTACAGAATGGAGGGCTATCTTTCGACTGAAGAAAAGCCCGACTAACCAGATATTCAGATATGATGGATATGGCAGGAGGATATGCACTGGTCGAAGAAGAAGAATTAGCCACGGGAGGATGCTATATGCATGGAGGAAAACCGAAAAAGGACGTTGAGTCTAAGATGCAGAACCAAAAGGGAAAACAGAAAGGAAACAGCAAAGAACAAAGTAAGGACTGGGGAAATGAGCGTAATACCGAACAGACCTTGGAGAAATTCTGCGGTAGATAAACCAACTACACCTCACTTCGGAAAAAGCAGGAGGAAATCCTGGCCATACTGAAAGAGAAAAATCTGGTAAAAGAGCCCCGCCAGCAGTCTTAGTTTGCTCGGTGAGATACAACCAAATACTACAGATTCCACAAGAAAACCGGTCATGAGACTTCCAAATGTTACCAGCTCAGAGATTACATATAAACCTTATTCGGGAGGGACATCTTCAGGATGTCATCTTGAAAAGGGATGAGAAGTCGAAAATAAAAAAAAAAGATCAGAGCCGATTACAGCTCTGGTCGAAATCAAAGGGCTAGTCCAGAGGCCAATGAAGTAATACAAACAATCTTTGGAGGACCATCCACTGGGAGAAGTAACCGAGAGCGAACGCAGAAAATCAGAGAAGCAGTAGAAGCAAGACATAACTTTAACGTAAACTCGGTCGAGCCAGAGCCAGACCCAAAAAGGGTAAAAGAAGGATGAGACCCAATAATATTCACAGAAGCATATTCACATGGGGTCGATGTTCGGCCAAATGACGCTCTAGTCATAAATGCCTGGATTGGTCACCGGGAAGTCAGAAGAATCTTGATAGATAATGGAAGTTTGGCATACATTCTCAATGTAGCCATCTACGATCAACTCAGGTTGGACCGAAAGGATCTACAACATTTCCATACTTCACTCAGAGGATTCGAAGGAATTGAAGTCAGGTTAGTCGGGACGGTAAAGATACCCGTAAAGATTGGAGTGGAACCTTGTCAGAGAACTGTATTGTTCTACTTCGTGGTTGTAGACTTAGACAATTGGCCGTATAATGCGTTGTTGGGTTGGCCAATCTAAAATAAAACTAAAGCCGTAACAACCACTTATGCATTGATGATCAAGTTCCCGACCGAACAGAGGGTTGGTGCAGTCAATGGATCCCAAGAGATGGCCCGAAGAGCTAACCTGTCAGTATGCAAAGACAAAAATGATGGTGGACAGGTATGCACTAAAAATCAATCGAGTCAGAACAAAGAGTCACTGTCATTCGAATTTGATCAAAGGGAAGAGTCGAATGAATCCAAAAATTAATCGGTCAAAGAAATTATCATGAAAGAAGATGAACCAGATAAGAAGATCAAGATCGGGGCTAACCAGAAAGGAAAAGTCAAACAAAGCCTCACTGATCTGCGTAAAGAATACAAGGATGTGTTCGTTTGGAGTCATGAAAACATGGTCGGGATAGACGCCCGAATAATATCACATCATCTCGCGGTAGACCCGAATGCAAAACCAGTGATACAAAAGGGAAGGTCATTCAATATCGAGATAGGTCATGCAATCAAACAGGAAGTAGAAAAGCTACTCGTGTTAAGGTCGATTAGAGAGATCAACTACCTTCAGTGGGTAACTAATGTAGTCTTCATCCAAAAGAAAAATGAACAATGGAGAATGCGCGTAGATTTCAAAGATTTGAACAAGGCATGTCTAAAAGACAGTTTTCCACTTTCAAGGATAGATCAGTTGGTGGATGCTACATCAGGCCACGAATTGCTCAATTTCATGGACGTCTAATCGGGATATAACCAAATCCGGATAAACAAGGCTGACGAAGAAAAAACAGCATTCACAACTTATCAGGGCTTGTATTGTTACACAGTAATGCCCTTCGGGTTAAAAAATACGGGGGCAACATATCAAAGGCTGGTCAACAGAATCTTCGCACGGTAAAAAGGAAGGAACATGTTGATGACATGCTGACCAAAAGCATCTCAGCAGACAAGCATACCCCAGACCTGCGAGAGACATTTGATATTTTGAAGAGATACCAAATGAAGCTGAATCCGAACAAGTGTTTATTCTGAGTTCCTTCAGGAAGGTTCCTAGGTTTTCAAGTTCACCAAAGGGGAATCGAAGTCAATCCTGAAAAGATCCAAGCCCTACAGAGAATGACCTCACCAAGGACATTAAAGGAAGTACAACGCTTAATAGGATGTTTAGCTTCCTTGGGAAGATTCATCTCAAAGGCCACGGACAAATGCGTACCCTTTTTCAGAGTAATCAAAAAAGGAAAATGACTCGAATGGAATGAAGAGTGCAAGCAGGCTTTCTTAAAAATCAATGAGTACCTAGGGCAGGCTCCCATCCTTTTGAAACCACAAATGAGAGAGATACTTCATTTATACTTATCAATTGCTGAACTAACAGCAAGCTCAGTCCTAGTCAGAACAGAAGATGGAGTACATAAGCCAGTGTATTATACCAGCAAGACACTTTTACTAGCCGAGACCAGGTATTCACATGGTTTCAGCGGCAAGGAAGCTAAGGCTATACTTTCAGGCTCATACAATCCAGGTATTCACCGACTGGCCATTGAAACAAATTTTACAAAAGCCAGAGATTTAAGGAAAACTAACCAAATGGGCAATCAAGCTAAGTGAATTCGATATCCACTACGTCCCCAGGACATCTCTCAAAGGACAAGCAGTGGCAGATTTTATAGCAGAGTTCACGGAACCAAACCTGGAAGCAAAAAAGATGTTCGGTAAAAATTTCCAATGGAAATTATATGTTGATGACTTTTCAAACAGTCACTGCAGCGGGGCAGGGATCGTAGTATGCACTCCAGAAGGAGATGATGTCGAATGCGCCATGAGGTTTGACTTCAAATCAACCAATAATCAAGCCGAGTATGAGGCGTTACTAGCTGGACTCAGAGTATTCATAGCTTTCGGGGCCGATGAAGTCGAGATATTTAGCGATTCACAGGTAGTTGTCAACCAAGTCCTAGACGAATATCAAGCTAGGGATGAAGACATGATAGCCTATCGTGATATTACAAGACAGCTCCTCCAAAAATTCAAAGAATATAGGATTGCCCAGATCCCCAGGGAATAGAATGAAAAGGCAGACGCTTTGTCCAAACTAGCGTCAGCAATAACCACAATCAGGCCAAAGACTATTCCGATTGCACATCTCCTCAAACTGAGCATAGCTGAGCCAAAAAACTATGAAATTTCAAAAATCCGAACACCGTCGGAAGGTTGGATGACCTAGCTGAGAAGGTTCTTAGAAACAGACGTGCTCCCGGAAGATCCCCTACAAGCAAAACGTATTAGGTATCGATCAGCAAGGTACACATTGGTCGGAGGAGAACTATATAGAAGGGGGTTTTCCTGAACACTTCAAAGATGTGTGTCAGAGGAAGATGCATGTCAGATATTATAGGAAATCTATGGGGGAGTTTACGAAAACCATACTGGGGGTAAAAGTTTAGCACACAAGGTACTCAGGCAGGGTTATTATTGGCCTACTTTATTCTCAGATGCACAACGATGTTCGGAGAGTTGCAATACTTGCCAAAGAATTGCTAATGATATTCGACAACCTCTTGAACAACTCAGAAACCTCACATCCCCATGGCCATTTGCCATGTGGGGTTTGGACTTAATCGGCCCAATGCCAGTTGGGACAGGGGGTGGAGCGAAGTATGCCATAGTAGCCGTTGACTATATCACGAAGTGGGCATAAGATGAAGCATTAGTGCATATTACAGAAGCAAATACCACAAATTTCATGAAAAAGAATATACTCTACAGGTTTGGAGTCCCAAACACTATAATCACTAATAACGGCACTCAGTTAGATAACCTGAAATTCAGACAATTGTGCAAGGAGTACCAATTTTCCAATTACTATGCCACACCTGCCCATCCTCAAACAAACAGGCAGGCTAAAGCAGTAAACAAAATCATCAAGCATACACTCAAAGCGAAGCTGGATGCCAAGAAAGGAAATTGGGTGGGAAAGCTTCCCGAAGTATTATGGGCGTATTAGACAACAACAAGAACGTAAACAAGAGAAACTCTATTCACTTTAGTGTTTGGAACAGAAGCTGTTATCCCCATAGAAACGTCATACGCATCACCCCGGGTCAGGCTATATGATGAAGAACAAAATGTTGATATGCTATTACAAAGTCTAGATGAGCTAGAATAGAAAAAGGAGAAGTCCCAAATACGAAATATGGCAAATCAGGAAAGAGTAGCTCCCTATTACAACTCTCATGTTCGGGTCATGAAATTCCAACTAGGAGACCTGGTGCTCAAGAAGGTGTCATTGAATACAAAAAATAAAGCTGCAGCTTCCCTGGCTGATAAATGGGAAGGCCCGTACAAAATCGAAGGAATAGCTGGTCATGGAGCATATTGGATTGCACGACCCAATGGAGGGGTTTTACCCCGACCATGAAACGACTAATATCCGAAAAATTTCTATACTTATTTTTTTTTTTCTGTTTTTCTTTTCTAGTCAGGACAATTTTAGTTAGGTCAAATATTAGCTTTGGAACTTAAATCTTTGTTGGTTTTGCAGTTATAAATAAAAATCAAACTCGAGATTTTCAAAAAATAAAGCATATGATAATAAGAACATATAAAAGACAAGCATGATAATAAGAACATGCAAATAGAATACTTGGGACCATTGATTCCCGAATAGGCGGAGAAGCTTGAAGAAGCATGCCAGCTGAGCAAGGTCAATTGACCTTAGCAAAAAGGCAAACCCAATGCACCAGATTCTGGAGAAAGGCTCGGGACGCTATCGGAAAAAATTCTGGTGAAATGTGTAGCTGTGTTAAGTGGTTCAAAAAGCTTAACGATTCGGCAAACCCTTGCACAGAAAAACTGGGTCGACGTTCTCGGTAATGTGTAAGGACTCAAACATATGATCACAGTGAGCCTTGATGTAATGTTCGGGTAGCAACCGAGTATGAAACACAAGTATAAATCTGCTTGCCTGTTTTAAGATAACTCGGTTAATAATATTAACCAGTTTAATAAGATACTTGGCATTAAAAATTATTCGGGTAACGAAACAGGTATAATAAGATACTTGGTGAAGTTACCCGAACATCAAAAATAGCCAGTTTAATAAGATACTTGGCGTTAAAAATTGTTCGGGTAACGAAACAGGTTTAATAAGATACTTGGTGAAGTTACCCGAACATGAGAAATAGCCAGTTTAATAAGATACTTGAAGTTAAAAATTATTCGGGTAACGAAACAGGTTTAATAAGATACTTGGTGAAGTTATCCGAACATCAGAAATAACCATTTTAATAAGATACTTGGTATAAATTTCAATAGCCAGTTTAATAAGTTACTTGGTGTTAAAAATTATTCGGGTAACGAAACAGGTTTAATAAGATACTTGGTGAAGTTACCCGATATCAGAAATAGCCAGTTTAATAAGATACTTGGCATAAATTTCAATAGCTAGTTTAATAAGATACTTGGCATAAATTTCAATAGCCAGTTTAATAAGATACTCAGCAACAATAGAATCAAGTTAAAGAAGACTCGGTGAAATTCCTAGAGCAATGAATCAGATCAGACCACTCGGTTTTCAGAATTATAGTTAACTAGGAATTTCATTGTAAGGACTAACAAAGAATTGTTACAAAGAATTGTCACAAAGAATCTCTACAAAAATGAATTTCTACAAAATAAATCAGGAGGATTTGGAACTCTTGCCGATGATCGGGTCAGGCACCATTTCGTACTCGCGGAGCAGACTTTCATTGGAAAGCCAAGCAATCGTATCGACCTATTCATCTATCCATTAGCTGTAATCTTCTCCCGGGATTGGTCTGACATCAGGCACCACACCTTCCACGATCGAATCCCGACTAGCATAAAAGGTCGATAGGGAATGCTCGGAGGGAACCTCCAAATGCATGGGATGAGGCTCTTTGCCTCGGCTACGACAATAAGCTCTCCACTCCTTCATTTGAGTCCGAAAAGATTCTAAGGACCGATCCATGTGATTCTTGATTGATAGCTCCCAATTGGTTCGGGCTTTTTCAGTTGCTTGATTCTTAACCTTGAAAAACTCGACAGCTGAAACTAGCCCTCGCTGAAATTCTTGAAGGAGAAGGGCATCATAGGCAGAGAATCTTTTGAAACGGTCTACCCCTTGGACTTTGAGTTCCAGCCTAGCCACTTTGGATATGGACTCAACTGTCAAAGCTTGTCGCTCCAAGTCTTCAATTTTCATTTCATACACCAACTTGGACTGCTCCGCTTCCTGTTCGACATTAAACATTGATTCTTGGGCAGAGAAAGAAGCTCTCTCCTCGGCCTCCACTTGCTTCACCAAACAGTGGTCGGTAAACACTTGGGCACTACCAACTTCTTTCTGATATGCCGATTCGACCCCAGCACGGCTATCCCCACTCTCTTTCAGCTGAGCTTCAAGACACCTTATTCGATCAGCTTGATGCTGCTGTGTCTGAACCAGCTCAGTGAACTTGGCCACCATCTATAAAGAAATGAAATTAAAAATCTAGCAAGCAAATGGGCAAGGCAAGAGTTAGGAATAAAACCTACATAAGATGCGCCATTGAAGATATTCTGAAGACGACTGGTCAGAGGCGCGTCCCTGAGATACTCCAATGATCATCCCCGATAAAAGCCTGACTAGATGACATCGCCCTGAGCATATCCTGGGGAAAAGGATAAGAAAGACCTCCCGAGGGTTTAGCCCTTAGATCTTCAACCTCGGAAGGAGAGGAACCCCTGTTGGAGTCAGAAGTCTTCACACTCGCCGATGCTTCGACATGAACACTCAGGGGAATCTCAGCCTCGGCGTCTTCATCACTTAATGAAACTACTCGAGGAACCTTGAGAGGGCGAGTAAGAGATTCGACCGCCTCCCATTTCTCAGCCCGAGAACTGTGGAAGCTGAGATCAGCTGCGGGATCTTCTTGAACATCATTTTGAAAGGATTCAAAAAAGTTGAGATCTTTATGTACTTGACCCTCAAAGGTTTTACCTCCATCACCAGCGTATGACCGTTCGGCAGACCCTTCAGCAAGAACCTCAATTTACCTCTCCCCGTCATCAAGCAACTCCTGAGTATGAACTGTTGGGCCACTCTGACCACTTGACTCCCCTACGATCGGCCGGATGACTTCCTTGAGGACACTTTTGAGAATCTGCTCGTCAGGCACATCAGGGTCCTTATCTAACTCAGGTGGAGCAATGCCCTCTTCGCTCTGACGAGAAGCCTCTTTTTGGCTAGCCTGAAGAATCGACTTTACTTGACGAGCTTGAAGGTCGCAGATGATGTCCGAGTCATACACTTAGAAGAAAATGGGAAAACGCGTCAGTATTTATATAAAAAAAGTAGAAAAAAGGAAAAAAAAGGAAAAAAAAGGGTGTACAAAGTTCACTTACATCGCTTGCGATAGCCTGAAATCTGGCTGAAGAAGCCGAGTTCTATCATCTTTTTCTCATTAAAAAGATAAGTCCTGCTCCTTTTCTCCAGAGTTCAAACTGCTGGCCGATCAAGTCTGGTCAGCTCAGTATCGCTGAATTCAAGATTTTTCTTGTTCTATACCTCAGGGGAACAGAAAAAGTGGCAAACTTTCAACACCCTCCGAGTTTCCCCAGCAGAGAGAGTGACTTCAAGACCTAAATTTCCTCCGGCAAAAAACCAATTGTTCTTCCAGTACTTGTTGGACGAAGGAAATCCCCATACGAAACCCCTTTTTTTAGGGTCATCAGAGGTATCAACTCCCTGATTCACCTTTGTCCCCTTGGGAACCCAACAATCTGGTGGGTTTGACAAGAGGAATTAAGTCCCTATCTTGCCAGACTGTCTTAGTGTCTAGAAGTGCCTGATTTCACTCGGGGAAGGTGGCGACAGGTTCATTCGGCTCCACATGTGACACATGCACATCAAGATCTTGTAGTTATTCGGGGCCAGTTGAGCTGGAGCGATCCCTGCTTTAGCCAGAAACCAGGCAATGAACGGTTGAAAAGGAAGAGTGACGCCGCAACAGAGCATGGATCCATAGATTGCCACCATACCCGGGGGAGGATTCCACGTAGCTCTATCACCTGCATGAATAAAAGTAACCAAATTATCCAGGTTGAATCGGGCACGATATTTCCCGATCTCATCTGCTCCAACAATATTAGGTTCGGCATCAAACACACTCGGGCGATCAGTAGAGAAAGAGAGACGAGATACTCTGAACGCATCTTTGACATCGTTCTCGACAACAGTTTGCTCCCTGATTCGGACGCTGCCCGAGTTGTGCTTGTAAACTTCGCTTTTACTTTGATGTTTTCCCATCCTTGATCGAAGTGGTACCCTGTGATTAGATACGACAGATTCAGAACTAGATGAATCTGAATCAGAACTGGATACAGAACTAAAATGGACGTCAGGGTAAAGCCCATAAACGTGGACTTCTAAAAAAAGAGGTTCATCCGGGGGGATTTCCCCCAATAATCCTTGAGCGTATGATACCAGTTGAAAATCCCCACGATCTAGCGCCTCGAGAGCTTTAGTAAAAAGTCGATGACGGGAAGACGGATTCATTAAAACTAACCTTGAATGAAGAAATCTGATGTAAAATCTTCAACGGAAAATAACAACTTTTTGGGTAAAGAAACCTGGGCTAGAAAAGCTTTTGGTTTCAGTCTCTGAGAATGAACCAACGTAATTCCTTAGAGGAGAATTTAAAGGGGTAATTGCACGAAACCCTAGGGTCTCAAGGTGGGAAAAATCAATGACAAGATTTGATGATGTAGGCAAGGCACTAGGAGACGCGTAGGTCGCTTCTCATAAATGGCATCGTGAAACGAAACGGTAGAGGACACTTGTTAAGAGAAGAACTGGCTAAAGGCCGTCAGAATTCCAAAACCTCACAATCATAGAGATCTCGCGTGAGGAGGAAAATTGAATTTACAGAGTCACCATTAAGACACGCCATTATGATAAGATATTTACCCCGGCGTCACAGAGACGAAAAACTTAAGGGGTTGATTAAAATACTTTTACCCGGAACGAAACCCTGTTCGGCAAAAATATTTTAAAGGGGTATTGTCGTATGTAAATTTTATCAGACGTACACATCATTGACAAGGAGAATAAAATTGCCAGGTGGACATCCGAATATGCATTCAGAAAATATCCTACAAGACATCACCAACGAAGAAAAGCCCGAGTAAACAAGTATTAAACAAAACCTATTCAGGGTCAACTGACATCATATACTACTCGGGGTTAGTTAAAGATGCTCGGGGCTAGTTGATGACATTTTCTACTCGGGATCAGATGACATCACTCAGTACCAGCTAATATCGTGTTCTACTCAGGACAAAAATGAAGAAAACCAAATAAAAGCCTAGCGCGAAGCTCACACGAGTCGAGTCGTTAAAATATAAGAAGATACCCATATCAAAGAGGAATTCCAAGAAGAATAGAATACCAAATAGAAAGGGTTCTAAATCAGGCAACAATTTTATTTCTTTAAAAAGACTACGCTTTTATAAGGAAACAAGTCCTAACTGGACTACATCACTAGAGTCCCATTCGATCTCAATACAAGTCTCCGAAATAGGAAAGAAGACAGACTACTTCAAACAAGTAACCAATCATAGTTGAATACAAAGATCTTTTATTACATGTACAAAGAGGATTAGGGTTCTATGAACATATAAATAAACCCATAATCTCACAACAAAATAGATACAAAACATAGAAAAATATAGAGAGAGAGAAAAAGAGAGATCGAGAGTTGTAAATCTTTTCAATAGTGGATTTTGGCTTGGTTGATTATTCAGCCACCCGTGGACGTTTCTCTGGTCATCGGAGTTTTACCACGTAAAACTTGCATTCGATTACTTTGTCATTCTCTCTATCTCTCTCTCTTTGAAATCACAGCTAAAATTCAATTCTTGTTGACTTTTTCCATACATCCAGAAATCGACGTCAACACATATCTAGATGTATGAACAATTCTTCTTTTCTCATAGTCTTTTGACCTTATGATTATTTACTTTTGAAAATTATAATAATTAAACTATAAATGCTATATGATTTGTTAAACTAGAAATCATTTTATTAATATCTAAAGATTGTCAAATACAATATTATACTCTTGCTATCGAGCATAATCCTAACAATTTCCCACTTGCTCTATAGCAAATGTGTCATGTCTCTCATCCCCATGTTCTCTAGATGCCCATCAAAACTCTTTTACGGAAAAGCCTTTGTAAGGGGATCCGCCATATTTTTTTACTGACGCGATCTTGGTAATCGTCGCGTCACCCTTATGCACAATTTCCCCTAGAAGGTGATACTTTCTTTCAAATGTGTTTCCCTCTCTTATGACTTCTTGGTTCTCTCGAATTAGCCACTGCTCCACTATTGTCACAATAGATAGTGATCTGCTTATTTGCATCAGGAACCACTTCCAAGTCAACCAAGAATTGGCGGAGCCAGACAACCTCTTTAGCAGCCTTGCATGCGGTAACATACTCGGTATCCATGGTGGAATTGGCAATACAAGATTGCTTGATACTCCTCCATATGACTGCCCCTCCTCCAATAGTAAACACAGATCCTGGTGTTGATCTCCTGGAGTCAGAATTTGACTGAAAATTAGAATCTGCATACCCAACGGGAATTAAATCCCTTACAGAGTATACAAGCATATAATCTCTCCTTCTCCTAAGATACTTGAAAATAAGCTTGACTGCCGTCAAGTGATCAAGACCAGGTTTCGATTGAAATCTGCTAACTATGCCCACAGCAAAACAAATATCTGGTCTAGTACATAGCATTGCATACATAAGACTTCCAACTGCTGATGCATATGGAGCCCTACTCATGAATTGCTCTTCATGCTCATTTTTAGGAACTTGTTCCTTAGAAAGTTTGATTCCATGTCTGAAAGGTTACATACCTTTCTTGGAATCTTGCATGGAAAACCTAGACAAGATTTTATCTATGTATGAAGCTTAGGATAATGCAATCGTTCTATTCTTTCTATTCTTTCTATTCTTTCTATCCCTTATGACTTGGATACCAAGAATATAACTTGTTTCTCATAAGTCCTTCATATCAAATTGTTTTGCTAACCATTCTTTTAATTGATGTCAATACACCTACATCGTTTTCGATGATTAGTATATCATCAATGTAAAGAACTAGGAAAAGAAACTTGTCGCCTCTAATCCTTTTGTATACACAAGGTTCATCAAGGTTTTGAATAAATCCAAAACTTTTCACGGCTTGATCGAACCTTATGTTCTATGATCAGGATGCTTGCTTCAATCCATATATGGATCTTTGCAACTTGCATACCCTTTCCTCTTGGCCATTTTCAATGAATCCTTCTGGTTGCATCATGTAGATGCTTTCGTCAAGACTTCCATTAAGGAAAGCTGTCTTGATGTCTATTTGCCAAATCTCTAGGTCTAGAGATACCGCAATGGATAAGTGTATCCTAATGGATTTAAGCATGGCCACAGGAGAGAAGCTTTCTTCATAATCGATACCTTCCTTCTGTGTATAACCATTAGCTACCAATCTAGTTTTAAAGGTTTCCACCTTTCCATCCATTCCTCTTTTCATCTTGAATACCCACTTGCACCCAATGGGTTTTATCCCTTTAGGCAAGTCTACGAGAGACCAGACATTGTTTTTGAACAAAGATTCAATTTTGGATTGCATTGCCTTTTTCCAATGGCGACAATCAACATCTTCCATTGCTTCCTTGTACGTATACGGATAATCATCGTCCGAAAGATTCTCCACAGATTCTCCTAGACCGATGTATCTCTCGGGTTGTTTAACAACCCTCCCACTACGATGAGGTATGGTAGATTGTTGATCTTGTGTTGGTACGAAACTTACAATTGGGCTTGGTTGCGAAACCTCTTTGGGAACTGTATCTCCTAAAAGTTCATTCAGGACAATTCTACTTTTATGCAAAAAATTATTTATATAGTCCTTTTCCAGAAATTTAGCATTTGTCGAAACAAATCTTTTAAGATCTGAAGGACTATAAAAATAATATCCTTTTGTTTCTTTTGGATACCCTACAAATATACATGTTTCTGAACGAGACTCCATCTTTTCTGTCTTTCCTTTTATCACATGCGCAGGACATTCAAATATCCGTAAGTGTTGTAAACTAGGCTTTCGCCTAGTCCACAACTTATGCGGTGTTTTAGGAACCGACTTAGATGGTACATCGTTTAGAATGTACATTGCAGTTTGTAAAGCATATCCTCAAAAAGAATTAGGGAGCGTTGAATCACTCAACATAGACCTAACCATATCCAAACGAGTTCTATTTCTTCTTTCTGCCACCCCATTTTGTTGAGGTGTGCCTGGTGCAGAAAACTGAGAAATTATTCCATTATCAATAAGACATTGCTGAAACTCAACAGATAGATATTCTCCACCACGATCGGACCTCAAGATTTTTATGCATTTCTCAAGCTGATTTTCTACTTCAGCTTTAAATGCTTTGAACATATCAAAAGAATCCGACTTATGTCTCATGAGATACACATAGCCAAATATTGAGTGATCATCCGTGAAAGTGATGAAGTACTCATATCCACCTCTAGCTTGAATGATCATAGGTCCACACACATCAATGTGCAATAATCCTAAACATTCGATGGCTCTTGCGTCTTTAGTCGTAAACGACCTTTTGGTCATTTTACCTTCCAAACAAGATTCACAAATTGGTAGATCATCAACCTTTAAGTCACTTAGAGGTTCGTCACTTACCAATCTTTTAATCCTATTAAGGCTAATATGACCTAAGCGTAAATGCCATAGGTAGGTTTCATCTTTTGATAATTTTACTCTTTTATGATTAGGTTCCGTTGATTCCGTGTCTAACAAGTGAGAGATATTTCCACGAAAATAGAATAAACCGTTTTTCAATGTACCTTTGCAAATAAATTTGTCATTCTTACTAATAATAAAATATTTATATTGAAACAAGAAACTGAAATTAAATTCCTCTTGAATTGAGGTACATAATAAACGTCTATTAAATCTAAATGCCTATTAGAATCTAAATTGATTCTAATATCTCCCACTACACTAGTAGACGTCAATGCTCCATTGCCTAAATACAAGTTGAATTCATTCTTAGTCAGTCTATTCCTTTGTCCCTTTTCACCACAAAGGAAACACTTTCCTTTGATCTTGGTTACTTTCTTAGTCTCCTTCTAAGAAGGCTTAAGTTGGTTTTTCTTTTGTTATCTCTTGACCTTCTTACGGGTCTTTAATAGTAGCAACTTACCAAGCATATGAATCTCTTGACCCTTGCCTTTCACAAGGATTTTTTCCGTGGTTTGAACATCTTGCATCAGTCCTTGCAAGGTGTATTCCTTATTATTCAAGGTGTTGTCCAACTTGAATTGATCAAAGGAATCTGATAGTGAGTTGACAATCATGTTAATTTTTGTCTCACCATCTATCTTAGCATCATTCAGTTCATCAATGTTGAGATGTGCTATGACTTTCATCATGTGATCTTTCATACCCTGTCCAGGTTTCATCCTAAGGTTCATAAAAGTAGTTACTGCCTCTCTCTTAGTCATCATAGACCTCATAGCAAACATCTTTTCTAGAGACTTCATTATATCGGCATCAATCTCCATTCCTTCATGTTGCTGTTGCAATACGTCGGAGATGATGGCCATAATGTAACGTACATTTAACCATCTCATCTAAAGATTTCCACTACTGATACTCATCTCTTTGCTCCTGAGTAGATTCATTAGTTTGGTGGTTAAGGAATATATAGAATGAACTTATACTTTTCAACTTGCAACAACAACCCGATATTCTTTTTCCATATGACATAATTATCATCAGTTAAAGTATTATCTTTTAGAATATTGATTAGGGATGGGATCATGATTTCATTTTAATAACAAAATTATATAAGTAAACAATCATGATATAACACTTTTGAATATTTATCTTGAATTAAGTAAAATAATTCAATCATAAAAATTCAACGGTGATCAAACACCCATAAATGTCACGTCTCCTTTGGGAGTACACACCATTTACTAGTTGGACTAGGTCCCACCTAATTGTTAACATAATAACCAACGTTTTCTATTTTAGCCTTGCAATTTTATTAACAAGAACTCTTGGGAGGATATTAATAAAATTACATTGAGTGTGTTACCAATTTATCGACCTTCAATATAATCTCTCACGAATATCCCTCTGGGAGTAGATATTGTTTGGACTAATTGTCTAGTCTATCCTTGTAAAGAAGTATCTTGCTAAATTCCAATATTGAATACCTCTTGGGAGGTTATTCACAAAACATAAAGCTAAACTAAACTTGGAGGCTGTAGGTGTTCCAAAACACCTTCTCCCACTCAATTGTTTAAGGCGTGTGATCGAATTTCAAAGAATGATTTACCAAGTTATATAGATGTCAATTTAGATACTTAAACCATTAAATGCATGTTCATACCAAAAGTGATATATAAGTGGCACTCCTATTCTATATGACATGTTATCAAACAATGACAAACATTGCAATATTTACAAAAATATAAATAGCTACAATTTTTGTCCATCATAGAAAAATAAGTAAATTACATATATCTTGGAATACAAGAACTCCTTTCTTGGCGAACAAGTCTTCACGCGACCTTCGTCGTTCGGACTCCCTCGGCTACCTCCCATGGGAGTGCACACCCTTTGCCCTTGCCCATGGGCGTGCGCATGCCACAAACCCATAAAGGGTTGCCATGCGCAGCCCATGGCTACCAAAAGGGTTGCCGTCCATAGCCCATGCCACAACAAACGTGGTTGTGCGCTCTTCACACGCACTTTCGTTGTTACGGCTCACACGGTCCCAAACTTGTTTTGGTTGCTCCTAATTCTTCAGACCTTTGAGTCTTCGAAACTTGAATGTATTACAGAAGAATTTAAATAATAAAATACTGTAGTTTTTTTTTAAATTACAGTAGTGCAGTTTTTTTTATTACAACAACAAAATAAAAAAAAACTTAGCGCAACTACCAAGAAGGAAATTGTGGCAATGATAGGCCGCCATTCTTGTTACAATCCCAAAATAAAATACATTGAAATTCTAAGACCAAAATTGAGCAATAACAAACCACATATAAAACATATATATATATATATATATATATATATATATATAAATATATATATATCCATACATTCCAATGTAAACATATATGCGAATACCTAGAGTGTCATCTTTTTCTAAAACATGCATATATACAATAAAAAGAAAAATATTCATGAACATATAAATCAATTAATCAAGGGTACAATCAGGCTTTGATACCAATTGTAGGGAAAATAAAACCCCGCGCAGCGGAAGCGTGAGAAAATTTTGAAAATTAGGGCTTGCGTATATAATTTTTTTTCCCTTTTAATAACAAGAACCTTAACCCTAGATTAATTGATGTATATAAAAAGTATCGTACCTTTTTTTCGTGACGATTGAACTAACGTCTAATTGAATCCACAAGATCTTCCAATCCAATCACGAACGTGAATCACCTAGGAGTGTGGGCTCCCTTTCTTTAAATTGTATACCTGAGGATGGAAATAAACAAAATCTTCTTCTTTGTTAGTCACAATAATCCTCCAAGAGAAAAATCAAGAACGTCCGGTCACTTTTGAATTATCAATCAATTTGATTGAAACTCGTGTGAACTTGATTCGATGTTGTACACAAAACCCTTTTGATGTAAAGGATACTAGTGTACTATCGAAAACAAAAATGTTCCCTCTTTTCTCTATGCTTGGCCGAATTCTTCACACAATGAGTTGGACGAAGATTTTTTATTACAATAAAAAAACAAATAAAAACAACTTCTCACATCAAAAACTAAGGCTTGGTCGAAATTTACAAGTAGTATATATAGGAGACCAAATCCTCTCCTAAGAAGGATTTATTTGGTGGTGAAGAATCCTTTCCTTAGGTAGATTTATTTGGTGGTTAAGAATACTTTTCTAAAAAGAATTCTATCCTACACCAAGACTCCTAATCCAACTCAATAGTATATTTGTAACCATATTAAAGACTTCCTAATTTAATTAGATAAATAATTCCTTTTATTTATCTACTTATCAAATATATTCTTTAATATTAATTATACTACCAATAATAGTATAATATTAGGAGACCATCTCCTAATAGAAAAAGATTTTGACTTTTAATTAAATAATTAATTAATCACCAAATTAATTAATTTCCATTTAATTAAATAATCAAATAATATAATATAATTAAGTTATTCTAAATAGCCTTGCCGCCCAACACATATATATGGGCCAATATATTATTTTCTTATTTTATTAAATCCATTTGACCTTTATAAAAGGTCCACATGTGAACTAGACCATTCTTACAAAAAGAAAAAATATCTCAATACAATTCTAGATGGAACCCTAAATTGGTTAGGTAGAATATATCAAGTGATCCATACAAGTTCATATGGATTGGAGATCTTGACGGGTTATCTAAATTTAAGCTCCAGTAGACACAACCCAATCACAATCAATAAATGATTCACTTAGGTCCGATCTATTTAATTTTAGTTCATTCCACTAAAGAACTAAAATCGAACTCTTAAATAAAGATAGAATAAGTTGATGTTACTCATTCGTACCCTAGACAACCTTTTTAGAGAAAGTGTATCATCGTGAAGAATACCAGTAATAGCCAAGAGCTCATAGACCTTCTATAGCTCTCAAAGTTACCATATTTACTCATATGACCACAATTTGAACTTGGATATTTTGACTTGTCCGGAAGCCATGTTTCAATAGACGCTATTGAAAACTTAACGTTAAGATTTAATATCCAATACATCAAAACATCCATATGATGATATTCTACTCTCATTTAATAAATGGAGCCACAATGTCCATATCTATAAATGAAGTCCTCTTTCGATTAACAAATGAATACCACCAAAATATCGATGATAGACTATTCTATATAATCGTACTCATTGATAGCTCAAATGATAACACTTGCAATCATAAGTCCATCATTTTTCTCAGGATTGAGATAGACTCTCCGATTGTCGTCAAATGAAAAACTTTTATCTATTGACGGTTCTAGATAAAGTATTCCATTGTGATCCTATTCAATGCACCCAGTGCACTAGATTATTTTGCCCAAAGACACCACAATTTGATGATTTCAGACTCATCATAACACATTTGTTCCCACTCAAATGCTAGCAAAAGAATCTACAACTTTGACAAGATAAATGCGCCCGACCTTTTATCTTAAGTTGTGAATATTTATTCAAGACTAACTAAAGAATTGTGTCTATCTCACACATATCTAGATGTATGAACAATTCTTTCTTTCTCATAGTCTTTTGACCTTATGATTATTTAATTTTGACAATTATAATAATTAAACTAGAAATTCTATAAGATTTGTTAAACTAGAAATCATTTTATTAATATGAAAAGATTGTCAAATAAAATATTATACTCTTGCTATCGAGCATAATCCTAACAATATGACCATCATGCTTTTTCACATTCTCATCCACAAAAATCTTCTTGACATTATTCTTCACATGTATATCATTATTATGCACACCATTCAAAGAATTATCAATATCAACATATTTAGAAGAATGACTAGGAACCTTTTTCACATCATGCTTTTTAATCCAAACTTTCCTAGTAAGTTTCTTCACATGATCATGACCAATATGCACATTTTTCAAAATATCAAAATAATTATCATGTTTAGAATCTTTCAAAGAAGATTTGTTCAACTCACTATCATGTATATTATTCCCTAGTTTGCATTGTCTAATATATCCATAACATCTAGGCCTAATGTGACCAATCACATTACAATAATGACAAACCAGAATAAATTTAGAAAAATTACCTTTTGAGTGTGCATGCTTTGGTTGAGAAGTTGGTTGAGAAATTCCATAGCTCTTCATGTCTTTGTCTTTGGTTTTGGAAGAAATAGTAGTTGAGCGTTTTCTAATCCAATTTTTCTTAACACCATGCTTCTCATTACTACTATAATCATGCTTTGACTTATTCTTTAGCTTACTATCATGCAAATCAACTTTATTAGTCACATTTTCAAACAAGTCAAACAAAGCATTATCAACCTTTTTATGTATAGTAGTATGAGGCACAACATGTGTTTTCACAAGCAAGTCATCAACAATATTTTTCTCAACATGCTTTTCCAAGGTCTTTCTAGTCTCGTTTTAGATCCATACATGGATGATTGCCTAGGACCATTCATCAAAGATATCATACAAACCATTTTCATATTTGCATTTATGAATGTATTCATAGCACCATGTTACAAAAATGGCAAATATGTACAGATTTGAGAGGGTTACCTTTAGTTTGAGCATTTGAAGTAGTATACCTTCTTACACTATTCCCTCTTTGATGTCCATTCCTTGATGCTTTGTATTTTGTATGACAAACTTGTTGAGATTTTCCTTTGTTTCTCCTTGTTGATGTTGAAGCACCTCCGGTTACATCCATGGCTTTACCATTAGAGAGAGTACCTACATTCACTTTGCCACTTGCTTTGATAAAAGTAGGTTTGGTAGAAGAAGATGTAATCTTTTCATTTACATAACCTAAACCTCTTTTATCACTAGGATGTTAACCACTCTTGATGAGATTTTCTAATTTATTAGCACTAGATGGCATCTTACTCATCATCTTATTGAACTCATCACGTTTGTCAGTAAGAACTTTCTCTTGACTTTCATGCTTAGTAATTTTGACTCTAAGCTCAGTTTCAATTCGTTTAGCACGATCAAGAGATTCAACTTTTTGCTCAACTTCTTGTTTCAAAATTCCTAGTCTTTCATTACTATCTTTCAAGTTATTCTTTAGACTAAGAATTTTGTCTTTAAGTTTTTTATTCTCTTTTTGTTTATTCTCTCCTTCCATGATAAACAACTTAATACTTAAGTCCTCTTTTAAATCATCTAGCTCTTGAGCACTTTCTTCCATCCTTGAAAAATACTTTTCAATAGTCTCTTTATGCTCCTCAATGACTTCACTTTGCTTGCTTATCTTCTCCAAAGACATCTTCTTTTTATTTTCAAGAGCTTTGATTATCACCACTAAATTGGTATTGGTCAACTTCAACTTGTTGTTCTCATCATTCTTCTTGACATTTTCACAAGTTAGTTGAAGGATCTTGTTATTTAAGCTTGTTTCATGATGCACGTGAGCAGCCCAACATGATTGCTGAATGTGGACTACCCTAATATGAAACCACTTGAAGATGCAAATGAGCCCAACATGAATTATTTTAATAAGGAATAAGCCCAATTCGGTTTTATGGTTCAAGAGGTAATTAAAGTCCAATATTTCTCATTAGGTCAGCCCACTATGTGGTTTAATTACTCAACCAGCCACCTAGTTCCTTAAAGACAAGTAATTTGGTCTAATTATAACTCTTTGGAAGTTTATTTATTGGAAGTTATTATTATTTGTTTCCCATGCTTGGAGGGTTGTTCTAAGAATAGTTTTAATTTTATTGTTTTTCCCATGCTTGGAGGGTTGTTTCAAGACTAGTTTCTAATTTTGTTGTGTTTCCCATGCTTTGAGGGTTGTTCCAAAGCTAGGCTTTAGTGATGTTGTATTTCCCATGCTTGGAGAGTTGTTCCAAGAATAAATATCCCTATTTTCGGATTTGAAAGGCAGATTTTCAGATGATAAAAAATTAACCTTGTTCTTGAGTGTTTTCTCAAAAGTTCTTATCTCTTTGGTGGATTCCTTTGAGTGGTGAGCTTTTTTGAGTTCTTATCTTTCAGGTGGTGATACTCTTATCCTTAAAGTGGTGAACTTTGTATTGTTACTTGCTGTTTGAACACCAAACGGTATCATTTCATCATGATTTGAGGAGAATTCACAATCTTCATTACTTGAAGAGTATTCCCTTTCCTCATTACATGAGGAGTCTTCACTACTGTCCCCAAATCTTCATTCATATATAGCCATATGAGCAACGCGACTGCTAGTATATTCATGAATATCCGAGGACTCCTTTTCCTCTTCCACATCACTCATAGATCTAATTTAGGCTTTAATCATACTTTCCAAAAGGAGTAGTTATCACCATTCAAGAGTATAAACCTAGCACTAGAAGAACCTTTCGACTACGAATCACTCATAGCACAAAAACAAAACAAACACTATAATATGGACCTATCTAATTACTTGTAGACACCCACTTTGATAAAAATTATAAATTCCCTTAACCAATTACAGTGTAAAATATACCTAGGGGTGAATAGGTATATGCTCAAATTTTAATCTTCTTTAAAATCACAAGCAATCTTATACAACACTTAGTATAATTTCCAAAATGATATATGAAAAAACAAATGTTCAAGCAACACAAATCAACTAAGTGAAGAAATTAAAGATGCTAAAAATCAATACAAGATATTTACCTGGTTAAACCTCCGAAGAGGAAACATCCACGGGTTGAATCCACAACCACCGACAAAAGCAAATCCACTATTTCAAATAAGAGTTACACAATCAAGCAGTTAACATATGCTCTCCAAGCCATCACTCTTACTCTACCCTTAAACCTAGTGATCTACTATGCCGACTTCCTATCCAAGGCCTTATGTCTCTATGAAGATGCCTTGCTCACCTATCCGGATTCTCCTAACCCAAGGCAAGATTTCTTGCTCAACTATCCAAGTCCTCCCGACTCTAGTTGAGACTCCATGTTTAGTTATCCAGATCTCCTCGATCCTAACTAAGAGTTCCTTGCTTGACTATTCGGATCACTCCAATCCTAGCCAAGTCTTCTTGCTCAAGTCAAAGCTTCACTCACTTCAATAAGAAACTTCAACCTTTTACAAGGCAATGATCTAAGTGGATACAAATGATGCAAACACAAAAAAATAGAGCAAGTAGATCAAACACACTCTATGAACATGCAATTAGATAACTAGATAATGCTTTCAAAGATCAATCACAAATATATCTAAAAAACCTAATCATATTATGAACTAAGAACTAGTCAAGAAAAATAGAGATACCAATTGTAAATGACCTAGTTCTTAGAAAATGAAATCAAGTCTAGAAATAAACAATCAACCACAAGAACAAAAGATTTCTAGAATCAATTTCATGATTATCAAGTTTAACACAAACCATTCAATTTAAACCAAATCTAGCTAAACTTGAAAATCAATAGAACAAACCATAACATGTAATCAAAATCATTATATTCATGCTTCTTAATCATATCATATCCATCAATAAGAAGATCAAAGAAAAAAACTAAGAAGAAGATGATTTTACCAAACAAGGATGAAATCTCGAACTGAAAATCTGAACACTGTGAATAATCAAGATATTCTTTGGCTCTGGAAATACTTGGTGTTTGTAGATCTCTTCAAGACAGTCGATTTTAGTTTTTGAATCAAGTAAATCTGAGTTGAATTGAGAGAGATATCACCAAAACAAAAAATGAATAGTTTCTACTAAAATATACAGGTTAAAAATGAATATATGAAAAATTCCAAAATACCTCACAAAATAAACCGCGCGCAAATCAACCTGATAAGTGATAATGCGTGTTTTGAAAATTTTCAAAGCAAATTATCACATGTGGTGAGCTTACGCTAGAAACATTAATATACCCAATGAAAGACCGCGCTTTGCAGCAAGAGAGAGACAACACGAAAGGCTTCATGGGATGCAACACACTCAATAAAATGTTATTCCACGCAGTGAGCTCATGCTAGAATATGCAACCAACCAATCATAGACCATGTTATGTCCACACGTGCAGCAAAAGAAACAGCACATACAACGTTTCACGTGTAATTAAAACATCCAATAAAAACCCTTACAATTCTCAAATTAAACACAACCGAGATGTGCCGTGGGCATCTCATGGACAGAGAGAGGATGATGGCGATATGGTCTCGTGCCACCCTCTCTCTTTGGTGTAGCTTTCATGCCATACCAAGCCAAGCCGTCTTCTGTTTCATGTATTCTTCGGTCCAGTTTTGACCACAGAACTTAGAAATCAATTCCATCTTCAGCATATGAATTCAGACTTAATTGTCGGTACACAAAATTACATAACTTTTCATTCAGAACTCGAAATCAAATATGTGAATAACCAAAATGATCGGAACTCAATAAAGAACAATATAACACCAAATTCAAGTCCAAGGTCCATGTTATACAAACATATAAATATACAAACACATCACACAAGAATGCTTATAAGACAATCTATAAACATGCATTTTCCAAAACTTGTCAATACTACACTAATGCATGTGTATTCAATATCAAGTGTGTGAATTGTTATAGAAAATGAGCACAATGATGCAGGGACACAAATGTATGATATGTGTGTGTGTGCGCCTACGCCTTGCAAGAGGAAAATGAATCTTAATACCTTAGCATCCAAGTAAGCACATATCCTCTTAAAGACGAGCTTTGCATTCGAATTTGCTTTCCTTCCTTGAAGCCCGATTTAATCTCGAACAACCTAAGCAACTAAGAAATACAAACAAAGAGTGTTTTGTTTTGGAATCAAGCCAACACAAATCTAAAACCTAACAGTATGCCGATGTTTGTAACGCATATCCCTGGATGGAATTTGGTAATGATGAGAAACTAACCATAGATCTCACCATTTCCATTAGGGTTCTATTTTTTCTCTCCGCTACACCATTTTGTTGAGGTGTTCTGGGAGCTGTGAGTTGGGAAACTATCCCATGCTCGACCATGAAGTCTTCGAACTCTTGGTCAAGGTACTTACCCTTACGATCCGATCGTAGTGACTTGATAGTCTTACATAATTGTTTCTCAACTTCAGCTCAAAATTCTTTAAACTTTTTAAATGTTTCCGACTTCCATTGCATTAGGTAGACATATCCATATCTTGAGTAGTCATCTTTAAAGATGACATAATACTCATAACCACCCATAGCTATTGGGGTTTATGCCCTAAAGATGCAATTTGTAAATGGATTTATGAAATTAATATAATAAAAAGCTCAATTCATTCTTGTTGTGTTGTTTATTTTATAACTTGTGCATATTAACATCCTGGATTGCTGGATGTAATCTCGAACTGTGTGTATTTACATCATATACGGATGGATACAGTAAGAGACATGCAATCTAAAGAGTTCAAAGATAGCAAATAAAGCTGGGTACTTTAATTGTTGTTAATCTATAGCTGCGGTCCATTCCGTAATGGGCGGTGATTCTGTCCTAAATCATTCATACGAGATATGGGAATTGAGGCACCTTGTATTATGTGATCACATAGGACTGGGCCATGATCTATATGAATCTCTCACCAAGATCCGTTTACCGATGAGATTCTTATATATCAACTAATGATGGCTATATATGGGTGATCTTAATCCTGAGTGTATCAATATACTCCATATGTTGGGATTGTGGTTTGGCTTGTGGCTGGAAAGGTTTGTACACAATAGTGGAATCCACTCCTTCTTATGAGAAGTAGATGGTAGTTCCCTTAAGGGTTAATTCGGGACTTGGACAGTATGAGCACTCTCATAGTTCCGTGAGGAAATATGATTTATTGTCCATTAGAGAATCAATGGTACTTAAAGGATATATATAATAGAGAGGTGTATAACGAACATTATGACCCAGTTCTTATTATGAACTACTGTGGAGGATCACACAATGTGTAGTAGCTATATCGATGGACACCGAGATGTATCTGTCTCTGTAAACGCGTCTGCAGAGTGTAACTTGGGGTTTTTGGTGGAATAACACTGGAGTTAATAATCAAGGAATATTAATTAAAGAGTTTAATTAATGATTCTAAGGATTATTGGAGCTTAAAATAGTATGGGTCCATTAGGTCCTCTTGCTAGCCCGATCGATTTAGGTAACAAGGGTCGCGGTTAATTAATTGGATTGTCCAATTGATTGTATTACGAAACTGACACGTATTTATTCGGGTAATTAATTGAATAATGAGATTATTTAATTAATGAATAATGATGATTAAATAAATTAAATAATAAGATTATTTAATTATGTTATTAATCACTAAATGGAGGATGTTTGTTGATATTTGTTTTTGAATAAAATAAGATAATATGATTATTTAATTTTTAATTTTTAAATTTAAATAGTTTAAATTCAAAATAGAAGGTATCTTTTAATAATAATAAAATAAAGATTTTGTTTTAAATAAAAGATACCATGAGGTTTTTTAAAAGAGAAAATACATATCTGATATATATTCTTTGAAAACCGACCAAAACAAGATATCAATTAAAAATGAAATATTTATATATATTTGATATATATATTCTTTAAAAGAAAAGGACAAATGGGGAAAAACAAGGATTTGTATATGATACAAATTGGTGCACATAAAATGGAAAAAAAAAAGAAAATTGCATGAGATGCAATTATAATAAGTGTACACCAATAAGACAAAAAAAAATAATGATGTTATTTTAATTTTTGAGAACTAGAATGGTTTTAAGTTTTTCATCTTGTGAAGAAAGAATTTATTCAAGTATTTTCTCTACATCCTCCATTCAGGTTCCCTAGATCGTGACGCTCCGACACGTAGTTACCAGTCCCGGGAGATAGAGAGGAAGATCGAGTGGTTCAGACAAGAGCACATCGTAAAGTGTAGGAACATCCAAACCTTGGTAGGATTGGTTCAGACAAGGAGCATTACAAGAAGTTAAGGAGCCTCCAAACGTTGGTAAGGTTTTAAGGTTATTTTCTTCTTCTTTATATTGATTACAATTTTCTGTGTATACATATTTATTTATTATTGTAATATTTTATATGTATAAGTTTCGAAAAAGAATTATGATCTCAAGTTCACTGGTCCCAGATCGTTTACAATCTGTATAAAAAAAATTTCAAACCTACTTCTACTGCGTGACCGGTGAACGGGGTTCCAACAATTGGTATTAGAGCCAAATTTATTTTCGGAACAGGAAATTGTTTTCGATGCTCCTGTATGTATGATTGTGTAGGAACGATTTAAATGGACCGTATGATGTTTTGTATGTATATTTATTTTATTAATTTACAAGAACATGATTGATTGTTAATTATATGCTACTATGGATTTAGGGTTCATGAGTTGTATAATTTTATTTATTTATTATTATTATTATTATTTTACTGTTGTTTTATTGTAACAGTAAAATAATAATTGTAACCTATATTGAAGACCTGGAAAAATCGTAAAGTAGGATTCATGAGATGAATCGGAAAGATCTGAAGATAGTGGAAGACTCAAAAATTACAAGAAGATCAATGAATGCCTTGGGGGTATTTTTGTAATTTTAGAATTCTAATTTTTTAGGTTAAATAATCAACATTACTCTGTCAATTCGTGTATGTTTTATATTATGTGATGATAAAAGCATTGTCATGCATACGTATGTCATTTAGATTGGATGTGCCTACACAAATATATTTGATATGTCATACATGCATCATAGCCTGATATTTTATGTATTTTTTTTAATGTGATTAAAATGAGTAAATACATAATTGGCTATGAATAATGTGATTAGTTTTTTAATGGTCAGAAAACCTGGTAATTCTCATTAATATTAATCTAGTGATTAAAGAGTTTAATAAGTTAGATTAATAGGGTCATTTATTGTAATTAGGATTAATATGATTAATAACCTAATAATAAATGAACCAAATAATGTGTTAGAGTTTTAATAGTTAAAACTTGGTAAACACTATCATAATAATCTGACCTTAGTAAAAAGTTTACAACGGCTTAGATTATTCACTACTAGATAATATTTTTAATTGTTAAAAATCATTAATTAGTAAATTAGAATTTGTTTCTAATTAGTTAATGCGCTAGATAACTTGATTAAAGTTAGTCGTTTAATCCTGTAGAGTCTTGGTGTATTAACGGTTAATAGAAAACCCTATTTTTAAAATAGTGAGTGGGAGAGGGATATATGACATATATATCGCGCGGTCTCCATCATTAGTTCAACACCTTGAGATCCGAGTGGGGCCTCGTGATGGCTTTGCTTTCGTCCTCCCTAAGAAGGGTTTACATAAAGGTTAATACCAAGGTTGACTTCCTAATGGATAGGATTTCTAAGGGTATTTCGGGAATGACCGACCCTAAAGCGGAAATTCTCGAGTTAAGCTCGTGTGATCTGAAATGGTAGGTTACACTCATGAAGGTTTTTATTAAGTTTATTAATTAAAAATCTGACTGAATAAACGATGATTAAATGATATGGAATAAGGGTTATTATAGAATATCATTTGATTGAGAACGTCTCGATCCAACATGCAAAGACTTGACTGACCCTAAGGTAGCACTTCTTTATGGTATGTTGGATTGTCTTATATTAACTAGTTTTAGGATAGTTCTAGTTCGTTAAACATATTCATGCATTATGTTTAAATTTATGCTAAAGCACTCACACTTGTTTTAAATAAATGACTAAATGAATGTTTTATTTATTTCAGCAAATTATGTCTTCTGCATTACTAAAACTTCTCGCAGATGACAAATTAATTTATGATAACTACAGTAAGTGGAAACTTAACATTAATGCATTATTGGTCACCAAAGACCTCAAGTTTGTGCTTACGGAGGAATGTCCTCCAGCGCATGCTGCCAATGCCACACGAACTGTTCGTGAGGCATACAAGCGATGGGTCTCATCTGATGAGAATGCCTGAACATATCTGTTGGCTTCTATGACATACGTGCTTGTCACAAAGCAATGACTTCAGCATTCAAAATCATAGAGTCATTGCAAGCTATGTTCGGGCAGCCCTCCGAGCAAAAGGGACACGAAGCTGTTTGTTCTGCTATGCTCGCTTGCATGAAGGAAGGTACGTCAGCTCAGGAACATGTACTGAGCATGATGTCCTACTTTAACACGACAGAAGTCAATGACAGGGCCATTGACAAACCCAATCAAATGAGTATCATACTGACGACTCTTTCGAAGAGTTTCGATCAGTTTAAAAGCAACTACGGGATGAACAAGTTAAAGTTCAGTCTTACACAGTTGCTCAATGAGCTTGTGTTAGGTTTTAGATTATGTTGGCATTAATTCCATATCAAAATGATGCTTACTTGTAATGATTTATTTGTTTAGATTCATGATGATTGAAGCTTTAAAGAAGAAGGAACAACTAGTCAAATCAAGTCCAAAGTCTACAAAAAGAGAAAGGATGCTATATAGTTCTACAACAGTATATTAAGACCTTATCTTCTCTTACCAGGCTTAGGCACACACATACAATTCATACATTTGTGTCCCTGCATAGTTATGCACCATTAAGGCACACACACACAAATCATATATATGTGTACTTGCATCATTTTGCACCATTTATAACACATTCACACACTTGAAGTTGATTGCTCATGCATTGATATGAAAATAACATGTTTTGGAAAATGCATGATTGGAGACTATCTCTATGTAGTTTGCATTCTAGTGTGAAATGTGTTTGTATGTGTATATGTTTGTAAAACATGGATAATGAACTTGATTTTAGTCTTAAATCATTCTTGATTGAGTTCCAAACACTTTGGTTACTGATACTTTTAATTTCAAATTCTAAGTCAAAAGATATGATACTTTCCAGTCATGTTGTGTGTATTGTCTTTGTCTTTGTACATCGAGTTGAACTCATATTTTCTGGATTCAGCATCTTATATGTCAATTTCCATGCAAAAATTATGGTTTGAATCCTTTTAAGGATTCGAATTCTGAGTTCAGAGGCCAGAGAACGGTCGAAGAACGTGAAAAGAGGTCGATGGAAAAAGAAGACAGCACTAAGCTCTTCTTTCCCGAGATGGCGCGTGGCCATCTGGGGCAAGAAGGCGCGCTGTCCCGAGATGCCCATGCACCAACTCAGGAAGCAAGCAAACTTGGGCTCAGTTTGGTATTGTTGTGCTGTGGGGAGAAGTGTTTTTGGAATTGCTGTGGGGGGAATTGCTTTTGGAATTGCTGTGGGGGGAATTGCTTTTGGAATTGCTGTGAGAAGAATCAGCTGAGTGTTTGGTAAACTGATTTTCAAAAGTGTTGTGAGAACTAACAGCAATTTCAATGTGTTTGGTAAACTGAAATAAAAAGTGTTGTGAGTGTGTAAAATTACTAAAAGGACATAGACATCTAAATGGTACTAATGTGCTATACTTTACATTTTTCTTGTTTATTTGTTTTTAGTGTTAAGTGTTATATAATTATGGTAATTTATTGAATTAATTAGCCCCATTTTTTATTCTACTTTATTTAATTAATTAGCCTCATTTCTTTATTTCTTTATTTCTTTATTTTATTGTACTTTATTTTTTATTTCATTTTTATTATACTTTATTGAATTAATTATCCCAATTTTTTTATACAGTTATGACAACATTTTTTTTTTACAGAAATATAAGTCCATTTTTTTTAAAAATTTTGTTAAAGGCAAGGACAAAGTTGGAAAGTTAGTAAAATTTCATTTAATATCACTGTAGCATGTTTTCTAAAAGCAGAAGCCAAAATCCAAAAGCATGTATTTGTAGCTTCTCAAAAACTCAGTTGGGAGAAGCTAAAAGTGACCAAAAGCACTTCCCCGCGATTTTACCAAACACCCTGTCTTAGGTCCAGAATCACTTTTGGCCCCAAAAGCAGCTGGGGAAGCAATGCCAAACTGAGCCCATGGTTGCTTCTTGTCCCTTTTGTTCATTTCACATGATATCTTTCCCTCTCCTTTATATTTCCCTTCCCTCTCACATTTCATTCTAAGAAGAGATTCAAAATTTGAGTGCAAAATTTTCTCCCACATTTTCTCACCTTCCAAACACCATAACCTTTTCATTTGAACTCCGATATAAGTGATTCAGAGTTGAGAGTGTTTTTCTATTCATCCTCCATCTTTTCTCTGAAGGTTTGAGTTAGTTTTATTGCTGTTTTTGGAGTCTAACCTCACAAAAACGGGCCTGCACCAAATCAATCGAGGTATTGATTTTCTCTCAAAGTTTTCTTTTAAAACTTGGTCAATTGCCTTGGGTTTTCTTCTTCATTATATATTAGTGTCTTGTGATTGTTTAGATTTGAGTTTTGAACTCATTTAAAGCTAGATTGAGTTTCAATTGAAATCTCACATGTTGAGTTAGGTTTTGATTTTGCCTACGTTTTTACATGTTTGAGATTGTATTGTGCTAGCTTTGATTCTAGGACTATTTGATGATCTTTAATTGATGTTTCCTCTTTGGAGGTTTACCACGTTATATCTTGTGTCAACTTTTCTCTATTCATATCTCTCTTATATTTGTATTTGTTATTTGAATACTATGGATATAACTTTATATGTAAGTTGACTTCCTAACCATAAATTTGTTGGTATATTGCTGCTTACTTTCAAACAATTCACCAACTGCAATACACATATCAACAGGTCTAGGTGCAACTTCACCAAAATTAATAGAATATGATGCAGATGGAGGTGGAACGAGCCTCTGGATATGGGTAAATTGATCATCAAAGCAAATAGGAACTTGATCAGAAATAGAGTCAAACTGTGGTTCTGATACCTCATGCACAGAAACATTTTCATTTTCTGTTGCATCATGGAAACCAAAATGACGATGATGGGAATTACCGTTGTTGGCAGTTTCTGTAAAACCCTATCGAATATCATCCAAATGGGCATTTGTGTTAGGCATATCCGCGGTATGCGAGAAATCATATTCTGTTGCATCGTGTGGGCGGTGAGGTGATTCTGGATGAAAATTCTGCTTCACTTCTGGATGGTGATCATTGATTTGCTCAACACTTATGCAAACTAGAGGGTCAATATTTTCTCGGCGCAGTAACAATGCAACATCATCATCATCAATAATCTCAATAGGCAAACTAGGACGAATGGTTTGTGCAACAGTCGTAAGAGTAACCCGATAATGATTTCTATCAACTCCGATCACGCGGTACACCATATCTAATAGTTGATCACAATTTGCATTCCTTGGAAAATCAAATGCCCGTCCTCTCCGACCGTCATACCAATATACAACGTGATCACTTTTCCCTTCTCCTCCCAATTCAAAACCAATTGCACATTTGTCACATTCAATCCTGGAAACATCAATTAAAATAAACTTTACTATATCAAATATAAGGAGTGTAAATTATTATTAATTTTTTTTTCTTCGTCGGGTCAATGGTGACTCGATCGGGTCACTCATGACCCGAAGACCAATTTTATGGCTTCGGGGTAAGGGCAACCCGAAGCCATTAAAATTGGTCTTCGGGTAGGGGATAACCCGAAGCCATAAAATTGGTCTTCAGGTCATGAGTGACCCGAAGACCAATTTTAATGGCTTCGGGTTGCTCCCTACCCGAAGCCATGAAATTGATCTTTGAGTCAGGTGTGACCTGATCGGGTCACCATTGACCCGAAGACCAATTTCATGGAACCCAAAAATAAAACTAACATTATCAACACTATAATGCCTCCAAATGGAATTTTTTTTTTACAAGAGCTCAATGTAAACAATATAAACTATGTTTATTTTACTTCTTTTCTTTTCCTTTTTATCATTGGTTGGTTGAAAGTAATAATTATAATAATATGGTGTTTATAATTTAAGTTGGGGTATTTTTGGAAGTTTGGGGTATTTTTGTAACTTTTTGCCTACATAGGGTATATTTGCAATAGAGGCCCTCAGATGGGGCATTTTTACTAAAATACCATTAAATAGTTAGATTATTTAATTGTTTAATTAATCATTAGTTGATGAATGATGATTGATATTTAATTTGAATGAAGATAAAATAATTTGATTATTTTATTTTTATTAAATTAGATTATTGATTTTGAATTTAAAGAGTTTGAATTCAAAACAAATTGATTAATATCTTTTAAAGATATGAGATATCTTAAAAGATTTAAATTGATGAGTTTTATCAATATATATATATATATATATATATATATATATATGTTTTATATATTTAGATATTAAAAAAACATACAACATACAATTTGTATGGAACACGACATCATCAGTTAAATTTTATTTTAAATAGATATGTGATATATGTTTAAAGTAGGAGAGACAACCGATGAAAAGTGATCAATGCATACATATCCATGCAAGTGTTGCATGATTTAAAAATAAAGGGGTATGTGTGCTTGTGTTGACAATAGAGAGAAACAAGTCGTTGCAAAGAAGCTAAATAAATATTATTATTTTTGCTTCAACTACGAGAAGTGTTCTATGTAGTTTTCTCTCAAAGAAGAAAGAGGTTCTTCAAGTATTTCTCTACATCCTTCATTCAAGTTTCTGAAACCGTGATGCACTCACACGCAGTTACCATTCCTAGGAGATAGCGAGGAAGATCGAGTGGTTTAGACAGGAGCACATTGTAAAGTGAAGAATCCTCCAAACGTTGGTAAGATTTTATTCTTCTGATTATATTGATTACAATTTCCTGTGTTTACATATTGTATGTATTAGTTTCGAAAAATAATTATGATCCCAAGTTCAATGGTCACAGATACAGATTATGATCTGTATTAAAAAAAATTTAAAACCTAGTATCGCTGCGAAACCGATGAATGGGGTTCCAACAATAACTCTTGTTGATGAAACACTAGTCTCACCAGGCTCCAACTCATTCAATACAATCTTAGAACAAGGTTTATGGTCACTAATATAATTATACTCAAGAAACGTTACATTTGTAGATACAAATACTTTGTTATCTTCGGGACTATAGAAGTGTCCACATCTGGTCTTTTTTGGAGTATCCTACAAATAGGCAGACCACAAACACGGAGTCTAGCTTTCCACTTCTGTTCTTCAGCACATGTGTTGGACACCTCCATATACGAAAATGTCGTCAACTATCTTTACGACCATTCCACAACTCTAGGGGAGCCTTAGGAAAAAATTTGGATGGCACTACGTTTAAAATGTATGCATGTGTTTGTAATGCATTTCCCTAGAAGGAATTCTGTAATGGTAAGAAATTAATCAAAGATCTCACCATTTTCATCAAGGTTCTATTTCTCCTTTCTGCTACACCATTTTGCTGAGGTGTACTGGGAGCTATGAGTTAGGAAACTATCCCATGCTCGACCATGGTGTCTTTTTACTCTTGGTCAAGGTACTCAGCTCCACGATCCGATCGTAGTGACTTGATAGTCCTACTCAACTTCATCTCAAAATTCTTAAACTTTTTAAATGTTTCCGACTTTCGTTGCATCAGGCAATCATATCCATATCTTGAGTAGTCATCTATAAAGGTGACATAATACTCATAACCACCCCTAGCTTTAACATTCATCACTCCACAGTCGTCTGTATGTATAAGCTCTAGTGGTTCTTTAGCTCTAAACCCTTTTCCAGTAAAAGGTCTCTTAGTCACCTTACCTTTCAGACAAGATTCGTACACAGGTAAGGTGCCAACCTTTAACTCACTTAAAGATCCGCTTTTTACTAGTCTATCTATCCGGTCAAGGTTGATATGATCAAGCCTTAGATACTAGAGATACATGTCATTATCTGGAGAAATCTTATGTTGTTTAGTTTTTGTTTTTTCAACCTTAAACATTTCGGTGTTGAGCAATGTAGTATGCATTAACGGTCTTAACACATACAAATTGTTTTCATTAGTTCCTAAACAAATATTCAGGCCATTCTTTCCAATAATAACAGACTTATTATTAAAATAAATAGAATATTTTTGTTCTAACAACTGAGAAACGAAAACCAAATTCCGTGTAAATCTAGGAATATAAAATATATTGTTCAACAATATATAATGATTACAAAAACGTATTCTAATTACGCCCACTACTTGTACCGACACGACATCCCTTGACCTCATACGTATGGAGAAGGATCCCTCCTCTAGCTGTGTCCAAGAATCAGTCAATTGTAAAGAAGAACAAACATGGTTAATGGCCCCCAAATCAACTATCCAGGGTGAAGAATCAGCTTCCACTAAACAAGATTCAGGAACAAGTAAATCATATTTACCTTTCGTTTTCTTCTTCTTGGCTGCCTTCTCCAGATATTGAGAGCAGTTTCTCTTCAAATGCTCGACCTTATCTCAATGGAAATATTTTTCTTTTCCTTGATCGATGGAGGTGCCTTTCTTTTTGCTTTGGGCTTTCTTGGGTTTGGGCTTACCCTTCACCTTCCCAACAAACCTCTTTCCCTTTTTATTATTTGATGAGGAAGATTGTTCGGCAACATTTGCCTTACCGGTCTTACCCTTGTTGTCCTTAATCAAGAACTCGAAGGTAGCAAGCTCATTAAGCAACTGTGTAAGACTGAACTTTACTTATTCATCCTGTAGTTGCTTTCAAACTGATTGAAACTCTTCGGAAGAGTCGTCAATATGATGCTTACTTGACTGGGTTCTTCAATATCCCCGCCATTGGCTTCTGCCATGTTGAAGTAAGACATCATGCTCAAGGCATGTTCCCGAACTGACGTACCTTCCTTCATACGAGCGAGCATAGCGGCAGAAACAACTTCGTGTCATTTTTGCTCGGAGGGTTACCCGAACATAGCTTGCAATGAATCCATGATTTCGAATGCTGAAGTTATTGCTTGATGCTTTGTGACAAGCACGTCTGTCATAGAAGCCAACATATATGTTTGGGTCTTCTCATCAGATGAGACCCATCGCTCGTATGCCTCATGAAAAGGTCGTGCGACATTGGCAGCAGATGCTAGAGGACATTCCTTTGTAAGCACAAACTTAAGGCCTTTGGTGACCAATATTGCATTAATGTTAAGTTTCCACTTAGTGTAGTTATCACCAGTTACTTTGTCGTTTGCAAGAATTTTTAGTAACGCAGAAGGTATAATAGCTTGAATAAATAAAATATCCGTTTAGTCATTTATTTAAAATAAGTGTGAGTGCTTTGGCATACATTTAAACAGGATTTAAGAACATGTTTAAAGAACTAGAACTACCATAAAACTAGTTACTATACCACGATAATCCAACATACCACAAAGAAGTGCCGCCTTAGGGTCGGTCAAGTCTTTGCATGTTGGACCGAGACATTCTCAATCAAATGATATTCTAGAATAACTCTTATTCCATATCATTCAATCATCATTTATTCGGTCAGGTTTTTAATTAACAAACTTAATCAAAACCTTCATGAGTGTAACCCAACATTTCAGATCTCACGAGCTTAACTCAAGAATTTTTACCTTAGGGGTCGGTCAATCCCGAACTACCCTCAGATATCCTATATGTCAGGAAGTCAACCTTGGTAATAACCTTTGTGGAAACCCTCCTTAGGGAGGACGAAAGCAAAGCCGTCATGAGGCCCCACTCGGATCTCACGGTGTTGAACTAATAATTGAGACCGCGCGATATATATGTCATATATCCCTCTTCCACTCACTATTTTAAAAATAGTTTTTTCTATTAACCGTTAATGCATCTAGACTCTACAGGATTAAACTACTGACTTTAATCAAATTATCTAGCGTATTAACTAATTAAAAACAAATTCTAATTAACTAATTAATGATTTTTAACAATTAAAAATATAATCTATTAGTGATTAATCTAAGTCTTTGTAAACTTTTTACTAAGGTCAGATTAT
Organism: Dipteronia dyeriana; assembly: GCA_032871835.1. Lineage (NCBI taxonomy): Eukaryota > Viridiplantae > Streptophyta > Magnoliopsida > Sapindales > Sapindaceae > Dipteronia > Dipteronia dyeriana. The sequence continues at coordinate 45,043,699 of CM065299.1, read as the reverse complement.
TATGATAGTGTTTACCAAGTTTTAACTATTAAAACTCTAACACATTGTTCGGTTCATTTATTATTTGATAATTAATCATATTAATCCTAATTACAATAAATGACCCTATTAATCTAACTTATTAAACTCTTTAATAACTAGATTAATATTATTGAGAATTACCAGGTTTTCTGACCATTAAAACACTAATCTCATTATTCATAGCCAATTATGTATTTACCCAATTTAATCACATTAAAAAAAATACATAAAATATCAGGTTATGATGCATATATGATATATCAAATATATTTGTGTAGGCACATCTAATCTAAATGACATACGTATACATGACAATGCTTTTGTCATCACATAATATAAAGCATACATGAATTGACCGAATACTGTGGATTATTTAACCTAAAACAATTGGAATCTAAAATTACAAAAATAACCCCAAGGCATTCCTTGGTCTTCTTGTTACTTTGGAGTCTTTCAGTCTCTTCAGGGCATAAACCCAACAAGAATGAATTGAACTTTTCCTTTTATTTATTTCATAAATCCATTTACAAATTACATCTTTAGGGCATAAACCCCAACAGTAACACCATTCAGTTGTGGTGTTCCAGAAGTTGTGAGTTGGGATACGATCCCATGTTCAACCAAGTAGTTTTCAAACTCTAGGTCAAGGTACTCACCTCCACAATCCTATCGTCAAGCCTTGATAGTCTTGTCTAATTGGTTCTCAGCTTCAGCTCAGAATTCTTTAAACTTTTAAAACGTTTTCGACTTCCATTGCATTAGGTAGACATATCTGTATCTAGAGTAGTCATCTATAAAGGTGACACAATACTCACGCACAACACTTGCACATGAAACACTTGATCAAGCCAAAAACTGATATGCGTTGATACACACGCACACATGCACTTGCAAAATTATATATATATATACGCGTCTCACGCACGTATACTTGTTTTTAAACTCAATGGTGCGTGTATCTATCTCATTAGTTGTCTCATTTTTCAAATATATATCACATATCTATTTTTAAAATAACAAAACTGATGATAACGTGTTAAAGTTAAAGTAGGGTTCAAAAAATAAATAGTACTTTTTGGAGGTGACGTTTCAACTCTGTCACTGCTTTAATAACTTATGTTCAAAAGACACTTATTATGGTGAATGGACAAAAATACCCCAAATAGTTGTTCCACATCAGATTTATTTCATTCATTTTATTGTGAGATAGTTGTGAAATAGAGGGAGAAAGTCTCTTTAAAACCAAGGCAATTACTCGAACAATGACGAAGTGGTGCTACGCAGATGCATTCGAGGGTCGAGCTCCCTACCGAGCTCGTGATGGTCGAGCTGCCCTGTTAGCTCGCGGGGGGTTGGGGGCAGCGCCTCCAAAGCTTTTTTTTTGTCATTACTTTAAAAAAAATTATCCATCCTTTGAAAAATATGCTTGATTCATTCAAAAAATCTTCGATTCTTTCTAATATATACTTGATTTTGCTACAAATATACTCGATTTAACTAAACTTAATTTTCTAAAAAACAATCTCGATCATTTGAAAAAAGTTCTCGATCCTTTGAAAAATATTCTCGATCCTTTGAAAAATTCTCGAGCCTTTGACAAATATTCTCGATCATTTGAAAAAAAATTCGATCCTTTAAAAAAAAATTCGATCCTTTGAAAAAAATTATCGATCCTTTGAAAAATATTATGGATTCTTTGAAAAATATTCTTGATCATTTGAAAAAAAATTCTTGATCCTTAGAAAAAAAAAACTCGACCCTTTAACAAATATTCTCGATCTTTTGAAAAAAATTCTCGATTCTTTGAAAATTTCTCGATCCTTTAATAAATGCCCGATTCTTTCAATTCTTTCAAAAATATGATCAATTCTTTCAAAAATAAGTTTGATCATATTAAAAAAAAAGGCTCAATTCGGCTACAAATATACTCAATTTAACTAAACCTTATTTTCAAAATTAAAATGCTCGATCCTTTGAAAAATAAAATGTTCATACATTTTCATACAAAGACTGGACAACAAATTATAACGAATGAATACATTGTTAAACCATACAAAAATATATGAAAATATATAAACGAATATCACAAATATATGTTATCTTCTTGTACAGAATATGGAGAGAGACGAGTTTTTTAGAGAGAGAGAGAGACGAGTTATCGTTTTCAAAGTGTAGATGAAAGCAAAATGAGAATAAAAAATAGATTATTTAATGGCAATTTAAATAGTTCACCATAATAGGTGCATTTTAAACTTAAGTTATTAAAACGATGACGTCATTGCAATACACAAAAAAATGTGACATATCCCACAATTTCCACAATTAAAGTGTGATATCTAATATCACTTGTTTTTCAAATTATATATATATATATATATATATATATATATATATATATATATATATATATATATATATACATATCTTATAGCTTTAATTCAAAAAAGATAATTAAAAATTTATTTTGAATTTAAACATTTTAAATTCAATTTTAAATATTTAATAAAATAAAATAAAATAATCATATTATCTTTTTCTATCAAATATCAACTAACACCCTCAATTCAGTGATTAATAACATAATTAAATAATCTCATTATTTAATTTATTTAATCGCCATTATTCATTAATTAAATAATCTCATTATTCAATTAATTCCAGAATAAATACGTGTCACTTTTGTAACACAATTAATTGGACAATCCATTTTATTAACCGTGATCCTTGTTACCTAAATCGATCGGGCTAGCAAGGGGACCTAATGGACCCATAATATTTTGAGCTCAAATAATCCTCAGAATCATTAATTAAACCCTCTAATTAATATTCCTTGATTATTAACTCCGGTGTTATTCCATTAAATAACTCAAAGCTGCACTCTCTCAACTGTAGACGCTTTTACATAGACCGATACAACTCGGTGTTCTTCGATATAACTATTACATATAGTGTGATCCTCCACAGTAGTGCATAATTAGAGCTGGGTCATAATGTCCATTATACCTCTTAAATTACTTATATCCTTTAAGTACCATTGATTCTCTAATGGACAATAAATCCTATTTCCTCAAGGAATTAGGAGAGCGCTCATATTGTCCAAGCCCCAAATCAACCCTTAGGAGAACTACCATTTATTTCTCACAAGAAGGAGTGGATTCCACTACTGTGTACAAATCGTCCCAGCCATAAGCCAAACCGTAATCCCAACATACGGAGCATACTGATCAGGAACTGCATCCGACCTCACCCATGGTATATCAAAGACCACGATCTAACCTAAAGGAGTCGATAAGACACTCATGATTAAGATCACCCACATAAAACCATCATTAATTGATATATATGAATCTAATCGGTAAACGGATCTTGGTGAGAGATTCATATTGATCATGGTCCTTTTCTATATGATCACATCATACAAGGTGCCTCAATTCCCATATCTCATACGAATGATTCAGGATAGAATCACCGTACATTACGGAATGGACCGCATCTATAGATTAACCGTAAATAAAGTACCCAGCTTTATTTGCTATCTATGAACTCTTTAGATTGCGTGACTCCCACTGTATCCATCCGTATATGACACTCATATATACAATTCAAGATTACATCCGGCAATCTAGGATATTTATATATGCACAAGTTATAAAATAAACAACACAACAAGAATGAATTGAACTTTTCTTTTTAACTATTTCTTAAATCCATTTACAAATTACATGTTTAGGGCATAAACCCCAACAATCTCCCACTTGCACTGAAGCAAGTGAGGCATGTTTTGTAATCCTAGACCATCTAGGTGACCCGAAAATACTTTAACTGATAAGGTCTTCGTAAATGGATCAGTATGATTGTCTTGTTAAGTTATCTTAGTGATGATCACATCTTCTCTCTACACTATTTCTCTAATGAGATGATACTTTCTCTCTATATGCTTCCCTCTTTTGTGGCTTCTTGGTTCTTTAGAATTAGCCACAGTACCACTGTTATCATAGTAAAGTGTGATAGGCTTATCTAGATCTAGAACAACTTCTAGATCATTCAAGAACATATTCAGCTTTCGTGGTGGAGTTAGCATTAAAAGATTGCTTGATACTTCTCCACACAATGGCTCCACCACCCAGAGTGAATACTGATCCCGACGTGGATTTCCTAGAATCTCTGTCTGACTAAAAGTCAGAATTCCTGTATCCTAACGGGATCAAATCCTGTCTGTAATACACTAGCATATAATTTCTCGTTCTCCGAAGACATTTGAGAATAGTCATGATATCAACCCAATGATCCAATCCTGGGTTGGACTGGTATCTGCTGACTACTCCCACTAAATAGCAGATGTCTGGTCTCGTGCATAACAAAGCATACATGAGACTACCTATCGCTGATGCATAGAGTACATGTTTCATATCCTCAACTTCTTGAGGTGTCTTAGGACACTGTTTCTTAACAAGTGAACTCCATGCCTGAAGGGTAAATTACCTTTCTTAGAGTTCCATATTGAAAATTACATAAGAATCTTGTCAATATATGATGCTTGTGACAGTGCTATGAATTTATTCTTACGATCCGTTATAAGTTGGATCCCTAGAATATAACTCGCCTCTCCCAATTCTTTCATTTGGAATTGGCTAGCCAGCCAACCCTTTACATTAGGTAACACTCCCATATCATTCCCAATGAGTAGGATGTCGTCTAGATATAGGACCAAGAAAACTATATTTTTATCAATGATGCGCTTGTAGACACAAGGCTCATCGACGTTCTGCTTAAAGCCAAATGTTTTGATCACATCATCAAACCTGATGTTCCAAGATCTTGATGCTTGCTTAAGTCCATAGACGGACCTTTACAGCATGTAAACCTTTTGCTCTTGATCTGGAGACACGAATCCCTCTGGTTGCATCATTTAGATGCTCTCATCAAGATTTCCATTCAAGAATGCAGTATTGCCATCCATTTGCCAAATTTCATAATCGAAATAGGCAGTAATGGATAAGAGAATCCTAATAGACTTAAACATGGCTACTAACGAGAAGGTCTCTTCATAATCAACCCTTTTTTTTTTGTTATAACCCTTGGCCACTAACCTTGCCTTGAAGGTCTCTACCTTCCATCTACTCCTCTTTTTCTTTTGTAGACCCACTTACACACTATGTGTTTTACCTTATCCGGTAAGTCAATAAGTTCCCAGACTAAGTTAGAGTACATGGACTCTATCTCAAGATTCATGGCTTTAAGCCATTCCTCTTTATTAGGATCTTCCATTGCAATTTTTAATGTCAATAGATCATCCACACTATCAGCAAAGGTGACATATTGTCCCTCATTTATATATAAATAGCGTTCAGGTTGTCCCACAATCCTCTCACTACATCTAGGTGGTAGTGTATCCTGATTATGAACCATTTGACTCTCAGATGTTTGTGGATCAACAACTCTTATTGATGAAGCACTAGTCTCACCAGGCTCACACTCATTCACTAAAATTTTAGAACGAAATTTATGGTCACTAATGTAATTTTCCTCAAGAAGCCTTGCATTTAACGATACATGAACTTTGTTATCTTCGGGACTATAGAAGTGTCCACCACTAGTCTCCTTAGAGTATCCTACAAACAGGCAGACAACAGACTTTGAGTCTAGCTTTCCACTTCTGTTCTTCAACACGTGTGTTGGACACCCATATATGCAGAAATATCATAAACTAGCTTTGCAACCATTTGACAACTCTCGGGGAGTCTTAGGAATAGATTTGGATGGTACTACATTCAAAATGTATGTGTAAATTCCCTTAATCAATTATAGTGTAAAATATACCTAGAGGGAGGGAGAGAGGGGGGGGGGGTGTGAATAGAAATATGCTCAAATTTTAATCTTCTTTAAAATCACAAGCAATCTTATACAACACTTAGTATAATTTCCAAAATGATATATGACAAAGCAAATGTTTAAGCAATACAAATCAACTAAGTGAAGAAATTAAAGTTGCTAAAAATAACCAAAAAATATTTACATGGTAAGACCTCCGAAGAGGAAACATCCACGAGTTGAATCCACAACAACCGGTAAAAGTAAATCCACAATTTCAAATAAGGGTTACACACTCAAACAGTTAACACATGCTCTCTAAGCTATCACTCTTACTCTACCCTAAAACCTAGTGATATACTATGCCGACTTCCTATCCAAGACCTCTTGTCTTTAGGAAGATTCCTTGCTCACCTATCCGGATCCTCCTAACCCAAGGCAAGACTTCTTGGTAAACTATCCAAGTCCTCACGACTCTAGTTGAGACTCCATTCTTAGTTATCTAGATCTTCCCGATCCTAACTAAGACTTCCTTGCTTGACTATCCGGATCACTCCTATTCTAGCTAAGTCTTCTTGCTCAAGTCAAAGTTTCACTTACTTCAACAAGTGAATTAAACCTTTTACAAGGTGTTAATGGGAAATTTGCTCAAGATGAGAAATTCCAACTAAAACCCTCAAGACCACTACCAAAGAGGTGGTGCCCGGGGTCAGTACCTTAGATATCTGACCTGTTAAGATAGAAACGAATATTTGAATGATAATGTCATAGCAAATGAGAGCTTTATTATTGATCACTCGTGGTATACAGAAATCTCTCACATTCACTCACAATCTCTCTAGGGCATAAAATGGTGGCAACCTCGTGCCAGTCGAATAGTAGAAAAAATGGCGGCAGTGTTCTGATTATATAATTTAGGCCCTCTTCCTTCTATTTTTTCTCATCATTTTTTCTAGTTCATTTCTACTCTATTTCTGCTTATCCTTTCTACATCATGCTTGGACCTATTTATACATGCTCCAAGTAGGTTTAAACTCGTGAATCGCCCGCCACAATTTTATGAATCTGTTCCTTTTTTATCGGGCGGGATCCTTTATTTGAAAGTTGATAACTTCGAGTAAATTACAGACTAAAGATTATCGTTGGAGGAGATAAGTTTGTTTCCTCTTTTGAATCAAACTCTTGTCTTACACGTATGCAACATTTAATGTTCATTATAACGTAGATATGATATTGTGTGTATTCATGATATGATTCTTCATGGAGGTCATTAGCTGTTTTGTAGAGCAATGCATATCCATGCTTTAGTTATGGTCTTAGAAGCTTGGGACGGCCTTGAGGGCACTTACAGGAGGTAGTGTAGTTTAGGCAAGATTCTTCTTTAATGTCTAGGTAGGTTACAGGCGTCCCTTAGCAAATCGAAACATTAGTGAACCTGATCCACTAAGAGGCTCTCTCTTCGCATCTGACAGGGACAGTTGGCTTCTGGAGAGGTAGATGGGCTTCTAGCTTAGGCTGCGAGTTAAATCTGACCTCGGGAAAACTAGGTCTGGAAGGAGCTCACTCTTGTTTATGTCGGGCTTCACTTTAAGTGCTTCTTAAGCTCGGTGATCCTTCCTCACTTTCATAGGGTGGTTTTGGAGCCCGACCACAAGAACCAAGGTTCATAGATAGGTGATCTCGAGAAGTCCAGATTTTAGTGTTCGCGTGAGGGCTCAAACTGGTCGTGCTTAGCTTCATCCTTGATAATTTTAAAACCCGATGATCTTTCCCTGCTTTTGTTGGGTAGCTTTATGGTTCTCCCAGGGTCCCATGAATGGCGAATTCGGGCTTTGATTCGAGCTAAAAATGTGGAAACTTTCTCTTTGATCCCCTAGCCAAATTTTACGATTAATAGAAGTCCCCTATGACTTGAACACCGGTGGTTGGAGTCAGATTCCCTATTTTTTAATTGGGAAATTTTCCGTTACCAAATCATTATTGAGGATCTAGAATGAAATCTTTTCATTAATTGCTCATGTGACTTGGCGAGCACGGACTGGTGTATTCCTCAAAGAAATCCGACTGTGTTACGGCCCTCTCCGGAGTTCGAGATAATCCTCCTGAGGATTTCATCGATGTCACTACCATCCTAGCTCCTATTTAAATTTGAACTCATCGCTGCTTCCTTACACATTCCTTCAATTTCAAACTTTCTCTCTCTATATCTCCTGTCAATTTTCCTTTTTTGTCAGCCCTCAAACCTTGTTTTACAATGTCAAAAATTAGTCATGACTCTATTGACTCCCTCATCGAGGGTACAGAGGTTTTAATTCTTGCCTAAGGAAAGCGGACTCGATGAGACCTAGAAGGGGACGACTCACCTCCATCCCCGTAACGTCGTCGATCGAACCAGAATGTAGCAATCGAAACTGGGTTTTCTAACCAACCAGACAACCCTTTGAACTTGGTTGATGAGGATTCTGGTGAAGAGAATAGGGTCGGCGTCGCTGGAAAGGACCAAGTCACGATCGTCTGTCCTTCCCCGGAGAGGCGTCTTCCATATAACTTCAGGGTCATTCCAGACTCTACCGTTGACCCAAAGTCGATCAGCCGCCCGATGTCCAGATATGGCATTCCTGACAGCGTCTCCCTAACATTTCCTTATAGAAATTATGACGTCTTTAATCCACCCAAAGGCATGCTCCCCATCCACGTTGCGGCATTCAAGAGTGGGGTAAGGCTCCCTTTTCATCATACCCTTCGGCGGGCTCTCAACGCCCTTCAGTTAGCTCCCCTCCAGTTGACACCCGGTTTATGGAGGCACCTGATTGGCTTCCTTGTGCTGTGGAGGGAGTAGTACAAGCTAAGCAAGATAACCAGGGAGCCCAGAGCAGAGGAGCTTGCTTTCCTCTTTCAAATTGGGAGCCTGGCCGGGGTCCCTCGAGGTCAGTTTTAAGCCAAGGATAAGAACAAGTTTAATTTCATCATCCCTGGAGCTTCAATGAAGGACCTTGCCTAGAAAGAGGAATGCATATTGGCTGGCAATGATTGGGGGTGCTCGATCTTTATAGGTGGGTATGAGTTTATGATCCCCACGACTTTCAACGATAAGCCCTCGTGGAGCTGAGATACCTTGTCTGCCGAGTCTGAGGTGGTGCTAAAAGCCATCCTTGCTGGGAACTACTTGAACCTAAAGTTCCTGACTGTTGACCCTTTTGATCCTCATCGGGTAAACCGCTACCTACGAATATCTGACGCTACTCCTCGTAAGTACTTTGAACCATCAAACTTTGTGTCATTGAATGGTTCAGATCTGATGGCTTTACCCCCTTTATTTTAACAATTTTTTTTATTGCTCCAATTTCCCCGTGAAGCCCAACAAGCTCGCACTCCTCCCCCTTCTGCCAAGTCGAGTCTGGGAAAACCCTCTGGTTTCCCTGGAGAAAGAAGGGCCACCCGCTTCAGCTGGGGTTCCATTTGCTTCTACTCCATCGTTTTCCTAGCATAGGTCCAAGTTACCACTCCTCGCCTCTCAGGCTGCCAAGGTACGGGGTAAAAGGGCCTTTGTTTCTCAAGCTGCTATCGCAGTAACGTCATCTCCTGCTCTAGGTACCCCTACTCATGCTTCTGCTCCTGATGCTCCTGCTCCGTGCCTGCCAGATACTTCTGCCTCTCCTTCTACACTCTCAGTCTCCCAGGCTTCAAAGAGCCCCGAAGCTAGTGTTGAAGAGGTTTCCTTTGCTTGCCCGCCTGATCAATCTGGCTTTGCATTTCAAGAATAGGTTTTAAGGCGATTCGTTGCTTTCTACCCCGGGGTCAGTCTTTCTATAATAGCTTCAATGCCCATAGATGTTCTGGTTACCAAGGGTTCTGCCGTCTTGGCCAAGGTAGTCATTGCCTTTCATTTTCTCATGTAATAGCTTAATTTGACGTTTCCTAACTTGAAATCCCTTTGCAGGCCTTCAAATTTCAAGTAGACATGGGTCACCAGGTAGCTTCTCTCCACGATCGGGCAGCCAGGGGTGAAGTTGAAACTGAGCGAGCCATAGAATTGTTGGCGCGAGCTCAAGCCTTGGTACAAAAGATGACCTCTAGCCAGAGGAGGATGGATGCATAACTGGCCGAACTTCAGAGCGACCATGAGAGGTTGAAGCGGTCTTTCAATCAAGTCTCAATGTTGAGCCAGTCAACGGGATAATTGGAAGAAAGAAGCGAAAGCACTGGATATTGAGAATCATGATCTGCAAGCTCAAGTTTCCAAGATTCAGACTGAGGTGGAATCCTCCTTCAGCGAGGGATACTTCTATGCCTCCTACCAGGTTACTGAGGTCCTCCCCTCCTCATTCGACTTGTCAGTTATTGCCAACTGGGACAGGGAGGAGATATTGGCCAAGGTCGTAGAGATGTCACATTCCTTGGGTGATGAATTGGATCACTCTAATATGGCCGAAGCAACCAGCTGTTTCAGGCCTTCCTCCTCCTCCTCTCGTCATCCTAATGTCAGGTCCAAGAGAATCCTCGAGAGGGGTTCTACCCACCGAACCAGAATGAGGCCTTACAGAATCCTGAGACCCCGCGCCTTCAAGAGAAGAACCAGCAATGGGAGAGAGCATGCCTGAGTCAATGGCCAACCTTCTTGATGCAGCCATACTACCTGAGGTCATGGCGGTGGTCAATGAGGTCTTAGAGGAGGACTCAACTGAGCAGCAGGCAATCGAGGGGCATCCTCAGGAAGAACGGGCAGAGGCAGCTAACCAGGATGAGTGACCACCATATAGACGGGCGGAAGGCGAAGGCTGTCCTGAGGGAGGGGAAGCTGGAGGAAATCAAGATGATGCAGAAGTTTGAATCCATCTTCAGATGACTTGTTCTGAATGCACACAAAATGGGGGTAGGATCCCCACTCTACTCAAGCCAGACTATCATCGTCCATCATTTTTTTTATTACTAGTACTTTTTAGCCTGGAACTAGGGGTTGAGATCCCTATTTGATTGTTGTAGCCTTACTGGGGGATAGGCTCCACATTCCATTAATGAAACTTGACTTTAGATCTTGTTAAATTTTGACTTGATTGGCATGTACTTGCTTTATTTCTGATCTCGATCTAGGTGCAGCCTCTAAAATAACTTGACTTAACTTAACTTGGGAAAATAAATAAGATAGGAAAACTGCTTAAGTGTGAAAGTAGACAGCTAGCTCGAGCTTTCAACTCTCAACAGAAACTTGTAGCTCGGTGATTTTTGTAAATAGTCCCCTTGCATGATTACAGGCTAGTTCGCACCTGTCACAGTAAGCAACCACATATATACGGAGAATTAGTGACCAGTAATAACTGGATATTGTAGTTTTAAGTAAAAGAGCTTTTGATTCTCGAGCCCCTCTAGGGGGTTATAGCCAGAGTAAGGCATCAAGGAGGGCCATCTAGCCATCTCTTAGCCTTGAGATTGGGATGGCAATCGTGCTCTTAAACTTGAGTCCTTCTTAGGGGCGGTAGCCCGACCAAGGCATCAGAAGGGCCATCTAACTATATCCTGGTCTCAAGATCTGGTTGGCAATTATGCTCTTATACTTAGATCCTTCTTGGGGTTGTAGCCCGACCAAGGCATCAGGAAGGCTATCTAGCTATTTCCTAGTCTTGAGATCTGGATGGTAACTCTTCTCTTACACTCAGACCCTTCTTGGCGGGGGGTAGTGCCCGTCCGAGGCATCAAGGATAGCGAGGGAGCTTCCCCGGCTAATCCCTGGTCTTGGGATGGTAATGTCAAATTTTCCCATGTAAAACCAAGTCACTGTAGAACATAGTTGAAGATGAAGAAAACATTCTTTATTGATAAGAAACAAGAATGGACTACATTATTGCTGGTGACTAAAAACTAGGCGGAGATAGCCTGCTCATGAGTCCCCTGTTTAGGGGTAGAATTTTCTCAGGTGATATGCATTCTAAGTATGATCGATGAGTTAGCCATTCATGTCCTCGAGCTTGTATGCCCCGTTTTGGGTCACCACCTTTACAAAATAAGGTCCTTCCCAGTTGGGTCCCAGAACCCCGTTTGACCTCTTCTTGGTATTCAATGTCACTTTCTTGAGAACAAGGTCCCCTTCTTTAAAGTTTCAGGCTTTAACCCTTCTGTTAAAGTATCTAGCAATCTTGCTATGGTAAATTGCTACCTTCTCAGCTACCCAATCTTGTTTTTCTTCCAAGAGATCTAAGCTAGCTCAGAGATTATCCTCGTTGCTTCTCTGTTCAAAATGTTGAACTCTGAAGGAGGTCAGTTTGTGCTCAATGGGAAGAACTGCTTCAACCTCAAAGGCCAAAGAGTAAGTCATTTCTCTGGTGGCCATTCTCCTCGTAGTGCGGTAAGCCCAATGGACCTTGTGAAGCTCCTCTATCCATCTGCCATTTTTTTGTTGCAACTTCTTTTTCAACAGCTTCTTAATAGTCTTATTGGTGGATTCCACCAACCCATTAGTCTGAGGGTGGGCTACTAAAGCGAATCTAAGGTTGATTCCTAAGTCCTCGCAAAATTCCTTGAACAGACCATTATCAAACTGCTTGTTAAGGTCAGCTACAATGACAAGAGGGGTCCCGAACCTACAAATTACATTATTCTTGATGAACTTTGTTGTATTTTCTTCCGATATCTGGGAGAGCGGTTCGGCTTCGACCCTTCTTATGAAATAGTCAATCGCCACTATAGCATGCTTGGCTTGACCGGGAGTAGTTGAAAGTGGTCCGATCAAGTCGACTCCCTACATAGCAAAGAGGTATGGTGAGCTAAGGGATGACAACTACTCCGGCGGGAGGTGGTCAAGTTTAGGGTCTTCTGGCATGCTTCGCAGGACCGTACTAAGTTCTTTGCATCTTGATGGATGGTTGGCCAATAGTACCCATGCAGAGTACTTGATATGCCAGAGCTTCCCCACCAATTTGATTCCTACAGTCCCAAGATTGAACCTCTTTTAATGCCCATTTGGCATCGTTAGGATGTAAACGTCGAAACAGAGGAAGGGATTTGCCCCTCCTGTATAAGTACCTATCTACCAAGCAATATCGGACTGAGAGCCTCTTGATTCCCTAGCTTGGTTGGGCTCCCCATGAAGCCTTCCTTTTTAGAGATAATCCACTATTGGGTCCATCTAGCATGGCTGCCGATCCAGGGTATAAGTCTCCTTACCTGCTACGGTGCTGGGTAGGGGGATCACTTGGAGAGTGAACCCCTGGGGTAAGGTCTGGCCACCATTCGCAGCATTCTTGGCTAGGACGTCAGCTCGACAATTTTGTTGTCGAGGTATCTACTAAATCTTAAATCCTTTAAACTTGCTCTTAAGATGTTGAACTAGCTTCATGTAGGCAATCATGTTATCCTCTTTTGCTTGATAATCCCTATAGACTTGGTTGACTATGAGCAACCAAGTCAATCCTGATCTGCAGGTAGTCAACCCTGAGCTCCGCGGCCGCCCTTATTCCGGCTAAAAGGGCTTCATACTCTGCCTTATTGTTAGTAGCTTTAAATTGAAATCTAAAATAGTGGCAGCACTTAGTCCCCTTGGGGTCGATTAGAACTATGCCCACTCCTCCCCCTTCTTGCCCCGACGCTCTATCTGTGTAGAGGATCCATGACTTGTAACCTTCTGGCCAACTGTCAGATTCTGGAATCATCTCAAATGTTATGTTTGTCGTTGCAGAGGTTGCTTGGCCTAGGGTACTGAGAGCTCTGCTACAAAGTCCGCCAAAGACTGGGCTTTAATTATGGTCATGGACTTGTACCTTAAATCAAACTTGGTGAGCTCTAGAGCCCATAAAACTAACCTTCTGGATACATCCGGCCTTTTTAAGAATTAATAGAGAGGTTGGTCCGTCACTACTACTATTGAGTGAGCTTGAAAGTAGGGACAAAGCTTCCTTGCCGAGGTCACTAAGGCATACGCAATCTTCTCCAGAAGTGTATAATTCTTTTCTGGTTTGGTTAGAGCATGACTCACGTAGTAGATAGGCTAATGGACCCTATCTCCACATTCTTTGATCAGGCCCCCACTTACTGCAGTCTCTGAAACGACTAAGTAGATTTGCAGGTCTTCTCCATGACTTGGCTTGACCAATAGCGGTGGGCTTGACTGATATTTCTTCAGGGCTTGAAAAGCTTTTCACTCTCCTGGTCCCATTTCATGTTTCTTCCCTGCTTGATGGCTTTGAAGAATGGGAGACATTTGTCGGTAGACCGAGAAATGAACCTATTGAACGCTGCTACTTGTCCGGTCAAGACTTGAAGGTGTAGCCCTTTACTACATTTGGTGGCTTCACAACCAAAGTGTGTAGCCCTTTTCATGAAGGTGCTTGTTGAGTTCTATGTAGTTGCCGAAGTAAAATGGATACTAACCATAAGTCATCTTAAATGTACTAGTCAAAAGTCTTCAAGGTGCATCCATAACTCACATATCTTCAAACTCAACTTACTCAAACTAAACATATGAGAGAAACAAAGTGTGCACTTTTGAAAACCAAATTTTTTTTAAAGCACATGATCTAAAAGCAATACAAAAAGACTTACTTAAGATCTTTACTTCTTAATAGAGTAGCTTTCATTGAATATGAAGCTCATATTTTTCACAAGTATACCACTCATCAATCAAACAAGCATTTCACGCATCATGTACAAGATCATTATTAACAAATCACTAAATGATCCTTAGAGAGCAAATGTCACCAAGAACCGTATGAATGTTATACTAGTTCTCTAATATGACATGCTATATGATGTAATGCACACATAAAGTTGAAAAGATGGAACAAGAAAGCAAGCTTTAGAGTAGAGATATACCTTAGCAAGCTTTTTCATCAATGTAAAGTCTTCGCCCTTTTATGAGCTCTCTTGGCTTGTTTGTCCTCATGACAACAAGTTGTTGGTGTGTCTTCCCAAGAGAATAAAGACTAGAAATATCAACTCAAATAAATATATAAAACAACTTTCTCCAAAAGTCTTAACAAAATACACCATTATATAGATTTCAAAAATAGGACTTCTCTAAAGTCAACCAACAAATTTCGACCATCATAGTGAAAGTATGAGAATATTAAGTTCATGTATTGACTAGAGATACCAAGTTTGAATAGTAAATCGAGCATATTATAAATGAATAAGTCAAGCATTAAACTTAGAACTCTTATCAAACAAGAAAAAAAATATTCTCATATGTGCTACTCAATCAAGTATGAGAGCACTCACCTTTAACCTTATTGGTCTTAGGTGAACCAACACAAATAATATCATGATCATTACATGTGGCAATATGAAATCTAGAAGATAAATCATCAACTATCTTCTTCATGAAAATATCATTCATTATAAACTCATTATTATTGCCACACACAAATATTTCATCAATACAAGATATATGTTTAGGGAAAATCAAAACCCGCGCAGCGGAAGCGTGAGAAACCACACTTTGATGATTTTAGACTCATCATAACACATTTGTTCCCACTCAAATGCTAGCAAAAGAATCTACAACTTTGACAAGATAAAGGCGCCCGACCTTTTATCTTAAGTTGTGAATATTTATTCAAGACTAACTAAAGAATATTGTCTACCTCATACATATTGTCATATGTAAATTTTATCAGACGTACACGTCATTGACAAGAAGGATAAAATTGCAAGGTGGACATCCGAATATGCATTCAGAAAATATCCTACAAGACATCACCGAAGAAGAGAAGTCCGAGTAAACAAGTATTGAACAAAACCTACTCGGGGTCAACTGATGCCATATACTACTAAGGGTCAGTTAAAGATGCTCGGGGCTAGTTGATGATATTTTCTACTCGGGATCAGATGACGTCACTCAGAACCAGCTAATATCGTGTTCTACTCGGGATAAACATGAAGAAAACCGAATAAAAGCCCAGCGCGAATCTCACACGAGTCGAGTCGTTAAAATACGTGAAGATACCCATATCAAAGAGGAATTCCAAGAAGAATAGAATACCAAATAGAAAGGGTTCTAAATCAGGCAACAATTTTATTTCTTCAAAAAGACTCGCTTTTATAAGGAAATAAGTCCTAAGTGGACTACATCAATAGAGTCCCATTCGATCTCAATACAAGTCTCCGAAATAGGAAAGAAGATAGACTACTTCAAACAAGTAACCAATCATAGTTGAATACTGTCGTATGTGAATTTTACCAAGCATACATGTCATCAACAAGATGGAGAAAATTGCCAGGTGGATACCCAAATAGGCACTCAGGAAATAACCTACGAGGCATAATTGAAGAGAAGAAAACCTGAGTAAACCAGTAGCATGGCAAGACCTACTCGGGATCAACTAAATTACTCTGAATAGATTAAAAGTACTCGGGATTAACCAAAAATCATCTTCTACTCGGTCTCAAACGGATCTACTTGAGACCAACCAGTGTTATTCTTAACCGGGATAAATGTGACCCGAACAAGAAACTTGGTGCTTAATTCACACGGATTAAGTAATTAAATATGCGAAGATATCCATCAGGAAGAATCCCAAAGAGAACAGAATACTGAGCTAGAAGAATCCTCAATCAGGAAAAAACTTGATTTCGCTATAAGACTACATTCTTATAAGGAAACAAGACCAAATAAAACCGCACTACTAGAATCTCACTCGATTTCCATAAGAGACTCCGAAACAGGAAAGAAGACAAATCAACCTCAAGCAAGTAACCGAATCACAATTAAATACAAAGATCCTGTATTACTTGTACAAAGCAGATTAGGGTTCTATAAACATATAAATAGACCCATAATCTCGTTCCAAAAGAGATATAGGCAATATAACATACACAACAAGCAACAGAAAAATACAGAGAGAAAAAAGAGAGATCGAGAGCTTGTAAACATCATATTTTCTTAGTGGATTTTGGCTTGGTTGATCCTTCAACCACCCGTGGACGTTTCTTCGGTCATCGGAGTTTAACCACGTAAAACTTGTGTCTTCGTTACTCTCTCTGAATCTCTTTCTCTTTGAATCAATAGCCGAAATCCAATCCTTGTTGGATTTTTTGACATAATCCAGAAATCGACGTCAACAATTGGCGCTAGAAGGAGGGGTCGAACCTCCGAACTTGTTAAAAGCAATGGCAGGAAGTAGAAGCAGTTCAGGGATTGGCCAAAAATCACCAGACGATTTCCATGTTGGCAACACGTCACAAGATCCTACAACAAACACAGAAAACCAGCCTGCACACCTGGCAGGGATCCAACAAGTTTCTCTAACCAACAGAGATCTTACGCTGCGTTTCCAAGAGGCCTTGCAGCAATTGGTGACAGACGCAGCGAGGGAAGGGATTGATCTACTGGCTGCAGGAGCACATACTCCCAATCCTCCACCCGTAAGGCTCCGTTTGGTGGTGGTTGGGCCAGGAATAACTATGACAGAAACCAGAAAGAACTCTTTCCCAATCAACCCAGCTGGATAGGAAACTCTCGAAAAGGAACAACATCACCAGAGGCTAGACCACAATCAAACAGTCCGCACTAGACAATGTAAATATGACGGCACAGGGATTGGTCATCATCAGAAGATAGCGATCGGCCTCATCACAAACGTCATTACGGAGTCATGCGAGAAACTCGGCATCAAAGTGAAGAGCCAAAAAGAATGACAGTTACCCAACGGTTCAACCGTCGAGGAAGCCAGGTGGGGGACAGAGATGTCATGATCCAAAGCCTAACTCAAGAAGTCGAGAACAATAGGCGTCAGATGGATGCCTTGGTTAGACGTTATGGCTATAATGATTTATTTGACGACGACTCAGACAACCCATTTACCAAGGAAATCTAGCGGACCCCTTTCCCAGAAAGGTTCAGGATGCCGCACGTGGAGCAGTTTAAGAAAGACACGGACCCGAAAGAGCACGTGAGACACTATAAAAATGCCATAGCCCAGTATGCCCACAGCGATCCCTTATTATGTCTCAACTTCCCATAAACTCTGAGAGATATGAGGTTGAGGTGGTTCGTAAGGTTACCTTCAGCAAGCATCAAGAGTTTCAGTGAATTAAGCAGGAGCTTCTCAAGGTAATTCCCGAGTAACATTCACAGGAAAAAGTCAGTTTCTTATCTTGCTCAAATAAAACAAGGGAAAGACGAGTCATTGAAGAAATATCTAGGAAGATTCGGCTAAGGGGTATCAGAGATTGGCAGTGCAAACGATGAAGCCATAATCGCTGCATTCATCAATAATTTGCAGAATGGACGGCTATCCTTTGATTTGAGAAGAGCACGGCTGACTAGATATGCTGACATGATCGATGTGGCAGGAGGATACACACTGGCCGAAGAAGAAGAATTAGCTACAGGGAGGAGATATATGCATGGAGGAAAGCCCGAACAGAAGGATGTTGAAACCAAAGGGCAGAATCAAAAGGGAAAGCTAAAAGGGAACGACAAGGATAAAAACAAGGATGAGGGTAATGGGCTCAATTCAGAACGGTCCACAGAGAAATACCGAGGCAGATATACCAATTTCACCCCTCTGTAAAAAAACAAGAAGAAATTTTAGCCATCTTGGAAGAGAAGAATATGGTGCAAGAGCCGCGGTGACAATCACAGTTTGCCCAAAGAGATACAACCAAGTATTGCAGGTTTCACAAGGAAACCGGGCATGAGACTTCAAAGTGTTTCCAGCTCAGAGATTACATAGAGACTCTTATTCGGGAAGGGCACCTGAGGGATGTAATCTTAAAAAAAGATGAGAGATCAGAAACTAAGAGAGAAGTCAAGGTTGATCACAACCCTGGTCAAAATCAAAGAACCAGCCCCAAAGCCAATCAAGTCATACATACAATTTTCGGAGGACCCTCTACTGGGAGAAGCAACCGAGAACGAACTCATGAAATCAGAGAAGCAATAGAAGCAAGGAATAACTTCGACGTAAACTCGGTTGAGCCAGACCCAAAAAGGGTAAACGAAGGATGACACCCAATAGTCTTTACAGAGGCAGATTCCCATGGCGTCGATGTTCGACCTAATGACGCTTTGGTAATAACTGCCCAGATTGGCCATAGGGAAGTCCGGAGAATTTTAATAGATAATGGGAGTTCAGCAGACATCCTAAGCGTGGCCGTATACGACCAGCTAAGACTAGACCGAAAAGATTTACAGCCTTTCCATACTCCATTAAGAGGGTTTGGAGGGATAGAGGTCAGGGCACTCGGGACATTAAAACTACCCGTAAAGATCGGAACGGCACCATGCCAGAGGACTGTCCTGCTCGACTTTGTGGTAGTTGACTTGGATAATTGGCCGTATAATGCATTATTGGGCCTGCCATTCCTGAATAAAACAAGGGCCGTGACAGCCACTTATGCATTAATGATCAAGTTCCCAACAGAACAAGGGGTTGGGATAGTCAAGGGATCCTAAGAGATGGCCCGAAGAGCAAACCTGTCAGTATACAAAGACAAGCATGATGCTGAACAAGTGTGCACCATAATGCAGCCAAATCAGTGTAAAGAATCCTTGTGATTCGAACTGGATCCAAGGGAGGACTCGAATGAATACAAAACATAATTGGCTGAAGTAGTACTTGAAGAAGACGAACTGGATAAGAAAATCAAGATCGGGGCTAACTTGGATGGAAAAGTCAAGCAAGACTTAACCAATCTGCTTAGAGAGTACAAATATGTATTCGCTTGGAGTCACGAAGATATGATCGGAATAGATGCCCGAGTAATATCCCACCACCTCGCAGTTAGCCCAAATGCAAAACCGGTAATACAAAAGAGAAGATCGTTCCATCCTGAAAGAATTCAACAATCAAACAAGAGGTGGAAAAGCTACTGGCAACTGGATCAATCAGAGAAGTCAGCTACCCTCAGTGGGTAGCCAACGTAGTCCTCGTCCAAAAGAAAAATGGACAATGGAGAATGTGCGTAGATTTCACGGATCTGAACAAGGCATGTCCAAAGGATAGCTTCTCACTTCTAAGGATAGACCAACTGGTGGATGACACAGCAGGTTACGAATTGTTCAGCTTCATGGACGCTTACGCGGGATACAATCAGATCCGGATGAACAAAGCTGATGAAGAAAAAACAGCTTTCACAATGGATCAGGGTTTATATTGCTACACAGTAATGCCCTTCGGTATAAAAAATGCAGGTGCTAAGTATCAAAGGTTGGTTAACAAAATCTTCACTCAGAAAATAGGAAGAAACATGGAAGTGTACATTGATGACATGTTGACTAAAAGCGTCTCGGCAGATGAGCATGTCCGGGACCTCTGTGAGACATTTGATGTTCTGAGAAGATACCAGATGAAATTAAACCCGAACAAATGTTTATTCGGAGTCCATTCGGGGAGATTCTTGGGTTTTCAAGTCCATCAAAGAGGAATCGAAGTTAATCCCTAGAAGATCCAGGCTTTGCAAGAAATGACCTCACCTAAAACATTGAAAGAGGTACAACGCTTAACAGGGTGTTTAGCCTCCTTGGGAAGATTCATCTCAAGGGCTACAGACAGGTGCGCACCATTCTTCAAGATAATCAAAAAAGGGATAGGACTCGAGTGGAATAAAGAGTGCGAGCAGGCATTCTTAAAAATAAAAGAGTAGTTGGGACAGACTCCCGTTCTCTCAAAACAGCAAAAAGGGGAAATACTTCAGCTGTATCTGTCAATAACCGAGCTTACAGCAAGTTCAGTCTTAGTCAGAATAGAAGATGGAGTGTAGAAACTAGTGTATTATACTAGCAAGACACTCTTACCGGCTGAGACCAGGTACTCACAGGCCGAGAAGATGGCCTTAGCATTGGTTTCAGCAGCAAAAAAGCTGAGACCATATTTTCAGGCCCATACAATCCAGGTTCTCACCAATTGCGCATTAAGACAAATTTTATAAAAACTAGAAATATCAGGAAGACTTACCAAATGGGCAATTGAGCTAAGTGAATTCGATATTTATTATGTCCCCAGAACCTCCCTCAAAGGACAAGCTGTGGCAGACTTCATAGCCGAGTTTGCAGAACCAAACCTGGAAGTAAAAAGACTCTTGGATAAGAGTTTCCCATGGAAACTGTATGTTGATGGATCTTCAAATACTCATGGCAGCTGGGCAGGGATCGTAGTTCGCACCCCAGAAGGAGATGATGTTGAATGTGCCATGAGATTTGATTTTAAAGCAACCAATAATCAAGCCGAGTACGAGGCATTGTTAGCTGGAATCAGAGTCTGCATAGCTCTCGGGGCAAATGAAGTTGAGATATTCAGCGATTCACAGGTAGTTGTCAACCAGGTTATGGACGAGTACCAGGCCAAAGATAAAGGTATGATAGCCTACCGTGACATCGCGAAACAGCTCCTCCAAAAATTTAAAGAATACAAGATCGCTCAGATCCCCAGGAAAGAAAATGAAAAGGCTGACGCATTGTCTAAATTAGCGTCAGCAACAACCTCAATCAGACCAAAGACCATTCCAGTTGCACACCTTCTTAAACAGAGTACAGCTGGACCTAAGCATTTGGAAGTTTTAGAAATCCGAACACCGCAAGACGGTTGGATGGTCCATTTGAGAAGGTTTCTGGAAGAAGGCGTGCTCCTAGAAAATTTGGTATTAGCAAAGCGCATTAGGTATCGATCGGCTAGGTATACCATGATCGGAGGAGAATTATACAGAAGGGGGTTTTCCCGAGCTCTCCAGAAATGTGTACCAGAAGAAGATGCACATCTAATACTTCAAGAGATCCACGGAGGAGTTTACGCGAACCACACTGGGTGTAGAAGTCTGGCGCGTAAGGTACTTAGCAAGGCTATTACTGGCCTACGCTTTTCTCAGATGCACATCAATGGTCGAAAAGTTGCAATACCTGTCAAAGGATTGCTAACGATATCCGACAACCCCCAGAAAAGCTTAGAAACCTCACCTCCCCATGGCCATTTTCCATGTGGGGCCTAGACCTGATCGGCCCAATGCCAGCTGGGATAGTGAGTGGAGCAAATCACGCCATAGTCGCTATCTATTATTTCACAAAATGGGCAGAAGCTGAAGCGCTGGTGCATATCACAGAAGCTAACACCACAAATTTTGTAAAGAAAAACATACTTTATAGGTTTGGAGTTTCGGACACTATAATCACTGACAATGGCACCTAGTTTGATAACTTGAAGTTCAGACAGTTGTGCGAGAAGTACCAGATTGCTAATTACTATGCCACACCAGCCCACCCTCAAACAAATGGGCAGGTAGAAGCAGTAAATAAAATTATAAAGCACATCATCAAAGCAAAGCTGGATGCCAAAAAAGGAAGCTGGGTTGAAAAGCTTCCCGAAGTATTATGGGCATACCGGACGACAATGAGGACTTCAACAGGAGAGACTCTGTACACTTTAGCATTTGGAACAGAAGCTATTATCCCCATAGAAACATCGTATGCGTCACCACGGGTCAGGCTATACAATGAAGAACAGAATGTTGACATGCTACTACAAAGTTTGGGTGAGCTTGAAGAAAAAAGGGAAAAGTCCCGAATAAGAAATACAGCATATCAATAAAGAGTGGCTCGCCACTACAACTCTTTTGTTCGGATCAGGAAATTCTAGCTAGAAGACCTGGTGCTCAAGAAGGTGTCATTGAACACAAAAAAAAAGCCGCAGGATCCCTGGCTGATAAATGGGAAGGTCCATACAAGATCGAGGGGATAGCTGGCCATGGAATTTATTGGATTGCTTGACCCAATGGAGGGGTTCTATCTCGACCATGCAATGCCCAATATCTGAAGATTTTCTATCCTTAAAATTACATATATATGTTCTTTTTTTCTAGTCAAGACAATATTAGTCAGGATAAATATTAAACTGTAATTTGAATCTTTGTTGATTTTTACAGTAATAAATAAAACTACTCAGAATTTCCGAAAGGAAAGCATCTAGCTCGGGATTTCCAAAAGAAAGCATATGATAATAAGAACATATGGAAGAAGAGCATGATAATAAGAACATGCAAATAGAATTCTCGGGACCATCAAATCCCGAATGGGCGGAGAAGCTCGTAGGAGCATGCCAGCCTAGCAGGGTCAAATTGGCATTCACAAAAAGGCAAACCCGATGCACCAGACTCTGGAAAAATGCTCGAGACGCTATCGGGAGAAATTCTGGTGAAATGCGTAGCTGTGTTGAAGCAAATTTTTTATTTTTTTTTAAAAGAGCTCTACGATTCGGCAAACCCTTGTGCATAAAAACTGGGGAGACTTCATTGGTATTGTGTAAGGACTCGAACGTATGATCATGGTGAGCCTTGATGTAATGTTCGGGTAGCAACCGGGTATGAAACACAAGTGTAAACTTGTCGGTTTCAAGATGACTCGGTTAATAATAAAGAGCTAGTTTAATAAGATATTTGGCAATGAAAGTCATTCGAGTAACAACCGGTTTAATAAGATACTTGGTTAAGTTACCCGAACATTGAAGAAGCCAGTTTAATAAGATACTTGGCAATTGAAGTCATTCGGGTAACAACCAGTTTAATAAGACACTCGGTTAAGTTACCCGAACCTCGAAGAAGCCAGTTTAATAAGACACTTGGCAATCGAAGTCATTCGGGGAATAACCGGTTTAATAAGATACTCGGTTAAGTTACCTGAACATTAGCCAGTTTAATACAGCACTCGACAACAATCAGCAATAAACAGATCAAGACCATTCTATTCAAAATAAAATAAGATTTTATTGCTCCTAAAAGAATGGTTACAGATCAAAGAGTGGTTCGTTACAAGTAAAAAAAATAAATCAGAATTTTCTACAGTTCTACAAAATTAAGGTTGCGAGGATTTCGAGCCTTTGCCAATACTCGGATCTGGCACCATCTCGTACTCACGAAGCAGGCTCTCATTAGATGGCCAAGCGATATTGTCGACAATATCTTCCCTCCATTGGCTGTAATCTTCACCCGGGACTGGCCCGACATCTGGGATTACACCCTCAACCGACTCTTGACTTGCATAAAAGGTCGAGAGAGAATGCTCGGACGGAATCTCTAAATGCATGGGATGGGGCTCTTTGCCTTGACTATGACAGTAGGCTCTCCATTCCCTCATCTGAATTCGAAGAGACTCCAAGGACCGGTCCACATGATGTTTGATTGACAGCTCCCAATTAGCTCGAGCTTTCTCGTTCGCCCTATTCTTAACTTTGAATAACTCGCCAGCCGAAACTAACCTGTTGAAACTCACAAAGAAGTAGGGCATCGTAAGTAGGGGATCTTTTAAAACGATCCACCCCTTGGACTTCAAGTTCCAACCTGGCCTCTCGGGATAGGGATTCAACTGTCAACACCTGGCGCTCCAGATCTTTGATTTTTTGGTCATATGCCGACCTCGACTGCTCCGCCTTCTGCTCGAACTTAAGCACGGATTCTTCAGCAGAAGATAAGAGATATTGAAGTGATGCAACTTTATCCTCTGCCAAAAATGCTTTCTCCTTGGCTTCAACCTGCTTCGCTAGACAATGGTCGGTAAATATCTGTACAGAACCGACCTCCTGCTGGTAAGCTTTCTCGGCTCGAGCATGGCCCTCCTCAATTGCCTTCCGCTGATCCTCTAGACGCCTTATTCGATTAGCTTGATGTTGCTACGTCTGAACTAACTCAGCGAATTCGGCCACCATCTGCAAAGAGATATTCAAAAATCTGACAGAAGCAAAACAATAGAGGAGTCGGATTTAACTTACATAAGATGCACTGTTAAAAACATTTTGGAGACGTTCGGTCAGGGAATCATCCCGAAAGCCGCTCCAGCAATCTTCCTCGATAAATGCCAGACCGGAAGACATCTCCCATAGGATATCCTGGTTAGAAAGGAATAAAGGAACCCTGAAGGTTCAGCTCCCAGATTTCCAAACTCGGGGGCAGGAGAAGCCCTGTTCAGTTCTAAGGATGGAGAAAGATTTAAAAGAACCTCTGAAGGTTCAGCCCCCTATATTTCCAACCTCGGGGGTAGAAAAAGCCCTACTTGGTTTTGAAGCGTCCACAAATACTGATGCTCCAGCGCCAACACTCAGGGCAATCTCATCCGCAACATCTTTGTCACTGGAGTCAATAAATGAGACTACCCAAGGAACTTTGAGAGGATGAGACGACGAACTAATTATCTTTTGCTTCTCACCCCGAGAACGGTGGAAGTTAAGATCAACAGCAGGATCTTCCTGCGGATCATCCCGAAAAGACTCAAAGAATTCGGTACCTGCAGGCACTTGATCCGTCAAGATGTTACCCCCGTCACCGGCTTCAAACCGTCCAACAGGCTCTTCACACTGGCCTTCACATTGCCCCTCCCTATTAGCAGGCAGTTGGGTGTCAGTTGGCTTACTCTGGCCCATTGGACCAGCAGAATCCTGAGTAGGAGGCTGAGCACCCTGATCAACGCACTCGGGAATTAGATCCTCAGCAGTGTCGGTTTCCTCATCAGGCTAGGGTGGAGCAATACCCTCATCTCCCTGACGGGAAGCTTCTTTTCTACTCGCCTTTAGAATCAACTTCACCTGGCGAGCCTAAAGATCACTGACGACGTCCGTATCGAACACTAAAAAAAAAGAAGAGATTCATGACAGAAAATGAAAAGCAGAAAAATACAATAGAAAGGGTGCCGGGTTACTTACATCGCCTGCAATGGCCCGAAATCTGTCTGAAGAAGCTGAGCTTTATCAAATCCTCCTCTTTAAAAGGTAGCTCTTGCTCCTCTTCTCCATAGTACGAACAGCTGCCCGAGTCAGGCCTCTTCATCTTAGAATCATTATAATCAATTATTTTTCTGTTCCACACTTCGGGGGAACAGAAGAAACGGGGAACACTCAACACTGTTCGGGAATCCCTTGATCCAACAGTGACGTTGAGCCCGAGAGACCCTCTAGCGAAAAACCAACTGTTCTTCCAAAATTTGTTGGATGTAGGGAATCCCCATACAAAACCCTTCTTTTTTGGGTCATCAGAGGTATCTACCTCCTGATTCACCTTTTCTTCTTTGGGGACCCAACCGTCCGATGGAGTAGATGCAAGAAAATATGTCTCCGTCTTGCTAACCTGACTCAGCGTAAAGAAATGCCTTATTTTATTCGGGGAAAGCGGTGAAAGGTTCATTCGACTGAACATATGCCACATGCATATCAAGATTTTATAACTATTCGAAGCTAATTGAGCTGGGGCTATCCCTGCTTCAACCAAAATCCAGGCAATATATGGCTGAAAGGGAAGTGTGATGCCACAGCATAGCAGTGATCCATAAATCGCGACCATAACTTCAGGAGGATTCCATAAGGCACTATCCCCCGCAGGAACCAAAGTGATCGAGTTGGGCAAGTCGAATAAGGAGGGTATTTTTCTATTTCAGCTGGCCCGACCACATTCGGCTCAGTATCAAAACCACTCGGGCGAGTATCAGAAAATGAAAGACGAGATGCCCTGTACACTTCATCAATGTCACCCTCGTTAACAGTCTGTTCCCTGGTCTGAAAGCTGCTCGAGCCGTACTTGTATACCTTACTTCTGCTCTGATGTTTACCCATCATTCGAAAAGATACCTTGTGATCAGAAATATCAGAATCAAAACTAAATGGAAAACTCGATACAGGGCTGAAAGTTATGTCAGGGTGAAGCCCATAAACATCAACCTCTAAGAATGGAGGTTCATCTATTGGGATATACCCCAGTAATCGTTTAATGAAAGAAACTAACTGGAAATCCCCACGTTCTAATGCATCAAAAGAGATTTTAAAGAGATGATGGCGGGAGGATGGCCCCATTAAAACTAACCTTGAATTGAGATTGATGCAAGATCTTCAAACGGAGAGTCACGAACTTTTGGATAAAGAAATCTAAGTTTAAAGAAATATCTGCTGAAAATTGTTGAGAATAAACCAACAATGTCTCTCAGCGAAGAATTTAAAAAGGTGACGACACGAAACCCTAGGATTTTTATGATGAAACTCGATGACGTATGAGGCATTTGAGGAGACTCAAAAATCATTTCTCATAAAAGATATTAAAAAATGAAGAGACGAGGGACACGTGTCAAAACAGGAAGTAGCCATCGACAGTCAGAACTTCAAAACGTCGCCATCATTTAAGATCTCGTGAAATAAAGCGAATCGAAATTACAGGGTCACCATTAAGGCACGCCATTATGAAAAGAAGACTATTCTGACGAGTAAAAATTAAGATGATTAAAATACTCTTGCCTGTAATGAAATTTACTCGGCAAAAATATTTTAAGGGGGTATTGTCGTATGTGAATTTTACCAAGCATACATGTCATCAACAGGAAGGAGTAAATTGCCAGGTGGATACCCAAATAGGCACTTAGGAAATAACCTACGAGGCATCATTAAAGAGAAGAAAACTCGAGTAAACCAGTAGCATGGGAATACCTACACGGGATCAACTAAATTACTCCGAATCGATTAACAGTACTCGGGATTAACCAAAAATCATCTTCTACTCGGGCTCAAACGGATCTACTCGGGACCAACCAGTGTTATTCTTACCCAGGATAAATGTGACCCGAACAAGAAACTTGGTGCTTAATTCACACGGATTAAGTAATTAAATACGCGAAGATATCCATCTGGAAGAATCCCAAAGAGAACAGAATACTAAGCTAGAAGAATCCTCAATCAGGAAAAAACTTGATTTCGCTATAAGACTACATTCTTATAAGGAAACAAGAACAAATAAAACTGCACTACTAGAATCTCACTCGATTTCCATAAGAGACTCCGAAGCAGGAAAGAAGACAAATCAACTTCAAGCAAGTAACCGAATCACAATTAAATACAAAGATCATGTATTACTTGTACAAAGCAGATTAGGGTTCTATAAACATATAAATAGACCCATAATCTCGTTCCAAAAGAGATATAGGCAATATAACATACACAACAAGTAACAGAAAAATACAGAGAGAAAAAAGAGAGATCGAGAGCTTGTAAACATCATATTTTCTTAGTTGATTTTGGCTTGGTTGATCCTTCAACCACCCGTGGACGTTTCTCCGGTCATCGGAGTTTTACCACGTAAAACTTGTGTCTTCGTTACTCTCTCTGAATCTCTTTCTCTTTGAATCAATAGCCGAAATCCAATCCTTGTTGGCTTTTTTGACATAATCCAGAAATCGACGTCAACAAATACAAAGATCTTTTATTACTTGTACAAAGAGGATTAGGGTTCTATAAACATATAAATAGACCCATAATCTCGCCACAAAATAGATACAGAACGTAGAAAAATATTGAGAGAGAAAAAAGAGAGATCGGGAGTTGTAAATATTTTCAATTGTGAATTTTAGCTTGGTTGATTATTCAGCCACCCGTGGACGTTTCTCCGGTCATTGGAGTTTTACCACATAAAACTTGTGTCCGATTACTTTTTCCTTCTCTCTCTCTCTTTGAAATCACAGCTAAAATCCAATTCCTATTGACTTTTTCCATACATCCAGAAATCGACGTCAACAATTGGCGCTAGAAGGACGGTGTTGAACCTCCGATTTAATTAAAAGTAATGGCGGGAAGCAGAAATAGTCCTAGAGATGACCAAAAATCTCCAGATAATGTCCATATTGGTAGTAGTTCACGAGATCTCACAAATCCTTCTGACCAGCGAAGAACTAACATGACGCTTCCGCGAGGCGCTGCAACAGTTAGTGGTATACGCATCAAAGGAAGGAGTTGATCTACTAGCTGCAGAAGAAGTGCAACCTCCTAACCTCCCACTTGTAAGGTTTCGTTTGGTTGTAGTGGGGCAACAACTAAATGCACCGGAAGCTGGAAGGAGCTCTGATCTACTTAATTAGGCTGGACGTGAAAATCCCGAAAAGGATCGACCACGCTAGAAGCAGAACCATGATCAGACAGCCCGTGCAAGACACCGTAAACATGACCGGCACAGGGATCGGTCGTTATCGGAAGATAGTGATCGGCACCATCATAAGCTTTATCACTAAACCATACGCCTGTAAGAATCAACCAGTGAAACTCGATATCAAAGTGAAAAGCCAGAGAGAGGAATGACAATCATCCAACGGTTCAACCATCATGGAAGTCTGGTGGAAGACAGAGATGTTGTAATTAAAAGCCTAACTCAAGAAGTCGAAAACAATAGGCATCAAGTGGATGCATTGGTCAGACGTTATGGGTGCAACGATTTATCTGACGAAGATTCTGACAGTCTATTCACTAGGGAAATCTTACGGACATCATTCCCAGAAAGGTTCAGGATGCCGCACGTGGAGCTGTTCAAGAAGGATACAGACCCTAAAGAACAAGTCAGACGCTATAATAGTGCTTTGGCCCAATATGCCCATAGCGATCCCTTACTATGCCTTAACTTTCAACAAACTCTAGGAGACACGGGCTCAAGATAGTTTGGGAGGTTGCCCCCAGCGAGCATCGGAAGCTTTAATGAACTAAGCAGGAGTTTCTCAAGGTAATTTATAAGCAACATTCACAGGAAAAAAATAGTGACTTACCTTTCTCAGATAAAACAAGGAAAAGATGAGTCGTTGAAGAAATACCTAGGGAGGTTCGGTCAAGCAGTATCAGAAATTGGCAGTGCAAACGATGAAGCGATAATTGTTACATTCATCAACAATCTACAGAATGGACGGCTATCTTTCGACTTAAGAAGAGTCCGTCTAACCAGATATTCAGATATGATGGACATGGAAGGAGGATATGCACTGGTTGAATAAGAAGAACTAGCCAATGGAGGATGCTATATGCATGGAGGAAAACTGGAAAAGAACGTTGAGTCCAAGGTATAGAACCAAAAGGGAAAACATAAAGGAAACAACAAATAACAAAGAAAGGACGGGGGAAACGAGCGTAATACCGAACAGACCTCGGAGAAATTCTGAGGTAGATAAATCAACTACACCACACTTCGGAAAAAGTAGGAGGAAATCCTTGCCATACTGAAAGAGAAAAATCTGGTAAAAGAGCCCCACCGGCAGTCTTAGTTTGCTCGGTGAGATACAACAAAATACTACAGATTCTATAAGGAAACCGGTCATGAGACTTCCAAATGTTACTAGCTCAGAGATTACATAGAAACCCTCATTCAGGAGGGACATCTTTAGGATGTAATCTTGAAAAGGGATGAGAAGTCAGAAATAACAAAAAAGATCAGGGCCCCGATCACAGCTCTGGTTGAAACCAAAGGGCCAGTCCAGAGGCCAATGAAGTAATACAAACAATCTTTGGAGGACCATTCACTAGGAGAAGTAACCGAGAGCTAATGCAGGAAATCAGAGAAACAGTAGAAGCAAGACATAACTTTAACGTAAACTCGGTTGAGCCAGACCCGAAAAGGGTAAAGGAAGGATGGGATCCAATAATATTCACAGAAGCAGATTCACATGGGGTCGATGTTCGGCCAAATGACGCCCTAGTCATAAATGCCCGGATTGGTCACCTGGATGTCAGAAGAATCTTGATAGATAATAGAAGTTTGGCAGACATTCTCAATGTAGCCATCTACGATCAACTCAGGTTGGACCGAAAGGATCTACAGCCTTTCCATACTTCACTCTGAGGATTTTAAGGAATTGAGGTCAGGTCAGTCGGGACGGTAAAGCTACCCGTAAAGATTGGAGTGGCACCTTGTCAGAGAACTGTATTGTTCAACTTCGTGGTTGTAGACTTAGACAATTAGCCGTATAATGCGTTGTTGGGTCGGCCATTCTTAAATAAAACTAAGGCCATAACAGTCACTTATGCATTGATGATCAAGTTCCCGACCGAACAAGGGTTGGTGCAGTCAATGGATCCCAAGAGATGGTCCGAAGAGCTAACCTGTCAGTATACAAAGATAAAAATGATGGCGAACATGTATGCACTAAAACTCAGTCGAGTCAGAACAACAAGTCACTGTCATTTGAATTTGATTCTAGGGAAGAGTCGAATGAATCCAAAAAAGAATCGGTCGAAGAAATTATCTTGAAAGAAGATGAACCAGATAAGAAGATCAAGATCAGGGCCAACCAGAAAGGAAAAGTCAAACAAAGCCTCACTGATCTGCATAAAGAATACAAGGATGTGTTCGCCTGGAGTCATGAAGACATGGTCGGGATAGACGCCCGAATAATATCACATCATCTCGCGGTAGACTCGAATGCAAAACCA
This sequence comes from Dipteronia dyeriana, assembly GCA_032871835.1. Classification (NCBI taxonomy): domain Eukaryota; kingdom Viridiplantae; phylum Streptophyta; class Magnoliopsida; order Sapindales; family Sapindaceae; genus Dipteronia; species Dipteronia dyeriana. The sequence continues at coordinate 45,012,743 of CM065299.1, read as the reverse complement.
GTGATACAAAAGAGAAGGTCATTCAATATCGAGAAAGGTCATGCAATCAAACAGGAAGTAGAAAAGCTACTCGTCGTAAGGTCGATTAGAGAGATCAACTACCTTCAATGGGTAACTAATGTAGTCCTCGTCCAAAAAAAAAACGGACAATGAAGAATATGCGTAGATTTCACAGATTTGAACAAGGCATGCCTAAAAGACAGTTTTCCACTTCCGAGGATAGATTAGTTGGTGGATGCTACATCAGGCCACGAATTGCTCAATTTCATGGACGCCTACTCGGGATATAACCAAATCCGGATAAACAAGACTGACGAAGAAAAAACAGCATTCACAACTTATCAGGGCTTGTATTGTTACACAGTAATGCCCTTCGGGTTAAAAAATACGGGGGCAACATATCAAAGGCTGGTAATCAGAATCTTAGCACGGTAAATAGGAAGGAACATGGAAGTGTACATTGATGACATGTTGACCAAGAGCATCTCAGCAGACAAACATACCTCTGACTTGCGAGTGACATTTGATATTTTGAAGAGATACCAAATGAAGCTGAATCCGAAAAAGTGTTTATTCAGAGTTCCTTCAGAAAGGTTTATGGGTTTTCAAGTTCACGAAAGGGGAATCGAAGTCAATCCTGAAAAAGATCCAAGCCCTACAGAGAATGACCTCACCAAGGACATTAAAGGAAGTACAACGCTTAACAGGATGTTTAGCTTCCTAAGGAAGATTCATCTCAAAGGCCACAGACAGATGCATACCCTTTTTCAGGGTAATCTAAAAAGGAAAAGGACTCGAGTGGAATGAAGAGTGCGAGCAGGCTTTCTTAAAAATCAAAGAGTACCTGGGGCAGGCTCCCATCCTTTTGAAACCATAAATGGGAGAGATACTCTATTTATACTTATCAATTGCAAAACTAACAGCAAGCTCAGTCCTAGTCAGAACATAAGATGGAGTACATAAGCCAGTGTATTATACCAGCAAGCACATTTACCAGCCGAGACCAGGTATTCACAGGCAGAGAAAATGGCCCTAGCATTGGTTTCAGTGGCAAGGAAGCTAAGGCCATACTTTCAGGCTCATACAATCCAGGTTTTCACCGACTGCCCATTGAAACAAATTTTACAAAAGCCAGAGATTTCAGAAAGACTAACCAAATGGGCAATTGAGCTAAGTGAATTCGCTATCCACTACGTCCCCAGGACATCTCTCAAAGGACAAGCAGTGGTAGATTTTATAGCTGAGTTCATCGAACCAAACCTGGAAGCAAAAAAGATGTTCGGTAAAAATTTCCCATGGAAATTATATGTTGATGGCTTTTCAAACAATCACAGCAGCGGGGCAGGGGTCGTAGTATGCACTCCAGAAGGAGATGATGTTGAATGCGCCATGAGGTTTGACTTCAAAGCAACTAATAATCAAGCCGAGTATGAGGCGTTACTAGCTGGACTCAGAGTCTGTATAGCTTTCGGGGTCGATGAAGTCGAGATATTTAGCAATTCACAAGTAGTTGTCAACCAAGTCCTGGACAAATATCAAGCTAGGGATGCAGACATGATAGCCTATCGCGATATTGCAAGACAACTCCTCCAAAAATTAAAAGAATATAGGATTGCCCAGATCCCCAGGGAATAGAATGAAAAGGCAGACGCTTTGTCCAAACTAGAGTCAGCAATAACCACAATCAGGCCAAAGACTATTCCGGTTGCACATCTTCTCAAACCGAGCATAGCTGAGCCAAAAAACTATGAAATTTCAAAAATCTGAACACCGTCGGAAGGTTGGATAACCCAGCTGAGAAGGTTCTTGGAAACCGACGTGCTCCCGGAAGATTCCCTACAAGCAAAACGTATTAGGTATCGATCAGCAAGGTACACATTGGTCGGAGGAGAACTATATAGAAGGGGGTTTTCCTGAACACTTCAAAGATGTGTGTCAGAGGAAGATGCATGTCAGATATTATAGGAAATCTATGGGGGAGTTTGCGGAAACCAGTAAAAGTTTAGCACACAAGGTACTCAGGCAGGGTTATTATTGGCCTACTTTATTCTCAGATGCACAACGATGTTCGGAGAGTTGCAATACTTGCCAAAGAATTGCTAATGATATCCGAAAACCCCGTGAACAACTCAGAAACTCATATCCCCATGGCCATTTGCTATGTGGGGTTTGGATTTAATCGGCCCAATGCCAGTTGGGACAGGGGGTGGAGCGAAGTATGCCATAGTAGCCATTGACTGTTTCACGAAGTGGGCTTAAGCTGAAGCATTAGTGCATATCACAGAAGCAAATACCACAAATTTCATGAAAAAGAATATACTCTACAGGTTTGGAGTCCCAAACACTATCATCACTGATAACGGCACCTAGTTCGATAACCTGAAATTCAGACAACTGTGCAAGGAGTACCAATTTGCCAATTACTATGCCACACCTGCCCATCCTTAAACAAACAGGCAGGCTGAAGCAGTAAACAAAATCATCAAGCATACACTCAAAGCGAAGCTGGATGCCAAGAAAGGAAATTGAGTGGAAAAGCTTTCTGATGTATTATGGGCGTATCAGACAACAACAAGAACGTCAACAAGAGAGACTCTATTCACTTTAGCATTTGGAACAGAAGTTGTTATCCCCATAGAAACGTCATATGCATCACCCTGGGTCAGGCTATATGATGAAGAAAAAAATATTGATATGCTATTACAAAGTCTAGATGAGCTAGAAGAGAAAAGGGAGAAGTCCCAAATACGAAATATGGAAAATCAGGAAAGAGTAGCTCTGTACTATAACTCTCATGTTCGGGTCAGGAAATTCCAACTAGGAGACTTGGTGCTCAGGAAGGTGTCATTGAATACAAAAAATAAAGTTACAGGTTCCTTGGTTGATAAGTGGGAAGGCCCGTACAAAATCAAAGGAATAGCTGGCCATGGAGCATATTGGATTGCATGACCCAATGGAGGGGTTTTACCCCGACCATGCAACGCCTAATATCTGAAAATTTTCTATACTTAATTTTTTTTTCTGTTTTTTTTATAGTCATGACAATTTTAGTTAGGTCAAATATTAGCTTTGGGACTTAAATCTTTGTTGGTTTTGCAGTTATAAATAAAAATCAAACTCAAGATTTCCAAAAAATAAAGCATATGATAATAAGAACATATAAAAGACAAGCATGATAATAAGAACATGCAAATAGAATACTTGGGACCATTGATTCCCGAATGGGCGGAGAAGTATGAAGAAGCATGCTAGCCGAGCAAGGTCAATTGACCTTAGCAAAAAGGCAAACCCGATGCACCAGATTCTGGAGAAAGGCTTGGGACGCTATCGAAAAAAATTCCGGTGAAATGTGTAGTTGTGTTAAGTGGTTCAAAAAGCTTAACGATTCAGCAAACCTTTGCACAGAAAAACTAGGGCGACGTCCTCGGTAATGTGTAAGGACTCAAACATATGATCATGGTGAGCCTTGATGTAATGTTCGGGTAGCAACCGAGTATGAAACACAAGTATAAATCTGCTTGCCTATTTTAAGATGACTCGGTTAATAATATTAGCCAGTTTAATAAGATACTTAGCATTAAAAATTATTCGGGTAACGAAATAGGTATAATAAGATACTTGGTGAAGTTACCCAAACATCAGAAATAGCCAGTTTAATAAGATTCTTGGCGTTAAAAATTGTTCGGGTAATGAAACAGGTTTAATAAGATACTTGGTGAAGTTACCCGAACATGAGAAATAGCCAGTTTAATAAGATACTTGGCGTTAAAAATTATTTGGGTAACGAAACAGGTTTAATAAGATACTTGGTGAAGTTATCCGAACATCAGAAATAGCCAGTTTAATAAGATACTTGGTATAAATTTCAATAGCCAGTTTAATAAGATACTTGGCGTTAAATATTATTCGGGTAACGAAACAGGTTTAATAAGAAACTTGGTGAAGTTAGCCGATATCAGAAATAGCCAGTTTAATAAGATACTTGACATAAATTTCAATAGCTAGTTTAATAAGATACTTGGCATAAATTTCAATAGCCGGTTTAATAAGATACTCGACAACAATAGAATCAAGTTAAAGAAGACTCGGTGAAATTCCTAGAGCAATGAATCAGATCAGACCACTCGATTTTCAGAATTATAGTTGACTAGGAATTTCATTGTAAGGACTAACAAAGAATTGTTACAAAGAATTGTCACAAAGAATCTCTACAAAAATGAATTTCTACAAAATAAATCAGGAGGATTTGGAACTCTTGCCGATGCTCGGGTCAGGCACCATTTCGTACTCGCGGAGCAGACTTTCATTGGAGAGCCAAGCAATCGTATCGATCGAATCATCCATCCATTGGTTATAATCTTCTCTCGGGATCTGTTTGACATCAGGCACCACACCTTCCATGATCGATTCCTGACTAGCGTAAAAGGTCGAGAGGGAATGCTCGGAGGGAACCTCCAAATGCATAGGATGAGGCTCTTTGCCTCGGCTATGACAATAAGCTCTCCACACCTTCATTTGAGTCCGAATAGATTCTAAGGACCGATCCACGTGATTCTTGATTGATAGCTCCCAGTTGGTTCAGGCTTTTTCAGTTGCCCGATTCTTAACCTTGAAAAACTCGACAGCTGAAACTAGCCCTTGCTGAAATTCCCAAAGGAAAAGGGCATCGTTGGCAGGGGATCTTTTGAAACGGTCTACCCTTTGGACTTTGAGTTCCAGCCTGGCCACTTTGGATATGGACTCAACTGTCAAAGCTTGGCGGTCCAAGTCTTCAATTTTCTTTTCATACGCCAACTTGGACTGCTCCGTTTCCTATTCGACTTTTAGCATTGATTCTTAGGTAGAGGATCACAAGTTTAAAAGTGACACTGCCCTCTTCTCTGCCAAAGAAGCTCTCTCCTCGGCCTCCACTTTCTTTGCCAAATAGTGGTTGGTAAATATTTGGGCACTACCAATTTCTTTCTGATAAGCCGATTCGACCCAAGCACGGCTATCCTCACTCTCTTTCAGCTGAGCTTCAAGACACCTTATTAGATCAGCTTGATGCTGTTGTGTCTGAACCAGTTTAGCGAACTCGGCCACCATCTATAACGACACGAAATTAAAAATCTAGCAAGCAAATGGGCAAGGCAAGAGTTAGGAATAAGACCTACATAACATGCGCCATTAAAGATATTCTGAAGATGACTCGTCAGAGGCACGTCCCTGAGATGACTCCAATGATCATCCCCGATAAAAGCCCGACCAGTTGACATTGCCCTGAGCATATCCTAGGGAAAAGGATAAGAAGGACCTCCTGAGGGTTCAGCCCTTAGATCTTCAACCTCAGGGGGAGAGAAACCCTTGTTCTAGTCAGAAGTCTTCACACCCGCCGATGCTTCAACATGAACACTCGGGGGAATCTCAGCCTCGACGTCTTCATCACTTAATGAAACTACTCGAGGAACCTTGAGAGGCCGAGATCGGTTGAAGCTGAGATCAACTGCGGGATCTTCTGAACATCATTCAGAAAGGATTCAAAAAATTTGAGATCTGTATGTACTTGACCCTCGAAGGTTTTACCTCCATCACTGGCGTATGACCGCTCGGCAGACCTTTCAGCATGAACCTCAATTTACCTCTCCCCGTTATCAAACAACTCCTTAGTATGATCCGTTGGGCCACTCTGACCACTTGACTGCCCTACGGTCAGCCGGATGACTTTCTCAGGGACACTTTTGGGAATTTGCTCGTCAGCCACATCAGGGTCCTCATCTAACTCAGGTGGAGCAACGCCCTCTTCGCTCTGACGGGAATCCTCTTTTTGGCTAGCCTGAAGAATTGACTTCACTTGACGAGCTTGAAGGTCACAGACGATGTCCGAGTCATATACTTTGAAGAAAAGGGGAAAACGCGCCAGTATATATATATAAAAAGGAAAAAAAGGGTGTACAAATATCACTTACATCGCCGGCGATAGCCTGAAATCTGGCTGAAGAAGCCGAGTTCTATCATTTTTTTCTCATTAAAAAGATAAGTCCTGCTCCTATTCTCCAGAGTTCGAACTGCTGGCCGATCAAGTCTGGTCAGCTCAGTATCACTGAATTCAATCTTTTTCTTGTTCCATACCTCAGGGGAACAGAAAAAGTGGGGAACTTTCAACACCCTCCGAGTTTCCCCAGCCGAGAGAGTGACTTCAAGACCTAAATTTCCTCTGGCAAAAAACCAATTATTCTTCCAGTACTTGTTGGATGAAGGAAATCCCTATACGATGCCCCTCTTTTTAGGGTCATCAGAGGTATCAACTCCCCGATTCACCTTTGTCCCCTTGGGGACCTAACAATCTGGTGGGTTTGACAGGAGGAAATAAGTCCCTGTCTTGCCAGACTGCCTTAGTGTCTAGAAGTGCCTGATTTCACTCGGAAAAGGTGGCGACAGGTTCATTCGGCTCCACATGTGCCACATGCACATCAAGATCTTGTAGCTATTCAGGGCCAGTTGAGCTAGAGCGATCCCTGCTTGAGCCAGAAACCAGGCAATGAACGGTTGAAAAGGAAGAGTGATGCCGCAACAAAGCATGGATCCATAGATTGACACCATACCCGCGGGAGGATTCCACGTAGCTCTATCACCCGCAGGAATCAAAGTAACCAAATTATCCAGGTCGAATCGGACACGATATTTCCCGATCTCATCTGCTCCGACCATATTAGGTTCGGCATCAAACCCACTCGGACGATCAGCAGAGAAAGAGAGATGAGAAACTCTGAATGCATCTTTCACATCGTTCTCGTCAATAGTCTGCTCCCTGATTCGGACGCTGCCCGAGTTGTGCTTGTGAACTTCGCTTTTACTTTAATGTTTTCCTATCCTTGATCAAAGTGGTACCCTGTGATTATAAGTGACAGATTCAGAACTAGATGAATCTGAATCAGAATTGGATACAGAACTAAAATGGACGATAGGGTAAAGCCCAGAAATGTCGACTTCTAAAAAATGAGATTCGACCGGGGGGATTTCCCCCAATAATCTTTGAGCGAATGATACCAGTTGAAAATCCCTAGGATCAAGCGCCTCGAGAGCTATAGTAAAAAGTCGATGACGGGAAGACAGATTCATTAAAACTAACCTTGAATGAAGAAATCTGATGTAAAATCTTCAACGGAAAATATCAATTTTCTGTGTAAATAAATCTGGGTTGGAATAGCTTCTGGTTTCAGTCTTTGAGAATGAACCAACGTAATTCCTCAGAGGAGAATTTAAAGGGGTAATTGCACGAAACCCTAGGGTCTCAAGGTGGGAAAAATCAATGACAAGATTTGATGACGTAGACGGTGCACTAAGAGACGCGTAGGCCGCTTCTCATAAATGGCATCGTGAAACGAAACGGTAGAGGACACTTGTTAAGAGAAGAACTGGCTAAAGGCAGTCAGAATTCCAAAACGTCACAATTATTGAGATCTCGCTTAAGGAGGCAAATTGAAATTACAGAGTCACTATTAAGACACGCCATTATGATAAGATATTTACCCTGGAGTCACAGAGACGAAAAACTTAAAGGGTTGAATAAAATACTTTTACTCTGAATGAAACCTGGTTCGGCAAAAATATTTAAAAGGGGTATTGTCGTATGTAAATTTTATCAGACGTACACATCATTGACAAGAAGGATAAAATTGCCAAGTGGACATCAGAATATGCATTCAGAAAATATCCTACAAGACATCACCAACGAAGAGAAGCCCGAGTAAACAAGTATTAAACAAAACCTACTCAGGATCAACTGACGTCATATACTACTCGGGGTTAGTTAAAGATGCTCGGGGCTAGTTGATGACATTTTCTACTCCGAATCAGATGACGTCACTTAGGACTAGCTAATATCGTGTTCTACTCGGAACAAACATGAAGAAAACCAAATAAAAGCCCAGCGCGAAGCTCACACGAGTCGAGTCGTTAAAATATAAGAAGATACCCATATCAAAGAGGAATTCCAAGAAGAATAGAATACCAAATAGAAAGGGTTCTAAATTTGGCAACAATTTTATTTCTTCAAAAAGACTACGCTTTTATAAGAAAATAAGTCCTAACTAGACTACATCACTAGAGTCCCATTCGATCTCAATACAAGTCTCCGAAATAGGAAAGAAGACAGACTACTTCAAACAAATAACCAATCATAGTTGAATACAAAGATCTTTTATTACTTGTACAAAAAGGATTAGGGTTATATGAACATATAAATAAACCCATAATCTCGCCACAAAATAGATACAGATCATAGAAAGATATAGAGAGAGAAAAAGAGAGATCGAGAGTTGTAAATCTTTTCAATAGTGGATTTTGGCTTGGTTGATTATTCAGCCACCGTGGTCGTTTCTCCGGTCATCGAAGTTTTACCACGTAAAACTTGCGTCCGATTACTTTGTCATTCTCTCTCTCTTTGAAATCACAGCTAAAATCCAATTCTTGCTGACTTTTTCCATACATCCAGAAATTGACGTCAACACATAACTAGATGTATGAACAATTCTTCTTTTCTCATAGTCTTTTGACCTTATGGTTATTTACTTTTGACAATTATAATAATTAAACTATAAATGCTATAAGATTTGTTAAACTAGAAATCATTTTATTAATATGTAAAGATTATCAAATACAATATTATACTCTTGCTATCGAGCATAATCCTAACAATTTCCCACTTGCTCTATATCAAATGTGTCATGTCTCTCATCCCCATGTTCTCTAGATGCCCATCAAAACTCTTTTACGGAAAAGCCTTTGTAAGGGGATCCGCTAGATTTTTTTACTGACGCGATCTTGGTAATCGTCGCGTCACCCTTATTCACAATTTCCCCTAGAAGGTGATACTTTCTTTCAAATGTGTTTCCCTCTCTTATGACTTCTTGGTTCTCTCGAATTAGCCACTGATCCACTATTGTCACAATAGATAGTGATCTGCTTATTTGTATCAGGAACCACTTCCAAGTCAACCAAGAATTGGAGGAGCCAGACAACCTCTTTAACAGCCTTGCATGCGGTAACATACTCGGCATCCATGTTGGAATCGGCAATACAAGATTGCTTGATACTCCTCCATATGACTGCCTCTCCTTCAATAGTAAACATAGATCCTGGTGTTGATCTCTTGGAGTCAGAATTTGACTGAAAATCAGAATCAGCATACCCTACAGGAATTAAATCCCCTACAGAGTATACAAGCATATAATCTCTTGTTCTCATAAGATACTTGAAAATATGCTTGAATGTCGTCCAGTGATCAGGACAAGGTTTCGGTTGAAAACTGTTAACAATGCCCATAGCAAAACAAATATCTGGTCTAGTATAGAGCATTGCATACATGGGACTTCCAAATGCTGATGCATATGGAGCCCTACTCATGAATTGCTCTTCATGCTCATTCTTAGGAACTTGTTCCTTAGAAAGTTTGATTCCATGTCTGAAAAGTAACATACCTTTCTTGGAATCTTGCATGGAAAACCTAGACAAGATTTTATCTATGTATGAAGCTTAGGATAATGCAATCGTTCTATTCTTTCTATCCCTTATGACTTGGATACCAAGAATATAACTTGTTTCTCCTAAGTCCTTCATATCAAATTGTTTTGCTAACCATTCTTTTATTTGATGTCAATAAACCTACATCGTTTCTGATGAGTAGTATATCATCAACGTAAAGAACTAGGAAAAGCAACTTGTCGCCTTTAATCCTTTTGTATACAAAAGGTTCGTCAAGGTTTTGAATAAATCCAAAACTTTTCATGGCTTGATCGAACCTTATGTTCTAGGATCTGGATGCTTGCTTCAATCCATATATGGATCTTTGCAACTTGCATACCCTTTCCTCTTGGCCCTTTCCAATGAATCCTTCTGGTTGCATCATGTAGATGCTTTAGTCAAGACTTCCATTAAGAAAAGCTGTCTTGATGTCCATTTTCCAAATCTCTAGGTCTAGAGATACCGCAATGGATAAGTGTATCCTAATGGATTTAAGCATGGCCACAGGAGAGAAGGTTTCTTCATAATCGATACCTTCCTTCTGTGTATAACCATTAGCTACCAATCTAGCTTTAAAGGTTTCCACCTTTCCATCCATTCCTCTTTTCCTCTTGTATACCCACTTGCACCCGATGGGTTTTATCCCTTTAGGCAAGTCTACAAGAGACCAGACTTTGTTTTTGAACATAGATTCAATTTTGGATTGCATTGCCTTTTGCCAATGGCAACAATCAACATCTTCCATTGCTTCCTTGTACGTATACGGATCATCATCATCCGGAAGATTCTCTACATATTCTCCTAGACCGATGTATCTCTCGGGTTGTCTAACAACCCTCCCACTACGATGAGGTATGGTAGATTATTGATCTTGTGTTGGTACGGAACTTACCATTGGGCTTGGTTGCGAAACCTCTTGTGGAATTGTATCTCCTAAAAGTTCATTCAGGACAATTCTTCTTTTAGGCACAAAATTATTCATATAGTCCTTTTCCAGAAATTTAGCATTTGTCGAAACAAATAATTTAAGATCTGAAGGACTATAAAAATAATATCCTTTTGTTTCTTTTGGATACCCTACAAATATACATGTTTCTGAACGGGACTCCATCTTTTCTGTCTTTCCTTTAACACGTGCGCAGGACATCCAAATATCCTTAAGTGTTGTAAACTAGGCTTTCGCCTAGTCCACAACTTATGTGGTGTTATAGGAACCGACATCGCTTAGAATGTACATTGCAGTTTGTAAAGCATATCCCCAAAAAGAATTAGGGAGCGTTGAATAACTCAACATAGACCTAACCATATCCAAAAGAGTTCTATTTCTCCTTTCTGCCACCCCATTTTGTTGAGGTGTGCCTGATGCAGAAAACTGAGAAATTATTCCATTATCAATAAGACATTGCTGAAACTCAACAGATAGATATTCTCCACCATGATCGGACCTCAAGATTTTTATGCGTTTCTCAAGCTGATTTTCTACTTCAGCTTTAAATATTTTGGACATATCAAAAGCATCCGACTTATGTCTCACGAGATACACATAGCCAAATATTGAGTGATCATCCATGAAAGTGATGAAGTACTCATATCCACCTCTAGCTTGAATGCTCATAGGTCCACACACATCAGTTTTTGTTAATCCTAAACATTCGATGGCTCTTGCGCCTTTAGTCGTAAACGACCTTTTGGTCATTTTACCTTCCAAACAAGATTCACAATTGGTAGATCATCAACCTTTAAGTCACTTAGAGGTCCGTCAATTACCAATCTTTTAATCCTATTAAGGTTAATATGACCTAAGCGTAAATGCCGTAGGTAGGTTTAATCTTTTGATAATTTTACTCTTTTATGATTAGGTTCCGTTGATTCCGTGTCTAACAAGTGAGAGATATTTCCATGCAAATAGAATAAACCGTTTTTCAATGTACCTTTGCAAATAAATTTGTCATTCTTACTAATAATAAAAGCTTTATATTTACACAAGAAACAGAAATTAAATTCCTCTTGAATTGAGGTACATAATAAATGTCTATTAAATCTAAATGCCTACTAGAATCTAAATTGATTCTAATACCTCCCACTACACTAGTAGACGTCAATGCTCCATTGCCTAAATACAAGTTGAATTCATTCTTAGTCAGTCTATTCCTTTGTCCCTTTTCACCACAAAGGAAACACTTTCCTTTGATCTTGGTTACTTTCTTAGTCTCCTTCTAAGAAGGCTTAAGTTGGTTTTTCTTTTGTTATCTCTTGACCTTCTTACGGGTCTTTAATAGTAGCAACTTACCAAGCATATGAATCTCTTGACCCTTGCCTTTAACAAGGATTTTTTCCGTGGTTTGAACATCTTGCATCAGTCCTTGCAAGGTGTATTCCTTATTATTCAAGGTGTTGTCCAACTTGAATTGATCAAAGGAATCTGATAGTGAGTTGAAAATCATGTTTATTTTTGTCTCACCATCTATCTTAGCATCATTCAGTTCATCAATGTTGAGATGTGCTATGACTTTCATCATGTGATCTTTCACACCCTGTCCAGGTTTCATCCTAAGGTTCATAAAAGTAGTTACTGCCTCTCTCTTAGTCATCATAGACCTCATATCAAACATCTTTTCTAGAGACTTTATTATATCGACATCAATCCCCATTCCTTCATGTTGCTGTTGCAATACGTCGGAGATGATGGCCATAATGTAACGTACATTTAGTCATCTCATCTAAAGACTTCCACTACTGATACTCATCTCTTTGCTCCTGAGTAGATTCATTAGTTTGGTGGTTAAGGAATATATAGAATGAACTTATACTTTTCAACTTGCAACAACAACCCAATATTCCTTTTCTATGTGACATAATTATCATCGGTTAAAGTATTATCTTTTAAGATATTAATTAGGGATGGGGTCATGATTTCATTTTAATAACAAAATTATATAAGTAAACAATCATGATATAACACTTTTGAATATTTATCGTGAATTAAGTAAAATAATTCAATCATAAAAATTCAATGGTGATCCAACACCCATAAATGTCACGTCTCCTTTGGGAGTACGCACCATTTACTAGTAGGACTAGGTCCCACCTAATTGTTAACATAATAACCAACATTTTCTATTTTAGCCTTGCAATTTTATTAACAAGAACTCTTGGGAGGATATTAATAAAATTACATTGAGTGTGTTACCAAGTTATCTACCTTCAATATAATCTCTCACGAATATCCCTCCTTTGGGAGTAGATATTGTTTGGGCTAATTGTCTAGTCTATCCTTGTAAAGAAGCATCTTGCTAAATTTCATTATTGAATACCTCTTGGGAGGTTGTTCACAAAACATAAAGCTCAACTAAACTTGGAGGCTGTAGGTGTTCCAAAACACCTTCTCCCACTCAATTGTTTAAGGCGTGTGATCAAATTCCAAAGAATGATTTACCAAGTTATATAGATGCCAATTTAGATACTTAAACCATTCAATGCATGTTCATACCAAAAGAGATATATAAGTGGCTCTCCTATTCTATATGACAACAAACATTGCAATATTTACAAAAATATAAATAGCTACAATTTTGGTCCATCCTAGAAAAACAAGTAAATTACATATATCTTGGAATACAATAACTCCTTTCTTGGCGAACAAGTCTTCACGCGACCTTCGTCGTTCTGACTCCCTAGGCTACCTCCCATGGGCGTGCGCACCCCTCGCCCTTGCCCTTGCCCATGGGTGTGCGCATGCCACAAACCCATAAAGGGTTGCCATGCGCAGCCCATGGCTACCAAAAGGGCTGCCGTGCGCAGCCCATGCCACAACAAACGTGGTTGTGCGCTCTTCACATGCACGTTCGTTGTTACGGCTCACACGGTCCCAAACTTGTTCCGGTTGCTCCTAATTCTTCAAACCTTTGAGTCTTCGAAACTTGAATGTATTAGAGAAGAATTTAAATAATATAATACTGCAGTTTTTTTTTAAATTACAATAGTGCAGTTTTTTTTTATTACAACAACAAAATAAAAAAAAACTTAGCAACTACCAAGAAGGAAATTGTGGCAATGATAGACCACCCTTCTTGTTACAATCCCAAAACAAAATACATTGAAATTCTAAGATCAAAATTGAGCAATAACAAACCACATATAAAACATAAATATATATATATATATATATATATCCATACATTCCAATGTAAACATATATGTAAATACCTAGAGTCTCATCTCTTTCTAAAACATGCATATATATAATAAAAAGAAAAAGATTCACGAACATTTAAATCAATTAATCAAGGGTACAATCAGGCTCTGATACCAATTGTAGGGAAAATAAAACCCCGCGCAGCGGAAGCGTGAGAAAATTTTGAAAATTAGGGTTTGCGTATATAATTTTTTTTCCCTTTTAATAACAAGAACCTTAACCCTAGATTAATTGATGTATATAAAAAGTATCGTACCTTTTTTTTTCGTGACAATTGAACCAGCGTCTAATTGAATCCACAAGATCTTCCAATCCAATCACGAACTTGAATCACCTAGGAGTGTGGGCTCCATTCCTTTAAATTGTATACCTGAGGATGGAAACAAACAAAATCTTCTTCTTTGTTAGTCACAATAATCCTCCAAGAGAAAAACCAAGAACGTCCGGTCACTTTTGAATTATCAATCAATTTGATTGAAACTCGTGTGAACCTTGATTCAATGTTGTACACAAAACCCTTTTGATGTTAAGGATACTAGTGTACTATCGAAAACAAAAACGTTCTCTCTTTTCTCTATGCTTGGCCGAATTCTTCACACAATGAGTTGGACGAAGTTTTTTTTTTTTATAAAAATAAAAAACAACTTCTCACACCAAAAACTAAGGCTTGGTCGAAATTTACAAGTAGTATATATTGGAGACCAAATCCTCTCCTAAGAAGGATTTACTTGGTGGTTAAGAATCCTTTCCTTAGATAGATTTACTTGGTGGTTAAGAATCCTTTTCTAAAAAGAATTCTATCCTACACAAAGACTCCTAATCCAACTCAATAGTGTATTTGTAACCATATTAAAGACTTCCTAATTTGATTAGATAAATAATTCATTTTATTTATCTACTTATCAAATATATTCTTTAATATTAATTATACTACCAACAATAGTATAATATTAGGAGACCATCTCCTAATAGAAAAAGATTTTGACTTTTAATTAAATAATTAATTAATCACCAAATTAATTAATTTCCATTTAATTAAATAATAACATAATATAATATAATAAAGCTATTCTAAATAGCCTTACCGCCCAACACATATATATGGGCCAATATATTATTTTCTTATTTTATTAAATCCATTTGACCTTTATAAAAGGTCCACATGTGAACTAGACACATTCTTACAAAAAGAAAAAAGTCCACATACCTCAATACAATTCTAGATGGAACCCTAAATTGGTCAGGTAGAATATATCAAGTGATCCATACAAGTTCATGTGGATTACAGATCTTGGTGATTATCTAAATTTAAGCTCCAGTAAACACTACACAATCACAATCAATAAATGATTCACTTAGGCCTAAGATTTGTCATAGTCTTTTGCCCTTATGATTATTTAATTTTGACAATTACAATAATTAAACTAGAAATGCTATAAGATTTGTTAAACTAGAAATCATTTTATTAATATGAAAAGATTGTCAAATAAAATATTATACTCTTGCTATCGAGCATAATCCTAACAGTATGACCATCATGCTTTTTCACATTCTCATCCACAAAATCCTTCTTGACATTATTCTTCACATGTATATCATTATTATGCACACCATTCAAAGATTTATCAATATCAACATATTAAGAAGAATGACTAGGAACCTTTTTCACATCATGCTTTTTATTCCAAACTTTCCTAGTAAGTTTCTTCACATGATCATGACCAATATGCACATTTTTCAAAATATCAAAATAATTTTCATGTTTAGAATCTTTCAAAGAAGATTTGTTCAACTCACTATCATGTATATTATTCCCTAGTTTGCATTGTCTAATATATCCATAACATCTAGGCCTAATGTGACCAATCACATTACAATAATGACAAACCAGAATAAATTTAAAAAAATTACCTTTTAAGTGTGAATGCTTTGGTTGAGAAGTTGGTTGAGAAATTCCATAGCTCTTCTTGTCTTTGTCTTTGGTTTTGGAAGAAATAGTAGTTGAGCGTTTTCTAATCCAATTTTTCTTAACACCATGTTTGACTTATTCTTTAGCTTACTATCATGCAAATCAACTTTATTAGTCACATTTTCAAACAAGTAAAACAAAGCATTATCAACCTTTTTATGTATAATAGTACGAGGCACAACATGTGTTTTCACAAGCAAGTCATCAACAATATTTTTCTCAACATTTCTTTTCCAAGGTCTTTCTAGTCTAGTTCTAGATCCATACATGGATGATTGTCTAGGACCATTTATCAAAGACATCATACAAATCTTTTTCATATTTGCATTTATGAATGTATTCATAGCAGCATGTTACAAAAATGGCAAATATGTACAGATTTGAGAGGGTTACCTTTAGCTTGAGCATTTGAAGTAGTATACCTTCTTACATTATTCTCTCTTTGATGTCCATTCCTTGATGCTTTGTATTTTGCATGACAAACTTGTTGAGATTTTCCTTTGTTGCTCCTTGTTGATGTTGACGCATCTCCGGTTACATCCATGGCTTTACCGTTAGAGAGAGTACCTACATTCACTTTACCACTTGCTTTGATAAAAGTAGGTTTGGTAGAAGAAGATGTAATATTTTCATTTACATAACCTAAACCTCTTTTATCACTAGGATGTTTACCACTCTTGATGAGATTTTCTAATTTATTAGCACTAGATGGCATCTTACTCATCATCTTATTGAACTCATCACATTTGTCAGTAAGAACTTTCTTTTGACTTTCATGCTTACTAATTTTGACTCTAAGCTCAGTTTCAATTCTTTTAGCACGAACAAGAGATTCAAATTTTTGCTAAACTTCTTGTTTCAAAATTCCTAGTCTTTCATTACTATCTTTCAAGTTATTCTTTAGACTAAGAATTTTGTCTTTAAGTTTTTTATTCTCTTTTTGTTTATTCTCTCCTTCCATGATAAACAACTTAATAGTAAAGTCCTCTTTTAAATCATCTAGCTATTGAGCACTTTCTTCCATCCTTGAAAAATACTTTTCAATAGTCTCTTTATGCTCCCCAATGACTTCACTTTGCTTGCTTATCTTTTCCAAAGACATCTTCTTTTTATTTTCAAGAGCTTTGATTATCAACACTAAATTGGTATTGGTCAACTTCAACTTGTTGTTCTCATCATTCTTCTTGACATTTTCACAAGTTAGTTGAAGGATCTTGTTATTTAAGCTTGTTTCATGATGCACGTGAGCAGCCCAACATGATTGCTGAACGTGGACTATCCAATATGAAACCATTTGAAGATGCAAATGAGCCCAACATGAATTATTTTAATAAGGAATAAGCCCAATTCGGTTTTATGGTTCAAGAGGTAATTAAAGTCCAAGATTTCTCATTAGGTCAGCCCACTATGTGGTTTAATTACTCAACCAGCCACCTAGTTCTTTAAAGACAAGTAATTTGGTGAAATTATAAATCTTTGGAAGTTTATTTATTGGAAGTTATTATTATTTGTTTCCCATGCTTGGAGGGTTGTTCTAAGAATAGTTTTAACTTTATTGTTTTTCCCATGCTTGGAGGGTTGTTCCAAGACTAGTTTCTAATTTTGTTGTGTTTCCCATGCTTTTAGGGTTGTTCCAAGGCTAGGCTTTAGTGATGTTGTTTTTCCCATGCTTGGAGAGTTGTTCCAAGAATAAATATCCCCATTTTCGGATTTGAAAGGCAGATTTTCAGATGGTAAAAAATTAACCTTGTTCTTGAGTGTTTTCTCAAAAGTTTTTATCTCTTTGGTGGATTCCTTTGAGCGGTGAGCTTATTTGAGGTCTTATCTTTAAGGTGGTGATACTATTATCCTTAAAGTGGTGAACTTTGTATTGTTACTTGCTGTTTGAACACCAAACGGTATCATTTCATCATGATTTTAGGAGAATTCACAATCTTCATTACTTGAAGAGTATTCACTTTCCTCACTATATGAGGAGTCTTCACTACTGTCCTCAAATCTTCCTTCATATATAGCCATATGAGCAACGCAATTGCTAGTATATTCATGAATATCCGAGGACTCCTTTTCCTCTTCCACATCACTCGTATATCTAATGTAGGCTTTCATCATACTTTCTAAAAGGAGTAGTTACCACCATTCAAGAGTGGAAGCCTAGCACCGGAAAAACCTTTCGACTACGAATCACTCATAACACAAAAACAAAACAAACACTATAATATGGACCTATCTAATTACTTGTATACACCCACTTTGATAAAAATTATAAATTCCCTTAACCAATTACAGTGTAAAATATACCTACGGGGTGAATAGGTATATGCTCAAATTTTAATTTTCTTTAAAATCACAAGCAATCTTATACAACACTTAGTATAATTTCCAAAATGATATATAACAAAACAAATGTTCAAGCAACACAAATCAACTAAGTGAAGAAATTAAAGATGCTAAAAATCAACACAAGATATTTATGTGGTTAAACCTCCGGAGAGGAAACATCCACGGGTTGAATCCACAACCACCGACAAAAGCAAATCCACTATTTCAAATAAGAGTTACACAATCATGCAGTTAACATATGCTCTGCAAGCCATCACTCTTACTCTACCCTTAAACCTAGTGATCTACTATGCCGACTTTCTATCCAAGACCTTATGTCTCTAGGAAGATTCCTTGCTCACCTATCCAGATTCTCCTAACCCAAGGCAAGACTTCTTGTTCAACTATCCAAGTCCTCCCGGCTCTAGTTGAGACTCCATGTTTAGTTATCCAGATCTCCTCGATCCTAACTAAAAGTTCCTTGCTTGACTATCCGGATCACTCCGATCCTAGCCAAGTCTTCTTACTCAAGTCAAAGCTTTACTCACTTCAATAAGAAACTTCAACCTTTTACAAGGCAATGATCTAAGTGGATACAAATGACGCAAACACAAACAAATAGAGCAAGTAGATCAAACACACTTTATGAACATGCAATTAGATAACTAGATAATGCTTTCAAATATCAATCACAAATATATATAAAAAACCTAATCATGTTATAAACTAAGAACTAGTCAAGAAAATAGAGATACCAATTGTAAATGACCTAGTTCTTAGAAAATGAAATCAAGTCTAGAAATAAACAATCAACCACAAGAACAAAAGATTTCTAGAATCAATTTCATGATTATCAAGTTTAACACAAACCATTCAATTTAAACCGATTCTAGCTAAACTTGAAAATCAATAGAACAAACCATAACATGTAATCAAAATCATCCTAGTCATGCTTCTTAATCATATCATATCCATCAATAAAAAGCTTATCTATTAAATGTTATTCCACGCAGTGAGCTCATGCTAGAATCATGCAACCAACCAATCATAGACCATGTTATGTCCACACGTTCAGCATAAGAAACAACACATACAAGGTTTCACGTGTAATTAAAACATCCAATAAAAACCCTTACAATTCTCAAATTAAACACAACCGAGATGTGCCGTGGGCATCTCATGGACAGATAGAGGATGATGGCGAGATGGTCTCGTGCCACCCTCTCTCTTTGGTGTAGCTTTCATGCCATACCAAGCCATTTTCTGTTTCATGTATTCTTCGGTCCAGTTTTGACCTCAGAACTTAGAATTCAATTCCATCTTCAGTATATGAATTCAGACTTAATTATCGGTACACAAAATTACATAAATTTTCATTCAGAACTCGAAATCAAATGTGTGAGTAACCAAAATGATCGAAACTCAATAAAGAATAATATAACACCAAATTCAAGTCCAAGGTCCATGTTACACAAACATATAAATATACAAACAGATCACACAAGAATGCTTATAAGAAAATCTATAAACATGCATTTCCCAAAACTTGTCAATACTACACTAATGCATGTGTATTCAATATCAAGTGTGTGAATTGTTATAGAAAATGAGCACAATGATGCAGGGACACAAATTTATGATATGTGTGTGTGTGCGCCTACGCCTTGCAAGAGGAAAATGAATGTTGATACCTTAGCATCCAAGTAAACACATATCCTCTTGAAGACGAACTTTGCATTCGAATTTGCTTTCCTTCCTTGAAGCCCGATTTAATCACGAACAACCTAAGCAACTAAGCAATACAAACAAAGAGTGTTTTGTTTTGGAATTAAGCCAATACAAATCTATAACCTAACAGTATGCCGATGTTTGTAACGCATATCCCTGGATGGAATTTGGTAATGATGAGAAACTAACCATAGATCTCACCATTTCCATTAGGGTTCTATTTTTTCTCTCTGCTACACCATTTTATTGAGGTGTAATGGGAGCTGTGAGTTGGAAAACTATCCCATGCTCGACCATGAAGTCTTCAAACTCTTGGTCAAGGTACTTACCCTTACGATCCGATCATAGTGACTTGATAGTCTTACATAATTGTTTCTCAACTTCAGCTCGAAATTCTTTAAACTTTTTAAATGTTTTCGACTTCCATTGCATTAGGTAGACATATCTGTATCTTGTGTAGTCATCTTTAAAGATGACATAATACTCGTAACCACTCATAGCTATTGGGGTTTATGCCCTAAAGATGCAATTTGTAAATGGATTTATGAAATAAATATAAGAAAAAGCTCAATTCATTCTTGTTGTGTTGTTTATTTTATAACTTGTGCATATTAACATCCTAGATTGCTGGATGTAATCTCGAACTGTGAGTATTTGTATCATATACGGATGGATACAGTAAGAGACATGCAATCTAAAGAGTTCAAAGATAGCAAATAAAGCTAGGTACTTTAATTGTTGTTAATCTATAGTTGCGGTCCATTCTGTAATGGACAGTGATTCTATCCTAAATCATTCATATGAGATATGAGAATTGAGGCACCTTGTATGATGTGATCACATAGGACTGGGCCATGATCTATATGAATCTCTCACCAAGATCCGTTTACTGATGAGATTCTTATATATCAACTAATGATGGCTATATATGGCTGATCTTAATCCTGAGTGTCTTATCAACTACTTTAAGTTAGATCGTGGCAGATGCATTTCCTGATTAATATACTCCATATGTTGGGATTGTGGTTTGGCTTGTAGCTGGAAAGGTTAGTACACAATAGTGGAATCCACTCCTTCTTATGAGAAGTAGATGGTAGTTCCCTTAAGGGTTAATTCTGGGCTTGGACAGTATGAGCACTCTCATAGTTCTGTGAGGAAATATGATTTATTGTCCATTAGAGAATCAATGGTACTTAAAGGATATATAAAATTAGAGGTGTATAACGAACATTATGACCCAGTTCTAATTATGAACTACTGTGGAGGATCACACAATATGTAGTAGCTATATCGATGGACACCGAGATGTATCGGTCTCTATAAACGCATCTGCAGAGTGTAACTTAGGGTTTTTGGTGGAATAACACTGGAGTTAATATTTAAGGAATATTAATTAAAGAGTTTAATTAATGATTCTAAGTATTATTGGAGCTTAAAATACTATTGGTCCATTTGGTCCCCTTGCTAGGTAACAAGGGTCACGGTTAATTAATTGGATTGTCCAATTATTGTGTTACGAAACTGACACGTATTTATTCGGATAATTAATTGAATAATGAGATTATTTAATTAATGAATAATGATGATTAAATAAATTAAATAATAAGATTATTTAATTATGTTATTAATCTTTAAATGGAGGATGTTTGTTAATATTTGTTTTTGAATAAAATAAGATAATATGATTATTTAATTTTTAATTTTTAAATTTAATTAGTTTAAATTCAAAATAGAAGGTATCTTTTAATAATAATAAAATAAAGATTTTGTTTTAAATAAAAGATACAATGAGGTTTTTTGAAAGAGAAAATACATATCTGATATATATTCTTTTGAAAACCGACCAAAACAAGATATTAGTTAAAAAGGAAATATATATATATATTTGATATATATATTCTTTTAAAGAAAAAGACAAATGGGGAAAGACAAGGATTTGTATATGATACAAATTGGTGCACATAAAATGGAAAAAAAAGGAAATTGCATGAGATGCAATTAGAATAAGTGTACACCAATAAGACAAAAAAAAATAATGATTTTATTTTTATTTTTTAGAACTAGAATGGTTCTAAGTTTTTCCTCTTGAGAAGAAAGAATTTATTCAAGTATTTTCTCTACATCCTCCATTCAGGTTCCCTAGATCGTAATGCTCCCACACGCAGTTACCAGTCCCAGGAGATAGCGAGGAAGATCCAGTGGTTCAGACAGGAGAAAATCGTAAAGTGTAGGAACATCCAAACCTTGGTAGGATTGGTTCAGACTAGGAGCATTACAAGAAGTTAAGGAGCCTCCAAACGTTGGTAAGGTTTTAAGGTAATTTTCTTCTTCTTTATATTGATTACAATTTTCTGTGTATACATATTTATTGATTATTGTAAAATTTTATATGCATAAGTTCCGAAAAAGAATTATGATCTCAAGTTCACTAGTCCCAGATCGTTTACAATCTGTATAAAAAAAATTAAAACCTACTTCTACTGCGTGACCGGTGAACGGGGTTCCAACAATTGGTATCAGAGCCAAAATTATTTTCAGAACAGGAAATTGTTTTTGATGCTCCTGTATGTATGATTGTGTAGGAATGATTTAAATGGACCATATGATGTTTTGTATGTATATTTATTTTATTAATTTACAAGAACATGATTGATTGTTAATTATATGCTACTATGGATTTAGGGTTCATGGGTTGTATAATTTTATTTATTTATTATTATTATTATTATTTTACTGTTGTTGTATTGTAACAGTAAAATAATAATTGTAACCTATATTGAAGACCTGGAAAAATCGTAAAGTAGGATTCATGAGATGAATCGAAAAGATCTGAAGATAGTGGAAGACTTAAAAATTACAAGAAGATCAATGAATGCCTTGGGGGTATTTTTGTAATTTTAGAATTCTAATTTTTTAGGTTAAATAATCAACATTACTCTGTCAATTCGTGTATGTTTTATATTCTGTGATGATAAAAGCATTGTCATGCATACGTATGTCATTTAGATTGGATGTGCCTACACAAATATATTTGATATGTCATACATGCATCATAGCCTGATATTTTATGTATTTTTTTAATGTGATTAAAATGAGTAAATACATAATTGGCTATGAATAATGAGATTAGTTTTTTAATGGTCAGAAAACCTGGTAATTCTTATTAATATTAATCTAGTGATTAAAGAGTTTAATAAGTTAGATTAATAGGGTCATTTATTGTAATTAGGATTAATATGATTAATTACCTAATAATAAATGAACCAAATAATGTTTTAGAGTTTTAATAGTTAAAACTTGGTAAACACTATCATAATAATCTGACCTTAGTAAAAAGTTTACAAAGGCTTAGATTATTCACTACTAGATAATATTTTTAATTGTTAAAATTCATTAATTAGTAAATTAGAATTTGTTTGTAATTAGTTAATGCGCTAGATAACTTGATTAAAGTTAGTCGTTTAATCCTGTAGAGTCTTGGTGTATTAACGGTTAATAGAAAACCATATTTTTAAAATAGTGACTGGGATAGGGATATATGACATATATATCGCGCGGTCTCCATCATTAGTTCAACACCGTGAGATCCGAGTGGGGCCTCGTGATGGCTTTGCTTTCGTCCTCCCTAAGAAGGGTTTCCACAAAGGTTAATACCAAGGTTGACTTCCTAATGGATAGGATTTCTAAGGGTATTTCGGGAATGACCAACCCTAAGGCGGAATTCTCGAGTTAAGCTCGTGTGATCTAAAATGGTGGGTTACACTCATGAAGGTTTTTATTAAGTTTATTAATTAAAAATCTGACTGAATAAACGATGATTAAATGATATGGAATAAGAGTTATTATAGAATATCATTTGATTGAGAACGTCTCGATCCAACATGCAAAGACTTGACCGACCCTAAGGTAGCACTTCTTTATGGTATGTTGGATTGTCTTATATTAAATAGTTTTAGGATAGTTCTAGTTCGTTAAACATATTCATGCATCATGTTTAAATTTATGCCAATGCACTCACACTTGTTTTAAATAAATGACTAAATGAATGTTTTATTTATTTCAGCAAATTATGTCTTCTGCATTACTAAAATTTCTCGCAGATGACAAATTAATTGGTGATAACTACAGTAAGTGGAAACTTAACAATAATGCATTATTGGTCACCAAAGACCTCAAGTTTGTGCTTATGGAGGAATGTCCTCCAGTGCATGCTGCCAATGCCACACGAACTGTTCGTGAGGCATACAAGCAATGGGTCTCATCTGATGAGAATGCCTAAACATATCTGTGGCTTCTATGATATACGTGCTTGTCACAAAGCACAAAGCAATGACTTCAGCATTCAAAATCATAGAGTCACTGCAAGCTATGTTTGGGCAGCCCTCAGAGCAAAAGGGACACGAAGCTGTTTGTTTCGCTATGCTCGCTTGCATGAAGGAAGGTACGTCAGCTCGGGAACATGTCCAGAGCATGATGTCCTACTTTAACACGACAGAAGTCAATGACAGGGCCATTGACAAACTCAATCAAGTGAGCATCATACTGATGAATCTTTCGAAGAGTTTCGATCAGTTTAAAAGCAACTACGGGATGAACAAGTTAAAGTTCAGTCTTACACAGTTGCTCAATGAGCTTGTGTTAGGTTTTAGATTATGTTGGCATTAATTCTATATCAAAATGATGCTTACTTGTAATGATTTATTTGTTTAGATTCATGATGATTGAAGCTTTAAAGAAGAAGGAACAACTAGTCAAATCAAGTCCAAAGTCTATAAAAAGAGAAAGGATGCTATATGGTTCTACAACAGTATATTAAGACCTTATCTTCTCTTACAAGGCTTAGGCACACACATACAATTCATACATTTGTGTCTTTGTATAGTTATGCACCATTAAGGTACACACACACAAATCATACATTTGTGTCCTTGCATCGTTTTGCACCATTTATAACACATTCACACACTTGAAGTTGAATGCTCATGCATTGATATGAAAATAACATGTTTTGGAAAATGCATGATTGGAGACTATCTCTATGTAGTTTGTATTCTAGTGTGAATTGTTTTTGTATGTGTATATATTTGTAAAACATGGATAATGAACTTGATTTTAGTCTTAAATCATTCTTGATTGAGTTCCAAACACTTTGGTTACTCATACTCTTAATTTCAAATTCTAAGTCAAAAGATATGATACTTTTCAGTCATGTTGTGTGTATTGTCTTTGTCTTTGTATATCGAGTAGAATTCATATTTTCTGGATTGACCATCTTATATGTCCATGTCCATGAGAGAGTTATGGTTTGAATCCTTTTAATGATTCGAATTCTGAGTTCAGAGGCTAGAGAACGGTTGAAGAACGTGATGAGAGGTCGATGGAAAAAGAAGACAACACTAAGCTCTTCTTTTCTGAGATGGCGCGTGGCCATCTGGTGCAAGAAGGCGCGCTGTCCCGAGATGCCCATGCACCAACTCAGGAAGCAAGCAAACTTAGGCTCAGTTTGGCATTGTTGTACTGTGGGGAGAAGTGTTTTTGAAATTGCTGTGGGGGGAATTGCTTTTGGAATTGCTGTGGGAAGAATCAGCTGAGTGTTTGGTAAACTGATTTTCAAAAGTGCTGTGAGAACTAACAGCAATTTCAATGTGTTTGGTAAACTGAAATAAAAAGTGTTGTGAGTGTGTAAAATTACTAAAAGGACATAGACATCTAAATGGTACTAATGTGCTATACTTTACATTTTTCTTGTTTATTTGTGTTTAGTGTTAAGTGTTATATAATTATGGTACTTTATTGAATTAATTAGCCCCATTTTTTATTCTACTTTATTTAATTAATTAGCCTCATTTATTTATTTATTTATTTTATTCTACTTTATTTTTTATTTCATTTTTATTCTACTTTATTGAATTAATTATCCCAATTTTTTTTATACAGTTATGGCAATATTTTTTTTTACAGAAATATAAGTCCAATTTTTTTTGTTAAATTTCGTTAAAGGCAAGGACAAAGTTGGAAAGTTAGTAAAATTTCATTTAATATCACTGTAGCACGTTTTCTAAAAGCAGAAGCCAAAATCCAAAAGCATGTATTTGTAGCTTCTCAAAAACTCAGTTGGGAGAAGCTAAAAGTTACCAAAAGCACTTCCCCGTGATTTTACCAAACACCCTGTCGTAGGTCCATAATCATTTTTGGCCCCAAAAGCAGCTGGAGAAGCAATGCCAAACTGAGCCTTGGTTTCTTCTTGTCCCTTTTGTTCATTTCACATGATATCTTTCCCTCTCCTTTATATTTCCCTTCCCTCTCACATTTCATTCTAAGTGGAGATTCAAAATTTGAGTGCAGAATTTTCTCCCAAATTTTCTCACCTTCCAAACACCATAACCTTTTCATTTGAACTGCGATATAAGTGATTTAAAGTTGGGAGTATTTTTCTATTCATCCTCCATCTTTTCTCTGAAGGTTTGAGTTAGTTTTATTGTTGTTTTTAGAGTCTAACCTCACAAAAACGGGACTGCACCAAATCAACCGAGGTATTGATTTTCTTTCAAAGTTTTCTTTTAAAACTTGGTCAATTGCCTTGGGTTTTCTTCTTCATTATATATTAGTGACTTGTGATTGTTTAGATTTGAGTTTTGAACTCATTTAAAGCTAGATTGAGTTTCAATTGAAATCTCACATGTTGAGTTAGGTTTTGATTTTGCCTACGTTTTTACATGTTTGAGATTGTATTGTGCTAGCTTTGATTCTAGGACTATTTGATGATCTTTAATTGATTGATTTTGTGAAAAATAGTTTCTCACATGTATTAGGCTCTCTTTGGCCAAAATATCACTATTATACATGTGCTTATGTTCTTGTGAGCTATTCATGTGCATTGTTGAATCTATCAATAGGAAATATGCTCTATAACTTTTGCTTTAATCTAAATGACTTTGTCACATGATTTAAGCTTGTTTTTTATTTATGTGATTTAAACTTGATTATATGATTAATTGAATATATTTTGAGTTCAAGTTTAGATTTATGCATGTATCTAGGTTGAAATTAACTTGTCATATATTTTGTATGAACTAGATGAATTAGACATGCATTTTAACTAGACAACAATTGGTTTGTGCATTCATGCTTATGTCTAGTGTTTTCCATAGGATATGTTGATCATAACATTCTATGTTGTGTGCTTTTTTGTGTTCTGCATTCATGATCACCTAGATGCCTTGTGACAAGGAAGTCTTGACAATAGGTGTGAGGCCTATGTTGTTGAGAATGGAAGTCTTGGCAAGAGGTAGGAGACCTCCGAATGTTAAGCAAGGAAGTCTTGCCTAGGGTTTTGAGGATCCGGAAGGGTGAGCAAGGAAGTCTTGCCTAGGGTCATGAGGATCTGAAAGGTTGAGTAAGGAAGTCTTGACAAGAGGTGTGAGGCCTCAGAATGTTGAGCAAGAGGGTGACATATTCATGAGTAGGATAGGAGGGTAGTTTCTAGGTGAAGGGGTCACTTGAGAGATTGTACTTTTCTTATCTACTGGTGGATTTTGTTTACCGGTGGTTGCTAACCCGTGGATGTTTCCTCTTTGGAGGTTTACCACGTTATATCTTGTGTCAACTTTTCTCTATTCCTATCTCTCTTATATTTGTATTTGTTATTTGAATACTATGGATAGAACTTTATATGTAAGTTGACTTCCTTACCATAAATTTGTTGGTATATGCTTTATGTATGTTTGTTTGTATCACATTTTATATGCTTATATATTGATTAGTTAGCTTCAATTAATATATATATATATATATTATGATACAAGCAATTTAGAGGGACAAACATTTGTTTGTTTCAATGGAGTTGAAAAAGGTGTCTAACCTATTCACCCCCCTCTAGGTTAGCTTTGAGCATTTAACCGTGCTTGTATTTTCAGCTTGCTACCTTTGAGTCCTTGATTAAGGACAATAAGGGTAAGGGCGTTGATGCAAATGTTGCCGAACTATCTTCCTCCTCAAATATTAAAAAGAGAAAGAGGTCTGATGGGAAGGCGAAGGGTAAGCCCAAACCCAAGAAAGCCCAAAGCAAAAAGAAGGGCACCTCTATCAACCAAGGCAAAGGAAAATGTTTCCATTGCGATAAGGTCGGGCACTGGAAGAGGAACTATCCTCAATATTTGGAGGAGGCAGCCAAGAAGTAGAAAACGAAAGGTAAATATGATTTACTTGTTCTTGAATCTTGTTTAGTGGAAGATGATTCTTCACCCTGGATAGTTGATTCGGGGGCCACTAACCATGTTTGTTCTTCTTTGTAGTGGACTGATTCTTGGACACAACTAGAGGAAGGAATCTTCTCAATACGTGTGGGGTCGAGGGATATCATATCGGCTAAAGCAGTGGGATCAATAAGATTGCAATTTTGTAATAATAATATTTTTTTAATATTGAACAATGTTTTTTATGTTCCTAGATTTACGCAGAATTTGATTTCCGTTTCTAAATTGTTAGAACAATCATATTCTGTTTCTTTTGATAATAAGTCTGTTATTATTGGAAAGAATGGTCTGAATATTTTTTTAGGGATTAATGAAAATAATTTGTATGTGTTAAGACCGTTAATACATACTACACTGTTCAACACCGAAATGTTTATGGTTGAAAAACCAAAAAGTAAATGGCATAAAATTTCTCCAGATAATGACATGTATCTCTAGCATCTAAGGCTTAGCCATATAAACCTTGATTGGTAGACAGAAAAGTAAAAAATGAACCTTTAAGTGAGTTAAAGGTTGGCACATTACCTGTCTGCGAATCTTGTCTGGAAGGTAAGATGACTAAGAGACCTTTTACTAGAAAAAGGCTTAGAGCTAAAGAACCGCTAGAGCTTATATATACAAATGTATACGGACTGATGAATGTTAAAGCTAGAGGTGGTTATGAGTATTATGTCACCTTTATAGATGACTACTCAATATACAGATACGTCTACCTAATGCAACGGAAGTCGAAAACATTTGAAAAGTTTAAAGAATTCCAAGCTGAAGTTGAGAATCAATTAGGTAGGACTATCAAGTCACTACGATCAGATCGTGGAGGTGAGTACCTTGACCAAGAGTTTAAAGACTTCATGGTCGAGCATGGGATAGTTTCCCAACTCACAGCACCCCGTACACCTCAGCAAAATGGTGTAGCGGAGAGGAGAAATAGAACCCTGATGGAAATGGTGAGATCTATGATTAGTTTCTCATCATTATCAAATTCCTTCTGGGATATGCGTTACAAACAGCGGTATACATTTTGAATGTAGTACCATCCAAATCTATTCCCAAGACTCCCCTAGAGTTGTGGAATGATTGTAAAGCTAGTTTACTACATTTCTAGATATAAGGATGTCCAACACATGGGCTAAAGAACAAAAGTGGAAAGCTGAACTCCAAGTCTGTTGTCTGCCTATTTGTAGGATACTCCAAGGAGACCAGAGGTGGACACTTATATAGTCCCGAAGAAAACAAAGTATTTATATTGAGAAATGCAACATTTCTTAAGGAAAATTATATTAGTGACCATAAACCTTGTTATAAGATTGTATTGAATGAGTTAGAGTCTGGTGAGACTAGTGTTTCATCAATAAGTGCTGTTAATCCATAAACATCTGAGAGTCAGATGGTTCCTGATCAGAATACAATACCATCTAGACTTAGTGAGAGGGTTGTGAGACAACCTGAACGATATTTAGGTATAGATGAGAGACAATGTGTTGTCTCTGCTGAAAGTGTGAATGATCCATTGACATTTAAGAATGCAATGGAAGATCCTGATATAGAGGAATGACTTAAATCCATGAATCTTGAGATGGAGTCTATGTACTATAACTAAGTCTAGGATCTTATAGACTTACCTGATAGGGTAAAACCCATAGGGTGTAAGTGGATCTATAAGAGAAAGAGATGAGTAGAAGGGAAGGTAAGACCTTCAAGGCAAGGCTAGGCTAGTGGGTTATACCCAGAAAGAGGGGGTTGATTATGAAAAGACCTTCTTGCCAGTAGCCAAGTTTAAGTCTATTAGGATTCTCTTATCTATTGTTGACTATTTCGATTATGAAATTTGGCAGATGGACCTCAAAACTGCATTCTTGAATGACAATCTTGACGATAGTATCTATATGATACAACTAGAGGGATTTGTGTCTCCAGATCAAGAGCAAAAGGTTTACAAGGTGCAAAGGTCCAATATAGACTGAAACAAGCATCTAGATCTTAGAATATAAGGTTTGATGAAATGATCAAAACCTACGGCTTCGAGTAGAACATCGACGAGCCTTGTGTCTACAAACGCATCATTGACAATAAAGTAGTTTTCTTGGTCCTATACGTAGATGATATCCTACTCATTGGGAATGATATGGGAGTGTTGCTTGATGTAAAGGGTTGGCTGGCTAGCCAATTCCAGATGAAAGATTTGGAATAGGCGAGTTATGTTCTAGGGATCCAACTTATAAGAGATCGTAAGAAAAAACTCATAGCACTGTCTCAAGCATCATATATCGACAAGATTCTTGTAAATTTTTTTTATGCAGAACTCCAAGAAAGGTAATTTACATTCCAGGCATGAAGTTCACTTGTCTAAGGAACAGTGTTCTAAGACACCTCAAAAAGTTGAGGAAATGAGACGAGTACCCTATGCATTGGCAGTAGGTAGTCTCATATATGTTATGTTATGCACGAGACCGGATAGCTGCTATACAGTAGGAGTAGTCAGCAGATACCAGTCACACCCAGGATTGGATCATTGGGTTGTAGTAAAGACTATTCTCAAGTATTTTCGAAGAACAAGAAACTATATGCTAGTGTATTTCGGACAGGATTTGATCCCGTTAGGATACACATATTCTGATTTTCAGTCAGACAGGGATTCTAGAAAATTCACGTCTGGATCAGTATTCACCCTAGGTGGTGGAGCCATTGTGTAGAGAAGTATCAGGCAATCTTGCATTGCTGACTCCACCAAGGAAGCCGAATATGTAGCCGTTTGTGAAGCAGCTAAAGAGGTTGTTTGGCTCTACAAGTTCTAGAGTGATCTAGAAGTTATTCCAGATATTGATAAGCATATCATACTTTATTGTTATAACAGTGGTGCTGTGGCTAATTCAAAGAACCAAGAAGCCACAAGAGAGGGAAATATATAGAGAGAAAGAATCATCTCATTAGAGAGATAGCGCAGAGAGGATACGTGATCGTCACCAAGATAGCCTCACAAGACAATCATGCTGATCTATTTATGAAGACCTTACCGGTTAAAGTGTTTTCGGGTCACCTAGATGGTCTACCTCACATGCTTTAGTGCAAGTGGGAGATTATTGGGGTTTATACACTAAAGATTTAATTTGTAAATGGATTTATGAAATAAAGAAAAGAAAAATCTCAATTCATTCGTGTTGTGTTATTTATTTTATAACTTGTGCATATTAACATCCTGGATTACCGGATGTAATCTCGAACTATGTATATTTGTCATATATGGATGAATACAATAAGATACGTGCAATCTAAATAGTACATAGATAGCAAATAAAGCTGGGTACTTTATTTATGGTTAATCTATAGTTGCGGCCCATTCCGTAATGAACGGTGATTCTATCCTAAATCATTCATACGTGATATGGGAAATGAGGCACTTTGTATGATGTGATCATATAGGACTTGGCCATGATCTATATGTATATCTCACCAAGATCCGTTTACCGATGAGATTCATATATATCAAGTAATGATGGCTATATGTGGGTGATCTTAATCTTGAGTGTCTTATCGACTCCTTCAGGTTAGATCGTGGTCTTTGATATACCATATGTGAGGTCAGATGCATTTCCTGATCAATTTACTCCACATGTTGGGATTGCCGTTTGGCTTGTGGCTGGGAAGGTTTGTACACAATAGTGGAATCCACTACTTCTTGTGAGAAGTAGATGGTAGTTTCCTTAAGGGTTGATTCAGGGCTTGGACAGTATAAGCACTCTTATAGTTCCGTGAAGAAATATGATTTATTGTCTATTAGAGAATCAACAGTACTTAAGGATATATATAATTAGAGGTGTATAACAGACATTATGACCCAGTTCTAATTATGAACTACTGTGGAGGATCAAATAGTGTGGAGTAGTTATATCGATGGATACCGAGTTGTATCGGTCTATGTAAACGCGTCTGCAGAGTGCAGCTTCAGGTTTTTAGTGGAATAATACTGGAGTTAATAATCAATAAATATTAATTAAAGAGTTTAATTAATGATTCCGATGATTATTGGAGCTCAAAATACTGTGGGTCTATTAGGTCCCCTTGTTAGCCTGATCGATTTAGGTAACAAGGGTCACGGTTAATTATTTGGATTGTCCAATTAATTGTGTTACGAAAGTGACGTATTTATTCGAAAAATTAATTGAATAATAAGATTATTTAATTAATGAATAATGGTGATTAAATAAATTAAATAAGAAGTTTATTTAATTATGTTATTAATCACTAAATGGAGGATGTTTGTTGATATATTTTTTTGAATAAAATAAGATAATATGGTTATTTTATTTTTAATTTTTGAATTTAAATAGTTTAATTTCAAAATAGATGGTATCTTATAATAAAAAGAAAATGAAGATTTTGATTTAAATAAAAAGATACCATGATGTTTTTTAGAAGAGGAAATATATATCTTATATATATTTTTTGAAAACCGACCAAAACACAATACGAATTAAAAAGAAAAAATATATATATTTGATATATATATTCTTTAAAAGAAAAAGACAAATTAGGAAAAACAAGGATTTGCTTATGATACAAATTGGTGCACAGAAAAAGAAAAAAAAAAGGAAATTGCATGAGATGCAATTAGAATATGCCTACACTAATAAGACAAAAAAAAATAATGATTTTATTTTAATTTTTGAGAACTAGAATGTTTATAAGTTTTTCTTCTTGAGAAGAAAGAGTTTGTTCAAGTATTTTCTTTACATCCTCCATTCAAGTTCCTGAGATCGTGACGCTCCTACGTATAGTTACCAGTCCAGGGAGATAGCGAGGAAGATCGGGTGGTTCAGATTGGAGTACATCATAAAGTGTAGGAGTATCCAAACCTTGGTAGGATTGGTTTAGACAATGAGCATTATAAGAAGTGAAGGAGCCTCCAAATGATGGTAAAGTTCTAAGGTTATTTTCTTCTTTTTTTATATTGATTACAATTTCATGTGTATACATATTTTTTTATCATTGTAATATTTTTTATGTATAAGTTTCGAAAAAGAATTATGATCTCAAGTTCATTGGTCCCAGATCGTTTACGATCAACATAAAATTTGTTAAAACCTACTTCTGATGCGTGACCGGTGAACTGGGTTCCAACACTAGCTTTAACATTCATAAGTCCGTAGACGTCTATATGTATAAGCTCTAGTAGTTCTTTAGCTCTAAGTCCTTTTCCATTAAAAGGTCTCTTAGTCATCTTACTTTCCAGACAAGATTCGTAGACAGATAAGGTGCCAACCTTTAACTCACTTTTAGGTCCGCTTTTTACTAGTCTGTCTATCCAGTTAAGGTTGATATGACCAAGCCTTAGATGCCAGAGATACATGTCACTATCTAGAGAAATCTTATGCCGTTTAGTTTTTTGTTTTTCAACCTTAAACATTTCAGTGTTGATAAGTGTAGTTTGTATTAACGGTCTTAACACATGCAAATTGTTTTAATTAATTTCTTGAGCAAATATTCAGACCATTCTTTCCACTAATAACAGACTTATTTTTAAAAGAAACAAAATATTTTTGTTCTAACAACTTAGAAATGGAAATCAAATTCCGTGTAAATCCAGGAATATAAAATACATTGTCCAACAATATATAATTATTACAAAAACGTTATCTAATTACGCCCATTGCTCATGCTGACATGACAACCTCTAACCCCTCATGCATTGAAGAGGCTCCCTCTTCTAGCCGTGTCCTAGAATCATTCCATTGCAAAGAAGAACAAGCATGGTTAGTGGCTCCCGAATCAACTATCCAGGGTGAAGAATCATCTTCCACTAAACATTACTCAAGAACAAGTAAATCATATTTTCCTTTCTTGTACTTCTTCTTATTTTAGGCTTACCCTTTTCCTTCCTAGTAGACCTCTTCCTCTTCTTATTATTAGAGAAAGATGGTTCAACAACATTTGCCTCACCGGTCTTGCCCTTGCAATCATTAGTCAAGGACTCGAACGTAGTGAGCTGATTGAGCAACTGTGTGAGACTGAACCATAATTCGTTCATCTCGTAGTTACTCTTAAACTGATCAAAAATCTTCGAAAGAGTCGTCATTAAGATGTAAACTTGACTGCGTTCGTCAATTGACTCACCGTTGACTTCTGTCATGTTGAAGTAGGACATCATGCTCAGGACATGTTCCTGAACTGACGTACCTTCCTTCATGTGAGCGAGCATAGTGGAACAAACAACTTTGTGTTGCTTTTGCTCAAAGGGTTGCCTGAACATAGCTTGCAATGACTCCATAATTTAGAATGCTGAATTCATTCTTCCTGCTTTGTGACATTTATGTCTGTCATTGAAATCAATAGATATGTTCGGACCTTCTCTTTAGATGAGACCCATCGCTGGTAGGCCTCACAAACAGTTCATGCAGAATTGGTAGCAGGCGTTGAAGGACATTCCTCAGTAAGCACAAACTTGAGGTCTTTGGTGACAATATTGCATTAATATTGAGTTTCTACTTAGTGTAGTTATCACCAGTTAATTTATCGTTTGCAAGAATTTGTAGTAATACAGAGGACATAATTGCCAAAATAAATAAAACATTCTTTCAGTCATTTATAAAAACAAGTGCGAGTGTTTTGACATAAATCTAAACATGATGGATGAACAAGTTTAATAAACTAGAACTATCCTAAAAACCAGTTACTATGCCACGACAATCTAACATACCACAAAGAAGTGCCACCTTAGGGTCAATCAAATCTTTTCTTGTTGGAACGAGACATTCTCAATCAAATAATATTCTAGAATAACTCTTATTCCATATCATTCAACCATCGTTTATTCAGACATGTTTTAAATTAAGAAAACTTAATCAAAACCTTCATGAGTGTAACCTACCATTTCACGAGCTTTATTCGAGAATTGCCGCCTTATGATTGGTCAATCCCGAAATACCCTAAGCAATTCTATCCGTTAGAAAGTCAACCTTGATATTGAACTTTGTGGAAACCCTCTTCAAGAAGGACGAAAGCAAAGTCGTCACGAGGCCCTACTCGGATCTCACGGTATTGAACTAATGATGGAGACTGCGGGATACATATGTCATATATCCTTCTCCCACTCACTATTTTAAAATTAGGGTTTTCTGTTATCTGTTAATGCCCCTAGACTTTACAGGATCAAACGGCTAACTTTAATCAAATTATCTAGCGCATTAACTAATTCATTATTAGAAACAAGTTCAAATTAACAAATAAATTATTTATGATTTTTAACAATTAAAAATCTAATGTATTAATCAATAATATAAGTCTTTGTAAACTATTTACTAAGGTCAGATTATTATGTTAGTGTTTACCAAGTTTTAACTATTAAAACTCTAACACTTTATTTGGATAATTTATTATTAGCTTATTAATCAAATTAATCCTAATAAATGACCCTATTAATCTAACTTATTAAACACTTTAATAACTAGATTCATATTAATGAGATGTACCAAGTTTTTTAACTATGAAAAAACTAATCTCATTTTCATGGCCAATTATGTATATACCAATTTTAATCACATTAAAAAAATACATAAAATATCAGACTATGATGCATCTATGACATATCAAATATATTTGTGTTGACACGTCTAATCTAAATGACATAGTATGCATGACAATGCCTTTATCATCATATAATATAAAGCATACGTGAATTGACCGAGTACTGTGGATTATTTAACCTAAAAAAATTGGAATCTAAAATTACAAAAATACCCCCAAGGCATTCCTTAGTCATCTTATAATTTCCAAGTCTTCCGGTCTCTTCAGGTCACTCCGATTCATCTCATAAATCCATCTTCACGATTTATCTAGGTCTTCAATATATGTTACATTTTTTTTTATTTACAATGCAATAACAGTAAAAATAAAAAGAAAATTAAAATACAAAAAATTATACAACCCATAAACCCTAAATCCATAGTACCATATAATTAACAATCAATCAAGTTTTATAAATTAAAAAAATTAATATAAATACAAAAACATCATACAGTCAATTTAAACGGACCCTACAAAATCATACATACAGGAGCATCGAAATCAATTTCCTCTTGCAGAAAAAAATTGGCTATGATACCAATTGTTGGAACCCCGTTCATTGGTAACGCAACGGAAGTAGGTTTTTTTTATATATATACAGATCGTAATAGATCTGAGATCAGTGAACTTGGGATCATCATTTTATTTTTCGAAACTAATACATATAAAATTATTACAATAATAAAATATACATATATAGAAAATTGAAATCAATATAATGAGAAAAAGAAAATAAAACCATACCAAAGTTTGGAGGCTCCTTCTCTTTTCGATATGCTCCTGGTCTATACCACTGATCTTCCTAGCTATCCTTGAGATTGGAAACTTCGTATGGACGCGTCTCATGCTTAGGAACTTAGGAGGATATTGAAGAGAGAATAAGAAGAAACTTTTTCTTCTTTGTTCACTGTGCAATACTTGCACAAAAAATATGCACTCATACACGCATATGTCTCTCTTCTTTTTAACTCACGTACAACACTTATACATGAAACACTTGACACTGCAAAACACTGATATGCGTTGATACACATGCACATTTAAAAAATTATATATATCTATCTATATATATATATATATATATATATATATATATATATTTATGCGTCTCACGCACATATACTTTTTTAAAACTCAATGATGTGTGTATCTATCTCATCAGTTTTCTCATTTTTCAAATATATATAACGTATCTATTTTTAAAATAACAGAACTAATGATAACGTGTTAAAGTTAAAGTGTGATATCTCATACCACTTGTTTTTCAAATAATAATAAAAAATATATATAATATCTTTTGTAATTTTTGGAAAAACTGATCATTGATTTAAAATGCTTTTTTTTAAAAAAAAAAAAACATATATCTCATATCTCATATTAAAAAAAGATAATTAAAAAATTATTTTGAATTTAAATATTTTAAATTCAATTTCAAATATTTATTAAAATAAAATAATCATATTATCTTATTCTATTAAATATCAACTAACACCCTTCATTCAGTGATTAATAACATAATTAAATAATCTCATTATTTAATTTATTTAATCACCATTATTTATTAATTAAATAATCTCATTATTCAATTAATTCCCGAATAAATACGTATCACTTTCGTAACACAATTAACCATTGAATTAACCTAAATCGGTCGGGCTAGCAAGGGGACCTAATAGACCCACAGTATTATGATCTCCAATAATTCTCATAATCATTAATTAAACTCTTTAATTAATATTCCTTGATTATTAACTACAGTGTTATTCCACTAAAAAACCCGAAGCTACACTCTCTCAATTACAGACGCTTTTACACAGACCGATACAACTCGGTGTCCATTGATACAACTTTTACATATGGTGTGATCTTCCATAGTAGTTCATAATTACAACTAGGTCATATTTTCAGTTATACCCATCTAATTTCATATGTTCTTTAAGTACAGTTGATTCTCTAATGGACAATAAATCCTATTTTTTCTCAGAATTAGGAGAGAGTTCATATTATCCAAGCCTCGAATCAACCCTTAAGGGAACTACCATCTACTTCTCACAAGAAGGAGTGTATTTCGATATTGTGTACAAACCTTCACAGCAATAAGCCAAACCGTAATCCCAACATACGGAGCATATTGATCAAGAGCTACATCCGACTTCACCCATGGTATATTAAAGACCACAATCTAACCTGAAGGAGTCGACAAGACACTCAAGAATAAGATCACCCACATATAGCCATAATTAGTTGATATATATGAATCTCATCGGTAAATGGATCTTGGAGAGAGATTCATATAGATCATGGCTCAGTTCTATATGATCACATCATACAAGGTGCCTCATTTCCCATATCTCATATTAATGATTCAATATAGAATCACCATACATTACGGAATGGACCGTATCTATAGATTGCAAATAAAGTACCCAACTTTATTTGTTATCTATGTACTCTTTAGATTGCACGTCTCTCACTATATTCATCCGTATATGACACCCATATACACAGTTCAAGATTACACCCGACAATCTAGGATGTTTATATATGCATAAGTTATAAAATAAACAATACAACAGGAATGAATTGAACTTTTTTATTTATTTATTTCATAAAGCCATTTACAAATTTCATGTTATGAGCATAAACCCCAACAAATGGAAATTAATTATTTATTTAATTAAAATTCAAAATCTATTTCTAAGTACGAAAAGGTCTCCTAGTGCCATACTATTGTTGGTAGTATGATAAGCATCAAAGAATTTATTTGATAAGTAGATAAACAAAATGAATTTATTCATCTAGTCAGATTAGGAAGTCTTTGATATCTATCAAAACTCTAACTGACAATCAGTCAAATTAGGATATTTTTGATAAAGCCACAATTAATTTATACTAAATAATTTATTATTATTTGATAATACACTAATGAGTTGGAATATGTAGAATTTCAAAAGTTGATAGAATTCTTGGTGAAATAGAAATCCTCTTTATGTGAGGATTTGGTCACCTATATATATCACCATCAAGGAATTCGGGCAAGCCCTAGTGGTTTAGAGAGAGAATTCGCCCAAGACCTAGAATTTTGAGAGAGAAAGTTTCGGTTTTGATCTAGAGAAAATTCCGCCAACTCAAAAGAACAAAGTGTGACGAATTTGACCTAGCATAGAAAAAGAGGGAACACTTTTATTTTCGATAGTGCACTAGTATCCTTTATATCAATAGGTTTTATGTACAACATTGAATCGGGTTCATGCGAGTTTCAATCAATAGATTGAGAATTCACAAGTGACCAAACACTATTCGTTTTTCTCTATCAAGACTCAAAAATATATGCAATAAACTAGAGTCTAGGTATTTAATCATGCAATAAACACCTAATCTAGAGTAAGAAGAACAATAAAAGATATTCAATGAAGTTCTTACTTACCTAGTCATGAAACCAAGAACACCAATGCTCATATGATGAAGAATGATGCAAGATAGAGATGGG
The DNA here is from genome assembly GCA_032871835.1 of Dipteronia dyeriana. NCBI lineage: Eukaryota > Viridiplantae > Streptophyta > Magnoliopsida > Sapindales > Sapindaceae > Dipteronia > Dipteronia dyeriana. The sequence goes on along the minus strand of CM065299.1, from coordinate 44,973,723 downwards.
TTTTGGGTTTGGAGAGTCAAAGAAATAAGCTTGAAGCTTTCTCTCTCTAATGGAGGTTCTCTCTCTCTAAAAATATATTCTTTGAGCTCTAAGAAGGCAAGGAAGAAGAAGAGAACATATATAAAGAAACCCTACATGAAACGACATCGTTTTTGGACTTGGGAAGCAAAATCCCGCATGACCGCTATGCATACCGCTGGCCAGGCAAGTGCCTAGGCAGCTGTCCAGGCAGCAGTGAACGGCTGGACATTACCGCTGCCTAGGCCGCTGGCTAGGCATGGCACCAACATCAGTCTAGGCCGCGGTACACGCCAGACAGCACAACAACTCGATCTTTAAGCGACCCAAAATATGACCAAACGACATCAAAAACTTTCGTATAATATACTGTTGGAAAGCTATGGAAGTCTAATATATTACTCCAATTTACAAAACATGATTTGGATGTCTGTAGAAAGAGTTATTGTAATTTTAGTGAACAAAGGTCAAAAACGAACAACGATAGAGATGCCCTGTTTTTGTGGTCACTTTGGAGATTTCAAAACCAATCCAAACGGTCATAAAATGTTACGAATAATATACCGTTGGAAAGGTATGGGTGTCTAGTTTGTACAGAAATATTCAAAACTCATTTTGAATCATTTTATAAAATGATATGGTCACAAGACCATACAAAGGTCAGTTTTGAAAAACATTAAATCATTGAAATACACTCTTTTGAAACTAGACACCTTACTCCATATAACCAAACCAAGAGAAGAATGAGACCTTCTCATATGGTCACTCAACGCGCTAAAACAAGCACACCATCGTGCAAGCGCGAACACAACACAATACTACACTTAAATCTATAAATGAAGTGCAAGTGTGATTGTGAAGAGATGCACACATATAAACAATATCAACACAAATGCAAGATCAACAAGGCATGCATGGGGTGTCTGTGTGCACCTAAACTCTTCAAGTGGCAGAGTCAAGTGAATATAACTTTTGCTCTTAAAGTTATGTAGATGCTTGGAAGCTTGCCAATGAGGACCTAAGCTACCCATTACACAATCATCCCAATGTAGTGTGGTTTGTTATGAAATAAGCCAATCATAAAACCAAGGTCCTTACAATCTCCCCCTTTGGCTATTTCATGACAAAACAACCACTCACAAATAAATCCTCACAAAACAAAAAAATAATCTAGCTATTGTTCATGAGAGTCCATTCTACGTTACAAAAGAGATACCTAAGAATCTAAGTCTTCAAGGTCTTCAATCTCTTCGTAGATCATCATAACTACAAACAATAGCAAGAAAGCACTTTCCAAGAACAAGTGCATATGAGGTGAACAAACCTAAAAAGCAATTGCACTCAATAAAGCAATATAAACAAATGCATGTGCAATGCTCCCCCTAAATAAGTTACTCTCTCTCAAACTCTCTCCCCAATGTATAACTAATGCTCCCCCTATATTTCTCAAGACTTCTCCCCCTTTTTATCATGAGATAGGCAAAGGAGCTCCCCCTATCGGGTTGTTTTAGCAAAGAGAGCTATTCGCACAAGAACATTGCATAATCATATACACAAACTTTATGCAACTTAAATAATTGAGAGAGATTCAAGGAGTTTTATTTAAAGAAAAATGTGTGACAAGGATGCTTTGCAAGCAAGACATGTTGCATTCAAATCCAAAACAAATGATATTTGGCAAAGCAAACATCAAAAGGGTTTCCAAAAGAACTCAAACCAATTTATACCCTTTTGTCATAAGCAAACAAGATATAGTTTCTATAAATTTGAAAATAAAGCAACTATATCAATCCTTAGAGGCAAATCAAGACATGAGCGACTATTGCACCCTTTTTGATTTTTCCGGATAATTATCCGTATGATAGTAGTCTTGTTTCACCATTAAGAAAAGAGAGAAGACTAATTTGGATATAAAATCCTTATTAATTGCATGGATACAAGATCCTTATTGATTAGTCTTCTTATTTGCACTCACACATATTTGCATTAAAGCAACCAAACACAATTCATGCATATCATTTTGAAGCATGTCATTAAAAGCAAGTTCACATGTCGTGGAGATAAATTATAGGTCAATCAAATGTACTTTCCCAATTAATTATCCTAGTCCAAAAATACATGTTTAAACATAAATATGACATGGATTGCAAACAAAGCAATGTTGCACACTTATTAAAGAAAAATATATAAGCATATGCAACCAAGAATCTCAAGCAATTATCATAAGAGCATAAAATCAATTAACTTTTTACACATAGCAAATCATGCAAGTTTGCTCTATTTGCTTGAGCTCCCCAAATAGGGTCACAAACCGAACCGTATCAAGGTAAGAGGCAAATCCCACCAGACATACCAAGTTCATTGGACTCAATAGTATCCAAGGGTGACATATGATCATGATTTCACTCGGGTTCAATCTTTCTAACCCACCTAGATTCCACCTTTTTAATTTTAGTGGTCAAAATTTTCAAGTCTCTAGGTTTCCTAGAATCATGCAAATTAGCCTTACTGTTCATTTTCTTTTCTCTCATGCTATCAATTCTACATTTTCTAATGTAGTTAATACATTTTGGTCGAATATGACCAATCATACCACAATAATTACAAGTAGGTATAAAAAAAGAATTCATACCATTGCATTTAGTACTTATCAAGACATGGTCATGCCGATGAGTTTTTCTTTGATGTTGCACCGGTTGGCTTGTACTTGGAACATTCATCAGATGTTAGTGTGTTTGTGGTTGAGCATGAGTGACTTTCCTCAAAGGTTGATTGATCATTGATTGAGGCATCCTCAATGTTTGAGGTTGAGCTTGTTTCCTTGGAAGCATCTTCAAGGTTAAGCTCTTGTAAGATTCACCCACAACAAGAATCTTCTTGGGGTGTTGAGACCTAGGTGGACAAATATGAGCAATCTCCTTCACAATTGTAGTTTTGTCTAAGGATGATGTCGTCTCATCATGTACAAGAACAAGCCCTTGCTTGTCATTTGGCTTTGATTCAATGCCAATCATTTCCGGACCCGAAGTCATCATAGCAATTTTACTTCTTGCATCTTCAAGTTCCATCTTCAAGTTCCATCTTCAACTTGCCTTCACTTTCTTTTACACATCTCACTTCTTCATCTAAGTGAGTCAACTTGGCTTGTAGTTGAAGATTATCCTTTTCCAATCTAAGGATATCATTATCTTTCTCCATCAAGGACTTTTGAAGAGAATCAACTAACTCTTGATAATCAACCACATTATCACAAGAGTTCCCGAAGCATGTGTCATTGCTATCAAGGCTTCTCTCACTTGTGTTTGTGAGAGTCATATCATCAAGGCTTCCTTCACTCAAGCATGCTCCACTTCCGTTTCCAAACTCCAAGTCACTAATTTTGAACTCTTCAAGTGACACACATTTGATGGTGGCTTGTGTTTCTTCATGGTAGGAAACCGAAAATGCACGGTAGTTGTTCACACACTCATCCGAGCTTATGGAACAACTTTCCATAACTTCTTCTTCGCTAACACATCGAGTAGCGATCATACCAACTCCTTCATTCGTGTACTTCAAGTTATTACACTAGGAGGCTTTGTGGCCAATTCCGCCACATTCAAGGCAAGGGTCACTTTTCCTTGACATTTTATTTTCCTCCTTCACTTTGGAGGTCATACCCTTCTTTTGAGATTTTGTGAATCTCTTAAATCTCTCAACCATAAGAGTTATCTCCTCATCGGTGTCATAATCCTTCCTCTCAACATTAGAGGTCAATCTAGCAATACCCACTCTAAGTGTTTCACTCTCACACATGATGTTTGGTGAAGCGACTGAATGCAAATAAAATGCAACAAACAAGTACAAACAAATGCAAGACACACAAACAAGAGCTTGGATCACCTAAGTGTGTCTGGGAACCCGCTCTGATACCAATTAAAAGTTCCCTAAAAACGTGTGTGTCTATACCTAGAGGGGGGGGGGGGGGGGGGTGAATAGATTTAATCAAGTCAATTACCAATTTTTCTTGATTAGTAAATATTCAAAATTCACCCAATAAAATAAACATAGAACATCAAGTGTAAGGTGCGGAAATATAAATCACACAAGATGTATACGTGGAAACCGTCCAAATGGAAAAAACCAAGGGCTGTTAAGTGCGCCACACTCGGTCACAGAAATCCACTACATGAATAAAAGGTTACACCCTCAAGTGATACTTAGACTCTCACTCTCGACAACCTCAGGCTATGGAAACCGCCACTCACCACTCTTGGTTCAATCCCTAATGATATCCCCTAATCCACTACTTTTGGCATGAGCACCTCCTACTCTACCCCTCGGGCCTTTTACAGTGGATACCCGACCAATTGCTTGCCAACCTACCCTTGGTTGCAAGGCTTCTCTTGCTTGTGCAACTTCACACTGAAGGCACAAGACTTTGACTCAATGAAGAGTTCAACAACCTATTTGAATATGATGAAATATTCAAACATGCAAATAATGCTAGGCAAAACACTAAATGCTTTTCTAGGAATTTAAGAATGTCACTAAGTACAATTCCTAGATATCAATGTCTAAATGAATGTTCATAAAGACTTAACTAGATATAGTTATGCAACATTATATCCTAGTTATCAAACAAGGCCATTTCAACATATGTTGGCATTAAGCATGGCATGGTCATTAAATGCAATCATCAAAATGCAATCAATATGACCTAATTAGCTAGAGGCGACAATGACCTAAATGCTAGCTATCACAAAAGCCATATCAACACAAGTTCATTAAGCATGGCAAGGACTATAATTCAATCACAAAATGCAATCAATGAGTCCTAATCAATAATGTCTAAATGCAATGCAAAAAGACTTAGCAAGAAGGGTAAATATGTTCTAAATTCAAGCTATCAACAAACAAACCCAATCATGTTATCAGGACTCAAAAATATATACAATAAACTGGAGTCTAGGTATTTAATCATGCAATAAACACCTAATCTAGAGTAAGAAGAACAATAAAAGATATTCAATGAAGTTCTTACTTACCTAGTCATGAAACCAAGAACACCCATGCTCATATGATGAAGAATGATGCAAGATGGAGATGGGTTTTGGGTTTGGAGAGTTAAAAAAATATGCTTGAAGCTTTCTCTCTCAAATGGAGGTTCTCTCTCTCTCTAAAAATATGTCCTTTGAGCTCTAATAAGGCAAGGAAGAAGAAGAGAACATATGTAAAGAAACCCTACATGAAATGGCATCGTTTTTGAACTTGGAATGCAAAATCCCGCACGACCGCTATGCGTACCGCTGGACAGGAAAGTCCCTAGAAGGCTGTCCAGGCAGCAGTGAATGGCTGGACATTTCCGCTTCCTAGGTAGCTGGCTAGGCATGGCACCAACAGCGGTCTAGGCCGCTGTACACTCCAGACAACACAACAGCTCAATCTTCGAGCTACTCAAAACATAACCAAACGACATCCAAACCTTTCGTATAATATACCGTTGGAAAGGTATGGAAGTTTAATTTCTACTTAAATTTAAAAAACACGATTTCGATGTCTGTAGAAATAGTTATGGTCATTTAAGTGAACAAAGGTCAAAAACGGACAACAACAGAGATGCCCTATTTTTGTAGTCACTTTGGAGATTTCAAAACCAATCCAAACGGTCATAAAATATTAAGAATAATATACCGTTGGAAAGGTATGGGTGTCTAGTTTGTATAGAAATGTTCAAAACTCATTTGAATCATTTTATAAAATGATATGGTCACAAGACCATACAAAGGTCAGTTTTTAAAAATATTAAATCATTGAAATACACTCTTTTTAAACTAGACACCTTACTCCATATAACCAAACCAAGAGAAGAATGAGACCTTCTCATATGGTCACTCAACGTGCTAACACAAGCACACCATTGTCCAAGACAAACACAACACAATACCACACTTAAATCTATAAATGAAGTGCAAGTGTGATTGTGAAGAGATTCACACATATAAACAATATCAACACAAATGCAAGATCAACAAGGAATGCATGGGGTGTGTGTGTGCACCTAAACTCTTCTAGAGGCAGAGTCAAGTGAATATACCTTTTGCTCTTGAAGTCATGTAGATTCTTGGAAGCTTGCCAATGAGGACCTAAGCTACCCATTACACAATCATCCCAATGTGGTGTGGTTTGTCATGAAATAAGCCAATTATAAAATCAAGGTCCTTACATACTTTAATTTTTGATAATTATGTCACGTGGAAAAGAAAATTTGGGTTGGTGTTGCAAGTTGAAAAGCATAAGTTTGTTCTGTGTACCCTTAAACCACCAACTCTTACTAATGAATCTACTAAGGAGCAAAGCGACGAGTATCAGTAGTGGAAGGCCTCATATGAGATGGCCAAATGTTATATTATGGCCACCATATTCGACGTGTTGCAACAGAAACATGAAGGAATGGAGACTGTTATTGATATAATGATGTCTCTGGAGGAGATGTTTGCTATGAAGTCCAGGACGACTAAGAAAGAGACAGTGACTGCTTTCATGAATCTTAGGATGAAACCTGAACAGGTTGTGAAAGATCACATGATAAAAGTTATAGCACATCTCAACATTGCTGAACTTAATGATGCTGAGATAGATGGTGAGACGAAAACTGACATGATTGTTAACTAACTGTCAGATTCCTTTGATCAGTTCAAGTTAGACTACACCTTGAACAATAAGGAATACACCTTGCAGGGCTTGATGTAAGATTTTTAAAGCACCAAGAAAATCTTTGTGAATGGCAAAGGTCAAGAGATTCATCTAGTTGGTAAAGTTGCTACTGTTAAGACACGTAACAGGGTCAAGAAACAACAGAATAAAAGCAACTTGGGCCTACCAAGAAAGAGATCAAGAAAGTAACCAAGATCAAAGGAAAGTGTTTCCTCTATGTGGAAAAGGGACATTGTAAAAGAAATTGTTCAAAGTCTCAGAACAAGAAGGAAGAAAGTAATATTAATTATCTTGAAACATGTTTTCAGGCTGATTCTATAAATTCTTGGATCATAGACTTTGGAGCCACTAATCATGTTTGTCATTCCTTACAGGGTTCAAGGAAATAAAAGGTTTAATAAGAATGAATTCGACTGGTGTTTAGGCAATGTAGCGTTGGTGTCATCCAGTGCAGTAGGAGATATTATAGTTAATCTAGATTCTAGTAGGCATTTAGATTTGATAGATATTTATTATGTACCTTAATTCAAGAGGAATTTAAATTCAGTTTCTTGTTTAAATAAAATTGGATATTCAATTACTTTTAAAAAATGTTTTATTATTAGTAGGAATAACAAATTTATTTTCAAAGTTACATTGGAAAATGGTTTATTTCAATTACATAGAAATATCTATCACTTGTTAGAGACGGAATCAACAAAACCTAATGATAAAAGAGTTAGATTATCAGAAGATGATACCTACCTATGGCATTTGCCCTTAGGTCATATTAACCTTGACAGGATAAAAAAATTGGTTAGTTATGGACCTTTAAGTGACTTAAAGATTGATGGTCTACCTACTTGTGAATCTTGTTTGGGAAGTAAGATGACCAAAAGGTCATTCATGACCAAAGGCATAAGAGCCACTGAATGTTTAGGATTAATACGTATTGATGTTTGTGGTCCTATGAGCATTCAAGCTAGAGGTGGATATGAGTAAATGATCACTTTCATGATGATAAATCAAGATTTGACTATGTGTATCTCATGAGACATAAGTCAGATGCTTTTGACAGGTTCAAAACATTCAAAGCTGAAGTAGAAAATCAGCTTGAGAAACACATAAAAATTTTGAGGTCTGATCTTAGTGGAGAATATATATCTGGTGAGTTTCAACAATATCTTATTGATAATGGGATAGTTTATTAGTTTTTTGTGCCAGGTATACCTCAAAAAAATGGGGTGGTAGAAATGAGAAATAGAATTCTTTGGACAAGGTTATGTCTATATTGAGTTATTCGATGCTTCCTAATTCTTTTTGGGGATATGCTTTACACTATGTACATTCTAAACAATGTACCATCTAATTCGATTACTCAAATGCCACATGAGTTGTGGACAGGGTGAAAGCCTAGTTTACAACACTTAAGGATATTTGGATGTCCTATGTATGTGTTAAAAGGAAAGACAAAAAAGATGGAGTCTCGTTCAGAAACTTGCACATTTGTAGGGTATCCAAAAGGAACCAAAGGATATTATTTCTATAGTCCTTCAGATATTAAAGTATTTGTTTAGAAAAATGCTAAGTTTCTAGAAAAGGACTATATTAATGATTTTGTGCCTAAGAGTAGAATTGTCCTGAATGAGCTTTCAGGAGATACAATTCCACAAGAGATTTCACAACCTAGCCCAATTGTAAGTTTCACACAAACACAAGATCAATAACCTACCATTCTCATCGTAGTGGGAGGGTTAGTAGACAACCCAAGATGTACATTGGTTTAGAAGAATCAGTAGAGAATCTCCCAGACGATGATGATCCCTACACGTATATGGAAGCTATGGAGGATGTTGATTATCATCATTGGGAAAAGGTAATGCAATCTGAAATTGAATATATGCTCAAAAACAAAGTCCGATTTGTTGTAGACTTGTATAAAGGGATAAAACCCATTAGGTGCAAGTGGGTATATAAGAGGAAGAGAGGAATGGATGGAAAGCTAGAAACCTATAAAGCTAGATTGTTAGTTAAAGGTTACACATATAAAGAAGGTATCGATTATGAGGAAACCTTATCTCCTATGGTCTTGCTTAAATCCACTAGGATAATCTTATCCATTGCAGTATCTCTGGATCTAGAGATTTGGCAAATGGACATCAAGACAGGTTTCCTTAACTGAAGTCTTAACGAAACCATCTATATGATGCAACAAGAAGGATTCATTGAAAAAGGATAAAAGGAAAGGGTATACAAGTTGCAAAGATCCATATATGGATTGAGGCAAGCACCCAAATCCAAAAACATAAGGCTCGATCAATCTGTGAAAAGTTTTGGATTTATTCAAAACCTTGATGAACCTTTGTATACAAAAGGAACAAAGGTAACAAGTTAGTTTTTCTAGTTCTTTACATTGATGACATACTACTTATCGGAAATGATGTAGATGTATTGACATCAGTAAAGAATGGTTAGCAAAAACAATTTGAGATGAAGGACTTAGGAGAAGTAAGCTATATTCTTGGTATCCCAGTAATAAGGGATGGAAAGAATATAACGATTGCATTATCCCAAGCTTTATACATAGATAAAATATTTTATAGGTTCTCCATGTAAGATTCCAAGAAGTGTATGTTACCTTTCAGACATGGAGTCAAACTTTATAAGGAACAAGCTCCTAAGAATGAGCATGAAGAGCAATTCATGAGTATGGTTCCATATGCATTGATAGTTGGAAGTCTCATGTATGCAATGCTCTGCATTATACCAGATATTTGTTTTGTTGTTGGCATAGTTAGCAGGTTTCAATTGTAACCTGGTCTTGATCACTGGACGGTAGTCAAACATATTTTCAAGTATCTCAGGAAAATGAGAGATCATATGCTTGTATACTTTGTAGGGGATTTAACTCCCGTTGGGTATACTGATTTTGATTTCAATCTGATTCCGACTGTAGGGAAAAAACACACACGCAACAGAAACGTGAGAAAATTTAATAAAATTAGGGTTTGCGTATAAATAAAATATTTTCCCTTTTAATAACAAGAACCTTAACCCTAGATTAATTGATGTATATAAAAAATATCGTACCTTTTTTTTTTCGTGACGATTGAACTAATGTCGAATTGAATACGCAAGATCTTCCAATCCAATCACGAACGCGAATCACCTTGGAGTGTGGACCCCCTTTCTTTAAATTGTATACCTGAGGATGGAAACAAACAAAATCTTTTTCTTTGTTAGTTACAATCCCCCAAGAGAAAAATCAATAACGTCCGGCCACTTGTGAATTATCAATCAATTTGATTGAAACTCGCGTGAACCTTGATTCGATGTTGTACACAAAACCCTTTTGATGTAAAGGATACTAGTGTACTATCGAAAACAAAAATGTTCTCTTTTTCTCTTTTCTCCTTGGCCGAATTACACACCCTATGTCTTAGAATTGATTGAATTTTGTCTAGAGTAAAATACCAAATTTTCTCTCTCAAAATTCTCTCTTGCCAAGCAAAATTCTCTCTTAGAAAAGTCTTAGGTTGGCCGAAATTTTCACTCTAAAAATCATAGAGCTGGCTGAAATTCACAAGGATATATATATATAGGATCACAAATTCTTTCCTAAGAATGATTTACTTGGTTGGCAAGAATCCTTTCTTTATGTGGATTTATTTGGTAGTTAAGAATCCTTTTCTAAAAGAAATTCTATCCTCTTATTTATATTTATGAGCTAGCCAAAATTCACATGAATATAATTAGGAGATTTAATTCTTTTCCTAAGAAGGATTACTTGGTTGTTAATAATCCTTTTCAAAAAGGAATTCTATCCTAACACCAAGACTCCTAATCCAACTCAATAGTGTATTTGTAACCATATTAAAGACTTCCTAATTTGATTAGATAAATAACTCTTTTTATTTATCTACTTATCAAATATAGTCTTTAATATTAATTATACTACTAACAATAGTATAATTTTAGGAGATCATCTCCTAATAGAAAAAAGATTTTGACTTTTAATTAAATAATTAATTAATCAACAAACTAATTAATTTCCATTTAATTAAATAATTAAATAAAAATAATATAATTTAAGCTATTCTTAATAGCCTTGCCGCCCAACACATGTATATGGACCATATATTATTTTTCTTATTTTATTAAATCCATCAGACCTTAATAAAAAGTACACATGTGAACTAGACCTATTCTTACAAAAAGAAACAAGTTCGCATGCCTTAATACAATTCTAAATGGACCCATAAATTGGTCCGGTAGAATATATCAAGTGATCCATCCAAGTTCGTGTGGATTGGGGATCTTGGCGGGCTATCTAAATTAAAGCTCCAATAGACACTACCCAATCACAATCAACAAACGATTCACTTAGGTCTGATCTATTTAATTTTAGTTCATTCCACTAAAGAACTAAAATTGAACTCTTAAATAAAGATAGAATAAGTTGATGTTACTCATTCATACCTTAGACAACCTTATTGGAGAAAGTGTATCCTTATGAAGAATACCAGTAATCGCCAAGAGCTCATAGACCGTCTATAGCTCTCAAAGTTACCATATTTACTCATATGACCACATTTTGAACTTGGATATTTTGACTTGTCCAGAAGCCATGTTTCAATAGAGACTATTGAAAACTTAACGTTAAGATTTAATATCCAATACCTCAAACATCCATATGATGATATTCTACTCTCATTTAATAAATGGAGCCACGATGTCCATATCTATAAATGAAGTCCTCTATCGATTAACAAATGAATACCACCAAACTATCGAGGATAGATTATGCTATATAATCGTATTCATTGATAGCTCAAATGATAACACTTGCAACCATAAGTCCATCATTTATCTCAGGATTGAGATAGACTCTCCGTTTGTCTTCAAATGAAAAACTTTTATCTATTGACGGTTCTCGATAAAGTATTTCATTGTGATTATATTCAATGCACCCACTGTACTAGATTATTTTTCTCAAAGACACCACACTTTTATGATTTTAGACTCATCATAACACATTTTATCCAACTTAAATTCTAGCAAAAGAATCTAAAATTTGACAAGATAAAGGCGTCCAACCTTTTATCTTAAGTTCTGAATATTATTCAAGACTAATTAAAAAATTGTGTCTACCTCATACATATCTAGATGTATGAACAATTCTTCTTTTCTCATAGTCTTTTGACCTTATGATCATTTACTTTTGACAATTATAATAATTAAACTATAAATGCTATAAGATTTGTTAAACTAGAAATCACTTTATTGATATGAAAAGATTATCAAATACAATATTATACTCTTACTATCGAGAATAATCCTAACACTGACTCCATGAGATCTATATTAGGATCTGTGTTTACTCTTGGAGGAGGCATAGCCTTATGGAGGATTATCAAGCAATCTTGCATTGCCGATTCCACCATGGAAGCTGAGAATGTTACCGTATGCAAAGCTGCTAAAAAGGCTATTTGGCTCCGGCAATTCCTGATTGATTTGGAAGTGGTTTCTAATGCGAATAAGCATATCACTATCTACTGTGGCAACAGTAGAGCAGTGGCTGATTCGAAAGAACCAAGAAGTCATAAGAGAGGGAAACACATTGAAAGTAAGTATCACCTTTTGAGGGAAATTGTGCGTAGGGGTGACATGATGATTATCAAGATCGCGTTAGCACAAAATCTAGCGAATCCCTTCACAAAGACTTTACCACAGAAGATTTTTGATAGACATCTAAAGAACATGGGGATGAGAGATATGACACACTTGCTATATAGCAAGCGGGAGATTGTTAGTATTATGCTCAATAGCAAGAGTGTAATAATGTATTTGACAATCTTTTGATATTAAAAACTTTTATAGAATTTATAGTTTAATTATTATAATTGTTAAAATTAAATAATCATAAGGTCAAAAGAGTATGAGAAAAGAAGAATTGTTCGTACATCTGGATATGTGTGATGCAGACATAATTCTTTAGTTAGTCTTGAATAATATTCACAACTTAAGATAAAGGTCGGGCGCCTTTACCTTGTTAAAGTTGTAGATTCTTTTGCTAGCATTTGAGTGGGATCAAATGTGTTTTGATTAGTCTAAAATCAACAAAGTGTGGTGTCTTTGGATAACAAATTCTAGTTCACTAGGTACATTGAATAGGATTACAGTGAAATACTTTATTTAGAATCGTCAATGGATAAAAGTTTTCACTTGAGGACAATCGAAGAGTCTATCTCAATCCTGAGATAAATGATGGACTTATGGTTACAAGTGTTATCGTTGTTGTGGTTTATGTCTTAAATCTTGTAATTTGTAAATGAAATGTTAACATAAATAAAATATTTGCTTAATTCATTCTTCTTATGCCATATATTGTCTATAACTTGTGCATTTAACATCCAAGACTGCCAGATGTAATCTCAAACTGCGTATGTTAATGTCTTATACAAATTGATACAGTAAGAGACATGCAATCTAAAGAGTCTCTAGATAGCAATTAAATTTGGGTACTTTATTTATGGTTAATCTACATTAGCGATCCATCCCATAATGTATGGTGATCCTATCCTGGATTATTCATATGAAGATATAAGAATGGAGGCACCTTGTAAGATGTGATCATATATGTGTTGGAACCTCGTTCACCTGCCACGCAACGGAAATCAGTATTTTTTTTATACAAATCGTAAACGATCTGGGACCAGTGTACATATAAAATTATTACACTAATAAAATATATATGTAAATACGGGAAATTGAAATCAATAATAAAGAAGAAGATAATATAAACGTTTGGAGACTCCTTCACTTTACGTTATGCTCCTGTCTGAACCACTTGATCTTCATCGCTATATCCTGGGATTGGCAACTACGTGTGGGAATGTCACGGTCTCAGGAACTTGAACAGAGGATGTCGAGAAAAAGACTTAAAGAAACTCTTTATGCGATATCAGTGCACAACACTTGCATACAAAAAAGGTTCTCTATACAACACTTGCACTTTTTTTAAATCAATGTTGCGTGTCTTTGTTATGCACACATACCTGTTTTGCATCTGATATAAAAACCAATGATGCTTGTCTTTGTTTAGTCTATTTCCTTTTTAAAGAATATATATATCAAATATTTTTTTTTCTTTTTAAATGATATATTGTTTTGGATGGTTTTCAAAGAATATATATTAGATATATATTTTCTCTTTTAAAAACCTCATGATATCTTTTATTTAAAGCAAAATCTTTATTTTATTTTTATTAAAAGATATCATCTAATTTGAATTTAAACTTTTAAATTCAAAATTAATATTTAATTAAAATCAATCAATTAAACCAATCAATATAATCTTTTAAGATATCATATATCTTTAAAGATATTGATTAATATTTTATTTATTTGATTTGATTTGAATTCAAACTATTTAAATTCAAAAATTAAATATTTAATTTGATAAAATAAAATAATCACATTATCTTAGTTTATTCAAAAAACAAATATCAATAAACATCCTCCATTTAGTGATTAATAACATAATTAAATAATCTCATTATTTAATTTATTTAATCACCATTATTCATTAATTAAATAATCTCAATATTCAATTAATTTTCCGAATAAATACGTGTCACTTTCGTAACACAATTAATTGGACAATCCAATTAATTAACCGTGACCCTTGTTACTTAAATCGATCGGGCTAGCAAGGGGACCTAATGGACCCATAGTATTTTGATTATTAACTCCGGTGTTATTCCGTTAAAAAACCGAAGCTGCACTCTCTCAACTACAGACGCTTTTACACAGACCGGTGCAACTCAGTGTCAATCGATATAGCTATTACATATGGTGTGATCCTTCACAATATTCCATAATTAGATCTGGGTCATAATGTCTGTTATACCCCTCTAATTACATATCTCATTTAAGTATCGTTGATTCTCTTATGGATAATAAATCCTATTTCCTAACGGAATTAGGAGAGCGCTCATACTGTCCAAGCCCCGAATCAACCATTAAGGGAACTACCATCTACTTCTCACAAGAAGGAGTGGTTCAACTTTTATATAGAAACCTTCCCAGCCACAAGCCAAACCCTAATCCCAACATACAGAGTATATTGATTAAAAAATGCATCTGACCTCACCCATGGTATATCAAAGACCACAATCTAACCTGAAGGAATCGATAAGACACTTAGGATTAAGATCACCCACATATAGCCATCATTATCTGATATATATGAATCTCATCGGTAAACGGATCTTATTGAGAGATTCATATAGATCATGACCCAGTCTTGTATGATCACATCATACAAGCTGCCTCAATTCTCATATCTCATATGAATGATTCAGGATAGAATCAGCGTACATTACAGAATGGACCGCAATTATAGATTAACCAAAATAAAGTACCCAGCTTTAGTTGCTATCTATGGACTCTTTAGATTGCACGAATTTTAATGTATCCATCTGTATATGACACTCATATACATAGTTCGAGATTACATCCGGTAATCCAGGGTGTTAATATACACAAGTTATAAAATAAACAACACAATAAGAATGAATTGAACTTTTTCTTTTATTTATTTTATAAATCCATTTACAAATTACATCTTTAGGGCATATACCCCAACAATCTCACACTTGCATTAAAACATGTGAGGCATGTCTTGTAACCCTAGACCATCTAGGTGACCTGAAAACACTTTAGCCGGTAAGGTCTTCATAAATGGATCAACATGATTGTCTTGCGAGGCTATCTTGGTGACGATCACATCTCATATATGCACTATCTCTCTAATGATATGATACTTTCTCTCTATATGCTTCTCTCTCTGATGGTTGGTTCTTTGGAATTAGCCACAGCGCCACTGTTATCACAATAATGAGTGATGGACTTATCCATATCTGGAACAATTTCCAGATCACTAAAAAATTTACGGAGTCAAACAACCACTTTAGCTGCTTCACAAGCAGCTATATATTCGGCTTCCATGGTGGAGTCAGCAATGCAGGATTGCTTGATACTTCTCCACATAATGTCTCCACCACCCAGGGTGAATAATGATCCAGACGTGGATTTCCTAAAATCTATTTCTGACTGAAAATCAGAATCTATGTACCCTAACGGGATCAAATCCTATCCGAAATACACTAGCATATAATTTCTCTTTCTCTGATGACACTCGAAATTAGTTTTGACAGCAACCGAATTATCAAATCCTGGGTAGGACTGATATCTGCTGACTACTCCCGTTGCATAGCAGATGTTCAGTCTCATGCATAACATAGCATACATGAGACTACCTACTTTCGATGCATAGGGTACATGTCTCATATCCTAAACTTCTTGAGGTGTCATAGGACATAGTTCCTTAGACAAATGAACTCCATGCCTAGAAGGTAAATTACCTTTCTTGGAGTTCTCATTGAAAATCGTATAAATATCTTATCGATATATGATGCATGAGACAGTGCTAAGAGTTTGTTCATACGATCTCTTATAAGTTGGATCCCAAGAACATAACTCGCTTCTCCTAAATCTTTCATTTGGAATTGGGTAGTTAGCCCACCGTTTACATCAGACAACACTCCCATATCATTCCCAATGAGTAGGCTATCATCTATGTGTAGGACCAAGAAAACTACTTTCTTGTCAATGATCCGCTTGTAGACACAAGGCTCATTGACATTTTGCTCAAAGCCATAGGTTTTGATCAAATCATCAAACTTGATGTTCCAAGATAAGATGATTGCTTAAGACCATAGATGGACCTTTACAGCTTGCAAACCTTTTGCTCTTGATCTGGAGACACGAATCCCTCTTGCTGTATCATATAGATACTCTCATCAAGAATGCCATTCAAGAATGCAGTCTTGACATCCATTTTCCAAATGTCATTAATTGAAATAGACAACAATGGATAAGAAAATCCGAATAGACTTAAACATGGCTACTGGCGAGAAGGTCTCTTCATAATCGATCCCCTCTTTCTAGGTATAACCCTTGGCCACTAGCCTTGTATTGAAGGTCTCTACCTTTCTGTCTACTCCTCTCTTTCTCTTACAGATCTACTTACACCCTATGGGTTTTACCTTATCCGGTAAGTCTACAAGATCCCAGACTAAATTAGAGTACATGGACTCCATCTCGAGATTCATGGCTTTAAGCCATTCCTATTTATTAGGATCTTTCGTTGCATTATTAAATGTCAATGGATCGTCGACACTATCAGAAGAGACAACACCTTGTCCCTCATTTACACCTAAATAACGTTCAGGTTGTCTCACAACCTACGTCTAGATGGTAGTGTATCCTGATCAGGAACCATCTGACTCTCAGATGTTTATGGATCAACATATCATGTTTATAGATCAAAAACTCTTGTAGATGAAGCACTAGTCTCACTGGATCCAACTCATTCAATACAATCTTAGAACGAGTTTTTTGGTCTCTAATATAATTGTCCTCAAGAAACGTTGCATTTGTCGATACTAATACTTGTTATCTTTGGGACTTTAGAAGTGTCCACCTCTGGTCTCCTTGGACTATCCTACAAGTAAGCAGATAACAAACCTAAAGTCTAGCTTTCCACTTATGTTCTTTAGCACATGTGCTGGACATCCTTATATGCGAAAATGTCTTAAACTAGCTTTGCAACCATTCCATAACTCTAGGGGAGTCTTGGGAATAGATTTAGATGGCACTACATTCAAAATGTATGCCTCTATTTGTAATGAATATCCCCAGAAGGAATTTGGTAATGATGAGAAACTAATCATAGATCTCACCATTTCCATCAGGGTTCTATTTCTCCTCTCCGCTACACCATTTTGCTGAGGTGTACCAGGAGCTGTGAGCTGGGAAACTATCCCATTCTCGACCATGAAGTCTTCAAACTCTTGGTCAAGGTACTCACCTCTGCGATTTGATCGTAGTGACTTGATAGTCTTACCTAAAGGATTCTCAACTTCAGCTTGAAATTCTTTGAACTTTTCAAATGTTTTCGACCTCCGTTGCATTCGGCAGACGTATCTGCATCTTAAGTAGTCATCTATAAAGGTGACATATTATTCAAAACCACCCTTAGCTTTAACATTCATTGGTCCGTAGACGTCTGTATGTATAATCTCTGGCGGTTTTTTTTTAGCTCTAAACCCTTTTCCAGTAAAAAGTCTCTTAGTCATCTTACCTTCTAGAAAAGATTTGTAGACAGGTAAAGTGCCAACCTTTAACTCACTTAAAAGTCCTCTTTTTACTAGTCTGCCTATCTGGTCAAGGTATATACGGCAAAGCCTTAGAGGCCAGAGATACGTCTCATTATCTGGAGAAATTTTATATCGTTTAGTTTTTAGTTTTTCAACCTTAAAATTTTTGGTGTTGAGCAGTATAGTATATATTAATGGTTTTAACTCATACAAATTGTTTTACTAATTCCTGAAATAATATTCAGATCATTTTTTCCAGTAATAATAGACTTAATATTGGAAGAAACAGAATACAATTGTTCTAACAACTTAGAAACGGAAATCAAATTCCGTGTAAATCCAGGAATATAAAATATATTGTCTAACAATATATAATTATTATGAAAATATAATCTAATTACGCCCACTGCTCGTGCCGAAATGACATCCTCTGTCCCTACACATATTGAGAAGGCTTACTCATCTAGTTGTGTCCAAGAATCAATCAATTGTAAAGAAGAACAAACATGGTTAGTGGCCCGCAAATCAACTATCCAGGGTATAAAATAATCTTCCACTAAACACGACTCAAGAACAAGTAAATCATATTTACTTTTCTTGGACTTCTTCTTGCTTTGGGCTTTGTTGGGTTTAGGCTTACCCTTCATTTTCCCATTAGACCTCTTTCTCTTTTTATTATTGGAGGAAGATGGTTCGACAACATTAGCCTCACCGGTCTTGCCCTTGCAAACCTTAGTCAAGGACTCAAAGGTAGTGAGCTTATTGAGTAATTGTGTGAGACTGAACCTTAACTTGTTTATCTCGTAGTTACTTTTAAACTGATCGAAACTATTGGGAAGAGTTAGCAGCTTGATACTGACTGGACTGGGTTCGTCAATGGCCCCACCATTGACTTCTACCTTGTTGAAGTAGGATATCACACTCAGGACATATTTCAGAACTGACGTACCTTCTTTCATGCGAACGAGCATAGCAGAACGAACAGCTTCGTGTCGCATTTGGCCGGAAAGCTGCCTGAAGCTAACTTGTAATGACTCCATGATTTCAAATGTTGAATTCATTGCTTCATACTTTATGACAAACATGTCTGCCATGGAAGCCAACAAAAATGTTCGGCCCTTCTCATCAGATGAGACCCATCGCTCGTATGCCTCACGAACAATTCGTGCGGCATTGGTAGCAGGCGCTAGAGGACATTCCTCCGTAAGCACAAACTTGAGGTCTTTGGTGACCAATATTGCATTAACATTTAGTTTCCACTTAGTGTGTTATCACCAGTTAATTTGTCGTTTGCGAGAAGTTTGAAGTAATGTAGAAGATATTATTGATTAAATTAAAAAAAATAGTCATTCAGTCATTTATTTAAAACTAATGCGAGTGCTTTGGTATAAATTTAAACATAATGCATGAACATGTTTAACGAACTAGAATTACCCTAAAACTAGTTTCTATACCACGACAATCCAACATACCATAAAGAAGTGCCGCCTTAGGGTCGGTCAAGTCTTTGCATGTTGGACCGAGACATTCTTAATCAAATGATATTCTAGAATAACTCTTATTCTATATCATTCAACCATCGTTTATTCAATCAGGTTTTTTATTAACAAATTTAATCAAAACTTTCGTGAGTGTAACCCACCATTTCAGATCTCACGAGTTTACTTTGAGAATTGCCTCCTTAGGGTCGGTCAATCCCGAAATACCCTTAAAAAATCCTATCCATTAGGAAGTCAACCTTGATATTGACCTTTGCTGAAACCCTACTTAGGGAGGACGAAAGCAAAGTTATCCCACTCGGATCTCATGGTGTTGAACTAATGATGGAGACTGCGGGATATATATGTTTTATATCCCTCTCCCACTCACTGTTTTAAAATTAGGGTTTTCTATTATCCGTTAATGCACCTAGACTTTACAGGATCAAACGACTAACTTTAATCAAGTTATCTAGTGCATTAACTAATTCATTATTAGAAACAAGTTATAATTAACTAATAAATTATTAATAATTTTTAACAATTAAAAATCTAACATATAAGTGAATAATCCAAGCCTTTGTAAACTATTTACTAAGGTCAGATTATTATGATAGTGTTTACCTAGTTTTAATAATTAAAACTCTTACACTTTATTTGGTCCATTTAGTATTAGGTTATTAATCATATTAATCCTAATTATAATAAATGACCCCATTAATCTAACTTATTAAACTCTTTAATAACTAAATAAATATTTAATGAGAATTACCAAGTTTTTTAACTATTAAAAAACTAATCTCATTTTCATGGCCAATTATGTATTTACCCATTTTAATCACATTAAAAAAATACATCAAATATCTTGCTATGATGCATGTATGACATATCAAATATATTTGTGTAGGCACATCTAATCTAAATGACATACGTAAGCATGACCATGCTTTTATCATCACATAATATAAAACATACACGAATTGACTGAGTACTATAGATTATTTAACCTAAAAAAATAGAAATCTAAAATTACAAAAATACCCTCAAGGAATTCCTTGGTCTTCTTGTAATTTTCGAGTCTTCCAGTCTCTTCAGGTCAGTCTGATTCATCTCATGAATCCTTCTTCACAATTTTTCCAGGTCTTCAATATAGGTTACAATTTTTTTTTTACAATACAATAACAGTAAAAATAAAAAAAACATCTATACAACCCATAAACCCTAAATCCACAGTACCATATAGTTAACGATCAATCATGTTTTTGTAATTGAAAAAACTTAATATACATTCAAAAACATTATACAGTCAATTTAAACCATGCCTACACAATCATACATACAGGAGCATCAAAAACAATTTCCTGCTCCAAAAATAAAAATTGGCTCTAATACCAATTGTTGGAACCCCGTTCACCTGTTACGTAGCGGAAATCGGTTTTTAAATTTTTTATACAGATCATAAACGATTTAGGACCAGTGAACTTGGGATCGCAATTTTTTTTGGAACTATACATATAAAATTATTACACTAATAAAATATATATGTAAATACAGGAAATTGAAATCAATAATAAAGAAGAAGATCATACAAACGTTTGAAGGCTCCTTCACTTTATGTTATGCTCCTATCTGAACCACTTGATCTTCCTTGCTATATCTCGGGACAGTAAACTGTGTGTGGATGCGTCACGGTGTCAGGAACTTGAATGGAGGATGTAGAGAAAAAGACTTGAAGAAATTCTTTCTTTGGTATCAGTGCACAACACTTGCACACAAAAAATGTTCTTTGTGCAACACTTGCATGTTTTTTTTTAATCAATGTTGTGTGTCTCTGTTATGCATACATACCTGTTTCACATCTTATATAAAAACCAATGATGCATGTCTTTGTTTTATCTATTTCCTTTTTAAAGAATATATATATATATATATATATATATATATCAATATATATATTTTTCCTTTTTAATTGATATCTTGTTTTGGTCGGTTTTCAAAGAATATATATCAGATATATATTTCCTCTTTTAAATTTAAAACAAAATCTTTATTTTATTTTTATTAAAAGATATCATCTAATTTGAATTTAAATTATTTTAAATTAAAAATTAATATTTAATTAAAACCAATCAATTAAACCAATCAATCTAATCTTTTAAGATATCATATATCTTTAAAGATATTGATTAATATTTTGTTTGTTTGAATTGATTTGAATTCAAACTATTTAAATTCAAAAATTAAATATTTAATTTGATAAAATAAAATAATCACATTGTCTTAGTTTATTCAAAAAACAAATATCAATAAAAACCCTCCATTTAGTGATTAATAACATAATTAAATAATCTCATTATTTAATTTATTTAATCACCATTATTCATTAATTAAATAATCTCATTATTCAAATAATTTCCCGAATAAATACGTGTCACTTTCGTAACATAATTAATTGGACAATCCAATTAATTAATTGTGACCCTTGTTACCTAAATCGATCGGGCTAGCAAGGGGACCTAATGAACCTACAGTATTTTGAGCTCCAATAATCCTTGGAATTATTAATTAAACTCTTTAATTAATATTTCTTGATTATTAAAGCCGGTGTTATTCCACTAAAAACACAATGTTGACTCACTTAACTGCAGACGCTTTTACACAGACCAATACCACTCGGTATCCGTCGATATAGCTACTACACATTGTGTGATCCTCCACAGTAGTTCATAATTTGAACCAGGTCATAATGTCCATTATACACCTCTAATTATATATATCCTTTAAGTACCGTTGATTCTCTAATGGACAATAAATCCTATTTCCTCACGAAACTATGAGAGCGCTAATATTGTCCAAGCCCCGAATCAACCCTTAAGGGAACTACCATATACTTCTCACAAGAAGGAGTGGATTCCAGTATTTTGTACAAACCATCGCAGCCACAAACTAAACCGCAATCCCAACATGTAGAGTATATTGATCAGGAAATTCATCTTATCTCACCTATGGTATATCAAAAACCATGATCTAACATGAAGGAGTTGATAAGACACTCAAAATTAAGATCACCTACATATAGCCAACATTATCTGATATATATGAATCTCATTGGTAAACGGATCTTGGTGAGAGATTCATGTAGATCATGGTCCAGTCCTATATGATCACATCCTATAAGGTGCCTCAATTCCAGTATCTCATATGAATGATTCAGGATAGAATCATCGTACAATAAGGAATGGACCGCTGCTATAGATTAACCACAAATAAAGTACCCAACTTTATTTGCTATCTATGGACTCTTTAGATTGCACGTCTTTTACTGTATCCATCCGTATATGACACTCATATACACAGTTCGAGATTACATCCGGCAATCTAGGATGTTAATATGCACAAGTTATAAAATAAACAACACAACAAGAATGAATTGAACTTTTTCTTTTATTTATTTCTTAAATCCATTTACAAATTACATCTTTAGGGCATAAACCCCAACAATAGGACTAGGCCATGATCTATATGAATCTCTCACTAAGATCCATTAAATGATGAGATTCCTATATATATATACTTATGATGGCTATATGTGGGTGATCTTAATCCCGAGTGTCTTATCGACTCTTTCAGGTTAGATCGTAATCTTTGATATACCGTGGGTAAGGTCGGAGTTGCATTCCTGATCTATAAGCTCTGTACATTGGCATTGTGGTTTAGCTTATGGTTGGGAAGGTTTGTACCCGATAGTGGAATCCACTTCTTCTTGTGAGAAGTAGCTGGTAGTTCCCTTAAGGGTTGATTCGGGGCTTGAATAATATGAGAGCTCTCATAATTTCATAGGGAATGTAGGTTTATTGTTCATTCGAGAATCAATGGTACTTAATGAAAAGATATAATTAGAGGAGTATAACGGATATTATGAACCAACTCTAATTATGAACTACTTATGGAGGATCATACCATATGTAATTGTTATATTGATGGACATCGAGTAATATTGGTTTGTGAAAAAATGTCTATAGTTGAGAGAGTGCAGCTACGGGTTTTTAATGGAATAATGCCAAAGTTAATAATCATGAAATATTAATTAAAGAGTTTAATCAATTATTTCTATGGATTATTGGAGCTCAAAATATTGCGGATTCATTAGGTCCCCTTGCTAGCCCGATTGATTTAGGTAACACGGGTCAAGGTTAATTAATAGGATTGTCCAATTAATTGTGTTACGAAAGTGACATGTATTTATCAGGGAATTAATTGAATAATGAGATTACTTAATTAACGAATAATGATGATTAAATAAATAAAATAATAAGATTATTTAATTACCTCATTAATCACTAAATGGAGGGTGTTAGTTGATATTTATATTTGAAAGATAGGATAATATGATTTTCTTATTTTTTAATTAATTAAATATTAAATTAAAATTAAAATATTTTAAATTAAAACAAGATGATATCACTTAATCAAATAAAATAAAGATTTTATTTTTTAAAAAAGGATACCATCAGTTTTTGTTTTTCAAAATATATCTGATATATATGCTTCTTACAAAAAAAAAGGGAGAAGTGAATAACACATCTCTTAGATTTTGCATGGTGATGCAATTTGGTGTGCGTGAGACAAAAAGAAGAAATACAGAGGTGTACGACTACGTTTATATATATATATATATATATATATATATATATATATATATATATGTATGTATGTATGTATATTATTTTTATTTTTTATTCTTTAAGGTCGTATTCCATACTGTTTTCTTAAGTTTCTTCTACATCCATTAAAGCTTCCTTAGGAAATCTACTTATAGTTTAGTATTCACATTAGGTGGTGGAGCCATCGTGTGGAGAAGTATTAAGCAATCTTACATTGCTGACTCCACTATGAAAGTCAAATATGTAGCCGCTTGTGAAGCTGCTAAAGTCCTTACCGGATAATCATGTTGATCTATTTACGAAGACCTTATCGGCTAAAGTGTTTGCGGGTCACCTAGAGGGTCCAGGGTTACGAGATATGTCTCACATGCTTTAGTGCCAATAAGAGATTGATGAGGTTTATGCCCTAAAACTTATATTTTATAAGTGGAATGTTAACATAAATAAAAGAACTGTTTAATTCAATCTTCTTAAGTCTTATATTATCTATAACTTGTGCATTGAACATCTAAGATTGCCAGATGTAATCTCGAAATGTGTATATGAATGTCACATACCGATGGATACAGTAAGAGATGTGCACTCTAAAGAGTCTACAGATAGCAAATAAAGCTGGGTTGTTTAATTGTTGGTAATCTATAGCTGTGGTCCATTCCTTGGTGTATGATTATCCTATCCTGGATCACACATATAGAGATATGAGAATGGAGGCACCTGGTCATATAGGACTAGGCCATGATCTATATGAATATCTCACTAAGATTTGTTTAACGATGTGACTCATATATATCAACTTATGATGGCTATACGTGGGTGATCTTAATCCTGAGAGTCTTATCAACTTCTTCAGGTTAGATAGTAACATTTGATGTACCATGAGTGAGGTTGGAGTTGCATTCTCGATCAATATGCTCTATATGTTGGGATTGTGGTTTGGCTTGTGGCTGGGAAGATTTGTACACGCTAGTGGAATCCACTCATTTTGTGAGAAGTGGCTGGTAGTTCCATTAAGGGTTGAATCGAGACATGAACAATATGAGCCCTCTCCTAATTCCGTAAGGAATTTAGGATTTATTGTTCATTAGAGAATCAATGGTACTTAATGGAAAGATATAATTAGAGGGGTATAACAGACATCATGACACAGCTCAAATGATGAACTACTTGTGGAGGATCATACCATATGTACTAACTATATCGATGGACACCGAGTAATATTATTTTGTGTAAAAACGTCTACAATTGATATATTGTAACTTCGGATTTTTAAGGGAATAACATCGAAGTTAATAATCATGAATATTAATTAAAGAGTTTAATTAATTATTTCTTTGGATTATTAGAGCTTAAAATATTGTAGGTCCATTAGGTCCCCTTGCAAGCCTAATCGATTTAGGTAACAAGGGTCACAGTTAATTAGTTGGATTGTCTAATTAATATTGTTACGAAAGTGACATGTATTTACTCAGGAATTAGTTGAATAATGAGATTATTTAATTAATGAATAATGGTTATTAAATAAATTAAATAATAAAATTATTTAATTATGTTATTAATCACTAAATGGAAGGTGTTAGTTTATATTTATCTTTGAAAGATAGGATAATATGATTTTCTTATTTTTTAATTAATTAAATATTAATTTTTAATTTAAATAGTTTAAATTCAAATAAGATAATATCACTTAATCAAATAAAATAAAGATTTTATTTTAAAAAAATTTGATATCATCGGTTTTTGGTTTGCAAAAAATATATGTGATAAATATGCTTCTTAAACAAAAACAACAACAACAACAAAATGAGGAGAAGTGATCAACACATCTCTTAGATTTTGCATTGTGAGGCAATTTGGTGTGCGTGAGACAAAAAATAAAAGAAAAAGAAATATAGAGGTTTGCGGCTTCGTTTAAATATATATATATATATATATATATATATATTGTTTTTATTTTTGATTCTTGAAGGTCGTATTCCATACATAGAAAAAAAGTGTTGTTTTCTTAAGTTTCTTTTACATCCATTCAAGCTTCTCTACATCCTCCTTTGTTCCTGAGTAAGTGATGCGCCCCCACACCGTTACCAATCCCTAGAGATAGTTAGGAAGATCAAGTGGTTCAAATCAGGAGCATATCGTAAAGAGAAGGAGCCACCAACGAAGGTATGAAGAAATTGTTTCTTTTCTTCTCTTTTATATTTCAATTTTGATTTCTTATTTTTACTGTTCCAAAAAATAGATCCCAAGGTTTACTGGTCGTGGTTTATTTATTAAATATTTATAATAAGAGCTCCTTCCGCTGCGCGACTGGTAAATCGGGGTTCCAACAATCATAGTACTATTATATAGTATAGTCTATCTTCGATAGTTTGGTGGTATACATTTGTTAATCGATAGAGGACTTCATTTATATATAAGGACATCATGACTCCATTTATCAAATGTGAGTCGAATATAATCATATGGATATTTTGAGGTATTTGATATTAAATCTTAACGTTAAGTTTTCAATAGTGTCTATTGAAATATGGCTTCTGAACAAGTCAAAATATCCATGTTTAAAATGTGGTCATACGAGTAAATATGGTAACTAGGAGTGCTATAGGCAGTCTATGTTCTCTTGGCTATTACTGGTATTCTTTATTTAAGAAAACAATTTTAGTTCTTTAATTGAATGAACTAAAATTAATAGTTCGAACTTAAGTGAATCATTTGATAGTTATGTCTATTGGAGCCTAAATTTTGATACTCCGCCAAGATCCTTAATCCACACGAACTTGCATGGATCACTTGATATATTCTACCAGACCAATCTTTGGGTCCATCTAGAATTGTTTTTGGATTTTGGAATCCAAAAGTTTTGGAGAGGTGTTGTCATGTGTGATCAAGACACGCGGTAACTCTTCAAGTACCTGGAATGGGCGGCCAAGGGTGTGGGAATCCATGAGCGGTCCTATTGGGAAGCGATTAGCATTCCATTAATACATTAATAAGATAATTTGCACATTTTAATTAAGTGGATTGTTTAAATTATATTAATGTATTAATTTAAAGCATGTGGACTTGTTTCTTTTTTAGTAAGAATGAGTCTAGTTCATATGTGGACTTTTTATTAAAGTCCAATGGATTTAATAAATTGAAATAAACAGTATATTGTCCATAAATATATGCTTGGGCAACAAGGTTTAAATAATTAGCCTAATATATTATTTTATTTTATTATTTAACTAAATGAAAATTAATTAATTATTTAATTAAAAGTCAAAATCTTTTTCTAAGAGAATGTCTAAGGTCTCCTAGTGTAATACTATTATCGGTAGTGTAAGCATGTGAACTTGTTTTTTTTTTTTAATAAGAATGGGTCTAGTTCATATGTGGACTTTTTATTTAAGTCCAATGGATTTAATAAAATAGAATAAACAGTATATTGTCCATAAATATATGCTTGGGCGACAAGGCTTAATAATTAGCCTAATATATTGTTTTATTTTATTATTTAATTAAATGAAAATTATTTATTTATTTAATTAAAAGTCAAAATCTTTTTCTAAATAGTAGAACGTCTCTTAGTGTAATACTATTATTGGTAGTATCATAAGTATCAAAGACTTTATTTGATAAGTAGATAAATAAAATGAATTTATTTATCATGTCAAATTAGGAAGTCTATGATATCTATTAAAACTCTAATTGACAATTGGTCAAATTATAAAGTTTTCGATAAAGTCACAATTAATTTATATTCAATAATTTATTATTGTATAATACACTAATAAGTTGGAATATGGTAGAATTCCGAAAGTTAATAGGAGTCATGGTGAAATAGAAATCCTCATTGTATGAGGACTTGGTCACCTATATATATCACCATCAAGAAATTGGGCCATGCCCTAGTGGTTTAGAAAGAGAATTCGGCCAAGACATAGAATTTTGAGAGAGAAAATTTGGCGAACTCATAAGGACAAACTGTGAAGGATTCGACCAAGCATAGAGAAGAGGGAACGTTTTTGGTTTCAATAGCGTACTAGTATCATTTGCATCAAAAAAATTTGTGTACAACATCGATTAGGGTTCAAGCGAATTTCAATCAATAGATTGAGAATTCAAAAGTGACCAAACGTTCTATGTTTTTCAATAAGAGGATTATTGTGACTAACGAAAGAAAAAAGTTTTTGTTTTCCATCCTTAGGTACATAATTCAAAGAAAGAGGGCCCACACTCCTAGGTGATTCACATTAATGATTGGATTGGAATATCTAGCGGATTCAATTTGGTACAACATCAATCGTCACATGAAAAAGGTACGATACCTTCTATTTATATGTTAATTAATCAAGGGTTAAGGTCCATTCTTTTAAAGAATTTATCTTTTTGAAATATACCAATCGACAATTTCACTTCCACCACATGTTTTCTCCTACATTATGTACATATAAATAGACCTTAGGAATGCCATTACAAAAGCTAGCACAATACTATGCAAAAAAAAGTATAAGAGAGGTTGAGCATTTAACCCTAAGAATTCATAGTGAGGATTCTTTCTTGTCATTTTGGCAACCATGGTTTTTTCCTTTCTTGGGTTTTCTACTTAAAAATTCGTGTCCTGCACGCTTAATTTCTCTTTTAATTTTATAATCTGATTGTTAACTTGCATTAACTTGTTGGATGCATGGTGAACCTTTTGAATCCAAAATTCACCGTCAACAATTGGCACTAGAATAAGGGGGAACAATTAGACTTTCAGAGTCAGAAGCTAACTTTTGTTGAGTTACCATATCAACCTCGAGAAATGTGTGAAATAGTAGCATGGCAAATAGTACAGACGAAAGTCAGTCCCCACATGACATTGGCACCGCACGTGGTGTCAACAACTATAACCAAGTAAACGCAAGCGTCACTATAAGAGGCCCACCCTCCATAACTCTTGCCTCTATCGGCAAAGCCATGATAACCTCCACTATTACCCCCACTGGAGTTTCCCCATATGCCCTCTAGATAGGTTATAAAAGTTAAAGATCATTCATGAGAATTCTTAATTTATCCATTGTTTGCATGTTGGATCCATCAACCTCTTAGTCCATTTATCATCCATTTTCATCTACTAACTCGGTTGCATTTTAATTAGTTTAAATTAAGTTTTTATTTTAGTCAATTTCAAATCAACAAACAATTCATTTTAACTTAGTTGCATTTAGTACTAGAGTGAATATTTGATCATAGCTATATCTTGATCTCTGTGGATGATACCTTAACTTGCCATATTACTTGTTTTATACATTTGAGTGCACAGTAGTGGTTTTATAAATTTTGTTTTGATATTGCATAAACGATAGATACGATTGTCAAAAATGACGCCACTGCCGGGGATTGACGTGTATAGTTGTGATTATATTTAGATTAAGTTATGTATTGTTTTAGATTCTTTAGTTAATTATTATTAGTTTTCTTTTGTTTCTTTTTACTTCTCTTGGTATTTTTGTTTTTGTTTTGTTTTAGGACTCATGGACTATTTTTGGGAAGCACCACAACGAGCCAATGGGATAGATGTTACCCTTCAAAATATGGAAAAGTATATAGGGCAGTTGGTAGAGATTTTGAAGGAAATGGAAAGAACACAAGAGCAAGACAAGGATAAATCTCCTAGTTCGAATGATCACACTAAGGTGTTAGAAATATCTTAGAGTGAGGATGCAGAGTATGTTAAGGAAGGAGCTACGCCAAATTAAGAGGAGGTACCAAAGAGCCGAAGAAGGAAGAGTGAAGTTTGTGAGTTAGTAAAGGCTTTTGAGTTAACCCTAGAGATGAAAGAAGGTGTGCAAGATGGCATTGAAGAAAAAGAAGCCTTGAAATTGGATGAACCAATTTTTGATGAGAAAATGCTTGAAGAAATAACTAAAGATTTTGAGCAAGAAAAAGAGAACAAATTAGAAGAAGAAAACAAAAAGCTTTACCAAGAGATCAAACTTCTCAAGGCTAAGAATGGGACTTTGAAGGAAAAAAAATACAAGAACTCTCCACCCTTATCAAAAAAGTTGAAAAGAAAATTGAGAAAGTTGAGGACGAAATGAAGGCGATTTCACAAGACTTAGTAGAGCTTGCCAAACTATCAGAAGACTTTGAAGAAGAATACGCAAGAAAAACTAGGAAGTCTATGATTGTGCCAAAATTGTTATATATTTTGGTCCTCAATCCCATTCCCTTTGTCTCGTTCTTTGGTATTTTTGTGTATTTTATGTCTCATTTGTTATGATTATAGGCAATTAGGTACAATTTGGATGATTGAATGGAAGACGCAGATTTTTGCATGAAAAGGCCAAGAATTGGTACAGTGTAAAGGCCATATGCACTGGTCATGTTCGGGTTCTTACCCGCGCACTGTAAAGAGATGACAAAACCAAGGCAATGCATGGGTCCTAACCCGTGCACCAACCACACACAAATCGTGCACTTGAAGAAACCAAGGAGCTGACCAGAGAGCAGAACAGACGCATCAGGTCACTGCGTGAGTCATTGCGTGGGTTCTAACCCGTGCATAAACTACAAAACTCGCTGAACCCGAGAGAAGAAAATCTGCACCAGGTCATTGCACGGGTTCCAACCCGTGCATTTAGCGTGTCAGAAAGTCACATCATCAAAATCAAGACATTTGGAAGACAAATACATAAATAATCATTTATGTTGTGACTTATACACTCACATACCCATTCTTAACCACTTTCTCTCTATAGATCTAGGAATTCCTTTCTCTCCTCTTTCATCCAAAACCCATTCATTTATCTTTGATTTTTACTCAATCAAGGCTCTAGGAGATTGGATTTCAAGCTCTAAGGAAGAGGAATCACTCATTGGTTTACTCTCACTCTCTTATCCTATGTATTTCCTTTTGTTAGGCATGAATAGCTAATCATCCCACTAGGGAATTGATGTGATTCTATTATGGATTGTGGGTATTATAATGAACTATTATGATTTTTATATTAATCTATCTAATTTGTTCTATTAATTGCATTAATTGATTTCAATGATGAATTGCCTATTGATTGTCACATTCCTCTCTTTAGAAATTTGTTTGAGAAATTAATGGAGTGTTTTGATTGGGTAAATCTACTTAATCTAACTTAGCTCAATTGAATGGAAGGTGAAACAAATATTATGGTGTGTTTAATATTAATCTAGGGGGGGGGGGGGGGGGTGTTAATAGATTTTAATCAAATTTTACCCAATTTTTGTTAATGGTCAATTAGACGAAAATACTCCTAACTAGTTACAATAATATCATAAGTGTAATAAGAGCGGAAATAATAAAGACACTTGAGATATACATGGAAACCCTCCAAAAGGGAAAAACCACGGGCTATTAAGTGCGCCACACTCGAACAACGAATCCACTGATGGTAGAGGCGTTACAACCTACTCCCGGTATATAACCCACTACAACTACAAAAACCCGGTATTAAGTGGACCTAGTCCAATTTGCTTACGCTTGAAGCAACCTACTCCAGGATGCAACAAAAGATTTTCTTCTCTTCAATGAAGAGATAAACACCCTATGTGAATATATGATGATATTCAAACAACAAACAAGGCCAGGGTACCTTATATGCTTATCTAGGATTATGAGATGACAATATATGCAATCCTAGATATCAAGAGCTAAATGACATGTCATAAAGCTTAGCTAAACATAGAACAAGCAATCCTATGAAGCTATCATAAAAGCCAAATCAACACATGCTGTCATTAAGCATGGCAAGGACTATAATGCAATCACTAAATGCAATTAATGAGTCCTAATCAACAATGTCTAAATGCAATGCATAAAGACTTAGCAAGAAGGGAAAAAATGTCCTAAATTCAAGCTATCAACAAACAAACTCAATCATGAAAAGGAACTCATAAATAGATGCAATGAATGAAGTCCTAGCATTTAATCAACTAATAAATGCAATAAAAACATCAACTTGGAAAACATGAACAAATGACAAAGATGAGATTTTTGTTCAACTTACCAAGTCAATCAAAGATGAAGACCCATGCCTAAAGATGCTCAATAATGCATGAAGGATGTTGGGTTTTGAGTTTGGAGAGTTAAAGAATAACTCCTGGAGCTTCTCTCTCAAAGCAAATACTTTCTCACTCTAAAAAATGGTTTGAAAGCTCTGAAAAACGAGTGAGGAAGAAGATGGCATATAAATATGAGCCCTAGAACAAAACTACATCATTTTGAAAAATACCCGAAATTTACTCAGTGGGCTAATGAGCTGCGCTGGTCGACAATAGCCACACCAGCGCACACCTACTGTCCAAGGGCGCTGGAAAGGACCGCTTGTGGACTGGTGCAGCCGTGCCAGGGCAACATCCCGAGATTCGAGCGACCCAAAACTTGACCAAACAACATCAAAACCTTTCATATAATATACCGTTGGAAAGGTATGAAAGTCTACTTTCTATTACAATTTATAAAATATGATTTGAATGTCTGTAGAAAGAGTTATGGTCGTTTGAGTGATCAAAGGTCAGAAACGGACAACAACAGAGTTGCCCTATTTTTATGGTCACTTTGGAGATTTCAAAACCAATCTAAACGGTCATGAAATATTACGAATAATATACCGTTGGAAAGGTATGAGTGTATAGTTTGTACAGAATTTTGTAAAACTTATTTTGAAGATTGTATAAAAAGTTATGGTCACAAGACCATGAAAAGGTCAGTTTTGAAAAACATTTAAATCTTTGAAATCAACTTTTTGAAACTAGACACCTTACTCCACATAACCAAACCAAGAGAAGAATAAGACCTTCTCAAATGGTCACTCAATGCGCTAAGACAAGCACATCATCGTGCAAGCGTGAACAACACACAAAACCACACTATGAATGCACATAGACAACAATGAAGCACACATTCCTAACAAATCAAATGCAAGTAAGTGTGTGTGTGAGCAATATATAATGCATGTCAATACAAATGCAAAAATGTGATCAACATAAACATGCAAGAAGAGTTATCAAAACATGAATGCACTCTCATATAAACACACAACATATACGAATAAGAAATATGCATGAGTTGTGAGTGTGTGCAACTGTATCTCTTCAAAGCAAGTAAGCACAAGAAATATACCTTTTGCGCTGGTGAAGTGGCGCAGCTCAGCAGCGCATGACTAGCGATGACCCATTGATATGTTGCATTGGTGAGGCTACGCTAGTCAAGTGGTGCACGACAAGCGACAACCCACTGATATGTTACGCTGGTGTTGGCACTGGTCGAGTGGCGCAACATCAGTAGCACACAACTCACATTCTTCACATTCAAACACTCATGCTTCCAATACTAATGCCTTTTGTGCTTCTTCTTTTGAGGTCTTGAGAGTCTAAGCTACCCTTACATAAAACCTCAATACGTGGTTTGTTCATGAAATAAGCCAATCAATAAATGAGGACTTTACAGAAGGGTCAAACAAGAGTACTTCCTCAAGTGAGACCCAGATTTATAATCTCAATCTTAATCTAACTTTGAATAGGTAATCAAGTCTATACATCTAGGTTGATTGCTTGTGATGGGTTAAGCATGAATCTATACATCTAGGTTGATGATTTTATTAAGAGATCAATCCCGTATTTGATAGATGATAATTCATTGAACATCAATTGTGAGTGTCCAATGCTGTACATCTAGATCGGAAACTCTTGAGAGATATACAACCACTGCTATACATCTAGATTGGTTACATTTGTCTTATGTGCCTAATTGTGAGTTCAACTTTCCCCATAGTTTACATATTGAATCCATCGTTTCCCTATTTCATTTATCATTTATCTTTCATTTACTAACTTGTTACATTTGTGATAATTTAAACTTAGTTTCATTTTAGTCATTTTCTTCACTATAATATTTGCAATTTATTTATTTTTTCTTGTAATTTAGAGCATTTATTTGATCATTTAGGCATATCATGATCTCTGTGGATGATACCAATGATTGTCACTTTATTGTTTATCAATTTTGAGTACAATAGGGGTTTATAAATTTTGTTTGGCAACTATCTTCATATGCAAAATGACACTTGTCGAAATGGCACCTCTACCGAGTATCAGCATTTATACATGTGATTAGATTTAGCTTTAATAGTTAAGTTTTCTAATTTTTTTAGTTTCTTTAACAGTTGTTATTAGTTATCTTGTTTCCTTTTACTTCTCTTGGTATTTGTGTTTTTGTTGTTCAGGATTCATGGATTACTATTGGCAAGATTCAAGGCAAAGCTATGGCATGTATGACCACTAATGTGATCAAGAATGGGGAATTGGACCGGAACTTCAAGAGAACGATTATGAGATCGGGGAAATTTCACTTGAAGACATGTTGAAGAATTTCGTGGAATTCAGCAACCGAATTGGTGAAGAGCTTTTGGCTTCTAGACATGGCATCAAACAAACTTGGAAAAACCACCATCATCACATGAAGAGTGTTTTCACTATCAAAAATGCTGATCAGATTGATGTTGATTCTCTTGATGAACAAATGAGAATGTTTCACACAAATAACTTAACAATCATCACTAGAACTTCGAGAGTCGGAAAGAAGAATAAAAGAGAAGTTAGATGGGTATATCACGAAGAATAAAAGGAAGGTGAATGAGGTAAGTGATTCTATTAGGAAGATTGAAGGATACATAGGGTAAATGGCAGAGATTATAAGAGAGAAAGAGAAAGACAAGTTTCCAAGCCAACCCGAACAAGCACGGTTAGTTCTGAGAAATGGTTGTACATTGGGAGTTAGAAACAAATATAGTACAGTTGAAGACAGGGAAGGTACTAAGGAAGATGATAAGGGTGAAGAAAGGGTAGACAATGAAGAGAATAATGAAGTGGTTCAACCAGAACCAAGACCAAAACACTACAAATCACCTAACCCTTACATACCACCTATACCTTAACCCATGAGATTGAAGAATTCAAAGATGGATAAATATTTTCAAGACATCGATGACATTCTATCCAAGGTGAATGCCAATTTGCCGTTGTTGGACGCTATTCAGAAATGTTGGCATATGGGAAATTCTTTAAGTAACTAAGCAAGGACAAAGAAAGGTTTAGGCCTAAGCAGCAAGAACGGTTGAATGAGAACATCAGTGCACTGATTCAGAAGGCTCTACCTCAGAAAATGAAGGATCTAGGAAGTTTTATAATTGACATCGGTCAATCATGAGAGATCAATGCTAGATTTTGGGTAAGCATTAATCTCATGCCCTTTTTAGTATACTGGAGATTAGAGCTCACATATCTCAAATCTACAGCCATGTCTCTAGTATTAGCAGATTCATATTCAAGAAGTATGAGGGGTATAGTAAAGGATGTTCTAATTTACGTCAAGAAGTTGGCAATCCCTGCAGACTTTGTAGTGATCGACATGGAGGAAGGAAGAAATGAGGCTTCTATTGGGACGTCCATTCATGGCTACATCACATGTTGTGATAGATATGCCCGAAATGAAGCTTACCAATAAGGCTTTGGATGAAACAGTAGAGTTCAACATCCTTGATTGCATGACCTATCCAATTGGATCAGATGACTGTAAAAAAGTAAACAAGTTGGAAGATAAGTTATATGAAATAATGGAAGAAAATGTTGGGGGATCAGAGTGCGAAAGACACTGGCTTGGAAAGTGAGGATGTAGAATCAAAGCAAGACATAGTAGATGTGAAAGTAAATTTGGATGATTTAATAAGGGGAGCTAAGAAGGCATTAGATGAAAAACCTCAAAAGTTAGAACCGAAGCCACTTCCTGCAGAGCTGAAGTATATTTATCTTGATAAAGAAAAGAGGAATCAGGTGATTATTTCTTCAACTCAGAATCTCAAGAGCAAAGGGTACTTTAGGTGTAAAAGGATCATAAGAAAGAAAAAGGATGGACTATTGAGGACATAAAGGGAGATAGTCCTACGGTTTGCATGCACATAATTCTATTGAAAGAAGACACTAAGCCAACTAGGGATGCACAAAGAATATTAAATTCTATCAATAAAGAGGTTGTAAAGAAAAAAGTTTTGAAGCCATGGAACGTGGGGATAATATATCCAATCATAAATAGTCGATGGGTGAGCCCAATCCATGTTGTGCCAAAGAATTAGGGTATTACAGTAATGGAAAATAAGAAGAAGGAGTTAGTAGCTCAAAGGCTACAGACAAGGTAGCGTGTGTTCATAGATTACAAGAAATTGAACAAGACAACCAAAATTTTGGCTAGTGCGACAACATTGAAAATTTTGGACAAAAAAGATGAAAAATAAATTACTCAAGACAAATAAAAAGACGACTTGACAAGGCGTCAACAAAAACTCAACATTGTCCTCAATGTTGAAGACTAGAGAGTTCGCTCTGGTGGCACACACCTAACATGACACAAACAAACCTAGGCACTAATCATGCACAATCAATGCCCAAAACAAAATAAAGACTCAAAAGGCTCATCATAAGATAAGGCAATTACGATACAATTCTTCAGTGAAACACATGCATCGAAATAGGAAACCTTAACCACAACAAACATTATCATTCAAAATTGTTGGCATGGTTGTGAAACAACCCCTAAACCAATTTTCTACTATATGCTCAACATCTACATGGTATATGAATGAATCTAAAAACTACCTCCAAACCAAATTGGGCTATATCAAAAGAAAATCCTGTAAATCATTTGCATATCCTTATGAGACTTCGGCTTAACCAATCAAAATTGAAATAATCAATGAATGTAAAACACCAGAAACAAAAATTGTATAATCATTCACAAGTGTTTCCAATCACAGATATTCACACTTATTTCCCCAAAATGATATTCAATGATAGTCTTATCCATTTATTTTCACATTTGTACAAAGAAAAGACATATAGAGATAAAGTGCAAGAGTTTGAGATAAAAAGGTTAAACTGATGCGAATGCTTAAAAGTCTAAAACTTTGAGTAGGTTTCCACCTTTTTTAGGGGAACTCTTGGCTTGCTCGTCCGTCTAAGACTTGAAAGTGGACGGTGTGTCGAATGCAAGAGATGAAGAACCTAACCTTGTATCCACCAAGAGTTATTAAGCTAAACTAACAAAAGTGACTAAAAGCAAGCCAATAGAATAAAGAGTTCAAATATAAAGACAAAAATACTTGGCAAGAATAGTTAAAGGTCAATTATCATCCACTAGCTCGGCTCAGTCATCCCTTAGTGCTTTACTACCATCAACTATACTCACCTTATCTCTCTATTAATAACAAAAACAAACATGAAAAACATAGAATGAACTTAAAAGAGATTGTATAAAAAAATGTACTAAAGAGGGTCCTGGATCCACTAAGGTTGGTTTAACCAAGTCGGGAAATTGTTTCATCTTTACAACCGAAACAAATTTAGGTAATTTTCCAATCTTATCATACCCGATGGTCCTTACTTTGTTCATTACTTCTTTCTTTACACATATTTTATTTACTTTGGTTAGGCTCTTCATAGACTTCTTCTTATTTTCTTTAAAATTTTGGAATTTGTAATAGTAGGCCTTTATGTGCCTTTTTTTTTTAATAAAATGAAAAAGTAATAGGGTGAATAAGAAAACTCCCCTTATGTTTGTGTCTATGAGTCTTTTGATGTTGCCTCCTCGCAAGAATCTTCATCTCACTTTCCACTTTGTCAAGTTGGACTATGAAGTCACATTCCTTGACCTTGGAAATTTTTAACGCTTCCTCTTTCTTTTTCAATTGCTCCTTGATATCTCTCAAGATAGTTGCTTTGTGCTCCACTTCCGTGAGCAGTTTCTTTGTCATCCTAGCATGTTCTTCCATGGACTCATCTGATACTCTTTCATGATCTTTCAACTTCTTCAAAATTGAATTTTTCTCAACCTCAAGGCATTCCACTTGGTCTACCAAGTTCTTATTAATAGTGGAGAATTCCTAAAATTTCTTCTTTAGAACCCCATTCTTTGCCTTGAGGAGCTTAACTTCAAGTTATAGGTTCTTGTTCTCTTCTTTGAGTTCATACTCCCTAGATACTTTCTTAAGCATTTGATCATCAAAAATATTTTCATTGAGCTTCATTGCTTCATTCTCCTTAACACCATCTTGATGGTACTTTTCCATCTCCGAAGCTAACTCAAATATCCTTACTAATTTACCAATTATACTTCCCTTCTTTCTACACTCTGGTTGGCTCGATGTCTCTTCATGTGTTCTTTTGCTTATTGCTTCAATGATTGTCTCAAAAGACGCTTCAATTCTTGTAGTTGTGGCATGTCTTTCTTGATCTTCTTGATGCCACCGTTGCTCTCTTTCCAAAGTCAACAACTCTATCGTTTCTGAAGCAAGGAAAACCAAAAACTACCCAACAAAGTAAAAAGAAACTAAAGAAACTAAAATAACTATGACTCTTAATGGATAACTAAGATTAGCCAACTAATTAACGCCTTCCCTTGGCAACAGTGCCATTTTTGCCGTGCACGTTTTTGTCGTTAAAAATCGTACATCATAACAAAATTTATAAAAATCACAAAAATGCCTCAAAAGTTTATAAAACAAGTACAATGGCAAGTTGGGTGTCATCCACAGTGAAAGAGAAATCGAATGACTAAAACTAGTTAACTAATATTAAACTAAAACTAAGCATGAATAGTAAATATATGGTTTGGTTTTGAAAGATTAATAGTTAAGATGAAAACTACAATTAGGTTAGTTAATCTAACATCCAATTAGTGTTAATATGAAATGAGTGTTAAAATATGACGGTTAAGACTAAGGAATTGATGGACATGTGTGAACTCTCATAAAATAAATGCACATAAATCAATTGTAACCAATCTAGATGTATAGTATTAGTTGTATTCCCTCATGAGTATCCAATCTAGATGTATAGTATTGGCCACTCACAAGTGATTGTTCATGAATGCACATCTATCAAATTAAAGGACTAATCTCTTTATAAAGTAACTAACCTAAACGTATAGTATTGGTGCTTAACCTCTCACAAGAAACCAATCTAGGGCGTATAGAATTTGTCACCCATTTGGGATTAGATAGTAATTGAGATTATTAAGTTCGGGTCTTCGTTGAGGATGTACTCTTGTTTGACACTTCCATTCAAATGAGCTTAAGAAGACCAAATAGATGTATACCTAGTCAACTACTCAAATAATTCCCTTAATCAATTAGCAAAGAGAGGAGTGTACTATCAAAGACAAACGAATAAAGGAAAACACTTAAAACCTTAAACAGAAAATAGTTGATAGATTTAATAGAATAAAATAAAGTTCAATACAAAGCCTAATACATCAATCCGCAAGTGGGATGATTAGCTACTCATGACAAATACAATAGAGTAACAAGTGAATACGAGATAGAGAAGACCCATGAAGAATTACTCCCTTCTTGATCTAATCTTCAAGTGTCCTTGAGTAGATGATGATGAAGGATTGTTAGATTTAGTGGGGAATGTTTCCTAAATCTAGGTTAGTATTTAGAGGTAAAAATGGATAAAAACTATGTTCAGAAGGGTTGAGAAGGTAAGAAGAAGTATCTTTTCGAAATAGGATTATGATGTATATATAGAGCTTCCCAAATTAGGTTTGAAATGTTGATATGAACAGACTGACTTGCCAAATGCATGGGTAGTAACTGGATAGGCACCTATACAGTTACCTGCACACTTCCTTGGAACCAAATTCTTTATCTTCGATGTGTGAAAATATACGCTGGTAAAGCACTGATGATATATGCGTATTCTCCTTCTTTGATAAGTTCTACTTTATGTGCACGGGTAATGTGCGTGTAAGAACATATGTAGTGACCTACGCACTGACCTAATAGATG
This sequence comes from Dipteronia dyeriana, assembly GCA_032871835.1. Lineage (NCBI taxonomy): Eukaryota > Viridiplantae > Streptophyta > Magnoliopsida > Sapindales > Sapindaceae > Dipteronia > Dipteronia dyeriana. The sequence goes on along the minus strand of CM065299.1, from coordinate 44,933,824 downwards.
CTGATATGCCTTTCTAGTCTTGCTCAGTATGCCGTTTGTGCACTAGTTGTGCACGGGTAATGACCCACATAGTGACCTCCACAATGAAGCCTTTTCTTCCCTGATTTGGCCTATTTTCACACAATTTTCACGCTTTCCAGTCTTTCTTCCTAAATGTACCTAACTGCTTACAAACATATCAAATGAGTCATATAATAAATAAAAACACTCGAAAATGAGACAAAGGAATTGGATTCAAGGGCTAAAATGTATGGCATTTTCGGAACGAACATCCACTCCATAAGCGTCGATCAATGGTCCCCTTGTCGACTGCTGAGCGGTCATTTTATTCTTCCACCAATATGGCATTAGGTTAAGATCTTCCTTCATTTCGGTGATATTTGTCCACAAATCCACAATGTTTTCCATCACCTCTGAGTGACACTGTTCGACCCACTCATTACTCTCCTTGATGACATTGGTGAAGTTTCTGGTCATCTGATCAACTGAGGTCTGTAGGCTTGCATCCCTGATATGAGTGTCTACAAAGGCACCTGATCGCCTCCAATGAACTCAGGGACTGAAGGCATCTGCCCATATTCCATCTTTTCTAGATCCTGCTGCTGTTATGAGCTTGACTCTACTTCTGTTCGGGTTTCTTCTTCCTTATCCTTCTTCTTTGACTAGCAAGGTCCATTTCATTTTCTAAACTGTTCCATGTGGTCAACCCTATATCATCCTGGTGCCACTACAATTTGACATCCCCAAAGTCAACTCCTGCCTTTTTGCAAAGGTCTATTTTAAGACAATGAAAGATAAGTGGTTACTTTTCTTCTCTTATACGCCCCATTTGTGCTATCTCTTACCTTATCTGGAGACCAACATTGATGGGCTTGTCGTTCTTGATGCAGTGGAGGACAGTGGCCACCTCAATGGGGACTATGGTCTTGTGTTACTTGGCCTGAGGGACTAGGAGGTGAATATATTCTAGAGGCTGAGTTCAAGCTATAGGTTGTTATGTTTGATGTGAAATTCTGGGGCTACCTAGAACTCCATTGGTTGGATCACCAGCTGGTTTGGAAATTCCATATTCTGCTTGACAAAGTCTTCATTCCAGGTGACCCCATCTCCTATCTTGCCTAATATCTCTGGGTCCTCTAGAAGCCCGATATTAAATGCTCATTTAGGTAATAATTAGACAAGCGCACCTCAACTCCACTACCCAACACGGTGGAATATCACTGAGAGTCATCTAGCACCATACTGGCATATAACTCCTCTATTAGTTCTCGGTTATATCTCACTGGGGTGCTCACTAGTGTTTGCCTTCCTCGTCTTTCTAATGGTTGAGGAACATGGGTGCTTTCCAAGTCCACCAAGTCTAGTCCTCTTTCTGGAAGAATTCCCCTCCTTCAAAAAATCCTCAAGTCTGTTAGGGAAGTCTTCATTCTTGACGTATCGAGGTGTTGGAGGAGTTAGTGTCTTCTTTTTCTTTTTGCCAAATTTTTTGGCCATGCTCTTTACCCTAGATGACATCTGCAATTAATAACACCTCATTATTGGAAGAAAATAGCAGTACTAGCAGGTAGTGGACTTCATGAAACAACAAGACAAATCATATTTTTAACACAATTTACCTGCAGTGCACAGATAAAGTGCATGTGGGAACCCGTGCAGGACCCTCGCATCGTGCAATTTGCTGATACATAATAAGCAACATAAGATGCACTCTTAATGAAAATTTCAAGCATGCTTTTAGGCACAAATTGAATCCAAAAAATGTAGCACATCATGAACATCAACTAAGATTTGAAAACAACATCTATTCATGCAATTAATTCAGTGGATTCAAACCAAACCCTATAATTGATTCTAACAAAACCGAAGGCCAATCATGCTCAAAATCATTCTGAAATCAAAACCTTATGCATCAAGTAATCAAACCCAACACATAAATCCGTGGGTCCTTAGAAAGGTTAGGGTTTATGCATGTTGGTAGAATTATTTGAGGAGGAAAGATCAAATTCAAGGTACAAAACAAATTAAAACAAGATTGATAATGATAAACATACCTTTCGGTCTTTAATTTGAAATGACAGAAGCAAGTTTTACCTTCTATGGAGAGAGGGAAAATAGATATTTTTATTTGAGTAATGGTAGTGCTCAAACGAAAATCTCTCTTTTCCCATGCAGTCCCCTAATCACTGCCTGTTCATTCTCGGTGTGCGGGTATAACACTAGTGCTGACCCGCGCACCATATGCTTGCTTATTTGTCTTGCATCTTTTAGTGTCCTAAATTGATTGGATCCGGGTGCCTAGCATGCATAAGACAATTACACCAATTAAGGATTATTGCTCTATTCAATCAACACCCTTTTAAAACCATAAAAACTCAAAATAAAATTTAAACATTACAATAACAAAAGAATGCACAATAGGTTTTCTCTACACTAAGATCTACCCACTAAAACAAACAAGCAAATGACATTAAAATCAAAACAGGGTAGCTCAAAGACATAAGAGAAAACAAATTGTGAAATATAATTCTTAGTAGAAACTTATCAACTTAATGCAAGCTAAACAGGATTATTGTCAACCAAAGGTGGTTTGACCGGATGGGGAGGTTTCTTCTTCTTTATTACCCAAATTGGTGCCAATGATTTATCTAAACTTTCCTTCCCCGTAGTCATATATTTTTCTAATATGTCTTTCCTAACCTAACTTTTTTTTTTCTAAATTTTGAAGGGTTTTTTCTAGACTTTTGTTGGTTCTTCTTGAATTCATGGAACTTAGGGCAATGGGTCTTGATATGCCTTTTCTTAGAGCAAAAGAAGCAAGTAAAAGGGTGATGAGAAAAACTCCCTCTATATTCATAGTTGTGAGGCCTTTGGTGTTGCCTCTATTGAAGTGTCTTCACTTCTCTCTCCATCTTGTCAAGTTGGACCAAGTAGTCACATTCCTTGACTTTAGCTATTTTCAATTGCTCTTCCTTATTGTCCAAATGCTCCTTAACTAGCTACAAGTCATTTCCCTTATGTTCACTTCTATCATCAATTTTCTTGTCATCCTTACACATTCTTCTGCAAATTCTTCTAATAGTGTAGCAAGTTCTATTGGATCCTTGGCTTTAGACTCCTTTTTTTTTAGGCTTACTAATTGTTCCTTCATTTCTTTGTTGATGGAAAATGACTTATGAAAATTTATTTCCCCCCTTTAGAAGCTTTAACTCAAGTCTTAGCTTCTTGTTCTGTTTTTCTAACTCTGAGTTTTTAGCCACCTTTTCAAGATTAATTTCATCAGAATTTCCTTCCTCTGTTTGCATTGCCTCTTTTCCTTTGATGCCATCTTGGTGCCCTTCTTCCATTTCTAAGGCCAATTCAAACGCTCTAACTAGCTCACAAACCTTGCTCTTCTTCTTATGGGTTTTGGGTACTTCTATGACTAAGCACCTCTTTCATTCTCATTTTCTCTGGTCCATTCATAATAAAGTCGACCCTTTTACCTCCACAGCTAGAAGATACTTGCGTAGAAACCACATTCACCACCAATCCCATTATGGCCATGATTGACCTACCTAAAAGCAACTTCCACTTATGATCCTCAATTCCTTCTTCTCTTACTTATAATATCACAAAGTCAACTGGTACCTTGAGCCCGTTTATATCCAACTGCACATCTTTAATTACACCAACTGAAGCCATAGTGGAATTGTCAACCGTCTACAAAGTTATTGATTTAGGCTTAATAGAGTGAATCTTTAATTGCCTACAAACTTGGAGAGGCACCATATTAATGCTTTTCCCCATATCGAACACTGCCTCCATACTGTTTGAATCTCCTATGCTAACCGAAGTAATGAAACTTCATGGGTCTTTCAACTTTAAAGAGATGATTTCCTCTTCTAAGTTCTTACTGCTCATTAACCCCTGTAGTCATAACCCCCTTCAACTAACTCCTTTTCCTCAGTATTTTTACCCACTTCGCATAACTCTAACACAATTCCTTCATGATCCGACCCCTTATTCTCTTCTTGCACTACATCCATAACCTTTGCAAGTTCATTCCCAATCATTGATTTTCCCTTTTCCTACTTGAGTATGTACTCTATTATCTAAGTCATCTATTTCTCCATTCTTTTGAGTGAGGCACCAAGGCTATAGATCTTCAGGTCCTTAGAGTCAATATAATTTTGTAGTTTAAGTTGAGTTGCATTTTGAGTGTTGCTAAAGTCTCAGTTCGATTTTTGGTGGCTCTGTACCAACACCTTCATCATATCTTCAAGTGACTTAGTCTTGTTTTGTTATTGTCCAGATTGGTTAATTAAATTTTTAATGGGTGAATCTGTGTATCCTTCCACTGGTTGCTTGGACCACCCTAATAGTTATACATGTATAACCTTGGTTCTGAAATCCATGATTCTGAAATCCTTGACTCTGGTTGGAGTTATATTGTTCCATGAAAAATTCAGATGGCTTCTACAACCAGGATTGTATGTATTGGAATAAGGGTCATTTCTCTATCGATTGAAGCCTCGAAACATTCGAGCCTCCTCTTGCTCATATCGACCTTCTCCTAACATTGAATCACACATAACATGGCTCGCTTGGGCACTAGGCTTGTACAAATTCTTCACTAAGTCCTTCACATATTGCATTTCTTTCGTCATCCGAGACATTTCAATTGCAACACCTGTGCCTCCATCAATTTCTATCATGCTTCCTCTTCTTATGTTGGAGGTCTTCTGCTATGAATTATGGGCTAGCTTCTCTATAATCTCACTGATCATGCAAAACTTGTCATATATTTTGGCCATCAATTCCATGTTTCTTGTCTAATTTGCATGCAATTTTATGTGTCTCATGTCTTTTTTGGTATGTTTGCAAGCAATTAGGTACATTTTGGAAGAAAGGATGAAAATCATGAATAATTGGCAAAAACAGGCCGAAATCAGTGAAGAAAGGCTTCAGTCTGTAGGTCACTGCATCGGCTCAAAACCAGCGTATGAATCGTGTAACTAAACAAATTTGTGAAGGAGAACCAATGTCCATCAAGTCACTGTGTGGGTCCTTATCCTCGCACAACCCATGCACATGCTTATAATCGAGAAGTGAAATTGAAGTACCAGGGTACTGTGCGGGTCACTGAGTGGGTCCTTACCCATGCTTTACCCACACATTTGGCACGTTAGGACTGCCACGTCAGTATTTCGGTACCTAATATATTTTGTTCTCATTTCGAATGGGGGATCTTACACATTTACACGGAATCTCTCCCACATCTTCTCCCATTTTTACTAACCTAGATTTAGGAAACATTCCCCACCAAATCTAACCATTCTTCATCATCGTCTATCAAGGACACTTGGAGGATTAGAATCAAGCTTCAAGAAAGGAAGAGTTTCTTTACATGGGTCTTTTCTATCTCTTTTCTCTTTATTATTTTATTATATTTGTCATGAGTAGCTAAACCAATTAGTAGGAGTTATTTTCACCATACTTGATTTGATTAATTTAGTTCCATTCATTGTACTTAATTATGTTTGATTGTCTCTTGAATTAAGTAGGCACTCCAACTCTTGATTCTAGTTGATTCATTGAGTAAATGATCTTTAATTGTGATCTTAGTGAACTGGGTAGGCACTCCAACTCCCATTTCACTTAGTGGTTAAAAATGTTTATAAAGCATTCAATACTCACTTTGGTTTGGGTAGGTACTCCAACTCCCACTCCATTGTAGAAATTGAATTGTGGTGTCTTTGTGAGCCAAGTAGGCACTCCAACTCTTGTTCCATATTTGATATCAATTTATGTTTTTTACCATCCACACCAAAGGTGTTTAAACTAGCTCACTTGAATTGGAAGGGATATGTTGTGAGCACTCCAATCCTTCATATCCAGACTAATTGATGATCGTAAGAGCACATCGGGCGGTTGCTTTTACTTGGGGAACAATTTGGTTGCTTGGCAAAGCAAAAAGAAAAATTTCGTCTCTCTTTCTTCATCCGAAGCCGAGTACATTGCGGCCGAAAGTGCATGCGCACAACTTCTACAGATGAAGAAAATTCTCAATGATTATGATATTGAACAAGGTAAAATGATTCTATATTGTGATAATATGAGTGCCATTAATATCTCCAAAAACCCGATTCAACACTCACACACAAAGCATATAGACATTAGGCATCATTTCATTAGAGAACTTGTTGAACATTCAATAGTAACTCTTGAGCATATGCCTACTAAAAATCAACTTGCGGATTTGTTCACAAAGCCCTTGGATAAAGAGAGATTTAAATCTCCTAGAAGATCCTTTGGCATGATTTGTGTTGATTAATATTTGTGTGTGATTGTGGGTGGCTTGATAAGCAAAACTATATTGTATATCTATTTCTTTGAGAGCTACTCATTGAGAAGTAATGATCTTGATAAAATAGATTTTATTGCTTCTAGATCATGCACTTAAGCCTTTGTAAATCTTGTTTTTAAAAGTGCACAAATGCTTCTCTTTTATGTTTAAGTTTGAGTAGTTGAGTTTGACTATATACCTATTATGGATACATCTTGAAGTCTTTTGACTAGTACTTTTAAAATGACCAATGGTTAGTATCCGTTTTGCTTTGGCATTACATAAAACTCAATGAGAACCTTCAATGAAAGGGCTACACACTTTGGTTGTGAAGCCGCCCAATGTAAGAAAGGGCTACACCATTGTGATGAGTGAAAGCCGTCATGAAGTGAATTTTATTTTTGTTGGTTAAAAATAAAAATCAAAGAAGTGTTGATATGGAATCATCAAAATAAAATCTTTGATTCAAAGCCTAAAAAGAAATGGAGGAAGGTTTATATGGAGTATAGTTGAAAAAATTGTGATTGCTTCGGTTGAAAATATAAATGGGAAAATGAGCCACATGCACACATAACGCTCATATGTTGAAATCTATTCTCTTTAAAGCAAAACATTCGGATGATAATTGGTTTGACCTTGATTGGAAAAGCTTTAGATGGATAGGTGTTGAAATAGTTTGCATGTTGATATCATAATTACTCCTTTTATATATGCTAGAAGCATTTTCACACACACGCTTGATGTGCTTGATTCATCAGCAATGAGAGATTAATTTTGAGAGAGTAATGAAAATCTATGATTCTCTTATTAATTTTGAACAATAATGGTTTACTTTCTTTTATTGCTTGAAATGTGTGATTGAGTGATTCCCTTGTGAACAAGTTTACTTGCTTATTAATATGTGGAGCATATGTTAAGGGGGAGCTTAGTTTGTTAAACTTATTTTGTTTGCTCATTATCTCATGATTTTTTTGTGCACCCCTTACAACCTTTTAGGTATTTTTAATTGGCATTTACCCATCTCTCTAGGTTGTGTAATATATTTTTATCTATTCCTTTCCAAAAGGAGGGAGAAAGTGTTTTCCTTACCATGTTACTTACCTTAGATAAAAAAGGGAGACAATTCATTAAGGGGGAGAAATCTTGTCCTCTTGTAGGTATTTTTAATTGGCATTCACCTCTCTCTCTAGGTTGTGTAATATGTTTTTGTCTTTTCCTTGCCAAAAAGGGGGAGAAAGTGCCTCTCTCTCTAGGTTGTGTAATATGTTTTTGTCTATTCCTAACCAAAAAGGGGGAGAAAGTGTTTCCTCACCATTTTACTTACTTTAGATAAAAAGGGGAGACAAATCATTAAGGTTGAGAAATCTTGTCTTAAGGGGGAGAAAGAATTCTTGTTTGCATGAGATAATAAGAGATAAAGGAATGAGAATTTTTGTTTTGTTTTGTTTCGTATATTGTTTGTTTATCTCACCTATCTTCTTTGTAGAATATTGCTTTTGGTAGTTCTTGTCTCACAGGTGCTTTGAATGTACGAAGAAATTCTTGAAGAGTCTTGAAGACATTTTAGTCTAGGAATATCTCATTGTAATGTGAGGATGTGAGAATGCAATCAACTTTGATTATGAGTGATCAATGTTTGGTGAGGTAGAGGTTTTGTCATGGAATAGCCAAAAGAGGAGATTGTTAGGTTTTAGATTTGTATTGGCTTGATTCCATAACAAAACTTCATTTCTTTGTAATGTTTAGTTGCTTAGGTGGTTCGTGATGATAAGAGCTTCAAGGAAGAAAAGCAACTTCACATGATGCAAAGTTCGTCTTCAAAACGATTGGTACTATTCTTAGATGCTAAGGTATCAAGATTCTTCTTCCTCTTACAAGGCATAAGCGCGCAAACACACACATATATCATACATTTGTGTCCCTGCATTGTAGAACATCATTTGGTATAACACATTCACACACTTGATATTGAATGCTCATGCATTGGTATGAAAGTGACATGCTTTGGAAAATGCATGTATTGAGACTATGTCTATGTAGTTTGCATTCTTGTATGAAATATGTTTGTTTGTTTATATATTTGAATAACATGAATCTTGAACTTGATTTAGCCTTATATTGTTCATGATTGAGGTCCGGTCATTTCGGTTACTCATACTAATGATTTCGAGTTCTAAGTCAAAAGTTATGAAACTTTCCACTCATGTTGCATACATTGTCTTCGTCCTCGTGTATCTAGTCGAATTCTTATTTTTTGGGTTGAGTTTCTTATATATCCATTTTTGTGAGGGAGTACCCATTTGTAATCTTTGAACATATTCAAATTCGGATTACAGAGGCCAAAGAACGGTCAAATAACGCGAGAGGAGCGCAAGGGAAGGAGTGAGATGGCATAAGCCATCATTTGGGCACCTCCTCGAGATGACACGTTGCCATCTCGGCCCAAATGCCTTGCTGCCCCGAGATGCCCATGCGCCATCTTGGGGAAGCTATAAGGCATGAGGGTGTTTTGGTATTTTGAGTTTTATCTCTTTAAAAGCTCTCCTTCCCTCTCATGCATAACAAGTTGAGAAAATAGAAATTGAAGAACAAGTGTAGAATTTTTCTCCCAACTTTTGATTTGTGTTTTTGTGATAACTTTCTCAATTATACTCTGAATCACTTGATTCAAAAACTGATTTAAAGTGACTTGATAAGATCTACAAACCCCAAGCATTTTCAGAACCAAAGGATATCTTAATTTGTCACGACGATCAAATCTTCAGTTTGAGATTTCATCCATAGTTGGTAAAATCTTATTCTTCTTAGTTTTCTTCATTGATCTTCTTACTTATTAATTTTATATGATTCAGAAGCATGAATAAGATGATGTTTGATTTAAATTTGTGGTTGGTTTAATTGATTTTCAAGTTTAGCTAGGGTTGTGATAAATTGAATGATTTGTGCTAAACTTTCTGATCATGAAATTGTTTCTAGAAATCTTTTGTTCTTATGCTTGATTGACTATTTCCATATTTAATTTCAATTTTCTAAGAACTAGGTCTATATCATTTGGTATATTCATTTCATTGATTTGGTTCTTAGTTGATTACATGCTTAGGTTGTCTTGATACATTTGTGATTGTTCTTTGAAAGCATAATCTAGCTATCTTGTTGCATGTTCATAGATTGTGTTTGATCAACATATTCTATTTGTGTGTGACTCCATCATTTGCATAAGCACTTAAATCATTGCCTTGTAAAAGGTTGAAGTCTCTTGTTGAAGTGAGTGAAGCTTTGACTTGAGCAAAAAGACTTGGTTAGGATCAAGGTGATCCGGATAGTCAAGCAAGGAAGTCTTAGTTAGGATTGGGGAGATCTGGATAACTAAGCAAGGAGTCTCAACTAGAGTCGAGAGAACTCAGATAGTTGAGCAAGAAGTCTTGCCTTGGGTGTCAGGAGGACCCGGATAGGTGTGAAAGGAATCTTTCTAGTGACAGGAGGTCTGGGATAGGAATTCAGCATAGTAGATCACTAGGTTCAAGGGTAGAGTAAGAGTGATAGCTTGGAGAGCGTGTGTTGATTGCTTGAGTGTGTAACTCTTATTTGAAATAGTGGATTTGCTTTTACCAGTGGTTATGGTATCAACCCGCAGAAGTTTCCTTTTCAGATGTTTACCACATAAATATCTTGTGTCATTGCTTGCAATTTTCATTTAGTATCATTAAAATTGCCATGAAAAAAAAGGAAGACTAGAATTTGAGCATATACCTATTCCCCCTAGGTATATTTACACTATAAAGATAAAGGGAAATTCAATTGGTATCAGAGTCAGCGTCTAGACGCACTTAGATCAATCTTCTTTGTAGTATTTGTTATCTTGTTTTGTTTGATTAATCATGATTAAAGGAATGTATTCTTTTATGGCTTCTCTTGTTGAAAGTGAGCCTATTGACTTAGATGATCGAAAGATCAAAGATCTTATTCAAGAAAATGAAAGGATCTCTAAGATCATTATGTCTCTCACTAAGATGTTAGAAAATCATGATTTGAACTCAAAATGAGTTAATAATCTTAATGACAAAATTCTTAGTCTTGAGAAAAAATTTATTGATAGCAATGATCGATTAAGTATTTTGAAGCATTAAATTGAGCAAAAAGATGAACTTCTTGATCGTGCTAGGAGAATTGCAAATGTGCTTAGAGCAAAACTTAATGAGCATGAGAATCAAGAGAAAGTTCTTAATGACAAACTTAATGAGGCTAAAGTTAAGATTAACTAGATGTTATCTCGCTCTAACAAAGTGAAAGCTCTCGTTAAGGTTGGAAAGTCTTCAAGTGACAAAAGAGGTTTAGGGTATGTTAATGAAAAATCAACTCCTTCGTTTAACAAATCTACTTTTATTAAAGCTTGTAGCAATTTGAATGTAGATACACTCTCTAATGGCAAAGCCATGGATACTGCCAGAGGTGCGTCAACATCAACAATGAAGGTCAAGGAAAAGACTTAACAATGCCAAATAAATGATACGTCATCATCAATTGCAAAAGGCAAGACATCTGGTTTTGCACGTGAAAGAGGTAAAAATTTGAGACGGAAAAATGAGTTGAATGCTCAAGCAAATGGTAAACTTCTCAAATTCATACCTATTTGTCATTATTGCAACATGGTAGGACACATAAGACTTAGATTTTTTGAATACATTCTTAAATGTAGAATTGCCGATGATTTGCATGATATGTCTTTGAATGGTCCTAGGCAATCATTCATGTATGGATCTAGAATTAGTCCTAAGAAGACCTTGGAAAAACATGTTGAGAATAAATGTGTTGATGATTTGTTTGTTAAATCTTGTGGTGTGCCTCATTCTACTATGCATAAGAAAGTTGATATTGCTTTGTTTGATTTGTTTGAAAATGTGACTAATGGAGTCAGTGTGCCTAAAATCAAGTCAAAGCATACAGGGAAATTCAGTCTTGACTGGAACCCAATGATCCAATCCTGGGTTGAACTGGTATCTATTGACTACTCCCATTGTATAGCAGATGTCCAGTCTCGTGCATAACATAGCATACATGAGACTACCTACTGCTGATGCATAGGGTACATGTCTCTTATCCTCAACTTCTTGAGGTGTCTTAGAACACTGTTCCTTAGACAAGTGAACTCCATGTCTTGAAGGTAAAATACCTTTCTTGGAGTTTTGCATTGAAATTCGCACAAGAATCTTGTTGATATATGAAGCCTGAGACATTGCTATGAATTTGTTCTTATGATCTCTTATAAGTTAGATCCCTATAACATAACTCGCCTCTCCCAAATCTTTCATTTGGAATTGGCTAGCTAGCCAGCCCTTTACATCAGACAACACTCCCACATCATTCCCAATGAGTAGGATATCATCTACGTATATTACCAAGAAAACTGCTTTCTTGTCAATGATGCGCTTGTAGACACAAGGCTTATCGACATTCTGCTCGAAGCCATAGGTTTTGATGACTTCATCAAATCTAATGTTCTAAGATCTAGATGCTTACTTAAGTCTATAGATTGACCTTTACAACTTGCAAATCTATTGCTCTTGATCTGGAGACATGAATCCCTCTGGTTGCATCATATAGATGATCTCGTCAAGATTACCATTCAAGAATGCAGTCTTGATGTCCATCTGCCAAATTTCATAATCAAAATAGGCAGCAATGGATATGAGAATCCTAATAGACTTAAACATTGCTACTCGCGAGAAGGTCTCTTCATAACCGACCCCCTCTTTCTGGGTATAACCCTTGGCCACTAGCCTTGCCTTGAAGGTCTCTACCTTCCTGTCTACTCCTCTCTTTCTCTTGTAGATCCACTTACACCTTATGGGTTTTACCCCATCCGGTAAGTCTACAAGATCCCAGACTGCGTTAGAGTATATAGACTCCATCTCGAGATTCATGGCTTTAAGCCATTCCTCTTTATCAGGATCTTCCACTGCATTCTTAAATGTCAATGGATCATCCACACTATTAGCAGAGACAACACCTTGTCCCTTACTTATACCTAAATAGTGTTCAGGTTGTCTCACAACCCTCTCAATACGTCTAGTTGGTAGTGTATCCTGATTAGGAACAATTTAACTCTCAGATGTTTGTGGATCAACAACTCTTGTTGATAAAACACTAGTCTCACCAAGCTCCAACTCATTCAATACAATCTTAGAACGAGGTTTATGGTTACTAATATAATTGTCCTCAAGAAACGTTGCATTTTTCGATACAAATACTTTGTTATCTTCGGGACTATAGAAGTGCCCACCTCTGGTCTTCTTGGAGTATCCTATAAATGGGCAGACAACAGTCTTGGAGTCTAGCTTTCCATTTCTGTTCTTCATCACGTGTGCTGGACACCCCCATATGCAAAAATGTCGCAAACTAGCTTTACAACCATTCTGTAACTCTAGAGGAGTCCTAGAAATAGATTTGGATGGCACTACACTCAAAATGTATACCGTTGTTTGTAATGTATATCACTAGAAAGAATTTGGTAATTATAAGAAACTAATCATAGATCTCACCATTTCCATCAGGGTTCTATTTCTCCTTTCTGCTACACCATTTTACTGCGATGTACTGGGAGTTATGAGTTGGGAAACTATCCCATGCTAGACCATGAAGTCTTCAAACTCTTGGTCAAGGTACTCATATTCACGATTTGATTATAGTGACTTGATAGTCCTACCTAATTGACTCTCAACTGCAGCTCGGAATTCCTTTAACTTTTCAAATGTTTCCGACTTCCGTTGCATTAGGTAGATGTATCTGTATCTTCAGTGGTCATCTATAAATGTAACATAATACTTATAACCACCCTTACCTTTAACATTCATCGGTCCGTAGATGTCTATATGTATAAGCTCTAGCTGTTCTTTAGCTCTAAGCCCTTTTCCAGTAAAAGGTCTCTTAGTCATCTTACCTTTCAGACAAGATTCACAGACAGGTAAGGTGTCAACCTTTAACTAACTTAGAAGTCTACTTTTTACTAGTCTGTCCATACGGTCAAGGTTAATACGACTAAGCCTTATATGCAGAGATACATGTCATTATCTGGAGAAATCTTATGTCATTTAGTCTTCGGCTTTTCAACTTTAAACATTTTGATGTTGAGCAGTGTAGTATGTATTAACGGCCTTAACATATACAAATTGTTTTCATTAATTCCTGAACAAATATTCTGTCCATTCTTTCCAATAATAATAGACTTATTATTAAAAGAAACATAATATTTTTGTTCTAACAACTTAGAAATGGAAATGAAATTTCGTGTAGATCCAGGAATATAAAATACATTGTCTAATAATATATAATTGTTAATAGCCAAAATTGGCTAGGGACTAAAAGAAAATTATCCACTCTTCTAGCCCGAATCCAAGGCCGAGATTACCCACCACGAAACCATGGATCTTGAGGTCGAGATATGGAAACCGCCCTATATATGTGAGGAGAGATCGTCGAGCTTTAGGGACACCCGAGGCGGAGCCCAACACGATCGTATTGAGCTCCTTACACCAAAACAAGAACTCAGAGGAATCCCGATGCACGATGGTCCAGGCTCTTCGAGGTCGAAGCTACCTCATAACCTCTCTAGAAGCCAACCATCCTCTCCAAGCATAGAGAGAGAGACCCATTAAGCACCTAGTTTACGCTACAGTATTAATCTATCTCTTCGAAGGAAGATTCAAACCCATCTGGACCAGTGGGATAAAGCTCTGTTGCCACCAACGAGCTCCCGTGCGACCTCCCCATGTTCCGAGGGACTTGGAAAGGTTTAGCCAAAATCCTGGTACCAAGACCAGGACATGGATCTACCACACTCTACGAAATAGTGAACGTTATGCTCGACGACCTCCATGGGAATCACACCATGAAGACACACAGGATCATATCCACTCTCCATAGGGAATCACAACATGAAGACACACAGGATCATACTGAAGTATGCACTAAGGTAGAGGAGGACGGAGAGAGAGTGAGAACGAGTAACGTAGAAAAAGATAGAGTCGACTTCGGCCTAAATTCTAACTTCAGAACACGGCCATTGTTGTATTATACTATTCGACAGGCACAAGGTTGCCACCCTTCTGTGTCCCAGCAAGATTGAGCACACTTGAGAGATTTTATTACGACATACACGATCTATAATAAAGAGTTATATTCCCATTTTCATTGTATTCAAGTTTAAACAACCACCCTTGTTCGAATAAGTTTGGTAACAAAGGTACCAACCCTGTCCGCCACCACCACCTCGGTTGTAGTGCTCTTGAGGGTGTTAACTGGAATTTTTCACCCTGAGTAAATTTTCCATGAATACTTTCTGGCACCGTCTGTTGGGAAAATCCATACCCAGATAATCAAATCAACAGTTATGTGCTTGTTAATTTGCAGGAATTATGAGGCTCTGCTCCTCCTAAAGACAACCCGAAGCTTCGAGATAACCTTCAGTTGCATTAACACGATTGGCTATGAATATAACAAGCGCTGAAGCCAACCGTTGCGCTAGCTTCTGGTCCTCCTATGATAAGCCAGGCAAAGCTCGACCAACAAGCGGCTGACTTCGTGGAGAATGGCCACCTTCGCCTACTTATTGATGGCATTACGGTCCAACCAGTAAATACCAACACACAGGGAGGCCGAGCAGGCCCGGAGCTGGGCAACCCGCTTTTGACCGCCTGGGACCTCCTTCTCCAGAGCAAGCCTACGATGAAACCGGGCCTCAACCTTTGATCTGGGATAGGCTATGGCCTATGCACCCAGTTCCTGGAAGACCATCACATTATCAGACAAAGCGAGTTAAATCTGCAGCAGATACCCTGGCCTAGGAGCAGCGAGAGGCTTCTCTATCAGCGGCTTCAAAGAGGGAAGCCTGGGCTGGAGGGAAAGGTAACCAGCGAAGCCTCCAGGCAGATCCCACTTGAAGGGAAGACCGGGCAGAGATCGTCAGTTCATCAGAGCGTTCTGACAACGAGAAGTCTGAGGTTAACTCAAAAAAACCCAAGAATAAGCGCCTGAGAGACCAGCTATCAAATCTACATAAAGAGATCCAGAAGATAAATAAGGGAAAGTTCAAGGAGGATAAGAAGGATCTTTTGAGTAGGATTAATGCTCCCTTCGTCTTGGGGATTCAGAAGGCGGAGCTCCCACCGAAATTCAAGATGCCGACAGAAAAGTTTTCTAAGACAGAAGATCCCTTGAGCCATCTGGAGAGCTTCGTCCAGCAAATGGAAGTCCAGAATACCACCAGGGTTGCCAAGTGCAGGATGTTCCCTACCACCCTGACAGATTACGTAAAGACTTGGTTCAGAAAGCTGCATGCTAGTAGCGTGGATTCTTTCACAAAACTATCAATAGATTTCTACTAGCAGTTATAAGGGGTCAAACCACGTCCAAAGGATCTCAAACACCTACAGTATGTGATCCAGGAGTGAGGTGAGACACTCTGGTCATACGTTTAATGCTTCTACAAGGAAGTCATCTAGATGGGAGTCTTTGTTGAGAAAGAGACCCTTGCCAACTTCCGGAGTAACCTGTGGGTGGGTAAGCTTTTCCGATACTTTGCCAAGAGGCCTTTAGATACCTACCAGGAGGCCTATGATCGGGCACTAGAGCAAGCTCAAGATTAAGATGGAGCATGACAATATGAGAACGGTGAAATGTCAGAAGAAATAAGCTCCCAGACCTGAGCCAACATAGAAAAATTTGAACAAACCTTCCAATAGGTCGACATATCGCTTCCCTGCTTCACAACCCAAACAAGAAAGGTATCCAGTAAGGCAAACCCCATTTGCGGGTTTTGCCTTCTCCTAGAACAGTAGACCTATAACGCGAGATGAGAAAGGGTATGAGCACTACACCCTCTTAAATGCATCCCATGAAATAATCTATCTCGCCATTTGGGATAAGGGGCTACTACAGAAATCTGTACCCATTGAAGCCCCAGTCGATAGGAGGAACCGGTATAAGTACTGTGACTTCCATGAAGACGTGGGTTACAACACTTCAGAGTGCTATAACCTTTGCATCCAGACACAGGTTCTGATAAGAGAAGGATGTTTGATAGAGTTCTTGCAGCTAGTCAGGGGCAATATTCAAATTGGAAAGGAAGTACAAGTTGAGATCCGCGAGCATGCTGAGAAGAGAAAGGGGGAGCAGACAGATCTGATTCCTCAAATCAGGGTGATACATACCATCAGCGGAGGGCCCACTCTGGCTGGTACCTCCAATAATTCCAGAAAGAACCACACGAGGAAGATTCCTCTTATAGATGAAGGTCAAGGTGTCTTCAAGGTTGACTAGAGCCCAATTGGCCCCTCTCAGTCAGCACAGATTATTTTCACTGAGACGGATGTCTACAACACTGTGTAGCCTCAAGACGGTCCCGTGGCGGTCACGGTACATATTGCTAACTGCGTCGATATCCTCTTTAAAGATACCTTGAAGAAGCTGTAATTGAAACAATGGTGCTACAATAGCTGCACAACTCCACTGTATGGATTCACTAGGGACTCGATCATACCAGTAGGATCAAAGATCCTCCCAGTAATTGCTGGAATAGCACCTCTCAAACAAAATGTTATGACAGACTTCGTTGTGTAGATACCCCATCGACCTACAGTGCAATACTAGGTAGACCTTTGTTGTCATCCTTAAAGGGGGTCCTTTCCATTTACAACAGCGTCCTAATGTTTCCAGTAGGGGATAAGGTGAGGGAAGTGTGTAGTGACCAGCAAGCAGCCAGGAAGTGCTATGCAGTATCTACCAACCCCAACACCTTTAGCACAATAGTTTGTACAGATTGTAATGATCCAGAATGGGGAAACACCCGGGATAACCTTGGAAGATATAGAGTTCGTAGATCATCTAGAGGATAACCCCGTGAAAACGGATGTGGAAGAACATGACAGGGAATAGGCCAGCGGGAATCTTGTGGACAAGCTAGAAGAGATATTAATCAGGAATGACAATCCTTCTAAGGTCGTCAAGGTCGGAGCTACCCTCGAGCCCGGAGTAAAGAAGGGTCTGATCGGGCTACTCATAGAGTTTAAAAACATCTTTACAGGGAGTCACAATGAGATACCCGGGATCCCAATGTCATTGGCTGCTCACCGAGTTGCAGTGGATCTGACAATCAAGCCTATCATGCAGAAAAGGTGCCACTTTAACGCCAATAGAAAGGCTGCGGTTCAGAAGGAAGTGGATAAATTAATTAAAGCAGACTTCATCAGAGAGGCACGTTACCCTGAATGGATCACCAACGTTGTCATGGTCACGAAGGCTAATGGGAAGTGGCATATATGCATCGGTTATACCGACCTCAACAGTACATGCCCAAAAGATAGTTTTCCTTTACCAAAGATTGATCAGTTTGTTGACTCCACGTCCGGGAACAAGCTCTTTTGCTTCATGGATGCTTTCTCAGGGTACAACCAGATTAAGCTTCATCCAGCTGATCAGGATAAGACCGGTTACCTGACAGGGTTTGTACTGTTACAAGGTGATGTTGTTTGGTCTCAAGAACGCTGGGGATACAAACCAGTGACGAGTTAATAGCTATTCAAACCCGAGATTGGAAGGTCGATGGAGGTATACATCGACGACATGATCACAAAATCACAATCCATAGAAGGACATCAGGACGACCTTCATAGAACTTTCATGATCCTAAGGAAAAACCAGATGAGGTTGAACCCCTCCAAATGTGCTTTCAAGGTAACTGCAGGAGAGGCATGGTTAACGAGAGAGGCATAAATGCTAACCTAGAAAAGATCAAGGCTATCTTGGACCTAGAATTCCCCACATCACTTAAACAGGTTCAAGTCTTGACCAGGCAGGTAGCAGCGCGCAACATATTCGTTTCTCACTCTACCAATAAATGCCTCCCTTTTCTTCAAAGCTATCAAGCAAGGAACAAACATGAAATGGGACCAGGAGAGTGAGCAACCTTTCAAGCCTTAAAGAATTATCTAACGAGCCGTCCATTGTTAGTCAAGGCAAGTCTTGGAGAAGGGCTGCAAATCTATTTGGCTGTTTTAGAAATTATAGTAAGTGGGGCTTTGATCAATGAGTGTGGAGATAGGGTCCAACGACCTATCTACCATTGAGTCATGCTCTAACCAAGCTAGAGAAAAAAATTATACTCTTATGGATAAGCTCGCTTATGCTCTGGTGACCTTGATAAGGAAGCTCTGCCCCTTCTTTCAAGCTTACTCAATAGCAGTGGTGACAGACCAACCTTTCCACCAGTTTTTATAGAGGCCAGATGTATCTGGAAGGTTAGTTTTATGGGCCCTAGAGCTCACCCAGTTTGATTTGAAGTACAAACCCAGAACCACAGTAAAGGCGCAGGCTTTGGCAGACTTCATGGCAGAATTCTCAGTGTTCCCAGGCCAAGCGACCTCCACAGCGGTGAATATAGCTTCTGGGAAGATTCCAGAGTTCGACAGCTGGCCAAAGGATTGCAAGTCATTGATACTCTACACAGATAGAGTATCCGAGCAAGTTAGGGGATGAGTTGGCATAGTTCTAATAGACCCAAAGGTGACTGAATGTTGCCACTGTTTCAGGTTCGAATTTAAGGCCACCAACAATGAGGCATATTATGAAGCCTTCTTAGCCGGGATGAAGGCAACTGTTGAGCTTAGGGCCGACTACCTGCAAGTCAATAGTGACTCATTACTCGTAGTTAATCAGGTTTCTAGGGTTTACCAAACAAAATGGGATAACATGATTGCCTACTAGAAGCTAGTTCAGCTGCTTAAGAATAAATTTAAGGGATTCAAGATTGAGCAGGTGCTTCATCAACAGAATCATCTAGCAGATGTCCTAGCTAAGATATCTGCGAATGGTGGCCAAGCCTTACCATGATGATTTTCCCTCCAAGTGATCTCCCAGCCCAGCATAACAGCTGGCAAAGAAATTTGCCCTCTAGATTGTCAGCCTTGCTGGATGGATCCAATAGTGGCTTATCTATAAGAAGGAAAACTTCCCTATGAGCCGATCAAGCCCAAAGAATTAAGAGGCTCTCTGTCCGATAATGCCTAGCAGATGGATTTAAGGAAAAAAATGGTTCAAAACGTAACGAAAATTACGGTTTGCGTATATAAAAAAAATCCCTTTTAATAACAAAAACCTTAACCCTAGATTAATTGATGTATAAAAAAAGTATCGTACCTTTTTTTTCATGATGATTGAACTAGCGTCGAATTGAATCCGCAAGATCTTCTAATCCATTCACGAACGTGAATCACCTAGGAGTGTGGGATCCCTTTCTTTAAATTGTATACCTGAGGATGGAAACAAACAAAATCTTCTTTTTTGTTAGTCACAAAAATCCTCCAAGAGAAAAACCAAGAACGTCCGGTCACTTTTGAATTATCAATCAATTTGATTGAAACTCGCGTAAACCTTGATTCGATATTGTACACAAAACCCTTTTGATGCAAAGGATACTAGTGTACTATCGAAAACAAAAACGTTCCCTCTTTTCTCTATGCTTGGCCGAATTCTTCACACAATGAGTTGGACAAAGTTTTTTTTTATAACAATAGAAAAACAAATAAAAAAAAACTTCTCACACCAAAAACTGAGGCTTGGTCGAAATTTACAACAAGTATATATAGGAGACCAAATCCTCTCCTAAGAAGAATTTACTTGGTGGTTAAGAGTCCTTTCTTTAGGTAGATTTACTTGGTGGTTAAGAATCATTTTCTAAAAAGAATTCTATCCTACACCAAGACTCCTAATCCAACTCAATAGTGTATTTGTAACAATATTAAAGACTTCATAATTTGATTAGATAAATAATTCCTTTTATTTATCTACTTATCAAATATAGTCTTTAATATTAATTATACTACCAACAATAGTATAGTATTAGGAGACCATCTCCTAATAGAAAAAGATTTTGACCTTTGATTAAATAATTAATTAATCACCAAATTAATTAATTTCCATTTAATTAAATAATAAAATAAAATAATATAATAAAGCTATTCTAAATAGCCTTGCCGACCAACACATATATATGGGTTAATATATTATTTTCTTGTTTTATTGAATCCATTTGACCTTTATAAAAAGTCCACATGTGAACTAGACCCACTCTTACAAAAAGAAACAAGTCCACATACCTCAATACAATTCTAGATGGACCCCTAAATTGGTCCGGTGAAATATATCAAGTGATCCACACAAGTTTGTGTGGATTGGGGATCTTTACGGGCTATCTAAATTTAAGCTCCAATAGACACAACCCAATCATAATCAACAAATGATTCACTTAGGTCCGATCTATTTAATTTTAGTTCGTTCCACTAAAGAATTAAAATTGAACTCTTAAATAAATATAGAATAAGTTGATGTTACTCATTCGTACCCTATACAACCTTATTGGTGAAAGTGTATCCTCATGAAGAATACCAAAAATCGCCAAGAGCTCATAGACCTTCTGTAGCTCTCTAAGTTAACATATTTACTCAAATGACCACATTTTGAACTTGGATATTTTGACTTGTCAGAAGCCATGTTTCAATAGACACTATTGAAAACTTAACGTTAAGATTTAATATCCAATACAACAAAACATCCATATGATGATATTATACTCTCATTTAATAAATGGAGACACGATGTCCATATCTATAAATGAGGTTCTCTGTCGATTAACAAATGAATACCACTAAACTATCGAGGATAGACTATGCTATATAATCGTACTCATTGATAGCTTAAATGATAACACTTACAACCATAAGTCCATCATTTATCTCAGGATTGAGATAGACTCTCCGATTGTCTTCAATTGAAAAACTTTTATCTATTGATGGTTCTAGATAAAGAATTTCATTATGATCCTATTCAATGCACCCAGTGCACTAGATTCTTTTGCCCAAAGACACCACACTTTGATGAATTCAGACTCATCATAATACATTTGTTCCCACTCAAATGCTAGCAAAAGAATCTACAACTTTGACAAGATAAAGGCGCCCGACCTTTTATCTTAAGTTGTGAATATTTATTCAAGACTAACTAAAGAATTGTGTCTACCTCAAACATATATAGATGTATGAACAATTCTTCTTTTTTAATAGTCTTTTGACCTTATGATTATTTACTTTTGACAATTATAATAATTAATTGTTAAACTATAAATCATTTTATTCATATGAAAAAGATTGTTAATTACAATATTACACTCTTGCTATCGAGCATAATCCTAACAATCTCCCACTTGCTCTATAGCAAATGTGTCATATCTCTCATCCCCATGTTCTCTAGATCCCAATCAAAACTCTTTTGTGGAAGAGCCTTTGTAAAGGGATCGGCTATATATTCTGTTGACGCGATCTTGGTAATCGTCACGTCACCCCTATGCACAATTTCCCTCAGAAAGTGATACTTTCTTTCAATGTGTTTCCCTCTCTTATGACTTCTTGGTTCTCACGAATTAGCCATTGCTCCACTATTGTAACAACAGATAGTGATCTGCTTATTCACATCAGGAACCACATCTAAGTCAATCAGGAATTGGCGGAGCCAAACAGCCTATTTACCAGCCTCGCATGCGGCAACATACTCAACTTCCATGGTGGAATCGGCAAAACCATATTGCTTGATACTCCTCCATATGACTGCCCCTCCTCCAATAGTAAATACAGATCCTGATGTTGATCTCCTAAAGTTAGAATCTGATTGAAAATCAGAATCTGTATACCCAACGGGAATTAAATACCCTCAAGAGTATACAAGCATATAATCCCTCGTTCTCTTTAGATACTTAAAAATATGCTTGACTGCCGTCAAATGATCAAGACCAGGCTTCGATTGAAACTTGCTAATTATTCCCACAGTAGAACAAATATCTGGTCTAGTACAGAGCATTGCATACATGAGACTTCATACTGCCAAAGCATATGGAATCCTATTCATGAATTGCTCTTCATGCTCATTCTTAGGAACTTGTACCTTAGAAAGTTTGATTCCATGTCTGAAAGGTAACACACCTTTTTTAGAATCTTGCGTGGAAAACCTAGACAAGATTTTATCTATGTATAAAGCTTGGGATAATGCAGTCGTCCTATTCTTGATATTCCTTATAACTTGGATACCAAGAATATAACTTGCTTCTCCTAAGTCCTTCATATCAAATTGTTTTGCTAACCATTGTTTTATTGATGTTAATACACCTACATCGTTTCCGATGAGTAGTATATCATCAACGTAAAGAACTAGGAAACCCAACTTGTCGCCTTTAATCCTTTTGTATACATAAGGTTCATAAAGGTTTTGAATAAATCCAAAACTTTTCACGGCTTGATCGAACCATATGTTCCAGGATCTGGATGCTTGCTTCAATCCATATATGGATCTTTGCAACTTGCATACTTTTTCCTCTTGGCCCTTTTTAATGAATCCTTCTGGTTGCATCATGTAGATGCTTTCGTCAAGACTTCCATTAAAGAAAGCTGTCTTGACGTCAATTTGCCAATTCTCAAGGTCTAAAGATGCCGCAATGGATAAGAGTATCCTAATGGATTTAAGCATGGCTACAAGAGAGAAGGTTTCTTCATAATCGATACCTTCCTTCTGTGTATAACCTTTAGCTACCAATCTAGCTTTAAAGGTTTCCACCTTTCCATCCATTCCTCTTTTTCTCTTGTATACCCACTTGCACCCGATGGGTTTTATCCCTTTAGGCAAGTCTACAGGAGACCAGACTTTGTTTTTGAACATATATTCAATTTCAGATTGCATTGCCTTTTGCCAATGGCGACAATCAACATCTTCCATTGCTTCCTTGTACGTATAGGGATCATCGTCGTCCGAAAGATTCTCTACAGATTCTCCTAGACCGATGTATCTTTCGGGTTGTCTAAAAACCCTCCCACTACAACGAGGTATGGTAGATTGTTGATCTTGTGTTGGTACATAACTTACAATTGGGCTAGGTTGTGAAACCTCTTTTGGAATTGTATCTCCTAAAAGCTCATCAGGACAATTCTACTTTTAGGCATAAAATTATTCATATAGTCCTTTTCCATAAATTTTGCATTTGTCGAAATAAATACTTTAAGATCTGAAGGACTATAAAAATAATATCCTTTTGTTCCTTTTGGATACCCTACAAATATGCATGTTTCTGAACGGGACTCCATCTTTTCTGTCTTTCCTTTTACCACGTGCTCAGGACATCCAAATATCCTTGAGTGTTGTAAACTAGTCTTTCAGCCGATCCACAACTCATGCGGTTTTTTAGAAACCGACTTAGATGGTACATCATTTAAAAAATACATGGCAGTTTGTAAAGCATATCCCCAAAAAGAACTAGCGAACGTTGAATAACTCAACATAGACCTAACCATGTCCAAAAGAGTTCTATTTCTCCTTTCTGCCACCCCATTTTATTGAGGTGTGCTTGGTGCAGAAAACCAAGAAATTATCCCATTATCAATAAGATATAGTTGAAACTCACTAGATAGATATTCTCCACCACGATCAGACCTCAAGATTTTTATGCGTTTCTCAAGCTGATTTTCTACTTCAGTTTTAAATGCTTCGAACATTTCAAAAGCCTCCGACTTATGTCTTATGAGATACATATAGCCAAATCTTGAGTGATCATCCGTGAAAGTGATGAAGTACTCATATCCACCTCTATCTTGAATGCTCATAGGTCCACACATATCAGTGTGTATCAATCCTAAACATTCGATGGCTCTTGTGCCTTTGGTCCTAAACAACCTTTTGGTCATTTTACCTTCCAAACAAGATTCACAGGTTGGTAGATCATCAACCTTTAAGTCACTTAGAGGTTCGTCACTTATCATTCTTTTAATCCTATTAAGGTTAATATGACCTAAGCACAAATTCCATAGGTAGGTTTCATCTTTTGATAATTTTACTCTTTTATGATTAGATTCTGTTGATTCTTTGTCTAACAAGTGAGAGATATTTCCATGCAAATAGAATAAACCATTTTCCAATGTACCATTGCAAATAATTTTGTCATTCTTACTAATAATAAAAGCTTTATTAAAAGTAACCGAATAACCAAATTTTTTAAACAAGAAACTGATATTAAATTCCTCTTGAATTGTGGTACATAATAAACGTTTATTAAAACTAAATGCATATAAGAATCTAAATTGATTCTAATATCTCCCACTACACTAGCAGACACCAATGCTCCATTGCCTTAATGTAAGTTGAATTAATTCTTATTCAGTCTATTTCCTTTGACCCATTTCACCACAAAGGAAACACTTCCTTTGATCTTGGTTACTTTCTTGGTCTCCTTCTAAGAAGGCCCAAGTTTCCTTTTCTTCTATTGTCTCTTGACCTTCTTACGGCTCTTTAACAGTAACAACTTACCATGCATATGAATCTTTTGACCCTTGCCTTTCACAAGGATTTTTTCCGCGCTTTGAACATCTTGCATCAGGCCTTGCAAGGTGTATTCCTTATTATTCAAGGTGTAGTCCAACTTGAATTGATCAAAGGAATCCAATACTGAGTTGACAATCATGTCAATTTGGTCTCACCATCTATCTTATCACCATTCATTTCAGCAATGTTGAGATATGCTATGACTTTTATCATGTGATCTTTCATACCATGTCCAGGTTTCATCCTAAGATTCATAAAAGCAATCACTGCCTCTCTCTCTTAGTCATCCTAGACCTCATAGCAAACATCTCCTCTAGAGACATCATTATATCGACAGCAGTCTCCATTCCTTCATGTTGCTGTTGCAACACGTCGGAGATGATGACCATAATGTAACGTACATTTAGCCATCTCATCTGAAGACTTTCACTACTAATACTCATCTCTTTGCTTCCTGAGTTAGATTCATTTGTTTGGTGGTTAAGGAATATACATAATGAATTTATACTTTTCAGCTTGCAACAACAACCCAATATTTCTTTTCCATGTGACATAATTATCATAAGTTAAAGTATTATCTTTTACGATATTGATTAGGGATGGGGTCATGATTTCCTTTTAATAACAAAAATTATATAAGCAAAAGATCATGATATAGCACTTTTGAATATTTATCTTGAATTAAATAAAATAAATCAATCGTAAAAATTCAACGGTGATCCAACACCCATAAATGTCACGCCTCATTTGGGAGTACACACCATTTACTAGTTGGACTAGGTCCCACCTAATTGTTAACATAACAACCAACGTTTTCAATTTTAGCCTTGCAATTTTATTAACAAGAACTCTTGGGAGGATATTAATAAAATTATATTAAGACTGTTACCAAGTTATTGACCTTTAATATAATCCCTCATGAATATCCCTCATTTGGGAGTAGATATCGTTTGGGCTAATTGTCTAGTCTATCCTTGTAAGGAAATATCTTGCTAAATTCCATTCATGAATACCTCTTGGGAGGTTATTCACGAAACATAAAGCTCAACTAGACATGGAGGCCGTAGGTGTTCCAAAACACCTTCTCCCACTCAATTGTTTAAGGTGTGTGATCGAATTCCAAATAATGATTTACAAAGTTATCTAGATGCCAATTTTGATACTTAAAGCATTCAATGCATGTTCATACCAAAAGAGATATATGAGTGGCACTTCTATTCTATATGACATGTTATCAAACAATGGCAAACATTGCAATATTTATAAAAATATAAATAGCTACAATTTTGGTCCATCCTTGAAAAACAAGTAAATTCATATATCTTGGAATACAAGAACTCTTTTCTTGGCGAATAAGTCTTCACGCGACCTTCATCGTTCGGACTCCCTCGGATACCTTCCATGGGTGTGCGCACCCTTCGCCCTTACCTATGGGCTTGCGCATGCCACAAACCCATAAAGGGCTGCCATGCGCAGCCCATGGCTAAATAAGGGCTGCCGTGCGCAGCCCATGCCACAACAAACGTGGTTGGACGCTCTTTGCACGCACGTTCGTTGCTACGGCTCGGACGGTCCCAAACTTGTTCTGGTTTCTTCCAATTCTTCAAACATTCGAGTCTTCGATACTTGAATGTATTACAGAAGAATTATAAATAAAAAAATACTGCAGTTTTTTTTATTACAATAGTGCAGTTTTTTTTTTAATTACAACAACAAAATAAAACAAAAAAACTTAGCAACTACCAAGAAGAAAATTATGACGATGATAGACCACCCTTCTTGTTACAATCCCAAAACAAATTACATTGAAATTCTAGGACTAAAATTGAGCAATAACAAACCACATATAAAACATATATATATCCATACATTCCAATGTAAAAATATATGCGAATACCTAGAGTGCAATCTCTTTCTAAAACGTGTATATATACAAAAAAAGAAAAAGATTCACGAACACGTACATCAATTAATCAAGGGTACAACCAGACTCAGATACCAATTGTAGGGAAAAAATTGGTTCAAAACGTAACGGAAGTGTGAGAAAACAAAAATTAGGGTTTGCGTATATAATTTTTTTTTCCCTTTTAATAACAAGAACCTTAGCCCTAGATTAATTGATGTATAAAAAAAGTATCGTACCCTTTTTTTTCGTGACGATCGAACTAGCGTCGAATTGAATCCGCAAGATCTTCCAATCCAATCACAAACGTGAATCACCTAGAAGTGTGGGCTCCCTTTCTTTAAATTGTATACCTAATGATGGAAACAAACAAAATCTTCTTCTTTGTTAGTCACAATAATCCTCCAAGAGAAAAACCAAGAACGTTCGGTCACTTTTGAATTATCAATCAATTTAATTGAAACTCGCGTGAACCTTGATTCGATGTTGCACACAAAACCCTTTTGATGCAAAGGATACTAGTGTACTATCGAAAACAAAAATGTTCCCTCTTTTATCTATGCTTGGCCAAATTCTTCACACAATGAGTTAGACAAAGTTTTTTTATATATATAACTGTAAAAAAACAAATAAAAAAACAACTTCTCACACCAAAAACTAAGGCTTGGTCGAAATTTACAAGTAGTATATATAGGAGACCAAATCCTCTCATAAGAAGGATTTACTTGGTGGTTAAGAATCATTTCCTTATGTAGATTTACTTTGTGGTTAAGAATCCTTTTCTAAAAATAATTCTATCCTACACCACGACTCCTAATCCAACTCAAGAGTGTATTTGCAACCATATTAAAGACTTCCTAATTTGATTAGATAAATAATTCCTTTTATTCATCTACTTATCAAATATAGTCTTTAATATTAATTATACTACCGACAATAGTATAATATTAGGAGACCATCTCCTAATAGAAAAAGATTTTGACTTTTAATTAAATAATTAATCAATCACCAAATTAATTAATTTCCATTTAATTAAATAATAAAATAATTTAATATAATTGAGCTATTCTAAATAGCCTTGCCGCCCAACACATATATATGGGCCAATATATTATTTTTTTATTTTATTAAATCCATTTGACTTTTATAAAAAGTCCACATGTGAACTAGACCCATTCTTACAAAAAGAAACAAGTTCACATACCTCAATACAATTCTAGATGGACCCCTAAATTGGTTCGGTAGAATATATCAAGTGATCCATACAAGTTCGTGTGGATTGGGGATCTTGGCGGGCTATCTAAATTTAAGCTCCAATAGACACAACCCAATCACAATCAACAAATGATTCACTTAGGTCCGATCTATTTAATTTTAGTTCATTCCACTAAAAAACTAAAATTGAACTCTTAAATAAATATAGAATAAGTTGATGTTACTCATTCGTACCCTAGACAACCTTATTGTGAAGAATACCAGTAATCGCCAAGAGCTCATAGATCGTCTATAGCTCTCCAAGTTACCATATTTACTCATATGACCACATTTTGAACTTGGATATTTTGACATGTCCAGATGCCATGTTTCAATAGACACTATTGAAAACTTAACGTTAAGATTTAATATACAATACCTCAAAACATCCATATGATGATATTCTACTCTCATTTAATAAATGAAGCCATGATGTCTATATCCATAAATGAAGTCCTCTATCGATTAAAAAATGAATACCACCAAACTATCGAGGATAGACTATGCTATTTAATCGTACTTATTGATAGCTCAAATGATAACACATGCAACCATAAGTCCATCATTTATCTTAGGATTGAGATAGACTCTCTGATTGTCTTCAAATGAAAAACTTATATCTTTTGACTGTTCTAGATAAAGTATTTCATTGTGATCCTATTCAATGCACCCAGTGCACTAGATTCTTTTACCTGAAGCCACCACACTTTGATGATTTTAAACTCATCATAACAAATTTGATCCCACTCAAATGCTAGCAAACGAATCTACAAGTTTGACAAGATAAAGGCGCAAAACCTTCTATCTTAAGTTGTGAATATTATTCATGACTAACTAAATAATTGTGTCTACCTCATACATATCTAGATGTATGAACAATTCTTCTTTTCTCATAGTCTTTTGACCTTATGAATATTTACTTTTGACAATTATAATAATTAAAATGTAAATGCTATAAGACTTGTTAAACTAGAAATCACTTTATTCATATGAAAAAGATTGTTAATTACAACATTACACTCTTGCTATCAAACATAATCCTAACAATGAATACTTCTACAAGAGGGGTAGGTCCCTTCCTTTGCTTCAGTGATTTCATCCCGATGATTCCAAATGGGCATTGGGACAGGTTCGTTCTTGGGACTACGGGAACCTCATTGGTGGGGAAGCTCTAGCATATCAGGTGCTCCGCATGGGGTATTTCTGGCCAACTATTTATTAAGACGTAAATAGTTTAGTACAATCCTGTGAACATTTCCAGAAGACCTCAAACTTGAGTCACCCCCCTCCGAAGTGGTATTCATCTCTCAGCTCGCCTTACCCCTTTACCATGTAGGGGGTCGACCTAATCGAATCGCTTCCCACCGCTCCATGGCAGGCCAACCATGCCATTGCGGCGATTGACTATTTTACAAGGTGGGTCGTGGTTGGACCTCTCTCTTAGATATTAGAAGAGAATACAATGAGGTTCATAAAAAATAATGTTGTCTGCAGATTCGAAACCCCTCTCATCACTGTAGCAGATCTGGGCAAGCAGTTTGACAACGCCCGATTTAAGAACTTTTACTTAGGCTTGGGAATCAACCTCAGGTTCACTTTAGTAGCCCACCCTCAGACTAATGGGCTGGTAGAATCTACAACCAAGACTATCAAGAAGCTATTGAAAAAGAAGTTACAACAAAAAAAGTGCAAATGGGTTGAGGAGCTTTCCGAGGTTCTTTGGGCTTACCGACTACAAAGAGAATAGCTAATGGAGAGACACCCTACTCTCAAGCCTTCGCGGTTGAAGAAATTCTTTCCATCGAGCACAAACTAACCTCATTCTGAGTGCAACACTTTACAAATGGAAGCAATGAGGTTAAACTCTGAGCTAATCTATATCTCTTTAAAGAAAAACAAGACGGGGTAGCTGAGAAAGTGGTGATTTACTAGAGCAAGATCGCTAGGTACCTCAACAAAAAGGTTAGAGTCTGGAACTTTAAGGAAGGGGATCTAGTTATCAGAAAAGTGACCTTGAATACCAGGAAGAGGTCAGACGGGGTCCTAGGACCCAACTGGAAGGGCTTACTTGGTAAAGGTAGTGGTCTGCAACGGGGAATACAAGCTCGAAGACATGGATGGTCGACCCATCAATCACACATAGAATGTAGATCACTTGAGGAAGTACTACCCCTAAACAGGGGACTCGTGAGCAGACTACCTCCATTTAGGTTTCAATAAAATCTCCAACATCAATGTGCTTCATTTTTTATCATCAATAAAGTTTGCTTTCTCCATCTCCGATTATGTTATACATTAATTTCTCCATATCCGACTAGGTTTTACACGGGTAAGTTTGATATAACCACCTCAAGACTAGGAATTGGCCGGGGAATCCCAATCGCTACACCTGATGCCTCAGTCGGGCACCACACTCTACCAAGAAGGATCTGAATGTAAGAACATAGTCGACATCCAGATCTCGAGACCAGGAACTCGTCGGGGAATCCCCATCGCCACCCCTGATTACTTGGTTGGGCTACCACCCCTAAGAAGGATCTGAGTGTAAGAGCATAGTTGTCATCCAGATCTCGAGATAAGGAAATAACTAGATAGCCCTCATAATGCCTTGGTCAGGCTACCACCCCTAAAAAGGATATGAGTGTGAGAGCATAGTTGCCATTCAGATCTCTAGACCATGGAATAGTTAGGTAGCCTTCCTGATACCTTGGTCAAGTTATTATTCCCTAGTATGACCTGAGCTTAAAAGCATAGTTGCATGCTAGATCACGAGACCTGGACAACCAAATGATCATCATGTTGCCTTGGCCGGGCTAAATACTGATTTGCTCGATCGAGGTCACCATGATAAGATATCCTCTAGTATATCGAGAGTAGAGCTTAAAGTATGAAAGAGGAATCATTGAGGATGTGAGGTACATTGCAAGGGGACTCTCCCCCCAAACTTATAAATCCCTACCAAGTGCTGGAAATTTAAGCTAGATGTCTACCCAATTTATAGGTTTACATTTGATGGCTTCTGTTTTTCGAATTTAGTTAAGTCAGGGTTACTTTCAGGTAGCATCATTGTCGAGGTCATGAGTGAAGCAAGAAGATATCAACTAAGTTAAGGTTCATGATCAGAGTCAATTAAAGCAAGCATGAAAGAAATCCTAAGCAAATTTTTATTAATATTATGGGAGCCTATCACCTTGAAAGGCTACAATCACCCAACAAGGAGCCAAACCCCTGGTTCCGGGCAACATAAAAAAACAATAATAATAATAATAATAATAATAATATAAATATGACTAAACTTGGCATGCGTAAAGCGGGGTGCCCACCCCTCTTTCCTGATAGTCAAAGCAAGTCATGGATGGTTTGCATCTAGATCCAATATCCCATTGGTTTCCTCTCGGTGCTCCTCCTCATTAATGAACCTCACCTTCTTCAAGTGGTTGCTCACCATAGTCGCCCTCACCGATTACCCCTTTCTTAGGAGGATCTTTAATTACCTATTACTTAGCGGGATCCTCCTCCAGAACCTTACTTACTACCACCTTAACCTTAGGAGGGATGGCCGTATCGAGAAGGTTTGTCAATGACTCCATCTTGTTCTGCTCAACCTCCAACTCTTCTTTAAATGACTCTTCTGAATGGTTTTGGACCTCTTCTCGAGCTCGTGGCAAGCCCCCTTGGGCAGTGTAGGTAGAACTCCACTATCAATTTCCCTAGGATCTGAGACTGGTAAGACCGAAGGAGGAAGGAGAGGATCTGTCATGACAGGTTGCTTCCCAGCTCTAGTTAAGCCAGAAGGACCCTGCTTTGTCACCATCAGGGCGAGACATCTCTATGACCTTGGTCATTATCTGTTAACTATCCCAACCGATGATAATGGATAGGTTGAAGGGAAGATGGAGAAATTCGGTGACCTGGAAGGAGGTATAAAAATACCCATCACTGAAGGAGGTCTCTACTTTCGTTTACAGCTTGGCCACCTGAGCATGCAAGGCCTTGTTCTTGATGTCTAGTATCTTAGCCTCAGCCTTCTAGGAATCCTGCCAATTTGCTTGATGTTCAGAGGGTTTGCTTCAACCTCACGTTGTCATAGTGAATCCTGGCTAGCTCTACCTCCATCATTCTCTGGCTAGTGGTCATCTCCTGTACTAGATCTTAAGCCCGTGCCAACAACTTCATAGCCCACTCAGCTTCTGCCTCAACTTTGGCTGCTCGATCATGGAATGGCCACTTGGTAGCCCATGGCCACGTTAATTTTGAAGGCCTATAAAGAATTCAAGTTAGAAAGTGACTAAGCGAACCGTTGTAGGAAAGATAAAGGATGATGATTACCTCGCCTAAGATGGCAGACCCCTTGGTGATCAGGATATCTATGAGCATTGAAGTCATCATGGAAAGATTACCATCAGGGTAAGAAACTACAAATTGCCCCAAGACCTTGTCAAGCACTGCAGAGTTTGACTGATTTTGTATGCAAGAAGGAGGGATCCCCTCAACACCAGCCTCAGGGTCCTTCGAAGCTCGAGGGGTTGGGAATGTAGATGGAGAGGCAGAAACATCTGGCAAGTCAGAAGTTGGGGCAATAAAAGTAGAAGCAATAGGATTATGGGCAACTGAACTAGGAGCAATCGTTGCTACATTAATTGCTTGAGAAATAGAGGCCCCCGTACCCCGTACCCTTGTCGCTAGCGATACGAGGAGGAACATCTTGGACATATGCTGAGAGGGGGGCGGAGCAAGAACAGAAGAAGCCCCAGCTGGAATAGTTGGCCCCCTTGTCTCTAAGGAAACCAAAGAGGTTTCCCGACCTAATCTAGCAGAGGGGGGAGGGTGTGAGCTTGTTGGGTTTCGTGGGAAGTTGGAGCAACGACAAAAACTGGTAAAAAAAAATATGTTTGTTACAACCAAGTTGACAAAAGAAACAAAACAAAGTCGGCCAAATGCCACTATACTTATGAGGAGTAGCAACAGAAATTCACAGGTATCGATTCACCTAACAGGAGTCAAAAGGATCAGCAGTTGGGAACTTTAGGATCAGGTGGTTCCCGATGAGGATGGCCCTAAAAATTGTTTCATACTCAGCGGGTAAGGAATCCCAGCCCCACGAAGGCTTATCATTAAAAGTGGTGAGAACCGCGAACTCGTGCCCGCCGTTAAAGATTGTGCTTCTCCAGTCATCCCCCGTCAGGATCCATTCCTCCTTTCTTGTGGGGTCATTCTTTGATGCACCGAGGATGATGAAATTGAGCTTGTTCTTAGCTTACGTGTAGAACTGACCCCGAGGGGCATCAGATAGGCTTCATACCTGAAAGAGGTAAGCCAACTTCTCTTCTCCAGGCTCCCTAGTAACCTTGCTCTGTTCATATTGTTCCCTCTACAACATGAGAAAGTCAATCAGAAGCCTCCGTAAGTCGGGCGTCAGCTGGATTGGAGCTAGCTGTAGGGAACTGAGAGATCATCGGAGGGTAGAATGAAACGAAAGCCTGACCCCATTCTCGAGGGCCACTACAAGTATTGGAAGCATGCTTTTAGGGGGATTGAAGCTGTTATAAATTCTATGTGGAACTGAGATGGAAACATTGTCGGGGATACCATACTTGGACCTCAGATGGGTGATTGAGTTCGGATAAATAGTGGAGTACATGATGACTCTGAAGTTAAGGGGAGGAAGCCTTTCCTGAAGAGGACCATCAACTGTGACTTGAGCATCTCCGGCTGGGACTCTTTTGAGCTCCTTATTAGAATCCTTATCGACCAGGTTTAAGGGCTATCAGGTCTGTTAAAAACCCGGTTCCAATAGCTATGTTCCTATTTGACAGGTGTAGACCTCCCGTGCCTATTTTCTAAGGGAGAGACTGACGCCTTCCTCACCATCAACAATGGAGTCGATTGAATCATGACTGGCTTTTGACATGCTAGAATGAGGTTTACGAGTTCGACAAAAGAAAATAAAATGAAGGTATTGCTCGAGAGGAAATTTGACTTCGTCGAGAATTTGAATTTTGAAAGAAAAGAGGATGTGAGGAAGGCGGTGAAGCAGATAGGTATAATTAGAAGTGGGTGGATCAGTGACATCGATGAAATCTTTGGCGGGATTGCCTTGAATCATGGGAGTGGCTATAACGCAGGCGGATTATTTTAGGGAATACACCAGCTTATGCTCACCACGTCACTTGTGCAATTAATGAGAAGATTTGACCCAAAATTTTGGAAATGATGAATGAAGGAAAATTTCCCAATTAAAATAAGGAATCTGGATCTAACCATAACTCAATCACCGGGGTTCAAGTCAGAGGGGACTTCTGTTAATAGCCAAAATTAGCTAGGCACCAAAGGAAATTGCATCACTCTCATAGCCTGAATCGAAGCCCGATATTTCCTACCATGGATCATGGAGTCGAGCTGTGGAAATATCCCCGTAGCTGTAAGGAGAGATCGCCGAGCTCTGGGAAACCAGTGGTGGAGCCCAACACGATCGTATCGAGAACCTTACACCAAAACAAGAACTCCAAGGAAGCCTGATGCATGTTGTTCCAGTCTCCCCGAGGTCGAAGCTACCTCGTAACCTCTCCAGAAACTAGCCATCCTCTCCAAGCATAGAGAAAGAGACCTATTAAGCACCTAGCTTGCACTACAATATTACTTTGTCTCTCTGAAGGAAGATTCAAACCCATCTGGACCAGTGGGATGAAGCTTACCAAACCTCCGTTACCACCAAAGAGCGTCTGCACGGCCTCCCCACGTTCTGAGGGACTTTGAAAGGTTTAGCCAAACTCCTAGTACCATGACCAGGGTATGGATCTACTACGCTCTATGAAATAGTGGACATTATGCTCGACGACCGCTATGAGGAATCACACCATGAAGACACATAGGATCATATCCACACTCCATCGAACGTTGAAACATCACGTACGTACACAACAAGTGTTTGAGTCCAAAGAGGAAACAAACTTATCTCTAAAGATATTCTCAATTTCACCATTAGATCAAAGTCAACAACATTCAAAATAAATTATCCTGCCCAATAAGGAGGAATTGGATTCAGAGAATCATGGCGGGAGAATCATAAATTTAACCTATTTGAAATGTGTATAAATATGCCCAAGTATGCACTAAGGTAGAGGAAGAATGAGAGAGAGAGAATGAGTAACGTAGAAAAAGAGAGAGTCGACTTTGCCCTAAATTCTAACTTCATAAAATGACCATTGTTGTATTTTGCTATTCAACAGGCATGAGGTTGGCATCCTACTGTGTCCCATCAAGATTGAGAGCATTTGAGAGATTTTTGTACGACATACACGATCTATAATAAAGAGTTATATTCCCATTTCCATTGTATTTACATTTAAACACCCACTGTTGTTCGAATAAGTTAGGTAACAAAGGTTCCAACCCGGCCACAACCTCTGTAGTAGTGGTCTCAAGGGTGTTAACTGGAATTTCTCTCCACGAGTAAATTTTCCGTTAACAATAATTATTATAAAAACGTAATCAAATTATGCCCACTGCTTGTGTCAACATGATATCCCTTGACCCCACAAGCATTGAGTAGACTCCGTCCTCTAGCTATGTCCAAGAATCAGTCCAATGCGAAGAAGAACAAACATGGTTAGTGGCCTCTGAATCAACTATCTGGGGTGAAGAATCATCTTCCACTAAACATGACTCAAGAACAAGTAAATCATTTTTACGTTTCTTGGACTTCTTCTTGTTTTGGGCTTTCTTGGGTTTGGGCTTACCCTTCGCCTTCCCAGCATACCTCTTTCTCTTCCTATTATTTGAGAAAGATTGTTCGATAACATTTACCTCATCGGTCTGGCCCTTGCAGTCCTTAGTCAAGGACTCAAAGGTAGTGAGCTTATTGAGCAACTATGTGAGACTGAACCTTAACTTGTTCTTCTCGTAGTTACTCATAAACTGATCAAAACTCTTCAAAAGAGTCATCATTATGATGTTTACTTGACTGGGCTCGTCAAAGGCCCTACCATTGACTTCTGCCGTGTTGAAGAAGGATATCATGTTGAGGACATGTTCCCAAACCGACTTACCTTCCTTCATGTGAGTGAGCATAATGGAATGAATAGCTTCATGTAGCTTTTGCTCAGAGGGCTGTCTGAACATAGCTTCCAATGACTCTATGATTTTGAATGCTGAAGTCATTACTTCGTGCTTTGTGACAAGCACATCTGTCATTGAAGCCAATAGTTATGTTCGGGCCTTCTCATTAGATGAGACCCATCGTTGGTGTGCCTCACGAATAGTTTATGTAGCATTGGTAGCAAGCGTTGGAGGACATTCCTCCATAAACAAAAACTTGAGGTCATTGGTGATCAAAATTGCATTAGTGATAAGTTTCCACTTAGTGTAGTTATCACCGGTTAATTTTTCGTTTGCGAGAATTTGAAGTAATGCAGAAGACATTATTGTTGAAATAAATAAAACATTCATTTAGTCATTTATTTAAAACAAGTGTGAGTACTTTGGTATAAATTTAAACTTGATGCATGCACATGTTTAACGAACTAGAACTACCCTAAAACTAGTTACTATACCACGACAATCCAACATACCACAAAGAACTGTCGCCTGAGGGTCGGTCAAGTCTTTGCATGTTGGACCGAGACATTCTTAATCAAATGATATTCTAGAATAACTCTTATTCCATAACATTCAACCATTATTTATTCAGTCAGGTTTTTAATTAAAAAACATAATCAAAACCTTCGTGAGTGTAACCCACCATTTCAGATCTCACGAGCTTAACTCGAGAATTTCCACCTTAGGGTCGGTTAATCCATAAATACCCTCAGAAATCCTATTCGTTAGGAAGTTAACCTTGATATTGACCTTTGTGGAAACCTTCCTTACAGAGGACGAAAGCTAAGCCGTCACGGGGCCCCAATCGGATCTCACGGTGTTGAACTAATGATAGATACCGCGGGATATATATGTCATATATCCCTCTCCGACTCACTATTTTAAAATTAGGGTTTTCTATTAACCGGTAATGCACCTAGACTCTACAGGATTAAACGAATAACTTTAATCAAGTTATCTAGAGCATTAACTAAATAGAAACAAATTATAATTAACTAATAAATTGTTAATGATTTTTAACAATTAAAAATCTAATCTATTAGAGAATAATCTAAGGCTTTGTAAACTTTTTACTAAGGTAAGATTATTATGATAGTATTTAACTATTAAAACTCTAAAACTTTATTTGGTTAATTTATTATTAGGATATTGATCATATTAATCCAAATTATAATAAATGACCCTATTAATCTAACTTATTAAACTCTTTAATAACTAGATTAATATTAATGAGAATTACTAAGTTTTTCAACCATTAAAAAACTAATCTCATTTTCATAGCCAATTATGTATATTGCCCATTTTAATCACATTAAAAAATATATATAAATTATCAGGTTATGATGCATGTATGACATATCAAATATATTTGTGTGGGCATATCTAATCTAAATGACATACGTATACATGACAATGCTTTTATCATCACATAATATAAAGCATACATGAATTGATCGAGTGCTGTGGATTATTTAACCTAAAAAAAATTTAATCTAAAATTACAAAAATGCCCTCAAGGCATTCCTCGGTCTTCTTGTAACTTCAGATATCGTCCAGTCTCTTCAGGTCACTCAGATTCATATCATGAATCCGAAATAGGAAATCTACACGGAACGCACTAGGCAACACTTGCCAATGGAACCGTACAAGACATCGTGAACAGTGACGTGAAATGTAACCCAGTGAACAGTGTCGTCGTCGTGCGTGTTTCCAATTCTTCGTTTACAAGTTACAATTATATTTATTTACAATAAAATAACTGTAATATATATATATATATATATATAAAATCCATAAACCCTAAATCCACAGTACCATATAATTAACGATCAATCATGTTTTTGTAAATTAAATTTTTTAATATACATACAAAAACATCATACAGTCAATTTAAATCGTGCTTGCACAATCATACATATATGAGCATCGAAAAACAATTCTTGTTCCGAAAATAAAATTGGCTTTGATACCAATTGTTGGATTACCGTTCACCGGTCACGGAGCCAAAGTAGGTTTTAAAATTTTTAATACAGATCGTAAACGATCTGGGACTAGTGAACTTGAGATCATAATTCTTTTTCGAAACTTATACATATAAATTATTACAATAATAATTAAATATGTATGAACAGGAAATTGTAATCGATATAGAGAAGAAGAAAATACTCTTAAAATCTTACCAACGTTTGGAGGCTCCTTAACTTCGTGTAATGCTCCTTTTCTGAACCAATCCTACCAAGATTTGGATGCTCATATACTTTCCGACGTGCTCCTGTCTGAACCACTCGATCTTCTCGCTATCTCTCGGGACTGTTAACAGTGTGTGGGCGCATCACGATCTCAAGAACTTGAATGGAGGTTGTAAGGAAAATACTTGAAGAAGCTCTTTAATCTCAGGAGGAAAAACTTAGAACCATTCTAGTTCTCAAAAATTAAAATAAAATCATTATTTTTTTTGTCTTATTGGTGTACGCTTATTCTAATTGCATCTCATGCAATTTTTTTTTATTTGCACAAATTTGTATCATATACAAATCCTTGTTTTTTCCCATTTGTCTTTTTCTTTTAAAGAATATATATATCGTATATATATTTTTCCTTTTTATTTGATATCTTGTTTTGGTCGGTTTTAAAGAATATATATCAGATAAATATTTTCTCTTTTAAAAAACCTCATGGTATCTTTTATTTAAAACAAAATCTTTATTTTATTTTTATTAAATGATATAGTCTATTTTGAATTTAAGCAATTTAAATTCAAAAATTAAAAATAAAATGATAATATTATCTTACTTTATTCAAAAACAAATATCAACAAACATTCTCCATTTATTGATTAATAACATAATTAAATAATCTAATTATTTAATTTATTTAATCACCATTATTCATTAATTAAATAATCTCATTATTCAATTAATTTCCCGAATAAATACATGTCACATTCGTAACACAATTAATTGGACAATCCAATTAATTAATCGTGACCCTTGTTACCTAAATCGATCGGGCTGGAAAGGGGACCTAATGGGCCCACAATATTTTGAGCACCAATAATCCTTGGAATCATTAATTTAACTAGTTAATTAATATTCCTTGATTATTAACTCCGGTGTTATTCCACTAAAAACATGAAGCTGCACTCTCTCAACTGCAGACGCTTTTACACAAACCGATACAATTCGGTGTCCATTGATATAGCTATTACACTTGGTGTAATCCTCCAAAGTAGTTCATAATTAGAGCTGGGTGATAATGTCCGTTATACCCCTCTAATTACATATATCCTTTAAGTACCATTGATTGTCTTATGGACAGTAAATCCTTTTTCCTCACGGAACTAGAAGAGCACTCATATTGTCCAAGCCCCGAATCAACCCTTAAGGGAACTACCATCTACTTCTCTTAAGAATGAGTTGATTCCACTATTGTCTATAAACCTTCCCAGCCACAAGCCAAACTGTAATCCCAACATACGAAGTATACTGATCAGGAAATGCATCCGACCTCACCTATGGTATAACAAAGACCACGATCTAACTTGAAGGAGTTGATAAGACACTCAGGATTAAGATCACCCACATATAGCCATCATTAGTTAATATATATGAATCTCATCGGTGAACAAATCTTAGTGAGAGATTCATATAGATCATGGCCCAATCCTGTATGATCACATCATATATGGTGCCTCCATTCTCATATCACATGAATTATTCAGGATAAAATCACTATAAATTACGGAATGGGCCGCAACTATAGATTAATAAAAAATAAAGTACCCAGCTTTTTTTGCTATCTATGAACTCTTTAGATTTCATGACTCTTATTGTATCCATCCGTATATGAAACTCATATACACTGTTCGAGATTACATATGGCAATCTAGGATGTTAATATGCACAAGTTATAAAATTTACAACACAACAAGAATGAATTTAACTTTTTCTTTTATGTATTTTATAAATCCATTTACAAATTACATTTTTAGGGCATAAACCCCAATAGGATCTTCTCAGGTGCTTCTGTAATCTGGATCGTTACTACTTGCATGAACTGTTTCACCAAGGCTATCGGATTGGCAGATACTGCATTGCATTTTCTTGCCACTTGCTGGTCCCCGCGTACCTCACCCACCTTGATCCCCACAAAAAATTTAAGACATTATGGTAGATGGACAAGACCTCCTTCAAGGATGGTAGGAATGGTCTTCCTAGTATCGCGTTGTAGGCCGACGGGGTATCAACCATAACAAAGTATGTCATGAAATTTTGTTGGAGCGGTATAGTTCTAGCGATCACTGGTAAGATCTTTTCCCCCACTGGTATGATTGAATCCCTAGTAAAGCCATATAGCGGGGTTGTGTAGCTATTACAGCACCAATGCTTCAAATTAAGTTTCTCAAATGAGTCTTTAAAGAGATTGTCTACACTACTGCCTTTATCGACGAGCACGCGGTGGATAACACAGTTGGCAATCTGTACAGTGATTACCATGGGATCGTTATGAGGTTACATGGTGCTATAGAACTCTACCTCGGTGAAAATACTCTAGGCAGACTGGGATAGGCCAACTAGGATCTGGTCAACCTTGAGGATACCCCGACCTTCATCAACGCAGGGAGTCTTTCTTGCATGGTTCTTTCTGAAACTGTTAGAGGTGCTAGCCAAGGTGGACAGTACACTAATGGTTTGTATAACCTGGATCTATTGCATCAAATCCTTTTCTTCCCCCTTTCTTTTCTCAGCATGATCACGGTTCTCAGCTTGTTCCTCTCTTCCAGTCTGGATGTTGTCTCTGACCTACTATAAGAATTCTACCAGACATCCTCCCATCATCAAAGCTTTAATCTGGTTACGCATGATATAACACTATGAAGTGTTATGCCATACATATTCATGAAAGTCGTAGTACTTGTATCAATTCTTCCCGTCTACTTGAGCTTTCATGGGTACAGGCTTTTGTAGTAGCCTCATGTCCCGAATGGTGAGGTAGATTGTTTTGCGGGATGTTTTTAAGAGGGTATAGTGATTGTACCCTCTTTCATCTTATGTTACAGGGCTATAGTCCTTAGAGGAGGCGAAGCTCATATAAGGGTTTATCTTACTGGGTACCGCTCTTATCGAGGTTAGGAGGGGAGAGAACGATACGATAATCTGTTGGGGTGCATGTTTTGGGTTTTTTGAGCTTGTGCAGATCTGGGCACCTTCTTCTTCTGGCACTTCACCGCTCTTATATCGTCATGCTCCATTTAGACCTTGAGTTGTTCATCGATCTTAACCTGCTCGAGTGCCTGATCATATGCCTCTTGGTAGGTCTCTGAAGGTCGCTTGGTGAAAGACAAGAAAAGTGTTTCCGCCCACATATTTTGCCGAAAGTTTACGAGGGTCTCCTTCTCGACAAAGACCCACATAAGGATGACTTCCTTATGAAAAAGTTCCACATAAGATCAGAGAGTTTCTTCTTATTCCTGGACCATATATTGAAGGTGTATGAGATCATTTGGGTGCAGTTTTACACCTTGGAACTATGAG
This sequence comes from Dipteronia dyeriana, assembly GCA_032871835.1. Taxonomy (NCBI): domain Eukaryota; kingdom Viridiplantae; phylum Streptophyta; class Magnoliopsida; order Sapindales; family Sapindaceae; genus Dipteronia; species Dipteronia dyeriana. Next base: position 44,892,306 of record CM065299.1, on the reverse strand, counting down.
CAAAAATAGACTGAGAGCTTTGTGAAAGAATCCATGATACCAACGGGCATCTTTCTGAACCAAGTCCTTACATAGTCGATCAAGGTGGTAGGGAACATCCTACATATGGTTGCCCTGGTGGTATTCAGGACTTCCATTTGTTAGAAAAAGCTCTCCAAATGGCTTAGAGGGTTCTATGTTCCAGAGGACTTTTCCGTTGGCATTTTTAATATCGGCGGAAGCTCAGATTCCTGAACCCTTCTAGTAAAAGGGGTGTTCATTTAACTCAAAGGATTCTTGTTGGCCTCTTTGTGTTTCCCTTTTTTTATCTGTTTGATCTCTTTGTATTTCTCCAGTTGATCCCTCAAGCGCTTATTCCCATGCTTCTTTGAATTGACCTCAGACCGCTCGCTCTTTGATCCCTCCAATGAACTAGATACCTCAACCATGTCCTATCATGAGGGGGATCTGCCCGAGAGTCTTGCTGGTTACCTACTTCTGTAGCTCGGGTTTCCCTTCTGGATTTTACCGAGCGAGGGGTTTCACGCTGCTCCTATTGTAATGCATCTACTGTAGATTTGACCCAACTGGGTTTGTAACATTATGGCCTATAAGGGATAGTTAGCCTTTCTCGGATCAAAGGTTGAGTCCCCGTCCTATTGTAGCTGTCCCAATCGATCGAAGGCGGGCTGTCTAGCTCCAGGACTGCTCATCTCTCTCTAGTTATTAGAATTCACCGGCTGGGTTGTAATGCCCTCAACGAGCAGGCGAAGGTGCACATTTTCCATAAAGGCTGCTGCTTTGTGGCAGAGCACGGCCTGGCTTACCATGAGGGGCATAAAAGCCAGTATAGCGGATGATTGGTCTGGAGCCTAGCTATAGTGCCTGGATTTTCTACCTTCTTTGGGGTCTTTCATGTTGAAGCAGCAGACGGTTGTCCTAAAACCTTGGGCTGTCCCTCTTAAGAGCAAAGCCTCATAGTTCATGTAAAACAAGAATCATGTAAACTTTGTGAAAATTTTGTGTTGGTGTTCCCACAGAAGGCGCCAGAGAGTGTTAACCGAAAATTCATTCGGGGTGAGGAATTTTAGTTAGCACCCTTGGAACCACTACCTCGGAGGTCATGGTCGAGGTTGGTACCTTCTGTACCGAGTTTATATATGTGATAATGGATATGAAGGAAAACAATAACATGATGTGCTAAAGATACGTAAAGTAAAATGGTATTGCTTAATTATTGTTAAATCAATTATATGTTGTGTACAAAGATCACTCGAATACTCACAGTCATTCTTGGGTACAATGGGTATGGCGACTTTGTGCATGTCGAGAAGTAGATAACAATAGTGGCCATCTTCTGTCAACAGAATTTAGGCAAAGAAAAAATATATGTCACTTGTTCTACGGGTTGTTTTTCTTTTCTTTTTTTCCCCTCTTTTACTCATGCATGCTCAGGCGTATTTATTCACAGTCCAACTAGGTTAAACTTGTGATTTTCCCGCCACTATTTTCTTAATAGAATCCTTTCCTATCAAGTGGGATATGATGTTTAAATGTCATTGAATTTGGCTTAATAACATATTCAGGAATTTCTTAGATGGAGATGAGTTTTTTTCCTCTTTGGTCTCAATCAGTTACCTCGCACATATGTAGCATTTCAATGAAAGTTGGAGAATCGAGGCGATCCTATGTATTATCCTGGTAAGATGCATCATGAAGGTCACTGATTATGGCACTCACTATCTTGAAGGGCGAGGTACATCTATGTTCTTGTCTTGGTGTTAGAAGCTTGGTCCGACCTTTCCAGGTCCCTTTTGGAGTTTGAAATGACCATGTCGTCACTTTTTAGTGATAACGTAGCTTCCGTGAGCCTCTTCTTGCCTGCTCGGATAGATTCAATTCTTCCCTTTGCTAAGTGGACCGATATCGTAGGACGAACTTGATGCCCTTCTAGGTCTCTTTGTGCATCTGCAGAAAGTAACAGGCTTTTAGGGAGGTCACGAGGTATTTCAACCTCGGGGAGCCTAGGTCCCCCCGTAGTGATCTTGTTTCAGGTTCTCATTTTGGTGTAAGGTACTCGATTTGATCACGCCGAGCTTCACCTGAGGTGTTCCTAGGGTGTGATGACCTCATCTTGCTTCTGCGAGGTCTTACAGAAGCTTGACCCCAAAAACCTCGGTACCATATCACGGATTTGGACCCTGGCTAGGAGAGTGGAAAATTCACCTTTGGTGCCAAGACAAATTTGGCTATCAACAGTATTAATGGCAAGAATTACATTTTTGTGTTTGTTGATGATTTTTCTTGATTTTCTTGGGTTTATTTTCTTAGAAATAAGACCTAAACTTTTGTTTACTTCAAGGAATTTTGTAATCATGTTCAAAATGAAAAAGGTCTTGAAATTAAAAGAATATGTCGCGTTTGGAGTGATTTGAAAATGCCAAATTTAGTTAGTTTTGTGAAGACTTAAGGATATCTCATGAGCTCTCGATTCTTAGAACTCCTAAAAAAAATGGTGTTGATGAGAGGAAGAATTGTGTACTACAAGAGATGGCTAGTGTCAAGCTCAATGGTAAGAAAGTCATTATGAATCTTTGGTCAAAGCCGTCAACGCCGCTTCATATATCTCTAACAGAATTTTTTGAAGGCCATGCACAAATCAAACCTCCTATGAAATTTGGAGGGGCAAGAAGCCCAATGTGAGCTACTTTCATACCTTTAGAAGTAAGTGTTTTGCTTTGAATGATGGAGATCACTTAGGAAAGTTTGATACTAAAATTGATGTTGGTCTTTATCTTTGGTATGCTACTAATAGTTGTGATTATAGAGTTTTCAACTTGAATACTAAGACTATTATAGAGTCTACTAATGTTAAGTTGGATGAAGCTAAACTTGTGTGATGATGAAAGTGTTAATGAACCTAATGAAAATCGTTTGAATGACACTTGTTAACCGAAATTTTGCTAGAGGTGAGGAATTTCTGCTAACACCCTTGAGATCACTACCTCAGAGGTCGTGGTCGGGGTTTGTACCTTTGGTACCTGTTTTATACTTGTGGTGGTCGATATGAAAACGGATGGGGAAAAGATACGCGTAAGATATATATATTTATATATATATATATATATATATAAAAATATATATAAAGGGATTTGAACTATTTTTATTAACGTAAACGAATATGGTATGATATGTAAAGATCACTCAAAGACTCTCAACCTCTCTTGGATACAATAAATGTGGCAGCTTCGTGCCTGTCGAGAAGTAGATAAAAATGGTAGCTGTGTTCTGTTAATAGAATTTAGGGCCTTGGAAGCTCTCTTCCATAAATCTCATGTTCTTTATGTTCTTGAAACCCCCCCCCCCCCCTTTTTAATCATGCATGCTCGGGCGTATTTATTCACAATCCAACTAGGTTGAGATGAGTTTGTTTCCTCTTTGCACTCAATCACTTGCCCCGCACGTATGTAGCATTTCAATGCAAGTTTGATAATGGAGGCAATCTTGTATACTGCTTTGGTAAGACACATCATAGAGGTCAATAAATACGGCATTCACTATCTTGAAGGGCGAGGTACATCTATCTTGGTGTTAGGAGCTTGATCTGACCTTTTCGAGTCCCTTTTGGAGATTGAAATGACCATGTTAGCACTCTTTAATGATAACGGAGCTTCTGCGAGCTTCTTCCTACCTGCTTGGGTAGATTCAATTCTTCTCTTGGTGAAATGGAGTGATACAGTAGTACGAACTTGATGCTCTAATAGGTCTCTTTATGCATCTGGAGAAGGTGGCAGGCTTCTGGGGAGGTCGTGAGGTATTTCGACTCCAGGGAGCCTAGGTCATATTTCTATGTAAGAAGCTCAATTTTATCATGTCAGGCTTCGTCTAGGGTGTTCCTAGGGTGTGACAACCTCGCCCTACCTCTATAGGGTCGTATAGTAGCTTGACCTTGAAAACCTCGGTACCGTGTTGAGTAATATCGGATTCGGACCCTGGCTAAATGAGTGGAAAATTTACCTTTGGTCTCTAGCTAAATTTTGCTATTAAGAGAATTCCCCTCTGACTTGAACACCGGTGATTGAGTTAGGGTTGAATTTAGATTCCCTATTTGATTTGAGAATTTTTCCCTCTGTTTCAGTTGCCAGAATCCAAGACGAAATCCTCTCACAAAATACAAGTGAAACGTGGCGAGCAAGGAACGGTGTGTACTTCAAAAAAATTCGGCTACGTTATGCCAATCCCAAAGGTTCAAGGCAATCTTCACCGAAGATCTTGCTTCCATGTCTGCTTTCGTTATCGATGTCACGGGTTACTGCTCATTCATCTCTATTTAATACCGGTTGCTTCGCATTTCTTCCCACGCTTCTCACTCCTTCAAATTTAAAATTCTTAAGAAATCTTTTGTTTATTTGTTTCTCGAGCTACACCTCTATCTCCCTTTTATCAATGTTGAAATCCAGTTGTGACATAGTGGACCTTATGGTTGAGGGTGAAGAGGTCTCCAGCCTAGCTCATGGGAAGCGAGCACGAAAGGACTTTGATAGCGAAGATTCCCTTCGAAACCCAATTCGTCACCGGATTCTTGAACAGGTCCGATGAACCTCTGAACTTGGTCTACGAGGATTCAGATAAAGAATCTGCGGATGGAACGGTGGGAAGGAACCAACCTGTGATCGTTGGTACCTTGCGGAGGAAGTTCATCCATACGACTTTAGGGTTATCCCGGATTCTACAATTGACCCGAGGTCAATTGATCATTTGAAGGCTAGGTACGACATTCCAAATAGTGTCACCGTCTCCATCCCTTCCAAAAACTAGAACAGTTTTTCCCCTCTTAAAGGAGAGTTTTTGATCCAAGTCGCGGCTCTCGAGAACGGGGTCAGGCTTCCTCTTCACCCCACCCTTCAATAGGCTCTCAACACCTTGCAGATAGCTCCTCTCCAGTTGACTCATGGCTTCTAGAGACATTTAATCGGCTTCCTCTTGTTGTTAAGGGAACAGTGTGAGTTGAGCAAGGTCACCTAGAAGCCCGGAGTGGAGGAACCGGCTTATATCTTTCAGATTAGCAGCCTGACTGGCAACCCAAGAGGTCAGTTCTACGCAAAGGCTAAGAAATATCTTAACTTCATCATCCCCAAAGCTTCTAAGAAAGACCCTTCCTGGAAGGATAAATAGATTCTGGTGGGAGGTGATTGGGGAAGCTCGATATACATGGGTGGGCACGAGTTTGAGGTCCCTACTGCTTTCAACGATAAGCCCTCGTGGGATAGAGATTCTCTGCCCTCTAAGTCTGAGACAATCTTGAAGACCATCATCTCCCGTAATTATTTGAACCTGAATTTTCAAACCGTTTATTCCTTTGATCCTCGCAGGGTGAATCTACACCTGTGAATATCTGTTGCATCTCCCCATTAGTAAAAAAAAATGAACCATCTTGCTCTTTTTACACTAGCTAGCTTGGTTCTGACACCTTTATCTCTTTTTTTTAACCGTTTCTGTTGTTGCTCCAGCTTCCAGCAAGCTCATACCCCTCCCCCTTCTATCAGGCCAACCCGAGGAGTCTCTTCAGCTGCCTCGGAGAAAAGTGTTAGGGTTTATGCCCTAAAGATCTAATTTGTAAATGGATTTATGAAATAAATAAAAGGAAAAGTTCAATTCATTCTTATTGTGCTGTTTATTTTATAACTTGTGTATAAATTTAACATCCAAGATTGCCGGATGTAATCTCGAACTGTGTATATGAGTGTCATATACAGATGGATACAATAAGAGACGTGCAATCTAAAGAGTCCATAGATAGGAAATAAAGTTGGGTACTTTATTTGTGGTTAATCTATAGTTACGGTCCATTCCGTAATGTACGGTGATTCTATCCTAAATCATTCATATGGAGATATGAGAATGAAGGCACCTTATATGATGCGATTATATAGGATTGAGCACTGATCTATATGAATCTCTCATCAAGATCCGTTTATCGATGAGATTCATATATATCAACTAATGATGGCTATATATGGGTGATCTTAATCCTGATGACTTATCGACTCCTTCAGGTTAGATCGTGGTCTTTAATCTTCAGGTTAGATCGTGGTCTTTAATATACCATGGGTAAGGTCTGATGCAGTTCCCGATCAATATGCTCTGTATGTTGGGATTGCGATTTGGCTTGTGGCTGGGAAGGTTTGTACACAATAGTGGAATCCACTCCTTCTTGTGAGAAGTAGATGGTAGTTCCCTTAAGGGTTGATTCGGGGCTTGGACAATATAAGCGCTCTCCTAATTCCGTAAGGAAATAGGATTTATTATTCATTATAGAATCAACGGTGCTTAAAGGATATATGTAATTAGATTGGTATAACTGACATTCTGACCCAGCTCTAATTATGAACTACTGTGGAGGATCACACCATGTGTAATAGCTATAGCGATGGACACCGAGTTGTATCGGTCTATGTAAAAACGTCTACAGTTGAGAGAGTGCAGCTTCGGGTTTTTAGTGGAATAACACCGGAGTTAATAATCAAGGAATATTAATTAAAGAGTTTAATTAATGATTACGAGGATTATTGGAGCTCAAAATACTATGGGTCCATTAGATCCCCTTGCTAGCCCGATTGATTTAGGTAACAAGGGTCACGGTTAATTAATTGGATTGTCCAATTAATTGTGTTACGAAAGTGACACGTATATATTCGTGAATTAATTGAAAAATGAGATTATTTAATTAATTAATAATAATAGTTAAATTAATTAAATAATTAGATAATTTAATTATATTGATAATTATGAATTATTAATTAACTATTAATTGGAGGGTGTTAGTTGATATATGGATTTAGGTGAAGATAAAATAATAGGATTATTTTATTTTCACTAAATCATTTATCTAAGTATTTGAATTTAAGTTAAATTTAAAATACTTATTATCACTTTTAATATATTAGATATATTTGAAAAAGATAATTAAAAGATTTATATCAATTATAACACAAGAGATTGCATTGGATGTAAATTGGTGTTTACATGAAAATATAGTATAAGTAGAATTTGCATAGGATGCAAATACTAAATTTATAAATATATATATGTATTTTGTGAAACAAGAAGCGTGATATAGATATAGATATATATATATATATATATATATATATATAGAGTTATATATAAATCAAAAGCATTATTGGTGCAGGCGTGAGACAAAATAATTTTTGTGTGCAAAAAGAAAGAAGCAGCAGAGATATATATATATATATATATATATATATATATATATATATATATATATATAAACGTAAGTGGAATTGTTGTTCTTTGTGCGCAAAAGCAGGTGTGTGCAACATATATATATAAAAGCAAGAATATATATATATATATATATATATATTTGTGTAAAAGCGAAAGTAGGCAATAGAGATATATATATATTGTTTCATGTTTTGTGTGTTTTTGAAACACATAGAAGAAAGAGTTTCTTCAAGTCTCTCTACATCTTCCATTTAAGTTTCTGAGATCGTGACGCGCTCACACGCAGTTACCAATCCCGGGAGATAGCGAGGAAGATCGAGTGGTTCAGACAGGAGCATGTCGAAAAGTGAAGGCGCCTCCAAACGTCGGTAAGTATATCATCTTCTGATTATATTGATTACAATTTCATGTGTTTACATATTGTATGTATTGGTTCCGAAAAATAATTACGATCCAAAGTTCACTCGTCTCATATACATATATGATCTGTATAAAATTTTAAAACCTAGTTCCGCTGCGTGACCGGTGAACAGGGTTCCAACAATTGGTATCAGAGCAAAGGCAGTGGCAACTGGCCGATCCCCGGGAACTGTCACGAGTGATCGTGTGACGAAGTGTGGCCATCCGCCCTGGGGCTTCTTAGAGGAGTGCTCTGATAGGTATCTGTGGGTGTCACCCCAAGGAGTTGGGACCGTGTCAACACCTATGAGATGGGAATTTGTATCAACAACTAGTATCAGAGGCAATTTATTTTTCAGAAAAGGAAATTGTTTTCGATGCCCCTGTATGTATGAATGTGTACGCACCATCTTTATGATTGTATGAATGTTTATAATTAAATTGTTTAATTTAAACATGGTTGATCGTAAATTTTTATGGTACTGTGGATTTAGGGTTTATGGGTTGTATATATATATATTTTTTTTACTATTATTGTAAATAATAGTAATAAAAAAAATTGTAACCTGTAAAACGAAAAACTGGAAACGAGCGCGATGTCGGTATTGTTCATGGTGGCATTACTGTTCACTGGGGGTACTGTTCACGATGTACTGTTCACCGGGTACTGTTCACGCACGGTTCCGTTGGCAAGTGTTGCCTAGTGTGGTCCATGTAGATTTCCCATTTCGGATTCATAAGATGAATCGGAGTGACCTGAAGAGACTGGAAGATATCTAAAGTTACTAGAAGACCAAGGATTTTTTTTTTATAATTTTAGATTTCAATTTTTTAGGTTAAATAATCCACAGTACTCGATCAATTTTTGTATGCTTTATATTATGTGATGATAAAAGCATTGGCATGCATACGTATGTCATTTAGATTAGATGTGCCTACACAAATATATTTGATATGTTATACATGCATCATAGCCTGATATTTTATGTATTTTTTTATGTGATTAAAATGGGCAATATACATAATTGGCTATGAATAATGAGATTAGTTTTTTAATGGTTAGAAAACTTGGTAATTCTCATTAATATTAATCTAGTTATTAAAGTGTTTTATAAGTTAGATTAATAGGGTCATTTATTGTAATTAGGATTAATACGATTAATTACCTAATAATAAATTAACCGAATAAAGTGTTAGAGTTCTAATAGTTAAAATTTGGTAAACACTAACAAAATAATCTAACCCTAGTAAATAGTTTACAAAGGCTAAAATTATTCACTAATAGATTAGATTTTTAATTGTTAAAATCATTAATAATTTATTAGTTAACTAGAATTTGGTTCTAATTAGTTAATGCGCTAGATAACTTGATTAAAGTTAGTCATTTAATCGGGTAGAGTTTAGGAGCATTAACGGTTAAAAGAAAACCCTAATTTTAAAATAGTGCGTGGGAGAGGGATATATGACCTATATATCCCACGGTCTCCATCATTAGTTCAACACTGTGAGATCCGAGTGGGGCCTCGTGACGGCTTTGCTTTCGTCCTCCCTAAGGAGGGTTTCCACAAAGGTTAATACCAAGGTTGACTTCCTGACGGATAGGATTTCTGAGGATATTTCGGGATTGACCGACCCTAAGGCGGCAATTCTCGAGTTAAGCTCGTGAGATCTGAAATGGTGGGTTACAGTCACGAAGGTTTTGATTAAGTTTGTTAAATAAAAACCTGACTGAATGAACGATGGTTGAATGATATGGAATAAGAGTTATTCTAGAATATCATTTGATTGAGAATGTTTCGGTCCAACATGCAAAGACTTGACCGACCCTAGGCAACACTTATTTGCGGTATGTTGGATTGTCGTGGTATAGTAACTAGTTTTAGGGTAGTTCTAGTTCGTTAAACATGTGCATGCATCATGTTTAAATTTATGCCAAAGCACTCGCACTTGTTTTTAATAAATGACTGAATGAATGTTTTATTTATTTCAGCAATAATGCCTTCTGCAGTACTTCAAATTCTCATAAACGACATATTAACTGGTGATAACTACACTATGTGGAAACTTAACATTAATGCAATATTGGTCACCAAAGACCTCAAGTTTGTGCTTATGGAGGAATGTCCTCTAGCGCCTGCTGCCAATGCCACACGAACTGTTCGAGAGGCATACAAGCGAAGGGTAAGCCCAAACCTAAGAAAGCCAAAAGCAAGAAGAAGTCTAAGAAAAGTAAATATGATTTACTTGTTCTTGAATCTTGTTTAGTGGAAGCTGATTCTTCATCCTGGATAATTGATTCGGGAGCCACTAACCATGTTTCTTCTTCTTTGTAATGGACTGATTCTTGGACACAGTTAGAGGAGGGAGCCTTCTCAATGCATGTGGGGTCGGGGGATGTCGTGTCGGAAAAAGCAGTGGGAGCAATAAGATTGCAATTTTGTAATAATAATAGTTTTTTATTATTGAACAATGTTTTTTATATTCCTGGATTTACACAGAATTTGATTTCCATTTCTAAATTGTTATAACAATTTTATTCTATTTTTTTTAATAATAAGTCTGTTTTAATTTGAAAGAATGGTCTGAATATTTGTTCAGGAGTTAATGAAAACAATATGTATGTGTTAAGACCGTTGATACGTACTACACTGCTTAACACCGAAATGTTTAAGGTTGAAAAACCAAAAACTAATCGACATAAGATTTCTCCAGATAATGACACGTATCTTTGGCATCTAAGGCTTGGTCATATCAACCTTGACCTGATAGACAAACAAGTAAAAAGCGGACCTTTAAGTGAGTTAAAGGTTGGCACCTTACCTGTCTGTGAATCTTGTCTGAAAGGTAAGATGACTAAGAGACCTTTTACTGGAAAAGAGCTTAGAGCTAAAGAAACGCTAGAGTTTATACATACAGATGTCTGCGGACTGATGAATGTTAAAGGGAGGGGTGGTTTTGAGTATTATGTCACCTTTATAGATGACTACTCGGGATATGGATACGTCTACCTGATGCAACAAAAGTCAGAAACATTTGAAAAGTTCAAAGAATTATGAGCTGAAGTTACGAATCAATTAGGTAGGACTATCAAGTCACTACGATCGGATCGTGAAGGTGAGTACCTTGACCAAGAGTTTGAAGACTTCATGGTTGAGAATGAGATAGTTTCCCAACTAACAGCCCCCAGTACACCTCAGCAAAATGGTATAGCAGAGAGGAGAAATAGAACCCTAATAGAAATGGTGAGATGTATGATTAGTTTCTCATCATTTCCAAATTCCTTATGGGGATATGCGTTACAAACAGCAGCATACATTTTGAATGTACTGCCATCCAAATTTGTTCCTAAGACTCCCCTAGAGTTGTGGAATTGTCGTAAAGCTAGTTTCCGACATTTCCACATATGGGGGTGTCCAGCACATGTGCTAAAGAATAAAACCTGAAAGCTAGACTCCAAATCTGTTGTCTGCCTATTTGTAGGATACTTCAACGAGACTAGAGATTGACACTTCTATAGTCCTGAAGATAACAAAGTATTTGTATCGATAAATGCAACGTTTCTTGAGGACAATTACATTAGTGACCATAACCCTTGTTCAAAGATTGTATTAAATGAGTTGGAGCCTGGTGAGACTAGTGTTTCATCAACAAGAGTTGTTGTTCCATAAATATCTGAGAGTCAGATGGTTCCTGATCAGGATACACTACCACCTAGACGTAGTGAGAGGGTTGTGAGATAACCTAAACGCTATTTAGCAATAGGTGAGTGACAAGGTGTTATCTCTGCTGATAGTGTTGATGATCCATTGACATTTAAGAATGCAATAGAAGATCCTGATAAAGAGGAATGTCTTAAAGCCATGAATCTCGAGATGGAGTCCATGTACTCTAACTCAGTCTAGGATCTTGTAAACTTACCGGATGGGGTAAAACCCATAGGGTGTAAGTGGATCTACAAGAGAAAGAGAGGAGTAGACGGGAAGGTAGAGACCTTTAAGGCAGGGCTAGTGGCCAAGGGTTATACCCAGAAAGAGGGGGTCGATTATGAAGAGACCTTCTCACCAGTATCCATGTTTAAGTCTATTAGGATTCTCTTATCCATTGCTGCCTATTTTGATTATGAAATTTGGCAAATGGACGTCAAGACTGCATTCTTGAATGGCAATCTTGATGAGAGCATCTATATGATGCAACCAGAAGGATTCGTGTCTCCAGATCAAGAGCAAAAGGTTTGCAAGCTGCAACGGTCCATCTATGGGCATAAGCAAGCATCTAGATCTTGGAACATCAGATTTGATGATGTGATCAAAACCTATGGCTTCGAGCAGAATGTCGATGAGCCTTGTGTCTATAAGTGCACCGTCGATAAGAAAGTAGTTTTCTTTGTCCTATACGTAGATGATATCCTACTCATTGAGAATGAGGTGGGAGTATTGTCAGATGTAAAGGGCTGGTTGGCTAGCCAATTCCAAATAAAAGATTTAGGAGAGGCGAGTTACGTTCTTGGGATCCAGCTTATAAGGAATCATAAGAACAAACTTATAGCACTGTCTCATGCATCATATATCAACAAGATTCTTGTACGATTTTCGATGCAAAACTCCAAGAAAGGTAATTTTCCTTTCAAGATTGGAGTTCACTTGTCTAAGGAACAATATCCTAAGACACCTCAAGAAGTTGAGGATATGAGACTTGTTCCCTATGCATCAGCAGTAGGTAGTCTAATGTATACTATGTTATGCAAGAGATCGGACATCTGCTATGCAGTGGGAGTAGTCAGCAGATACCAATCTAACCCAGGATTGGATCATTGGGTTGCTGTAAAGACAATTCTCAAATATCTTCAGAGAACGAGAGAATATATGCTAGTGTATTCCGGGTAGGATTTGATCCCGTTAGGATACACAGATTCTGATTTTCAGTCAGACAGGGATTCTAGGAAATCCACGTCTGGATCAGTATTAATCCTGGGTGGTGAAACCATTGTATAGAGAAAGTATTAAGCAATCTTGCATTGCTGATTTCACCACGGAAGCAGAATATGTAGCCGCTTGTGAAGCTGCTAAAGAGGTTGTTTGGCTCCGTAAGTTCTCGAGTGATCTGGAAGTTGTTCCAGATTTGGATATGCCCATCACACTTTATTGTGATAACAGTGGTGTTGTGGCTAATTCCAAAGAACCAAGAAGCCACAAGGGAGGGAAGCATATAGAGAGAAAGTATCATCTCATTAGAGAGATAATGTAGAGAGGATATGTGATTGTCATAAAGATAGCCTCACAAGACAATCATGTTGGTCCATTTACAAAGACCTTACTGGCTAAAGTGTTTTGAGTCACCTAAATGGTATAGGGTTACGAGACATGCCTCGCATGCTTTAGTGCAAGTGGGAGATTGTTGGGGTTTAAGCCCTAAAGATGTAATTTGTAAATGGATTTATGAAATAAATAAAAGGAAAAGTTCAATTCATTCTTATTGTGCTGTTTATTTTATAACCTGTGTATAAATTTAACATCTAAGATTGCCGGATGTAATCTCGAACTGTGTATATGAGTGTCATATACGGATGGATACAGTAAGAGACATGCAATCTAAAGAGTCCATAGATAGCAAATAAAGCTGGGTACTTTATTTGTGGTTAATCTATAGTTGTGGTCCATTCCATAATGTACGGTGATTCTATCCTGAATCATTCATATGGAGATATGAGAATGGAGGCACCTTGTATGATGTGATCATATAGGACTGGGCCATGATCTATATGAATCTCTCACCAAGATCCGTTTATCGATGAGATTCATATATCACAACTAATGATGGCTATATGTGGGTGATCTTAATCCTGAGTGACTTATCGACTCCTTCAGGTTAGATCGTTGTGATCAATATGCTCCGTATGTTGGGATTGTGATTTGGCTTGTGGTTGGGAAGGTTTGTACACAATAGTTGAAGCCACTCCTTCTTGTGAGAAGTAGATGGTAGTTCTCTTAAGGGTTGATTCGGGGCTTAGACAATATGAGCGCTCTCCTAATTCCGTAAGGAAATAGGATTTATTGTTCGTTATAGAATCAACGGTGCTCAAAGGATATATGTAATTAGAGGGGGATCACACCATGTGTAATAGCTATATCGATGGACACTGAGTTGTATCGATCTGTGTAAAAACGTCTACAGTTGAGAGAGTACAGCTTCGGGTTTTTAGTGGAATAACACCGGAGTTAATAATCAAGGAATATTAATTAAAGAGTTTAATTAATGATTCCGATGATTATTGGAGCTCTAAATACTGTGGGTCCATTAGGTCCCCCTGCTAGCCCGATTGATTTAGGTAACAATGGTCACGGTTAATTATTCGGATTGTCCAATTAATTGTGTTACGAAAGTGACACGTATATATTCGAGAATTAATTGAATAATGAGATTATTTAATTAATTAATAATAATAGTTAAATTAATTAAATAATTAGATTATTTAATTATGTTGATAATTATGAATTATTAATTAACTATTAATTGGAGGGTGTTAGTTGATTTATGGATTTAGGTGAAGATAAAATAAAAGGATTATTTTATTTTTACTAAATCATTTATCTAAGTATTTGAATTTAAGTTTAAATTTAAAATACTTATTATCGCTTTTAATATATTAGATATATTTGAAAAAGATAATTAAAAGATAATTAAATGATATATATCAATTATAACACAAGAGGTTGAATTAGATTCAAATTGGTGTGTACAAGAAACAATAGTATAAGAAGAATTTACATAGGATGTAAATACTAAATTTATAAATATATATGTATTTTGTGAAACAAGAAGTGTGATATATATATATATATAGAGATATATATAAATCAAAAGTATTATTGGCGCAGGCGTGAGACAAAATAATTTTTGTGTGCAAAAAGAAAGAAGCAGCAGATATATATATATAAATATAAAACGTAAGTGGAATTGTTGTTCTTTGTGCGCAAAAGCAGGAGTGTGCAACAGATATATATAAAAGCAAGAATATATATATATATATATATATATTCGTGTAAAAGCGAGAGCAGGCAATTATATATATATATATATATATATATATATATATATTGTTTCATGTTTTGTTTGTTTTTGAAACACATAGAAGAAAGAGTTTCTTCAAATCTCTCTACATCCTGCATTTAAGTTCCTGAGATCGTGACGTGCCCACACGCAGTTACCAATCCCGGGAGATAATGAGGAAGATCGAGTGGTTCAGACAGAAGCAAATCGAAAAGTGAAGGAGCCTCCAAACGTTCGTAAGTATATATTCTTCTGATTATATTATTACAATTTCCTATGTTTACATATTGTATGTATTGGTTCCGAAAAATAATTACGATCCAAAGTTCACTGGTCTCAGATACATATATGATTTGTATAAAATTTTAAAACCTAGTTCCGCTGCGTGACCGGTGAACGGGGTTCCAACAAAAAGGGGGCCAACTGTTCCTGCTATATTTTTTCCAGCTTCTGTTCTATCTCCTTCCCAGCTTAGGTCTAAGAATGTGCTCACGGCATCGCGGGCATCTAAGGCGCGAGTTAAGGGGGTCTCTGCTCCTTATACAGCTGGTGTAACTACTACTGCTCCCTCTTTTATTTCCCCTCCTACTTTTGTCTCTATTTCTTCCACCCATGTGTCCAGCTTTTCTGATGTTTTTGCTCTTTCGTCTGTATCCCTGACCCCTCGAGCTTTGAGAGACCTTGTGGCTGGTGTTAAGAAGGCACTTCCCACTCGCTCTCAACATCAACCGAGCCTTGCTGGTGAAGATGAGGTCTTGGAGTAGTTTACCGCATCCTGCCCAGATGGTGGCCTCTCTAGAATGGCTTCAATGCTTGTCAATATTTTGCTTACCAAGGGATCCACTCTTTTGGCTGAGGTAATTATCTTCTTTCACCTTTACCTTTAGCTGCCAGCTTGATCGGTTTCCAACTTATGCTTCGTATCCTACAAGTTTTCAAATTCAACAAGGTTATAGGCCACTAGGTGGCTCATCTCCATGATCGTGCAGTGAAGGCTGAGGCTGAAGCTGAGATGACTTTGAGATTACTTGCTTGGGCTCAAAATTTTGTACAGGAGATGAACTCCGGCCAGAAGAAGGTGGAGAAAGAGATAACCAAGCTTCAGTACGACTACGAGTGGTTGAAGCGGTCCTTCAACTAAAAGGCCCTCCAATATGAATGCTGGGCTAAGCAGAGGGATTCTTGGAAAATGGAGGCTAAGGTGCTAGATATCGAAAACTAGAATCTGCATGCTTAGGTGGCTAAGCTACAAGGCGAGGCAGATGCCTCCTTCAGTGATGGGTAATTTTACGCCTCCAACCAAGTCGCAGAAGCTGAGATGACTTTGAGATTACTTGCTTGGGCTCAAAATTTTGTACAGGAGATGAACTCCGGCCAGAAGAAGGTGGAGAAAGAGATAACCAAGCTTCAGTACGACTACGAGTGGTTGAAGCGGTCCTTCAACTAAAAGGCCCTCCAATATGAATGCTGGGCTAAGCAGAGGGATTCTTGGAAAATGGAGGCTAAGGTGCTAGATATCGAAAACTAGAATCTGCATGCTTAGGTGGCTAAGCTACAAGGCGAGGCAGATGCCTCCTTCAGTGATGGGTAATTTTACGCCTCCAACCAAGTCGCAGAAGCTGAGATGACTTTGAGATTACTTGCTTGGGCTCAAAATTTTGTACAGGAGATGAACTCCGGCCAGAAGAAGGTGGAGAAAGAGATAACCAAGCTTCAGTACGACTACGAGTGGTTGAAGCGGTCCTTCAACTAAAAGGCCCTCCAATATGAATGCTGGGCTAAGCAGAGGGATTCTTGGAAAATGGAGGCTAAGGTGCTAGATATCGAAAACTAGAATCTGCATGCTTAGGTGGCTAAGCTACAAGGTGAGGCAGATGCCTCCTTCAGTGATGGGTAATTTTACGCCTCCAACCAAGTCGCGGAAGCTCTCCCTCTTCCCTTTGATTTGTCTGTCATTACCAACTCAGATAGATAGGAGATTATAGTCAAGGTCGCGGAAATGTCCCATCCTGTAAGCAATGGAGCAGATCCTTCAAGTACAGTTAGAGCCAGGAAATAACCGGTCTAGGCAGGTCTTACTCTTCCTCATCCAATCTTTCCAATTTTCGATCCCAAAGAGTCTTCAAACAGGGTTCAACTTGTGCAGCTCGAGGGGGATCATCTTGAAGCCCAGGAGAAAGCCGGGAAATGCTCTGAAGAGCTCACAAGAGTAGAGTCAGAGCTTGAGCAGATGGTAACTGAGGCAGTGGCTACCACTCAGGATGCGGTCCTATTGGGATTATGCTCTACAGCAAGAGTGTAATAATATATTTGACAATATTTTCATATTAATAAAGTGATTTCTACTTTAACAAATCTTATAGCATTTACAGTTTAATTACTATAATTGTCAAAAGTACATAATCATAAGGTCAAAAGATTATGAGAAAAGAAGAATTGTTCATACATCTAGATATGTATGAGGTTGACACAATTCTTTAGTTAGTCTTGAATAATATTCACAACTTAAGATAAAGGTTGGGCGCCTTTATCTTGTCAAAGATGTAGATTCTTTTGCTAGCATTTGAGTGGGATCAAATGTGTTATGATAAGTCTAAAATCATCAAATTGTGGTGTCTTTAGGCAAAAGAATCTAGTGCACTGGGTGCATTGAATTGGATCACAGTGAAATACTTTATCTAGAACCGTTAATGGATAAAAAGTTTTCACTGGAAGACAATCGGAGAGTCTATCTCAATCCTGAGATAAATGATGGACTTATGGTTGCAAGTGTTATCATTTGAGCTACCAATGAGTACGATTATATATCATAGTCTATCCTCAATAGTTTGGTTGTATTCATTTGTTAATCGATAGAGGACTTCATTTATAGATATAGACATCATGACTCCATTAATTTAATGAGAGTAGAATATCACCATATGGATGTTTTGAGGTATTGGATATTAAATCTTTACATTAAGTTTTCAATAGTGTTTATTGAAATATGGCTTCTCGACAAGTCAAAATATCCAAGTTCAAAATATGGTCATATGAGTAAATATGGTAACTTCAAGATCTATAGGTGGTCTATGAGCTCTTAGGGATTACTGGTAATCTTCACGAGGATACACTTTCTCCATTAAGATTATCTAGGGTATGAATGAGCAATATTAACTTATTCTATCATTATTTAAGAGTTCAATTTTAGTTCTTAGTGGAATGAACTAAAATTAATAGATCGGCCCCAAGTGAATCATTTGTTGATTGTGATTAGGTTATGTTTATTGGAGCTTAAATTTAGATAGCCCGCCAAGATCCCTAATCCGCATGAACTTTAATGGATAAGTTTATATATTCTACCAGACAAATTTTTGGGTCCATCTAGAATTGTATAATGGCATGTGGACTTGTTTCTTTTAGTAAGAATGGGTGTAGTTCATATGTGGACTTTTTATTTAAGTTCAATGGATTTAATAAAATAGGAAAAATAATATTTTGGCCATATATATTGGCTTAGGTGGCTAAGGCTATATATAATAGCATATTATATTGTTTTTTACTTTACCATTTTATTAAAAGTCAAATTATTTTTCCTTGTAGGAGAAGGTCTCCTAGAGACCTATTATTGTTGGTAATATGATAAGTATCAAATACTATATTTGATAAGTAGATAAATAAAATGAATTTATTTATCTAGTCAAATTAGGAATTATTTGATTTCTATTAGGACTCTAATTTAAAATTGGTCAAACTAGAAAGTTTTTTATTTAGTCACAATTTAATTTTTATTCAATATTTGGTTAGTGAATAAATATACATTTTGAGTTGGATTATGAGTCTTTGTATGTAAAAGAAATACTATTTTTAAGAGGATTGAACCCAAATTTTGATAGGAGTGTTGGTGAAGTAGAAATCCTCTTTCTAGGAGGATTTTCGACCACCTATATATACTACTGTTATATGTATACTTTATTAAATATACACGTCACTGACAGATAAGACAGCCTCCCAAGAAGATTGCCAGATTCAGGCTTGCATCTGAAAAACACCATCGGCGGTATCGCTCGGACACGAGAACCCGAGTAAGGCCGTATACAAATACTCGGCACATTCAGCTTTACTCGGGACACCATGTGAAGCCCGAGTAAGGAAGTTTTCGAAAAATATGTGATCCACATAAGTAAATGAGCCCAAAGAAGGAATCTAGAATCACACTCCAACACATAAACATCCTTATTTCACTCCCCAGTATCAGAGAAGGAAAGAACTTAAATTTTTCTAGAAGGATAAAAGACCAAAAAGGAAACGAGTCCAAATCAAGCAATAACTCTACTGTTCTAGAAGATTGCACACCGATTAGGAAATAAGTCCTAAACGGACTATGTAACTAGAATCCCACGAAGATTCAGATTCGATCCACAAGATCTCAAAGACAGGAAAGAAGACAAAGACGACCTCAACAAGCAACCCGTTCTAATTAAACACTATCACCGCACCTTATATGTAACAAGGATTAGGGTTCTATGCACCTATAAATAGACCCATAATCTCACTGTAAAACAAGAACATACAGAATAGAGAACAGAACACCATAAAAGAGAGGTAAGAGAGATTGGGAGGTGTAGTTTATCATTCAATAGTGGATTTGGCTTGGTTGTTCATTCAAACACCCGTGGATGTTTGTTTTGCCACGTATACTAGTGTAATAACAATATCAAGTGCATTCTATTTCTCTTTCTCTTTCTCTTTTAACAGGTCATAATCAAATCTGGCATTGTTGACTTTCTTGACCATCAAGAAATAGACGTCTACAATTGGCTCTAGAAGGAGTGGGCACACTTGAACCTCCGATCTGTCTTAAACGATGTCTAGTGATGAAGGTAAGGATGGTTCCAGGGACGTTCTAAAATCATCGATAATGCTCATAGAGAGGCGATCACTCAGGATCCCACAACAACCACAGGGAACCAACCGAGATCCTTGGCTGGCATCCAATAAATCCCTCCAACCAGTGAGGACATAGCACACCGTTTTAGGGAAGCGTTAAAGAAATTATTGGTTGATGCGGCGATGGAAGGAATAGATCTGTTGGCGGCAAGAGAGATAAATCCTACAAGCCAACCATTCTCGCTTCAATCGGTTATAGTTGGGCCAGAACCAAATGCATTAGAAGCCATTAGGAATTCATATTCTACCAACCAGACTCGGGGTATATCACACAACCAGGACAAGGATTTTGAGATGCCCACATAATGGCCTCGGCAAAAATGAAGCCACGATCAAGCGGGGTATGATAGGCATAACAAACATGATAGGTAGAGGGATCGGTCATCATCATCAAAAGATAGTGAATGTCATCATCGTAAACACCCTCGAGAAACTATATGCTTACAAGAACTGGCTCATGAAACCTGGAGGCAGGATGAAGAAGAATTGGAAAGAGGTTTGACGGTCACCCGAGAGTTCAACCATTAGGGAAAGCTGATGGGCGACAGAGATATTGTGATATAAAGCCTGACCCAAGAGGTCGAGAATAATAGGCGTCAAAATAATTAGGCATTACAGACATAATGAGTTGTCTAACGATGATTCTGACAGACCATTCACTATAGACATTCTGCGAACGCCATTCTAGGAGAGATTCAGAATGCCACTCGTGGAACAATTCAAAAAGGATACAGATCTAAAAGAGCATGTCAGACGGTATAAGAGTGCCATGGCCCAATATGCCCATATCGACCCTTTGTTGTGCCTTAATTTTCCACAGACCCTTGGAGATATAGGCACAAGGGGGTTTGGGAGATTGCCCCCAACAATTATTAGAAGTTTAATGGAGTTAAGAAAAAGCTTCTCAAGTCAATTCCTTGGGAATGTACATAGGAAAAAATCGGTGGCATACCTCTCTCAACCAAAACAAGGAAAAGACGAGTCGTTAAAAAAATATCTAGGGAGATTCTGCCAGGTGGCCTCAGAAATGGCAGTGCAAATGGCGAAGAAATAATCGCTACATTCATAAATAACCTACAGAACGGGCGATGGTCTTTTGACTTGAGGAGAGCTAGTCCAACTAGATATATAGACATGATGGACATAGCAGGTGGATATGCATTGGCCGAAGAAGAATAGTTGGCCACAAGAGGTTGTTATAAGCATAGGGGGAGACCCAAACAAAAAGATGCTGAATCAAATCCATAGAACCATAAAATAGCAAAGAAGAAAGAAGCAAAGATGGGGGAAATGGACGTAGGACAACAGACCAGACCAAGGAAAAATTTCAAGCAAAGTACATGAATTACACCCCGCTTCAAAAAAGACAGGACGAGATCCTAGCAATATTGCAAGAAAATAATCTGGTGAAAGAACCACACCGACAGTCATAATTTACCTGATGAACATGATAAAGTATTACATATTTCACAAAGAAACTGGGCATGAGACCTCTAAATGTTATAAGCTCAGGGATCAAATAAAAACCCTTATTCGATAAGGGCAATTGCAAGATATTATTCTAAAGAAGGATGAGAAGAAAGAAACACGGGATGAACCCAAGTCTGGAGGTCAAAGTTTAGATTGGAAAAGGAAGGTCAGTCCCGAGCGAGTGGAGCCATACAAACCATCTTTGGGGGACCATCAAATTGAAAAAGTAATTGATAGCGGACTAAGGAAATCCAAAAAGCTATTGAAGCAAAGTAGAATTTCGATGTTAATTCTATTGAACATAATCCGAAGAGAGTAAAGTAAGGATTGGACAAGATAATGTTTACTGAAGCTAATTTGTATGGGGTCGACGTCCGACCAAATGATTCTCTTGTCATAAACGCCTGAATTGGCCCTTCGAAGGATACTAGTAGACAACGGTAGCTCAGCAGACATCGTCAGTGTAGCCGTTTATGATCAGTTGAGATTGGATCAAAAGGACTTGCAACCTTTTCATACCCCGCTTAAAGAATTTGGAGGAGTCAAAGCAGATCTCTAAGAACGGTGAAATTGCCTATGAAAATCGGAGTGGTACCCTACCAGAAAATGGTGCTACTCGACTTTATGGTGGTAGACATGGAAAAATAGTCTTACAATATCTTACTAGGTCAACTTTTCCTGAACAAGACAAAGGCGATAATCGCTACATATGCCCTGATAATCAAATTCCTGACTGAATGAAGGGTAGGAATGATCAAAGGTTTACAAGAAACGACTAGAAGAGCTAATCTCTCCGTTTTTAAGGACCAAGATAACAGCGAACACCAATTGTGTACTTTGACTCAACCGGATTAGACTAAGCAAAGAGAATCAATAATGTTCAAGCTAGACCCAAGGGAGAAACCCGAGACATCAAAGGATGAGCCAACAGAAGAAATGGTCTTCAAAGAAGATGAACCAGTAAAGAATGTCAAAATCGGAGCTAGTCTCGAAGAAAAGGTCAGGATAGATCTTATCAATTTGCTCGGGGAATACAAAGACGTATTTGTGTGGGGTTATGAATACATGGTGGGAATAGACACATTAGTGATATCACACCACTTGGTCGTGGATCCGAGCGAAACCCTGTATTTCAAAAAAGAAGGTCTTTTTACCTCTAAAGGAGTCGGACAATCAAGCAGGAGGTGGAGAAGATACTCGCTATAGGATCAATCAGAGAAATAGACTATCCTTAGTGCGTGGCAAACATGGTGTTGGTCTAAAAGAAGAATGGCCAATGGAGAATGTATGTGGATTTCACAGATTTTAGCAAAGCCTGCCAAAAAGACAGTTTTCCACTACCTAGAATAGACCAGTTGGTCGATGCTACATCAGGTCATGAACTGCTAAGTTTTATGGATGCCAATTAGGGATACAAGAAGATCCAGATGAACAAAGCATATGAAGATAAAACGGCGTTCACAACTGATCAGGGTCTATACTGTTATACAATGATGCCTTTTGGGCTAAAAAATGCTAGGGCCACGTATTAGAGACTGGTCAACAGAATTTTTGCTCGCCAAATAGGAAGAAACATGAAAGTCTACATAGACGACATGTTAACCAAAAGTATCACGGCAGCCAAGAATACTTCGGACTTGCACGAAACATTTGATGTTCTGAGAAGGTATTCGATGAAGCTAAATCTGAGCAAGTGTTTATTCGGAGTCCATTCGGGAAGATCCCTCGATTTCCAAGTTCACCAGAGGGGGTTCAAAGTAAATCCCTTGGCAAATTCATTTCGAAGGCCACAAATAGATGTTCCCTATTTTTCGGAGTAATCAAAAAGGGAAAGGGACTCGAATGGAATGCAGAATGTGAACAGGCACTTCGGAAGATAAAAGAATACCTAGGTCAGGCACCCATCCTCTCAAAACCAAAGGATAGAGAAAAACTTTATCTGTACTTGTCCCTTACAGAATTAGCAGTAAGCTCAGTCCTTGTCAAAACAAAGGATTGAATACAAATGCCAGTATACTACACCAACAAAGCTCTTCTTTCGGCTGAAACCATATACTCTCAGGCAGAAAAGATGGTTTTAGCATTAGTTTTGGTAGCAATGAGGTTGAGGCCATATTTTCAGGCACATGCAAATAAGGTTTTCACCGACTGCCCACTTAAGAATTCTGTAAAAACTTGAGATTTCAAGGAGACTAACCAAATAGGTATAAGGAAAATCACGAAGCGGAAGCATGAAAAAAACCAAAATTAGGGTTTCAGTATATATAAAAAATTTCCCCTTTAATAACAAGAACCTTAAGCCTAGATTAATTGATGTATTTAAAAATTATCGTACCTTTTTCTCGTGACTATTGAACTAGCACCGAATTAAATCCACAAGATCTTCCAATCGAATCACGAATGTGAATCACCTAGGAGTGTGGGCTTCCCTTTCTTCTAATTATATACCTGAGGATGGAAACAAATAAAATCTTTTTCTTTGTTAGTTACAATTATCCTCCAAGAGAAAAATCCTAGAACGTCGAATCACTTGTGAATTATCAATCTAATTGATTGAAACTCACGTGAACCCCATTTGATTTTGCACACAAAACCCTTTTAATGTAAAGGATACTAGTGTACTATAAAAAAAGCGTTCACTTTTTCTCTTTTCTCCTTGGCCGAATTCTACTCCTTATATCTATGAGTTTATCGAATTTTATCTAAAGCAAGACTAAATTTTTCTCCCTCAAAATTCTCTCTTGCTAGGCCGAATTCTCTCTTGAAAAATACCTAGCTTGGCCAAAATTTCACTTATAGAATCATAGGACTAGCCAAAAATTCAGGGTGGTATATATAAGATCACAAATCTTTTTCTAAGAAGGATTTACTTGGTGGTTAAGAATCCTATCCTTAGGTGGATTTACTTGATGACCAAGAATCCTTTTTTTAAAAAGAATTCTTTCCTACACCAAGACTCCTAATCCAACTCAAAAGAGTATTTGTAACCATATTAAAGATTTCCGAACTTGACTAGATAAATAATTCATTTTATTTATCTACATCAGATATAGACTTTAGTATTAATTATACTACCAACAATAGTATAATATTAGGAGACCATCTCCTACTAGGAAAAAGATTTTGACTTTTAATTGAATACTTAATTTATTACCAAATTAATTATTTTCCATTTAATTAGATAATAAAATAAAAAACAATGTAATAAGCTATTTTTATAGCCTTGCCGCCCAAAACATATACATGGGCCAATATATTATTATTCGTATTTTATTAAACCCATTGGACCTTAATAAAAAGTGTACATGTGAACTAGACCCATTCTTACAAAAAGAAACAAGTCCACATGCCTTAATACAATTCTAGATGGACTCCTAAATTGGTCCGGTAGAATATGTCAAGTGATCCATGTAAGTTCGTGTGGATTGGGGATCTTGGCGGGTTATCTAAATTTAAGCTCCAATAGACACAACCCAATCACAATGAACAAATGATTCACTTAGGTCCGATCTATTAATTTTAGTTCATTCCACTAAAGAACTAAAATTGGACTCTTAAATAAAGAAAGAATAAGTTAATATTCCTCATTCATACCCTAGACAATCTTAATGGAGAATGTGTATCCTTGAGAAGAATATCAGTAATCGCCAAGAGCTGATAGACTGCCTATAACTCTCCAAGTTACCTTATTAATTATATGACCACATTTTGAACTTGCATATTTTGACTTGTCCAGAAGCCAAGTTTCAATAGACACTGTTGAAAACTTAACATTAAGATTTAATATACAATACCTCAAAACATCCATATGATGATATTATACTCTTATTTTTTAAATGGAGCAACGATGTCCATATCTATAAATAAAGTCCTCTATCGATTAACAAATGAATACCACCAAACTATCGAGGATAGACTATACTATATAATCGTACTTATTGATAGCTCAAATGACAACACTTGCAACCATAAGTCTATCATTTATCTCAGGATTGAGATAGAGTCTCCGATTGTCTTCAAGTGAAAACTTTTATCCACTGACTGTTTAGGACAAAGTAATTCACTATGATCCTATTCAATGCACCTAGTGCACTAGATTCTTTTGCCCAAAGACACCACACTTTGATGATTTTAGACTCATCATATCACATTTGATCCCACTCAAATGCTAGCAAAAGAGTCTACAACTTTGACAAGATAAAGGCGCCCAACCTTAATCTTAAGTTGTGAATATTATTCAAGACTAACTAAAGAATTGTGTCTACCTCATAATATCTAGATGTATGAATAATTCTTCTTTTCTCATAGTTTGTTGACCTTATGATTAAATTATAATAATTAAATTATAAATGCTATAAGATTTGTTAAACTAGAAATCACTTTATTAATATGAAAAGATTGTCAGATACATTATTATACTCTTGCTATCGAGCATAATCCCAATAATAGATCGAGCTGAGTGAATTCGATATTAAATATGTGCCCAGGACATCAATCAAGGGCCAAGTAGTGGCGGATTTTGTAGCAGAGTTCACAGAGCCTGATCTAGAGGCAAAAATAATGTTGGGCAGAAGTCTCTCGTGGAAATTATATGTTGACGGTTCCTCAAACACTCATGGTAACGGGGCAGGGATCGTGGTATGCACCCTAGAAGAAGATGACGTTGAATGTTCCATGAGATTCGACTTCAAAGCGATAAACAACCAAGCAGAATACGAGACACTGTTGGCACAACTTAGAGTTTGCATCGTACCCGAAGCAGAAGAGGTCGAGATATTCAGTGACACATAAGTAGTCGTCAACCAAATTCTAGACGAATATCAAGCCAGGGATGGAAGTATGATGGCTTACTTGGGCATAGCAAAACAACTCCTCCAACGGTTTAAAAATATAGGGTTGTCCAGATCCCTCAAGAAGAAAACGGAAAAGCAGATGCTTTGTCCAAGCTAGCATCAGTAACAACCACAATCAGACCAAAGAATATCCCAATCGCACATCTTCTCAGGCCAAGTATAGTTGAGCCAAAAGACTTTAAAGTTTTAAAAATCCGAACACCGCTATACTGTTGGATGACTCAACTAAAAAGGTACTTGGAAGAGGATGTACTCCTAGAGTACCCTTTGGAGGCAAAATGCCTCAGGTACACGTCAGCTTGGTATAATATGATTGGAGGAGAACTATACAGAAAAGGATTCACCCAAACACTTTAAAGGTGTGTACCAGAGGAGGACGGACACCGGATACTAACGGAAATCCAAAGTGGTGTATGTGGAAATCGTACAGGAGGCAAAAGCTTGGCATATAAGGTACTAATGTAAGGTTTTTATTAGCCTTCTATGTTCGCTGATGTCCAGCGATGTACAAAAAGCTGCAAAGCTTGCCAAAGGATCACCAACGGTATTCATCGTATGGGGTTTGGACTTAATTGGTCCATTGCCGGTAAGAACAAAGGGCGGAGCAAAACATGCAATTGTGGCTGTTGATTATTTCACGAAGTAGGTGGAAGCTAAATCATTGGTGCACATAACAGAAGTAAACACTACAATCTTTGTGAAAATAAACATACTCTACATGTTTGGAGTCCAGAATACAATTATCATCGACAACGGTACCCAGTTTGACAATCTAAAATTTAGGCAACTATGCAAAGAGTACCGAATTTCTAATTATTATGCCACATCTGCCTATCCTCAAACAAATGGACAAGCTAGAGTAGTGAAAAAAGTCATCAAGCACATGCTTAAAGCAAAGATATATGCAAAGAAGGGTATCTGGGCTGAAAAACTTCTTGAAGTACTGTGAGCTTATCGAACAACGGCAATGACCCCTATAGCGGAAACACTATTTTTTTTGGCATTCGGAACAGAGGCTGTCATTCTGGCAGAAACATCATATATGTCCCCAAAAGTCAGGTTATATGATGAAGATCATAATGTTGATATGTTGTTACAAGGCCTGGATGAGTTAGAAGAAAGAAAGGGAGAAATCTCAAGTGCGAAACGTGGCATATCAACAACGAGCTGTTAGGCATTACAACTCTCACTTCCGGGTTAGGAAGTTCCGAATGAGAGACCTGGTGCTCAGAAGAGTATCGTTGAACACCAAGGATAGAGTCGCAGGTTCATTGGCTGACAAATGGGAAGGCCCATACAAAACCAAAGGAACAGCCGGGCATAGGGCATATTGGATTGCCCGACCAGAAGGAGGGGTCTTACCCCGACCATGCAACACCCAATACCTAAAGATCTTTTATCCCTGAAATTCCCTAATTTTAGGCTTTATTTCTTTTTAGTCAGGATATTTTTTAAAGATTTATTCTTAGAAATTCTTTAAGGATTTTTCATATTTTGTTAGTTTTACAGAATTATAAATACAAACTTGACACGGGATTCCCATAAATATTAGCATATGATAATAAGAACGTATGACTAATGAATCGACACATACAATAAAATCCTCGGGGCCTTATTTTGGTTAAAATCCTGAATGGGGGGAGAAACTCGAATGAGCATGTCAGCCGAGCAAGGTCAACGAAGACCTTAGCCAAAAGGCAAATCTGATGCCCCAGATTCTATAAAAAGGCTCGGGCCACCGTCGGGTAATACCAGATGAGTTATGCAGTTGTGTTAAGCAACTTGGAGCTTAACGATTCGGCAAACCCTTGTGCAAACAAAACTAAGAGGCGTCCTTAGTGACATACGCAAGGACCCAAAACGTATGATCGTGGTGAGCATCGATACAACGTTTGGGTAGAAATCGAGTATGGAATTCAAGTACAAATCTACTTGGCTTTATTTCGAAATTACTCGATTAACAATATTAGCCAGTTAATAAGATACTTGGCATTTAAAAATTGTAACAAAGTTACTCGGGCAACGATGCTAGCCAAGTAATAAGACACTTGGCATTTAAAATTAAATTGCTCTGATAATGACATTACCAAGTTAATAAGATACTTGGCGTTTTTCGAGCAGCACTAGGTTTACATTACCCGGTTCAGAATATTCATAAGAAATTCACGACTAAGATCAATCAAGCAAATATGGAATTTTATTTACTATGAATTTTTATAAGTTCATCAAGTTCATCTAAGGCGGAGCCGAGGATTTCAATACTCGGATCAGATATCATTTCATATTTGAGAAGAAGACTTTCGTTCGAAGGCCAAACGATTAAGTCAATCAGATCATCCATCCAAGAAAAATAATCCACTTCAGAGACCGGTTCAACATCGGGCTCTAACCCATCCATACCGGTTCCCTGATTGGCTTAAAAAGTTGAAAGAGGATGTTCGGCTGTGACCTTTAAGTGCATAGGATTGGGTTCTTTACCTCGGCTATGCCAATAAGCTCTCCACTCCCTTAACTGAGTTCGAAGAGACTCCAAGGACCGGTCCACATGGTTTTTGATTGATAATTCTCAATTAACTCGAGCCTTGTCAGTCGCCCAGTTTTTTACCTTGAAGAACTCGTCAGCTAAACCAACTCCTGCTGAAACTCCCTAAGGAGTAAGGCATCATAAGCTGTGGACCTTTTAAAGCGATCAACCCCTTGAACTTCAAGTTTGAGCCGTGCCTCATTCGAGAGAGATTCAATCACCAGAGCTTGGCGCTTATGATCTTTAATTTTTCCCTCATATGATGACTTTGCTTCCTCAGTCTCTTGTTCAGCCTGAAGCATCGACTCTAGAGCGACGGAGAGCAAGTCTTGTAATTATTTTACCAAATCCTCTACGGCATAGATCCTCTCCTCGGCCTCCATTTGCTTCTCCAAACAGCGATCAGTGAACTCTTGGGTAGAACTCGCCTCCCTTTTATAGGCCTCCTCAATCCGAGCACGATTATTCTTACTCTCCTTCAACTAAGCTTTCAGATGCCTTATTCGATCAGCTTGGTGTTATTGCAACTGAATAGCCTAAGCAAACTCAACAACCACCTTTAGAGGAGTAGGTTAAAGATGCTCGAATTAAGGTGCATTAATACGAAGTTCGGTTCAGAAGACTTATGTAGATTGCACTGTTGAAAATATTATGAAGGTGCTCCATAGGGGAACCATTCCTAAAGCGGCTCTAATGGTCATCACTAATAAAAGTTCGGTCGGAGGACATGGTCTTCAGCATAACCTAGGAGGAAGGGCTCATAGGCTGTTATGAGAATCCTGCTTCTGTAGCTTCAACTTTGGGGGGCAAGGAATTCTCTCGAGGATTCTCCTCCTCTCTCGAAGACTTATCCATTTGAGCATTCAGGGAATCTCGAGCATCATCATTTTCATTGCTCGACTCAATGAACGACACCACTCTTAGAACTTTTGGACTAGGTCGAGCAAAAGAATGAGTTGTCATCCTTTTTTCAGCCCAAATACAGTGGAAACGAAGATCAGCTATAGGATTTTCCTAGTCTTTCGTTATATCTTGAAAAGGCTCAAAAAAACCAGGAGGCAGGGGTTCCCTAACTCCTTTATCACCTATATCAACAAACCGCTTAGTTAGTTCCCCATCAGCGGGGGAACTAGGATCCCTCATATGTTACACAAACAGGATGACTTTCTTGCCTACCCTCATCCTTAGACAGTCTCTTGTCATTATAAGGTCCAATGGCATCACTCGGGCTGCTTGATTCCCCTATAGTCAGTTGGGTGACCTCCTCCGGGATATATTCAGGAACCAATTGTCTGCCTCATCGGGATTCCTATCTGATTCATCTTCAGATGAAGCAATCCCCTCTTCCCTTTGACTAGAAGCTTCATTTTGACTCACCTTAATAATCACCTTTACCTAGCAAGCCTGGGCGTCGCGGACGATGTCCATACCGTATACTAAAAAATCCAAAAGGGACAAGGGGTTGAAAGGTAGAAATAGTAAAACCTTCATAATAAAAAAAAATCAAAAGAGTTAGTACTTACAACGTCTGCGACGAGCAGAAATTGAGCAAAAAAGCCAAGGTTCTTCATTTCTCCTCATAAAAAATGTAGGACCTACTACGTTTCTCCAAAGTGGGCATGGCCGCCCAAGCAAGGTTAGATAACTCCGCGTCAGTAAAATTAGGCCGCGTTTTGTTCTAGCGATCAAGATAACAAAAATATCGAGAAACCTTCAGCACCTCGTGATTTTTACCCACCAAAAGCTTAACTTGACTCCCCTAATCCCTCATGTGAAAACCAACTATTTTTCCAGTATATTTTTGAAATAGGAAAACCCCAGATAAAACTCTTCTTCTTAATATCTAGGGAAGTTTTGATGCCCCGGTTCACTTTCACTCCCTCAGAAATCCAAATATTCGGTTGGTTAGACAAAAGAAAATAAGTTCAAGTCTGACAAGACTGCCTAAGAGTATAAAAATTCCTTATTTCACGAGGAGAAGGTGGCAGCAAATTCATCCGGCTCCATATGTGCCACATGCACATCAAAATCCAATAGCTATTTGGGGCAAGCTAGGACGTAGCGATCCCTACCTCGTTTAGGAACCATGTAATAAAAGGGTTAAAGGGGAAGATTCATCATGTAACTAAGCATAGACCCATAAATTGCCACCCTACCTGGAGGAGGATTCCACGCGGCCATATTACCGACAACTATCATAAAAATGGAATCATCTTGGTCAAACCGAGCTTGATATTTCCAAATTTTTGTATCCCCAACCACATTCGATTCCACATCATAAGCACTCAGATGATCAAGAGAGAAGAGAATTTGAGAGGCAGAGTGTTCTTCTTCAACATCATTCTCATTAACCACTTGCCTCCCAATCTGAATGCTGACTGGAATATGTCTGCAAATCGTGAGACCACTTTGATGCTTTCCCATCCTAGATCAAAAAGTTACCCTGTGATGATCAGAAATGAAAGAATGTGAACTGGAGAAAGACTCAGAGCTATGGCTAGAAGGAACACCAAGTTAAAGCCCAAAAACATCAACGTTCAAAAAATAGAGCTGGTTAGTGGGTGATTCACCCAATAATTTGTAAATACAAGAAACTAAATAAGTATCTCCATGCTCAAGCGCATCAAAATCCAAAACAAAAAGATGATGTCTTGTTAACAAGATCCATGGAAACTAACCTTCAAAGTAGACGCAGGAAACAAGAGAAGAGCTTTAAAAAAGAGCGAAGAATGGATTTGTACGCAAGTGAACAGGAAGACAAAAGCAAGCCTGGATGCTTTTTATTTCTTATGGATAGTGAGAAAATAGCCCCATCAGTCTGAATAAGTCGCTCAATGTTCAAAGATTTGAAACCCTATTGTTTGGAAAGGTGGGAAGATTGAAAAAAAGAGGGTCGTTCGATGACAAAAACTGCGTATCGGATAATCAGTAGGTCATATATCATAAATGCCAATAGATATACCAAGCGATAAACGGACATGTGTCATGAAGAGAACAGATCAAGCAGTCAGAATTTCAGAACGTCACAATCATAGGGATTTCATGTGAAGAGACAAATTACAAATACATGGTTGCCATTAAGATACATCATAAATGTTGCGAATTGATTAAGAATTATTATTCCTGCATTAATGAGGCATTAAAGAAATGATAAAAAGACGTTTAGAGGTACAGTGATTGAAATACTTTCTCCAAAATGAATTATGCTCAGTAAAATTATTTTAAGGGGGTATTATTATATGTATATTTTATTAAATGTACATCTAACTGACAGATAAGATAGCCTCCCAAGAAGATTGCCAGATAAGCATCCAGGTTGGCATCTGAAAACACCATCAGTGGTATCGCCCAGACAGGAGAACCCGAGTAAAGCCGGATACAAATACTCGACACATTCAGCTTTACTCGGGACACCATGTGAAGCCCGAGTAAGAAAGTTTTCAAAAAATATATGATCCACATAAGTAAATGAGCCCAAATAAGGACTCTAGAATCACACTCCAATACGAAAATATCCTTATTTCACTCCTTAGTATCAGAGAGGAAAAGAACTTAAAATTTTCTAGAAGGATAAAACACCAAACAGGAAACGAGTCCAAATCAAGCAATAACTCAACTCTTCTAGAAGATTGCACACCGATTAGAAAATAAGTCCTAAGCGGACTATGTAACTAGAATCCCACGAAGATTCAGATTCGATCCATAAGATCTCTGAGACAGAAAAGAAGACAAAGATGACCTCAACAAGCAACCCGTTCTAATTAAACACTATCACCGCACCTTATATGTAACAAGGATTAAGGTTCTATGCACATATAAATAGACCCATAATCTCACTGTAAAACAATAACAAGAACACACAAAATAGAGAATAGAAAGAAATCACCATAAAAGAGAGGCAAGAGAGATCGAGAGGTATAGTTTATCATTCAATTATGGATTCAGCTTGGTTGTGCCTTCAACCACCTGTGGATGTTTCTCCGGTCACCGAAGTTTTACCATGTATACTCGTGTCATAACAACATTAGCTGCATTCTCTTTCTCTTTCTCTTTGAACAGGTCATAATCGAATCCAAAGTTGTTAACTTTCTTGACCATCAAGAAAAAGACGTCAACAACTACTGTATAGAATTTTGACCAAGACCTAATTTTTGGTGTGTGAAGTTGTTTTTTATTTGTATTTTTATAGTTATAAAAAAAGAATAAAACTTTGTCCAACTCTTAAATATTGTGTATTGAATTCGGCAAAGGAGAAGAGAAAATAGGAACGTTTTGTTTTCGATAGTGCACTAGTAGCCTTGACATCAAAAGGTTTTGTGTACAACATCGAATCAAGGTTCATATGAGTTTCAATCAAATAGATTGGTAATTCACAAGTGACCAGACGTTCTTAGGTTTTCTCTTGGAGGATGTTTGTGACTAACAAAGAAGAAGATTTTGTTTGTTTCCATCCTTAGGTACAAAATTAAATGAAAGAGAGCTCACACTCCTAGGTGATTCACGTTCATGATTGGATTGTAAGATCTTGCGGATTCAATTCGATGCTAGTTCAATCGCCATGAAAAAAAAGGTACGATACTTTTAATTTACGTCAATTAATCTAGGGTTAAGGTTCTTTCTATTAAAGAGGAAATTTTGTTTAAATATACCAAACCCCAATTTTACGCTTCCGCCGCATTTGAACTGATTATTCCCTACAATTGGTATCAAAGCCTGGTTGTACCCTTGATTAATTGATGTATATATACGTGAATCTTTTTCATGTTATTGTCGTGATGCATGTTTTAGAAAGAGATGACACTTTAGGTATTCGCATAAATATATTTACATTGGAATGTATGGATATATATATATATATATATATATATATATTTATATATATATATATATATATTTATATATATATATATATATTTATATATATATATATAAATTTTGGTCCTAGAATTTCAATGAATTTTTATTTTGGTATTGTAACAAGAAGGGTGACCTATTATCGCCATAATTTCCTTCTTAGTAGTTGCAATGTTTTTTTTTATTTTGTTGTTATAATAAAAAAAATTGCAGTATTTTACTATTTAAAATTCTTCTGTAATACATTCAATTATGGAAGACTCGATGGTTTGAAGAATTGGAAGCAACCAGAACAAGTTTTATACCGTACGAGCCATGGCAATAAACGTGCGTGCGAATGAGCACTCGGCCACGATTGTTGTAGCATAGGCTGCACATGGCAGCCCTATGGAAGCGATGGGATGCGTATGGCAGCCCTTTATTGGGTTGTGGAGTGTGCACGCCCATAGGAGGCAGCCACGAGGTACGAACACCAATGGGAGGCAGTCGAGGGGTGTCCAAATGGACGATGGTCGCATGAAAACTTGTTCGTCAAGAAAGGAGTTTTTGTATTCCAAGACATATGTAATTTACATGCTTTTCTAGGATGGACCAAAATTGTAGTTATTTATATTTTCATAAATATTGCAATGTTTGTCATTGTTTGATAACATGTCATGTAGAATAGTAGTGCCACTCATATATCTCTTTTGGTGTGACAAAGCATTGAACAGTTTAGGTATCTAATTGTTATCTAGATAACTTGGTAAATCATTCTATGGAATTCGATCACACGCCTTAAACAATTGAGTGGGAGAAGGTGTTTCGGAACACCTACGGACTCAAAGTTTATTAGATCTTTATGTTTCGTGTAATAACCCCGCAAGGGTATTCTTGAATGGAATTTAGCAAGATACTTCATTACAAGGATAGACTAGACTATTGGCCCAAGCGATATCTACTCCCAAAAGAGGGATATTCGCGAGGGAATATATTGAAGGTTGATAACTTGGTAACACACTCAATGTGATTTTATTAATATCCTCTCAAGAGTTTATGTTAATAAAACCGCAAGGATAAAATTGAAAACGTTGGTTGTTATAATAACAATTAGGTGGGACCTAGTCCAACTAGTAAATGGTGCAAACTTCCAAAAGAGGTGTGACATTTACGGGCGATGGATCACCGTTGAATTTTACGATTGACTTATTTTATTTAATTCAAGGTAAATATTCGAAAGTGATTTATCATGATTATTTACTTATATAACTTTTGTTATTATTCAGAAATCACGACCATGTCCCTAATCAACATCTTAAAAGATAATACTTTAACTGATGATAATTATATCACATGGAAAAGGGAAATTGGGTTGTTGTTGCAAGCTGTAAAAGGTAAATTCGTTTTGTCTATTTCTTAACCACCAAACTAATGAATCTACATAAGAGCAAAGAGACAAGTATCAACAGTGGAAGCCTTCAGATGAGAAGGATAAATGTTACATTATGGCCACCATCTCCGACATGTTTCAACAGCAACATGAAGGAATAAAGACTGCTACCAATATAATGATGTCTCTAGAGGAGATGTTTGCTATGAGGTCTAGGACAACTAAGAGAAAAGCAGTGACTGCTTTCACGAATCTTAGGATGAAACCTGGACAGGCTATGAAAGATCATATGATGAAAGTCATAGCACATTTCAACACTGTTGAACTGAATGGTGCTTAGATAGATGCTGAGACAAAAATTGAAATGATCGTCAGCTCACTATTAGATTCCTTTGATCAGTTCAAGTTGGACTACACCTTGATCAATAAGGAATACACCTTGTAAGGCCTGATGCAAGATATTCAAAGCACCGAGAAAATCATTATGAAAGGCAAGGGTTAAGAGATTCATACGGTTAGTAAAGTTGATACTATTAAGACCCTTAAAAGGTCCATAAACAACAGAAGAAAAGCAACTTGTGCCTAAGTAGAAGGGGTTCAGAGAAAGGAAAAGGCTGAATGAGAATGAATTAAACTTGTGTTTAGGCAACAGAGTGTTGGTATCTACTAGTGCAGCGGGAGATAATAGAATTAATTTTGATTATTATTTAATAGACGTTTATTATGTACCTCAATTCAAGAGGAATTTGATTCCAGTTTCTTGTTTAAATAAATTTGGATATTTGGTTACTTTTTATAAAGCTTTTATTTTTAGCAAGAATAACAAATTTATTTGCAAAGGTAAATTGGAAAACAGTCTAGAATATTTGCATAGCAATATCTCTCACTTGTTAGAAATGGAATCAACGGAACCTAATCATAAAGAGTAAAACTATCAAAAGATGAAACCTACCTATGGCATTTGCTCCTAGGTCATAATAACCTTAATAGGATCAAAAGATTGGTTAGTGATGGGCCTTTAAATGACTTAAAGGTTGATGATCTATCAACTTGTGAATCTTGTTTGGAAGGTAAAATGACAAAAATGTCGTTCACGACCAAAGGCACAAGAGCTAATGAATGTTTAGGACTAATACACACTGTTGTGTGTGGTCCCATGAGCATTCAAGCTAGAGGTGGATAAGAGTACTTCATCACTTTCACGGATGATTACTCAAGATTTTATTATATGTATCTCATGAGACATAAGTCATGTAAGGACCTTGATTTTATGATTGGCTTATTTCATGACAAACCACACCACATTGGGGATAATTGTGTAATGGGTAGCTTAGGTTCTCATTGGCAAGCTTCCAAGCATCTCCATGACATCAAGATAAAAAGGTATATTCACTTTACTTTGACTCTTGAATAATTTAAGTGCACACACGCACCTCATGCATGCTTTGTTGATCTTGCATTTGTGTTGATATTGTTTATATGTGTGCATCTCTTCACAATCACACTTGCACTTCATTTGTAGATTTAAGTGTGGTATTGTGTTGTGTTCGCGCTTGCACAATGGTTTTCTTGTTTTAGCTTGTTGTTTGACCATATGAGAAGGTCTCAATCTTCTCTTGGTTTGGTTATATGGAGTGAGGTGTCTAGTTTCAAAAGAGTGTATTTCAGTAATTTAAATGTTTTTCAAAACTGACCTTTGTATGGTCTTGTGATCATATCTTTTTTACAATGATTCAAAATGTGTTTTGAAATTTTCTAAACAAAATAGACACCCATACATTTCCAACGGTATATTATTCATAATATTTCATGACCGTTTGTATTGGTTTTGAAATCTCCAAAGTGACCACAAAAACAGGGCATCTCTGTTGTTGTCTATTACTGACCTTTGGTCACTTAAATGACCATAACATTTTCTAAAGATATCCAAATCATGTTTTATAAATTGGAGTAGAAATTAGACTTCCATACCTTTTCAACAGTATATTATACGAAAGGTTTGGATATTGTTTGTTCATGTTTTGGGTCGCACGAAGCTCGAGCTGTTGTGCTCTCTAGCGTGTACCGTGGCCCAGACCGCTTTTGGTGCCATGCCTAGCCAGTGACCTAAGCAGCGGTAATGTCCAGCCATGCCATGCTGCACAGACCATGGTATGGACACTTTCCTAGGCCACGACATGCACAGCTATCATGACGAAACTTTGTTTTCTTCATCCAAAACGATGTCATTTCACTTGGGCATTATAAATACATCTTTAACTCATCTTCTTCATTTCAATGACTCTCAAAAATGAACCCTAGAGTGAGAGAGAGTTTCTTGAGAGAGAAAGATTCATTAAAGCTTGATTAACTCTCCAAACCCAAAACCCATCTCCATCTTGCATCACTCATCAACATATGAGCATGTGTGTTCTTGGTTTCATGACTAAGTAAGTATGTACTTCATTGAATATCTTTTATTGTTTCTCTTACTCTAAATTAGGTGTTTATTGCATGATTAAATACATAGACTCTAGTTATTGCATATATTTAAGAGTCTTGATAACATGATTGGGTTTGTTTGTTGATAGCTTGAATTTAGGACATATTTTCCCCTCTTGCTAAGTCTCTATGCATTGCATTTAGACATTATTGATTAGGTCATATTACTTGCATTTTGATGATTGCATTAATGACCATGCCATGCTTATGACAACATATGTTGAAATGGTCTTGTTTGATAACTAGGATATAATGTTGCATAACTATATCTAGTTAAGTCATTATGAACATTCATTTAGACATTGATATTTAGGAATTGCACTTAGTGACATTCTTAAATTCCTAGATAAGCATTTACTGTTTTTCCTAGCATTATTTTTATGTTTGAATATTTCATCATATTCACATAGGTTGTTGAACTCTTCATTGAGTCAAGTCTTGTGGCTTCGGCTTGAAGTTGCACAAGCAAGAGAAGTCTTGCAACCAAGGGTGGGTATTGGTCGGGTGCCCTTGTAAAAGGCCCAATGGGGTAGAGTAGCAGGCGTTCACGTCAAGAGTAGTGTATCAGGGGATATCACTAAGGACTGAACCAAGAGTGGTAAGTGGCGGTGTCCATAACCTGAGGTTGTCGAGAGTGAGAGTCCGAGAATCACTTGAGGGTGTAACCTTTTATTCATATAATGGATTTTTATGACTGAGTGTGGCGCACTTAACAGCCCGTGGTTTTTCCCATTTGAAGGGTTTCCACGTATACATCTTGTGTTGTTTATATTTCCGCACTTTGAAAATACAATCACGGTTAAATGCTCTAAGCTAACCTAGAGGGGGAGAGGGGGAGAGGGGGAGAGGGGGTGAATAGGTTAGACACCTTTTTCGACTCCCTTAGAAACAAATAAAAGTTTGTCCCTCTAGATTGCTTGTTTCACAATATATATATTAATTAAAGAAAATTAATCAATATATAAACACAAGTAAAATGTGATACAAACAAGTAATTGTAACACATACACAATCTATTTTATAGAAAATAAGTCAACATACATAAAGAGTTCTATCCACAATACAAATATTAGAGAGATAGGGATAAAGAAAAGTTGACACAAGATATAACGTGGTAAACCTCCGAAGAGGAAACATCCACTGGCTAGCAGCCATCGACAAACAAAATACACTAATAGATAAGACAAGTACAATCTCTCAAGTGACCTCTTCACCTAGAAGCTACCCTCATATCCTACTCTAGAAGTTGTCGCCCTATGCACAACAATCCGAGGCTTCACACCTCTTGTCAAGACTTCCTTGCCCACCTTATCCGGATCCTCACGACTCTAGTCAAGACTTCTTTGCTCACCTATCCGAGTTCTCCTAACTCTAGGCAAGACTTCTTGCTTGACTATCCAAGGCTTCACATCACTAGCCAAGACTTCCTTGCTCGACAATCTGAGGCTTCACACCTCTTGCCAAGACTTCTTACTAAACACCATAGGTCTCACACCTATTGTCAAGACTTCCTTCTCACAAGGCATCTAGGTGATCATGAATGCAAAACGCAAACAAGCACGCAACATAGAATGCTATGATCAACACCTCCTATGGAAATTACTAGACATGAGCATGAATGCACAAATCACATATAGTCTAGTTAATCATGCTTGTATAAACAATCTAGATCATGTAAGATATGTTCAACAATAATCAAAACCTAGATACATGCATAGATCTAAACTTGAATCACAAGATATGATCACTAAATCACAAGATCAAGTTTAAATCGCACAAACCAAAAACATGCTAAAATCATATAACAAAGTCAATTAGATTTAAGCTAAAGTTCCAGAGCATATTCCTAATCATAGATTCAACCAAAACACATGAATAGCTCAAAAGAACATAAACACATGTATTATGTGAGAATTTCGGCCAAGAGAGCCTAATACATGTGAGGAACTATTTTTCACAAAATCAAACAATCAAAGATCATAAAATAGTCCTAGAATCAAAGCTAGCACAATACAATCCCAAACATGTGATAACATAGGCAAAATCAAAACGTAACTCAACATGTATGGTTTCAATTGAAACTCAACCTAGCTTTGAAAGTG
Organism: Dipteronia dyeriana; assembly: GCA_032871835.1. NCBI lineage: Eukaryota > Viridiplantae > Streptophyta > Magnoliopsida > Sapindales > Sapindaceae > Dipteronia > Dipteronia dyeriana. The sequence continues at coordinate 44,853,051 of CM065299.1, read as the reverse complement.
TTCAAAACAAAAATCAAAATACTCACAATATACAAATATATGCAGAAGAAGAAAACCCAAGGCAATTGACCAAGTTTTAATAGAAAACTTTGAGAGAAAATCAATACCTTAGTTGATTTAGGTGCAGTCCCGTTTTTGTATGATTAGACACCAAACACAGCAGCACAATTAACTCAAACCTTCAGAGAAAAAATGGAGGATGAATATATGAACACTCTCAACTTCAAATAACTCAAATCGGAGTTCAAATGAAGAGGTTATGGTGTTTGGAAGGTGAGAAAATTTAGACGAAAATTTCTGCACACTTGATTTGAATTTCTTCTTAGAATGAAATGTGAGAGGGAAAGAGTTTATAAAGGAGTGGGAGACTTGGACATGTGAAATGACAAAGAGGGGCAAGATGAAGCCAAGCAAGCTTTCTGCCCAAGATGGCAAGTGGGCATTTCGGGGCAGCAAGCCTTCTGCCCCGAGATGGCCACGCACCATCTCGGGAAAGAAGTGTATGCTTGCTTCTTTCTCCTTCGACCTACCTTCACGTTCTTCGACCGTTCTCCGGCCTTCAAACTCGGAATTCAAATATGTTCATTAATTACGAGCCGTAACTCTCACATGGACAAGGACATATAATATACTCAACCCAGAAAATAATAATTTCGATATACGAATACGAGGACAATGTATGAAACATGAGTTGAAAGTGTAGTATCTTTTGACTTAGAACTTGAAATCAATAGTATGAGTAACCGAAATGACCAAAACTCAATCAAGAATGATTTAAGACTAAATCCAAGTTCAATATCCATGTTATACAAACATATACACACACAAACACAATTCACACTAGAATGCAAACTACATAGAGATAGTTTTCAATCATGCATATTCCAAAACACGTTATTTCCATACCAATGCATGTGCATTCATCTTTAAGTGTGTGAATGTGTTATACATGGTGCACAACGACGCAGGGACCTATATGAATGAATTGTATGTGTGCGCCTATAATGGTGCACAACGATGCAGGGACACAAATGTATGATATGTGTGTTTGTGCCTAAGCCTTGTAAGAGAAAGATAAGGTCTTAGTATACCTTTGTAGAACCATATTGCATCCTTTCTCTTGAAAACTTAGAAATTGCTATGACTTATTGTTTCTTCTTCCTTGAAGCTTGAATAGTCATGAATCTAAACAACTAAATCATTACAAGTAAACATCATTTTGATATGGAATTAATACCAACCCAAACTAAAACCTAACAATCTCCCTCTTTGGTAAATTCCATGTCAAAACACCTATACATTTACTACAAATTTAAAAAATTAAGATAGGTCACAAAATCACTCCCTCACATAACAATGAGTAAGATTCCTATAACTAATCTTCACCAACTCTTGAACTTCATCTTGATCTTCTCTTGAAGCAACCTACAAATAATCTCAAAGCACAATGCATATACAAGAGAAAAACAACAAATGGCAACATATAAAATGGATAAGAATATTCAATTAAGTCCACAAATACATGTATCTCCCCCTCAATACATGCCAAATACAAGAATTCTTAACCAAATCCTAAGACTAATTATTACAAGCCATTGAAAGTTCAAAAGTTCACAAAAACAACATAATAAGGAAACTAAGTAACTAGCAATTCATAACAACTCTTTCTCCCCCTTTTTGACATGAAATGATGCCAAAAGGTAAGAAACATACCATGAGACTCAAATACTAGCTACTAGATCCACCAAAGAAAGATGTTCATGTAGTTGACCTAACATAAAGCTTGAGAGGTGGTCTTGAACTTGATGCAATAGACTCCTCCAACTCTTTTATTCTAGCATCTTGTTTTTCAACTATAGCACTAAGCTCATCAACCTTCTTCAAATGTAAAGCCCAATCCGGAAGAATATTTATGCTAGTCACTTGACAATCAACTTGTGAACTACTAAATAGTCCAAAAGTATCACATGTCTTACCCTTATCCTTATATGACATGTATGACATACGTTTATCACTATACTTTTCCAAGGGTTGTACCAACATATCATCTCCACTACTTTGAACATCACGAGCTAAACACAAAGAAGTTATAAACCCCGGTAATGCAAGCTTCTTATATCCTCTAGTTGAGAAAGCCGCATTATCCAAATAAAACATAAGCAAATCCCCAAGGTTTATAGGTTTATTAGTCACTAAGGCATATACTATTTTGATCTTGTCTTTATTCAACTCGGTTGAATTCGAAGATCCAATAATATTTATCCAAATGAAAAGATGCCAAAATGCACTTCCCATAGTTAACTCATGTTGACTAATATATGATCTACCTTTCCACTCAAAAGAAGCATTGTCACATAGAGTTCTACCCATGATATTAAGATTCTCAATGATATCAACATCTAGAAAGTTTGAATCAATATCACTAGATAGCCCAAGAAACTTGTTAATGTTTACCGGGTTAAATATAAACACAACACCTCTAATCTCCATCAAAGCATCCAATAAGGTGGCACTCTCTCTATATTCATGATAAAATTCTCTAACAATAGTGTCATTCACTATTCCTAGCATGCTCACCAAAGATTCCCAACTTCTATCCTTAATGCATTTAAGAACATAAGAATCTTTACATTTACCTAAGTCAATGCCTCTCTCTTAAAATATCATTTTAGTTGCAAAGATCCCTAAATCCTTTGACCTTGAAGCTTTGGATCCCTTTGAGGTAGACTTGGCTTTCATAATGGGATTCGATTGATTTCCATTTCCGGTAACCTTTGTTCTTCCTATTTGTTCTTGTGAAATAACATGCTATATACGTACAACAAAAGTGAGTGAAAGACAAAACAAACATATTAGTCACAAATATATAAACACAATGACATATGATTTAAGAATGAATCATCATGCAAGACAAAGATAGTGAGTAATATCTTACAAGTATCATTAAGTCAAAATATGCCAACGTGTAACAAAATGAAGCATGTGAACATATCATAAAAGAGAACAATGTCTAGCATACAATGCTTCCCCTTGATAAATGCTATAACTAAAATTCATGATAGCATAAGGTTCACAAAGATGTTCACACAATCACACATTCAAGCAATTTAAAGAAACATCAACAAAATAAGCTTTATATGCTAAGAGAGATACACAAAGATTTTTCAAGTTCTCTCATAATTCTTCAACAATTGCAAAGATATCATCATACTCATAAACAAAGTGTGTGTGTGAGATATATGCTTCAAATATATATCAAGAAGTATTTTGATAATCAACATGCAAACAATTTCCAATAACTATTCATCTTAAGCTTTTTCCATAAAAATTCAAACCGATTATCATTCAAAATTTTTGCTTTTAAGAGAATATATTTCAACACATGAGCGTGTGTGTGCATGTGGCTCATCATCCCATTTCTGTTTTTCAACCCGAGCTCATTTGATTTTCAACTAAACTCCTTTTTAAGCCTTTCTCCTTTTCTTTTTAGGCTTTGAATAAATGATTTTTTTTTATTTCATTTCAACACTTCTTTGATTTTTCCATTTTTTTTCATAAACAAAATTCACTCCATGACGGCTTTCACTCATCACAATGGTGTAGCTCTTTCCAACATTGGGTAGCTTTCACAACCAATGTGTGTAGCCCTTTTCATGAAGGTGTTCGTTGAGTTCTATGTAATTGCCGAAGCAAAATGGATACTAACAATAGGTCATTTTAAATGTACTTAAGCACAAAAACTTCAAGATGTATCCAATGTTTACATATTAGTAAACTAAACCTACTAGCAAAACTTCAAGATGTATCCAATGTTTACATATATGTTTTGCTAGTAGGTTTAGTTTACTAATATGTAAACATTGGATACATCTTGAAGTTTTTGTGCTTAAGTACATTATCAACACAAGCTTTGTCAAGTTGAACAAGAACCTTTTGGAGTTGAACTAGCTTCACTAGGAGTTTGCAAAGATACCTTGTTCGCCAACTTCTTCTTGGCTTTTGATCTTCTCTTCTTATGTGGTTTCTTATCAATCATGACTTTATCAAAATGTGTAGAAAATGATGCTTCTAAGAGCTCCTCTTCAACTACCAAGTTGCCTTGACCATTATGAGAGTTAACAAGATTCCTAACACTAGACAAACTAACCAAATTATTTACTAAATCCTTGATAGCCTCTTTAGCCGTGTATATTTCTTCCATCAATTCTTGTTCTATCTTCTTCAAAGAAGATATCACATTATCCTTCTCAAGGTTTATCATTTCAAGTTCTCTAAACTTCTTCATAATATCACCTTTTTCACCAAGAAGTCTATTAGTAACAACCACAAACTCATCTAGATGCTTCTTGATCAAATCATCCTTTTCAACTACATCTATTTGAACATTGACTCTATCTTTTTCTAGCTTTTCTATCTTTTTCAACAACTCAAGATTAGTAGGAATGGAACTAGAGCTTCCATCATGATTTGCATCAAGGTTCTTGTTCAAATATATTGTACTACCAACATCTAGTGGAGAATGACAAGCCGTTAGAGCTACGAAGTTGCTCACCAACTCTTCATCACTTAAAGACTCACTACTAGAGCTCTCATTATCACTAGAATTATCATCACTCCAAGTAGCCGCTAACACTTTACCTTTCTTGTCTTTCTTAGATGGCTTCTTGGTGCACTCACTAGTAAAGTGACCAAAACCTTGACAATTATAGCATTGGACCTCTTTCTTTTTCATGGCTTGACTATTCTTCAAAATCCTTGGAGATGATGTTCTCTTGACTCCTTTTTCCTTAGAAGACTTGCCTTTAGGCTTGGCATTCTTCTTTAGAAACTTCTTGAACCTTCTAACCAAGAGTGCCATTTCATCATTTTTATCATCAATCTCTTCATCTATAGCATTGAAAGCGATTCCCTTACTTTTGATCTTTGGCTTCAAGCACATCTCATAAGTTTGGAGAGACCCAAGCAACTCATCAATATGCATACTATCCACATCATTGCTTTCCTTAATGGCCGTCACCTTTGATTTGAATCTCTTAGGAAGAGACCAAAGGATTTTCCAATTTAAACGCTCTTTTGAGATAGGTACTCCAAGTGCTTGACATTGGTTAGCAATATTAAGAAGCTGGAATTGGAAGACCTCAAACTTTTCTTCCTTACTCATACTTAAACCTTCAAATTGTGATGCCAACATTTGAAGTCTTGATTTCTTCACCGCTTTGGTTCCTTCATTAGTAACTTAGAGAGTATCCCAAGTTTCCTTTGCGGATTCAAGATTTTGAATGTAGGAGAATTGATGCCCATCAACTCCTCCAAATATGGCATTCACAGCACGATGGTGCAATTTAGCAACCTCAAACTCATTTATTGTCCATTCACTCCTTGGCTTGAGTATCATGGTTCCATCCTCTTGAACCTTGGTAGGAGGACTATAACCTTTTTCAACTACCATCCAAGCCCTTTCATCAATAGAGCGGATGTAGGCTTTCATCCTTAAATTCCAATACCCATAGTTAGTGCCACGAAGTAATTGTGGCCTAGTATTTGAGGCTCATTCCGCCATTACATCATCTTGTAAACCCATGACTTCAAACGCTTTACAAAAACCGTGAAAGTATCACCTACGACTCACACTAAGTGCAATCTAGTGTCCTGCTCTGATACTAATTGAAAATACAATCACGGTTAAATGCTTAAGGCTAACCTAGAGGGGGGGGGGGGGGTGAATAGGTTAGACACCTTTTTCGACTCCCTTAGAAACACACAAAAGTTTGTCCCTCTAGATTGCTTGTATCACAATATATATATCAATTAAAGACAATTAATCAATATATAAACACAAGTAAAATGTGATACAAACAAGTAATTGTAACACATACACAATCTATTTTATAGAAAGGAAGTCAACATACATAAATAGTTCTATCCACAATACAAATATTAGAGAGATAGGGATAGAGAAAAGTTGACACAAGATATAATGTGGTAAACCTCCAAAGAGGAAACATCCATGGGCTAGCAGCTACCGGCAAACAAAATCCACTAGTAGATCAGACAAGTACAATCTCTTAAGTGACCTCTTCACCTAGAAACTACCCTTCTATCCTACTCTAGAAGTTGTCGCCCTATGCTTTACAATATGAGGCTTCACACCTCTTGTCAAGACTTTCTAACTCACCGTATCCAGATCCTCACGACCCAAGGCAAGACTTCTTGCTCAACTAAGTCCTCATGACTCTAATCAAGACTTTCTTGCTCACCTATTCTTGTTCTCCCAACTCTAGGCAAGACTTCTTGCTCTACTATCCAAGGCTTCACACCTCTAGCCTAGACTTCCTTGCTCGACAATATGAGGCTTTACACCTCTTGCCAAGACTTCTTGCTCAACACCATAGGTCTAACACCTATTGTCAAGACTTCCTTCTCACAAGGCATCTAGGTGATCATGAATGCAAAACGCAAACAAGCACACAACATAGAATGCTATGATCAGCACATCTTATGGAAAATACTAGACATGATCATGAATGCACAAATCACATATAGTCTAGTTAATCATGCATGTATAAACGATCTAGATCATGTAAGATATGTTCAGCAATAATCACAACCTAGATACATGCATAGATCTAAACTGGAATCACAAGATATGATCACTAAATCACAATATCAAGTTTAAATCACACAAACCAAAAACATGCTAAAATCATATGACAAAGTCAGTTAGATTTAAGCTAAAGTTCTAAAGCATATTCCTAATCATAGATTCAACCAAAACACATGAATAGCTCAAAAGAACATAAACACATGTATTATGTGAGAATTTTGGCCAAGAGAGCCTAATACACGTGAGGAACTATTTTTCACAAAATCAAACAATCAAAGATCATAAAATAGTCCTAGAATCAAAGCTAGCACAATACAATCCCAAACATGTGATAACATAGGCAAAATCAAAACCTAAATCAACATGTATGATTTCAATTGAAACTCAACCTAGCTTTGAAAGTGTTCAAAACACAAATCAAACTACTCACAATATAAAAATATATGTAGAAGAAGAAAACCCAAGGCAATTGATCAAGTTTTAAAAGAAAACTTTGAGAGAAAATCAATACCTTAGTTGATTTAGGTGCAGTCCCGTTTTTGTATGATTAGACACCAAAAACAGCAGCAACATTAACTCAAATCTTCAAATAAAAGATGGAGGATGAATAGATGAACACTCTCAACTTTGAATCACTCAAATTGGAGTTCAAATGAAGAGGTTATGGTGTTTGGAAGGTGAGAAAATTTAGAGAGAAAATTTCTGCACACTTGATTTGAATTTCTTCTTAGAATGATATGTGAAAGGGAAAGAGTTTATAAAAGAGTGGGAGACTTGGACATGTGAAATGACCAAGAGGGGCAAGATAAAGCCAAGCAAGCTTGCTGGCCGATATGGCATGTGGGCATCTCGGGGAAGCAAGCCTTCTGCCCCGAGATGGCCACGCGCCATCTCGGGAAAGAAGTGTATGCTTGCTTCTTTCTCCTTCGACCTTCCTTCACGTTATTTGACCATTTTCCGGCCTCCAAACTCGGAATTTAAATATGTTTGCGGATTACAAACCGTAACTCTCATACGGATATGGACATATAAGATACCAGAAATAATAATTCGACTCGATATACAAATACGAAGACAATGTATGAAACATGAGTTGAAAGTGTAGTATATTTTGACTTAGAACTTGAAATCATTAGTATGAATAACCGAAATGATCGAAAATCAATCAAGAATGATTTAGGACTAAATCCAAGTTCAATATCCATGTTATACAAACATATACACACACAAACACAATTCACACTAGAATACAAACTACTTAGAGATAGTTTTCAATCATGCGTATTCCAAAACATGTTATTTCCATACCAATGCATGAGCATTCATCTTTAAGTGTGTGAATGTGTTATACATGGTGCACAACAATACAGGGATACATGTGAATGAATTGTATGTGTGTGCCTATAATGGTGCACAACGATGCAGGAACACAAATGTATGATATGTGTGTGTGCCTAAGCCTTGTAAGAGAAAGATAAGGTCTTAGTATACCTTTGTAGAACCATGTTGCATCCTTTCTCTTAAAGACTTAGAACTTGCTTTAACTTGTTGTTTCTTCTTCCTTGAAGCTTGAATCATCATGAATCTAAACAACTAAATCATTACAAGTAAACATCATTTTGATATGGAATTAATACCAACACAAACTAAAACCTAACACATTTTACACTTGATGTTGTATGTTTGTTTTATTGGGTGAATTTTGAATATTGTCTAATCAAGAAAAATTGGTAATTAACTTGATTAAAACCTATTCACCCCCCCCCCCCCTTCTAGGTTATAGACACACACGTTCTTAAGGAACTTTTCAATTGGTATCAGAGCGGGTTCCTAGACATACTTAGGTGATCCAAGCTCTTGTTTATGTGTCTTGCATTTGTTTGCATTTGTTTGATGCATTAATTTGCATTCATTTCATTCACTAAACAATATGAGTGGCATTGAGATGATAGAGGGAGATTTGACCTCTAAAGTTGAGATGAAGAAATATGACTCCGATGAGGAGATGACTCTCATGGTTGAGAGATTTAAGAGATTCAAAAAATCTCACAATAAGATTATGACCTCAAATGTAAAGGAGGAGAAATGGATGAACTCCAAAGTGAAGGAGGTAAATAAGAAGACCTTGCTCAAGAATAGTGAAGAGCATGTGATTAACTTCACGGCCTTGGGTGCTTCCTATGTGGAAGATTATGGTGTGGTAACAAGTGACCAAGGCAAAGGTCTTGATGAGGAAATTGACTCATATGAGGAATGTAAAGTGACCATTCTCAAAGTATCGAAGCAAAATGAAGAGCTCTCCAATGAGAATGAGATTTTGAGAATGTGGAAGATTTCCTCAGAGGAAAATATCCGTACCCTTGAAGAAAGCAAGCAAAATTGTCAAATGGAAGACATCTCCATTCTTGTCTCCAAATTGAAGACCATGGAGAAAGTGACCTCCATTGATGATGGACAAGATTGATGTGTCCAAGTATGAGAAGAAGATTGAAGATTGCCACCAAAGAATAAAGGTAATGAAAGATGAGCTTGCCAAAAAAGAAAACTCCTTGAAAATTGTCAAAGAAAGAGAGATGAGGTGCCTTGAAGAATTAAAGAAGGCCAAAGTCAAACAACCTCAAGCTCAAGGCAAGATCAAAGCTTCATCTAAGAAATCTTCTACTCAAGGAAATTCCACACAAGCCTTGGCAACTCAACCAAAGCTTATGCAGTTCAAGAAGAAAGACAAGTTCTTGAGAAGTCATTCACCTCCTCCAACAAACCAACTATGAGGAAAGGAGGTGACCACAAGAAGTATGACCAACCAAGGAGGCAAGATCAACAGGTGGAACCACCTCAAGAAGCTAGACCACAAATGTGCCACTAATTGGCTCAAGCTCCAAGAAGAAGCCAACCGGTGCATCATCAAAGACAACCTCATCAACATGGCGATGCCTCGATGAGAACACAATGCAATGGTATAAATTCTTACTTTGTACCTACTTGTCATTTTTTTGGTATGATTGGTCACTTAAGACTAAATTGCTTTAAATACATTAAGAGATGTAGATTAGAGAGCATGAAAGTAAAACGGTTGAAAAAGGGGGCAAGTTTGTATGAACCTAGGGATTTTAGAAATTTACTTATGACCACTAAAAATGAAAAGGTGGAACCTAGGTGGGTTAGAAAGAATGAACCTGCTTGCCTTAGTGCCCACGAGACACTAGTAGATGCAACAAACTCCTTTGGACTTGGTAAGTTTATAGGGTTTTATGCCTCTCATTGACTTGCATGATTTGTTATATGCAAAAATTTAATTTGTTTTATGCGCATTTGATAATTGCTTGAGATTCTTGGTTGCACATATGCTTATATGTTTTTTTAATAAGTGTGCACCATTGCTTTGTTTGCAATCCATGTCATATTTATGTTCAAACATGCATTTTTGGACTAGGAGATTTAATTGGGAAAGTACATGTGAATGACCTATAATTTATCTCCATGACATGTGAACTTGCTTTTAATGACATGCTTTAAATTGATATGCATGAATTGAGTTTGATTGCTTTAATGCAAATGTGTGTGAGTGCAAATGAGAAGTCTAATCAATAAAGATCTTGTATCCATGCAATTAATAAGGATTTTATATCCAAATTAGTCTTCTCTCTTTTCTTAATGGTGAAATAGGACTACTATCATACGGATAGTTATCTGGAAAAATAAAAAAGGGTGCAATAGTCGCTCATGTATTGATTTGCCTTTAAGGATTGATATAGTTGCTTTACTTTCAAACTTTTTGAAACTATATCTTGTTTTCTTATGAAAAAAGGGTACAAATTGGTTTGAATCCTTTTGGAAACCTTTTTGATGTTTGCTTTGCCAAATACCATTTGTTTTGGATTTGAATGCAACATGTCTTGCTTGCAAAGCATCTTTGTCACACATTTTTCTTTAAATAAAAATCCTTGAATCTCTCTCAATTATTTAAGTTGCATAAAGTTTGTGTATATGATTATGCATTGTTCTTGTGCAAATAGCTCTCTTTGCTAAAGCAACCCGATAAGGGGAGCTCCTTTGCCTATCTCATGACAAAAAGGGGGAGAAGTCTTGAGAAATATAGGGGGGCATTGGTTATACTTTGGGGAGAGATTATGAGAGAAAGTAACCCATTTAGGGGGAACATTGCATATGTATTTGTTTATATTGCTTTATTGAGTGCAATTGCTTTTTATATTTGTTCATCTCACATGCAATTGTTCTTGGAAAGCGCTCTCTTGCTATTGTGTGTAGTTATGATGATCTACGAAGAGATTGAAGACCTTGAAGACTTAGATTCTTAGGTATCTATTTTTGTAACGTAGAATGGACTCTCATGAACAATAGCTAGAATATTTTTTGTTTTGTGAGGATTTATTTGTGAGTGGTTGTTTTGTCATGAAATAGCCAAAGGGGGAGATTGTAAGGACCTTGATTTTATGATTGGCTTATTTCATGACAAACCACACCACATTGGGGATGATTGTGTAATGGGTAGCTTAGGTCCTCATTGGCAAGCTTCCAAGCATCTCCATGACTTCAAGAGCAAAAGGTATATTCACTTGACTTTGCTTCTTGAAGAGTTAAGGTGCACACACACACACCTCATGCATGCATTGTTGAGCTTGCATTTTTGTTGATATTGTTTAAATGTGTGCATCTCTTCACAATCACACTTGCACTTCATTTGTAGATTTAAGTGTGGTATTGTGTTGTGTTCACGCTTTCACGATGGTGTGCTTGTTTTAGCGCGTTAAGTGACCATACGAGAAGGTCTCAATCTTCTATTGGTTTGGTTATATGGAGTGAGGTGTCTAGTTTCAAAAGAGTGTATTTCAATAATTTAAATGTTTTTCAAAACTGACCTTTGTATGGTCTTGTGATCATATCTTTTTACACAATGATTCAAAATGAGTTTTGAAATTTTCTGTACAAACTAGACACCCATACCTTTCCAACATTATATTATTATTAATTTTTCAGGACCGTTTGGATTGGTTTTGAAATCTCCAAAGTGACCACAAAAATAGGGCATCTCTGTTGTTGTCAATTTCTGACCTTTGGTCACTTAAATTACCATACCTTTTGTTACAGACATTCAAATCATATTTTGTAAATTAGAGTAGCAAAGAGACTTCCATACCTTTCCAATGGTATATTATACTAAAGGTTTGGATTTTGTTTTTTCATGTTTTGGGTTGCTCGAAGCTCGAGCTGTTGGCCCTGACCGCTTTTGGTGCCATGCCTAGCCAGAGACCTAGGCAGCTATAATGTCCAGCCATGCCATGCTGTATAGACCGTGGTCTGGACACTTGCCTAGGCCGCGGCATGCATAGCGGTCGTGACGAAACTTTGTTTTCTTCATCCAAAACGATGTCATTTCACTTGGCCATTATAAATACATCCTTAACTCATCTTCTTCATTTCAATGACTCTTAAAAATGAACCCTAGAGTGAGAGAGAGAGTTTCTTGAGAGAGAAAGCTTCATTAAAGCTTGATTAACTCTCCAAACCAAAAACCCATCTCCATCTTACATCATTCTTCATCAAATGAGCATGGGTGTTCTTGGTTTCATGACTAAGTAAGTAAGAACTTCATTGAATATCTTTTATTGTTCTTCTTACTCTAGATTAGGTATTTATTGCATGATTTAATACCTAGACTCTAGTTATTGCATATATTTAAGAGTCTTGATAACATGATTGGGTTTGTTTTTTGATAGCTTGAATTTAGGACATATTTGCCCCTCTTGCTAAGTCTCTATGCATTGCATTTAGACATTATTGATTAGGTCATATTACTTGCATTTTGATGATTGCATTAATGGCCATGCCATGCTTAATGACAACATATGTTGAAATGGTCTTGTTTGATAACTAGGATATAATGTTGCATAACTATATCTAGTTAAATCTTTAAGAACATTCATTTAGACATTGATATCTAGGAATTGTACTTAGTGACATTCTTAAATTCCTAGATAAGCATTTAGTGTTTTTCCTAGCATTATTTGCATGTTTGAATATTTCATCATATTCACATAGGTTGTTGAACTCTTCATTGAGTCAAGTCTTTTGGCTTCGGTGTGAAGTTGCACAAGCAAGGGAAGTCTTGCAACCAAGGGTGGGTTGACAAGCAATTGGCCGGGTGCCACTGTAAAAGCCACAATGGGGTAGAGTAGGAGGCGTTCACGCCAAGAGTAGTGTATCAGGGGATATCACTAGGGACTGAACCAAGAGTGGTGAGTGGTGGTGTCCATAGCCTGAGGTTGTCGAGAGTGAGAGTCCAAGAATCACTTGAGGGTGTAACATTTTATTCATATAGTGGATTTCTGTGACCGAGTGTGGTGCACTTAACAGCCCGTGGTTTTTCCCATTTGGATTGTTTCCACGTATACATCTTGTGTTGTTTATATTTTCGCACTTTACACTTGATGTTGTATGTTTGTTTTGTTGGGTGAATTTTGAATATTGACTGATCAAAAAAAATTGGTAATTGACTTGATTAAAACCTATTAACCCCCCCCCCCCCTCTAGATTATAGACACACACGTTCTTAGGGAACTTTTCAAGTCGGATGCTTTTGACATGTTCAAAGCATTTAAAGCATTTAAAGGTCATTCAAGACCAAAGGCACAAGCGCTATCGAATGTTTAGGATTGATACACACTGATGTGTGTGGTCCAATAATCATTCAAGTTAGAGGTGGATATGAGTACTTCAACACTTTCACAGATGATTACTCAAGATTTGGATGGATGCTTTTGACATGTTCAAAGCATTTAAAGCTGAAGTACAAAATCATCTTGAGAAACACATAAAAATCTTGAGGTCTGATCATGGTGGAGAATATCTATCTGCTGAGTTTCAGCAATATCTTATAGATAATGGGATAATTTCTCAGTTTTCTGCACAAGGTACATCTCAACAAAATAGGGTGGCAGAAAGGAGAAATAGAATTCTTTTGGACAAGGTTAAGTCTATGTTTAGTTATTCAACACTCCCTAATTCTTTTTAGGGATATTCTTTACAAACAGTTATGTACATTCTAAATAATGTACCATCTAAGCCAGTTCCTAAAACACCGCATAAGTTATGGACTTGGCGAAAACCTAGTTTACAACACTTAAAGATATTCAGATTGTAGGGAAAAAATCACGCGCAACGGAAGAGTGAGAAAATTTAATAAAATTAAAATTATGGTTTGCGTATAAATAAAAAAATTCTCTTTTGATAACAAGAACCTTAAACCTAGATTAATTGATGTATATAAAAAGTATAGTACCTTTTTTTTGTGATGATTGAACTACCGTCGAATTGAATCCGCAAGATCTTCCAATCCAATCACGAACGTGAATCACCTAGGAGTGTGGGCTCCCTTTCTTTAAATTGTATACTTGAGGATGGAAACAAACAAAATCCTATTCTTTGTTAGTAACAATAATCCTTCAAGAGAAAAACCAAGAACGTCCGGTCACTTTTGAATTATCAATCAATTTGATTGAAACTCGCGTGAACCTTGATTCGATGTTGTACACAAAACCCTTTTGATGCAAAGGATACTAGTGTACTGTCGAAAACAAAAATAATTCCTTTTTTCTCTATGCTTGGCCGAATTCTTCACACAATGAGTTGGACAAAGTTTTTTTTTATAAAAATAAAAAAAAACATATAAAAAACAACTTCTCACACCAAAAACTAAGGCTTGGTCAAAATTTACAAGTAGTATTTATAGGAGACCAAATCCTCTCCTAAGATGGATTTACTTGGTGGGCAAGAATCCTTTCCTTAGGTGGATTTACTTGGTGGTTAAGAATTCTTTTCTAAAAGGAATTCTTACCTACACCAAGACTATTAATCCAACTCAATAGTGTATTTGTAACCATATTAAAGACTTCCTAATTTGATTAGATAAACAATTCCTTTTATTTACCTACTTATCAAATATAGTCTTTAATATTAATTATACTACCAACAATAGAATAAAATTAGGAGACCTAATCCTACTATAATTTTTTTTTTGACTTTTAATTAATTTCCATTTAATTAAATAATAAAATAAAAATAATATAATTAAGCTATTTTAAATATCCTTACTGCCCAACACATATATATGGGCCAATATATTATTTTTCTTATTTTATTAAATACATTGGACCTTAATAAAAAGTCCACATATGAACTAGACCCATTCTTACAAAAAGAAACAAGTCCACATGACTCAATACAATTCTAGATTGACCCTTAAATTGGTCCGGTAGAATATTTCAAGTGATCCATACAAGCTCGTGTCGATTGGGGATCTTGGCGGGCTATCTAGAATTAAGCTCCAATAGACACAACCCAATCACAATCAACAAATGATTCACTTATGTCTGATCTATTTAATTTTAGTTCATTCCACTAAAGAACAAAAATTAAACTCTTAAATAAAGATAGAATAAGTTGATATTACTCATTCATACCCTAGATAACCATATTGGAGACAGTGTATGCTCGTGAAGAATATCAGTAATATCCTCTTTAGCCGCCTAGCATGCGGCAACATACTCGGCTTCCATGGTGGAATCAGCAATACAAGATTGCTTGATACCCCTCCATATGACTACCCCTCCTCTAATAGTAAACACATATCCTGATGTTGATCTCCTGGAGTCAGAATCTGACTGAAATCTAATTATGTATACCCATCGGGAATTAAATCCCCTCTACAGTATACAAGCATATAATCTCTCGTTCTCTTAAGATACTTGAAAATATGCTTGACAACCGTCCAGTGATCAGGACTAGGCTTCGATTGAAACCTGCTAACTATGCCGACAACCAAACAAATATCTGATCTAGTACACAACATTGCATATATGAGACTTCCAACTGTCGATGCATATGGAACCCTACTCATGAATTGCTCTTCATGCTCATTCTTAGGAATTTTTTCCTTAGAAAGTTTGATTCCATGTCTGAAAAGTAACATACCTTTCTTAGAATCTTGCATGGAAAACCTAAACAAGATTTTATCTATGTATGAAGCTTGGGATATTGCAATCGTTCTATTCTTTCTATGCATATGACTTGGATACCAAGAATATAACTTGCTTCTCTTAAGTCCTTCATATCAAATTATTTTGCTAACCATTCTTTTATTGATGTCAATATGCCTACATCATTTCCGATGAGTAGTATATCATCAACATAAAGAACTAGGAAAACCAAATTGTCACCTTTAATCCATTTGTATACACAAGGTTCATCAAGGTTTTGAATAAATCCAAAACTTTTCACGGCTTGATCGAACCTTATATTCCAAGATCTGGATGCTTGATTCAATCTATATATGGATCTTTGCAACTTGCATACCATTTTCTCTTTGCCTTTTTCATTGAATCCTTCTGGTTGTATCATGTAGATGCTTTCGTCAAGACTTCCATTAAGGAATTCTGTCTTGATGTCCTTTTACCAAATCTCTAGGTCTAAAGATGCCACAATGGATAAGAGTATCCTAATGGATTTAAGCATGGCCACAGGAAAGAAGGTTTCTTCATAATCGATACCTTTCTTTTGTGTATAACCTTTAGCTACCAATCTAGCTTTAAAGGTTTCCACCTTTCCATCCATTCCTCTTTTCCTCTTTTAAACCCACTTACACCCGATGGGTTTTATCCCTTTAGGAAAGTCTAAAAGAGATCAGACTTTTGTTTTTAAACATAGATTCTGTTAGGATTATGCTCGATAGCAAGAGTATAATATTGTATTTGGCAATCTTTTCATATTAATAAAGTGATTTCTTGTTTAACAAATCTCATAGCATTTATAGTTTAATTATTATAATTATCAAAAGTAAATAATCATAAAGTCAAAAGACTATGTGAAAAGAAGAACTGTTCATACATCTATATATGTATGAGGTAGACACAATTCCTTAGTTAGTCTTGGATAATATTCACAACTTAAGATAAAAGGTTGGGCGCATTTATCTTGTCAAAGTTGTAGATTCTTTTGCTAGCATTTGAGTTGATCAAATTTGTTATGATCAGTCTAAAATCATCAAAGTGTGGTGTCTTTGGGCAAAAGAATCTAGTGCACTGGGTGCGTTAAATAGGATCACATTGAAATACTTTATCTAGAACCGTCAATGGATAAAAATTTTCATTTTAAGACAATCAGAGAGTCTAGCTCAATGCTGAGATAAATGATGGACTTATGGTTGCAAGTGTTACCATTTGAGCTATTAATGAGTACGATTATATAGCATAGTCTATCCTCGATAGTTAGGTGGTATTCATTTGTAAATCGATAGAGAACTTCATTTATAGATATGGACATCGTGGCTCCATTTATCAAATGAGAGTAGAATATCATCATATGGATGTTTTGAGGTATTGGATATTAAATCTTAACGTTAAGTTTTCAATATTGTCTACATGGCTTATGGAAAAGTCAAAATATCCAAGTTCAAAATGTGGTCATATGAGTAAATATGGTAACTTGGAGAGCTATAGGCGGTCTATGAGCTCTTGACGATTACTGATATTCTTTATGAGGATACATTTTCCCCAATAAGGTTGTCTAGGATATGAATGAGTAACATCAACTTATTCTATCTTTATTTAAGAGTTAAAATTTACTTCTTAATTTTAGTTCTTTAGTGGAATGAACTAAAATTAAATAGATCAGACCTAAGTGAATCATTTGTTGATTGTGATTGGGTTGTGTCTATTGGAGCTTAAATTTAGATAGCCCGCGAACTTGTATGAATCACTTGATATATTCTACCCGACCAATTTAGGGGTCCATCTAGAATTGTATTGAGGTATATGAACTTGTTACTTTTTGTAAGAATGAGTCTAGTTCACATGTGGACTTTTTATAAAGGTCAAATAGATTTAATAAAATAAAAAAAATAATATATTGGCCCATATATATGTGTTGGGTGGCAAGGCTATTTAGAATAGCTTAATTATATTATATTATTTAATTAATTAATTAAATGGAAATTAATTAATTATTTAACTAAAAGTCAAAATCTTTTTCTATTAGGAGATGGTTTTCTAATATTATACTATTATTGATAGTATAATTAATATTAAAGACTATATTTGATAAGTAGATAAATAAAAGGAATTATTTACCTAATCAAATTAGGAAGTATTTAATATAGTTACAAATACACTATTGAGTTAGATTAGGAGTCTTGGTGTATGATAAAATTCTTTTTTAGAAAAGGATTCTTAACCACCAAGTAAATCTACCTAAGGAAAGGATTCTTAACCACCAAGTAAATCCTTCTTAAGAGAGGATTTGGTCTCCTATATATACTACTTGTAAATTTTGACCAAGCCTTAGTTTTTGGTGTGAGAAGTTGTTTTTTATTTGTTTTTTTATTGTTATAAAAAAAACTTCATCCAACTCATTGTGTGAAGAATTCGGTCAAGCATAGAGAAAAGAGGGAACATTTTTGTTTTCGATAGTACACTAGTATCCTTTGCTTCAAAAGGGTTTTGTGTACAACATCGAATCAAGGTTCAAGCGAGTTTCAATCAAATTGATTAATAATTCAAAAGTGACCGGACGTTCTTGGTTTTTCTCTTGGAGGATTATTGTGACTAACAAAGAAGAAGATTTTGTTTGTTTTCATCCTCAGTAATACAATTGAAAGAAAGGGAGCCCACACTCCTAGATGATTCACGTTTGTGATTGTATTGGAAGATCTAGCGGATTCAATTCGACGCTAGTTCAATTGTCACGAAAAAAAAAGGTTCGATACTTTTTATATACATCAATTAATCTAGGGTTAAGGTTCATGTTATTAAAAGGGATTATTTTTTATATACGCAAACCCTAATTTTCTAATTTTCTAATTTTCTCATGCTTCCGTTGCATTTTGAACCGTTTTTTTTCCTACATATTCAATTTTGGATTGCATTTCCTCTTGCCAATGGCGAAAATCAACATCTTCCATTGCTTCCTTGTACGTATAGGGATAATCGTCGTCCAGAAGATTCTGTACAGATTCTCCTAGACCAATGTATCTCTCGGGCTATCTACTAACGCCCCCACTACGACGAGGTATGGTAAATTTTTTATCTTGTGATGGTACAGACCTTACAATTGGGCTTGGTTGCGAAACCACTTGTGGAATTGTATCTCCTAAAAGCTTATTCAGGACAATTCTACTTTTAGGCACAAAATTATTCTTATAGTCCTCTTCCAAAAATTTAGCATTTGTCAAAACAAATACTTTAAGATCTGAAGGATGACAAAATTAATATCCTTTTGTTCCTTTTGGATACCCTACAAATATTAATATATCTGAACGGGACTCCATCTTTTGTCTTTCCTTTTAACACGTGCGCAGGACATCCAAATATCCTTAAGTGTTGGCTTTCGCCTGGTCCACAACTCATGCTGTTTTTTAGGAACCGACTTAGATGATACATCGTTTAGAATGTAGGTTGCAGTTTGTAAAGCATATCCCCAAAAAGAATTAGGGAGTGTTGAATAACTCAACATAGACCTAACCATGTCAAAAAGAGTTATATTTCTCCTTTTTGCCACCCCATTTTGTTGAGGTGTGCCTGGTGTAGAAAACTGAGAAATTATCCCATTATCAATAAGATATTGCTGAAACTCACCAGATAGATATTCTCCACCATGATCAGACCTTAAGATTTTTATGCGTTTCTCAAGCTGATTTTCAACTTCAGCTTTAACTGCTTTGAACATGTCAAAAGCATCCAACTTATGTCTCATGAGATACACATTGGAAAATCTTGAGTGATCATCTGTGAATATGATGAAGTACTCATATCTACCTCTAGCTTGAATGTTCATAGGTCCACACACATCAGTGTGTATCAATCCTAAACATTAGATGGCTCTTGTGCCTTTGGTCGTAAACAACCTTTTGGTCATTTTACCTTCCAAACAAGATTCACAGGTTGGTAGATCCTCGACCTTTAAGTCACTTAGAGGTCCGTCACTTACCAATCTTTTAATCCTATTAAGGTTAATATGACCTAGGCATAAATAACATAGGTAGGTTTCATCTTTTGATAATTTTACTCATTTATGATTAGGTTCCGTTGATTCTGTGTTTAAAAAGTGAGAGATATTTCTATGCAAATAGAATAAACCGTTTTCCAATGTACCTTTACAAACAAATTTGTTATTCTTACTAATAATAAAACCTTTTATTAAAAGTAACCGAATATCCAAATTTATTTAGACAAAAGACTGAAATTAAATTCCTCTTGAATTGAGGTACATAATAAACGTCTATTAAATCTAAATGCATATAAGAATCTAAATTGATTCTAATATCTTCCACTAAACTAGCAGATACCAATGCTTCATTGCCTAAATGCAAGTTGAATTCATTCTTATTCAGTATATTCCTTTAACCCTTTTCACCACAAAGGAAACATTTTCCTTTGATCTTGCTTACTTTCTTGGTCTCTTTCTAAGAAGGCCCAAGTTGTTTTTTCTTCAGTTGTCCCTTGACCATCTTATGGGTCTTAACAGTAGCAACTTTACCTACAGTATGAATCTCTTAACCCTTGCCTTTAACGAGGATTATTTTCGTGCTTTTAACATCTTGCATCAGACCTTGCAAGGTGTATTCCTTACTATTCAAGGTGTAGTCCAACTTGAATTGATCAAAGGAATCCGACAGTGAGTTGACAATCATGTCAATTTTGGTCTCACTATCTAACTTAACACCATTCAGTTCAACAATGTTGAGATGTGCTATGACTTTCATCATGTGATCTTTCACAAGCTGTCCAAGTTTCATCCTAAGATTTATAAAAGCAGTCATTGCCTCTCTCTTAGTTATCCTAGACCTCATAGCAAACATATCCTCTAGAGACATCATTATATCGGCAGCGGTCTCTATTCCTTCATGTTGAATTTGCAACATGTCGAAGATGGTGGCCATAA
Source organism: Dipteronia dyeriana (assembly GCA_032871835.1). Lineage (NCBI taxonomy): Eukaryota > Viridiplantae > Streptophyta > Magnoliopsida > Sapindales > Sapindaceae > Dipteronia > Dipteronia dyeriana. The sequence goes on along the minus strand of CM065299.1, from coordinate 44,832,494 downwards.
TGTAACGTACATTTAGCCATCTCATCTGAAGACTCCCACTGATGATACTTATCTCTTTGTCCTTAGCAGATTCATTAGTTTGGTGGTTAAGGAATAGACATAATGAATTTATGTTTTCCAGCTTGCAATAATAACCCAATTTTCCTTTTCCATGTGACATAATTATCATCAGTTAAAGTATTATCTTTTAGGATTTTGTTTAGGTATAGGGTCATGATTTCTTTATACTAACAAAAATTATATAAGTAATTAATCATGATATAGCACTTTTGAATATTTATCTTGAATTATAAATAAAATAATTCAATCGTAAAATTCAACGGTGATCCAACACCTATAAATGTCACGCCTCATTTTGGAGTTCGCACCATTCACTAGTTGGACTAGATCCCACCTAATTGTTAACATAAGAACAAATTTTTTTAATTTTAGCCTTGCAATTTTATTAACAAGAACTCTAGGGAGGATATTAATAAAATTACATTGAGTGTGTTACCAAGTTATCAACTTTCAATATAAACCCTCACAAATATCCCTCCTTTGGGAGTAGATATCGTTTATGCTAATTGTCTAGTCTATCCTTGTAAGGAAGTATCTTGCTAAATTTCACTCACGAATACCTCTTGGGAGGATATTACACGAAACATAAAGCTCAACTAAACTTGAAAGCCATAGGTGTTCCAAAACACCTTCTCCCACTCAATTATTTAAGCCGTGTGATTGAATTCCAAAAAATGATTTACCAAGTTATATAGATGCCAATTTTGATACCTAAACCATTCTATGCATGCTCATACCAAAAGAGATATATGAGTAGAACTCCTATTCTATAGGACATGTTATCAAACAATGACAAACATTGCCGGGAAACAAACGGTTCAAAATGCAACGGAAGCGTGAGAAAAAAGAAAACTAGGCTTTAGGTATAAATAAAAAACTTCCCTTTCACAAAACGAGAACCTTAACCCTATATTAATTTATGTATATAAAAAGTGTCGTACCTTTCTCGTGACGATTGAACATGCGCCAAATTGATTCTATAAGATTTTCCAATCCAATCACGAACGTGAATCACCTATGAGTGTGGGCTCCCTTTCTTTATCTCGTTTACCTGAGGATGGAAACAAACAAAATCGTGTTCCTTTGTTAGTCACAATAATCCTCCAAGAGAAAAATTAAGAACGATTGGCCACTTGTGAATTATCAATCAATTTGATTGAAACTCGCGTAAACCTTGATTCAATACTGTACATAAAACCCTTTTGATGTAAAGGATACTAGTGTTCTATCGAAAACAAAAATGTTCTCCTTTTTCTCTTATTGGCCGAATTCACACTATCTTTATGAGTTGGTCAAATTTTATCCAGAGTAAAAAAAAATTCTTTCTCCCTCAAAATTCTCTCTTGCTTGTCCAAAATCTCTCTTTAGAAAATCCCAAGCATGGCCGAAATTAATTCTTGCAATTAATTGTGGGCCGACCGAATTTCAAACACACACACACACACACACACACACACACATATATATATATATATTATATATATATATATGATGATGATTAATGCTCTCCTAAGAAGGAATTACTTGATTGGCAAGAATCCTTTTCTTTGGTGGATTTATTTGGTAGTTAAGAATCCTTATCTAAAAGAAATTCTATCCTCTTATATATACATAGTTGGCCGAAATTTCATAGAATACAATTAGGAGACTTAATTCTTTTCCTAAGAAGGATTTACTTGGTAGTTAAGAATCATTTCCTTAGGTAGATTTACTTGGTGGTTCTAAATCCTTTTCAAAATGGAATTATATCTTACACCAAGACTCCTAATCCAATTCAATAGTGTATTTGTAACCATATTAAAGACTTCCTAACTTGATTAGATAAATAACTCCTTTTATTTATCTACTTATCAAATATAGTCTTTAATATTGATTATACTACTAAGAATAGTATAATTTTAGGAGACCATCTCCTATTAGGAAAAAGATTTTGACTTTTAATTAAATAATTAATTAATCAATAAATTAATTAATTTCCATTTAATTAAATAATAAAATAATATAATATAATTAAGATATTCTAAATAGCCTTGCCGCCCAAACCTTATATATGGGCCAATTTATTATTTCTTACTTTATTAAATCCATTTGACCTTTATAAAAAGTCCACATGTGAACTAGACCCATTCTTACAAAAAGAAACAAGTCCACATGCCTCAATACGATTCTAGATGGACCCCTAAATTGGTCAGACAGAATATATCAAGTGATCCATGCAAGTTTGTACGGATTGGGGATCTTGGCAGGCTATCTAAATTTAAACTCCAATAGACACAACCCAATCACAATCAACAAATGATTCACTTAGGTCTGATCTATTTTATTTTAGTTCATTCCGCTAAAGAACTAAAATTGAACTCTTAAATAAAAATAGAATAAGTTGAGGTTACTCAATCATGTCCTAGACAACCTTATTGGAGAAACTGTATCCTCGTGCAGAATACCAGTAATCGCCAAGAGCTCATAGACCGCCTATAGCTCTCTAAGTTACCATATTTACTCATATGACCACATTTTGAACTTGGATATTTTGACTTGTCCAAAAGCCATGTTTCATTAGACACTACTGAAAACTTAACGTTAAGATTTAATATCCAATACCTCAAAACGTCCATATGATGATATTCTATTCCCACTTAATAAATGAAGCCACGATGTCCATTCCTATAAATGAAGTTTTTTATCGATTAACAAATGAATACCACAAAACTATCGAGGATAGACTATGCTATATAATCGTACTCATTGATAGCTCAAATGATAACACTTGCAACCATAAGTCCATAATTCATCTCAGGATTGAGATAGACTCTCTGATTGTCTTTAAATGAAAAACTTTTATCAATTGACGGTTCTAGATAAAGTATTTCATTGTGATCCAATTCAATGCACCCAGTGCACTAGATTCTTTTGCCCAAAGACACCACACTTTGATGATTTTAGACTCTTCATAACACATTTGATCCCACTCAAATGCTAGCAAAAGAATCTACAACTTTAGCAAGATAAAGGCTCCCAACCTTTATCTTAAGTTGTGAATATTATTCAAGACTAACTAAAGAATTGTGTCTACCTCAGTGTCTACCTCATACATATCTAAATGTATGAACAATTCTTCTTTTCTCATAATCTTTTGACTTTATAACTATTCACTTTGGACAATTATAATAATTAAACTATAAATGTTATAAGATTTTTTAAACTAGAAATCACTTTATTAATATGAAAAGATTGTCAAATACATTATAATATTCTTGTTATCGAGAATAATCCTAACTATCTCCCACTTACTTTATAGCAAATGTGTCATATCTCTAGTCCATGTATTCTCTAGATGTCAATCAAACTCTTCTGTGGAAGAGCCTTTGTAAGAGGATCCACTAGATTTTCTGCTGAGACAATCTTAGTAATCGTCACGTCACTCGTATGCACAATTTCCCTCAGAAGGTGATACTTTCTTTCAATGTGTTTCCGTCTCTTATGACTTCTTGGTTCTCTCGAATTAGCTATTACTTCACTATTGTCACAATAGATAGTGATCTGCATATTAGCATCAGGAACCACTTCCAATTCAATCAAGAATTGGCAAAGCCAAACAACCTCTTTAGCAGCATTGCATGCTGCAACATACTCAGCTTCCATGGTGTAGTCAGTAATACAAGATTGCTTGATACTCCTCCATACGAATGCCCCTCCTTCAATAGTAAACACAGATCCTGATGTTGATCTCTTGGAGTTAGAATAAGACTGAAAATCAGAATCTGTATACCCAATGGGAATTAAATCCCCTCCAGAGTATACTAGCATATAATCTCTCGTTCTCCTAAGATACTTGAAAATATGCTTGACTGCCGTCCAGTGGTCAGGACCAGGCTTTGATTGAAACCTGCTAACTATGCCGACAACAAAACAAATATCTTGTCTAGTACAGAGCATTGCATACATGAGACTTCCTACTACTGAAGCATAAGGACCCTACTCATGAATTGCTCTTCATGATCATTCTTAGGAACTTGTTCCTTAGAAAGTTTGATTCCATGTCTGAAAGATAACATACCTTTCTTGGAATCTTGCATGGAAAACCTAGACAAGATTTTATCTATGTATGAAGCTTGGGATAATGCAATCGTTCTATTCTTTCTATCCTTTATGACTTGGATACCAAGAATATAACTTGCTTCTCCTAAGTCCTTAATATCAAATTGTTTTGCTAACCATTCTTTTATTGATGTCAATGCACCTACATCGTTTCTGATGAGTAGTATATTATCAACGTAAAGAACTAGGAAAACCAACTTGTTGCCTTTAAATCCAAAAAATTCACGGCTTGATCAAACCTTATGTTCAAGGATCTGGATTCTTGCTTTAATTCATATATGGATCTTTGCAACTTGCATACCCTTTCCTCTTGGCCTTTTTCAATGAATCCTTCTAGTTGCATCATGTAGATGCTTTCATCAAGACTTCCATTAAAGAATGTTTTTTTGAAGTCCATTTGCCAAATCTCTAGGTCAAGAGATGCCGCAATGGATAAGTGTATCCTAATGGATTTAAGCATGGCCATAGGAGATAAGGTTTCTTCATAATCTATACCTTCCTTCTATGTATAACCTTTAGCTACCAATATAGCTTTAAAGGTTTCCACCTATCCATCCATTCCTCTTTTCCTCTTGTATACCCACTAGCACCGGATGTGTTTTATCCGTTTAGGCAAGTCTACAAGAGACCAGACTTTATTTTTGAACATAGATTCAATTTCAGATTATATTGCCTTTTGCCAATGGCGACTATCAACATCTTCCATAGCTTCCTTGTACATATAGGGATCATTGTCGTCTGAAAGATTCTCTACAGATTCTTCTAGACCGATATTTTTCTCAGGTTATCTAACAACCCTCCCACTACGACGAGGTATGGTAGATTGTTGATCTTGTATTGGTAAGGAACTTACAATTGGGCTTGGTTGCAAAACCCCTTGTGGAATTGTATCTCCTGATAGCTTATTCAGGACAATTCTACTTCTAGGCACAAAAATTTTCATATAGTCCTCTTCCAGAAATTTAGCATTTGTCGAAACAATACTTTAAGATCTGAATGACTATAAAAATAATATCTTTTTAATCCTTTTGGATACCCTACAAATATGCATGTTTCTGAACGGGACTCCATCTTTTTTGTCTTTCCTTTTAACATGTGCGTAAGACATCCAAATATCCTTAAGTGTTGTAAACTAGGCTTTCGCCCGGCCCACAACTCATGTGGTGTTTTAGGAACTGACTTAGTTGGTACATCGTTTAGAATATACATTTCAGTTTGTAAAGCATATCGTCAAAAAGAATTATGGAGCGTTGAATAACTTAACATAGACCTAACCATATCCAAAAGAGTTATATTTCTCCTTTCTACCACCCCATTCTGTTGAGGTGTGTCAATTGCAGAAAACTGAGAAATTATCCCATTATCAATAAGATATTGCTGAAACTCACCAGATAGATATTCTCCACCACGATCAGACCTCAAAAATTTTATGCGTTTCTCAAACTGATTTTTCACTTCAGCTTTAAATGCTTTGAACATACCAAAAGCATCCGACTTATGTCTCATGAGATACACATAGCCAAATCTTGAGTGATTATCTGTGAAAGTGATGAAGTACTCATATCCACCTCTAGCTTAAATGCTCATAGGTTCACACACATCAGTGTGTATCAATCCTAAACATTCAATGGCTCTTGTGCCTTTGGTCGTAAATGACCTTTTGGTCATTTTACCTTTCAAACAAGATTCATAAGTTGGTAGATCTTCAACCTTTATGTCACTTAAAGGTCCATCACTTACCAATCTTTTAATTATATTAAAGTTAATATGACCTAGGCGTAAATGCCATAGGTAGGTTTCATATTTTTATAATTTTACTCTTTTATGATTAGGTTTCGTTGGTTCTGTGGATAATAGGTGAGAGATATTTCTAGGCAAGTAGAATAAACCGATTTCCAATGTACCTTTACAAACAAATTTGTTGTTCTTACTAATAATAAAAACTTTATTAAAAGTAACCGAATATCCAAATTTATTTAGACAAGAGACTGAAATTAAATTCCACTTGAATTGAGGTATATAATAAACATTTATTAAAACTAAATGCCTATAAGAATCTAAACTGATTCTAATATATCCCACTACACTAGTAGACACCAACGCTCCTTTGCCTAAATGCAAGTTGAACTTATTCTTCTTCAGTCTATTTCTTTGACCCTTTTCACCACAAAAGAAACACTTTCCTTTGATCTTGGTTACTTTCTTGGTCTCCTTCTAATAAGGCTCAAGTTGTTTTTTCTTATGTTGTCTCTTGACCTTCTTACGGGTCTTTAACAGTAGCAACTTACCAAGCATATGAATCTCTTGACCCTTGCCTTTCACAAGGATTTTTTCCGCACTTTGAACATCTTGCATCAGGCCTTGTAAGGTGTATTCCTTGTTATTCAAGGTGTAGCCAACTTGAATTGATCAAAGGAATCTGATAGTGAGTTGACAATCAAGTCAATTTTGGTCTCACCATCTATCTCAGCACCATTCAGTTCAGCAATGTTGAGATGTGCTATGACTTTCATCATGTGATCTTTCACAACCTTTCCAGATTTCATCCTAAGATTCATAAAAGCACTCACTGCCTCTCTCTTAGTTGTCCTAGACCTTATTGCAAACATCTTCTCTAGAGACATCATTATATCGGCAGTAGTCTCCATTCCTTCATGTTGCTGTTGCAACACGTCAGAGATGGTAGACATAAGGTAACGTACATTTAGCCATCTCATTTGAAGACTTCTACTACTGATACTCATCTCTTTGCTTCTGAGTAGATTCATTAGTTTGATTGTTAAGGAATAGACATAACGAATTTTATGTTTTTCATTTTGCATTAACAACCCGATTTTCCTTTACCATATGACATAATTATCATCAGTTAAAGTATTATCTTTTAGGATGTTGATTAGGGAAGCGGTCATGATTTATTTTTAATAACAAAAATTATATAAGTAAATAATCATGATATAGCACTTTTGAATATTTATCTTGAATTAAATAAAATAATTCAATCATAAAAAATTCAACGGTGATCCAACACCCATAAATGTCACGCCTTTTTTGGGAGTACACACCATTTACTAGTTGGACTTGGTCCCACCTTATTGTTAACATAACAACCAACGTTTTCTATTTTAGCCTTTCAATTTTATTAACAAGAACTCTTGGGAGGATATTAATAAAATTACATTGAGTGTGTTACCAAGTTATCGACCTTCAATATAATCTCTCACGAATATCCCTCATTTGGGAGTAGATATCGTTTGGGCTAATTGTCTAGTCTATCCTTGTAAAGAAGTATCTTGCTAAATTCCATTCTTGAATACCTCTTGGGAGGTTATTCACAAAGCATAAAGCTCAACTAAACTTGGAGGCTGTAGGTGTTCCAAAACACCTTCTCCCACTCAATTGTTTAAGGCGTGTGATCGAATTCCAAAGAATGATTTACCAAGTTATGTAGATGCCAATTTAGATACTTAAATCATTCTATGCATGTTCATACCAAAAGAGATATATGAGTGGCACTCCTATTCTATATGACATGTTATCAAACAATGACAAACATTGCAATATTTTACAAAAATATAAATAGATACAATTTTAGTCCATCATAGAAAAGCAAGTAAATTACATATGTCTTGGAATACAAAACTCCTTTCATGGCGAATAAGTCTTCACTTGACCTTCGTCATTTGGACTCTCTTGGCTACCTCCCATGGGCGTGCACACCCTTGGCTCCTACCTATGGGTGTGCGCATGCCACAACCCCATAAAGGGCTGCCATGCACAGTCCATAGCTTCCATACGGCTGCCGTGCGCAGCCCTTGTCACAACAAATGTGGCCGCATGCTCTTCGCACGAACGTTTGTTGCTACGGCTCACACGGTCCCAAACTTGTTCCGGTTGCTCCTAATTCTTCAAACCTTCGAGTATTCGATACTTGAATGTATTACAGAAGAATTTAAATAATAAAATATTGCAGTTTTTTTTATTAAAAAAAAAAAAAACTTAGCAACTATCAAGAAGGAAATTATGGCGATGATAGACCACCCTTCTTGTTACAATCCCAAAACAAAATACATTGAAATTCTATGACCAAAATTGAGCAATAAAAAACAACATATAAAACATATATATATCCATACATTTCAATGTAAATATATATGCGAATACCTAGAGTGCCATCTCTTTCTCAAACATGCATATATACAATAAAAATAAAAAGATTCACGAACACGTACATTAATTAATCAAGGGTACAACCAGGCTCTGATACCAAATATGGGGAAAAAATGGTTCAAAACGTAACGGAAGCGTGAGAAAAAAAAACTAGGGTTTGCGTATAAATAAAAAAAATTCCCTTTTACGCAACGAGAACCTTAACCCTAGATTAATTGATGTATATAAAAAGTGTCGTTCCTTTGCTCGTGATGATTGAACGTGGGCTGAATTGGTTCCGCAAGATCTTCGAATCCAATCATGAACGTGAATCACCTAGGAGTGTGGGCTCCCTTTCTTGATCTTATATACATGATGATAGAAACAAACAAAATCTTGTTCCTTTATTAGTCACAATAATCCTCCAAGAGAAAAATCAAGAACATCTGGCCACTTATGAATTATCAATCAATTTGATTGAAACTCGCGTGAACCTTGATTCAATGTTGTACACAAAACCCTTTTGATGTAAATAATACTAGTGTACTATCGAAAACAAAAACGTTCCCCTTTTTCTTTTCTTGGCCGAATTCACACTATCTCTATGAGTTGGTCGAATTTTGTCCAGAGTAAAAATCAAATTTTTTTGTCCCTCGAAATTCTCTCTTGCTTGGCCGAATTCTCTCTTAAGAAAATCCCAAGCTTGGCCGAAATTAATTATGGGCCGGCAGAATTTCAAACACACACACACACACACACACACACACACACACACACACACATATATATATAGGATGATTAATCCTCACCTAAAAAGGAATTCTATCCTCCTCTTATATATACATAGCTGGCCGAAATTTCATAAAAAAGAATGAAGAGACTTAATTCTTTTCCTAATTGGTAGTTAAGAATCCTTTCTTTAGGTAGATTTACTAGATGGTTAAGATTTCTTTTCAGAAATAAATTCTATCCTACACCAAGACTTCTAATCCAATTCAATAATGTATTTGTAACCATATTAACGACTTCTTAATTTTATTAGATAAATAACTACTTTTATTTATCTACTTATCAAATATAGTCTTTAATATTGATTATACTGCTAACAATAGTATAATTATAGGAGACCATCTCCTACTAGGAAAAAGATTTTGACTTTTAATTAAATAATTAATTAATCAATAAATTAATTAATTTCCATTTAATTAAATAATAAAATAATATAATATAATTAAGCTATTCTAAATAGCCTTGCCTCCCAAACCATATATATGGGTCAATATATTATTTCTTATTTTATTAAATCCATTTGACCTTTATAAAAAGTCCACATCTGAACTAGACACATTCTAAAAAAAAGAAACAAGTCCACATGCCTCAATACAATTCTAGATGGACAACTAAATTGTTCTGGTAGAATATATCAAGTGATCCATGCAAGTTCGTGTGGATTGGGAATCTTGGCAGGCTATCTAAATTTAAGCTCCAAAAGACACAACCCAATCACAATCAACAAATGATTCACTTAGGTCCGATCTATTTAATTTTAGTTCATTCCACTAAAGAACTAAAATTGAACTCTTAAATAAAGATAGAATAAGTTGATGTTACTCATTCATACCCTAGACAACTTTATTGGAGAAAGTGTATCCTCGTGAAGAATACCAGTAATCGCCAAGAGCTTATAGACCGCCTATAGCTCTCCAAGTTACCATATTTACTCATATGACCACATTTTGAACTTGGATATTATTACTTATCCAGAAGCCATGTTTCAATAGACACTATTGAAAACTTAACGTTAAGATTTAATTTCCAATACCTCAAAACATCCATATGATGATATTCTACTCTCTTTTAATCATTGGAGCCACGATGTCCATAACTATAAATGAAGTCCTCTATCAATTACAAATGAATATCACCAAACTATTGAGGATAGTCTATGCTATATAATCGTATTCATTGATAGCTCAAATGATAACACTTGCAACAATAAGTCCATCATTTATCTCAGGATTGAGATATACTCTCCGATTGTCTTCAAATGAAAAACTATTATCTATTGACGGTTCTAGATAAAGTATTTCATTGTGATCCAATTCAATGCACCTAGTGCACTAGATTCTTTTGTCCAAAGACACCACCCTTTGATGATTTTAAACTCATCATAACACATTTGATCCCACTCAAATGCTAGCAAAAGAATCTACAACTTTAACAAGATAAAGACGCCCAACCATTATCTTAAGTTGTGAATATTATTCAAGACTAACTAAAGAATTGTGTCTACTACATACATATCTAGGTGTATGAACAATTCTTCTTTTCTCACAGTCTCTTGACCTTATGATTATTTACTTTTCACAATTATAATAATTATACTATAAATGCTATAAGATTTGTTAAACTAGAAATCACTTTTATAATATGAAACGATTGTCAAATACATTATTATATTCTTTCTATCGAGCATAATCCTAACAACAACAAATATAAATAGCTTCAATTTTTGTCCATCCTAGAAAAGCAAGTAAATTACATGTCTTGAAATACAAAAAAACTCTTTTCTTGGTGAACAAGTCTTCAAGCGACCTTCGGAGTTCGGACTCTCTTAGCTGCCTCCCATGGGCGTGCGCGGCCCCTTACCCATGGGCGTGCGCAAGCCACAAAACCCATAAAGGGTTGCCATGCACAGCCCATGGCTTCTATAGTGCTGCCGTTCGTAGCCCATGCCACAACAAACGTGGTTGCGTGCTCTTCACACACATGTTTGTTGCTACGGCTCGCACGGTCCCAAACTTGTTCCGGTTGCTCCCAACTCTTCAAACCTTCGAGTCTTTGATACTTGAATGTATTACAGAAGAATTTAAATTTAAATTTAAAAAAATACTGCAGTTTTTTTTATTACAACAATTGCAGTTTTTTTTATTACAACAAGTGCAGTTTTTTTTTTAACTACAACAAAAAAAAAAAAAAAACTTAGCAACTACCAAGAACGTAATTATGGCGATAATAGACCACCCTTCTTGTTACAATCCCAAAACAAAATTACATTGAAATTCTAGGATCAAAATTGAGCAATACCAATCCACATATAAACATATATATATCCATACATTCCAATGTAAGTATATATGTGAATACCTAGAGTGTCATCTTTTTCTAAAACATGCATATATACAATAAAAAGAAAAGGACTCACGTACACATACATCAATTAATCAAGGGTACAATCAGGATCTGATACCAACTCTAAGGAAAAAACCACACGCAGCGGAAGCGTTAAAAAATTTAATAAAATAAAAATTAGGGTTTGCGTATAAATAAAATTTTTCCCTTTTAATAACAAGAACCTTAACCCTAGATTAATTGATGTATATAAAAAATATCATAATTTTTTTTTCGTGACGATTGAACTAGCGTTGAATTGAATCCGCAAGATCTTCCAATCCAATCACGAATGTGAATCACCTAGGAGTGTGGGCTCCCTTTCTTTAAATTGTATACATGAGGATGGAAACAAACAAAATCTTCTTCTTTGTTAGTCACAATAATCCTCCAGGAGAAAAACAAAGAACGTCCGGTCACTTTTGAATTATCAATCAATTTGATTTAAACTCGTGTAATCCTTGATTCGATGTTTTACACAAAATCCTTTTGATGCAAAGGATACTAGTGTACTATCGAAAACAAAAACGTTCCATTTTTTCTCTATGCTTGGCCGAATTCTTCACACAATGAGTTGGACAAAGTTTTTTTTTTAATAACAATAAAAACAAACAAAAAAAAATTCAACTTCTCACACCAAAAACTAAGGCTTGGTCGAAATTTACAAATAGTAAATGAAGGAGACCAAATACTCTCCTAAGATGGATTTACTTGGTGGGCAAGAATCCTTTCCGTAGGTGGATTTACTTGGTGGTTAAGAATTCTTTTCTAAAGTGAATTTTATCAAACACCAAGACTCCTAATCCAACTCAATAGTGCATGTGTAACCATATTAAAGACTTCCTAACTTGATTAGATAAATAATTCCTTTTATTTATATACTTATCAAATGTAGTCTTTAATATCAATTAAAATACCAACAATGGTATAAAATTAAGAGACCTACACCTACTAGATTTAACTTTTAATTAAATAATTAATTAATTACCAAATTAATCAAATTAAATTTAATTAAATAATAAAATAAAAATAATATAATTAAGCTATTTTAAATAGCCTTGCCGCCCAACACATATATATGGGCCAATATATTATTTTTCTTATTTTATTAAATCCATTGGATCTTAATAAAAAGTCCACGTGGGAACTAGACCCATTCTTACAAAAAGAAACAAGTCCATATGCCTCAATACAATTCTAGATGGACCCCTAAATTGGTCTAGTAGAATATATCAAGTGATCCATGCAAGCTCGTGTGGATTGGGGATCTTAGCAGGCTATTTTAAGCTCTAATAGACACAACCCAATCACAATCAACAAATGATTCACTTAGGTCCGATCTATTTAACTTTAGTTCATTCCATTAAAGAACTAAAATTGAACTCTTAAATAAAGATAGAATAAGTTGACGTTACTCATTCATACCCTAGACAACCTTATTAGAGAAAGTGTATCCTCGGGAAAAATATCAGTAATCGCTGAGAGCTCAGTAGACACTATTGAAAACTTAACGTTAAGATTTAATATCCAATGCCTCGAAACATCCTTATGATGATATTGTACTCTCATTTAATAAATGGAACCACGATGTCCATATCTATAAATGAAGTCCTCTATCGATTAATAAATGAATACCACCAAACTATCGAGGATAGACTATGCTATATAATCGTACTCATTGAAAGCTGAAATGATAACATTTGCAACCATAAGTCCATCATTTATCTCAAAATTGAGAATGGCTCTCCGATTGTCTTCAAATGAAAACTTTTATCCATTAACGATTCTAGATAAAGTATTTCATTGTGATCCTATTCAATGCACCCAATTCATTTGATTCTTTTGCCCAAAGACAACACACTTTGATGATTTTAGACTCATCATAACACATTTGATCCCACTCAAATGCAAGCAAAAGAATCTACAATTTTAATAAGATAAAGGCGCCAAACCGTTTATCTTATGTTGTGAATATTATTCAAGACTAACTAAATATTTATGTCTACCTCATACATATCTAGATGTATGAACAATTCTTCTTTTCTCATAGTCTTTTGGCCTTATGGTTATTTACTTTTGACAATTATAATAATATTAAACTATAAATGCTATAAGATTTGTCTAACTAGAAATCACTTTATTAACATGAAAAGATTGTCAAATACATTATTATACTCTTGCTATCGAGCATAATCCTAACAACAACAAATATATATAGCTTCAATTTTGGTCCATCCTAGAAAAGAAAGTAAATTACATGTCTTAGAATACAAAAAACTCTTTTCTTGGCGAACAAGTCTTCACTCGAACTTCTTCGTCCGGACTCTCTTGGTTGCCTCCCATGGGCGTGCACACCCTTGGCCTTTACCCATGGGTGTGCACATGCCACAAACCCATAAAGGGCTGCCATGCGCTGTTCATGGCTTCCATAGTGCTGCCGTGTGCAGCCCATGCCACAACAAACGTGGTTGCGTGCTCTTCGCAGGCACATTTGTTGCTACAACTCACAAGGTCCCAAACTTGTTCCGGTTGCTCCCAATTCTTCAAATCTTCTAGTATTCGATTCTTGAATGTATTACAGGAGAATTTAAATTAAAAAAATACTGCAGTTCTTTTTTTTATTAAAACAATTGCAGTTTTTTTTTACTACAACAAGTGCAGTTTTTTTTTAATTACATCAATGAAGTAAAAAAAACTTAGCAACTACCAAGAAGGTAATTATGACGATAATAGACCACCCTTCTTGTTACAATCCAAAAACAAAAATACATTGAAATTCTATGACCAAAATTGAGCAATAGCAATCCATATATAAAACATATATATATCCATACATTCCAATGTGATTTTATATGTGAATACCAAGAGTGCCATCTCTTTCTAAAACATGCATATATAAAATAAAAAGAAAAGGATTCATGTACACATACATCAATTAATCAAGGGTACAACCAGGCTCTGATACCAATTGTAGGAAAAAAACCACGCGCAGCGGAAGCGTGAGAAAATTTAATAAAATTAAAGTTAGGGTTTGTGTATAAATAAAAAATTTCCCTTTTAATAACAAGAACCTTAACCCTAGATTAATTGATGTATATAAAAGTAACATACCTTTTTTTTCGTGACGATTGAAATAGCGTCGAATTAAATCCACAAGATCTTCCAATCCAATCACGAACGTGAATCACCTAGGAGTGTGGGCTCCCTTTCTTTAAATTGTATACATGAGGATGGAAACAAACAAAATCTTCTTCTTTGTTAGTCACAATAATCCTTCAAGCGAAAAAACAAGAACGTCCGGTCACTTTTGAATTATCAATTAATTTGATTGAAATTCGCGTGAACCTTGATTCGATGTCGTACACAAAATCCTTTTGATGTAAAGGATATTAGTGTACTATCGAAAACAAAAACGTTCCCTTTTTTATCTATGCTTGGCCGAATTCTTCACACAATGAGTTGGACGATGTTTTTTTCATATAACAATAAAAATAAACAAATAAAATACAACTTCTCACACCAAAAACTAAGTCTTGGTCGAAATTTACAAATAGTATATATAGGAGACCAAATCCTCTATTAAGAATGATTTACTTGGTGGGCAAGAATCCTTTCCTTAGGTGGATTTACTTGATGGTTAAGAATTCATTTCTAAAAGGAATTCTATCCTACACCAAGACTCCTAATCCAACTCAATAGTGTATTTGTAACCATATTAAAGACTTCCTAATTTGATTAGATAAATAATTAGTTTTATTTATCTACTTATTAAATGTAGTCTTTAATATTAATTATACTACCAACAATAGTATAAAATTACGAGACCTACTCCTACTAGAAAAAGATTTTATTTTTTAATTAAATAATTAATTATTTAATTTTCATTTAATTAAATAATAAAATATAAAGAATATAATTAAGCTATTTTAAATAGCCTTGCCGCCCAACACACATATATGGGCCAATATATTATTTTTCTTATTTTTTTAAATCCATCAGATCTTAACAAAAAGACCACATGTGAACTAGATCCATTCTTACAAAAAAGAAACAAGTCCACATGCCTCAATAAAATTCTAGATGGACCCCTAAATTGGTCCGACAGAATATATCAAGTGATCCAAGCAAGCTCGTGTGGATTGGGGATCTTAGCGGGCTATCTAGATTTAAGCTCCAATAAACACAACCCAATCACAATCAACAAATGATTCACTTAGGACCGAGCTATTTAATTTTAGTTCATTCCACGAAAGAACTAAATTTGAACTCTTAAAAAAAGATAGAATAAGTTGACGTTACTCATTCATACCCTAGACAACCTTATTGGAGAAAGTGTATCCTCGTGAAGAATATCAGTAATCGCCAAGAGTTTAGTAGATACTATTGAAAACTTAACGTTAAGATTTAATATCCAATACCTCAAAAAATTCATATGATGATATTCAACTCTCATTTAATAAATGGAACCACGATGTCCATATTTATAAATGAAGTCCTCTATCGATTAACAAATGAATACCACCAAACTATCGAGGATAGACTATGCTATATAATCATACTCATTGATAGCTGAAATAATAACACTTGCAACCATAAGTCCATCATTTATCTCAAGATTGAGATAGACTCTCCGATTGTCTTCAAATGAAAACTTTTATCCATTGACGATTCTAGATAAAGTATTTCATTGTGATCCTATTCAATGCACCCTGCTCACTAGATTCTTTTGCCCAAAGACACCACACTTTGATGATTTTAGACTCATCATAACACATTTGATCCAAATCAAATGCTAGCAAAAGAATCTACAATTTTAACAAGATAAAGGCGCCCAACCATTTATCTTATGTTGTGAATATTATTCCAGACCAACTAAAGAATTGTGTCTACCTCATACATATCTAGATGTATGAACAATTCTTCTTTTCTTATAGTCTTTTGGCCTTATGGTTATTTACTTTTGACAATTATAATAATTAAACTATAAATGCTATAAGATTTGTTAAACTAGAAATCACTTTATTAATATGAAAAGATTGCCAACTACATTATTACACTCTTGCTATCCAGCATAATCCAAACATGGATGCCCTGCGCACGGTTTAAATGGAAAGACAAAAAAGGTGGAGTCTCATACAGAACATGCATATTTGTAGGGTATCTAAAAGGGACCAAAGGATATTATTTTTATAGGCCTTCAGATCTTAAAGTATTTGTTTCGACAAATGCTAAATTTCGATTATGAGGAAACCATCTCTCTTGTGACCATGCTTAAATCCATTAGGATACTCTTATCCATTGCAGCATCTCTAGACTTAGAGATTTGGATAATGGACGTCAAGACAACTTTCCTTAATGGAAGTCTTGATAAAAGAATCTATATGATGCAACCAGAAGGATTCATTGAAAAAGGCCAAGATGAAAGGGTATGCCAGTTGCAAAGATCCATATATGGATTAAAGCAAGTATCCAGATCCTGAAACATAAGGTTCGATCAAACCGTGAAATGTTTTGGATTTATTCAAAACCTTGATGAACCTTGTGTATACAAAAGGATTAAAGGTGATAAGTTTGTTTTCCTAGTTCTTTACGTTGATGATATACTACTTATTGAAAACAATGTAGGTTTATTGACATCAGTAAAAGAACTGTTGGCAAAACAATTTGATATGAAAGACTTAGGAGAAACAAGTTATATTCTTGTTATTCAAGTCATAAGGGATAGAAAGAATAGAATGATTGCGTTATCAAAAGCTTCATACATAGATAAAATCTTGTCTAGAATATTCGTGCAAGATTCCAAGAAAGGTATGTTACCTATCAGACATGGAATCAAAATTTCTAAGGAACAAGTTCCTAAGAATGGGAATGAAGAGCAATTCACGAGGAGGGTTCCATATGCCTCAACAGTTGGGAGTCTTATGTATGCAATGCTCTGCACTAGACCAGATAATTGTTTTACAGTTGGCATAGTTAGTAGGTTTTAATCAAAGCCTGGTTCCGATCAATGGACGGCAGTCAAGCATATTTTCAAGTGTCTTAGAAGAACGAGAGATTATATACTTGTATACTCTGGAGGGGATTTAATTCTCATTGGGTATACAGATTCTAATTTCTAATCGGATTCTGTCTCTAGGATATCAACATCAGGATCTGTGTTTACACTTGGAGAAGGGGCAGTCATATGGAGGAGTACCAAGCAATCTTGTATTGCTGACTCCACCATGGAGGCTGAGTATGTTACCGCATGTGAGGCTGCTAAAGAGGTTGTCTGGCTCCGCTAATTCTCAATTGAATTTAAAGTGGTTCCTGATGTGAATAAGCAGATCACTATCTATTGTGACAATAGTGGTGTAGTGGCTAATTTGAGAGAACAAAGAGGTCATAAGAGAGGGAAACACATTGAAAGAAAGTATCACCTTTTAACGGAAATTGTGCATATGGGAGACGTGAAGATAACAAAGATCACGTCAGTAGAAAATCTAGTGGATCCCTTCGCAAAGGCTCTTCCACAAAAGAGTTTTGATGGGCACCTGGAGAATATAGGGATAAGAGATATGACACATTTGCTAAAGAGAAAGTGGGAGAATGTTTGTATTATGCTCGATAGCAAGACTGTAATAATGTATTTGATATTCTTTTCATATTAATAAAGTGATTTCTAGTTTAACAAATCTTATAGCATTTATAGTTTAATTACTATAATTGTCAAAATTAAATAATCATAAGGTCAAAAGACTACGAGAAAAGAAGATTTGTTCATACATCTGGATATGTATGAGGTAGACACATTTCTTTAGTTAGTCTTGAATAATATTCACAACTTAAGATAAATGATGGGTGCCTTTTGTAGGGGAAAAACGGGTTCAAACCGCTACGGAAGCGTGACAAAAATGAAATTAGGGTTTGCGTATAAATAAAAAAATTCCCTTTATGCAACGAGAACCTTAAACCCTAGATTAATTGACGTATATAAAAGTATTATACCTTTTTCTCGTGACGATTGAACAAGCGTCGAATTGATTCCGTAAGATCTTCCAATCCAATCACGAACGTGAATCACCTTGGAGTGTGGGATCCCTTACTTTTTATTGTATACCCGAGGATAGAGACAAAGCAAAATCTTTTCTTTGTTAGTTACAGATATCCTCCAAGAGAAAAATCCAAGAACGTTCGGTCACTTGTGAATTATCAATCAACTTGATTGAAACTCGCGTGAACCTTGATTCAATGTTGTACACAAAACCCTTTTGATGTAAAGAATACTAGTGTACTATTGAAAACAAAAATGTTCTCTTTTTCTCTTTTCTCCTTGGCCGAATTCCATAACCTTTTTCTATGAGTTGATTGAATTTTGCCTAGAGCAAAAACTATTTTTTTCCCTCAAAATTCTCCTTGCTATGCCAAATTCTCTCTTGAAAATTACCTAGGCATGGCCGAAATTTTCATCATAGAATTCTTAGGGCTGGCCGAAAATCACATGCACATATATATAGGATCATAAATCCTTTCCTAAGAAGGATTTACTTGGTTGGCAAGAATCCTTTCCTTAGGTGGATTTATTTGGTAGTTAAGAATCCTTATCTAAAAGAAAATCTAACTTCTCCTATATCCATATGGGCTGGCCGAATTTATCATTGATATAGATTAGGAGAGTGTATTATTTTCTTAAGAAAGATTACTTGGTAGTTAAGAATTCTTTCCTTAGGTAGATTTACTTGGTGGTTAAGAATCCTTTTCAAAAAAAGAATTCTATCCTAACACCAAGACTCCTAATCCAACTCAAAAGTGTATTTGTAACCATATTAAAGACTTCCTAATTTGATTAGATAAATAATTCATTTTATTTATCTACTTATCAAATATAGTCTTTAACATTAACTATACTACCAACAATAGTATAGTTTTAGGAGACCATCTCCTATTAGGAAAAATATTTTGACTTTTAATTAAATAATTAATTAATCAACAAATTAATTAATTTCCATTTAATTAAATAAAAAAATAAAAATTAATATATTTAAGCTATTCTCAATAGCCTTGCCGCCTATACCATATATATGGGCCATATATTATTTTTCTTATTTTATTAAATCCATTGCACCTTAACAAAAAGTCCACATGTGAACTAGACCTATTCTTACAAAAAGAAACAAGTTCACATGCCTTAATACAATTCTAGATGGACCCCTAAATTGGTCCGATAGAATATATCAAGTCATCTGTGCATGTTCGTGTGGATTGGGGATCTTGGCGGGCTATCTAAATTTAAGCTCCAATAGACACAACCCAATCACAATCAACAAATGATTCACTTAGGTCAAATCTATTTAATTTAAGTTCATTCCACTAAAGAACTAAAATTTAACTCTTAAATAAAGATTGAATAAGTTGATGTTACTCACTTATACCCTAGACAACCTTATTGGAGAAAAGTGTATCCTCGTGAAGAATACCAGTAATCGCCAAAACTCATAGACCGCCTATAGCTCTCCAAGTTACCATATTTACTCATATGATCACATTTTGAACTTGGATATTTTGACTTGTCCAGAAGCCATGTTTCAATATACACTATTGAAAACTTAACGTTAAGATTTAATATCCAATACCTTAAAACATCCATATGATGGTATTATACTCTCATTCAATAAATGCAGCCACGATGTCCATATCTATAAATGAAGTCCTCTATCAATTAACTAATGAATACCACCAAACTATTGAGGATAGACTAGGCTATATAATCGTACTCATTGATAGCTCAAATGATAACACTTGCAACCATAAGTCCATCATTTATCTCAAGATTGAGATAGACTCTACGATTGTCTTCAAATGAAAACTTTTATCCATTAACGGTTCTAGATAAAGTACTTCATTTTGATCCTATTCAATGCACCAAGTGCACTAGATTATTTTGCCCAAAGACACCACACTTTGATGATTTTAGACTCATCATAACACATTTGATCCCACTCAAATGCTAGCAAAAGAATCTACAACTTTGACAAGATAAAGGCACCCAACCTTCTATCTTAAGTTGTGAATATTATTCAAGACTAACTAAAGAATTATGTCTACCTCATATATATCTAGATGTATGAACAATTCTTCTTTTCTCATAGTCTTTTGACCTTATGATTATTTACTTTTGACAATTATAGTAATTAAGCTAAAAATGCTATAATATTTGTTAAACTAGAAATCACTTTATTCATATGAAAAGATTGTTAATTACAATATTACACTCTTGCTATCGAGCATAATCCTAAGACCTTTATCTTGTCAAAGTTATAGATTCTTTTGCTAGCATTTGAGTGGGATCAAATGTGTTATGATGAGTCTAAAATCATCAAAGGTTGTGTCTTTGGGCAAAAGAATCTAGTGCACTGGGTGCATTGAATTGGATCACAGTAAAATACTATATCTAGAACCGTTAATGGATAAAAGTTTTCAATTGAAGACAATCAGAGAGTCTATCTCAATCCTGATATAAATGATGGACTTATGGTTGCAACTGTTATTATTTGAGCTATCAATGAGTACGATTATATGGCATAGTCTATCCTTGATAGTTTGGTGGTATTCATTTATTAATCGATAGAGGACTTCATTTACAAATATGGACATCGTGGCTCTATTTATTAAATGAGAGTATAATATCATCATATGGATGTTTTGAGGTATTGGATATTAAATGTTAACGTTATGTTTTCAATAGTGTCTACTGAAATATGGTTCTGGACAAGTTAAAATATCTAAGTTCAAAATATGGTCAAATGAGTAAATAGGGTAACTTGGAGAGCTATAGGCGGTCTATCAGATCTTGGCGATTACTGGTATTCTTCACGAGGATACACTATCTCCAGTAAGATTGTCTAGGATACGAATGAGCAATATTAATTTATTCTATCATTATTTAAGAGTTCAATTTTAGTTCTTTAGTGGAATAAACTAAAATTAATAGATCTGACCTAAGTGAATCATTTGTTGATTGTGATTAGGTTATGTCTATTGGAGCTTAAATTTAAATAGCCCCCCCCCCCCCCCCCCCCCCCCCCCCCCCCAAGATCCCCAATCCACATGAACTTACATGGATCACTTGATATATTCTACCGGGCCAATTTATGGGTCCATCTAGAATTGTATTAAGGCATGTGAACTTGTTTTTTTTAGTAAGAATGGGTCCAGTTCACATGTAAACTTTTTATTTAAGTCCAATAGATTTAATTAAATAGGAAAAAAAATATTTGGCCCATATATATTGGCTTGGGCGGCTAAGGCTATATATAATAGCCTATTATATTATTATTATTATTATTTAATTAAAAGTCAAAATCTTTTTCCTAGTAAGAGAAGGTCTCCTAGAGTCATATTATTGTTGGTAATATGATAAGTATCAAATAATATATTTGATAAGTAGATAAACAAAAAGGATTTATTTATCTAGTCAAATTAGGAAGTATTTGATTTCTATTAGGACTCTAATTGACAATTGGTCAAACTAGGAATTTTTTGATTTAGTCACAATTTAATTTATATTCAATAATTGGTTATTAAATAAATATACTATTTGAGTTGGAATAGGAGTCTTGGTGTGTAAAAGAAATCCTATTTTTAAAAGGATTGAATCCAAATTTTGATAGGAGTCTTGGTGAAGTAGAAATCCTCTTTCTAGGAGGAGTTTCGGCTAGAATTTCAATCAAGACCTAATTTTTGGTGTGAGAAGTATTTTATTTGTTTTTTTATAGTTACAAAAAAAAAAACTTCGTCCAACTCATAGATATTGTGCATTGAATTCGGCCAAGGGGAAGAGAAAAGAGGAACATTTTGTTTTCATAGTGCACTAGTAGCCTTTTCATGAAAAGGTTTTGTGTACAATGTCAAATCAAGGTTTATGCGAGTTTCAATCAAATAGATTGATAATTCACAAGTGACCGGACGTTCTTGGGTTTTCTCTTGGAGGATTATTTTGACTAACATAGAAGAATATTTTGTTTGTTTCCATCCTTAGGTATACAATTAAAAGAAAGGGAGCCCACACTCCTAGGTAATTCACGTTTGTGATTGGATTAGAAGATCTTGCAGATTCAATTAGAAGCTAGTTCAATCGTAACGAAAAAAAAGGTACGATACTTTTAATATATGTCAATTTATATAGGGTTAATGTTCTTTCTATTAAAGGGGAAATTTTTTAAAATATAACAAACCCTAATTATACAATTTCGCCATATTTTGAACTGATTAATCCCTACAGGTTATTCCCCTGAGGTTATGGATGTAGTCAATGAAGTCTTAGAGAAGGATCAGGTCGGGCAGCAAGCAGTTGAGGAGCCTCCGGATGAAGAGGTAGCTGGAGGGGACAATCTGGTTAATCATCCTCTGGAAGTAGGGAAGGTAGGCAGATGCCATCTAGAAGGAGGAGTGGATGGAGGAAGCCAGAAGTATGCCATAACTTGATATGATATTCTTATGACCTATCTTTATCGCTCGAAAAAAAAAGGGGTGGCCACCGTGCTATTCTCGTGATCAGCTTTATTAGCTTTTTTTTAATGTAGCCTGGAACCAGGGGTTGGGCTCACTGATTGATTAATGTAGCCTTGCAAGGGGATAGGCTCCCATATTGTTAATGCAAATTCATTATGATTTCCTTCAAGTTTGCTTTGATTTGTTGTTGACCACGAATTTATACCAAGGTTGGGTTCTCCTCACTTTACTTCTAACCTCGACCTAAATGCATCCCTCGATGTAATCTTGACTTATTTGAGCCTAGTAATTAATGACCTTCAATTTGTTGAATCTTGGTTGACTATTGTTGACCTTGTCTGCACATTAAACTGGATATGCTTGAACAAGCTTTCACAGCGGGCTTCCACAACTGTGTCCTTGCAACGTTGAAAATGAGAAATGAAAAATAAGTAGATTAACAGTATCCCACTGTGGCATGTGCTGGATCCTGGAAGGATTTTTCTTCATCAGATGTCTAACTCTGACACTTTAGGTGAAATCCATACTATAATTTTTTGTGTACCTCGCTACCCCCTTATCAGGGTTAGGTGGAACTCTTGTGGAAACCTTGGTTTGGCGAGCTTACGCGTATCTAGGTAGCTCGATTCCCGCATGATGGGTGGTAGCCCAACCAAAGCATTAGGAAAGCTACCTACCATTCTTGGTCTCAAGATCTGGATGGCAACTTTGCCCTTACACTCAAATCCTTCTTAGGGTAGCCTGACCAATGCATCAAGAAGGCTATCTAGCTATCCTAGTCTCAAGATCAGGATGACAACTATGCATTTACACTTAGATCCTTCTTGAGGATGGTAGTCCAACCATGGCATCAAGAAGGCTATCTAGCTCTCCTGGTGTCAAAATCTGGATGGAAAATATGATTTTACACTCGGACCTTTTTTTGATGTAGAGTGGTGCCCGTCCAAGGCATCTGGAATTCTAGCTAACTATCCTGGTCTCAAGTTCTGGATGGCATCTATGCTCTTACACTCAGACCATTCTTGGCAGGGGTGGTGCTTGGCCAAGGCATCAAGTAAAAGATTATGAGGTCGCTTCTGCCAAGATTTCAATCAAAGATGATGGTACTTGAGGAAGATAGTGCTACCAGAATATGAAGCCTAGTAAGGTCATCGTAAGAATTTTGGATTATGAGTCTAGGTAGACTTTTACACCTACACCTCCAAAGAAGCAAAAGAGTATTTCTTTGAAGACCTCTAAGGTTGAAGAGGAGAAGTAAGACTCATATGAGGAGATGATCCTCATTGTTAAAATATTCAAGAAATTTAAGAAGTTTGAGAAGAAAGGATTTGGGCTGAGGTTGAAGGATTTGGGATTTGGTTAAGAGCTTTACTCACTCTAACAAGAGACTTCAACCTTTTGCTTAGTTTCTTAGGTGGTTCATGATTTGATTGGTCTTCAAATAAGAAAAGCAACTTTGCATGCAAAGTTCGTCTTCAAGAGAATATGTGCTTATTTTGAAGCTAAGGTATAAAGATTCTTCTTCCTCTTACAAGGCATAGCCACACACACACATTGCATCCTTATCTTTCCCTGTGTTTTTTTTCTCATTTTTGTATAACACATTCACACACTTGATATTGAATGCTCATGCATTGGTACAAAATTGACTAGTTTTGGAAATTGCATGTATTTGGACTCTGTCTATGAAATAAGCATTCTTGTGTGATATGTATTTGTATGTTTATATATTTGTAAAACATGGACCTTGGACTTGAATTTGGTATCATATTGTTCCATATTGAGGTCCAGCCATCTAGGTTACTCATACATTTAATTTTGAGTTTCGAGTAAAGAATTATGACTCTTTCCGGTCATTGTACATGCATTATCTTTGTCTTCATGTATCAAGTCAAATTAATTCTTTCTGGTAAAAGTTTCAAATATTTCCTCATGTGTTAAAGTTTCCTGGTTTGTAATCCAAAAACGGATTCGAATTTGGAGTTCAGAGGCCGGAGAACTGTCAAAGAATGCACAATGAGCATAAGGGGAAATGGCGATGGCGGAAGGCCATCAAACCATACCACCCAGAGATAACGCGTGGCCATCTCGGGAAAGATAACCTTCAGCCCCCGAGTTGGCCACGTGCCATCACAAGGTGGTTATAGATTTCCCTCCCTTTTCTCTCATAATTTTGGTTAAGTTGGAAAAGTTGAAGATTGAAGAACTCATGTGCATAAAAGTTTTCTCCAACTTTTGATTTTTTGATTTTGTTATTTCTTCTTCAATTCTACTCCAATTTAGTTGATTCAAAAACCAAAATTGAGTGTCTTGAAAATATCTACAAATCATAAAAAATTTTAGAATCAAAGATTGTCTTGATGTTTCGCAGTATTCAGATATTTACTTGAGATTTCATCTTTTGGTGGTAAATCATTCTCTTCTTAGTTTTCTTCTATGATTTTCTTCATGAATGTTCTTATTTGTCAAGAATAATGAATAGGATGATTTGGATTTAATTTTTTGTTTGTTTAATTGATTTTCAAGTTTAGCTTGTGTTGTGTTCATTTGAGAAATTTTAGGCTAAACTTGATTAACATGAACATGTTTCTAGAAATACTTTTGAGCTTTTGTGAATGATTGCTACTTTCTAGATTTGTTTTCATGTTCTAAGAACTAGGTCGTATTCAGTTGGTATTTCTATTTCTCCTAACTTGTTCTTAGTTAATAACATTCTCAGGTTGCTAGAAAAAATTATGATGGATCTTTGAAAGCCTTAACTAGTCATCTTGTTACATGTTCATAAAGTTTTGTTTGATCAACATTCTCTATTTGCTTGTGATTGCATGTGTGCATATCACTTAGATCATTTCCTTATAAAAGGTTGAAGTCTCTTGTTAGAGTGAGTGAAGCTTTAACTTATGGCTAGGACACGAGGTCCGGATAGTCAAGCTAGGATACTTGTCTAGGATCAGTGTATCCGGATAGTCAACAAAGAATCTTCCAAGAGGCAAGGGTGCCTTGGAAAGGAAGTTTCTTCTTAGAGGTGTGCTTGTCGCATCTTGGATATAAATTAGGCAAAGTAATTCACTAGACCTAAAGGTAGACTAGGAGTTATAGGTTGGAAAGCATTTCATGTGTTAATTTCTTGAGTGTGTAACTTTTATTTGACATAGTATATTATAGTTTGCCGGTGGTTGTGGTATCAACCCATGGATGTTTCCTCTTTTGAGGTTTGACCAAGTAAAAATCTCGTGTTGATTTTTAGCATTTTAATTCCTTTGTTTAGTCGATTTGTATTGCCTTAACATTGGTTATATTGTCATTCATATCATATTGTTAAAGTGATAATATTGAAAATTGTTCTAAGTGTGGATTAAAATTGCTTGCATTTTAAAGAATTTTAAAATTTAAGCCTATACCTGTTCACCCTATCCCGATAGGTATATTTGCACTATAAATACTACGGAATTTTCCATTTGTATCAGAGTGGTGTCTAGAAGCACTTAGATAGATCTTCTTTACAGTGTTCATTATCTTGTTTTTTTTTTAAAAACGATGATTAAAGAAGTGTATTCCTTTGTGGCTTCTTTTGTTGAAGGTGAGCTTATTGACTTGGAAGATCAAAAGATCAGGGATCTTATTCAAGAGAATGTAAGGATCTCTAAGGTCAATAGGTCTCTTAATAAAAATCTAGAAAATCATGAACTTTTCTCAAAAGAGATTAATGATCTTTAAAACAAAATTTTTAATCTTGAGAAAAACTTCATGATAGCAATGATAGATTAAGAATTTTGAAGCAAGAAATTGAGCAAAGAGATAACTCTCTTGATCATGCCAAACGAATTGAGAATGTTCTTAGAAGTAAACTAAATGAGCAAGAGAATCAAGAGAAAGTGCTTAATGACAAACTTAATAAGGCTAATGAGATGTTAGCTATCTAGCTCTAACAAAGTAAAAGCTCTCATTAAGGTTGGAAAGCTTCCAAGTGACAAACGAGGCTTAGGATTTGTAAATGAAAAAGTTACTCCTTCACCTAGCAAATTTTCTTTTGTCAAAGATTGTAGCAATTCAAATGTAGGTACACTCTCTAATGGTAAAGCCATGGATGCTAACAGAGGTGCCTCAACATCAATAATGATGGTTAAGGAAAAGACTCAACAAGGTCAAAGACAGTATGAATCTTCATCAAAGGCAAAAGGCAGGGCATAAAATGTTGTGCACCAAAGAGGTAAGTGTATGAGAGGAAAAAGTGAGTTGAATCCTCAAGCAAATGGTAAATCTCTCAAATTCATACCTATTTGTCATTATTGAAACATGGTTGGGCATATAAGACCTAGATGTTTTGCTTATATTCGCAAGTGTAAATTTGATAACGGTTTGCATGATTAGTCGTTGTTGAAAGGTCATAGGCAATCGTCAATATATGGATTTAGACATAGACCTAAAAAGATCTTTGAAAAGCATGTTGAGAATAAAGTTGATAATGGTTTAGTTGTGAAATCTTGTGTTGCATCTCATTCTACTATGCGTAAGAAAGTTAATAGTTCTTTGTTTAATTTATTTGAAAATGTGACTAATAGAGTCAATGTGCAAAATAACAAGTCAAGGAATTTT
This sequence comes from Dipteronia dyeriana, assembly GCA_032871835.1. Classification (NCBI taxonomy): domain Eukaryota; kingdom Viridiplantae; phylum Streptophyta; class Magnoliopsida; order Sapindales; family Sapindaceae; genus Dipteronia; species Dipteronia dyeriana. The sequence goes on along the minus strand of CM065299.1, from coordinate 44,804,933 downwards.
AATAAAAGCAAGAATTAGAAACTTTTTAAGAAAGTACGGGTTAGAAAAGACATTTCACAATGCTTTGTTGCACAATATGCTCTTAGAGCAAACTTATCCTATTGTTGGTACCTAGATAGCGGTTGTTCTAGGAATATGACCGGTACCAAGGAATTCTTTAAGAATCTTGTCATGAAAATGGTGGATGGGTTACATTATGTGATGGCACCAAAAAACAAGTATTTGGTAAGAGAACAATTTGTTTTATATGTATATTTCATCAAATGTACACATCACTGACATATAAGACAGCCTCCCAAGAAGATTGCCAAATAAGCATCCAGGCTGTCATCTAAAAAACACCATCAACGGTATCGCCCAGATGCGAGAACACAAGTAAGGTTGAACATAAATACTCCGCACATTCAGCTTTACTCAGGACACCTTGTGAAGCCCGAGTAAGGAAGTTGTCAAAAAATATATGATCCACATAACTAATGAGGCCAAAAAAGGAATCTAGAATCACACTCCAATATAGAAACATCCTTATTTCACTCCCCAGTATCGGAGAAGGAAAGAACTTAAAAGTTTCTAGAAGGATAAAACACCAAACAGGAAACTAGTCTGTTGACGGTGATTTTTGAATCGTGTAGGATTGATCACGCATCTAACAGGTTTTTATAGATTGTAGAAGATGTTATAAGAAAGATAGAAAAAACGAAGAAGAAAACATGCACATATGAGTTTACGTGGTAAAACCCCAAGGTGGGAAAACATCCACGGTTACCTGTGACAGCGAGAAGAATCCACTATAATATAATGATTACACACTCAATCTCTCCTTCTTTATCTCTCTATATGTCGTTCCATGGTGTTATGTATTCGTTCTGTCCATATCTTTTACAATGAGATTATGAGGCTATTTATATATGTATAGAACCCTAATCATTGTTTATACAAACAAGGAAAGGTGATAGTGTTTATTTAGGACTGGTTACTTGTTGAAGTCGTCTTTATCTTCTTTCCTGTTTTGGAGTTTATTCTTCTTGAAGCTTTGAGTTCTTTACTGAATAAAATCCTCTGATGTTGGAGAGGAAATAGGGATATTTCCTTATTGGAGTGAGACTCTAGATTCCTTGTTTAAGTAGGACAATTCTTCTTAGTATTTGAGTCGTTGTTGCCTTTCATGTCTCAACCTGTTGTCCAACTGGCCAATTGTCTAATCCCGACCAAACTTCTTTTGTCCCGATCGGATGGTCCCGACCAAATTGTCTCTACCATATCGGCTAGTTTCCCTGACCAGATTATTAATGCCTGATCGGTTAGCTTCCCCGACCATCTAGGGTAATCTAGACTTGGCCTTGAGATCATCTATTAATTGCCTTGGGTTGACCTTTCCTGACTCTGGTGACTTTGCGCATCTAATCATGCTGACTTGACGGCTCCTAATTTGATAGCATGACCTTTCCTGACTCCAAATTTGCTACCAAATTGGCTAACGGTGCTCCATATGCACCCAGTTAGTTCCGCAGGCGCGTCAGGCCTCTAACCCCCTACTTCTCAGCCTCTAGGGCACCTTCACCCACCATGACAAGTGTCGGCGCTACGACTTTATCTTTGATAATAAAGATGATTATTAAAAATTCGAACACCTTTCTTGGCTTCTTTATTAATTGATCTGAAAATTAACAATACTAAAAATAATTAGAAAAGCAGACTAAAAATATCTTAAACAAAAACTGAAAGCAACTAATCTATCCCCATGAAGAGTAGTTTTTTTTTAACCAAACGGTGTCCCAGCTCTTTGCTCAGGATAATTTTTGACTATCTTGGTTCGATCGGTATCCTGACCTTTCGCTCAGGATAATTCCCGATCACCTTTTTTAGAACTCTTGTTCGTAAATTTGCTCGCTTGCATATATCCTGATGCTAATAAAACAGATAATCCACCCCCTAGCACCCTCTATTTTTGGGCTTGATAGAGTATCACAATGTTTCGTTTGTTTATGTTGGTTCATTGAAGTTGAGTTTTATGACCCCCTTCTTCTAGCGCCAGTTGTTGACAGTGATTTTTGGATCGTGTAGGATTGATCACGTGTTAGATTTTAGATTTGTGTTCGCTTGATTCCATATCAAAACTTCATTTCTTTGTAATGCTTAGTTGCTTAAGTGGTTCGTGATGATAACAGCTTCAATGAAAAAAAGTAACTTCTTATGATACAGAGTTTGTCTTTAAGAGGATTGGTACTATTCTTGGATGCTAAGGTATCGAGATACTTCTTCCTCTTACAAGGCGTACGCGCACACACATAATTCATATGTGTCCCTGCTTAGTTGTGCACCATTAAATGCGCACACACACACAATTCATTCATATGTGTCTCTACTTAGTTGTGTATCATTAAATGCGCACACACACATATATCATACATTTATCTCCTTGCATCATAGTGCATCATTTGGTATAACAAATTCACACACTTGAAATTGAATGCTCATGCATTTGTATGAAAGTAACATGTTTTGGAAAATGCATGGTTGGAGACTATCTGTATGTAGTTGCAATCTTGGGTGAAATGTGTTTGTTTTTTTATATGTTTGTATAACATGGATATTGAAATTGATTTTTGTCTTAAATCATTCTTGATTGAGTTCCGATCATTTCGGTTACTCATACTATTGATTTCAAGTTCAAAGTCAAAAGGTACTACACTTTCAACTCATTTTGCATACATTGTCTTCGTCTTTATATATCGAGTCGAATTATTACTTTCTCGGTTGAGTATGTTATATTTCTTTGTCCGTTCTGGAGTCCTAGTTTGTAATCTTTAAACGTATTCAAATTCAGAGTTCGGAGGCAAAAGAACGGTAGAAGAACGCGAGAGGAGCGCTGGTGAAGAGGTGCGATGGCATAAGCCATCACTTGGGCACCTTCCCGAGATGGCGCATAGCCATCTCAGCCACAAAAACTTGCTGCCCCGATATGCCCACTCGCCATCTTGGGGAGGCACTAAGGCATGAGGGCAATTTGGTCATTTGGTCATTCTCTCATTTCCCTCTCTTTCATAAGGAGTTGAGATAATAAAATTTGAAGAACAAGTGCAAAATATTTCTCTCAACATTCTGATTTTTTTTTATGATAACTTCTTCATTCTTACTCTAAATCACTTGATTCAAAATACCGATTTCAAGTTTCTTAAAGAGTTCTACAAACCCCAGTCATTTCTAGAACCAAATGATGTCTAGAGTTTTCGTAGTGATAAGATCTTCAGTTCGTGAATTTCATTCTTGTTGGTAAAATCATCTTCTTCTTAGTTTTCTTCTTAGATCTTCTTATTGATTGATGTCTTTTGATTAAGAAGCATGACTAGGATGATTTTGATATTAGTTTGTGGTTTTTTTATTTAATTTTCAAGTTTCGCTAGATTTGTGATAAGTTGATTGATTTGTGCTAAACTTGATAAATATGAAATTTTTACTAGAAATCTTTTGTTCTTATGCTTGATTGACTATTTCTATATTTAATTTCATTTTCTAAGAACTAGGTCTACATCAATTGGTATATTCATTTCATTGATTTGGATCTTAGTTGATAACATGCTTATGTTGCCTAGATACATTTGTGATTGTTCATTGAAAGCATAATCTAGCTATCTAGTTGCATGTCCATAGAATTTGCTGATCATCATTTTCTATGTTGAGTGCTTGTTTGCGTTTTGCATTCATGATCACTTAGAAGCCTTGTGAAGAGGTAGAAAGTCTCATATCTTAGAGTGATTACTTGATTTAAGCAATTGGAAGTCTTAGCTAGAGTCGGGAGGACTTGGATATCTAAGCAAGTGGAAGTCTCAACAAGAGGTGTAAGACCTCAGATTGTTGAGCAAGGAAGTCTCAACTAGAGTCGGGAGGACTCAGATAGTTGAGCAAAAAGTCTTGCCTAGGGTCGGGAGGATCCAAAAAGTTGAGCAAGGAATCTTTATAGAGATATGAGGTCTTGGATAGGAAGTCGGCTTAGTAGATCACTAGGTTCAAGGGTAGAGTAAGAGTGATAGCTTGGAAAGCATGTGTTGATTGCTTGAGTGTGCAACTCTTATTTGAAATAGTGGATTTTCTTTTGCCCGTGGATGTTTCCTCTTCGGAGGTTTACCACGTAAATATTGTGTGTCATTGTTTGCAATTTTCTTTTAGACTTATTAAAACTGCATTGTTTTAAAAGAAGACAAAAAAAATTGGAGCATATACCTATTCACCACACCCCCCCCCCCCCCTCTCTAGGTATATTTACACTATAAATATAAAGGGAAAATTCAATTGGTATCAAAGCCGGTGTCTAGATGCACTTAGATAGATCTTCTTTGTAGTATTTGTTATCTTCTTTTGTTTGTTTTATCATGATTAAAGAAATGTATTATTTTGTGGCTTCTCTTGTTGAATGTGAGTCTATTGACTTAGATTATCAAAAGATCAAAGATATTATTCAAGAAAATGAAAGAATCTCTAAGATCAAAAAGTCTCTCACTAAGAGGTTAGAAAATCATGATTGTAGCTCAAAATGTGTTAATGATCTTAATGACAAAATTCTTAATCTAGAGAAAAAGCTGATTGATAGCAATGATAGATTAAGTATTTTGAAGCATGAAATTGAGCAAAGAGATAAATCTCTTGATCATGCTAGGAGAATTGAAAATGTGCATAGAGCAAAACTTAATGAGCATGATAATCAAGAGAAAGTGCTTACTAACAAACTTAATGAGGCTAAAGAGATGATTAACAAGATGTTATCTAGCTCTAATAAAGTGAAAGCTCTCATTAAGGTTGGAAAGTCTTCAAGTGACAAAAGAGGTTTAGGATATGTTAATGAAAAATCAACTCCTTTATCTAACAAATATACTTTTGTCAAAGCTTGTAGCAATTTAAATGTAGGTACACTCTCTAACTGTAAAGCCATGAATGCTACCGAAGGTGCCTCAAAATCAACAATGAAGGTCAAGGAAAAGACTAAACAATGCCAAAGACAAGCTACGTTATTATCAAATACAAAAGGCAAGACATCTAGTGTTGCACACCAAAGAGGTAAAAATGTGAGAAGGCAAAATGAGTTGAATGCTCAAGCAAATGGTAAACTTCTCAAATTCATACCTATTTTTCATTATTACAACATGGTAGGACATAAAGAACCTAGATGTTTTGAATACATTCGTAAATGTAGAATTGCCAATGATTTGCATGATATTTCTTTGAATGGCCCTAGGCAATCATCCATGTACGGATCTAGAATTAGACCTAAGAAGACCTTGGAAAAGAATGTTGAGAATAAATGTGTTGATGATTTGTTTGTTAAATCATATGGTGTGCCTCGTTCTACTATGCATATGAGAGTTGATAATGCTTTGTTTAAAAATGTGACTAATGGAGTCAACGTTCCTAAAAACAAGTCAAAGCATGTTAATAAAAGTAGGAATGAAAAACTTGTCAAGAAAGTTTAGGTTAAGAAAAACACAACACAATGTTTGGTTGCACAATATGCTTTAAGAGCTAATTCATCCTATTGTTGGTACCTAGATAGCGGTTGCTCTAGGAATATGACCGGTAACAAGGAATTCTTTAAGAATCTTGTTATGAAAGATGGTGGATGGGTTACATTTGGTGATGGCACCAAAAAGCAAGTTCTAGGTAAGGGAACAATTTGTATCCCCGGATTGCCTAAACTTCGTGACACCTTGTATGCAAATGGTCTACAAGCTAATCTAATAAGCATCACTAAATTGTGTGAAATTTTTAAAAAAGTTAGCTTTAATAAGGATGTGTGCACAATAATCGATAAAAAGGGCAAGATTGTTTTGAAAGTCAAAAGGTCTTCGGACAACTGCTATTGTCGAGAGGTTGATCCACTAACATGTAATATGGCACATGAGTGCAACAAGCTTGAATTATGGCATGAAAGATTGGGTCATATGAATTATAAAGATTTATAGAAGCTTGAGAAATATAACATTGTTAGAGGTCTTCATAGTCTTGATAAAAAGCTTAATGGTGTTTGTGAACCATGTCAATTAGGTAAACAAACCAAAGTGTCTCATAAAAAGAACACTATTTTTGCTACCAAGAAACCCTTAGAACTTTTGCATATGGACCTAATGGGACCAATCCAAACCGAAAGCATAAATGGTAAGAAATATAATTTTGTATGTGTTGATGATTTTTCTTGGTTTTCTTGGGTATATTTTCTTAGAGACAAGACCAAAACTTTTGGTTACTTTAAGAAGTTTTGTAAACAATTTCAAAATGAAAAAGGTCTTGGGATCAAGAAAATATGTCCCATTAGGAGTGATCATGGGAGTGAATTTGAATGCTAGATTTAGTGAGTTTTGTGATGATTATGGGATTTCACATGAGTTCTCGGCTCCTAGAACTCCTCAACAAAATAGTGTTGTTGAGAGGAAAAATCATGTCTTGCAAGAGATGGCTAGGGTCATGCTTAATAGCAAGAAATGTTATGTCACTAGTAGTGTTTTTAGAAGGCCCGACACAAAACAAAATCCTATGAACTTTGGAAGGGCAAGAAGCCCAATGTGAGTTACTTCCACACTTTTGGGAGTAAGTGTTTTATTTTGAATGATAGAGATCACTTAGGAAAGTTTGATGCTAAAAGTTATATTGGTTTCTTTCTTGGGTATGCTAATAATAGTCGTGCATATAGAATGTTCATTTTGAAAACTAAGACTATTATGGAGTCTATTAATGTGAAAATAGATGATCTTAGCATGTTTGATTTGTGTGATGATAATGGCGTCAATGAACCTAAAGAACATTTGTTAATTGAAAGCACCTATTGATGTGACTAGTTGTGATGAAAGTGAGTCTAATCATAATGATGATAATGATAGTGTTGCTAGAGAAGAAAGTCAAGAGTTAGAAAATGGTTTGAATGATAACCAATAGACTTAGGAATACGCATTATCAACAAGACATCATAGGTGATTTGAATGAAGGGGTTAGAACTAGAAGGCAACTAGCTAACCAAATTTCATATGCATGCTACACTTCTCAAATTGAGCCCAAAAATATTAATGAAGCAATTATTGATGAATATTGGGTTAATGCCATGCAAGAAGAACTAAATCAATTTGAGAGGAATGAAGTATGATCCTTAGTTCCTAGACCAAAAGATATCAATGTGATTGGCATAAAATGGGTGTTTAGGAATAAGACCGATGAATGTGGCAAAATAGTGAGAAATAAAGCAAGACTAGTGGCTCAAGGATACACTCAAGTTGAAGGTGTAGACTTTGATGAGACTTTTGCACCCATTGCACGTCTTGAGTCCATTAGATGTTTGTTGTCCATTGCATGTCTTAAAAAATTCAAATTGTTTCAAATGGATGTCAAAAGTGCTTTTCTCAATGGATACCTTCAAGGAGAAGTGTATGTTGAACAACCTAAGGGTTTTGTAGACCCACACTTTCCTAATCATGTGTTTAAGTTGAAAAAGGCTCTTTATGGCCTTAAGCAAGCCCCTAGAGTTTGGTATGATAGGTTGACACAATATCTTATTGACAACCAATATAGGAGAGGTGGTATTGATAGAACTTTGTTTGTCAAGCATTATGACAATGACATTTTTGTTGTACAAATATACGTTGATGACATTGTTTGGGTCTACATGTAAAACCAAGGTTGATGATTTTATGAATGTTATGTCAAGAGAATTTGAAATGAATATGGTAGGTGAACTCAATTACTTTCTTGGCATGCAAGTGAAACAATCTAGCAATGGTATCATGTTGTCTCAATCTTAATATGCTAGAAACCTTGTTAAGAAATTTGTCCTTGAGAGTGGAAAAGAATTTGTAACACCTATGAGTACTACTTTAAAACTTGAAAAAGATTAAAAAGGAAAAAAATGTTGATCAAAGTCTCTATAAGAGCATGATAAGTAGCCTTCTCTACCTAACGGTTAGTGTAGGGAAAAAACCGTTCAAAACACTACGGAAGTGTGATAAAAACAAAATTAGGGTTTGCTTATAAATAAATAAAAAATTCCTTTTATGCAACGAGAACCTTAACCCTAGATTAATTGATGTATATAAAAAGTATCGTACCTTTTTTTCGTGACGATTGAACTAGCGTCGAATTGAATCCTCAAGATCTTCCAATCCAATCACGAACGTGAATCACCTTGGAGTATAGGCTCCATTTCTTTAAATTGTATACCTGAAGATTGAAACAAACAAAATCTTCTTCTTTGTTAGTTACAAATATCCTCCAAGAGAAAAATCAAGAAACTCCGGCCACTTGTGAATTATCAATCAATTTGATTAAAACTCGCGTGAACCTTGATTCGATGTTGTACACAAAACCTTTTTGATGTAAATGATACTAGTGTACTATCGAAAACAAAAACTTTCTCTTTTTCACTTTTCTCCTTGGCCGAATTCCACACCCAATGTCTTAGAGTTGATTGAATTTTGTCTACAGTAAAATACCAATTTTTCTCTCTTAAAATTCTCTCTTGCCAAGCAAATTTCTCTCTTTGAAAACTCTTTGGTTGGCCGAAATTTTTACTATGAAATAATAGGGCTGCCTGAAATTCACATGGATATATATATATATATATATAGGATCACAAATCCTTTCCTAAGAACGAGTTACTTGGTTGGCAAGAATCCTTTCCTCAGGTGGATTTATTTGGTAGTTAAGAATCATTTTCTAAAAGGAATTCTATCCTCTTATATATATTTATGATCTGGCCAAAATTCACAAGAATATAATTAGGAGATTTAATTATTTTCCTAAGAAGGATTACATGGTAGTTAAGAATCCTTTCCTTAGGTAGATTTACTTGGTGGTTAAGAATCCTTTTCAAAAAGGATTTCTATCCTAACACCAAGACTCCTAATCCAACTCAATAGTGTATTTGTAACCATATTAAAGACTTCCTAATTTGATTAGATAAATAACTCTTTTCATTTATCTACTTATCAAATATAGTCTTTAATATTAATTATACTACTAACAATAATATAATTTTTGAAGATAATCTCCTATTAGGAAAAAGATTTTAGATTTTAATTAAATAATTAATTAATCAACAAATTATTTAATTTCCATTTAATTAAATAATAAAATAAAAATAATATAATTAAGCTAAACTATATAGCTTTTCCGCCCAACACCATTATATAGGCATATATATTATTTTTCTTATTTTATTAAACACATTTGACCATAACAAAAAGTTCACATGTGAACTAGACCTGTTCTTACAAAAGAAGCAAGTCGACATGCATTAATACAATCCTAGACGGACCCCTAAATTGGTCCGGTAGAATATATCAAGTGATCCATACAAGTTCGAGTGGATTGTGGATCTTGGCGGGCTATCTAAATTTAAGCACCAATAGACACTACCCAATCAGAATCAACAAATGATTCGCTTGGGTCTGATCTATTAATTTTAGTTCATTCCACTAAAGAACAAAAATTGAACTCTTAAATAAAGATAAAATAAGTTAATATTTGTTACTCATACCCTAGAAAACCTTATTGGAGAAAGTGTATCCTTGTAAAGAATATCAGTAATCGCCAAGAGCTCATAAACCACCTATAGCTCTCCAAGTTACCATATTTACTCATATGACCACATTTTGAACTTGGATATTTTGACTTGTCCATATGCCATGTTTCAATAGACACTATTGAAAGCTTGACGTTAATATTAATTTCCAATACCTCAAAACATCCATATGATGATATTCAACTCTCATTCAATAAATGAAGCCACGATGTCCATATCTATAAATGAAGTCCTCTATCGATTAACAAATGAATACAACCAAACTATCGAGGATAGACTATGATATATAATCGTACTCATTGATAGTTCAAATTATAACACTTGCAACCATAAGTCCATCATTTATCTCAAGATTGCGATAGACTCTCCGATTGTCTTCAAGTGAATTTTTTTTTCCATTGACGGTTCTAGATAAAGTATTTCATTTTGATCCTATTCAATTCACCCAGTACAGTAGATTCTTTTGCCCAAAGACACCACACTTTGATGATTTTAGACTCATCATAACACATTTGATCCCACTCAAATGCTAGCAAAAGAATCTAACACTTTTACAAGATAAAGGCTCCTAACCTTAACTAAGGAATTGTGTCTACCTCATAAATATCTAGATGTATGAACAATTCTTCTTTTCTTATAGTCTTTTGACCTTATGATTATTTACTTTTGACAATTATAATAATTAAACTGTAAATGCTATAAGATTTGTTAAACTAGAAATCACTTTATTAATATAAAAAATATTGTCAATTACAATGTTAAACTCTTGCTATCGAGCATAATCCTAACAATATCTCACTTGCTCTATAGAAAATGTGTATTATCTCTCATCCCCATGTTCTCTAGATGCCTATCAAAACTCTTTTGTGGAAGAGCCTTTGGAAAGGGATCCGCTAGATTTTCTGTTGACGCGATCTTTGTAATTGTCACGTCACCCCTATGCACAATTTCCCTTAGAAGGTGATACTTTCTTTCAATGTGTTTCCCTCTCTTATGACTTCTTGGTTCACTCAAATTAGCCATTGCTCCACCATTGTCACAATAGATAGTGATTTGCTTATTCGCATCATGAACCACTTCCAAGTCAATCAAGAATTGGCAGAGCCAGACAGTCTCTTTAGCAGCCTCGCATGCGGTAACATAATCGGCTTCCATGGTGGAATCCGTAATACATGATTGCTTGATACTCCTCCATATGAATGCCCCTCCTCCGATAGTAAACACAGATCCTGATGTTGATCTCCTGGAGTCAGAATCTGACTGAAAATAAGAATCTGTATACCAAACGGGAATTAAATCCCCTCCAGAGTATAAAAGTATATAATCTCCCGTTCTCCTAAGATACTTGAAAATATGCTTGACTGCCATTCAGTGATCAGAACCAGGTTTCGACTGAAACCTGCTAACTATTCCCACAGCAAAACAAATATCTGGTCTAGTGTCGAGCATTGCATACAAGAGACTTCAAACTCCCGATGCATATTGAACCCTACTCATGAATTGCTCTTCATGCTCATTCTTAGGAACTTGTTCATTAGAAAGTTTGATTCCATGTATGAAAGGTAACATACCTTTCTTGGAATCTTGCATGGAAAACCTAGACAAGATTATATCTATGTTTGAAGCTTGGGATAATGCAATCGTTCTATTCTTGCTATCCCTTATGATTTGGATACAAAGAATATAACTTGCTTCTCCTAAGTCCTTCATATCAAATTGTTTTGCTAACCATTCTTTTATTGATGTCAGTACACCTACATTATTTCTGATGAGTAGTATATCATCAACGTAAAGAACTAGGAAAACCAACTTGTCACCTTTAATCCTTTTGTATACATAAGGTTCATCAAGGTTTTAAATAATTCCAAAACTTTTCACGGCTTGATCAAACCTTTTATTCCAGGATCTGGGTGCTTGCTTCAATCCATATATGGATCTTTGCAACTTACATACCCTTTTCTCTTAGCCCTTTTCAATGAATCCTTCTGGTTTCATCGTGTAGATGCTTTCGTCAAGACTTTTATTAAGGAAAGCTGTCTTGACGTTTATTTGCCAAATCTCTAGGTCTAGAGATTCCGCAATGGATAAGAGTATCCTAATGGATTTAAGCATGGCCATAGGAGAGAAGGTTTCTTCATAATCGATACCTTCCTTCTGTGTATAACCTTTAGCTACCAATCTAGCTTTAAAGGTATCCACCGTTCCATCCATTCTTATTTTCCTCTTGTAAACCCACTTCCACCCGATGGATTTTATCCCTTTAGGCAAGTCTACAAGAGACCATACTTTGTTTTTGAACATAGATTCAATTTTTGATTGCATTGCCTTTTACCAATGGCGACAATCAACATTTTCCATTGCTTCTTTATCTGTATAGGGATCATCATCGTCTGGAAGATTCTCTACAGATTTTCCTAGACCGATGTATATCTCGGGTTATCTAACAACCCTCTCACTACGACGAGGTATGGTAGATTGTTGATCTTGTGTTGGTACGGAACCTACAATTGGGATTGGTTACGAAACCTCTTGTGGGATTGTATCTCCTAAAAGTTCATTCAGGACAATTCTACTTTTAGGCACAAAAATTTTCATATAGTATTTTTCTAGAAATTTAGCATTTGTCGAAACAAATACTTTTGTTTCTTTTAGATACCCTACAAATATGCATGTTATTCATGACTAACTAAAGAATTGTGTCTACCTCATACATATCTAGATGTATGAACAATTATTCTTTTCTCATAGTCTTTTGACCTTATATTATTTACTTTTGACAATTATAATAATTAAACTATAAATGCTATCAGATTTGTTAAACTAGAAATCACTTTATTAATATGAAAAGATTGTCAATTACAATATTACACTCTTGCTATCGAGCATAATCCTAATAGCTAGGAGGCTGGATATCTGTTTTAGTGTTGGATTGTATGCTAGGTTTCAAGCTAATCCAAAAGAATCTCACTTGAAAGCCATTAAAAGAATCATTAGATATATAAAAGGAACACATAATCTTGGTTTGTTTTATTCCTTTGATACTAATGATATTCTTTTTGGCTATTGTGATGCGGATTGGGCAGGAAACATTAATGATCGTAAAAGCACATCAGGTGGTTGCTTTTACTTGGGGAATAATTTGGTTGCTTGGCAAAGTAAGAAGCAAAATTCCGTCTCTCTTTTTTCATCCGAAGCCGAGTATATTGCGGCCAGAAGTGCTTGCACACAACTTCTATGGATGAAACAAATTCTCAAGGATTATGAGATTGATCAAGGTAAAATGACTCTCTATTGTGATAATATGAGTGCTATTAACATATCTAGAAATCCGGTTCAACACTCACGCACAAAGCATATAGACATTAGGACTCATTTTATTAGGGAACTTGTTGAATATTCAATAGTAACTCTTGAGCATAGGCCTACTAAAAATCAACTTGCGGACTTGTCCACAAAGCCCTTGGACAAAGAGAGATTTGTATCTCTTAGATCCAATGGCATGATTTGTGTTGATTAATGCTTGTGTGTGATTGTGAGTGGCTTGATAAGAAAAACTATATTGTATATTTATTTCATTGAGAGCTACTCAAGTGAGAAGTAATGATCTTGATAAAATAGATTTTATTGCTTTTAGATCATGCACTTAAGTCTTTGTCAATCTTGTTTTTAAAAAAGTGCACAAATGCTTCTCTTATATGTCTAAGTTTGAGTAATTGAGTTTGAAAGCATGTAGATTATGGATGCATCTTGAAGTTCATTGTCTAGTACATGATAGATGACCTATGGTTAGTATCTATTTTGCTTTGGCATCTATATAAAACTCAATGAGCATCTTCATGGAAAGGGCTACACACCTTGGTTGTGAAGCCGCCCAATGTAGGAAAGGGCTACACCATTGTGATGAGTGAAAGCCGTCATGAGGAGTATATGTTTATGTTAGAAAAATCAAAAAGTGTTGAAAAAGAATCATTAAAAAAAATCTTTGATTCAAAGCCTAAAAAGAAATGGAGGAAGGTTTAAAATGGAGTATAGTTGAAAAATTGTGATTGCTCGGGTTGAAAAACAAAAATGGGATGACGAGCCACATGCATACACACGCTCATATGTTGAAATCTATTTTCTTTAAAGAAAAAAAAAACCGGATGATAATCGGTTTGACCTTGATTGTAAAAGCTTTAGATGGATAGGTGTAGAAGTGGTTTGCATGTTGATTTCACAATCACTCCTTTTATACATGCTAGAAGCATTTTCACACACACACACACACACACACACACATATTTTGCTTAATGTACTTTATTCATTAGCAATGAGAGATTATTTTTTAGAGAGTAATGAAATTCTATGATTCTCTTACTAATTTTGAAAAATAATGGTTTACTTTCTTTTATTGCTTGATAAGTGTGATTGTGTGATTCCCTTGTGAACAAGTTATCTTGCTTATTAATATGTGGAGCATATGTTAAGGGGGAGCTTAGTTTGTTTAACTTAGTTCTCTATACAACTTGTTTGCTCATTATCTCATGATTTTATTATGCATCCCTTATAATTTTGTAGGTATTTTCACTTGGTTTTTACCTCTCTCTCTAGGACGTGTAATATGTTTTTGTCTATTCCATGCCAAAAAGGGGGAGAAAATGTTTTACTCACCATGTTACTTACTTTTGATAAAAAGGGGAGACAATTCATTAAAGGGGAGATATCTTGTCCTAAGGGGGAGAAAAAATCTTGTTTGCACGAGATAAGAAGAGATAAGGGAATTTTCTTTTTGTTTTGTTTTGTATATTGTTTGTTTATCTCACCTATCTTCTTTGTAAAAGATTTATTTTTGTTTTTCATGTCTCACAGGTGCTTTGAATGTGTGAAGATATTCTTGAAGACTCATGAATACAATTTAGTCTAGGGATATCTCCTTGTAATGTGAGGATGTGAGAATGCAATCAACTTTGATTATAAGTGATCATTGTATGGTGAGGTAGAGGTTTTGTCATGGAATCGGCAAAGGGGGAGATTGTTAATTTTTAGATTTTTGTTGGCTTGATTCCATAACAAAACTTCATTTCTTTGTAATGCTTAGTTACTTAAATGGTTCGTGATGATAAGAGCTTCAATGAAGAAAAACAACTTCTCTTGATGAAGAGTTCATCTTCAAGAGGATTGGTACTATTCTTGGATGCTAATGTATCGAGATACTTCTTCCTCTTGCAAGGCGTAAGCGTACACACACATAATTCATTCATATGTGTCCCTGCTTAGTTGTGCATCATTAAATGCGCACACACACAATTCATTCATATGTGTCCCTACTTAGTTGTGCATCAATAAATACGCACACATAGACATATCATACATTTGTGTCCTTGCATCGTAGCACATCATTTGGTATAACACATTCACCCACTTGAAGTTGAATGCTCATGCATTTGTATGAAAGTAACATGTTTTGGAAAATGCAAGGTTAGAGACTATCTGTATGTAGTTTGCATTCTTGTGTGGAATGTGTTTGTTTTTTTATATGTTTGTATAACATGGATATTGAACTTGATTTTAGTCATAAATCATTCTTGATTGAGTTCCGGACATTTCGGTTACTCATACAATTGATTTCAAGTTATAAGTCAAAAGATACTACACTTTCAACTCATGTTGCATACATTTCCTTCGTCTTCATATATTGAGTCAAATTCTTATTTTCTAGGTTGAGTATCTTATATTTCCATGTCTGTGAGGGATTCCCAATTTGTAATCTTTAAAAGGATTCAAATTCGGAGTTTGGAGGCCAAAGAACAGTCGAAGAACGCGCGAGGAGCGCAAGAGAAGAGGTGCGATGGCATAAGCCATCACTTGGGCACCTTCCCGAGATGGCACGTGGCCATCTCAACCCTAAATCCTTGCTGCCCGAGATGCCCACATGCCATCTTAGGAAGGCACTAAGGCATGAGGTCAATTTGGTCATTTGGTCATTCTCTCTTTAAAATCTCTCATTTCCCTCTCTTTCATAAGGAGTTGAGATAATAAAAATTGAAAAACAAGTGCATAATTTTTCTCTCAACATTTTGATTTTGTTTTTGTGATAACTTCTTCATTTCTACTCTAAATCACTTGATTCAAAAAACCAATTTCGAGTGTCTTGAAGAGTTCTACAAACACCAAGCATTTCTAGATCCAAAGGATGTCTAGAGTTTTCATAGTGATCAGATCTTCAGTTTGTGATTTTCATCTTTGTTGGTAAAATCATCTTCTTCTTAGTTTTCTTCTTAGATCTTCTTATTGATTGACGCCTTTTGATTAAGAAGCATGACTAGGATGATTTTGATATCTTTTTGTGGTTTTTTGATTTGATTTTCAAGTTTCACTAGATTTGTGATAAGTTGATTGATTTGTGCTAAACTTGATAAACATAAAATTTTTACTAGAAATCTTTTGTTCTTATGCTTGATTGACTATTTCTAGATTTAATTTCATTTTCTAAGAACTAGGTCTACATCAATTGGTATACTCATTTCATTGATTTGGATCTTAGTTGATAACATGCTTAGATACATTTGTGATTGTTCTTTGAAAGCATAATCAAGCTATCTAGTTGCATGTCCATAGAATTTGCTGATCATCATTTTCTATGTTGAGTTCTTGTTAACGTTTTGCATTCATGATCACTTAGAAGCCTTGTGAAGAGGTAAGAAGTCTCATATCTTAGAGTGATTCTTTGATTTGAGCAATTGGAAGTCTTAGCTAGAGTCGGGAGGACTAAGATAGCTAAGCAAGTGGAAGTCTCAACAAGAGGTGTGAGACCTCGGATTGTTAAGCATGGAAGTCTCAACTAGAGTCGGGAGGACTCAGTTAGTTGAGCAAGAAGTCTTGCCTAGGGTCGGGAGGATCCGGAAAGTTGAGCAAGGAATCTTCATAGAGACAAGAGGTATTGGATAGAAATTCGGCTTAGAAGATTACTAGGTTCAAGGGTAGAGTAAGAGTAATAGCTTGGAGAGCATGTGTTGATTGCTTGAGTGTGTAACCCTTTTTTGAAATTGTGGATTTGCTTTTGCCAGTGGTTGTGGTATCAACCCGTGGATGTTTCCTCTTCGGAGGTTTACCATGTAAACATTGTCTGTCATTGTTTGCAATTTTTTATTAAGACTTTTTAAAATTGCATTGTTTTAAAAGAAGACAAAAAAAATTGGAGCATATACCTATTTACCCCTCCCCCCTCTAGGTACATTTACACTATAAAGATAAAGGGAAATTTCATCACGCGTCTAACTGGTTTTTGTAGATTGTTGAAGATGTTATGAGAAAGATAGAAAAAGGAGAAGAAAACATGCACACATGAGTTTACGTGGTAAAACCCCAATGTGGGGAAACATCCACGGTTGTCGGTGACGGCGAGAAGAATACGCTATAATATAATAATTACGCACTCAATCTCTTCTTCTTTGGCGTATCTCTCTATATGTCGTTCTATGCTGTTATGTATTTGTTCTGTCCATATCTTTTACAATGAGATTATGAGGTTGTTTATATGTGCATAAAACTATAATCATTGTTTATACAAATAAGGAAAGGTTATAGTGTTTAACTAGGACTGGTTACTTGTTGAAGTTATCTATGTCTTCTTTTCTGTTTCAGAGTTTATTCTTCTGGAAGCTTTGAGTTCTTTCCTGAATAGAATTCTATGATATTGTAGAGGAAATAAGGATATTTGCTTATTGGAGTGTAACTCTAGATTCCTTGTTTAAGTAAGACAATTCTTCTTCGTATTTGATTCGTTGTTGCCTTTAATGTCTCCAACGCGTTGTCTAACTGACCAACTGTCTAATCCCGACAAAACTTCTTTTGTCCTGACCGGATGGTCTAGACCAAATTGTCTATACCCAATCGGCTAGTTTCCCCGACCGGGTTATTTGTGCCTGATCGATTAGCTTCCCTGACCATCTAGGGTAATCTCGACTTGGCCTTGAGATCATTTATTAATTGCCTTGGGTTGACCTCTCCTGACTCTAGTGACGTGGCACATCTAATCATGCTGACTTGTCATGCTTTAAAAAAAATCCCTATAACAGAGTCCAAATCAAGCAATAACTCTACTCTTTTAAAAGATTGCACATCGATTAGGAAATAAGTACTAAACAGACTGTGCAACTAGAATCCCACAAAGATTCAGATTCGATCCACAGGATCTCAGAAAATGGAAGGAAGACAAAGACAACCTCAACAAGCAACCGGTTCTAATTAAACACTGACATTGTACCTTATATTTAACAAGGATTAGGGTTCTATGCATATATAAATAGACCCATAATCTCACTGTAAAACAAGAACAAGAACACACAAAATAGAGAATAGAAAGAAATCACCATAAAAGAAAGGCAAGAGAGATCAAAAGGTGTAGTTTATCATTCAATAGTGAATTTGGCATGGTTGTGCATTCAACCACCCGTGGATGTTTCTTTGGTCACCGGAGTTTTACCACGTATACTCGTGTCATAACAATATCAGTTGCATTCTCTTTCTCTTTCTATTTCTCTTTTAATAGGTCATAATTGAATCCAGCGTTGTTGACTTTCTTGACCATCAAGAAATAGACGTCAACAATTGGCGCTAGAAGAAAAAGGTGTGCTTGAACATTCGATCTGTCTTTAACGATGTCTGGTGACGGAAGTAAGGACGGTTCCAGAGATGTTAAAAAATAGCCAAATAATGCTTACAGAGAGGGGAACACTTAGGATCCCACAACAACCAACGGGAACTAACAAGGATCCTTGGCTGGTATCCAGTAAAACCCTCCAACCAGCGAGGATATAGCGCACCGTTTCAGGGAAGCATTACAACAATTATTGGCTGACGCGGTAAGGGAAGGAATAGATCTATTGGCTATAAGAGAGACAAATCCTCCAAACCAACCATCCCCCCAAAATCAGTCACCCCCAGGCTCCGATCGGTTATAGTTGGACCAGAATCATACACATTAGCAGCCGTTAGGAATTCAAATCCTGCCAACCAAACTGGGCATATATCACACAACCAGGACAAAGATTTTAAGATGCCTACTGAACGACCTTGCTAAAAATGACCTCGCTAAAAATGAAACCACGGTCAAGCGGGGCATGATAGGCATCACAATCATGATAACCAGAAGGATCGTTTATCATCATCAAAAGGTAGTGATCGTCACCATCGTAAACACCACAGAGGAACTATATGCTTATAAGGATTGGCTCATGAAACCTGTAGGAAAGATGAGGAGGAATTGGAAAGAGGTTTGATGGTCACCCGAGGGTTCAACCATCAGAGAGAGCTGATGAGCAACATAGATATTGTGATATAGAGCTTGACCTGAGAAGTCTAGAATAATAGGCGTCCAATGGATGCGTTGATTAGGTGTTACAGACACAATGAGTTGTCTGGCGATGATTCTGACAGCCCTTTCACTAGAGACATTCTGCGAACAATATTCCCGGAGTGATTCAGAATGCCACACGTGGAACAATTCAAAAAGGATACATATCCCAAGGCACACGTCAGACGGTATAAGAGCGTCATTGCCCAATATGCCCATAGTTAATTTTCTGCAGACCCTTGGAGATATAGGCTCAAGGTGGTTTGGGAGATTGCCCCCAGCAAGTATTGGAATTTTTGGGGAGATAAGCAGAAGCTTCTCAAGAAAATCCTTGGGAATGTACAAAGGAAAAAATCAGTGGCAAAAGATGAGTCGCTAAAAAAGTATCTGGGGAGATTCAGCTAGGCGGTCTAAGAAATCGGCAGTGCAAATGATGAAGCAATAATTGCTGCATTCATAAATAACCTACAGAACGGGTGATTGTCTTTTGAGTTGAGGAGAGCTCATCTAACTAGATATACAAACATGATGGACATGGCATGTGGATATGCATTGGCTGAAGAAGAAGAGTTGGCGATAAGAGGTTGTTATAAGCATTGGGGGAGACCTGAACAAAAAGATGCCGAATTAAAGCCATAAAACCATAAAGGGAAACAAAAAGGAAATATCAAAGAAGAAAGAAGCAAAGATGGGGGAAACGGACGTAGGAAAACAGACCAGACAAAGGAAAAATTTTAAGGAAAGTACACGAACTACACCCTACTTCGAAAAAGGCAGGACGAGATCCTGGAAATATTGGAAGAAAAGAATCTGGTGAAGAAGCCACGCGGCAGTTGTAATTTGCCCGAACAGACACCACAAAGTATTACAGATTCCACAAATAAAGTGGGCATGAGTCCTCTAAATTTTATCAGCTTAGGGATCACATAGAAACCCTTATCCGAGAAGGGCACTTGTAAGATATTATTCTAAAGAAAGATAAAAAGAAAGAAACATGGAATGAAAACAAGTCTGTGTAGGGGAAAAAAACCCGCGCAATGGAAGAGTGAAAAATTAAAATTAGGGTTTCGGTAAAAATAATTTTTTTCCCTTTTTAATAACAAGAACCTTAACCCTAGATAAATTGATTTATATAAAAAGTGTCGTAACCTTTTCTCTTGATGATTGAATAAGCGCCGAATTGAATCCGTAAGATCTTCTAATCCAATCACGGACATGAATCACCTAGGAGTGTGGGCTCTCTTTCTTTAAATTGTATACTTGAGGGTGGAAACAAACAAATCTTTTTCTTTGTTAGTTACAATTAACCTCCAAGAGAAAAATCCAAGAACGTCCGGTCGCTTGTGAATTATCAATCTAATTGATTGAAACTCGTGTGAACCCGATTTGATTTCGTACACAAAACCCTTTTGATGTAAAGGATACTAGTGTACTATTAAAAACAAAAATGTTCTCTTTTTCTCTTTTCTCCTTGGATGAATTCTACACCCTATATCTATGAGTTGATCGAATTTTGTCTAGAGCAAAAACTAAACTTTTCTCCCTCCAAATTCTCTCTTGAAAAATACCTAGATTGGCTGAGATTTTGCTCGTAAAATCATAGGGCTGGCCGAAAATTATGAGGTGGTATATATAGGATCATAAATCCTCTTCTGAGCAGGATTTACTTGGTTGGCAATCATTCTTTCCTTATGTAGATTTACTTGGTAGCTAAGAATCCTTTTAAAAAAGAATTCTACTCTACACTAAGACTCCTAATCCAACTCATTACAATATTTGTAACCATATTAAAGATTTTCTCATTTGACTAGATAAATAATTTCTATTATTTATCTACTTATCAAATATAATCTTTAATATTAATTATACTACCAACAATAGTACAATATTAGGAGACCATCTCCTACTAGGAAAAAGATTTTGGCTTTTAATTAAATAATTAATTAATTACCAAATTATTTATTTCCATTTAATTAAATAATAAAATAAAAATAATATAATTAAGCTAAACTATATAGCTTTTCTGCCCAACACCATTATATAGGCATATATATTATTTTTCTTATTTTATTAAACACATTTGACCATAACAAAAAGTTCACATGTGAACTAGACCTGTTCTTACAAAAGAAGCAAGTCCACATGCATTAATACAATCCTAGACGGACCCCTAAATTGGTCCGGTAAAATATATCAAGTGATCCATGCAAGTTCGAGTGGATTGTGGATCTTGGCGGGATATCTAAATTTAAGCACCAATAGACACAACCCAATCACAATCAACAAATGATTCACTTAGGTCCGATCTATTAATTTTAGTTCATTCCACTAAAGAACAAAAATTGAACTCTTAAATAAAGATAAAATAAGTTAATATTTCTTACTCATACCCTAGACAACCTTATTGGAGAAAGTGTATCCTTGTAAAGAATATCAGTAATCGCCAAGAGCTCATAGACCACCTATAGCTCTCCAAGTTACCATATTTACTCATATGACCACATTTTAAACTTGGATATTTTGACTTGTCCAGATGCCATGTTTCAATAGACACTATTGAAAGCTTAACGTTAATATTAATATCCAATACCTCAAAACATCCATATGATGATATTCAACTCTCATTTAATAAATGGAGCCAAGATGTCCATATCTATAAATGAAGTCCTCTATCGATTAACAAATGAATACCACCAAACTATCGAGGATAGACTATGATATATAATCGTACTCATTCATAGTTCAAATTATAACACTTGCAACCATAAGTCCATCATTTATCTCAAGATTGCGATAGACTCTCCGATTGTCTTCAAGTGAAAACTTTTTTCCATTGACGGTTCTAGATAAAGAAATTCACTATGATCCAATTCAATGCACCCAATGCACTAGATTCTTTTGCCCAAGGACACCACACTTTGATGATTTTAGACTCATCATAACACATTTGATCCCACTCAAATACTAGCAAAAGAATCTACAACTTTAACAAGATAAAGTCGCCCAACCTTAATCTTAAGTTGTGAATATTAATCAAGACTAACTAAAGAATTGTGTTTACCTCATACATATCTAGATGTATGAACAATTCTTCTTTTCTCATAGTCTTTTGACCTTATGATTATTTATTTTTGACAATTAAAATAATTAAACTATATATGCTATAAGATTTGTTAAACTATATCACTTTATTAATACGAAAAGATTGTCAAATACATTAGTATACTCTTGCTATCGAGCATAATCTTAACAGTCTGGAGGTCATAGTTCAGATCAGAAAAAAAATGCAAGTCCCGAGGTGAGTGAAGCCATACAAACCATCTTTGGAGGACCATTAACTGGAAAAAGTAACCGAGAGCGGACTCAGGAAATCCGAGAAGCTATCGAAGCACGGCAGAATTTCGATGTTAATTCTATCGAGCTTGATCCGAAGAGAGTAAAGGAAGGATGGGACCTGATAGTGTTTACTGAAGCTGATTCACATAGGGTCGACGTCCGATCAAATGATGTCTTGTCATAAATGTCAGAATTGGCCTTAGGGAAGTTAAGAGGATACTAGTAGGCAACGGTAGCACAACAAACATCCTCAGTGTAGCCATTTATGATCAGTTGAGATTGGATCGAAAAGAACTTACAACCTTTTCAGACCCCGTTCAAAGGATTTGGAGGAGTCGAGGTAGGTCTCTACGAACGGTGAAATTACCCATGAAAATCGGAGTGGCACCCTACCAGAGAACGGTGCTACTCAACTTTGTAGTTGTAGACATGGAAAACTTGCCTTACAATGCCCTACTAAGTCGACCTATCCTGAACAAGACAAAGGCGGTAACGCATATCTACACCCTGATGCTCAAATTCTTGACCGAATAAGGGGTAGGAACGATCAAGGGTTCACAAGAAATGGCTAGAAGAGCCAATCTCCCCGTTTACAAGGACAAAGATAATAGTGAACACCAAGTGTGTACTCTAACTCAACTGGATCAGTCTAAGCAAGGAGAATCAATAATGTTTGAGCTAGACCCAAGGGAGGAACCCGAGACATCAAAGGATGAGCCAACAGAGGAAGTGGTCTTAAAAGAAGATGAACCAACAAAGAAGATCAAAATCAGAGCTAGTCTAGAAGAAAAGGTCATGACAGATCTTATGAATTTGCTCATGGAATACAAAGACATATTTGCATGGAATCATGAAGACATGGTGGGAATAGACATGTGAGTGATATCACAACACTTGGTAATGGATCCGAGCGTAAAGTCTGTAATTCAAAAAAGGAGGTCTTTAAACCTCAAAAGGAGTCGGGAAATTAGGTAGGAGGTGGAGAAGCTAATGGTTGTAAGATCAATTAGAGAAATAGACTATCCTCAATGGATGGCGAATGTGGTGTTGGTCCAAAAGAAAAAAGGCTAATGGAGAATGTGCATGGATTTCATAGATTTGAACAAAGCCTACACAAAAGACAGTTTTCCACTACCAAAAGTAGACCAGTTGGTCGATGCTACATCAGGTCATGAATTGCTCTGATTTATGGATGCCTATTCGGGATACAATCATATCAGGATGAACAAAGCAGATGAAGATAAAACAACGTTCACAACCGATAAGGGTCTATACTGTTATATTGTGATGCCCTTTGGGCTAAAAAATGATGGGGCCACATATCAAAGACGGGTCAACTGAGTTTTTGCTCGCCAAATATAAAGAAACATGGAAATCTACATAGACGACATGTTAACCAAAGTTATCACGGCAACCAAGCATACTTTGGACTTACACGAAACATTTAATGTCCTGAGAAGGTATCAGATGAAGCTAAATCCAAGAAACTGTTTATTCAAAGTCCTTTCGGGAAGATTCCTCGGTTTCCAAGTTCACCAGAGAGGGATCAAAGTAAATCCCGAGAAGATTAAAGCCCTCCAAGAAATGATTTCTCTGAGAACTTTAAAGGAGGTATAACGTTTGATGGGATGCCTAGCTTCCCTCGGCAGATTCATTTTGAAGGCCATAGATAGATGTTCCCTATTTTTCAGAGTAATCAAAAAGGGAAAGAGACTCGAAAGGAATGCAGAATGCAAACAGGCACTTTGGAAGATAAAAGAATTCCTAGGTCAAGCACCCATCCTCTCGAAACCAAAAGAAGCATAAGTATTTTATATGTACTTGTCACTTATATAATTAGCAGTAAGCTCGGTCTTGGTCAAAACAGAGGTTAGAATACAAAGGTCAGTATGCTATACTAACAAGGCTCTTC
The DNA here is from genome assembly GCA_032871835.1 of Dipteronia dyeriana. Taxonomy (NCBI): domain Eukaryota; kingdom Viridiplantae; phylum Streptophyta; class Magnoliopsida; order Sapindales; family Sapindaceae; genus Dipteronia; species Dipteronia dyeriana. Next base: position 44,780,795 of record CM065299.1, on the reverse strand, counting down.
TTTCGACTGAAACCAGAAACTCTCAGGCAGAAAAGATGGCTTTAGCTTTAGTTTCGGTAGCAAGAAAGTTGAGACTGTATTTTTAGGCAAAGGAAATCAGGGTTTTCACCGACTACCCATTAAAGCAAATTCTGTAAAAACTTAAGATTTCAGGGGGACTAACCAAATGGGCAATCGAGCAAAGTGAATTCGATTTTTAATATGTGCCCAGGACATCAATCAAGAGCCAACAGTGGCTGATTTTGTAGAAGAGTTCACAAAGCTTGATCTAGAGGTAAAAAGAATTTTGGGCAGAAGTCTCTTCTGGAAATTATATGTTGACGATTCCTTGAACAATCATGGTAGTGGGGCAGGAAACGTGGTATTCACCCTTGAAAAAGATGACGTTGAATGTGCCATGAGATTCGACTTCAATGCAACAAACAACCAAGCAGAATATGAGGCACTGCTGGTAGGGCTTAGAGTTTGCATCGCACTTAGTGCAGATGAGGTTGAGATATATTTAACTACTCACAGGTAGTCGTCAATCAAATCCTAGATGAATATCAGGTTAGGGAGGGAAGTATGATAGCTTACTTGGGTATAGCAAAACAACTCCTCCAACGATTCAAAGAATATAGGATTATCCAGATCCCTTGGGAAGAAATTGAAAAAGCAAATGCTTTGTACAAGCTAGCATCAGCAACAACCACAATCGGACCAAAGAATATCCTAGTCACACATCTTCTCAGGCCAAGTATGGTTGAGCCAAAAGACTCTAAAGTTTAAGAAATCCGAACACCACCAATGGTTGGATGACTCAGCTAAAAAGGTACTTGTAAGAGGATGTACTTTTAGAGGACCCCTTGGAGGCAAAACACCTCAGGAACAGGTCAGCTAGGTATTCTATCATTAGAGGATAACTGTACAACAGAGGATTCTCTCGAACACTCCAAAGGTGCGTATCAGAGGAGGACGCACACTGGATACTAAAGGAAATCCATAGTGGTGTATGTGGAAAACATACAGGAGGAAAAATCTTAGCAAACAAGGTACTCAAGCAAGGATTTTATGGCCTTCTTTGTTAGCTGATGCTCAACGATGTTCAAAAAGCTGCAATGCTTGCCAAATGTTTGCCAACACCATTCGGCAACCCCCTGAGTACCTCATAAGTCTCACGTCCCCATGGCCATTTGTCGTATGGGGTTTGGACTTAATTGGTCTGATGTCGGTATGAATAAGGGGCAGAGCAAAACATACAATTGTGGCTATTAATTATTTCACAAAGTTGACGGAAGTTGAAGCATTGGTGCACATAACAGAGAAAACACTATAAACTTTGTGAAAAGAACATACTTTACAGGTTTGGAGTCCCAAATACAATTATCACCGACAACGGTACCCATTTTGACAACCTAAAATTCATGTAACCAAGTAAAAAGTACAAGATTTATAATTACTATGTCGTTCATGCCCATCATTAAACAAATGGAAAAGCTGAAGCAGTGAACAAAGTCATCAAGCACACGCTTAAAGCGAAGCTGGATGCAAAGAAGGGTAGCTGGGCTGAAAAACATCCTAAAGTACTGTGGGCTTATCGAACAACGGTAATGACTCTTATAAGGGAAATACCGTTTTCCTTGGCATTAAGAATAGAGGATGTCAACCTCGTAGAAACATCTTATATGTTGCCCAGATTTAGGTTATATGATGAAGATCATAATGTTGATATGTTGTTACAAGGCCTTATGAGTTAGAAGAAAAAAGGGAGAAATCCCAAATGCAAAACGCGACATATCAGCAACGAGTGGCTAGGCATTACAACTCGTACGTCAGGGTTAGGAAGTTCCAAATGGGAGATCTAGTGCTCAGAAGAGTATCACTGAACATAAAAGATAGAGTCACGGGTTCATTGGCTAATAAATGGGAAGGCCCATACAAAAACAAAGGAATAGTCGGGCATGGAGGATATTGAATCGCCCGACCAGAAGGAGGGGTTTTACCCCGACTACGCAATGCCCAATACCTAAAGATCATTTATCCTTGAAATTCCCTAATTTTAGGCTTTATTTCTCTTTTAGTCAGGATATGTTTAGTGATTTATTCTTAGAAATCCTTTGAGGAATTTTCATATTTTGTTAGTTTTGCAGTATTGTAAATAAAAACCCGACACGGGATTCCCAGAAATATAAGCATATGATAATAAAAACATATGAGTAAAAAATTGACACATACAATAAAATGCTCAGGGCTATTAATTTTGTAAAAATCCTGAATGGACGGAGAAGCTAGAAAGAGCTTTCCAGCCAAGCAAGGTTAACCAAGACCTTAGCCAAAAGGTAAACCCGATGCCTAGATTCTGGAAAAAGGCTCGCAGCGTTGTCTGGTAAATCCCGGTGAGTTGCGTAGCTGTGTTAAGAAACTCAGAGCTTAATGACTCAGCAAACCCTTATGTAGACAAAACTAGGAGACGTCCTCAATGACATGCGCAAGTATCTAAAATGTATGATCATGGCGTTCCTCGATGCAACGTTTGGGTAGCAACCGAGTATGGAATTCAAGTACAAATTTACTTGGCTTTATTTCAAAATTACTCGGTTAACATTATTATCCATTTAATAAGATACTTGGCATTTAAAAATTGTAACGAAGTTACTCGGGCAATGATACTAGCCAGTTAATAAGACAATTGGCATTTAAAATTAAATTGCTTAGATAACGACATTAGCCAGTTAATAAGATACTTGGCATTTTTTGAGTAGACCTAGGTTTGCATTACCCAGTTCAGAATATTCATAGGAAATTCACAGCTAAGAGCAATCATGCAAATAGGGAAATTTATTAACAATGAATTTTTACAAGTTCATCAAGTTCATGTAAGGCAGAGCTGAGGATTTCGAGTTCTTGCCAATACTCGGATTAGGCACCATTTCATATTCACGGAGAAGACTTTGGTTCGAAGGCCAAACGATTGTGTCAATCAGTTCATCCATCCAAGTACTATAATCCACTCTGGAGACTGATCCAACCTCGGGCTCCGACCCGTCCACACCGGCTCCCTGGTTGGCATAAAAAGTTGAAAGAGAATGCTCGGTTAGGACCTCTAAGTAAGTAAGATGGGGTTCTTTACCTATGCTACAACAATAAGCCCTCCACTCCCTCATCTAAGTCCGAAGAGATTCCAAGGACCGGTCTAAATGGTTTTTGATTGATAATTTCCAATTAGCTCAAGCCTTGTTAGTAGCCTGATTTTTTACCTTGAAGAACTCATCAGCTGAAACCAACCCCCGCTGAAACTCCCAAATGAGTAAGGCATCATAAGATGGGGACCTTTTAAAATGATCAACCCCTTGAACTTCAAGTTCTGGTCTGGCCTCCTTCGAGAGAGATTCAGTAATCAGAGCTTGGCGCTTAAGATCTTTAATTTTGCCCTCATAGGTTGACTTCACTTCCTTGGCCTCTTGTTCAGCCCAAAGCATTGATTCCCGGGCAACGAAGAGCAAGTATTGTAATGATTTAGCTTTCTCCTCCATGGCAGAGGTCCTCTCACTGACCTCCATCTTCTTTGCCAAATAGTGAGCGGTGAACTCTTAGGTAAAACTCGCCTTCTTTTGACAGGCCACCTCTATCTGAGCACGGTTATCCTCACTCTCCTTCAACTGAGCTTTCAGACACCTTATCCCATCATCTTGGAGTTGTTGTGTCTGAATAGCCTCAGCAAACTCAGCAACCACCTGTAAGGAAGTAGGTTAAAGATGCCCGAATTAAGGCTCTATAATGCAAAGTTCAGTTTAGAATACTTACGTAGGTTGGACTATTGAAAATATTATGAAGGCACTCTATAGGGGAACCATTCTTGAAGTGGCTCCAATGGTCATCACCAATAAATGCTCGGTTGGAGGACATGTTCTTCAGCACCTCATGAGGGGAAAGACTCATAGGATGTTTTAAGAATCTTGTGTCTGTAGCTTTAACATTGGGAGGCAAGTAAATCTCTCTGTTTAAACTCTCTCGAGCATTCTCCCCCTCTCCCGGAGAGTTCTCCATCTGAGCACTCAAGGAATCTCTATCATCAGCATCTTCATCACTCGATTAAATGAATGACACCACTCTTGGAACTTTTGGAAGAGGTCGAGTAGGAGAATGAGGTGCCTTTTTTTTCAGCCCGAGTACGGTAGAAACCAAGATCAATTGCAGGATCTTCCTGGTCTTCCGTTATATCTTGAAAGTGCTCGAAAAAACTAAAAACAGCAGGATCAACCTGTTCAGTAAGGGGTTCCGTAATTCCTTCCTCACCCTTATCAATAAACCGCTCAGCTAGTACCCCATCAGCGGGGGAACTAGGCCCCTCAGACGCTACACCAACAGGATGCCTTTCTTGCCTGCCCTCATCCTCAGACATTCATTGGTCATTATCAGGTCTAATGGGATCACTCAGGCCACTTGATTACTCCTTAGTCGGTTGGTCAACCTCCTCAGGGCCATATTTAATAACCTGTTCGACTGCCTCCTTAGGATTCTTATCATATTCATCATCAGATAAAGCAATCCCATCTCTCCTTTGACAAGAAGCCTCATTTTGGTTCACCTGAATAACCACCTTTATCTGGAGAGCCTAGGCATCACAGACGATGTCCATATCGTATACTAAAAAAATCTAAAATGGTCAAGGGGTTGAAAGGCAGAAATAGTAAAAGCGTCAGAATAAAAGTAAAACAGGAGAGTTAGTACTTACACCTTCTGCGACAAGCAGAAATCTGAGTAAAAAAGCCAAGGTTTTTCATTTTCTCCTACCTAAAAGGTAGGAATTACTACGTTTCTCCAAAGTGCGCACGGCCGCCAGAGCAAGGTAAGACAACTTAACTTCAGTGAAAATATACCACGTTTTGTTCCAGCGATCAGGAGAGTAAAAATACCGAGGAACCTTCAGCACCTCCCGAGCTTGAGCCACCAAAAGCTCAACTTGACTCCCCCAATTCCCTCATACAAAAAAAACAACGGTTTTTCCAGTATTTGTTTAAAATAGGAGAACCCCATATAAAACCCTTCTTCTTGATATCTTGAGAAGTTTCGACACCCCCCGGTTCACCTTCACTCCCTCAAGAATTCAACTATCCGATTGGTTTGATAGAAGAAAACATGTCCCAGTCTGACCAAACTGCTTAAGAGTATGAAAATGCCTTATTTCACGAGGAGAAGACAACAACAAATTCATCTGGCTCCATATGTGCAACATTCATATTAAAATCCTTTAGTTATTTAGGGAAAGCTGGGCCGGAGCGATCCCTACCTCAGCTAGGAACCATGTAATAAAGGGTTGAAGGGGAAGAGTCATCCTGTAGCTAAGCATAGACCCATAAATTGCCACCATACCCGGAAGAGAATTCAACGCGGCCCCATTACCAGCAGGTGTCATCAAAATGGAATCATCTAGGTGAAACCGAGCTTTATATTTCTAGATTTTTGTATCCCTGACCATATTCGGTTCAGCAACGTAAGCACTCGAATGATCAAGAGAGAAGAGAATTCGCGAGGCATAGTATTCTTCTTCAACGTCGTTCTCGTTAACCACTTGCCTCACAATATGAATGTCGCCTGGAATATGTCTGCAAACAGTGTGACCACTTTGATGCTTTCCCATCCTAGATTGTAAAGGTACCCTGTGATGATCATAAATGGAAGGCTCAGAACTGGAGGAAGTCTTAGAGCTAGGGCTAGAAGGAACACCAGGAAAAAGCCTAGAAACATCAACATTTAAAAAATAAGGCTGGTTAGGGGGGATTCCCCCAATAATTTATGAATACAAGAAACTAAATAAGTATCTCCACGCTCAAGCGCATCAAAAGCCATAACAAAAAGACGATGTCGTGCAATAGGATCCATGGAAACTGACCTTTAAAGCAAACACAGGAAACTGGAGAAGAGCTTCAACAAAGAGCAAAGAATGGATCTGTACGTAAGTGAACAATAAGATAGAAGCAAGCCTAGATGCTTTTCCTTTTGTAAGGATAGCGAGGAAATTGCCTCGTCAGTCTAAAAAAGTCACTCAATGGTCAAAGACTCGAAACCCTAGGGTTTGGAAAGGCGGGAAGATTAAAAAAAGGGTTGTTCGATGACATAAGCGGCGTATCGGATAATCAACAGGTTGTATCTCATAAATTCCAATAGATATACCAAACGATAGAAGGACATGTGTCGTGATGTGAATAGATCAAGCCGTCATAATTTCAGAATGTCACAATCATAGGGATTTCACGTGAAGAGACAAATTACACATACATGGTTGCCATTAAGACAAGTCATAAATGTTGTGTATTGATTAAGATTTATTATTCCTGCATTGATGAGGCGTTAATGAAGGAAATGACAAAAACACATTTGGAGGTACAGTGATTAAAATACTTTCGCCAAATTGAATTCTACTCGGTAAAAGTATTTTAAGGGGGTATTGTTATATGTATATTTTCTTAAATATACACGTCACTGACAGATAAGACAGCCTCCTAAGAAGATTACCAGATAAGCATCCAGGCTGGCATCTGAAAAACACCATCGGTGGTATCGTCCAGACACGAGAACACGAGTAAGGCCGAGTACAAATACTCGGCACATCTAGCTTTACTCGTGACACCATGTGAAGCCCGAGTAAGAAAATTGTCAAAAAACATGTGATCCACATAAGTAAATGAGCTAAAGAAGGAACTAAAATCACACTCCAATACGAAAACATCCTTATTTCACTCCTCAATATCAGAGAAGGAAAGAACTTAAAAGTTTCTAGAAGGATAAAACACCAAATAGGAAACGAGTCCAAATCAAGCAATAACTCTACTTTTCTAAAAGATTGCACAACGATTAAGAAATAAGTCCTAAATGGATTGTGCAACAAGAATCCCATTAAGATTCAGTTTCAATCCATAAGATTTCAGAAACAGGAAAGAAGACAAAGATGACCTCAACAAGCAACCAGTCCTAATTAAACACCATCACCACACCTTATATGTAATGAGGATTAGGGTTCTATACACATATAAATAGACCCATAATCTCACTGTAGAACAAGAAGAAGAACACACGGAAAAGAGAATAGAAAGAAATCACCATAAAATGGAGGCAAGAGAGATCAAGTGGTGTCGTTTATCATTCAATAGTGGATTTGGCTTGGTTGTGTATTCAACCACCCGTGGATATATCTCCAGTCACCAAAGTTTTACCACGTATAATCATGCCATAACAATATTAACTACATTCTCTTTCTCTTTCTCTTTTAATAGGTCATAATCGAATCCAGCGATGTTGACTTTCTTGACCATCAAGAAATAGACGTCAACAAATTGCATTCCTGGATTGCCTAAACTTAAAAATACCTTGTATGTGGATGGTATACAAGCCAACCTAATAAGTGTAATCCATTTGTGTAAAATCTTTGAAGAGGTTAGCTTTAATAAGGATGTGTGCACAATAAATGATAAAAAGGACAAAGTTGTTTTAGAAGTCAAAAGATCTTTGGATAACTGTTATTGTCTAGAGATAGATTCTTTAACTTGTAATATAGCATGTGAGTGTAACAAGCTTGATTTGTGGCATCAAAGATTGGATCACATGAACATTAAAAATTTAAAGAAGCTAGAAAAGTATGGCATTGTTAGAGGTCTACCTAGTCTTGGTAAAGAGCTTAATGGTGTTTGTGAACCTTGTCAATTAGGTAAACAAACCAAAGTGTCTCTTAAAAAGAACACTTAAATAGCTACCAATAAGCCCTGTGAACTTGTGCATATAGTCCTAATGAGACCAATCCAAACCTAAAGCATAAATGGTAAGAAATACATTTTTGTATGTGTTTTTTAATTTTCTCGGTTTGTAAGGGTTTTTTTTTTTAGAGACAAGACCGAAGCTTTTGGTTACTTTTAGAAATTTTGTAATCAAGTTCAAAATGAAAAAGGTCTTTGAATTAAAAATATGTCGCATTAGGAGTGATCATGGGAGTGAGTTTTAAAATACAAAATTTAGTAAATTTTGTGATGACTTAGGGATTTCTCATGAAATTTTAGCTCCTAGAACTTCTCAACAAAATGGTGTTGTTGAGAGGAAGAACCGCGTCTTGCAAGAGATGTCTAGAGTTATGCTCAATAGCAAGAAAGTCCTTAGGAACCTTTGGGCTGAAGCGGTCAATACCACTTGCTATATTTCGAACAAAGTCCTTAGGGGGTTCGGCACAAAACATTCCTCCTATGAGCTTTGAAAGGGAAAGAAGCCCGATGTGAGTTACTTTCAAACCTTTGGATGTAAGAATTATATTTTGAATGATAGAGATCACTTAGGAAAATTTGATGCTAAAAGTTATGTTGGTCTCTTTCTTGGGTATGCTAATAATAGTCTTGCTTATACAGTTTTTAACTTGAAAACCAAGACTATTATGGAATCAATTAATGTGAAAATAGATGATCTTAGCATGTTTGATATGTGTGGTGATCATAGTGTTAATGAACCTAAAGAAAATCTTTTAAATGACACTAAAACACCTAATGACGACACTAAATATGATACTAGTGATGATTCACCTAGTAAGTCTAGTCATGATAATGATAATGATATTTGTGTTAAAGAAGAAAGTCAAGGGGTAGAAAATGTTTTGAATGATACACAATAAAATGTTCATAATGTTGAGAATTCTACCTCTTGGCTTAGAAACATACACAATCAAAAAGACATTATAGGTGATTTGAATGAAGGGGTTAGAAATATAAGAAAGCTAGCTAACCAAATTTCATATGCTTGCTTGCTACACATCTCAAATTGAACCCAGAAATATTAAAGAGGAAATAGTTGATAAATACTGGGTTGGGGCTAGCATGAATAACTTAATCAATTTTAGAGGAATGAAGTCTAGGGGTTTATTCCCTAAAGATGTAATTTGTAAATGGATTTATGAAATAAATAAAAGGAAAAGTTCAATTCAACCTTGTTGTGTTTTTTATTTTATAACTTGTGCATATATTTAACATCCAAGATTGCCGGACGTAATCTCGAACTATGTATATGAGTGTCGTATACAGATGGATACAGTAAGAGATGTGCAATCTAATGAGTCCATAGATAGCAAATAAAGATGGATACTTTATTTGTGGTTAATCTATAGTTACGATCCTTTCCGTAATGTACAGTGATTCTATCTTGAATCATTCATATGAGATATACGATTGGAGGCACCTTATATGATGTGATCATATATGACTGGGCCATGATCTATATGAATCTCTTACCAAGATCCGTTTACCGATGAGAATCATATATACCAACTAATGATGGCTATATGAGGGTGATCTTAATCCTGAGTGTCTTATCGACTCCTTTAGGTTAGATCATGGTTTTTGATATACAATGGGTGAGGTCAGATGCATTTCCTGATCAATATACTCTGTATGTTGGGATTACGGTTTGGCTTGTGGCTGGGAAGGTTTGTACACAATAGTGGAATCCACTCTTTCTTGTGAGAAGTAGATGGTACTTCCCTTAAGGGTTGATTCAGGGCTTGAACAATATGAGCGCTCTCCTAGTTCCGTGAAAATGGGATTTATTGTTCATGATAGAATCAATGGTACTTAAAGGATATATGTAATTAGAGGGGTATAACAGACATTATGACCCAACTTTAATTATGAACTACTGTGGAGGATCACACCATGTGTAATAGCTATATCGATGGACACCGAGTTGTGTCGGTCTGTGTAAATGTGTCTACAGTTGAGAGAGTGCAGCTTTGGGTTTTTAGTGGAAAAAGACTAGAGTTAATAATCAAAGAATATTAATTAAAGAATTTAATTAATGATTCCGAGGATTATTGGAAATCAAAATACTGTGGGTCCATTAGGTCCCCTTGCTAGCCTAATCGATTTAGGTAACAAGGGTCACGGTTAACTAATTGGATTGTCCAAAAAGTTGTTATGAAAGTGACACGTGTTTATTCGGGAATTAATTGAATAATGAGATTATTTAATTAATGAATGTTAATAGTTAAATTAATTAAATAATTAGATTATTTAATTATATTGATAATTATGAATTATTAATTAACTATTAATTGGAGGGTGTTAGTTGATATATGGATTTAGGTGAAGATAAAATAATTGGATTATTTTATTTTTGCTAAATCATTTATCTAAGTATTTGAATTTAAGTTTAAATTTAAAATACTTACTATCACTTTGAATATATTAGATATATTTGAAAACGATAATTAAAAGATATATATATATATATATATATATATCAATTAATAACACAAGAGATTGCTTTGGATACAAATTGGTGTGTGCACATATATAAGTGTTTGTAAAGGATACAAACAAGGATATATATATATAAGAGAGAAGAGATGAATACAGATGTGCATGAAGAGATGAATACAGAGGTGCGTGAAACAAGACGAAAAAAAAGTCAAAAAAAAACATATACATATATATTGTGCTTCGTTTGCAGTGAACAAATATATATATATATATATATACATATATATATATATATTGTTTTATGCTTTGTGTGTTTTTGAAACATATAGAAGAAAGAGTTTTCTTCAATCCTCTCTACATCCTCCATTTAAGTTTCTGAGACCGTGACGCGCTCACACGCAGTTACCAATCCCGGAAAATAGCGAGGATATGAGCCATCGTAAAGTGAAGGAGTCTCCAAACGTTGGTAAGATTGGTTCAGACAGGAGCATATCGTAAAGTGAAGGAGCCTCCAAACGTTGGTAAGATTTTCTTCTTCTGATTATATCAATTTCAATTTCCTGTGTTTACATCTTGTATGTATTAGTTTCGAAAAATAATTACTATCCCAAGTTCAATGGTCCCAGATACAGATTATGATCTGTATAAAAAATTTTAAAACCCAGTTCCGCTACATAATCGGTGAATGGGGTTCCAACAATTGGTATCAGATTTAGGTTATTTTTCGAAACAGGAAATTGTTTTCGATGCTCTTGTATGTATGAATGTGTAGGCACCATCTATATGATTGTATGAAGTTTTATAATTAAATTGTTTAATTTAAACATGGTTGATCGTAATATTTTATGGTATTGTGGATTTATGGTTTATAGGTTGTATAATTTTTTATTTTTTTTACTATTATTGTATTGTAAATTAAAAAAATTTGTAACCTGTAAACGAAGACCGAGGGTACTGTTCACTGGGGGGGGGGGGGTACTGTTCATAGACACTGTTCACCGTGGGTATTGTTTATGAACACTTTTCACAGGGGTACTATTCACGGAGGGTACTGTTCATGAACACTGTTCACCGAGGGTACTATTCACCGACCACTATTCATGCATACTGTTCATACGATACTATTCACATCTTGCACGGTTCCGTTGGCAACTGTTGCCTAATGCGTTCTGATCAGATTTCCCGTTTCAGATTCATGAGATAAATCAGAGTGACCTAGAGAGCCTGAAAGATTATTGAAGTTACAAGAAGACCGAGGAATGCCTTGGGGAATTTTTTGTAATTTTAGATTCCAATTTTTTAGGCTAAATAATCCACAGTACTCGGTCAATTCATGTATGCTTTATAGTATGTGATAATAAAAGCATTGTCATGCATACGTATGTTATTTAGATTAGATATGCCTGCACAAATATATTTGATATGTCATACATACATCATAGCCTAATATTTTATGTATTTTTAATGTGATTAAAACGGCCAATATACATAAATGGCTATGAATAATGAGGTTAGTTTTTTAATGGTTAGAAAACTTGGTAATTCTTATTAATATTAATCTAGTTATTAAAGAGTTTAATAAGTTAGATTAATATGGTCATTTATTGTAATTAGGATTAATATGATTAATAACATAATAATAAATGAACTGAATAAAGTGTTAGAGTTTTAATAGTTAAAACTTGGTAAACACTAACATAATAATCTGACCTTAGTAAATAGTTTATAAAGGCTTAGATTATTCACTAATAGATTAGATTTTTAATTGTAAAAAATTATTAATAATTTATTAGTTTATTAGAGTTTGTTTCTAATCAGTTAATGCGTTAGATAACTTGATTAAAGTTAGTCGTTTAATCCTGTAGAGTCTAGGTGCTTTAACGATTAATGGAAAACCATAATTTTAAAAAAGTGAGTGGGAGAGGGATATATGACATATATATCTCGCGGTCTCCATCATTAGTTTAACACCGTGAGATCCGAGTGGGGCCTCATGACTGCTTTGCTTTTGTGCTCCCTAAGGAGGATTTCCACAAAGGTCAATACCAAGGTTGACTTCCTAACGGTTAGGATTTCTGAGGGTATTTCGGGATTGACCGACCCTAAGGGGGCAATTCACTAGTTAAGCTCCTAATATCTGAAATGGTGGGTTACACCCACAAAGGTTTTGATTAAGTTTGTTAATTAAAAATCTGACTGAATAAACAATGGTTGAATGATAAGGAATAAGAGTTATTCTAGAATATCATTTGATTGAGAATGTCTTGGTCCAACATGCAAAGACTTGATATACCCTAAGGCGGCACCTTTTTGTGGTATGTTGGATTGTTGTGTTATAGTAACTAGTTGTAGGGCAGTTCTAGTTCATTAAACATGTTCATGCATCATGTTTAAATTTATGCCAAAGCATTCGCACTTGTTTTAAATAAATGACTGAATGAATGTTTTATTTATTTCAGCAATAATGTCTTCTGCATTACTTCAAATTTTCACAAACGACAAATTAACTGGTGATAACTACACTAAGTGGAAACTTAACATTAAAGCAATATTGGTCGCCAAAGACCTTGAGTTTGTGCTTACAGAGGAATGTCTTCCAATGCCTGCTGCCAATGCCATACGAACTGTTCGTGAGGCATACGAGCGATGGGTCTCATCTGATTAGAAGGCCCGAACATATTTGTTGGCTTTTATGACAGATGTGCTTGTCACAAAGCTTGAAGCAACGACTTCAGCATTCGAAATCATGGAGTCATTGCAAGCTATGTTCGAGCAGCTTTCCATGCAAAAGCGACACGAAGTTGTTCGCTCTGCTATGCTAGCTCGCATGAAGGAAGGTACGTTAGTTCGGGAACATGTCTTGAGCATGATGTCCTACTTCAACACGGTAGAAGTCAATGGAGGGGCCATTGATGAACCCAGTCATGTGAGCATCATACTGACGACTCTTTTGAAGAGTTTTGATCAGTTTAAGAGTAACTGCGAGATGAACAAATTAAGGTTCAGCCTCACACAGTTGCTCAATGAGCTCACTACATTTGAGTCCTTGACTAAGGATTGCAAAGGCAAAACTAGTGAGGCAAATGTTGCCGAACCATCTTCCTCCAATAATAAAAAGAGGAAGAGGTCTACTGGGAAGGAGAAGTGTAAGCCCAAACCCAAGAAAGCCCAAAACGAGAAGAAGTCCAAGAAAAGTACATATGATTTACTTGTTCTTGATTCGTGTTTAGTGGAAGATGATTCTTCACTCTGGATAGTTGATTCAGGGGCCACTAACCATGCTTGTTCTTTTTTACAATGGACTGATTCTTTAACACAATTAGAGGAGCAAGGCTTCTTAATGCATGTGTGGTTAGGGATGTCATTTCGGAACGAACAGTGGGCGTAATTAGATTACGTTTTTGTAATAATTATATATTGTTGGACAATGTATATTATATTCCTTGATTTACATGGAATTTGATTTTCTTTTCTATGTTGTTAGAACAAAAATATTATGTTTCTTTTAATAATAAGTTTGTTATTATTGGAAAGAATGGTCTGAATATTTGTTCAGGAATTAATGAAAGCAATTTGTATGTGTTAAGACCTTTAATACATATTATACTGCTCAACACCGAAATGTTTAAGGTTGAAAAACTAAAAACTAAACGACATAAGATTTCTCTAGTTAATGACACGTATCTCTGGCATCTAAGGCTTGGTCATCTCAACCTTGACCGGATAGATAGACTAGTAAAAAGTGGACCTTTAAGTGAGTTAAAGGTTGGCACCTTATCTGTCTGCAAATCTTGTCTGGAAGGTAAGATGACTAAGAGACCGTTTACTGGAAAAGGGCTTAGAGCTAAAGAACCATTAGAGCTTATATATACAAACGTCTACGGTCTAATGAATGTTAAAGCAAGGGGTGGTTATGAGTATTATGTCACCTTTATAGATGACTACTTAAGATATGAATACATCTACCTAATGCAACGGAAGTCGAAAACATTTGAAATGTTCTAAGAATTCCAAGCTGAAGTTGAGAATCAATTAGGTAGGACTATCAAGTCATTACGATCAGATCGTGGAGGTGAGTACCTTGACCAAGAGTTTGAAGACTTCATGGTCCATCATGGGATAGTTTCCCAACTCACTGCTCCCGGTACACCTCAGCAAAATGGTGTAGCGGAAAGGAGAAATAGAACCCTAATGGAAATGGTGAGATCTATGATTTGTTTCTCATCATTACCAAATTCCTTCTGGTGATATGCGTTACAAACAATGACATACATTTTGAATGTGGTGCCATCAAAATCTGATACTAAGACTCTGCTAGAGTTGTGAAATGGTCGTAAAGCTAGTTTGCGATATTTTCGTATATGGGGGTGTCCAGTACACTTGCTAAAGAACAGAAGTGGAAAGCTAGACTCCAAGTCTATGGTCTACCTGTTTGTAAGATATTCCAAGGAGACCAGAAGTGGACACCTTAGGGAAAATTGCACAGCGGAAGCGTGAAAAAATAAAATCAGGGTTTGGTATAAATGAAAATTTGTCCCTTTTAATAACAAGAACCTTAACCCTAGATTAATTGACGTATATAAAATGTATCTTACCTATTTTTTCCGTGATGATTGAACTAGTGTCGAATTGAATCCGTAAGATCTACCAATCCAATCATGAACATGAATCACCTAGGAGTGTGAGCTCCCTTCCTTTAAATTGTATACCTGAGGATGGAAACAAACAAAATCATTCTGTCTGTCAGTCACAATAATCCTCCAAGAGAAAAACAAAAAATGTTAGGTCGCTTGTGAATTATCAATCAATTTAAATGAAACTCGCGTGAACCTAGATTCGATGTTGTACACAAAACATTTTAATGTAAAAGGCAACTAGTGTACTATCGAATACAAAACATTCTTTCTTCCTTTTCCTCTTTGCCAAATTTTCACACATCAATCTTTAAAGTTGGATGAATTTATCTAGAGCAAGAACCAACTCTATACTCAAAATTCTATGGTGGTCGAAAACTCTTTTAGAAAAATTAGGGCATGGCCGAATTTTTCCCCTCTCTAAATTTTCTTTGGCTTGCATGAAATTTGGAGCTTCAAATCTCCTCTTGGCTGAAATTTAGAGGTAGCATAAATAGGCATACAAATCCTTTCCTAAGAAGGATTTACTTGGTGGCCAAGAATCCTATCCTTAGGTGGATTTACTTAGTGACCAAGAATCTCTTTCCAAAAGGAATTCTTTCCTACACCAAGACTCCTAGTCCAACTCATTGGTGTATTTGTGACCATATTAAAGATTTCCTAATTTGACTAGATAAATAATTCGTTTTATTTATTTACTTATCAAATATAGTCTTTAATATTAATTACACTACGAACAATAGTATAATATTTAGACATCATCTCCTACAAGAAATAAGATTTTGACATTTAATTAAATAATTAATTAATTAACAATTAAATTAATTTTCATATAATTAAAAAATAAAATAAAAAATAATATGTTAGGCTTTATACATTAGCCTTGCCGCCCATGACCTTATATAGGCATATATATTATTTTTCTTATTTTATTAAATCCATTGGACCTTAATAAAAAGTACACATGTGAACTAAACCCAAGTCCACATGCCTTAATACAATTCTAGATGGACCCCTAAATTGGTCCGGTAGAATATATCAAGTTATCCATGAAAGTTCGTGTGGATTAGGGATCTTGGCGGACTCTCTAAATTTAAGCTTCAATAGACATAACCTAATCACAATCAACAAATGATTCACTTTGGTCCAATCTATTAATTTTAATTCATTCCACTAAAGAACTAAAATTGAACTCTTAAATAAAGATAGAATAAGTTAATATTTCTCATTCATACCATAGTCAATCTTAATGGAGATAGTATATCCTCGTGAAGAATACCAGTAATTGCCAAGAGCTCATAGACCGCCAATAGCTCTCCAAGTTACAATATTTACTCATATGACCACATTTTGAACTTAGATATTTTGACTTGTCTAGAAGCCATGTTTCAATAGAAACTATTGAAAACTTAACGTTAAGATTTAATATCCAATACCTAAAAACATCCATATGACGATATTCAACTCTCATTTATTAAATGGAGCCACGATATCCAAATCTATAAATAAAATCCTATCGATTAACAAATGAATACCACCAAACTATCAAGGATAGACTATGCTATATAATCGTACTCATTGATAGCTCAAATAATAACACTTGCAACCATAAGTCTATCATTTATCTCAGGATTGAGATATACTCTTTGATTGTCTTCAAGTCAAATCTTTTATCCATTGACGGTCTAGATAAAGTATTTCAATGTGATCCAATTCAATGCACCCAGTGCACTAGATTTTTTTGCCCAAAGACACCACACATTGATGATTTTAGAATCATCATAACACATTTGATCCCACTTAAATACTAGCAAAGAATCTACAACTTTGACAAGATAAAGGCGCCCAACCTTTTATCTTAAGTAGTGAATATTATTCAAGACTAACTAAAGAATTGTGTCTACATCATGCATATCTAGATGTATGAGCAATTCTTCTTTTCTTGTAATCTTTTGACCTTATGATTTTTTACTTTTGACAGTTATAATACTATTAATGCTATAAGATTTGTTAAACTATAATTTCTTTATTAATATGAAAAGATTGTCAAATACATTATTATACTCTTGCTATCGAGCATAATTCCAATAATCTCCCACTTGCTCTTTAGCAAACGTGCCATATCTCTCATCCCCATGTTCTCTAGATGCCCATCAAAACTTTTTTGTGGAAGAGCCTTCTTGGTAACACCCCTATGTACAATTTTCCTCAGAAAGTGATACTTTCTTTCAATGTGTTTCCCTCCCTTATGACTTCTTGGTTCTCTCGAATTATCCACTACTCCACTAATGTCACAATAGATAGTGATCTGCTTATTCGTATCAGAAACCACTTCCATGTCAATCAAGACAATTCTACTTTTAGTCATAAAATTATTCAAATAGTCTTCTTCCAGAAACTTAGCATTTGTTGAAACAAATACTTTAAGATCTAAACAACTATAAAAAAAATATCCTTTTGTTCCTTTTGGATACCCTACAAATATGCATGTTTCTGAATGGGACTCCATCTTTTATGTCTTTCCTTTTAACATGTGCGCAAGACATCCAAATATCTTTAAGTGTTGTAAACTAGGCTTTCACCCGGTCCACAACTCATACGGTGTTTTAGGAACCGACTTAGATGGTACATCGTTTAGAATGTACATTGTATTTTGTAAAGCATATCCCCAAAAAGAATTATGGAGCGTTGAATAACTCAACATAGATCTAACTGTGTCCAAAAGAGTTTTATTTCTCCATTCTACCACCCTATTTTTTTGAGGTGTACCTAGTGCAGAAAATTGAGAAATTATCCCATTATCAATAAGATATTGCTGAAATTCACCAGATAGATATTCTCCACCATGATCAGACCTCAAGATTTTTATACGTTTCTCAAGCTGATTTTCTACTTCAACTTTAAATGCTTTGAACATGTCAAAAGCATCCGACTTACGTCTCATGAGATACACATAGCCAAATCTTGAGTGATCATCCATGAAAGTGATGAAGTACTTATATCTATCTCTAGCTTGAATGCTCATAGGTCCACACACATCAGTGTGTATCAATTCTAAGCGTTCGATGGCTCTTGTGTTTTTGGTCGTAAACGATCTTTTGGTCATTTTACCTTCCAAACAAGATTCACAAGTTGGTAGATCATCAACCTTTAAGTCACTTAGAGGTCCGTCACTTACCAATCTTTTAATCCTATTAAGGTTAATATGACCTAGGCGCAAATGCCATAGGTAGGTTTCATCTTTTGATAATTTTACTCTTTTATGATTGGATTCCGTTGATTCCGTGTCTAAAAAGTGAGAGATATTTCGATGCAAATAGAATAAACCGTTATTCAATGTACCTTTGTAAATAATTTTGTCATTCTTACTAATAATAAAAGCTTTATTAAAAGTAACCAAATAACCAAATTTATTTAAACAAGAAACTGAAATTAAATTCCTCTTGAATTGAGGTACATAATAAACGTCTATTAAATCTAAATGCCTATAAGAATCTAAACTAATTCTAATATCTCTCACTAAACTAACAGACACCAACGCTCCATTGCCTAAACTCAAGTTGAATTCATTCTCATTCAGTCTTTGCCTTTCCCGAAATCCCTTCTGGTTAGGCCCAAGTTGCTTTTTCTTCTATTGTTTCTTGACCTTCCTACGGGTCTTAACGGAAGCAACTTTACTAACCATGTGAATCTCTTAACCCTTACCTTACACAAGGATTTTCCACGTGCTTTGATCATCTTGCATCAGGCCTTGCAAGGTGTATTCCTTATTGTTCAAGGTGTAGTCCAACTTAAACTTATCAAAGGAATTTGATAGTTAGTCGACGATTATGTTAATTTTCGTCTCACCATCTATCTCAGCACCATTTAATTCAGCAATGTTGAGATATGCTATGACTTTCTTCATGTGATCTTTCACAGCCTGTCCAGGTTTCATCATAAGTTTCATGAAAATAGTCACTGCCTCTCTCTTAGTTGTCCTATACCGCATAGCAAACATCTCCTCCAGAGACATCATTATATCGGTAGCAGTCTCCATTCGTTCATGTTGCCGTTGTAACACATCGGAGATGGTGGCCATAATATAACGTACATTTAGCCATCTCATCTTGAGACTTCCACTATTGATACTTATCTCTTTGCTTATGAGTAGATTCATCAGTAGGAGTAGGTGTTTTAGGAGTACAGAGAATGAACTTATGCCTTTCAGTTAGCAACAACCCAATATTCCTTTTCCATGTGACATAATTATCATCAGTTAAAGTATTATCTTTTAGGATTTTGATTAGGGATGGGGTCATGATTTCTTTATAATAACAAAAATTATATAAGCAAATAATCATGATAAAGCACTTTTGAATATTTATCTTGAATTAAATAAAATAATTCAATTGTAAAATTCAACGGTGATCCAACACCCACAAATGTCAAGCCTCCTTTGAGAGTTCGCGCCATTTACTAGTTGGACTAGGTCCCACTAAATTGTTAACATAACAACCAGCTTTTTCAACTTTAGCCTTGTGACTTTATTAAATTTTATTAACAATAACTCTTGGGAGGATATTAATAAAGTCACATTGAGTGTGTTACCAAGTTATTGACCATCAATATATTCCCTCATGAATATCCCTCCTTTGTGAGTAGATATCGTTTGGGCTAATTGTCTAGTCTATCCTTGTAAGGAAGTATCTTGCTAAATTCCATTCATAAATACCTCTTGGGAGGTTATTACATGAAACATAAAGCTCAACTAAACTTGGAGGCCGTAGGTGTTCCAAAACACCTTCTCCCACTCAATTATTTAAGGTGTTTGATCGAATTTCGAAGAATGAATTAACAAGTTATCTAGACTCCAATTAGATACCTAAACCATTCAATGCATGTTCATACCAAAAGAGATATATGAGTGGCACTCATATTCTATATAACATGTTATCAACCAATGACAAACATTGCAATATTTATAAAAATATAAATAGCTACAATTTTGGTCCATCCTAAAAAAGCAAGTAAATTACATATGTTTTGGAATAGAAAAAACTCCTTTCTTGGCAAACAAGTCTTCACACGACCTTCGTCGTTTGGACTCCCTTGGCTGCCTCCTACGAGAGTACGCACCCTTGGCTCCCTCCCAAGGGCGTGCGCAGCCCACAACCCCATAAGGGGTTGCCATGCGCAACCCATGGTTTCCATAGGGCAACCGTGTGTAGCCCATGCCACAACAATCGTGGCCGCGTGCTCTTCGTATGCATGTTTTTCGCTATGGCTCGTACGGTCCCAAACTTGTTCCGGTTTCTTCCAATTCTTCAATCCTTTGAGTCTTCGATACTTGAATGTATTACAGAAGAATTTTAAATAAACAAATAGTGCAGTTTTTTTAATTACAATATAGTGCAGTTTTTTTTATTACAACAACAAAATTTAAAAAAAAAACTTAGCAACTACCAAGAAGGAAATTATGGCAATGATAGGCCACCCTTCTTGTTACAATCCCAAAATAAAAATACAATGAAATTCTAGGATCAAAATTGAGCAATAACAAACCACATATAAAATACACACACACACACACACACACACACACATATATATATATGTGTGTGTGTGTGTGTGTGTGTGTGAATACCTAGAGTGTCATCTCTTTCTAAAGCATGCATATATACAATAAAAAGAAAAATATTCACGTACGCATACATCAATAAATCAAGGGTACAACCATGATTTGTTACCAATTGTAGGGAAAAGCGTGCAGCGGAACCTTGAAAAATAAAAAATTAGGGTTTGGTATAAATGAAATTTTTTCCCTTTTAATAACAATAACCTTAACCCTAGATTAATTGATGTATATAAAAAGTATCGTACATTTTTTTTCTTAATGATTGAACTGTAGGGAAAAAACGGTTTAGAAACGCAACGGAAGCATGAGAAAAAAATGAGAATTAGGGTTTGCGTATAATTAAAATGTTTCCCTTTTATGCAACGAGAACCTTAACCCTAGAATAATTGATGTATATAAAATTATCCTACCTTTTTCGCGTGACGATTGAACAAGCGTCGAATTGATTCCGCAAGATCTTTAAATCCAATCACGAACGTGAATCACCTAGGACTGTGGGCTCCCTTTCTTTAAATTGTATTCCTGAGGATGGAGACAAAGCAAAAATCTTTTCTTTGTTAGTTACAAATATCCTCCAAGAGAAAAATCCAAGAACGTCCAGTCACTTGTGAATTATCAATCAATTTGATTGAAACTCGGGTGAACCTTGATTCGATGTTGTACATAAAACCCTTTTGATGTAAAGGATACTAGTGTTTTATCTAAAACAAAAACGTTCCCCTTTTTTCTCTACTTGGCCGAATTCACACACTATTGATTAGAGATTATCGAATTATCTCTAGAGTAAAATCAGATTTTTCTCCCTCAAAATTCCTATGATGGCCGAAACTTTCTCTTTCTAAAATAAAGCTTGGCCGAAATCACCTCTAATTGTCTTAGGGCTGGCCGAATTCATCATGCTCATATATATAGGATCATAAATCCTTTCCTAAGGAGGATTCACTTGGTTGGCAAGAATCCTTTCCTTAGGTGGATTTATTTGGTAGTTAGAATCCTTATCCAAAAAGAAATCTATCCTATCCTATATAATACATGTGATGAACTAAAATTCCCTTCTTTTATGTAGTCTAGGAGAGTTTAATCTTACCTAAGAAAGATTACTTGATGGACAAGAATCCTATCTTTAAGTAGATTAACTTGGTGGTTATGAATCCTTTTCAAATAAGAATTCTACCACTAAGTAGTTTTACTTGGTGACCAAGAATCCTTTTTCAAAAAGAATTCTTTCCTACACAAAGACTCCTAATCCTACTCAATAGTGTGTTTGTAACCATATTAAAGACTTCCTAATTTGATTAGATAAATAACTCCTTTTATTTATCTACTTATCAAATATAGTTTTAACATTAACTATACTACCAACAATAGTATAGTTTTAAGAGACCATCTCCTTATAGGAAAAGATTTTGACTTTTAATTAAATAATTAATTAATCAACAAACTAATTAATTTCCATTTAATTAAATAATAATAAAATAAAAATAATATATTAAAGCTATTATCCATAGCCATTACCGCCCATACCTAGTATAAAGGCCGTATATTATTTTTCTCATTTTATTAAATCCATTGGACCTTAATAAAAGGTCCACATATGAACTAGACCTATTCTTACAAAAAGAAACAAGTTCACATGCCTTATTACAATTCTAGATGGACCCCTAAATTGGTCTGGTAGAATATATCAAGTGATCCATGCAAGTTCGTGTGGATTGGGGATCTTGGCTAGCTATCTAAATTTAAGCTCCAATAGACACAACCCAATCACAATCAACAAATGATTCACTTAGGTCCAATCTATTTAATTTTAGTTCATTCCACTAAATAACTAAAATTGAACTCTTAAATAAAGATAGAATAAGTTGATGCTACTCATTCATACCCTGGATAACCTTTTTGGAGAAAGTGTATCCTCGTGAAGAATACCAGTAATCGCCAAGAGCTCATAGACCGCCTATAGCTCTCCAAGTTACCATATTTACTCATATGACCACATTTTGAACTTGGATATTTTGACTTGTCCAGAAGCCATGTTTCAATAGACACTATTGAAAACTTAACGTTAAGATTTAATATCCAATACCTCAAAATGCTATAAGATTTGTTAAACTAGAAATCACTTTATTCATATGAAACGATTGTTAATTACAATATTACACTCTTGCTATCGAGCATAATCCTAACAATCTCCCACTTGCTCTATAGCAAATGCTATAAATGCTATAAATCCTAACATGAACTAGAGTCGAATTGAATCCGCAAGATCTTCCAATCCAATCATGAATTTGAAACACCTAGGAGTGTGTACTCCCTTTCTTTAAATTGTATACCTGAGGATGGAAATGTTAGGATTATCCTCATTAGCAAGAGTATAATAATGTATTTGATAATCTTTTCATATTAATAAAGTGATTTCTAGTTTTACAAATATTATAGCATTTATAGTTTAATTATTAGAATTGTCAAAAGTAAATAATCATAAGGTCAAAAGACTATGAGAAAAGAAGAACTGTTCATACATCTAGATATGTATAAGGTAGACACAATTCTTTAGTTAGTCTTGAATAATATTCACAACTTAAGATAAAAGGTTGGGTGCCTTTATCTTGTTAAAGTTGTAGATTCTTTTGCTAGCATTTGAATGGGATTAAATGTGTTATAATGAGTCTAAAATCATCAAAGTGAGGTTTCTTTAGGCAAAAGAATCTAGTGCACTGGCTGCATTGAATATGATCACAATGAAATACTTTATCTAGAACCGTCAATGGATAAAAGTTTTCATTTGAAGACAATCAGATTGTCTATCTCAATCCTAAGATAAATGATGAACTTATGGTTGCAAGTGTTATCATTTGAGCTATCAATGAGTACGCTAATATAGCATAGTCTATCCTTGATAGTTTGATGGTATTCATTTGTTAAACGTTAGAGGACTTCATTTATATATATATAAACATCGTGGCTCCATTTATTGAATGAGAGTAGAATACCGTCATATGGATGTTTTGAGGTATTAGATATTAATCTTAACGTTAAGTTTTAAATAGTGTCTATTGAAACATGGCTTCTGGACAAGTCAAAATATCCAAGTTCTAAATGTAGTCATATGAGTAAATAAGGTAACTTGGAGAGCTATAGGCGGTCTATGAGCTCTTGGCGATTACTGGTATTCTTCACGGGGATACACTTTCTCTAATAAGGTTGTCTAGGGTATGAATGAGTAACATCAACTTATTCTATCTTTATTTAAGAGTTCAAATTTAGTTTTTTAGTGGAATAAACTAAAATTAAATAGATCGGACCTAAGTGAATCATTTGTTGATTGTGATTGGGTTGTGCCTATTGGAGCTTAAATCTAGATAGCCCGCCAAGATCCCCAATCCCCACGAACTTGCATGGATCACTTGATATATTCTACCGGACCAATTTAGGGATCCATCTAAATTGTATTGAGGCATGTGGACTTGTTTCTTTTTGTAAGAATATGTCTAGTTCACATGTGGTCTTTTTATAAAGGTCAAAAGGATTTAATAAAATAAGAAAATAATATATTGGCCCATATATATGTGTTGGGCGACAAGGCTATTTAGAATAGCTTAATTATATTATATTGTTTTATTATTTAATTAAATGAAAATTAATTAATTTTGTGATTAATTAATTATTTAATTAAAAGTCGTAGTCTTTTTCCTAGGAGATGGTCTCCTAAAATTATACTATTGTTGGTAGTATAATTAATGTTAAAGACTATATTTGATAAGTAGATAAATAAAAGGAATTATTAATCTAATCAAATTAGGAAGTCTTTAATATGGTTACAAATACACTATTGAGTTGGATTATGAGTCTTGGTGTAGGATATAATTCCTTTTTAAAAAGGATTCTTAACCACCAAGTAAATCTACCTAAGGAAAGGATTCTAACTACCAAATAAATCCTTCTTAGGAAAGGAATTAAATATCCTAATTGTATTCTATGAAATTTGGCCAGCCCATATATATATATATATAATAGGATAGAATTCCATTTAGATAAGAATTCTTAACTACCAAATAAATCCACCTAAGGAAAAGATTCTTGCCAACCAAGTAAATCCTTCTTAGGAGAGGATTTATGATCCTATATATATGTATGATTAATTTCGGCCAGCCTAAGGTAATTTCATAGAGAATTTCGGTTAGCCCTATTTTTCTAAGAGAAGAATTCTACCATCATAGGAATTTTGAGGGAGAAAAATGTGATTTTACTATAGATAAAATTCAATCAACTCTAAGAAATAGTGTGTGATTCGAGAAAAGAGGAAATAGGAAGAAAGAACGTTTAGTTTTCGACAGTACACTACTAGCCTTTACATCAAAAAGGTTATGTGTACAACATCGAATCAAGGTTCACCCAAGTTTCAATCAAATTGATTGATAATTCACAAGTGACCTAACGTTCTTTGTTTCTTCTTGGAGGATTATTGTAACTATCAAAGAAGAAGATTTTGTTTGTTTCCATAGTCAGATATACGATTAAAAGAAAGGGATCCCACACTCCTACGTGATTCACGTTCATGATTGGATTGGAAGATCTTGTAGAATCAATTCGGCACTTGTTCAATGGTCACGAGAAAAAGGTACGACACTTTTTATATACATCAATTAATCTAGGGTTAAGGTTGTTGTTAGTCAAAAGGAAATTTTTTATTTATACGCAAACCCTAATTTTAATAAATTTTATCACGCTTCTGTTGCGTTTTTGAACCGTTTTTTCCTTATAGGAAACAAACAAAATCTTTCTCTTTGTTCGTCACAATAATCCTCCAAGAGAAAAACAAAGAACGTTAAGTCACTTGTGAATTATCAATCAATTTGAATGAAACTCGCACATGAACCTATATTCGATGTTGTACACAAAACTTTTTAATGAAAAAGGCTACTAGTGTACTATAGAATACAAAACGTTCTTTCTTCCTTTTCCTCTTTGTCTAATTTTCACACACCAATCTTTAGAGTTAGATGAATTTATCTAGAGCAAGAACCGAATTCTATATACTCAAAATTCTATGGTGGCCGAAAACTCTTTTAGAAAAATTAGGGCTTGGTCGAATTTTTCTTCTTAGAATTATCTAATGGCCGAATTTTTCCTCTCACTAAATTTTATTTGGCTTGCACGAAATTTGGAGCTTCAAATCTCCTCTTGATCGAAATTTAGAGGTAGTATAAATAGGCATACAAATCCTTTCCTAAGAAGGATTTACTTGGTGGGCAAGAATCCTATCCTTAGGTGGATTTACTTACACCAAGAATCCTAATCCAACTCATTAGTGTATTTGTGACCATATTAAAGATTTCCTAATTTGACTAGACAAATAATTTCTTTTATTTATATACTTATCAAATATAGTCTTTAATATTAATTATACTACCAACAATAGTGTAATATTAGGAGACCATCTCCTACTAGGAAAAAATAATTGACTTTTAGTTAAATAATTAATTAATTTACAATTAATTAAATAATAAAATAAAAAAAGTAATATATTAGGCTTTTGTATATTAGCCTTGCCGTCCACGACATTATATAGGCATATATATTATTTTTCTTATTTTATTAAATCAATTGGGCCTTAATAAAAAGTCCACATGTCAAGTAGACCCATTCTTACAAAAAGAAACAAGTCCACATGCCTTAATAGAATTCTAGATGGACCCCTAAATTGGTCCGGTAGAATATATCAAGTGATCCCTGCAAGTTCGTGTGGATTGGGGATCTTAGCGGGCTCTCTATATTTAAGCTTCAATAGATATAACCTAATCACAATCAACAAATGATTCACTTAGGTCCAATCTATTAATTTTAGTTTATTCCACTAAAGAAATAATGTTGAACTCTTAAATAAAGACAGAATAAGTTAATATTTCTCATTCTTATCATAGTCAATCTTAATGGAGAAAGTGTATCCTCGTGAAGAATACCAGTAATCGCCAAGAGCTCATAGACCGCTTATAGCTCTCCAAGTTATCGTATTTACTCATATGACCACATTTGAACTTGGATATTTTGACTTGTCCAGAAGCCATGTTTCAATCGAGACTATTGAAAACTTAACGTTAAGATTTAATATCCAATACCTCAAAACATCCAAATGATGGTATTATACTCTTATTTAATAAATGGAGTCACGATGTCCATATTTATAAATGAAGTCCTCTATCGATTAACAAATGTATACGGGAAGGTAGAGACCTTCAAAGCAAGGCTAGTGGCCAAAGGTTATACCTAGAAAGAGGGGGTGGATTATGAAGAGATCTTCTCGCAAGTAGCAATGTTTAAGTCTATTAGGATTATCTTATCCACTATTGCCTATTTTGATTATGAAATTTGGAAAATGGACGTCAAGACTGCATTCTTGAAAGGAAATCTTGACAAGAGCATTTATATAATGCAACCAGAGGGATTCGTGTCTCCAGATCAAGAGCAAAAGGTTTACAAGCTGCAAAGGTCCATTTATGGACTTAAGCAAGCATCTAGATCTTGGAACATAAGGTTTGATGATGCGATCAAAACCTATGGATTTGAGCAAAACATCGATGTGCCTTGCGTCTACAAGTGCATCATTGATAAGAAAGTAGTTTTCTTGATCCTATACATAGATGATATCCTACTCATTGGGAATTATGTGGGAGTATTGTCTGATGTAAAAGGCTGGATGGCTAGCCAATTCTAAATGAAAGATTTGGGAGAGGTAGGTTATGTTATAAGGATCCAACTTATAAGGGATCGTAAGAACAAACTCATAGAATTTTCTCAGGTATCATATACCGACAAGATTCTTATGCAATTTTCGATGTAGAACTCCAAGAAAGGTAATTTACCTTTCAGGGATGGAGTTCACTTGTCTAAGGAACAGTTTCCTAAAACACCTCAAAAAGTTAAGGATATGAGACGTGTACCCTACGCATCGGCAGTAGGTAGTCTAATGTATGCTATGTTATGCATGAGATCGGACATCTGCTATGCAGTGGGAGTACTCAGCAGATACCAGTCAAACCCAAGATTGGATCACTGGGTTGCTGTCAATACTATTTTCAAGTATCTTTGAAGAACAAGAATTTATATGCTAGTGTATTCTGGACAGGATTTGATCCCGTTAGGATACACAGATTCTAATTTTTATTCAGACAGGGATTCTAGGAAATCCATGTCTGGATTAGTATTCACCCTAGGTCGTGGAGCCATTGTGTGGAGAAGTATCAAGAAATCTTACATTACTGACTCCACCATGGAAGACGAATATGTAGCCGCTTGTGAAGCTGCTAAAGAGGCTGTTTGGTTCCGTAAATTCTTGAGTGATCTTGAAGTTGTTCCAGATATGGAGAAGCCTATCACATTTTATTATGATAACAGTGGTGTTGTGGCTAATTCCAAAGAACCAAGAAACCATAAAAAAGGGAAGCATATAGAGGGAAAATATCATCTCATTAGAGAGATAGTGGAGAGGGGAGATGTGATTGTCACAAATATAGCCTCATAAGACAATTAAGTTGATCTATTTACAAAGACCTTACCGGTTAAAGTGTTTTCGGGTCATCCAGATGGTCTAGGGTTACGAGACATGCCTCACATGGTTTAGTGCAAGTAGGAGATTGTTGAGGTTTATGCCTTAAATATGTAATTTGTAAATGGATTTATGAAATAAATAAAAGGAAAAGCTCAATTCATTCTTATTGTGTTGTTTATTTTATAACTTGTGCATATATTTAACATCCAAGATTGTCGGATGTACGAACTGTGTATATGAATGTCATATGCAGATGGATACAATAAGAGACGTGCAATCTAAAGATTCCATAAATAACAAAAAAAGTTGGGTACTTTATTTACGGTTAATCTATAGTTGCGGTCCATTCCGTAATGGATAGTGATTCTATCCTGAATCATTCATATGAGAAATGGGAATTGAGGCACTTTGTATGATGCGATCATATAGGACTGGGCAATGATCTATATGAATCTCTCACCAAAATCCGATTACCGATGAGATTTATATATATCAACTAATTATGGCTATATGTGGGTGATCTTAATCCAGAGTGTCTTATCGACCCCTTTAGGTTAGATCGTGGTCTTTGATATACAATGGGTGAGGTCAGATGCATTTCCTGATCAATATACTCCGTATGTTGGGATTGCGGTTTGGCTTGTGGCTAGGAAGGTTTGTGCACAGTAATGGTATCCACTCCTTATGAGAAGTAGATGGTAGTTCCCTTAAGGGTTGATTCAGTGCTTGGGCTATATGAGCGTTCTCCTAGTTCCGTAAGGAAATAGGATTTATTGTTCATTATATAATCATCGGTACTTAAAGGATATATGTAATTAGAGTGGTATAACAGATATTATGACCCAGCTCTAATTATGAACTACTGGGAGGATCACACCATGTATAATAGCTATATCGATGGACACCGAGTTGTATCGGTCTGTGTAAATGTGTCTACAGTTGAGAGAGTGCAGCTTCGGGTTTTTAGTGGAAAAAGACCGGAGTTAATAATCAAAGAATATTAATTAAAGAGTTTAATTAATGATTCCGAGGATTATTGGAAATCAAAATACTGTGGGTCCATTAGGTCCCCTTACTAGCCTAATCGATTTAGGTAACAAGGGTCACGGTTAACTAATTGGATTGTCCAAATAGTTGTTACGAAAGTGACACGTGTTTTTTCGGGAATTAATTGAATAATGAGATTATTTAATTAATGAATGTTAATAGTTAAATTAATTAAATAATTAGATTATTTAATTATATTGATAATTATGAATTATGAATTAACTATTAATTGGAGGGTGTTAGTTGATATATGGATTTAGGTGAAGATAAAATAATTGGATTATTTTATTTTTGCTAAATCATTTATCTAAGTATTTGAATTTAAGTTTAAATTTAAAATACTTATTATTACTTTTAATATATTAGATATATTTGAAAAGGATAATTAAAAGATATATATCAATTAATAACACAAGATATTGCTTTGGATGCAAATTGGTGTGTGCACATATATAAGTGTTTGTATAGGATACAAACAAGGTCATATATATATATATAGAGGCGTGTGAAACAAGACGAAAAAAAAGGTTAAAAAAAACGTATACATATATATTGTGCTTCGTGTACAGTGAACAAATATGTATATATATATATATATATATCTTGTTTCATGCATTGTGTGTTTTTGAAACACATAGAAGAAAGAGTTTCTTCAATTCTCTCTACCACCTCCATTCAAGTTTCTGAGACCGTGAGGCGCCCACAAGCAGTTACCAGTCCCGGGAGATAGCAAGGAAGATCGAGTGGTTCAGACAGGAGCACATCGTAAAGTGAAGGAATCTCTAAACGTTGGTAAGATTGGTTCAGACAGGAGCATATCATACAGTGAAGGAGCCTCCAAACGTTAGTAAGATTTTCTTCTTCTGATTATATCGATTTCAATTTCCTATATTTACATATTGTAAGTATTAGTTCTGAAAAATAATTACGATCCCTAGTTCAATGGTCCCAGATACAGATTATGATCTGTATAAAAAAAATTAAAACCTAGTTCCGCTGCGTAACAGGTGAACAGGGTTTTAACATGAAGTGTGATCCTTAGTTCCTATGCCTAAAGACATTAATGAAATTGGCGCTAAATGGGTATTTAGGAATAAGATCGATGAGAGTGTCAACATTGTTAAGAATTAAGCTAGACTGGTGGCTCAAGGGTACACTCAAGTCGAGGTTGTAGATTTTGATGAAACTTTTGCACATAATGCACGTATTGATTCCATTAGATTTTTGTTATCCATTGCATGTTTTAAGAAATTTAAATTGTCTCAAATGGATGTCAAAAGTTCTTAACTTAACGGTTATCTTCAAGAAGAAGTGTATGTTGAACAACCTAAAGGTTTTATAGACCCATACTCTCATAATCATGTGTATAAATTGGAAAAAGCTCTTTATGGTCTTAAATAAGCTCCTAGAGCATGGTATGATAGATTGACTCAATATATTGTTGAGAATAACTATAGGAGAGGTGGCATTGATAGAACTTTGTCTGTCAAGCATCATGATGAAAATATTTTTGTTGCACAAATATATGTTGATGACATCGGTTTTGGGTCTACATATAAAACTAAGGTTGATGAGTCTGTTAGTGTCATGTCAAGAGAATTTGAAATGAGTATGGTGGGTGAACTTAATTACTTTCTTGGAATGCAAGTCAAACAATCTAGTGATGGGATTATGTTGACACAATCTAAATATACTAGAAATCTTATTAAGAAGTTTTGCCTTGAAAGTGGAAAATATAAAAACCTATAAGTACTACTATAAAACATGACAAAGATTAAAAAGGCAAGAATGTTAACCAAAGTCTCTACATGAGCATGATAGGTAGTCTTCTTTATTTAACGGCTAGTAGGACGGACATTTGTTTTAGTGTAGGTTTGTGTGCTATATTTTAGGCCAAGCCTAAGGAATCTCACTTGAAAGCCATAAAAGAGTCATTAGGTATATAAAAGGAACACTTAATCTTGGTTTATTCTATTCTTTTGATACTAATGATATTCTTATTGGCTACTGTGATATGGATAGGGCGGGAAACATTAACGATCGTATGAGCACATCGGGCAGTTTCTTTTACTTGGGAAATAACTTGGTTGCTTGGCAAAGCAAGAAGCAAAATTTCGTCTCTCTCTCTTTTCTTCTAAAGCCGAGTTCAATGCGGCTGGAAGTGCATGCACACAATTTTTAGGATGAAGCAAATTCTCAAGGATTATGAGATTGAAAAATGTAAATTGACTCTCTAATGTGATAATATGAGTGCCATTAACATTTCTAAAAAACTGGTTCAACACTCAAGCACAAAGCACGAGATATTAAGCATCATTTCATTAGAAAGCTTGTTGAACATTCTATTATTTCTATTGAACGTATGCATCCTAAAAATCAACTTGCGGGTTTGTTAACAAAGCCTTTGGACAAAGAGAGATTTAAATCTCTTAGAAGATCCATTGGTACGATTTGTGTTGATTAATGTCTATGTGTGATTGTAAGTGGCTTGATAAGATAAACTTTATTGAATATAAATTTCTTTGAGAGCTACTCATGTGAGAAGTAATGATCTTGAGAAAATAGATTTTATTGTTTCTAGATCATGCACTTGAGCTTTAAATTTTGATTTTTAAAAGTGCACAAATGCTTCTCTTATATGTTTAAGTTTGAGTGGTTGAGTTTGAAAATGTGTAAATTATGGATACATCTAAAAGTTTATTGCTTAGTACATGATAGATGACCTATTGTTAGTATCAATTTTGTTTTGGCATCTACATAGAACTCAACGAGTACCTTCATGAAATGGGCTACACACATTGGTTTTGAAGCCGCCCAATGTAGGAAAGGGCTACACCATTGTGATGAGTGAAAGCCATCATGAAGTGTATATATTTATGATTTCTTTTTTAAATGTATCAAAGAATTGTTGAAAAGAATAAATAAATAAAAATCTTTGATTCAAAGCCTAAAAAGAAAAGGATGAAGGCTTATAAGGAGTATAGTGGAAAATTGTGATTGCTCGGGTTGAAAAACATAAATGGGATTACGAGTCACATGCACACACACGCTCATATATTGAATTCTAGTCTTTTTAAAGCAAAAAATCCGGATGATAATCGGTTTGACCAAATTGGAAAAGTTTTAGATGAATAGGTGTTGAAATGGTTTGCATGTTGATATCACAATTACTCTTTTTATATATACTTGAAGCATTCCAAACACACACACACACACACACATGTTTTGCTCCATGTGTTTGATATATTACAAATGAGTGATTATTTTTGATAAACTGATGAAAATTTACGATTATCTCTTTGATTTTGAAAATGAATATAATTTCTTTTATTTCATGAAATTTGTGATTGTATGATTCCCTTGTGAACAAGTCTACAGGTTGATCCATATATGGAGCATATATCAAGGGGAGCTTAGTTTGTTTAAGTTGGCTCTTTGTATATGACATGTTTGCTTAATATCTCATAATGTTTCTCATGTTTTCCTTGTCTATTCCTTGGCAAAATGGGGGAGAAAATGTGTTCCTCACCAAATATTCATGTATTTTTATCTAAGGGGTGAATTTTTGTCTTAAGGGGGAGATTACCATAAGGGAGAGAAATATTTTCTTCATATGAGATAAGGGAGTCTTGTATTTTATTTTCGTGTATGTTTTTGTTTATCTCTCCAATAATCTTCTTTGTACGAGATTTCTTATTTGTTTGGTTGTATTTGTCTCACGGGTGATTTAATGTTTCAAAAAAGAGGTGTTAGAAGACACATGAAGCCTTGAAGACATTCTAGTCTAGGTATCTCATGTAATGTGAGAATGTGAGAATGCAATCAACCATGGGTGATCATTGTATGGTGAGGTTGAGGTTTTGTGATGGAATAGCAAAAGGGGAAGATTGTTAGGTTTTAGATTTGTGTTGGCTTGATTCCATAACAAAACGCTCTTTTTTTGTATTGCTTAATTGCTTAGGTGGTTCGTGATTTGATTGGGGTTCGAATAAGGAAAGCAACTTCTCATGCAAAGCTCGTCTTCAAGAGGATATGTGCTTACTTGGAAGCTAAGGTCACAAGATTCTTCTTCCTCTTGCAAGGCGTAGGCACACACACACATTGCATCCATATGTGTCCCTGCATTGGTATGCTCATTTTTGTATAACATTCACACACTTGATATTGAAAGCTCATGCATTGGTGCTAAATTGACTAGTATTGGAAAATGAATGTATTTGGACTATGTCTATGAAATAAGCATTCTTGTGTGATATGTGTTTGTATGTTTATATGTTTGTATAACATGGACCTTGAACTTGAATTTGGTATCATATTTTTCCGTATTGAGTTTCGGTCAGTTTGGTTACTCATACATTTAATTTCGAGTTCCGAGTCAAGAATTACAAATCATTTCGGTCATTATACATGCATAGTCTTTGTTTTCATGTATCGAGTCAGATTCATTATTTATGGTCAAAGTTGATTTGAATTTGGAGTTTATAGGCTAGAGAACAGTTGAAGAAAGCGTAGAGAGCAAAAAAGGGAAGTGGCGATGGCCGAAGGCCATCAACCCACACCTCCCCGAGATGACCCATGGCCATCTTGGGAAGGATAACCTTCTACCCTCGAGATGGCCACGTTCCATCTTGGGGTGGTTATATGCTCCCCTTGCTTTTTATTGACTTCCCTCCCTTTAAGTCTTGAATTTTTGCAGTATTCAGATCTTTACTCGATATTTCATCTTTTGATGGTAAATCACTCTCTTCTTAGTTTTTTTCTATGATTTTCTTCATGAATATTCTTATTTGATTAAGAAGAATGACTAAGATGATTTTGATTTTATTTTTTGGTTTGTTTAATTGATTTTAAATTTTAGCTTGTGTTGTGTTCATTTTAGAATTTTTAGGCTAAACTTTATTAACATGAACTTCTTCCTAGAAATACTTTTGTGTTTATGTAAATAATTGCTAGTTTCTAGATTTTATTTCATGTTTAAAGAACTAGGTCATATTCAATTGGTAATTCTATTTCTCCTAACTAGTTCTTAGTTAATAACATACTTAGGTTCCTAGATATATTTGTTATTGATCTTTGAAAGCCTATCTAGTTATCTTGTTGCATGTTCATAGAGTTTTGTTTGATCAACATTATCTATTTGTTTGTGATTACATCATGATTGCATGTGTGCACATCACTTAGATCATTGCCTTGTAAAAGGTTGAAATCTCTTGTTAGGAGACTTGTCAAGCAAGGAGACTTGTCCAGGATCGGTGGATCCGAATAGGAAAACAAAGAATCTTCCTCTGGGCAAGCGTGCCTTGGATAGGAATTTGTTTCCTAGAGGTGTGATCGTCACATCTTGGATAGGAAGTAGGAAAAGTAATTAACTAAGCCTAAGAGTAGAGTAGAAGTGATCGCTTGGAAAACATTTCATGTGTTGATTGCTTGAGTGTTAACTCATATTTGACATAGTGGATTATAGTTTGCCGGTGGTTGTGGTATCAACCCGTGGATGTTTCCTTTATTGAGGTTTTACCACGTAAAATACTCTTGTGTTGATTTTTAGCATTTTAACTCCTTTGCTTAGTCGATTTGTATTGCCTTAACATTTGTTATATTGTTATTCATATCTTATTGTTAAAGTGATCATATTGAAAATTGTTCTAAGTGTAGATTAAAATTGCTTACGTTTTAAAGAAGTTTAAAATTTGAGCCTATACCAATTCACCCCCTAGGTATATTTGCAAGAATAGGGAATTTTCACTTGGTAGGTGTTCTAGGCACTTGACCGGAAACAAGAGTTTCTTCGAGACTCTTATGATGAAGGATGGTGGATTTGTCACTTTTGGTGATGGTTCACGGAAGAAGGTTATAGGGAAAGGAAACATACCCATTCTTGATTTTCCCTCCTTGCCCAATGCTCATTATGATGATGGCTTTGCAAGCCAAGCTTATTAGTATATCACATTTAAGTGATGAAGGGCTTTCGATTATGTTTGGTAAAGTTGATTGCTCTATTCTAACCGAAGATGGGCAAGTCTTATTGAAAGGCAAGAGATCAAGCGACAATTATTATTTTCTTGATTCCAATGATATCTCTTGCAACTTGTCTTGTTGTGATCAAGTCGAATTGTGGCATCAAAGACTTGGTCATATGAATTTTAAAGACTTGAAAGTCATTGAGAGGTAGGATGTTGTTAGAGGCATTCCCAAGCTTGAGAGGAGGATTGAAGGAGTTTGTGGACCTTGCCAACAATGGAACCAAACTAAGAGAGTGCATAAAAAGGGAAAATATCTTTCAACCAATGAGCCGTTAGATCTCTTTCATATAGACCTCATGGGTCCCATGCAAACCGAGAGTCTTGGTATATCCTTATGGTGGTTGATGACTTCTCTAGGTTCACTTGGACCTATTTTCTTTGAGAGAAGTCTGAAGCTTTTGAGAAATTCAAAATGTTATGTGTCAAAATTCAAAATGAGAAGAATTCTAAGATTAAGAGCTTTAAGATAATTATGAGTGATCATGGGAAAGAGTTTGAGAATAGTAGTTTCGAAAGATTTTGCAATGACTTAGGCATTTCCCATGAATTCTTGGCTCCTAGAACCCCTTAACAAAATGGGGTTGTGGAAAGAAAGATTAGGGTCTTACAAGAGATGGCTCGTGTGATGTTGCTTAGCAATAAAGGTCCTAGGAATCTATGGACCGAAGCTGTTAATACAATTTGTTATATAGGGAATAGAGTCTTCCTTATACCGTGGTCCAAACAAACATCCTATGAGTTGTTGAAGGGACAAAAACCCAACATTAGCTATTTCCACATCTTTGGAAGTAAGTGTTGTATTCTTAATGACCATGATCAACTTGGAAGCTTTGATGCCAAGAGTGATGAGGCTATTTTAATTGTATATGCACTTAATAGCAAGGCTTATAGTGTTTTCAATTTAAAAACTCGAAGTGTGAAGGAATCGTCTAATGTTATCATTAATGATTGTAGGCCAAAAAAAGTATCCATGAGGAGGATGTTTGTATGAATGAAGACCTTTCTTTGAAGGAGTGTGGTGAGACTTCAAGTGATGTGAAGCCAAATCATAGTGGAAAGAATGATAAACCTCTTGATAGAGATCCTCCTTTGGACTCTAATGAACCTATTCCTTAGGTTAGAAGACTCCATGATAAGAGTGATAACATTAGAGATATTAATGAGGGTATTAAGACTAGGTAACAAATGGCTAATCAAATTAGCTATACTTGTTACACCTCTTAAATTTAACCCAAAATGATTGATAAAGCCTTGAATGATGAATTTTGGATTCTTGCAATGCAAGAAGTGCTAAATCAAGTTGAAAGAAATGAGGTTTGGACTATAGTTCCTAGACCTAAGAACTCTAATATCGTAAGCATAAAAGAGTTTTTTAGGAACAAATTGGATAAGGATGGCAACATTATACGCAACGAGGCTAGACTTGTAGTGCAAGGATACTCTCAAATTAATTGTATTGATTTTGAGAAGACCTTTGCTCATGTTGCCCGTCTTGAGTCTATTAGGCTTCTCTTGTCCATTTCTTATGTATACAAGTTCAAGTTACAAAAAATGGATGTCAAGAGTGCCAGCAAATGGCTTTTTGCATGAGGAATTATTTTTAGAACAATCCAAGGGGTTTGTGGATCCACAACACCCCAACCATGTCTATGGCCTTTAAAAGGCTTTATATGGGTTGAAACAAGAACCAAAGGATAGGTATGACCGTCTTACCCTTTATATTTTTTATAATGGATACTCTTGAGGTAGTGTTGACAAGACTTTATTCATCCAGTGCAACAAGGATGCGTTATTCATAGCTCAAATCTATGTTGATGACATTGTTTTTGGATTCACCAACAGGTCAAAAGTTCAACAATTTTTTGATGTCATGTATCATGAGTTTGAGATGAGTATGGTGAGGGAACTGAATTACTTTTAAGGTTTGCAAATCAAGCAAATGAACGTTGGGATCTTTATATCCCAATCTAAGTATTCTAAGAACCTAGTGAAGAAGTTTGTCATTGAGAATGTCAAACATTGTGACACACCTATGAGTACCACATTAAAACTTAGCAAAGATACTAGTAGGAAAAGTTTGGATCAAAGATTCTAGTGGGATAAGTGTGGATCACAGGATTTATCATGGCATGATTGGGCGCTTGCTTTACTTGATAGCAAGTAGGCCCAATATAGCTTTTAGTGTGGTTGTTTATGCTAGGTACCAAGCAGATTCTAAGGAGTTCTATCTCTCTGCTGTAAAGAGAATCATTCTCTATATGAATAGGATATCCAACTAAGGGATATGGTACTCTTTTGATACTAATCCTAGTCTAGTTGGTTTTAGTGATGCAGACTGGGCAGGTAAGTGTGATGATAAGAAGAGAACATTAGGGGGTTTCTTTTTTCTAGAAAATATCTTAGTATCTTGGCTTTACAAGAAGCAAAATTCAATCTCTCTATCCATAGCTGAAGCGGAATACATAGCCCCCGGGAGTGCTTGCACACAACTCCTGTGGATGAAGCAAATGCTTGTGGATTATGTCTTTGACCAAGGTACTCTTACCACTTATTGTGAAAACTTGAGTGCTATTAATATTTCAAAGAATCATGTTCAACATTCTAGGACTAAGCATATAGACATTAGGCATCATTTCACTAGGGAGCTAGTTGAAAACAAACGCATAACACTTAAGCATGTAGGCACAAATGATCAGCTGCAGATATTTTTGCAAAGCCCCTAGACTCAACTAGGTTCAAATCACATAGTATGTCTATTGGGATTTATCATATGCCTTGATGAGCTTTGTGATTGACCGCATATGGGGAGCTCAAGCAGAAAAAGTCACCTTGCATTGTTGAAATAAGCAGATAATTGATCAACTTTATGCTCTTTAAATAATTGCTTGAGAATCTTGGTTATACAATTTATATATATATTTATATATAATTATATGGATTTTTATTCAATAGTTGTGTTTTAGCCTTGTTTGTAATCCATGTCTCATTTATATTCAAACATGCACTTTTGGACTACAAAAATTGATTGGGAAGTTCATTTAATTGACCTATAATTTTTCTCTATGTTATGAGAACTTGATTATGACATAGTTGACTATTATGCATGAGTTATTTGTGTGTAAATGTGTGTGAATGCAATTGACAAAGCTACAATCAATAAGGACCCTATGTCCATTCAATAAATAAGGATGCCTTATCCAAGTTAGCATTGTCTCTCTTCTTAATGGTTGAGCAAGACAACAATCAATAAAGATTTTATATCCATGTCTTGATTGGCCATTAAGAATTGATAATGTTCCTTGTGTGATTTCAAAGTTTTAAATTCTATATCTTGTTCTTTTTTGACAAAAGGGTACAAATTGGTTTGACTTCTTTTGGATCCTCATTTTCTTAAACACTCAAACCTCTATGCTCTTCTCTCTCACTTAATTAAGTTGCACAAAGTTGATGTATAAGATTATGCATTTATCTTTGATGCTAATAACTCTCTTTACTAAATTGACTAGATTGAGGAATACTCTTTTACCTATCTCGTGACAAAAAGGCGGAGTAGTATAGATAGACCTAAGAAGAGTTGAGTTGCATTTTAGGAGTGTTTGAGATTGACTTGTTGAGGGGTAGTTGATTTTCATTTTAGGAGTGTTTGAGATTGACTTGTTAAGGGGGAGTTAACCTATTTAGGGGGAGCATTTAGAGCATTTAGCATTTGCACTTGCATTAATTGTTGCATGTTGCTTGTTTTCTTTTATTCTATTCGCCTTTATTGTTATCTTTCTTGATCACCTCACATACACTTGTCTTGGAAAGTGTTGTCTCATTGTTCTGTAGAGATGCTTATTGTACAAGAGCTTGAAGAATTAAAGATCTAAAATCTAGGATTATCTTTGTATTGTAGAATATCATTTGTTGACCTCTTGTCCTTTTTTTTGTTAATTTGTGAGGTTGATTTGTGAGTGGTGATTTTGTCATGAAACAGCCAAATGGGGAGATTGTAAGTTCCTTATATATTTGATTAGCTCATTTCATTGACAAACCATATTTGGGATTTATTTATAAGGGTAGATTAGGACTTACTGCTTGTGATCAAGCGTCAACGGCATCATCAATCTCAAGAGCACTTTAAAGGTATATGACTTAGCATTTTGCTTAAATCTTTCAAGGGACTTAGTTACACATACACACTCTATTCTCATGCATGCTCTTTCTTGCATTATGTCGTTCTTACTTACATGTGTGCATCCCTTGTTTGTTTACATGTTTTTGTATAATGCTTTTTATGCCTTTCATCACACTCTACACTTGCACATTTTTCATATTGAATTGTGTGTTGAATTTGCCTGTAAGAGAGGATTTGCATCCCTATGTACCTGCCTCCACCGCTGTACCAACAACGGTTGGTTTCAGAAGTTGCATGTTTTAGGGACTGCGATCTGTGCACTAGTCTGTACAGCGGTCCGTACCACAGTTTTCACCAAGAGAACCTGTTGCCTATAGTGTGGCATGTGCACATGCATTCCAAGTGGTCCCTACCACGATGTTGTCCAGATGGTGCACCGCTGAATTCACCGCGGTATGGATAACTTTCCCATGCCGCGGTCCAGCCAGCGGTAATGATGGGATTTGGTTGCCCTTGTTCAAAACAATGTTATTTCGTCTAGGGCTATATATATATGTGTGTGTGTGTGTGTGTGTATGTGTGTGTGTTCTTTTCTCTTCTTTGCCTTTAAAGCTTTATAATCATGCATATCTCATTTCCTCCTTTAGCTCAAGAGTTACTTGCAAAGAAAGAAATCAAGAACCCACTTTTATTGTTCAAAAACCCAATCTCCCATCATTCATTTATGATTTAAACATTATCTAGTCACATCTAAGAAGTTTCTCTACTGGGTTTTTCATCTACTTAGTTGACTTGGTAGGTAGAACATCATCTTCATCTATTTTCATGTTCTTGCTTACCAAGAAACCTCGTTTATGACTTGTTTGCATTTAGATTAGGATTCTTATCACTTGTGGCTTTTGCATATTAATGTTTGGGTTGTTGTATTGTGATAGCTATTTCATCTAGGATTGCTTAGATCTCAAATAGCTAAGTTGTTATACATGTCATATAGCAACATAATATCTAGGATTTGAATTTATTGTCAACTTTTAATCCATAGATAAGCTTAAATGTGATGACCTAGCATTTTTGCATCTAGAATGTTTTCATATATTCACATAGGTTGGATATTCTCCTCATTGATTGTTAAGCCTTGTGGCTAAGAGGATTTATGCATAAGTTTGTTCATCTAGAATCATTATAAAGGCATGCGGGTAGTAGTCATGGGTTAGTGACCGGTATTGTGTGACGAGAGGTCAACCTAGGTTGTAATCATAATTACAATAGTGGATTTGAGGATCGGGGTAGCTAAGTGGTTAGCCTGTGGTTTTTCCCTTGTTTTTAAGCGTTTCCACATAAAAATCGTGTCTTTATACTTCTACATTTTCCTTGTTTTATATGCTAGTTAATAGGGTAATTATGTAACAGTGATTAGTCAAGGATAAATAGTAATTAAGTTGTTTAAAACCTATTCACCCCCTCCCCTCCCTTCTAGGTTTAGATTGACACACCTTTAGGGAATTTCACAAGACCTTTTTCATTTTGAACTTGATTACAAAATATCTTAAAGTAATCAAAATTTTCATTCTTATTTCTATGAAAATAAACCCAACCAAACCGAGAAAAATCATCATCACACACAAAAATGTATTTCTTGCAATAATGCTTTCAGTTTGGATTGGTCCCTTTAGGTCCATATGAACAAGTTCTAAGGCCTTCTTGGTAGCCATGTAAGTGCTCTTATGAGATACTTTGGTTTTTTTACCTAAATGAAAAGGTTCACAAACACATCAAGCCAAGACTAGGTAGACCTCTAACAATGCTCCATTTGCCAAGCTTCTTTAAATCTTTAATGTTCACGTGGCCTAACCTTTGATGCCACAATTCAAGCTTGTTACACTCATGTGTCATATTACAAGTTAAAGGATCTATCTCTAGACAATAGCAATTATCAAAAGATCTTTTGACTTCTAAAACAACCTTGCCCTTTTTATCAATTATGGTGCACACATCCTTGTTAAAACTAACTTCTTCAAAGATTCACACAAGCGAGTAATACTTATCAAGTTAGCTTGTAGACCATCTACATACAAAATGTTTCTAAGTTTAAGCAAACTGGGGATACAAAATGTTCCCTTTCCTAGAACTTGCTTTTTGGCGCCATCACCAAAAGTTACCCATCCACCATCCTTCATAACAAGATTCTTAAAGAACCTTTTGTTACTGGTCATATTCCTAGAGCATCCACTATCTAGGTACCAATAATAGGATGAGTTAGCTCTAAGAGCATATTGTGCAACAAGACATTGTGTTGTGTCTTTTCTAACCTATACTTTCTTAACAAGTTTCTTGCTCTTACTTCTATTAACATTCTTTGACTTGTTATTATGCACATTGACTTTATTAGTCACATTTTCAAACAAATCAAACAAAGCGTTATAAACTTTCTTACATATATTATAATGAGATACAACACAAGGTTTCACAAACAAGTCATCAACAACTTTGTTCTCAACTTACTTTTCCAAGGTCTTCTTAGGTCTATATATGAATCTTATTTGTTAACAAATCTTGGTGTGAGATTCATATAGATTATGGCTCAGTCCTATATGATCACAACATATAAGGCACCTCTATTCTTATAGCTTTATATGAATGATTCAGGATAGAATCACCGTACATTACGAAATGGACCGCAACGATAGATTAACTGCAAATAAAGTACCCAACTTTATTTGCTATCTATGGACTCTTTAGATTGCAAGTCTCTCACTGTATCCATCTGTAGATGACATTAATATACACAGTTTCAGATTACATCCAGCAATCTTGGATATTTAATGCACAAAATACACAATATATAACATAAGATGAATGAATTAAACTAAGTTTTTTTAATGTTTACATTCCATTTACTAATTAAAAGCTTTAGGGAATAAACCCCAACAATCTCCTACTTGCACTAAAGTATGGGAGACATATCTTGTAACCCTAGACCCTCTAGGGGAAACACAAATACTATTGCCAGTAGGGTCTTAATAAACGGATTAGCATGATTATCTTGTGAGGCTATCTTAATGATGACCACATCTCCTCTCTACACTATTTCTCTAATGAGATGATACTTTCTCTCTATATGTTTCCCTCTCCTGTGGCTTCTTGGTTCTTTAGAATTATCCACAACACTACTGTTATCATAATAAAGTGTGATGGGCTTATCCATGTCTCGAATAACTTTCAGATCACTCAAGAACTTACGGATCCAAACATCCTCTTTAGCAGCTTCACAAGCAGCTGCATATTCAGCTTCGATGGTGAAGTCAGCAATACAAGTTTGATTGATAATTCTTTGCACATTGGATCTACCACCCAGGGTGAAAACTGATCCAGATGTGGATTTCCTAGAATCCATGTCTGACTGAAAATCAGAATCTGTGTATCCTAACGGGATCAAATCCTATTCAAAATACACTAGCATATAGTTTATCGTTCTCCAAAAATACTTGAGAATAGTCTTGACAATAACCCAATAATCCAATCCTAGGTTGCATTAGTATCTGCTGACTACTCCTGTTGCATAGCAAATGTCAGATCTCGTCCATAACATATCATATATGAGACTACCTACTACTGATGCAAAGGGTTCACGTCTCATATCCTCGACTTCTTATGGTGTCTTAGGACACTGTTGCTTAAAAAAGTGAACTCCATGCTTGGAAGGTAAATTACCCTTCTTAGGGTTCTGTATCAAAAATCGCACAAGAATCTTATTGATATATGATGTCTGAGACAGTGCTATGAGTTTGTTATTACGTTCCCTTATAAATTGGATCTCTAGAACATAACTCGCCTCTCCCAAATCTTTCTTTTGGAATTGGCTTGCCAGCATTCCTTTACATCAGACAACACTCCCATATCATTCCCAATGAGTAGGATGTCATCTAGGTATAGGACCAAGAAAACTACTGTTTTGTCAAAGATGCGCAGATAAACACAAGGCTCATTGACATTCTGCTCGAAGCCATAGGTTTTGCTCACATCATCAAACCTAATGTTCCAAGATCTAGATGCTTACTTAAGTCCATAAATGGACCTTTGCAGCTTGTAAACCCTTTGCTCTTGATCTGGAGACACGAATGCCTCTAGTTGTACCATATAGATGCTCTCGTCAAGATTGTCCTTCAAGAATGCAGTCTTGACGTCCATTTGCCAATTTTTATCATCAAAATAAGTAGCAATGGATAATAGAATCCTAATAGACTTAAGCATGGCTATTAGTGTGAAGGTCTCTTCAAAATCGATACCTTCTTTCTAGGTATAAACTTTTTCCACTAGCCTTGCCTTGAAGATCTCTAACATCCTGTATACTCCTCTTTTTCTCTTGAAGATCCACTTACACTCTATGGGTTTTACCCAATCTGGTAAGTCTACAAGATCCCAGACCGAGTTAGAGTGTATAGACTCTATCTCAAGATTCATGGCTTTAGGTCATTCCTTTTTATCAGGATCTTCCATTGCATTCTTAAATGTCAATGGATCATCCACACTATTAGCATAGAGAACACATTGTCCCTCACCTATACCTAAATTGAGTTTAGATTATCTTACAACACTCCCACTATGTCTAGGTGGTAGTGTATCTTGATCAGGAACCATCTGACTCTCAGATGTTTGCGGATTAAGAATTCTTGTTTAAGAAGCACTAGTCTCATCAAACTCCAACTCATTCAATACAGTCTTAGAACGAGGTTTATTTTAACTAATATAATTTTCCTTAAAAAACGTTATTTGTCAATACAAATACTTTTTTATCTTCG
Organism: Dipteronia dyeriana; assembly: GCA_032871835.1. Classification (NCBI taxonomy): domain Eukaryota; kingdom Viridiplantae; phylum Streptophyta; class Magnoliopsida; order Sapindales; family Sapindaceae; genus Dipteronia; species Dipteronia dyeriana. The sequence continues at coordinate 44,736,804 of CM065299.1, read as the reverse complement.
AGACTATAGAAGTATCCACCTCTGATCTCCATAGAGTATCCTACAAACAGGCATACCACAGACTTGGAGTCTAGCTTTCCATTTCTATTCTTCAGCACCTGTGCTGGACACCCCCATACACAGAAATATTGTAAACTAGCTTTACGACTATTCCACAACTCTAGGGGAGTCTTAGGAACAGATTTGGATGGCACTACATTTTAAATGTTTGGCATTATTTGTAATGCATATCCCTAGAAAGAATTTGGTAATGACGAGAAACTAATCATATATCCATTTCCATCAGGGTCCTATTTTTTCTCTCTGCTACAACATTTTGCTAAAGTGTACTGGGAGTTGTGAGTTAGAAAACTATTCCATGCTCGACCATGAAGTCTTTAAACTCTTGGTAAAGGTACTCACCTCCACGATCTGATCGTAGTGACTTGATAGTCCTACCTAATTAATTCTCAACATCAGCTCGGAATTATTTGAACTTTTCAAATATTTCCGACTTTTGTTGCATTATGTAGACATATTCGTATGTTGAGTAATCATCTATAAAGGTGACATAATACTTATATCCGCCCCTAGCTCTAACATTCATCGGTCCACATATATTTGTATTTATGAGCTCCAGTGGCTCTAAAGCTGTAAGCCTTTTTCCGGCAAAAGGTCATTTAGTTATCTTACCTTCTAAACAGGATTTGCAGACAGGTAATGTGACTACTTAAACTCACTTAAATGTCCGCTTTTTACTAGTCTGTCTATCCAATCAAGGTTTATATGACCAAGCCTTACATGCCAGAGATATTTGTCGTTATATGGAGAAATCGTATGTCATTTAATTTTTAGTTTTTCAACCTTCAACATTTCGGTGTTAAGCAGTGTAGTATGTATTAGCGGTCTTAACACATACAATTTTTTTTTATTAATTTCTAAACAAATATTCAGACCATTCTTTCCAATAATAACTGATATATTATCAAAAGAAACAGAATTTAATTGTTCTAACAACTTAGAAACGGAAATTAAATTCTATATAAATCCAAGAATGTAAAATAAATTGTCCAATAATATATAACTACTGCAAAAATATAATATAATTATGCCCACTTCTTGTGCCAACACGACATCCCCTGACCCCACACACGTAGAGAAGACTCCCTCTGAAAATACAAGCACGGTTAAATGCTCAAGGCTAACCTAGAGAGTGTAGGGAAAAACGGGTTCAAAACGCAACGGAAGCATGTTAAAAAAAAAATTAGGGTTTGCATATAAAAAAAAAATCCCTTTTATGCAACGAGAACCTTAACCCAAGATTAATTGACGTATATAAAAGTGTCATACCTTTTTCTCGTGACGATTGAATAAGCGCCGAATTGATTCCGCAAGATCTTCCAATCCAATCACGAACGTGAATCACCTAGGAGTGTAGGATCCCGTTCTTTAAATTGTATTCCTGAGGATGGAGACAAAGCAAAATCTTTTCTTTGTTAGTTACAAATATCCTCCAAGAGAAAAATCCAAGAATATCCGGTCAGTTGTGAATTATCAATCAATTTGATTGAAACTCGCGTGAACCTTGATTCGATGTTGTACACAAAACCCTTTTGATGTAAGGGATACTAGTGTACTATCGAAAACAAAAACGTTCTCTTTTTCTCTTTTCTCCTTGGCCAAATTCCACACCCTTTATCTATGAGTTGATCAAATTTTGTCTAGAGCAAAAAACTAATTTTTTCTCCCTCAAAATTCTCTCTTGCTATGCCAAATTATCTCTTGAAAATTACCTAGCATGGCCGAAATTTTCATCATAGAATCTTTCTTCCTATGCTATATAATCATACTCATTGATAGCTCAAATGATAACACTTGCAACCATAAGTCCATCATTTATCTCAGGATTGAGATAGACTCTCTGATTGTCTTCAAATGAAAACTTTTATCTACTGACGGTTCTAGATAAAGTATTTCATTTTGATCATATTCAATGCACCCAGTGCACTAGATTCTTTTGCCCAAAGACACCACACTTTGATGATTTTAGACTTATCATAATACATTTGATCCCACTCAAATGCTAGCAAAAGAATCTACAACTTTGACAAGATAAAGACGCCCAACCTTCTATCTTAAGTTGTGAATATTATTCAAGACTAACTAAAGAATTGTGTCTACCTCATACATATTTAGATGTATGAACAACTCTTCTTTTCTCATAGTCTTTTGACGTTATGATTATTTACTTTTGACAATTATAATAACTAAACTATAAATGCTATAAGATTTGTTAAACTAGAAATCACTTTATTCATATGAAACGATTGCTAACAATCTCCCACTTGCTCTATAGCAAATGTGTCATATCTTTCTTCTATATGTTTTCTAGATGCCCATCAAAACTTTTTTTAGGAAGAGCCTTTGTAAAGGGATCTGCTAGATTTTCCGCTGACGCGATCTTGGTAATCGTCACGTCACCCCTATACACAATTTCCCTTAGAAGGTGATACTTTTTTTCAATGTGTTTCCCTCTCTTATGACTTCGTGGTTCTCTCGAATTAGCCACTGCTCCACCATTGTCACAATAGATAGTGATTTGCTTATTCGCATCAGAAACCACTTCCAAGTCAATCAGGAATTGGTGGAGCCAAACAGCCTCTTTAGCAGCCTTGCATGCGGCAACATACTCAGCTTCCATGGTGGAATCAGCAATACAAGATTGCTTGATACTCCTCCATATGACTGCCCCTCCTCCAATTGTAAACACAGATCCTGATGTTGATCTCTTTGAGTCAGAATCTGACTGAAAATCAGAATCTGTATACCCAATGGAAATTAAATCCCCTCTAGAGAATACAAGTATATAATCTCTCGTTCTCCTAAGATACTTGAAAATATGCTTGACTGTCGTCCAGTGATCAGGAACAGGCTTCGATAGAAACCTGCTAACTATGCCCACAACAAAACAAATATCTGGTCTAGTGCAGAGCATTACATACATGGGACTTCCAACTGCCGATGCATAGAACCACACTCATGAATTGCTCTTCATCCTCACTCTTAGGAACTTGTTCCTTAGAAAGTTTGATTCCATGTCTGAAAGGTAACATACCTTTCTTGGAATCTTGCATGGAAAACATAGACAAAATTTTATCTATGTATGAAGCTTGGGATAATACAATCGTTATATTCTTTCTATCCCTTATGACTTGGCTACCAAGAATATAACTTGTTTCTTCTAAGTCCTTCATATCAAATTGTTTTGCTAACCATTCTTTTATTGATGTCAATACACCTACATCGTTTCCGATGAGTAGTATATCATCAATGTAAAGAACTGGGAAAACCAAGTTGTCGCCTTTAATCCTTTTGTATACACAAGGTTCATCAAGGTTTTGAATAAATTCAAAACCTTTTACAGCTTGATCAAACCTTATGTTCCGGGATTTGGATGCTTGCTTCAATCCATATATGGATCTTTACAACTTGCATACCCTTTCCTCTTGACCTTTTTCAATGAATCCTTCTGGTTGCATCATATAGATACTTTCATCAAGACTTCCAATATGGAATGCTGTCTTGACGTCCATTTGCCAAATCTCTAGGTCTAGAGATGCCGCAATGGATAAGAGTATCCTAATGGATTTAAGCATGGCCATATGAGAGAAGGTTTCTTCATAATCGATACCTTCTTTCTGTGTATAACCTTTAGCTACCAATCTAGCTTTAAAGGTTTCCACCTTACCATCCATTCCTCTTTTCCTCTTGTATACCCACTTGCACCCGATGGGTTTTATCCTATTAGGTAAGTCTACAAGAGACCAAACTTTGTTTTTGAACATAGATTCAATTTCCGATTGCATTGCCTTTTGCCAATGGAAACAATCAACATCTTCCATTGCTTCCATTGCTTCCATGTACTTATAGGGATCATCATCGTCCGAAAGAATCTCTACAGATTCTCCTAGACCGATGTATCTATCGGGTTGTCTAACAACCCTTCCATTACGACGAGGTATGGTAGAATATTGATCTTGTGTTGGTATGGAACTTACAATTGGGCTTGGTTACGAAACCTCTTGTGGAATTGTATCTCCAAAAAGCTCATTTAGGACAATTCTACTTTTAGGCACAAAATTATTCATATAGTCCTCTTCTAGAAATTTGGCATTTGTCGAAACAAATACTTTAAGATCTGAAGGACTATAAAAATAATATCCTTTTGTTCCTTTTGGATACCCTACAAATATGCATGTTTCTGAACGAGACTCCATCTTTTCTGTCTTTCCTTTTAACACATGTGCAGGATATCCAAATATCCTTAAGTGTTGTAAACTAAGCTTTCGCCCGGTCAACAACTCATGCGGTGTTTTAGGAACCGACTTAGATGGTACATCGTTTATAATATACAAGGCAGTTTGTAAAGCATATCCCCAAAAAGAACTAGGGAGCGTTGAATAACTCAACATAAACCTAACCATATCCAAAAGAGTTCTATTTCTCCTTTCTGCCACCCCATTTTTTTGAGGTATGCCTGGTGCATAAAACTGAGAAATTATTCCATTGTCAATAAGATATTGTTGAAACTCACCAGATAGATATTCTCCACCATGATTGGACCTCAAGATTTTTATGCGTTTCTCAAGTTGATTTTCTACTTCATCTTTAAATGCTTTGAACATATCAAAAGCATCCGACTTATGTCTCATGAGATACACATAGCTAAATCTTGAGTGATCATCCATGAAAGTGATGAAGTACTCATATCCACCTCTAGCTTGAATGCTTATAGGTCCACACACATCAGTGTGTATCAATCCTAAACATTCGATGGCTCTTGCGCCTTTAGTCGTAAATGACCTTTTGGTCTTTTACCTTCCAAACAAGATTCACAAGTTGGTAGATCATCAACCTTTAAGTCACTTAGAGGTTCATCACTTACCAATCTTTTAATTCTATTAAGGTTAATATGACCTAAGCGCAAAAGCCATAGGTATGTTTCATCTTTTGATAATTTTACTCTTTTATGATTAGGTTCCGTTGATTCAGTGTCTAACAAGTGAGAGATATTTTCATGCAAATAGAATAAACCGTTTTCCAATGTACCTTTACAAATAAATTTGTCATTCTTACTAATAATAAAAGCTTTATTAAAAGTAACCGAATAACCAAATTTATTTAAACAAGAAACTGAAATTAAATTACTCTTGAATTGAGGTACATAATAAACGTCTATTAAATCTAAATGCCTACTAGAATCTAAATTGATTCTAATATCTCCCACTACACTAGTAGACACCAACGCTCCATTGCCAAAATGCAAGTTGAATTCATTCTTATTCAGTCCATTCCTTCAACCCAACCACAAAGGAAACACTTCCCTTTGATCTTGGTTACTTTGTTGGTCCCTTTCTAAGAAGGCCCAAGTTGCTTTTTCCTCTGTTGTTTCTTGACCTTCTAACGGGTCTTAACAGTAGCAACTTTACCAATCATATGAATCCCTGTCAAGAGACATTATAATATTGGCAGCAGTCTTCATTCCTTCATGTTGCTGTTGCAACACGTTGGAGATGATGGCCATAATGTAACGTACATTTAGCCATCTCATCTAAAGACTTCCACTACTGATACTCATCTCTTTGCTCCTGAGTAGATTCATTAGTTTCGCAGTTAAGGAATATACAAAAAGAACTTATACTTGTCAACTTGCAACAACAACCCAATATTCCTTTTTCCATGTGACATAATTATCATCAGTTAAAGTATTATCTTTTAGGATATTGATTAGGGATGGGGTCATGATTTCTTTTTAATAAAAAAAATTATATAAGTAAATAATCATGATTAAGCACTTTTAAATATTTATCTTGAATTAAATGAAATAATTCAATCTTAAAAATTCAACGGTGATCCAACACCCATAAATGTCACGCCTTCTTTGGGAGATCGCAATATTTACTAGTTGGACTACGTCCCACCTAATTGTTAACATAACAACCAACGTTTTCAATTTTAGCCTTGTGATTTTATTAACAAGAACTCTTGGGAGGATATTAATAAACTCACATTGAGTGTGTTACCAAGTTATCAACCTTTAATATAATCCCTCACGAATATCCCTCCTCTGGGAGTAGATATCATTTGGGCTAATTGTCTAGCCTATCCTTGTAAGGAAGTATCTTGCTAAATTCCATTCATGAATACCTCTTGGGATATTATTCACGAAACATAAAGCTCAACTAAACTTGGAGGTCGTAGGTTTTCCAAAAACACCTTCTCCCACTCAATTGTTTAAGGCGTGTGATCGAATTCCAATGAATGATTTACCAAGTTATCTAGATGTCAATTTAGATACTTAAACCATTCAATGCATGTTCATACTAAAAGAGATATATGAGTGGCACTCCTACTCTATATGACATGTTATCAAACAATGACAAACATTGCAATATTTTAAAAAAATATAAATAGCTACAATTTTGGTGCATCCTTGAAAAACAAGTAAATTACATATATCTTGGAATACAAGTATTCCTTTCTTGGCGAACAAGTCTTCACGCAACCTTCGTTGTTCGGACTCCGTCTGCTACCTCCCATGGGCGTGCGCACCCCTCGCCCTTACCCATGGGTGTGCGCATGCCACAAACCCATAAAGGGCTGCCATGAGCAGCCCATGGCTACCAAAAGGGCTGACGTGCGCAGCCCATGCCACAACAAATGTGGCTGCGTGCACTTCGCACACACATTTGTTGTTACGGCTGGCACAGTCCCAAACTAGTTCTGGTTGCTCCTAATTCTTCATACCATCGAGTCTTCGAAACTTGAATGTATTACAGAAGAATTTACATAATAAAATATGCAGTTTTTTTTATATATATTACAACAACAAAAATATAAAAAAAAACTTAGCAACTACCAAGAAGGAAATTATGGCAATAATAGACCACCCTTCTTGTTACAATCCCAAAACAAAATTACATTGAAATTCTAGGACCAAAATTGAGCAAATAACAAACCACATATAAAACATATATATATTCATACATTCCAATGTAAATATATATGTGAATACCTAGATTGTCATCTCTTTCTAAAACATGCATATATACAATAAAAAGAAAAAGATTCACGAACACATACATTAATTAATCAAGGGTACAACCTGCCTCTGATACCAATTGTAGGGAAAAATGGGTTCAAAACACAACAGAAGCATGTTAAAAAAAACAAAAATTAGGGTTTGCGTATAAATAAATAAAAATCCCTTTTATGCAACGAGAACCTTAACCCTAGATTAATTGACGCATATAAAAGTATCGTACCTTTTTCAAGTGACGATTGAACAAGCGCCGAATTGATTCCGTAAGATCTTCCAATCCCATCACGAACGTGAATCACCTAGGTGTGTGGGCTCCCTTTCTTTAAATTGTATTCCTGAGGATGGAGACAAAACAAAATCTTTTCTTTGTTAGTTACAAATATCCTCCAAGAGAAAAATCCAAAAACGTCCGGTCACTTGTGAATTATAAATCAATTTGATTGAAACTCGCGTGAACCTTGATTCGATGTTGTACACAAAACCCTTTTGATGTAAGGGATACTAGTGTACTATAGAAAACAAAAACTCTCTCTATTTCTCTTTTCTCCTTGGCCGAATTCCACATCTTTTATCTATGAGTTGATCGAATTTTGTCTAGAGCAAAAAACTAAATTTTTCTCCCTCAAAATTCTCTCTTGAAAATTACCTAGCATGGCCGAAATTTTCATCATAGAATTCTTTCTTGCTATGCTATATAATCGTACTCATTGATAGCTCAAATGATAACACTTGCAACCATAAGTCCATCATTTATCTCAGGATTGAGATAGACTCTCTGATTGTCTTCAAATGAAAACTTTTATCCATTGAGGTTCTAGAAAAAGTATTTAATTTTGATCATATTCAATGCACCCAGTGCACTAGATTCTTTTGCCCAAAGACACCACACTTTGATGATTTTAGACTCATCATAACACATTTGATCCCACTCAAATGCTAGAAAAAGAATCTACAACTTTGACAAGATAAAGGCGCTCAACCTTCTATCTTAAGTTGTGAATATTATTCAAGACTAACTAAAGAATTGTGTCTACCTTATACATATCTAGATGTATGAACAATTCTTCTTTTCTCATAGTCTTTTGACCTTATGATTATTTACTTTTGACAATTATAATAAGTGAACTATAAATGCTATAAGATTTGTTAAACTAGAAATCACTTTATTCATATGAAATGATTGTTAGTTACTATATTACACTCTTGCTATCGAGCATAATCCTAACAGAGGGGGGGGGGGGGGGGGTGAATAGGTTAGACACCTTTTTTGACTCCCTTAGAAACAAACAAAAGTTTGTCCCTCTAGATTGTTTGTATCACATTATATATGTTAATTAAAGACACTTAATCAATATGTAAAACAAGTAAAGTGTGATGCAAACAAGTAATTGTAACACATACACAATCTATATTATAGAAAGGAAGTCAACTTACATAAAGAGTTCTATCCATAGTATTCAAATAACAAATACAAATACTAGAGAGATAGGGATAGAGAGAAGTTGACACAAGATATAACGTGGTAAACCTCCGAAGAGGGAACATCCTCGGGCTAACAGCCACCGGCAAACAAAATCCACTAGTAGATAAGACAAGTACAATCTCTCAAATGACCTCTTCACCTAGAAACAACCCTCATATCCTACTCATGAAGATGTCGCCCTAATGCTCAACAATCTGAGGCCTCACACCTCTTGTCAAGACTTCCTCGCTCACCTTACTGGGTCCTCACGATCCAAGGCAAGACTTCTTGCTCAACTATAAGAGTCCTCCTGACTCTAGTCAAGACTTTCTCGCTCACCTATCCAGATCCTCACGACCCTAGGCAAGACTTCTTGCTCGACTATCCGAGTCCTCCCGACTCTAGCCAAGACTTCCTTGCTTGACAATCCAAGGTCTCACACCTCTTGCCAAAACTTACTTGCTCAACAGCATAAGTCTCACACCTATTGTCAAGACTTCCTTCTCATAAGGCATCTAGGTGATCATGAATGCTAAACACAAACAAGCACGTAACATAGAATGCTATGATCAACACATCCTATGGAAAATACTAGACATCAGCATGAATGCACAAGTCACATGTAGTCTAGTCAATCATGCATGTATAATCAATCTAGATCATGTAAAATATGTTCAACATTAATCACAACCTAGATACATGCATATATCTAAACTTGAGTACTAAGATATGTTCAATAAATCACAAGATCAGGTTTAAATCACATAAACAACAAACATGCTAAAATCATATGACAAAGTCATTTAGATTTAAGCTAAAGTTCTAGAGCATATTCCTATTCATAGATTCAACAAAACACATGAATAGCTCAAAAGAACATAAGCACATGTATTGATGTGAGAATTCGGCCAAGAGTGCCTAATACATGTGAGGAACTATTTTTCACAAAAATCAATCAATCAAAGATCATCAAATAGTCCTAGAATCTAAGCTAGCATAACACAATCTCAAACATGTGAAAACATAGGCAAAATCAAAACCTAACTCAACATGTATGATTTCAATTGAAACTCAACCTGGCTTTAAAAGAGTTCAAAACTCAAATCAAAACACTCAAAATACATATATATAAGTTGAAGAAGAAAACCCAAGGCAATTGACCAAGTTTTAAAAGAAAACTTTGAGAGAAAATCAATACCTTAGTTGATTTAGGTACAGTCCAATTTTTGTGTGATTAGACTCCAAAAAAAGCAACAAAACTCACTCAAACCTTTAGAGAAAAGATGGAGGATGAATATAAAAACACTCTCAACTTTTAATCACTCAAATCGGAGTTCAAATGAAGAAGTTATTGTGTTTGAAAGGTGAGAAAATGTAGAGAGAAAATTTCTGCACACTAGTTTGAATTTCTCCTTAGAATGAAATGTGAGAGGGAAGGAGAATATAAAGGAGAGGAAAAAGAATGAAGCAAGAATGACCAAACTACCCTTTAGAGCACCAAGCATGCCTGCTGCCTGAGATGGCATGTGGGAATCTCGGGGCAGCAAGCATTCTGTCCCGAGATGTCCACGCACCATCTCGGGAAAGAGTGCTTGGTTGCACTTCTTTTCCTCGCGCGCTCCCCTTGCGTTCTTCGACCGTTCTCCGATCTCAAAACTTGGAATTCAAATCTGTTTGTGGATTACAAACCATAACTCTCACATGTGGACATATAAGATACTCAACCCAGAAAATAATAATTTGACACGATATATGAATACGAAGACAATCAATATGAGTTGAAAGTGTAGTATATTTTGACTAAAAACTTGAAATCAATAGTATGAGTAACCGAAATGACCGGAACTCAATCAAGAATTATTTAAGACTAAATTCAAGTTCAATAACCATGTTATACAAACATATACACACACAAACACAATTCATACTAGAATGCAAACTATATAGAGATAGTCTTCAATCATGCATTTACCAAAACCTGTTATTTCCATACCAATGCATGAGCATTCATCTTCAAGTGTGTGAATGTGTTATACATGGTGCACAACGATGCAGGGACACATATGAATGAATTGTATGTGTGTGCCTATAATGGTGCACGACGATGCAGGGACACAAATGTATGAATTGTGTGTGTGCCTAAGCCTTGTAAGCGAAAGATAAGGTCTTAGTATACCTTTGTAGAACCGAATTGCATCCTTTCTCTTTGAAGACTTAGAACTTTCTTTGACTTGTTGTTCATCCTTCTTTGAAGCTTGAATCATCATGAATCTAAACAACTAAATCATTACAAGTAAACAACATTTTGATATGAAATTAATGCTAACACACTATAGTGAAGAACAAACACGGTTAGCAGCCCCCGAATCAACTATCCAAAGTGAAGAATCATCTTCCACTAAACACGATTCTAGAACAAGTAAATCATATTTGCCTATCTTGGACTTCCTCTTGCCTTAGGCTTTATTGGGCTTTCTTGGGCTTGGGCATACCATTCACCTTTCCAACATACCATTTCCTCTTCTTATTATTGGAGGAAGATGGTTTGCCAACAATTGCCTCACCGGTCTTGCCCTTGTTGTCCTTTGTCAAGGACTCAAAGGTAGTGAGCTCTTTGAGCAACTGTGTGATACTGAACCTTAACTTGTTCATCCCGTAGTTGTTTTTAAACTAATTAAAACTCTTTGGAATAGTCGTCAGTATGATGCTCACTTGACTGGGTTCATCAATGACCCCATCATTGACTTCTACCATGTTGAAATAGGACATTATGCTCAGGACATGTTCCCAAACTGATGTGCCTTCCTTCATACAAGCGAGCATAGCATAACCAACAGTTTTGTGTCACTTTTACTCTTAGGGCTGCCCAAACATAGCTTGCAAAGACTCCATAATTTTGAACGTGAAATCATTGTTTTGTACTTTGTGACAAGCACGTCTTTCATAGAAGCCAATAGATATGTTCAGAGTTTCTCATCATATGAGACCCATCTCTAGTATGCCTCACGAACTCGTTACGAGGCATTGGCAGCAGGCACTGGAGGACATTCCTCCTTAAGAACAAACTAGAGGTCTTTAGTGACCAATATTGCATTAAGATTAAGTTTTCACATAGTGTAGTTATCACCAGTTAATTTATTGTTTGCAAGAATTTGTAGTAAAGCAGAAGACATAATTGCTTAAATAAATAAAACATTCGTTCAGTCATTTATTAAAAATAAGTGCGAGTGCTTTGGCATACATTTAAACATGATTCAAGAACATGTTTAATGAACAAGAACTACCATAAAACTAGTTACTATACCACAACAATCCAACATACCACAAAGAAGTGTCGCCTTAAGCTTAGGGTCAGTCAAGTCTTTGCATGTTGAACCGAGACATTCTCAATCAAATGATATTCTAGAATAACTCTTATTCCCAACCATAATTTATTCAGTCAGGTTTTTAATTAACAAAACTTTATCAAAACTTTCCTCAGTATAACCCATCATTTCAGATCTCAGGAGCGTAACTCGAGAATTGCCCGCCTTAGGGTCGGTCAATCCCGAAATACCCTAAGAAATCCTATCCGTTAGGAAGTCAACCTTGGCATTGATCTTTGTGGAAAACCTCTTTAGAGATGATGAAAGCAAAGTTGTCACAAGGCCCCACTCTGTTCTCACGGTGTTAAACTAATGATGGAGACTACGGGATATACGTGTCATATATCGCTCTCCCACTCAATATTTTAAAACTAGTACCGTCAATGCGTCTAGACTGTACATGATCAAATGGCTAAATTTAATCAAGTAATCTAGCACATTAACTAAATAGAATAAAATTCTACTTAACTAATAAATTCTTAATGATTTTTTTACTATTAAAAATCTAATCTGTTAGTGAATAATCTAAGCATTTGTAAACTATTTACTAAGGTTAGATTATTATGTTATTATTTACCAAGTTTTAACTATTAAAACTCTAACACTTTATTCGGTTCATTTATTATTAAAATATTAATCATATTAATCTTAATTACGGTAAATTACCCTATTAATCTAACTTATTAAACTCTTTAATAACTAGATTAATATTTAATGAGAATTACCAAGTATTTTAACTATTAAAAAAACTAATCTCTTTTTCATAGCCAATTATGTATTTACCTATTTTAATCATATTAAAAAATACATAAAATATTAGGCTATGATGCATGTATGACATATAAATATGTTTAATTAATTAATCTAAATGATATACGCATACTTGACAATGCTTTTATAATCACATAATATAAAGCATACATGAATTGACTGAGTACTATAGATTATACAACCTAAAAAAAAAAGGGAACGTAAAATTATAAAAATACCCCCAGGATATTCCTTGGTCTTCTTGTAACTTCATAAATCTTTCATTCTCTCAGGTCGCACCGATTCATCTCATAAATCCGAAACAAGAAATCCACAAATGTTGTTTTTCAACTGTTTCTAGTTCTTCATTTATAAGTTACAATTATTTTTATTTACAATACAATAAAAGTGAAAAAAAAAATAATACAATCCATGATCTCTAAATCCACAGTACCATATAATTAACGATCAGTTATGTTTTTATAAATTAAGAAATTTAATATACATATAAATACAATATACAGTCAATTTAAACAGAATTTAAACAGTAAATACACAATCATACATGCAGGATTATCGAAAACAATTCCATGTTCGGAAAATTTTGGCTTTTATACCAATTGATGAAACCCCGATCATTGGTAACGCAACAAAAATAGATTTTAAATTTTTTATACATATTATAAGCGATCTGGGATCAATGAACTTGTGATTGCTATTTTTCGGAGCTTATACATATAACATTATAACAATAATAAAATATATTTATACATAAGAAATTGAATCAATAATCAGAAGAAGAACATATTAGAAGCTTACCGACGTTTGGTGGCTCCTTCACTTCTAGCAATGATCCTGGACTGTACCATCGATCTTCCTAACTATTCCCGAAACTGGTAATTGTATGTGGACATGTCACGTACTCAAGAACTTAGGATGATGTAGAGAAAAATAAAGAAACACTTTCTTCTATTTATATCAATTACAAAAGCATGAAGTAAATTGACTATGCACGATGCACGTAATTTCACTCACACCTGCTTCAATTGTGTGTGTTTTTTAAACTTCTATTTTGTTATCAATGATACACAGTACACATTAAAACAAAACAGTGTTTTTGTTTTACTTTTTCTCTTTTGTGTTATACCTTTTCTTTTCATTTTTCAAAATCAATATATATATCTCATATATATTTTTTAATCTTTTGAAAAACTCATCATATCTTTATTTGGTTTTAAAATCTTTATAATGTTATCTCATATTTTATATTTTAAAAGATAATTATATATATATATATATATATATATATATTAAAATTAAACATTTTAAATTCAATTTCAAATATTTAATTTCTTAAAATGAAAAAATCAAATTATCTTATTCTATTTGAAATTAAATTTCAACAAACACACTCCATTTAGTGATTAATAACATAATTAAATGATATTACTATTTAATTTATTTAATCACCATTATTCATTAATTAAATAATCTCATTATTCAATTAATTTATGAATAAATACGTGTCACTTTTGTAACATAATTAATTGGTCAATCCAATTAACTAACCGTGACCCTAGTTATCTAAATCGATCGGGTTAACAAGGGGACCTAATGGACCCATAGAATTTTGAGCTCCAGTAATATCGAAATCAAAAATTAAACTCTTTAATTAGTATTCCTTGATTATTAACTCCGGTGTTATTCCACCAAAACCCGAAGTTGCACTCTCTCAACTTCATATGCTTTTACAGAGAATGATACAACTCGGTTTCCATCGATATAGCTATTACACTCGGTATGGTCCCTGACACGTCCTAAAGAAGTGTTCCTACTCCCAAGTATAAGAGTGTCATAGTAATAAATTAACCGGTAAGACAGGGTCGAACCACATGGAGGTTGTTCACTTGTCCTTGTAGAATTACTTATTTAGAATAATTACTAAGCTTGTTATAAATTGTAAATCAATTAAAATTAAAACTAAGGCTAAGGGATCCACTGTTGGTAATTTGAATATGATCCAATAATTAATAATTAGTCCAGATTAATGGGATGGTATTCCACTCCACTGACCACTCTCTAATAAATGTGGGTAAAAGTACTCACTGTGCTAGACCATATCTATCTGTCTACAGTGAGTCAAAACTCTACAAATATTAGAGGAGATAAACCACTCTCTGATAAATATGGTTAAAAGTACTCACTGTGCTAGACAATATCTGTCTGTCTACAGTGAGTCAAAAACTCCACAAATATCAGAGGGGAGAAACCACTCTCTGATAAATATGGGTAAAAGTACTCACTGTGCTAGAAAATATCTGTCTATCTACAGTGAGTAAAAAACTCCACAAAGATTAGAGGGGAGAAAGCATAAAAATAGTAAACTTACCAAAATTGGATCATATTTTCAATAGCAACAGTATTACCTTTGACCCCAGCTATATAAAATTAGCCAGACATAATTTAACTAGAAAATAGCTATTTTATTTAAACTGCGAATTTGAGAACAAAAGAGAGAGAATTTCACAAATCTAATATCATATTTGGATTCAGAATATCAAAATTAGGGGGGAGATGCCCCCTATTTATAGAATTTGTGGATGCAAATTAACCATCGGATGAATTTAGAATGGAGCATCCAGATTTCCCCACGACATCAGTGAACAATAACGCATCATGAAGTGACTAGTGAACAGTACACCGACTTCTAGAATATGATTTTCTGCAGCCGCGTGTATGGTGCACTCGCAGTTTGGGCCAATAGGAATGTGCCACATCATCAGGAACTGTGAAAGTCAAATGTGAACATGAATATTTGAAATTACAAAAATACCCTGTGGTCTTCCTAAGGTTTTTGACGTCCTAAACTTGAAAACAATGTTTGTTTTGCCATCTGACTTCTTTATAATTCTGAAGTGATCGAATTACCTCTGAAATACAAAGAAAAATACACTAATTACTACACAACACATATATTTAAGCGAGCGAACGAAATTATGTCTAAATTGGGGAATTAATCATATTATAAGTGTAAAATGATGATATTATCCCTTAGTAAACATACACTTTTCAGTGTTAATCACACCCCCCAACCAGCTTATTGCTAGTCCCTAGCAACTAAAGCAAAAATAGTAAAAACTCAAATTCAAATCTCTAAACTACCAAATAGACAAACTCTCCCATACCTCTTTTCTCACCCTTTGACAACCAGTCATCAATTGAGTTATCAATCAAAATTTCTTGTGCTCAATAAAGATCAACACGATAACTATGAGATTCAATTGAAATCAAACAACATTTTCATTCCGAAATCTCATCAGGGTTTCTTCCTTAGGCAGTAGTTTTATTTCTTTTTATTTCTTTTTATTTCTTTTTTTTTTGTTTGTTTTTTAATATAACAACATTGGAAACAAACATTCCATCTCTAATCCATGTAACGGGCTTTAGGCCAATGACTCTCAAACAAGTTGTCTTTAGGGCATTAAGTGTTAAAACACTCCTACAGGCTTAATTACTCGGATTGCAGATTTTTTATTTATTTTTATTACAATTCCCTTAAGCTTTCTCTTTAACCCGTGTAACGAGCTTTGGGTCAATGACTCCAAAACCAATTGGTCATAGGGCATTAGGTGTTGAAGCACCCATCAGACTTAATTGATCGAGCTAAAGAGGCTATGAAACTACATTTTATTCTTATCCAGACTCCACTGTTTTGAGCGAACACTCTATGCTTACTGAGGCATGAGTCCCGGCTACTAAGTAAGAGTTTTGGTCACAACACACAAAATTATTATTATTATTATTACTAAATATATTTTTAAACAAGAATATTGCCTTCGGTTGTTACCCTTGAATGATGTTTCAGAACTAAATATCTCAAAATCTCAACTTACTGCACATAATCACATGTCAATGTGCTTGTGTGTCTAGAATAGTTTGAAAAATTTCTCAAGATGACTTAATGAACAAAAGGATTGTACAATGATATCATAATGGAGAGTTTATAAATTTAAATAGTCAGAAAAGAGGAAAAATGCATCAGAACTACAAAGATGCGTCTCAGAAGTATCTAAAAGATCTCCTTACTCGGCCATATTTAAGAAAAAAATGGTTAAAGGTTCGTTTTTTTTTTTTGAAAAACAAAAGTTATTGAATAAACTATCCCCGCCCCTTCCTCCAACCAGAACGAGACATTGTCCCCAATGTCATTAGAAAGAGATAAGGTTTAGAAGATATCACCTGAACAACTTGAAAGACAACAAAATCCTGCGAAACAACAAAAGAAATACAAAATATAGGAAAATAAAATGCATAAAAAACATGGGACAATCACAAACTGAGATTCAGATCACTTCTGCATTACTTGTTCTCTTCAAAAATCAAAAGTAAACAACAATAATTACAAAAGACATTAAATACGGAAGGAAAAAGATAATAAAAACAAAAGGATATTTACTGGTAGTTGTGATTGTGACTCACATCTTCCTCTGGTTTTGTGTCTAGAAACGGCTTCAATGCCCTCTATGGGTAGGGGAAATGCTTCCCATCTAATTTTCTTATAAATTGGTAAACAGAGTCTTTTAAAGTCAGATTCCCAAGACTATATTGTGCATGTTCTTTTTGAAATTGTGGTCATAATCGGTCACTTGCCATTTGCACATATCCACTAGGATTTGCATCAATAGTCGTTAGGATATTATCCAATGACTCCCTAAGCAAACCATGCCTAATAAATAAAATTTTATCTTTCCGATTATTAGACACCATTCCTAAAGAATGGCAACATGTGTTGCACGTTGTACGTGCACATTTGTGACAAGTAACCCCTAACTTCTTAGCTCTTCATTTTTTTGCAAGGTTACTTCTTCCAAAACCAGGCATATAAGATATAAATGAATCAACAGACTCACCTGCTAGATGTACCTTAGCTTCGATCAATCAGCGAATTTCAACAAGAATGTTGTTTATCATCAGTAAGCGTAATCTTTCGGAACATGCTTTGTAAATCTTTTTCAAAACATTTTGGGGCAACGATGGAAAATATTTTCGCAGGTTTGTAAAAATTTCATCCATGCCTTGTTTTAGGGATCAATTATTTGGGAAACTGAATTAAACCGACTGGAATTGTCACGGAGTACCGTTATCCGCCACTTAACCAGGGTTATATAGAAAAACACACCAAGCAAAAATTGAACCTAGAAATTAATCCTGCAAAAATTCAAAACATATAAGTGAACAAAAACAAAATTAATAATTGCAGATACAAATAAAGTCAAAAGCAAAAGATTTGTTTACTCACCTTTGTAACAAGGGTCAAAAAGGACGGCAGAGTCTTTTTGAAAATCTGTATTTTCTAAGAATGGTTTCACACGTTGTCCATTTACTTTTAACACATTACAATTCCTAGGATTCTCAATGTCAAGGGCACCATATGGATACACGTGTTTCACAACAAATGGACCACTCCATTTTGACTTCAATTTGCTAGGAAATAAATGAAGTCGAGAATTATAAAGCAAAACCTTTTGACCAACTTCAAATGATCTTCTTAAAATTCGTCTGTCATGAAAGGTTTTAGATTTTTCTTTAAGAATTTTTGCATTTTCATATGCATCATTTCTTAATTCTTAAAGTTCATTTATTTGCAACTTGCGCAATTCACCAGCATCATTTAGGTTAAAATTGAAAGCTTTAATGGCCCAATATGTTTTTTTATCAAGTTCAACAGGTAAGTGGCAAGGTTTCCATAAACTTAATGAGAAGGAGACATATTGAATGCAGTGCTGTAAGCCCAAAGTGCATCATTTAGTCTAAGAGACCAATCTTTTTTATCAGGGTTAACCGTTTTTTGCAAGATATGTTTTATCTCCCTTTTTGCTATCTTAACTTGACCACTTGTTTGAGGGTTGTATGGTGTGATAATTTTATGTATGACTCCATATTTCTTCATTAAAGACACAAAATGTTTGTTACAAAAGTGTTTGCCTCCATCACTAATAATGGCTCAAGGGATTCCAAATCGACTCAAAAGATTTTCCTTTAAAACTTAATCATTGTTTTGTGATCAATATTTCGACAAGGAATTGCCTCAACCCATTTGGACACAAAATCAACGCAACTGAAATGTACAAAAATCCAAATGACAGTGGAAATGGACCCATAAAATCAATTCCCCAACAATCAAATATTTCAATGCCAAGAATGGGGTTTAAAGGCATCATGTTTCGCTTGGAAATGGATCCTAACTTTTGACATGTTTCACAGGTTTTACAGAATGTATGTGCGTCTTTAAACAAGGTGGGCCAATAAAATCCACACTGTAAGATTTTTGCAGCCATTTTCTTTGACAAAAAATGACCGCCACATGCTTCAGAATGACAAAATTCAATGACACTACTTACCTCATTGCTTGGAATACACCGTCGAACAATTTGATCGGGACAATACTTGAATAAGTACGGGTCATCCAAGTAAAAACGTTTTACCTCGGTCAAAAATTTCTTTCTGTCCTGTGCATTCCAATCGAGTGGCATCATTCCTATTGCAAGATAATTAACATACCAAGGCAAAGTTGTGATAGAGAATAAAAGATCATCAGGAAAAGAATCATTGATGGGTGCTTTTTCTTTTGGCTCGTCATCTTTCTGTTCCAATTCTTCAAAATCTGAAGTGTCTCCTTATTCTTTGACAATCTGTAAACAATCATCAAGATGTGAATGCATGCTTGACTCAGGTGAATTGATCAAACAAATTTCAGATGAGTTGAAATAATCCTTTTGAAAATGATCTTCCACAATGGTTTCAATAATGTCTACATCTTCATCTTCATTTTCATCATCAAATGGTTCTTTAGACATGTTGAAAACATTAAGCTTAATTTCCATATTTCCAAAATACATGCTCATTATTCCATTCCTGCAATTAATTAAGGCATTAGTAGTAGCTAAAAATGGTCGGCGCAATATAACAGGAAATGATTTGTACTCATTAACAACAGGTTGTATTTTTAAGACAATAAAATCTACTGGGTAGATAAATTTATTGACTTGTACTAACACATCTTCCACTATTCCTTTTGGTATTTTAATTGACCTATCAATAAGACAAAGTGTGGTTGAAGTCGGCTTTAACTCACCAAGTTTAAGTTGCTGATAAAATGAGTATGGGAACAAATTTACACTAGCACCTAGGTCAAGTAAAGCATGCTCAATTTTACAATTATAGATTGTACAGGAAATAGTGGGACAACCATGATCTTTATATTTCAAAACATTTTTATTGGAAAGAATGAAACTTACCTGTTCAGCCATAAAGGCTTTCTTTCTTACCTGATGCTTACTTTTTACAGTGCACAGATCCTTCAAAAATTTGGCATAGCAAGGTACCTGTTTGATTGCGTCCAACAAAGGGATATTGATCTTTACATATTTTAAAATTTCAAAAATCCCTAAGGATGCTTCAATTTCTATGAATTTTTAAGAGCCTGGGGATATGGGAGTGTAGGTGGGGATTCAATTATTTCTTCGTCAATAGTGGTTTCATCAACCCCTTCCTTACCCTTGTAAAATGACTCATCATCATTTTTACCAGATTCAAGAATAGGTTTTTCGATGACCTTACCGCTACGAAGAGTGATAATTGAATTGACTTGATCTGGGTGTTGGTTATTATCATAGAAACTTGACTGACTCTTGGGATTTGGTTGTGGTTGAGATGGAAACTTACCTTTTTCGTTTGTGGTAAGTGTAGAAGCACTCTTTGCCAAAGTATCTTTAACATCTATCAAGGTTTGTGCAGTTTGTGCAGTTTGACTGTTAATGGATTATTGCTTCTCAATGAACGAGTACAAAGTGTCTTCAAAGTTTTTCCTAGATTGTGGGATATAAGGTGCATAACCTTGTGGGTTTTGGAAATTCTGGTGTGTTTGCGGATGTGATGGACCTGGTGGTTGTAAAGATTGGGCTTGATTGTTGTTCCTCCAATTAACGTTTGGATGATTTCTTCAACCAGGATTGTGAAGATTGGGCTTGATTGTAGGTTTGTGAGTATGGGTTTGAATTTGGCTTGTTAAAAGTGTGCAAAGCATTGGCTTGTTCATAAAGGCAATCTTTTAAAGCTGGTAAAGTTGGGCAACTATGAGTGATATGATCATCAGAATCACATACATGGCATGCAATTTCTTGTACAAATTTTACATGTTCACTCTTTTTAGTTTCTAAAGCTTCAACTTTCCTAGCTAGGGATGCGAATCTAGCTTGAAGGTCATGATCTTCCCTAAGATTGCAAATGCCTCTACTAGATGGAGATGGTTGTGGTTTGCTCATGGACTCATAGGAACCAATGGTGTCCCAATTTTGAGCACTTTCGGTGATATGGTCAAGGTATTCAAGTGCTTCTTCAGGATTTTTGTCACTGAACTCTTTATTACACATCATTTTAATGACTTGTCTACTTTGAGGTGTGAGTCCCTCATAGAAATGTGACACTATCCTCCATGTTTCAAAACCATGATGTGGACAAACATTTAACAACTCTTTGAACCTATCCCAACATTGGTAAAGTGTTTCCCCAGGTTTTTGGGCAAATGAAGTGATCTGCCTCTTAAGAGAGTTTGTTCTATGAGGTGGGAAAAAAAAATTAAGAACTGTTGTTGCATATCATTCCAAGTTTGGACTGATCCTGACCTAAGGTTTTGTAACCAAGTTTTAGCTTTATCTTTTAAGGAAAAATGGAAAAACTTAAGCCTGATTATATCAATGCTAACATTTTGGTCAGTGCAAGTGTTATAGACTTCCTCAAATTCCCTAAGATGCAAATATGGGTTTTCAGATTCAAGATCGTGAAAATTGGGTAAAAGTTGAATGATTCCCGGTTTAAAATCAAAGTGTGTTGCATTTGGTGAGAAAGCTATGCATGAAGGTGCTCCAGTACTTGTGGGATTCATGTAGTCTCTAAGAGTTATAGGTGGATTTGGGTTAATGTGTTGGTCATGGTCAACATAAGATGGATGGTTGCTGTATTGAGATATGTTGTCAAGGGTGTCCAAAAGGTTCTCAGCTTGGTTTCCTGTTGGATGTCTATATGGGTTTTCAGCCATGTTGTTGGTGAATGTGGGTGGTTGTTATTTCCTAATTAATCTACCACTAGATGTTGGAGACCAACGTCTCATGCAAATTTAATGAGGGTTCATGGAGGTGAAATACACAAAAAAAAGAGTGATAAAAATAACAATATGCAAAATTCTAGGAGTGTAAATGTAAATATGCAAAAGTATTAGGGTAAAAGTGTAAAAAATTATAAATATAGGGACTAAAGAAAAAATATGATAATTACAGGGACTGATATGCAAAAAATGAAAAATAAAATGACCTAAATGCAAATACAAACTAGATCTAAGCTAAAATGCAAATAATAATAAAAAAAGTAGAAGGACTAAAAAACAAAATTGTGATTAATGATTACAAGTGTCTTTTTTTAAAAAAAGTGGATGAATTTTATGATTGAGATGAGTTATGCAAAATGAATACAAAACAAGAACAAAGAAGATAGAAAATAAAAATAGCAAAACTAAAATAAAATTAAAAAGAAAATACTTCTACAAAGAAAAAGCGGGCTTACCTCCCCGGCAGCGGCGCCAAAAACTTGAAATGTCCAAATGAAGTGTTCTTACTCCCAAGTATAAGAGTGTCATGGTAATAAATTAACCGGTAAGACCGGGTCGAACCACAGGAAGGTTGTTCACTTGTCCTTGTAGAATTAATTATTTAGATTAATTACTAAGCTTGTTATAAATTGTAAATCAATTAAAATTAAAACTGGGCTAAGGGATCCACTGTTGGTAATTCGAATATGATCCAATAATTAATATTTAGTCCAGATTAATGGAATGGTATTTCACTCAACTGACCAATCTCTGATAGATATGGGTATAAGTATTCACTGTGCTAGGCAACGTCTGTCTGTCTACAATGAGTCAAAACTCCACAAAGATCAGAGGGGATAAACCACTCTCTGATAGATATGGGTAAAAGTACCCACTGTGCTAGACAATATCTGTCTGTCTACAGTGAGTCAAAAACTCCATAAAGATCATAGGGGATAAACCACTCTCTGATAGATATGGGTAAGAGTACTCACTATGCTAGACAATATCTGTCTATCTACAGTGAGTCAAAAACTCCACAAAGATCAGAGGGGAGAAAGCAAAAAATAGTAAACTTACCAAAATTGGATCATATTTTCCGTACAAACAGTATCACATTTGGCCCCAGCTATATAAAATTAGTCAGACATAATTTAACTAGAAAATAAATATTTTATTTAAACTGAGAATTTGAGAACAAAAGAGAGAGAATTTCACAAATCTAATATCATATTTGGATTCAGAATCTCAAAATTAGGGGGAAGAGGCCCCCTATTTATACAAAATATGGATGAAAATTGAGCATTGGATGAATTTAGAATGGAGAATCCAAATTTCACCACGTAATCAATGAACGTTGACAGTGAACAGTAACGCATCCCTGAAGTGAATAGTGAACAGTGCACTAGCTTCTAGAATATGATTCTTTGCAACCGCGTGTATGGTGCACTCGCAGTTTTGGCCAATAGTAATGTGCCACATCATCAGGAATAGTGAAAGTCAACTGTGAACAGTGAATAGTCAAAATTACAAAAATACCCTTCATAGTCTTCCTAAGGTTTTTGACGTTCTAAACTTGAAAACGATGTTTGTTTTGCCATCTGACTTCTCCATAATTATGAATTGATCGAATTACCTCTGAAATACAAAGAAAAATACACTAATTACTACACAACACATTTATTTAAGCGAGCGAACGGAATTATGTCTAAATTGGGGAATTAATCATATTGGAAGTGTAAAATGATGATATTATCCCTTAGTAAACATACACTTTTCAGTATTAATCAGTCCCCCACAGTAGTTCATAATTAGAGTTAGATTATAATATCCGTTATATTCCATTTAATTACATATATCCTTTAAGTACCACTAATTTTCTGATGAACAATAAATCATATTTCCTCACAAAAAGAAGTAGATTCCACTATTGTATACAAACCATCCCAGTCACATGCCAAACCACAATCCCAACATATGGAGCATATTGATTAGGAATTGAATCCGACCTCACCCATGGTATATCAAAGACCATGAACTAACATGAATGAATCGATAAAACACTCAGGATTAAGATCACCCATATATAGCCATCATTAGTTGAAATATGTGAATCTCATCGGTAAATGGATATTGGTGTTAGATGCATATAGATCATGACCCTCTCCAATATGATCATATCATACAAAGTGCCTCCACTCACATATCTCCATATGAATGATTCAGGATAGAATCACCGTACATTACAGAATGGACAGCAGCTATAGATTAACTGCAAATAAAGTACCCAGTTTTATTTGCTATCTTTGGACTCTTTAGATTGTACGTCTCTCACTATATCCATCTACATATGAAATTCATATACATAATTTGTGATTATATCCGGCAATCTTAGATGTTTAATGCACAAGTTATGCATGATATATGGCATGAGAATAATGAATTAAATTATTCTTTTATTTGTGTTAACATTCCATTTACAAATTACACGCTTTAGTGCATAATCCCCAACAATTTCCTACTTGCACAAAAGCGTGTTAGACATATCTCGTAACCCTAAACCCTCTAGGTGACACACAAATTCTTTAGCCGGTAAGGTCTTCGTTAATGGATCAACATGATTATCTTTTGAGGCCATCTTTATGCGATCACATCTTCTCTATACACTATCTCTCTAATGAGATGATACTTTCTGTCTATATGTTTCCCTCTCTTATGGCTTATTGGTTCTTTATAATTATCCATAACACCACTGTTATTACAATAAAGTGTGATGGTCTTATCCAGGTCTGGAACAACTTCTAGATCACTCAAGAGCTTGTGGAGTCAAACAGCCTCTTTAGCAGCTTCACAAACAGCTATATATTTGGCTTCCATGGTAGAGTCAGCAATACAAGATTGATTGAAAATTTTCCGTCCAATGGCTCCACCACCCAATATGAAAACTAACCCAGAAGTGGATTTCCTAGAATTCTTATCTGACTGAAAACTAGAATTTATGTATCCTAACGGGATCAAATCCTTCTTGAAATACACTAGCATATAGTTTCTCATTCTCCAAAGATACTTGAGAATAGTTTTGACAGCAACCCAATGATCTAATCCTGGGTTGGACTGGTATCTGATGACTACACCCATTGCATAGCAGATGTCAGATCTCATGCATAACATAGCATACATGAGACTACCTACTATCGATGCAAAGGGTACACATCTCATATCCTTGACTTCTTATGGTTTCTTAGAACACTGTTCCTTAGACAAGTGAACTTCTTACCTAGAAGATAAATTACCTTTCTTAGAGTTCTGCATCAAAAATCGCACAAGAATCTTGTTGATATATGATACCTGAGACAGTGCTATGAGTTTGTTATTACGTTCCCTTATAAATTGGATCTCTAGAACATAACTCGCATTTCCTAAATCTTTCGTTTGAATTGGCTTGCCAGCCACTCCTTTACATCAGACAATGCTCCCACAACATTCCCAATGAGTAAGATGTCATCTAGGTATAGAACCAAGAAAACTACTTTTTTGTTAAAGATGCGTATATAAACACAAGGCTCATCGACATTCTGCTTGAAGCTATAGGTTTTGATCACATCATCAAACCTAATTTTCCAAGATCTAGATGCTTGCTTAAGTCCATAATTGGACCTTTGCAACTTGCAAACCTTTTGCTCTTGATCTAGAGACACGAATCCCTCTGGTTACATCCTATAAATGCTCTCGTCAAGATTATCCTTCAAGAATGTAGTCTTGACGTCCATCTTCCAAATTTCACAATCAAAATAGGTAGCAATGGATAAAAGAATCATAATAGACTTAAACATGGTTACTGGCGAGAATGTCTCTTCAAAATTGACCCCCTCTTTCTAGTATAACTCTTTGCCATTAGCCTTGAAGGTCTCTACCTTCCTATCTACTCCTCTTTTTCTCTTGTAGATCCACTTACACCCTATGAGTTTTACCCCATCCGGTAAGTTTTCAAGATCCCATACTGAATTAGAGTTCATACTTCATATAAAGACTCATGGCTTTAAGTTCATTCTTCTTTATCAGGATCTTCCATTGCATCCTTAAATGTCAATGGATCATCCACACTATCAGTAAAGATAAAATATTATCCTTCACCTATACCTAAATAGCATTCAGGTTATCTTACAACCCTCTAATTACGTCTAGGTGGTAGTGTATCCTGATCAGAAACCATCTGATTCTCATTATGGATTAACAACTCTTGTTAATGAAGCACTAATCTCACCAGGCTACTACTTATTCAATGCAATCTTAGAATGAGATTTACGGTCAATAATATAATTGTCCGTAAGAAGCGTTGCATTTGTCGATACAAATACTATGTTATATTTAGAACTATAGAAGTGTCCACCTCTGGTCTACTTAGAGTATCCTACAAACAGGTAGATCACAGACTAGGTGTCTAGCTTTCCACTTCTGTTCTTCAGTACGTGTGCTAGACACCCCATACATGGAAATGTCGTAATCTAGCTTTACAACCATTCCACAACTCTAGAGGAGTCTTAGGAACAGATTTGGATGGCACTACAATCAAAATGTATGCCGCTGTTTGAAATGTATATCCATAGAAAAAATTTGGTAATTATGAGAAACTAATCATAGATATCATCATTTCCATCAGGATTCTATTTCTCCTCTCCGATACACCATTTTACTGAGGTGTACCAGGAGATATGAGTTGGAAACTATCCCATGCTCGACCATGAAATCTTCAAACTCTTGGTCAAGGTATGCACTCCACGATCCGATCTTAATGACTTAAGAGTCATACCTAATTGATTCTCAACTTCAGCTTGGATTTCTTTGAACTTTTCAAATTTTTTCATCTTTTATTGCATTAGGTAAACATATTTGTATCATAAGTAGTCATTTACAAAATTGACATAATACTCATATCCACCCCTAGCTCTAACATTCATCAGTCTACAAGCGCTAGTATGTATGAGCTCTAGTGGCTCTATAGATGTAAGCCTTTTTCTAGTAAAAGGTTTTTTAGTCATCTTACCTTCTAAACAAGATTCGTAGACAGGTAAGGTGACAACATTTAACTCACTTAAAGGTCCGCTTCTTACTAATCTGTCTATCCGGTCAAAGTTGATATGACTAAGCCTTATATGCTAGAGATACGTGTCATTATCATGAGAAATTTTATCTCGTTTAGTTTTTGGTTTTTCAATCTTAAACATTTTAGTTTTGAGCAGTGTAGTATGTATTAGCGGTCTTAACACATACAAATTGTTTTCTTAACTTCCTGAATAAATATTCAGACCATTATTTTCAATAATAACTGATTTATTATCAAACAAAACAAAATTTTATTGTTCAAACAACTTAGAAATAGAAATTAAATTCTGTGTAAATCCAAAAATGTAAAATACATTGTTTAACAATATATAAATATTATAGAAATGTAGTCTTGTTAAGCCCACTGCTCGTGCCAACATGACATCCCCCTACCTCACACGCATAAAGAAGGCTTCCTCCTCAAGCTGTGTCTAAGAATCAGTCCACTGCAAAGAAGGACAAACATGGTTAGTGACCTCCGAATCAACTATATAGGGTGAAGAATCATCTTTCACTAAACATGATTCAAGAATAAGTAAATCATATTTACCTTTCTTGGACTTCTTCTTTCCTTGGGCTTTCTTGGGCGGGCTTACCATTTCCCTTCCCAGTCGACCTTTTCCTCTTCTTATTAATGGAGGAATATGGTTTGGTGACATTGGCCTCACTGGTCTTGCGTCCGTAGTCAATAACTCAAATGTACTAGACCTTAACTTGTTCATCCCGTAATTGCTCTTAAATTGATCAAAACTCTTCAAAAGATTCGTTAGTACGATGGTTACTTGACTGGGTTCGTCAATGGCCCCACCATTGACTTCTGTCGTGTTGAAGTAAGACATCAAGCTCAGTACATGTTCCCGAACTGATATGTCTTTCTTCATACGAGCGAGCATAACGAAACGAATAACTTCGTGTCGCTTTTGATTGGAGGGCTGCCCAAACATAACTTGCAGTGGCTCTATGATTTTGATTGTTGAATTGATTGTTTCATGCTTTGTGACAAGCACGTCGGTCATAGAAGCTAACAAAAATGTTTAGGCCAACTCATCAGATGAGACCCATAGCTCGTATGCCTCACGAACTCTATGCGAGGCATTGACCGTAGGCGCTGGAGGACATTCCTCCGTTAGCACAAACTTGAGGTCTTTGGTGAACAATATTGCATTAATATTAAGTTTCAACTTAGTGTAGTTATCACCAGTTAATTTGTCATTTGCAAGAATTTATAGTAACGCAGAAGACATAATTGCTTAAATAAATAAAACATTCATTTAGTCATTTATTAAAAATAAGTACGAGTGCTTTGGCATACATTTAAACATGATTCAAGAACATGTTTAACAAACTAGAACTACCCTAAAACCAGTTACTATACCACGACAATCTAACGTACAACAAAGAAGTGCCGCCTTAGGGTCGGTCAAGTCTTTGCATGTTGGACCGATACATTCTCAATCAAATGATACTCTAGAATAACTCTTATTCCATATCATTCAACCATCGTTTATTCAGTCAGGTTTTTAATTAACAAACCTTAATCAAAACCTTCGTTAGTGTAACACACCATTTCATATCAAACGAGCTTAACTAGAGAATTGTCACCATAGGAAGTCAACCTTGGTATTGATCTATGTGGAAACCCTCCTTAGGAAGGACAAAATCGAAGCCGTCACGAGGCCCCACTCAGATCTCATGGTGTTGAACTAATGAGAAGACTACGGGATATACATGATATATATCCCTCTCCCACTCACTATTTTAAAACTAGAGTTTTCTATTATCCGTCAATGCACCTAAACTATACAGGACCAAACAGCTAACTTTAATCAAGTAATCTAACACATTAACTAAATAGAATCAAATTCTAATTAACTAATAAATTATTAATGATTTTTTTACTCACTGTGCTAAAAAATATCTGTCTATCTACAGTGAGTCAAAAACTCCACAAAGATTAGAGGGGAGAAAGCATAAAAATAGTAAACTTACCAAAATTGGATCATATTTTCCATACCAACAGTATCACCTTTGACCCCAGCTATATAAAATTAGCCAGACATAATTTAACTAGAAAATAGCTATTTTATTTAAACTGAGAATTTGAGAACAAAAGAGAGAGAATTTCACAAATCTAATATCATATTTGGATTCAGAATATCAAAATTAGGGGGGAGAGGCCCCCTATTTATAGAATTTGTGGATGCAAATTAACCATCAGATGAATTTAGAATGGAGCATCCAGATTTCCCCACGACATCAGTGAACAGTGCACCGACTTCTAGAATATGATTCTCTGCAGCCGCATGTATGGTGCACTCGCAGTTTGGGCCATAGGAATGTGCCACATCATCAGAAACTGTGAAAGTCATCTGTGAACATGAATATTTGAAATTACAAAAATACCCTGTGGTCTTCCTAAGGTATCTAATATATTAGTGAATAATCTATTTGTAAACTATTTACTAATATCATATTATTATGTAAGTGTTTATTAAATTTTAACTATTAAAACTCTAACTCTAACACTTTATTCGGTTCATTTATTATTAGGATATTAATCTTATTAATCTTAATTACAATAAATGACCCTATTAATCTAACTTATTATACTCTTTAATAAATAGATTAATATTTAGTGAGAATTACCAAGTTTTTAACTATTAAAAAAACTAATCTCATTTTCATATCCAATTATGTATTTACCTACTTTAATCATATTTAAAAAATACATAAAATAGTAGGTTATGATGCATGTATGAAATATCAAATATGTTCAAGAAATTAATCTAAATGACATACGTATACATGACAATGCTTTTATCACCGATAATATAAAACATACATAAATTGACGAGTACTGTGGGTTATTTAACCTAAAAAAATTGGAATATAAAATTATAAAAATACCCCCAAGGCATTCATTTGTTTTTTTTATAACTTCATAAATATCCCAGTCTCTTCAGGTCGCACCGATTCATCTCATGAATCCGAAACAAGAAATCTACAATTGTTGTTCTTCAGTTGTTTATTGTTCTTCGTTTACAGGTTATAATTATTTTTATTTTTAATACAATAACTGTAAAAAAATAATGTATATATATATATATATATATAATATACAACACATGAACCCTAAATCCACAGTACCATATAATTAACGATCAATTATTTTTTGTATATTAACAAATTTAATATATATACAAAAACTATATAAAGTCAATTTAAACAGTGCCTACACAACCATACATACAGAAGCATCGAAAAAAAAAATTCATTTTCGGAAAAATTTGGCTTTAATACCAATTGTTGGGAGTAAAAATAGATTTTAAAATTTTATACAGATTTAAGCGATCTGGGACCAATGAACTTGAGATCGAAATTTTTCGGAACTTATATATAACATTATTACAATAATAAATTATATGTATACACAAGAAGTTGGAATCAATAGTCAGAAGAAAAAAATATTAAAAGCTTACTAACGTTTCGAGACTACTTCACTTCTTACAATACTCTTGATCTATACCGTCGATCTTTCTAAGTAACTGTATATTGACAAGTCACATACTCAGGAACATAGGATGACGTACAGAAAAATGAAGAAACACTTTCTTCGGTGTATCAAACATAAAAGCATGAAACATGAAATAAATTGACTATGCAAGATGTACGTAATTTCACGCACACCTGCTACAATTTTGTGTGTAATTATTTTAGTGTTGAGTCACAAGCGTTTGATGAAGAAAAATATCATCCAACGGTTTAAAAATAGAGATACAATAATGAATGAAAGGAAAGGGCAACCGGTTAAACCCATTAAAAAAGGAAAATGTATCCTATGTCTCATCTCTCTTTCTTACAGCAGAGCTCTCTTGTTCTCTTTCACTGTACTCGATCCCAATCAATATTTTTTAGACCATTCAACTGGATCGAAGAAGCTAATAGAACAAAATTTTGCAAAGTGTGTGAGACGAGGAAGTGGATTCTCCCTTCCGTTTTGCTTCTCGCTACTCTTCCAGATCAAGGTAAGCTAGGTTTTAAATTTGGATCTCTGATAACTATTATGGGAAAGTAGCATTTGTTTTACGGATTTGTACTAAATTTAGCTTTGGATCTATGGATTTTGTAGGCCGAAAGTTGCAGGTCAAAGCAAAGGATGAATTTGATGCACCGGCAAATCCTCCAAAGGTTGAGGAAAAGCTAGAAGATGTACCTCTTGGTTTATCGATTGATTCTGACATCGTGAAGAAGTTGGTGTTGTATTTGTTTTGTTTGTTTCATTTTTCATTACATTTGTGCATTTTTCTTTCTATTGAAATGCACGGTTTTGGTTTATATTCAAAGAAGTGGAGTCGATCTCAGAAGAGGTCGATTCTAAGTTCTGCAGAGAAATTTGAGTTCCAGGCCGAGGTGTCTCGACTCATGGACATTATTATCAATTCTCTTTATAGCAGCAAAGATATCTTCCTAGGAGAGTTGTTCTTATACGCTTTTGATGTAAGTAAATCTTTATATAAAGCTAATATATGTGTTATTGTGTTATTCGTTTTGGTGTTTTCTCGCTCATATTTTGAATGGAGTTTCTTTTTGTACGAATTTTTCAGGCACTGGACATGATCGGATTCCTTTCTCTGACAGACAAAGAGGTTTTCGGTGAAGGTGATGAAGCTTGAGATCCAGGTTTTTCCTGACTAAATATAGAGATAGCACACTTAATTAAATTATAGTAAAGGTGATAAGAATATGATCAAAGCAACTTCATTTAATTTATGTATGTATTTATAGTTTTATTTGCAATGAAATACAGATTAAGTTAGACGAAGAGAAGAAAATATTTTCTATTCGTGACAAAGGTATTGGTATGGCCAAGGAGGATTAAATCAATAATTTGGGAACCATAGCAAAATCCGGATCTTTAGGTATTTATGATGTGCCATTAATTCACCATCCAATATTTGATATGGTGTTCAATAATTAAGTTAATGGTTGAATAATATTAATTAGAATTATCACTCGTCCTGTAGCATTTGTGGAGAAAATACAGATAAGTGGAGACCTCAATCTTATTGGCAGCTCAATGTTGGGTTTTACGCTTTTACTCTGTATATCTCATTGCCGACTATGTTGAAGTCACTAGCAAATACAACGATGACAAACAGTGAATTCTTTTCATTGATACGATTTTCTAAATTAGGTTCTCAAAGTTGTTGCGATTTTGAAATGAGTCATTGTTAATTGTTTGACTTGTAGGTATGTTTGGGAATCAAAGGTTGATGGTGCAAGTTGAATGTGCATAGTTTTCATTTAATGTTTTTGTTTTGCAATGAAACATAGACCTCTGGCTCTTTTTTCCTAATATTTGGCTACAAAAAGGAGAAATCTTTTACTAACAAACTTTCATTTTCACGTATTATACATCTGTTTTTTCTTTGGTTATATATTATATTTTCTTTCATGTGTAGATGAATGTGTATAATGCTTTACGAATGTAGGGGTGGTTTTATCTGAGCAATGTCCAGATTCTTATTGTACCATCAGATATTCCTATTTCCCCAAATATTTATTTGTTTCAGCTGCTAAAAGCTGTATCAAGTCTTTCTCAACGTCTTTTCATTTACCAATCTACATCACATTCCATTCGTAATTTTGTCGACACCACTGGAAGAGTTGGAAAATACTGGAACTGGGGTCTTCCACGATTCTAGCTAATTGTTTTCTAGATTAAGTATCACCTATCACTATCGGTTTCTTGTCGTAAGCTTTATTCTTGCAACCTTATTCTTGCAACCGCTAATTTTGCAAAATAAACTGAATTGAAGTTTATGTTTGTAGAAATAAACATGTGGAATACGTGGTTCATTAGGCAAATTTATTTATTTACACATACTTAATGTTCCACTACTTAACTGGAAATTAACATGTTGATGTAGTTTACTAATTGAGGCTAATGGAACATCAGTAACTGGACATAAGAATTTAGTGCTTATGGTTCTGCTTTTGCATTTTCATGATGCATTGATTAACTTTCTATAATTGAATCTTCTACACAGGATTTGTTGAAGAAATATTCAAAATTTATCAACTTCCCCATCTATATCTGTGCTACCAAAGAGGTTCATGTGAAGGTTCCTGCAGATGAAGATGAGTCAAGTGAAGAGGAAAAAGGTAGACTATTGTTGACGTCGATTTCTGGACTACGTTAGAAAAGCCAATAAGGATTGGATTTTAGCTATTAATTCAAAGAGAAAGAGATTCAGAGAGAGTAACGAAGACAAAAGTTTTACGTGGTAAAACTCCGATGATAGGAGAAACGTCCACGGGTGGTTGAAGGATCAACCAAGCAAAAATCCACTATGAAAATATGATGTTTACAAGCTCTCGATCTCTCTTTTTTCTCTCTGTATTTGCTATGATTGTTGTATGCTATATTGTCTATATCTTTTGGAGCCGGATTATGGGTATATTTATATGCTTATAGAACCCGAATCTGCTTTGTACAAGTAATACAAGATCTTTGTATTTAATTGTGATTCGGTTACTTGGTTGAGGTTGATTTGTCTTCTTTCTTGTTTCGGAGTCTCTTATGGAAATCGAATGGGATTCTAGTAGTGTAGTTCAATTTGGACTTGTTTCCTTATAAGAATGTAGTCTTCGTAAAGAAATCAAGTTATTTTCTGATCGGAGACTCTTCTAACTTAATGTTCAATTTTATTCGGGATTCCTTCCTGATGGATATCTTCGCACAATGAATGACTTAATCCGTATGAAGCCCGAGTAAGCATATATTGAATAAAACCTACTCGGGATCAGTTAACAGCACTCGGGACTGGTTAAACACGCTTCCACTCGGGCTCAAATGATGCTACTCGGGACCATCAGGTATTACTCTTACTCGGGAATAAATACGACTCGAGTAAGAGCTTGGTGATTATTTCATACAGATTAAGTCATTATATACGCAACGATATCCATCAGGAAGGAATCCCAAATAAAATATAGCATTGAATTAGAAGAGTCCCCAATCAGGAAATAATTTGATTTCTTTGCAAATGCAACATTCTTATAAGGAAGCAAGTCCAAATTGAACTGCACTACTAGAATCTCGCTCGATTTGTATAAGAGACTCCGAAACAGGAAAGAAGACAAATAGACCTCAAGAAAGTAACCGAATCACAATTAAATACAAAGATCCTGTATTACTTGTACAAGGTAGATTAGGGTTCTATAAACATATAAATAGACCCATAGTCTCGTCCGAAAAAGATATAGGCAATATAGCATACATCAATTATAGTAAATACAGAGAGAAAAAAAGAGATCGAGAGCTTGTAAACATCTTATTCTCTTAGTGGATTTTGGCTTGGTTGATCCTTTAACCACCTGTGGATGTTTCTCCGACGATCGGAGTTTTACCATGTATAACTTGTTTTTGTTACTCTCTCTGCATCTCTTTCTCTTTAATTCAATAGCCGAAATCCAATTCTTGTTGGCTTTTTTGGCATAATCCAGAAATCGACGTCAACAACTAGTTCTATATATTGATTAAGCATCTTTAATTTATATATATATTGTGATACAAGCAATCTAGAGGGACAACTTTTGTTTGTTTCTATGGGAGTCGAAAAAGGTGTCTAACCTATTCACCCCCTCCCCTCTAGGTTAGCCTTGAGAGTTTAACCGTGTTTGTATTTTTGGTCTTGTCTTGGGTCGGGAAGATCCGGATAGGTGAGCAAGGTGGCATCAAGTTTACTGAGTAGGATAAGAGGTTAGTTTCTAGGTGAAGGGGTCACTTGAGAGATTGTATCTTTTTATCTACTAGCAGATTTGTTTATATTGGTGGTTGTGCAATCAACCCGTGGATGTTTTCTCTTTAGAGGTTTACCACATAAATATCTTATGTCATTGTTGGCAATTTTCATTTAGGATTATTAAAATTGCAATGGTTTTAAAGAAGATTAAAATTTGAGCATATACCTATTCACCCCCCTCTATGTAAATTTACACTATAACGATTAGAAATTTTACCTGATCCCGTAGGCGCTTGTTCCCAGCATTCTTGGATTCAACCTTGAAGTCCTTGTTACCAGACTCATCTGATGCTATGGAGGCTTCGTCCTGGTTCTTCTCTTGAGGGGGGGTTCTCATAGGCATTTCTCTTGCTTTCTCTCACAAAAGATCGAGGTTGCTTTCCAGCGGAAAACGGTTGTACCTGTTGACAGGGGTTCCCTAAGTTGGAGGTCAAGAGCTGAATTTACATGTTGGGGTTAGTTGTATGTCGGTCTGTCCAATTCTGGGGGCATGGGCCCAAGCCTATCTAGAACTGAGGGTAAGGGCCTTAATCTATCATGAATCGATACCGGTGGAGGTTGTCCCATTATTTCAAAGGCAAGTACTTTGGTACCTGTCCTACTGGAATCTCCTCTAGTTTCTAGAGCTATAAGCTGGGGGTGATACCTTCCGTGACTAGTCTAAGGTGAAAATTCTCCAAGAAGGCAACGACTTGCTGGTCCCAAATGGCCTGGCCTACAACCGGGGAGGTTGGGACCAGGGGTGCGACCCACGTGGTGCTAGAGCCGGGTTTTAACGCTTCGACTTCTTCCCTTTTTTCTGTGCCATCTAGGTGGAGGCAATGGATTGGTGCCCTGATGTCTCAGGTTAACATTGGGAGGATCAAACTCTAATTCTATTGGATTTTCCAAAAATAATCAATTGATTTTACAGGCTTTTAAAAAGGGTGTGGAAACTTCCCACAGATGGCGCCAGAAAGTGTTAACTAGAAATTTACTTATGGTGAGAAATTCCAATTAAAACCCTCAAGACCGCTTGTTAACAACCATTTTTGGTAAGGGGTGAAAGGGAAATTTTCCACCTAGGTAGCACCGGC
This sequence comes from Dipteronia dyeriana, assembly GCA_032871835.1. Lineage (NCBI taxonomy): Eukaryota > Viridiplantae > Streptophyta > Magnoliopsida > Sapindales > Sapindaceae > Dipteronia > Dipteronia dyeriana. The sequence continues at coordinate 44,701,017 of CM065299.1, read as the reverse complement.
CATAAGGCATCTCCACATACTGGATAGGTAATAGACACAATGGTTTACCTCGGAGTACCAAGTCTAGCACAACCTAGGTACCTTGACATCATCGAAGGAGCAAGATAAAGCTCTTACACCTTCTCGGATACCCAACTGGTACCTAAGAACACGTAGAGAGCGTAAAGGGGAAGTCGCGATGGCCGAAGCCATCAAGCAACACCTCCCTGAGATGGCGCATGGCCATCTCGGGAGGGACAACCCTCTACCCTCGCGATGGTCACACACCATCTCGAGGTGGTTATGCCTTTTCTTTTCATTTATATATGCTTTCCCACTCTTTTGCTCTTGTAAGTTGAAAGAGAAAATTTTGAAAACGATAAGAACACATGTGCATAAATTCTTCTCTCAACTTTTTTATTTTTTTTTTGTGATATCTTCTTCATTTCAACTCTGATTTACTTGATTCAAAAACAAAATTTAAGTTTCTTTAGAAGATCTACAAACCCCAAGTATTTCCAAAACCAAAGGATTTCTTGATTTTTGGCAACAAGCATATTTATTTTCGAGATTTTCCATTTGGTAGTATTTCATCTTTTTATTAGTTCTTCCTCTTTGATCTTCTTATTGATTGATGTTTTTTGGTTAAGAAGCATGACTAGGATGATTTTTATTTAATTTCATGGTTTTTTATATTAATTTTCGAGTTTAACATGACTTGTGTTCAATTGATTGATTTCTAGCTAACCTTGTTTATCATGAAATTGATTCTAGAAATACATTGTGCCTTTGTGATTAAATGTTGATTTCTAGGTTGATTTCATTTTCTAAGAACAGGCTGTATTCGATTGGTATTTCTATTTCTTTTATCTAGTTCTTAGTTTATAATATGCTTAGGTTCTCTAGATTTTGATGAGTGATCTTGAAAGTATTAACTAGCTATCTTGTTATATTTTCATAGATTGTGGTTGATCAACATTTTCTGTTTGTGTGTGATTGCATCATTTGCATAGCTCTTAGATCATTGCCTTGTAAAGAAGTAGGAAGTCTCATATCTTAGAGCAATTATTAGATTTGAGCTTTTGGAAGTCTTAGCTAGAGTTGTAAAGACTAAAATAGCTAAGCAAGTGCAAGACTCAACTAGAGGTGTAAAGCCTTGGATAGTTGAGCAAGAAAGTCTTGGCTATAGGTGTGAAGCCTTAGATAGCTAAGCAAGAAATTCTTGCCTTGGGTGTAGGGAAAATCGCGTAACAGAAGCGTGAAAAAAACTTAGGGTTTGGTATAAAGAAAAAAAATCCCTTTAAAAGAAAGAACCTTAACTCTAGATTAATAGATGTATATTAAAATTGTCATACTTGTTTTTTTGACGATTGACCTAGAGTCGAATTGAATCCGTAAGATCTTCCAATCCAGTCACGAACATCAATCACCTAGGAGTGTTGGCTCCCTTTCTTCAAATTGTATACTTGAGGATGGAAACAAACAAAATCTTATTCTTTGTTAGTCACAATAATCCCCCAAGAGAGAAACCAAGAACTTCCTGTCGCTTGTGAATTATCAATCAATTTGACTGAAAATTGAGTGAACCTTGATTGGATGTTGCACACAAAGCCCTTTTGATGCAAAGGATACTAAGGTACTATCGAAAACAAAAATGTTCCCTCTTTTCTCTATGCTCGGCCGAATTCTTCACACAATGAGTTGGACGAAGTTTTTTTTTATAACAATAAAAAAATAAATAAAAAACAACTTCTCTCACCAAAAACTAAGGCTTGGTCAAAATTTACAACCTATATTTATAGGTTCACAAATCCTCTCCTAAAGGGCATTTACTTGGTAGGCAATAATCCTATTCTTAGGTGGATTTACTTAGTGACCAAGAATCCTTTTCCAAAAAGAATTATTTCCTACACCAAGACTCCTAATCCAACTCATTAGCGTATTGGTGATCATATTAAAGATTTCCTAGTTTGACTAGATAAATAATTCCTTTTATTTATCTACTTATCAAATATAGTCTTTAATATTAATTATACTACCAACAATAGTATAATATTAGGAGACCTTCTCCTACTAGAAAAAAGATTTTGACTATTAATTAAATAATTAATTAATTACAAAATTAATTAATTTCCATTTAATTAAATAATAAAAAAAAAATATTAAACTATTTTATATAGCCTTGCCACCCAACACATATACATGGGCCAATAAATTATTTTTCTTATTTTATTAAATCCATTGGACCTTAATAAAAAGTCCACATGTGAATTAGACCCATTCTTAAAAAAATAAATAAGTCCACATGCCTTAATACAATTCTAGATGGACCCTTAAATTGGTCCTGTAGAATATATCAAGTGATCCATGCAAGTTCATCTGGATTGGGGATCTTGGCGGGCTATCTTAATATTAGCTCCAATAGACACAACCCAATCACAATCAATAAATGATTCACTTAGGTTCAATCTATTAATTTTAGTTCATTCAACTAAGGAACTAAAATTGAACTCTTAAATAAGGATAGAATAAGTTAAAATTTCTCATTCATACCCTAGACAATCTTAATGGAGAAAGTGTATCCTCGTGAAGAATACGAGTAATCGCTAAGAGCTCATAGACCGCCTATAGCTCTCCAAGTTACCATATTTACTCGTACGACCACATTTTGAACTTGGATATTTTGACTTGTCCAGAAGCCATGTTTCAATAGACACTATTGAAAACTTAACGTTAAGATTTAATTCCAATACCTCAAAACATCCATATGATGATATTCTACTCTCATTTAATAAATGGAACCACGATGTCCATATCTATAAATGAAGTCCTCTATCGATTAACAAATGAATACCACCAAACTATCGAGGATAGACTATGCTATATAATCGTACACATTGATAGCTTAAATGATAACACTTGCAACCATAAGTCCACCATTTATCTCAGGATTGAGATAGACTCTCCGATTGTCTTCAAATGAAAACTTTTATCCATTGATGGTTCTAGATAAAGTATCCCACTGTGATCCTATTCAATGCACCTAGTGCACTAGATTCTTTTGCCCAAAGGCACCACACTTTGATGATTTTAGAATCACCATAACACATTTGATCCCACTCAAATGCTAGCAAATAAATCTACAACTTTAACAAGATATTGGCACCTAACCTTTTTCTTAAGTTGTGAATATTATTTAAGACTGACTAAAGAATTATGTCTACCTCATACATATTAGATGTATGAACAATACTTCTTTTGTCATAGTCTTTTGACCTTATGATTATTTATTTTTGACAATTATAATAATTAAACTATAAATGCTATAAGATTTGTTAAAATAGAAATCACTTTATTAATATGAAAAGATTGTCAATTACATTATTGTACTCTTGTTATCGAGCATAATCCCAACATTGGGTCGGGAGGATCCAGATAAGTGAGCAAGGTGGCATCAAGTTCATTGAGTAAGATAGAAGGGTAGTTTCTGGGTGAAGATGTCACTTGAGAGATTGTATCTTTTTTTCTACTAGTGGATTTGTTTTTGCCACTGGTTATGGAATCAACCCCGTGGATGTTTTCTCTTTGGAGGTTTACCATGTAAATATCTTATGTCATTGATTGCAATTTTCATTTAGCATTATTAACATTTCATTGTGTTTAAAGAAGATTAAAATTTGAGCATATGCCTATTCACCCACCCCTCTAGGTATATTTACACTATAAAGATTGGGGAATTTCAATTGGTTTTATAGTAGGTGTCTAGAAGCACTTAGATAGATCTTATTTACAGTGTTTGTTATTTTTATGCTATAGGTGATTCTATATCGGAAGGTGCATCTAGTGCTAGACCTCTACTCTTGAATAGTGGTAACTACTCCTTTTAGAAAATTAGGATGATAGCCTAAATGAGATCCATCAATAAAAAGGCATGAATGAGTATTGAGGATGGTTATGAGATACCTACCAAAAGGCTAGAAGATGGCACTCTGATTTTGAAGCCTAGAGCTGAATGGATGCTATTGAATTTGAAAATGATAAGTGGCATCATACGGCATTGAATGCAATAGTTGGTGGTGTAGATGGTACTCAATTTATCTACATCCAAAATCTTGATTTGGCAAAGGAAGCATGAGATACTTTACAAACTATCAGTGAGGGTACGTTTGCGGTTCGAAGGTCAAGAGTACAAATGCTTACCTCTCAATTTGAAAGTCTTGTTATGAATAAGGATGCGAAGTTAGTAGACTTTCAAACTAGACTCTTGAATATCACCAATCAAAGTCAAACTTTGGGAGAGCCATATCCAGAAGAGAGAACTAATTGGAAAATCTTAAGATCCTTACCTAAGAGATTTAAAGCAAAGGTGACTGCAATTGAATTAATCAAGAACGTCGATCTTATGAGGGTTGATGAGCTTGTTGGGTCTCTACAAGCATATGAGCTTGGGTTCAAGCCAAGGTTTAAGGATAAGGGAATAACACTCAAAGTAACCAATGAGAAGAGTAAAGATGATATGGCTTGAATGGTGATAACTTTGAAGAAATTTCTAAAGAACATATGTTTTAAGAGAGAGGAAGTTGATAAAAAGATCAATCCAAAATAAGTGGTAGATTGAAAGGATAATTCTAAGAAGAAGTTAATTCAATTTCTTAAATGTAAAGGGATTGGATTTATCTCTACCAATAGTGCTAATGAGAAGAAAGAGTCTAAGAAAGGCTTAGCAATGGTGGCTACTTAGAGTGATATGAGTGTGAGTGATGTAGAAATTGAAGAGGAGTCCTCGAATGATCAAAAATATACTAGCAATTACATTGCTTACCTGGCCATATATGAAGGAAGTTTTAAGGATAGTAGTGAAAACACCTCAAGTAGTGAGGAAAATGAATACTCATCAAGTAATGAAGATAGTGAATTCTCCTTAAATCATGATAAAATAAACTTGAATGACAAGATCCTTCAAATAACAAGTGAAAATGTCAAGATGAATGATGAGAATAATAAGTTGAAGTTGATCAATGCCAATTTAGTTGTGATAATCAAAGCTCTTGACAACGAAAAAAGATGTCTTTGGAGAATAATAAAAAAAAAAATAAAGAGCTTAAAGACAAAATTCTTAGTCTAGAGAATAACTTGAAAGATAGTAATGAAAGACTAAGAATTTTGAAACAATTAGTTCAGTAAAGCCATGATTCTCTTGATCATGCTAATAGACTTGAAAATGTGCATATAGTCAATATTAGTAAGCATGAGTGTCAAGAGAAGATGCTTAGTGGTAAGCTTGATGAGGCTAACAAGATGACAGGTGAGATGTCATCTAGTGCTAGTAAAGTAAAAACTCTCATCAAGATTGGTAAGCATCCTAGTGACAAGAGAGGATTATGTTATGTAAATGAAAAGGTTACACATTCAGCTAACAATTCTACTTTTGACAAAGCAAGTGGTAAAGTGAATGCAAGTACTCTCTCTAACAGTGAAGCCATGGATGCAATCGGAGGTGCCTAAACATCAACACGTTGCAACAAAGGAAAATCTCAACAAGGTCAAAGACAACAATCATCATTTTCTCATACAAAATACAAAGCATCAAGGAATGGACAACGAAGAGGTAATGATATGAGAAGGTATACTACTTCAAATCCTCAAGCTAACGATAACCCTCTCAACTTTGTACTTATTTGCCATTTTTATCACATGGTAGGACATATAAGACCTAGATGTTATGAATATATTCATAAAAGTAAACATAGGAATGATTTGTTTGATATGTCTTTGATGAATGGTCCTAGTCAATCATCCATGTACGGATCTAGAACTAGGCCTAATAAGACCTTGGAAAAGCATGGTGAGAAAAATATTATTGATGACTTGCTTGTGAAAACATATGTTGTGCTTCATACTACCATTCATAAAAAGGTTGATAATGTTTTGTTTGACTTGTTTGAAAATGTGACTAATAAAGTCGATTTGCATGATAGTAAGCCAAAGAATAAGTCAAAGCTTGTTGTTAGTAGTAACGAGAAGCATGGTGTTAAAAAAATTTGGATTAGAAAATGCTCAACTACTATTTCTTCCAAAACAAAAGACAAAGACAAGAACAACTATGAAACTTTTCAACCAACTTCTCAAACAAAGCATGCACACTCAAAAGGTAATTTTCTACATTTATACTAGTTTGTCATCATTGTAATGTGGTTGATCACATTAGGCCTAGATGTTATGAATATATTAGGAAATGCAAACGAGGGAATAATATGCATGCTTGTGAAATGGACACATCTTCTTTGAAAGTTTTTAAACAAGATGATAGCTTCAATGCTTTGAAAAATGTGCATACTAATCATGAAAAGGTTCCTAGTCATCCTTCTAAACATGTTGATATTTTTAAATCTTTGAATGTTGTGCATAATAATGATAAATATGTGAAGAAGAATGTCAAGAAGATTTGTGTGGATAAGAATGTGAAAAAGCATGATGGTCATATGCCTTGTATTGATGAAATATTTATATGTGGCAATAATAACGAGTTTAATATAAGTGTTATTTTCATGAAGAAGATAGTTGATGATTTATCATCTAGATTTCATATTTCCATGAGTAATGATCATGATGTTATTTGTGTTGGTTCACCTAGAACCAATGTGGTCAAAGGTTAGTGCTCTTATACTTGAATCGGTAACATAAATGAGAATATATTTTCTGTTCTTGATTGATAAGAGTTCTAAATTGTATGCTTGACTAATCCTTTTGTAATATGCTTGGTCAACTATTCAAAATTTGTAAGTCAATACATGAACATAATATTCTCATACTTTTACTATGATGGTCAAAATTTGTCAGTTGACTTTAGAGAAGTCCAATTTTTAAATCTATTTGGTGTATTTTGTTAAGACTTTTGGAGAAAGTCATTTATATGTTAGTTTGAGTTGAGATGTTTAGTTTTTATTCTCTTGGGATGACACACCAACAACTTGTTGTCATGAGTGTTGGGATTATGCTCGATAGCAAGAGTGTAATAATGTATTTGACAATATTTTCAAATTAATAAAATGATTTCTAGTTTAACAAATCTTATAGCATTTAGAGTTTAATTATTATAATTGTCAAAAGTAAATAATCATACGGTCAAAGGACTATGAGAAAAGAAGAATTGTTCATACATCTAGATATGTATGGGGTAAACACAATTCCTTAGTTAGTCTTGAATAATATTCACAACTTAAGATAAAAGGTTGGGCGCCTTTATCTTGTCAAAGTTGTTGATTCTTTTGCTAGCATTTGAGTGGGATCAAATGTGTTATAATGAGTCTAAAATTATCAAAGTGTGGTTTATTTGGGAAAAAGAATCTAGTGCACTGGTGCATTGAATTGGATCACAATGAATTACTTTATATAGAACCGTCAATGGATAAAAGTTTTCATTTGAAGACAATCGGAGAGTCTATCTCAATCTTGAGATAAATGATGGAATTATAATTGCAAGCGTTATCATTTTAGCTATCAATGAGTACGATTATATAACATAGTCTATCCTCGATAGTTTTGTTAGGATTATGCTCTATAGCAAGAGTGTAATATTGTAATTAACAATCTTTTTCATATGAATAAAGTGATTTCTAGTTTACCAAATCTTATAGCATTTATAGTTTAATTATTATAATTGTCAAAAGTAAATAATCATAAGGTCAAAAGACTATGAGAAAAGAAGAATTGTTCATACATCTAGATATGTATGAGGTAGACACAATTCTTTAGTAAGTTTTGAATAATATTCACAACTTAAGATAGAAGGTTGGGCGCCTTTATCTTGTAGATTCTTTTGCTAGCATTTGAGTGGGATCAAATGTGTTATGATGAGTCTAAAATCATCAAAGTGTGGTGTCTTTGGGCAAAAGAATCTAGTACACTGGGTGCATTGAATATGATCAAAATGAAATACTTTATCTAGAACTGTCAATGGATAAAAGTTTTCATTTGAAGACAATCAGGGAGTCTATCTCAATCCTGAGATAAATGATGGACTTATGGTTGCAAGTGTTATCATTTGAGCTATCAATGAGTACGATTATATAGCATAGTCTATCTTCGATAGTTTGGTGGTATTCATTTGTTAATTGATAGAGGACTTCATTTATAGATATGGACATCTTGGCTCCATTTATTGAATGAGAGTAGAATACCACCATATGGATGTTTTGAGGTATTGGATATTAAATCTTAATGTTAAGTTTTCAATAGTGTCTATTGAAACATGGCTTCTGGACAAGTCAAAATATCCAAGTTCAAAATGTGGTCATATGAGTAACTATGGTAACTTGGAGAGCTATAGGCAGTCTATGAGCTCTTGGCGATTACTGGTATTCTTTATAAGGATACACTTTCTCCAATAAGGTTGTCTAGGGTACGAAAGAGTAACATCAACTTATTCTATCTTTATTTAAGAGTTCAATTTTAGTTCTTAAGTGGAATGAAGTAAAATTAAATAGATCGGACCTAAGTGAATCATTTGTTGATTGTGATTGTGTTGTGTCTATTAGAGCTTAAATTTAAATAGCCCGCCAAGATCCCCAATCCACACGAACTTGCATGGATCACTTGATATATTCTACCGGACCAATTTAGGGGTCCATCTAGAATTGTAATAAGGCATGAGAACTTGTTTCTTTTTGTAAGAATAGGTCTAGTTCACATGTGGACCTTTTTATTAAGGTGCAACGAATTTAATAAAATAAGAAAAATAATATATGGCCCTTATATATGGTATGGGCGGCAAGGCTATTAAGAATAGCTTAAATATATTATTTTATTTTATTATTTAATTAAATGGAAATTAATTAATTTGTTGATTAATTAATTATTTAATTAAAAGTCAAAATCTTTTTCCTAGTAGGAGATGGTCTCCTAAAACTATACTATTGTTGGTAGTATAGTTAATGTTAAAGACTATATTTGATAAGTAGATAAATAAAAGGAATTATTTATCTAATCAAATTAGGAAGTCTTTAATATGGTTACAAATACACTATTGAGTTGGATTAGGAGTCTTGGTGTTAGGATAAAATTCCTTTTTGAAAAAGATTCTTAACCACCAAGTAAATCTACCTAAGGAAAGGATTCTTAACTACCAAGTAATCTTTCTTAGGAAACGAATAAACTCTCATAATCTAAATCAATGAGAAATTCGGCCAGCAAATATGGATATAGGAGAAGTTAGATTTCCTTTTAGATAAGGATTCTTAACTACCAAATAAATCCACCTAAGGAAAGGATTCTTGCCAACCAAGTAAATCTTTCTTAGGAAATGATTTATGATCCTATATATATGTATGTGTGATTTTCGGCCAGCCCTAAGAATTCTATGATGAAAATTTTGGCCATGCCTAGGTAATTTTCAAGAGAGAATTTGGCATTGCAAGAGAGAATTTTGAGGGAGAAAAATTAGTTTTTGCTCTAGACAAAATTCAATCAACTCATAGAAAAAGGGTGTGGAATTCAGCTAAGGAGAAAAGAGAAAAAGAGAACGTTTTTGTTTTCAATAGTACACTAGTATCCTTTACATCAAAAGGGTTTTGTGTACAACATTGAATCAAGGTTCACGCGAGTTTCAATCAAATTGATTGATAATTCACAAGTGACCGGATGTTTTTGGATTTTTCTCTTGGAGGATATTTGTAACTAACAAAGAAAAGATTTTGCTTTGTCTCCATCCTTAGGTATACAATTTAAAGAAAGGGAGCCCATACTCCAAGGTGATTCATGTTCGTTATTGGATTGGATGATCTGGCGGAAATAATTCGGCGCTTGTTCAATCATCACGAGAAGAGCCCACACTCCAAGGTGATTCACGTTCGTGATTGGATTGGAAGATCTTGCGGAATCAATTCGGCGCTTGATCAATCGTCACGAGAAAAAGGTACGATACTTTTATATACGTCAATTAATCTAGGGTTAAGGTTCTCGTTGCATAAAGGGAAACTTTTTTATTTATACGCAAACCCTAAATATTTTGTTTTTATCACGCTTCCATTGTGTTTTGAACCTGTTTTTCCCTACAATTGGTATTAGAGCCTGGTTGTACCCTTGATTAATTGATGTATGTGTTCGTGAATCTTTTTCTTTTTATTGTATATATGCATGTCTTATAAAGAGATGGCACTCTAGGTATTCACATATATATTTACATTGGAATGTAAGGATATATATATATATATATATGTTGTATATGTAGTTTGTTATTGCTCAATTTTGGTCCTAGAATTTCAATGTAATTTTGCTTTGGGATTGTAACAAGAAGGGTGGTCTATTATCGCCATAATTTCCTTCTTGGTAGTTGCTAAGTTTTTTTGTTGTTGTTGTTGTTATAATATATATATAAAAAAAAACTGCAGTGTTTTATTATGTTAATTCATCTGTAATACATTAAAGTTTCGAAGACTCGAAGGTTTGAAGAATTAGGAGCAACCGGAACAAGTTTGGGACCGTGCGAGCTGTAACAACGAACGTGCGTGCGAAGAGCGCACAACCACGTTTGTTGTGGCATGGCCTGCACACGGCAGCCCTTTTGGTAGCCAGGGGCTGCGCATGGCAGCCCTTTATGGGTTTGTGGCATGCGCACACCCATGGGTAAGGGCAAGGGGTGCGCACGTCCATGGGAGGTAGCTGAGGGAGTCCGAAAGACAAAGGTCGTGTGAAGACTTGTTCACCAAGAAATGAGTTCTTGTATTCCAAGATATATGTAATTTACTTGTTTTTCTAGGATGGACCAAAATTGTAGCTATTTATATTTTTTGTAAATATTGATATGTTTGTAATTGTTTGATAACATGTCATATAGAATAGGAGTGATACTCATGTATCTCTTTTGGTATGAACATGCATGGAATGGTTTAAGTATCTAAATTGGCATCTAGATAACTTGGTAAATCATTCTTTTGAATTCGATCACACGCCATAAACAATTGAGTGGGAGAAGGTGTTTTGGAACACCTATGGCCTCCAAGTTTAGTTGAGCTTTATGTTTCGTGAATAACCTCCCAAAAGGTATTCATGAATGGAATTTAGCAAGATACTTCCTTACAATGATAGACTAGACAATTAGCCCATACGATATCTACTCCCAAAGGAGGGATATTCGTGAGGGACTATATTAAAGGTCGATAACTTGGTAACACACTCAATGTGAGTTTATTAATATCCTCCCAAGAGTTCTTGTTAATAAAATCACAAGGCTAAAATTGAAAACGTTGGTTGTTATGTTAACAATTAGGTGGGATCTAGTCCAACTAGTAAATATTGCGAACTCCCAACGTAGGCATGACATTTATGTGTGTTGGATCACCATTGAATTTTTACGATTGAATTATTTTATTTGATTTAAGATAAATATTCAAAAGTGCTTTATCATGATTATTTACTTATATATTTTTTGCTAATATGAAGAAATCATAACCCCATCCCTAATCAATATCGTAAAAGATAATACTTTAACTGATGATAATTATGTCACATGGAAAATGAATATTGGGTTGTTGTTGCAAGCTGAAAAGTATAAGTTCATTATGTATATTCCTTAACGACCAAACTAACGAATCTACTCAGGAGCAAAGAGATGAGTATCAGCAGTGGAAGTCTTTAGATGAGATGGTTAAATGTACGTTACATTATAGCTATCATCTCCAACGTGTTGCAACAACAACATGAAGTAATAGAGACTGCTGCCGATATTATGATGTCTCTAGATAGGGATTCATATTGTTGGTAAAGTTGCTACTGTTAAGACCCGTTAGAAGGTCAAGAAACAACAAAGGAAAAAGTAACTTGGGCCTTCTTAGAAGGAGACCAAGAAAGTAACCAAGATCAAAGAAAGTGTTTCTTTTGTGGAGAAAAGGGTCAAAGGAATAGATTGAATAAGAATGAATTCAACTTGCATTTAGGCAATGGAGCGTTGGTGTCTACTAGTGTAGTGGGAGATATTAGAATAAATTTTGATTCTTATAGGCATTTAGTTTTAATAAACGTTTCTTATGTACCAGAATTCAAGTGGAATTTACATTCGGTCTCTTGTCTAAATAAATTTGGATATTCAGTTACCTTTAATAAAACTTTTATTATTAGTAAGAATGACAAAACTATTTACAAAGGTACATTGGAAAACGGTTTATTCTATTTGCATGGAAATATCTCTCACTTGTTAGACACGGAATCAACGGAACCTAATCATAAAAGAGTAAAATTATCAAAAGATGAAACCTACCTATGGCATTTGCGGAGGTCATATCAACCTTAATAGGATTAAAAGATTGGTATGTTACGGACCTCTAAGTGACTTAAAGGTTGATGATCTACCAACTTGTGAATCTTGTTTGGAAAGTAAAATGACCAAAAGGTCGTTTACGACCAAAGGCGCAAGAGCCATCGAATGTTTAGGATTAATACACACTGATGTGTGTGGACCTATGAGCATTCAAGCTAGAGGTGGATATGAGTACTTCATCACTTTCACGGATGATCACTCAAGATTTGGCTATGTGTATCTCATGAGACATAAGTCGGATGCTTTTGATATGTTCAAAGCATTTAAAGCTGAAGTAGAAAATCAGCTTGAAAAACGCATAAAAATCTTGAGGTCCGATCGTGGTGGAGAATATCTATCTGGTAAGTTTCAGCAATATCTTATTGATAATGGAATAATTTCTCTATTTTCTGCACCAGGCACACATCAAAAAAATGGGGTGGCAGAAAGGAGAAATAGAACTCTTTTGGATATGGTTAGGTCTATGTTGAGTTATTCAACGCTCCCTAGTTCTTTTTAGGGATATGCTTTACAAACTGCCATATATCTTCTAAATGATGTACCATCTAAGTTGGTTCCTAAAACACCGCATGAGTTTTAGTTCAATTTTAGTTATTTGGTGGAATGAACTAAAATTAAATAAATCGGACCTAAATGAATCATTTGTTTATTGTGATTGGGTTGTGTCTATTGGAGCTTAAATTTAGATAGCGCGCCGAGAACCCTAATCCATACAAACTTGCATGGATCACTTGATATATTCTACCGGACCAACGTAGGGGTCCATCTAGAATTGTAATGAGGCATGTGAACATGTTTCTTTTTGTAAGAATAGGTCTAGTTCACATGTGGACTTTTTATTAAGGTCAAATGGATTTAATAAAAAAAGAAAATAATATATTGGCCCATACATATGTATTGGGTGGCAAGGCTATTTAGAATAGCTTTATTATATTATTTTATTTTATTATTTAATTAAATGGAAATTAATTAATTTGGTGATTAATTAATTATTTAATTAAAAGTCAAAATCTTTTTCCTAGTAGGAGATGGTCTCCTAAAATTATACTATTGTTGGTAGTATAATTAATATTAAAGACTATATTTGATAAGTAGATAAATAAAAGGAATTATTTATCTAATCAAATTAGGAAGTCTTTAATATGGTTACAAATACACTATTTAGTTGGATTAGGAGTCTTGGTGTAGGATAAAATTCCTTTTTGAAAAGAATTTTTAACCACCAAGTAAATTCACCTAAGGAAAGGATTCTTAACTACCAAGTAAATCCTTCTTAGGAAAAGATTAAAGTCTCCTAATTGTATTCTATAGAAATTTTGGCCAGTCCATATATATATATATATAATATGATAAAATTCCTTTTAGATAAGGATTCTTAACTACCAAATAAATCCACCTAAGGAAAGGATTCTTGCCAACCAAGTAAATCCTTCTTAGGAAAGGATTTATGATCCTATATATATATATATATATATATATATATATATATATATATATATGTGTGTGTGTGTGTGTGTGTGTGTGTGTGTGTGTGTGTGTGTATGTATGTTAATTTCGGCCAGCCTAACGTAATTTCATATAGAATTTTTGCCAGCCCTATTTTTCTAAGAGAAGAATTCGACCATCATAGGATTTTTGAGTGAGAAAAATCTGATTTTACTCTAGATAAAAATTCAATCAACTCTAAGAAATAGTGTGTGATTTGGGAAAGAAGAAAAGGAATAAAGAACGTTTAGTTTTGATAGTACACTATTAACCTTTACAATAAAAGGTTTTGTGTACAACATCGAATCAAGGTTCACCAGAGTATTAATCAAATTGATTGATAATTCACAAGTGGCCTAACGTTCATTGTTTTCTTCTTTGAGGATTATTGTAACTAACAAAGAGAAAGATTTTGTTTGTTTCCATCCTTAGGTATACGATTTAAAAAAAGGGAGCCCACACTCCTAGGTGATTCACGTTCGTGATTGGATTGAAAGATCTTACGGAATCAATTTGGCGCGTGTTCAATCGTCACGAGAAAAAGGTAAGACACTTTTATATACATCAATTAATCTAGGGTCAAGGTTCTTGTTAGTCAAAGGGAAATTTTTTTTTATATCGAAACCCTAATTATTTAATAATTTTTCTCACTCTTCCACTGCGCTTATGTTTTATTTTCCCTACAATTGGTATCAGAGCCTGGTTGTACCCTTTATTAATTGATGTATGTGTACGAGAATCTTTTTCTCTTTATTGTATATATGCATGTTTTAGAAAGAGATAGCACTCTAGGTATTCGCATATATGTTTACATTGGAATGTATGGATATATAAATGTTTTATATGTGGATTGTTAATTCTCAATTTTGGTCTTAGAATTTCAATGTATTTTGTTTTGAGATTCTAACAAGCAGGGTGGTCTATCATCGCCATAATTCCTTCTTGGTAGTAATAAAAAAAATGTAGTAGTTTTGTTTATAATTCTTCTATAATACACTCGAGTTTCGAAGACTCGAGGGAGCAACCAGAACAAGTTTGGGACCGTGTTAGTCGTTGCAACAAATGTGTGTGCAAAGAGCACACAGCCACTTCTGTTGTGGCATGGGCTGCGCACGGCAGCCCTATGGAATACATGGGCTGCGCATAGCAGCCCTTTATAGGTTTGTGGCATTCACATGCCCATGGGTAAGGGACAAGGGTGTGCACGCCCATGGGAGGTAGCCGAGGGAGTCTGAAAAACGAAGGTCGCTTGAAGACTTGTTCGCCAAGAAATGAGTTTTTGTATTCCAAGACTTATGTAATTTACTTGCTTTTCTAGGATGGACCAAAATTGTAGCTATTTATATTTTTGTAAATATTGCATTGTGTGTCATTGTTTGATAACATATCATATAGAATAGGAGTGCCACTCATATATCTCTTTTGCTATGAACATGCATAGAATGATTTAGGTATCTAAATTGGCATCTAGATAACTTGGTAAATCATCTTTTGGAATTCGATCACATGCCTTAAACAATTGAGTGGGAGAAGGTGTTTTAGAATACCTAAGGCCTCCAAGTTTAGTTGAGCTTTATGTTTCGTATAATAACCTCCCAAGAGGAATTTATAAATGGAATTTAGCAAGATACTTACTTACAAGGATAGACTAGACAATTAGCCCAAACAATATCTACTCCCAAAGGAGGGATATTCGTGAGGGATTATATTGAAGATCGATAACTTGGTAACACACTCAATGTGAGTTTATTAATATCCTCCTAATAGTTCTTGTTAATAAAATCACAAGGGTAAAATTGAAAAAGTTGGTTTTTATGTTAACAATTAGGTGGGACCTAGTCCAAATAGTAAATGTTGCGAACTCCCAAAAGATGCGTGATATTTATGGGTGTTGGATCACCATTGAATTTTTACGATCGAATTATTTCATTTAATTCAAGATAAATATTCAAAAGTGCTTTATCATGATTATTTACTTATATAATTTTTGTTATTGTTCAGAAATCATGACCTCATCCCTAATCAACATCCTAAAAGATATTACTTTAACTGGTGCTAATTATGTCACATGGAAAAGGAAAATTGGGCTTTTATTGCAATCCGAAAAGCATAAGTTCATTCTGTGCACTCCTAAACCACCTACTTCTACTAATGAATCTACCTAGGAGCAAAGATATAAGTATCAACAGTGGGAGTCTTCTGATGAGATGGCTAAATGTTACATTATGGTCACCATCTTCGACGTGTTGCAACAGCAACATGAAGGAATGGAGATTGTTGCCGATATAATGGTGTATCTAGAGGAGATGGTTGCTATAAGGTCTAGGACGACTAAGAGAGAGGTAGTGAGTGCTTTTATGAATCATAGGATGAAATTTGGACAGGATGTGAAAGATCACATGATGAAAGTCATAACACATTTTAACATTACTGAACTGAATGGTGATAAGATAGATGGTGAGACCAAAATTGACATGATTGTCAACTCACTGTCGAATTCCTTTGATCAATTCAAGTTGGACTACACCTTGAATAATAAGGAATACACCTTGCAAGGCTTAATGCAAGATTTTTAAAGCGAGGAAAAAATTCTTGTGAAAGGCAAGGGTTAAGAGATTCATGCCATAGGTAAAGTTGTTTTTGTTAAGACCTGTAAGAAGGTCAAGAAACAATAGAAGAAAAATCAACAAGGACCTACTAAGAAGGAGACAAAGAAAGTAACCGAGATCAAAAGGAAGTGTTTCCTTTATGGTGGAAAGGGACATTGGAAAATAAATTGCTCAAAGTCTCAAGACAAGAAGGAAGAAGGTAATATTAATTATCTTGAAACATGTTATTTGGCAGATTCTATGGATTCTTGGATCATAGACTCCGAAGCCACTAATCATGTTTTTTTTTCCTTATAGGGATTTAAGGAAAGGAGAAGGCTTAATGAGAACGAATTCAACTTGCGTTTAGGCAATGGAGCGTTGGTGCTTGCTAGTTCAGTGGGTGATATTAGAATTAGTTTAGATTCAAATAGGCATTTAGATTTAATAGACGTTTATTATGTACCTCAATTCAAGAGAAATTTAATTTTAGTTTCTTGTTTAAATAAATTTGGTTATTCGGTTACTTTTAATAAAAGCTTTATTATTAGTAAAAATGATAAAATTATTTGCAAAGGTACATTGGAAAATGGTTTATTCAATTTGCATGGAAATATCTCTCGCTTGTTAGACACGGAATCAACGGAACCTAATCATATAAGAGTAAAATTATCAAAAGATGAAACCTACCTATGGCATTTACGCCTAGGTCATATTAACCTTAATAGGATTAAAAGATTGGTAAGTGACGAACCTCTAAGTGACTTAAAGGTTTACGGTCTACCAACTTGTGAATCTTGTTTGGAAGGTAAAATGACCAAAAAGTCGTTTACGACCAAAGGCACAAGAGCCATCGAATGTTTATGATTGATACACACTGATGTGTAGGGACCTATGAGCATTCAAGCTAGAGGTGGATATGAGTACTTCATCACTTTCACGGATGATCACTCAAGATTTGGTTATGTGTATCTCATGAGACATAATTCGGATGCTTTTAAAGTGTTCAAAGCATTTAAAGCTAAGGTTGAAAATCAGCTTGAGAAAAGCATAAAAATCTTGAGGTCTGATCGTGGTGGAGAATATCTATCTGGTGAGTTTCAGCAATATCTTATTGATAATGGGATAATTTCTCAGTTGTCTGCACCAAGCACACCTCAACAAAATGGGGTGGCAGAAAGGAGAAATAAAACTCTTTTGGACATGGTTAGGTTTGTGTTGAGTTATTCAACGGTTCCTAATTCTTTTTGGGGAAATGCTTTACAAACCGCAATGTATATTCTAAACGATGTACCATTTAAGTCGGTTCCTAAAACACCGTATGGGCTATGGAGCGGGCGAAAGCCTAGTTTACAACACTTATGGATATTTGGATGTCCTGTGCACGTGTTAAAAGGAAAGACAGAAAAGATCGAGTCCCGTTCAGAAACATGCATATTTCTAGGGTATCCAAAAGGACCAAAATGATATTATTTTTATAGTCCTTCAGATCTTAAAGTATTTGTTTCGTAAATGCTAAATTTATGGAAGAGGACTATATGAATAATTTTGTGCCTAAAAGTAGAATTGTCTTGAATGAGCTTTTAGGAGATACAATTCCACAAGAGGTTTCACAACCAAGCCCAATTGTAAGTTCCGTACCAACACAAGATCAACAATCTACCATACCTCGTCATAGTGGGAGGGTTGTTAGACAACCCGAGAGATATATTGGTCTAGCAGAATCTGTAGAGAATTTTTCGGACGTCGATGATCCCTATACGTACAAGGAAGCAATGAAAGATGTTGATTGTTGGCTTTGGCAAAAGGCAATGCAATCTGAAATTGAATATATGTTCAAAAACAAAGTTTGGTCACTTGTAGACTTGCCTAAAGGGATAAAACACATCAGGTGTAAGTGGGTATACAAGAGAAAAAGTGGAATGGATGGAAAGGTGGAAGCCTTTAAAGCTAGATTGGTAGCTAAAGGTTATAAATAGAAATAAGGTATCGATTATGAAGAAACCTTCTCTCATATGGCCATGCTTAAATCCATTAGGATACTATTATCCATAGCGACATCTCTAGACCTAGAGATTTGGAAAATGGATGTCAAGACAGCTTTCCTTAATGGAAGTCTTGACAAAAGCATCTACACGATGCAACCAGAAGGATTCATTGAAAAAAGCCAAAAGGAAAGGGTATGCAAGTTGTAAAGATCAATATATGGATTGAAGCAACCATCCAGATCCTGGAACATAAGGTTCGATCAAGCCGTGAAAAGTTTTGGATTTATTCAAAACCTTGATGAACCTTGTGTATACAAAAGGATTAAAGGCGACAAGTTGGTTTTCCTAGTTCTTTATGTTGATGATATACTACTCATCGAAAATGATGTAGGTGTATTGACATCAATAAAAGAATGGTTAGCAAAACAATTTGATATGAAGAACTTAGGAGAAGCAAGTTATATTCTTGGTATCCAAGTCACAAGGGATAGAAAGAATAGAACCATTGCATTATCCCAAGCTTCATACATAGATAAAATCTTGTCTAGGTTTTCCATGTAAGATTCCATGAAAGGTATGTTACCTTTTTAGACATGGAATCAAACTTTCTAAGGAAGAAGTTCCTAAGAATGTGCGTGAAGAGCAATTCATGAGTAGGGTTCCATATGCATCGACAGTTGGAAGTCTCATGTATGCAATGCTCTGTATTAGACCAGATATTTGTTTTGCTGTGGGCATAGTTAGCAAATTTTAATCTAAGCCTGGTCCTGATCACTGGACGGCTGTCAAGCATATTTTCAAATATCTTAGGAGAACGAGAGATTATATACTTGTATACTCTGGAGGGGATTTAATTCCCATTGGGTATACAGATTCTGATTTTCAGTCAGATTCTAACTCTAGGAGATCAACGTCGGAATGTGTGTTTGCTATTGGAGGAGGGGCAGTCTTATGGAGGAGTATCAAGCAATCTTGTACTACCGATTCCACCATGGAAGCCGAGTATGTTGCCACATGCGAGGCTGCTAAAGAGGTTGTCTGGCTCTGCCAATTATTGATTGACTTGGAAGTGGTTCCTGTTGCGAATAAGCAGATCACTATCTATTGTGACAATAGTGGAGCAGTGGCAAATTCGAGAGAACCAAGAAGTCATAAGAGAGGGAAACACATTGAAAGAAAGTATCACCTTTTGAGGGAAATTATACATAGGGGTGACGTCAGGATTACCAAGATCGCATCAGCAGATAATCTAGTGGATCCCTTTACAAAGGCTCTTCCACAAAAGAGTTTTGATGGGCATCAAGAGAACATGGGGATGAGAGATATAACACATTTGCTATGGAGCAAGTGGGAGATTGTTAGGATTATGCTCGATAGCAAGAGTGTAATAATGTATTTGACAATCTTTTCATATTAATAAAATGACTTCTAGTTTAACAAATCTTATGACATTTATAGTTTAATTATTATAATTGTCAAAAGTAAATAATCATAAGGTCAAAGGACTATGAGAAAAGAAGAATTGTTCATGCATCTAGATATGTATGAGGTAGACACAATTCTTTAGTTAATCTTAAGATAAAAGGTGGGGTGCCTTTATCTTGTCAAAGTTGTAGATTCTTTTGCTAGCATTTGAGCGGGATCAAATGTGTTATGATGAGTCTAAAATCATCAAAGTGTGGTGTCTTTGGGCAAAAGAATCTAGTGCACTGGGTGCATTGAATTGGATCACAATGAAATACTTTATTTAGAACCGTCAATGGATAAACGTTTTCATTTGAAGACAATCGAAGAGTCTATCTCAATCCTGAGATAAATGATGGACTTATGGTTGTAAGTGTTATCATTTGAGCTATCAATGAGTACGATTATATAACATAGTCTATCCTCGATAGTTTGGTGATATTCATTTGTTAATCGATAGAGAACTTCATTTATAGTTATGGACAACGTGGCTCCATTTAATAAATGAGAGTAGAATATCATCATATGGATGTTTTGAGGTATTGGATATTAAATCTTAACGTTAAGTTTTCAATAGTGTCTATTGAAACATGGATTATGGACAAGTCAAAATATCCAAGTTCGAAATGTGGTCATATGAGTAAAAATGGTAACTTGGAGAGCTATAGGCGGTCTATGAGTTCTTGACGATTACTGATATTCTTCACGAGGTTACATTTTCTCCAATAAGGTTGTCCAGGGTATGAATGAGTAACATCAACTTATTCTATCGTTATTTAAGAGTTCAATTTTAGTTCTTTAGTGGAATGAACTAAAATTGAATAGATCGGACCTAAGTGAATTATTTGTTGATTGTGATCGTGTTGTGTCTATTGGAGCTTAAATTTAGATAGCCCACAAAGATCCCCAATCTATAC
Organism: Dipteronia dyeriana; assembly: GCA_032871835.1. Lineage (NCBI taxonomy): Eukaryota > Viridiplantae > Streptophyta > Magnoliopsida > Sapindales > Sapindaceae > Dipteronia > Dipteronia dyeriana. Next base: position 44,680,283 of record CM065299.1, on the reverse strand, counting down.
GAACTTGCATGGATCACTTGATATATTCTACTGGACCAATTTTGGGGTCCATCTAGAATTGTATTGAGCCATGTGAACAAATTTCTTTTTGTAAGAATGGGTCTAGTTTAAATGTGGACTTTTTACCAAAATCAAACGGATTTAATAAAATAAGAAAAATAATATATTGGCCCATATATGTATTGGGCGGCAAGGCTATTTAGAATAGCTTAATCATATTATTTTATTTTATTATTTAATTAAATGGAAATTAATTAATTTGGTGATTAATTAATTATTTAATTAAGAGTCAAAATCTTTTTCCTAGTAGGGTATTGTCTCCTAAAATTTTACAATTGTTTGTAGTATAATTAATATTAAAGACTATATTTGATAAGTAGATAAATAAAATGAATTATTTATCTAATCAAATTTAATATGGTTAAAAATACACTATTGAGTTGGATTAGGAGTCTTGGTGTAGGATAGAATTTCTTTTTGAAAGGGATTCTTAACTACCAAGTAAATCGACCTAAGGAAAGGATTCTTAACTACCAAGTAAATCCTTTGTAGGAAAAGATTAAAGTCTCCTAATTGTATTCTATAAAAATTTTGGCCAGCCCATTTATTTATATATATATATAATAGGATAGAATTCCTTTTAAATAAGGATTCTTAACTACCAAATCAATCCACCTAAGGAAAGGATTCTTGCCAACCAAGTAAATTCTTCTTAGGAGAGGATTTATGATCATATATATATATATATATATATATGTTAATTTCGGCCAGCATAAGGTAATTTCATAGAGAATTTTGGCCAACCCTATGTTTCTAAGAGAATAATTTGGCCATCAAAGGATTTTTGAGGGAGAAAAATCTGATTTTACTCGAGACAAAAATTTGATCAACTCTAATAAATAGTGTGTGATTCGGGAAGGAAGAAAAGGAAGAAAGAATGTTTAGTTTTCGATAGTACACTAGTAGGCTTCAAATTAAAATGTTTTGTGTACAACATCTAATCAAGGTTCACGCGAGTTTCAATAAAATTTCATTGATAATTTACAAGTGACCTAACGTTCTTTGTTTTCTTCTTGGAGGATTATTGTTACTAACAAAGAGAAAGATTTTGTTTGTTTCCATCCTCAGGTATACGATTTAATGAAAGGGAGCCCACACTCCTAGGTGATTCACGTTCGTAATTGGATTGGAAGATCTTATGGAATCAATTCGGCGCTTGTTCAATCGTCACGAAAAAGTTACGACACTTTTATACACATCAACTAATCTAGGGTCAATGTTCTTGTTAGTCAAATGGCAAATTGTTATTTATACCGAAACCCTAATTATTTAATAAATTTTCTCATGCATCCCATGTACTCGTATTTTATTTTCCCTACAATGAGGACAAACAAGCCAAGAGAGCTCATAAAAAATATAAAGACTTTACATTGATGAAATAGCATGCTAAGGTATATCTCTACTTTAAAGCTTGCTTCCTTATTTCATATTTTAAACTATATGTATGCATTACATCATGTAGCATGTCATATTAGATAAGTAGTATAACATTCATATGGTTCTTGGTGACATTTGCTCTCTAATGATCATTTGGTGATTTGATAACAATGTTCGTGTACATGATGTGTGAAATGCTTGTTTGATTGATGAGTGACATATTTTAAAAAAATATGAGCTTCATATTCAATGAAAGATACTCTATTGAGAAAAAATGATCTTAAGTAAGTCTCTTTGTATTGCTTTTATATCATGCACTTTTAAATCTTAAAACTTTGTTTTCAAAAGTGCACATTTTCTTCTCTCATTTGTTTAGTTTGAGTAAGTTGAGTTTAAAGATATGTGAGTTATGGCCGCACCTTAAAGTCTTTTTACTAAGTACATAAAGATGACCTATGGTTAGTATCCATTTTGCTTCGATAACTACATAGATCTCAATGAGCACCTTCATGAAAAGAGCTACACATTTTGGTTATGCAGCCGCCCAATGTAGGAAAGGGCTACACCATTATGATGAGTAAAAGCTGTAATGAAGTGTATATTTTTATGTTGTAAATAAAAAATCAAAGATGTATTGAAAAGAATCAATAAAAAAATCTTTGAATAAAAAGCCTAAAAAGAAAAGGAAGAAGGCTAAAAGGAGTTAAGTTAAAAATCAAAAGAGCTCGAGTTGAAAAATAGAAATGGGATGACGAGCCACATGCACACACACACTTATATGTTAAAATCTATTCTCTTAAAAGCAAAAATTTCCAGATGATAATTGGCTTAACCTTTTACGAAAAAGCTTAGGATGCATATATGTTGATAAGGTTTGCATGTTGAGGATCCAATTACTACTTTGTATATGTTTGAAGCAAATCCACCCACAAATTTGTTTTGCTTTCAAGTGAATTTTACATGCTAGCAATTTTAGAAGAATTATAAGAGATATTGGAAATCTTGGTGTATCTCTCGTGGTTTGTGGAGCTTATTTTGTTGAATTTCTTTAAAATTGGGATTCTGTGATTATGTGGACATCATTGTGAACAATATCCTATCTTAATCTTAGATAGATCACTTATCAAGGGGGAGCACAACATGCTAGACTTTGTTCTCTTTTATGATATGGTCACATGGTTTTATTTTGATAAAAACATGACATACTTGAACATTGAAAATGAATGTTACTTATCTCATATATTTGCTTCGTTCCCTTGATTATCCCTTGTTTGTCTCTTTGATTATTCCTTGACAAAAAGAGGGAGAAATGTATACCTCACCATGTGTGGGAGAATGTACCTCTTTATGGATTATTCACCTTCTTGTATTAAGGGGGAGAATTCTTTTTTTGAGAGGGAGTAAATAATTCTTGTATGTTGAGGTTAAGGAATTAAGAGAGTGCCTTAAAGTGAATTTTTATATGAGATAGGGGGAGTCTTATCTGTTTTTGTGGATAGATCTCACCAATCTTTTTTGTAGAGGATTTCTTGTTTTTTTGGTTGTGTGTTTCTCACGGGTGCCTTGGTGATTAAAGAGGAGAATCTTAAATACTCATGAAGATTTGAAGATATTTTAGTTTAGATTTCTCTTTGCGATGTTAGGATGTGAGAATGCAATCAACTATCAATTCGTTTGAGTGATCAATGTATAGTGAGGTTGAGGTTTTGCCATGGAATAACCAAAGATAGGTTTTAGATTAGTGTTGGCTTGATTCCATAACAAAACACTCTTTGTTTGTATTTCTTAGTTGCTGAGGTGGTTCGTGATTTGATTGGGATTCAAAGAAGGAAAGTGACTTTGCATGCAAAGTTCGTCTTCAAGAGGATATGTGCTTACTTGGATGCTAAGGTATCAAGATTCTTCTTACTCTTGCAAGGCGTAAGTGCATACACACACAATTCATCCATATGGGTCCTTGCATTGTTGTGCACCATTTATTACATATTCACACACTTAACTTTGAATGTTCATGCATTGGTAAAGATTTGACCAGTTTTGGAAAATTCATGTACATAGACTATGTCTATGATGTTTGTGTTAATAGCCACTTTTGGCTAGGGTCCAATGATTAATTTTGCATCTGCCCGGTGCCTGGTAAGGCCTACCCGACAGAATCTAGATTGGGACCTGTACCTAGATACCACGGATACTTAATACCATCGACCGAGAAGAAGTCAGCACCACCTCCTATATACTACCAATTATCAAGCTGAACCGGTACCACGATGCCTTCTACCTGGAGCCTAGGTACCAAGGTACCACAGTACCTCCTACCCAGAACCTAGGAACCATGACACATACCCGATACACGAGTACCACGATACCAATTTCGGGGCCCATCTAAGGTACGCCTCCTCCATAAGGGAGGAAGAATGGTACCAAGAAGGCACCGGCATGGTAAAACAAGCACCACGTCAATAGACCGGTATATCAGTGTACCTCGCCTCAATGAATGATGCTAGTTTCATCTCGAACAAGGTGAAAGAAGGGAAAGTTGACTCCATTAATGAAATATAGTCAACCCTGTTAATTGATATAATCAGTGAAGATTAGTCAACTCTTTAATGGCCACAATTGATGATAGAATATTCAACTCCACATACGCCACCATAATGAGAGAGTCCAAAGAGAAAAAAAACACCTTTGCCTCCAAGATATCCTCCACAACCGATTATTTAGGGTCAACTACAACATAAAATCGTGCCTATCAATGAAGGAAGGTCATTCCAATGGTTTTTAACTTGCACACCAAGGATGAAACCTAAATACACCATGTATTCGATGCCTGACTACACATAACAATTCTTACCATAAATTACTCAGCAACAGTGTAAAAGCATCTCGCTTGAATTCTCCCGATGTCACTACTGTAGTAACGTCTCAATGACATGTATTGCCTCTCCCAGAAATATATCTGGAATGGTTAACATTCTATTACTATTGTAAGCTCTTCGGAGAATATGCATTGTGCTACTTTACCATTGTTATAAGCTCCTAGGAGCACCACTTGATATATATATAAGGAAGAGTCTTTCTTCTTCCTCTAGATACTGGCCTGGGTTTTTTCAATAGATGATCATTCATGATGCTTTTTCCCCTTTGTCAGTCGACCTCCACCACAACCTTGCCTTTCTCCCTTATATCTCATTTATTTTGCATGTATGAATGCGTGTGTGCTAGACTCCTACCCCGCTGAACCTCGCACTCTTGTTCATTTATCTACATGCCAAGTCGCATATTAAGATGTTGAGAAACAACCTAGGCCCACTTGAAGGGAGTTAATAAGCTCTCTTGCACCCTCTCTATGGGAGTGGACAAGGATCCGACACCGGAGCTAAATGAGCCCACCTCCTTACTTGTCGTTTAGATTGGGGAATTACAGGAAGGAATCTGGGTCCAAGACCAAGCTCCAGGATCCAGGGACAAAGATGGAATCCGACCTCGACTGAAAGTACCTAGAGGTAAAGAATCGCTACTAGGTGGTCCAATCTTTCAAAACCACATCGATATCATCCTGTTGTATCCCAGCCATAGTACTAGGATCAAGGACACCTAAAGAAGATACTGGATACTAGGTCCTGGTACCAGGATCCCGGACCGAGATTAGGACTGGGATCGGGGTCCAGGATTAGTCCTCTTGGCACAAGCAAGAGAACCTTAAGCCCACCATATATCCACCATATGCATGAAGCCCGACAGGCGAGATGACATGTCTCTTACTTGCCGTACCATCCTCCTTTATCTATCCTCATTCTCCAAGGTATGAGGTACCTTCCCCCCGTATCTTATCGAGTAGTGAGTTGATGGTGCTAATCAAGATTTCTCACCCAGTGGGAATTTTTGATTAACACTATTTTACGCCATCTGTAGGAACTTTCCACAACCCTTTTGAAAGATTCCATGTTTCTATATGAGCATCCTTATACTATCATGGTGATAGATTTAATATTCATTATTTGTAATATCCTTTCTCTGTATTTGCCTATGTCGCATACGCACACGTTTGGTGGTTATTTTATGGTTTAACAATTTTTGTTTATTGTGGAGCAAATATGGTACGTGGGACTGCTGGTGGAACCGGTTTATAATGTTGCTCCTATGAAGCAAACCTGCTAATATACTCATAGAGTGCCAATACAGCAGCTCTGCACCTAAAGGTTTCCTACACAGCTGAACCACTATGTTACATTAAACAGTAAAGATGCACCTCTCCTGCTTCTTTACAGCAGATTCACTCTACTACCAGTGTATCACCCATCCAGCAGATCCACTGGACTTGTACATGTCATACGGATCCCCTCATGTCACCGAATTCACTCCTCAAAAGCTACTAGGTAGCGGTAGTAGGTCAGCTTATGAATATAAGAAGATAACTCAACTATATAGTTTCTGGAGCAACACGACCACTAGAAGATTAGTGGATCAACACCTCATGTACCGAGCCTGTTAATGACAAAGTGAGCCACTAAAAACCAGATTCATTCCAGAAGGGTCTGGAGCCTCATTTTAGTTGTTTGAGACTTCTAGAATCCTTAGCATACCTCTAAACCAGTATCAGGCTAGTGGCTCATCCCCATTATATCGGGCCACTCAATGCCATAGCGAGTCACAGATGCCCTGAGCTGTTCGGGAAAAGCCAAGTGGCTTTCCACATTTGGTAAGGCCCTCCATATGCCTAAGTAAGCCTCGGGAGCAATAGTACCACTGTAAGGCCCAGTGGTTCCACACCTCGTGTCCCTGGCTAGTCAACGCCTAACTGAGCCACTACATTCACAATTCATTCTAGGAAGGTCAAGAATCTCTTCTCAATTCCTAGGGACTTCTTGCATCCCAAGCATGCCTCAGGACCGGTGAAATTTCCCTTTATCTTTATAGTGTAAATATACCTAGAGGGAGGGGGGGTGAATAGGTATATGCTCCAATTTTTGTCTTCTTTTAAAACAATACAATTTTAACAATGCGTAATGAAAATTGCAAACAATGACACACAATGTTTACGTGGTAAACCTCCGAAGAAGAAACATCCACAGGTTGATACCACAACCACTGGCAAAAAATTTAATCCACTATTTCAAATAAGAGTTACACACTCAAGCAATCAACACATGCTCTCCAAGCTGTCACTCTCACTCTATCCTTGAACCTAGTGATCTACGAAGCCGACTTCCTATCCAAGACCTCCTGTCTCTAGGAAGATTCCTTGCTCACCTATCCGAATCCTCCTGACCCTAGGTAAGACTTCTTGCTCAACTATCAGATTCCACCCGACTCTAGTCAAGACGTCCTTGCTCAACAATCCGAGGTCTCAAACCTATTGTCGAGACTTCCACTTGCTTAGCTATCCAAGTCCTCCCAACTCTAGCAAAGACTTCCAATTGCTCAAATCAAAGAATCACTCTAAGATATGATACTTTCTACCTCTTCACAAGGCATCTAAGTGATCATGAATGCAAAACGCAAACAAACACTCAACATAGAAAATGATGATCAACAAATTCTATGGACATGCAACTAGATAGCTAGATTATGCTTTCAAAGAACAATCATAAATGTATCTAGGCAACCTAAGCATGTTATCAACCATGAACCAAATCAATGAAATGAATATACCAATTGATGTAGACCTGATTCTTAGAAAATTAAATTAAATCTAGAAAAAATCAATCAAGCATAAGAACAAAAGTTTTCTAGAAACAATTTCATGTTTATCAAGTTTAGCACAAATTAATCAACTTATCACAAATCTAGCTAAACTTGAAACTCAACTCAACAAGCCACAAAATGATATCAAAATCATCTTAGTCATGCTTCTTAATCAAAAGGCATCAATCAATAATAAGATCTAAGAAGAAAACTAAGAAGAAGATGATTTTACCAACAAGGATGAAAAATCACGAACTGAGGATCTGATCACAACGACAAATATAGACATCCTTTTGTTATGGTGATTGGGCTTTGTAGAACCCTTCAAGACACTCGAAATCGGTTTTTGAATCAAGTGATTCGGAGTAGAAATGAAGAAGTTATCACAAAAACAAAAATAAAAATGTTGAGAGAAAAATTGTGCACTTGTTCTTTAAATTTGTTTTTCTCAACTTGTAAAGAACAAGTGGGAAGGAGAGGTTTTAAAGGGAAACAAACCAAAAGACCAAATTGCCCTCATGCCTTAGTGCCTCCCTAAGATGGCACGTGTTAATCTTTGGGCAGCAAGGCTTTGGGGATGAGATGGCCACATGCCATCTCGGGAAGGTGCCAAGTGATGGCTTGTGCCATCGCACCTCTTCCTTTGCGCTCCTCTCGCATTCTTTGACCTTTCTTTGGTCTCCAAACTCTGAATTCGAATTTGTTTAAAGATTACGAACCAGAAATCCCTTATGGACATGGAAATATAAGATACTCAACCCAGAAAATAATAATTTGACTCAATATATGAAGACGAAGACAGTGTATGTAACAAACATGCAAACAAACAAACACATTTCACACAATAATGCAAACTACATAGAGATAGTCTCCAATCATGCATTTTCCAAAACATGTTACTTTCATACCAATGCATGAGCATTCATCTTTAAGTGTGTGAATATGTTATACCAAATGATGCGCTACGATGCAGAGACACAAATGTATGAATATGTTATACCAAATGATGTGCTACGATGCGCTACGATGCATCCTCACATTACAAAGAGATATTCCTGGACTAACATTTCTTCAAGAATCTTCAAGAATATCTTCACATATTCAAAGCACCTGTGTGACAAGAACAACCGAAAGAAATCTTCTACAAAGAAGATAGATGAGATAAATAAACAATATACAAATACAAAACAAAAATTCCCTTATCTCTTCTTATCTCATGCAAACAAGAGTTCTTCTCCCCCTTAAGACAAGATTTCTCCCCCTTAAGAAATTGTCTCCCTTTTTCTATCAAAAATAAGTAACATGGTGAGGAAAACACTTTCTCCCCCTTTTTGGCAAGGAATAGACAAAAACATATCACACAACCTAGAGAGAGATATAAATGCCAATTAAAAATACCTACAAGGTTATAAGGGATGCATAATGAAATCATGAGATAGTGAGCAAACAAGTTGTATAGAGAACTAAGTTTAACAAACTAAGCCCCCCCTTAACATATGCTCCACATATTAATGAGGAAGTAAACTTGTTCACAAGGGAATCACACAATCACACATTTCAAGCAATAAAAGAAAGTAAATCTTCATTTTTTTTAAGTTAATAAGAGAATCATAGATTTTCATTATTCTTTCAAAAAATAATCTGTCATTGCTAATGAATCAAGCACATTAAGCAAATAAATGTGTGTGTGTGAAAATGCTTCTAGAATATATAAAAGGAGTGATTGTGATATCAACATGCAAACCACTTCAACACCTATCCATCTAAAGCTTTTCCAATCAAGGTCAAACTGATTATCATCCGAATTTTTGCTTTAAAGAGAATAGATTTCAACATATGAGCGTGTGTGTGCGTGTGGCTCATCATCCCATTTCTATTTTTCAACCCGAGCAATCACAATTTTCAACTATACTCCATTTTAAGCCTTCCTCCATTTCTTTTTAGGCTTTGTATCAAAGATTTTTTTTAAATGATTCTTTTTCAATACTTCATTGATTTTTCTTACATAAACATATACTCTTCATGAAGGCTTTTACTCATCACAATGATGTAGCTCTTTCCTACATTGGGCGGCTTCACAACCAAGGTGTGTAGCCCTTTCCATGAAGATGCTCGTTGAGTTCTATATAGATGCCGAAGCAAAATGGATACTGACCATAGGTCATCTATCATGTACTAGATAATGAACTTCAAGATGCATCCATAATCTACATGCTTTCAAATTCAATTACTCAAACTTAGACATATAAGAGAAGCATTTGTGCACTTTTAAAAACAAGATTCACAAAAGCCTTAGTGCATGATCTAGAAGCAATAAAAGCTATTTTATCAAGATCATTACTTCTCTCATGAGTAGCTCTCAAAGAAATAGATATACAATATAGTTTTGCTTATCATGCCACTCATAACCACACACAAGCATTAATCAACACAAATCATGCCAATGGATCTTCTAAGAGATACAAATCTCTCTTTGTCCAAGGGCTTCATGAACAGGTCCGCAAGTTGATTTTTAGTAGGCATAAGTTCAAGAGTTACTATTGAATGTTCAACAAGTTTTCTAATGCAATAATGCCTAATGTCTATATGCTTTGTGCGTGAATGTTGTACCAGATTTCTAGAGATGTTAATGGCACTCATATTATCACAATAGAGAGTCATTTTACCTTGATCAATCTCATAATCCTTAAGAATTTGTTTCATCCATAGAAGTTGTGTGCAAGCATTTCCGGCCGTAATATACTCGGCTTCAGATGAAGAAAGAGAGATGGAATTTTGCTTATTTCTTAGCTAAGTAACCAAATTATTCCCCAAGTAAAAGCAACCGCCCGATTTGCTTTTACGTTCATCAATGTTTTCTTGCCCAATCCGTATCACAATAGCCAACAAGAATATCATTAGTATCAAAGGAATAGAATAAACCATGATTATGTGTTCGTTTTATATATCTAATGATTATTTTAATGGCTTTCAAGTGAGATTCTTTCGGATTAGCTTGAAACCTAGCACACAAAACAACACTAAAACAAATATCCGGCCTACCAGCTGTTAGGTAGAGAAGGCTACCTATCATGCTCCTATAGAGACATTGGTCAAATTTTTTTCCTTTTTCATCTTTGTCAAGTTTTAAAGTAGTACTCATAGGTGTTTCAAATTATTTTCCACTTTCAAGGCCAAATTTCTTAACAAGATTTCTAGCATATTTAGATTGAGACAACATGATACCATTGCTAGATTGTTTCACTGCATGCCAATAAAGTAATTGAGTTCACCTACCATACTCATTTGAAATTCTCTTGACATAACATTCACAAAATCATCAACCTTGGTTTTACATGTAGACCCAAACACAAAGTCATCAACATATAATTGTGCAACAAAAATGTCATTGTCATAATGCTTGACCAACAAAGTTCTATCAATACCACCTCTCCTATATTGGTTGTCAATAAGATATTGAGTCAACCTATCATACCAAGCTCTAGGAGCTTGCTTAAGGCCATAAAGAGCCTTTTTCAACTTAAACACATGATTAGGAGAGTGTGAGTCAACAAAAATTTTAGGTTGTTCAACATGCACTTATTCTTGAAGGTATCCATTGAGAAAAGCACTTTTGACATCCATTTGAAACAATTTAAAATTTGAGAAGTGTAGCAAGCATATGGAATTTGGTTAGCTAGTTGCCTTCTAGTTTTAACCCTTTCATTCAAATCACCTATGATGTCTTGTTGGTAATGCATGTTCCTAAGTCTAGAATTAGAATTTTCAACATCTTGTTGGTCATCATTTAAACCATTTTCTAACTCTTGACTTTATTCTCTAGCAACACTACCATTATCATCATTATGACTAGACTCACTTTCATCAAAACTAGTCACATCAATAGGTGCTTTAGTGTCATTCAACAAATGTTCTTTAGGTTCATTGACACCATTATTACCACATAAATCAAGCATGCTAAGATCATCTATTTTCACAATAATAGACTCCATAATAGTCTTAGTTTTCAAATTGAACACTCTATATGCACGACTATTATTAGCATACCCAAGAAAGAGACCAATATCACTTTTAGCATCAATCTTTCCTAAGTGATATCTATCATTTTAAATGAAACACTTACTCCCAAAACTGTGGAGGTAACTCACATTGGGCTTCTTGCCCTTCCAAAGTTCATAGGAGGTTTGTTTTGTGTCAGGCCTTCTAAAAACTCTATTAGTGACATAGCATGAGGTATTGACCGCTTCGGCCCAAAGATTTCTTGGGATTTTCTTGCTATTGAGCATGAACCTAGCCATCTCTTGCAAGACACAATTCTTCCTCTCAACAACACCATTTTGTTGAGGAGTTCTATGAGCTGAGAACTTATGTGAAATCCCATAATCATCACAAAACTTACTAAATCTAGCATTTTCAAATTCACTCCTATGATCACTCCTAATGCGACATATTTTCTTGATCCCAAGACCTTTTTCATTTTGAACTTGATTACAAAACTTCTTAAAGAAACCAAAAGTTTTGGTCTCGTCTCTAAGAAAATATACCCAAGCAAACTGAGAAAAATCATCAACACATACAAAAATGTATTTTTTACCATTTGTGCTTTCGGTTTGGATTGGTCCCATTAAGTCCATATGCACAAGTTCTAAGGGCTTCTTGGTAGCAAAATTAGTGCTCTTTTTATGAGACACTTTGGTTTGTTTATCTAATTGACATGGTTCACAAACACCATCAAGATTTTTACCAAGACTAGGAAGACCTCTAACAATGTTATATTTCTCAAGCTTCTTCAAATCTTTATAATTCATGTGGCCCAATCTTTCATGCCATAATTCATGCTTGTTGCATTCATGTGCCATATTACATGTTAGTTGATCAACCTCTAAACAATAGCAATTGTCCGAAGACCTTTTCACTTTCAAAACAATTTTGCCCTTTTATCGATTATCGTGCACACATCCTTGTTAAAGCTAACTTGTTTAAAAATTTCACACAAGTGAGTGATGCTTATTAGAATAGCTTGTAGACCATCTACATACAAGGTGTCATGAAGTTAGGCAATCCTGGGATACAAATTGTTCCCTTGCCTAGAACTTGCTTTTTAGTGCCATCACCAAATGTTACCCATCCACCATCATTCATAACAAGATTCTTAATGAATTCCTTGTTACCGGTCATATTCCTAGAGCAACCGCTATCTAGGTACCAACAATAGGTTGAATTAGCTCTTAAAGCATATTGTGCAACCAAACATTGTGTTGTGTTTTTCTTAACCCAGACTTTCTTGACAAGTTTCTCATTCCTACTTTTATTAACATGCTTTGACTTATTTTTAGGCACATTGATTCCATTAGTCATATTTTCACGCAAATCAAACAAAGCATTATCAACTTTCTTATGCATAGTAGAATGAGGCACAACACAAGATTAAATAAACAAATCATTAACACATTTATTCTCAACATGATTTTCCAAGGTCTTCTTAGGTCTAATTCTAGATCCATACATGGATGATTGCCTAGGACCATTCAAATACATATCATGCAAATCATTAACAATTCTACATTTACGAATGTATTCAAAACATCTAGGTCTTATGTGTCCTGACATGTTGCAATAATGACAAATAGGTTTGAATTTGAGAAGTTTACCATTTGTTAGGTTTTGATTGTGTTGGCATTAATTCCATATCAAAATGATGTTTGCTTGTAATGATTTAGTTGTTTAGATTCATGACTATTCAAGCTTCAAGGAAGAAGGAACAACTAGTCAAAGCAAGTTCAAAGTCTTCAAAGAGAAAGGATGCAATATGGTTCTACAAAGGTATACTAAGACCTTATCTTTATCTTACAAGGCTTAGGCACACAAATACAATTCATTCATATGTGTCCCTGCATCGTTGTGTACCATTATAGGCACACAAAAAAAATTCATTCATATGTGTCCTTGCATCATTGTGCACCATGTATAACACATTCACACACTTGAAGATGAATGCTCATGCATTGGTATGGAAATAACATGTTTTGGAAAATGCATGATTGGAGACTATCTCTATGTATTTGCATTCTAGTGTGAATTGTGTTTGTACGTGTATATGTTTGTATAACATGGATATTGAACTTGAATTTAGTCTTAAATCTTTTTTTATTCAGTTTCGGTCATTTCGGTTACTCATACTATTGATTTCAAGTTCTAAGTCAAAAGATACTACATTTTCAAGTCATGTTGCATACATTGTCTTTGTCTTCATATATCGAGTCTAATTATTATTTTTTGGGTTGAGTATCTTATATTTACATGTCCATGAGAGAGTTATGGTTGGTAATCTGCAAATGGATTCAAATTCTGAGTTTGGAGGCCGGAGAACGGTCGAAGAACGTGAAGGAAGGTCAAGGGAAAAAGAAGACAGCAACCATCTCAGGCAGCAAGAAAGCTTGGCTGCTTCTTGTCCTTTTTCGTCATTTCATATGCCCATTTTCCCTCTCCTTTATATTTCCCTTCCCTCTCACATTTCATTCTAAGAAGAAATTTAAAACTTGAGTGCAGAATTTTCTCTCTACATTTTCTCACCTTCATAACACCATAACTTCTTCATTTGAACTTTGATTTGAGTGATTCAAAGTTGAGAGTGTTTTTCTATTCATCCTCCATCTTTTCTCTGAAGGTTGGAGTTAGTTTTATTCCTTTTTTTGGAGTCTAAACTCACAAAAATGGGGATTGCACCAAAATCAACTAAGGTATTGATTTTCTCTCAAAGTTTTCTTTTAAAACTTGGTCAATTGCCTTGGGTTTTCTTATTAAACATATATATGTGTCTTGTGATTGTCTTTATTTGAGTTTTGAACTCATTTAAAGCTAGATTGAGTATCAACTGAAATCTCACATGTTGAGTTAGGTTTTGATTTTACCTATATTTTCACGTGTTTGGGATTGTATTGTGCTAGCTTTGATTCTAGGACTATTTGATGATATTTGATTGAGTGATTTTGTGAAAAATAGTTCCTCACATGTATTAGGCTCTCTTTGGCTGAATTCTTACAATGATACATGTGCTTGTGTTCTTTTGAGCTATTCATGTGCTTTGTTAAATCTATGAATAGGAATGTGCTCTAGAACTTTAGCTTTAATCTAAATGACTTTTTCATATGATTTTAACATGTTTTTGGTTTATGAGAATTAAACTTGATTATGTGTTAATTGAACATATCTTGTAATTCAAGTTTTAGATCTATGCATGTATCTAGATTGTAATTAATGTTGAACATATCTTACATGATCTAGATGGATTAAACATGCGTGATTGACTAGACTACATTTGTTTTGTGCATTCATGCTCATGTCTAGTATTTTCCATAGGATGTGTTGATCATAACATTCTATGTTGCGTGCTTGTTTACATTTTTCATTCATGATCACCTAGATGCCTTGTGAGAAGAAAGTCTTAACAATAGGTGTGAGACCTATGTTGTTGATCACGAAAGTCTTGGCAAGAGGTGGGAGACCTCGGATTGTCAAGGAAGGAAGTCTTGACTAGAGTCAGGAGGACTCGGATAGTTGAGCAAAAAGTCTTGCCTTGGGTCGTGAGGATCAAGAAGGGTAATCATGGAAGTCTTGACTAGAGCCGGGAGGACTTAGATAGTTGAGCACGAAGTCTTGCCTAGGGTCGTGAGGATCCAAAAGGATGAGCGTGGAAGTCTTGAGAAGAGGTGTGAGGCCTCGGATTTTTGAGCAAGAGGGCGACATCTTCATGAGTAGGATAGGAGGGTAGTTTCTAGGTGAAAGGGGTCACTCGAGAGATTGTACTTTTCTTATCTACTAACGGATTTTGTTTGCCGGTGGTTGCTAACCCATGGATGTTTCCTCTTCGGAGTTTTATCACGTTATATCTTGTGTCAACTTTTCTCTATCCCTATCTCTCTTATATTTTTATTTGTTATTTGAATGCTATGGATAGAACTCTTTATGTAAGTTGACTTTCTTTTTATAATATAGATTGTGTATGTGTTATGATTACTTGTTTGTATCACACTTTACTTGTTTTATATATTGATTAAGTGTCTTTAATTGATATATATATATATTGTGATACAAGCAGTCTAAAGGGACAAACTTTTGTTTGTTTCTAAGGGAGTCGAAAAAGGTGCCTAACCTATTCACCCCCTCTCTAGGTTAGCCTTGAGCATTTAACTGTGTTTGTATTTTCACCATTTGCTTGAGCATTCAACTCATTTTGCCTTCTCACATTTTTACCTCTTTCGCGTGTAACACTAGATGTCTTGCCTTTTGCGTTTGATGATGATGTAGCTTGTCTTTGGCATTGTCGAGTCTTTTCCTTGACTTTCATTGTTGATGTTGAGGCACCTCCGGTAGCATTCATGGCTTTACCGTTAGAGAGTGTACCTATATTTAAATTGCTACAAGCTTTGACAAAAGTAGATTTGTTAGATGAAGGAGTTGATTTTTCATTAACATATCCTAAACCTCTTTTGTCGCTTGAAGGCTTTCCAACTTTAATGAGAGCTTTCACTTTGTTAGAGCTAGATAACATCTTGTTAATCATCTCTTTAGCCTCATTAAGTTTGTGATTAAGTACTTTCACTTGATTCTCATACTCATTAAGTTTTGCTCTAAGCATAATTTCAATTCTCCTAGCACGATCAAGAGATTCATCTCTTTGCTCAATTTCATGCTTCAAAATACTTAATCTATCATTGCTATCAATCATGTTTTTCTCAAGATTAAGAATTTTGTCATTAAGATCAATAACACATTTTGAGCTAAAATCATGATATTCTAACTTCTTAAGGAGAGACATATTGATCTTAGAGATTCTTTCATTTTCTTGAATATGATCTTTGATCTTTTGATCATCTAAGTCAATAGACTCACCTTCAACAAAAGAAGCCACAAAAGAATACATTTCTTTAATCATGATGAAACAAAAGAAGATAACAAACACTACAAAGAAGATCTATCTAAGTGCATCTAGACACCGGCTTTGATACCAATTGAAATTTCCATTTATCTTTATAGTGTAAATATACCTATAGGAGGGGTGAAAAGGTATATGCTCCAATTTTTGTCTTCTTTTAAAACAATGCAATTTTAACAATGCTTAATGAAAATTGCAAACAATGACACACAATATTTACGTGGTAAACCTCCGAAGAGGAAACATCCACAGGTTGATACCACAACCACCAGCAAAAGTAAATCCACTATTTCAAATAAGAGTTACACACTCAAGCAATCAACACATGTTCTCCAAGCAATCACTCTCACTCTATCCTTGAACCTAGTGATCTACTAAGCCCACTTCCTATCCAAGACCTCCTGTCTCTAGGAAGATTCCTTGCATACCTATCTCGATCCTCCCGACCCTAGGCAAGACTTCATGCTCAACTATCCAAGTCCTCCCGACTCTAGTCAAGACTTCCTTGCTCAACAATCTGAGGTCTCACACCTCTTGTCGAGACATCCACTTGCTTAGTTATCCAGTCCTCTCGACTCTAGCTAAGACTTCCAATTGCTCAAATCAAAGAATCATTCTAAGATATGAGACTTTCTACCTCTTCACAAGGCATCTAAGTGATCACGAATGCAAAACGCAAGCAAGCACTCAACATAGAAAATGATGATCAACAAATTCTATGGACATGCAACTAGATAGCTAGATTATGCTTTCAAAGAACAATTACAAATGTATGTAGGCCAACTAAGCATGTTATCAACTAAGAACCAAATCAATGAAATGAATATACCAATTGATGTTGACCTAGTTCTTAGAAAATGAAATTAAATCTAGAAATAATCAATCAAGCATAATAACAAAAGATTTCTAGAAACAATTTCATGTTTATCAAGTGTAGCACAAATTAATCAACTTATCCCAAATCTAGCTAAACTTGAAACTCAAATCAACAAGCCACAAAATTATATCAAAATCATCTTAGTCATGCTTCTTAATCAAAAGGTATCAATCAATAATAAGATCTAAGAAGAAAACAAAGAAGAAGATGATTTTACCAACAAGGATGAAAAATCACGAACTGAAGATCTGATCACAACAAAAAATATAGATATGTAGAACTCTTCAAGACACTCGAAATCATTTTTTAAATCAAGTGATTCGGAGTAGAATTGAAGAAGTAATCACAAAAATAAAAATAAAAATGTTGAGAGAAAATTTGTGCACTTGTTCTCCAAATTCGTTTTTCTCAACTTGTAAAGAACGAGAGTGAAGGAGAGGTTTTAAAAAGAAACAAACCAAAAGACCAAATTGCCCTCATGCCTTAGTGCCTCCTTGAGATGGCTTGTGGGCATCTCGGGGCAGCAAGGCTTTGGGGCCGAGATGGCCACGCGCCATCTCGGGAATATGCCAAGTGATGGCCTGTGCCATCGCACCTCTACCCTTGCGCTCCTCTCGCGTTCTTTGACCATTCTTTAGCCTCCGAACTCCGAATTCGAATCCGTTTAAATATTACGAACCAAGACTCCTACACGGACATGGAAATCTAAGATACTCAACCCAGAAAATAAGAATTCGACTCAATATATAAAGACGAAGACAATGTATGCAACATTAGTTGAAAGTGAAGTATATTTTGATTTAGAACTTTAAATCAATAGTATGAGTAACCGAAATTACCAGAACTCAATCATGAATAATGTAAGACTAAAACCAAGTTCAGGATCCATGTAATACAAATATATAAACAAACAAACACATTTCACACAAGAATGCAAACTACATAGAGATAGTCTCCAATCATGCATTTTCCAAAACATGTTACTTTCATACCAATGCATGAGCATTCATCTTCAAGTGTGTGAATATGTCATACCAATGCAGGGACACAAATGTATGAATTGTGTGTGTGGGTGCATTTAATGATGCATAACTAAGCAGAGACACATATAAATGAATTGTGTGTGTGTGTGTGCGCTTACGCCTTGCAAGAGGAAGAAGAATCTCGATACCTTAGCATCCAAGATTAGTACCAATCCTCTTGAAGATGAACTTTGCATCATGTGAAGTTTCTTATCTTCTTTGAAGCTGTTATCATTACGAACCACTTAAGCAACTAAAGATTACAAAGAAATGAAGTTTTGTTATGGAATCAAGCCAACACAATTCTAAAACCTAACAACTGGTACTAGTCTGGTGGCTCCCATCCATTTATACTGTGCCATTCAACGCCCTGGTGAGCCACCGACATCCTTATAGATTCGAAGAGATCCCATAGGCTTCTCACATTTGCTAAGGCCTCCTACATGTCTTAGTAAGACTCTGAAGTAGTTGCACCACTACAAGACCATTGGCTCCAATCCATTCATACCAAGCCATTGAACGCCCTAGCAAGCTATCGATATCCAGATCAAACTGGGAAGAGCCTAAAGGCTTCCTACATGCCCAAGCAAGAGACTAACAGTGACTAGTGGCTCCTTACTTTGTATACTTGGCTGATCAATGCCTGAGTGAGCAACTATGGTCCTGATTCATTCCATGAGGGTCTAGAGCTTCATTTTGGTTCATTAGGACTTCTAGGATTGTAAGCATGCCACTGGGATAGTAGCATTCCAGTGGATCCTCTCCACTTGTATTAGGCAATTCATTGCCCTAGTGAGCTACCGTGGTCCCGATCCACCTCTCTGGTTATTCTCCTCAACAATAATAGCTTCTTCCTACTTGGTCTGACTGCTTGGTTGGAGGAAGGGTTGTCATCCACTAGCGTCGCTACTTCAGAGCCAACTTTTACACCCTTTGTTGGATCAGCTTGAACAAGCCTTTACCACTATCTCCTCAGTTGGGTCGATCGGGACCTCTTTCACCACTATGGCTTCAATATAGACCTTCTATTCCTTGGTAAGGTCGGATTGGATCTCTACCTCCTTGACAGATTCAGACGGACAGATACGCAGGTTTGAAGCTCTTTCTTCATCCCAAACTTCTACAGCAGCCCACATCAGCCAGACCAGTTCGGATCTCCCTTTCCTTCGTTAGACCAATCTGGACCTCTAACTCCTTAACCAAGTTCAGATAGAGAGATTGGAGGGTTTAAAGCTCATTCTACATCCTGAACTTCTACATTAGCAGAGGACTTCAAAGTAGCTCCTACCCAGTGTGACTGGACATGAAAACAGAGATTGGTACCAAGTCCTCCTTATCACCTACGAACCCAATGACTGAAGAATGATTGTTTTTAGTAGGGGCATATTGAGCTAACTCTGTAGCTTTCTCTATGATCACCTCCTAGTTCCATCCATCAATGACTCTCAGGTTAGACGGGTGAAAAAGAGCTTCAGCCTTCTGGTAAGTAACATCCTTCATCAAAAAAAGCTTACTTTTTTGGCTTATAAGGCAACCACATTGCTGCGCAGAGCTTGGACTACTTCCTTCATCTCCTCATTCAGAGAAATCCTTATGAGGCAAGGAGAATGGACTTGAGTTTCTCTATATCATATGCATGCTAGATCCGCTCTCTATCTATCTACGTCTCAACCGTCACCCTCATCAGACCTGGATCAACCTAGGTATCTCCCTTTAGCCAAACTAGTCTGACCCTCCATCTTATCGATAGTTTCAGTCTAGTTCAGTACCTCCTTAGCAGGTTCAGCCGAAGAGGTAGGATGGTCCAAACTCTCTCTTTGGATTAATCCTCTACTCCAATATGGGACTTCGAACTAGGGTGTGCTTCTAAAGCCCCAAGACTGGCCAGCTACAGTGGAAGCATACACATCCATTTTAGTAACTTTCTTCTTGATCTCCTCATTTTTCCATCCATCAATGATACTTAAGGGGAGAGGTAAAACCTGATCCACATAATAGGCTATGAAGAAGTAGCCATCCTCATTGGCTTGCACAAGCTCGGCATTTGAAGCATCAGTTTGATCATGAAGAGTATGATGGCTCATCTCCATTTATACCGGGCCATTCAACGCCCTATCGAGCCACCAATGTCTTGACTTGTTTGGAGAGAGCCTAAAGGCTTCCCACATTTGTTAGGGCCTCTTACAGGCCTAAGCAAACCTCTAAGGCAAAAACACAGCTGTAAGACTTGTGGTTTCCTCACTAATTATATTGGGCCCCTCATAGCGCCCATGTGAGTTACCTAGGTCCCGGTTCCATTGAGAAAAGTCCAGAGTCCCTTCTCGGTTGCTTGGGTATTTATGAAGCCCAAGCATGCCTCTGGACTTGTATCAGGCCAGTAGTTCTTCACTTATTGTTTTGAGCCTCTCATAATGCCCACATGAGATACTAAGGTCCTGGTTCATTACAATGGAATCTCAAGCCTACTACTATTACAGAGGATTCTTATCTACTCCGAGCAGGCCTCTAAACCAGTTACATCAATTTGGGACTAGAAGCTCACTATTCTCTCTAGTACCTCTGTGGAAGAGGCAGTGACCCCAACGTGAGACGATTTCTCCTATTGAATGGTTCACAATGAAAAACTCATTTACAGGAGGTCACTCTATCATCTACACCTATTTCTCAAATCATTTCAAGAGATTTACACATGTAAAAGCTCCCAGAGCGAGGCTGGTTACAAATCGATGACACCTTGCATTGTGACAACCTCGTATTTGCTCGCCATGAGTTTATACCTCCTTTGAATTTGATCTTTGTGATAGTTTTTCTGTGATCATCATTCACCTATGATTGAGATACCCTGGACCGGATCAAATCTCTCCTTGAGGATCTCCTTGACCAAGAGAGCTATAAAGCACCCCTAATACACTGAGCCGGATTAATCCCTCAAGGCGGATCGCCATGACCAGGATAGCTACACAACACTCCAGATGTCCTAAACCGGATTTATCCCTCAAGGAGGATCGCCATGGTATTTCGATAATGACCTCCTTGAGACAAGGGATTGGTCGGGGAAGCCCCGTCACTACCTATGATGCCTTAGTTAGGCACCACCCCCCGCTAAGAAGGGTCTGGCTCGTAAGGTATAGTTGCCTAACATATCACGAGACCAGAGATTAGTCGGGGAAGCCCCCTCATTACGCTTGATGCCTTGGCCAGGCACTAGGCACTAGCCCCCACTAAGAAGGATCTGGTTTAAAAGGTATAGTTGCCTACTAGATTACGAGACCAGAAGAGCCAAACGGCATTCCTGATGCCTTGGTCGGGCAACCACCCCTAAGAAGGATCTGAGCGTAACAACATAGTTACCTACTCGATCACGAGACCAGGACAACCAAATGACAATCTTGATGCCTTGGTCGGGCTACCACCCCCAAGAAGGATCTGAATGTAAGGGCATCGTTTCTTGCTAGATCTCGAGACTAGGACAGTCAAATGGCATTCCTGATGCCTTGGTCGGGCTACCACCCCTAAGAAGGATCTGAATGTAAGAGCATAGTTGTCTGCTAGATCACAAGACCAGGATAACCAAATTATCATCATACTGCTTAGGCTGGGCCAACCCTGCCAGCATAGGTCTGGATGGCATAGTTGCCTACCAGGATCAAGTTCGCCTAAGTACCAGTTTTCCTTTTACAGGGACAACAGGTACCTCGAATATGTTATCGCGTAAGTACTAGGATTCCTGAAGCAGGAATGTTAGGTACCCTAATTTGCCTAAGTCAAGTATGCTTGGAACGGTTTTTGTTTAAAGTAATTACTATCAGTGAGAAGCGACACACAAAATTCTTTAAGCAGTACAAGATCCTGACTTCAACCCAACTATGTACCGGTGTTCTAGTTGGAGGGGACTTCTGTTAACAACCATTTTTGGATAGAGTCTAAAGAAGAATTTTTCATCTGCTTGGTACCTGGTAAGGCCTAACCGGTAGAATCTAGATCGAGACCGGTACCTAGATTCCAAGGATACTAGATACCATGGACCGAGAAGAAGTCAGCATCACCTCTTATATATTACCAGTTATCTAGCTGAACCGGTACAACGATGCCTTCTACTCTGTGGCTAGGTACCACGGTACCTCATGCCAGGAACATAGGTACCGTGACACATACCCGGTACCCGAGTACCAAGATACTAGTTTTGGGGCCCATCTGGTGTATGCCTCTTCCACAAGGTAGGAAGAATTGTACCAAGAAGGCACCAGCATGGTAAAACAAGCACCACGTCAACATACCGGTATATTAGTGTACCTCGCCTCAATGCAGGAAGCCCGTTACATCTCTAATAAGGCGAAAGAAGGGAAAGTTGACTCCATTGATGAAATATAGTCAACCCTGTTAAATGATATAATCAACGCCATTAATGGAAGATTAGTCAACTCTTTAACGGCCACCATTAATGAGAGAATATTCAACTCCACATACGCCACCTTAATGAGAGAGTCTAAAGAAGAGGCAAGCACATTTGCCTTCAAGATATCCTCTACAACCAATTATTTGGGGTCAACTACAACAGAAAATCCCACTTATCAAGGAAGGAAGGTCAATCCAGTGATTTTTGACTTGCACGCCAATAATGAAACCTAAATACACCATGTATAAATACCCTTATAAAGGACGATAAAAGGGGATTTGATGCTTGATTTGATGCCTGATTACACATAACAATTCTCACTTGAAATGTCTCATTAACAATGTAAAAGGCATCTCGCCTGAATTTATTGTAATATTGCCTCAATGACATGTACCTCTCCCATAAATTTATCGGGATTGGTTAACATTCTATTACTATTGTAAGATCTTCGAAGCATATGCTTTGTGCTACTTCATCATTTTCGCAAGCTCTTAGGAGCACCACTTGATATTTATATACAAAGAAGAGTCTTTCTCATTCCTATGGATATTGCCTTGGAGTTTTTTAGCATATGATCATTCATGATGCATTTTCACTCTTGGTCAGTCCACCTCCACCACAACCTTATCGCTCTCCCTTTTATCTCATTTATTAAGCATGTATGAATGTGTGTGAGCTAGACTCTTACCTCACTGGTCCTAGCACTCTTGTTCATTTATCTACATGTAAAGTCGCACAACAGGATGGGGAGAAACCACTCAGGCCTACTTAAAGGGAGTCAATGAGCTCTCTTGCACCCTCTTTATGAGAACGGACAAGGATCCTACATCAGAGCTAGATAAGCCCTTCTTCTTGCCATTTAGATCCGGGAATTACAGGAAGGAATCGGGGTCCAAGACCAAGCTTCAGGACCAAGGTATCAAGATTGATCCGACCCCGATCGAAAGTACCTAGAGGTAAATAATCTTTATCGGGTGGTCCAATCTTTCACGACCACATCTACATCATCCCGTAGTATCCCAGCCATAGTACTTGGATCAAGGACTCCTAAAGAGGAGACTCAATACCAAGTCCGGGTACAAGGGTTGAGGACCGAGACCAAGACCAGAACTAGGGTCAAAGATCAGTCTTCTTGGCACTAGTAAGGGAACCTCAAGCCCCCAATATCACCACCGTATTCATGAAGCCTGGTAGGCGGTAAGACTTGTCTCCTACTTACCGCATCATCCTCCATTATCTATCTAGAATCTCCAAGGTATGAGGTACCTACCCCCTGTATCCACCCGGGTAGCGGGTTGAGGGTGCTAATCTAGATTTCTTACCTAGTGGGAATTTTCGGTTCATAGTTTGCATTCTTGTATGAAATGTGTTTGTATTTTTATATATTTGTATAACATGGATATTGAACTTGATTTTAGTCTTAAATTGTTTATAACTGAGTTCTGAACATTTCGGTTACTCATACACTTGATTTTGAGTTCTAATTCAAAAGTTATAAAACTTGCTAGTCATGTTGCATGTATTATCTTCGTCTTCTTGTATCGAGTTGAATTCTTAATTTCTGGGTTCAGTTTCTTAGTTTTCCATGTTCATGAGTGAGTCCCATTTTGTAATATTCAAACTGATTCGGATTCGAATTTAGAGTTCGGAGGCTGGAGAACAATAGATATTTGTTCTTGAAATTCCCGGTTTTCACCTCCAGAACCTTAAGTGATCTATTGGACACAAAAATGTCCTCATAAACCTTATGGAGGTGGAATTGAGGGCAAAAATGTATGACAATTTTAGTCCATTTAAAGATCCTACCGGTGATAGTAGGAGATACTCTGCTCTAGCTGAATATCTTGACCGATTTTATGGTAGTAGATACCCCGTCCTCTTACAACACCATTTTTGGGAGGCCTTTCCTATTAGCTCTTAAGGGAGTCTTGTCATTCTTCCACAATGTCCTGAAATTTTCGGTAGGAGACAAGATGGGTATGATACGAGGGGGTCAACAAACTACACGAAAATGTTGTACAGTGTGCACTGCGGCTTTAGCCAAACAATGTGCATAAATATCTATTGTGCAAGAGTTGGAGTCATCGATATGGGGCCTCGAAATTCGAGATGCACATAGAGGGAGTCAAAGTAACGGAGGAAGAGCCCGAGGCAGAGGTCCTAGTTATAGAGGAAGCAGAAGAGGAAAATAGAGGGTGTACCAGTGGCCACCCGATCGATGAATTGAAAGAGGTATCGATTAGGGAGGAGGACTTCCTAAGGTGTTCAAGATTGGAGCTATGCTAGAAACAGCAGTGAATGGGAGATTGGCCAGACTCCATCGAGACTAAAAAAATGTCTTCACCTAGAGTCATGAGTAGAGGCTGGGGATACCCATTTCCTTGAAATCTCAAAGACTAGCAGTTGATCCCACCTTCAAGCCAGTCAAGCAAAAGCAGCAGCACTTCAACCCAGAAAGAAATGTCACGGTATAAGAGGACGTCGACAAATTATTAGAGGGTATATTCATACAAGAATCCCGATACCCCGAAATGGATTTCCAATGTGGTAATGGTCACCAAAGCTAATGGGAAGTGGTGTATATGCATTGACTACACAGATCTCAACCACGTCTGCCTTAAGGATAGTTTCCCGCTACCGAAGATTGGTCAGCTGGTGGACTCAACTGTGGTGAAAAACCCCCTTAGCTTCACAGAAGCATTCTCGAGGTATAATCAAATCATGGTGCACCCTACTGATCATGACAAGACCAACTTCATCAACGGGCAAGGCCTCTACTGCTTCAAGGTAATGTCGTTAGGTCTAAAGAATGTAGGTGTCACTTACCAACACTTAGTTAACTGGTTATTCAAGCAGGAGATAGGAAAATGATGGAGGTCTATATCGATGGCATGATCACCAAGTCTTAGATGGCTGAGGTGTAGGGAAAAAAATGGTTCAAAACGCAATGGAAGCGTGAGAAAATTAGAAAATTAGGGTTTGCGTATATAAAAAAAAATTCCATTTTAATAACAAGAACCTTAACCCTAGATTAATTGATGTATATAAAATATATCATACCTTTTTTTTCGTGACGTTTGATTTAGCTTCGAATTGAATCCGCAAGAACTTCCAATCCAATCACGAACATGAATCACAAAGGAGTGTGGGCTCCCTTTCTTTAAATTGTATACCTGAGGATGGAAACAAACAAAATCTTCTTCTTTGTTAGTCACATAATCCTCTAAGAGAAAAACCAAGAACGTCCGCTCACTTTTGAATTATCAATCAATTTGATTGAAACTCGCATGAACCTTGATTCGATGTTGTACACAAAACCCTTTTGATGCAATGGATACTAGTGTACTATCGAAAACAAAAACGTTCCCTCTTTTCTCTATGCTTGGCCGAATTCTTCACACAATGAGTTGGACGAAGTTTTTTTTTTATAACAATTAAAAAACAAAACAAAACAACTTCTCACACCAAAAATTCATGCTTGGACGAAATTTACAATTATATATATATAGGAGACCAAATCCTCTCCTAAGAAGGATTTACTTGGTGGTTAAGAATCCTATCCTTAGGTGGATTTACTTGGTGGTTAAGAATCCTTTTCCAAAAGGAATTCTTTCCAACACCGAGACTCCTAATACAACTCAATAGTGTATTTGTAACCATATTAAAGATTTCCTAATTTGATTAGATAAATAATTCATTTTACTTATCTACTTATCAAATATATTCTTTAATATTAATTATACTACCAACAATAGTATAATATTAGGAGACCATCTCCTAATAGAAAAAGATTTTGACTTTTAATTAAATAATTAATTAATCAATAAATTAATTAATTTCCATTTAATTAAATAATAAAATAAAAAGTAATATATTAAAGCTATTCTTAATAGCTTTTGCTGCCCATACCATAAATAAGAGCCATATATTATTTTTCTTATTTTATTAAATCAATTGGACCTTAATAAAAAGTCCACATGTGAACTAGACCTATTCTTACAAAAAGAAACAAGTTCACATGCCTTATTACAATTCTAGATGGACCCCTATTGGTCCGGTAGAATATATCAAGTGATCCATACAAGTTCGTGCGGATTGGGGATCTTGGCGGGCTATCTAAATTTAAGCTCCAATAGACACAACCCAATCACAATCAACAAATGATTCACTTAGGTCCGATCTATTTAATTTTAGTTCATTCCACTAAAGAACTAAAATTGAACTCTTAAATAAAGATAGAATAAGTTGATGTTACTCCCTCATACCCTAGACAACCTTATTGGAGAAAGTGTGTCTTCGTGAAGAATACCAGTAATCGCCAAGAGCTCATAGACCGCCTATAGATCTCCAAGTTACCATATTTACTCATATGACCTCATTTTGAACTTGGATATTTTGACTTGTCCAGAAGCCATGTTTCAATAGACACTATTGAAAACTTAACGTTAAGATTTAATATCCAATACCTCAAAACATCCATATGATGGTATTCTACTCTCATTTAATAAATAAAGCCACGATGTCCATATCTATAAATGAAGTCCTCTATCGATTAAGAAATGAATACCACCAAACTATCTCCTGGAGTCAGAATCTGATTGAAAATCAAAATCTGTATACTCAACGGGAATTAAATCCCCTCAAGAGTATACAAGCATATAATCTCTCATTCTCCTAGGATACTTGAAAATATGTTTGATTGCCGTCCAGTGATCAGGACTAGGCTTCGATTGAAACCTGCTAACTATGCCCACAATAAAACAAATATCTGGTCTAGTACAGAGCATTGCATACATGAGACTTCCTACTGCCAAAGCATATGGAATCCTACTCATGAATTGCTCTTCATGCTCATTCTTAGGAACTTGTTCCTTAGAAAGTTTGATTCCATGTCTAAAAGGTAACATACCTTTTTTTGAATCTTGCATGGAAAATCTAGACAAGATTTTATCTATGTATGAAGCTTAGGATAATGCAATCGTTCTATTCTTTCTATCCCTTATGACTTGGATACGAAGAATACAACTTGCTTCTCCTAAGTCCTTTATATCAAATTGTTTTGCTAACCATTCTTCTATTGATGTTAATACACCTACATCGTTTCCGATGAGTAGTATATCATCAATGTAAAAAAATAGGAAAACCAACTTGTCACCTTTAATCCTTTTGTATACACAAGGTTCATCAAGGTTTGAATAAATCCAAAACTTTTTACGGCTTGATCGAACCTTATGTTCCAGGATCTGGATGCTTGCTTCAATCCATATATGGATCTTTGCAACTTGCATACCCTTTCCTCTTGGCCCTTTTTAATGAATCCTTCTGGTTGCGTCATGTAGATGCTTTTGTCAAGACTTCTATTATGGAAAGATGTCTTAACGTCCATTTGCAGCATCTCTAGGTCTAGAGATGCTGCAATGGATAAGAGTATCCTAATGGATTTAAGCATGGCCATAGGAGAGAAGGTTTCTTCATAATCGATACCTTCCTTATGTGTGTAACCTTTAGCTACCAATCTAGGTATAAAGGTTTCCACCTTACCATCCATTCCTCTTTTCCTTTTTTATACCCACTTGCACTCGATGGGTTTTATCCTTTCAGGCAAGTCTACAAGGGAACAGACTTTGTTTTTGAACATATATTCAATTTCGGATTGCATTGCCTTTTGCCAATGGCAACAATCAACATCTTCCATTGCTTCCTTGTACGTATAGGGATCATCATCGTCTGAAAGATTGTCTAAAGATTCTCCTAGATTGATGTATCTCTCAGGTTGTCTAACAACCCTCCCGCTACGACGAGGTATGGTAGATTGTTGATCTTATGTTGGTATGGAACTTACAATTGGGCTTGTTTGCAAAACCTCTTGTGGAATTGTATCTCCTAAAAACTCATTGAGGACAATTCTACTTTTAGGCACAAAATTATTCATATAGTCCTTTTCTAGAAATTTAGCATTTGACGAAACAAATACTTTAAGATCTGAAGGACTATAAAAATAATATCCTTTTGTTCCTTTTGGATACCTTACAAATATGCATGTTTCAGAATGGGACTCCATCTTTTCTGTCTTTCCTTTTAACACGTGCGTAGGACATCCAAATATCCTTAAGTGTTGAAAACTAGGCTTTCGCCCAGTCCACAACTCATGCGGTGTTTTATAAACCGACTTAGATGGTATATCATTTAGAATATACATGGCAGTTTGTAAAGCATATCCCTAAAAAAAAATAGGGAGCGTTGAATAACTCAACATAGACCTGACCATATCCAAAAGAGTTCTATTTCTCCTTTCTGAAACCCCATTTTGTTGAGGTGTGCCTGGTGCAGAAAAATAAGAAATTATTCCATTATCAATAAGATATTGCTGAAACTCACCAGATAGATATTCTCCACCATGCTCGGACCTCAATATTTTTATGCGTTTCTCAAGCTGATTTTCTACTTCAGCTTTAAATGCTTTGAACATATCAAAAGCATTCGACTTATGTCTCATGAGATACACATAGCCAAATCTTGAGTGATCATCCATGAAAGTGATAAAGTATTCATATAAACATCTAGCTTGAATGCTCATAGGTCCACACACATCAGTGTGTATCAATTCTAAACATTTGATGGCTCTTGCGCCTTTGGTCGTAAACGACCTTTTGGTCATTTTAACTTCCAAAAAAGATTCACAAGTTGGTAGATTATCAACCTTTAAGTCACTTAGAGGTCCGTCACTTACCAATCTTTTAATCCTATTAAGGTTAATATGACCTAAGCGCAAATGCCATAGGTAGGTTTCATCTTATGATAATTTTACTCTTTTATGATTAGGTTCCGTTGATTCCGTGTCTAACAAATGAGAGATATTTCCATGAAAATAGAATAAACCGTTTTCCAATGTACCTTTGCAAACAAATTTGTTATTCTTACTAATAATAAAACCTTTATTAAAAGTAACCAAATATCCAAATTAATTTAGACAAGAGACCGAAATTCAATTCCTCTTGAATTATGGTACATAATAAACGTTTATTAAAACTAAATGCCTATAAGAATCAAAATTGATTCTAATATCTCCCTCTACACTAGTAGACACCAACGCTCCATTGCCTAAAAGCAAGTTGAATTCATTTTTTTTCAATCTATTCCTTTGACCCTTTTCACCACAAAAGAAACACTTTCCTTTGATCTTGGTTACTTTCTTGGAAAGATAGGTCTTATGGGCCCTCGAGCTCACCCTGTACGATATCTAATTGAAAAATACCTAAAAGGTTTTACTAAACAACCTAGGGGGGGTGAATAGGTTGCCTCTAACTTTTAACAATTCTTTCGAGACTAGTGACAAAACCTTGATAATCATACAAATTAACATTCAACATGATTGTTATGAGAAAAACAACATATTCAAGTATGCTCAAATCGCCGCTCTTAATCTACAAAACATACAACAATAATCAATGTATCTTATGAACAAATATATTCAATGGAATTTTGAGTATCAAAACAAAGTAAAGTGAGATAGCTAAGTTCGTGTCAAGATGTGTAGTATTCCAACCTAGCAAGCAAGAATTCTCAACACACTTGACACTTAGCCTTAAAGCTAAAATATTTGTGCTACTTAAACTAGCGGTAAGAACACTCACCCTTAACCTATTTGGTCTTGGGTGCACAAACATGGAAACCATCATGATCATTTCTCATGGCAAAATTATATCTAGAAGATAAATCATCAACAATCTTCTTCATAAAGATATTACTTATGTCAAACAAATCATTATTGCCATTAACAAAGATATTATAAAGACACGCCTTAAAAAAATGGTGTCGTGTAATAGGATCCATGGAAACTGACCTTTAAAGCAAACATATAAACTGAAAAAAAAAATCAATGAAAAGCGAATAACAGATCTGTGCACAAGAGCAAGAAGACAGAAGCAAGTCTGATTTTTTTTTCGTAAAGATGGTGATGAAATAGCCCTCATCATTTAAATAAGCCACTTGACGATTAAAGCATGAAACCCTATGGTTTGGAAAGGCGGGAAGATTGAAAAAAAAGGGGACATTCGATGACATAAGCGGTGTATCAAATAACCTAGAGGTCGTATCTCATAAATTCCAACAGAGATACCAAACGATAGAAAGAAACGTTTTGTGAATAAAATAGATCAAGCCGACAATTTTAGAATGTCACAATCATAGGGATTTGGCGTGAAGAGACAAATTGCACATACATGATTGCCATTAAGACACGTCATTAATTCTGTGAATTGATTATTATTCATACTTTAATGATGCATTAACGATGGAAATAACAAAAAAGCTAGACGGAGATTAAACAATTAAAATACTTTTGCAAAAATGAATTCTACTCTACAAAAGTATTTAAAGAGGGTATTGTTATATGTATATTTTATTTAATGTACACGTCACCGACAGATAAGGTAGCCTTCCAAAAAGATTGCAAGATAAACATCCAATCTTGAAACTGAAAAACACCATCGTTGGTATCACCATGAAAAGAGAATCAAGTAAGGTCGAATACGATACTTGACACATTCAGCTTTACTCGGGACGACATGAGAAACTCGAGTAAAGAAATTGTAAAGAAATATATGATTCACATAAGTAAATGAGCCCAGAGAAAGAATCTAGAATCACACTTCAATACGGAAACATCCTTATTTCATTCCCCCATATCAGAGGAGGAAAGAATTTAAAAGCTTTTGGAAGGATAAACATCAAACAAGAAACAAGTCCAAATCAACCAGTAACTCAACTCTTCTAAAAGATTACACACCGATTAGGAAATAAGTCCTAAACGAACTATGCAACTAGAATCCCATGAAGATTCAGACTCGATCCACAAGATCTCAAAAACAGAAAAGAAGACAAAGACGACTTCAACAAGCAACAAGTTCCAATCAAACGTTATCATCATTCCTTATATGTAATAAGGATTAAGGTTCTATACATATATAAATAGACCCATAATCTCATTGTAAAACGGGAAGAGGAGAGATATAACAGAAGTAATCATTGTAAAAGAGACGCAGAAGAGATCGAGTGGTGTAATTCTTTATTTAATAGTGGATTTGGCTTGGTTGTATTTACAACCACCCGTGGATGTTTCTCCGATCACCGGAGTTTTACCACGTATACTCGTGTCACAATCATATCAATTGCATTATCTTTTAACATGTCATAATCGAACAAAGCGTTGTTGACTTTCTTGCCCATCAAGAAATTGACGTCAACAACAATAAATTGAATTGATTAAAACCACAATTACTATCACCCTATACAAGGAGGAAGTTTCTGCAACAATGACTAATTGGATTGATTACAACTACAATTACTCTCGACCCCAAACAAAGAGGAATTCACTGTAACTACTATCAATTGAATTAATTACAATTACAATTACTATCAACTCCAAAACAAAGAAGAATTCATTTCAACTATTTTCATTTCAATTTATAGAATGAAGGAATTGACTGCAATCTCAACTACTATACAACCTCAAACAATGAGAAGTTGATTACAAACACAATCATACAATTATTTAAAAAAAATCATGCATTATTTGTGATCGCACATACAAAGGCATAAGTTAATACAAAGAATCATCATGCAAGTTAAGAAACATGAAATAGCATCTGCAAGACTCAGTATATCAACCACAGAATATGCCAACAAATATCAACTTGAAACATGTGAAAAAATCATAAAAGAGAACAAAGTCTAGCATACTATGCTCCGCCTTGATAAATGCTCCATCTAAGATCAAGATAAGATAATGTTCACAATAAATCTACATAATCACACATTCAAGCAATTTTTAAGAAATCCAACAAAACAAGCTCCATAAACTATGAGAGATACACCAAGATTTTCAATCTCTCTCATAATTCTTCTAAAAATGCTAGAATATCAAAATACTCTATAAGAAAAAGTGTGTGTGTGAATTTTGCTTCAAGCATATATAAAACAAGCAATTGGATATCAACATGTAAACCACATCAACAACTATCCATCTAAAGCATTTCCAATCAAGGTCAAACCGATTATCATCTATTTTTTTTTGTTTTAAAGAGAATAGATTTCAACATATGAGCGTTTGTGTGCATGTTGCTCGTTTTCCCATTTCTATTTTTCAACCCGAGCGATCACAATTTTCAACTATACTCCATTTCTTTTTCGGCTTTGAATTAAAGATTTTCTTTTGTTGATTCTAGTTCAACACTTTTTTTATTTTTGCATACATAAACATAAATTCTCCATGATGGCTTTCACTCATCACAATGGTGTAGCCCCTTCCTACATTGGACGGCTTCACAACCAATGTGTGTAGCCCTTTCCATGAAGGTGCTCATTGAGTTCTATGTTGTTGCCGAAGAAAAATGGATACTAACCATAGGTCATCTATCATGTACTAAGCATTAAACTTTTAGGTGCATCCATAATCTACACATTTTCAAACTCAACTACTCAAACTTAAACATATAAGAGAAGCAAAGTGCAATTTTTGAAAATCAAGTTTTTTATTGCTTATAAGCACATGATCTAAGAGCAATAAGTAGAATATCATTACTTCTCTAATAGGTAGCTTTCAAAGAATATGAATCTCATATTTGTAAAAAGTATGCCACTCATCATTCAAATAAGCATTTCAAGCATCATGAATAAGATCATTGTGAACACATCACTTAAAGATCTTTAGAGAGCAAATGTCAACAAGAACCATATCAATGCTATACTAGTTCTCTAATATGACATGCTATATGATGCAATTCAAGTATAGAATTGACTTTCTCTAAAAGTCTTAACATGATAATCACAAAATAGATTTTATAAAAGCAACTTCTCAAAAGTTAATCAATGGGTTTTGACTATCAAAACAAAGTTAAGTGAGATAGCTAAGTTCTTGTCTAGTCGTGTAGTA
Organism: Dipteronia dyeriana; assembly: GCA_032871835.1. NCBI lineage: Eukaryota > Viridiplantae > Streptophyta > Magnoliopsida > Sapindales > Sapindaceae > Dipteronia > Dipteronia dyeriana. The sequence goes on along the minus strand of CM065299.1, from coordinate 44,646,998 downwards.
TTCCAAGCTAGCTAGCTAGAATTCTCAACACACTTGACACTTAGCCTTAAAGCTAACTCACATGTGCTACTTACACTAACGGTAAGAGCACTCACCCTTAACCATTTGGTCTTGGATGCACAAACATAAAAACCATCATGACCAATTCTCATGGCGAAATTATATCTAGAAGATAAATCATCAACAATCTTCTCTACAAAGATATTACTCATGTCAAACACATCATTATTGCCATTAACAAAGATATTATCAAGACTATGTATATGATCATGTGAAATACTCATTTTCACCCAAATATTCTAAACAATTTTCTTCACATGATAATCATTATTATACACAAAATTCAAAGTGTTATCATGCAAGAAACATTCATAGAAGATTTTCACATCTCATTAGCATGCATCACATTCCCTTGCTTGCATCGTCTTATATACTCATGTCAATATAGCAAAAAATAGCAAACCGGAATAAATTTTGAGATGTTACTATTTAGGTGAGAGTGTACCAATGGTGAAGACTCCTTACTCTTCTTGATTTTGCACTTGACCTTGGAAGACTTGACCTTTGAAATCCTATTGTTCCTTAGTGACTTGCTTTTAGTTATAGGAGACTCCACTTGCTCCTCTATAAAGCTTAAGTCACTTGAATCTCCATGAAGATTGTCAAACTCTTTGACCTTCATGATTGTCGACTCCTCTTCCTTGTCTTTGATCATTTCCTACAAGAAACAAAAACAAATAATTAGCAAAATCACTCAATAATCTATCTAACACAAGAGCCTCTTCAACCATCTTCTTTTCTAGACAATTGATCAATTTATTCTTCACTTCAACTTCCTTCAACTCTTCATCTCTTTCCTTGACAAGAGTTTGAACTCTTGCCATCAAGTAGAAGTTGGTGGTCTTTGACACGCAATTCTCTTCATTGAGTTGCAAAGACAAGTAATCATGTCTAGATTGATCAGCCTCCAGAAAAGCTTCTTCATCTTTGCTTTTGTCACTAACATTCTATTCAAGCTTATCAACAAAATTGTTAGTAGACAAATGAAATATAAAACAAGAACAACTTTTTTCACAACCAACAAAGGAGGACAACCAAAAACAAACAATTGTAGACTGAAGGTTGTTGTCCATGATTAGTAAATAACCTTGTAGATCCCGAATCACACTAATTACTTTAAGTGGCCCGCTCTGATACCAATTGAAAAATACCTACAAGGTTATACTAAACAACCTAGAGGGAGGGGGTGAATAGGTTGTCTCTCACATTTAACAATTCTTTCGAGACTAGTGACAAAACCTTGATAAGCATACAAATTCACATTCAACATGATTGTTATGAGAAAAACAATATATTCAAGTATGCTCAAATCGCCACTCTTAATCTACAAAACATACAACATTAATCAATGTATCTTATAAACAAATATATTCAGTGTAGAACAAAATTCCATAAGTTGTACTTAGAGTATTACAATATGGTACTTTACAACTTGAACGGAATATCACAAGATACAAAGTTATCTAACATATACAAACAATAATGTGTAAGGAAGTCAATTACAAATATGACAATATACAAAATATTAATTACACACACACACACAAACACACACACACACACATATATAAATATATATATATATGAGAGGTAGGATAGAGAAAGTTGACACAAAGATATTTAAGTAGTAAACCTCCAAAGAGGAAACATTCATGGGTTAGCAACCGCCGGCAAAAACAAATCCACTAGTAGATAAAACAAGCACAATCTCTTAAGTGACCCATTCACCTAGAAACTACCTTCTTATCCTACCAATGAACTTGTTGCCACCTTGCTCACCTTTCCAGATCCTCCCGACCCAAGGCAAGACATCTTGATTAGTTATCCGAGTCCTCCCAACTCTAACTAAGACTTCCTTACTCAACATTCTGAGGTCTCATACCTCTTATCGAGACTTCCATTTGCTTAGCTATCTGAGTCCTCCCGACTCTAGCTAAGACTTCCAATTGCTTAACAAACCATAGGCCTCACACCTATTATCATGACTTCCTTCTCGCAAGGCATCTAAGTGATCATGAATGCAAAACGTAAACAAGCACGCAACATAAAAAAATGATGATCAACAAATTCTATGGAAACTAGAATTATCAATGAGCACACAAAGTATATTTTCTAGATTATAATAAAAAAATGACACCACACAAGATGATACATGAGCGTATGAAATGTATGGATTAGGTACACTCCATGAAGATCTAGACATAGACAGTAAAGTTCACAAAACAAGATTGTCTAGATCTTATGGATGAATAAAAATATGGAGAATGCCGAATTTCCAAACACACACTTTAAACCTAGATTTTATTCATGTTACTAATGCTTGAAATAAACATGTTCTTAAAGCACATATTCAAGACTTTAGAACTAAAACAAAAATGCTAGAAAAACAAGATATGATCAATCAAATCTCTAGCAATCATTTAGAGCATATATTCACAAAATAGTCAAATAAACTCTAATATACTCTAAATATAAAATAAATTGTGCTAATCCTAGATCTATTCAACAACTGAGTTCTAGCACAAGATAAGACTATTAATCATGAAAATAAAGTCAATCAAAGCACAAATAGTCCTAGATAAGATGCTAGAACAATACAAATCACAATCTTGTGAAAACATAGGTTTGATTGAAACCTAACTCACAATAAAGTTTCTAATTAAGCACAACTGGCATTTAGTTGATGATCCATCGCTTTTCAAAATTGGTTCATGTCAAATAAACATAGGTAGGAAGAAGACCCAAGGTAATTGAACATTAGAATCAAAGAAATCAAAAGATAAACAAATACCTAGTCAATCTAGAGTGCAGTCACGAAAATGGTGTGATCCACTAGAAATCTTAAACAAATGACTTCAAGGTTGCTTGGAGATGTGAAAGAACTTCAATACGAAACTTCTCCAACTTGAATCACTCAAATCGGATAAGAAATGAGAGAGATATGGTGATTCAAAGTTGAGGGAAAACACCTAGAAGTTTTCTGCACTACATTTTTCTTCTTCATTAGATTCAAATGATAGAGTGAAGAGATATATAAAGGAGTGGGAAGAGATATATGTGAAATGACCAAAAAGACCCCTTTGATAATTCTTCCCCGAGATGGCACATGGGCATCTCTGGGCAGCAATAAGTTGTGGCCGAGATGGCCACACACCATCTCGGGTGGGTGCCAATATGATATCGCACCTCTCCTTTACGCTCCTCTCGTGTTCTTTGGCCTCCAAACTCCGGATTTCAATCCATTTGTTAATTACGAACCGTAACTCTCTCAATAACATGGATATATAAGATATTCAACCAAGAAAATAAGAATTTGACTCGATATACGAAGACAAAGACAATGTACGCAACATGACTGGAAAGTATCATAACTTTTGACTCGAAACTTGAAATCAATAGTTTGAGTAACCGAAATGAATAGAACTGAATAAAGAATGATTTAAGACTAAAATCAAGTTCAATATCCATGTTATACAAACATTTACACATACAAACACTGTTCATATAAGAATGCAAACTACATAGATATAGTCTGGATACGTGCAATTTCCAAAAACATGTTACTTTCAAACCAATGAATGAGCATTCAACTTCAAGTGTTTGAATGTATTATACCGATTGATGCACAATGATGTAGGGACACAAATGTTTGATATGTATTTATGTGTGTAAATGGTGCACAACTATGTAGGGACACATATGAATGATTTATGTTTGTGTGCTTAAGCCTTGAGAGAGAAAAGAGGTCTTAATATACCTTTGTAGAATCATGAAGCAATTTTCCCTTTGAAAACTTGATCTTGCTTGAATAGTTGTCATTTCTTCTTTGAAGCTTGAATCATCATGAATTTAGTCAACTAAACAATACAAAGTAAATGTTGTTTTGACATAGAATAATGCCAACACAACTCACAAACCTAACACTAGTACAAAGCCAGAACCGCCATCAAGGCCCAGGCTTTGGTAGACTTCACGGCTGAGTTCTCCACTACTCCCGGTATCATTCCCACTCCGAGCATGAACCTGGTCCCCTAGAGAGATCAGGAACCGATAGAATGGCTAGCTAATCAATGAGTCTTGATCCTATGTGCGGATAAAGTATTCAGTTAAGTTGGTAGCAAGGCTGGGATTGTGCTGACCGATCTGAAGATGGTCAAGTGTTTCCATTGATTCCATTTTGATTTCAGAAAACCAATAACGAAGAGAAGTATGAGGATTTGCTAGCAGAGATGAGAGTGGCAACAGAACTCGGGGCTGACTATCTTCACGCCAAGACTGACTCATAACTAGTGGTTAACTAGGTAACCAGGCTTTATCAAGCTAAAGGTTACAATATGGCAGCCTACCTTGAACGCACCCAAAAACTAAAGGACTGATTCAAAGGTTTAATGATAGAGTAAATACCTCGACAGCAGAACCGCTGGGCAGATGTCCTTGCTATGATAGTTTCCAGGGGAGGACAGGCGCTACCTAAGGGGGTACCTCTCCAGGTAATTTCCCAGTCAAGTATAGTAGAAAGAAAAGAGGTTATCCCAGTAGACTGCCTCACATGGTGGATGGACCCAATAGCGGACTCTCTTTAAAAAGGAAAGCTCCCTAAAGATCCTAATCAAGCTCACAAGCTTAAGAGGGTCTCAGCTCGATTTTATAAGGTATATGGATATCTATACCATAGAGGTAGGTCTCTTCCTCTACTTCGATGCCTATATCCTGATGATACTAGTTGGGTACTTAGAGAGCTAAAGTGAAGGGATTATAGGAACCATACAAGGGGAAAGGCATTAGCTTACCAGGTACTTCTTATGGGGTACTATTGGCCTACACCGTGATTCAAGGCAGTTCACTCAATCTTGCGAGCCACACCAGAGGATAACCAATCTGAATGGCCTTCCACTAGAACGGCTCGCTCACCATACCCATTTGCCATTTGGTGGTTTAATTTGATCAGACCTTTCTCTACTACAACTTATCAAGCTAAGTGTGAACGGTCTTTTTTGGAGGCAAAAGAAGAATTTTTCATCAAGCTTATACCTGGTAGGGTCTACCAATCTAGATCGAGATCGATACCTAGATACTGGGTATACTCGGTACCATGGATCGAGAAGAAGTCAGCATCACCTCCCATATACTACCATTTATTAAGTAGAACTAGAACCAGGGTACCTCCTACCTGGTACTTAGGTACCATAATACCTCCTGATTGGAACCTAGGTACCACGACACCAGTCTGCTACCCAAGTGCCGCGATACCATTTTGGGACCCCTCCAGGGTACATATCTTACATGCTCAGAAAGAAGAATTGTATAAGGAAGGTACCAGCCTACCAGAATACAGAACTAGAGTTCTCCTCCTAGCAACATAGGAATAGAGGGTTGACTTTCATAACATTCAAAATACCATTAATGGGGTCAACCTTATTAATGGAGGTAGTCAACCCTATTAATGGAGATGATCAACGCAATGTATAAGAGAATATACAACTCCACAAACACAACCTTAAGGAAAGATTCCATAGAGGAAATAAACACATCTTCTCCAAGATATTAATCACAAGCCGATTTTCCATGATCAACAACATTAAACAGAAAATCCCGCCTAATAAGGAAGGAGATACATCCAGAGATCTTCAGCTTGCACGCCTAGAATAAAAACCCTAATTACAACATGCAAAAAGATACTAAGAAAGGCACATTATGGGGGCTGGATTCGATGTCTATCTCACTGCTAATATACACGTTCAATTGGCACCCACAAATCGACAAGAATAAGGTCACTAATAGAGTGAAAGGCACTTTTCCTGAATCTCCGTATACCATTACTATGGTATCATTTGGTTTGTGTGCATTTACCTTTACCGGGAACATTTCGGTATCAGTTATTACTTGATTACTATTGTAAGCTCTTTGGAGCACCATGGTTGTACTATTTCACCATTCTTGTAATCTCTGAGGAGCACACCTTGATATATATATATATATATATATATATATATATGTGTGTGTGTATGTGTGTGTGTGTGTATACAGATGGGTTTCACTCCTTCCGCTAGATACTGCCATGGGGTTTTTCATCTTATGATGATTCGTGATGTTTTTTCCCCCTCTGTCAGTCCACATCTACAAAAGACTTGTTTTTATCCCATCTATCCGCTTTATTATATATGTGTGTATGAATGTGAGTTAGTCTCTGACCCCGCTAGTCCTAGCCACCCATCTGCATGTAGAGTTACCGCTCTAAAGAAGTTAAGAGAACAAAGATGGTTATCAGCCCTGACCGAAAGTACCTAGAGGCAAGGAGTCGATAACAGGTGGTCCTATCTTTCACGATCATAACTATATCAATCAGATGCACCAATCATTCCTTCATGCTTTCTGTATGGCCAGGGAAACTATCGAGGAGTAGCGATCCTACCTCCTTGCATGCTATTTAGATCGAGGTCACCTAGAGTGGAGATCAAGTGCCAGGACAAAGGTACCAGGATCAAGGACCAAGACATGCCCTCTATTCCAGCAAAAGAACCTCAAGCGCCATGTTTCCTCCATATGCATAAAGCCCGTCTGGTGGGAGGACTTGTATCCTACCTAGCTATATCGTTCTCTATATTCGTACAAGATTATCGATGTATGAGGTACCTACCCCTCGTAGTCTACTGGTAGCAGGTTAAGGGTGTTGATCAAAATTCCTAGCCTCGATCGAATTTTCGGTTAACACTTTTTGGCACCGTCTATGGGAAGATCACTTAACCAATATGGCTTCCGTATCTATACATGGAAAACTTTTTACTATTGAGGTAACAGGTTTGTTATTCAAGGAATATCATTTACTATTTACAATGTCTTTTCTTTATACTTGCCTATATCGTCTGTGCACCACGTGTGGTGCTCATTTTGCCATTTGATGAGTTTTTTTTGTTTTGAGCAAATTTGGTATGTGGGATTCCTGATGGAACCAGTTTACTATACTTTCTCTATATAGCAAAGTTGTTCATGTATTGGTTGAGCTTCTTTACAGTAGCTCTACACCTAAAAGGCTTTTCACAGTAGACCTGCTCCAGTACCGTTACAGCTCTAATACAGCAGAGTCGTACCTGTCTAGTTCCTCAACAACAGACCTGCTCCGGTACCGTCTAGAGCTTCTATGCATTAGAGCTACATATCTCCTACTTCTTTACAATAGATATGCTCCTTACAAGTATATCTCCTTTATAAAAGATCCGCTACGCCTCGCATGAAGGTTCCTTTACAGCTGAACCGCTCCGATAAGTTGATAGCTTCTGTATATTAGAGTTGCACCTCTCCTACTTCATTACAGCATACTCGCTCCGCTACCAGTATATCTCTTATCCAATAATTCCACTAGATTTGTACCTGTTCATACAGATCTCCTCATGTCACTGGATCCAATCATCAAAAGCTTCTAGGCAGTGGTAGCACATCAACTCACAAATCCAAGAAGCCAGCTCAGCTGTGTGGTCACATGGGCTGCATGACCATTAGAAACCTAGTGGCTAATAAATTCTTATACAAGGTCGATCAACGCCTAAGTGAGCTACTGTGGTCCTGATTCATACTAGGTTGGTTCAAAGCCTTATTTTAGTTGTTGAAGACTTCTAGGATCCCAAGCATGCCTCTAGTCTGGTACCAGACTGGTGTCTCCTTTCCATTTGTATCAGGCCATTCAACGCCCTAGTGAGCCACCGATTTCCTGATCTATTCGGGGAGAGCCTAGAGGCTTCTTACACTTGTTGAGGCCTCCTACATTCCTAAGCAAGCCTCTGGAGTGGCAGCCCCGCTACAAGGCCCAGTTGCTCCTCACTTCTTATACCAAGCCGGTCAGCGCCTATGTGAGCCACTGAGCTCCTGGTTCATTCCAGTATGGTCTAGAGCGTTATTTCAGTTGTTGGAGACTTTTAGGATCCCCGACATGCCTCTGGACAAGTACCAGACCGGTGGCACCTCTCTATTTGTACCGGGCAATTCAACGCCCTAATGAGCCACTGATGTCACGACCCATTCAGGAAAAGCCCAGAGTCTTCCCATATTTGCTGAGGCCTCATACATGCCTAAGAAAAACTCTAGGGGCAGCAGCGCGGCTGGAAGACATGTGGTATCCACACTTGTTATATTGGGCTCCTCATAGTGCCCATGTGAGCTACCTAGGTCCAAATTCTTTTGAGCAAAGCCCATATCACTTTCTCAGTTGCTAGGGTCTCTTTGAAGCCCAAGCATGCCTCTTGACCGATATCATGCTAGTGGTTCTTCACTTATTGTTCTGGGGCCCTCACAGTGCCCAGATGAGTTACTGAGGTCCCGGTTCATTTAAATGGAATCTCAAGGCTACTACAAGTATAGAGGATTCTTATCTACCCAAAGCAGGCCTCTAAGCCGATTACATTACTTAGGGACTAGAAGCTCAACATTTTCTTTAGTACTCTAGTAAGACCTCGTTGGAACCCCGTTCACCGGTCACGCGGTGGAAGTAGGGTTTAAAAATTTTATAAAGATCATAATCTGTATCTGGGACCAGTGAACTTGGTATTGTAATTATTTTTCGAAACTAATACATACAATACATAATCATAGGAAATTGAAATCAAGGTAATCGGAAGAAAAATATCAAACCAAAGTTTAGAGGCTCCTTCACTTTATAATATGCTATTGTCTGAACCAATCTTACCAACGTTTGGAGGCTCCTTCACTTTACGATGTGTCCCTGTTTGAACCACTCGATCTTCCTCACTATCTCACGAAACTGGTAACTGTGTGTGGGCACGTCACGATCTTAGGAACTTGAATGTTGAATGTAGAATGTAGAGAAATACTTGAAGAAACTCTTTCTTCTCGATCAATATGCAAAACTTGCTTGATCTTTTCATAGGCAAACATGCAACTGCTATTTTCACATGTTCATGCCAACAAGCCAATTTTTTTTTATTTTTGTGTGTATCAGGTACACACCTTAAAAAAAATCTCTTTTTTAAATCAAAATCACGCCTACACACTTGCATTTATTTATATATATACTTGTTTGTATCCTATACAAACACATATATATTTGCACACACCAATTTACATCCAATGTAATCTCTTATGATATAATTGATATGTATCTTTTAATTATCCTTTTCAAATATAACTAATATATTAAAAGTGATAGTAATTATTTTAAATTTAAACTTAAATTCAAATACTTAGATAAATGATTTAGTAAAATAAAATAATCCTATTATTTTATCTTCACTTAAATCCATATATCATCTAACACCCTCCAATTAATAGTTAATTAATAATTCATGATTATCAATATAATTAAATAATCTAATTATTTAATTACTTTAACTATTAACATTCATTAATAAAATAATCTCATTATTCAATCAATTCCCGAATATATACGTGTCACTTTTGTAGCACAATTAATTGGACAATCCAATTAGTTAACCATGACCCTTGTCACCTAAATCGATCAGGCTAGCAAGGGGACCTGATGGACCCACAATATTTTGACCTCCAATAATCCTCATAATCATTAATTAATCTCTTTAATTAATATTCTTTGATTATTAACTCCGGTGTTATTCCACTAAAAACCTGAAGCTGCACTCTCTCAACTGTAGACGCTTTTACACTGACCGATATAGCTATTACACATGGTGTGATCCTCCACAGTAGTTCATAATTAGAGTTGGGTCATAATATCCGTTATATCCCTCTAATTACATATATCCTTTAAGTATCGTTCATTCTCTAATGGACAATAAATCCTATTTTCTTACGAAATTAGGAGAGCGCTCATATTGTCCAAGCCTCAAATCAACCCTTAAGGGAACTACCATCTACTTCTTACAAGAAGGAGTGGATTCCACTATTGTGTACAAACCTTCCCAGCCACAAGCCAGACCGCAATCCCGACATACAGAGTATATTAATCAGGAAATACTCTGACCTCAAACATGGTATATCAAAGACCACGATCTAACCTAAAGTAGTCGATAAGACACTCAGGATTAAGATCACCCACATATAGCCATCATTAGTTGATATATATGAATCTCATCGGTAAACAGATCTTGGTGTGAGATTCATATAAATCATGGCCCAGTGCTATATGATAAGATCATACAAGGTGCCTCCATTCCCATATCTCATATGAATGATTCGGTATAGAATCACTGTACATTACGGAATTGACCGTAGCTATAAATTAACCACAAATAAAGTACCCATCTTTATTTGCTATCTATGGACTCTTTAAATTGCACGTCTCTTACTGTATCCATCCGTATACGACACTCATATACACAATTTGAGATTACATCCAGCAATCCAGGATGTTAATATGTGCACATGTTTATAAAATAAATAACATAACAAGAATGAGTTGAACCTTTCTTTTTAATCACTTCATAAATCCATTTACAAGTTACATGCTTAGGGTATAAACCCCAACAATCTGCCACTTGCACTAAAGCATGTGAGGCATGCCTCGTAACCCTAGACCATCTAGGTGACCCGAAAACACTTTAGCCAGTAAGGTCTTCGTAAATGGATCAACATAATTGTCTTGTAAGGCTATCATTGTGACGATCACATCTTCTCTATGCACTATCTCTCTAGTGAGATGATATTGTCTCTCTATATGCTTCCCTCTTTTGTGACTTCATGGTTCTTTGAAATTAGCCACAACACCACTATTATCACAATAAAGTGTGATGGGCTTATCCAGATTTGGAACAACTTCCAGATCACTCAAGAACTTACGGAGTCAAACAGCCTCTTTAACAGCTTCACAAGAGGCTACATATTCGGCTTCTATGGTGGAGTCAGCAATGGAAGATTGCTTGATACTTCTCCACACAATGGCTTTACCACCTAGGGTGGATACTGATCCAGACATGGATTTTCTAGAATCCCTGTCTGACTAAAAATCAGAATCCATGTATCCTAACGGGATCAAATCCTGCCTAGAATATACTAGCATATAGTCTCTCGTTCTCTGAAGATACTTGAGAATTATCTTGACAGCAACCCAGTGATCCAATCCTAGGTTAGACTGGTATCTACTGACTACTCCCATTGCCTAGCAGATGTTCGATCTCGTGCATAACATAACATACATGAGACTACCTACTGCCGATGGATAGGGTACACGTCTCATATCCTCAACTTCTTGAAGTGTCTTAGGACACTGTTCCTTAGACAAGTGAACTCCATGCCTGGAAAGTAAATTAACTTTCTTGGAGTTCCGTATCAAAAATCGTGTAAGAATCATATCGATATATGATGCTTGAGATGGTGCTATGAGTTTGTTCTTACGATCCCTTATAAGTTGGATCCCTAGAACATAACTTGCCTCTCCCAAATCATTCGTTAGGAATTGGCTAGCCAGCCAGTCCTTTACATCAAACAACACTCCCACATCATTCCCAATGAGTAGGATATCACCTACATATAGGACCAAGAAAACTATTTTCTCATCAATGATGTGCCTGTAGACACAAGGCTCATCGACGTTCTGCTCTAAGCCATAGGTTTTGATCACATCATCAAACCTATTGTTCCAAGATCTAGATGCTTGGTTAAGTCCATGTATGGATCTTTGCAGCTTCCAAACCTTTGGCTCTTGATCTGGAGACATGAATCCCTCTAGTTGCATCATATAGATGCTCTCATCAAGATTTCCATTGAAGAATGCAGTCTTGACGTCCATTTGCCAAATTTCATAATTGAAATAGGTAATAATGGAAAAGTGAATCCTAATAGACTTAAACTTGGCTACTGGCGAGAAGGTCTCTTCATAATTGACCCCCTCTTTCTAGGTCTAACCCTTAGCCACTAGTCTTGCCTTGAAGGTCTCTACCTTTCATCTTCTCCTCTCTTTCTTGTATAGATCCACTTACTCCCTATGGGTTTTTCCCCATCCGGTAAGTCTACAAGATCCAAGACTGAGTTAGAGTGCATGGACTCCATCTCGACATTCATGGCTTTAAGCCATTCCACTTTATCAGGATCTTCCTTTGCATTATTAAATGTTAATGGATCATCCACACTATCAGCAGAGACAACACCTTGTCCCTTACCTATACCTAAATAGAGTTCAGGTTGTCTCACAACCCTCTCACTACCTCTAGGTGATAGTGTATCCTGATCAGGAACCATCTGACTCTCAAATGTTTATGAATCTACAACTCCTGTTGATGAAGCATTAGTCTAACCAGGTTCCAACACATTTAATACAATCTTAGAATGAGGTCAATGGTCACTAATGTAATTGTCCTCAAGAAACATTGCATTTGTCAGTACAAAAACTTTGTTGTCTTCAGGACTATAGAAGTGTCCACCTCTGGTCTCCTTGGAGTATCCTACAAATAGGCAGACAACAACCTTGGAGTCTAGCTTTCCAGTTCTGTTCTTCGGCACGTGTGCTGGACATACCCATATGCGAAAATGATGCAAACTAGCTTTACGACCATTCCACAACTCTATGGGAGTATTAGAAACATATTTGGATGGCATACATTCAAAATGTATGCCACTGTTTGTAACGCATATCCCCAAAAGGAATTTGGTAATGATGAGAAACTAATCATAGATCTCACCATTTCCATCAGGGTTCTATTTCTCTTTTCCGCTATACCATTTTACTGTGGTGTACAGGGAGTTATGAGTTGGGAAACTGTCTCATGCTCGATCATGAAGTCTTCAAACTCTTGGTCAAGGTACTCACCTCCACGATCCCATCATAGTGACTTGATAGTCCTACCTATTTGATTCTCAACTTCAGTTCGGAATTCTTTAAACATTTTAAATGTTTTCGACTTCCGTTGCATTAGGTAGCCGTATCCGTATCTTGAGTAGTCATCTATAAAGGTGACATAATACTCAAAACCACCCATAGCTTTAACATTCATCGGTCCACAGAGGTCTGTAAGTATAAGCTCTAGCGGTTCTTGAGCTCTAAGCCCTTTTCCTGTAAAAGGTTTCTTAGTCATCTTACCTTCTAGACAAGATTCACAGGCAGGTAAGGTGCTGACCTTTAACTCACTTAAAGGTCCACTTTTTACTAGTCTGTCTATCCGGTCAAGGTTGATATGACCCAGCCTTAGAAGCCAGAGATACGTGTCATTATCTGGAAAAATCTTATGTCGTTTAGTTTTTTGTTTTTCAACCTTAAACATTTCGGTGTTAAGCTATGTAGTATGTATTAAAGATCTTAACACATACAAACTGTTTTCATTAACTCCTGACAAATATGCAGACCATTCTTTCCAATAATAACAGACTTATTTTTAAAAGAAATAGAGTACGATTGTTCTAACAATTTGGAAATGGAAATCAAATTCCGTGTAAATCCAGGAATATAAAAAACATTGTTCCAGAATAAAAAACTATTATTATTAAAAAATTGCATTCTTATCGCTCCCACTATTTTTACCGATACGACATCCCCCGACCCTACACGCATTGAGAAGATTCCTTCCTCTAGCTGTGTCTAAGAATTAGTCCACTACAAAGAAGAACAAACATGGTTAGTGGCCCCCGAATCAATTATCCAGGATGAAGAATCATCTTCCACTAAACAAAGTTCAAGAACAAGTAAATCATATAAACCTTTCATCTTTTTCTTCTTGGCTACCTCCTCCAAGTATTGAGGACAATTCTTCTTCCAGTGCCCGACCATGTCACCATGTCGCAATGGAAACATTTTCCTTTGACTTGGTCGGTGGAGGCACCCTTCTTTTTGCTTTGGGCTTTCTTGGGTTTGGGTTTACCCTTCGCCTTCCTAGAAGACCTCTTCCTCTTTTTATTATTTGAGGAGGAAGATGGTTCGGCAACATTTGCCTCACCAGTCTTACCCTTATTGTTCTTAATTAAAGACTCAAAGGTAGCACGCTCATTGAGCAACTTTGTAAGACTAAACTTTAACTTGTTCATCTCGTAGTTGCTCTTAAACAGATAGAAACTCTTCGGAAGAGTCGTCAGTATGATGCTCAATTGACTGGGTTCGTCAATGGCCCCGTCATTGACTTCTACCGTGTTGAAGTAGGACATCATGCTCAGGACATGTTCCCGAACTGACATACCTTCCTTCATCTGAGCGAGCATAGTAGAACGAACAGCTTCGTGTCGCTTTTGCTCGAAGGTCTACCCAAACAAAACTTGCAATGACTCCACAATTTTGAATGTTAAAGGCATTGCTTCGTGCTTTATGACAAGCACGTCTATTATAGAAGCCAACAGATATGTTCGGGCCTTCTCATCATATGAGACCCATCGCCTGTATGCCTCATGAACAGTTCGTGCGGCATTGGCAGCAATCGCTGGAGGAAATTCCTCCGTAAGCACAAACTTTAGGTCTTTGGTGACCAATATTGCATTAATGTTAAGTTTCCACTTGGTATAGTTATCATAAGTTAATATGTCGTTTCCGAGAATTTAAAGTAATGTAGAAGACATTATTGCTGAAATAAATAAAACATTCATTCAGTCATTTATTTAAAATAATTGCGAGTGCTTTGGCATAAATTTAAACATGATGCATGCAAATGTTTAACGAACTAGAACTACCCTAAAACTAGTTACTATACCACGACAATCCAACATACCACAAATAATTGCCTCATTAGGGTCGGTCAAGTCTTTGCATGTTGTGTTGGAACCCGTGTAACCGGAACTAGGTTTTAAAATTTTTAATACAGATGATAATCTGTATCTGAGACCAGTGAACTTGTGATCATAATTATTTTTCGGAATTAATACATACAATATATAAACGCAGGAAATTGTAATCAATAAAATCAGAAGAAGAAAATCTGAGCAACGTTTGGAGGCTCATGCACTTTACGATATGCTCCTGTCATAACCACTCTATCTTCCTCACTATCTCCCAGGAATGATAACTGCGTTAGGGCACGTCACGATCTTAGGAACATGAATGGAGGATGTAGATAAATACTTGACGAAACTCTTTCTTCTCAATTTGGTGAACTGATTTCACGTACACATAAATTGCATCTCATTTAAAACTTACGTGTTTTTTTTTTTTGCGTTCTCGTGTGTATCAGGTACACACCAAAATAAAATCAACTTTTTCTTAAAAAAAATTAACGTCCGCACTCTTCTTGTTTTCAAAAGAAAAAAAATATATATATTCAACTTTTGTTGTGCGTTTTTATTTTTTATAAAAAGTCAACATACTTTTTTTTTTATTATATAGTCTCTTATATATATTCTTGTTTATATCCTATACAAACACTTACGTATGTGCACACACCAATTTGTATCCAATGCAATCTCTTATGTTATAATTGATATATATCTTTTAATTATCCTTTTGAAATATATCTAATATATTAAAAGTGATAATATGTATTTTAAATTTAAACTTAAATTAAAATACTTAGATAAATGATTTAGTAAAATAAAATAATCATATTATTTTATCTTCACCAAAATCCATATATCAACTAACACCCTCCAATTAATAGTTAATTAATAATTCATAATTATCAATATAATTAATTAATCTAATTATTTAATAAATTTAACTATTAACATTCATTCATTAAATAATCTCATTATTTAATTAATTCCCGAATATATACGTGTCACTTTTGTAACATATTTAATTGGACAATCCAATAAATTTACTGTGACCCTTGTTACATAAATCGATCGGGCTAGCAAGGGGACCTATTGGACCCACAGTATTTTGAGCTTCAATAATCCTTAGAATCATTAATTAAACTCTTTAATTAATATTCCTTGATTATTAACTCCAGTGTTATTCCACTAAAAACTTGAAGCTGCACTCTCTCAACTGTAGACGCTTTTACACAAACCGATACAACCCGGTGTCCATCGATATAGCTACTACATATGGTGTGATACTCCACGGTAGTTCATAATTAGAGTTAGGCCATAATATCCGCTATACCCCCCTAATAACATATATCCTTTAAGTATCGTTGATTCTATAATGAACAATAAATCCTATTTCCTCACGGAATTAGGAGAGCACTCATATTGTCCATGCCACGAATCAACCCTTAAGGGAACTACCATCTACTTCTCAAAAGAATGAGTGGATTCCACTATTGTGTACTAACCTTCCCAGCCACAAGCCGAACCGCAATCCCAACATACAGAATATATTGATCAGGAAATGCATCTGACCTCACCCATGGTATATCAAAGGCCACGATTTAACCTGAAGGAGTCGATACGACACTCAGGACTAAGATCACCCATATATAGCCATCATTAGTTGATATTTATGAATCTCATCAGTAAATGGATCTTGGTAAGAGATTCATATAGATCCTGGCCCAATCCTATATGATCACATCATACAAGGTGCCTCTATTCTCATATCTCCTTACGAATTATTCAGGATAGAATCACCGTACATTACTGACTGGACAGTAACTATAGATTAACCATAAATAAAGTACCAGCTTTATTTGCTATCTATGGACTCTTTAGATTGCATGTCTCTTACTGTATCCATCTGTATATGACACTCATACACACAGTTTGAGATTACATTCAGAATCTTGGATGTTAAATATATGCACAAGTTATAGAATAAACAACACAATTGGAATGAATTTAACTTTTTCTTTTATTTATTTTATAAATCCATTTATAAATTACACCTTTAGGGCATCAACCCCAACAATCTCCCACTTGTAATAAAGCATGTGAGACATGTCTCGTAACCCTAGACCATCTAGGAGACCCAAAAACACTTTAGCCAGTAAGGACTTCGTAAATGGATCAACATGATTGTCTTGTGAGGCTATCTTGGTGACGATCACATCTCCTCTCTGCACTATCTCTCTAATGAGATGATACTTTCTCTCTATATGCTTCCCTCTTTTATGGCTTCTCGGATCTTTGGAATAAGCGACAACACCACTGTTATCACAATAAAGTGTGATGGGCCTATCCAGATCTGGAACAGCTTCCAGATCACTCAAGAACTTAAGGAGCCAAACAACCACTTTAGCAGTTTCACAAGCGGCTACATATTCGGCTTCCATGGTGCAAGATTACTTGATACTTCTCCACACAATGGCTACACCACCGAGGGTAAATACTGATCTAGATGTGGATTTCCTAGTATCCCTGTTTGATTGAAAATCAGAATCCGTGTATCCTAACGAGATCAAATCTTGTCCGAAATAAACTAGTCTATAGTCTCTCGTTCTGCAAAGATACTTGAGTATAGTCCTGACAGCAACCCAATGATCTAATGCTAGGTTGGACTGGTATCTGCTGACTACTCCCACTGTATAGCAGATGTCAGACCTTGTGCATAACATAGCATACACGAGACTACCTACTTTTGATGCATAGGGTACAGGTCTCATATCCTCAACTTCTTGAGGTGTCTTAGGACACTGTTCCTTAGACAAGTGAACTCTATGCTTTGAAGGTAAATTACCTTTCTTAGAGTTTTGCATCGAAAATCGTACAATAATCTTGTCGACATATGATGCCTGAGACAAGGCTATTAGTTTGTTCTAACGATCCCTAATAAGTTGGATCCCTATAACATAACTTGCCTCTCCCAAATCTTTCATTGGGAATTGGCTAGCCAGCCAGCCCTTTACATCAGACAACACTCCTACATCATTCCCAATGAGTAGGATATCATCTACGTATAGGACCAAGGAAACTACTTTCTTATCAATGATGCGCATGTAGTCACAAGGCTCAGCGACGTTCTGCTCAAAGCCATAGGTTTTGATCACATCATCAAACCTAATGTTCCAAGATCTACATGCTTATTTAAGTCCATATATGGATCTTTACAGCTTGTAAACCTTTTGCTCCTGATCTGGAGACACAAATCTCTCTAGTTGTATCATATAGATGCTCGCATCAAGATTGCCATTCAAGAATGCAGTCTTGACGTCCATTTGCCAAATTTCATAATTGAAATAGGCAGCAATGGATAAGAGAATCCTAATAGACTTAAACATTGCTACTGGTGAGAAGGTCTTTTCGTAATCGACCCTCCTTTTCTGGGTATAACCCTTGGCCACTAGCCTTGCCTTGGTGGTCTCTACCTTACCGTCTACTCCTCTATTTCTCTTATAGATCCACTTACACCCTATGGGTTTTACCCCATCTAGTAAGTCTACCAGATCCCAGACTGAGTTAGAGTACATGGACTCCATCTCGAGATTCATGGCTTTAAATCATTCCTCTTTATCAGGATCTTCCATTGCATTCTTAAATGTTAATGGATCATCCACACTATCTGCAGAGACAACACTTTTTCCCTCACCTATATCTAAATAGCGTTCGGTTTTCTCATAACCCTCTCACTACGTCTAGGTGGTAGTGTATCCTGATCAGGAACCATCTAACTATCAGATGTTTATGGATCAACAAATTGTGTTGATGAAGCACTAGTCTCACCAGGCTCTAACTCATTTAGTACAACCTTGAAACAAGGTTTATGGTCACTAATGTAATTGTCCTCAAGAAACGTTGCATTTGTTGATACAAATACGTTGTTGTCTTCAGGACTATAGAAGTGTCCACCTCTGGTCTCTTTGGAGTGTCCTACAAATAGGTAGACGACAGACTTGGATTGTAGATTTCCAGTTCTGTTCTTCAGTACGTTTGCTGGACACCCCCATATGCAAAAATGTCACAAACTAGCTTTATGACCATTCCACAACTCTAGGGGAGTCTTAGGAACATATTTGGATGACACTACATTCAAAATGTATGCCTCTGTTTGTAACACATATCCCAAAATGGAATTTGGCAATGATGAGAAACTAATCTTAGATCTCACCATTTCCATCAGGGTTCTATTTCTCCTATCCGCTACACCATTTTGCTGAGATGTACTGGGAGCTGTGAGTTGGAAAACTATCCCATGCTCCACCATGAAGTCTTCAAACTCTTGGTCAATGTACTCACCTCCACAATCCGATCATTGTGACATGATAGTCCTACTTAATTGATTCTCAACTTTAACTCAAAATTCTTTGAACAATTCAAATGTTTCTGACTTCCGTTGCAATAGGTAGACGTATCCGTATCTTGAGTAGTAATCTATAAAGGTGACATAATACTCATAACCACCCCTAGCTTTAACATTCATCGATCCGCAGGCATCTGTATGAATAAGCTCTAGCATTTCTTTCGCTCTAAGCTCTTTTCCAGTAAAAGGTCTCTTAGTCATCTTACCTCCTAGACAAGATTCGCTGACAGTTAAGGTGTTAACCTTTAACTCACTTAAAGGTCCGCTTTTTACTAGTCTGTCTATCCTGTGAAGGTTGATATGACCAAGCCTTAGAAGCCAGAGATACGTGTCATTATCTGGAGAAATCTTATATCGTTTAGTTTTTGGTTTTTCAACCTTAATCATTTCAGTGTTGAGCAGTGTAGTATGTATTAAAGGCACATACAAATTGTTTTCATTAATTCCTGAAAAAATATCCAGACCATTCTTTCCAATAATAACATTCTTATTATAAAAAGAAACATAATATTTTTGTTCTAACAACTTAGAAATGGATATCAAATTCCGTGTAAATATAAGAATATAAAATACATTGTCTAACAATATATAATTATTACAAAAACGTAATCTAATTACACTCACTGCTCGTGTCGATACGACATCCCATGACCCCACTCGTATTGAGAAGGCTTGCTCCTCTAGTTGTGTCCTAGAATCTGTCCATTGTAAAGAAGAACAAACATGGTTAGTGGCCCCTGAATCAACTATCCAGGGTGAAGAATCATCTTCCACTAAACATGACTCAAGAACAAGAAAATCATATTTACATTTCTTAGACTTCTTCTTTCTTTGGGCTTTCTTGGGTTTGGGCTTACTCTTCACCTTTCCATCAGACCTCTTCCTCTTCTTATTATTGGAGGAAGATGGTTCGGCAACATTTGCCTTACCGGTCTTGCCCTTGTTGTCCTTAGTCAAGGACTCAAAGGTAGTGAGTTCATTGAACAACTATTTGAGATTGAACCATAACTTGTTCATCTCGTAGTTACTCTTAAATTGATCAAAACTCTTTGAAAGAGTCGTCAGTTTGATACTCACCTGACTGGGTTCATCAATGGCCTCTCTTTTGACTTCTGCCTTTTTGAAGTAGGACATCATGCTCAGGACATGTTCCCGATCTGACGTACCTTTCTTCATGCGAGCTAGCATAGCGGAACGAACAACTTCGTGTCGCTTTTGCTCGAAGGGCTGCCCAAACATAGCTTGCAATGACTCCATGATATTGAATGCTGAAGTCATTGCTTCATGCTTTGTGACAAGCACGTCTGTCATAGAAGCCAACAGATATGTTCGGGCCTTCTCATCAGATGAGACCCATCGCAGGTATGCCTCACGAACAGTTCGTGTGGCATTGGCAACAGGCATTGGAGGACATTCCTCCATAAGCACAAAGTTGAGGCCTTTTGTGACCAATATTGCATTAATGTTAAGTTACCAATTTATATAGTTATCACCAGTTAATTTATCGTTTGCGAGAATTTGAAGTAATGTACAAGGCATTAATGCTGAAATAAATAAAACATTCATTCAGTCATTTATTTAAAACAAGTGTGAGTGCTTTGGTATAAATTTAAACATGATGCATGCACATGTTTAACGAACTAGAAATACCCTAAAACTAGGTACTATACCACGACAATCCAACATACCATAAAGAAGTGCCGCCTTAGGGTCGGTCAAGTATTTGCATGTTAGACCAAGACATTCTCAATCAAATGATATTCTAGAATAACTCTTATTCCATATCATTCAACCATCGTTCATTCAGTCAGGTTTTTCATTAACAAACTTAATCAAAACCTTCGTGAGTGTAACCCACCATTTCAGATCTCAGAAGCTTAACTCGAGAATTGTCGCCTTAGGGTCGATCAATCCCGAAATACCCTCAGAAATCCTATTCGTTAGGAACCTTGGTATTAACCTTTGTGGAAACCCTCCTTAGGGAGGATGAAAGCAAAGCCTTCACGAGGCCCCTCTTGGATCTCACGGTGTTGAACTAATGATGGAGACCGTGGGATATCTATGTCATATATCCCTCTCCCACTCACTATTTCCAAATTAGGGTTTTCTATTAACCGTTAATGCACCTAGACTCTACAGGATTAATGACTAACTTTAATCAAGTTATCTAGCGCATTAATTAATTAGAACCAAATTCTAATTAACTAATAAATTATTAATGATTTTTAACAATTAAGAATCTAATGTATTAGTGAACAATCTAAGATTCAATAAACTATTTACTAAGATCAGATTATTATGATAGTGTTTAACAAGTTTTAACAATTAAATCTCTAACACTTTATTCGGTTCATTTATTATTAGTTAATTAATCATATTAATCCTAATTACAGTAAATGACCATATCAATCTAACTTATTAAATTCTTTAATAACTAGATTAATATTAATAAGAATTATCAAGTTTTCTAACCATTAAAAAACTAATCTCCTTATTCATAGCCAATTATGTATACTGCCCATGGTAATCACATTAAAAAAAATACATAAAATATCAGGCTATGATGCATGTATGACATATCAAATATATTTGTGCAGGCACATCTAAACTAAATGACATACGTATGCATGGCAATGGTTTTATATTCACATAATATAAAGCATACATTAATTGACCGAGTACTGTGAATTTTTTAACCTAAAAAATTGGAATCTAAAATTACAAAAAATTCCCCAAGGCATTCCTTGGTTTTCTAGTAACTTTATATATCTTTCAGTCTCTTCAAGTCACTCTGATTCATCTCATGGATCCAAAACGGGAAATTTGCACGGAACGCACTAGGCAACACTTGTCAATGGAATCATGCATGAACAGTACCGGTGAACAATACGGTGAACAGTACCCGGTTAACATGGCCGGTGGCCAGTGTTCGGTGAACAGTACCGACGTCGTGCGTGTTTCCAGTTCTTCGTTTACAGGTAACAATTTCTTTTTTTATTTACAATACCATAACAATAAAATAAAAATATAATAATAATTAAAAGAAATTATTCAACCCATAAACCCTAAATCAACAGTACCATAAAATTTACGATCAACCGTGTTTAAATTAAACAATTTAATTATAAACATTCATACAATCATAAAGATGGTTCCTACACATTCATACATACAAGAGCATCAAAAACAATTTCCTGTTCCAAAAAAATAACCTGGCCCTGATACCAATTTTTGGAACCCCGTTCCCTGGTTATGCTGCGGAACTAGGTTTTAAAATTTTTAATACATATCGTAATCTGTATCTGAGACCATAGAACTTGGGATCGTAATTATTTTAAACACAAGAAATTGTAATCAATAAAATCAGGAGAAGAAAATCTTACCAACGTTTGGAGGCTCCTTCACTTTATGATATGCTCCTGTCTGAATCACTCGATCTTCCTCGCTATCTCCTATGATTGGTAACTGCATGTGGGAGTGTCAGGATCTCAGGAACTTGAATAGAGGATGTAGAGAAATACTTGAAGAAACTATTTCTTCTCAATTTGGTGTATTGATTCCATGCACACATAAATTGCATCTCATGTAAAACTTATGTGTTTTTTTTTTTGCGTTCTCATGTGTATCAGGTACACACCAAAACTAAATCAACTTCTTCTTAAAAAAAATCAACTTTTTCTTAAAAAAAAATCATGCCTGCACTCTTTTTGTTTTCAAAAGAAAAAAAAATATATATTCAACTTTTGCAAAGCATTTTCATTTTTGATAAAATGTCAACGTAATTTTTTTTATATTCTCTTATATATATATATATATATATATATATATATATCCTTATTTTTATCCTATACAAACACTTATATATGTGCACATACCAATTTGCATCCAATGCAACTCTTGTGTTATAATCGACAAATAAATTTTAATTATCCTTTTCAAATATATCTAATATATTAAAAGTGATAATAAGTATTTTAAATTTAAACTTAAATTCAAATACTTAGATAAATGATTTAGTAAAATAAAATAATCATATTATTTTATTTTCACCTAAATCCATATATCAACTAACACCCTCCAATTAATGGTTAATTAATAATTTATAATTATCAATATAATTAAATAATCTAATTTTTTAAATAATTTAACTATTAACATTTATTAATTAAATAATCTCATTATTCAATTAATTCCATAATATATACGTGTCACTTTTGTAACCCAATTAATTTACCATGACCTTTGTTAATTAAATCGATCGGGCTAGTAAGGGGACCTAATGGATCCACAATATTTTGAGCTCTAATAATTCTCGGAATCATTAATTAAAATCTTTAATAAATATTTCTTGGTTATTAACTCCGTTGTTATTTTACTAAAAACCTGAAGCTGCACTCTCTCAACTGCAGACACTTTTACACAGACCGATACAACTCGGTGTCCATCGATATAGTTATTGCATATGGTGTGATCCTCTACAGTGGTTCATAATTAGAGCCGGGTCATAATATCCGATATACCCCCCTAATTACATATTTTTTTTAAGTACCGTTGATTCTATAATGAACAATAAATCCTATTTCCAAACGGAATTAGGAGAGCGCTCATATTGTCCAAGCCCCGAATCAACCCTTAAGGGAACTACCATCTACTTCTTACAAGAATTAATGGATTTCATTAATGTGTACAAACCTTTCCAGCCACAAGCCAAAGTGTAATCCCAATATACGAAGTATATTGATCATGAAAACTATCTGACCTCATGCATGGTATATCAAAGACCACGATTTAACCTGAAGGAGTCGATAAGACACTCAGGATTAAGATCACCCATATATAGCCATCATTAGTTTATATATATGAATCTCATCGGTGATCTTGGTGATAGATTCAAATAGATCATGGCCCAGTCCTATATGATCACATCATACAAGGTGCCTCCATTCTCATATCTCCATATGAATGATTCAGGATAGAATCACTGTACATTACGGAATGGACCACAACTATAGATTAACAAAAAAAAAAGTACCCATCTTTATTTGCTCTGTATGGACTCTTTATATTGCACGTCGCTTACTATATCCACCTGTATATGACACTCATATAAACAGTTCGAGATTCCATCCGGCAATCGTGGATGTTAAATATATGCACAAGTTATATAATAAACAACACAACAAAAATGAATTGAACTTTTCCTTTTACTTATTTCATAAATCCATTAACAAATTACATCTTTAGGGCAGAAACCCCAGCATGTTGGACCGAGACATTCTCAATCAAATGATATTCTAAAATAACTCTTATTCCATATCATTCAACCATCGTTCATTCAGTCAGGTTTTTAATTAACAAACTTAATCAAAACTTTCTTGAGTGCAACCCACCATTTCAAATCTCACGAGCTTAACTCGAGAATTGCCTCCTTAGGGTCGGTCAATCCCGAAATACCCTCAGAAATCCTATCCGTTAGGAAGTCAACCTTGGTATTGACCTTTGTGGAAACCCTCCTTAGGGAGGACAAAAGCAAAGCCGTCACAAGGCCTCACTCGGATCTCATGGTGTTGAACTAATAATGGAAACCTCGGGATATATATGTCATATATCCCTCTCCGACTCACTATTTTAAAATGAGGGTTTTCTATTAACCGTTAATGCACCTAGACTCTACAGGATTAAACAACTAACTTTAATCAAGTTATGTAGCGCATTAACTAATTAGAAACAAGTTCTAATTAACTAATAAATTATTAATGATTTTTAACAATTAAAAACTAATATATTAGTGAATAATCTAAGCCTTTGTAAACTATTTATTAAGGTCAGATTATTATGTTAGTGTTTACCAAGTTTTAACAATTAAAACCCTAACACTTTATTCTGATAATTTATTATTAGGTTATTAATCAGATTAATCCTAACAAATGACCCTATTAATCTAATTTTTTAAACACTTTAACAACTAGACTAATATTAATGAGAATTACCAAGTTTTCTAACCATTAAAAACTAATCTCATTATTCATAGTCATTTATGTATTTACACATTTTAATCACATTGAACAAAATACATAAAGTATCAGGCTATGATGCATGTATGACATATCAAATATTTTTGTGTTCGCACATCTAATCTAAATGACATACGTATGCATGGCAATGCTTTTATCATCACATAACATAAAACATACATGAATTGACTGAGTACTGTGGATTATTTAACCTAAAAAATTGGAATCTAAAATTACAAAAAAAATACCAGGACCTTCCTTGGTCTTCTAGTAACTTCAGATATCTTCCAGTCTCTTTAAGTCACTCGGATTCATCTCATGAATCCAAAACGGGAAATCTGCACGGAACATACTAGGCAACACTTGCCAATGGAACCGTTCGTGAACAGTACCGCATGAATAGTACCTGATGAATAGTATCCCGTGTGACTAGTACCCGATGAACAGTGTCCGGTGTCGCGCATTTCCAGTTAATCATTTATAGGTTACAATTATATTTATTTACAATACGATAACAGTAAAAATAAATAAAATAAAAATTATACAACCCATAAACCCTAAATCCACAGTACCATAAAAATTTACGATCAACAATATTTAAATTAAACAATTTAATTATAAACATTCATTCAATCATAAAGATGGTGCCTACACATTCATACATACAGGAGCATCGAAAACAATTTCTCGTTCCAAAAAATAAATTGGCTCTTATATCAATTGTTAGAACCCCGTTCACCGGTCACGCAGCGGAAGTAGATTTTAATTTTTTTTTATAAATCATAATCTGTATCTGGGACCAGTGAACTTGGGATTGTAATATTTTTTCGAAACTAATACATAGAATATGTAATCACAGGAAATTGAAATCGATATAATAAGAAGAAGAAAATCGTACCAACGTTTGGAAGCTTCTTCACTTTATAATATGCTCTTGTCTGAACCAATCTTACCAACGTTTAGAGGCTTCTTAACTTTACGATGTGTTCCTGTCTGAACCACTCGATCTTCTTCTCTATCTTCTGAAACTGGTAACTGCGTGTGGGCGCGTCACGATCTCAGGAACTTGAATGGAGGATGTAGAGAAATACTAGGAATTTTTTTTTATGCTTGTGTATCATATACACACCTTAAAAAAAAAATTCTCTTTTTAAATCAAAATCATGTCTGCACACTTGCATTTATTTTAAATATACTTTTTTGCACACACCAATTTGCATCCAATGCAATCTCTTGTGTTATAATTGATATATATCTTTTATTTATCCTTTTCAAATATATCTAATATATTAAAAGTGATAATAAGTATTTAAAATTTAAACTTAAATTCAAATACTTAGATAAATGATTTAGTAAAATAAAATAATCTTAATATTTTATCTTCACCTAAATCCATATATCAACTAACACCCTCTAATTAATAGTTAATTAATAATTCATAATTATCAATATAATTAAATAACCTAATTATTTAATTACTTTAACTATTAACATTCATTAATAAAATAATCTCATTATTCAATCAATTCCCGAATATATACGTGTCACTTTTGTAGCACAATTAATTGGACAATCCAATTAGTTAACCATGACCCTTGTCACCTAAATCGATCAGGCTAGCAAGGGGACCTAATGGACCCACAATATTTTGACCTCCAATAATCCTCATAATCATTAATTAAACTCTTTAATTAATATTCTTTGATTATTAACTCCGGTGTTATTCCACTAAAAACCCGAAGCTGCACTCTCTCAACTGCAGACGCTTTTACACTGACCGATATAGCTATTACACATGGTGTGATCCTCCATAGTAGTTCATAATTAGAGTTGGGTCATAATTTCCATTATATCCCTCTAATTACATATATCCTTTAAGTATCGTTCATTCTCTAATGGACAATAAATCCTATTTTCTTACGAAATTAGGAGAGCGCTCATATTGTCCAAGCCTCAAATCAACCCTTAAGGGAACTACCATCTACTTCTTACAAGAAGGAGTGGATTCCACTATTGTGTACAAACCTTCCCAGCCATAAGCCAGACCGCAATCCCGACATACAGAGTATATTAATCAGGAAATACTCTGACCTCAAACATGGTATATCAAAGACCACGATCTAACCTAAAGTAGTCGATAAGACACTCAGGATTAAGATCACCCACATATAGCCATCATTAGTTGATATATATGAATCTCATCGGTAAACAGATCTTGGTGTGAGATTCATATAGATCATGGCCCAGTCCTATATGATCAGATCATACAAGGTGCCTCCATTCCCATATCTCATATGAATGATTCAAGATAGAATCACTGTACATTACTGAATGGACCGCAACTATAGATTAACCATAAATAAAGTGCCCAGCTTTATTTGCTATCTATAGACTCTTTAGATTGCACGTCTTTTACTGTATCCATCCTTATATGACACTCATATACACAGTTCAAGATTACATCTGGCAATCTATGATGTTAATATGTGCACAAGTTTATAAAATAAAAAACATAACAGAAAGAACTGAACCTTTCTTTTTATTTACTTCATAAATCCATTTACAAATTACATGCTTAGGGCATAAACACCAAGAGACCTAACTTGAGAAGATTTTACGTAGTGAATGGTCCACAATAACAAGCTCCTTAGCGGAAAGTCACTCTGTTACCTAGGTCTCAGATCACCTCAAATGGTTTTACCCTTGAAGTCCACAGTAACAGGGTAACCATTGACTGTTATCTCCTTGAGTTTGTGTGATCTTTGATTTTGACCTCTACGATAGTTCTCTAACAATCACCGTTTACCTATGATCGAGACCAAGAGAGCTACGCCACACTCCTGATGCCCTGGACAGAATTAATCCCTCTATGAGGATTGCTTTAACCATGAAAGCTACATAACACTCATGATGCCCTAGACCAGATTAATCCATACCAAAGGATCACCTTGACCAGGAGAGCTACACAACACTCCTAATGCCCTGAACTAGATTAATTCATCCAGAATGATCACCTTGACCAGGAGAGCTACACAACACTTATGATGCCTTGGACCAAATTAATCCATCCAAGAGAATCACCTTGACCAGGAGATCAACATTGTGCTCCTGATGCCCTGGTCTGGATTAATCCCACAAGGAGGATCGTTTTAACCAAGAAAGCTACACGGCACTCTTAATACCCTTGACCGAATTAATCCATCCAAGCGGATTGTCTTGACCAAGATAGCTACACTACACTCCTGATGCCCTAGACTGGATTAATCTATCTAAGAGGATCACCTTAACCAGGAGAGCTATACTGCCCTTCTGATACCCTGAACCAGATTAGTCCTTTCAGGATGATTGATTTTACCAAGAAAGCTACATAGTGCTTCTGATGCCCTGGACAAGATTAATCATACTAGGAGGATCGCCTTGACCAGGAAAGCTATACAACACTTCTGTTGCCATATACCAGATAAATCCATCCAAGAGGATCGCATTGACAGGGAAAGCTACACCGCACTCCTAATGCCCTGATTGATATAGTTCTAGTCCTCTCTTTCATGACCACATCCATATCAATTAGGTACAACAAACACTCCATTTAGCTTGCTAAATGGGTCAGAAAACTACTGAGGAGTAGTGATCCTACCTCCTTACGTGCTATTTGAATCGAGGTCACCTAGAGAGGACACCAAGTGCTAGAACCAGGGCACTAGGACCAAGAACCATGACTTGTCCTCCATTCCAGCAAAGGAACCTCAAGCCCCATGTTTCCTCCATATGCACGAAGCCCGACCGGTGGGAGGACTTGTATCCTACCTAGCTACACCGTACTCTATATTCATACAAGATCACTAAGGTACTAGGTACCTACCCCTGTAGCCTATCGGGTACCGGGTTAAGGGTGTTGATCGAAATTCCTTACCTCGAGTGAATTTTAGGTTGACACTAAGCATGCCAAAGTTGTCATCGACTACTTTATTATATGGGTAGAAGCAGAACCGCTCTCCAAGATAACACCAAATTCATCAAGAAGAACATGGTTTGCAGGTTCGTTACCCTGATCACCATCAACATCGATATCAGCAAACAGTTCGATAATGAGAGTTTCTAGGATTTTTGTGAGAACCTTGGAATCGACCTCAACTTCACATATGTGCCTTTTCCTCAAACCAATGGTTTGTTAGAAGCTGTAAATAAGACTATCAAGAAGCTTCTCAAGAAGAAGTTTACACAGAAGAATGGTAAGTGGGCAAAAGTTACTCGTTGACTTTCCGAGTAGCAGCGATCCTACTTATCGAGAATAAGATGACCTTCTTCAGGGTTCAACACTTCTAACCAGAAGATAATAAGGTCAAGATGAGAGCCAAACTCGACCTTCTAGAGGAAAAGCGAGATAGAGTGGCAAAAAGGGTAGCAGTCTACCTGAGCCGAATTGTGAGGTACTTCAATTAGAAGCTCAGAACCCACAACTTCAGAGAGGGGGATCTCGTACTAAGAGAGATAACCCAAAACACTTGGAAGTGGTCGGATGAGGTACTAGCACCAAATTGGGAAGACCCTCACATGGTAAAAAAGGTAATCTTAAGCGGGGCTTACAAGTTGGAAGATTTGGATGAACGCCCTACTAATCACACATTGAATGCAGGCAACTTGTAGTTGTTCTTCGCATAAAAGAGACAAGATCCCAAGTGGAGCCCGACCAGTGTCATCCTAGATAATACTGCCTAAACAAAGTGTATGACCAATTGATTTTCAATAAAGATTCTCTATTTTTCTATATTTACACTTGTATAATTTTATTGCTAAATTTCACCTCGAAAGTTCAACATGATCAGTATGAGGAATGGCTACACAACAATCCTGATGTCTGGGTCAGGCCATCCCCCTCTAATAAAGGGTTGGTTTATAAAGGCAAGGTTATTTGCCAGACCAAGTTTGTAAAGTTGTGGCCTTGGTTGCCCGTCTCTTCCTCAAGACCTTGGTCGGGCCACCCCTTCTAGGAAGAGTCTGGTTTATAAAGGCATAGTTGCCTATCAGACCAAGGTTACGAAATTGTGGCCTTATTTGCCTATCGCTTCCTTAAGACCATAATAGCCAAACTGCCATCCTGTTGCCTTGGTCGGGCGACCCCCCCTCCTCCCCAAGAAGGGTCTGGTTTATAAAGACATAGTTTCCTGCTAGACCAAGATTACGAAGTTATGGCCTTAGTCACCAGTTAATTCTTTAAGACCAGGACAACCAAACGGCCATCCTGTTGCCTTGGTCGGGCGACCCCACCCCCTACCCCCAAAAAAGGGTCTGGCTCATAAAGGCAAAATTATCTATCATACGAAGGTTGCGTAGTTGTGGCCTTAGTTTCCTATCGCTTCCTCAAGACCAGGATAGCCAAATGGCCATCCTATTGCCTTGGTCGGGCCAACCAGTAAGAAAGGATCTAGATGGCATAGTTACCTGCCAGGATCAAGTTCGCCAAAGTACTAGGATTCTATTTGCAAGAGCAATAGGTACCTCGATTATGTTATTGACTAAGTACCAGTTTTCCTATTATAGGGATGCTAGGTACCTCAACCGTGATATCGACTAAGTACAGGGCACTAGGTGCCTTGTCAACGATATCAACTAAATACCGGGATACCATATACATATGAGTGACCAATATCAAGATTCTTTTATGTACCTAGGTATATAAATGTACCTTCCAAGTTGGTACCATAATTCCAAAGCATGATGATCCCTAGTACTTAGATTCTTTCGACTAGATTTTTGCTTAAGTACCAAGATTCATAGAGTAGGAATGCTTGGTACCATGATTCTCCTAAAAGGGAAAATCAGTATTGATGATGTTTCTTAGAATCATTAACTAAGTACCTCGATTACCTGGTAACAATCACCTTTCATGATAGATTCCTATGTTTCTTATCAAATTTTAAAGTTTTCTTGTATTACCAGATATGGTTAAGTTAGGTATACGTTGGGGACTACTTCCCAAATCAAGATTTTGTCAGGTTTGAAGTCATGCAAGCTCAGCCAAAGTAGGAGTCAACTAGGTATAAAAAATGAAGGAAAATCTATTTCATTGCATTCAAAATTAGTGAGCCCATCCCCCTGTCATGGGTTACATCTTTGAAAAAAAAATATACAAGTAAAAGAGAAGTAACTGATAAATGATCAATTTGAGTCATGCCACTGTCTCTTGTTGTTGACATTCTCATTTACAGCTCCTCCCGTTCCAGGTTTAACCTCCTCTACAAGCATTGCTCCACCATCTAAAGCACCATCTCTAAGACCATATGGGGCACGCCCGTTACCTGTTCAGCTACCTTAGTAGAAACCACTACCTGGGCTAGATCGGTCTGAAGCTCCTCCTTGACAGCTCCACATCCTTGATGAGACCAGCCTTCTCTTTTACCTCATTGGCCGGACAAGAAAGATAGGCATGCTTTTTAGATTCTCCATCCTTAAAAGTGGGCCAGTTCTCTACCTCCTTTGCAGGCCCATATGGGGAGGTAAACAGGTCAGAAGCTCCACCTTCAACTTGGACCACTACAGCGTTAGGAGTCTTCAAGCTACTATCTGATCTGATATGACGTGGTAGAAAAGAAGAGATAGGCCTTTGGTCTTCATCGTCCTCCTCTTAGATTGCCCCAAAAGTCCGAGATGTGCCTGCCTCAATAGATTCAGGCATAGCCATCTCAACCGCTTTTTTTTTCCTCTCTTCCACCCTTCAATAGAGGTAGAGCCTGCTCCACCTGGAAGGCTGTGTAGATGTACCCATCCCTAAATGAGGCATCCATCATGGCCTCCAAACTGGTCACACTTACCTGCAGAGCCTGGACCTTTCCACCTAGCTGCCTTGTTATTACCTTCTGATCATCCCTTTTAGGGGTGCAATGTTCGGACCTGAGAACCTCCATTGTAGGAATGCTTCTGTCGCTGCAGGTGACACTAGGTCTCATTGAGGGCATTTACAATCTTACCCAGGTCTTGGCTCAAAGCTTGCATAATCTTCAACGCCTCGGTGAGCTCTGCCCTAGCTGTTCCAAGCTCAGTGCTAGCAGAATTAGCTTATTCGTACTGGAATCCACATGTTGGCTCATAGCCATGTTAAACTTTAAAGCCTGCCAGATGCAAAACACATGTTGGCTACCTCCTTAATACCATACATATATACATAAAAGGAAGAAGTTAATAGCCAAATTTGGCAAGGGTCCAAAGGGAAATTTTCCACCCAATTAGCACAAGATAGAGAACATCTCCACATAAAGAATCTACACCAGACACAATTGTTTACCTCGAAGTACCAGGCCTAGCATAACCTAGGTACCTCATTGTCATTGAGGTAGCAAGATAAAGCTCATGCACTCTTACAGACCAACCGGTACCTAATTACATCGGAGTTGCCCTGATAACCTGTCAAAACACTTGTCTTGTCTTTCTATTGGGAGGGAATATGCCTGTAAAGCTCCTGGGAGATCGTAAAGCTTTAGGAATATCAAAAATACATCTCAGTGCCAGAATGGTACCTTGAGGTACCTTGCCAAAGAAGCCAATCAAGCCACACATCACCAGAATGATACAACAAGGCATCCCGCTAGTTGGCTGTTACCTCGGGATACCTCACCTCCGCTTTCAATCAAACTCCACCTTACCAGGATGATACCTTAAAGTACCTCACTAGCATACGTGTACCCCAAGATACTCTACCATATCATTGGGTCAATGTTTTGAAGTATAACACCGATAACAGAGGAAATTGAATTATTCTTTAAGGTGTAAGCAGACTCTACGTATATAAAGTTATAGTGCCAGAGTAAAAAAAAAAAGGAAACAAACTCGTCTCCCGCCAAGATATCATCCCCTAGCTGTGTCTCTACGGTCAATCATATTAAACAAAAATCCTGCCAAATGACGGAAAAAAATCAATCCAGTGATCTTCAACTTACACGCCAAGGAAAAACCCTAGTAGCTTTGGGTATAAATATAGAGATAACCCCTATAGTTAAAGGGGGAGGGATAAAAAAAATATGATAGAGCAGTCGCTTGATTCTATAATATAGAAAAAAGCCTAGTCTTCACTGTAGAAAGTTGTGTCCACTTATCGACAAATACGAGTTCGCTACCTCCAGATTAGTTAGGCATGAGAGACTGAGATCGAGAGTTTCACACCATAATATTGTTAGCATTTTGTTGTATTCATTACTCCATTTGATCAATAATATCATCTATCATACCATTATTTCTTTTGTAAATCTCACCCATTTTTACACGTGAAACTAGTACCAAAGGTACTTACCCCGATTGCGATTCTCCAAAGTCTTGGTCTTAAGGGTGTTAACTTAGATTCCTCATATAGAGCAAATTTTTGGTTAACACGTTTTGGAGCCGTCTATGGGAAAAATTCCATACGCTTTATAAAGAAACGTGTTTATTGTTTCTACAGGATTGTGAGGCTTTGATTATCCTAAAGGAAGCCTAAAGCGTCAGGGCATCAATATGTAGCCTCCACCTGGAAGGCTCATAGGAAAGGAAGGAAATCGAAGCAGCAGAATCTGATCCCAGCATCGACCGGTACAGCATAAGCTCTGGTACCTCCAGTGATAGGCCAGGCCATGCTGGAACAACATGCTGTAACTTGTGTGGAAAGTATTCACCAACACTTGGTGGTATAGGGAATTACTAATCAACCGACAAAACCCAGCACCCGAGAGGACCCTGAAACAAATATTATGGTGTGTAATATTTATCTAGAGGGGGGTGAATAGATTTTAATTAACTTTTACCCAATTTTCGTTGAGAGTCAAGTTGATGAAAATACCCATAACTAGTTACAAAGATACCACAAGTGTAATAAATGTGGAAATAATAAAAACACTTGAGATATACGTGGAAACCCTCCAAATGGGAAAAACCATGGGCAGATGAGTGCGCCACACTAGAACCTCGAATCCACTAATAATAAAGGTATTACAACCTAATCCCGGTTTAATCCTCCACCACTACCTAATCCCGGTATAAGTGAACCTAGTTCATCATTCTTGTGCTTTAAGCTACCTACTCCCAGAAGCAACACAAGTCTCACTTCTCAATGAAGAGATAAAGTGTCCTAAGTGAATATGTGATGATATTCAATGAACAAACAAGGCTAGGAAACCCTATATGCTTATCTAGGATAATGAGATGACAATTAATGCAATCCTAGATATCAAGTGCTAAATGACATGTTCAAATATCTTAGCTAAAAATAGATCAATCAATTCTATGAAGCTATCACAATACAACACTCAATCATGTCATCACAACAATCTCTAATTTGTATCTAGAAATATTCTAAGAGAATACAATTAATTAAAGAGATGGTTTAGTAAGCAAAACACTTAACTTGT
Organism: Dipteronia dyeriana; assembly: GCA_032871835.1. Taxonomy (NCBI): domain Eukaryota; kingdom Viridiplantae; phylum Streptophyta; class Magnoliopsida; order Sapindales; family Sapindaceae; genus Dipteronia; species Dipteronia dyeriana. The sequence continues at coordinate 44,612,541 of CM065299.1, read as the reverse complement.
AAAAAGATAGTGAAGAACTTACCAAACAAGATGTGATGAAGCAACCATATCCATAGATGCACTCTAGATGAACTTAAAAGATGCAGGATGAGATTTGATGCACATGGGAATGCTTTGAGTGATTAAAAATGATTTCTTGTAAGTTTTTTTCCTTTGAAATGTGTTCAAAGGAAGAAATGTGATATTCTGAACTCATACATGACCTTAAGGCATTGATTTATATATATATAAGATCCAAACAAAGTGAGGTCATTTTGGAAAAATGTTCCAGCTTCCTCTGTGTGCTCTGGTGACGTGCGCTAGTCGAGTAGCGCACCACCAGCGCAACGCCTGTTTTTTAAAATAGACGTTGGTATAGTGGCGCATCAGTAGCGCAACACAAGTGCAGATCCTCTTGGAAGTTTGCAATGGTGAGGCTGCGCTAGAAGAGTAACGCACCACCCACGCACGCCTATATTTTTCAACTATGTGCGGATGCAACAGCGCAGCTCAGTGGTGCAACACTAGCGACAGTCCACTGTGAAAGTTACGATGGTAAGGTGTGTTGGTCGAGTAGCGCACCACCAGCGCAAGACCTATTATTTCAACTCTCAAATGCATAAAAACAATAAGTTCAAGAGTGGTGAAATTGCATCCTATTTTAATGCCTAGCATGACATACAACTTTCATAGCAAGATGCAAATAGGTCAACAAGAGTCATGTAAACTAAAATGCACACTAGATGACACTCAACAAATAAGATCAAGAGTTATGCATGGATATGTAAATGTGTGCAATTATCTCTTCAAAGTAAGTAAGCACAAGAATTTTACCTTTGATGCTTCTCCTCTTGAGGTCTTGAGAGCCTAAGTTACCCTTACATGAACCCCAACAATGTGGTTGTTAACGAAATAAGCCAATCAATAAATAAGGGCTTTTCAAACCCCAACAGATAAGGAGCTAGGACCACCTTCTTCGACCAGTTGGGAACTCTTACACCAGTATCAGTCCATGATAGGTTGGGACCCATGCCATCAGTCCGCGATCTGTTAGGGTCCATGCCCCCTAAATCACTCAGGCCGGCTCATTATCAACCCAGACAAGTGAAATCTTCTACTGACTTCCAGCAGAAGAGACCTTACCACTCAGTTAGGCTAGTGGGTACAAGAAGAGAGTTAAGACCCGAGGTAAGAGGTAGTAAGAGAAGCACTATGAGGGATCTTAGACCCGAGGGTAACAATGGCGAGGCCTCTATCTCCTCTGAGAGCTTTAACAACAAGGATTCCGAGGTCAAATCCAAGAACACTATAAACTAGTGCCTGCGGGATCAGTTGGCTTAAATGCAAAGAGAGATCTAGGAATTGAGAAAGGGTAAGCATAGAGAGGTTAATAAGGATCACCTGAGCAAGATGAATGCCCCTTCCATAAGAAGTATCAGGGAAGCCGAGCTTTCACCCAAATTCAAAATGCCAACGGATAAGTTCTCAGGCACTGAGGATCTTTTAAGTCATTTGGAGAGCTTTATCCAGCAGATAGAGGTCAAGAACACTACCAAGGCCGTATGTGCCGGATGTTCCTGCCACACTGATGGATCATGACAAGACATGGTTCACGATGCTATCGGCAGGTATCGTGGATTGCTTCACTAAGCTGTCCAGTGATTTCTACTCACAGTTCCAAGGAGTCAAGTTGCGCCCAAAGGATCTGTTCCTTCTATAATACATGACCCAAAAGTGGGGTGAAACACTCAAATCTTATGTGGAAAGGTTCCACAATGAGGTGACCAAGATGAGGGTTTTCATCCAGAAAGAGACCCTAGCCAATTTCTGTATGAACCTATATGCTAGGAGACTCTACAGGTCCTTTGCAAAGCACCCACCTAAGACTTATCAGGAAACCTATGATAGAGCACTAGAGCAAATCGACCTCGATGAGTAGCTTAGGGTCAAATTGAGCATGATGACACAAGGATTACAAAGCGCCCAAAGAAAGAGGCACACAAACCTGCATCGGTCTAGAAAGTCTAGAATAATACGCCTAACCGGTCTACGTATCGCCCTCTACCTCTCTAAAGTCAACGAGAGCAGTACCCAGCGAGGCGGACCTCACCTCAGGCTACTCCTCCTCCCACAGTGATAGCCCCCGTAACCCAAGATGAGAGGAGTTATAGCAACTACACTCCGTTAAATGCTTCCCGTGAGACAATCTTCCTTACAATCTAAGATAAGGGCTTCCACAGAAAGCCAACTCCCATGAAGGCACTGGTTGAAAAAAGGAACCAACACAAGTATTATGACTTCTATAAGGATGTAGGGCACAACACCTTAAAGTGCCTTAGTCTACGTAACAAGATCGAAGCACTAGTGAGGGGTGGCTATTTTATGGAGTTTCTATAGTGGATTCTAGATAGCATCCATATAGGTAAAGAGGTTCAAGCCGTGATCTGAGATCATGCAGAGAAGAGGAAAGGAGAGTAGAAAGACCTGATGCAGCAAATCCAGGTCATACACACCATCAGTGGAGGACCCACTTTAGCTGGTACCTCAAACAATTCCAAGAAAAATCATGCCAGGAAGGTTTCCCAGGATGAAGAGGTGCAAGGTATCTTTAGGGTAGATCGAAGCTTGACAGGAACCTCCCAATCAACACAGATCATTTTCAGTGAAGTAGATGTGTACAATACCATGTAGCTGTAGAACCATCACATGGTGGTCACAGTACAAATCGCCAACTGCTTGGTCCACCATGTCCTGATTAACATAGGGAGTAACATGGACATCCATTTCAAAGATACCCCGGAAAAGCTCAACTTGAAGCGTGGCTGATACAACAATTTCACCACCCCCTTGTACGAGTTAATTGGGGACTCGATTATACCAGTAGGTTTAAAAAATCTACCAGTTATCATTGGTACTGCACCTCTATAGTAGAACATAATGACAGATTTTGTTGTGATTGACACCCCGTCAGCCTATAATGCTAATTTAGGAAGGCCTTTCTTCTCTGAAGTTTCCAGAAGAAAATGAGGTGGGTGAGGTACGTAGGGACCAGCAGACCGTCCGTAAGTGCTATGCAGTATCAGCTAGTCCCATAGTACTAGCGAAGCAGTATTTACAGGTAGATGTAATGTCACTAGTGTTATAAGGACGAGAATTATCAGAGATGAACTCCAAGGTCCCATTGTTAACAGAATATCCGGAGGGCGATGTCTAGGTTAAAGATGAGGAAGAAGAGGATAGGGAGTGGGCCAGTGGCCACCCTGTTGATGAGTTAGAATAAATCCCAATTAGAGAAAATGATCAGTCTAAGGTAGTCAAGGTTGGGGCAACCCTGGAACCGGAAGTAAAAGAAGGCATAATCCAACTCATCTGGGAATATAGTGACATACTCGCCTATAACTATGATTAAATGTCAAGAATCCATATCTCTTTGGTCGCTCATAGGTTGGTAGTCGGCCCCACATTTATACCAATCAAGTAGAAGAGGCGACAGTTCAACGCTGAAAGAAATGCTACCATACAGGAAGAGGTCGACAAGTTGATGAAGGCTAGATTTATCATGGAATCTAAATACACTGATTGAATCGTGAATGTGGTCATGGTCACTAAGGCAAATGGGAAATGGCATATGTGCGTTGACTACATAGATCTCAACCGCACCTACCCAAATGATAGCTTCCCCTTGTAAAAAATCGATAAGCTAATGGATTCCACTACAGGAAACAAGCTCTTGAGCTTTATGGATGCATTTTCGGGGTACTACCAAATCATGATGCACCCCATTGATCAGGATAATACTAGTTTCATCATCGAAAAAGGTTTTTGCTACTACAAGGTGATGTCATTTGGCCTCAAAAATGAGGGAGCTACATAACAACGTCTGGTCAATCGGTTGTTCAAGCCAGAGATCAGAATAACAATGGAAGTATACGTTGACGACTTGATTACCAAGTCCCGGGTAGCAGAAGAGCACCAATACCACCTTTACAAGAACTTCCAGATCATGAGAGAGAACCAGATATGGTTGAACCCTGCCAAGTGTGCTTTCGGGGTAATTACAAAAAAATATCTTGGTTTTATGGTTCATGAGAGTAGTATAGAGGCCAAACCGAAGAAAATTCAAGCTATATTAGAACTGGAATCTCCTACCTCACTCAAACAAGTATAAGCACAAATCAGTCGAGGGACAACGCTCAATCTCTTCATATCATGATAGACTAACAAATGTCTTCCCTTCTTTAGAGGGATCAAACAGAGAAGAAATATGAAGTGGGACCAGGACAGTGAGCAAGCTTTCCAAGTGTTGAAGAGATATCTAGCTAGCCCGCTGCTACTAGTCAAGCATGTCCCTGGAAAGAAGATACAGATTTACCTTGACGTATCCGAAACGGTGGTCACTAAGGATTTGGTTAAGGAATGCAGGGACGGGATCCAATGACCTGTCTACTATGTAAGCCATGCACTAACCAAGCCCGAAAGGAATTATGTCCACCTTAAGAAGCTCACCTTTGCCCTAGTGACCTTAGCGAGGAAGCTCCGTCCCTACTTGCATGCAAATACAATATGTTGGAACCCCGTTCACCGGTCACGCAGAAGAAGTCAGTTTTAAAATTTATTATACAGATCTTAAACAATCAAGAATCAGTGAACTAGGGATCGCAATTCTTTTTCAGAACTAATACATATAAAAATTATTAAACTAATAAAATGTATATGTAAATACAGGAAATTGAAATCAATATAAAGAGAAAAAGAAAATCTTACCAACGTTTGGAGTCTTCTTCACTTTATGATATGCTCCTATCTGAACGACTCGATCTTCTTTCTACGTCCCAGGACTGGTAACTACGTATGGACGTATCACGGTCTCAGGAACTTGAATTGAGGATGTAGAGAAAAAGACTTGAAGAAACTCTTTCTTCTCAAGAGAGAAAAGACCTAGAACTATTCTAGTTATATATATATATATGTATATTTATTTATTTTCTTTTTGTCTTCTTAGTGTACACTACACCAACTTTTTGTCTTCTTTTTGTGGTTCTCACGTCACTTTTACACACAACCAATTTCGTTAATATGGTGATATGTGTCTTTTTTCTTAGTTATGGCAAATATATCATATATATTACTATAACTAAATTCCTTTTTTTTTTAATTGCAAGATTTTGTGTGTTTCCTTTATCAATATATATATATATATATATATATATATTCCTTTTTAATTGATATCTTGTTTTGGTCAGTTTTTAAAGAATATATATCATATATATATATATATATATATATATATATATATATATATATATATTTCCTTTTAAAAAACCCTCATGATATCTTTTTATTTAAAACAAAATCTTTATTTTATTTTTATTAAAAGATACCATCTATATTGAATTAAATTATTCAAATTCAAAAATTAAATATTTTAAACAAATATCAACAAACATCCTCCATTTAGTGATTAATAACATAGTTAAATAATCACATTATTTATTTTATTTAATCACCATTATTCATTAATAAATAATCTCATTATTCAATTAATTTCCTGAATAAATATGTGTCACTTTCGTAACACAATTAATTGGACAATCCAATTAATTAACCGTGACCCTTGTTACCTAAATCGATCGAGCTAGCATGAGGACCTAATGGACCAACAGTATTTTGAGCTCTAATAATCCTCGAAATCATTAATTAAACTTTTTAATTAATATTTCTTGATTATTAACTTTGGTGTTATCCACTAAAAACCTGAAGTTGCACTTTCTCAATTGCAGACGCTTTTACTCAGACCAATACAACTCGGTGTCCATCTATATAGCTATTACATATGGTGTGTTCATCCACAGTAGTTCATAATTGGAGCTGGGTCATAATGTCTGTTATACCCCTCTAATTACATATATCCTTAAAGTACCATTTATTCTCTAATGGATAAAAAATACTATTTCCTCAAGGCATGCCTTGGTTTTCTTGTAATTTTTGAGTCTTCTAGTCTCTTCAGATCACTCTGATTCATCTCATGAATCCTTCTTTGTGATTTTTCCAGGTCTTCAATATAGGTTGCAACTTTTTTGTTTAAATACAATAAAGTACAAAAAATTTAAAATTAAAAAAAATTATACAACTCATAAACTCTAAATCCACAGCACCATATAATTAACGATCATTCATGTTTTTGTAAATTTTTTAAAATATAATATACATACAAACACATCATATAGTCAATTTAAATCGTACATACACAATCATATATACAGGAGCATCAAAAACAATTTCCTGTTCCAAAAAAAAAAAGGCTCTGATGTCAATTCCTAATCTCATAGGTGTGGGCCCGGTCCCAACTTTTTAGGGTGTCACCCACATATACCAATCAGAGCACTCCTCTAAGAAGCCCCTGGGCGGAGAGCCATGCTTCATCACTCGATAATGCGTGATAGTTCTCGGGTATCGAGCAGTCGCCAATGTGTTTGCTCGATACCAATTGTTGAAACCCCGTTCACCGGTCACACGACAGAAGTCGGTTTTAAATTTTTTTATACAGATCGTAAACGATCGAGGACGGTAGAACTTGGGATCGTAATTCTTTTTCGAAACTAATACATATACAAATTATTACACTAAAAAAAAATATATGTAAATACAGGAAATTGAAATCAATATAAAGAGAAGAAGAAAATCTTACCAACATTTGGAGGCTTTTTCACTTTACGATATGATCTTGTCTGAACCACTCAATCTTCCTCGCTATATCCCAGGACTGATAACTGTGTGTGGGCTTGTCACGGTCTTAGGAACTTGAATGGAGGATGTAGAGAAAAATACTTGAAGAAACTCTTTCTTCTTAGGAGAGAAAAGACTCAGAACAATTCTAGTTCTCAATATATATATATATATATATATATTATTTTCCTTTTTGTCTTCTTAGTGTACACTTCACCAAATTTTTCTCTCCTTTTTATGGTTCTCACGCCAGTTTTGAACACCACCAATTTCGTTAATATAGTGATATGTGTCCTTTTTCTTAGTTATGACAAATATATCATATATATTATTATAACTAAATTCCTTTTTTTTTTTGAATTGCACGTTTTTGTGTGTTTCTTTTTATAGAATATATATATATATATATATCCTTTTAATTGATATCTTGTTTTGATCGGTTTTCAAAGAGTATATATATATATATCCTCTTTTAAAAACCTCATGATATATTTTTATTTAAAACAAAATCTTTAATTTATTTTTATTAAAATATACCATCTATTTTGAATTTAAACTAATCAAATTCAAAAATTAAATATTTAACAAAATAAAATAATCATATTATCGTATTTTATTCAAAAACAAATATCAATAAATATCCTCCATTTAGTGATTAATAACATAATTAAATAATCTCATTATTTAATTTATTTAATCTCCATTATTCATTAATTATATAATCTCATTATTCAATTAATTTCCTGAATAAATTTGTGTCACTTTCGTAACACAATTAGTTGGACAATCCAATTATTTAACCTTGTTACCTAAATCGAACGAGTTAGCAAGGGGACCTAATCGACCCACAGTATTTTGAGCGCCAACAATCCTCGAAATCATTAATTAAACTCTTTAATTAATACTCCTTGATTATTAACTCCGGTGTTATTCCACTAAAAACCCGAAGCTGCACTCTCTCAATTGTAGACGCTTTTACACAGACCGATACAACTCGGTGTCCATCGATATAGCTATTACATATGGTGTGATCCTCCACAGTAGTTCATAATTAGAGTTGGGTCATTATGTTCGTTATACCCCTCTAATTACATATATCCTTTAAGTACCATTGATTATCTAATGGACAATAAATCCTATTTCCTCATGGAATTAAGAGAGCGCTCATATTGACCAAGCCCCGAATCAACCCATAAGGGAACTACCATCTATTTCTCATGAGAAAGAGTGGATTCCACTATTGTGTACAAACCTTCCCAACCATATGCCAAACCGTAATCCTAACATACAGAGTATTTTACGTAGGAACTGCATCTGACCTCACCCGTATTATATCAAAGACCACGATCTAAGTTGAAGGAGTCGATAAGACACTCATGATTAAGATCATCAACATATAGCCCTCGTTAGTTGATATATATGAACCTCATCGGTAAACAGATCTTGGTGATAGAATCATATAGATCATGGCCCTATCCTATATGATTACATCATACAAGGTGCCTCCATTCTCCTATCTCATAAGAATGATTCTGGACAGAATCACCGTATATTACGAAATGGACTGCAACTATAGATTAACCGCAAATAAAGTACGCAGCTTTATTTGCTATCTATGGAATCTTTAGATTGCACATTTCTTACTGTTCCTATCCACATATGACACTCATATACCTAGTTCGAGAATACGTTCGACATTCTTGGATGTTAAATATATGCATAAGTTATAAAATAAATAACACAACATGAATGAATCGAACTTTTCTTTTATTTATTTCATAAATCCATTTACAAATTACATCTTTAGGGCATAAACCCCAACACAGTGGCAGTAGTGACTGATCAACCTCTCTACCAGTTCTTGTAGAGACCAGACGTGTCTGGAAGTTTGGTCCTTTGGGCTTAGAGCTCACTCAGTTTGATCCGAAATATAAGGATAGGATGACTATCAAGGCTCAAGCACTGGCGGACTTTGTAGCAGAGTTTTTAGCTCTCCCTTGTCAAAAGACCTCGATAGAGTTGAGTCCAACACCCAGAAGCTTCCGGAGCTTGATAATTTGACGGTTGGTTATGGTGCCTGGATTCTCTATACAGATGGAGAGTCCGAATAAGCAAACGGAGGTGTCGACATTGTCTTAATAGACCCAAAAAAAGTAGAATGTTGCCATAGCTTCAGGTTTGAATTCAAAGCTATAAACAATGAAGCAGAGTATAAAACCCTTTTGGAAAGAATGAAAGTAGCCCTCGAGCTCGGAGCTGATTATTTGTATCTCATGAGTGACTCGCAACTTATTGCTAACCAAATCACCAGACTCTACCAGGCTAAGGGGGGTAATATGCTGACTTGTCTCAAAAAGGTTTAACTGCTCAAAAACAGATTCAAGGGGTTCAAAATTGAGCAGATTCTGAAGGGAAAAAAAGGGTTCAAAACACAACGGAAGCGTGAGAAAAAAGAAAATTAGGGTTTGGGTATAAATAAAATAAATTCCCTTTTATGCAACGAGAACCTTAACCCTAGATTAATTGATGTATATAAAAAGTGTCATACCTTTTTTTTTATGACGATTGAAGAAGCGCCGAATTGATTCCGTAAGATCTTCCAATCCAATCACGAATGTGAATCACCTAGGAGTGTGGGCTCCCTTTATTTAAATTGTATACATAAGGATGGAGACAAATAAAATCTTTTCTTTGTTAATTACAAATATCCTCCAAGAGAAAAATCCAAGAACGTTCGGCCACCTGTGAATTATCAATCGATTTGATTGAAACTCACCTGAACCTTGATTCGATGTTGTACACAAAACCCTTTTGATGTAAAGGATACTTGTATACTATCGAAAACAAAAACGTGTTCCCCTTTTTTCTCTTCTTGGTCGAATTCACACACTATTGTTAAGAGTTGATCGAATTTTGTCAAGAGTAAAATCAAAATTTTCTCCCTCAAAATTCCTATGATGGCCAAATTCTTCTCTTAGAAAAATAGGGATGGCCGAAATTCTCTATCAATTGCCTTAGAGCTGGCCGAATATTTATATATATATATATATAGCATCATAAATCCTCTCCTAAGAAGGATTTACTTGGTTGGCAAAAATCCCTTCCTTAGGTGGATTTATTTAATAGTTAAGAATCCTTATCTAAAAGGAATTCTATCCTTTTGTATATATATATGGGCTGGCCGAATTTCATAGGTTATGGATTAGGATCACAAATCCTTTCCTAAGAAGGATTTACTTGGTTGGTAAGAATCCTTTCCTTATGTGGATTTACTTGGTGGTTAAGAATCTTTTTTTTTAAGTAATTCTATCCTCAACCAAGACTCCTAATCCAACTCAATAGTGTATTTGTAACCATATTAAACACTTTCTAATTTGATTAGATAAATAACTCATTTTATTTATCTACTTTTCAAATATAATATTTAACATTAATTATACTACGAAAAATAGTATAATTTTAGGAGACCATCTCCTATTAGGAAAAAGATTTTGACTTTTAATTAAATAATTAATTAATCAACAAATTAATTAATTTCCATTTAATTAAATAATAAAATAAAAATAATAAAATTTAAGCTATTCTTAATAGCCTTGCCGCCCAACACATGTATATGGGCCATATATTATTTTTCTTATTTTATTAAATCCATTGGACCTTAATAAAAAGTCCACATGTGAACTAGACCTATTCTTTCAAAAAGAAACAAGTTCACATACCTTAATACAATTCTAAATGGACCCCTAAATTGGTCCGGTGGAATATATGAAGTGATCCATGCAAGTTCGTGTGGATTGGGGATCTTGGCTGTCTATCTAAATTTAAGCTAAAATATACACAACCTAATCACAATAAACAAATGATTCACTTAGGTCCGATCTATTTAATTTTAGTTCATTCCACAAAAGAACTAAAATTGAATTCTTAATTAAAGATAGAATAAGTTGATGTTACTCATTCATACCCTAGACAACCTTATTGGAGAAAGTGTATCCTCGTGAAGAATACCAGTAATCGCCAAGAGCTCATAGAACGCCTATAGATCTCCAAGTAACAATGTTTACTCATATGACCATATTTTAAACTTGGATATTTTGACTTGTCCAGAAGCCATGTTTCAATAGACACTATTGAAAACTTAACGTTAAGATTTAATATCCAATACCTCAAAACATCCATATGATAGTATTCTACTCTCATTCAATAAATGGAGCCACGATGTCCATATCTATAAATGAAGTCCTCTATCGATTGACAAATGAATACCACCAAACTATTGAGGATAGACTATGCTATATAATCGTACTTATTGATAGCTCAAATGATAGCACTTGCAACCATAAGTCCATCATTTATCTCAAGATTGAGATAGACTCTCCGATTGTCTTCAAATGAAAACTTTTATTTATTGACGGTTCTAGATAAAGTATTTCGTTTTGATCCTATTCAATTCACCCAGTGCACTAGATTCTTTTACCCAAAGGCACCACACTTTGATGATTTTAGACTCATCATAACGCATTTGTTCCAACTCAAAATGCTAGAAAAAGAATCTACAACTTTGACAAGATAAATGCGCCCAACATTTTATCTTAAGTCGTGAATATTATTCAAGACTAACTAAAGAATTGTGTGTACCTCATACATATCTAGATGTATGAACAATTCTTCTTTTCTCATAGTCTTCTGATCTTATAATTATTTACTTTTGACAATTATAATAATTAAACTATAAATGCTATAAGAATTGTTAAATTAGAAATCACTTTATTAATATGAAAAGATTGCCAAATACAATATAATACTCTTACAATCGAGCATAATCCTAATAGATTCCTCATTAGCTGAATCACAAAGCAGATTTCTTGGCAAAGATAGTTACCAATGGAGGACAGGCTCTCCCCAAGAGAGTTCCCCTCTAGGTGATCTCCCATTCAAGCATAACAATAAGTAAAGAATTATTCCCAATTGATCGGCTCCCATGTTAGATGGATCTAATAGTCACCTACTTCCAAGATAAAAAGCTCCCTGAGGACCCCGACCAAGCCCGCATAATCAAGAGGATCTCAGTCTGACATTTCTTTGTAGATAGGTACCTGTACAGAAGGGGAAAGTCTCTCCCTTTACTCCGCTGCCTATATCCTGACGATGCCAGTTAGGCGCTAAAGGAGGTCCACTCTAAGGATTGCTGAAATCATATCGGAGGGGAAGTGTTAGCTTACAAGGTACATCATATGGAATATTACTGTCCTACCATATACCAGGATGTGAAAATCGTTTTGTAGTCTTGTGAACCTTGCCGCCACTCCCTATCTATTCACCATTTGGGGGGTCAATTTGATTATGCCACTCCCTACCTCTTCTAGATAAGTAAAACACATTTTTGTAGCGGTCGACTACTTCACTCGGGGGTGGAAGCGGGACCGTTGTCCTAGATCACATAGGAGAACACCACCAGGTTTATCAAGATTAATATGGTATGCAGGTTCGGTACCCCGACCGTCATCATCACTAACCTTGGTAAGCAGTTTAACAATGCTCGATTTTGGGGTTTCTATGAAGACTTGGGAATCGATCTTTGCTTTGCCTTAGTAACCCACCCCCAAACCAACAGCCTGGTGGAGACCACTTAAAGGACAATCATAAAGCTCTTAAAGAAGAAACTTCAATAAAAAATAGGCAAGTGGTCGTAGTATTTCCTCAAGACACTTTTGGCCTACTGGACCACCAGAAGAACTATGACCGAAGAAACATCTTACTCTTTTGCATCCGGGGTTGAGGCGGTCATATCTATCAAGCAGAAGATGACCTCGTTCTAGGTCCAACACTTTGAGCTAGGAAGCAACGAGGTCAAGCTCAGGGCCAAACTAGATCTCCTGGGAAAATCATGACAAAGTAGTAGAAAAGGTAGCATTTTACCATAGCAGGATATCAAGGTACTTAAACAAGAGGGTAAGGACCATGAGCTTCAAAGAAAAGGGCCTTGTACTCAAGAAGGTGACTCTGAACACTTGGGTCAAGTCGGATTTGTCCTAGGGCCAAACTGGGAAGGCCCATACTTGATCAAGGTAGTAGTCCGGAGCGGGCCTTACAAGCTCGAAGACATGGAGGGATGACCCATCTACCATACGCGGAATCCTGATCAGCTGAAGAGGTTTTAACCCTAGGCAAAGGAGTTCGAGCAGATTAGTAATATATAGGTATCAGTATTAGTAGCTTATAAGTAAAATGTATTCCAGCTTGATTATCAATGAAATCTCCAGTTAGTTTTTTCATCTCCAGTCGTGTTTTCTTTTTTGCCAAAGTGAATTTTGCCATGATCACCATGAACTAGGGATAACTAGATAGCATTCTTAATGCCTTGGCTAGGAACAACCCCTTGTAAAGAAGAATCTAAGCGTAAGAGCATAGTTGCCAGCCATATCACAAGACCAGGGATTTGTCAGAGAAGCCCCCTCACCACCTCTGATGCCTTGGCCGGGCACCACCCCCCATTAAGAAAGATATGAGCATAAAAGCATAGTTGCTAGCTAGATCACAATACTAGGATAGCCGAAACACAATCCTAATGCCTTGGTCGGACTACTACCCCCAAGAAAGGTCTAGACATAAGTGCAAAGTTGCCCACTAGATAGAGATCACTATGGTATGGTACTTTCTTAGTACGAGGACCAAAGGTACCTAGGTTAACTTGGACAGGTATTTATCCTAAAGTAATGAAATCCCTAAATGTAGGACACCTGGTACATCCATTCTCCCAGAAAGGGAAATCAAGTGTGTTAGAAGGTCCCATGAGGACCACCTCGACCAAGTACCTCGGTACCGATTGTCTATTTACTCTTGTTTGTTTCTTCACCAAATTTCAAGTTGTTTTGTGTCTTTAGGGTACGTTTAGGCAAGTCGGGCATTGGGGACTTGAAGTGACAGCAATGAACACCTCAATCAAGTTATCAACTGAGAATTGAGGTACCACAATAAAGGGATGTCCCTAATACCCAAGCAAACGTTGCACGTCATTTCGCTTAAGTCTAGATACATGGATGGTTTAAGCCACCGGTGCGTCCTGAGAAGGCTCATGAAACAGAGAACTCTACGTAATATAATTCATAGGATTAAAATATGGTTAAGAGCCAGGTACTGATATCAACCACCTGGTCTAATTTGATTTTCTATACTTAAAATTTTAAATTTTCCCCTGTATTACCAGATTTTCCATAAGCCATGTATATGTGAGGGATAGGATCCTAGATCAAGTGAGGAGATGAAGCAAGGCAGATTCAACCAAGCTAGAGATCAACTAGATACAAGCAAGAAGTAAAAAGAGAGATTATCCTAATTCATTCAAACCAGGGAGCCCATCCCCTATTCTAGGCTACAAAAAAAGTAGCATTAGCAAAATAACACAAATCATTCTTGATCAAGCAGGGTGCCCACCCCCCTTTTCGAGCAAAATTTAAAGCTTACAAACTGGGTCATGGGTGAATCTCTTTCTGGTCTCCCTCTCCTCATACTCTATCTCTGGCTACCTGCCTCTTCTCGATCGTATCTAGGTTAACCATCAATGTTTGAACAGTGAGCAACCACAGGATCAGACTCACCCTTTTCAGCACGAGTCCTCAACGAGGCCATCTAATGGCTCACCGCCATGTTATAATTGAAAGTCTACAATACACAGCAATCAAGTTAGTCAACACGCAGATACCAGTTATGTGAATGCCAGAATAATAGTGAGATGGGATATGACAACACACTTGCCTCAACAATAAGGCCAAAACCCTTGGTGAGTAGAATCTCAGAGGGTAGAGAAGTCATCAGAGCTAAGCCCCCACCAGGGCAGGAGAGGATGAAACGGTTGAAGACCATATTTTGTTCAGAATACCTCAGTCAAGGTCTAGTACTCGTATTGGGAGTTATAGAGGTGAAGGCACCAGAGGTTCCAAGGGAATTTATTTATCTAGTCAAATTAGAAAGTACTTGAATTCTATTAAAACTCAAGTTGACTGTTAGTTAAATTAGAAAGTTTTAATATAGTCAAAATTTAATTATATTCAATAATTGGTTATTGAATAAATACACTATTTGAGTTGGATTAGGAGTCTTGTTGTGGAAAAGAAATATTTTTTGAAAAGGGTTCTTCATTGCCAAGTAAATCCACCTAGAGATAGGATTCTTGCCTACCAAGTAACTCCTCCTTAGGAGAGGATTTGAAAAACCTATATATATCTCTAGGTTGAATTCGGCCAAGGCATTATTTTCACTAGAGAAAATTCGGCCAAGGCATGTTTCTAAGAGTAAAATTCGGCCATGAGAGAATTTTGATTGTAGAGAATCCGGTTCTTGCTCTAGATAAATTCTTCCAACTCTAAAATGTAGAGAAAAAAATGATTCAAAATGCGGTGGAAGCATAAAATTAGGGTTTGGTATATTTAAAAAATATTCCCTTTAAAAGAAAGAACCTTTACCCTAGATAATTGATGTATATTATTTGTATCGTACCTTTTTCTCTTGACGATTGAAGTTGTACCGAATTGAATCCGCAAGATCTTTCAATCCAGTCATGAACGTGAATCACCTAGAAGTGTGAGCTCCATTTCTTTGAATTGTATACCTGATGATGGAAACAAACAAAATCTTTTCTTTTTGTTAGTCACAATAATCCTCTAAGAGAAAACCATAGAACATCTGGTCACTTGTGAATTATGAATCTATTTGACTGAAACTCACGTGAACCCGATTCGATTTTTGTACACAAAACCATTTTGATGTAAAGGATACTAGTGCACTATCAAACACAAAAAAAAATACCATTTTCTCTTCTCCTTGGCCAAATTCTACACACAATGGTTGGATGAAGTTCTTTTTTTTTTCAAAACTATATTAGCAAAAAAAAAAACTTCTCTCAAGTCACCAACAAGCCTTTGCCAAATTCTTAAGTATGGAATTATTAGCTTGACCGAATTCCTCTATAGGAATATATATGGGTGACCAAATCCTTACCTTAGGAGAATTTACTTGGTAAACAAGAATCCTACCTCTAGAAGGATTTACTTGGTGATCAAGAATCCATTTCAAAGAGGAATTCTTTTCTACACCAGGACTCCTAATCCAAATCAATAGTATATTTATTCAATAATAAATTGTCGAATATAAATTAAATTGTGACTAGATCAAAACTTCATAATTTGACCGATTGTCAATTAGAGCTATGATAGAAGTTAAATATTTCCTAATTTGACTAGATAAATAAATTTCTTCTATTTATCTACTAATCAAATATTGTATTTGATACTTATCATGTTACCAACAATAATATGACTCTTGGAGACCTTCTCCAACTAGGAAAAGATTTTGACTGTTAATTAAACAATTAATTACTTAATTTCTATTTAATTAAATAATGAAGTAAAAACAATATATAAGGCTATTATATAGGTCTTTGCCGCCCAAGCTATATAAATATGGGCCAAATATTGTTTTTCCACTTCTTTAAATCCATTGGACATTAATAGAAGGTCCAGATTATAACTTGACCCATTTTTACTAAAAGAAACAAGTCAACATGCCTTATCACAATTCTAAATGGACCCATAAATTTGTCCAATAGAATATATCAAGTGATCTATGGAAGTTCGTGTGGACTGGGGATCTTGGCGACTGGAAATCTTGGCGGGCTATCTAAATGTAAGCTACATTAGATATAACCTAATCACAATCAACAAATAACACACTTAGGTCCGATCTATTAATTTGAGTTCATTCCACTAAAGAACTAAAATTGAACTCTTAAATAAAGAAAGAATAAGTGAATATTCCTCATTCATACCCTAGACAATCTTATTGGAGATAGTGTATCCTCATGAAGAATACCAGTAATCGCCAAGATCTCATAGACCGCCTATAGCTTTCTTAGTTACCATATTTACTAGAGTAAAGGCGCCCAACCTTTATCTTAAGTTGTGAATATTATTCTAGAGTAACTAATGAATTGTGTCTACCTCATACATATCCAGATGTATGAACAATTATTCTTTTCACATATTCTTTTAACCTTACGATTATTTACTTTTGACAATTATAGTAATTAAATTATAAATACTCTAAGATTTGTTAATCAAGAAATCACTTTAATAATATGAAAAGAATGTCAAACACATTTTTATACTCTTGCTATTAAGCCTAATCCTAACAATCTCCCGCTTGCTCTATAGCGAATGTGTCATATCTCTTATCCCAATATTATCCAGGTGCCCATCAAAACTCTTTTGTGGAAGAGCCTTGTGATGGGATCCGCTAGATTTTTTAATGATGCGATCTTGGTAATCGTCATGTCACCCCTATGTATAATTTCTCTCAGAAGAAGATACTTTCTTTCAATGTGTTTCCCTCTTTTATGACTTCTTGGTTCTCTCGATTGAGCCATTGCTCCACTATTGTCATAGTAGAAAGTGGTCTGCTTATTACTATCAGGAACCATTTTCAAGTCAATCAAGAATTGGCGAAGCCAAACAACCTTTTTAGCAGCTTCGCATGCGGCAACATACTCAGCTTTCGTGGTGGAATCAATATTATAAGATTACTTAATACTCCTCCATATGACTACCTATCCTCCAAGAGTAAACACAGATCCTGATGCTGATCTTATGGAGTCAGAATATGATAGGAAATCAGAATCTGTATACCTGACGGGAATTAAATCCCCTCTAGAGTATACAACCATATAATCTATGGTTCTCCTAAGACACTTGAAAATATGCTTGACTATAGTCCAGTGATCAGAACCAGGTTTCAATTACCTAACTATGCTAACACCAAAACAAATATCTAGTCAAGTGCAGAGCATTGTATACATGAGACTCTCAACTGTCGAGGCATATGGAACCCTACTCATGAATTGCTCTTCATGCTCATTCTTAGGAACTTGTTCCATAGAAAGTTTGATTTTATGTCTGAATGGTAGCATACCTTTGTTTGAATCTTGCATGGAAAATCTAGAAAAGATTTATCGATGTATAAAGCTTGAGATAATGCAATCGTTCTATTATTTCTATCCCTTATGACTTGAATAACAAGAATATAACTTGCTTTTCCTGAGTCTTTCATATCAAACTATTTTGCCAACCATTCTTTTACTGATGTCAATGCACCTATATCGTTTCCAATGAGTAGTATATCATCAACTTAAAGAACTAGAAAAACCAACTCGCCTTTGATCCTTTTGTATACATATGGTTTGTCAAGGTTTTAAATGAATCTAAAACTTTTCACAGGTTGATTGAACCTTAAGTTCCAGGATCTAAATGCTTGCTTTAATCCATATATGGATCTTGCAACATGCAAACCTTTTCCTTTTGGCCCTTTTCAATGAATCCTTCTGGTTTCATCATATAGATGCTTTTGTCAAGACTTCCATTAATGAAAGTTGTCTTGACTTCCATTAATGAAAGTTGTCTTGACGTCCATTTGCCAAATCTCCAGGTTTAGAGATGCCGCAATCGATAAGAGTATCCAAATAGATTTAAGCATGGCCTTAGGAGAGAAGGTTTCCTCATAATCGAAACCTTCCTTCTGTGTGTAACCTTTAGCTACCAATCTAGCTTTAAAAGTTTCAACATTTCCATCCTTTCCTCTTTTCCTCTTTTCCTCTTATATACCCAATTGCACCCAATGCTATTTGGCAAGTCCACAAGAGACTAGACTTTATTTTTGAACATTGATTCGATTTCGGATTGCATTGCCTTTTGCCAATCGTGACAATCAACATCTTCCATGGCTTCCTTATACCTGTATGGATCATCGTCATCCGGAAGATTCTCTACTGATTCTCCAAGAACAATGTATCTCTCTTGTTGTCCACTAACCCTCCCACTATGATGAGGAATGGTAGGTTGTTGATCTTGTATTGGTGTGGATCATACAATTAGGCTAGGTTGTGAAACCTCTTGTGGAATTGTATCTTTAGAACGGTCGTTCAGGATAATTCTACTTTTAGGTACAAAATTATTCATATAGTCCTCTTCAAGAAATTTAGCATTTGTCGAAACACATACTTTAAGAACTGAAGGACAATAGAAATAATATCCTTTAGTTCCTTTTGGATACCCTATAAATATGCACATTTTTGGGTATCCTACAAATATACACGTTTCTTAACGGGACTCCAAATAGCCTTAAGTTTTGTAGACTAGGCTTTCACCCAGTCCACAACTCATGCAGTGTTTTAGGAACCGACTTAGATGGTTCATCATTTAGAATGTACATTGCATTTTGTAAAGCATATCTCTAAAAAAATTAGGGAGTGTACTCAACAAAAACCTCACCATGTCTAAAACAGTTTTATTTCTCCTTTCTGCCACCCTATTTTGTTGAGGTGTACCTGCTTCAGAAAACTGAAAAAATTATCCCATTATCAATAAGATATTGTTGAAACTTACCAAATAGATATTATGCACCACTATCAGACCTCAAGATATTTATGTGTTTCTTAAGCTGATTGTCTACTTCAGTTTTATATGCATTGAACATGTCAAAAGCATCTAACTTATGTCTCATGAGATACTTATAGCCTAAACTCGAGTAATCACCCATGAAAGTGATGAAGTACTCATATCCACCTCTTGCTTGAATGCTCATTGGACCAAACACATCAGTGTGTATCAATCCTAAACATTCAGTGGCCCTTCTGCCTTTCGTTGTGAATGACCTTTTGGTCATCTTACCTTCCAAACAAGATTCACAAGATGGTAGATCATCATCCATCACTAACCAATATTTTTATCTTATCAAGGTTAATATTATCTAGGCGCAATTGCCAAAGGTAGGTTTCATTTTTTGATAATTTTACTCTTTTATAATTAGGTTGCATTGATTCTGTGTCTAACAAGTGAGAGATATTGCTATGCAAATAGAATAAACCATTTTCCAATGTACCTTTCCAAACAAATTAGTTATTCCTATTAATAATAAAAGCTCTATTAAAAGTAACTGAATATCCAAATTTATTTAAACAAGAAACTAAAATTAAATTCCTCTTGAATTGAGGTACATAATAAACGTCTATTAAATCTAAATGCCTATGCGAATCTAAATGAATTCTAATATCTCCCAATGTAATAGCAGACACCAATGCTCCATTGCCTAAACACAAGTTGAATTCAATCCCATTCAGTCTCTTCTTTTCTCGAAACCCCTTATAGTTAGACCCAAGTTGCTTTTTCTTTTGTTGTTTCTTGACCTTCTTACGGGTCAAGTCAGTAGCAACTTTACTAACTGTATGAATCTCTTAACCCTTACCTTTTACATGGATTTTCTCATTGCTTTGAACATCTTGCATCAGGCTTTCTAAGGTGCATTCCTTAGATTCAAGGTGTAGTCCAACTTGAACTGATCAAAGGAATCTGGTAGTGAGTTGACAATCATGTAATTTTCGTCTCACCATCTATCTCAGCACCATTGAGTTTAGTAATGTTAAGATGTGCTATGACTTTCATCATGTGATATTTCACAGCCTGCCCAAGTTTCATCCTAAGATTCATGAAAGCAGTCACTGCCTCTCTCTTAGTCGTCCTGGAGTTCATAGCAAACACGTTGGAGATGGTTGCCATAATGTAACATTTAGCCATCTGTAGACTTTCGCTGCTGATACTCATCTCTTTGCTCCTAAGTAGATTCATTAGTAGGAGTAGGTGATTTAGGAGTACACAGAACGAACTTATGCTTTTCGGATTACAATTAAATACCAATTTTCCTTTTTAATGTGAATACCTCTTTGGGGGGTTACTACAAGAAAAATAAACCTCAACTAAACTTGGAGGCCATACGTGTTCCAAAACACCTTCTCTCACTCAATTATTTATGGTGTGTGATCAAATTCCATAGAATATTTTACCAAGTTATCTAGATGCCAATTAGATATCTAAACCATTCAGTGCAAGGTCATACCAAAAAGGATATATCAGTGGCACTCCTATTCTATATGACATGTTACCAAACAATGACAAACATTGCAATATTAACGAAAATATATATAGATACAATTTTGGTTCATTCTAGAAAAGCAAGTAAACTGCATATGTTGAGAACATGATGAGAATCAAGAAGCATCACCAAAGGAACTATTGCATATTCCAATTGGGCCAATTAAAAGGAAGCAAGAGGATCAAAGAAGTATTAAATGATGGGCTGATTCCGAGTTGCTAAAGTCCAAATTCTGCCCACATGAAGACCAAATCCGGGCTGAACTTCATGGACCTCTATAGAGAGCATCTGAAGTCAGATCGTCTATTATAATATGTTTTCGAAAAGCCCAAGACAAGATCTACAGATGATATGAAGACCCTGTTCTCCAAAACAGAAAACAAAAAGTCCAAATTTGGCCATCTATCTTATTGCGCGAAGACTTGAGTTGAGGAGTCCGAATTTCAACATATTTCCTATATTTTGGGCGACGTATGGTTGGAGGAGAATTCAATTTCAGCATATTGCCAATTTCAGCATATTCCTTATTTTATTTATTTCCCCAAATAAAGAGTTGATTTGTTTTCCAAATAAATGGCTGATTTGTTTCCCAAATTCAGCTTTCCAAATAAGGAACAAATCAACTAGTTGCTAGTTTGGTATTTATTTATTTTTCTAAAGTTGTTTGCATTTATTTTCCTGATTGTAAGGCATTAATTGCCTAATATTTATTCCCTTTTAGGTCTTAGATATTTTTAGTATAAAAGGGACCAATTGATGTAATTTGAGAATAGATTTTGGAATTGAAATAAATTTATAGAGAATTTTTCTCTTTGGTTCTTCATAGAACTATGAACTTATCAAGGTTCTACCTTGTGGCGTTCAAACCTTGACTTATCACTCACCTTCTTTCTTATTTTTGAGTGTGGCGTCTACAACCTTCTTGATACCGTTGGTTCTTATCTCCATATAGATAATGGGTCGCGGTCCGATAATATTCTTGTTAAAAACTTGATTAGAAAACGATCCTTCGTTACCATATATTGGTTCTGGGTCTCACTGCTCTTGGTGAGGTTCATATCAGAACACAAAAACTCCTTTCTCGACGAACAGGTCCTCATGCGACCATCGTTCGTTTAAACACCCTAGGCTGCCTCCCATGGGCGTGCGCACCCCTTAGCTTCACAAAGGGTTGCTGTGCACAACCTATGGGATCCATAGGGATGCTGTGTGCAACCCATGGAATCCATGGGGCTGCCATGCATAGCCCATGCCACAACAATTGTGGTTGCGTGCTCATTCGCAAGCACGATTATTGTTATGGCGCGAACGGTACCAAACTAGTTCTGGTTGCTCCAAAATCTTAAAATCTTTGAATCATCGATACTTGAATATATTACAATAGTATTTTTAACAATAAAACACTGCAATTTTTTTTTAATATAACAACAAAATATAATAAAATTTGGAAACTACCAAGAAGGAAATTACGGCAACGATAGGCCACCCTTCTTGTTACTATCCCAAAACAAAAATATATTAAAATTCTAGGACCAAAATTGAGCAATAACAAATCACATTATAAAACATATATATATATATATATATATATATATATATATATATATATCCATACATTCCAATGTAAATATATATGTGAATACCTAGAGTGTCATCTCTTTCTAAAACATGCATATTAACAATAAAATGAAGTAGATTCACGTACATATACATCAATTAATCAAGGGTAGAACCAGACTTTGATACCAATTGTAGGGAAAAAACGATTCAAAACGCGGCGGAAGCATAAAATTAGGGTTTGGTATATTTAAAAAAAATCCTTTAAAAGAAAGAACCTTAACCCAAGATTAATTCATGTATATTTTTAGTATCACCATTTTCTAGGGACGATTGAAGTTGTGCCGAAATGAATCCGTATTATCTTCCTATCCAATCACAAACGTGAATCACCTATGAGTGTGGGCTCTCTTTCTTTGAATTGTATACCCGTTGATGAAAACAAACAAAATAGTTTTCTTTTTGTTAGTCACAATAATCCTCCAAGAGAAAACCAAAGAACATCTGGTAACTTGTGAAGTATCAATCTATTTGATTGAAACTCGCGTGAACCCAATTCGATTTTTGTACACAAAACCCTTTTGATGTAAAGGATACTAGTGTACTATCGAACACAAAAACATTCCCCTTTCTCTTCTCCTTGGCCGAATTCTACACACAATGGTTGGATGAAGTTCCTTTTGTTAAACTATATTAGCAAAAAATGAAAATAAAAACTTCTCTCAAGTCACCAACAAGCCTTGGCCGAATTCTTCATTACGAAATTATTAGCTTGGCCAAATTCCTCTATAGGAATATATATAGATGACCAAATCATCTCCTTCGGAACATTTACTTGGTAGGCACGAATCCTACTTTTAGGAGGATTTACTTGGTGACCAAGAATCATTTTCAAAGAAAAATTCTTTTCCACACCAAGACTTCTAATCCAACTCAATAGTGTATTTATTCAATAACCAATTATTGAATATAAATTAAATTGTGACTATATCAAAACATCCTAATTTGAGCAATTGTCAATTAGTGTTTTGATAGAAATCAAATACTTCCTAATTTGACTAGATAAATAAATTTCTTTTATTTATCTATTTATCAAATTTAGTATTTGATACTTATTATATTACCGACAACAATATGACTCTTGGAGACCTTCTCCAACTAGGAATTTTTTTTTTTTTACTTTTAATTAAACAATTAATTAATAAAAAAATTAATTAATTTCCATTAAATTAAATAATAAAATAAAAAACAATATATAAGGCTATTATATAGGCCCTTGCCGCCCAAGCCATATAAATATGGGTCAAATATTGTTTTTCCGTTTTTGTTAAATCCATTGGACTTTAATAAAATGTCCACATGTAAACTAGACTCATTCTTACTAAAAGAAACAAGGTCATTTGCCTTACCACAATTCTAAATGGACCTATAAATTGGTCCATTAGAATATATCAAGTTATCCATGCAAGTTCATATGGATTGGAGATCTTGACGGGCTATCTAAATTTAAGCTCTAACAGATATAACCCAATCACAATCAACAAATGATTCACTTAAGTCCGATCTATTATTTTTAGTTCATTCTACTAAAGAACTAAAATTAAACTCTTAAATAAAGATAAAATAAGTTAATATTCCTCATTCATACACTAGACAATCTTAAAGGAGATAGTGTATCCTCACGAAGAATACCAGTAATCTCCTAGATCTCATTGAACGCCTATAACTCTCCTAGTTACCATATTTACTCATATGACCATATTTTGAACTTAGATATTATGACTTGTCCAGAAGCCATATTTCAATAGACATTATTGAAAACTTGACATAAAGATTTAATAGCCAATACCTCAAAAAAACCGTATGAAGATATTCTACTCACATTTATTAAATGGAGCCACGATGTCCATATCTATAAATGAAGCCCTCTATCAATTAACAAATGAATATGACCAAACTACTGATTATAGACTATGTTATATAATCGTACTCAATGATAGCTCAAATGATAACACTTGCAACCATAAGTCCATTATTTATCTCAAGATTGAGATAGACTCTCCGATTGTCTTCAAGTGAAAAAATTTATCCATTGATTGTTCTGGATAAAGTATCTCACTATGATCTTATCAATGCACCTAGTGCACTTGATTCCTTTGCCCAAAGATACCACACTTTGATGATTTTAGACTCATCATAACACATTTGATCCCACTCAAATGCTAGCAAAAGAATCTACCACTTAAAAAAAGTAAAGGCGCCCAAACTTTGTCTTAAGTTGTGAATATTATTCAAGACAAACTAAAGAATTGTCTCTACCTCATATATATCCAGATGTACGAATAATTCTTCTTTTCTCATAGTCTTTTGACCTTACAATTATTTACTTTTGACAATCATAATAATTTAACTATAAATGCTATAAGATTTGTTAAACTAGAAATCACTTTATTAATATGAAAAGATTGTCAAATACATTATATTACTCTTGCTATTGAGCATAATCCTAACATAAAGATAGGTGTGTCAATATTCGGCAAAGAGGAAATGGAAGAGAGAACGTTTTGTTTTTGATAGTGCACTAATAGCCTTTACATCAAAAGGTTTTGTGTACAACATCGAATCAAGGTTCACGCGAGTTTCAATCAAATTGATTGATAATTCACAAATGACCTAACATTCTTTATTTTTACTCTTGAAGGATTATTGTGGCTAACAAAAGAAAAAGATTTTGTTCGTTTTCGTCCTCAGGTATACAATTTAAAGAAAGGGAGCCCACACTCCTAGGTGATTTACGTTCATGATTGGATTGGAAGATCTTGCAGATTCATTTTGATGATAGTTCAATCGTCATGTGAAAAAGGTATGATACTTTTAATATACATTGATTAATCTAAGGTTAAAGTTCTTTCTCTTAAAGGAAAATTTTTTAAAATATACCAAATCTTAATTTTATGCTTCCGCCACGTTTTGAATTTTCCCTACAATTTCCTGACTCCCTTTCTGAGTTTCCTTCGACTAATTTGAGTGGGGCATCTGGATTGTTTGAGAAGCCAGCCTCAATGGCGATATTTCTATTGGAGCGATAGCGTGGCTGCAGAGGTTGAATGTCATTCTCTCTGCTATCTTCCTCTCGAGCTCGCTTCATACATTGAGACTTGAAGAGTCCCCTTCTACCAACCTTTCAACACTATCGCGATCAGAGTTTGACATAGCAACAACAGATTCAAAGTCTGAAAGTAGAGGAGAGAGTTAAAGAGAAGTACGTAGAATATAAAGGATTATGGAATTTTTGAAATTTGAAAAGTATGAGAGTTTTTGAAAGCTTGGAGAAGACGAAGGAGGGTCGGGGTTTAAATAGGCGTAATAGAATAGTAACCGGTGACAAAAGCAAGATCGAAGAGACGGGTTTTTTGCCTCGATACTCTTAAACCGTCAAAAACCTTTCCTTTTTCAAAACATGAAGCTTTCCCTCGCTTAACACTTGGCTATCACATTTAATGAGAAGATTTCTTCACAGATTCTGGTAGCCAGCTGGAAATAGAAAATTTCCCAAACAAAATAGGAAATTTTACTCTAACCCAAAATCAACAATTGGTGTTCAAGTCAGAGAGGACTTCTGTTAATAGCCAAATTTTGCAAGGGCCCGAAGGGAAATTTTCCACCTAATTAGCACCAGATATAGAATGTATCCACACACGGGATCGGTACCAGACACAATGGTTTACCTCAAAGTACCAGGCCTATCACAACCTAGGTACCTCGATGTTGTTGAGGTAGCAAGATAATGCTTCTACACTCTCGCGGACCAACCGGTACCTAAGTACCTCGACACTGCCCTGATAACCCATCAAAGTACTTGTCATGCCTTTTCATCTGGAGGGAAAATGCCCGTAAAGCTCTAGCAAGATCAACCAGACACCTAGCTACTAGAATGGTACCTCGAGGTACCACACCAGATAAATCAATTAAGCACCACATCACTAGAATAATACAACAGGGTACCCCGCTAGTAGGTTGGTACCATGGGATACCTCACCATCGCCTTCAATGAAGCTCTACCTCACCATGATGATACCT
This sequence comes from Dipteronia dyeriana, assembly GCA_032871835.1. Lineage (NCBI taxonomy): Eukaryota > Viridiplantae > Streptophyta > Magnoliopsida > Sapindales > Sapindaceae > Dipteronia > Dipteronia dyeriana. The sequence continues at coordinate 44,586,225 of CM065299.1, read as the reverse complement.
CAGGGTACCTCACTAGCATACGTGTACTACAAGATACTCTACCACATCACCGGGTCAATGCTTTGAAGTACCACGTCGATAACAGAGGAAATCAAATTATTCTCTTGGGTGTAAGTTGACTCTAGGTATGCAAAATTATAGTGACGGAGACCGAAGTGGTAACAAACTCGACTCCTACCAATATAATATCCGTCAGCCGAGTCTCTAGGGTCAATCATATTAAATAGAAAATCCTACCAAATGAGGGAAGAAAATCAATCCAGTGATCTTCAACTTACAAGCTAAGGAAAAACCCTAGTAGTTTCGGGTATAAGTATAGAGATAACCCTTACAGTTTAAGGGGGAGGGAGTAAAAAAAATGATAGAGCAATCACATGATTCTAAAATATTGAAAAAGGCCTAGCCATCACTATAGAAAGTTGTGTTCACTCATCGACAAATAGGAGTTTGCCACCCCTAGATTAGTTAGGCCTGAGAGACTGAGATCGATAGTTTAACACCTTAATATTGTCACCATTTTGCTATATTCATTACTCCATTTGATCAATAAAATCATCTATCACACCATCATTTCTTTCATTAATCTCGCCCATTTTTACACGTGAAACCGGTACCGAAGGTACCTACCCCGACCGCGATTCTCTGAAGTCGTGGTCCTAAGGGTGTTAACTAAGATTCCTCACCTAGAGCGAATTTCCGGTTAACTATGGATTTGAAAAAGACAGTGTACCTCAACCAGGGGAGCAGATCCCCTGGTGATTAAGATTTCAACCGGTATGGTAGTCATGGCTTGCAAGCCCCTACCGGAAAAAGAAGTTGTGAATAGGGTAAGACCTCATCTTGGCTGATGCTTCGTGGTTGAGGTCGAGACCTATCCCTGTGGGCAATCAGTGTAGAGCAGCAGTAGCTGGATCAAAACCCCTTAGACTCTAGTAGACGGTTCAATAACTGTAGCAAAATGGGGAGTGGGGACTATTGGAGGAGGAGTAACACTAGCAGCAACAACAGAGTCTTGACTCCTCACCCTGGTCAATCTGGTTATAAATTCTGCTATGTGGGAACTATATGCAAGAGGTGAATGAGGAGGTACCCTTGGTACCTCGATCGGGATATATACACAACTGCCATGCCCGACCAAGGTAGAAGAAGCTCTGGGAGGAGGAGGATTTCTAACAGAATGAGTTGTTCTAGTAGGAGGATGAGGCATGTTGGTAAGAGACCAAAGAGAAGGAGCCTATAGAGAGAAAATCAAGTCCTCAAACTGTTCAAGTTCCTCTTGTACCAGTATGGGGACTGTAGAATTTGCATGAAATCATGCGACAAATAAAGATAGAAACCATATCTACTTGGGGAAGCAAGAGAGATACAAAGGTAGTTGTCTACCCTATTAGTATAAAAACATCCGAGGTAGGATATTTAGATTGACATAGGACCGATCAATGATAGCCTTCAAAATCGTCTCTGACTCAGCGAAGAAAGTTCTGTTATACCATGTGGGCTAGCCAATGAACCAGGTGGGGACCTCAAACTCGGTCCCCTCAATATGGATCGACCTTCCCGAGTCACCACCGACCAAGGCCCACACCCCTTCTATGAGGCATCTTTCATTATGGACCCCGGTACCACGAACTTCATGTTGTTCTTCTCTCTTGCATAAAATTTCACCCTTAGACTTTGAGACACGCTGGCAACCTGGAAGACTTACGTCCATTCATCTAGCCCCGGTTCCCTTATGAGGTTATCCACCTCATACTGCTCCTTCTGTAACACACGGAACCAAACCAGGTGCCTCAAAAATCCTAGTGTTAATATGAAGGGGAAGAGCTGCATGGCATGAAGCATCATACAAATAGTGGGATGGAGAGGTAGCCTGACCCCACTACCAAAGACTGCTGCGTGAATCGTAAGCTTGCCAGATAAAGGGGTGTACACATCAAACCCTCGAAGCAGTACAGTGATGGTGATGGTGATGTTATCAGGAATCGAGAAATTCATCCTCAAATGCCTAATCGAGCTAGTTATGGCTGTAGAATCAGGGATACATTGGTAATCATAGGAAATAACGAGTGTCCCTCCTGGTAAGCTCTTAGAAACCCCGGCCAGGTCTCCACAACTCCTGGTTTTGCTAGACACCTCACTCGACCCCTCATCGAAATTGACTGAGGTATCAAGCTCATTTGAGAAGCTTGTCCCGATGGCAATGTTCTTATATGAACAACGGTATTGGGGAGTAGGGATCTCTTCCCGTGACCAAGGCTGGTAGATTCACCACCTAAGATTTGTTCTAAACTATCAGAGGAAGAAAAGCTGGCTGGAAGATGAGAAAGATTGAAAGTTAGAGGTTTGAGGAAGACGGAGAAGGTAGAGATTCAGGAAAGCTAGGGTTTTTTCCTTTTCAAAAAAGATGAGAAAGCTTAAAGAATGTGGAGAGGCTATAGGTTTAAATATAAAGGGAGAAGCGTTAACATAATCCGAAAGACGGGATATTCGAGCAACGAGAAAAGAAATTTTGACATACCCACGATAACAAAAACCACTTTTTAAACGAGATAGTGTCTCTCAGCTCGATACGTGGACCATACCTTTAATGTGAGATCTCCTCCAAAATTCTGGTAACCGGTTGAAGATGGAAAATTCCTCAAGCGTTTCAGGAAACCTAACTCGAACCCCTAACAGTCACCTGTGCTCAAGTCAGAGGGGACTTCTGTTTTTATAGCCATTTTTGATGAAAGACCAAAGAGAAATTTTCCATATGCCTACTAAATCGAGACCGGTTTCTACACAACCTAGGTACCTTGATACCACTATCCGGGAAAAAGGTCATCATTACTTCTCCAAAACTGCCAGATATCAAGCCAAACTAGCATTGTGGTACCTTTTACCAGGTACCTTGATACCAGGATATCTAATCGGTACCTGATTACCTCAACACCAATTCGTAGCCCATCCAGGGTACTCATCATACTTGCCTAGTAAGAAGGATGCTACCAGGAAAGCATCAGCCTAGTAGAACAAGCACCACATCAGCAGACCGATACATTAGGGTACCGTGCTACTAGGATATAGAGTTGGAATTACCCTCCAAATATTGTAGGATTCAAGGGTTGACCTCTTCGCCATTAAAATGCCATAATGAGATCAAACAAGTCAATGGATTCTCCCCTTATTCATATTTAAACTCAAACAGAAATATGACGTAATCATTGGGATCAATTCTCATGTGAATTGATACCTTCCATCAATGCCAATCAATTCCAGTATCACGATCAATCAGTTGGTCTAAATTACGGGGACTTCATTGGTGAAGTTGTAGGATAAAAATTTGACACTTAAAATCAGGGAAAGATATGGTCTGATTTCTACGTTAAAGTTGCCAGGAATTAAGACAGTGCCTTTCACTGTTATAGATAGCTTTTTTGCCATAGAGGAAATAGCCACTTATCGACATGAACGAATTCGACATCTCCAGTATGTATGAGAGAGAGATTGATTGAAGTACACCACTGTCACTATTGTCTAGCTTGATACTCAACAAAATAGTACCTATTTTGAGTCACACTATATTTCTCCTTCTCTGTTCATACTTTTCATCTCCCTCTCTTAATCACCTAGGTACGAGGTACCTACCCCGACCACGATCTACCAGGTAGCAGTCTTGAGGGTGTTAACTGAGACTCTTCACCTTGAGTGAATTTTTGGCTAATAAATCTTTTAATTACTTTGATCGAAAGAGCCCATTCCCCTTTCATGTGCTATATCCATGCAATAAAAAATAAAGTAAAATGAAAAATAACTTGTTAACCGAAAATTCGCTCTAAGTGAGGAATTTTAGTTAACACCCGCACGACCTTTTAGGATTTTAAGTTATTTTGGAATTATTCTATATCAAAACAATATTTGTTTTGTATTGTTTAGTTTTTTAGGATTGATGATGATTCAAGATTCAAAGAAGAAATGACAACTATTCAAGCAAGTTCAAGTGTTTAAAGGGAAAAGTGATTCATGATTCTACAAAGGTATATTAAGACCTTTCATTTCTATTTCAAGGCTTAGGTGCACACACTCACATATCATACATTTGTGTCCCTGCATCATTGTGCATCAATTGGTATAATACATTCACACACTTGACTTTGAATGCTCATGCATTGGTATGAAAGTAACATGTTTTGAAAATGCATGATTGGAGACTATGTCTTTGTAGTTTCTATTCTAGTGTGAAATGTGTTTGTATGTTTATTTGTTTGTTTAAAATGGATATTGAACTTTATTTTAGTCTTAAATTGTTTTTGATTGAGTTCCGGTCATTTTGGTTACTCATACATTTGATTTATAGTTCTAAGTCAAAATATATGAAACTTTCGAGTCATGTTGCATATATTGTCTTCGTCTTCGTGAATCGAGTCGAATTCTTATTTTTTGGGTTGAGTTTCTTATACATCCATATTCATGAGAGATTCCTGGTTCGTAATCATTAAACGGATTCGAATTAATAGTTTGAAGGTCGAAGGACAGTCAAAGAATACGATAGGTATATGAAAGGGAGCAAAAGAGAAAACTGATGGTAAATTGCAATTTGCCCCCCCTTGGCCGAATAAGGGTGTGAGCATCTCGCCCAAATATTTCCTCTGTTCACGGAAGCATCTCGCCAATAATTCATTTCATGAATTTAAAAGGATTTTGTTACATGTAATGCATGCACATAATGTTTTGTGTGCATAATCAATCAAATTCATGTGTTGACTTGGCATGTTCGCCTATTGGTCTTAAGAAAGTTTGCTTTTGTGAGCTTGCTATACCGAATAACTATCTCCCTCATTATATTTCCTTTTCTCACTGTAAATCAAATTGAAGGAGACCATTTTTGTGTGCAGATTTTTTTTTGAAATTTTCTCTCAACTTAGAATCATTCTATTGAAGTTCTCTATCATCTCTCTCATTTCTTATTCGATTTGAGTGATTCAAGAATCATTCTATTGAAGTTCTCTATCATCTCTAAGAATATTTGGAGTATTTTGTTCAAGTTTATTTGGTGTTCTACATCAAATTTCTTGGTTGTACATGTTGTCAAGGTATTTGATTCATCTCTTATGTTTTGTGCTTTATGATCTTCAACTACCTTGGGTCTTCTTCCTACTTTAGTGTATGTTGATGAGTGATAGATATTCAACTAAATGCTAGTTTTTCTTGAATAGAAACTTGATCGTGAGTTAGCACTTAGAAAAAAGGGCCATTGGTATGATTTTTTGTCTCAATAGGTCAAAATTCGTCCCTATAGACCTATTAGGATGAAAAAATTCATCCCAAAATTCGTCATCTCAGGTGGGTTGCAATGGCCTCTTTGGGATGGAAATTCAAATTTGTCCCTAAAGAGTACCTATCGGGATGAAAAAAAAATATTAAAAAATTAGTCATTTTATTCCGTCCCTATAGTACATTTATTGGGACGAAATACTTTCGTCTCGATAGAGAAAGATATAAAAAAAAAAATCTAACACCATGATCACATGACACGTCATCACACACACACTACAACCGCCCTACACACTACCATGCCCCACTACAACAACCCTACACACTACCATGCCCCATCCAATCTTTGTCATTGTGTTTGGTGGGTTTTGAACCCATGACCCAATGTGAATGGTAGCCTTTCCATTGGTCAAAATGCTTTAATCTGTTAATAATTGCACAATATTTATATATAACATATACTGATTGTTAAATTTTTATTAATGATTTTAAATCAAACTCTTATTGGAAAAAATAATTGTCCGATGAATTGAAATTTTATTCCACTAGTCAAAATTTGTATTTCAATGATGGTTTTGCACATCCCTTTCACACCTAGTGGTCAGGGGTTCGAGTCTTACCATACGTATTTTATAAGCATGTGTTGGGAGTTTTTTCTTTGTTTATAGAAACAGCCCTCTCTTCGGTTGTGAGAGTTGTAGTCCGATCATAACCTCTCCTTGATAATGGAAGTAGTATTATGGGCCGTGCTTGTAGAGTTTAATAATTTCACCAGGTCTCGGCAGTAGCTATATTTCAAGAAAAAATAATAGACATATTATAAAATTTAAATTTCTATCAAGACGATTAATTTTTGTCGTTTTACATTCGATTGTGTAGAGCTTAAACCATTAGACTACACAACCTCAACTCTTATTAATAGTACAAAACTATTTATATCTAACGTAAATATGTTATTTTCTTTATTAAAATTAAAATTGTATTGAATTTTAAAAAAAAAATTATTACTAGATAATTTAAATTGATTCCAGTGATTTTTATAATTATTTTGTATGATATACAAAGGGCTATTAAAAACTATTTATTAGATAATAATTTATTAAACTATTTGTTCAATGGTTACAAGAATGAATCAGGAATGAAACTCTCACTTAAGTAACAATTTCTATCCACATTTGCGATTTATAAGTAAATTTACCCATGATTACATCGCCTCAAGGACAAATTTTAATTTTTGTCCCTATAAGGATGAAATTTGGAAAAACCAAACCTGGTTAATTTGGAATCATATCGTCCCACTACCCACCCACCCACACCTCACTCTCATCACAATCCTCCCTCCGCAATCGAGCCTCGTTTAATGTTTCGTTCACCACCAGCATCGAACCAATCACCTAAAAATAAAGCAAGCAAAGCTTATCCATTTTGCTACTGTTTTGAATTAATTATTTAAAACATACTATTTATATACATGTTAGGTTTTAGATTTGTGTTGGCTTAATTCCATAACAAAACTTCATTTCTTTGTAATGCTTAGTTGCTTAAGTGGTTCGTGATCATAAAAGCTTCAAGGAAGAAAAGCAACTTCTCATGATGCAAAGTTCATCTTCAAGAGGATTGGTACTATTCTTGGATGCTAAGGTATCGAGATTTTTCTTCCTTTTAAAAGGCGTAAGCGCACACACACATAATTCATTCATATGTGTCCCTGCTTAGTTGTGCATCATTATATGCACACACACACACACACAATTCATACATTTGTGTCCCTGCATTGTAGCGCATCATTTGGTATAACACTTTCACACACTTGAAGTTGAATGCTCATGCATTGGTATGAAAGTAACATGTTTTGGAAAATGCATGATTGGAGACTATCTCTATGTAGTTTCCATTCTTGTGTGAAATGTCTGTGTTTGTTTATATGTTTAGTATTAGATTATTAATGATTGAGTTCCAGTCATTTCGGTTACTCATACTATTGATTTCGAGTTCTAAATCAAAAGATATTACACTTTCAACTCATGTTGCATACATTGTCTTTGTCTTCTTATATAGAGTCAAATTCTTATTTTCTAGGTTGAGTATCTTATATGTCCATGTACTTGAAGGAGTACCGGTTTGTAATCTTCAAATGGATTCAAATTCGGAGTTTGGAGGCCAAAGAACGGTCGAAGAATGGGAAGAGGTGGGATGGCTCAAGCCATCACTTTGCACCATTACGAGATGGCACGTGGGCATCTCGGCCCCAAAGGTGCTCTGCCCCGAGATGCCCACGTACCATCTTGGGGAAGCATTAAATAATAGGGGTAAAATTGTCATTTGGTTTTTCTCTCTTTAAAACCTCTCCTTCCCTCCCATTCTTAACAAGTTGAGAAAAATTGAATTTGAAGAACAAGTGCAGAAATTTTTCTCTCAACTTTTTGATTTTTGTTTTTGTGATAACTTCTTCATTTCTACTCCGAATCACTTGATTCAAAACTGATTTCGAGTGTCTTGAAGAGTTCTACAAACCCCAAGCTTTTCCAGAGCCAAAGGATGTCTAGATTTTTTGTTGTGATCAGATCTTCAGTTCGTGGTTTTCATCCTTGTTGGTAAAATCATCTTATTCTTAGTTTTCTTCTTAGATCTTCTTATTGATTGATTCTATTTGATTAAGAAGCTTTACTAGGATGATTTTGATATCATTTTGTGGTTTGTTGATTTGATTTTCAAGCTTAGCTAGATTTGTGATAATTTGATTGATTTGTGCTAAACTTGAAAAACATGAAATTGTTTCTAGAAATCTTTTGTTCTTATGCTTGATTGATTATTTCTAGATCTAATTTCATTTTCTAAGAACTAGATTGTGTTTCAATTGGTGTCTATATCTTCATATCTATGTTCTTAGTTGATAACATGCTTAGGTTGCCTAGATAGATTCGTGATTGTTCTTTGAAAGCATAATCTAGCTATCGAGTTGCATGTCCATAGAATTGTTGATCATCATTTTCTATGTTGAGTACTTGTTTGCGTTTTGCATTCATGATCACTTAGATAGAAAGTCTCATATCTTAGAGTGATTCTTTTAGCTAGAGTCGGGGGGGGGGGGGGGGGGGGGGGGGGATTTGGATAGCTAAGCAAGTGGAAGTCTTAACAAGAGATGTGAGACCTCGGATTGTTGAGCAAGGAAGTCTTGACTAGAGTCGGGAGGACTCGGATAGTTGAGCAAGAAGTCTTGCCTAGGGTCGGGATAATCCGGATAGGTGAGCAAGGAATCTTCCTAGAGATAAGGGGTCTTGGATAGGAAGTCGGCTTAGTAGATCACTAGGTTCAAGGATAGAGTAAGAGTGATAGCTTGGGGAGCATGTGTTGATTGCTTGAGTGTATAACTCTATTTGAAATAGTGGATTTGCTTTTGCCGATGGTTGTGGTATCAACCCGTGGATGTTTCCTCTTTAGAGGTTTACTACGTAAATATTGTGTGTCATTGTTTGCAATTTTCATTAAGCAATGTTAAAATTACATTTTTTTAAGAAGATAAAAATTGGATCATATACCTATTCACCCCCCCACCCCTCTAGGTATATTCTTATTATAAAGATAAAGGGAAATTTCAATTGGTATCAGAGCAGGTGTCTAGACGCACTTAGATAGATCTTCTTTGTAGTGTTTGTTGTCTTCTTTTGTTTCATCATGATTAAAGAAATGTATTCTTTTGTGGCTTCTCTTGTTGAAAGTGAGTCTATTGACTTAGATGATCAAAAGATCAAAGATCTTATTCAAGAAAATGAAAGGATCTTTAAGATCAATAAGTCTCTCACTAAGAAGTTAGAAAATCATGATTGTAGCTCAAAACGTGTTGTTGATCTTAATGACAAAAATTCTTAATCTTGAGAAAAACTTGATTGATAGAAATGATAGTTTAAGTATTTTGAAGCATGAAATTGAGCAAAGAGATGAATCTCTTGATCGTGCTAGGAGAATTGAAAATGGGCTTATAGCAAAACTTAATGAGCATGAGAATCAAGAGAAAGTACTTAATGAAAAAATTAATGAGGCTAAAGAGATGATTAATAAGATGTTATCTAGCTCTTACAAAGTGAAAGCTCTCATTAAGGTTGGAAAGACTTCAAGCGACAAAAGAGGTTTAGGATATGTTAATGAAAAATCAACTCCTTCATCTAACAAATCTACTTTTGTCAAAGCTTGTAGCAATTTAATTGTAGGTACACTCTCTAATGGTAAAGCCATGAATGTTACTGGAGGTGCCTCAACATCAACAATAAAAGTCAAGGAAAAGACTCAACAATGCCAAAGACAAGCTACATCATCATCAAATGCAAAAGTCAAGACATCTAGTGTTGCACGCCAAAGAGGTAAAAATGTGGGAAGGGAAAATGATTTTAATGCTCAAGCAAATGGTAAACTTCTCAAATTAATGCCTATTTGTCATTATTGCAACATGGTAGGACACATAAGACCTAGATGTTATGAATACATTCGTAAATGTAGAATTGCCAATGATTTACATGATATGTCTTTAAATGGTCCTAGGCAATCATCCATGTATGGATCTAGAATTAGACCTAAGAAGACCTTGGAAAAGTATGTTGAGAATAAATGTGTTGATGATTTGTTTGTTAAATCTTGTGTTGTGCCTCGTTCTACTATGCATAAGAAAGATGATAATGCTTTGTTTGATTTGTTTGAAAATGTGACTAATGGAGTCAATGTGCCTATAAACAAGTCAAAGCATGTTAATAAAAGTAGGAATGAGAAACTTGTCAAGAAATTTTGGGTTAAGAAAAACACAACACAATGTTTGGTTGCACAATATGCTTTAAGAGCTAATTCATCCTCTTGTTGGTACCTAGATAGCGGTTGCTCTAGGAATATGACCGGTAACAAGAAATTCTTTAAGAATCTTGTTATGAATTATGGTGGATGGGTTACATTTGGTGATGGCACTAAAAAGCAAGTTCTAGGCAAGGGAACAATTTGTATCCCCCGGATTGCCTAAACTTCATGACACCTTGTATGTAGATGGTCTACAAGCTAATCTAATAAGCATCACTCACTTGTGTCAAATTTTTAAAGAAGTTAGCTTTAACAAGGATGTGTGCACGATAATTGATTAAAAGGGCAAAATGGTTTTGAATGTCAAAAGGTCTTTGGACAATTGCTATTGTTTAGAGGTTGATCCACTAACATGCAATATGGCACATGAGTGCAAAAAGCTTGAATTATGGCATGAAAGATTGGGCCACATGAATTATAAAGATTTAAAGAAGCTTGAGAAATATAACATTGTTAGAGGTCTTCCTAGTCTTGGTAAAAAGCTTGATGGTGTTTGTGAACCATGTCAATTAGGTAACAAACAAAAGTGTCTCATAAAAACAACACTAATTTTGCTACCAAGAAGCCTTTAGAACTTGTGCATATAAACCTAATGGGACCAATTCAAATCGAAAGCATAAATGGCAAGAAATACATTTTTGTATTTGTTGATGACTTTTCTCGGTTTGCTTGGGTATATTTTCTTAGAGACAAGACCGAAACTTTTGGTTACTTTAAGAAGTTTTGTAATCAAGTTCAAAATGAAAAAGGTCTTGGGATCAAGAAAATATGTCGCATTAAGAGTGATCATGGGAGTGAATTTGAAACTGCTAGATTTAGTGAGTTTTGTAAATTTGAGAGGAATGAAGTATGGTCCTTAGTTCCTAGACCAAAAGATGTCAATGTGATTGGTAAAAAATGGATGTTTAGGAATAAGACCGATGAATATGGCAAAATAGTGAGAAATAAAGCAAGACTAGTGGCTCAAGGATACACTCAAGTTGAGGGTGTAGACTTTGATGAGACTTTTGCACCTGTTGCATGTCTTGAGTCCATTAGACTTTTGTTGTCCATTGCATGTCTTAAAAAATTCAAATTGTTTCAAATGGATGTCAAAAGTGCTTTTCTCAATAGATACCTTCAAAAAGAAGTGTATTTTGAACAACCTAAGGGTTTTGTAGACCCACAATCTCCTAATCATGTGTTTAAGTTGAAAAAGGCTCTTTATGGCCTTAAGCAAGCCCTTAGAGCTTGGTATGATAGGTCGACTCAATATCTTATTGACAACCAATATAGGAGAGGTGGTATTGATAGAACATTATTTGTCAAGCATTATGACAATGACATTTTTGTTGCACAAATATATGTTGATGACATTGTGTTTGGGTCTACATGTAAAACCAAGGTTGATGATTTTGTGAATGTTATGTCAAGAGAATTTGAAATGAGTATGGTAGGTGAACTCAATTACTTTCTTGGCATACAAGTGAAACAATCTAGCAATGGTATCATGTTGTCTCAATCTAAATATGCTAGAAATCTTGTTAAGAAATTTGGCCTTGAAAGTTGAAAAGAATTTGAAACACCTATGAGTACTACTTTAAAACTTGACAAAGATGAAAAAGGGAAAATTTTTGATCAAAGTCTCTATAGGAGCATGATAGGTAGCCTTCTCTACCTAACGGCTAGTAGGCCGGATATTTGTTTTAGTGTTGGTTTGTGTGCTAGGTTTCAAGCTAATAAAAAAGAATCTCACATGAAAGCCGTTAAAAGAATCATTAGGTATATAAAAGGAACTCATAATCTTGGTTTATTCTATTCCTTTGATACTAATTATATTCTTGTTGGCTATTGTGATGCGGATTGGGTAGCAAAAATTGATGATCTTACAAGCACATCGAGTGGTTGCTTTTACTTAGGGAATAATTTGGTTGCTTGGCTAAGCAAGAAGCAAAATTCCGCCTCTCTTTCTTCATCCGAAGCCGAGTACATTACGGCCGGAAGTGCTTGCACACAACTTCTATGGATAAAACAAATTCTCAAGGATTATGAGATCAATAAAGGTAAAATGACTCTCTATTGTAATAATATGAGTACCATTAACATCACTAGAAATCTGGTTCAACACTCACTCACAAAGCATATAGACATTAGGCATCATTTCATTCGAGAACTTGTTGAACATTCAATAGTAACTCTTGTGTAGGGAAAAAACGGTTTAGAAACACAGTGGAAGCGTGAGAAAATTAAAAATAGGGTTTGCGTATAAATAAAAAATTTCCCTTTTATGTAACGAGAACCTTAACCCTAGATTAATTGATGTATATAAAAGTATCGTACCTTTTTCGCGTGACAATTGAAAAAGCGCCGAATTAATTTCGCAAGATCTTCCAATCCAATCACGAACTTTAATCACCTAGGAGTGTGGGCTCCCTTTCCTTAAATTGTATTCCGAAGGATGAAGACAATGCAAATATCTTTTCTTTGTTAGTTACAAATATCCTCCAAGAGAAAAAATCCAAGAACGTCCTGTCACTTTTGAATTATCAATCAATTTGATTGTAACTCGCGTGAACCTTGATTAGATGTTGTACACAAAACCCTTTTGATGTAAAGGATATTAGTATACTATCGAATACAATAACGTTCCCCTTTTTTCTCTACTTGGCCGAATTCACACACTATTGCTTAGAGAAGATTGAATTTTGTCTAGAGTAAAATCAGATTTTTCTCCCTCAAAATTCTATGATAGCCGAATTCTTCACTAAGAAAAATATGGCTTGGCCAAAATTCCTCTCTAATGTTCCTTAGGGCTGGCCAAATTCATCATCCACATATATATAGGTTCATAAATCCATTCCTAAGAAGGATTCACTTGGTTAGCAAGAATCCTTTCCTTAGGTAGATTTATTTGGTAGTTAGAATCCTTATCTAAAAGGAAAACTATCCTATCCTATATTACATGTGGTGACCGAATTTCCCATGTTTGAAGTAAATTAGGAGTGTTTAATCTTTCCTGAGAAAGATTACTTGATGGACAAGAATCCTATCCTTAGGTAGATTAACTTGGTGGTTATGAATCCTTTTCAAATAAGAATTCTACCACTAAGTAGTTTTACTTGGTGATCAAGAATCCTTTTCCAAAAAGAATTATTTCCTACACCAAGACTCCTAATCCTACTCAATTGTGTGTTTGTAACCATATTAAAGACTTCCTAATTTGATTAAATAAATAACTCCTTTTATTTATCTACTTATCAAATATAGTCTTTAACATTAACTATACTACCAACAATAGTATAGTTTTAGGAGACCATCTCCTAATAGGAAAAGATTTTGACTTTTAATTAAATAATTAATTAATCAAAAAATTAATTAATTTCCATTTAATTAAATAATAATAAAATAAAAATAATATATTAAAGCTATTATCCATAGCCATTGCCGTCCATACATAGTATAAAGGCCATACATTATTTTTCTCATTTTATTAAATCCATTGGACATTAATAAAAAAAAGTACACATGTGAACTAGACATATTCTTCTAAAAAGAAACAAGTTCACATGCCTTATTACAATTCTAGATGGACCCCAATTGGTCCGGTAGAATGTATCAAGTGACCCATGCAAGTTCGTGTGAATTGGGGATCTTGGCGGGCTATCTAAATTTAAGCTCCAATAGACACAACCCAATCTCAATCAACAAATAATTCACTTAGGTCCGATCTATTTAATTTTAGTTCATTCCACTAAAGAACTAAAATTGAACTTTCAAATATAGATAGAATAAGTTGATGTTACACATTCGTACTAGACAACCTTATTGGAGAAAGTGTATCCTCGTGAAGAATACTGGCAGACCGCTTATAGCTATCCAAGTTACCATATTTATCATATGACCACATTGTGAACTTGGATATTTTGACTTGTCCAGAAGCCATATTTCACTAGACACTATTGAAAACTTAATGTTAAGATTTAATATCCAATACCTCAAAACATCCATATGATGGCATTATACTTTCATTCAATAAATGGAGCCACGATGTCCATATCTATAAATGAAGTTCTCTATCGATTAACAAATGAATACCACCAAAATATCGAGGATAGACTTTGCTATATAATCGTACTCATTGATAGCTCAAATGATAACACTTGCAACCATAAGCCCGTCATTTATCTCAGGATTGAGATAGACTCTCCGATTGTCTTCAAATGAAAACTTTTATCTATTGACGGTTCTAGATAAAGTATTTCATTTTGATCCTATACAATGCACCCAGTGCACTAGATTCTTTTGCCCAAAGACACCACACTTTGATGATTTTATACTCATAATAAAACATTTGATCCCACTCAAAAGCTAGCAAAAGAATCTACAACTTTAACAAGATAAAGGCGCTCAACCTTCTATCTTAAGTTGTGAATATTATTCAAAACTAACTAAATAATTGTGTCTACCCCATACATATCTAGATGTATGAACAATTCTTCTTTTCTCATAGTCTTTTGACCTTATGATTATTTACTTTTGACAATTATAATAATTAAACTATAAATGCTATAAGATTTGTTAAACTAGAAATCACTTTATTCATATGAAAAGATTGTTAATTACAATATTACACTCTTGCTATCGAGCATAATCCTAACAATCTCCCACTTGCTCTATAGCAAATGTGTCATATCTCTCATCCCCATGTTCTCTAGATGCCCATCAAAACTCTTTTGAGGAAGAGCCTTTGTAAAGGGATCCATAAGATTTTCTACTGACGCGATCTTGGTAATCGTCACGTCACCCCTATGCAGAATTTCCCTTAGAAGATGATACTTTCTTTCAATGTGTTTCCCTCTCTTATGACTTCTTGGCTCTCTTGAATTAGCCACTGCTCCACTATTGTCATAATAGATAGTGATCTGCTTATTCGCTTCAGGAACCACTTCCAAGTCAATCAAGAATTGGCGGAGCTAGACTGCCTCTTTAGTAGCCTCGCATGCGGCAACATACTCAGCTTCCATGGTGGAATCAACAATACAAGATTGCTTGATACTTCTCCATATGACTGCCCCTCCTCTAATGGTAAACACAGATCCTGATGTCGATCTCATGGAGTCAGAATCTGACTAAAAATCATAATCTGTATATCCAACGGGAATTAAATCCCCTCCAGAGTATACAAGCATATAATCTCTCGTTCTCCTAAGATACTTAAAAATATGCTTGACTGACGTCCAGTGATCAGGACCAGGTTTCGATTGAAACCTACTAACTATGCCTACAGCAAAACAAATATCTGGTTTAGTGCAGAGCATTGCATATATGAGACTTTCAACTGCTGATGCATATGGAACCCTACTCATGAATTGCTCTTCATGCTAATTCTTAGGAACTTGTTCCTTAGAAAGTTTTATTCTATGCCTGAAAGGTAACATACCTTTCTTGGAATCTTGCATGGAAAACCTAGACAAGATTTTATCTATGTATGAAGCTTGGGATAATGCAATCGTTCAATTCTTTATATCCCTTATGACTTGGATACCAAGAATATAACTTGCTTCTCCTAAGTCCATCATAATAAATTGTTTTGCTAACCATTCTTTTATTGATGTCAATAAACCTACATTGTTTCCGATGAGTAGTATATCATCAAAGTAAAGAACTAGAAAAACCAACTTGTCGCCTTTAATCTTTTTGTATACACAAGGTTCATCAAGGTTTTGAATAAATCCAAAACCTTTAACGGCTTGATCGAACCTTATGTTCCAGGATCTGGATGCTTGCTTCAAACCATATATGGATCTTTGCAACTTGCATACCCTTTCCTCTTGGCCCTTTTCAATGAATCCTTCTGGTTGCATCATATAGATGTTTTCGTCAAGACTTCCATTAAGGAAAGCTGTCTTGACGTCCATTTTCCAAATCTCTAGGTCTAGAGATGCCGCAATGGATAAGAGTATCATAATGGATTTAAGCATGGCCACAGGAGAGAAGGTTTCTTCCTAATTGATACCTTTCTTCTTTGTATAACCTTTAGCTACTAGTCTAGCTATATAGGTTTCCACCTTTCCATCCATTCCTCTTTTCCTCTTGTATACCCACTTGCACCCGATGGGTTTTATCCCTTTAGGCAAGTCTACGATAGACCAGACTTTTTTTTTGAACATAGATTCAATTTCGGATTGCATTGCCTTTTGCCAATGGCGACAATCAACATCTTCCATTACTTCCTTGTACGTATAGGGATCATCGTCATCCAGAAGATTCTCTACAGATTTTCCTAGACCGATGTATCTTTCAGGTTGTCTAACAACCCTTCCACCACGACTAGGTATGGTGGATTGTTGATCTTGTGTTGGTACGGAATTTACAATTGGGCTTGGTTGCGAAACCTCTTGTGGAATTGTATCTCCTAAAAGCTCATTTAGGACAATTCTACTTTTAGGCACAAAATTATTCATATAGTCCTCTTCTAGAAATTTAGCATTTGACGAAACAAATACTTTAAGATCTGAAGGACTATAAAAATAATATCCTTTTGTTCCTTTTGGATACCCTACAAATATGCATGTTTCTGAACGGGACTCCATCTTCTTTGTCTTTCCTTTTAACACGTGCGCAGGACATCCAAATATCCTTAAGTGTTGTAAACTAGGCTTTCACCCAGTCCACAACTCATGCGATGTTTTAGGAACCGACTTAGATGGTACATCGTTTAGAATATACATGGCAGTTTGTAAAGTATATCCCCAAAAAGAACTAGGGAGCGTTGAATAACTCAACATAGACCTAAACATATCCAAAAGAGTTCTATTTCTCCTTTCTGCCACCCTAATTTGTTGAGGTGTGCCTGGTGTAGAAAGCTGAGAAATTATTCCATTATCAATAAGATACTGATGAAACTCACTAGATAGATATTCTCCACCACGATCGGACCTCAAGATTTTTATGCGTTTCTCAAGTTGATTTTCTACTTCTGCTTTTAAATGCTTTAAACATATCAAAAGCATCCGACTTATGTCTCATAAGATACACATAGCCAAATCTTGAGTGATCATCCATGAAAGTGATGAAGTACTCATATCCACCTCTAGCTTGAATGCTCAAAGGTCCACACACATTAGTGTGTATCAATCCTAAACATTCAATGGCTCTTGCACCTTTGGTCGTAAACGACCTTTTGGTCATTTTACCTTCCAAATAAGATTCACAAGTTGGTCGATCATCAACTTTTAAGTCACTTAGAGGTCCGTCACATACCAATCTTTTAATCCTATTAAGGTTGATATGACCTAAGCAAATACCAATCTTTTAATGCCATAGGTAGGTTTCATCTTTTGATAATTTTACTCTTTTATGATTAGGTTCCGTTGATTCCGTGTCTAACAAGTGAGAGATATTTCCATGCAAATAGAATAAACCGTTTTCCAATGTACCTTTGCAAACAAATTTTTTGTTCTTACTAATAATAAAACCTTTATTAAAAGTAACAGAATATCCAAATTTATTTAGACAAGAGACTGAAATTAAATTCCTCTTGAATTGTGGTACATAATAAACGTTTATTAAAACTAAATGCCTATAAGAATCAAAATTGATTCTAATATCTCCTAGTACACTAGTAGACACCAATGCTCCATTGCCTAAATGCAAGTTGAATTCATTCTTATTCAGTTTATTCCTTTAACCCTTTTCACCACAAAGGAAACACTTCCCTTTGACCTTGGTTACTTTCTTGGTCTCTTTCTAAGAAGGCCCAAGTTGCTTTTTCCTCTGTTTTAACTTGACCTTCTTACAGGTCTTAACAATAGCAACTTTACCAACCATATGAATCTCTATCTAGAGACGTCATAATATCGGCAGCAGTCTCCATTCCTTCATGTTCCTGTTGCAACACGTTGGAAATGATGGCCATAATGTAACGTACATTTAGTCATCTTATCTAAAGACTTCCACTACTGATACTCATCTCTTTGCTCCTGAGTAGATTCTTTAGTTTTGGTGGTTAAGGAATATACAGAATGAACTTATACTTTTCAATTTGCAACAGCAACCCAATATTCCTTTTTCATGTGACATAATTATCATTAGTTTAAAGTATTATCTTTTTAGGATATTGAGTAGGGATGGGGTTATGATTTCTTTTTAATAACAAAAATTATAAAAGTAAACAATCATGATATAGCACTTTTGAATATTTACCTTGAATTAAATAAAATAATTTAATCGTAAAAATTCAACGGTGATCCAACACCCATAAATGTCACGCCTCCTTTGGGAGTTCGTAATATTTACTAGTTGGACTAGGTCCTACCTAATTGTTAACATAACAACCAACGTTTTATTTTTAGCCTTGTGATTTTATTAACAAGAACTCTTGGGAGGATATTAATAAACTCACATTGAGTGTGTTACCAAGTTATTGACCTTCGATATAATCCCTCACGAATATCCCTCCTTTGGGAGTAGATATCGTTTGGGCTAATTGTCTAATCTATCCTTGTAAGGAAGTATCTTGCTAAATTCCATTCATGAATACCTCTTGGGAGGTTATTCATGAAACATAAAGCGCAACTAAACTTGGAGGCCGTAGGTGTTCCAAAACACCTTCTCCCACTCAATTGTTTAAGGCGTGTGATCGAATTTCAAAGAATGATTTACCAAGTTATCTAGATGACAATTTAGATACTTAAACCATTCAATGCATGTTCATACCAAAAGATATATATGAGTGGCACTCCTATTCTATATGACATGTTATCAAACAATGACAAACATTGCAATATTTACAAAAATATAAATAGCTACAATTTTGGTCCATCCTAAAAAACAAGTAAATTACATATGTCATGGAATACAAGAACTCCTTTCTTGGCGAACAAGTCTTCACGCGACCTTCATCGTTCGGACTCCCTCGGCTACCTCCCATGGGCATGCACACCCCTTGCCCTTACCCATGGGCTTGCGCATGTCACAAGCCCATAAAAGGCTGCCATGCGCAGCCCATGGCTACAACAAGGGCTGCCGTGCGCAGCGTATGCCACAACAAATGTGGCTGCGTGCTCTTCGTATGCACGTTCATTGTTACGGCTCGTACGGTCCCAAACTTGTTCCGGTTACTCCTAATTCTTCAAACCTTCAATTCTTCGAAACTTGAATGTATTACAGAAGAATTTACATAACAAAATACTGCAGTTTTTTTTTTTATTATTATTACAACAACAAAATAAAAAACAATAGCAACTACCAATAAGGAAATTATGGCCATAATAGACCACCCTTCTTGTTACAATCCCAAAACAAAACAACATTGAAATTCTAGGACCAAAAATTGAGCAATAACAATTCACATATAAAACATATATATATCCATACATTCCAATGTAAATATATATGCGAATACCTATAATGCCATCTCTTTCTAAAACATGCATATATACAATAAAAGAAAAGGATTCACGAACACATACATCAATTAATCAAGGGTACAACCAGGGCTCTGATACCAATTGTAGGAAAAAAAACGGCTTAGAAACGCAGCGGAAGCGTGAGAAAAATGAAAATAGGTTTGCGTATAAATAAAAAATTTCCCTTTTATGCAACGAGAACCTTAACCCTAGATTAATTGATGTATATAAAAGTATCGTACCTTTTTCGCGTGACGATTAAACAAGCGTTTAATTAATTCCGCAAGATCTTCGAATCCAATCACGAACGTGAATCACCTAGGAGTGTGGACTCCCTTTCTTTAAATTGTATTCCTGAGGATGAAGACAAAGCAAATATCTTTTCTTTGTTAGTTACAAATATCCTCCAAGAGAAAAGATCCAAGAGCGTCCGGTCACTTGTGAATTATCAATCAATTTGATTGTAACTTGCGTGAACCTTGATTCGATGTTGTACACAAAACCCTTTTGATGTAAAAGATATTAGTATACTATCGAATACAATAACGTTCCCCTTTTTTTCTCTACTTGGCCGAATTCACTCACTATTGCTTAGAGAAGATTGAATTTTGTCTAGAGTAAAATCAGATTTTTCTCCCTCAAAATTTTATGATAGCCGAATTCTTCACTAAGAAAAATATGGCTTGGAAAAAATTCCTATCTAATGTTCCTTAGGGCTGGTTGAATTCATCATCCACATATATATAGGTTCATAAATCCTTTCTTAAGAAGGATTCACTTGGTTAGCAAGAATCCTTTCCTTAGGTAGATTTATTTGGTAGTTAGAATCCTTATCTAAAAGGAAAACTATCCTATCCTATATTACATATGGTGACCGAATTTCCCTTGTTTGAAGTAGATTAGGAGTGTTTAATCTTTCCTAAGAAAGATTACTTGATGGACAAGAAT
This sequence comes from Dipteronia dyeriana, assembly GCA_032871835.1. NCBI lineage: Eukaryota > Viridiplantae > Streptophyta > Magnoliopsida > Sapindales > Sapindaceae > Dipteronia > Dipteronia dyeriana. The sequence continues at coordinate 44,565,796 of CM065299.1, read as the reverse complement.
CCTATCCTTAGGTAGATTAACTTGGTGGTTATGAATCCTTTTCAAAAAAGAATTCTACCACTAAGTAGTTTTATTTGGTGACCAAGAATCCTTTTCCAAAAAGAATTCTTTCCTACACCATGACTCCTAATCCTACTTAATTGTGTGTTTGTAACCATATTAAGGACTTCCTAATTTGATTAGATAAATAACTCCTTTTATTTATCTACTTATCAAATATTTTCTTTAACATTAACTTTACTACCAACAATAGAGTAGTTTTAGGAGACCATCTCCTAATAGGAAAAGATTTTGACTTTTAATTAAATAATTAATTAATCAACAAATTAATTAATTTCCATTTAATTAAATAATAATAAAATAAAAATAATATATTAAAGCTATTATCCATAGCCATTGCCGCCCATATAGTTTAAAGGCCATATATTATTTTTCTCATTTTATTAAATCCATTGGACATTAATAAAAAAAAGTTCACATGTGAACTAGACCTATTCTTACAAAAAGAAACAAGTTCACATGCCTTATTACAATTCTAGATGGACCCCAATTGGTCCGGTAGAATATATCAAGTGATCCATGCAAGTTCGTGTGAATTGGGGATCTTGGCGGGCTATCTAAATTTAAGCTCCAATAGACACAACCCAATCTCAATCAACAAATGATTCACTTAGGTCCGATCTATTTAATTTTAGTTCATTCCACTAAAGAACTTAAATTGAACTCTTAAATAAAGATAGAATAAGTTGATGTTACTCATTCGTACTAGACAACCTTATTGGAGAAAGTATATCCTCGTGAAGAATACCGGTAGACCGCCTATAGCTCTCCAAGTTACCATATTTACTCATATGACCACATTGTGAACTTGGATATTTTGACTTGTCCAGAAGCCGTATTTCAATAGACACTATTTAAAACTTAACGTTAAGATTTAATATCCAATACCTCAAAACATCCATATGATGGCATTATACTTTCATTCAATAAATGGAGCCACGATGTCCATATCTATAAATGAAGTTCTCTATCGATTAACAAATGAATACCACCAAAATATCGAGGATAGACTTTGCTATATAATCGTACTCATTGATAGCTCAAATGATAACACTTGCAACCATAAGCCCGTCATTTATCTCAGGATTGAGATAGACTCTCCGATTGTCTTCAAATGAAAACTTTTATCTATTGACGGTTCTAGATAAAGTATTTCATTTTGATCCTATACAATGCACCCAGTGCACTAGATTCTTTTGCCCAAAGACACCACACTTTGATGATTTTATACTCATAATAAAACATTTGATCCCACTCAAATGCTAGCAAAAGAATCTACAACTTTAACAAGATAAAGGCGCCCAACCTTCTATCTTAAGTTGTGAATATTATTCAAGACTAACTAAAGAATTGTGTCTACATCATACATATCTAGATGTATGAACAGTTCTTCTTTTCTCATAGTCTTTTGACCTTATGATTTTTTACTTTTGACAATTATAATAATTTAACTATAAATGCTATAAGATTTGTTAAAATAGAAATCACTTTATTCATATGAAAAGATTGTTAATTACAATATTACACTCTTGCTATCGAGCATAATCCTAACATCTTGAACATATGCCTACTAAAAATCAACTTACGGACTTGTTCACAAAGCCCTTGGACAAAGAGAGATTTGTATCTCTTAGAAGATCCATTAGCATGCTTTGTGTTGATTAATGCTTGTGTGTGGTTATGAGTGGCTTGATAAGACAAACTATATTGTATATCTATTTCTTTGAGAGCTACTCATGTGAGAAGTAATGATCTTGATAAAATAGCTTTTATTGCTTCTAGATCATGCACTTAAGTCTTTGTAAATCTTGTTTTCAAAAGTGCACAAATGCTTCTCTTATATGTTTAAGTTTGAGTAATTGAGTTTGAAAACATGTAGATTATGGATGCATCTTGAAGTTCATTGTCTAGTACATGACAAATGACCTATAGTTAGTATCCATTTTGCTTCAGCATCTACATTGAACTCAACGAGCATCTTCATGGAAAGGGCTTCACACCTTGGTTGTGAAGCCGCCGAATGTAGGAAAGGGCTACACCATTGTGATGAGTGAAAGCCATCATGAAGAGTATATGTTTATGTAAGAAAAATCAAAGAAGTGTTGAAAAAGAATCATTTAAAAAAAATCTTTGATACAAAGCCTAAAAAGAAATGGAGAAAGGCTTAAAATAGAGTATAGTTGAAAATTGTGATTGCTCGGGTTGAAAAACAGAAATGGGATGACAAGCCACATGCACACACATGCTCACATGTTGAAATCTATTCTCTTTATAGCAAAAAATCCTGATGATAATCGGTTTGACCTTGATTGGAAAAGCTTTAGATGGATAGGTGTTGAAGTGGTTTGCATGTTAATATTACAATCACTCCTTTTATATATGCTAGAAGCATTTTCACACGCACACATTTTTTCTTAATGTGCTTGATTCTTTAGCAATGAGAGATTATTTTTGAGAGAATAATGAAAATCTATGATTCTCTTATTAATTTTGAAAAAATAATGGTTTACTTTCTTTTATTGCTTGAAATGTGTGATTGTGTGATTCCCTTGTGAACAAGTTTACTTGCTTATTAATATGTGGAGCATATGTTAAGGGGGACCTTAGTTTGTTACACTTAGTTCTCTATACAACTTGTTTGCTCACTATCTCGTGATTTCATTTTGCATCCCTTATAACCTTGTAGGTATTTTCAATTGGCATTTATCTCTCTCTTAAGGTTATGTAAAGGGGAGAAAGTGTTTGTTTTCCTCACCATGTTACTTAATTTTGATATAAAGCGGAGACAATTTATTAAGGGGGAGAAATTTTGTCTTATGGGGGAGAAAGAATTCTTGTTTGCATGAGATAAGAAGAGATAAGGAAATTTTTGTTTTGTTTTGTTTCGTATATTGTTTGTTTATCTCACCTATCTTCTTTGTAGAAGATTTCTTTTGGTTGTTCTTGTCTCACAGGTGCTTTGAATGTGTGAAGATATTATTGAAGATTCTTGAAGACATGTTAGTCTAGAAATATCTCCTTGTAATGTGAGGAAGGGAGAATGCAATCAACATTGATTATGAGTGATCTTTGTATGGTGAGGTAGAGGTTTTGCAATGGAATAGCCAAAGGGGGAGATTGTTAGGTTTTAGATTTGTGTTGGCTTAATTCCATAACAAAACTTCATTTCTTTGTAATGCGTAGTTGCTTAAGTGGTTTGTGGTGATAAGAGCTTCAAGGAAGAAAAGCAACTTCTCATGATGCAAAGTTCGTCTTCAAGAGGATTGGTACTATTCTTGGATGCTAAGGTATTGAGATTTTTCTTCCTCTTAAAAGGCGTAAGCGCACACACACACAATTCATTCATATGTGTCCCTGCTTAGTTGTGCATCATTATATGCGCACACACACACAATTCATACATTTGTGTCCCTACATCATAGCGTATCATTTGGTATAACACTTTCACACACTTAAAGTTAAATGCTCATGCATTGGTATGAAAGTAACATGTTTTGGAAAATGCATGATTGGAGACTATCTCTATGTAGTTTGCATTCTTGTGTGAAATGTGTTTATTTGTTAATATGTTTGTATAACATGCATCTTGAACTTGATTTTATTCTTAGATTATTTATGATTGAGTTCCGGTCATTTCGGTTACTCATACTATTGATTTCGAGTTCTAAATCAAAAGATACTACACTTTCAACTCATGTTGCATACATTGTCTTTGTCTTCATATTTCGAGTCAAATTCTTATTTTATGGGTTGAGTATCTTATATTTCCATGTTTTTTAGGGAGTCTCCGATTGTAATCTTCAAACGGATTCAAATTCGGAGTTCAGAGGCCAAAGAACGGTCGAAGAACGCGAGAGGAGCGCAAGGGAAGAGGTGTTATTGCTCAAGCCATCACTTTGCACCATTCCGAGATGGCGCATGGCCATCTCGGCCCCAAAGGTGCTCTGCCCCAAGATGCCCACGCACCATCTCGGGGAGGTACTAAAGAATGGGGGCAAAATGGTCATTTGGTTGTTCTCTCTTTAAAACCTCTCATTCCCTCTCATTCTTAACAAGTTGAGAAAAATTGAATTTGAAGAGCAAGTGCATAAATTTTTCTCTCAACTTTTTTTTTTTTTTTTGTGATAACTTCTTCATTTCTACTCTAAATCACTTGATTCAAAACTGATTTTGAGTGTCTTGAAGAATTCTACAAACCCCAAGCATTTCCAGAACCAAAGGATGTCTAGATTTTTCGTGGTGATTAGATCTTCAGTTCGTGGTTTTCATCTTTTTTGGTAAAATCATCTTCTTCTTAGTTTTCTTCTTAGATCTTCTTATTGATTGATTCTATTTGATTAAGAAGCTTGACTATGATGATTTTGATATCATTTTATGGTTTGTTGATTTGATTTTCAAGTTTAGCTAGATTCGTGATAATTTGATTGATTTGTGCTAAACTTGATAAACAAGAAATTGTTTATAGAAATCTTTTGTTCTTATGCTTGATTGATTTTTTCTAGATCTAATTTCATTTTCTAAGAACTAGATTGTGTTTCAATTTGTGTCTATATCTTTATATCTTTGTTCTTAGTTGATAACATGTTTAGGTTTCCTAGATACATTTGTGATTGTTCTTTGAAAGCATAATCTAGCTATCTAGTTGCATGTCCATAGAATTTGTTGATCATCATTTTCTATGTTAAGTGCTTGTTTGCATTTTGCATTCATGATCACTTAGATGCCTTGTGAAGATGTAAAAAGTCTTATATCTTAGAGTGATTCTTTGATTTGAGCAATTGGAAGTCTTACCTAGAGTCGGGTGGACTTGGATAGCTAAGCAAGTGGAAGTCTCGACAAGAGGTGTGAGACCTCGGATTATTGTGCAAGGAAGTCTTGACTTTAGTCCGGAGGACTCGGATAGTTGAGCACGAAGTCTTGCCTAGGGTCGAGAGGATCCGGATAGAGGAGCAAGGAATCTTCCTAGAGACAGGGGGTCTTGGATAGGAAGTCGGCTTAGTAGATCACTAGGTTCAAGGATAGAGTAAGAGTGATAGCTTGGAGAGCATATGTTGATTGCTTGAGTGTGTAACTCTATTAGAAATAGTGGATTTGCTTTTGCCGGTGGTTGTGGTATCAACCCGTGGATGTTTCCTCTTCGGAGGTTTACCACATAAATATTATGTGTCATTGTTTGCAATTTTCCTTAAGCATTGTTAAAATTGCATTGTTTTAAAAGAAGATAAAAATTGGAGCATATACCTATTCACCCCCCCCCCCCCCCCCCCTCCTCTAGGTATATTCACACTATAAAGATAAAGGGAAATTTCAATATAGCCTCTATATGTTATTACATTTTTATTGTAGATTAATCTAATAATTTCTTTTCTTGTTGAAAAATGTTTACTGTAGTATTTAATTGACTATGTTTTCAAATCACATATTGCCAGATGAAATGGTCTATCATTAATCGTATACGGATTAGAGAGACTTTCTTTAAATTTTTCAATTTATTCGACAAATGTAATATTTGAATTCCTATCACAAAAGGAAGGATAATTGTACAACAACTTTCTAAAAAGTAGTTTTGAATTTTATTTTTTTATTTATTATATTTATAAAAATACAGATATATAATTTTTCATAATTTTTTGAATTAATCTATAGTAATTAATATAAAAAATCGAAGCAAATTTAATTATGATCTTTTTCTCGAAGAAAAACTAAAAAAATAAGGACAAAAAATAAAAAAAATGTAATCTCGATAAATCGTTATCAAAATTAAATATTATTTTGTCATAATAAAATAACCTCTAAAATTTCTTTTCTTTCCAAAAAAAAAATGTTAAACCTTTTAGGGACGAATAATTTGCATCCCAATACACATTCTACTGGGACGAATGATTTATTTTGTCCCAACACACATCCTACTGGGACAAATTAATTTCATCCCTAAAAGTCTAGATATTTTTGCACTTTTTAGGGAAGAATAATTTTTTACATCTCAATAGACATTCTATTGGGACAAATATTTTTCAACCCTAAAAGTATCATCATGTTTGTCCTCTTTTGGGATGAACAATTTGTTTCATCCCAATAGACGTTCTGTTAGGACGAATGTTTTCGTTCCTAAAAGTTTCCTTAGATTTTAAACTTTTAGGGATGAATATGTTATTACATCCCAATAGATGTTCTATTTGGATGAATAAAATTTCGTCCCTATAACCCAATTTTCTTGTAGTGTAGGTTTTATTCAAACATATGTTTTCATATGATTGTGAGTTGTATTATGCTAGTATTTTATCTAGAATTATTTGTGTTTTGACTGACTTTATTTTTACGATTATTAACATGACTAAAATAGGCTTAAAGTGTGTGTTTGGAAATTTGGCATGCTCTAGATTTTTATTCATGCATAAGATCTAGACAATCATGTTTTGTGAACTTCATTGCATATGTCTAGATCTTAAAGGAGTGTACCTAATCCATACATTTCATATGCTCATGCATCATCTTGTGTGGTGTCATTTTTGGATTATAAACTAGAAATTAATTTGTTGATTATCAAGTAATCCATGCAAGTTCGTGTGGATTGGGGATCTTGGCGGGCTATCTAAATTTAAGCTCTAATAGACACAACCCAATCACAATCAACAAATGATTCACCTAGGTCCGATCTATTTAATTTTAGCTCATTCCGCTAAAGAACTAAAATTGAACTCTTAAATAAAGATAGCATAAGTTGATGTTACTCATTCATACCCTAGATAACCTTATTGGAGAAAGTGTATCCCCAAGAGCTCATAGACCGCCTATAGCTCTCCAAGTTACCATATTTACTCATCTGACCACATTTTAAACTTGGATATTTGACTTGTCCAGAAGCCATATTTCAATAGACACTATTGAAAACTTAACGTTAAGATTTAATATACAACACCTCAAAACATTCAAATGATGGTATTCTACTCTCATTTAATAAATGGAGCCACGATGTCCATATCTATAAATGAAGTCCTCTATCGATTAACAAATGAATACCACCAAACTATCGAGGATAGACTATGCTATATAATCGTACTCATTGATAGCTCAAATGATAACACTTGCAATATCCTTGACTTATGAAACTATTTTCTATTAAATGCTAAAGAGAAACATAAAATGATCAGTTAACAAGATAAAATCAGTCTCTAAAGAAGCAAGAGAAAACAAAAGGAACTAAGAGACCCTTAAGGGTAGAACATTTTTAGGTATTGGGCGTTAAATGGCATGGGCAATTCACTCCCTTTTGATCATGTAAGGTGGTACATCCCATGTCCAGCCAACCCGACCACCTTGCACGGGCCTTCCCATTTATCCGCCAAAGCCCCTACTGTCTTGTCTCTTGTATTGGGTTACACTCTTCTGAGAACTAGATCTCCAAGTTGGAATCTCCTAATTTGGACATGCGAGTTAGAGTATCTAGCGACCCTATACTGGTAGGCTGCAGTTATGACTCTTGACATATCTCTTTTTTCTTCCAACTCGTCTAAGTTTTGTCTCATCATCTCAACGTTTGACTCTGGGTGGAAGAGATACACCCTAGGCGAGTTATGAACTACCTCAACTGGGATCATCGCTTCTGCCCCAAATGCAATGAGTAAGGGGTTTCCCCTGTTTAGGTCCTTTATGTGGCCTAATAGGCTCATTTTCTACCTAGTTCCCTTTTATGGCATCTAGTTTTGACTTTAGGGTGTGCTTGATTATCTTGTTCACTGCTTCAGTCTTACCGTTGGTCTATGGGTGAGACGGTGTTGCATAATAATTCTTTATGCTGAAATCCCAACATATGTTCTTAAAATTATCACTATCGGATTGGGTTCTGTTGTCCGTAACTATCGTGCCCGGGATACCAAACTGAAAGATGAAGTTCTTCTTAACGAAACTCGTCATATTAGCTTCGGTTATATGTACTAACACTTCTGCCTCGACCTATTTGGTAAAGTAATCTATAGCCATAATAGTGTGTTTTGCTTCTTCTTTGGTTATAGCTGGCATTGGGCCAATCAAATCTATCCCCCACATGGAAAATGGCCAAGGTGATGACAGGATCCTCAACTGTCCGAGAGGCCTCTTTATGTCGTTGGCTATCCTTTGACAACCCCCACATTGTTCAGCAACAGCCTGAGCATCTTGAAATAGGGTCGGCCAATAGAAGCCTTGTCTGAGAGTTTAGTGCACCAAGCTTTTGCCTCCTGAGTGGTTTCCACATACTCTCCATGTTCGGATTATGCTCAATAGTAAGAGTGAAATAAGGTATTTGACAATCTTTTCATTATAACAAAGTGATTTCTAGTTTAACAAATCTTATAGCATTTATAGTTTAATTATTATAAATGTCAAAAGTAAATAATCATAAGGTTAAAAGGCTATGAGAAAAGAAGAATTGTTTCTACAATTGGATATGTATGAGGTAGACACAATTCTTTAGTTAGTCATGAATAATATTCACAACGTAAGATAAAGGTTGGGTGCCTTTATCCTGTCAAAGTTGTAGATGTAGAAAAAAAACGGTTCAAAATGCAAATGAAGCGTGAGAAAATTAGAAAATTAAAATTTACGTATAAAAATAAATTCCCTTTTAAGAACAAGAACCTTAACCCTAGATTAATTGATGTATATAAAAAGTATCGTACCTTTTTTTTCGTGACGATTGAACTAGCGTCGAATTGAATCCGTAAGAACTTCCAATCCAATCACGAACGTGAATCACCTAGGAGTGTGGGCTCCCTTTCTTTAAATTGTATACCTGATGATGGAAACAAACAAAATCTTCTTCTTTGTTAGTCAAAATAATCCTCCAAGAGAAAACCAAGAACTTCCGGTCACTTTTGAATTATCAATCAATTTAATTGAAACTCGCGTGAACCTTGATTCGATATTGTACACAAAACCCTTTTGATGCAAAGGATACTAGTGTTCTATCGAAAACAAAAATGTTCCCACTTTTCTCTACGCTTGGCCGAATTCATCACACAATGAGTTGGACGAAGTTTTTTTTTTATAACAATAAAAAAAAAATTAAAAAAAAACTTCTCACACCAAAAACTAAGGCTTGGTCGAAATTTACAATTAGTATATATAGGAGACCAAATCTTCTCCTAAGAAGGATTTACTTGGTGGTTAAGAATCCTTTCCTTAGGTAGATTTATTTGGTGGTTAAGAATCCTTTTCTAAGAAAAATTCTATCCTACACCAAGACTCATAATCCAACACAATAGTGTATTTGTAACTATATTAAAGACTTCCTAATTTGATTAGATAAATAATTCTTTTTATTTATTTACTTATCAAATATAGTCTTCAACATTAATTATACTACCAACAATAGTATAATATTAGGAGACCAACTCCTAATAGAAAAAGATTTTGACTTTTAATTAAATAATTAATTAATCACCAAATTAATTAATTTCCATTTAATCAAATAATTAAATAATATAATATAATTAAGCTATTCTAAATAGCCTTGCCGCCCAACACATATATACGGGCCAATATATTATTTTCTTATTTTATTAAATACATTTGACCTTTATAAAAAGTCTACATGTGAACTAGACTCATTCTTACAAAAAGAAACAAGTCCACATACCTCAACACAATTCTAGATGGACCCCTAAATTGGTCCGGTAGAATATATCAAGTGATCCATACAAATTCGTGTGGATTGGGGATCTTGGCGAGCTATCAAAATTTAAGCTCCAACAGACACAACCCAAATCACAATCAACAAAAGATTCACTTAGGTTCGATCTATTTAATTTTAGTTCATTCCACTAAAGAACTAAAATTGAACTCTTAAATAAAGATAGAATAAGTTGATGTTACTCATTCGTACCCTAGACAACCTTATTGGAGAAAGTGTATCCTCATGAAGAATACCAGTAATCACCAAGAGCTCATAGACCATCTATAGCTCTCCATGTTACTATATTTACTCGTATGACCACATTTTGAACTTGGATATTTTGACTTATCCAGAAGCCATGTTTCAATAAACACTATTTAAAACTTAACGTTAAGATTTAATATCCAATACCTCAAAACATCCATATGATGATATTCTACTCTCTTTTAATAAATGGAGCCACTATGTCCATATCTATAAATGAATTCCTCTATCGATTAACAAATGAATACCACAAAACTATCAAGTATAAACTATGCTATATAATCGTACACATTGATAGCTCAAATGATAACACTTGCAACCATAAGTCCATCATTTATCTCAGGATTGAGATAGACTCTCTGATTGTCTTGAAATGAATTTTTTTTATCTATTGACGGTTCTAGATAAAGTATTTCATTGTGATCCTATTCGATGCATGCAGTGCACTAGATGTTTTTGCCCAAAGACACCACAGTTTGATGATTTTAGACTCGTCATAACACATTTGATCCCACTTAAATGCTAGCAAAAGAATCTACAACTTTGACAAGATAAAGGTGCCCAACCTTTTATCTTATGTTGTGAATATTATTCAAGACTAACTGAAGAATTGTGTCTACCTCATACATATCTTGATGTATGAACAATTATTCTTTTCTCATAGTCTTTTGACCTTATGATGATTTACTTTTGACAATTATAATAATTAAACTATAAATGCTATAAGATTTGTTAAACTAGAAATCATTTTATTAATATGAAAAGATTGTCAAATACAATATTATACTCTTGCTATCGAGCATAATCCGAATAGTAGACTCTTTTGACAGCATTTGAGTGGGATCAAATGTGTTATGATGAGTCTAAAATCATCAAAGTGCGGTGTTTTTAGGCAAAAGAATCTAGTGCACTAGGTGCATTGAATAGGATCATAATGAAATATTTTATCCAAAACCGTCAATAGATAAAAAATTTCACTTGAACACAGTCAATAGTGTATCTCAAACCAGAGATAAATGATGGACTTATGGTTGCAAGTGTTATCATTTGAGCTATTAATGAGTACGATTATATAGCTAGTCTATCCTCGATATTTTGGTGGTATTAATTTGTTAATCAATAAAGGACTTCATTTATAGATATGGACATCGTAGCTTCTTTTATTAAATGAGAGTGGAATATAATCATATTTATGTTTTGAAGTACTGGATATTAAATCTTAACTTTAAGTTTTCAATATTGTCTATTGAAAAATGGCTTCTGGACAAGTCAAAATATTCAAGTTCAAAATGTGGTCACATGAGTAAATATGGTAACTTGGAGAGCTATAGGCGGTCTTTGAGCTCTTGGCGATTACTGGTATTCTTCACGAGGATACACTATCTCAGTTAAGATTGACTAGGGTATGAATGAGTGATATTTACTTATTCTATCTTTTTTTAAGAGTTCAATTTTAGTTCTTTAGTGGAATGAATTAAAATAAATAAATCGGACCTAAGTAAATCGGCCTGCCAAGATCCCTAATTAACATGAACTTGAATGGATCACTGGATATATTCTACCTGACCAATTTATGGGTCCATCTAGAATTGTATTAAGGCATGTGGACTTGTTTCTTTTAGTAAGAATGAGTCTAGTTCACATGTGGACCTTTTATTAAAGTCCAATGGTTTTAATAAAAAAGGAAAAACAATATTTGGCCCATATTTATATAGCTTGGGCGGCAAGGGACTATATAATAGCCTTATATAATGTTTTTTATTTTATTATTTAATTATATAGAAATTAATTATTTAATTAAAAATCAAAATCGTTTTTCTAGTAGGAGATGGTCTCCTAAGAGTCATATTATTGTTGATATTATGATAAGTATCAAATACTACGTTTGATAAGTAGATATATAATAGGAATTTATTTATCTAGTCAAATTAGCAAGTATTTGTTTTCTATTAAAACTCTAAGTTGACAATTGGTCACATTAGGAAGCTTTAATATAGTCACAATTTAATTATATTCAATAATTGGTTATTGAATAAATACACTATTTGAGTTGGATTAGGAGTCTGGGTGTGGAAAATAAATCTTTCTTTGAAAATGATTCTTTGTCACCAAGTAAATCCACCTAGAGATAGGATTCTTGCCCACCAAGTAAATACTCCTTAGGAGAGAATTAGAGAAACTTGTATATACATCTAGGTGAATTTGGCCGATGCATAACTTTTCTAGAGAAGTTCAGCCAAGGCTAGGTTTTATACAAAGAATGTTTTGTTTCGATAGTGTACTTGTAACCTTTACATTAAAAGGTTTTGTGTACAACATCGAATCAATGTTCACGTGAGTTTCAATCAAATTGATTGATAATTCACAAGTGACCTAACGTTCCTTGTTTTTCTTCTTGGTGGATTATTATGACTAACAAAAGAAAGAGATTTTGTTTGTTTCCATCCTCAGGTATACAATTTAACAAAAGGGGGCCTACACTCTAAGGTGATTCACTTTCGTGATTAGATTGGAAGATCTTACAGATTCAATTTGACGCTAGTTCAATCGTCACGAGATAAAAGGTATGATAATTTTAATAATATGGCAATTGATCTAGGGTTAAGGTTCTTTCTTTTAAAGGATTTATTTTTTAAAATATACCAAACCCTAATTTTGCGCTTCCGCCGTATTTTGAATAGATTTTTCCCTACACCCTCACAGACGCTTTCTAATATTCGTCTACCTTCCATGGGGCAGACACATCTCTGTAAGGCATTCGAGAATCCTCTTTTGTACAGCTCACCCTCGACCATTCACTACCTTGTAGCTCTGTACCTGAGGCATTTTGCTTCGGTTACCTCTGTTGGAAGTGTTCCATTTTTTAGGTATTCCCTGATCAGGGTTATCCAGGTGACTTGAACTTCTTCAACCTCACCCACCTACAAAACCTCTTCTTGGTCCTCGAAGCTTGGTCTTTTGAGATGAGCGACTGGGATGGTCTTTGACTGCACACTAATGGTGGTTGATGCCAATTTTGATAAAGCGTTTGCCTTTTCATTATTCTCTGTAGGGATCTGGGTGATTATGTAAGTCTTGAACCTTTCTAGCAAAGCTCTGGCCACCCTCAAATATGCGGCCATATTGTTATCCATGGCTTGATATTCATCCAATATTTGGTTCACAATCACCTACAAGTCGCTGAATATTTCCAGTTTATCTGCCCCTAAGGCCGTGCAAACTCTGAGTCTTGCCAAAAGTGTCTCATATTTGGCCATATTATTGGTGGCTTTGAAGTCAAATAGCAACGCAAACTCTACTTGATCACTATCTGGGGTTAATATGACTATCCCCCCCGCTGCCATGTGTGTTTTATGACCCATCCATATGTAGTTTCCATACGAACTTTTGTTTTCTTCCAGTAACCTGATTACCTCATTATTTGGCTCAGTGATTTCGTGATAAGGTCAGCCACAACTTGCCCCTTTATTGTGGCCTTTGGCAAGTACACTATCTCAAACTCACTAAACTCCACAGCCCATTTAGTCAGTCTTCTGGACACCTCGAGTTTAGACAAAATTTGTTTTAATGGACAGTCCGTATAGACCTAGATCCTGTATGCCGAAAAGTGCGACCTTAGCTTTCTAGCCGCGGTCACAAGGGCTAGTGCCATCTGTTTCGTTGGCGAATACCTCATCCGTATTGGGGTAAGTGACATCATACCAATATGTATAAGCGAATGGGGGTAAGTGCATGCAGAATGAGGAACACACGCCATTCAAAATTTGAAAAAAAAACAGATAATGATTGCGTCAGCCGAAATGGGCGTGATTGATATTAACATTCAGCTGTAAAGCCTTAAATGTGCATTCAAAAGCACCGTGATGAAAAATAATAATAAGTTAAACATACTTCACCGGACGAGTTCTATTTCGAACGAGATGCTCGGTCTTGTATGTTTAAGGGGGGTGTTGTTATTGGAAAATTCTAAGTAACATGACACGTCAATAAAAGACTAGGGTCAGGAACGCCATGTCACTGGAGTCTGATCAAATTAAGTCAACATAAGTAGGACTAAGCAAACCCGACTAGTTCTCCCCGACTAGATAACACAGAAGGTCGGATTAGAAAACCCGATCGAGTAGTCAAGTTGGTCGGGACCAGGGTCAGGTTGAACCAATGATCAGGGTAAACAAGAATGGTCAGGAAAAACAAGCGATCGGATCCATGTTGGTTAGCATCCATATTCAATAATATCACGACTCAAATACACAGAAAAAGGGTCCAACTCGAACAAGACTTCTGGAAGCACACTTTGATAAAAGTGTGGATTGAACAAGGAATTCAATACGACCAGGACACAATCAACATGTAACAGGAAAAACGGATAACACGACTCCAATAAGTTAGAACTTCGTTTGATTATGGGAACTTTCCTTACTTGTACATCAAGAATTGAGGTTCTGTGCATGTATAAATAGACCTAAAAAACACCCAAAAGGGTTGAACACAATTTTAGAGAGAAGGCAATAATGATTGAGTGTATAATCTTTTTTCTGTATAGTGAAATTTTTTTGCCGCAGTCGGCAACTGTGGACTCTTCCCCGCATTGGGGTTTTATCACGTAAAATCCTGCGTGTTATTTATTTTCTTATTATCTTTGGTTAGTGCTTAGATATTACTTTGTTTTAATTGTGTGACGGGGGATTTGAAACAAATTTTATGGTGTGTTTAATATTAATCTAGGGCGGGTGAATAGATTTAATACAAATTTACCCAATTTTCGTTAAAGGTCAAGTTTAAGAAAATGGCCCTAGCTAGTTACAACAAAATCACAAGTGTAAAGATTGCGGAAATATTAAAGACACTTGAGATATACGTGGAAACCCTCAAAATGGGAAAAACCACGTGCTGATGAGTGCGCCACACTAGAACCTCGAATCCACTAATGGCAAAGTAATAACAACCTAATCCCAATTTAAATCCACCACCACTACCTAATCTCGGTATAAGTGAACCTAGTCCATCTTGCTTGTGATTTAAGGTACCTACTCCCGGAAGCAACACAAGTCTTACTTCTCAATGAAGAGATAAAATGTCCTATGTGAATATATGATGATATTCAAAGAAAAAACAAGGCTAGGAAACCCTATATGCTTATCTAGGATAATGAGATGACAATTAATGCAATCCTAGATATCATGAGCTAAATGACATGTTCAAAAAGCTTAGTTAAACATAGATCAAACAATCCTATGAAGCTATCACAATAACACTCAATCGTGTCATCACAACAATCTCTAATTTATATCTAGAATATGTTCTACGAGCATACAAATAATTAAAGAGATGGCTTAGCAAGCAAAACACTTAACTTGTAAGAGGATAGTGAAAAACTTACCAAACAAGATGTGATGAAGCAAACCTATCTATAGATGCACTCTAAATGACTTTAGATGATGCAAGATGAAGTTTTTATACACATAGGAATGCTTTGTGTGTTTAAAGATGAGTTCTTGGAAGAGTTTTTTCTTTGAAATGTGTTCAAAGGAAAATATAAGATATTCTGAACTCTTACACGACCTTCAAGCAAAGAGTTATATATATATATATATATATATATATATATATATATGAGATCCAAAGAAAAGTGAGGTCATTTTGGAAAAAACGTTTAAGCTTCCTCTATGTGCTATGGTGACGTGCGCTGGTCGAATAGCGTATCATCAGCGCACAGCCTAATTTTTCAATAGGCGCTTGACGAGTGGTGCAGCCCAGTGGCGCAAAACATTCGACAATCCACTGGAATGTTGCGCCGGTGGGGATGCGCTAGTGGGGATGTGCTAGTGGAGTAGCGGACCACTAGCGCACTGCCCACTTTTTCAACTTTGCGCGGGTGCAATGGCACAGCTCAGTGGCGCATGACAAGCGACATTCCACTGGAGTTTTGCACTGGTCGAGTAGCGCACCACCAGCGCACAACCTAATTTTTTTCAATACTCAAACACACATTTTCAACAAGTCCAATAGTGATGAAGATGCATCCTATACTAATGCCTAACATGACATGAAACTTTAACTACAAGATGCAAATATATCAATCAAGAGTCATTTAAACCAAAATGCACACAAGTATAAACACTCAACATATATGAATAAGAATTACGCATGAATTTGTGAGTGTGTGCAACTATCTCTTCAAAGCAAGTAAGCACAAGAATTTTACCTTTGGTGCTTCTTCTCTTTAGGTCTTGAGAGCCTAAGCTACCCTTACATAATACCCCAAATATGTGATTTGTTTACTAAATAAGCGAATCAATAAATGAGGACTTTACAATCTCCCCCTTTGGCTATTTCGTGACAAAACCACCACTCACATTGATCCTCACAAAACAAAATAAAACACCGGGAAGATATTCTACATTACAAAGAGATATACATAAAAAAAACTTCAAATCTTTAATCTCTTATTGAATCATCAACCCTACACACAAAGCAAACAACAAGTACACTTTCCAAACCAAGTGCATGTGAGATGATCAAGTGGATAGAAAACAAAAGCATTTGCATATAGGAATATGAGTATTGCACCACATCATGCAATGCTCCCCCTCAAAGGGTTACTCCCTCTAAATGTAATCTCCCCCTAAAACAAGTACTACTCCCCTTAAATCCATCACATGCTACCACATGCAACTCCCCTAACATCACAATGCTAGGTCAATGCTACTCCCCCTTTTTGTCATGATATAGGTAAAAGAGAAGTCCCCAACCGGGTCACTAAAGGCAAAGAAAGAAAGGAGCATACAAGATTGTTGCATAATTATATAAGCCACATTTATGCAACTCAATTAATAGGAGAGAAACAAGGAGATTTATTTGAAGAAAATGTGTGAATCAACAAATGCTTTGCATACAAGACATGTTGCATTCAAGTCCAAAAAACAATGGTATTTGGCAAAGCAAATGACAAAGGTTTCCAATTTAATTCAAACCAATTTCACCATACGTCATGAGAGATGCAAGGATACAGAGTTTTTATAGATATCAAATTTTAATGGTACTATATCCAATTTTATAAGCTAAACATGGCATGAGCAACTTTGCACCCTATTTGATTTTTTCGGGAGGATACCCATATGATAGTAGCCATGTTCAACTAATAAAGAAAGAGAGACATTGATGCAACATTTTAGTCTCACTAGCTTTTTTCACACAATATTTTGCATTCAACAATTGCAATCATCAATTCATGCTTTATCATTTTTCATTAGCATGTCATTAAAGAATCATCATGTCATGGAGATAATTATAGGTCATTCAATATGTATTTCCTATGTAGATCTCCTAGTCCAAAAATGCATGTTTGAACATAAATATGACATGGATTGTAATCAAAGAAAAGTCCACACTTATTGAAGAAAATACAATATGCTATAGTATAAGTGCAACCAAGCTACTCAAGCAATCAATAAAGGAGCATAAATATTTTTTAAAAAAATTGCATTCAACAAGTATACAATAGCTATCTTTGCTTGAGTTCCCCTTATGGGGTCACAGACCACAACTCATCACTCTATTAAACAAATCCCAATAGATCTACTAAGAGTCTTGAATCGAGTAGCATCTAAGGGTTTAGTAAACAGATCCGCTAGTTGATCATTAGTACCTACATGCTCAAGTATTATGCATTTGTTCTCAACTAGTTCTCTAAAGAAATGATGACGGATGTCAATATGCTTAGTTCTAGAATGCTGAACCGGATTCTTGGAAATATTAATTGTACTCATGTTATCACAAAAGAGAGTAAGAGTACCTTGATTGAATCCATAGTCGATTAGCATTTGCTTCATCAAAAGGAGTTATGTGAATCCACTCCCAGCAGCTATGTATTCGACCTCAACCGTGGACAAGGAAATCAAATTTTGGTTCTTACAAAACCAAGAGACAAGGTTGTTCCTAAGGAAAAAGCAACAGCCCGATGTACTTTTCCTATCATCACAATTTCCTGCCCAATCTGCATCACTAAAGCCTACAAGACTAGCATTAGTGTCAAAAGAGTACCAAATTCCATAGTTGGTACCTAGCACACACACCCACACTAAAAGAGATATCGGGCCTACTTGCGGTCAAATAGAGCAAGCTACCAATCATGCCACGATACAAAGTTTGGTCCACACTTTTACCACTAGCATCCTTGCTTAGCTTCAAAGTGGTACTCATGGGTGTATCACAATGTTTGGCGCTTTCAAGGCCAAATTTCTTCACTAGATTTTTGGCATACATAGCTTGAGATATGAAAATCACATCATCCATTTTCTTAATTTGTAAACCTAGAAAGTAACTTAGCTCACCAACAAGACTCATCCCAAATTCATGAGACATGACATCAACAAATTGTTGGACTTTGGTGTCATTTGTGGAGCCAAAGACTATATCATCAACATAGATTTGAGCTATAATGAGCTCATCTTTGTCTTTCTTGATGAATAGAATCTTTTCAACACTACCCCTAGTGTAGCCATTGTCTATGAGAAATTGGGTGAGACGTTCATGCCAAGCCCTTGGTGCTTGTTTCAACCCATATAAAGCTTTGTTGAGTTGATAGACATGATTAAGGTGGTGAGGATCCACAAAAAAGGGTTGCTTAACAAACACTTCCTCTTACAAGAAACCATTGAGGAAGGCACTCTTAACATCCACAAGAAATGGATAAAAGAAGCCTAATGAACTCAATCCTAGCAACGGGAGTAAATGTCTCCTCAAAGTCAATACCCTCAATTTGAGAGTACCCTTGTGCTACAAGTCTAGCCTTGTTTCGCACAATGTTTCCATCCTCATTGGATTTGTTCCTATATACCCACTTGGTGTCTATCACATTGGTGTTCTTGGGCCTAGGAGCTAGAGTCCAAACCTCATTCCTTTCAAATTGATTAAGCTCTTCTTGCATGGCAAGAACCCAAAATTCATCCTTTAAGGCTTCATCAACCTTCTTGGGTTCTATTTGAGAGGTGTAGCAAGTGTAGCTAATTAGATTAGCCATTTGATGCTTAGTCCTAACACCCTCACTAACCTTTCCAATGATGTCATCTTTGTCATGGAGTTTCCTAACCCATAGAGCAGGTTCTTTTGAGTTCAAGAGAGGAATCCTATCAATAGGTTGTGTAATGTCATCATCAAGGTTAGTCTTTTCAACATTAGAAACATCAACAACCTTCTCCAAAGGGGAGTCATCAACTAGATCTACCTCATCCTCATGGTCATTAGACTTGAGCCTAGTATCATCAATGACAACATTAGATGATTCCATTACGGTCCTAGTTTTTAGATTGAAAACTCTATAGGCTCTACTATTCAAGGCATAGCCAATGAAGATACCCTCATCACTCTTAGCATCAAACTTGCCAAGTTGATCACGGTCTTTCAAAATGTAGCATTTGCTTCCAAAGGTGTGGAAATAGCTAACATTTGCCTTTCTACCTTTTCATAACTCGTAGAAGGTTTGACTAGTACGAGGCCTTAGAAAGACTCTATTTCCTATGTAGCACGCCGTATTGGCTGCTTCGGCCCAAAGATTCCTAGGGACTTTGTTGCTAAGCAATATCACACGGGCCATTTCTTGAAGAACCCTATTTTTCCTCTCAACAACTCCATTTTGTTGAGGTGTCCAATGAGCCAAAAATTCATGAGAGATGCCTAGACTATTGCAATAGTTTTCAAAATGAGCATTCTCAAATTCCTTCCCATGGTCACTCCTAATCCTTTTAATGCTTTTAATCTTGGAGTTCATTTCATTTTGAATTTTGGAACAAAGCATTCTAAACTTTTCAAAGGTTTCACATTTTTCTCTAAGAAAGTAAGTCCAAGTGTACCTAGAGAAGTCATCTACACACACAAAAATGTATCTCTTTCCACCTAAACTCTCGGTTTGTATGGGACCCATAAGATCCATGTGGGGAAGCTCTAGAGGTTTCTTGGTGGATAAATACTTTTCCTTTTTGTGCATACTTTTGGTTTGCTTCCCTTGTCGGCAAGGTCCACAAACACCATTCACCTTTTTCCCAAGCTTGGGAAGGCCTCACACAACATTGAACTTATCTAAGGTACGTAAATCCCTATAGTTCATGTGACCAAGTCTTTCGTGCCATAACTCAATTTGTTCATCCTTGGACACATTGCAAGAGACACCTCTAGCCTTAGGACAATAGCAATTGTCGCTAGATCTCATACCTTTTAACAAGATTTGTCCATTTGGAAATAGGATAGAACAATCATCTTTCCAAAACAAGACGGAAATTCCTTCTTCACTAAAATGTGAAATGCTTATCAAATTAGCTTTTAAACCATCAACATACAAAGCATTGGACTAGGAGGGTAATCCGGGAATGGAAATGGTTCCCTTTCCTTTAACCTTCTTTTTGGATCCATCACCAAATGTGACATTTTCTTCCTCCTTCATCATAAGAGTCTCAAAGAAACTCTTATTTCCAGTCATGTGCCTAGAGCACCCACGATCCAAATACCAAAAATCACAAGAATGAGCTTTCAAGGCAATATGTGCAACATGGAAAAATTGTTCATCCTTTCTAATCCACCTAGGTGCAATATTTTTCTTTCTAGTGGTCAATGGCACATGGGCTCTAAGTGTCGTAGGATCATGCAAAGATGTTCCATTTTTCCTAGCGACATGCATCATGGCTTTAGTCTTTTTCTTCTCTATCATGCTTTCAATTCTACACAATTTAATATATCTAAAGCAATTTGGTCTAATGTGACCATCAATACCACAAAAATGACATGTAGGAATGAAGTTAGGAATCATACCATAACCTTGAGGATGCATTGGAGCCTTCCCATGTCATTGTGGTTGTCTTGATTGTTGTTGAGGAGCTTTCCTTCTTTGTTGTTGAGCAAGACTTGATTGCCTCCTTGCTTGAGCTTGCATGATAGGTATCTTCCCTTTATGAGCTTTCGGTTAAGGGAAGTTAACTTGAGGAGCTCTTGTAGGATGGTCTTGAGGTAGGCTTCTTGATGCAACCTTCACTTGAGCACTACTTGAACACTACTTGAACACTGTCATAGGTCAAGTTTCTTTCTAGGTAATTGATGAGAAGAGGACCCATTGAAGTTCATGCTTCTTACGAAAATGGTCTTGCTTGGAGTGGAGGACACCTTGTCATCTTCAAACCCAAGCCCCTTCTTGTCACTTGGCCTCTTTCCAACATCTAGCATATGGTCAAGTTTTTTGGTGCTCGAGTTCATCTTGGCCAACAAATCTCTAGCATCTTCAAGCTTTTTCTTCAACCCTTCTTCACTTCTCTTAAATCTCACCAACTCTTCATTTAGTTGGTCAACTTGAGTTGAGAGGTCTAGGTTTTTTATTTTAATCTCTTGATTTCATTCTTGTTATTTAACCTTGAACTCTCAAACTTAGCCATGTAGTCCTTGAGATCTATCATATCCACAGTTTCATTTATGGATTGTGATGAAGATCCATCATCACTTGAGTAGTTTTCCTCTTGACTTTCACTCTCTTATTCACTAGCATCTTTGCTCCTAAAAGAGGATGTAAATGCTATGAAGTTAGCCATGAGTTCTTCATCATCCAAATACTTATCTCCTTCATTAAAGTTGTCACTTTCACTCCATATAGCAGCCATCACTTTTCCCTTTTTCTTGACTTTGTGATTTGCACATTCCGGGGCAAAGTGACCTATCCCACCACATTCATAGCATTGGTCTTCTTTCTTCTCGGTCTTTTCTTGCCTAGGCTCAAACTTTTTGAAGGGAGCCTTTTGCTTGAAGTCTTGACCCTTGGATCCAAAACCTTTCCTTTCGGACTTGTAGGATTTCTTGAACTTCCTCATTAGCAAGGCCATTTTTTCATCCGAGTCATCACTCTCTTCCTTCTCAACTTTGGAGGCTTTCAAAGCAATATCCTTTTGCGTTTTCGATGGTGTGGGGTTAGGACATTTCCTAGATTCATAAGCTATAAGCCTCCTAATCACCTCACTTGGCTTCATATCCTTGTAACCACTATTCTCTTCTAAAGTCGTCACCTTAGACTCAAATCTATCAGGTAGAGATCTCATTATCTTCTGCTTGATCTTCCTATCCGAATAAGGATCACCAAGTTGATGACTTTGGTTCACAATGTCCATCAACCTCACTTCAAAGTCATTGAAGCACTCGTTCTCATCCATCTTGAGCAACTCAAATTACGTTTGGAGAACTTGAAGCTTCGATTCCTTAACCACATCCGTTCCCTCATGTGCAACTTCTAGGATATCCCATGCCTCCTTAGCTATCCTAGTATTTTGAACCAACTTGTACTGGTTCTCATCCATTGCACATAGGATGGCATGCATTACCTTCCTATTCCACTTTGAAACCTCAAACTCTTGTGCATTCCACTATGCCTTTGGTTTGAGTACATCATCTCCTCCATCTGTAAGAGTTATCATGGGTGGAGTGTAGCCATCTTCAACCGCCATCCATGCCCTATCATGAATTTGGAAAATATACAACTCCATCTTGCCTTTCCAAGAGGCTGAATTCAATCCGGTGAGAAGTGGAGGTCTAGTGCTAGAAGCTCCCTCATTGCTACCGTTTCCACTCATTGTGTTTAATGAATGAATGATATGAATGCAAGTGTATGAATAATCAATACACACACAAAATGAAACTCATACCAAAATGAGCAAGGATCACCTATGTATGTCTAGGAACCAGCTCTGATACCAATTGAAACAAATATTATGGTGTGTTTAATATTAATCTAGAGGGGGGGTGAATAGATTTAATTCAAATTTACCCAATTTTCGTTACAGGTCAAGTTGACGAAAATGGCCCTAGCTAGTTACAACAAAATCACAAGTGTACAGATTGCGAAAATATTAAAGACACTTGAGATATACGTGGAAACCCTCTAAACGGGAAAAACCACGGGCTAATGAGTACGCCACACTAGAACCTCAAACCCACTAATGGCAAAGGAATTACAACCTAATCCCGATTTAAATCAACCACCACCACCTAATCCCGATATAAGTGAACCTAGTCCATCTTGCTTATGATTTAAGCTACCTACTCCTAGAAGCAACACAAGTCTTACTTCTCAATGAAGAGATAAAATGTTCTATGTGAATATATGATGATATTCAAAGAACAAACAAGGCTAGGAAACCTTATATGCTTATCTAGGATAATGAGATGACAATTAATGCAATCCTAGATATCATGAGCTAAATGACATGTTCAAAAAGCTTAGCTAAACATAGATCAAACAATCCTATGACGCTATCACAATACAACACTCAATCATGTCATCACAACAATCTCTAATTTGTATCTAGAATATGTTTTAAGAGCATACAAATAATTAAAGAGATGGCTTAGCAAGCAAAACACTTAACTTGTAAGAAGATAGTGAAGAACTTACCAAACAGGATGTGATGAAGCAAACCTATCCATGGAGGCACTCTAAATGACTTTATATGATGCAAGATGAAGTTTTTATGCACATGAGAATGCTTTAAGTGTTTAAAGATGAGTTTTTGGAAGAGTTTTTCCTTTGAAATGTGTTCTAAGGAAAATATATGATATTCTGAACTCTTACACGACCTTAAAGCAAAGAGTTATATATATATATATATATGAGATCCAAACAAAGTGAGGTCGTTTTGAAAAAAACGTTCCAGCTTTTTCTATGTGAGTTGGTGCTGTGTGCTGGTCGAGTAGCGCATCACCAGCACACAGCCTAATTTTTCAATAGGCGCTGGACGAGTGGCGCAACACATGCGATAATCCACTGGAATGTTGCGCTGGTGGGGATGCGCTAGTCGAGTAGAGCACCACCAGCGCACTACCCACTTTTTTAACTTTGCACGGGTGCAATGGCATAGCTCAGTGGTGCATAACAAGCGGCGTTCCACTGGAATGTTACGCTGGTGAGGTGCGCTGGTCATGTAGCGCGCCACCAGCGCACAGCCTAATTTTTTCAACACTCAAACACACATTTTCAACAAGTCCAAGAGTGATGAAGATGCATCTTATACTAATGCCTAACATGACATTAAACTTTAACTACAAGATGCAAATATATCAATCAAGAGTCATTTAAACCAAAATGCACACAAGTATAAACACTCAACATATATGAATAAGAATTATGCATGAATTTGTGAGTGTGTGCAACTATCTCTTCAAAGCAAGTAAGCACAAGAATTTTACCTTTGGTTCTTCTCCTCTTGAGGTCTTGAGAGCCTAAGCTACCCTTACATAATACCCCTAAAATGTGATTTGTTCACGAAATAAGCCAATCAGTAAATGTGGACTTTACAGGATTTATCCAAAAATTACCGTCAACAATTATCCTCTTTTGTTAATTGTGAAAATGGTTCTTCTTGTTTTATATTTCAATTTTGTTGATAAGCTTGAAAAGAATGTTAATGACAAAAGTAAAGATGAAGAAGCTTTTCTGGAGGATGATCGATCTAGACACGATCACTTGTCTTTGCAACTCAATGAAGAGGATTGCATGATAAAGACCACCGACTTCTACTTGATGGCAAGAGTTTAAACTCTTGATAAGGAAATAGACGAAGCGTTCAAGAAGTTGAAGTGAAAAATCAAGAAGAGTAAGGAGTCTTCACCATCAGTACACTCTCGCCTAAATAGTAACATCTTGAAATTTATTCCGGTTTGCCATTTTTTGCTATGTTGCCGTAAGTAAATTAGATAATGCAAACTAGGGAATGTGATGCATGCTAATGAGATGAGAAAATCTTCTATGAATGTTTCCTGAATGATAACACTTTGAATTTTATGTGTGATAATGATAATCGTGTGAAGAAAATTATTGAGAAGATTTGGGTGAAAATGAGTGTTTCATATGATCATATGCATAGTCTTCATAATATCTTTGTTAATGCCAATAATGATGTGTTTGATACGAGTAATATCTTTATAGAGAAGATAGTTGATGACTTATCTTCTAGATATAATTTTAACATGATAAATGATCATATGGTTTATATGTTTGTGTACCTAAGAACAAATGAGTTAAGGATAAGTGCTATTATCTCTAGTGTAAGTAGTACATGTGAGTTAGCTTCAAGACTAAGTGTCAAGTGTGTTGAGAATTCTAGCTAGCTAGTTTGGAATACTCCACGTCTTGACATGAACTTAACTATCTCACTTAACTTTGTTTTGATATTCAAAATCCATTGATTAACTTTTGAGAAGTTACTTTTATGAAATCTATTTCGTGATTATCTTGTTAAGACTTTTAGAGAAAGTCATTTCTATTCTTGCATTGCATCATGTAGCATGTCATATTAGAGAACTAGTGTTAATAGCCAAATATAACTAGGGACCAAAGGAGAATTTTCCAATTCCCAGCCTTCATGCAAGAGTCCAAGTTCGGGCTTATATCAAGGTCCCCGAGGTCGAGCTACCACGCGATCCTACAGGATCAAGGCAAGGCCGCTTATACCATCTGAGCATCTTGCAGGCATCCAGGCTTGCCAAATAAAGCCTGACGTGACCACATCAAGCTCTATATGCCAAGATAGAAGCTCGAAGCTAAGTCGACGTGAAAGGACTTGGGTTCCCTGAGGCCGGGTATCTCAAGACACTTTCCTAGAGCATACTACCATCTCTACTATAACCAAAAGACCTTCAGGGCCAAACTTGTCTAGCAAACCTACCTTATCAAGGTATACTCAACCTACCCGAGCAGAGAAGGAAAAAGCCCGTAAAGTCCCATCATCACCAAATAGTGCCAACATGATTAAGGAAAAATCCACTGTAGATCTCGGCATGGTTAAATCAAGTGTACAGTAGCAAGAGCATTACTCGAGCGTACCTCAACACTAGAAAGGCCAAGCGTCACCTCAAGTAACCTCCATTAAGTACCTCACCAAAGTGACATACAAAACCAGAGTTCTCCTCCAAACTGTGTGGGAAGAGAAGGTTAACTTTCATGACATTTACGATACCATTATTGAGGTCAAATAGTATTAATGGAGGTAATCAACCCTATTAATGAGGTCAACTCGTATTAATGGACGTAGTCAACCCTATTAATGGAGATAATCAATGGTATTAAATCAATCAACTCCTTAATAACGCCATTAATAAGTCCACTCAATCATTAACTCCTATGATTACTAATTGATTGGCTAAATTAATGGAGTGGGAAACAAGGAAGAGTCAGAAGAGGAAACCAACATAACTTCTCTAAGATATTAGCTACAAGCTGATCAACTACATTAATTGAAGAATTGTGTTCAATAAGGAGATGAGAACATTTCAAGATCCTAGACTTGCACGCCAAGGTAGTTACACCATGTATTAATACACCCGTAATAGCATCGATATCAGATCTAAGATCTAAATTATGATCTTTAATCCTAAAAACGACTAGCCCAAGGCAAGTCTACATACTTCGTCTAAGTTCTTCCAACATCATCATTGTTTGTGTATTTTTACTATGGATATACCAGTATCGAATAATACTTTATCACTACTGTAAGCTCTTTAGAGCACCATGGTTGTACTACTTCTCCATTATGGAAACTCTTAGGTGCACCGCCTGATATATATACAAGAAAGAGTCTTTCTTCTTCCTCTTGATACTGCCTTGAGGTTTTTCAGCATATGAACATTCGTGATGTTTTTCCTCCTTGGTCAGTCCACCTCCATATATATAAAACTTGTCTTTTTCCTGTTTATCTCATGTATTATGCATGTATGTATATGTATGAGATAGATTCCTACCCCTCTGAACCTATCGCTTTCATCCTCCCATCTGCATGCCAAAGTTGCATATCAAGATAGGGAAAAAACCTACCCAGACCCATCTAAAAGGAGTCGATGAGCTCCCCTGCACCCTCCATATGAGAGCAAACAAGGATCCGAAACAAGCAAGACAAGCCCGCTTTTTACTCACTGTATAGGTTAGGGAACTATAGAAAGAAACCAAGGGCACCGGTCAATGATCGAGCTCTGACCCCGACTGAAAGTACCCAGAGGCAGAGAATCACTACTGGGTGGTCCAATCTTCCACAAATGCATCTACAACATCCTGGAACACCAATCCTACATCCTTGCTCACTATTTGGATCAAGAACACCCAGAGCAGAGACCGGTTACCAAGGACCAGGGACCAGGATCAACCCTATTTTTACACCAGTAAGGGAACCTCGAGCTCCCCGTATATCCTCTATATGCATGAAGCCCGACGGGCGGGATGACTTGTGTCCTACCTAGCGTACCATCCTTCATATTCATACAAGGTCACTAAGGTACGAGGTACCTACCCCGCCGTAGCCTACTGGGTTATGGCTTGAGGGTGTTAGCTAAAATTTCTCACCCAGAGCCAATTACTGGTTAACAACTAGTATAGCATTCATATGGTTGTCATTCATATGGATCTTGTTGACATTTGCTCTCTAAAGATTTTCTAGTGATGTAATCACAATGATCTTATTCATAATGCTTGAAATGCTTGTTTGAATGATGAGTGGCATACTCTTGAAGAAATATGAGCTTATTTTCTTTTAAAGCTAAAGTAATGATCTTAGGTAAATCTCTTTGTATTACTTTTAGATCATCCGCTTTTAAGCCTTAAAACTTGGTTTTCAAAAAATTACACTTTGCTTCTCTTATATGTTTAAGTTTGAGTAGTTGAGTTTGAAAATATGTAGATTATGGATGCATCTAAAAGTTTATTTCTTAGTACATGATAGATGACCTATGGTTAGTATGCATTTTGCTTTGGCATCAACGTAGAACTTAACTAGCACCTTCATGAAAAGGGATACACACCTTGGTTTTGAAGCCGACCAATGTAGGAAAAGGCTACACCATTGTGATGAGTGAAAGCCGTCACGAAGAATTTATGTTTATGTACGTAAAAGTCAAGGAAGTGTTGAAATAGAATAAATAAAAGAAAATCTTTGATTCAAAACCTAAAAAGAAATGGAGGAAGGCTTAAATGGAATATAGTTAAAAATTGTGATTGCTCGGGTTGAAAAAAGAAAGGAAAAATGAGCCACATGCACACACACGCTCATATATTGAAATCTATTCTCCTTAAAGCAAAAATTTCAGATGATAATCGGTTTGACCCTGATAGAAAATGCCTTAGATGGATAGGTGTTGATGTGGTTTACATGTTGATATCACAATTGCTCCTTTTATATATGCTTGAAGTAAATTTCACACATACACTTTTGCTTATAAAGTTTTTGATATTCTAGCAATTTTTAGAAGAATTATGAGAGAAATTTATAATCTTGGTCTATCTCTCATAGTTTGTGGAGCTTATTTTGTTGGATTTCTTTAAAACTGCTTGATTGTGTGATTGTGTGGATTTATTATGAACATTATTCTATCTTGATCTTAGATAGAGCATTTATCAAGGGGGAGCATAGTATGCTAGACTTTGTTCTCTTTTATGATATGTTCACATGTTTAGCGTTGATAATTGTTGGCATATTCTTTGGTTAATATAATGAATCTTGTAGATGCTATTTCATGTTTCTTGATTTGCATGATGATTCTTTATATTAACTTATGCCTTTGTATGTTTGATCACAAATAATTCATGAAACTATTTGTAATAATTGTATGATTGTGTTTGCAATCAACTTCTCCTTGTTTGAGGTTGTATAGTAGTTGAGATTGCAATCAATTCTTTCATTCTTGAAGTTGAAATGAGAATAGTTGCAATGAATTCTTCTTTGTTTTGGAGTCGATAGTAATTGTAATTGCGATTAATTCAATTGATTGTAGCTACAATGAATTCCTCTTTGTTTAGGTCTATAGTAATTGTAGTTGTAATCAATCCAATTGGTTATAATTGTAGAAAATTCCTCCTTGCTTAGTGTGATAGTAATTGTGGTTTTAATCATTTCAATTGATTGTAATTGTAGAAAATTCTTCCTTACTTAGAATGATAGTAGTTGTGGTTGTAATCAAATCTCTTTTTGTTTGAAGTTGATATGATTGTAGTTGATACCAATTCCCTCATATTTGGTGTTGATATGATGCAATTGTTGACTGGTAGAAATGACCTATGTACTTAAGAGTAAAATTTATGCATTTGTGATTCATTAACCTTGATGAGTTTGTTGTGGTGTATAGATTTGAATAACCTTTGCTAGGTTAACATGGAAGAGCAAACTAGAATCAAGGGAGAAGATATGTGAGCTAGATGCTTAAAATAATCAAAGTCTTCAAGTAAGGCATCCATCTCCAAACATTATGTGAGATCACTAATTGATCTCAAGATATCATTGTTTTTTTTCCTTTGGCATCATTTTATGTCATATGATATTGTTTTAGCATATCTTCTTTTTGTTTTTGTCAAGTATTGAACTTTCTATGGCATGTAATTTTGTGATTATTTTTTTGTTAGAATATTTTGAATTGGCATGTATTAAGGTGGAGATACATGATTCATTTGGGATTTAAATGTTGAATTCTTGCCAAATTATATATTGTCATATTTGTCCTTCTCTTGGATATGTTTTGTGTATTGAGTTGATTTTAGGTGGCTACAAGAGAAGATCAATAAGAAGTTCAAGACTTGTTGAAGATTAGTCTTAAGGAACTAACTCAATGTAATGTGAGGGAGTAATTTTGTGACCAATCTTCATGTTGTATGTTTTAGTATTTTGTATAGGTGTTTTGACATAGAATTTTTCAAAGGGGGAGATTGTTAGGATTTTAAGTTATGCTGGAATTATTCTATATCATAGCAATATTTCCTTTGTATTGTTTCGTTGTCTAAGATTCATGATGATTTAAGATTTAAAGAAGAAATGAGAACTACTCAAGCAAGTTCAAGTCTTCAAAGGGAAAAGTGCTCCATGATTCAACAAAGGTATATTAAGACCTTTCTTTTCTCTTTCAAGGCTTAGGTGCACACACTCATATATCACACATTTGAGCCCCTGCATCGTTGTGCATCAATTGGTATAACACATTCACACACTTGACTTTGAATGCTCATGCATTGGTATGAAAGTAACCTATGTTTTTGTAGTTTGTATTCTTGTGTGAAATATGTTTGTATGTTTATATGTTAGTATAACATAGATATTGAACTTGATTTTAGTCTTAAATTGTTCTTGATTGAGTTCCGGTCATTTCGGTTACTCAAACATTTTATTTTGAGTTCTAAGTCAAAAGATATGAAATTTTCCAGTCATGTTGCATACTTTGTCTTCGTCTTCGTCTTCGTGTGTCAAGTAGAATTCTTATTTTCTGGGTTGAGTTTCTTATACGTCCATGTTCGTGAGAGAGTCTCAGTTCGTAATCTTCAAACGGATTCGAATTCAGAGTTCAGAGTTCAGAGGCTGAAGAACGGCTGAAGAATACGAAAGGTATGTGGAAGGAAGCAAAAGAGAAAAATGATGGCAAATTGCCATTTACCCCATGGCCGAATAGGCACGTGAGCATCTCGACAAAATAATTCCTCTGTTCTCGTGAGCATCTCGCCAACAATTCATTTCAAGAATTTAAAAGGATTTTGTTTCATGTAATGCATGCACATAATGTTTTGTGTGCATAATCAATCAAATCCATGTGTTGACTTGACAAATTCTCCTATTGGTCTTTTGAGAGCTTGCTTGTGTAAGCTTGCTACACTGAATAACTCTCTCCCTCTCTATATTTCCCTCCCTCACCGTAAATCAAATTGAAGAAGACCACTTTTGTGTGCAGAATTTTTTTGAAATTTTCTCTCAACTTAGAATCACCATCTCTCTCTCATTTCTTATCCAATTTGAGTGATTCAAGTTGGAGAATCTTTATATTCAAGTTCACTATCATCTCTAACAATATTTGGAGTCTTTTTTTCAAGTTTATTTGGTGTTGTACATCAAATTTCGTGGCTGCAATTGTTGTCAAGGTATTTGATTCATCTCTTATGTTTTGTGCTTTATGATCTTCAATTACCTCGGGTCTTCTTCCTACTTTAGTGTATGTTGCTTGAACAAATGTTGATGAGTAATAGATCTTCAATTAAATGCTAGTTGTGCTTGATTAGAAACTTGATTGTGAGTTAGGTTTTATTCAAACCAATGTTTTCACATGATTGTGAGTTGTATTGTGCTAGCTTTTTATCTTGGACTATTTGTGCTCTGATTGACTTTATTTTCATGATTAATAGTCTTATCATGTACTAAAACTCATTTTTTGAATAGATCTAGGATTAGCACATTTGATTTTATATCTAGAGTCTATTCGGGTTTAATTGATTATTTTGTGAATATATACTCTAAATGATTGCTAGAGATTTGATTGATCATATCTTATGTTTCAAGCATTTTTGTTTTAGTTCTAAAGTCTTCAATATGTGTTTCATGAACATGTTTATTTCAAGCTTTAGTAACATGAATAAAATCTAGGTTTAAAGTGTGTGTTTGGAAATTTGGCATGCTCTAGATTTTTATTCATGCATAAGATCTAGACAATCATGTTTTGTGAACTTCATTGCCCATGTCTAGATCTTCATGGAGTGTACCTAATCCATACATTTCATATGCTCATTCATCATCTTGTGTGGTGTCATTTTTGGATTATAAACTAAAAAAATATGCTTTGTGTGCTCATTGATTAATTCTAGTTTCCATAGAATTTGTTGATCATCATTTTCTATGTTGCGTGCTTGTTTGCGTTTTGCATTCATGATCACTTAGATACCTTGTGAAAATGAAGTCTTGACAATAGTGTAAAGCCTTGAATTGTTGAGCAAGTGGAAGTCTTATTTTTTACAATGATTCTTTGATTTGAACAAGGAAGACTCGACTAGAGATGTGAAGCCTAAGATAGTTGAGCAAGAAGGTGTGAAGCCCTGGATAGCTAAGCAAGGAAGTCCTGACAAGAGGTGTGAACCCTCGGAATGTTTAGCAAGGTGGTGTGGAATCAACCAGTGGATGTTTCCTCTTCGGAGGTTTACCACGTAAATATCTTGTGTCAACTTTCTCTATCCCTATCTCTCATATATATATATATATATATATATAATATGTGTGTTTCTGTGTGTGTGTAATTGATATTTTGTATATTGTCATATTTGTAATTAACTTCCCTACACAATATTGTTTGTATATGTTAGAAAACTTTGTATCTTGTGATATTCCTTTCAACTTGTAAGTACTACATTGTAATACTATAAGTACAACTTATGGAATTTTATTCTACATTGAATATTTTTGTTCATAAGATACATTGATTCTTGTTGTATATTTTGTAGACTAAAAGTGGTGATTTGAGCATACTTGAATGTTGTTTTCTTATAACAATCATTTTGAATGTTAATTTGTATGCTCATCAAGGTTTTGTCACAAGTCTCAAAAGATTTTTTTAAAAGGTAGAGACAACCTATTCACCCCCACTCTAGGTTCTTTAGTATAACCTTGTAGGTATTTTCACGACCACAACATAAGTAGATCGTTGTTGGGGTAGGTACCTTCAGTAACGGTTACACGTGTAATTATAAGTGAAATGCGAGAAAAAATAATAGCAAATTGAACGGTGGTTATTTTATTCAGTAATTCGGGGTGTACAAATGACTGAAGTTACTCTGTCTCTCATTCCTCTCTCTACCTATTTGGAGGTGGCAAATGCGTACAAGTTGATAAGTGGATGAAAAAGACAAGAGTGATGGCTCAGCTTGATACTGACTTCAGAATCTAGTAATAGCTCTTAAGATTTCAGAACTCGGTCTTTTCTTCCTCTCTTTTTCGTCCCACTTTCCAGTCGATATCATCTCTATATTATACACGAAGTTGCTAGGGTTTTTCCGTGACGCATAAGCCAAAAATCACTAGATTGATCTTCTTTCCTGATTTGGTGGGATTTTTTGTTTAATGTGATTGACCCTAGAGAATCGGCTGGCAGAGGATATCTCGACGAGAAACATGTTTGTTTCCTTTTTGAACTCTTTCATTATGGCTTTACGTACGTGGAGCTTATTTTCAGTTTGGAGAATGATTTTGATTACATCTGTTAGTTGTACGATATGACCTGGTGATTTGGCTAGGTACCTTATAGAGCAAGTTTGCTTGTGAGGTACCCTGGGGTACCATCTTGATGGCGTGGCACTTGATTGATTGTGATGGCGAGGTACCTCGAGGTATTTAGTGAGGTGCTTGGTTGATCTTGTCGGAGCTCTGGGATCCTCTAAGAGCTTTATAGCTATCCTCCTTCATGCTGGAAAGGTGCCACTCATACCTCGAAGGTAACAGATCATTGTCGAGGTACTTAGGTACCTGTTGGGTAGCCCGAGAAGGTGCAAGAGCTTCATCTTGCTCCTTTAATGATGTTGAGGTACCTAGGTTATGCTAGACCTGTTACTTTGAGGCAAACCATTGTGTCCAGTACCTATTCGGTGTGTGGAGATACCTTTTGGTCGGTGCTACCTAGGTGGAAAATTTCCCTTTCATGCCTTGCTAAAAAAGCTGTTAACAAAAGTCCCCTCTGACTTGAACGCCGGTGATTGATTTAGGATTGGAGTCAGATTTCCAATTTTGTTTGGAAACTTTTTTAGTTTTAAGCTAGTTACCAGGATTTGGGAGGAGATCTTTCAATTAAATGCAATGGCCACATGTCAAGCGGGGCGAAAGCTTTTGAAAAAGGAGAGGGTTTTGGCGGTTTATGTATATCGAGGCAAAAATCTCGTCTACTTCAGTCACGCCTTTACCACTACTACTAATCCATTGCGCCTATTTAACCCGGCCTACTTTCCAAATTCAAAAAAATCCTTAAGCTTTTTGTTCTTCCTCTCTTCTTTCTAAGCCCATCTTTTTCAATTTCTGTTATGTCGAACTCTGATAGCGAGAGCGTTGATAGGCACCGTTCTGAGCCCCGCTCATGGGAAAAGAGCTCGAGAAGAAAGCAGTGGAGAGATTGATGTTCCCCCGCTACCGCGCCATCGTTCGGGCCAAAACACCACTATTGGGACTGGCTTTTTGAACAACCCAGATGCCTCACTGCAGATTAACGAGAGGGATTCGGGTAAGGATTTTGGCGGTGTCGAAGCTAGCAGGGGTCTAGTTGTTTCTGATTTGATATCGCTTGGTGGGATACTCGCTCTTCCCTACAACTTCCGTGTCATTCCAGACTCAATTGTTACAGAGGCCACCTATGTCTACCTACCCATAGGTTTCTACAAAAGTTGGCCTAGGTCTTCTTTTCAGCAAAGGCCCCCATTTGGTTCACCACCTTGTGGAACCTCTCCACATAAGACCTGAGTGTTTCACTCCACTCTTGGATCACATACTGTAAGTAGAACTGATCTTTTGCACACGGCTTAACTCTCTAGAAATGCAAGCAAAAATCTGTGGATAGTTTAATGAAGTTGTCAATGCTACTTGCAGGTAACTTTCTGAACCACATCTTGGCATAGTCGGTCAGCGTAGTTTGAAACATCCTGCACATGGATGCCCTGGTTGCATTCTGGACCTCTATCTACTGGACATAGATCTCCAGTAAACTTAAGAGATCATCAGTGCCTGATAACTTGTCAACCGACATTTTAAATTTTGCTGGGAGTTCTTCTTCCATGATCCTTCGAGATAATATGGCATTCAACTCGCCCATAAGGTCCTTACGGTTCTCCTTGTGCTTGCCCTTCCTCAACTCATAGATCTCCTTATGCATATGAGCTTGTTGATCTCATAGGCACTTATTTCCAGCATTCTTAGATTCGACCTCAGAGTTGTTTGATCCCTCTGACCCTTGAGGAAGATTTTCCTGGGAGCTACTCCTGCTAGCATCGACGTTGGCTCGAGGTTCCCTTATAGTAGTTGCTGGCTATGCTGGGTGGCTGGGCCTCCTTGGTGGGATGTTAACAAATGCTTTCACTTGTTGGGGTTGGTAACTGGTTATCCAATGTGGATCTAGGGGCATGGGCCTTAACCAATCTCAGACTGAGGGTAAGAGCCCCAACCTATCACGGACCGATACTGGTGGTGGTGTGGCCTCAATCGGTTAAAAACGGTCGTCCTACCCCCTAGTCTGTTGGGATCCTTATGGGCGCTAGGTTCTACTGGTTGAGGGGTAATTCCCTCTACAACCAACTGTAAGCGAACATTTTCCACGAAATCTAAGGCTTGATGTTCTGGCATGGCCTGGCCTATCATTGGGGAACCAGAGCTTACGCAGTACCAGTCAAGGCTAAAGCTAGATTTTGATGTTTTAATCTCTTTCCCTTCCTTAGAGCTTTCTAGGTGGAGGCTGAGGATTGATGCCTAGGCACTTTAGGCTGCCCCAGGGAAGATCGAAGTCTCTTAGCAGTGCTGTATCTGTAAAAAACTCAAACACATGATAAAAAGAAAAGGTGTGGAACCTTCCCACAGACGGTGCCAAAAAGTGTTAACCGAAAAGTCACTCTAGGTGAGGAATTTCAGCTAACACACTCAAAAACACAACCTAGGTAGATCGCAGTTGGGGTAGGTACCATCAGTATCGGTTACACGTGTAATTATTGGTGAATTGCGAGAAGAAATAATAGCAAACTGAATGATGCTTATTTTATTCAGTAATTCGCGGTGTACAAGCGACTGAAGTTACTCTCTGTCTCTCAATTCTCTGTCTATCTAATTGGAGGTGGAGAATACGTACAAGTTGATAAGTGGACCCAAAAGACAATGGTGGTGGTTCAGCTTGATACTGACTGCAAAATCTAGTAATAGCTCTTAAGATTTCAGGACTCGGTCTTTTTTTTTCTCTTTTTCGTCCCCCTTTCCAGTCGATATTATCCCTCTATTTATACATGAAGTTTATAGGGTTTTTCCTTGGTGTTCAAGCAGAAGATCACTGGATTGATCTTCTTTCCCCATTTGGTAAGATTTTCTGTTTAATGTGATTGGCCCTGGAGAATCAGCCGGCGGAGGATATCTCAGTGGGAAACGTGGTTGTTTCATTTTTGAACTCTTTCATTATGGCTTTACGTACGTGGAGCTTATTTACAGTTTGGAGAATTATTTTGATTCCATATGTTAGTGGTGCGATACGACCTGGTGATGTGGCTAGGTACCTCATAGAGCAAGTTTGCTAGTTAGTTACCCCGAGGTACCTTCCTTATAGTGTGGCGCTTGATTGATCGCGATGGCGAGGTGCCTCGGGTACCATTCTTGTAGCGAGGTGCCTTGTTGATCTTGTCGGAGCTTTATGGGCATCCATTTTCCTACTGGAAAGGTAGGACTCGTACCTCGAAGGGGTAGCTGATCATTATCGAGGTACTTATATACCAGTTGAGTAGCTTGAGAAGGTGCAGGAGCTTCATCTTGCTCCTTCGATGTTGTCGAGGTGCTTAGGTTGTGCTAGACCTGGTACTTCAAGGTAAACCATTGTATCCAGTACCTATCAGGTGTGTGGAGATGTCTTCTGGTCGGTGATACCTAGGTGGAAAATTTTGCTTTAACCCCTTACAATAATTGGCTATTAACATAACTGATAACGAAGATGATCAATCTAGGTCATGCCACCGCCTCAATTTGGTTTCTCTCCTCCTCTGCAGCACCTCCTACTTCTAGTTCGACCTCCCCTGAGAGAGTAGCTCCCCCATCCAAGACACCAACTCTTTGATCAATTGGGGGCTCACTTGTAACTTGTACATCTATTTCAGCAGTGGCCTTTGTTTAGCTGGATCAACCTGGGTATCTCCTACTTCAGTCAAGCCAGTCTGAACCTCCCCCTTCTAACTGGTTTTAGTCTAGTCCGATACTTCCTTAACAGGTCTAGGTGGAGAGGTATGAAGATTTGAAGCTTCCTATTTAGATTGATCCTCATCAGCAATAGGGAACTTCATGGACGATTCTACCTCGGCATGACTTGGCATTAAGGCAGAGATAGGTCTCAAATATTTCTCGTCATCATCATCAGGTCCAGTAGTCTGAGAGGGGCCAACCACAGTGGAAGCAGACGTAGCTGTCTTTGCATCTTTCTCTTAATCTCCCATTTTTAGCACCCATCAATGACACTTAAGTCAAAATGGTTGGTAGAGCCTGATCCACCTGGTTAGCTGTAAAGAAGTAGCCATCCCAAAAATAGGCATCCACCTTGCCCTCCAGGCTAGTTATGCTGGTGTGTAGAGTTTGATTTTCTTCTTCTAGCTGTTTTGCTCTCTTTTTCATCTCATCCCTCTGGGTAGCACGACGAATGGACCTTAGTACCTCCTGGTCATAGGCATTCTACATCTGTTGCAAGTTAACCTAGGCCTCATCAACGGTATTTTCGGCTTGATCTAGCACCAGTTTCAACGTTTATTTATCCCTTAGTGCCTTGGTGAGCTCCCTCTTGACCACTTTGAGCTAGCCTTAGCTATATCAGTCTGCTCTCAAAGGAAGTCAATCTGGTGGCTCATGGCCACAATTAACTTGAAAGCCTACCAGGTACAAAATACAAGTTAGCAATCTCCTAGGTACCTGGTAGATACGGAAAAAAAAGAATGGTGAAGCAGTTTTTATCTCAGCTAGAAAAGTAGACCCCTGGTTGATCAGGACGTCGATCTGTATGGAGGTCATAACCTGTAACCCCCCACCAAGACATGAACCAACGAACCTGGCCATGACCTCGCCTTGGTTGCTAATTCTTGATCGCGGTCGAGACTATTCTCCCGGAGCAACTGGGGCTTCAGCAGCAGCAGGACCAAGACCCTTTTCAACCTCTGTAGACTATTTTGTTATCACAATTGGATAGGAAGAGGGGATTAGTGGAATAGGAGCAGCGACAACAGTAGTAATAGTGGCAAAAAGTAATAGGAGTTTAGCCTTGCACCTGTCCAGTTTGGCCCTGACCCTGGCCAACCAGACTACGAATTCTGAAAGTTGGGATCAAGGTGTAAGAGGAGAAAGATGAGGTACACCAAGAATTGTAACCGAAATTGATATACGTCTGCCTTATCCGGTCAAGGTAGGAGGATTACTGGCAGGATTGGCCGAAAGAGTTAAGGATCGGTCCTTAGACTGTTCAGGTTCATCTAGAACCGGTAAGGGGACTATAGAAAGTACTAGAACGACAAGGTTAGTATCTACAGAATCAATAATGGAATACAACAGCAGTAAAGTAATAATTGATATCTACCTAAGAAAGCATTAAAAACGTAAAGATAGAGGTCTACCCTCCCTGCCTCAAAGGCATCTATGGTAGGATACTTAGTGTTGACATATGATAGGGCTATTATGGCCTTCAAAATCTTCTTCGATTCAGTGAGGAGGTTGTTTTTCTCCTATGCAAGCCTACTGCTGAACTGAGTGAGAACCTCGAATAGGGATCCCCTGATATGTACAAAGCTTCCCTAGTCGCCTCCAACGATGACCCACTTCTTCTTCCAAGAGGCATCCTTCTTCGTGGCCCCAGATTCTATAAATTTCAGACTGTTCTTGGTCCAAGCATAGAATTGACCTCTTGGATCGGGAAAGTTTGTTGTGATTTGGAAGATGAATCTCAGCTCATCTAGCCCTGGTTCTCGATAGATCTTATCCTTCTGGCACTATTCCTTCCACAACACGAGGAACCATACCAGGTTCCTCCAAAACCCTATTCTGAGTTGGAAGGGGCGAGCTACAAGACTTGTAGCGTCTTGTGTAGAGTATGTTGGATAGGTAACCTGACTCCATGATCAAAGGCCGCCTTGTGAATCGGAAGATTGCCAGGTAGGAGGAATACAAATTGTTAATAGCCATTTTTTATAGAGGGTCAAAGTGAAATTTTTCACACAACTAGTACCTTGTAAGACATGCTTTCTGATACCAGGTATGGTTGGCATGCTACCACCTATCTCGAAGAACTAGTTTATGAACCATCTAAGAATCAGGACTAGCCAGTAGTGAGGTAACTCTTTCCTAGAACCTCGACACCAGTCCGCGATGAGTCCAGGATATCTCCAACCTTTTACTTAGGTACTGGGGTATAATCAGCTTGATATCTAGGCACCTCCTTCAGCCCGGTACCTGATTACTTATGTGCTACCACCTAAGAGACATCAGCACCCACAGAAAGTACAACGATGTCTGGCAAAGTACCTCGATGCCACCTAGCCACCGGTTATCAGGTACAGGATACACAGGCCAGGTAAGAAGGAAGCTAGCCAGAAACCTATAATAGGATCGGTCAAGCACAATGCCACAAGACTGGTACCCTAAGGTACCTCGCCATTTGATATGCATAATCAAGGTTTCTTCTCTATGTTACAGAGTTGATTTCTTCGCCATTAAAGCACTTTAATATGACCATATAGGTCAACGGATTCACCGTTTATTCAAATTTAATCCCAAACGAAAACCTAACGTAATCAACGGGAGTAATTCCCACGTAATATTATTCTTCCATCAGCTTCAATCATTTCCGATACATCACGTGGATGCGAGGGTGGGTTCCTCAGTAAGCCTGGTCAAGTCGGTTTTCGGGGCAGTGGATTCTCACCAATGTTTGCGTTACTCAAGCCGACATTCTCGCTTCCGCTTCGTCCACCGCCGCTCAAGGCCCGGGAACGAATTCACCGCTGTATGGCTGACCGGCGATTACTAGCGATTCCGGCAACCCAATCCTTGTTTTTAAAGTTTTGAATCAGCCAATCAATTGGTCTAAATTACAAGGATTTGATTAATGATTGGGGGGATAACGAGGATACATTAGGCTCTAGACAGGGTATCTAAAAAATAGAGAGAAAAATGGCAGAGCTTCTTCGCCACTTTTCTTGAATTTAACCACTTATCGACACGTACGAGTTTGCCATCTCCAATAGTTTTGAGTGAAAGAGAGAGAGAGTGAGAGAGAAAGAGAGAGAGAGAGAGAGTGAGAGTGAGAGACAACATAGTGAGACCAAACTTGTTCCATTACCACGATCATTGTAAAATCATATCTTCTATTTCGATTAATAAAATAGTTCATTGTTAGTAGTCTCATTCTGTTTTCCTCTTCCCTTAATTTCTTTCGAATCTCCTTGGTACCAAGTACCTACACCCCACAACCTTCCTAGGTAGAGGGTGTTAATTAATATTCATCTCCCATACCGATTTTTTTTTATCAACATAAGTCATACCCCCAAGGTGGTATGGTGAGGGTGATGTTAGAAGATATCAAGATATTCCTCCTCAAGAGCTGAATTGTATTAGCGGTACAGATGGGATCATGAATGCAATGGTATTCATAAGGAATTGAGGGCACTCCACATGTCGAGGTCGCTATGTCATCAATCAAGTCTCCTCCAACCCTGACACCACCAAACTCCTCACTCGACTCCCCATCCATATTTATCAGGGTATTGGGGTCATTAGTGAAGCCCGACCCGATGGTGTTGTTCTGATTAGATCGACAATATGAGATGTTGAAACACTTTTGCAATCATCGTCTGATTTACAAGCCCTATTTCTATGAGAAAGGATTGTGGAGTCGCCATTGAAGGTTTTCTCCAAGCTTTCAGAAGCAGACGAAGACACGGTAATGGCTTAGAAGAATTTTTAGAAGGTTGGAAATTTTGAACTTTGAAGAAGATGAAGAAGGCAGAGACTCATGAAAGCTAGGTGTTAATAGAAAAATTTAGCAAGGGCCTATAGGGAAATTTTCCACCTAGTCAAATGCCAGGTAGAAGGTACCTCTCGATACCTACTAAAGCACGCTACAACCAACCTCGAAAGTGCTTGATCCTGTATGATCAAGACACCCGATCCTGTTTGATCGAGACACCCTAACATCATCGTAAGGTAAGAACCCGCCTCCTCTATAAAATACCTAACTGAGACCCAGGTACCTCAGAACAATCTCGCCTATCCATCAGGGCACCTGTCCTAACTCCCATTAAGGAAGGAGGAGGATCATAAAGCTACATCAAGATCGTTCAAGAGCCACGTCAACAGAGGGGTCCCAGGACACCGCTAGCGGACCGGTACTACGGGGTACCACGTAATCAGAATAATCGAGCTCTATACAACCAGGTTAATACCTCAGGGTACCTCGCTGCCATCTTGGTACCTTGAGATACCTCGCCATCACCCCGCCAAGTTACCTCCGTGCAATACCTCATTAAACGACGAGCAAAGTCAAAATTATTCTCCAACACATATCAAACTTCCACATGCATACAAACCAAGTCGAAGAGTCCAAGAAGAAAACAAATGTATCTCCCCCCTAAATATCTTTAAAACAGCTAATTATCCGGAGTCAACTGCATTAAAATAGAAAATCCCATCTAAAAAATGGGAAGATCAGTTCAGTGATTCACGGCTTGTACACCATAAATCGACTTTAAAGGCATATACTATAAATATATCGATATAGGCACGTAGGAGGGATCAGCCATTAGTGATCCAGATACCCCATCCTTTAGTGAAAATAAGTTTCAAAAGGTTGTTGCTTAGTTCTACCCTTGGAACGAAGCAAAGCCATCTCCTTTGATGTTTCGTCCACTTGTCGATAGATACGATTTCGCCACCCTTAATTAGTTAAGCAACTGAGATAGAGATTGAGAGTTTTATACTACAGTATTATTTGCTACTTCACTGTACTTACTGCATTGTTCAACAAAAGAATATCACCTAATCCACCATCATTCCACCCATTTTTCACAAGTGTAACCGGTACTAAAGGTACCTACCCATATTGCGATCTACCGAGGTGTTGATCATGAGGGTGTTAGCTGAGATTCTTCACCTAGAGCGAATTTTTGATTAATACTTATTGGCACCGTCTGTGGGAGGATTCCACACCCTTTATAAGGTCACATGTTTATCTTTTTTTGTAGGGTGATGAGGCTTCCATTATCCCAAGGGTAGACCGAGGCTTCAGAGCACCAGTCTGTTGCATCCACTAAGAGAGCACAGAATAATGGGAAAAAGTCGAGATATCACCATCCTGCCACAAACCCATCTACTACCTCATGGCAACTGTTGCCCCGATAGCAGATCAGGTTATGCTTGAGCAATAGATTATAGCTTTCATTGAGAGCGTTTGCCTCCAACTTGTGGCAAAGAAAATCACTCCCTAGCCCATAGAACTTGGTACCCGGGAAGATCACCATAGATCAGAGACCAGGCCGATCGCCACCACCGGTGCCAGTCCATGAGAGGTTGGGACCTCTCCCCTCGGTTAGAAATATTTATGGCTCGTGTCCTAGTTCCGCTTAGGTAGGCTTATTATCTACCCATACAGGTAAAATCAGCTGATGACGTCCCGTTAAGGAGACCTTACCGCTTAGTAAAGCCTATGAATACAATAAGAGAGTCTGGACCCGAGGCATGAGGTAGCCGGAGAAGCGCTAGGAAAGATCCTTCCAAAGAAGGTAGCAAGGGTGAGATCTCTATCTCCACTAAGGGCTCTAACAATAAAGACTCTGAAGTTGAGTCTAAGAACACCGGGAACAAGAGCTTACAGAATCAGATGACTCATATGGAAAAAAGATTCAGGAGTTAAAGAAAGGCAAACATCGGGAGAGTAGGAAAGATCCATTGGGCAAGATTAACGCTCTAGGAGGATCAGGGAAGCAAAGCTCATTCCTAAATTTAAAATGCCGGCTGACAAATATACCTGGAAAGCTTTGTCTAGCAGATGGAGGTCAAGAATGCTACCATAACAGCCATGTGCAGGATGTTCCCGACCACACTAACTGACAATGCCAAAATAGGTTCAGAAAGTTGCCCTCAGGCAGTATGGATAGCTTATCCAAATTATCCAGTGATTTTAGCTCACGGTATCAAGGGATCAAACCATGACCAAAGGATCCGATCCACCTACAGTAAGTCACTCAAGAGCGCGGGTAGACTCTCAAGTCATATATGGAAAGGTTCCATAAGGAGGTGATTCAGATGGGGGTTTTAGTTGAAAAGGAAACTCTGGTTAACTTCTATAGGAACCTATGGGTGGGCAGACTATTCCGGTCCTTTGACAAGCATCTGTCAGAAACCTACCAGGAGACCTATGATAGAGCCCTTGAGCAGGTGGAAATAGATGAGCAGCTCAGAGTCAAGATCGAGCATGATGACATGTGGACTGACAAGTACCAGAAGAAGGAAGCACCCAAGCCCGCACCAACCTTAAAGGCTCAGAACATACCCCCTAATCAGTCCACATACTGATCTCTACCTTACCAACCTTAGCGAGACAGGTATTCGGCTAGGCGAACTCCTCATCGATACTCTCATCCTCCCAAAATGGTAGCCCCATCGCTCGGGATAAGAGGGGATATGACCACTATACTCCTCTAAACGTATCTCGTGAGATGATTTACCTCGCTATCCGAGATAAAGGACTAATAAGAAAGCCAAGTCCTAAAAAAGCCTCAGTAAATGCAAGGAAACTGTACAAGTACTGTGATTTTTATGAGGATATGGGACACAACACCTCAGAATGTTATAACCTTAATAATCAGATCGAAGCCTTGGTAAGAGGCGGTTGTTTTGTAGAACTTTTACAGCAATCCGAGATAGCATCTGTATAGGTAAAGAGGTTCAAGCCGAGATCCAAGATCATGTAGAGAAGAGAAAAGGGGAACAGAAAGACATGATGCAGCATATCCAAGTCATACACACCATCAGTGGAGGACCTACCCAAGCTGGTACCTCCTACAATTCTAGAAAAAACCACTCAATGAAGATTCCCCAGATTGAAGAGGGGAAAACTATCTTTAAAGTAGATCAAGGCTTGGCAAGAACCTCTCAATCAGCCAAGATCATCTTTACTAAAGCAGATGTGTACAATATCGTGCAGTCGTACGATAACCCGTGGTGGTCACGGTACAAATCACCAATTGTTTGATCCACCGTGTTTTGATTGACACAGGTAGCAGCGTGGACATCCTTTTCAATGACACTCTAGAAAAGCTCAACTGGAAGAAGTGGTGTTACAACAATTGTACCACCCCCTTGTATGGTTTCAGTGGGGACTCGATTATACCAGTGGAATCGAAAATTCTACCGGTTATCGTTAGGACTACACCTCTATAAAAGAACATCATGATATACTTCATTTTGGTCGGCCTACAATGCCATTTTAGGGAGGCCTTTCTTATCATCACTCAATGGGGTTCTATCCATCAACCATAGAGTCCTGAAGTTCCTGGTGGGGAAAGAGGTAGGCAAGGTATATGGAGATTAGCAGGCTGACTGTAAATGTTACGTAGTATCCACCAATCCCATGGTATTTGCAATATGCAAAGATAGCTATGGAAGAGACACAATGATCGCTGGAGAAGGATTCTGTAATCCCAGGTGTTGTAAAAGAGTTAGCAAAATATCCGGAGAGCGACTTCCAAGTTGATGATCAGGTAGAAGAAGACCAAGGGTGGGTCATTGGCCATCCCATTGACGATTTAGAAGATATCTCCATCAGAGAAGACAACCCATCCAAGGTAGTCAAGGTTGGGGCGACCTTGGAACCGAGAGTGAAAGAAGGCATGATCAAGCTTCTTCGAGAATACAGTGACATATTCGCCTGGATCCATGATGAGATGTTGGGGATCCCTATCTCCTTGGCCGCTCATAGGTTGGCAGCTGATCCCACTTTCAAACCAATCAAGCAGAAGAGATGAGACTTCAACGTCGAAAGGAACGTTGCCATACAGGAAGAAGTCTACAAGTTGATAAAGGCTAGATTCATCAAGGAATCTCAATATCACTGTTATATGTAAATTTTATCGAATATACACATCACTGACAGATAAGGCAATCACTAAAGAAAATTGTTAGACGTGTATCCAAGCTGGCATCTAGAAGACCATCCAAGACATCAAGGAATAAGAACCTGAGTAAGTCCGAGTACCAGTACTCGGCACGTTCGGTACCACTCGGTATAACATAGAAACCTGAGTAAAAAAGTTCAAATACGGGATCCATGTGAATGTGGAGG
Organism: Dipteronia dyeriana; assembly: GCA_032871835.1. Taxonomy (NCBI): domain Eukaryota; kingdom Viridiplantae; phylum Streptophyta; class Magnoliopsida; order Sapindales; family Sapindaceae; genus Dipteronia; species Dipteronia dyeriana. The sequence continues at coordinate 44,520,981 of CM065299.1, read as the reverse complement.
CCCAATAAGAAATCGGTGATGACACCAATATGCATCTATATCAAAAGGTGGAATAAGTTTAGAAGGCTTCTTGAAGGATAATGTACCAAACATGAAGCAAGTCCAAATCAGGCAACGACTATATTATTTTAGAAGATTGCATGTCGATTAGGAAAATAAATCCTAAATCAAATTGTGTAATTAGAGTCACACTAGGATTCAGATTCAACTCCACAGATCTCCAAAATAGGAAAAAAAGATAAAGACTACTCCAACAAGCAACCAGACATAATTAAATACAAATTCTTTTTCTTACTCGTACAACAAGGATTAGGGTTCTATACACATATAAATAGACCCATAATCTCATTCTAAAAATATAAAGAAAAAACATAGAGACAGACTCAAGAGAGAGGCAAGAGAGATCGAGTGGAGTAATTCATTATAATTAAATAGTGGATTTGGCTCGGTTGCTCAGTCAACCACTCGTGGACATTTCTCCGATTGCCGGAGTTTTACCATGTAAACTCGTGTCAATATTGCTTATATTACATTCTCTATCTCTTTTGACAGGTCATACTAAAATCCAACGTTGTTGACTTTCTCATCCATCGAGAAACCGACGACAACAATTGGTGCTAGAAGAAGAGGGCTTGAACCTCCGATTTGTTTTAAGCAATGGCTGGTAGAGGAAGCAGAGACAGTTCCAGGGACATCCAAAAATCTCCAGATAATATAGGCGGGGCCACTCAGGATCCCACCGTAACCATCGGGAATAAACCGATATCCCTAGCTGGTATCCAACAAGTCCCTCCTACCAGCGAGGATATAGAACGTTGTTTCAGTAATACACTGCAACAGTTACTAACTGATCCGGCACAAGAAGGAATAGATCTTTTGGCCACTGAAGAGGCGCATCCACCAAATCCTCTATCACCTTCTAGGCTCCGATCAGTTGTAGTTAGGCCAGAACTAGATACACTAGTATCCGTCAGGGATTCAAGTCCAAACAACCAGACTGGGAGTATGACACATAACCAGGATGAGGATCATGAAACAACAGTTAAGCATGCAAAAGGCAAAGTCACGGTCAGGCGGGCCACGATAGGTACCGTAAATATGACCAGTAAAGAGATCGATCATAGTCATCAGAAGATAGTGATCGATACCATCGGAAGTGGCACCGTGGAACCATATGCTTTTTAAGGGTTAGCTCATGAGGCTCGGAGGAAAGATGAAGAGGAGATGGTGATAGATATGATAGTCACACGACCGGTAGACCATCGAGGAGAACCGGTGGGCAGTAGAGATATCGTAATCAGGAGCCTAACCTGGGAAGTCGAGAATAACAAACGCTAGATGGATGTGTTGATCAGGTGATATGGAAACAACGAATTGTCTGATGATGATTATGATAGCTCTTTCACTATGGACATCCTGTGAACCCCTTTCTTGGCAAGTATTGGGAATTTCAGCAAGTTGGGCAGAAGCTTTTCAAGACAATTTCTAGGCAATGTGCATAGGAAAAAGTCAGTGGCTTAACTTTCTCAACTGAAGCAAAGGAAAAACGAGTTGCTAAAAAAGTACCTGGGGAGATTTGGCCAGGTGTTCTCAGAAATCGGCAGTGCAAATGACGAAGCAATAATAGCTGCATTCATAAATAACTTATAGAACGGGTGATTGTCCTTCAACTTAAGGAGAGCTCGGTTACTACATGCATAAAGGGAGACCTGAACAAAAAGATGCCGAGTCAAAGATACAGAACCATGAAGGAACACAGAAAGGAAATAACAAAGAAAGAAGCAAAGATGCGAGAAGTGGACTTAATATTGACCAGACCACAGAAAAGTTCAGAGAAAAATATGCAAACTACACCCAACTTCGAAAAAAGCAAGAAGATATTTGGCAATATTAGAAGAAAAGAATCTGGTGAAGGAGCCACATCGGTAGTCGCAGTTTGCTCGATGAGACATGAAAAAATATTACAGGTTCCATAAAGAAACCGGCCACGAAACCTCCAAATGTTAGAAGATTAGAGACTACATAGAGACCCTCATTCGAGAAGGACATTTGCAAGATATAATCCTGAAGAAATATGAGAAGTCGGGAATTCAGAAGAAAACGAAGGTGGGAGATCATAATTCTGGTCAGAACAAAAGGGTCAGTCCCGAAGTAAATGAAGTAATACAAACCATCATCGAAGGACCATCAAAGGGAAAAAGCAACCGATAGCGGACACAGGAAATCCGAGAAGTAGTGGAAGCAAGGCAGAATTTTGATGTTAATTCCGTTGAGCCTGGTCCAAAGAGAATAAAGGAAGGATGAGACCCAATAATATTCACTGAAGCTGATTCACATGGGGTTGACATCCGACCAAATGATGCTCTCGTCATTAGTGCTCGAATTGGTCATAGAGAAGTCAAGAGGATATTAGTAGACAATGGTAGCTCGACGGACATCCTCAATGTGGTTGTTTATGATCAGCTCAGATTAGATCGAAAGGACTTGTAACCTTTCCATACCCCCTCAGAGGATTTGGAGGAATTGAGGTTAGGTCTCTCGAAACAGTGAAACTACCTATAAAGATCGAAGTAGGTCCTTGCCAGAAAACAGTGTTACTCGACTTTGTGGTGGTAGATCTGGACAACTGGCCTTATAATGTGTTACTAGGTCGACCTTTCCTAAACAAAACAAAGAAGGTAACATCTACCTACGCTTTGATGTTCAAGTTCCCAACTGAATGGGGGGAAAGGAATAATCAAGGGGTCACAGTAGATGGCCAGAAGAGCTAAACTCTCAGTTTATAAAGACATAGATAATAGTGAACATCAAGTATGCACCTTAACATAACCAGATCAGAACAAACAAGAACAATCATTGTTTTTTGAGTTCGACCCAAGGGAAGAACTGGAGACATCAAAGAGTGAACCAAAAGAGGAGGTGGTCTTGAAGGAAGATGAAAAGGATAAGAATGTCAAAGTCGGGGTCAGCTTAGAAGAAAAGGTTAAGCTAGATCTTATTAATTTGCTCAGAGAATACAAAGATGTGTTCGTATGGAATCATGAAGACATGGTGGGGATAGATGCCCGATTGATATCACATCATCTAGCGGTGGATCCAAATGTTGAACCTGTAATACAAAAAAAGAGATCTTTCAATCGCGATAGAAGTCGGGCGATTAAGCAAGAGTGGAGAAATTACTTACTGTGGGGTCAATCAGGGAAATCAACTACCTTCGGTGGGTAACAAATGTGGTTTTGGTCCAAAAGAAAAATGGCAAGTGGAGAATGTGCGTAGACTTCACAGATCTAAACAAGGCCTATCCAAAGGACAGTTTTCCACTGTCGAGAATAGACCAACTGGTTGATGCTACATCAGGCCATGAATTACTCAGTTTTATGGATGCTTATTCAGGATACAATCAGATCCGAATGAATAAAGCCGATGAAAAAATAACAGCATTCTCGACCGATCAAGGCTTGTAATGTTATACAGTAATGCCTTTTGGGTTATAAAGTATAAGGGCAACATACCAAAGATTGGTCAATTGGATCTTCACTCAACAAATAGGAAGAAACATGGAAGTTTACATAGACGGCATGTTAACCAAATGTATCTCGATGGACAAGCACGCTTAAAACCTGTGCGAAACATTCAATGTCCTGAGAAGGTATCTGATGAAGTTAAATCCGAACAAGTGCCAATTTGGGGTCCCCTCAGGAAGGTTCCTCGGTTTCCAAGTGCACCAAAGGGGGATCGAAGTAAATCCCAAGAAGATCCAAGCCTTTCAAAAAATGACTTCACCAAGGACGCTAAAAGAGGTACAATGCTTGACAGGATGCTTAACTTCTTTGGGCAGATTTATTTCAATGGCCACAGATAGATGTGCTCCTTTGTTCAAAGTGATCAAAAAGGAGATGGGACTTGAATGGAATGAAGAGTGTGAGCAAACATTTCTAAAAATCAAAGAATGCTTAGGGCAAGCTCCTATTCTTTCAAAACCTAAAGTGGGAGAAATACTCCACCTATATTATTCCCTTACAGAGTTAGTAGTAAGCTCATTTTTAGTCAAGACGGAAGACAGCATACAGAGGCCAGTGTACTATACCAGCAAGCCCTTCTTCCAGCAAAAACCAGGCATTCACAAGCAGAAAAAAATGGCTCTAGCATTGGTTTCGGTAGCAAGGAATCTGAGGCCGTACTTTCAGGCATATACAATCCATGTTTTCACCGATTGCCCACTTAAGCAAATCCTTCAGAAACCAGAAATTTTTGGTAGACTAACTTATTGGGCGGTTGAGGTAAGTGAGTTTGATATTCAGTACATGGCCAAGACATCACTCAAACGCCAAGTGGTGGTAGATTTTGTAACCAAAATTCACATAACCAAATCTTGAAGCCAAAAGAATGTTGGGCAAAAGTTTCTCATGAAGGTTATATGTTAATGGTTCCTCGAATACTCAAGGCAGAGGGGTAGGGATCGTGGTATGCACCCCTGAAGGAGATGATATTGAATGTGTCATGAGATTCAATTTCAAAGCAATAAATAACCAAGCCGAATATGAGGCACTATTAGTAGGGCTTAGAGTTTGCATAGCTCTCGGAGCAGATGAGGTTGAAATACTCAGTGACTCACAGGTAGTCGTCAACTAAGTCTTAGATGAGTACCAGGCTAGAGATGAAGGTATGATGGCTTATTTGGGCATAGCAAAACAACTCATCCAAAATTCAAGGCATACAGGATTGTCCAAATCCCTATAGAAGAAAATCATAAGGCAGAGGCTTTATACAAACTAGCATCTGTAACAACCACAATCAGGACAAAAAATATTTCAATTGCATATCTTTTCAGACCTAGTATAGTAAAGCCAAAAAACTTTGAAGTCTCAGAAATCTGAACACCGTTAGATGGTTGGATGACTCCATTAAAAAGATACCTGGAAGAAGATATACTCCTGAAAAATCCCTTAGAAGCAAAATGTATCAGGTACCGGTCAGCAAGATACAAAATGATTGGAGGAGAACTGTATAGAAGAGGGATTTCCCGAACACTCCAAATATGTGTATCGGAGGAAGACGCACACCGGATACTACAGAAAATCCACAACGAAGTATGTAAAAATTATACTGGGAGCAGAAGTTTGGCACACAAGGTACTGAGGCAAGGCTTTTATTGGCCTTCTTTATTCTTAGATGCACAGTGATGCTCAGAAAGTTGCAATGCTTGCCAAAGGATTGCCAATGATATTCGGTAGCCTCCTGAGCTACTTAGAAGCCTCACATCCCCATGGCCATTCACCATGTGGGGACAATACTTAATTGGTCCAATGACAACAAGAATAGGGGGTGGACCTAAGCACGCAATTGTGGCCGTTGATTATTTCATGAAATGGGTAGATGCTGAAGTGTTAGTGCATATCACGGAAGCAAAAACCATAAAAATTTTGAAGAAAAATATACTCTATAGATTTGGAGTCCCAAATACTATTATCACTAACAACGGCACCCAGTTTGATAATCAAAAATTTTGGCAGATGTGCAACGAGTACCAAATTACAAATTATTATGCCACACCTGCCCACCCTCAAAGAAATCGACAAGTTGAAGCAGTAAACAAAATCATCAAGCACACACTCAAAGCAAAGTTAGAAGCCAAGAAAGGCAATTGGTTTGAAAACTTCCTGAAGTATTATGGGCGTATCGGACGACTGCAAAAACTTCTACTAAAGAAACTCTATTTTCGTTGTCATTCGGAACAGAAGTTGTCATCCCTGTAGAAACATCGTATATGTCACCTAGAGTCAGGCTATATGATAAGATCATAACGTTGAGATTATGTTAGAAAGCCTAGATGAGTTGGAAGATAAAAAGGGAGAAATCCCGAATGCGAAATGTGACATATCAGTAATGAGTGGCCAAGCACTATAACTCTCATGTTTGGATTAGGAAGTTCCAGTTAGGAAACCTGGTGCTTAGAAAAGTATCACTGAACACGAAGAACAAAGTTGTGGGATCATTTGTTGACAAATGGGAAGGCCCATACAAGATTGAAGGAATAGCTGGTCATGGGGCATATTGGATTGCCTGACCAGATGGAGGGGTTTTACCGCGACCGTGCAACGCCAAATATTTAAAGATTTTTTATCCTTGAAATTTGTTTCATTTTTTTTTAGTCAGGATAATTTTGTTAGCCAGGATATTTTTTAGCTTGAGAATTATCCCATGTTAGGCTTTTATTCTCAACTGTAAAACTATTTGTCCCATGTTAGTTTTGCAGTTGAGAATAAAAGCCCAACATGGGATTCCAGAAATCTAAGCACATGATAATAAGAACATGTGAAAGATGAGCATATGTTAATAATATGAAGATATTGATTGCATAAAAGATAAAATGCTCGGGGCCATTAATATGGTAAAAGTCCCAAATGGGCGGAAAAGCTCAAAGGAGCATGCCAGCTGAGCAAGGTCAGCTAAGATCTTAGCCAAAAGGCAAACCCGATGCACCAAATTCTAGAAAATGGCTCAAGGCGCCATCGGGGAAAATCCTGGTGAGATGTGCAACTGTGTTGAGCAATTTAAAGCTTAATGATTCGGTAAACCCTTATGCAGACAAAACTAGGAGACGTCCTCAATGACTTGTGTATGGACTCGAACGTATGATCATGGTAAGCCTCGATGTAACGTTTGGGTAGCAACCGAGTATGAGACAAGTATAAATTTACCTGTTTTTTTCTCAAGATGACTCGGTTAATAACATTAGCCAATTTAATAAGATACTTGGCACTTGAAATTGCATTAGCTAGTTTAATAAGATACTTGGCACTTGAAATTGCATTAGCCAGTTTAATAAAATACTCGGGACATGAAATCGCATTAGCCAGTTTAATAAGATTCTCAGCATCCTAAGAGTCGCTCAGACAATGATATTAGCCGGTTAAGATAGAAAATTAAAAACATTCGTGAGAAGCAACTACGTAAAAAATGGAATTTTATTAATCAAATAAATCTTTACAAATACGCCTAAGGTAGGGCTGAAGATTTGGAACCCTTGCCAATGCTCGGATCAAGCACCATCTCATACTCATGAAGGAGACTATAATTCGAAGGCCAGACGATTGAGTCAACCCCATCTATTCGTTGTAATCCGTTATAGGGACAGGTCCAACATTAGGCTTCGACCCATCCACACCAGTCACCTGACTAGCATAAAAGGTCGAGAGAGAACGCTCGAATGGAATTTCTGATGCAAAGGATAGGGTTCTTTACCTTGACTGTGACAGTAAGCTCTCTCCCCCTCATCTGAGCCCAAAGAGACTCTAAGGATAGATCTACATGGTTCTTTATCGACAATTCCCAATTAGCCCGAGCTCTATCAGTCACCAGGTTCTTTACCTTGAACAACTCGTCTGCCAAAACCAAACCCCGTTAGAACTCCCTAAGGAGCAGAGCATGGTATGTCGGGGACCTTTTGAAGCGATCAATCTCTCGCACTTCAAGTTATAGCTTGGTTTCCTTTAAAAAGGACTCAACCGTCAAGGCCTGACGCTCAAGGTCTTCAATCTTACGCTCATAGGAAGACTTTGTCTGTTTAGATTCTTGTTCTACTCAAAGCATAGACTTCTGGGCAACGAAGAGTAAGCTTTCCACAGATTTAGTTTTTTCTTCCGCAGCAGAGGTCTTCTCTTCGATATCCATCTGTTTAGCCAAGCAATGATAGATAAACTCTTGGGCAGAACTCACCTCCCTTTGATAGGCCACCACAATCCGAGCACGGTTGTCCTCACTCTCCTTTAATTGACCTTCAAGACTCCTAATCCGATCAGCTTGATGTTGTTGTGCCTAAACAAACTCAACAAACTTAGCAACCACCTATAAGAAAGAGTGAGTTAAAAATTTAAGCCAAGGAGCATAAAGGCAAGGGTCGGGATAGAAGACTTACGTAGGACGCACTATTGAAAATGTTTTGAAGACGATCTGTCGGGGAACCATTCCTGAAGCGACTCCAATGGTCATCCTCGATAAAAACCCGACCAGATGACATCATCCTCAGTATATCCTGGGGGTGGGACACATAGGATTAACAGAGGATCCTACTCCTGCATCAACTTCAGAGGGCAACGAATCCCTGTTCGGCTTGTCCGAAGTTTCCACTCTTTCCAAAGGCGTCTCAGCTTAGGCACTCGGGCAAACTCTAACGTCGGCATCATCATCACTCGATTCAATAAAAGATACCACCCGAGGAACTTTTTGAGGATGAGTGGAAGAATCAGTTGCCTTCCTTTTCTTGATCCGAGTATGGTAGAAGTCAAGGTCAGCAGCAAGATCTTCTTGATCTTCAGTAATATCTTGAAAGGATTCAAAAAGGTCGGGGTAAAGGTTAACCTACTCATCAGGGGGAACCCTAACTCCTTCCTCGCTCCCAATGGCAAACCGCTTAGTAGGCTCTTCATCGACCGGGGAACTAGGCCCACTAGACACTGTACCACTGGGTTACCCTCCTTGCCTGCCTTCATCCTCGGACACCCTCAAGGCACTATCAGTTCCAAAAGGGACACTCGGATCTCTCGACTCCCCCAAGGTCGGCTGAATACTTCTTTAGGAAAATACTCAGAAACTCCCTCACTCACATCGTCAGGAGAAGAAATCCCTTCCTTATTTTGGCGAGAAGCCTCCTTACAACTCGCCTGAGTAAATGACTTAACTTGATGAGCCTAAACATCGCAGATGATGTCTGAGTCATACACAATGTACAAACGAGTTAGGAAAGGCATTACAAAATAAGTAAAATGTAAACAAGAGATTCTACTAACGACGTATGCGATAATCAAAAATCTGAGGAAAGAAACTGAGAGCTATCATTTTCTTCTAGTCAAAACGATAGGACTTGCTTCTTTTCTCCAGAATACGTGTAGCCGCCCATATAAGGTTAGTCAACTCGGCGTCAGTGTAAGTAGGCTGCGACGTGTTACAGCGATCTGGTGAGCAAGAGAAACGGGGAACCTTCAACACTTCCCGATCTTTCCTAGCTGAGATCAAAATCTCAAGTCCCAAGTTCCCTCCTGTAAAAAGCCAGTTGTTCTTCCAGTGATTGTTTGAGGTAGGAAACCCCTACACAAAGCCTTTTTTCTTGGCGTCCGAGGAAATATAAACCCTCTTGTTCACCTTTGTCCCCTTAGGAATCTAGATATCCGATTGACTGTATAGAAGAAAGTAAGTTCCAGTCCGATCAGATTGCTTAGAGTATAAAAGTGTCTAATTTCGCGTGGGGAAGCGGTGGCAAGTTCATTCGGCTCCACATGTGCCATATACACATCAGGATCTTATAACTGTTTGGGGTAAGTTGGGCTAGAGCAATCCCCGCCTCAGCAAGGAACCAAGCAATGAATGGCTGAAAAGGAAGAGTCACACCACGGCAGAGCATGGATCCATAAATTGCTACCATGTCCTAGGGAGGGTCCACACGGCTTTATTACCAGTAGGTACCATTAAGACCGAATTGTCCAGATCAAATCGAGCGCGATACTTTTCAATTTCTGCTTCCTTGACAACGTTTGGCTCGTTATCATACGCACTCGAGAAATCAAGTGGGAAAAGAATTCGAAATGCACTGTGTTTCTCTTCAACATCCTTCTGATCAACTACTTGCCTTCCGATCTGAATACCACTTGAACTGTGTTTGTGAACAATACTGTTACTTTAATGCTTTCCCATCCTAGATCGTAGAGGAACCCTATGATCTGAAACGAAAGACTCAGAACTGGAAGAAGATTCTTTTAGGATTATGCTCGATAGCAAGAGTGTAATAATGTATTTGACAATCTTTTCATATTAATAAAGTGATTTCTAGTTTAACAAATCTTATAGCATTTATAGTTTAATTATTGTATTTGTCAAAAGTAAATAATCATAAGGTCAAAAGACTATGAGAAAAGAAGAATTGTTCATACATCTAGATATGTATAAGGTAGACACAATTCTTTAGTTAGTCTTGAATAATATTCACGAATTAAGACAAAAGGTTGGACGTTTTTATCTTGTTAAAGTTGTAGATTCTATTGCTAGCATTTGAGTGGGATCAAATGTGTTATGAGTCAAAAATCATCAAAGTGAGGAGTCTTTGGGCAAAAGAATCTAGTGCACTGGGTGCATTGAATTAGATCACAATGAAATACTTTATCTAGAACTTTCAATGGATAAAAGATTTCATCTAAAGACAATCGGAGAGTCTATCTCAATCCTGAGATAAATGATGGACTTATGGTTGCAAGTGTTATCATTTGAGCTATCAATGAGTACGATTATATAGCATAGTCTATCCTCGATAGTTTGGCGGTATTCATTTGTTAATCGATATAGGACTTCATTTATAGATATGGACATCGTGGCTCCATTTATTAAATGAGAGTAGAATATCATCATTTGGATGTTTTGAGGTATTGGATATTAAATCTTAAAGTTAAGTTTTCAATAGTGTCTACTGAAACATGGCTTCTGGACAAGTCAAAATATCCAAGTTCAAAATGTGGTCATATGAGTAAATATGGTAACTTGGAGAGCTATAGGCGGTCTATAAGCTCATGGTGATTTATACACTTTCTCCAATAAGGTTGTCTAGGGTATGAATGAGTAACATCAACTTATTCTATCTTTATTTAAAAGTTCAATTTTAGTTCTTTAGTGGAATGAACTAAAATTAAATAGATCGGACCTAAGTGAATCATTTGTTGATTGTGATTGGGTTGTGTCTATTAGAGCTTAAATTTAGATAGCCCGCCAAGATCCACAATCCACACGAACTTGCATGGATCACTTGATTTATTCTACCGGACCAATTTAGGGGTCCATTTAGAATTGTATTAAGGCATGTGAACTTGTTTCTTTTTGTAAGAATAGGTCTAGTTCACATGTGGATTTTTTATTAAGGTCCAATGATTTAATAAATTAAGAAAATAATATATGTCCCATATATATGTGTTGGGGCGGCAAGGCTATTTGGAATAGCTTAATTATATTATTTTTATTTTATTATTTAATTAAATGGAAATTAATTAATTTGTTGATTAACTAATTATTTAATTAAAAGTCAAAATCTTTTTCTTTTAGGAGACGATCTCCTAATATTATACTATTGTTGGTAGTATAATTAATATTAAAGACTATATTTGATAAGTAGATAAATAAAAGTAATTATTTATCTAATCAAATTAGGAAATATTTAATATGGTTACAAATACACTTTTGAGTTGGATTAGGAGTCTTGGTGTAGGATAGAATTCCTTTTAGAAAAGAATTCTTAACCACCAAGTAAATCCACATAAGGAAAGGATTCTTGCCCACCAAGTAAATCCTTTTTAGGAGAGGATTTGGTCTCGTATATATATATATATACTTGTAAATTTCAACCAAACATGAATTTTTGGTATGAGAAGTTGTTTTTTTATTTTTTTTTATTGTTATGAGGAAAAAAAACTTTGTCAAACCCATCTTGTGAAGAATTCGGCCAAGCATAGAGAAAAGAGGAAACGTTTTTGTTTTCGATAGTACACTAGTATCCTTTGCATCAAAAGGATTTGTGTACAACATCGAATCAAGGTTCACGTGAGTTTCAATCAAATTGATTGATAATTCATAAGTGACCGAACGTTCTTTGGTTTTTTCTCTTGGAGGATTATTGTGACTAACAAAGAATAAGATTTTTTTTGTTTCCATCCTCAGGTATACAATTTAAAGAAGGGAGCCCACACTCCTAGGTGATTCACGTTCGTGATTGGATTGGAAGATCTTACGGATTCAATTCAACGCTAGTTCAATCGTCATGAAAAATAAAGGTACGATACTTTTTATATACATCAATTAATCTAGGGTTAAGGTTCTTGTTATTAAAATGAATTTTTTTTATTTATACGCAAACCCTAATTTTAATAAATTTTATCACGCTTCCGCTGTGCGGGGTTTTATTTTCCCAACAGATTCAGAGCTAAAACTTAAACGAACATCAGGATAAAGCCCAGAAACATCAACATTTAGAAATTGGGGCTCATCAGGGGGAGTTTCCCCCAATAACCTATGAACACAGGAAATCAATTGAAAGTCTCCACGCTTAAGTGTGGAGAAAGCTATAACAAAAAGGCGTTGTCGTGAAACGAGATCCATCTAAAGTGACCTTTAAAGCAGATGCGAAGAAACCAGGAAAAGCTTCGATGAAAAATCTAGGAAAAGCTTCGATGAAAAATCCAGGAAAAGCTTCGATGAAGAATCCTGATGAATCCGTGCGCCAGAAAACCAGGGTTATTTGCTTCTATCTATGAAAAATGAACAGGAACAGTCTCTTTTCAGTTTAAATAGACTATTTAAAAGGTCGAAAACACGAAACCATAGGGTCTCAAAAAGCGGGAAAAATCAAAAGAAGGATTTGATGACATAGGCGGTGTATCGGATAATCCACAAGTCGCGTCTTATAAATGCTACCAAAGAAACCGAGCGGTTAAAGAACACATGTCATGGAAAGAACTGACCAAGCCGTTAGAATTTCAAAACGACATAATCACTGGGATTTCGCGTGAAGGGACAAATTGCAAGTGCGTGATAACCATTAAAACACGTCATTAATGTGAAGCGTTGTTTAAGGATTTTTATTCTTGTATTAATGAGGCATATATGGTCAGAAGGTCGATTAAAATACTTTTGCCAAGAACAAAATCCTACTCGGCAAAAATATTTTAAGGGGGTATTGTTATATGTAAATTTTATCAAATATATACGTCACCGACAGATAAGGCAATCCCTAACGAAAATTGTCGTACGGGTATCCTTGCTGGCATCTAGAAGACCATCTAAGACATCAACGAATAAGAACCCGAATAAGTCCGAGTACTGGTACTCGGCACATTCAGTACCACTCGGGATAACATAGAAACCCGAGCAAAGAAGTTCAAATACGTGATCCAGGCAAATAAAGAGGCCTTAGAAGAAATCGATGATGACACCAATATGCACCTGTATCAAAAGGTGGAACAGGTTTAGAAGGCTTCAAGACGGATAATGTACCAAATAGGAAGCAAGTTCAAATCAGGCAACGACTCTATTATTCTAGAAGATTGCATGTCGATTAGGAAAATAAATCTTAAATCAGATTGTGTAATTAAAGTCCCACGAGGATTCAGATTCAACTCAAAAGATCTCCGAAATAGGAAAAGAATATAAAGACGACTCCAACAAGCAACCAGTCATAATTAAATACAAATTCTTTTTCTTACTTGTACAACAAGGATTAGGGTTCTATACACATATAAATAGACCCATAATCTCATTATAAAAGAGATATAGAAAAAACATAGAGACCGACTCAAGAGAGAGGCAAGAGAGATCGAGTGGAGTAATTCATTATAATTAAACAGTGGATTTGGCTCGGTTGCTCAGTCAACCACTCGTGGACTTTTCTCCGATCACCGGAGTCTTACCATGTAAACTCGTGTCATTATTGCTTATAGTACATTCTCTTTTTTTTTCTCTTTTGACAGGTCATAACAAAATCCAATGTTGTTGACTTTCTCATCCATCGAGAAACCGATGTCAACAATCACGATTGGATCGTGAATGTTGTCATGGTCACAAAGGCAAACGGGAAGTGGCACATATGCGTTGACTACACAGATCTCAACCGTGCCTGTTCAAAAGGCCATTTTTCTCTGCCCAAAATCGAACAACTAGTGGACTCTACTGTAGGAAACAAGCTCTTAAGCTTTATGAATGCTTTTTCGGGGTATAATCAGATCATTATGCACTACGCTGACCAGGATAAGACAAGTTTCATCACCCGGCAGGGTCTCTACTGCTACAAGGTGATGTTATTCGGCCTCAAAAATCTAGGTGCTACATATTAGCGTCTGGTTAATCGGTTGTTCAAGCTAGAAATAGGAAGGGCTATGGAGATGTACATCGATTACATGATCACTAAATCCCAGGTAGTGGAGGAGCATCAGGATAATCTTCACTGAACCTTCTAGATTGTAAGAAAGAACCAAACGCGGTTGAACCCCGCCAAATGTGCATTCGAGATAACCACGGGAACAATCCTTGAGTTTATGGTTCACGAGAGAGGTATAAAGGCCAAATCGGAGAGGATCCGAGCTATATTGGACCTAAAATCTCCTACCTCACTCAAACAAGTACATGTATTAATTGGTCGAGTGGCAGCAGGCAATCGTTTCATCTCACAGTCGACTGACAAGTGATTTCCCTTTTTCAAGGTGATCAAATAGGGAAGGAATATGAAGTGGGACAAGGACAGCGAGCAGGCTTTCCAAACTCTAAAGAAATATCTAGCCAGCCCTCTGTTGCTTTTCAAGCCAGTTCTTGAAGAGGAACTACAAATTTACCTAGCTGTGTCCGAAACGGCGGTCAATGGGGCTTTGGTCAAAAAGTGTGGAGACAGGGTTCAGCGGCCGATTTACTACATGAGCCATGCCTTAGTCAAGCTCGAAATGAATTACGTCCTCCTAGAGAAGCTCGTCTTTGCTTTGGTGACCTTGAAAAGAAAGTTTAGCCCTTACTTTTAAGCTCATGCGGTCGCTGTTGTGAAAAACCAACCGCTCCGACAGTTTTTACAGAGACCAGATGTATCAGGAAGGTTAGTTCTTTAGGCCCTTAATCTCACCCAGTTTGACATAAAATACAAGACAAGAATGACCATCAATGCCTAGGCGCTAGCAGATTTCGTGGCTAAATTCTCAGCTCTTCCCAATCTTGATACTTCAACAGAGTTTGAAACGGTTACCCATAAGGATTCAAAAATTGATAACTGGCCAGCCGACTGCAATCCTTGGATCCTCTACACTTATGGAGCATCTAGACAAGCAAGGGGAGGTACTGGCACAGTCTTGACAGACCCAGGAAAAGCAGAATGCTACCACAGTTTCAGGTTTGAGTTCAAGGCTACAAACAATGAAGCGGAGCATAAAGTCCGATAGTCATCGAGCTCGAGGCCGACTACCTACATGTCAAGAGCGACTCTCAACTCGTCATTAACCAGGTCATTGGTTTGTACCAGGCATAAGGTGAAAACATGATAGCTTGCCTCAGGTTGGTCTGGCAATTTAAAGCCCGATTTAGAGGGTTCAAGATTGAACAGATCCCTCATCAGGAAAATCATCGAGCAGATACCCTCGCCAAGATAGCTGCCAACTGGGGGAAAACTCTATCTAAATGAGTACACATCCAGGTTATCTCTCAATTCAGCTTAACACCAGGCAAAGAGGTCATCCTAGTTGATCGCCTCCCCAAATGGATGGACTCAATAGTTGTCTATCTCTAGAAAAGAAAGCTTCTAGAAGATTCAGAGTAAGCTCGGAAGCTCATGAGGACTTCAGTTCTATACTGCCTGATAAAGACGGGTACCTCTATTATAGGGGAAAGTCCCTCCCCCTACTCTGATGCTTGAACCTGGACGATGCCTGTTGAGCACCGAAATAAGTCCACTCAGGTGAATGCGGGTGCCATATAGGAGGAGAAGCATTGGCATCTCAAGTGCTCCGCATTGGTTACTATTAGCCAACCATACACCAGGATTCAAGAACATTTGTATAGTTATGTAGCCCTTACCAAAGGACCTCAAACCTGAACTATCTACCTCCAGAACACCTATCTTTAATCAGCTCACCATACCCCTTCGCTAACTGGGAGTTGATTTGATCAGGCCCCTCCCTACCGCTCCTGGTCAAGTTAAACACGTTATTGTTATGATTGACTACTTCACTCGGTGGGTGGAACCAGGACAACTATCCCAGATCACGAAAGTGAACACCACCGGGTTTATCAAGACCAACGTGGTGTGCAGGTTCTTTACCTCGATCATCATCATTACCGACCTCGGTAAGCAGTTTGGTAATACTCGATTCAGGGACTTTTATGAAGACTTAGGAATTGACCTCTGTTTTTCCTCAGTAGCCCACTGCCAAACCAATGGCCTGGTGGAGGCTACCAATAAGAAAATTAAGAAGCTCTTGAAGAAGAAACTCCAGCAAAAAAAGGGCAAGTGGGTAAAAGAGCTGCCTGAGGTACTTTGGGCCTACCAGACCACCAAAAGAACGGCGGCCGGGGAAATACCCTACTCTTTAGCATTTTGAGTAGAGGCGGTCATACCTATTAAGCACAAACTGACCTCATTCCAATTCTAGCACTTCGAGCCAGAAAATAATGAGGCCAAGCTCAAGGCCAAACTGGACCTCCTGGACAAAAAACAAGACAGAGTGGTAGAAAGAGTAGCAGTTTACCAAAGTTGGATTGTGAGATACTTTAACTAAAAGGTAAAGACCCAGAGTTTCAATGAAGGGGACTTAGTACTTCGGAAGGTGACTAAGAACACCAGAGTCAAATCAAAAAGGGTTATATGACCAAAATGGGAAGGCACTTACCTGATAAAGGTAGTTGTCTGAAATCGGGCTTACAAGCTCGAAGGCAAGGATAAATGGCCATCGACCATACATGGAACGCTGATCATTTGAAGATGTTCTACTCATAGGCAAGGGACTCCAAGTGGATCGGTACCACCCTGATATCAGCATTAGTAGTCTTAGAACATTTATGTACTCTTAGTTTGATTATCAATAAAATCTCCAGTTAGTTTCTCCATCTCCAGTTGTGTTTTCTTTTTCGCCAAGAGGAATTTTGCTACGATCACAATGAACCAAGGATAGCCAGATAGCATTCCTGATACCTTGGTTGGGTACCACCCCTGACAAGAAGGGTTTAAGTGTATGAGCATAGTTACCAGCCTGACCTCGAGACCATGATAGCTAAATAGCATTCCTGATGCCTTGGCCGGGTACCACCCCCCACCTAAGAGGTATTTGAGCGTAAGAGCATAGTTGCCAACCAGATCACAAGACAAGGAGTACCAACTATAACCCCTGATGCCTTGGTCGCGCTATCACCCCTAAGAAGGATCTAGGCGTAAGTGCATAGCTGCTTGCTAGATCGAGTTCGACATGGTAAGGTACCTCCCTTGTACAGGGATGAAGGGTACCCAAATTAGTTCGACCAGGTATTTCTCCTAAGTACCAAAATTCCCAAAATTAGGGATACTTGGTACCTCGATTCCCCCAGAAGGGAAAATATTTGTAATAGAGGGTCCCATGAGGACCATCTCGACTAGGTACCATGATAACCTGGTACCGCTCCTTTGTTTACTTTGGCTTATCACCTCACTTATTTTCAAGCAGTTTTGTATTGTCATGGTCCATTTGAACTAGGCATACATTAAGGACTTGGTGTAGTGGCAGTGAGCGCTTTAGACAAGTCATTATCTAAGTACTAAGGTACTGCGTCAAACAGAAGGTTCCTGATACCCAAACATTTGCTATATGTACTTTCACCAAAAGTCTTGTTACTAGAGCAATCCGAGCTACAAATGCGACGTCCTCAAAAGATTGGGAAACCAAAGAAAGAGGAAAGCCTCTTATCTAGGGGTTGTAGGACCAAAATCTGGACTAAGTACCTAAAATGGGTGCCAATCACTCAGCCTATGTTGATCTCTTACACTTAGCAGAATTGTTAGTATTACCCGATTTTTGGTTAAGTCAAGTATACATAGGGGATTGGCTTTCAAATCAAGTTCAAAGACAAGGAAAAGCGTATTCAACCAAGAAAATATTTAGATACAAATAAGATAAAGGAAGAAGTTTTCATTCATAGAATTCAAGGAGCCCATCCCCTCATTGGGTAACAGCAAAGCGAGCAGAAAGCCCATCCTAAATTCCTGGCTATATCCTAAAAAAAAAGGTGAATGATGAGCAACTAGTCATGACCTAACAGGGTGCCCACCCCCTTTTCTAGGCAACAGAAACAAGCATCCAATAGTAAAGTCATGCACCAGAATCCTCCTAATGTCCCTCTCCCGCAGCTCCAACGCAATGTGCCCACCTGCTTGCTCTTCAATTACCACTTGGGCAACCTCAGCCTGGATCTCGAGAGGGGTGGGCTCAGTTTGGGGAGCCGCGGTGACCCCCGCCCTAACCTGCTCCTCTGTTGGTCTAGCCTCAACTACTCATTTCGCTCGAGTTGGACCAGTTTGGCTTTCCACCACCTCCTTATAGGCAAGCTGGTCTTCCACAGCTTCTTGAGCAACAGACAGGTCTTCTTCTACGTCCCTAGAAGTAGGCAAGACCTCTGCAATCCCAGGATGCTGACCACCATCGTTCATGCCTTCATCAGTACCAACAGTTCTAGAGGGCCCTACCCCGTCACCAGTTGGGGTAGACAGTTTCTTTACCCCTTCCAGGATTTCCTCCCAGTCCTAGTCCACGGTGATTGATAGGTCAAAGAGAGAAGATAACGCTTGGGCTATGTGGAATGCAGTAAAAAAATAACCATCGCTAAAGAATGAGTCAACTTTCACCTCCAAACTAGCCACCTAAGTGCACAGAGTTTGATTCCCCTCCACCTGCTCTCTGGCTTTCTTCCTCCAGGAGTTCCTCTCCATAGCTTGCAACTCCGACCTAGAGGGTTTCTTGAACAAGAGCACGTTTCAACCTCTCTGGGTCACATCGAGTATCCTCCAACGTCTTATCGATCATGTTCAGGTTGAGGTTCAATGCATGCATCTATCTTAGCCTTTTCATCATGACTTCTCAATGAATTCATCTGATGAATGGCAACAATATTATACTTAAAAGTCTACAAATAACAACAACCAAGTTACCAACACCTAAGTACCAATTATGTAAATACCATAATGATAATGAAATGTGATGTGATTCACCATTTACTTCAGCAATAAGGGCAGAACCCTTGGTGAGTAGAACCTCAGAAGGCAGAGAGGTCATTGGAGCTAAACCCCTACCAGGACAGAAGATGATGAACCGGTCCAAGACCTTGTCCTGACCAATAATTTTAGGTCGGGGTCTGGTACGCTCTCGAGAAGTAGTCGATGTGGTGGCATCAGAGGTCTCAAGACCCCCCACTGCCCGGGGAGGTACTAAAGCAGGTAGAGAGAGAGAGTGGAATGGTAGCATCAACAGTAGAAGTAGAGGCGACAGTAGTGGAGCTAGTAGTAGCAGTAGAAGAAGTAGCAACAGTAGTAGAAGCAGAAGCAGCAAAACCGTGACCTCTCACCCTGGTCAACCGGGATGTGAATACATCCATCTGAGACTTGTGTCTAGAGGTGATAGGTGCCCTAGGAATCCCAACGGTTATGCGTCCACCACCCCTCGCTGTGATAGGAGGTGAAGGAGATCGAACAGTTTGAGCAGTAGCGGAACCAAATGAAAAAGTAGATCTTGAAAGGATTTGGCCATCAAGCGGACCAGACTCCCACTGAGCTTGTACTGGAACAACTTAAACTGCACAAATAACAGAGAATTAGAGTAAATAAGTGGGAAGCAGGAAATCCAAGTCAATAGAAGCAGAAAGATCCAACATACTTGGGGAAGCAACGGAGATACGCAGATACCGATTCACTCGGCTAAGATTGTAAGCATCCGAGGTAAGACATTTCAAATTGATGAAGTTCCACTCAACAATCGCCTCTAAAATTACACTAGATTCAACGGCAAGGGAAACTTTCCCCCAGGTTACCTTACCGCTGAACCTGGTGGGAACCTGGTATTCAGTGCCCCCAATGAAGACCGAGCTCCCCCATTCTCCACTTATCCCAACCCATTCTTCCTTCCATGGATTATCTTTCTTGGTGGCATCGGGGATTATGAAATTTAGGTTGTTTCTTGCTCGAGATAAAATTGTCTCTTCAGACCAAAGGAAGGAAATGTAACCCCAACTCGTCTGGTCCTAGTTCTCTATCAACACCATCCTTCTCACATTGCTCCTTTCATAACATAAGAAAACCCACCAAGTGCCTCCAGAACCCGTGTGTCAATTGAAGAGGGGCGAGTTGTAGGGCGTGAAGGCCCTTACAGAGAGAGGGATGGAGAGGAATCCTAACCCCACTTTAAAAAGTGGTGAGATGGATAGGAAGAACGCCGGATGGAGGGGTGAACACGTTGTAGTTCCTATAGGGGACAGTGATGATAATGCTATCAAAAATCCCAAATCTTTCCCTATACAATTAATGGACTCGACTGTAGTGGTTGACTCGGGGATGATCCTAAAATCAAACGGGAGGGCAAGTACACATCCTGTTGCGACACTGGCTGCCACTACTCGACCTCCCGTAACTTCGACCTAACCTGATTCCTCTTCAGAATTTTCTTCGATTTTCTCAAGCAGAGCATCTAGGTTGTTCAAAAAACCGGACCCAATGATGAGGTTCCGATTAAAGCAATGGTACGGTATTTGAGGGACATCACTCTCACCGATATCCTCTTCCCAAGCTCTTTTCACATGAGCAAGAGTCGAAAAGTCACCTTCCATGAGACGGTCTACGTTGTCGTGGTCAGAATGAGACATGGTGACAGTAGAAAGTCGGTTGGAAGAAGATTAAGAGATTAAGAAAATATAAAAAGATTAGGGATTTTTCAAAGTTTGAAAGCTTGAAAAAGTTTAACAAGTGTGGAGAAGACGAAAGAGGGAGGGGTTTAAATAAGAGTAATAGAACAGTAATCAATGACGGAAGCGTAATCGAATAGATGAGATTTTCACCTCGACACCCATAAACTGCCGAAACCTCTCATATTTCAAACGGGAAATCTCCTCTTGCTCGACACGTGGCCGCTGCATTTAACGAAAAGATCTCTACCCAGATTCTGATAACCGCCCAAAAATAGAAAATATCCCAAATAAACTAGAAAATCTGACTCCAACCCTAAATCAATCACCGGTATTCAAGTCAACGGGTACTTCTATTAATAGCCAAATTTGACAAGGGCCCGAAAAGAAAACTTCCACCTAGTTAAATACCCGGTAAAGGGTACCTCTCGATAACTGCTAAAGCACGCTACAACTTACCTCGAAAGTGTTTGATCCAGTATGATCGACACACCTTCAACATCATCATCAAGGTAAGGTAAGAACCTACCTCCTCCATAAAGTACCCAGCTGAGACCTGAGCACCTCAGAACAATCTCGCATATCCATCAGGGTACCTGTCCTAATTGTCTAGAAGGAAATAGAAGGATCGTAAAGCTACAGCAAGATCGTTCAAGCACCACTTCAATAGAAGGGTCCCCAGGAAACTCCGCTAGTGGACTGGTACTACGGGGTACCTCACAATCAGGATAATCAAGCTCCATACGTCCAAGTTAATACCTCAGGGTACCTCGCTACCATATTGATACCTAGAGATACCTCATCATCACCCCGCCAAGTAGCCTTCGTACAATACCTCATTAAACGATGAGCAGAATCATAATTATTCTCCAACACGTATCAAAATTACATGTGCATACAAACTGAGTCAAAGAGTCCAAGAAGGAAAAAAATATATCTCCCTTATAAATATCTTCAAAACAGCAAATTATCTAGAGTCAACGGTATTAAAACATAAAATCCAGTCTAAAAAAGAGGAAGATCAGTTCAACGATTCACGGCTTGTACATAACAAATCCACCATAAAGAATATCACTTAATCCACCATCATTCCTTTGTTCATTTTGCCCATTTTTCACATGTGTACCTGGTACTAAATGTACCTACCCCGACCGCGATCTACCGATGTTGTGGTCCTAAGGGTGTTAGTTGAGATTCCTCAACTAGAGCAAATTTTCGATTAACACTAGGTTTTTTCTTTTTCTTAGTGAAACAAATAAGGAAGCGTGAAGAATGTGAAGAGATCACGAGTATAAATAGAGAAAGGAGGCAGTTACCGGTAACGGAAACGTAATCTAGAAGATGAGATATTCAGATAGTAGGAAAGGAAAATAATGATGAACGTGCGAACCAAAAATCTTTCATTTTTTTAAATAAACAGCCTGTCCCAGCTTGACATGTGGACTAAGCATTTAATGAAGGATCCCCTCCCAGATTCTGGTAACCGTCCAATAGTGGAGAATTCTCCAAACGTTTTAAGAATTCTAACTCCAACCCCAAGCAGTAACCAGTGTTCAAGTCAATAGGGACTTCTGTTAACAACCTTTTTTGACGAGGGACCAAAAAAGAATTTTCCACCTACCTAGTACCAGGATTGAACCTGGTATCTAGGTACCATGAGGGATTCACTCCACGATCTAGGAAGAACAGTACCACATTGCACCTATTGCCAGATATTGAGCGAAACTGGTACCACGATACCTTTCACCTAGTACATTGGTACCACGATGTCTAATTCATACCCAGATACCATGATATCAGTCCAGGATTCAACCAAGATACGCATCCAGCCAGCTAGGTAAGAAGAATGTCACAGTGAAGATGACAGCATGATAAGACAAGCTCCACACTAGCAAGAGTAGATCGGTACATCAACGTACCACTCCATGAAGATACAGTGCTAGAGTTCTCTTCCCAACAACGTGGAAGGAAAATAGTTGACCCATTCGCTATTAAAGCGCCATAATGAGACTAAACAAGTCAATTGATTCGTTTTTTATTCGTAGTTAAACTCAAATGGAAATATGACGTAATCAACGGGAGCAATTCTTGTGTAAATTAACATCCTCCATCAACACCAATCATTTCCGGTAACACGGCCAATCAACTAGTCTAAATTATAGGGATTTGATTGGGAAGAATCAGATAATATAAATACGATTTTTGGAGAGAGGCATCTGATTTTTGGAGTCCTAATTGCCAGAAATCAAAACAGTGACTTCACCATTGCTAAAAGTTTTCGTCACATAAAAAATAGTCACTTATCGACACGAACGAATTCGTCATCTCCAATTGAGTTATAGAAAGAGAGATTGTGAGGGTAGAACAACCATTATTGTATCATCACAGCTTTACATATCCAATAAGACAGTATTCTCACTTTATATTCACATCATAGCATACTCGTCTTCTCCTCTCTATTCATACTCATCTTGTTTTGTTCACCTAGGTACGAGGTACCTACACCCTACAACCTATCTAGTAGAGGGTTGAGGGTGCTAACTGAAATTCCTCATCCATAGTGAATTTCCATTTAACATATTTATATATATATATATATATATATATATATATATATATATATATCAGTCTTTTTCTCCTTAATGCGTACTGATATAACTTACATCAGTGCGTTGCATGTGGACCACTTATTATGGAAAAGTTTTAACGAGTGCATACACTTTGAGTTAAAGTTTGAAAATCTAATTGTCCACATCCAACATACTGATGAATTTATATCAGTGCGCACTGACTTGAAAATTTCTTATATATATAAAAGGAAGATTTTATTTATTGTTTTCATATAGGCCTTAAAAAGGCACAGCATAAAAGGATCTCAATTGTTTCACGGATTGGGGAGAGTGTAGGAGAATTTAATTTAGTAACAAGAGGAGTAGTTCACTTTTGCTCAACTCCCTTAAGGGTGGGTGAGCATTACCCCCCTCCCGCACGGATGATATGTGTGCACGGATGATATGTGTCTAGGGAGGTAAATTTATCCAAAAAGATAACGAAGTTTAAAAAAAATTACCCTCTCTATGGACACATATCATCTATATAAGAGGGGATTAATGCTCATCCACCCTCAAGAGGGGTGAGGAAAAATAGACTCCGAGAGAAGCAAGTGGAAATAAATTAAGGGCTTGGGAAGGCATGCAGACGTGGCAAGGGGTGAGCGTGCCCTGTTGGCCTCTTTGCCGACAATCTTTTTCTTTTTCTTTTATTTTTAATAATTACCTACTTGTTGGCTGTTGCATCCATCAAACACATTAAATGTTTGCTTCTTCAAATTCAAAATTCATGCTCAAGTAGAGTATGCTAATAACTCTCTCTGAATGTATATTTTGTTTTATTTAATAAATTAAGAAAGAGCCGCGGTCCCTAATCATCGACACACAGACATTATGAAGCAATCCAATATATAATGTTAAATAATAGTATCAAACATGACATGTTATTTTCTAAAATTGAATCGACAATGACAGGTTACCATATTATACAGATAAATTGATTTGAAAAAGACCCATCAATCTTTCATTTAATCATTCATATAATCAAATAATAGAATTCAACACTTTCTGGTAACAGCTTTCAAAAAATTAAGAAATCCATCCGCCCATTTACTTGTATACTTGCCCCTTTTCAACTTGTTAAGGGAGATTGTCAATACGAAATGTTTGATACTATTGTTTGATTAAAAATGGGCAAAAATTGAGTTCTCTGTTGCTGTTGCTCATAAAGTGGCTAGTTGAACACCGTATCATTTTCAAAGCAGCTTTGTATTCTCATTAGTCATTACAACCACCACCACTTCCTTGCTGAACCCCGGTAGTCATCTTCAGTATGTGCACATACATTGTATTACAATACTATTCCAGGGTATGAATTAATGATTGGCTCATCTAGTCATGGACACGGTAGGCCACAGAGAATAGGGCAAACGAAGCAACCCAAAAAGCAAACAAAATAAAAAGAAAAGAAATACTACTAGTCTACTACAGATAAATTTAAAAGTTTTCTTTTTACTGTATGTGAGACAACTACTTGAAGAAGGGATGGTGTACCCTTTAATATTTTTTCTCAAAGTTAATGACATATCAAAAGAAATGAAGCATCAAGAAGTTTGGATTGGAGTATCACCATCGCCGTGGTGGTGGTGGTTTAAAACATGCCACCCATTGCTTCTGGTGCTTCCTTCTCATCCTTCAGAAGCTCGGTTATGATTGCCTCAGTTGTAGTCATCAATGATGACACACTATACAACAACTTACAATCAGAAGGTGCTTAATGAAAGAATTAAACTAAACTTGAAGGAACTGTAAGAGGGTCAACCAATTACCTAGCAGCATCCACCAAGGCTGTTTTTATGACTTTCAACGGATCGATAATGCCTGCCTTAAACATATCTACATATTCACCTGGTAAGATCGTACACAGAAGAGATCCTTCTCATCTAGCTCAAGAACACCACTGGAAACCACACCTTTTTTTTTCCTTATTTGAAAACGGAAAAGAAACATAGAAGAAAACTAACCTTTAGCTGCGTCATATCCCATATCAGGATGGTCTTGCTCCAACAGCTTGCCAACTACTACTGACCCCTCTGCTCCAGCATTTGAAGCAATTGTGTGCACAGGCATCTGCAGGCACAGGCTCAAATAAGAAGGCTTGCAAAAAAGAAGACTACAAAGTGAGCTCCTCGACTCACCCAATCACCAAAAACTCATATGCATCCTGATACGCATACAAAAGGCAACCTTATTAACCTAGGTCATGAAATTGGTGTGATTAAGTTGGAAATAACAGGTCAAGTGATTTTAATTATACGAAACTGCATTAGCAAAGAACATTTTCAGTCAGTTAATGTAAAGCCATTAGTAACGAGGTATAGCAATGAGGTTTTGCCCATAATAATTAGTAGACTTCTTCTTATATTGCTGATATTTCCTTAATTTTTCACTTTTGAACAAAGATAAAGCTCAAATTACGAAAATATCATTGACAATGAAGAAGCAAACAATTAACAAGTGGAATAAAACCTTCAGAGCATTCTGGATAATCTGAACACCAATCTTCTGATCAAAGTTTACAGTTTGCAATTTGTCCAGTTCCTTTGAAGCATATAGAAGTGCAACACCACCACCTGCATATGCATAAGAATATAAGAAATATACAAAATGTGATGCAACAACCACAAGGACCAGACACAACTCTAAAACAAATTGGCTTTACCAGGTACAATTCCTTCCTCCACAGCAGCCTTGGTAGCATTTAGAGCATCAGTAACTCTATCCTTCTTTTCACCCACTTCTGCTTCACTAGCTCCCCCAATCTTATATAATGAAACAGACTTCCATCAATATATTGTTTTACTAAAGGACTATGTTCCGTATAGTTAAGTTGTGAGAACAACACACTTGTAGAACTCTATGTGTGATTCAAGATTACCAAACCTTTAAAACTGCAACACCACCAGCAAGCTTTGCAAGACGCTCCTTTAACTTGTCCTTGTCATAAGAAGAAATGCTATCTTCAATTATGGAACTCAACTGTAACAGCAATCACAAGGCATAAGATCAAGTAATCAGTAAACACTATGGTAAGCCTGAAAATTATTGAAGAAGTTGTGTGATGCAGCTAGGATATAAACCTCTTCACATCTTTGTTCAATGGCTTCCTTTTCACCAGAGCCATGAAGGACAACAGTATCATCCTTTGATACTGTAACCTACAGTTACAACTACAGAAGTTAGTGATAAGGCAAATAATTACTAACATGATAATTTTTAATTTGTCAATCTACCTAGTTAAGTAATGATTGAGAGGGAAAAGATATATAGTTAACTATACCTACTCTTAATGTGTTATAGTCCAAAGACTGGGGTTTCGAGCTAATATTGTATATTAAAAACTACATTTCACTGTCATATCTCACCTTTTTGCATGAACCAAACATTTCCGGCGCAAGGTTTTCAAGGTTCATACCAAGCACTTCAGTTATAACCTGCAAAAGAAATGACAAAAACAAATTGGGTCATGGCGTCATGCATCACATCATGATGCAAAGTGGGTGCAGGGGTGGGAATTTTACCAATTGAACCTACCTGCCCTCCTGTGAGAATGGCAAGGTCCTGCATGCCGGCCTTCCTATTTTCTCCAAATCCAGGAGCTTTGATTGCACAAACCTTTTAATCAATTCAGAAACCCACAACAGTTAAATGATATAGAAAAACCACCTCTTAAGTGAAATAACTAACAATGGATATAGTTAAGGTTACCCTGAAACCAGCACGAAGCTTGTTTAATATGAGAGCTGAAATGGGATCAGTTTCCACATCTTCAGCCACAATCAGCAGAGGTCTCTGAGGAAACACAAAAATTGGTCTAATAATAGAATTTGTAACTACATAAACTTACATATTAATTCTCTGTTTATAGATCTGCTTACCTGTTGAGTCACCTCCAATATTTTCACAATATCATTATGATTCGAAATTTTCTTCTCATAGATTAAAATGAGTGGATTTTCTAATTCCTGTCAGAAATAAAACCAATTACCTGATTAAAGATGAAGCAACATGTTTTTAAGATAAAATCTACAGCGACTCAGTCCAAATTAATTCACAATCTATATACAATAAAGGAACCACTAAATACATAAGAGCAGTATGATTCATGGATAAAAGGAACTTCTTACACATTTCTGGTTCTTCTGATTGGTGATAAACTGAGGTGATATGTAGCCACGGTCTAGCTTCATTCCCTCAACAACCTCTAATTCATTAACCATTGTATTCCCATCCTGTGACAGTTTCGAGGGAGAAAAATAATTCACACATAGCTAGAAATTTGGATGACTCAAAAAAATTATCAGGCAGAATAAACTATCACCCTAAATATTGAAAATAACTCTGGAAGTGAAGTTCATGTTTACACTAAAAATGGAGACCAAAGTTAAAATGCAACCAAGAGCATGCAAAAATCAAATGCAAAAGATTGTGAAGCATCCAATAACTCACCGACTTTGAAGAAACACCCATTAAGTGCAGGAAAACCTTTAAGAAAATAAATATAGAATACAAGCCATGCCATGCCAAACCAATCTCACAAAAAACAGCTCCTATTGTAAGGTAGAACAGGAAAATCTTTTCCTAAATTCAAAGCTTGCCAACTTAGCATAAATGATTTACTTCCTAAATAAATGAAAGGTGAACAATGATCAATTTTCTCTACATCTCTTAATAGGTTTCAATATCATAAACATTCACATCAAATGGAGAGGGAAAAAAGGAGAATCCAACAAGCAACACGTCAAATGCAAATGAATGGCAAAGATGGGAATCCCATACGGAGATGGTAATAACACCGTCTTTTCCAACTTTCTGCATAGCCTCAGCTATGAGCTCACCAATCTCCTTGTCTCCATTTGCTGATATGGTTCCAACCTATATAAAAAAAGAAGCATACATCACTAAGATTCCAGATTAAATTGCTTCTTAATCCATAGTCCACACATTTCTCCCAAATTCTAAACTAAGCAGAAGTAAAGTGAACCGGGGCAATTTCTTCAGATGTGCTGATCATCCGTGCTCTGCTCTTTAAGTTTGACACAACTGCATCAACTGCCATTGTAATTCCACGTCTTAGATCCATGGCATTCACTCCTGCAGCCACTGACTTGCATCCTTCAGTAAATATAGCTCTGGCAAGCACAGTTGCACAGGTGGTGCCTGCAATATAAATACAGTGAACGCCATAGGAGTAACCATGCCCATCTACAAACATACTTGAGAACACGTAAATACAGTTGTACATAAAGAACTGTTCCTTATTGATGACCAAAAGAAATCAACATGTATTGAAAGGAATGGAACCACTCACCATCACCAGCTACATCATTTGTAGCATTTGCAACCTGTTTTACAAGGCTAGCACCTACATTCTTCACTTTATCTTGGAATTCGATGTTTTTTGCTACACTAACTCCATCTTTTGTGACTTTAGGAGGCCCAGAAGTTTGTTCCAAAACAACATTAAGACCCTATGGCACCAATAAACAATGACATTATAAACATCTAAACACAACCTATGAAGAAGCCAATATCTAGCATCTTAAAGAAATTCACGTACAACAATGACAATTTGAGAAAGCTGAGACGCAAAACACCATGAGCACATTACATATCACTTACATTTTTAACTGCAAGTATGACTGTTGTTGCAGTTGCATATTAATTAATTAATTTCTATTCAAGAATGTTGTAAAAGGGGAAGAATGACACCAGAGTAATTAAACACATATATAATGTTTTAAGGATTGGTAGATTGAAAAAATAAATAAATAACTGATATTTATTTTTTCAAAATATTATAAAAATGTGAACTAACATATTGATTAAGTTATTGGATTATGAGTGCATATGTGAAGAAGGCCCGAACTTTTACAAAAAACAAAACAGAAACTATAAAATAAAACGATCAGAGTGGCAAGTCACTGACTTTAGGCCCCATGGTGACTTTAACAGCATCAGCGAGTTCTTCAACACCCTTAAGCATCAAAGCACGTGCTTCGACACCAAATTTGATGTCTTTGGCCGCATAGTTTCTGCTCCAATTCAACCTGCCACCAATCTGATACAAGAATGCACATTATAATAACCCATTAAATAGTAAACTTGAATCAAGTAAAAAATGAAGAAGAAGAAGGAGAAACTCACCAGATGGGTACTGTTGTTAGCCAACCTACAAGCAAATAAACACAAAAGAAGCCCCATAATTTAAAAAGAGACAAAAACAAGTGAAATTGTAAATGCAAGTTGTAGCAGTGATTATACATGGCTTTACAGGCAAGGGTAGAGCCAAACCGATACATTGGTCGCGAGGGTTTACAGACAATTTCCAGAGAGAGAAGGAGAGAGAGAGAGAGTGCGTGTGTGTGTTTTTTAACTTGTATGCAAGGGTTTTAGGGGTTCAGGGGTTTTAAGGGATCTTGTGTGCGGTCGGGACTTGGGGCAATGAAAATCAGTTTTCGGATCTTGGGTGTAATTACCTGGTGGGTAATGGGTTCAAATACTCACAAACGTGTGCCCCAAGACAAGTACTTTTGATGTACTCAAGATTAAATTATTATTATCGCATCATTGACTTTTTTATTTCAATAAATATATATATATATATATATATATATATTTTTAAGTAGTATCTATCTATTTCAATATTTTATTTTTTAAAAGTAATATCTATCTATCCACCAAGCTTTGTGTCATTGGGAGGATCTTGAAAGTCATTTGTCCAAAGTTATACCCCTAAAGGCAAGTTAGATAAGAAAACAATTAATATTAAGATTAGTTTAATGTTATAACCCTCACACCTATATCACGAGGTTGATTTTTTGTTAATAAACTCAAAAGTGAATTATTATTATCACATCATTAACCTTTCTTCTTTTTTTTCAACTTAATTGAAAAAGCAAGCAGTGTTGATGTTAGTACAGTGGTATACAATATACCCCTTATATCTACATCATGCGATAATGGGTTCAAGTCTCACCCCCTCCCTAAAATTGTAATATTTCGCTACTTGGATTTGAAACTATAGTTGTTGATGTACATCTTGTTGAATGTACACGTCATCGACAGGTAAGACAATCCCTTAAAAATATCGCCAAATAGACATCCGAGTTAGCAATTAGAAGACATCATCCAAGATATCACTAAGGAATAAGAACATGAGTAAGTCCGAACACGAGTACTCAACACATTATGTTCTACTTGGGACAGCACAAGAAACCCGAGTAAAGAAGTTCAGCATATGATTCACATATGTGGGTAAGCTCGAGAATCATACTCTAATACGTAAAACCTCCGTGTCTAAAAGAGTTTCTAGATCTATTGGAATAGATCTATTGGCCGCGGGAGAGGCACACCAACCAAATCCTCCATCACCTCTTAGGCTCCGATCGGTTGTAGTTGGACCGGAACCAGATACACTAGTAGCCATTAGCAACTCAGGACCGACCGACCAACCAGATTGGGGGTACGACACGTAACCAGGACAAGGATCGTGAAACGCCCGTAGAGAAACGGCCCCACCACAGATGAAACCACAGTCAAGGGGGCCATGACAGGCACCAAAAATACTACTGGCGAAGAGATCGGTCATCATCATCAGAAGACAGTGACCGATATCATCGTAAACGTCGTCATTGAACCATACGGCTACAAGGGTTAGCCCATGAGACTCAGAGGCAAGATGAAGAGGAGATGACTACTTTAACAGTGACACGACAGGTCGACCATCGGGGAGAGTCGGTGGGTGATAGAGATGTCATGATTCAGAGTATGACCCGAGAAGTGAACGCGTTGATTAGGCGATACAGATATAATGAGTTGTCTGACAATTAATCTGATAGCTCTTTTACTAAAAACATTCTACGGATACCGTTCCCGGAGAGATTCAAAATGCCATACATGGAACAGTTTAAAAAGGATAAAGATTCTAAAGAGCATGTCAAACGATTTAAGAGTGCCATGGCCCAATATGCCCACATCGATCCTTCGTTGTGCCTTAACTTCCCACAAACCCTCGGCGATACTTGTTCAAGATGGTTTGGGAGATTACCTCCGGCGAGTATTGGGAGTTTCAGCAAGTTGAGCATAAGCTTCTCAAGACAATTTCTAGGGAATATGCATAGGAAAAAATCGATGGCTTACCTTTCTCTGTTAAAGCAAGGGAAAGACGAGTCGTTAAAAAAGTATCTAGGAAGATTCGGTCAGGCGGTCTCAAAGATCGGCAGCGTGAATGATGAAGCAATAATAGTTGCATTCATAAATAACTTACAAAATGGGCGACTGTCTTTTGACCAAAGAATGGCTCGTCTAACTAGATACGTAGATATGATGGATATTGTAGGTGGATACGCTCTGGCGAAAGAAGAAGAGTTGGCAACAGAAGGCAGTTACATGAATGGGGGGAGACCCAAACAAAAGAATGCCGAGTCAAAGTCACAAAACCATAAAGGGAAACATAAAGGAAATAACAAATAAATAAGCAAAGATGGTGGAAGTGGACGTAATACTGACCAAACCAAGGAAAATTTTCAAGGAAAATATATGAACTACACCATGTTTCGAAAAAGACAGGAAGAGATCCTATCGATACTGAAAGAAAAGAATCTGGTGAAGGAGCCACGTCGGCGGTCCCTATTTGCTCGGCAAGACACAACGAAATATTATAGGTTCAATAAGGAAACCGGTCACGAGACCCCCAAATGTTACCAGCTCAAAGACTATATTGAGACCCTCATTCGAGAAGGACATTTACAAGATATAATCCTAAAGAAAGATGAGAAGTCAGAAATTCAGAAAGAGACCAAGATGGGAGATCATAATTTTGGTCAGAATAAAGGGGCAAGTCCCGAGGCAAATGGAGTGATACAGACCATCTTCGGAGGACCATCAACTGGGAGAAGTAACAGAGAGAGGACTCAGGAAATCCAAGAAACGGTGGAGGTAAGACAGAATTTTGACATCAACTCTGTCGAGCCCGATCCGAAGAGGATAAAGAAAGGATGGGACCCGATAATATTCACTAAAGCTGACTCACATGGGGTCGACGTCCGACCGAATGACAATCTCATCATAAGTGCTCGAATTGGCCATAAAGAAGTCAGGAGAATTTTAGTGGACAATGGTAGCTTGGCAGACATCCTCATTGTAGTTGTTTATGATCAACTCAGATTGGATCGAAAGAACTTGCAACCTTTCCATACCCCACTCAGAGGATTTGGGGAAGTTGAGGTTAGGTCTCTCAGAACAGTAAAGTTGCCCGTGAAGATTGGCGTAGCTCATTGCCAGAAAACAGTGTTACTCGACTTTATGGTGGTAGATCTAGACAACTGGCCTTATAATGCACTACAGGGTTGACCTTTCATGAACAAAAAAAAACGGTAATAGATACCTACGCTTTGATGATCAAGTTCCTAACTGAATGGGGGGTAAGAACAATCAAAGGGTCGTAGGAGATGACCAGAAGAGCTAATATCTCGGTTTAAAAAGACAAAGATAATAGTGAACACCAAGTATGCACCTTAACATAACCAGATCAGATCAAACAAGAAGAATCGCTGTTGTTCAAGTTCGATCCAAAGGAGGAACCGAAAACATCAAAGAGTGAACCAATAGAGGAGGTGGTTTTAAAAGAAGATGAACTGGATAAGAAGGTCAAAATTGGGGCCAACTTAGAAGAAAAGGTCAAGCTAGATCATATTGGTTTGCTTAGAGAATACAAAGATGTGTTTGCATTGAGTCATGAAGACATGGTGGGGATAGATGCACAAGTAATATCACATCATTTGGCGGTGGATCCAAGTGCGAAACCTGTAATACAAAAGAGAAGGTCTTTTAACCTCGAGAGAAGTCGGGCAATCAAATAGGAGGTGGAGAATTTACTCGCTGTGGGGTCGATGAAAGAAATAAACTACCCTCAGTGGGTAGCAAATGTGGTTATGGTCCAAAAGAATAATGGCCAATGAAGAATGTGTGTGGACTTCATGGATCTGAACAAGGCCTGTCGAAAAGACAGTTTTCCACTTTCGAGAATAGACCAATTGGTTGATGCTACATCAGGTCATGAATTACTCGGTTTTATGGATGCTTATTCAGGATACAATCAGATCTGGATGAATAAAGCCGATGAAGAAAAAATAGCATTCACTACCGATCAGGGCTAATACTGTTATACAGTAATCCCCTTTGGGCTAAAAAATGCTAGGGCAACATATCAAAGATTGGTCAATAGGATATTTGCTCGTCAAATAAGAAGAAACATGGAAGTTTACATAGACGACATGTTAACCAAAAGTATCTCGGTAGACAAGCACACTTCGGTCCTGCGCGAAACATTCAATGTTCTGAGAAGGTATCAGATGAAGTTAAATCTGAACAAGCGCCTATTTAGGGTTCTTTCAGGAAGGTTCCTCGGGTTCCAAGCTCACCAGTGGGGGATCGAAGTGAATCCCAAGAATATTCAAGCCCTTTAAAAAATAACTTCATCAAGGACGCTAAAAGAGGTACAACGGCTGATAGGATGCTTAGCTTCCCTGTGCAGATTTATCTCGAAGGCCACATATAGATGTTCTCCATTTTCAAAGTGATCGAAAAGGGAAAAGGATTTGAATGGAATGAGGAGTGTGAACATGCATTCCTGAGGATCAAAGAATACTTAGGTCAGACTCTCATCCTTTTAAAACCTAAAATGGGAGAAACACTCCGCATGTATTTATCCCTTACAGAGTTAGCAGTAAGCTCGGTTCTAGTCAGAATAGAAGACAGGATATAGATGCCAGTGTACTATACCAATAAGGCTCTTCTTCTAGTTGAAACTAGGTATTCACAGGCAGAAAAAATTGCTTTAGCATTGGTTTCGACAGCAAGGAAGCTGAGGCCGTACTTTCAGGCACATACGATCCAGGTTTTCACCGACTGCCCACTTAAGCAAATTCTATAGAAGCTAGAAATTTTAGGGAGATTAACTAAATGGGCAATCGAGCTGAGTAAATTCGATATTCAGTACATGCCCAGAACATCACTTAAAAGTCAAGCAGTGACAGATTTTGTAGCGGAATTCAGAGCCAAATCTGGAAGCAAAAAGATCATTGGGCAAGAGTTTCTCATGGAGATTACATGTTAATGGTTCCTCGAATACTCATGGCTGCGGGGCGGGGATCGTGGTATGCAACCTAGAAAGAGATGTGTGTTGAATGTGCTATATATGGATCTTTGTAACTTTCATACCATTTCCTCTTTGCCTTTTTCAATGAATCGATCTAGCTACATCATATAGATGCTTTCATCAAAACTTCCATCAAGGAAAGTTGTCTTAACGTCTATTTGCTAAATATCTAGATCTATAGATGCTACAATGGATAAGAGTATCCTATTGGATTTAATCATGTCCACAAGAGAGAAGGTTTCCTCACAATCGATACCTTTCTTCTTTGTGTAACTTTTAGCTACTAATCTAGCTTAAAGGTTTCCACATTTCTATCCATTCCTCTCTTCCTCTTGTATACCCACTTGCACCCAAAGGGTTTTATCCCTTTAGGCAAGTCTACAAGAGACCAGACTTTGTTTTTGAACATAGATTCAATTTCAAATTGCATTACCTTTTTCCAATGACGACAATCCACATCCTCCATAGATTCCTTGTACGTGTAAGGATCATCCTCTTCTAAGAGATTCTCTACTGATTCTCTTAGACTGATGTATCTCTTGGGTTGTCTACTAACCCTCCCACTACGATGAGGAATGGTAGGTTGTAGATCTTGTGTTGGTATGAAACTTTGGGCTAGGTTGTGAAACCTTTTCTGCAATTGTATCTCTTGAAAGCTCATTCAGAACAATTTTACTCTTAGTCACAAAATCATTCATAATGTCCTTTTCCAAAATTTGACCATTTGTTGAAACAAATAATTTAAGATCTGAAGGATTATATAAATAATATCCTTTAAATCCTTTTGGTTACCCTACAAACTTGCATGTTTCTGAATGAGTCTCTATCTTTTCTATCTTTCATTTTAACACGTGCACAAGACATACAAATATCCTTAAATATTGTAAACTAGGCTTTCATCTTGTCCATAACTCATGCAGTGTCTGAGGAAGACTAAGATGGTACGTCGTATAGAATGTACATAGCGGTTTGTAAAGCATATTCCCCAAAAGAATTAGGAAGCGTTGAATAACTCAACATAGACCTAACCCTGTCTAAAAGAGTTCTATTTCTCTTTTCTACCACCCTATTTTGTTAAGGTGTACATGGCGCAGTAAACTAACATTGGTAGACACAAAAGCTTTGTTGCCTAAACGTAAGTTGAGTTCATTCCCATTCAGCATTTTCCTTTCCTGGAACCCCCTTATTCCTTCTTGGTAGGCCAAGTTATTTTTTCTTTTGTTACCTCTTGACCTTCTTACAGGTCTTAATAATAACAACCTTACCAACCGTATGAATATCTTGACTCTTACCTTTCACAAGGATTTTCTCAGCGATTTGAACATCTTGCATTAGGTCCTACAAGGTGCATTCCTTATTATTCAAGGTGTAGTCCAACTTGAACTGATTAAAGGAATCCGATAGTAAGTTGACAATCATGTCAATTTTCGTCTAACCATTTATCTCAGCACCATTGAGTTCAGCAATGTTGAGATGTGCTATGACTTTCATCACGTGATCTTTTACAGTCTGTCCAGGTTTCATCCTAAGATTCAAGAAAGTAGTTACTGCCTCTTTCTTAGTCGTCCTGGACTTCATAGCAAACTTCTCCTCTAGAGACATCATTATATCAATAACAGTCTCCATTCCTTCATGTTGTTGTTGTAACACGTCAGAAATGATGGCTATAATGTAACATTTGGCCATCTCATATGTGGCCTTCCATTGCTCATACTCATCTCTTTGCATCTTAGTAGATTCATCAGTAGGAGCAGAAGATTTAGGGATAGACAAAACAAACTTGTGTTTTTCAGCTTGCAACAACAACCCAATTTTCCTTTTCCTTGTGACATAATTACCGCTAGTTAAAGTATCATCTTTTAAGACGTCGATTAGGGATAGGGTCATGATTTCTTAATAATAACAAAAATTATATAAATAAACAATCATGCTAAAGCACTTTAGAATATTTATCTTGAATTAATTAAAATAATTCTATCGTAAAATTCAATGGTGATCTAACACCCATAAACGTTATGCCTCATTTGGGAGTTCGTACCATCTACTAGTTGGACTAGCTCTTACCAAATTGTTAACGTAATAACCAACGTTTTCAATTTTAGCCTTGCGAATTTATTAACAAGAACTCTAAGGAGGATATCAGTAAAATCATATTGACTTTGTTACCAAGTTATTGACCTTTAATATATTCCCTCGCGAAAATCCCTCCTTTTAGAGTAGATATTCTTTGAGTCAACTGTCTAGTCTATCCTTGTAAGGAAGTATATTGCTAAATTCCATTCATGGATACCCCTTGGGGGGTTATCACATGAAACATAAAGCTCAACTAAACTTGGAGGCCATAGGTGTTCCAAAACACCTTCTCCCAGTCAATTATTAAACCCGTTTGACTGAATTCCATAGAACAATTTACCAAGTTGTCTAGATGCCAATTAGATACCTAAACCATTCAAGGCATGTTCATACCAAAAGAGATATATGATTGGTACTCCTATTGTTAGGATTATGCTCGATTGCAAAAGTATAATATTGTAATTAACAATCTTTTCATATGAATAAAGTGATTTCTAGTTTAACAAATCTTATAGCATTTATAGTTTAATTATTATAATTGTCAAAAGTAAATAATCATAATGTCAAAAGACTATGAGAAAAGAAGAATTGTTCAATACATCAAGATATGTATGAGGTAGACACAATTCTTCAGTTAGTCTTGAATAATATTCACAATTTAAGATAGAAGGTTGGGCCCCTTTATCTTGTCAAAGTTGTAGATTCTTTTGCTAGAATTTGAGTGAGATCAAATGTGTTATGATGAGTCTAAAATCATCAAAGTGTGGTGTCTTTGGGCAAAAGAATCTAGTGCACTGGGTGCATTGAATAGGATCAAAATGAAATACTTTATCTAGAACCATCATTTAATAAAAAAATTCATTTGAAGACAATCGGGGAGTCTATCTCAATCCTGAGAAAAATGATGGACTTATGGTTACAAGTGTTATCATTTGAGCTATCAATGAGTATGATTATATAGCATAGTCTATCATCGATAGTTTGGTGGTATTCTTTTGTTAATCGATAGAGGACTTCATTTATAGATATGGACATCGTGGCTCCATTTATTGAATGAGAGCAGAACACCATCATATGGATGTTTTGAGGTATTGGATATTAAATCTTAACGTTAGTTTTCAATACAGTCTATTGAAACATGGCTTCTGGACAAGTCAAAATATCCAAGTTCAAAATGTGGTCATATGAGTAAATATGGTAACTTGGAGAGCTATAGGCAGTCTATGAGCTCTTGGCGATTACTGGTATTCTTTACGAGGATACACTTTCTCCGATAAGGTTGTCTAGGGTACGAATGAGTAACATCAACTTATTCTATCTTTATTTAAGAGTTCATTTTTAGTTCTTTAGTGGAATGAACTAAAATTAAATAGATCGGACCTAAGTGAATCATTTGTTTATTGTGATTGGGTTGTGTCTATTGGAGCTTAAATTTAGATAGCCCGCCAAGATCTTCAATCCACACGAACTTGCATGGATAACTTGATATATTCAACCGGACCAATTTAGGGGTCCATCTAGAATTGTATTAAGGCATGTGAACTTGTTTCTTTTTGTAAGAATATGTCTAGTTCACATGTGGACTTTTTATTAAGCTCTAATGGATTTAATAAAATAAGAAAAATAATATATGGCCTTTTATTTTAGGTATGGGCGGCAAAGGCTATAGTGAATAGCTTATATATATTATTTTTATTTTATTATTTAATTAAATGGAAATTAATTAATTTGTTGATTAATTAATTATTTAATTAAAAGTCAAAATATTTTTCCTAATAGAAGATGGTCTCCTAAAACTATACTATTGTTGGTAGTATAGTTATTGTTAAAGACTATATTTGATAAGTAGATAAATAAAAGGAATTATTTATCTAATCAAATTAGGAAGTTTTTAATATGGTTATAAACACATTATTGAGTTGGATTAGGAGTCTTGGTGTAGGAAATAATTCTTTTTGAAAAGGATTCTTGGTCACCAAGTAAAACTACTTAGTGGTAGAATTCTTATTTGAAAAGGATTCATAACCACCAAGTTAATCTACCTAAGGATAGGATTCTTGTACATCAAGTAATCCTTCTTAGGAAAGATTGAAATCTCCTAATCTATAACAAAGACATGAAGTTCGGTTATCACATATGCAATGTGGGATAGGACAGATTTCTTTTAGATAAGGATTCTAACTACCAAATAAATCCACCTAAGAAAAGGATTCTTGCCAACCAAGTGAATCCTTCTTGGGAAAGGATTTCTGATCCTATATATATGTGTAAGAGAATTTCGGTAATAACTAAGTGATTTTCGGAGGTGAATTCGGCCAAGCACTATATTTCTTAGTGAAGAATTCGACCACCATAGGAATTTTGAGGGAGAAAAATCTTATTTTACTCTAGACAAAATTCAATCATCTCTAAGCAATAGTGTGTGAATTCGGCCAAGTAGAGAAAAAAGGGGAACGTTATTGTATTCGATAGTATACTAATATCCTTTACATCAAAAGGGATTTGTGTACAATATCGAATCAAGGTTCATGCGAGTTTCAGTCAAATTGATTGATAATTTACAAGTGACCGGACGTTCTTCGATTTTTCACTTGGAGGATATTTGTAACTAACAAAGAAAAGATTTTTGCTTTGTCTCCATCCTCAGGAATATAATTTAAAGAAAGGGAGCCCAGACTCCTAGGTGATTCACGTTCGTGATTGGATTGGATGATCTTGCGAAATCAATTCAGCGCTTGTTCAATCGTCACTCGAAAAAGGTACGATACTTTTATATACATTAATTAATCTAGGGTTAAGGTTCTCGTTGCATAAAAGGAATTTTTTTTTACGCAAACCCTAATTTCTTTTTTATCACGCTTCTGTTGCGTATTGAACCCGTTTTTCCCTACAATTGGTATCAAAGCCTATTTATACCCTTGATTAATTGATGTATGTGTTCGTGAATCGTTTTCTTTTTATTGTGTATATGCATGTTTTAGAAAGAGATGGCACTCTAGGTATTCGCTTATATATTTACATTGAAATGTATGGATATATATATGTTTTATATGTGGTTTGTTATTCCTCAATTTCGGTCCTAGAATTTCAATGTAATTTTGTTTTAGGATTGTAACAAGAAGGGTGGTATATTATCGCCATAATTTCCTTCTTGGTAGTTGCTAAGTTTTTTTATTTATTTTGTTGTTGTAATAAAAAAACAAAACTGCAGTATTTTGTTATATAAATTCTTCTATAACACATTCAAGTTTCGAAGACTCGAAGTTTTGAAAAATTAGGAGTAACCGGAACAAGTTTGGGACTGTACGAGCCGTAACAACGAACGTGCGCGCGAAGAGCACGCAACCACGTTTGTTGTGGCATAGTCTGCGCACGGCAGCCCCTTTGGTAGCCATGGGCTGCGCATGGTAGCCCTTTATGGGTTTGTGGCATGCGCATGCCCATGGATAAGGGCGAGGGGTGCGCAAGCCCATGGGAGGCAGCCGAGGGAGTCCGAATGACGAAGGTCACGTGAAGACTTGTTTGCCAAGAAAGAAGTTCTTGTATTCCAAGATATATGTAATTTACTTGTTTTTCTAGGATGGACCAAACTTGTAGCTATTTATATTTTTGTAAATATTGCATTGTTTTTTATTGTTTGATAACATGTCATATAGAATAGGAGTGCCACTCATATATCTCTTTTGGTATGAACATGCATTGAATGGTTTCAGTATCTAAATTGGCATCTAGATAACTTGGAAAATCATTTTTTGGAATTCGATCACAGGCCTTAAACAATTGAGTGGGAGAAGGTGTTTTGGAACACCTACGGCCTCCAAGTTTAGTTGAGTTTTATGTTTCGTGAATAATCTTCTAAGAGGTATTCATGAATGGAATTTAGCAAGATACTTCCTTACAATGATAGAATAGAATAGACAATTAGCCGAAACGATATCTACTCCCAAAGGAGGGATATTTATGAGGGATTCTATTGAAGGTCGATAACTTGGTAACACAGTCAATGTGAATTTATTAATATCCTCCCAAGAGTTCTTGTTAATAAAATCATAAGGCTAAAATTGAAAATGTTGATTGTTATGTTTACAATTAGGTGGGACCTAGTCCAACTAGTAAATATTGCGAACTCCCAAAGGAGGCGTGACATTTATGGGTGTTGGATCACCGTTGAATTTTTACGATTGAATTATTTTATTTAATTCAAGATAAATATTCAAAAGTGCTTAATTATGATTAATTACTCATATATAAATTTTGTTATTGTTCAGAAATCATGACCCCATCTCTAATCAACATCCTTAATGACAATACTTTAACTGGTGATAATTATGTCACATGGAAAAGGAAAATTGGGGTTCTATTGCAATCCAAAAAGCATAAGTTGGTTCTGTGCACTCCTAAACCACCTACTCCTACTAATGAATCTACTTAGAAGCAAAGAGATGAGTATCAGCAGTGGGAGTCTTCTGATGAGATGGTTAAATGTTACATTATGGCTACCATCTCCAACGTGTTGCAACAGCAACATGAAGGAATGGAGACTGCTGCCGATATAATGATGTCTCTAGATGAGGTGTTTGCTATGAGGTCTAGGACGACTAAGAGAGATGCAGTGACTGCTTTTATAAATCTTAGGATAAAACCCGGACAGGTTGTTAAAGATCACATGATGAAAGTCATATCACATCTCAACATTACTGAACTGAATGGTGCTGAGATAGATGGTGAGACCAAAATTGACATGATTGTCAACTCACTGTCGGATTCCTTTGATCAATTCAAGTTGGACTACACCTTGAATAATAAGGAATACACCTTACAAGGCCTGATGCAAGATGTTCAAAGCGTGGAAAAGATCCTTGTGAAAGGCAAGGGTCAAGAGATTCATACCATAGGTAAAGTTGCTACTGTTAAGACCCGTAAGAAGGTCAATAAACAACAGAAGAAAAAGCAACTACGACCTACAAAGAAGGAGACAAAGAAAGTAACCAAGATCAAAAGAAAGTGTTTCATTTGTGGTGAAAAGGGACATTGGAAAAAAAATTGCCCAAAGTCTCAAGGAAAGGAAGAAGGTAATATTAATTATCTTGAAACATGTTTTTTGGCGGATTCTATGGATTCTTGGATCCTAGACTCCGGAGCCACTAATCGTGTTTGTTTTTCTTTATAGGGGTTCACGGAAGGAGAAGGCTTAATGAGAACGAATTCAACTTGCGTTTAGGCAATGGAGTGTTGGTGTCTGCTAGTTCAGTGAGAGATATTAGAATTAGTTTAGATTCTTATAGGCATTTAGATTTAATAAACGTTTACTATGTACCTCAATTCAAGAGAAATTTAATTTCAATTTCTTGTTTAAATAAATTTGGTTATTCGGTTACTTTTAATAAAGCTTTTATTATTAGTAAGAATGACAAATTTATTTGCAAAGGTACATTGGAAAACTGTTTATTCTATTTGCATGAAAACATCTCTCACTTGTTAGACATGGAATCAACGGAACCTAATCATAAAAGAGTAAAATTATCAAAAGATGAAACATACCTCTGGCATTTGCGCTTAGGTCATATCAACCTTAATAGGATTAAAAGATTGGTATGTGACGGACCTCTAAGTGACTTAAAGGTTGATGATCTACCAACTTGTGAATCTTGTTTGGAAGATAAAATAACTAAAAGGTCATTTACGACCAAAAGCACAAGAGCCATTGAATGTTTAGGATTGATACACACTGATGTGTGTAGACCTATGAGCATTCAAGATAGAGGTGGATATGAGTACTTCATCACTTTCATGGATGATCACTCAAGATTTGGCTATGTGTATCTCATGAGACATAAGTCGGATGCTTTTGATATGTTCAAAGCATTTAAAGCTGAAGTAGAAAATCAGCTTGAGAAACGCATAAAAATCTTGAGGTCTAATCGTGGTGGAGAATATCTATCTGGTGAGTTTCAGCAATATCTTATTGATAATGGAATAATTTCTCAGTTTTCTGCACCAGGCACACCTCAACAAAATGAAGTGGCAGAAAGGAGAAATATAACTTTTTTGGATATGGTTAGGTCTATGTTAAGTTATTCAACGCTCCCTAGTTCTTTTTAGGGATATGCTTTACAAACTGCCATGTATATTCTAAACGATGTACCATCTAAGTAGGTTCCTAAAATATCGCATGAGTTGTGGACTGGGCGAAAGCCTAGTTTACAACACTTAATGATATTTGGATGTCCTGCACACGTGTTAAAAGGAAAGACAGAAAAGATGGAGTCCTGTTCAGAAACATGCATATTTGTAGGGTATCCAAAAGGAACAAAATGATATTATTTTTATAGTCCTTCAGACCTTAAAGTATTTGTTTCGACAAATGCCAAATTTCTAGAAGAGGACTATATTAATAATTTTGTGCCTGAAAGTAGAATTGTCCTAAATGAGTTTTTACGAGATACAATTCCACAAGAGGTTTCGTAACCAAACCCCCAATTGTAAGTTCCGTACCAACACAAGATCAACATTCTACCATACCTCATCGTAGTGGGAGGGTTGTTAGACAACCCGAGAGATACATCGGTCTAGGAGAATCTATAGAGAATCTTCCGGAAGACGATGATCTCTATACGTACAAGGAAGCAATGGAAGATGTTGTTTGTCGCCATTGACAAAAGGCAATGCAATCCGAAATTGAATCTACGTTCAAAAATAAAGTGTTGTCTCTTGTAGACTTGCCTAAAGGGATAAAACCCATCTGGTGCAAGTGAGTATACAAGAGGAAAAGAGGAATGGATGGAAAGGTGGAAACTTTTAAGGCTATATTGGTTGCTAAAGGTTATACACAGAAGGAAGGTATCGATTATGAATAAACGTGCTCTCCTATGGCCATACTTAAATCCATTAGGATACTCTTATCTATTGCGGCATCTCTAGACCTAGAGATTTGGAAAATGGATGTCAAGACAACTTTCCTTAATGGAAGTCTTGACGAGAGCATCTATATGATGCAACTAGAAGGATTCATTGAACAGGGCCAAGAGGAAAGGGTATACAAGTTGCAAAGATCCGTATATGGATTGAAGCAAACATCCAGATCATGGAACATAAGGTTCCATCAAACCGTTAAAGGTTTTGGATTTATTCAAAACCTTGATGAACCTTGTGTATACAAAAGGATTAAAGGTGACAAGTTGGTTTTCCTAGTTCTTTACGTTGATGATATACTACTCATCGAAAATGATGTAGGTGTATTGATATCAATAAAAGAATGGTTAGCAAAACAATTTGATATGAAGGACTTGGGAGAAGCGAGTTATATTCTTGGTATCCAAGTTATAAGAGATAGAAAGAATAGAACGATTG
Organism: Dipteronia dyeriana; assembly: GCA_032871835.1. Classification (NCBI taxonomy): domain Eukaryota; kingdom Viridiplantae; phylum Streptophyta; class Magnoliopsida; order Sapindales; family Sapindaceae; genus Dipteronia; species Dipteronia dyeriana. The sequence goes on along the minus strand of CM065299.1, from coordinate 44,477,370 downwards.
CATTATCCCAAGCTTCATACATAGATAAAATATTGTCTAGGTTTTCCATGCAAGATTCCAAGAAAAGTATGTTACCTTTCAGGCATGGAATCAAACTTTCTAAGGAACAAGTTTCTAAGAATGAGCATGAAGAGCAATTCATGAGTAGGGATCCGTATGCATCTACAGTTGGAAGTCTCATGTATGCAATGCTCTGCACTAAACCATATATTTGTTTTACTGTAGGCATAGTTAGCAGGTTTCAATCAAAGCCTGGTCCTGATCACTGGACGACAGTCAAGCATATTTTCAAGTATCTTAGGAGAACGAGAGATTATATGCTTGTATACTCTAGAGGGGATATAATTCCTGTTTGGAATACAGATTCTGATTTTCAATCAGATTCTGACTCCATGAGATCGATATCTAGATCTGTGTTTACCATTGGAGGAGGGGCAGTCATATGGAGGAGTATCAAGCAATCTTGTATTGATGATTCCACCATGGAAGCCGAGTATGTTGCAGCAAACGAGGCTGCTAAAGAGGCTGTCTGGCCTCGCCAATTCTTGATTGACTTGGAAGTGGTTCCTGAAGCGAATAAGCAGATCACTATCTATTGTGACAATAGTGGACCAGTGGCTAATTCGAGAGAGCCAAGAAGTCATAAGAGAGGGAAACACGTTGAAAGAAAGTATCATCTTTTAAGGGAAACTGTGCATAGGGGTGACGTGACGATTACCAAGATCGCGTCAGTAGAAAATCTTTTGGATCCCTTTACAAATGATCTTCCTCAAAAGAGTTTTGATGGGCATCTAGAGAACATGGGGATGAGAGATATGACACATTTGCCATAGAGCAAGTGGGAGATTGTTAGGATTATGCTCGATAGCAAGAGTGTAATATTGTAATTTACACTCTTTTCATATGAATAAAGTTATTTCTAGTTTAACAAATCTTTAAGCACTTATAGTTTAATTAGTATAATTGTCAAAAGTAAATAATCATAAGGTCAAAAGACTATGAGAAAAGAAGAATTGTTCATACTTATAGATATTTATGGGGTAGACACAATTCTTTAGTTAGTCTTGAATAATATTCACAACTTAAGATAGAAGGTTGGGCACCTTTATCTTATTAAAGTTGTAGATTATTTTGCTAGCATTTGAGTGGGATCAATAGTGTTATGATGAGTCTAAAATCATCAAAGTGTGGTGTCTTTGGGCAAAAGAATCTAGTGCACTGGGTGCATTGTTTAGGACCAAAATGAAATACTTTATCTAGAACCGTCAATAGATAAAAGTTTTCATTTGAAGACAATCGGAGAGTCTATCTCAATCCTGAGATAAATGATGGACTTATGGTTGCAAGTGTTATCATTTGAGCTATCAATGAGTACAATTATATAGCAAAGTCTATCCTCGATAGTTTGGTGGTGTTTCGTGGCTTCATTTATTGAATGAGAGTAGAATACCATCATATGGATGTTTTAAGGTATTGGATATTAAATCTTAACGTTAAGTTTTCAATAGTGTCTATTGAAACATGGCTTCTAAACAAGTCAAAATATCCAAGTTCAAAATGTGGTCATATGAGTAAATATGGTAACTTGGAGAGCTATATGTGGTCTATGAGCTCTTGGCGATTACTGGTATTCTTCACGAGGATACACTTTCTCCAATAAGGTTGTCTAGGGTAAGAATGAGTCACATAAACTTATTCTATCTTTATTTAAGAGTTCAATTTTAGTTCTTTAGTGGAATGAACTAAAATTAAATAGATCGGACCTAAGTGAATCATTTGTTAATTGTGATTGGGTTGTGTCTATTGGAGCTTAAATTTAAATAGCCTGCCAAGATCCCCAATCCACACGAACTTGCATGGATCACTTGATATATTCTATCGGACCAATTTAGGGGTCTATCTAGAATTGTATTAAGGCATGTGAACTTGTTTCTTTTTGTAAGAATATGTCTAGTTTACATGTGGACTTTTTATTAAGGTCCAATGGATTTAATAAAATTAGAAAAATAATATATGACCTTTTATTTTAGGTATGGGCGGCAAAGGCTATGGTGAATAGCTTATATATATTATTTTTATTTTATTATTTAATTAAATAGAAATTAATTAATTTGTTGATTAATTAATTATTTAATTAAAAGTCAAAATATTTTTCCTAATAGGAGATGGTCTCCTAAAACTATACTATTGTTGGTAGTATAGTTATTGTTAATGACTATATTTGATAATTAGATAAATAAAAGGAATTATTTATCTAATCAAATTAGGAAGTTTTTAATATGGTTACAAACACATTATTGAGTTGGATTAGGAGTCTTGGTGTAGAAAAGAATTCTTTTTGGAAAAGGATTCTTGGTCACCATGTAAAACTACTTAAGGGTAGAATTGTTATTTGAAAATGATTCATAATCACCAAGTTAATCTACCTAAGAATAGGATTCTTGTCCATCAAGTAATCCTTCTTAGGAAAGATTGAAATCTCCTAATCTATAACAAAGATATGAAATTCAGTTATCACATATGCAATATGGGATAGGATAGATTTCTTTTAGATAAGGATTCTAACTACCAAATAAATCCACCTAAGAAAATGATTCTTGCCAACCAAGTGAATCCTTCTTAGGAAAGGATTTATGATCCTATATATATATATATATATATATATATATATATATATATATATGTGTGTGTGTGTGTGTGTGTGTGTGTGTGTGTGTGTGTGTGTAAGAGAGAATTTCGGTCATAACTAAGAGATTTGTGGAGGTGAATTCGGCCAAGCTCTATATTTCTTAGTGAAGAATTCAGCCACCATAGGAATTTTGAGGGAGAAAAATCTGATTTTACTCTTGACAAAATTCAATCATCTCTAAGCAATAGTGTGTGAATTTGGTCAAGTAGAGAAAAAAGGGGAACGTTTTTGTATTCGATAGTATACTAATATCCTTTACATCAAAAGGGTTTTGTGTACAACATCGAATCAAGGTTCACGCGAGTTTCAATTAAATTGATTGATAATTTACAAGTGATCGGACATTCTTAGATTTTTCTCTTGGAGGATATTTGTAACTATCAAAGAAAAGATTTTTGCTTTGTCTCCATCCTCAGGAATATAAATTAAAGAAAGGGAGCCCACCCTCCTAGGTGATTCACGTTCGTGATTGGATTGGAAGATCTTGCGGAATCAATTCGGCGCTTGTTCAATCGTCACGCGAAAAAGGTACGATACTTTTATATACATTAATTAATTTAGGGTTAAGGTTCTCGTTGCATAAAAGGTTTTTTTTATATGTAAATCGTAATTTTGTTTTTATCACACTTCCGTTGCGTATTGAACTTGTTTTTCCCTACACCTATTCTATATGTCATGTTATCAAACAATGACAAACATTGCAATATTAACGGAAAAGTAAATAGATACAATTTTGGTCCATCCTAGAAAAGCAAGTAAATTACATTTGTTTTGAAATATAAAATCCCTATTCCTAACTTGACAAACATGTCTTTAAGCAGCCATGGGCCCAACCCTTGTAAGGGCACCCACCATAACAAGTGCAGCTCTGCGCTTAGTCACAGACACGTGATTGTTGGCTTAGTACACCCGAGCTGCCTCGGGTTTCTCAGTTGCTACTTTCTCTGCTTCTAATTCTTCAACTCTTCGATTCTTCAAAACTTGAATATATTACAACATAATTTTTCTTTTATTACAACAGTAAAATAAATAAAAAACTTAGCAATTACCAAAAGGAAATTATGGCGATGATAGACCACCCTTTTTGTTACAATCCCAAGACAAAAAAAAAGTACATTGAAATTCTAGGACCAAAATCGAGCAATAACAAACCACAATATAAAAACATATATATATATATATATATATGTATATGTATATATATATATATCCATACATTCCATTGTAATTATATATGCAAATACCTAGAGTGCCATCTCTTTCTTAAAAGTGCAAATTTACAATAAAAAGAAATAGATTCATGTATATATACATTAATTAATCAATGGTACAATCTAGCTCTGATACCAATTGCAAGAGAAAACACTTGGCGGAAGCGAAAATATCGATAGGTATATTTTAAAAAAAATAATTCTTTAAAAGAATGAACCTTAACCATTGATTAATTAACATATAAATAAAAGGTATCGTATCATTTTCATGTGATAATTAACGTTGTGCTGAATTGAATTCGCAAGATCTTCCAATCCAATCACAAATGTGAATCGCCTAGGAGTGTGGGCTCCTTTTTTTTGAATTGTATACCCAAGGATTAAAAAATAACAAAAAAAAAATATTTTGTTAGTCACAATAATCCTCCTAAAGAAAAACAAAGAACGTTTGGTTACGTGTGAATTCTCAATCTATTGATTGAAACTCGTGTGAACCCGATTCGATGTTGTATACAAAACCTTTTGATGTAAAGGATACTAATGCACCATCCAAATAAAAAATGTTCCCTATTTTCTCTATGTTTGACTGAATTCTCACATAATGAATTGGATGAATTTTTTTTAATCGAGGAAAGCAAAATAAAAAAAAAATTCTCACACCAAAAACTTTGGGCTTGGCCGAATTCTCAATAGGTATATATATAGGTGGCTTAATCCTCACACAGTGAGGATTTGTGTCGTGGCCAACAATCCTCTCACAGAGAGGATTGTTTTCCACTACAACTCTGATCAACTTTCAAAATTCTACCTTATTCCAACTCATTAGTGTATTATCCAATAATAAGTTATTGAATATAAATTAATTGTGACTTTCTCAAAACTTCCTAATTTTACCAAGATTAGAGTTTTGATAGATATCAAAAACTTCCTAATTTGACTAAATAAATAAATTCATTTTATTTATCTAATTATCAAATAAAGTCTTTGATACTTATCATACCAACAATAGTATGGTACTAGGAGACCTTCTCCTATTTTTTTGACTTTTAATTAAATAATTAATTAATTAATAATTAACTAATATCTATTTAATTAAGTAATAAAATAAAAACAATATATTAGGCTATTATATTAGCCCTTGCCGTCCAAGTTTATTAAATGGGTAATATATTATATTTTCCATTTTATTAAATCCATTAGACTTTAATAAAAAGCCTACAAGTGAACTAGACTCATTCTTACTAAAAAAGAGACAAGTACATATGTCTTAAATTAATACATTAATATAATTTAACAACCCATTTAATTAAAAAGTGCAAATTATAATATTAATATTTTAAAGTGTGATTGGCCTATCCAGATCTGGAATAACTTTCAGACCACTCAAGAACTTACGGAGCCAAACAGCCTCTTTAGTAGCTTCACAAGTGGCTACATATTCGACTTCCATGGTGGAGCCAACAATGCAAGATTGCTTGATACTTCTCCACACAATGGCTCCACCACCCAGGGTGAATACTGATCCAGACGGGGATTTCCTAGAATCTCTATTTGGTTGAAAATCAGAATCCGTGTATCCTAACGGGATCAAATCCTGCCCGGAATACACTAGTATATAGTCTCTCATTTTCTGAAGATACTTTAGAATTGTCTTAACAGCAACCCAATGATCCAATCCTGGGTTAGACTAGTATCTGCTGACTACTCTCACTGTATAGCAGATGTCTGGTCTCGTGTATAACATAGCATACATGAGACTACCTACTGCCGATGCATAGGGTACACGTCTCATATCCTCAACTTCTTGAGGTGTCTTAGAACACTGTTTCTTAGACAAGTGAACTCCATGCCTGGAAGGTAAATTACCTTTCTTAGAGTTCTGCATCGAAAATTGCACAATAATCTTGTCGATATATGATGCCTGAGATAGTGCTATGAGTTTGTTCTTATGATCCCTAATAAGTTGGATCCCTAGAACATAACTCACCTCTCCCAAATCTTTCTTTTGGAATTGGCTAGCCAGCTAGCCCTTTACATCAGACAACACTCCCACATCATTCCCAATGAGTGGGATATCATCTACGTATAGAACCAAGAAAACCGTTTTCTTATCAATGATGCGCTTGTAGACACAAGGCTCATCGATGTTCTGCTCGAAGCCATAGGTTTTGATCACATCATCAAACCTAATTTTCCAAGATCTAGATGCTTTCTTAAGTCCATAGATGGACCTTTGTAGCTTGCAAACCTTTTGCTCTTAATCTGGAGACACGAATCCCTGTGGTTGCATCATATAGATGCTCTTATCAAGATTTTCGTTCAAGAATGTAGTCTTGACATCCATTACCCAAATTTCATAATCGAAATAGGCAGTAATGGATAAGAGAATCCTAATAGATTTAAACATGACTACTGGCGAGAAGGTCTCTTCATAATCGACCCTTTCTTTCTAGGTATAACCCTTGGCCACTAGCCTTACTTTGAAGGTCTCTACCTTCACGTCTACTCCTCTCCTTCTCTAGTAGATTCACTTACTCCTTATGGGTTTTACCCTGTCCGGTAAGTCTACAAGATCCTAGACTGAGTTAGAGTACATGGACTCCATCTCGAGATTTATGGCTTTAAGCTATTCCTCTTTATCAGGATCTTCCATTGCATTCTTAAATGTCAATGGATCATCCACACTATCAGCAGAGACAACACCTTATCCCTCACCTATACCTAAATAGCATTCAGGTTGTCTCACAACCTTTTCACTACGTCTAGGTGGTAGTGTATCCTGATCAGGAACCATCTGACTCTCAGATGTTTGTGGATCAATAACTCTTGTTGATGAAGCACTAGTCTTACCAGGCTCCAACTCATTTAATACAATCTTAGAACGAGGTTTATAGTCACTAACATAACTGTCCTCAAGAAATGTTACATTTGTCGATACAAATACTTTGTTATCTTTGGGACTATAGAAGTGTCCACCTTTAGTCTTCTTGGAGTATCCTATAAATATACAGACCATAGACTTAGAGTTCTGCATCGAAAATTGCACAATAATCTTGTCGATATATGATGCCTGAGATAGTGCTATGAGTTTGTTCTTATGATCCCTAATAAGTTGGATCCCTAGAACATAACTCACCTCTCCCAAATCTTTCTTTTGGAATTGGCTAGCCAGCTAGCCCTTTACATCAGACAACACTCCCACATCATTCCCAATGAGTGGGATATCATCTACGTATAGAACCAAGAAAACCGTTTTCTTATCAATGATGCGCTTGTAGACACAAGGCTCATCGATGTTCTGCTCGAAGCCATAGGTTTTGATCACATCATCAAACCTAATTTTCCAAGATCTAGATGCTTTCTTAAGTCCATAGATGGACCTTTGTAGCTTGCAAACCTTTTGCTCTTAATCTGGAGACACGAATCCCTGTGGTTGCATCATATAGATGCTCTTATCAAGATTTTCGTTCAAGAATGTAGTCTTGACATCCATTACCCAAATTTCATAATCGAAATAGGCAGTAATGGATAAGAGAATCCTAATAGATTTAAACATGACTACTGGCGAGAAGGTCTCTTCATAATCGACCCTTTCTTTCTAGGTATAACCCTTGGCCACTAGCCTTACTTTGAAGGTCTCTACCTTCACGTCTACTCCTCTCCTTCTCTAGTAGATTCACTTACTCCTTATGGGTTTTACCCTGTCCGGTAAGTCTACAAGATCCTAGACTGAGTTAGAGTACATGGACTCCATCTCGAGATTTATGGCTTTAAGCTATTCCTCTTTATCAGGATCTTCCATTGCATTCTTAAATGTCAATGGATCATCCACACTATCAGCAGAGACAACACCTTATCCCTCACCTATACCTAAATAGCATTCAGGTTGTCTCACAACCTTTTCACTACGTCTAGGTGGTAGTGTATCCTGATCAGGAACCATCTGACTCTCAGATGTTTGTGGATCAATAACTCTTGTTGATGAAGCACTAGTCTTACCAGGCTCCAACTCATTTAATACAATCTTAGAACGAGGTTTATAGTCACTAACATAACTGTCCTCAAGAAATGTTACATTTGTCGATACAAATACTTTGTTATCTTTGGGACTATAGAAGTGTCCACCTTTAGTCTTCTTGGAGTATCCTATAAATATACAGACCATAGACTTAGAGTCTGGATTCCGACTTCTGTTCTTTAGCAAGTGTACTAGACACCCCCATATGAAAAAATGTTGCAAACTAGCTTTACGACCATTCCACAACTCTAAGGGAGTCTTAGGAACAGATTTGGATGACACCACATTCAAAATGTATACCGCTGTTTGTAATGCATATCCCCAAAAAGAGTTTGGTAATGATGAGAAACTAATCATATATCTCACCATTTCCATTAGGGTTCTATTTCTCTTTTCTGCTACACCATTTTGCTGAAGTGTACCGGGAGCTGTGAGTTGGGAAACTATCCCAATCTCGACCATGAAGTCTTCAAACTCTCGGTCAAGGTACTCACAGTTAGGATTATGCTAGATAGCAAGAGTATAATAATGTATTTGGCAATCTTTTCATATTAGTAAAGTGATTTCTAGTTTAACAAATCTTATAGTATTTATAGTTTAATTATTATAATTGTCAAAACTAAATAATCATAAGGTCAAAAGACTATGAGAAAAGAATAATTGTTCATACATCTAGATATGTATGAGGTAGACACAATTCTTTAGTTAGTCTTGAATAATATTCACATTTTAAGATAAAGGTTGGGCGCTTTTATCTTGTTAACGTTCTAGATTCTTTTGCTAACATTTGAGTGGGATCAAATATGTTACGATGAGTCTAAAATCATCAAAGTGTGGTGTCTTTGGGCAAAATAATCTAGTGCACTTGGTGCATTGAATTGGATCATAATGAAATACTATATCTAGAACCGTCAATAGATAAAAGTTTTTCATTTGATGACAATCGGAGAGTCTATCTCAATCCTGAGATAAATGATGAACTTATGGTTGAAAGTGTTATCATTTGAGCTATCAATGAGTACGATTATATAACATAGTCTACCCTCGATAGTTTGGTGGTATTCATTTGTCAATCGATAGAGGACTTCATTTATAGATATGGACATCGTGGCTCCATTTATTAAATTATAGTAGAATATGGATGTTATGAGGTATTTGATTTTAAATAATAACGTTAAGTTTTCAATAGTGTCTATTGAAACATGGCTTCTGGACAAGTCAAAATATCCAAGTTCAAAATGTGGTAATATGAGTAAATATGGTAATTTGGAGAGCTATAGACGGTCTATGAGCTCTTGGCGATTACTGGTATTCTTCATGAGGATACACTTTCTCCAATTAGGTTTTCATGGGTATGAATGAGTAAAATCAACTTATTCTATCTTTATTTAAGAGTTCAATTTTAGTTCTTTAGTGGAATGAACTAAAATTAAATAGATCGGACCTAAGTGAATCATTTTTTGATTGTGATTGGGTTGTGTCTATTGGAGCTTAAATTTAGATAGCCCGCCAAGATCTTCAATCCACACGAACTTGCATGGATCACTTGATATATTCTACCGGACCAATTTAGGGGTCCATCTAGAATTGTATTAAGGCATGTGAACTTGTTTCTTTTTGTAAGAATAGGTCTAGTTCACATGTGGACTTTTTTTTACGGTCGAAAGGATTTAATAAAATAAGAAAAATAATATATGACCCATATACATGTGTTGAGCGGCAAGGCTAACTAAGAATAGCTTAATTATATTATTTTTATTTTATTATTATTTAATTAAATGAAAATTAATTAATTTGTTGATTAAATAATTATTTAATTAAAAGTCAAAATCTTTTTCCTAGTAGGAGTTGGTCTCCTAAAATTATACTATTGTTGGTTGTATAATTAATATTAAAGATTATATTTGATAAGTAGATAAGTAAAATGAATTATTTATCTAATCAAAGAGTTGGATTAGGAGTCTTGGTTGAGGATAGAATTCTTTTTTGAAAATGATTCCTAACCACCAAGTAAATCTACCTAAAAAAATGATTCTTAACTACCAAGTAATATCCTTCTTAGGAAAGGATTTGTGATCCTAATCTATATCCTATGAAATTCGGCCGGCCCAAGTATATATACAAAGGGATAGAATTCCTTTTAAATAAGGATTCTCAACTACCAAATAAATCCACCTAAGGAAAGGATTCTTGCCAACCAAGTAAATCCTTCTTAGGAAAAGAATTTATGATCCTATATATATGTGTGTGTGATTTTCAGCCAGCCCTAAGATTCTTAGATTAAAAATTTCGGCCAACCTAAGTGTTTTCTAAGAGAGAATTTGGCTTGGCAAGAGAGAGTTTTGAGAGAGAAAAATTTTGTATTTTACTCTAGACAAAATTCAATCAACTCTAACATATATGGTGTGGAATTCAGCCAAAGAGAAAAGAGAAAAAGAGATTTTTTTTTGTTTTTGATAGTATACTAGTATCCTTTACATTAAAAGGGTTTTGTGTACAAAATCAAATCGGGTTCACGTGAGCTTCAATCAAGTAGATTGATTATTCATAAGTGACCGGACGTTCTTGGATTTTTCTCTTGGAGGATATTTGTAACTAACAAAGAAAAGATTTTGTTTGTCTCCATCCTTAGGTATACAATTTAAAGAAAGTGGGCCCACATTCCTTGGTGATTCACGTTCGTGATTGGATTGGAAGATCTTGCGGAATCAATTCGGCGCTTATTCAATCGTCACGAGGAAAATGTACGATACTTTTATATACGTCAATTAATCTAGGGTTAAGGTTCTTGTTGCATAAAAGGAATTTTTTTTATTTATACGCAAACCCTAATTTCATTAAATTTTCTCACGCTTCCGCCACGTGTGTTTTATATTCCCTACAATTGGTATTAGAGGCTGGTTGTGTTGGAACCCCGATCAGGGTCACGCATCGGAATTAGGTTTTAAATTTTTTATACAGATCATAATCTGTATCTGGGACAAGTGAACTTAGGATCGTAATTATTTTTCGAAACTAATACATACAATATGTAAACACATGAAATTGTAATCAACAAAAATCAGAAGAACATACCAACGTTTGGAGGCTCCTTTACTTTACGATGTGCTCCTGTCAGAAATACTATGTGCTCCTGTCTGAATCACTCGATCTTTCTTGCTATCTCCAAGATCAGGTAAATGCGTGTGGGCGCGTCACGGTCTTAGGAACTTGAATGGAGGATGTAAAGAAAATTTGAAGAAACTCTTTCTTAAATAATTGGTGTTATTTTAATGTACACAATCTCATTACGCAGCCAAATATATATATATATATATATATATATATATATATATATATATATATCTAACTATATCACGCCTACACCTTTTTCACAAAAATATCTCCACGCCTATATATATCACCCTCTGCTGCTTATTTTTATCACAAATAAATATTTATATCTTTCATGTCTCACGCCTATTATATTGCGTATATTATATATATCAAAAGTCAACTTCTCTAAGTCTCTTTTATATATATATTGTTTGTATCCTATACAAACACTTATATATGTGCACACACCAATTTACATCCAATGCAATATCTTATGTTATAATTAATATATATATTTTAATTATCCTTTTCAAATAAATCTAATATATTAAAAGTGATAATAAGTATTTTAAATTCAAACTTAAATTCAAATACTTAGACAAATGATTTAGTAAAATAAAATAATCCTATAATTTTATCTTCACCTAAATCCATATATCAACTAACACCCTCCAATTAATAGTTAATTAATAATTCATAATTATCAATATATTTAAATAATATAACTATTTAATTAATTTAACTATTAACATTCATTGATTAAATAATCTCATTATTCAATTAATTTCCGAATATATACTTGTCACTTTTGTAACATAATTAATTGGAAAATCAAATTAATTAACCGTGACCCTTGTTACCTAAATCGATCGGGCTAGCAAGGAGACCTAATGGACCCACAGTATTTTGAGCTCCAATAATCCTCAGAATCATTAATTAAACTTTTTAATTAATATTCCTTGATTATTTACTCTGGTGTTATTCTACTAAAAACCCGAAGCTGCACTCTCTCAACTGTAGACGCTTTTACACAGACCGATATAACTCGGTGTCCATCGATATAGCTATTACACATGGTGTGATCCTCCATAATAGTTCATAATTAGAGCTGGGTCATAATGTCCGTTATACCCCTCTAATTACATATATCTTTTAAGAACCGTTGATTCTTTAATGGACAATAAATCCTATTTCCTCATGAAATTAGGAGAGCGCTCATATTGTCCAAGCCCTGAATCAACCCTTCAGGGAACTACCATCTACTTCTCACAAGAAGGAGTGGATTCCACTATTGTGTACAAACCTTCCCAGCCACAAGCCAAACCGCAATCCCAACATACAGAGTATATTGATCAAGAAATGCATCTGACCTCACCTATGGTATATCAAAGACCACGATCTAACCTGAAGGGGTCGATAAGACACTCAGGATTAAGATCACCCACATATAGCCATCATTAGTTGATTTACATGAATCTCATCGGTAAACAGATCTTGGTGAGAGATTCATATAGATCTTGGCCCAGTTTTATATGATCACATCATACAAGGTGCCTCCATTCTCATATCTCCATATGAATGATTCAGGATAGAATCACCGTACATTACGGAATGGACCTTAACTATAGATTAACCGCAAATAAAGTACCCATCTTTATTTGTTATCTATGGACTCTTTAGATTGCACGTCTCTTACTGTATCCATCCATATATGACACTCATATACACAGTTCGAGATTACATCCGACAATCTAGGATGTTAAATTTATGCACAAGTTATATAATAAATAACACAACAAGAATGTATTGAACTTTTCCTTTTATTTATTTAATAAATCCATTCACAAATTACATCTTTAGGGCATAAACCCCAACAGGTTGTACCCTTGACTAATTGTTGTATGTGTTCGTGAATATTTTTCTTTTATTGTATATATATGCATGTTTTAGAAAGAGAAGGCACTCTAGGTATTCACATATATATTTACATTGGAATGTATGGATATATATATTTTATATGTGGTTTGTTATTGCTCAATTTTGGTCCTAGAATTTCAATGTATTTTGTTTTGAGATTGAAACAAGAAGGGTGGTCTATCATCGCCATAATTTCCTTCTTAGTAGTTTCTAACATTTTTTTTTTATTTTTGTTGTTGTAATAAAAAAAACTGCAGTATTGTATTATTTAAATTCTTCCATAATACATTGAAGTACCGAAGACTCGTAGGTTTGAAGAATTGAGAGCAACTGGAACAAGTTTGGGACCGTGCGATCCGTAACAACAAGCGTCCATACGATAAGCACGCAGCCACATTTGTTATGGCATGGGCTACGCACGATAGCCCTATGGAAGCCAAGGGCTGCTTATGGCAGCCCTTTACGGGTTTGTGGCATGCGCACGCTTATGGGTAAGGGCCAAGGGTGCGCATGCCCATGGGAGGCAGCCAAGAGAGAAGACTTGTTCGCCAAGAAAGAAGTTTTTGTATTCCAAGACAAATGTAATTTACTTATTTTTCTAGGATGGACCAAAATTGTAGCTATTTAAACTTTTGTAAACATTGCAATGTTTGTCATTGTTTTGATAAAATGTCACATAGAATAGGAGTGCCACTCATATATCTCTTTTGGTATTAACATGCATTGAATGGTTTAAGTATCTAAATTGGCATCTAGATAACTTGGTAAATCATTCTTTGGAATTCGATCACACGCCTTAAACAATAGAGTTGGAGAAGGTGTTTTAAAACACCTACGACCTCCAAGTTTAGTTGAGCTTTATGTTTTGTGAATAACCTCCCACAGGTATTCATGAATGGAATTCAGTAATATACTTCTTTACAAGGATAGACTAGACAATTAGCCCAAACGATATCTACTCCCAAAGGAGGGATATTCGTGAGGGATTATTTTGATGGTTGATAACTTGGTAACACACTCAATGTAATTTTATTAATATCCTCCCAAGAGTTCTTGTTAATAAAATTACAAGACTAAAATAAAAATTGTTGGTTGTTATGTTAACAATTGGGTGGGACCTAGTCCAACTAGTAAATGGTACGTACTCCTAAAGAAGGCGTGACAATTATGAGTGTTGGATCACCGTTGAAATTTTACGATTGAATTATTCCATTTAATTCAAGATAAATATTCAAAAGTGCTTTATCATGACTATTTACTTATATAATTTTTGTTAATATAAAGAAATCATGACCCCATCCCTAATCAAATTGCTAAAAGATAATACTTTAACTGATGATAATTATGCCATATGGAAAAAAGAAAATTGGGTTGTTATTCTAAGTTGAAAGACCATAAGATCGTCCTGTCTATTCCTAAACCACAAAACCAATGAATATACTCAGGAGCAAAGAGATGAGTATCAGTAGTGGAAGTCTTCAGATGAGATGGCTAAATGTACGTTACATTATAGCCATCCTCTCCGACATGTTGCAACAACAACATGAAAGGAATAGGAGATTGATACCGATATAATGATGTCTCTAGAGGAGATATTTGCTATGAGGTCTAGGATGACTAAGAGAAAGAGGTAGTGATTGCTTTTATGAAACTTAGGATGAAACCTAGACAGGGTGTGAAAGATCATATGATGAAAGTCATAGCATATCTCAACATTGTTGAACTGAAAGATGCTGAGATAAATGGTGAGACGAAAATTGACATGATTGTCAACTCACTATCAGATTCCTTTGGTTTGTTCAAAGTTGGACTACACCTTGAACAATAAGGAAAACATCTTGCAAGGCTTAATATAAGATGACCAAAGCATCGAGAAGATCCTTGTGAAAGATAAGGGTCAAGAGATTCATATGGTTGGTAAAGTTGCTACTGTTAAGACAAGCTAGAAGGTCAAAAAACAATAGAAGAAAAAGCAATTTGGGAAAAGAAAAAGACTGAATGAGAATGAATTCAACTTGCATTTAGGCAATGGAGCATTGGTGTCTACTAGTGTAGTGGGAGATATTAGAATCAATTTAGATTCATATAGGCATTTAGTTTCAATAAACGTTTATTATGTACCACAATTCAAGAGGAATTTAATTTCGGTCTCTTGTCTAAATAAATTTGGATATTCGGTTACTTTTAATAAAGTAAGAATAACAAATTTGTTTGTAAAGGTACATTGGAAAACGATTTATTCAAGATTTGGCTATGTGTATCTCATGAGACATAAGACAGATGCTTTTGATATGTTCAAAACATTTAAAGCTAAAGTTGAAAAACAGCTTAAGAAACGCATAAAAATCTTAAGGTATGATCATGGTGGAGAATATCAATCTGGTGAGATTCAACAATATCTTATTGATAATGGGATAATTTTTTAGTTTTCTGCACCAGGCACACCTCAACAAAATGGGATGGCAGAAAGGAGAAATAGAACTCTTTTGGATATGGTTAGGTCTATGTTGAGTTATTCAACTCTCCCTAATACTTTTCGGGATATGCTTTACAAACTGCAATGTACATTCTAAACAATGTACCATCTAAGTCAGTTTCTAAAACACCGCATGAGTTATGGACCGGGCGAAAGCCTAGTGTACAACACTTAAGGATATTTGGATGACCTGCACACGTGTTAAAAGTAAAGACAAAAGTTGGAGTCTCGTTCAGAAACATGTATATTTGTAGGGTATCTAAAAGGAACAAAATGATATTTTTTTTATAGTTCTTCAGATCTTAAAGTATTTGTTTCGACAAATGCTAAATTTCTGGAAGAGGACTATATGAATAAATTTTGTGCCTAAAAGTAGAATTGTCCTGAATGAGCTTTTAGGGAATGCAATTCCACAAGAGGTTTCGCAACCTAGCAAAATTGTATGTTTCGTACTAACACAAGATCAACAATCTACTAGACCTCGTCATAGTAGGAGGGTTGTTAGACAACCCGAAAGATACATATGTCTAGGAGAATCTGCAGAGAATATTCTGGATGATGTTGATCCCTCTACGTACAAGTAAGCAATGGAAGATGTTGATAGTCGCCATTGGCAAAAGGCAATGCAATCCGAAATTGAATCTATGTTCAAAAATAAAGTCTGGTCTATTGTAGACTTGCCTAAAGAGATAAAATCCATCGGGTGCAAGTGGGTATACAAGAGGAAAAGAGGAATGGATGGAAAGGTGGAAACCTTTAAAGCTAGATTGGTAGCTAAAGGTTATACACAGAAGAAAGGTATCGATTATGAATAAACCTTCTCTCCTGTGGCCATGCTTAAATTTATTAGGATACTCTTATCCACTGCAACATCTCTAGACCTAGAGATTTGGTAAATGGATGTCAAGACAACTTTCCTTAATGGAAGTCTTAACGAAAGCATCTACATGATGCAACCAGAAGGATTCATTGAAAAAGGCTAAGAGGAAAGGGTATGCAAGTAGCAAAGATCCATATATGGATTAAAGCAAGCGTCCAAATCCTGGAACATAAGGTTCGATCAAGCCGTGACAAGTTTTGGATTTATTCAAAACCTTGACGAACCTTGTGTATACAAAAGGATTAAAGGCAACAAGTTGGTTTTCTTAGTTCTGTAAGTTGATGATATACTACTCATCGAAAACGATGTGGGTGTATTGACATCAATAAAAGAATGGTTAACAAAACAATTTGATATGAAGGACTTAGGAGAAACAAGTTATATTCTTGGTATCCAAGTCATAAGGGATAGAATGAATAGAACGATTGCATTATCCCAAGCTTCATACATAGATAAAATCTTGTATAGGTTTTCCATGCAAGATTCTAAGAAAGGTATGTTACCTTTCGGACATGGAATCAAACTTTCTAAGGAACAAGTTCCTAAGAATGAGCATGAAGAGCAATTCATGAGTAGGATTCCATATGCTTCGGTAGTAGCAAGTCTCATGTATGCAATGCTCTGTACTAGACCAGATATTTGTTTTGCCATGTGTATAGTTAGCAGGTTTCAATCGAAGCCTGGTCCTGATCACTGGACGGCATTCAAGAATTTTTTCAAGTATCTTAGGAGAACGATGTTAGGTTTTAGATTGTGTTGGCATTAATTCCATATCAAAATGATGTATACTTGTAATGATTTAGTTTTTTATATTCATAATGATTCAAGCTTCAAGGAAGAAGGAACAATTAGTCAAAGCAAGATCAAAGTCTTCTAAGAGAAAGGATGCAATATGGTTCTACAAAGGTATACTAAGACCTTATCTTTCTCTTACAAGGCTTTGGCACACACACACAATTCATACATTTGTGTCTCTGTATCGTTGTGCACCATTATAGGCACACATATACAATTCATTCATACGTGTCCCTGTATCATTGTGCACCATGTATAACACATTCACACACTTGAAGATGAATGCTCATGCATTGGTATGGAAATAACATGTTTTGGAAAATGCCTGATTGGAGACTATCTCTATGTAGTTTGCATTCTAGTGTGAATTGTGTTTGTATGTGTATATGTTTGTATAACATGGATATTGAACTTGAATTTAGTCTTAAATCATTTTTGATTGAGTTCCGGTCATTTTGGTTACTCATACTAATGATTTCAAGTTCTAAGTCAAAAGATACTACACTTTCAACTCATGTTGCATACATTGTCTTCGTCTTCGTATATCGAGTTGAATTATTATTTTATGGGTTGAGTATCTTATATGTCCATGTCTGTGAGAGAGTTACGGTTCGTGGCCATCTCGACTGCAACTCCTTGCTGCCCCGAGATGCCCACGCGCCATCTCAGGGAAGCAATAACAAAAGAGGCTATTTTGGTCTTTTAAGCTTCTTTCATTCCCTCTCCTTTATATTCCACTTCCCTCTCACATTTCGTTCTAAGAAGAAATTTAAACTTGTGTGCAGAAAATTTCTTTCTACATTTTCTCACCCTCCAAACACCATAACCTCTTCATTTGAACTCCGATTTGAGTGATTAAAGTTGAGAGTGTTTGTCTATTCATCCTTCATTTTTTCTCTGAAGGTTTGAGTGAGTTTTATTGCTGTTTTTGGAGTCTAAACTCACAAAAACGGGACTGCACCAAAATCAACTAAGGTATTGATTTTCTCTCAAAGTTTTCTTTTAAAACTTGGTCAATTGCTTTGGGTTTTCTTCTTCAACATATATATATATATATATATATATATATGTCTTGTGATTGTTTTGATTTGAGTTTTGAACTCATTTAAAACTACATTGAGTATCAATTGAAATCTCACATGTTGAGTTAAGTTTTGATTTTGCCTATGTTTTCACATGTTTGGGATTGTATTGTGCTAGCTTTGATTCTAGGACTATTTGATGATCTTTGATTGATTGATTGATTTTGTGAAAAATAGTTCCTCACATGTATTAGGCTCTCTTTGGCCGAATTCTCGCAATGATACATGTGCTTGTGTTCTTTTGAGCTATTCATGTGCTTTGTTGAATCTAGGAATAGGAATATGCTCTAGAACTTTAGCTTTAATCTAAATCGCTTTGTCATATGATTTTAGCATGTTTTTGGTTTATGAGATTTAAACTTGATTATGTGTTAATTGAATATATCTTATGATTCAAGTTTTAGATCTATGCATGCATCTAGATTATAATTAATGTTGAACATATCTTACATGATCTAGATGGATTAAACATGCATGATTGACTAGACTACATTTGTTTTGTGTATCTCATGTCTAGTATTTTCCATAAGATGTGTTGATCATAACATTCTATGTTGTGTGCTTGTTTGCGTTTTGCATTCATGATCATCTAGATGCCTTGTGAGAAGGAAATCTTGACAATAGGTGTGAGACCTATGTTGTTGAGAAAGAAAGTCTTGGCAAGAGGTGGGAGACCTCGGATTGTACAAGCAAGGAAGTATTGACTAGAGTCGGGAGGACTCAGATAGTTGAGCAAGAAGTCTTACCTTGGGTCGTGAGGATCTGGAAGGGTAAGCGAGGAAGTCTTGACTAGAGTCGGGAGGACTCGGATAGTTGAGCAAGAAGTCTTGCCTAGGGTCATGAGGATCCGGAAGGGTGAGCGAGGAAGTCTTGACAAGAGGTGTGAGGCCTCAAATTGTTGTGCAAGAGGGCGACATCTTCATAAGTAGGATAGGAGGGTAGTTTCTAGGTGAAGGGGTCACTTGAGAGATTGTACTTGTCTTATCTACTAGTGGATTTTGTTTGCCGGTGGTTGCTAACCCGTGGATGTTTCCTCTTTGGAGGTTTACCACGTTATATCTTGTGTTAACTTTTCTCGATCCCTATCTCTCTTATATTTGTATTTGTTATTTGAATACTATGGATAGAAATCTTTACTTAAGTTGACTTCCTTTCTATAATATAGTTTGTGTATGTGTTATGATTACTTGTTTGTATCACACTTTACTTGTTTTATATATTGATTAAGTGTCTTTAATTGATATAAATATATATATATATATATATATATATATATATTGTGATACAAGCAATCTAGAGGGACAAACTTTTGTTTCTTTCTAAGAGAGTCGAAAAAGGTGCCTAACCTATTCACCCCCCCTCTAGGTTAGCCTTAAGCATTTAACCGTGTTTGTATTTTCAAACGAGAGATTATATGCTTGTATACTCTGGAGGGGATTTAATTCCCATTGAGTATACAGATTCTCATTTTCAGTAAGATTCTGACTCCAGAAGATCAACATCAGGATCTGTGTTTACTATTGGAGGAGGGACAGTCATATGGAGGAGTATCAAGAAATCTTGTATTGCTGATTTCACCACGGAAGCCGAGTATGTTGCCCCATACGAGGTTGCAAAAGAGGTTGTCTGGCTCCGCCAATCTTGATTGACTTGGAAGTGGTTCCTGATGCGAATAAGCAGATCACTATCTATCGTGACAATAGTGGAGCAGTGGCTAATTCGAGATAACCAAGAAGTCATAAGAGAGGGAAACACATTGAAAGAAGGTATCACCTTCTAAGAGAAATTGTGCATAGGGGTGACGTGACGATTACCAAGATCGCGTCAGTAGAAAATCTAGCGGATCCCTTTACAAAGGCTCTTCCATAAAAGAGTTTTGATAGGCATCTAGATAACATGGGGATGAGAGATATGACACATTTGCTATAGAGCAACTGAGAGATTGTTAGGATTATGCTCGATAGCAAGAGTATAATAATATATTTGACAATATTTTCATATTAATAAAGTGATTTCTAGTTTAACAAATATTATAGCATTTATAGTTTAATTTTTATAACTGTCAAAAGTAAATAATCATAAGGTCAAAAGACAATAAGAAAAGAAGAATTGTTCATACATCTAGATATGTATGAGGTAGACACAATTCTTTAGTTATTCTTGAATAATATTCACAACTTAAAATAAAGGTTAGGCGCCTTTATCTTGTTAAAGTTGTAGATTCTTTTGCTAGCATTTGAGTGGGATCAAATGTGTTATGATGAGTCTAAAATCATCAAAGTGTGGTGTCTTTGGGAAAAAGAATCTAGTGCACTAGGTGCATTGAATTGGATCACATTGAAATACCTTATCTAGAACCGTTAATAGATAAAAGTTTTTCATTTGAATCGGAGAGTCTATCTCAATCCTGAGATAAATGATGGACATATGGTTGCAAGTGTTATCATTTGAGCTATCAATGAGTACGATTATATAGCATAGTCTATCCTCGATAGTTTGGTGGTATTCATTTTTTAATCGATAGAGGACTTCATTTATAGATATGGATATCACTGTTAGGATTATGTTCGATAGCAAGAGTGTAATATTGTAATTAACAATCTTTTCATATGAATAAAGTGATTTCTAGTTTAACAAATCTTATAGCATTTATAGTTTATTTATTATAATTGTCAAAAAGTAAATAATCATAAGGTCAAAAGACTATGAGAAAAGAAGAATTGTTCATACATCTAGATATGTATGAGGTAGACACAAATCTTTAGTTAGTCTTGAATAATATTCAACACTTAAGATAGAAAGTTGGGCGCTTTTATCTTGTCAAAGCTGTAGATTCTTTTGCTAGAATTTGAGTGGGATCAAATGTGTTATGATGAGTCTAAAATCATCAAAGTGTGGTGCCTTTGGGCAAAAGAATCTAGTGCACTGGGTGCATTGAATATGATCAAAATTAAATACTTTATTTAGAACCGTCAATGGATAAAAGTTTTCATTTGAAGACAATCGGAGAGTCTATCTAAATCCTGAGATAAATGATGGACTTATGGTTGCAAGTGTTATCATTTGAGCTATCAATGAGTACGATTATATAGCATAGTCTATCCTCGATAGTTTGGTGGTATTCATTTGTCAATCGATAAAGGACTTCATTTATAGATATGGACATCGTGGCCCCATTTATTGAATGAGAGTAGAATACCATCATATGGATGTTTTGAGGTATTGGATATTAAATCTTAACGTTAAGTTTTCAATAGTGTCTATAGAAACATGGCTTCTGGATAAGTCAAAATATCCAAGTTCAAAATGTGGGCATATGAGTAAATATGGTAACTTGGAGAGCTATAGACGGTCTATGAGCTCTTGGCGATTACTGGTATTTTTCATGATGATACACATTCTCCAATATGGTTGTCTAGGGTATGAAAGAGTAATATCAACATATTCTATCTTTATTTAAGAGTTCAATTTTAGTTCTTTAGTTGAATGAACTAAAATTAAATAGATTGGACCTAAGTGAATCATTTGTTGATTGTGATTGGGTTGTGTCTGTTGGAGCTTAAATTTAGATAGCCCGTCAAGATTCCCAATCCACACGAACTTGCATGGATCACTTGATGTATTCTACCGGACCCATTTAGGGGTCCATCTAGAATTGTAATAAGGCATGTGAACTTGTTTATTTTTGTAAGAATAGGTCTAGTTCACATGTGGATTTTTTATTAAGGTCCAATGGATTTAATAAAATAAGAAAAATAATATATGACCTTTATACTAGGTATGGGCAGCAATGGCTATGGTGAATAGCTCAAATATATTATTTTTATTTTATTATTATTTAATTAAATGGAAATTCATTAATTTATTGATTAATTAATTATTTAATTAAAGTCAAAATCTTTTCCTGATAGGAGATGGTCTCCTAAAACTATACTATTATTGGTAGTATAGTTAATGTTAAAGACTATATTTGATAAGCAGATAAATAAATGGAGTTATTTATCTAATCAAATTAGGAAGTCTTTAATATGGTTACAAATACACTTTTGAGTTGGATTAGGAGTCTTGGTGTTAGGATAGAAATCCTTTTTGAAAAGGTTTCTTAACCACCAAGTAAATCTACCTAAGGAAAGGATTCTTAACTACCAAGTAATCCTTCTTAGGAAAGGATTTGTGATCCTAATCTATATCATATAAAATTTGGCCAGCCCATATATATATATAAAAGGATAGAATTTCTTTAAGATAAGGATTCTTAACTACCAAATAAATCCACCTAAGGAAAGGATTCTTGCCAACCAAGTAAATCCTTCTAAGGAAAGGATTTATGATCATATATATATGTGTGTGTGATTTTCGGCCAGCCCTATGAATTCTATGATGAAAATTTCGGCCATGCCTAGGTAATTTTCAAGAGAGAATTTGGCATAGCAAGAGAGAATTTTAAGGGAGAAAAATTAGTTTTTGCTCTAGACAAAATTCGATCAACACATAGATAAAGAGTGTGTGTGAATTCGGCCTAGAAGAGAAAAAAGGGGAATGTTTTTGTTTTCGATAGTATACAAATATTCTTTACATAAAAAAGGGTTTTGTGTATAACATTAAATCAATGTTCACGCGAGTTTCAATCAAATTGATTGATAATTCACAAGTGACCGGACGTTCTTGGATTTTTCTCTTTGAGGATATTTGTAACTAGCAAAGAAAAGATTTTGTGCTTTGTCTCCATCCTCAGGAATACAATTTAAAGAAAGGGAGCCCACACTCCGAGGTGATTCACGTTCGTGATTGGATTGGAAGATCTTGCGGAATCAATTCGGCGTTCAATCGTCATGCGAAAAAGGTACGATACTTATATATACATCAATTAATCTAGGGTTAGGGTTCTCGTTGCATAAAAGGGAAATGTTTTATTTATACGCAAACCCTAATCTCGTTTTTTAACATGCTTCCGCTGCGTTTCTAAACCGCTTTTTCCCTACAATTGGTATCAGAGCCTGGTTGTACCCTTGATTAATTGATGTATGTGTTCGTGAATCTTTTTCATTTATTGTATATATACATGTTTTTGAAAGAGATGGCACTCTAGGTATTCACATGTATATTTACATTGGAATATATGGATATATGTATGTTTTATATGTGGATTGTTATTGCTCAATTTTGGTCCTAGAATTTCGATGTAATTTTGTTTTGGGATTGTAACAAGAAGGGTGGTCTATTATCGCCATAATTTCCTTCTTGGCAGTTGTTAAGTTTTTTTTTATTTTGTTGTTGTAATAATAAAAAAAAAACTGCAGTATTTTGTTATGTAAATTTTTCTGTAATACATTCAAGTTTCGAAGACTCGAAGGTTTGAAGAATTAGGAGTAACCGGAACAAGTTTGGGACCGTGCTAGCCGTAACAAAGAACATGCGTGCGAAGAGCGCGCAGCCACATTTGTTGTGGCACGGGCTGCGCACGACAACCCTTGTTGTAGCCATGGGCTGCGCATGGCAGCCCTTTATGGGCTTGTGACATGCGCACGCCCATGGGTAAGGGTAAGGGTAAGGGTAAGGGCAAGGGGTGCGCATGTCCATGGGAGGTAGTCGAGGGAGTCCGAACGATGAAGGTCGCGTGAAGACTTGTTCGCCAAGAAAGGAGTTCTTGTATTCCAAGACATATGTAATTTACTTGTTTTTCTAGGATGGACCAAAATTGTAGCCATTTATATTTCTGTAAATATTGCAATGTTTGTCATTGTTTGATAACATGTCATATAGAATAGGAGTGCCACTCATATATCTCTTTTGGTATGAACATGCATTGAATGGTTTAAGTATCTAAATTGGCATCTAGATAACTTGGTAAATCATTCTTTGGAATTCGATCACACGCCTTAAACAATTGAGTGGGAGAAGGTGTTTTGGAACACATACGGCCTCCAAGTTTAGTTGAGCTTTATGTTTCGTGAATAACCTCCCAAGAGGTATTCATGAATGGAATTTAGCAAGATACTTCCTTACAAGGATAGACTAGACATTTAGCCCAAACGATATATACTCCCAAAGGAGGGATATTCGTGAGGGATTATATTGAAGGTCGATAACTTGGTAACACACTCAATGTGAGTTTATTAATATCCTCCCAAGAGTTCTTGTTAATAAAATCACAAGGCTAAAAATAAATTGTTGGTTGTTATGTTAACAATTAGGTGGGACCTAGTCCAACTAGTAAATGGTGAGTACTCCCAAATGAGGCGTGACATTTATGGGTGTTGGATCACCGTTGAATTTTTATGATTGAATTATTTTATTTAATTCAAGATAAATATTAAAAAGTGCTATATCATGATTGTTTACTTATATAATTTTTGTTATTAAAAAGAAATCATGACCCCATCCCTAATCAATATCCTAAAAGATAATACTTTAACTGGTGATAATTATGTCACATGGAAAAGGAATATTGGTTGTTGTTGCAAGCCGAAAAGTATAAGTTCATTCTGTATATTCCTTAACCACCAAACTAATGAATCTACTCAGGAGCAAAGAGATGAGTATCAATAATGGAAGTCTTTAGAAGAGATGGCTAAATGTACGTTACATTATGACCATCATCTCCAACGTGTTGCAACAGCAACATGAAGGAATTGAGACTGCTGCCGATATTATGATGTCTCTAGACAAGGATTTATATGGTTGGTAAAGTTGCTACTGTTAAAACCCATTAAAAGGTCAATAGATAACAAAATAAAAAGCAACTTGAGCCTTCTTAGAAGGAGATCAAGAAAGTAACAAAGATCAAAGGAAAGTGTTTCTTTTGTGGTGAAAAAGGTCAAAGGAATAGACTGGATAAGAATAAATTCAACTTGCATTTAGGCAATGGAGCATTGGTGTCTACTAGTGTAGTGGGAGATATTAGAATCAATTTTGATTCTTATAGGCATTTAGTATTAATAAACGTTTATTATGTACCAATATTCAAGAGGAATTTAATTTCGGTCTCTTGTCTAAATAAATTTGGATATTCGGTTACTTTTAATAAAGGTTTTATTATTAGTAAGAATAACAAATTTGCTTGCAAAGGTATATTGGAAAACAGTTTATTTTATTTGCATGGAAATATCTCTCACTTATTAGACACGGAATCAACGGAACATAATCATAAAAGAGCAAAATTATCAAAAGATGAAACCTACCTATGGAATTTGCGCCTAGGTCATATTAACCTTAATAGGATTAAAATATTGGTATGTGATGGACCACTAAGTGACTTAAAGGTTGATGATCAACCAACTTGTGAATCTTGTTTGGAAGGTAAAATGACCAAAAGGTCGTTTACGACCAAAGGCACAAGAGTCATTGAATGTTTAGGATTGATTCACACTGATGTGTGTAAACCTATGAGTATTCAAGCTAGAGGTGGATATGAGTACTTCATCACTTTCACGGATGATCACCCAATATTTGGCTATATATATCTCATGAGACATAAGTCGGATTCTTTTGATATGTTCAAAGCATTTAAAGCTGAAGTGGAAAATCAGCTTGAGAAACGTATAAAAATCTTGAGGTCTGATCGTGGTGGAAAATATCTATCAGGTGAGTTTCTGCAATATCTTATTGATAATGCAATAATTTCTCAATTTTTTACACCAGGCACACCTCAAAAAAATGGGGTGGCAGAAAGGAGAAATAGAACTCTTTTGGATATGGTTAGGTCTATGTTGAGTTATTCAACGCTCCCAAGTTCTTTTTGGGGATATTCTTTACAAACTGCCATGTACATTCTAAATGATGTACCATCTAAGTCGGTTACTAAAACACCGCATGAGTTTTGGACTGGGCGAAAGCCTAGTTTACAACACTTAAAGATATTTGGATGTCCTGCGCAGGTGTTAAAAGGAAAGACAGAGAAGATGGAGTCCCGTTTAGAAACATGCATATTTGTAAGGTATCCAAAAGGAACAAAAAGATATTATTTTTATAGTCCTTCAGATCTTAAAGTATTTGTTTCGAAAAATGCTAAATTTGTAGAAGAGGACTATATGAATAATTTTGTGCCTAAAAGTAGAATTGTACTAAATGAGCTTTTAGGAGATACAATTCCACAAGAGGTTTCGCAACCAAGCCCAATTGTAAATTCCGTACCAATACAAGATCAACAATCTACCATACCTCGTCGTAGTGGGACGGTTGTTAGACAACCTGAAAGATACATCGGTCTAGGAGAATCATTAGAGAATCATTAGAGAATCTTCCTGACGACGATGATCCCTATACGTACAAGGAAGCAATGGAAGATGTTGATTGTCGCCATTGGCAAAAGGCAATGCAATCTGAAATTGAATCTATGTTCATAAATAAAGTCTGGTCTCTTGTAGACTTGCCTAAATGGATAAAACCCATCAGGTGCAAGTGGGTATACAAGAGGAAAAGAGGAATGGATGGAAATGTGGAAACCTATAAAGCTAGATTGGTAGCTAAAGGTTATACACAGAAGGAAGGTATCGATTATGAAGAAACCTTCTCTCCTGTGGCCATGCTTAAATCCATTAGGATACTCTTATCCATTGCGGCATCTCTAGACCTAGATATTTGGCAAAAAGACATCAAGAATGCAAGTCTTGGCGAAAGCATCTATATGATGCAACCAGAAGGATTCGTTGAAAAGGGCCAAGAGGAAAGGGTATGCAAGTTGCAAAGATCCATATATGGATTGAAGCAACATCTAGATCCTGGAACATAAGGTTCGATCAAACCTTTAAAGGATTAAAAGCGACAATTTGGTTTTCCTAGTTCTTTACGTTGATGATATACTACTCATAAAAAATGATGTAGGTGTATTGACATCAATAAAAGAATGGTTAGCAAAACAATTTGCTATGAAGGACTTGGGAGAAGCAAGTTATATTCTTGGTATCCAAGTCATAAGGGATAGAAAGAATAGAACGATTGCATTATCCCAAGCTTCATACATAGATAAAATCTTGTCTAGTTTTTCCATGCAAGATTCCAAGAATGGTATGTTACCTTTCAGGCATGGAATCAAACTTTCTAAGGAACAAGTTCCTAAGAATGAGCATGAAGAGCAATTCATGAGTAAGGTTCCATACGCATCGGCAGTTGGAAGTCTCATGTATGCAATGCACTGCACTAGACCAAATATTTGTTTTGCTATAGGCATAGTTAGCAGGTTTCAATCGAAACCTAGTCCTGATCACTAGACGGCAGTCAAGCATATTTTCAAGTATCTTACGAGAACGAGAGATTATATGCTTGTATACTCTAGAGGGTATTTAATTCACGTTGGGTATACGGATTCTGATTTTCAGTCATATTCAGACTCTAGGAGATCAACATCAGGAACTGTGTTTACTATTGGAGGAGGGGCAGTCATATGGAGGAGTATCAAGAAATCTTGTATTGCTGATTCCATCATGGAAGCTGAGTATATTGCCGCATGCGAGGCTGTTAAAGAGGCTGTCTGGCTCCGCCAATTCTTGATTGACTTGGAAGTGGTTCTTGATGTGAAAAAGCAAATCACTATCTATTGTGACAATAGTGGAGAAGTGGCTAATTCAAGAGAACCATGAAGTCATAAGAGAGGGAAACACATTGAAAGAAAGTATCACCTTCTAAGGGAAATTGTGCATAGGGGTGAAGTGACGATTACCAAGATCGTGTAAGTAGAAAATCTAGCAGATCCCTTTACAAAGGCTCTTCCTCAAAAGAGTTTTGATGGGCATCTAGAGAACTGGTGATGAGAGATATGACACATTTGCTATAGAGCAAGTGGGAGATTGTTAGGATTATGCTTGATAGCAAGAGTGTAATATTGTAATTAACAATCTTTTCATATGAATAAAGTGATTTCTAGTTTAACAAATCTTATAGCATTTATAGTTTAATTATTATAATTGTCAAAAGTAAACAATCATAAAGTCAAAAGACTATGAGAAAAAAAGAATTGTTCATACATCTAGATATGTTTGAGGTAGACACAAATCTTTAGTTAGTCTTGAATAATATTCACAACTTAAGATAGAAGGTTGGGAACCTTTATCTTGTCAAAGTTGTAGATTCTTTTGTTAGCATTTAAGTGGGATCAAATGTGTTATGATGAATCTAAAATCATCATAGTGTGGTGCCTTTGGGCAAAAGAATCTAGTGCACTGGGTGCATTGAATATGATCAAAATGAAATACTTTATTTAGAACCGTCAATGGATAAAAGTTTCATTTGAAGACAGTCGGAGAGTCTATCTAAATTCTGAGATAAATGATGGACTTATGGTTGCAAGTGTTATCATTTGAGCTATCAATGAGTACGGTTATATAGCATAGTCTATCCTCGATTGTTTGGTGGTTTTCATTTGTCAATCGATAGAGGACTTCATTTATAGATATGGACATCGTGGCTCCATTTGTTGAATGAGAGTAGAATACCATCATATGGATGTTTTGAGGTATTGGATATTAAATCTTAACGTTAAGTTTTCAAAAGTGTCTTTTGAAACATGGCTTCTGGATAGGTCAAAATATCCAAGTTCAAAATGTGGGCATATGAGTAATATATGGTAACTTGGAGAGCTATAGGAGGTCTTTGAGCTCTTGGCGATTACTTGTATTCTTTACAAGGATACACTTTCTTCAATATGGTTGTCTAGGGTATGAATGAGTAACATCAACTTATTCTATCTTTATTTAAGAGTTCAATTTTAGTTCTTTAGTGGAATGAACTAAAATTAAATAGATTGGACCTAAGTGAATCATTTGTTGATTGTGATTGGGTTGTGTCTATTGGAGCTTAAATTTAGATAGCCTGTCAAGATCCCCAATCCACACGAACTTGCATGGATCACTTGATATATTCTACCGGACCAATTTAGGGGTCCATCTATAATTGTAATAAGGCATGTGAACTTGTTTATTTTTGTAGGAATAGGTCTAGTTCACATTTGGATTTTTTATTAAGGTCCAATGGATTTAATAAAATTAGAAAATAATATATGGCCTTTATACTAGGTATGGGCAGCAATGGCTATGGTGAATAGCTTAAATATATTATTTTTATTTTATTATTATTTAATTAAATGGAAATTAATTAATTTTTTTATTAATTAATTATTTAATTAAAAGTCAAAATCTTTTCCTAATAGGAGATGGTCTCCTAAAACTATACTATTGTTGGTAGTATAGTTAATGTTAAAGACTATATTTGATAAGCAGATAAATAAACGGAGTTATTTATCTAATCAAATTAGGAAGTCTTTAATATGGTTACAAATACACTTTTGAGTTGGATTAGGAGTCTTGGTGTTAGGATAGAAATCCTTTTTGAAAAGGATTCTTAACCACTAAGTAAATCTACCTAAGGAAAGAATTCTTAACGACCAAGTAATCCTTCTTAGGAAAGGATTTGTGATCCTAATCTATATCATATAAAATTCGGCCAGCCCATACATATATACAAAAGGATAGAATTTCTTTAAGATAAGGATTCTTTACTACCAAATAAATCCACCTAAGGAAGAGACTCTTGCCAACCAAGTAAATCCTTCTTAGGAAAGGGCTTATGATCCTATATATATGTGTGTGTGATTTTCAGTCAGCCCTCTGAATTCTATGATGAAAATTTCGGCCATGCCTAGGTAATTTTCAAGAGAGAATTTGGCATAGCAAGAGAGAATTTAGAGGGAGAAAAATTAGTTTTTGCTCTATACAAAATTCGATCAACTCAGAGATAATGGGTGTGTGTGAATTCTGCCTATAAGAGAAAAAAGGGGAACGTTTTTGTATTCGATAGTATACTAATATCCTTTACATCAAAAGGGTTTTGTGTACAACATTTAATCAAAGGTTCACGTGAGTTTCAATCAAATTGATTGATAATTCACAAGTGACCGGACGTTATTGGATTTTTCTCTTGGAGAATATTTGTAACTAACAAAGAAAAGATTTTTGCTTTGTCTCCATCCTCAGGAATACAATTTAAAGAAAGGGTGCCCACACTCCTAGGTTATTCACGTTCTTGATTGGATTAAAATATCTTGCGGAATCAATTCGGCGTTCAATCATCACGCGAAAAAGGTACGATAATTATATATACATCAACTAATCTAGGGTTAAGGTTCTCGTTGCATAAAAGGGAAAATTTTTATTTATACGCAAACCCTAATCTCATTTTTTAACATGCTTCCGCTGCGTTTCTAATTCATTTTTTCCCTACAATCATGGCTCCATTTATTAAATGAGAAGAGAATATCATCACATTGATGTTTTGAAGTATTGGATATTAAATCTTAACGTTAAGTTTTCAACATGGTACTGGAAAAGTCAAAATATCCAAGTTCAAAATGTGGCCATATGAGTAAATATGGTAACTTGGAGAGCTATAGACTGTCTATAAGCTCTTGGCGATTACTGGTATTCTTCACGAGGATACATTTTCTTCAATAAGGTTGTCTAGGGTATGAATGTGTTATATCAACTTATTCTATCTCTATTTAAGAGATTAATTTTTTTTCTTTAGTGGAATAAACTAAAATTAAATATATCGGACCTAAGTGAACCATTTGTTGATTGTGATTGGGTTGTGTCTATTGGAGCTTAAATTTAGATAGCCCGCCAAGATCCCAAATCCATATAAACTTACATGGATCACTTGATATATTTTGCCGGACCAATTTAGGGGTACATCTAGAATTGTATTAAGGCATGTGAACTTGTTTCTTTTTGTAAGAATAGGTCTAGTTCACATGTGGACTTTTTATTAAGGTCCAATGGATTTAATAAAATAAGAAAAATAATATATGGCCCACATACATGTGTTGGGCGGCAAGACTAATTAAGAATAGCTTAATTATATTATTTTTATTTTAATATTATTTAATTAAATGGAAATTAATTAATTTGTTGATTAAATAATTAGTTAATTAAAAGTCAATATCTTTTTCCTAGTAGGAGTTGGTCTCCTAAAATTATACTATTGTTGGTAGTATAATTAATATTAAAGACTATATTTGATAAGTAGATAATAAAAGGAATAATTTATCTAATCAAATTAGGAAGTCTTTAATATGGTTACAAATACACTTTTGAGTTGGATTAGGAGTCTGGGTTGAGGATAGAATTCTTTTTTGAAAAGGATTCTTAACCACCAAGTAAATCTACCTACGAAAAGGATTATTAACTACCAAGTAATATCCTTCTTAGGAAAGGATTTGTTATCCTAATCTATATCCTATGAAATTCGGCCAGCCCATGTTTATATACAAAAGAATAGAATTCATTTTAGATAAGGATTCTTAACTACCAAATAAATCCACCTAAGGAAAGGATTCTTGCCAACCAAGTAAATCCTTCTTAGGAAAGGATTTATGATCCTATATATATGTGTGTGATTTTCGGCCAGCTCTAAGATTTTTAAAAAATTTCGGCCAACCTAAGTGTTTTCTAAGAGGGAATTTTGCTTGGCAACAGAGAATTTTGAGAGAGAAAAATTTAGTATTTTACTCTAGACAAAATTTAATCAACTCTAAGATATAGGGTATGGAATTCGGCCAAGGAGAAAACAGAAAAAGAGAATGTTTTTGTTTTTGATAGTATACTAGTATCCTTTACATCAAAAGGGTTTTGTGTACAAAATCAAATCGGGTTCACGCGAGTTTCAATCAAGTAGATTGATAATTCACAAGTGACCGGACGTTCTTTGATTTTTCTCTTGGAGTATATTTGTAACAAACAAAGAAAAGATTTTGTTTGTCTCCATCCTCAGGTATACAATTAAAAGAAATGGAGCCCACACTCCTAGGTGATTCACGTTCGTAATTGGATTGGAAGATTTTACGGAATCAATTCGGTGCTTGTTCAATCGTCATGAGGAAAAGGTACGATACTTTTATATACGTCAATTAATCTAGGGTTAAGGTTCTCATTGCATAAAAGGAAATTTTTTTATTTATACGCAATCTCTAATTTTATTAAATTTTCTCACGCTTCTATTGCATGTGTTTTATTTTCCCTACACTCACCTCCACGATCCGATCATAGTGAATTGTGTAGTCTTACCTAATTGATTCTCAACTTCAGCTCAAAATTCTTTGAACATTTCAAATGTTTCCGACTTTCGTTGCATTAGGTAGATGTATCTGTATCTTGAGTAGTCATCTATAAAGGTGACATAATACTCATAACCACCCCTAGCTTTAACATTCATCGGTCCGCAGAAGTCTATAAGTATAACCTCTTGCGGTTCTTTAGCTCTAAGCCCTTTTCCGGTAAAAGGTCTCTTTGTCATCTTACCTTCCAGACAAGATTCGCAGACAGGTAAGGTGTCAACCTTTAACTCACTTAAAGGTCCGCTTTTTACTAGTCTGTCTATCCGGTCAAGGTTGATATGACCAAGCTTCAAATGCTAGAGATACGTGTCATTATCTGGAGAAATCTTATGTCGTTTAGTTTTTGGTTATTCAACCTAAAACATTTCGGTGTTGAGCAGTGTAGTATGTATTAACGGTCTTAACACATACAAATTGTTTTCATTAATTCTTGAACAAATATTCAGACCATTCTTTCCAATAATAACAGACTTATTATTAAAAGAAACAGAATATTTTTGTTATAATAACTTAGAAACGGGAAACAAATTCCATGTAAATCTAGGAATATAAAAAACATTGTCCAACAATATATAATTATTACAAAAATGTAATCTAATTAAGCATACTGCTCGTGCCTACATGACATCCCCTGACCCCAAACGCATTTAGAAGGCTTGCACCTCTAGCTTTGTCCAAGAATCAATCCATTGTAAAGAAGAACAAACATGGTTATTTCCCCCCAAATCAACTATCCAGGGTGAAGAATCATCTTCCACTAAACACGACTCAAGAACAAGTAAATCATATTTACTATTCTTGGACTTCTTCTTGCTTTGGGCTTTCTTGGGTTTGGGCTTACCCTTCGCTTTCCCAGTAGACCTTTTTCTCTTCTTATTAATAGAGTAGGAAGATTGTTTGGCAACATTTGCCTCACTGGCCTTACCCTTGTTGCCTTTAGTCAAGGACTCAAAGGTAGTGAGCTCATTGAGCAACTGTGTGAGATTGAACCTTAACTTGTTTATCCCGTAGTTGCTCTTAAACTGATCGAAACTCTTCGAAAGAGTTGTCAGTATGATGTTCACTTGACTGGGTTCATCAATGGCCCCACTATTGACTTTTGCCTTGTTGAAGTAGGACATCATGCTCAGGACATGTTCCCAAACTGACGTTTCTTCCTTCATATGAGCGAGTATAGCAGAACGAACAGCTTCGTGTCGCTTTTGCTCGAAGGGTTGCCCGAACAAAGCTTGCAATGACTCTGTGATTTTGAATGCTGAAGTCATTGCTTCATGCTTTGTGACAAACACGTCTGTCAAAGAAGCCAACAAATATGTTCGGGCCTTCTCATCTGATGAGACCCATCACTTGTATGCCTCACGAACAGTTCGTGTGGAATTGGTAACAGGCACTGGAGGACATTCCTCCGTAAGCACAAACTTGAGGTCTTTGGTGACCAATATTGCATTAATGTTAAGTTTCCACTTAGTGTTGTTATCACCAGTTAACTTGTCGTTTGCGAGAATTTGAAGTAATGCAGAAGACATTGTTGCTGAAATAAATAAAACATTCATTCAGTTATTTATTTAAAACAGGTGCGAGTGCTTTGGCATAAATTTAGACATGATGCATGAACATGTTTAATGAACTAGAAATACCCTAAAACTAGTTACTATACCACGACAATCCAACATACCACAAAGAAGTGCCGCCTTAGGGTCAGTCAAGTCTTTGCATGTTGGACCGAGACATTCTCAAACAAATGATATTCTAGAATAACTCTTATTCCATATCATTCAACCATCGTTCATTTAGTCAGGTTTTTAATTAACAAACTTAATCAAAACCTTCGTGAGTGTAACCCACCATTTCAGATCTCACGAGCTTAACTCGAGAATTGCCGCCTTAGGGTCGGTCAATCCCGAAATGCCCTCAGAAATCCTATCCATTAGGAAGTCAACCTTGGTATTGACCTTTGTGGAAACCCTCCTTAGGGAGGACGAAAGCAAAGCAGTCACAAGGCCCCACTCAAGTCTCACGGTGTTGAACTAATGATGGAGACCGCGGGACATATACGTCATATATCTCTCTCCCACTCACTATTTTAAAATTAGGGTTTTCTTTTAACCATTAATGCACCTAGACCCTACAGGATTAAACGACTAACTTTAATTAAGTTATCTAGCGCATTAACTAATTAGAAACAAATTCTAATTAACTTATAAATTATTAATGATTTTTAACAATTAAAAATATAATTTATTAGTAAATAATCTAAGCTTTTGTAAACTATTTACTAAGGTCATATTATTATGTTAGTGTTTACCAAGTTTTAACTATTAAAACTCTAACACTTTATTCGGTTTATTTATTATTAGGTAATTAATCATATTAATCCTAATTACAATAAATGACCCTATTAATCTAACTTATTAAACTCTTTAATAACTAGGTTAATATTAATGAGAATTACCAAGTTTTCTAATCATTAAAAACTAATCTCATTATTCATAGCCAATTATATATATTGCCCAGTTTAATCACATTAAAAAAATACATAAAATATCAGACTATGATGCATGTATGACATATCAAATATATTTGTGTAGGCACATCTAATCTAAATGACATACGTATGCATGACAATGCTTTTATCATCACATAATATAAAGCATACGTGAATTGACTGAGTACTGCGGATTATTTAACCTAAAAAAAATTGAAATCTAAAATTACAAAATTACCCCCAAGGCATTCCTTGGGCTTTCTGTAATTTCTGAGTCTTCCAGTCTCTTCAGGTCACTCCAATTCATCTCATGAATCAGTCTTCACGATTTTTCCGGGTCTTCAATATAGGTTACATTTTTTTTTACAATACAATAACAGTAAAAAAAATATAAACAAAAAAAATAAAAATAATACAACTCGTAAACCCTAAATTCACAGTACCATAATTAACGATCAATCATGTTTTTTGTAAATTTAAAAAAATTAATATACATACAAAAACAACATACAGTCAATTTAAATCGTGCCTACACAATCATACATACAGGAGTATCGAAAACAATTTCCTGTTCCGAAAATAAAATTGGCTCTGATACTAATTGTTGGAACCCCGTTCACTGGTTATGCAGCGGAACTAGGTTTTAAATTTTTTATACAGATCATAATCTGTATCTGGGACCAGTGAACTTTGGATCGTAATTATTTTTTGGAACTAATACACACAATATGTATACACAAAAAATTGTAAACAATAAAATCAGAAGAACATACCAACGTTTGGAGGCTCCTTCAATTCACAATATGCTCCTGTCTGAACCAATCTTACCAACGTTTGGAAGCTCCTTTACTTTACGATGTGCTCCTGTCTGAACCACTCGATCTTCCTTGCTATCTCCCGGGACTGGTAACTGTGTGTGGGCATGTCACGATATCATGAAGTTGAAAGGAGGATGTATAGATAATTGAATAAACTCTTTCTTCTATGTGTTTTTCTAGGATGGACCAAATTTGTAGCTATTAATAATTTTGTAAATATTGCACTGTTTGTCATTGTTTTGATAACATGTCATATAGAATAGGAGTGCCACTCATATATCTCTTTTGGTATTAACATGCATTGAATGGTTTAAGTATCTAAATTGGCATCTAGATAACTTGGTAAATCATTCTTTGGAATTCGATCACACGCCTTAAATAATTGAGTGGGAGAAGGTGTTTTGGAACACCTACGGCCTCCAAGTTTAGTTGATCTTTATGTTTCGCGTAGTAACCTCCCAAGAGGTATTCATGAATGGAATTTAGCAAGATACTTTCTTTACAAGGATATACTAGACAATTAGCCCAAACGATATCTACTCCCAAATGAGGGATATTCGTGAAGGTCGATAACTTGGTAACACACACAATGTACTTTTATTAATATCCTCCCAAGAGTTCCTGTTAATAAAATTGCAAGGCTAAAATTGAATACGTTGGTTGTTATGTTAACAATTAGGTGGGACCTAGTCAAACTAGTAAATGATGCGTACTCTCAAAGGAGGCGTGACATTTATGGGTGTTGGATCACCGTTTAATTTTTACGATTGAATTATTTAATTTAATTCAAGATAAATATTCAAAAGTGCTTTATCATAATTATTTACTTATATAATTTTTGTTATTAAAAAGAAATGATGACCTCATCCCTAATCAATATCCTAAAAGATAATACTTTAACTGATGATAATTATGTCCCATGGGAAAGGAATATTGGGTTGTTGTTGCAAGCTGAAAAGTATAAGTTCATTATGTATATTTCTTAACCACCAAACTAATTAATCTACTCAGAAGCAAAGAGATGAGTATCAGTAGTGGGAGTCTTTAGATGAGATGGCTAAATGTACGTTACATTATGGTCATCATCTCCAATGTGTTGCAACAGCAACACGAAGGAATGGATATTGCTGCTGATATAATGATGTCTCTAGAGGAGATGTTTACTATGAGGTCTGGGACGACTAAGAGAGAGGCAGTGAGTGCTTTCATGAATCTTAGGATGAAACCTGGATAGGTTGTGAAAGATCACATGATGAAAGTCATAGCATATCTCAACATTGCTGAACTGAATGGTGTTGTGATAGATGATGAGACGAAAATCGACATGATTGTCAACTCACTATCAGATTCCTTTGATCAATTTAAGTTGAACTACACCTTAAACAATAAGTAATACACCTTGCAAGGCCTGCTGCATGATGTTCAAAGCACCAAGAAAATCCTTGCCCAAGAGATTCATAGGCTTGGTAAATTGCTACTGTTAAAGACCCGTAAGAAGGTCAAGAGACAACAGAAGAAAAAGCAACTTGGGCCTTCCTAGAAGGAGACCAAGAAAGTAACCAAGAAAGTAACCAAGATCAAAGGGAAGTGTTTCCTTTTTGGTGAAAAGGGTCAAAGGAATAGACTAAATAAGAATGAATTTAACTTTCATTTAGGCAATGGAGCGTTGATGTCTACTAGTGTAGTTAGAGATATTAGAATCAATTTAGATTCTTATAGGCATTTAGTTTTAATAAACGTTTATTATGTACCACAATTCAAGAGGAATTTAATTTCGGTCTCTTGTTTAAATAATTTTGGTTATTCGGTTACTTTTAATAAAGCTTTTATTATTAGTAAGAATGACAAAATTATTTGTAAAGGTACATTGGAAAATGGTTTATTCTATTTGCATAGAAATATCTCTCACTTGTTAGACACAGAATCAACGGAACCTAATCATAAAAGAGTAAAATTATCAAAAGATGAAATCTACTTATGGCATTTATGTCTATGTCATATTAACCATAATAAGATTAAAAGATTGGTAAGTGACGGACCTCTAAGTGACTTAAAGGTTGATGATCTACCAACTTATGAATCTTGTTTGGAAGTTAAAATGACCAAAAGGTAATTTACAACCAAAGGCACAAGAGCCATCGAATGTTTAGGAGTGATACACACTGATGTGTGTAGACCTATGAGCATTCAAGCTAGAGATGGATATGAGTACTTCATCACTTTCACGGATGATCATTCAAGATTTGGTTATGTGTATCTCATGAGACATAAGTCAGATGCTTTTGACATGTTCAAAGACTTTAAAGTTGAAGTTGAAAATCAGCTTCAGAAACGCATAAAAATCTTGAAGTCTGATCATGGTAGAGAATATCTATTTGGTGAGTTTCAGCAATATCTTATTGATAATGGGATAATTCCTCAGTTTTCTACACCAGGCACACCTCAACAAAATGGGGTGGCAAAAAGGAGAAATAGATCTCTTTTGGATATGGTTAGGTCTATGTTGAGTTATTCAACGCTCCCTAATTCTTTTTGGGGATATGCTTTACAAACCATAATGTACATTCTAAACTATGTACAATCTAAGTCAGTTCTTAAAACATAGCATGAGTTGTGGACCATGTGAAAGCCTAGTTTACAACACTTAAGGATATTTAGATGTCCTGCGAAATTGTTAAAAGGAAAGACAAAAAAGATATAGTCCCATTAAAAAATATGCATATTTGTTGGGTATCCAATAGGAACAAAAGGATAATATTTTTATAGTCCTTCAGATCTTAAGGTATTTGTTTCGACAAATGCTAAATTTCTGGAAAAGGACTATATGAGTAATTTTGTACCTAAAAGTAGAACTTTCCTGAATGAGCTTTTAGAAGATACAATTCCACAAAAGGTTTCTAAACCAAGCCCAATTATAAGTTCCGTACCAACACATGTTCAACAATCTACCATACCTCGTCGTTGTGGGAGGGTTGTTACACAACCCGAGAAATACATCAGTCTAGGCTAATCTGTAGAGAATCTTTTGGAAGACGATGACCCCTATACGTACAAGGAAGCAATGGAAGATGTTGATTGTCGCCATTGGCAAAAGGCAATCCAATTCGAAATTGAATCTATGTTAAAAAACAAAGTTTGGTCTCTTGTAGACTTGCCTAAAAAGATAAAACCTATTGGGTGCAAGTGGGTATACAAGAGGAAAAGAGGAATGGATGAAAAGGTGGAAACCTTTAAATCTAGATTGGTAGCTAAAGGTTATACACAGAAGGAAGGTATCGATTATGAATAAACGTGCTCTCCTATGGCCATGCTTAAATCCATTAGGATACTCTTATCTATTGCGGCATCTCTAGACCTAGAGATTTGGAAAATGGATGTCAAGACAACTTTCCTTAATGGAAGTCTTGACGAGAGCATCTATATGATGCAACTAGAAGGATTCATTGAACAGGGCCAAGAGGAAAGGGTATACAAGTTGCAAAGATCCGTATATGGATTGAAGCAAACATCCAGATCATGGAACATAAGGTTCCATCAAACCGTAAAAAGTTTTGGATTTATTCAAAACCTTGTTGAACCTTGTGTATACAAAATTATTAAAGGTGACAAGTTGGTTTTCCTAGTTCTTTACGTTGATGATATACTACTCATCGGAAACAATGTAGGTGTATTGACATCAATAAATGAATGGTTAGCAAAACAATTTGATATGAAGGACTTAGGAGAAGCAAGTTATATTCTTTGTATCCAAGTCATAAGAGATAGAAAGAATTGAACGATTGCATTATCCCAAGCTTCATACATAGATAAAATCGTGTCTAGGTTTTCCATGCAAGATTCCAAGAAAAGTATGTTACCTTTCAGACATGGAATCAAACTTTATAAGGAACAAGTTCCTAAGAATGAGCATGAAGAGCAATTCATGAGTAGGGTTCCATATGCATCGGCAGTTGGAAGTCTCATGTATGCAATGCTCTGTACTAGGCCAAATATTTGTTTTGCTGTGGGCATAGTTAACAGGTTTCAATCGTAGCCTGGTCCTGATCACTGAACAGCAGTCAAGCATATTTTCAAGTATCTAAGGAGAACGAGAGATTATATGCTTGTATACTCTAGAGGGAATTTAATTCCCATTGGATACACTGATTCTAATTTTTAGTCAGATTCTGACTCCAGGAGATCAATATCAGTATCTGTGTGTACTATTGGAGGAAGGGCAGTCATATGGAGGAGTATAAAGCAATCTTGTATTGCTGATTCGACCATGGAAGCCGAGTATATAGCCACATGCGAGGCTGCTAAAGAGGCTGTCTGGCTCCGCCAATTATTGATTGACTTGGAAGTGGTTCCGGATGCGAATAAGTAGATCACTATCTATTGTGACAATAGTGGATCAGTGGCTAATTCGAGAGAACCAAGAAATCATAAGAGAAGGAAACACATTGAAAGAAAGTATCACCTTCTAAGGAAAATTATGCATAGGGGTGACGTGACAATTACCAAGATTGTGTCAGTAGAAAATCTAGCGGATCCATTTACAAAGGGTCTTCCACAAAAGAGTTTTGATGGGCATCTAAAGAACTTGGGGATGAGAGATATGACACATTTTCTATAGAGCAAGTGGGAGATTGTTAGGATTATTCTTGAAAGCAAGAGTCTTATACTTTATTTGACAATCTTTTCAAATTAATAAAGTGATTTCTAGTTTAACAAATCTTATAACATTTATAGTTTAATTATTATAATTGTCAAAAGTAAATAATCATAAGGTTAAAAGACTATGAGAAAAGAAGAATTGTTCATGAAATTTCCCTTTATCTTTATAGTGTAAATATACATACGGGGTGAATAGGTATATGCTCCAATTTTTGTCTTCTTTTAAAACAATGCAATTTTAACAATGCTTAATGAAAATTGCAAACAATGACACACAATATTTACGTGGTAAACCGCCGAAGAGGAAACATCCACGGATTGATACCACAACCACCAGCGAAAACAAATCCACTATTTTAATTAAGAGCTACATACTCAAGCAATCAACACATGCTCTCCAAGCTATCACTCTCACTCTACCCTTGAACCTATTGATCTACTAAGCCAACTTTCTATCCAAGACCTCCTGTCTCTAGGAAGATTCCTTGCTCACCTATCCGGATCCTCCCGACCCTAGGCAAGACTTCTTGCTCAACTATCCGAGTCCTGCCGACTCTAGTCAAGACTTTCTTGCTCAACAATCCGAGGTCTCACACCTCTTGTCGAGACTTTCACTTGCTTAGCTATCCAAGTCCTCCCGACTCTAGCTAAGACTTCCAATTGCTCAAATCAAAGAATCACTCTAAGATATGAGACTTCCTACCTCTTCACAAGGCATCTAAGTGATCATGAATACAAAACGCAAACAAGCACTCAACATAGAAAATGATGATCAACAAATTCTATGGACATGCAACTAGATAGCTAGATTATGCTTTCAAAGAACAATCACAAATGTATTTAGGCAACCTAAGCATGTTATCAACTAAGAACCAAATCAATGAAATGAATATACCAATTGATGTAGACCTAGTTCTTAGAAAATGAAATTAAATCTAGAAATAGTCAATCAAGCATAAGAACAAAAGATTTCTATAAATAATTTCATGTTTATCAAGTTTAGCACAAATCAATCAACTTATCACAAATCTAGCTAAACTTGAAAATCAAATCAACAAACCACAAAATGATATCAAAATCACCTTAGTCATGCTTCTTAATCAAAAGACATCAATCAATAATAAGATCTAAGAAGAAAACTAAGAAGATGATTTTACCAACAAGGATGAAAATCACGAACTGAAGATCTGATCACAACAAAAAATATAGATATAAGTTGGTTCTAGAAATGCTTTTTTTTTTGTATAACTCTTCAATACACTCGAAATCGGTTTTTGAATCAAGTGATTCGGAGTAGAAATGAAGAAGTTATCGCAAAAACAAAAATCAAAATGTTGAGAGAAAAATTCTGCACTTGTTCTTCAAATTCGTTTTTCTCAACTTCTAAAGAATGAGAGGGAAGGAGAGGTTTTAAAGAGAAACAAACCAAAAGACCAAATTGCCCTCATACCTTAGTGCCTCCCCGAGATGGTGCATGGGCATCTCGGGGCAGCAAGGCTTTGGAGCCGTGATGGCCACGTGCCATCTCGGGAAGGTGCCAAGTGATGGCTTATGCCATCGTACCTCTTCCCTTGCGCTCCTCTGTCGTTCTTCGACCGTTCTTTGGCCTCCAAACTCCGAATTCAAATCTGTTTGAAGATTAAAAACCGAGACTCCCTCATGGACATGGAAATATAAGATACTCAACCCAAAAAATAAGAATTCTACTCAATATATGAAGACAAAGATAATTTATGCAACATGAGTTGAAAGTGTAGTATCTTTTGATTTAGAACTCGAAATCAATAGTATGAGTAATCGAAATGACCGCAACTCAATCAAGAATGATTTAAGACTAAAATTAACTTCAATATCCATGTTATACAAACATATACACATACAAACACAATTCACACTAGAATGCGAACTACATAGAGAAAGTCTCCAATCATGCATTTTCCAAAACATGTTATTT
The DNA here is from genome assembly GCA_032871835.1 of Dipteronia dyeriana. NCBI lineage: Eukaryota > Viridiplantae > Streptophyta > Magnoliopsida > Sapindales > Sapindaceae > Dipteronia > Dipteronia dyeriana. The sequence continues at coordinate 44,435,189 of CM065299.1, read as the reverse complement.
CCATACCAATGCATGAGCATTCATCTTCAAGTGTGAGAATGTGTTATACATGGTGCACAATGATGCGGGGACACATATGAATGAATTATGTGTGTGTGCCTTACGCCTTGCAAGAGGAAGAAGAATCTCGATACCTTAGCATCCAAGAATAGTACCAATCCTCTTAAAGATGAACTTTGCATCATGAGAAGTTGCGTTTATTCCTTGAAGTTCTTATCATCATGAACCACTTAAGCAACTAAGCATTACAAAGAAATGAAGTTTTGTTATGGAATCAAGCCAGCACAAATCTAGAACCTAACAATCTCCCCCTTTGGCTATTCCATGACAAAACCTCTACCTCACCATAAAATGATCACTCATAATCAATGTTGATTGCATTCTCACATCCTCACATTACAAGGAGATATTCCTAGACTAACATGTCTTCAAGAATCTTTAAGAATATCTTCACACATTCAAAGAACCCGTGAGACAAAAACAACCAAAAGAAATCTTCTACAAAGAAGATAGGTGAGATAAACAAACAATATACGAAACAAAAACAAAGGTTCCCTTGTCTCTTCTTATCTCATGCAAACACAAATTCTTTCTCCCCCTTAAGACAAAATTTCTCCCCATTAATGGATTGTCTCCCCTTTATATCAAAAGTAAGTAACATGGTGAGGAAAACACTTTCTCCCCCTTTTTGGCAAGGAATAGACAAAAACAAATTACTCAACCTAGAGAGAGAGGTAAATGCCAATTGAAAATATCTTCAAGGTTATAAGGGATGCATAATAAAATCATGAGATAATGAGCAAACAAGTTGTATAGAGAACTAAGTTAAACAAACTAATCTCCCCCTTAACATATGCTCCACATATTAATAAGTAAGTAAACTTGTTCACAAGGGAATCACACAATCACATATTTCAAGCAATAAAAGATAGTAAACCATTATTTTTTCAAAATTAATAAGAGAATCATTGATTTTAATATTTCTCTAAAAAATAATCTCTCATTGCTAATGAATCAAGCACATTAAGCAAAAATGTGTGTGTGTGAAAAATGCTTCTAGCATATATAAAAGGAGTGATTGTGATATCGACATGCAAAGCACTTCAACACCTATCCATCTAAAGGTTTTTCCAATCAAGGTCAAACCGATTATCATCAGGATTTTTTTTTAAAAGAGAATAGTTTTCAACATATGAGCGTGTGTGTGCATGTGGCTCGTCATCCCATTTTTGTTTTTCAACCCGAGCAATCACAATTTTCAACTATACTCCATTTTAAGTCTTCCTCCATTTCTTTTTAGGCTTTGTATCAAAGATTTTTTTTTAAATGATTCTTTTTCAACACTTCTTTGATTTTTCTTACATAAACATATACTCTTCATGACGGCTTTCACTCATCACAATGGTGTAGCCCTTTCCTACATTGGGCGGCTTCATAACCAAGGTGTGTAGCCCTTTCCATGAAGGTGCTCGTTGAGTTCTATGTATATGCCGAAGCAAAATAGATACTAACCATAGGTAATCTATCATGTACTAGACAATGAACTTCAATATGCATCCATAATCTACATGCTTTCAAACTCAATTACTCAAACTTAGACATATAAGCGAAGCATTTGTGCATTTTTAAAAACAAGATTTACGAAAGCCTTAGTGCATGATCTAGAAGCAATAAAAGCTATTTTATCAAGAGTAGCTCTCAAAGAAATAGATATGCAATATAGTTTTGCTTATCAAGCCACTCATAACCACACATAAGCATTAATCAAAACAAATCATGCCAATGGATCTTCTTAGAGATACAAATCTCTCTTTGTCCAAGGGCTTTGTGAACAAGTCCGCAAGTTGATTTTTAGTAGGCATATGTTCAAGAGTTACTATTGAATGTTCAATAAGTTCTCTAATGAAATGATGCCGAACGTCTATATGCTTTGTGCGTGAGTGTTGAACCAGATTTTAAGAGATGTTAATGGCACTCATATTATCACAATAGAGAGTCATTTTACCTTGATGAATCTCATAATCCTTGAGAATTTGTTTCATCCATAGAAGTTGTGTGAAAGCACTTCCGGCCATAATGTACTCGGCTTCGGATGAAGAAAGAGAGACATAATTTTGCTTCTTGCTTAGCCAAGCAACCAAATTATTCCCCAAGTAAAAGCAACCGCCCGATGTGCTTTTACGATCATCAATGTTTCCTGCCCAATACGCATCACAATAGCCGACAAGAAAATCATTAGTATCAAAGGAATAGAATAAACCAAGATTATGTGTTCCTTTTATGTATCTAATGATTCTTTTAACGACTTTCAAGTGAGATTCTTTTGGATTGGCTTGAAACCTAGCACACAAACCAACACTAAAACAAATATCCGGCCTACTACCCGTTAGGTAGTGAAGGCTACCTTTCATGCTCCTATAGATACTTTGATCAACATTTTTTCCTTTTTCATTTTTGTCAAGTTTTAAAGTAGTACTCATAGGTGTTTCAAATTCTTTTCAACTTTCAAGGCCAAATTTCTTAACAAGATTTCTAGCATATTTAGATTGAGACAACATGATACCATTGCTAGATTGTTTCACTTACATACCAAGAAGTAATTGAGTTCACCTACCATACTCATTTCAAATTCTCTTGACATAACATTCACAAAATCATCAACCTTGGTTTTACATGTAGACCCAAACACAATGTCATCAACATATATTTGTGCAACAAAAATGTCATTGTCATAATGCTTGACAAATAAAGTTCTATCAATACCACCTCTCCTATATTGGTTGTCAATAAGATATTGAGTCAACCTATCATACCAAGCTCTAGGAGCTTGCTTAAGGTCATAAAGAGCCTTTTCAACTTAAACACATGATTAGGAAAGTGTGGGTCTACAAAAACCTTAGGTTGTTCAACATACACTTCATGTTGAAGGTATCCATTGAGAAAAACACTTTTGACATCCATTTGAAACAATTTGAATATTTTAAGACATGCAATGGACAACAAAAGCCTAATGGACTCAAGATGTACAACGGGTGCAAAAGTCTCATCCAAGTCTACACCCTTAACTTGAGTGTATCCTTGAGCCACTAGTCTTGCTTTATTTCTCACTATCTGGTCACATTCATCGGTCTTTTTCCTAAACACCCATTTTGTACCAATCACATTGAAATCTTTTGGTCTAGGAACTAAGAACCATACTTCATTCCTCTCAAATTGATTTAGTTCTTCTTGCATGGCATTAACCCAATATTCATCAATAATTGCTTCATTAATATTTTTGGGCTCAATTTGAGAAGTGTAGCAAGCATATGAAATTTGGTTAGCTAGTTGCCTTCTAGTTCTAACCCTTTAATTCAAATCACCTATGATGTCTTGTTGGTAATGCATGTTCCTAAGTCTAGAATTAGAATTTTTAACATCTTGTTGGTCATCAATTAAACCATTTTCTAACTCTTGACTTTCTTCTCTAGCGACACTACCATTATCATCATTATGACTAAACTCACTTTCATCACAACTAGTCACATCAATAGGTGCTTCAGTGTCATTCAACAAATGTTCTTTAGGTTCATTGACACCATTTATATCACACGAATCAAGCATGCTAAGATCATATATTTTAACATTAATAGACTCCATAATAGTCTTAGTTGTCAAATTGAACACTCTATATGCACGACTATTATTAGCATACCTAAGAAAGAGACCAATATCACTTTTAGCATCAAACTTTCCTAACTGATCTCTATCATTCAAAATAAACACTTACTCCCAAAAGTGTGGAAGTAACTCACATTGGGCTTTTTGCCCTTCAAAAGTTCATAGGAGGTTTGTTTTGTGCTAGGCCTTCTAAAAACTCTATTAGTGACATAGCATGCGGTATTGATTACTTCAGGCCAAAGATTTCTAGGGACTTTCTTGCTATTGAGCATGACCCTAGCCATCTCTTGCAAGACACGATTCTTCCTCTCAACAACACCATCTTGTTGAGGAGTTCTAGGAGCCGAGAACTCATGTGAAATCCCATAATCATCACAAAACTCACTAAATCTAGCATTTTCAAATTCACTCCCATGATCACTCCTAATGCGACATATTTTCTTGATCCCAATACCTTTTTCATTTTGAACTTGATTACAAAACTTCTTAAAGTAACCAAAAGTTTTGGTCCTGTCTCTAAGAAAATATACCCAAGCAAACCGAGAAAAATCATCAACACATACAAAAATGTATTTTTTATCATTTATGCTTTCGATTTGGATTGGTCCCATTAGGTCCATATGCACACGTTCTAAGGGCTTCTTGGTAGCAAAATTAGTGTTCATTTTATGAGACACTTTTGTTTGTTTACCTAATTGACATGGATCACAAATACCATCAAGCGTTTTACCAAGACTAGGAAGATCTCTAACAATGTTATATTTCTCAAGCTTCTTTAAATCTCTATAATTTATGTGGCCCATTCTTTCATGCCATAATTCAAGCTTGTTGCACTCATGTGGCGTATTACATGTTAGTGGATCAACCTCTAAACAATAGCAATTGTCCGAAGACCTTTTGACTTTCAAAACATTTTTGCCATTTTTATCAATTATTGTGCACATATCCTTGTTAAAGCTAACTTCTTTAAAAATTTGACACAAGTGAGTGATGCTTATTAGATTAGCTTGTAGACCATCTACATATAAGGTGTCACGAAGTTTAGGCAATCCGAGGATACAAATTGTTCCCTTGCCTAGAACTTGCTTTTTAGTGCCATCATCAAATGTAACTGAATTCCCTTGATCTTTATAGTGTGAATATACCTAGAGTAGGGGTGAATAGGTATGTGCTCCATTTTTTATCTTTTTTTAAAACAATGCAATTCTAACAATGCTGAATGAAAAATTGCAAACAAAGACACACAATATTTACGTGGTAAAACCTCAAAAAAGGAAACATCCACGGGTTAATACCACAACCACCGGCAAAAGCAAATCCACTATTTCAAATAGAGTTACACACTCAAGCAATCACACATTCTCTATAAGCTCTCACTCTCACTCTATCTTGAACCTAGTGATCTACTAAGCCGACTTCCTATCCAAGACCCCTTGTCTCTAGGAAGATTTCTTGCTCACCTATCCCGATCCTCCTGACCCTAGGCAAGACTTCTTGCTTGACTATCCAAGGCTTCACACCTCTAGCCAAGACTCCCTTGCTTGACAATACGAGGTTTCACACCTATTGTCAAGACTTCCTTGCTCAACAAATCGAGGTTTCACACCTCTTGTCGAGACTTCCACTTGCTTAGCTATCCAAGTCCTCCTGACTCTAGCTAAGACTTATAATTGCTCAAATCAAAGAATTACTCTAAGATATGAGACTTTCTACCTCTTCACAAGGCATCTAAGTGATCATGAATGCAAAACGCAAACAAGCACTCAACATAGAAAATGATGATCAACAAATTCTATGGACATGCAACTAGATGACCAGATTATGCTTTCAAAGATCAATCACAAATGCATCTAGACAACTTAAGCATGTTATCAACTAAGAACATAGATATGAAAATATAGTCATCAATTGAAACAAAACCTAGTTCTTAGAAAATGAAATTAGATCTAGAAACAATCAATCAAGCATAAGAACAAAGGATTTCTAGAAACAATTTCATGTTTATCAAGTTTAGCACAAATCATTCAATATATCACAAATCTAGCTAAAATTGAAAATCAAATCAAAAAACCACAAAATGATATCAAAATCATCCTAGTCATGCTTCTTAATCAAATTACATCAATCAATAAGAAGATCTAAGAAGAAAACTAAGAAGAAGATGATTTTACCAACAAGGATGCAATCACGAACTGAAGATCAGATTACAACGAAAAATTTAGACATCCTTTGGTTCTAGAAATGCTTGGAGTTTGTATAACGCTTCAAGACACTCTAAATCGGTTTTTGAATCAAGTGATTCGGAGTAGAAATGAAGAAATTATCACAAAAACAAAAATCAAAATGTTGAGAGAAAATTTCTGCACTTGTTCTTCAATTTCTCAACTTGTTCTTATCTTATGAAATGAGAGGGAATGAGAGGTTTTAAAGAGTGAAAAGACCAAATTACCAAAAAAACCTTCTTCCTTAGTGTCTCCCCAAGATGGTGCATGGGCATCTCGGGGCAGAGCACACTTGTGGCCGAGATGGCCACGCGCCATCTCGGGATGGTGCTTGTTGATGGCTTAAGCCTTCGCACCTCACCCCTTGCGCTCTCCTCGCGTTCTTAGACCGTTCTTTGGCCTCCAAACTCCGAATTCAAATCTGTTTGAAGATTACAAACCGGGACTCCCTCACGGATATGGACATATAAGATACTTAACCCATAAAATAATAATTCCACTCGATATATGAAGACGAAGACAATGTATACAACATGAGTTGAAAATGTAGTATCTTTTGACTTAAAACTCGAAATCAATGGTATGAGTAACCGAAATGACCGGAACTCAATCAAGAATGATTTAAGACTAAATTCAAGTTCAAGATCCATGTTATACAAACATATAAACAAACAAACACATTTCACACAAGAATGCAAACTACATAGAGATAGTCTTCAATCATGTATTTTCCAAAACATGTTACTTTCAAACTAATGCATGAGCATTCAACTTCAAGTGTGCAAAAGTGTTATACCAAATGATGCGCTATGATGCAGGGACACAAATGTATGAATTATGTATGTGTACACATATAATGATGCACAACTAAGCAGGGACACATATGAATGAATTGTGTGTGTGCGCCTACGCCTTGCAAGAGGAAAAAGGATCTCGATACCTTAGCATCCAAGAATAGTACCAATTCTCTTGAAGACGAACTTTGCATCATGAGAAGTTGCTTTTCTTCCTTGAAGCTCTTATCATCACGAACCACTTAAGCAACTAATCAACACAAAGAAATGAAGTTTTGTTATTGAATCAAGCCAACACAAATCTAGGATCTAACAATCTCCCCTAGGACCTAACAGTAACCCATCCACCATCATTCATAACAAGATTCTTAAAGAATTCCTAAAGCAACCACTATCTAGGTACCAACAATAGGATTAATTAGCTCTTAAAGCATATTGTACAACCAAACATTGTGTTGTGTTTTTCTTAACCCAAACTTTCTAGACAAGTTTCTCAATCCTACTTTTATTAACATGCTTTGACTTGTTTTTAGGCACATTGACTCCATTAGTCACATTTTCAAACAAATCAAACAAAGCATTATTAACTTTCTTATGCATAGTAAAATGAGGCACAACACGAGATTTAACAAACAAATCATCAACACATTTATTCTCAACATGGTTTTCCAAGGTCTTCTTAGGTCTAATTCTAGATCCATACATGGATGATTGCCTAGGACCATTCAAAGACATATCATGCAAAACAATGGCAATTCTACATTTACGAATGTATTCAAAGCATCTAGGTCTTATGTGTCCTACCATGTTGCAGTAATGACAAATAGGTATGAATTTGAGAAGTTTACCATTTGCTTGAGCATTCAACTCATTTTGCCTTCTCACATTTTTACCTCTTTGGCGTGCAACACTAGATGTCTTGCCTTTTGCATTTGATGGTGATGTAGCTTATCTTTGGCATTGTTGAGTCTTTTCATTGACCTTTATTGTTGATGTTGAGGCACCTCCAATAACATTCATGGCTTTACCGTTAGAGAGTGTACCTACAATTAAATTGCTACAAGCTTTGTCAAAAGTAGATTTGTTAAATGAAGGAGTTGACTTTTCATTAACATATCCTAAACCTCTTTTGTCACTTGAAGACTTTCCAACCTTAATGTGAGCTTTCAATTTATTAGAGCTAGATAACATCTTGTTAATCATCTCTTTAGCCTCATTAAGTTTGTCATTAAGCATTTTCTCTTGATTCTCATGCTCATTAAGTTTTGTTTTAAGCACATTTTCAATTCTCCTAGCACGATCAATTGATTCATCTCTTTGCTCAATTTCATGCTGCAAAATACTTAATCTATCATTGCTATAAATCAAGTTTTTCTCAAGATTAAGAATTTTGTCATTAATATCAATAACACATTTTGAGATACAATCATGATTTTCTAACTTCTTAGTGAGAGACTTATTGATCTTAGAGATACTTTCATTTTCTTGAATAAGATCTTTGATCTTTTGATCATCTAAGTCAATAGACTCACATTCAACAAGAGAAGCCACAAAAGAATACATTTCTTTAATCACGATGAAACAAAAGAAGATAACAAACACTACAAAGAAGATCTATCTAGGTGCGTCTAGACACCGGCTTTGAAACCAATTGAAATTTCCCTTTATCTTCATAGTGTAAATATACCTAAAGGGCCAGTGAATAGGTATATGCTCCAATTTTTGTCTTCATTTAAAACAATGCAAGTTTAACAATGCTTAATGAAAATTGCAAACAATGACACAGAATATTTACATGGTAAACCTCCAAAGAGGAAACATCCATGGGTTGGTACCACAACCACCGACGAAAGAAAATCCACTATTTTAAATAAGAGCTACACACTTAAGCAATCAACACATGCTCTCCAAGCTATCACTCTCACTCTACCCTTGAACCTAGTGATCTAATAAGCTGACTTCCTATCCAAGACCTCCTATCTCTAGGAAGATTCATTGCTCACCTATCTGGATCCTCCCGACCCTAGGCAAGACTTCTTTCTTAACTATCCAAGTCCTCCCGACTCTAGTCAAGACTTCCTTGCTTAACAATCCGAGGTCTCACACCTCTTGTCCAGACTTCCACTTGTTTAGCTACCCAAGTCCTCCCGACTCTAGCTAAGACTTCCAATTGCTCAAATAAAAGAATCACTCTACGATATGAGACTTCCTACCTCTTCACAAGTCATCTAAGTGATCATGAATGCAAAACGCAAACAAGCACTCAACATAGAAAATGATTATCAACAAATTCTATGGACATGCAACTAGATAGCTAGATTATGCTTTCAAAGAACAATCACAAATGTATCTAGGCAACCTAAGTATGTTATCAACTAAGAACCAAGTCAATGAAATGAATATACCAATTGATGTAGACCTAGTTCTTAGAAAATGAAATTAAATATAGAAATAGTCAATCAAGCATAAGAACAAAAGATTTCTATAAACAATTTCATGTTTATCAAGTTTAGCACAAATCAATCAACTTATCACAAATCTAGCTAAAATTGAAAATCAAATCAACAAACCACAAAATGATATCAAAATCACCTTAGTCATGCTTCTTAATCAAAAGACATCAATCAACAATAAGATCTAAGAAGAAGATAATTTTACCAATAAGGATGAAAATCATGAACTGACGATCTGATCATAATGAACAATCTACATATCCTTTGGTTTTGGAAATTCTTGGGGTTTGTAGAACTCTTCAAGACACTCGAAATCAGTTTTTGAATCAAGTGATTCGGAGTAGAAATGAAGAAGTTATCACAAAAACAAAAATCAAAATGTTGAGAGAAAAATTCTGCACTTGTTCTTCAAATTCGTTTTTCTCAACTTCTAAAGAATGAGAGGGAAGGAGAGGTTTTAAAGAGAAACAAACCAAAAGACCAAATTGCCTTCATTCCTTAGTGCCTCCCTGAGATAAAGCATGGGCATCTCAGGGCAGCAAGGCTTTGGGGCCGATATGGCCATGCACCATCTCGGGAAGGTGCCAAGTGATGGCTTATGCCATCGCACCTCTTCCCTTGCGATCCTCTCGCGTTCTTTGACCGTTCTTTGGCCTCCGAACTTTGAATTTGAATCTGTTTGAAGATTAAGAACTGGGACTCCCTCACGGACATGGACATATAAGATACTCAACCCAAAAAATAATAATTTGACTCGATATACGAAGACGAAGATAATGTATTCAACATGAGTTGAAAGTGTAGTATCTTTTGATTGAGAACTCGAAATTAATAGTATGAGTAACCAAAATGACCGGAACTTAATCAAAAATTATTTAAGACTAAAATCAAGTTCAATATCTATGTTATACAAACATATACAAATACAAACACAATTCACACTAGAATGCAAACTACATAGAGATAGTCTCCAATCATTCATTTTCCAAAACATGTTATTTCCATACCAATGCATGAGCATTCATCTTCAAGTGTGTGAATGTGTTATACATGGTGCACAATGATGTAGGGACACATATGAATGAATTGTATGTGTGTGCCTATAATGGTGCACAATGATGCAGGGACATATATGAATGAATTGTGTGTGTGTTCCTTACGCCTTGCAAGAGGAAGAAGAATCTCGATACCTTAGCATCCAAGAATATTACCAATCCTCTTGAAGGATAACCTTGCATCACGAGAAGTTTCTTTTCTTCCTTGAAGTTCATATCATCACGAACCACTTAAGTAACTAAGCATTACAAAGAAATGAAGTTTTGTTATGGGATCAAGCCAACACAAATCTAGAACCTAACAGTTCATACATATAGATATGTATGAGCTAGACACAATTCTTTAGTTAGTCTTGAATAATATCCACAACCTAAGATAATAGGTTAGGCTCCTTTATCTTGTCAAAGTTGTAGATTCTTTTGCTAGCATTTGAGTGGGATCAAATGTGTTAAGATGAGTCTAAAATAATTAAGGTGTGGTGTCTTTAGGAAAAAGAATCTAGTGCACTGGGTGCTAATAGGATCACAATGAAATACTTTATCTAGAACCGTCAATAGATAAAAGTTTTTCATTTGAAGACAATTGGAGAGTCTATCTCAATCCCGAGATAAATGATGGACTTATGGTTGCAAGTGTTATCATTTAAGCTATCAATGAGTACGATTATATAGCATAGTCTATCCTCGATAGTTTGGTTGTATTCATTTGTTAATCGATAGAGGACTTCATTTATAGATATGGACATCGTGACTCCATTTATTAAATGAGAGTAGAATATCATCATACGGATGTTTTGAGGTATTGGATATTAAATCTTAACGTTAAGTTTTCAATAGTGTCTATTGAAACATGGCTTCCGGACAAGTCAAAATATCCAAGTTCAAAATGTGGTCATATGAGTAAATATGGTAACTTGGAGAGTTATAGACGGTCTATGAGCTCTTAGCGATTACTGGTATTCTTCACGATGATACATTTTCTCCAATAAGGTTGTCTAGGGTATGAATGAGTAACATCAACTTATTCTATCTTTATTTGAGAGTTCAATTTTAGTTCTTTAGTGGAATGAACTAAAAATAAATAGACCAGACCTAAGTGAATCATTTTTTGATTGTGATTGGGTTGTGTCTATTGGAGCTTAAATTTAGATAGCTTGCCAAGATCCCCAATCCACACGAACTTGCATGGATCACTTGATATATTTTACCGAACCAATTTAGGGGTCCATCTAGAATTGTATTAAGGCATGTGAACTTGTTTCTTTTTGTAAGAATAGGTCTAGTTCACATGTGGACTTTTTATTAAGGTCCAATGGATTTAATAAAATAAGAAAAATAATATATGGCTCATATATATGTGTTGGGCGGCAAGGCTAATTAAGAATAGCTTAATTATATTATTTTTATTTTATTATTTAATTAAATGGAAATTAATTAATTTGTTGATTAATTAATTATTTAATTAAAATTCAAAATCTTTTTCCTAGTAGGAGTTGGTCTCCTAAAATTATACTATTGTTGGTAGTATAATTAATATTAAAGACTATATTTGATAAGTAGATAAATAAAAAAGTAGATAAATAAAAAGAATTATTTATTTAATCAAATTAGGAAGTCTTTAATATGGTTACAAATACACTACTGAGTTAGATTAGGAGTCTTGGTTGAGGATAGAATTCCTTTTTGAAAAGAATTCTTAACTACTAAGTAAATCTACTTAAGTAAAGGATTCTTAAATACCAAGTAAATCCTTCTTAGGAAAGGATTTGTGATCCTAATCTATATCCTATGAAATTCGGCCAGCCCATGTATATATACAAAACGATAGAATTCCTTTTAGATAAGGATTCTTAACTACCAAATAAATCCACCTAAGGAAAGAATTCTTGCCAACCAAGTAAATCCTTTTTACTAAAGGATTTATGATCCTATATATATATATATATATATATATATATATATATATATATTTGTGTGTGTGTGTGTGTGATTTTTGGCCAGCCCTAAGATTCTTAGTGTAAAAATTTCGGCCAACCTAAGGGTTTCCTAAGAGAGAATTTTGCTTGGCAAGAGAGAATTTTGAGAGAGAAAAATTTAGTATTTTACTTTATACAAAATTCAATCAACTCTAAGATATAGGGTATGGAATTCGGCCAAGGAGAAAAGAGAAAAGGAGAATATTTTTGTTTTTGATAGTATAATAGTATCCTTTACATCAAATGGGTTTTGTGTACAAAATCAAATTGGATTCACGCGAATTTCAATTAAATAGATAGATAACTTACAAGTGATCGGGCGTTCTTGGATTTTTCTCTTGGAGGATATTTGTAACTTACAAAAAAAAGATTTTGTTTGTCTCTATCCTCAGGTATACAATAAAAAGAAAGGGAGCCCACACTCCTAGGTGATTCACGTTCGTGATTGGATTGGAAGATTTTATGGAATCAATTCGGTGCGTGTTCAATCGTCACGAGAAAAAGGTACGATAGTTTTATATACGTCAATTAATCTAGGGTTAAGGTTCTTGTTGCATAAAAGGGAAAATTTTTATTTATACGCCAACTCTAATTTTAATTTTATAAATTTTCTCACGCTTCCGTTGCGTGTGTTTTATTTTCCCTACAATTTTGTTGGGTTTATGCCCTAAACATGTATTTTGTAAATGGATTTATGAAATAAATAAAAAGAAAAGTTCAATTCATTCTTGTTTTTTTGTTTATTTTATAACTTGTGCATATATTTGACATCCAAGATTGCCGGATGTAATCTCGAACTGTGTATATGAGTGTTATATATAGATGGATACATTAAGAGATGTGCAATCTAAAGAGTCCATTGATAGTAAATAAAGATGGGTACTTTATTTGTGGTTAATCTATAGCTGTGGTCCATTCCGTAATGTACGATGATTCTATCCTAAATCATTTATATGAGATATGGGAATGGAGGCACCTTGTATGATGTGATCATATAGGACTGGGCCACGATCTGTATGAATCTCTCACCAAGATCCGTTTACCGATGAGATTCATATATATCAACTAAATATGGCTATATATGGGTGATCTTAATCCTGAGTGTCTTATCGACTCCTTCAGGTTAGATCGTGATCTTTGATATACCATGGATGAGGTCAGATGCAGTTCCCGATCAATATACTCTGTATGTTGGGATTACGGTTTGGCTTGTTGCTGGGAAGGTTTGTACGCAATAGTGGAATCCACTCCTTCTTGTGTGAACTAGATGGTAGTTCCTTTAAGGGTTGATTCGGGGCTTGGACAATATGAGCGCTCTCCTAGTTCCGTAAGGAAATAGGATTTATTGTTCATTATATAATCAATGGTACTTAAAGGATATATGTAATTAGAGGGGTATAATGGACATTATCACCCAGCTCAAATTATGAACTACTGTAGAGGATCACACCATACGTAATAGCTGTAGGGAAAAAACGGTTCAAAACGCAACGGAAGTGTGATAAAAACAAATTAGAGTTTGCGTATAAATAACAATTTTCCCTTTTAATAACAATAACCTTAACCCCAGATTAATTGATGTCTATAAAAAGTATCGTACCTTTTTTTTTGTAACGATTGAACTAGCGTCGAATTGAATCCGTAAGATCTTCCAATCCAATCACGAACATGAATCACCTACGAGTGTGAGCTCCCTTTCTTTAAATTGTACACCTGAGGATGGAAACAAACAAAATCTTCTTCTTTGTTAGTCACAATAATCCTTCAAGAGAAAAACCAAGAACGTCCGGTCACTTTTGAATTATCAATCAGTTTAATTGAAACTCACGTGAACCTTGATTCAATGTTGTATGTAAAACCCTTTTGATGTAAAGGATACTAGTGTACTATCGAAAACAAAAATGTTCCCCTTTTTCTCTTCTTGGCCGAATTCACACTATCTCTATGAGTTGGTCGAATTTTGTCCAGAGTAAAAAAACAATTTTTTTGCCCTTAAAATTCTCCTTTGCTAGGCCAAATTCTATTCTTGGAAATTGCTTAGCATGGCCAAAATTCATCTCATAGACAAACTTAGGCTTGCCGAAATTAACATACGTATATATATAGGATCATAAATCCTCTCCTATGAAGGATTTACTTGGTTGGCAATAATCCTTTCCTTAGGTGGATTTATTTGGTAGTTAAGAATCCTTATCTAAAAGGAATTCTATCCTATTATACACACACACACACACACACACACACACACACACACATATATATATATAGGCCAAAATTTCATTGGATATATATTAGGATCACAAATCCTTTCCTAAGAAGGATTTACTTGGTAGTTAAGAATCCTTTCCTTAGGTAGATTTACTTGGTGGTTAAGAATCCTTTTCTAAATGAATTCTATCATGCACCAAGACTCCTAATCCAACTCAATAGTGTATTTGTAACCATATTAAAGACTTCCTAATTTGATTAGATAAATAATTCCTTTTATTTATCTACTTATCAAATATAGTCTTTAATATTAATTATACTACCAACAATAGTATAATTTTAGTAGACCAACTTCTATTAGGATTTTTTTTTTGACTTTTAATTAAATAATTAATTAATAAACAAATTAATTAATTTTCATTTAATTAAATAATAAAATAAAAAAAATATTCTTAATAGCCTTTACGCCCAACACATGTATATAGGCCATATATTATTTTTTTTATTTTATTGAATCCATTAGACCTTAATAAAAAAGTCCACATGTGAACTAGACCCATTCTTACAAAAAGAAACAAGTTCACACGCCTTAATACAATTCTAGATGGACCCCTAAATTGGTCCGATAAAATATATCAAGCGGTCCATACAAGTTCGTGTAAATTGGAGATCTTGGCGGGCTATCTAAATTTAAGCTCCAATAGACACAACCCATGTAGAGAAAAATAAAACCTCGCGTAGCGGAAGTGTAAGAAAATTTAATTAAAATTAGGGTTTGCGTATAAATAAAGATTTTCCCTTTTAATAACAAGAACCTTAACCCTAGATTAATTGATGTATATAAAAAGTATCGTACCTTTTTTTTTCGTGACGATTGAACTAGCGTCGAATTGATTCCGCAAGATCTTCCAATCCAATCACAAACGTGAATCACCTAGGTGTGTGGGATCCCTTTCTTTAAATTGTATACCTGAGGATGGAAACATACAAAATCTTCTTCTTTGTTAGTCACAATAATCCTCCAAGAGAAAAACCAAGAACGTCCGGTCACTTTTGAATTATCAATCAATTTGATCGAAACTCGTGTGAACCTTGATTCGATATTGTACACAAAACCCTTTTGATGTAAAGGATACTAGTGTACTATCAAAAGCAAAAGCGTTCCCTCTTTTCTCTATGCTTGGCCGAATTCTTCACACAATGAGTTGGACGGAGTTTTTTTTTTTTATAACAACAAAAAAAAAACAACTTCTCACACCAAAAACACATACTAGGTCGAAATTTACAAGTATATATATAGGAAACCAAATCCTCTCCAAAGAAGGATTTACTTTGTGGGGAAGAATCCTTTCCTTAGTTGGATTTACTTAGTGGTTAAGAATTCTTATCTAAAAGGAATTCTATCCTACACCAAGACTCCTAATCCAACTTAATAGTGTATTTGTAATCATATTAAAGACTTCCTAATTTGAATAGATAAATAATTCCTTTTATTTATCTACTTATCAAATATAGTCTTTAATATTAATTATTCTACCAACAATAGTATAATATTATGAGACCATCTCCTAATAGAAAAAAATTTGTACTTTTAATTAAATAATTAACTAATCACTAAAATAATTAATTTCCATTTAGTTAAATAATAAAATAAAAATAATATAACTTAAGCTATTCTTAAAAGCATTGCCGCCCAACACAGGTATATGGGACACATATTATTTTTCTTATTTTATTAAATCCATTGGATCTTAATAAAAAGTCCACGTATGAACTAGACCTATTCTTACAAAAAGAAACAAGCTCACATGCCTTAATAGAATTCTAAATGGACCCCTAAATTGGTCTGGTAGAATATATCAAGTGATCCACGCCAGTTCGTGTGGATAGGGGATCTTGGTGGGCTATCTAAATTTAAGCTCTAATAGAAACAACCCAGTCACAATCAACAAATGATTCACTTAGGTCCGATCTATTTAATTTTAGTTCATTCCACTAAAGAACTAAAATTGAACTCTTAAATAAAAACAGAATAAGTTGATGTTACTCATTCATACCCTAGACAACCTTATTGGAGAAAGTGTATCCTCGTGAAGAATACCAGTAATCGCCAAGAGCTCATAGACCGTCTATAGCTCTCCAAGTTACTATATTTACTCATATGACCACATTTTGAACTTGGATATTTTGACTTGTCCAAAAGCCATGTTTCAATAGACACTATTGAAAACTTAGCGTTAAGATTTAAATCCAATACCTCAAAACATCCATATGATGATATTCTACTCTTATTTAATAAATGGAGCCACGATGTTCATATCTATAAATGAAGTTCTTTATCGATTAACAAATGAATACAACTAAACTATCGAGGTTAGACTATGCTATACAATCGTACTCATTGATAGCTCAAATGATAACACTTGCAACCATAAGTCCATAATTTATCTCAGGATTGAGATAGACTCTTCGATTGTCTTCAAATGAATTTTGTTTATCTATTGACGGTTCTATATGAAGTATTACATTGTGATCCTATTCAATGCACTAGATTATTTTGCCCAAAGACACCACTCTTTGATGATTTTAGACTCATCATAACACATTTCATCCCACTCAAATGCTAGCAAAAGAATCTACAACTTTGACAAGATAAAGGCACCTAACCTTTTATCTTATGTTGTGAATATTATTCAAGACTAACTAAAAAATTGTGTCTACCTCATACATATCTAGATGTATGAACAATTATTCTTTTCTTATAGTCTTTTGACCTTATGATTATTTACTTTTGACAATTATAATAATTAAACTATAAATTCTATAAGATTTGTTAAACTAGAAATCACTTTATTAATATGAAAAGATTGTCAAATACAATATTATACTCTTGCTATCAAGCATAATCCAAACAATCTCCCATTTGCTCTATAGCAAATGTTTCATATCTCTCATCTCCATGTTCTCTAGATGCCTATCAAAACTCTTTTGTGGAAAAGCCTTTGTAAAGGGATCCGCTAGATTTTCTGCTGGCGCGATCTTGGTAATCATCACGTCACCCCTATGCATAATTTCCCTTAGAAGGTGATACTTTCTTTCAATGTGTTTCCCTCTCTTATGACTTCCTGGTTCTCTCGTATTAGCCACTGTTCCACTATTGTCACAATAGATAATGATCTGCTTATTCGCATCAGGAACTACTTCCAAGTCAATCAAGAATTGGCGGAGCCAGACAGCCTCTTTAGCAGCCTCGCATGCGGCTACACACTCGGCTTCTATGATGGAATCAACAATACAAGATTGCATGATACTCCTCCATATGACTGCCACTCCTCCAGTAGTAAACACATATCCTGATGTTGATCTCCTGGAGTCATAATCTGACTGAAAATAAGAATCAGTATACCCAACGGGAATAATCCCCTCTAGAGTATACAAGAATATAATCTCTCATTCTTCTTTGATACTTGAAAATATGCTTGACTGTCGTCCAGTGATCAGGACCAGGCTTCGATTGAAAACTGCTAACTATGCCCACAACAAAGCAACTATCTTGTCTAGTATAAAGCACTGCATACACGAGACTTCCAACTGTCGATTCATATGGAACCCTACTCATGAATTGCTCTGCATGCTCATTCTTAGGAACTTGTTCCTTAGAAATTTTTATTTCATGTCTGAAAGGTAACATACCTTTCTTGGAATCTTGCATGGAAAACCTAGACAATATTTTATCTATGTATGAAGCTTGGGATAATGCAATCGTTCTATTCTTTCTATCCCTTATGACTTGGATACCAAGAATATAACTTGCTTCTCCTCAGTCCTTCATATCAAATTATTTTGCTAACCATTCTTTTTTTGATGTCAATACACCTACATCGTTTCCGATGAGTAGTATATCATCAACGTAAAGAACTAGGAAAACAAACTTGTCACCTTTAAGGTTCATCAAGGTTTTGAATAAATCCAAAAAAATTCACGGCTTGATCGAACCTTATGTTTTAGGATCTGGATGCTTGCTTCAATCCATATATGGATCTTTACAACTTGCATACCCTTTCCTCTCAGCATTTTTCAATGAATCCTTCTGGTTGCTTCATATAGATTCTTTTGTCAAGACTTCCATTAAGGAAAGTTGTCTTGACATCCATTTGCCAAATATCTAGGTATAGGGATGCCGCGATGGATAAGAGTATCCTAATGGATTTAATCATGGCCATAGAAGAGAAGGTTTCTTCATAATCGATACCTTCCTTCTGTGTATAACCTTTAGCTACCAATCTAGTTTTAAAGGTTTTCACCTTTCCATCCATTCCTCTTTTCCTATTGTATACCCACTTGCACCTGATGGGTTTTATCCCTTTAGGCAAGTCTACAAGAGACCAAACTTTGTTTTTGAACATAGATTCAATTTCGGATTTCATTGCCTTTTTACCAATGGCGACAATCAACATCGTCCATTGCTTCCTTGTGAGTATAGGGATCATCATCGTCCGGAAGATTCTCTACAGATTCTCCTAGACCGATGTATCACTCAGGTTGTCTAACAACCCTCCCACTGCGATAAGGTGTGGTAGATTGTTGATTTTGTGTTGGTACGGAACTTACAATTAGGCTTGGTTGAGAAACCTCTTGTGGAGTTGTATCTCCTAAAAGTTCATTCAGGAAAATTCAACTTTTAGGCACAAAATTATTCATATAGTCTTTTTCCAGAAATTTAGCATTTGTCGAAACAAATACTTTATGATTTGAAGGACTATAAAAATAATATCCTTTTGTTTCTTTTTGGATACCCTACAAATATGCATGTTTCTGGATGAGATTCCATCTTTTCTGTCTTTCCTTTTAACACGTGCACAGGACATCCAAATATCCTTAAGTGTTGTAAACTAGGCTTTTGCCTGGTCCACAACTCATGCAGTGTTTTAGGAACTGACTTATATGGTACATCGTTTAGAATGTACATTACAGTTTGTAAATCATATCCCCAAAAAGAATTAGGTAGCGTTGAATAACTCAACATAGATCTAACCATATCCAAAAGCGTTCTATTTCTCCTTTCTACCACCCTATTTTGTTGAGGTGTGCCTAGTGTAGAAAACAGAGAAATTATTTCATTATCAATAAGATATTGTTGAAACTCACCAGATAGATATTCTCCACCATGATCGGACCTCAAGATTTTTATGCATTTCTCAAGCTGATTTTCTACTTCGGCTTTAAATGCTTTGAACATATCAAAAGCATCTGACTTATGTTTCATGAGATACACATAACCAAATCGTGAGTGATCATCCATGAAAGTGATGAAGTACTTATATCCACCTCTAGCTTGAATGCTCATAGCTCCACACACATCAGTGTGTATCAATCCTAAACATTCGATGGCTCTTGCACCTTTGGTCGTAAATGACCTTTTGGTCATTTTACCTTCCAAACAAGATTCACAAGTTGGTAGATCAACAACCTTTAAGTCACTTAGAGGTCCGTCACTTACCAATCTTTTAATCCTATTAAGGTTAATATGACCTAAACGCAAATACCATAGGTAGGTTTCATCTTTTGACAATTTTACTCTTTTATGATTAGGTTCTGTTGATTCCGTGTCTAACAAGTGAGAGATATTTCCATTCAAATAAAATAGACCATTTTTCAATGTACCTTTACAAACAAATTTATTATTCTTACTAATAATAAAACTTTTATTAAAAGTAACCGAATATCCAAATTTATTTGGACATGAGACCGAAATTAAATTCCTCTTGAAATGTGGTACATAATAAATATTTATTAAAAATAAATGCCTATAAGAATAAAAATTGATTCTAATATCTCCACTACACTAGTAGACACCAACACTCCATTGCCTAAATGCAAGTTGAATTCATTCTTATTCAGTATATTCCTTTAACCCTTTTCACCACAAAAGAAACACTTTCCTTTGATCTTGGTTACTTTCTTGGTCTCATTCTAAGAAGGCTCAAGTTTCTTTTTCTTCTGTTGTCTCTTGACCTTCTTACGAGTCTTTAACAGTAGCAACTTACAAGGATTATCTTGGTGCTTTGAATATCTTGCATCAGGCTTTGCAAGGTGCATTCCATATTATTCAAGGTGTAGTCTAACTTTAATTGATCAAAGGAATCTGATAGTGAGTTGACAATCATGTAAATATTGGTTTCACTATCTATCTCAACACCATTCAGATCAGCAATGTTGAGATGTGCTATGACTTTCATAGTCTGTCCAGGTTTCATCCTAAGATTCTTGAAAGCAGTCACTGCCTCTCTCTTAGTCATCCTAGACCTCATAACTAATATCTCTGATAGAGACATCATTATATCGGCAACAGTCTTAATTCCTTCATGTTGTTGTTGCAACACGTCGGAGATGATGGCCATAATGTAACATACATTTAGCCATCTCATATGAAGACTTCCACTACTGATACTCATCTCTTTGCTCCTGAGTAGATTCATTAGTTTGGTGGTTAAGGAATAGACATAACGAATTTATGTTTTTCAGCTTGCAATAACAACCCAATTTTCCTTTTCCATGTGACATAATTATCATCAGTTAAAGTATTATCTTTTAGGATATTGATTAGGGATGGGGTTATGATTTCTTTATATTAACAAAAATATATAAGTAAATAATCATGATAAAGCACTTTTGAATATTTATCTTGAATTAAATAAAATATTTCAATCATAAAAATTCAACGGTGATCCAACACTCATAAATATCACGCCTCCTTTGGGATTACGCACCATTTACTAGTTGGACTAGGTCCCATCTAATTGTTAACATAGCAACTATAGTTTTATATTTTAGCCTTGTAATTTTATTACCAAGAAATCTTGGGAGGATATTAATAAAATTACATTAAGTGTGTTACCAAGTTATCGACCTTCAATATAATCCCTCACGAATATCCCTCCTTTGGGAGTAGATATCGTTTGGGCTAATTGTCTAGTCTATCATTGTAAGGAAATATCTTGCTAAATTCCATTCATGAATACCTCTTGGGAGGTTATTTACGAAACATAAAGCTCAACTAAACTTGGAGGACGTAGGTGTTCCAAAACACCTTCTCCCACTCAATTGTTTAAGGCGTGTGATCGAATTCCAAAGAATGATTTACCAAGTTATCTAGATGCCAATTTAGAGTTCATACCAAAAGAGACATATGAGTAGCACTCCTATTCTATATGACATGTTATCAAACAATGACAAACATTGCAATATTTACAAAAATATAAATAGCTACAATTTTTGTCCATCCTAGAAAAACAAGTAAATTACATATATCTTGGAATACAATAACTCCTTTCTTGGCGAACAAGTCTTCAAGCGACCTTCATTGTTCGAACTCCCTCATCTACCTCTCATAGGCGTGCGCATGCCACAAACCCATAAAGGGCTGCCATGCGCAGCCCATGGCTACCAAAGGGCTGTCGTTCGCAGCCTATGCCACAACAAACGTGGTTGCGTGCTCTTCGCACGTATGTTCGTTGCTACGGCTCGCATGGTCCCAAACTTGTTCTGGCTACTTCCAATTCTTCAAACCTTCAAGTCTTCGATACTTGAATGTATTATAGAAGAAGTATAAATAAAAAAATACTACAGGTTTTTTTTTATTACAATAGTGCAGTTTTTTTTTATTACAATAGTATAGTTTTTTTTTATTACAACAACAAAATAAAAAAAACTTAGCAACTACCAAGAAGGAAATTATGGCGATGATAGACCACCCTTCTTGTTACAATCCCCAAAACAAAACACATTAAAATTCTAAGACCAAAATTGAGCAAAAACAAACCACATAAAACAAATATATATCCGTACATTCCAATGTAAAGATATATGCGAATACCTAGAGTGTCATCTCTTTCTAAAACATGCATATATACAAACAAGAAAAAGATTCACGAACACATACATCAATTAATCAAGGGTACAACCAGGCTCTAATACCAATGGTAGGGAAAAATAAAACCTCGCGTAGCGGAAGCATGAGAAAATTTAATAAAAATTAGGGTTTGCGTATAAATAAAAATTTTCCCTTTTAATAACAAGAACCTTAACCCTAGATTAATTGATGTATATAAAAAGTATCGTACATTTTTTTTCGTGACGATTGAACTAGCGTCGAATTGAATCCGCAAGATCTTCCAATCCAATCATGAACGTGAATCACCTAGGAGTGTGGGCTCCCTTTCTTTAAATTGTATACCTGAGGATGGAAACAAACAAAATCTTCTTCTTTGTTAGTCAAAATAATCCTCCAAGAGAAAAACCAAGAACGTCCGGTCACTTTTGAATTATCAATCAATTTGATTGAAACTCGCGTGAACCTTGATTCGATGTTGCACACAAAACCCTTTTGATGTAAAGGATACTAGTGTACGATCGACAACAAAAACGTTCCCTCTTTTCTCTATGCCTGGCCGAATTCTTCTCACAATATAACAATAAAAAAACAAAAAAAAAAAACAACTTCTTACACCAAAAACTCATACTTGGTTGAAATTTACAAGCATATATATAGGAGACCAAATCCTCTCCCAAGAAGGATTTACTTGGTGGGTAAGAATCCTTTCCTTAGGTGGATTTACTTGGTGGTTAAGACTTCTTTTCTAAAAAGAATTCTATCATACACCAAGACTCCTAATCCAACTCAATAGTGTATTTGTAACCATATTAAAGACTTCCTAATTTGATTAGATAAATAATTCCTTTTATTTATCTACTTATCAAATATAGTTTTTAATATTAATTATACTACCAACAATAGTATAATATTAGGAGACCATCTCCTAATAGAAAATGATTTTGACTTTTAATTAAATAATTAATTAATCACCAAATTAATTAATTTCAATTTAATTAAATAATAAAATACAAATAATATAATTTAAGCTATTCTTAATAGCCTTGCCGCCCAACACATGTATATGGTCCATATATTATTTTTTTTTTATTTTATTAAATCCATTGGACCTTAATAAAAAGTCCACATGTGAACTAAACCTATTCTTACAAAAAGAAACAAGTTCACATGCCTTAATACAATTCTAGATGGACCCCTAAATTGGTCAGGTAGAATATATCAAGTGATCCATGCAAGTTCGTGTGGATTGGGGATCTTGGCGGGCTATCTAAATTTAAGCTCCAATAGACACAACCCAATCACAATAAACAAATGATTCACTTTGGTCCGATATATTTAATTTTAGTTCATTCCACTAAAGAACTAAAAATGAACTCTTAAATAAAGATAGAATAAGTTGATGTTACTCATTCATACCCTAGACAACCTTATTGGAGAAAGTGTATCCTCGTGAAGAATACCACTAATCGCCAAGAGCTCATAGACCGTCTATAGCTCTCCAAGTTACCGTATTTACTCATATGATCACATTTTGAACTTGGATATTTGACTTGTCCAGAAGCCATGTTTCAATAAACACTATTGAAAACTTAACGTTAAGATTTAATATCCAATACCTCAAAAAATATATATGATGATATTCTACTCTCATTTAATAAATGGAGCCACGATGTCCATATCTATAAATGAAGTCCTCTATCGATTAACAAAAGAATACCACCAAACTATCGAGGATAGACTATGCTATATAATCGTACACATTGATAGCTCAAATGATAACACTTGCAACCATAAGTCCATCATTTATCTCAGGATTGAGATAGACTCTCCGATTATCTTCAAATGAAAAACTTTTATCTATTGACGGTTTTAGACAAAGTATTTCATTGTGATCCTATTTCATGCACCTAGTGCACTAGATTATTTTGCCCAAAGACACCACACTTGAATGATTTTAGACTCATCATAACACATTTGATCATACTCAAATGCTAGAAAAAGAATCTACAACTTTGACAAGATAAAGGCACCCAACATTTTATCTTAAGTTGTGAATATTATTCTAGACTAACTAAAGAATTGTGTCTACCTTATACGTATCTAGATGTATGAACAATTCTTCTTTTTTCATAGTCTTTTACATTATGATTATTTACTTTTGACAATCATAATAATTAAACTATAAATGCTATAAGATTTGTTAAACAAGAAATCACTTTATTAATATGAAAATATTTTCAAATACAATATTATACTCTTACTATCGAGCATAATCCTAGCAACCCAATCACAATCAACAAATGATTGACTTAGGTCCAATCTATTTAATTTTAGTCCATTCCACTAAAGAACTAAAATTGAACTCTTAAATAAAGATAGAATAAGTTGATGTTACTCATTCATACCCTAGAGAACCTTATTGGAGAAAGTGTATCCTCGTGAAGAATACCACTAATCGCCAAGAGCTCATAGACCGTCTATAGCTCTCCAAGTTACAAAATTTACTCATATGACCACATTTTGAACTTGGATATTTTGACTTGTCCAAAAGCCATGTTTCAATAGACACTATTGAAAACTTAACGTTAAGATTTAACATATAATACCTCAAAGCATCCATATAATGGTATTCTACTCTCATTCAATAAAAGGAGCCACGATGTCCATATCTATAAATGAAGTCCTCTATTGATTAACAAATGAATACAACCAAACTATCGAGGTTAGACTATGCTATACAGTTCTACTCATTGATAGCTCAAATGATAACACTTGCCACCATAAGTCCATCATTTATCTCAAGATTGTGATAGACTCTCCGATTGTCTTCAAATAAAAAACTTTTATCTATTGACGGTTTTAGACAAAGTATTTCATTGTGATCCTATTCAATGCACCTAGTGCACTAGACTATTTTGCCCAAAGACACCACACTTTGATGATTTTAGACTCATCATAACACAGTTGATCATACTCAAATGCTAGCAAAAGAATCTATAACTTTGACAAGATAAAGGCGCCCAACCTTTTATCTTAAGTTTTGAATATTATTCAAGACTAACTAAAGAATTGTGTCTACCTCATACATATCTAGATGTATGAACAATTCTTCTTTTTTCATAGTCTCTTACCTTACGATTTTTTACTTTTGACAATTACAATAATTAAACTATAAATGCTATAAGATTTGTTAAACTAGAAATCACTTTATTAATATGAAAAGATTGGCAAATACAATATTATACTCTTGCTCTCATTCATAATCCTAACAACTTAATCACAATCAACAAAAGATTCACTTAGGTCCAATCTATTTAATTTTAGTTCATTCCACTAAAGAACTTAAATTGAACTCTTAAATAAAGATAAAATAAGTTGATGTTACTCATTCATGCCCTAGACAACTTTATTGGAGAACGTGTATCTTCGTGAAGAATACCACTAATCGCCAAGAGTTCATAGACCGTCTATAGCTCTCCAAGTTACCATATTTACTCATATGACAACATTTTGAACTTGGATATTTTGACTTGTCCAGAAGCCATGTTTCAATAGACACTATTGAAATCTTAACGTTAAGATTTAACATATAATACCTCAAAACATCCATATGATGGTATTCTACTCTCATTCAATAAATGGAGCCACGATGTCCATATCTATAAATGAAGTCCTTTATCGATTAACAAATGAATACAACCAAACTATTGAGGTTAGACTATGCTATACAATGGTACTCATTGATAGCTTAAATGATAACACTTGCAACCATAAGTCCATCATTTATCTCAGGATTGAGATAGACTCTCCGATTGTCTTCAAATGAAAAGTATTTCATTTTGATCCTATTCGATGCACCCAATGCACTGGATTCTTTTGCCCAAAGACACCACACTTTGATGATTTTAGACTCTTCATAACATATTTGATCCCACTCAAATGCTAGCAAAAGAATCAACAACTTTGACAAGATAAAGGTGCCTAACCTTTTATCTTAAGTTGTGAATGTTATTCAAGACTAACTAAAGAATTGTGTCTACCTCATACATATCTAGATGTATGAACAATTCTTCTTTTCTCATAGTCTTTTGACCTTATGATTATTTACTTTTGACAATTATATTAATTAAACTATAAATGCTATAAGATTTGTTAAACTAGAAATCACTTTATTAATATGAAAAGATTGTCAAATCCATTATTATACTCTTGCTATCGAGCATAATTCTAACAATCTCCCATTTGCTCTATAGAAAATGTGCCATATCTCTCATCCCCATGTTCTCTAGATGCCTATCAAAACTCTTTTGTGGAAGAGCCTTTGTAAAGGGATCCGTTAGATTTTCTACTGACGCGATCTGGGTAATCATCACGTCACCCCTATGCATAATTTTCCTTAGAGGGTGATACTTTTTTTCAATGTGTTTCCCTCTCTTATGACTTCTTGGTTCTCTCGTATTAGCCACTGCTCCACTATTGTCACAATAGATAGTGATATGCTTATTCACATCAGGAACCACTTCCGAGTCAATCAAGAATTGGTGGAGCCAGACAGCCTCTTTTGTAGCCTCGCGTGCGGCAACATACTCGGCTTCCATGGTGGAATCGGTAATACAAGATTGCTTGATACTCCTCTATATGACTGCCACTTCTCCAATAGTAAACACATATCCTGATGTTGATCTCCTGGATTCAGAATCTGACTGAAAATCAAAATCAGTATACCCAACGGGAATTCAATCCCTTTCTAAGTATACAAGCATATAATCTCTCATTTTTCTTAGATACTTGAAAATATGCTTGGCTGTCGTCCAGAGATCAGGACCAGGCTTCGATTAAAACCTGCTAACTATGCCCATAGTAAAACAAATATCTGGTCTAGTACAGAGCATTGCATATTTGAGACTTCCAACTGCCAATGCATATGGAACCCTACTCATGAATTGCTCTTCATGCTCATTCTTAGGAACTTGTTTCTTAGAAAGTTTGATTCCATGTTTGACATTGCCAGATACTTTGTCTTGAACTTTGATGTTGCATGTCTTCAATCCAAAGCAAAAATCTCATACATTTCCTTCAAAACAAACCTCATTTCTTCTCTTTCACTTATATAAGTTGCATAAAGTTATTGTATAAGATTATGCATATATCAATGATGCTGATAACTCTCTTTGCTAAAGTGACCCAATTGGGGAATGCTCATTTTTTATATCTCGTGACAAATAGGGGGAGTAGAGTGAAGTTTAATATAAATGCATATTATGGGAGTTGCATATTAGAGGAGATTGACTTGTTGATGGGGAGTAATCCATTTAGGGGAGCATTTGCATTTCATGTTATATGCTTCTTTTCTTTTATGCAAGTGATTTTATTTATTATCCCTCTTGATCACCTCACATACATTTGTCTTGGAAAGTTTAGTCTCATTATTTTATAGGGATGGTTATTCTACAAGAGCTTGAAGAATTGAAAATCTAGTATCTAGGTATCTATTTGTAATTTAGATTGACCTCTTATTTTTGTTATTTGTAAGGATGATTTGTGAGTGGTGATTTTATCATGAAATATCCAAAGGGGGAGATTGTAAGTTCCACATATTTTGATTGGCTCATTTTGTTGACAAACCACATTTGGGATTTAACTTGTAAGGGTAGATAGGCCTCATTGTTCATGATCATGCTTCGATGACATAGTTTCAAGAGCACTTCAAAGGTATATCATTTATACTTTACTCTTTAAAGAGACTTAGTTGCACACACACGCACACCTCATGCATGTTTTGTTCATCCTACATTTGTGTTGCAAATTTTTACTTGTGTGCATCCTTTTTCAAAATCACACTTGCACTTCATTTCTAGATTTAAGTGTGGTTTTGTGTGGTGTGCTTGTGTTGTGTCCGCGGCTGCACGATGGTGTGCTTGTCTTAGCGTATTGAGTAACCATATGAGAAAGTCCTATTCTTCTCTTGTTTTGGTCATTGGTCACATGAGTTTGGGCATTCTTGTTGTTGTTTAACTCCGACTTTTGATCAATCATTTGACCATAAATATTTATACAATCATCCAAATCATGTTTTGTTAATTAGAGTAGAATGTATACTTACATACCTTTCCAACGGTATATTATACGAAAGGTTGTCGTTTGGTCATGTTTTGAGCCACTTGAATTTCAAGTTGATGAGCTATAAAGGTTTCGCGAGATAGCCTTCTTGGGTGTCTCATGTGAAGTCTCCCACGTAAAGCCATCCAGTAGATTTCACAGGACATGTATCCACTGGTGTACAAGTGTGTGTGTGTATGTGTACGGGTCCCTTGCCACGGTAGCGCACTGAATCTAAGGCAAAATCAACTTTTCCCTAGTGTAATTTTTTACCTTATAAATTTATCATCCTCTTCCCCATTTTCTCTCTAGGATAAATTGTTTTTCCTAGTGAGAGAGACTCCCAAGAATCAATTTTTACTCAATAAAACATCAATCCATGAGCATCTAACATCTCTCAAGCATCATCTTATCATGGATTTTGTTGGGTTTTAGATTTCTGTTGGCTTTATTCCATAACAAAACACTCTTTGTTTGTAGTGCTTAGTTGCTTAGGTGGTTCATGATTGTATTGGGTTTCACAGAAGGAAAGTAACTTCGTATGCAAAGCTAGTCTTCAAGAGGTTATATGCTTACTTGGATGCTAAGGTATCAAGATTCTTCTTCCTCTTGCAAGGCGTAGGCACACACACATATTGCATTCATATGTGTCCCTACATCATTGTGCTCGTTTTGTATAACACATTCACACACTTAATTTAGAATGCTCATGCATTGGTATAACACTGACAAGTTTAGAAAAATGTATGTTTTTGAACTATATCTTTGAAATAAGCATTCTTCTGTGTTATGTGTTTGTGTTTGTTTGTGTATATGTTTGTATAAATTTGACCTTGGACCTGATTTTGGTCTTATATTATTCCTTATTGAGTTCCGATCATTTCGGTTACATAAACATTTGATTTCGAGTTCCAAGTCAAGAGTTACGAAACTTTTCGATCATGTTGCATGCAGTGTATTTGTCTTCATATATCGAGTCAATTTGTTTCTGGATAAAGTTTCATAGACGTCCATGTTCGTGAGAGATTTCCAGTTCATAATCCAAAAATGAATTCAAATTCAGAGTTTAGAGGTCGGAGAACAGTCGAAGAACGCGTAGGAGCATAAAAGGGAAGTGGCGATAGCCGAAGCTATCAATCCACCCCTCCTCGAGATGACGCGTGGCCATCTCGAAAGGGATAGACCTCATGCCATTTTGGGTGGTTATCCTTTTTCCTTTTCCTTTTATTGGTTTCCCTCTTTTTTTCTCTCATAGGTTCAAGAGTTGAGTTTATGGAATTTAGAGAACACTAGTGCAGAAAATTTTCTTCCAACTTTTGATTTCTTGTTTTTGTGATATCTCTTTCAATTCTACTCTTATCTAGTTGATTCATAAACCAAATTTGAGTGTCTTGAGGAGATATACAAACTACAAAAAAATTTAAAACCAAAGAATATCTTGCTTTTCACAGTGTCTGGATTTCTACTTGAGATTTCATCATTTCGTGGTAAATCATTTTCTTCTTAGTTTTCTTCTATGATCCTCTTCATGAATGTTCTTATTTGACTAAAAAGATGACTAGGATGATTTTGATTTCATTTTATGGTTTTTTTTATTGATTTTCAATTTGAGCATGTGTTGTGATTTATTTAATGATTTTTGCTAAACTTGATAAACATGAACTTGTTTCTAGAAATCCTTTGTTCCTGTGTCTGATTGCTTATTTCTAGATTTAATTTAATGTTTTAAGAACAAGGTCATATTTGATTGATATTTCCATTTCTCTCATCCAACTCTTAGTTGATAACATGTTTAGGTATTTAGATATATCTGTGATTGATCTTTGATAGACTTATCTAGTTATTTTGTTACATGTTCATAGAGTTTTGTTTTATCTACATACTCTACTTGTTTGTGATTGCATGTGTGCACTTCACTTAGACCATTTCCTTGTAATAGGTGGACGTCTCTTGTTAGGGTGAGTGAAGCTTTAACTTGAGCAAGGAGTCTTAGCCAGAGTCATCAGGACTTAGATAGCTAAGCAAGGAGTCTTACCTAGGATTAGGAGAATCTGGATAGGAAAGCAAGGAATCTTCCTAGAGGCAAGTGTGCCTTGGATATGCAGTTTCTTCCTAGAGATGTGTTTGTCACATCTTAGATAGGAAGTCGGCAAAATAATTCACTAGGCCCGAGGGTAGAATAAAGAGTGATAGCTTAGAGAGTATATCATGTGTTGATTGCTTATGAGTGTGTAACTCTTATTCAACATAGTGAATTAACTGTTTGCAGATGGTCGTGGTATCAACCCATGGATGTTTCCTCTTTTGAGGTTTTACCACGTAAATATCCTCGTGTTGATTTCAAATTTTTATTTTTCTTAAATTGTATTGATTCATTTGAAGCTTATTTGAAATCACATTCACTTGATTGAATCAATCAACTTGCTAAAGTTTCATTGTGTATTTGTATTTCTTAATAAGAAAAGGAGATTGCAAGAATATAAGCATATACCTATTTACCCCCCTCCCCTCTAAATATATTTTACACTATAATTGGTTAAGGGGATTTTCAACTGGTATCAGAGCAGGTGTCTAGAAGTATTTAGATTGATCCATATTATAGTGTTTCTGTTGTTTTGTTTTTGT
The DNA here is from genome assembly GCA_032871835.1 of Dipteronia dyeriana. Taxonomy (NCBI): domain Eukaryota; kingdom Viridiplantae; phylum Streptophyta; class Magnoliopsida; order Sapindales; family Sapindaceae; genus Dipteronia; species Dipteronia dyeriana. The sequence continues at coordinate 44,404,203 of CM065299.1, read as the reverse complement.
GCTATGGGTGATTTTTTGTCGGAAGGTTCTTCTAGTTCTAGGCTTCCACTCATGAAGAGTGGTAACTACTCCTTTTGGAAAAGTTTGATGAAAGCCTACATTAGATCCGTGAGTGATGTAAAAGAGGAAAAGGAGTCCTCGAATGATCACAAATATACTAGCAATTACATTGCTCATTTAGCTATATATAAAGGAAGATTTAAGGATAGTAGTGAAGACTCCTCAAGTAGTGAGGAAAGTGAATACTATTCAAGTATTGAAGATAGTGAAATCTTTTCCAATCATGAAGAGATCAAAGCTTTCTCAAATCATGATGAAACAAGTTTCAATGACAAGATCCTTCAACTAACTGGACAAGAAGAATGATAAGAACAATAAGTAGAACTTGATCAATGCCAATTTAGTGGTGATAATCAAAGCTCTTGAAAATTAAAAGAAGATGTCTTTGGAGAAGATAAGCAAGCAAAATGAAGTCATTAAGGAGCATAAAGAGACCATTGAAAAGTATTTTTCAAAGATGGAGGAAACTGCTCAAGAGCTAGATGATTTAAAAGAACACTTTACTATGAAGTTGTTTATCATGGAAGGAGAGAATAAGCAAAACGAGAATAAGGGGTTTAAGATAAAATCGTTAGTCTAGAGAATAACTTGAAAGATAGTAATGAAAGACTAGAAATTTTGAAACAAGAAGTTGAGCAAAGAATTTAGTCTCTTGATCATGCTAAAAGACTTGAAAATATTCTTAGAGTCAAAAACAGTAAGCATGAGTGTCAAGAAAAGATGATTAGTGATAATCTTGATGAGGCTAACAAGATGATAGGTAAAATATCATCTAGTGCAAGTAAAGTAGAAACTATCATTAAGAGTGGTAAGCATCTTAGTGTCAAAAGATGATTAGGTTATTTGATGAAATGGTTACACCTTCATCTAACAATTCTATTTTTTTCAAAGCAAGTGGTAAAGTGAATGGAGGTACTCTCTCTAACGGGGAAGCCATGGATGCATCAGGAGGTGCCTCAACGTCAACAAGGAGCAATAAAGGAAAATCTCAACAAGGTCAAAGACAACAATCATCATTTTATAATGCAAAAGACAAAGCATCAAGGAATGGACATCAAAGAGATAACAATGTGAGAAGGTATAATACTTCAAATGCTCAAGCTAAAGGTAACCCTTTCAAATTTATACCTATTTGTCATTTTTGTAACATGGTAGGACATATAAGACCTAGATGCTATGAATATATTTGTAAATGCAAATATGAGAATGATTTGTTTGATATGTCTTTGATGAATGGTCCTAGGCAATCATACATATGTGGATCTAGAACTAGACCTAGGAAGAACTTGGAAAAGCATGTTGAGAAAAATATTGTTGATGACTTGCTTGTGAAAACACATGTTGTGCCTCTTACTACTTTGCATAAAATTTTTGATAATGCTTGTTTTACTTATTTGAAAATGTGACTAAAAAAGTCGATTTGCATGACAGTAAGCCAAATAATAAGTCAAAGCATGTTGTTAGTAGTAATGTGATGCCTGGTGTTAAGAAAATTTGGATTAGAAAAGACTCAAATATTATTCCTTCCAAAAACAAAGACAGACAAGAAGAGCTATAGAACTTCTCAATCGACTTCTCAACCAAAGCATGCACACCGAAAAGGAAATTTTTCTAAATTCATTCTGGTTTATCATTATTGTAATGTGGTTGGTCACACTAGGCCTAGGTGTTACGAATATATTAAGCAATGCAAACTAGGAAATGTGAAACATGAAAAAGATGTTGAAACATTATCTAATCATTCTCCTAAGCATGTGTTTAAGTCTAGAGCCAAACATAACATCTCTAAGTTTATCCCGGTTTGTCATTTTTGCAATGTTGTAGGGCATATCAAACTTAAATGCTACAAGTATATTAGACAATGCAAACTAGGGAATGAGATGCATGCTAATGAGATGGAAAGACTTCTTTTGGTTGTTCCTAAACAAGTTAGGGCATTAGAGACTATGCATGATGAACATGTTAATGAAAAGAAATCAACAAGGAAAGTTTAGGTTAAGAAGATTAATATGCATGCTTGAGAAATGGATAAGTCTTCTTTAAAAGTCAATAAACATGATAATAGATCTGATGCTTTGATAAATGTTCATATTGATCATATTCATGTGAAGAAACCTTCTAAGAAGATTTGGATTGAAAAGAATGATATCCAAGTTAATAATAATCATGTTAAGAAAAATGTTGAGAAGAGGTTGGTAAAAAAGAGTGTTAACCATGATCATTTGAAGAGGCTTGATGAAATATTTGTGCATGGCAATAATGATAAGTTTGATATGAGTGATACTTTTATGAAGAAGATAGTTGATGAGTTATCTTATACATTTCATATTGCCATGTGTAATGATCATGATGTTGTTTGTGCTGGTTCACCTAAGACCAATATGGTGAAAGGTGAGTGCTCCCATACTTGAGTGAGTAGCATATACGAGAATATTTTTGTTTGTTCTTGTTTGATAAGAGTTCTAAGTTTGATGCTTGACTAAGATATCTTGTAATATGCTTGGTCTAGTATTCAAGCTTGGTGTCTCTAGTTAATACACGAACTTAATATTCTCATACTTTCACTATGATGGTAAAAATTTGTTGGTTTATTTTTGAAATCTTTTTGGTGTAATTTATTAAGAAAGTCATTTTATATGTTTTTTGAGTTGAGATGTTTAGTCTTTATTCTCTTGGGAAGACACACCAACAACTTATTGTCATTAGAAAAAACAAGCCAAGAGAGCTCATAAAAAGGGCGAAGGCTTTACATTGACGAAAAAGCATGCTAAGAAATATCTCCATTCTAATGCTTGCTTTCTTGTTTCATCTTTTCAACTCTATGTGTGCATGACATCATGTGGCATGTTATTTTAAAGAACTTTGTTTAGGATACATATATTTCTCTTCAAATAATTTCCATCTAGAGATAATTTAGTGAAATTATTGATAAAGATCTTTTACATGTTGCATGTGATATATCTTATACTTGTTTGATTGATGAATGCCATATTTTTTAAAACATAGACCTTCATATTCTTTGAAAGCTACTCTCTTAAGAAGTAAATATTTCTCTTTGTATTGCTTTAAGACCATGCACGTTTAAGCCTTAAAACTTGGTTTTCAAAAGTGCACACTTTGGTTCTCTCATATGTTTAGTTTGAGTAAGTTGAGTTTGAAAATATGTGAGTTATGGATACACCTTGAAGTCTTTCGACTAGTACATTAAAGATAACATATGGTTAGTATCTATTTTGCTTCGGCAACTATATAGAACTCAACGAGCACCTTCATGAAAAACGCACACATTTTGGTTGTGATCCCCTCAATGTAGGAAAGGGCTACACCATTATGATGAGTGAAAGCCATCATGAAGTATAAAATTTTATGTTTAAAAAAAATTAAAGAAGTGTTGAAAAGAATGAATAAAAAAAATTTTGATTCAAAAGCCGATAAAGAAATGGAATAAGGCTTAAAGAAGTTTAGTTAAAAATCGAAAGTGCTCGGATTGAAAAACAGGAAATGGGATGATGAGCCACACGCACACATACGCTCATATGTTGAAATATATTCTTTTAAAAATAAAAATTTCAGATGATAACTGGTTTAACCTTTTATGGAAAAGCTTAAGATGAATAGATGTTGATAAGGTTTGCATGTTGATAATTCAATTACTCCTTTATATATTTTTGAAGCAAACCCACACACACTTGTTTTGTTTTCAAGTGAATTTGATTTGCTAGAAATTTTAAAAGAATTAGGAAAGAGATTGAAAATCTTGGTGTATCTCTCATAGTTTGAGCTTACTTTGTTAAATTTCTTTAAAATGACTTGATTGTGTCATTGTGTGATTATCGTTGTGAACAATATCCTACCTTGATCTTAGATATAGCACTTATCAAGTGCGAGTATATTATACTAGACTTTGTTCTCTTTTATGATATGTTCACATGATTTTATTTTGATAAAATATGACATAACTGAATAATGAAAATGCATATTACTTATCTCATATATTTGCCTATTTTCCCTTGATTCTCTCGTATATTTGACCTTCTTGTATTAAGAGGGAGAATTCTTTTCTTAAGGGAGAGTAAAGAATTCTTGTATGTTGAGGTTAAGGAAAAAATGGAGTGCTTTAATTTGAACTTTTATATGAGATAAGGGGAGTCTTGTTTTGTTTTTGTTAATATATCTCACCAATCTTCTTTGTAGAGGATTTCTTGTTTGTTTGGTTATGTGTTTCTCACAGGTGCCTTGATAATAAAAGAGGAGAATCTTGAAGACTCATGAAGACTTGAAGATATTTTAGTTTAGGGTTCTCTTTGTAATATAAGGATGTGAGAATGCAATCAACTATGAGTTAGTGTTAGTGATCAATGTGTGGTGAGGCTGACATTTTATCATGGAAAAGCCAAAGGGGGCCCTGTTAGGTTTTAGATTTGTGTTGGCTTGATTCCAAAACAAAACACTCTTTTTCTGGATTTCTTAGTTGCTTAAGTGGTTCATGATTGGATCGGCCTCAAAGAAGGAAAGCAACTTCTTATGCAAAGCACGTCTTCAAGAGGATTTATGCTTACTTGGATGCTAAGGTATCAAGATTCTTCTTCCTCTTGCAAGGCGTAGATACGCACATAGTGCATTCATATGAGTCACTATATCGTTGTGCTCATTTTGTATAACACTTTCACACACAAAATTTAGAATGCTCATGCATTGGTATGAAATTGATAAGTTTGGAAAAATGCATGTTTGTGGACTATGTCTTTGAAATAAACATTCTTGTGTGATATGTGTTTGTATATGTATGTGTTGTATATCATTGACATTGGACTTGATTTTTGTCTTATATTGTTCCTTATTGAGTTCCGTTCATTTCGAGTTCCGAGTCAAGAGTTACGAAATTTTCCGGTCATGTTGTATGTATTGTCTTCGTCTTCATATATCAAGTTTAATTCTTTTTTCTAGGTAAATTTTAATAGACATCCATGTTTGAGAGACTACTAGTTTGTAATCTAAAGATTCAAATTTGAAGTTGGGAGATCGGAGAACGGTCGAAGAACGTGTAGGGAGCACAAAGAGGAAGTGGCAATGGCCAAAGCCATCAAGCCACACCTCCCCGAGATGGCACGTGGCCATCTCAGGAGGGACAACTCTCTACCCCCGAGATGACCACTTGCCATCTCGGGTTGGTTATCCCCTTCCCTTTGCCTTTTATAGGTTTCTCTCTCTTTTTCTCTCATAAGTTCAATAGTTGAGTTTGTGAAAGTTAGAGAACAGTAGTGTAGAAAATTTCTTCCAACTTTTGATTTTTTTGTTTTTGTGATATCTCCTTCAATTCTACTCTAATTTAGTTGATTTAAAAAACCAAAATTGGGTGTCTTGAGAAGATCTACTAACCCTAAGCAATTTCAGAACCAAAAGATGTATTGATTTTTCATAGTGTCCAGATTTCTACTCGAGATTTCATCATTTGGTGGTAATTCATTTTCTTATTGGTTTTCTTCTATGATCTTCTTTAGGAATGTTATTATTTGAATAAGAAGAATGACTAGGACGATTTTGATTTCTTTTTATGGTTTGTTTGATTGATTTACGAGTTTAGCTTGTGTTGCGATTTACTGAACAATTTTTGCTAAACTTGATAAACATGAACTTGTTTCTAGAAATCGTTTGTTCTGTTTTGAATGCTTATTTCTAGATTTAATTTAATGTTCTAATTACTAGGTCATATTTGATTGATATTTCCATTTCTCCCATCTAATTCTTAGTTGATGACATGTTTAGGTATCAAGATATATTTGTGATTGATCTTTGATAGACTTATCTAGTTATCTTGTTACATGTTCGTAGATTTTTGTTTGATCTACATACTCTATTTGTTTGTGATTGCATGTGTGCACTTCACTTAGATCATTGCCTTGTAATAGGTGGAAGTCTCTTGCTAGAGTGAGTGAAGCTTTAACTTGAGCAAGTAGTCTTAGCTAGAGTCAAGAGAACTCAGATAGCTAAGCAAGAAGTCTTGCCTCGGATTAGGAGAATCCAGATAGGCAAGCAAGGAATCTTCCTAGAGGCAAGTGTGCCTTGGATAGGAAGTTGCTTCCTAGAGGTGTGTTTGTCACATCTTGGATAGGAAGTAGGCAAAGTGATTCACTAGGCCCAAGGGTAGAATAAAGAGTGATAGCTTAGAGAGTATATCATGTGTTGATTGCTTATGAGTGTGTAACTCTTATTCGACATAGTGAATTACAGTTTGCCGATGTTGTGGTATCATCATGTGGATGTTTCCTCTTTTATGGTTTTACCATGTAAATATCCTCATGTTGACTTTATCTTTTTATTTTTCTTGAACTGTATTGATTCATTCATTGCGTATTTAAAATCACATTCACTTGATTGAATCAATCAACTTGCTAAAGTGTCATTGCGTATTTGTATTTCTTAATAAGAAAAAGAGATTACAAGAATTTGAGCATATACCTAATCACCCCTCCCTCTCTCTAGGTATATTTTACACTATCATTGGCTAAGGGAATTTTCAGATTCTTCTTACTTTTGATGACTAGGTAATTTGAACTTGCCCTAAATCTTCTTGTATCTCTTTGTGTTCTTATTTGCCTAGGTTTAGCCTTATTTTCTAATTTATTGCATGTATTTTTGTTTAATGGTATTTATAACATGCTTGAGTTATTGTTTGTTAGTTGAGATTATGTGTTCATTGATAGCTAGTATTTAGGACTATTTTGCCCTCTAGCTAAATATTCTTGCTTTACATTTAGATATTTATATCTAGGATTTGTACTTAATGACATCTTTAAATCTTTAGATAAGCATTTAGTGTAGCCTAGTATTAATTGCATGTTAGAATATTTCCACATATTCACATAGGTTGCTTAATCACTTCATTGATTGTTATGATTTGTGACTAAGTGGATTAGTGCACAAGCTTGTTGGTCTAGGATCACTATTAAAGGCCCGTTGGGTAGAGTGAAAGTGTTAGTAACCAAGAGTGGTGAGACTTGAGGTCAACCTAGGCTATAAACTTTCATTTAAGTATTGGATTTTAAGGACCGTGTGTGGCTAGAAAGATAACGCGTGAGTTTTTCCTAGTTTGATGGTTTCTCACATAAAACAAATCTTGTGTTTTTATTGATTTGAGCATGTTTAACATGAATTGAATGCTTGGTAATATGGGGTAAATTCATTAACATTGATTAATCTAAAAAGTTGGTAATCAATTAAATTAAAACCTACCCCCTCCCTCCAGTTGTTAGACACACACGTTTATTTATTTTTAGTGACTGTGTAAAAGTACTATAAAGGACACAAATGAATATTAAAGATATTTTAAAAATAAATATTTTGTTTTATTTTTGTGTGAACATAAAAATGTTATAAAATAAATAATTTGTTTTGTTTTTGTGTAACCATAAACATATTTTAAAATATATGAATAAATTGTTTTATTTTTGTGTGACCATAAACATGTTATAAAATAAATAATTTGTTTTATTTTTGTGTGACCATAAACATTTTATAAAATAAATAATTAATTTGTTTTATTTTTTTGTGACCATAACACATTATTACCTTTTTTTCTGTCTATTGCCACATATATTCTGAATATATCAAGAAAATCCTTTGAAAATAATTTGTTTTTATTATTGCTTCCATGCGAAGCACTTTATTAAAAGCTAAAAAATGTAGTTTCTCATTTTCTCATTTGGAAGAAGCCAAAAATGACTAAAAAAAACACTTCCTTGAAATTTTACAAACACCCTAGTCTATGTCGATTAAAGCTAATAATTTTTGTTTTAGTTAATATTATATATATAGTGGTTCTCTCATAAGGGATCCCTTATTTTAATTTGGGTAAGAACCACCGTGAAATCACATATATTTTTATGAATTTTGATATGAATTTTTTTATGGAAGATATTTTCAGTGAAATCTAACTATGAATAAATTTTGAGAATTTTTCAAGCACCATAACTATTTATCCAGATTTTGTTAATTATAGTAGCATTGGAAAAAGGGTGAAATATAGAAAAATTCAATAAAAATAGTTCTACTGCTTGAAAAAATTTAAAATTTTATTCGCGGATAGTTTTCATTGAATATATCATTCATAAAAATATTTAGATCAAAATTCATAAAAATGGATGTAATTTTATGGTGGTCCTTACCGAAATTTAAATAGAGGATCCATTATGAGAGAGCCAATATATATTGTTGTAATTTTATGGCTTCACCACCAAGCTTTGTCATCATCATCTCTTACTTGTCTTTGTCATCATCGAATGCTTTCATCATCACGACATCACCTATCCTTTTTTACGCGCACACACACACACACACACACACACACACACATATATATATATATATATATATATTATTTATATTTATATATATGGGACTGGCTACTATACAGTTGACTGTATCATACAAGCCATGAACAATACCACAATAATTATAAAAAAAGGAATGGGACAGCCGGTTGCCACCATTTTTTTTTTGTTTTTTTAAATTTTCCAACTCCTTTAAATTTATAAATATAAAATTTTTAAATTTAAAATGAAACCTAAATAAAAAAAGTTATATAATTAAAAATTATATTTTATTAAGATAAATTAATTATTTATTTATTTTCATATACTTTTGAAATCTTAACTTGTAACCATGTTTACGGTTTTGGTAACTACCATCACGACTACGGTAACAATTTTTTAGGTTTTGGTAACCATTTTTTAATTTTAGAATTTTGACTTGTAACCATTTTCACGGCGATGGTAGTCATTTTCATGGATACAGTAGCCATTTTACTACTTTGGTAACCAATTTTTAATTTTTAATTTTTTAACTTGTAACCGTTTTCACAGCATTGGTAACCACTTTCAAGGCTCCGTTTACCATTTATACGACTTTGGTAACCATTTTTAATTTTTGACATTTGAACTTGTAACCATTTTAACGGTAATGGTAACCATTTTCACGGCTTCAATAATCATTTTACGGCTCTGGTAACCACTTTTTAATGTTTGAAATTTTGACTTGTAACTCTTTTTACGGTATTGGTAACCACTTTCACAGCTCCAGTAACCATTTGCACAGCTTTGGTAACCATTGTTTTATATATATTTTGAGTTGGAAGCATTTTCACGGTGATGGTAACAATTTCTACGGCTCTAGTAACCACTTTACGGGTCAGGTAACCACTTTTTATTTTTAAAAATGTTGACTTGTAACTATTTTCACGGCGATGATAACCATGTTTTATTTTTTGAAATTTTAACTTGTGAAAATTCCTTATAGAATGTGTGTGTCTATAAACCTAGAGGATGGGGGGGGGGGGGGTGAATAGGTTTTTAATCGAATCAATTACCGAATTTTGAATTAATTAATACCAACACAAACTACCCCAAAAAAAGCATTCAATAAAACTAATTATGCTTGAACCAATAACAACACACAATAGTTACGTGGAAATTCTCCAAATGGAAAAACCACGAGCTGATATGTGTGCCACACTCGATCCTCAAATCCACTATTGAATGAAAGTTTACAACCTAGGTTAAACTCCCGTCACACCCCCTCTAGTTACTAACCCTTTCACTCTACCCAACGGGGCTTAATAGTGATTCTTGATCTATTTGCTTGTGCACTAACCACTTAGTCACAAGACTTAACCTCAATGAAGAGTCAAAACAACCTAAGTGAATATGATAAAATATTCAAACATGCAAGTAATGCTAGGCAACATTAAATGCTTATCTAGGAATTCAAGGATGTCAATAAAAGCAATTCCTAGATATTAATGTCTATATGAATGCTCATAAGACCTAACTAAATATAGATACGAAAGTCTAATATCTAGTCATCAACAAAAAGCCAATCAACCCAAGTTGTCATAAAACATGGCAAAGAACAATCAATGCAATTAACAAATGCAATCAATTAGACCTAAACAATATCTAAATGCAAAGCATATAGATTTAGCTAGAAGGGCAAAATGGTCACAAATCCTAGCTATCACAAAATATAAATCTCAACCAACAATCAACAATCTAAGCATGTTATATATGCAATTAAACTCAATGACTTGGATTTAATCAACAATAATTGCTAAACCTAGGCATACATGTCATAAGAATGGAACAAGAGATTCTAGGGCATGTAGAGATTACCTAGTCAAAGACAAACAAGAAAATCCATGCTTGAAAGATGCAAGAAGATGCTAGATGCTCATGGATTGGAGTTTGGTTGAGTCAAAATGAGTTCTTGGGAGCTCTATCTCTATTAGAGTCAATTTCTCTCTCAAAGAAAAGCTTGGACAATAAAAATGGCTTCTTGGACTCCCCTTAAACCAAAGAGAAGATAACATATATATATATATATATATTGTACCCTACACAAAACTACATCATTTTGGATGAAGGGTAACTAATTCCCGTCATGATCGCTGTCTGTACCATGACCTAGGCAAGTGTCTAGACCACGGTCTATGCAGGATGGCACGGCTGGATATTACCGCTGCCTAGGTCATTGGCTAGACATGAGCATAAAAAATAGTCTAAACCGTGGTACACGCCTGGGAACCTTCGCTTTGGAGACCGTTGTGCATGCAACGAGCACAGGCCGCAGTAGAAGTAGAGTACAACACCTGGAGAACACCGATGTGCATACCGCGGTCGAGGCAATGCACAGGGAGCGGTCCCAACCGCGGTAAGAGGAAAATCCACTTCTAAGGGCAATCAAAATGCATCAAACACCCAAGCAAGAGTTATGGTAAAAAGGCACACAATTACGACAATGAAGCATTCATGCAAGATGATAAAAAACATGCATGAAAGTGTGTGTGTGCACTAAAACTCTTCAAAAAATTTTAAGCAGTGATTTACCTTTTGAACCTTGAGCTATGTCTTGAGCAATGATGGCCTAAACTACCCTTACATATTAATCCCCAAATGTTGTTGTCAACGAAATGAGCCAATCAAAAACTAAGGAACTTACAATCTCCCCATTTGGCTATTTCGTGACAAACCACCACTCACAATTCATCCTCACAAATAAACAACAAAACAGGGGTCAACAAAGATTTTCTACTTTACAATGAGATGCCTAATAAACTAGATCTTGAAGTCATTCATCTCTTGAAGAATCAACATCCCTACAAAACAAAATAACTACACTTTCCAAGACAAGTGTATGTGAGATGATCAAAGAAATAAAAACAAGAGCAATTTGCATATAATAGAAACAAGCAACATGCATCAACAATACAAATGAAAATTCTCCCCCTAACTAGGTTAACTCCCCCTCAACGAGTCAAACTCTCCTCATATGCAACTCTCAACTCCCCCTTAAATCATGTAACTCTCAACTCCCTTTTAAATCATGCCACTCTCAGCTCCCCCTAAATCCACACTACTGACCCTTTTTTTCATGAGATAGACAAAGGAGTATCCCCTTAAGAAGGAATTAGCAAGGAGAGCTTATGGAACAAGACATATGCATAATCATATAAACAAATTTATACAACATAATTAAAAAGAGAGAATCAAGGATTTTTGTTACATAAAAAATGTGTGAACGAATGCTTTGCATACAAGACAAGTTGTATTCAAGATCAAAACATGGTATTTGGCAAAGCAAAATAACAAGGGTTTCCAAGAGAATTCAAACCAATTTCACCCTTTGTCATGGAATAAACAAGATATATATTGTAAAATAAATTCATTTTAAGACCAACTATATCAAACTTTACAAGCAAAACAAGACATGAGCGACTATTGCTCCCTTTTTGATTTTTCTAGGTGGAATGCCCGTATGATAGTAGCCTTGTTCGACAAGTAAAGAGAGAGAGACTTTTGGATTGTAAAATCCTTGAAATAGATACAAGATCCTTATTGATTGAAGTCTTATAATTGCTTTCACACACACTTTTTTGCATTCATTTAAAAGCATTCAATAGTTTCATCATGCATATTACTTTAAAGCATGTCATAGAAAGAATCAACATGTCATGAAGATCAATTATAGGTCATTCATAGTGTACTTCCCAATCAATTCTCCTATTCCAAAAATGCATGTTTGGTAATAAATAAGACATGGATTGCATGTAAAGAAAATTTGCACACTTATAAAAAAAATGTGCACCTAATCATCTCAAGCAATTAATAAAGAAGCATAAATATTATAAATGAGCATAATGCATTGCCAATTTGCTCTCTTTGCTTAAGCTCCCCATATGGGGTCAATTAAAACAAGTCAATAGGGGATATGAGTCCCTATAGACTTACCAAGTCCATTGGACCTAGCTCAGCCTATGGGTGAACCCTTAGTACAATGGCATGTGGGTTCATCTTTTCTAATCAGCTTAGGTGACACATTGTCATTCCTAGTGGTCAAGGTCATCATATTACTCCTAGGATCATTGACACTAGATTTCCTAGGCACATGCATATTGGCTATAGCCCTTTTTCTTTCACTCATGCTCTTAGTTCTACACATGTTAATTTACTTGAAGCAATTTGGTCTTATATGACCATTAACACCACAAAAGTGATGTGAGAACAAAGGTGCTTTCCCATGTCTTTGAGCTTTCTTTTTATGTGGTGTTGGTTCTATTCTCCCTTGTTGTTGAGTTGAAAAAGATTGGTTCCTTGGTTGAACATGCAGGAAATGCTTCTTGGCTTGATGTGCTCTCATTGGTTGAGCTTGAGCTTGACTCCTTGGTGCCATCTTGACTTGGACATTTCTAGAGCATTCTCTTAGTTCAATTTTCTTCTTAGGATGGAGTAGGGAAAAGGCTCTTTGAAGTCCATGTTCTTGATAAATACCGTCTTGCTAGAAGTTGAGGTCTCTTTGTCATCTTCAAACCCTAGACCTCTCTTGTCACTTGGCTTCTTAGCAACCCCCAACATATGGTCAAGCTTCTCCGTACTCGAAGTCATCTTAGTTATAAACTCTCTAGCTTCTCTCAGCTCCTTCTTTAAGCTTTCTTCCATCTTTCTCCCATTCTTCACTTTCTCACTTAAGTGAGTCACTTCGGTTGATTGCTTGAGGTTCTTTTCCTTTAGTTTTCGAATCTCTTTCTTCATCTTTAACTGAAAGTTCCCTAAAAACGTGTGTGTCTATAACCTAGAGGGGGGTGAACAGGTTTTAATCGAATCAAGTACCAATTTTTTGATTAATCAATATTAACACAAATTACCCCGAATAAACAAGCATTCAATAAAATCAATTATGCTTAAAACAATAACAACACACAATATTTACGTAGAAACCCTCCAAATGGGAAAAACCACAGGCTAATATGTGCGCCACACTAGATCCTCAAATCCACTATTTAATGAAAGTTTACAACCTAGGTTGACCTCCTGTCACACCATCCAGTTACTAACCCTTTCACTCTACCTAACAGGCCTTAATAGTGATTCTTGATCTATTTGCTTGTGCACTAATTACTTAGTCACAAAACTTAACCTCAATGAAGAGTCAAACACAACCTAAGTGAATATGATAAAGTATTCAAACATGCAAGTAATGCTAGGCAACACTAAATGCTTATCTAGGAATTTAAGAATGTCACTAAGTACAATTCCTAGATATCAATGTCTAAATGAATGTTCATAAGGACTTAACTAGATATAGTTATGCAACAATATATCCTAGTTATCAAACAAAAGGTCAATCAACACAAGTTGTCATTAAGTATGGTAAGGACTATAATGCAATCACAAAATGCAATCAATGAGTCCTAAACAATATCTTAATGCAAAGCATAAAGATTTAGCTAGAAGGGAAAAATGGTCACAAACCTTAGTTATCACAAAATATAAATCTCAACCAACAATCAACAACCCAAGCATGTTATAAATGCAATTAAACTCAATAACATACAATCAATAAGCAATAAATGTTATTCCTAGGTAAACATGGCCTAGTAATGAAACAACAAATTCTAGGGCATGTAGAGATTACCTAGTCAATTAAAACAAGAGGAATCCATGCTTAGAAGATGCAAGAAGATGCTAGATGCTCACGGATTGAAGATTTGTTGAGTAAAAATGGATTCATGGGAGCTCTCTCTCTCTTGGAGTCAATTTCTCTCTCACGGAAAGCTTGGTGAGTAAAAATGGCTTCTTTGACTCACACCACCAAAGAGAAGAGAAGAGAACATATATATATTGTGCCCTACATGAAATGGCATCGTTTTGGACAAGGGGCAACTGATTCAAGTCATGACCATTGTGCATGCCGTGGCCTAGGCAAGTGTCCAGACAGCGGTACAGGCAAGCGGTGCATCGTCTGGGAATCTCAGCTGTCTGGACCGCGGTACAGGCAATGTCCAGACCGTGGCAGAGCAAGTGGTGCATCACTGGGAAACTCTGCTTGGGAGACCGATGTGCATGCAACGTGCACAGGCCGCGGTAGCAGCAGCGTGCAATGCCTGGAGAACACAGCTGTGCATACCGCGGCAGAGGCAATGCACAGGGAGCTGTCCCAACCACGGTCAAGGAGAAAATCCTCTTCTAAGGGCAAACTGAATGCAACAAACACCACAACAAGATTTATGGCAAAGAGGCACACAATTAAGGCAATTAAGCATTCATGCAAAATGATCAAAGACATGCATGAGAGTGTGTGTGTGCACTAAAAACTCTTCAAACAAGGTTAAGCAAGTGGTTTACCTTTTGAAGCTTGAGCTGGGTCTTGAGCAATGATGGTCTAAACTACCCTTACGCATTAATCTCCAAATATGGTTGTCAACGAAATGAGACAATCAAAAACTGAGGAACTTACATCAACCTTGAGCCTTGAAAATCCTCAATGAACCCTTTAAGGTTTATACTCTCTACATTTCTATTTGTAGAGTGAGATGAGGAACTCTCATAATTAGAGTCATCATTTGTATCTCTTGTTGTCACATTTACAACACCTTCATGAGTAGCTTCATCAATCAAACTTCTTGCTCCTTTATCTTTAATTTCCCTATAGAGTCTCAAAGTAAGACATTGTTGCCTTTTTCAATATCTTCTACAAGGTACGCTCCAAAAGCCGTGTAGTTGAGAACTACCTCTTCATCACTTGAGGAATCTTCTTCACTTCCACTATCGCTTGATGAGGTGGACACCACCTTTCTTTTCTTCTTCTTCGAATTAGCACACTCAGTGGCTATGTGACCAAACCCACTACACTCATAACATTGAATGCCTTTTCTTGTAGGCTTCTCTTGCCTTGACTCAATCTTCTTCATTGAGTCATTCTTGTGAAGTTTCATAAACTTCTTGAATCTCTTCACCATAAAAGCCATCTCCTCATCTGAGTCATCCTCCTCCATCACTACTTTGGATATCTTCAAGGCTATGTTCTTTTGCTTCTTAGGAGATGTAGGTGTAAAAGTCCACCTAGACTCATAGGCTAGAAGCCTTCCAATCACTTCACTCGGCTTTATAGACTTGTAGTTGCTATTTTCTTCTAGTCCTGTCACCTTGGACTTAAATTTCTTGAGGAGTGACATCATAATCTTTTGCTTGATCATTCTATCCGAATATGGGTCACCTAGTTGATGGCTTTGATTTATGATGTCCATCAACTTCACTTGGAAGTCATTAAAGCATTCATCCTCTTCCATCCGATTTGTCTCAAATTGCATTTGAAGGACTTGAAGCTTGGAGTCCTTGACCACTTCGGTTCTTTCATAAGCCGTTTGTAGAATCTCCCAAGCCTCCTTTGCATACCTAGTATTTTGAACCAACTTTTATTGATTGTCATCCGTGGCACACAAGATTGCATGCATGGCCTTGTTGTTCCACTTGGAAGATTAGAATTCTTGTTTGCTCCATTGAGACTTAGGCTTGAGAACTTCATCTCCATCATCATTGGTCATCTTTGGAATAGTGTACCCATCTTCAACCATCATCCATGCATGGTCATCTATTTGGCAAATATAAGACTCCATCTTGCCTTTCCATGAGGCATAATTAGCACCTTTAAGCAGAGGTGGTCTTATAATTGATGCTCCCTCTTAGCTCATCTCAAGCTCACTTATAGTGTTTGGGTTATAAATGAATGAGATGCAAATGTAATGCACCACACAAGATGCAAATGTAATGCACCACACAATATGCAAACAACAAAAAATGCACAAGAAGTATTTCAAGCAAGACACACACAGAGCGCGGATCACCTAAGTATATCTAGGCACCAGCTCTGACACAAATTGAAAATTCCTTATAGAATGTGTGTGTCTATAAACCTAGAGAGGGATGGGGTGAATAGGTTTTTAATTGAATCAACTATCAATTTTTTGATTAATCAATACCAATACAAATAAACAAGCATTCAATAAAACTAATTATGCTTAAACCAATAACAACAAACAATATTTACGTGGAAACCCTCCAAACGGGAAAACCACGGGATGATATGTGCGCCACACTCGATCCTCAAATCCATTATTGAATGAAAGTTTATAACCTGGATTGACCTCCCGTCACACCCTCCAGTTACTAACCCTTTCGCTCTACCCAACAGGCCATAATAGTTATTCTTGATCTATTTGCTTGTGCACTAACCACTTAGTCACAAGACTTAACCTCAATGAAGAGTCAAAAAAACCTAAGTGAATATGATAAAATATTCAAACATGCAAGTAATGCTACGCAACACTAAATGCTTATCTAGGAATTCAAGGATGTCAATCAAAGCAATTCCTAGATATTAATGTCTATACAAATGCTCATAAAACCTAACTAAATATAGATATGAAAGTCTAATATCTAGTCATCAACAAAAAGCGAATCAACCCAAGTTGTCATAAAACAAGGCAATGAACAATCAATGCAATTAACAAATGCAATCAGTTAGACCTAAACAATATCTAAATGCAAAGCGTCGAGATTTAGCTAGAAGGGCAAAATGGTCACAAATCCTAGCTATCACAAAATATAAATCTCAAACAACAATCAACAATCTAAGCATGTTATATATGCAATTAAACTCAATGACATGCATTTAATCAACAATAATTGCTAAACCTGGGCATACATGATATAAGAATGGAACAAGAGATTCTAGGGCATGTAGAGATTATCTAGTCAAAGACAAACAAGAAAATCCGTGCTTGGCAGATACAAGAAGATGCTAGATGCTCATGGATTGGAGTTTGGTTGAGTCAAAATGAGTTCTTGGGAGCTCTATCTCTATTAGAGTCAATTTCTCTCTCAAAGAAAAGCTTGGACAATAAAAATGGCTTCTTGGACTTTCCTTAAACCAAATAGAAGAGAAGAGAACACACACACACACACACACACACACACACACATACACACACACATATATATATATATATATATATATTATACCCTACATGAAACTACATCGTTTTGGAAGAAGGGCAACTAATTTCCATCAAGACCGTTGTGCGTACTGCGGCCTAGGCAAGTGTCCAGACCGCGGTCTATGCAGTATTGCACGGCTGGACATTACTGTTGCCTAGGTCACTGGCTAGACATGTGCACCAAAAATAGTCTAGATCGCGGTTCATGCCTAGGAACCTCCTCTAGGGAGACCGTTGTGCATGGAACGAGCACAGGCCGCGGTAGAAGCAGATTGTAATGCCTGGAGAACACCGCTGTGCATACCGCGGTTAGGAGGAAAATCCTCTTCTAAGGGCAAACAAAATGCATCAAACACCCAAGCAAGAGTTATGGCAAAAAGGCACACAATTACGACAATTAAGCATTCATGCAAGATGATCAAAAACATGTATGAGATTGTGTGTATGCACTAAAACTCTTCAAACAAGGTTAAGCAAGTGATTTACCTTTTGAAGCTTGAGCTAGGTCTTGAGCAATGATGACCTAAACTACCCTTACACATTAATCCCTAAGTGTGGTTGTCAACGAAATAAGCCAATCAAAAACTGAGGAACTTACAACTAGTAACCATTTTCATGACAATGGTAACCATTTTCATAGCTCGAGTAACCCTTTTTAGGCTCTGATGACTAATTTTTTAAATTTTTTAAATTTTGACTTATAACCATCTTCATGGTATAGGTAACCATTTTCATGGTTCGAGTAACCATTTTACGGTTTTGGTAGGCACTTTTTGTTTTTGAAATATTGACTTATACCCATTTTCACGGTAACGGAAACCATTTTTACGGCACCAATAACTATTTTACGGCTCTGGTAACCACTTTTTAATTTTTGAAATTTTGACTTGTAACCATTTTCACGGTATTAGTAACCACTTTCACTGATCCAGTAACCATTTTACGGCTCTGGTAACTACTTTTTTTAAAAAAAAAATTGACTTGTAACCATTTTCACGGCGATGGTAACTATTTTTACGACTCCGGTAACCATTTTACAGGTATGGTAACCACTTTTTATTTTTAAAATTTTGACTTGAAACTATTTTCACTGCGGTGGTAACCGTTTTCACGGCTCCAATAACCATTTTCTAGGTCTGGTAACTGTATTTTAATTTTTAAAATTTTGACTTGTAACCATTTTCACGATAATGGTAACATTTTTTACTGCTCCAGTAACCATTTTACGGCTCTGGTAACCACTTTTTAATTTTTGAAATTCTGACTTGTAACTATTTTCACGGCATTGGTAACCACTTTCACGGATCTGGTAACCATTTTACAGCTATGGTAGCCACTTGTTATTTTTTTGAAATTTCAACTTGTAACCATTTTCACGGCGATGGTAACCATTTCCACTGTTCTAGTAAACATTTTACGGGTATGGTAACAACTTTTTATTTTTTAAAATTTTGACTTATAACCATTTTCACAGCATTGGTAACCATTTTTACTGCTCCAGTAACCATTTTACAGTTTAGGTAACAACTTTTTTAATTTTTGATATTTTGACTTGTAACCATTTTCACGATGATGGTAACCATTTTAACGGATCCAGTAACCATTTTACTATTTTGGTAACCACTTTTTAATTTTTGATATTTTGAGTTGTAACCATTTTTACGGCTCCAGTAACCATTATCCCGGCGAAGGTAACCAATTTTACGGCTTAAGTAACCATTTTACGGATTTTTGACAATATCTATTAATTTGGGACCATGTATTATTTTATTAAAAGCTTTCCCCACTTGTAGGATTCAAGCAGGGGACCCTGTTTTTAGACAGGTGATTTGACACCAAATATAAACTAAACTTTATTTGTGATTATAAAATTTAGAATATTAAATAATAAATGAGTAGTGATATTGGCCACACGAGGGAATGGTTCCAAATAGCACAATTTCAAATATGAGTTATAACTGTTATTTTGTTAGCACCTAAAAGTGTGTACTGACCAAAATGCCCCTCATTTTACTTTTACAACTTTTATAACATTTTCTCTATTTTTCTCTTCTTAGGCACTCTCTCTCTCTCTTTCATTGTCTAATGAACGAACACTTCGACGGAGATAGTTTGACGAAAGTTCTCGGCCACCGAACAGTGGCAAATGAAGACAATATTTCTAGAAAAAAAAAAGTGTTTTGATAGGGTTTTATTTTCAAATTTTATTTTGTTGATTTTGAGATATAAATTTCAATTTGGTTAATTTTGAGTTTTCAATTTGGTTTTTATTATGAAATGGTTGTCAATTTGATGTAAATTGTGACTTTGTTGAATATGAACGGGGGTTTGTTTGAATCTTGAATTGGTCGGTTTGGGTTTGGGTTTGTTGAATCGGAGAAGATGAATAGTAGCTGATGTTGAGTTTTTTTTTTAATTTCGAGACTTACTTATAAATACCCGGGACTTATTACACTTATTCAAGACTTAATTAATGAATACCCGAGACTTATTACTCTTATTCGAGACTTAATTTATGATTACTTATTTGCTCCATTTTGAGACTTATTTATGAGTACCCGAGACTTATTCACGCATTTTCTAGACTTATTCATGTGTTTTCGAGGCTTATTCATGCTTTTCTGAGACTTAATTCATTTTACGTCTTCTTTTTCTTCGCGATGGAGATCTGTTCGACCTCCACCGATGGTTAAAGTGACGAGCCAGCAACGGTGCCCGTCGACTCCAGAGATAGTCGAATCTAAAAGATTGGACGACACCGAGTTCTTTGGTGCCATCGATTTCATCAAATTCACAAAGGATCGACAAAGGTTCGGATTTGGCTTCTTTTCTCTCTCCACACATCTCAAAACTAAAAACAATCACTACTGTTACAGTGATTGGCATAGGACGAACATTTTTATGGTGGTTTTATCCGTCAACTCACCAGTCGGCGGTGATAACTCCATTGATGGTGCTCAGAGCTCCATCAATGGAGGTTTCTGAATTAAAAAAATTTATTGATAAGAGAAGAGAATAGAAGAGCTGGGGTATTGACACATCCTAAGTAAGTGTTCATACTCCTAAGTATAAGAGTGTCATAGTAATAAATTAACCGGTAAGACCGGGTCAAACCATAGAGAGGTTGTTCACTTGTCCTTGTAGAATTAATTATCTAAATTAATTACTAAGCTTGTTATAAAATGTAAATCAATTAAAACTAAAATCGGGGATAAAGGATCCACTATTGGTAATTCGATTATGATCCAATTATTAATATTTAGTCCAGATTAATGGGATGGTATTCCACTCCACTGACCACTCTCTGATAGATGTGGGTAAAAGTACTCACTGTGCTAGACAACATCTGTCTGTCTACAGTGAGTTTAAAATCCACAAAGATTAGAGGGGATAAACCACTCTCTGATAGATATGGGTAAAAGTACTATTATGTAAGACAATATCTGTCTGTTTACAGTGAGTTTAAAACTCCACAAATATCAGAGGGGAGAAACCACTCTCTGATGGATATGGGTAAAAGTACTCACTATGCTAGACAATATATGTCTGTCTACAGTGAGTCAAAAACTCCTCAAAGATTAGAGGGGAGAAAGCATAAAAATAATAAACTTACCAAAGTTGGATCATATTTTCCATACCAATAGTATCACCTTTGGCCCCATCTATATAAAATTAGCCAGACATAATTTAACTAGGAAATAGTGATTTTATTTAAACTGAGAATTTGAGAACAAAAGATAGAGAATTTCACAAATCTAATATCAAATTTGGATTTAGAATATGGAAATTAAGGGGGAGAGGCCCCCCTATTTATACAAAATACGGATGAAAATTGACCATCGGATGAATTTGGAATTAAGGGTCTAGATTTCACCACGTCATCAGTGAATAGTGAGCAGTGACAGTGAACAGTAAAAACATCGGTAAAGGTGAATAGTGAATAGTGCACCGGCTTCTAAAATATTATTCTCTGTAGCACGTGTACGATGCACTCACAGTTTAGCCCAATAGAAATGTGCCACATCGTCGGTCAATAATCTTCTAAAAAGTAAACTATAAACAGTGCACTGACTTTTAGAATGTGATTCTCTGCAGCGGCGTGTACGGTGCACTCGCAGTTTGGGCCAATAGGAATGTGCCACATCATCAGGAACAGTGAATGTCAACTGTGAACAGTGAAAGTCAACTATAAATAGTGAAAGTCAAATGTGAACAGTGAATAGTCAAAATTATAAAAATACCCTTCGTGGCCTTCCTAAGGTTTTTGACGTTCTAAACTTGAAAACGATGTTTGTTTTGCCTTCTGACTTCTCCATAATTTTGAATTGATTGAATTACCTCTGAAATACAAAGAAAAATACATTGATTACTGCACAACACATTTATTTAAGCGAGCGAACGAAATTATGTCTAAATTGGGGAATTAATCATATTGGAAGTGTAAAATGATGATATTTTCCCTTAGTAAACGTACACTTTTCAAAGTTAATCACACCCCCCAACCAGCTTACTGCTAGTCTCTAGCAATTAAAATGAAAATAGTAAAAACTCAAATTCAAATCTCTAAACTACCAAATAGACAAACTCTCACATACCTCTTTTCTCACCCTTTGACAACCAGTCATCAATTGAGTTATCAGTCAAACTTTCTTGTGCTCAATAAAGATCAACACAATAACTATGAGATTCAATTGAAATCAAACAACATTTTCATTCTGAAATCTCATCAGGTAACAAAATTGGAAACATACATTCCATCTTTAATCCATGTAGCGAGCTTTAGGCCACTGACTCCCAAACCAGTTGGCTTTAGTGCATTAAGAGTTAAAACACTCCTACAGGCTTAATTACTCGGATTACAGATTTTTTTTAGTACAATTCCCTTAAACCTTTTCTTTAACCTGTGTAACGAGCTTTGGGTCAATGACTCCCAAACCAGTTGGTCTTAGGGCATTAGGTGTTGAAGCACCCCTCGGACTTAATTGCTTGAGTTAAAGAGGCTACGAAACTGCACTTTATTTTTATCCAGACCCCACCGTTTTACGTGAACACTCAATACTTACTAAGGCATGAGGCCCGACTACTAAGTAAGAGTTTTGGTCAAAACACACAGATTTATTATTATTATTATTACTATATATTTTTTGAAACAAGACCACTGCCTTCGGTTGTTACCCTTGAATGATGTTTAAGAACAAAATATCGTAAAATCTCAACTTACTGCACATAATCACGTGTCAATGAGCGTGTGTGTCTAGAATAGTTTGAAAAATTTCTCAAGATGACTTAATGAACAAAAGGATTAGTCTTTGATATCACAATGGGGAGTTTATAAATTGAATAGTCAGAAGAGAGGAAAAATGCATCAGAACTGTAAAGATGCGTCTCAGAAGTATCTAAAAGATCTCCTTACTCAACCATCTTTACAAAAAAAATGGTCAAAAGTTAGTTTTAAAAAAAAAACAAAAGTTATTGAATTAAATATCCCCTCCCTCTTACCAGAACGAGACATTGTCCCCAATGTCATTAGAAAGATGTAAGGTTTAGAAGATATCACCTGAAAAACTTGAAAGACAGCAAAATCCTGCAAAAAAACAAAAGTAATACAAAATATAGGAAAGTAAAATGCATAAAAACCGTGGGACAATCACAAACTGGGATTCAGATCAATTCTGCATTACTTGCTCTTTTCAAAAAACAAAAGTAGACAACAATAATTAAAAAAGACATTAAATGCGGAAGGAAAAAGATAATAAAAACAAAAGGATATTTACTGGTAGTTGTGGTTGTGGCTCAAATCTTCCTCTGGTTTTACATCCATAAACGGCTTCAACGCCCTCTATGGGCCAGGGATATGCTTCCCATCCAATTTTCTTATAAATTGGTAAACAGGGTCTTTTAAAGTCAGATTCCCAAGACTATATTGTGCATATTCTTTTTGAAATTGTGGCCATAATCGGTCAATTGCCATTTGCACATATCCACTAGGATGTGCATCAAGAGTCGTTAGGATATTATCCAATGACTCCCTACACAAACCATGCCTAATGAATAAAATTTTATCTTCCCGATTATTAGACACCATTCCTAAAGAAAAACAACGTGTGTTGCAAGTTGTACATGCACATTTGTGACAAGTAACCTATAACTTCTTTGCTCTTCATTTTTTTTACAAGGTTACTTCTTCCAAAATCAGGCATGTAAGATATAAATGAATCAGCAGACTCACCTACTAGACGTACCTTAGCTTCAATCAACCAGCGAATTTCAACAGGAAGTTTGTTTATCATCAGTAAGCATAATCTTTCGGAACATGCTTTGTAAATCTTTTTTAGAGCATTTTGGGGCAAGGATGGAAAATGTTTTCCCAGGTTTTTGAAAATTTCATCCATGCCTTGTTTTGGGGATCAGATATTTAGGAAACTGAATTAAACCAACTTGAATTGTCACAGAGTACCGTTATCCGCCACTTAACCGGGGTTATATAGCAAAACACACCAAGCAAAAATTGAACCTAGAAATTAATTCTGTAAAAATTCAAAACATAAAAGCAAACAAAAACAAAAATAATAATTACAAACACAAATAAATTCAAAAGAAAAAAAGATTTGTTTACTCACCTTTGTAACAAGGGTAAAAAAGAACATCAGTGTCATTTTGAAAATCAACATTTTCTAAGAATGGTTGCACACATTGTCCATTTACTTTTAACACATTACCATTTCTAAGATTCTCAATGTCAAGGGCACCATATGGATACATGTGTTTCACAACAAATGGACCACTCCGTTTTGATTTCAATTTGCTAGGAAATAAATGAAGTCAAGAATTGTAAAGCAAAACCTTTTGACCAACTTCAAATGATCTTCTTAAAATTCGTCTATCATGAAAGGTTTTAGATTTTTCTTTAAGAATTTTTGCATTTTCATATGCATCATTTCTTAATTCTTCAAGTTCATTTATTTGCAACTTGTGAAATTCACCAACATCATTTAGATTAGAATTGAAATCTTTAATGGCCCAATATGTTTTTTTCTCAAGTTCAACAGGTAAGTGGCAAGGTTTTCCATAGACTAAACGATAAGGAGACATAGCCAAAGATGTTTTGAATGCAGTGCGGTAAGCCCAAAGTGCATCATTTAGTGTAAGAGACCAATCTTTTCGATCAGGGTTAACCGTTTTTTACAAGATATGTTTTATCTCCCTATTTGCTAACTCAACTTGACCACTTGTTTGAGGGTGGTATGGTGTGGCAATTTTGTGTGTGACTCCATATTTCTTCATTAAAGACTCAAAAGGCTTGTTACAAATGTGTTTGCCTCCATCACTGATAATTGCTCGAGGGATTCCAAACCGACTCAAAAGATTTTCCTTTAAAAACTTAATTACTCTTTTGTGATCATTATTTCGACAAGGAATTGCCTCAACCCATTTTGACACATAATCAACAGCAACCAAAATGTACAAAAATCCAAATGACGGTGGAAATGGACCCATAACATCAATTCCCCAATAATCAAATATTTCAATGACAGGAATGGGGTTTAAAGGCATCATGTTTTGCTTGGAAATGGATCCTAACTTTTGACAATTTTCACAGGTTTTACAGAATGCATGTGCGTCTTTAAGCAAGGTGTCACTTTCCCTTCGCAACCTTTCATTACTCATTTTTTGGCAGACATGGACCTTACCCCTGCTCAATTGACCCCCCATTTGTATCGGGTGTTGATCAGCCTATGGCATTTTTGGAAAAAGATTAGGGGTAAAACATCCCACGACCCCCTAGAACATATGTAATTTTTACACTTTATGTCGATCAAATATAGGTGGAACTTTTTATCTCCAGTCGACGTCACCGAGCAATTGGATCCCTTATGGTTACAACGAAAAACTTGCCCCTCCAACTCATAAAGACAACAAGGGTTTCATCTGGGGGTTTCCATCTTCTAACAAATACTGAAAAAATAGTTGGTTCTTTGTCAACGGAGATTGGGGTGAGGTCATGGTGGCTGACCTTGCCCATCAACTCAATCGGAGCAGTGTCTCAAGGCATTTTTATAGTCCTGAGGTGTGGAACAAGACTACGCCTGTGATGACCAGGGAATAGGCTAACACGGTTGTTAGGCTGGTTCAGTCTCCTTGGGAGGTAAGGGACCACCGTAATCTGTACTAAGAGAAAAAGTTGGTTGAATTGGGACTCTTTCTCGAGATATCCGCCCGGCTCAAGAGTAGTAAGTCTTTATTTTTGAATTTTCATGGTAGTGGCTTATTATTATTATTGTTTCTTGTTTGCTCATTACTTCCTGTAAAGCCTTTATTTTTCCATTTATGAGCTAGACATTATTGTTGGAGAGCAAGTCGAAAAGGCTAAGAACCTTGATTGGGTGAGCAAGAAAGTAGCTGCTGATCAAGTGGCTGAAGGCATTGCTCCTCCAGAATATGATTTGGTAGAACATGAAAATGAGACCGATCATGATTTCCTAATGGCTCATGTTGACCCAGCTGTAGCAAGCAATCATAATGCCTCTCCTTCTCGAAGCGATCAAAAGGGAACATCTAAAGATAAGTCCGATCGGGTACATTCCTCCACAGAAGGGTCTGACCGTGAGAGTTTCAGCAGGGAAAGATCGAGTGGAGACAAGTCCTCAAGGGATAGGCCGAGTCCAGAGGAGCTGAATAGAGGTAAATCCCATAAGACCAGGTCTGATGACAATGTCCTTGGTAATAAAGTGGCCAAGACAGTCAAAGGATCTTCTGCCCTTAAGGCCACCCGTAAATGGGGGAGATTACAAGTGATAAAAATCCATTGCCATCTCGGTCTTTCGGATAAGGAGGAGAAGGATGATCAGGGGACCTGAACTAAGTTGATTCTAAAGAAGCAATGGTCAAAGGAAAAGGGTAATCGGGTTGTTTCAACTTCTTCCGCTGTCCCATCTGAACCAACTAAGGGCACAGAAGCAGCAATACCTCCAACTTGCCCCTTGCCTTCTCAAATTCAACCCGATCGCTCCCCAATGGGTCTCCCAGTTTGTTGTCCTGGGAAGGCTCCCATGAAGTTTTTGGTTAAGTGCCAGATAGTCTTCATTGATTTAGACTCTGATGATGAGGAACGCAACTCAGATGTGCTATTTTTTGATGGAGATTTGCTAGACGCTATGGAGAAACAAATGCTTGGACCAGTGTTGAAGTCAAGAACTGGGTATGCAGTCAAATTAATTAAGGATGTCCAAGCAACCCAGTATAGGGGTATTTCCTCTGTTACACTGCTTGGATCCCTTCTTAAGGATGGTGTCAGTTAAGGTCAAGTTCCCGCGAGGCAAAGTTACGAAGCTCCTGTGGTTGCCTCTCAGGCTGATGAAAGTATTATGGCCTCTCAGACGCTATACAATGCTGGATCGACCCTCTCTATAACACTTCTGTCTACCTTTGCTTTTGGCTAGGACCGATCCATCCCGTCGGTGATTCCAGATGCTCCAACTTCTGGATCCCCTCACCCAAGCAATTTTTGGGTTGACCCCCTCTCCATGCTTTGCTCCATAATGACATGTGAAGGTTATATTGGTAATGGTTACTGGAAAAAGGCCAGGGCTGCTGAACGGGACCATATGATTTTTAACAACGAAATTTTTGTCAGTTCCAGCCGCATCATCTTTTGCTCACCTACTTTTTGATTTTCCTAACTCCTACCTTTCTTTTAGGTGGTGGAATTGGCTGATCAGAAAAGGCAGACTGTGGAGATATCTCGGTTGAATAAGGCTCTTACTAAAAAAGATAATGCTCTCAAGTCTTCTTCTGCCAGTGCTTTTAAGGCTAAGCAGTACAAGGAGGAGCTAAAGGCCTAAGCTGCAACTGAGCTTACCCTAAGATAAACCATAGCCACGTACAAAAAGGGCTTCGGTATCTGAGATAACCCTTAGGTATCTTAGCACGAGGAATAGTGAGCTAGAGAAGATGGTAACTAAATACTTAACTTGAGTTGAGGGTCATCCTTGTTGAGACAGCAGTTAAGAAAGCCTAGGAAAATACCTGGGTTGCCCAAGACACGCTTACTTCTACCTAGCAGGTCATGCTTGAAACACAACAAGCATCTGAGAAGTCTCGGATTCATTATGAACACCTAGCCAAGGACTTGGAGCAACAACATGCTAGTATGGAGGTGATTTCTTAGGAGGCTAGGTTAGCCCTTGAAGTCCAAAACGTGGACCACTACAAGAGATCCCCAACTTTTGATATTATCATGCTGAGAGAATTCTAGAGGGGGCTAACCATGCTGGGGCTTTTTTTTAGGTCAATGAGAGATCTTCAGAGGAGACTCGCCGCAAGTGGGACATAGCCATCAAGAAGCACAATGATGAGTCCATAGATGCTATAAGGAATCAGAGGATTTACTGGAGGGCCTACTGTTGATCTATCGGGAAGGATCCTCATCCTATGCATCTTGAGCTTCCTTCAATTTCTTTTTTGGTGGTTTTCAACTCCAATGATGAAAGCGACACCTTAACCAAGGGGGTTGATGTCAGTCATTTACTGGGTACGGACTACTCTTCCTTCATGTCTAATGAGCCTGGGGATAACATCACTTTGCCAGATTTTGAAGAATTGAGCCAAGACCATTGCGATGATGTTCCTCCTGACGATACTGGCCCTGGTGGTCCTTATAAAGCCCAAAATGCTTAAGAGTTTTTTACCTCATTATCTGTGTAACTGCTGCTTTTGAATTGCTCCATTTTATAAATAAAAATGCATTTTATTCTTTCTGATGTTTTCGAATAAACTAGTGACTTGATATGAATTGGTTATCCCATTATGCATTTGTAATAACCTAAGCCCCAAGCTGGTAACAACAGTCATCTAAAAAATTGAACGGTTTATGACTGATTATAACTGCTTGTTAACTTAAACCATGCACGTCGAGCCACACATAAGTTAATTTTTTCGGTTGTAATCACATCCTTCCACCCGATTTCTTTAATTTGACTAGGACGTTTTATTAACCCAAGCTATACCAAGTCAGTTGTCCTGACTTTGGACAAGTATCTTCGTATGTCAGGGCTTGTAATAACCCTTGCATAGGCAGGGTCGGGGTAGTTGCTCGGGTTAGCCGATCGGTTACTCAAGCCCTCGATCATCTTACTGCTTTTATGTCAAAAAGTTTTCTTTTATAACTCATTTATATGGTATCTAATTTATAGACTCTTGTCTTTTATCTGTCGACTAAGTTACTGGGAAGTCTCCTAATAGTCTATTGATCAAGATTCGTTGCAACAAAGCATCTCGTATTTTACTGACTTAACAGGTGTCTTGATTGTTCTTGTTTTTAAGTAGAAATACTTATGTTTTGTTCAACTCTTGGCGCATCCCATCAGGCGCTTAAGACCTGAAGGCGCCCTAGCAGTGCTTTATTGCACCCAGCTAGTCTTGGTGAGAGTACACTATCTTTACGACACATGTTTTTGGCCCTCTCACTGGGCCTCTTGGGCACCCCCACTCGACACTGAGCAATTTCTAGGTGCTCTGAGATTACTTTTGTTTACGAAAGCAAAGTTTTAGAACATTACTCTTGATTTCTGAATTTTTTTCCTCAAAAGGGGCTTTCATTGGATGCTAAAAGGAAACACAAAATAATCAGCTTACGAAGCAAAATCAATTTCTAAAGAAATAAAAACAAACAAGAAAAACGGAGGGACCCTTAAGGGTAGAACAGTTTTAGGTATTAGGCGTTGCATAGCATGGGTAATTCACTTCCTTCTGATCGGGCAAGGAGGTATGCCCCATGTTCGGCCAACCCGACCACCTTGTATGGACCTTCCCATTTGTCTGCCAGAGCTCCAGCTGACTTATCTCTTGTGTTGGTTGACACCCTCCTCAGAACTAGAGCTCTGAGTTGGAATCTTTTGATTTAGACATGTTAGTTAAAGTATCTAGCGACCCTTTTCTATTAGGCCGCGGTCCTTACTATTGACATATATTTTTTTCTTTCCAACTCGTCTAAGTTATATTCTAGCATGCCAGCGTTTGACTCGTGATGGAAGAGATGCACCTTTGGCAATTTATGAATTACTTCCAATAGCATCACTGCCTCTATCCTGAACGCCAGTGAATAAGGGGTATCCCCTATCGAATTCCTTTATGTGGTTTGATATGCCCATAAAACTTCATGCAACTTGCCTGCCCAGTTCCTTTTCTTGGCATCTAGTTTTGCCTCTAAGGTATGCTTGATTATTTTGTTTGCGGCTTCTGTCTAACTGTTGGTCTGAGGGTGAGCTGGTGTGGAATAATAAATTTTTATGCTGAAATCCTGACACATGTTTCTAAAATTGTCACTATCAAACTGAGTTCCGTTATCAGTAATTATCGTGTCTGGGAACCCAAACCGGTAAATAATGTTCTTCTTGATAAAGCTCACCGTATTGGCTTCGGTTATATGCACCAGTGTTTCTACCTCAACATATTTGGTGAAGTGATCTACAGCCATAACAGTTTGCTTTGCCCCACCTTTGGTTGTCGCAGGCATATCAAGTCTAGCCCCCATATGGTGATTGGACAAGGTGATCACAAACTCTTCAAGTGTTCGAGAGGCCTTTTTTATATCATTAGCTATCCTCTGGCAACCCCCATGTTGATCCGTAACTGCCTGAGCGTCTTGGAATAGGGTCGGCCAGTAGAAGCCTTGTTTGAGAGTTTTGTGTGCTACGATCTTACGTCCAGAGTGGTTTAATATACTCTACAGGTTTGGAGTTCCAAACATTATCATCATTGATAACGGCACCCAGTTTGATAACCTGAAATTCAGACATCTGTGCAAGGAGTACCAAATTACCAATTACTATGCCACACCTACCCATCCTTAAATGAACGGGCAGGCTGAAACAGTATACAAAATCATCAAGCATACACTCAAAGCAAAGCTGGATGCCAAGACAGGAAGTTGGGTTGAAAAGCTTCCCGAAGTATTATGGGCGTATCGGACGACAACAAGAACGTCAACAAGAGAGACTCCATTCACTTTAGCGTTTGGAACAGGAGCTGTTATCCCTATAGAAATGTCATATGCATCACCCCGGGTCAGGCTATATAATGAAGAGCAGAATGTTGATATACTGTTACAAAGTCTAGATGAGCTAGAAGAGAAAAAGGAGAAGTCCCAAATACAAAATATGGCATATCAGCAAAGAGTAGCTCGCCACTACAACTTTCATGTTCGAGTCAGGAAATTCCAACTAGGAGACCTGGTACTCAGGAAGGTGTCATTGAATACAAAAAATAAAGTTGCATGTTCCCTGGTTGATAAGTGGGAATGCCCGTACAAAATAGAAGGAATAGCTGGCCATTGAGCATATTGGATTGCACGACCTAATGAAAAACTCCCAATATATGAAAATTTTCTATTCTTAAAATATTTTTTGCTTTCCTTTCTATTTAGGAATTTTAGTTAGATCAAATATTAGCTTTGGAAATTAAATCTTTGTTGGTTTTGCAGTTATAAATAAAAATCAAACTCGGGATTTCTGAAAAAGAAAGCATATGATAATAAGAACATATGAATGACTAGCAATAATAAGAACATGCAAATAGAATACTAGGGACCATTGATTCCCGAATGGGCAGAGAAGCTCGAAGGAGCATGCTAGCCGAGCAAGGTCAATTGACCTTAGCAAAAAGGCAAACCCGATGCACCAGATTCTGGAGAGGCTCGGGACGTTATCGGACAAAATTCCGGTGAAATGCGTAGTTGTGTTAAGCGGTTCGAAAAGCTTAACAATTCGGCAAACCCTTGCACAGAAAAACTGGGGAGACGTCCTCGGTAATGTGTAAGGGCTCAAACATATGATCATGGTGAGCCTTGATATAATGTTTGGGCAGCAACCGAGTATGAAACACAAGTGTAAATCTACTTGCCTGTTTTAAGATGACTCGGTTAATATTATTGGCCAGTTTAATAAGATACTTGGTGTTAAAAATTATTCTGGTAACGGAACAAGTTTAAAAAGATACTTGGTGAAGTTACCTGAACATCAGAAATAGCCAGTTTAATAAGATACTTGGCACAAAGATTGCAATAGCCTGATTAATAAGATACTTGGTGTAGGGAAAAAAATGGTTAAAAAAACAACGGAAGCGTGAGAAAAACAAAAATTAGGGTTTGCGTATAAATAATTTTTTTTCCTTTTAATAAAAAAAACCTTAACCCTAGATTAATTGATGTATATAAAAAGTATCGTACCTTTTTTTCGTGATGATTGAACTAGCGTCGAATTGAATCCGTAAGATCTTCCAATCCAATCATGAACGTGAATCACCTAGAAGTGTGGGCTCCCTTACTTTAAATTGTATACCTGAGGATGGAAACAAACAAAATCTTCTTCTTTGTTAGACACAATAATCCTCCAAGAGAAAAAATCAAGAATGTCCGGTCACTTGTGAATTAAAAATCAATTTGTTTGAAACTCGCGTGAACCTTGATTCGATGTTGTACACAAAACCCATTTGATGCAAAGGATACTAGTGTACTATCGATAACAAAAACGTTCCCTCTTTTCTCTATGCTTGGCCGAATTCTTCACATGATGAGTTGGACGAAGTTTTTTTTTAATAACAATAAAAAACAACTTCTCATCCCATGCTTGGACAAAATTTACAAGTATATATATATAGGAGACCAAATCCTCTCCTAAGAAGAATTTACTTGGTGGTTAAGAATCCTTTTCCAAAAGGAATCCTTTTCCAAAAAGAATTCTTTCCTACACCAAGACTCAAAATCCAACTCAATAGTGTATTTGTAACCATATTAAAGACTTCTTAATTTGATTAGATAAATAATTCCTTTTTTTATCTACTTATCAAATATAGTCTTTAATATTAATTATACTACCAACAGTAGTATAATATTAGGAGACCATCTTCTAATAGAAAAAGATTTTGACTTTTAATTAAATAATTAATTAATCAACAATTAATTAATTTCCATTTAATTAATTAATAAAATAAATAATAATATATTTAAGCTATTCTTAACAGCTTTTGTCGCCCATACAATTTATAAGAGCCATATATTATTTTTCTTATTTTATTAAATCCATTGGACCTTAGTAAAAAGTCCACATGTGAACTAGACCTATTCTTACAAAAAGAAACAAGTTCTCATGCTTTATTGCAATTCTAGATGGACCCTTATTGGTCCAGTAGAATATATCAAGTGATCCATGCAAGTTCGTGCAGATTGGGGATCTTGGCGATTTATCTAAATTTAAGCTCCAATAGACACAACCCAATCACAATCAACAAATGATTCACTTAGGTCCAATCTATTTAATTTTAGTTCAATCCACTAAAGAACTAAAATTGAACTCTTAAATAAAGATAGAATAAGTTGATGTTACTCACTCATACACTAGATAACCTTATTGGAGAAAGTGTATCCTCGTGAAGAATACCAGTAATAGCCAAGAGCTCATAGACCGCCTATAGCTCTCCAAGTTACCATATTACTCATATGACCACATTTTGAACTTGGATATTTTGACTTGTCAAGAAGCTATGTTTCAATAGACACTATTGAAAACTTAACGTTAAGATTTAATATCCAATACCTCAAAACATCAATATGATGGTATTCTACTCTCATTCAATAAATGGAGCCACGATGTCCATATCTATAAAAGAAGTCCTCTATTTATTAACAAATGGATACCACCAAACTATCGAGGATAGACTATGCTATATAATCGTACTCATTGATAGCTCAAATGATAACACTTGCAACCATAAGTCCATCATTTATCTCAGGATTGAGATAGACTCTCCGATTGTCTTCAAATAAAAACTTTTATCTATTGACGGTTCTAGATAAAGTATTTCATTGTGATCCTACTCAATGCACCCAATGCACTAGATTATTTTGCCCAAAGACACCACACTTTGATGATTTTAGACTCATCATAACACATTTGATCCCACTCAAATGCTAGCAAAAGAATCTACAACTTTGACAAGACAAAGGCGCCCAACCTTTTATCTTAAGTTGTGAATATTATTCAAGGCTAACTAAAGAATTGTGTCTACCTCATACATATCTAGATGTATGAACAATTCTAGTTTTCTAATAGTCTTTTGACCTTATGATTATTTACTTTTGACAATTATAATAATTAAACTATAAATGCTATAAGATTTGTAAAAATAGAAATCACTTTATTAATATGAAAATATTGTCAAATACATTATTATACTCTTGATATCTAGCATAATCCTAACAATCTCCCACTTGCTCTATAGCAAATGTGTCATCTCTCTCATACCTATGTTCTTTAGATGCCCATCTAAACTCTTTTATGGAAGAGCCTTTGTAAAGGGATCCGCTAGATTTTCTGCTGAAACGACCTTGGTAATCGTCACGTCACCCCATATGCACAATTTCCCTCAGAAGGTGATACTTTCTTTCAATGTGTTTCCCTCTCTTATGACTTCTTGGTTCTCTCGAATTAACCACTGCTCCACTAGTGTCACAATAGATAGTGATCTGCTTATTCACATCAGGAACATCTTCCAAGTCAATCAGGAATTGGCAAAGCCAGACAGCTTCTTTAGCATCCTCGCATGTGGCAACATAATCGGCTTCCATGGTGGAATCGACAATACAAGATTGCTTGATACTCCTTTATATGACTGCCCCTCCTCCTATAGTAAACACAGATCCTGATGTTGATCTTATAGAGTCAGAATCTGATTGAAAATCAGAATCTGTATACCCAACGGGAATTAAATCCCCTCAAGAGTAAACAAACATATAATCTCTCATTCTGCTAAGATACTTGAAAATATTCTTGACTACGGTCCAGTGATCAGGACCAGGCTTCGATTGAAACCTGATAACTATGCCCACAGCAAAACAAATATCTGATCTAGTACAGAGCATTGCATACATGAGACTTCCTACTGCCGAAGCATATGGAATCCTACTCATGAATTGCTCTTCATGCTCATTCTTAGGATCTTGTTCCTTAGAAAGTTTGATTCCATGTCTAAAAGGTAACATACCTTTTTTGGAATCTTGCATGGATGAACCTTGGGATAATGCAATCGATCTATTCTTTCTATCCCTTATGACTTGGATACCAAGAATATAACTTGCTTCTCCTAAGTCCTTTATATCAAATTGTTTTGCTAACCATTCTTTTAATGATGTCAATACACCTACATCATTTCCGATGAGTAGTATATCATCGACGTAAAGAACTAGGAAAACCAACTTGTCGCCTTTAATCCTTTTGTATACATAAGGTTCATCAAGGTTTTGAATAAATCCAAAACTTTTTACGGCTTGATCGAACCTTATGTTCCAGGATCTGGATGTTTGCTTCAATCCATATATGGATCTTTGCAACTTGCATACCCTTTCCTCTTGGCCCTTTTCAATGAATCCTTCTGGTTGCATCATGTAGATGCTTTCGTCAAGACTTCTATTAAGGAAAGTTGTCTTCACGTCCATTTGCCAAATCTCTAGGTCTAGAGATGCCGCAATGGATAAGAGTATCATAATGGATTTTAGCATGGCCACAGGAGAGAAGGTTTCTTTATAATCGATACCTTCCTTCTGTGTATAACCTTTAGCTACCAATCTAGCTTTAAAGGTTTCCACCTTACCATCCATTCCTTTTTTCCTCTTGTATACCCACTTGCACCCGATGGGTTTTATCCCTTCAGGCAAGTCTACAAGGGACCAGACTTTGTTTTTGAACATAGATTCAATTTCGGATTGCATTGCCTTATGCTTTTGGCAACAATCAACATCTACCATTGCTTCCTTGTACGTATAGGGATCATCATCGTCCGGAAGATTCTCTATAGATTCTCCTAGACCGCTGTATCTCTCGGGTTGTCTAACAACCCTCCCACTATGACAAGGTATGGTAGATTGTTGATCTTGTGTTGGTATGGAACTTACAATTGGGCTTGAATGCAAAACCTCTAGTGGAATTGTATCTCCTAAAAGCTCATTTAGGACAATTCTACTTTTAGGCAAAAAATTATTCATATAGTCCTCTTCTAGATATTTAGCATTTGTTGAAACAAATACTTTAAGATCTGAATGACTATAAAAATAATATCCTTTTGTTCCTTTTGGATACCCTATAAATATGCATGTTTCAGAATGAGACTCCATCTTTTCTATCTTTCCTTTTAACACGTGCACAGGACATCCAAATATCCTTAAGTGTTGCAAACTAGGCTTTTGCCCAGTCCACAACTCATGCGGTGTTTTAGGAACCGACTTAGATGGTACATTGTTTAAAATATACATGGCAGTTTGTAAAGAATATCCCTAAAAAGAACTAGGGAGCGGTGAATAACTCAACATAGACCTAACCATATCCAAAAGAGTTCTATTTCTCCTTTCTATAACCCTATTTTGTTGAGGTGTGCCTGGTGTAAAAAACTGAGAAATTATTCCATTATCAATAAGATATTGCTGAAACTCACCAGATAGATATTCTCCACCATGATTAGACCTCAAGATTTTTACGTTTCTCAAGCTGATTTTCTACTTCATCTTTAAATGCTTTGAACATATCAAAAGCATCCGACTTATGTCTCATGAGATACACATAGCCAAATCTTGAGTGATCATCCGTGAAAGTGATGAAGTACTCATATCCACCTCTAGCTTGGATGCTCATAGGTCTACACACATCAGTGTGTATCAATCCTAAACATTCGATGGCTCTTGCGCCTTTGGTCGTAAACAACCTTTTGGTCATTTTACCTTCCAAACAAGATTCACAAGTTGGTAGATCATCAACCTTTAAGTCACTTAGAGGTCCATCACTTACCAATCTTTTAATCCTATTAAGGTTAATATGACCTAAGCGTAAATGCCATAAGTAGGTTTCATCTTTTGATAATTTTACTCTTTTATGATTAGGTTCCGTTGATTCCGTGTCTAACAAGTGAGAGATATTTCCATGCAAATAGAATAAACCGTTTTCCAATGTACCTTTGCAAATAATTTTATCATTCTTACTGAAAATAAAAGTTTTATTAAAAGTAACCGAATAACCAATTTTTTTTAAACAAGAACTGAAATTAAATTCCTCTTGAATTGAGGTACATAATAAACGTCTATTAAATCTAAATGCCTATAAGAATCTAAACTAATTCTAATATCTCCCACTGAACTAGCAGACACTAACGCTCCATTGCCTAAACGCAAGTTGAACTAATTCTCATTAAGCCTTCTCCTTTCCTTGAACCCCTGTAAGGAAAAACAAACATGATTAGTGGCTCCGGAGTCTATGATCCAAGAATCCATAGAATCCGCCAAAAAACATGTTTCAAGATAATTAATATTACCTTATTCCTTTTTGTCTTGAGACTTTGGGCAATTTCTTTTCCAATGTCCCTTTTCGCCACAAAGGAAACACTTTCCTTTGATCTTGGTTACTTTCTTTGCCTCCTTCTTTGTAGGTCCTAGTTGTTTTTTCTTCTATTGTTTCTTGACCTTCTTACGGGTCTTAACAATAGCAACTTTACCTATGGTATGAATCTCTTGACCCTTGCCTTTCACAATGATTTTTTCCGTGCTTTGAACATCTTGCATCAGGCCTTGCAAGGTGTATTCCTTATTATTCAAGGTGTAGTCCAACTTGAATTGATCAAAGGAATCCGACAGTGAGTTGACAATCATGTCAATTTTGATCTCACCATCTATCTCAACACCATTCAGTTCAACAATGTTAAGATGTGCTATGACTTACACCATGTGATCTTTCACAGTCTGTCCAGGTTTCATCATAAGATTCATAAAAGCAGTAATTGCCTCTCTCTTAACCGTCCTAGACCTCATAGCAAACATCTCCTCTAGAGACATCATTATATCGGCAGCAGTCTCCTTTCTTTCATGTTGCTGTTGCAACACGTCGGAGATGGTGGCCATAATGTAACATTTAGCCATCTCATCAGAAGACTCCCACTGCTGATACTCATCTCTTTACTCCTGAGTATATTCATTAGTAGGAGTAGGTGGTTTATGAGTGCACAGAACGAGCTTATGCTTTTCGGATTGCAATAAAAGCCCAATTTTCCTTTTCCATGTGACATAATTATCACCGGTTAAAGTATTGTGTTTAAGGATGTTGATTAGGGATGAGGTCATGATTTCTGAACAATAACATAAATTATATAAGTAAATAATCATGATTAAGCACTTTTGAATATTTATCTTGAATTAAATGAAATAATTCAATCGTAAAAATTCAACGGTGATCCAACACCCATATATGTCACGCCACCTTTGGGAGTTTGCAATATTTACTAGTTAGACAAGGTCCCACCTAATTGTTCACATAACAACCAAAGTTTTCAATTTTAGCCTTGTGATTTTATTAACAAGAACTCTTGGGAGGATATTAATAAACTCACATAGAGTGTCTTACCAAGTTATCGACCTTCAATATAATCCCTCACGAATATCCCTCCTTTGGGAGTAGATATCGTTTGGGATAATTGTCTTGTCTATCCTTGTAAGGAAGTATCTTGCTAAATTCCATTCATGAATACATCTTGGGAGGTTATTCATAAAACATAAAGCTTAACTAAACTTGGAGGCCGTAGGTGTTCAAAAACACCTTCTCCCACTCAATTGTTTAAGGTGTGTGATCGAATTCCAAAGAATGATTTACCAAGTTATCTAGATGCCAATTAAAATACTTAAACCGTTCAATGCATGTTCATACCAAAAGAGATATATGAGTGGCACTTCTATTCTATATGACATGTTATCAAACAATGACAAACATTGCAATACTTACAACAATATAAATAGCTACAATTTTGGTCCATCCTAGAAAAACAAGTAAATTACATATATATAAGAATACAAGAACTCCTTTCTTTGAGAACAAGTCTTCACGCGACCTTCGTCGTTCGGACTCCCTCGGCTACCTCCCATGAGCGTGTGCACCCTTCACCCTTACCCGTGGGCATGCACATGCCACAAACCCATAAAGGGCTGCCATGCACAGCCCATGACTACAAAAAGGGCTGCTGTGCGCAGCCCATGCCACAACAAACGTGGCTGCGCGCTCTTCGTACGCACGTTCGTTGTTATGGCTCGCACGGTCCCAAACTTGTTCCGGTTGCTCCTAATTCTTCAAACCTTTG
Organism: Dipteronia dyeriana; assembly: GCA_032871835.1. Lineage (NCBI taxonomy): Eukaryota > Viridiplantae > Streptophyta > Magnoliopsida > Sapindales > Sapindaceae > Dipteronia > Dipteronia dyeriana. The sequence goes on along the minus strand of CM065299.1, from coordinate 44,365,658 downwards.
TATCTTTGATACTTGAATGTATTACAGAAGAATTTAAATAATAAAATACTACAGTTATTTATTTTTATTATTATTACAATAGTGCAGTTTTTTTTTTTACAACAACAAAATTAAAAAAAAAATCTTAGCAACTACCAAGAAGGAAATTATGGTGATGATAGACCACCCTTCTTGTTACAATCCCAAAAAAAAAATTACATTGAAATTCTAGAACCAAAATTGAGCAATAATAAACCACATATAAAACATATGTATATCCATCCATTCCAATGTAAATATATATGCGAATACCTAGAGTGCCATCTCTTTCTAAAACTTGCATATATATAATAAAAAGAAAAAGATTCAAGAACACATACATCAATTAATCAAGGGTACAACCAGGCTCTGATACCAATTGTAAGGAAAAAACGGTTCAAAACACAACGGAAGCATGAGAAAAACAAAAATTAGGGTTTGCGTATATATAAAAAATTTCTCTTTTAATAACAAGAACATTAACCCTAGATTAATTGATGTATATAAAAAGTATCGTACCTTTTTTTTCGTGATGATTGAACTAGCGTCGAAATGAATTCGCAAGATCTTCCAATCCAATCACGAACGTGAATCACCTAGGAGTGTGGACTCCCTTTCTTTAAATTGTATACCTGAGGATGGAAACAAACAAAATCTTCTTCTTTGTTAGTCACAATAATCCTCCAAGAGAAAAAACCAAGAACGTCCGGTCACTTGTGAATTATCAATCAATTTGATTGAAACTCATGTGAACCTTGATTCTATGTTGTACACAAAACCCTTTTGATGGAAAGGATACTAGTGTACTATCGAAAACAAAAACGTTCCCTCTTTTCTCTATGCTTGGCCGAATTCTTCACACGATGAGTTGGACGAAGTTTTTTTTTAATAACAATAAAAAACAAATAAAAAACAACTTATCATCCCTAAAATTCAGGCTTGGACAAAATTTACAAGTATATATATATAGGAGACCAAATCCTCTCCTAAGAAGGATTTACTTGGTGGTTAAGAATCCTATCCTTAGGTGGATTTACTTGGTGGTTAAGAATCCTTTTCTAAAAGGAATTCTTTCCTACACCAAGACTCCTAATCCAACTCAATAGTATATTTGTAACCATATTAAAGACTTCTTAATTTGATTAGATTAATAATTCCTTTTATTTATCTACTTATCAAATATAGTCTTTAATATTAATTATACTACCAACAATAGTATAATATTAGGAGACCATCTCCTAATAAGATTATGACTTTTAATTAAATAATTAATTAATCAAAAAATTAATTAATTTCCATTTAATTAAATAATAAAATAAAAAATAATATATTTAAGCTATTCTTAGTAGCTTTTGCCTCCCATACCATATATAAGAGCCATATATTATTTTTCTTATTTTATTAAATCCATTGGACCTTAATAAAAAGTCAACATGTGAACTAGGCCTATTCTTACAAAATGAAACAAGTTCTCATGCCTTATTACAATTCTAGATGGACCCCTATTGGTCCGGTAGAATATATCAAGTGATCCATGCAAGTTCGTGTGGATTGGGGATCTTGGCGGGCAATCTAAATTTAAGCTCCAATAGACACAACCCAATCACAATCAACAAATGATTCACTTAGGTCCGATCTATTTAATTTAAGTTCATTCCACTTAAGAACTAAAATTTAACTTTTAAATAAAGATAGAATAAGTTGATGCTACTCACTCATACCCTAGACAACCTTATTGGAGAAAGTGTATATTCGTGAAGAATACCAGTAATCGCCAAGAGCTCATAGACCGCCTATAGCTCTCCAAGTTACCATATTACTCATATGAATACATTTTGAACTTGGATATTTTGACTTATCCAGAAGCTATGTTTCAATAGGCACTATTGAAAACTTAACGTTAAGATTTAATATCCAATACCTCAAAACATCCATATGATGGTATTCTACTCTCATTCAATAAATGGAGCCACGATGTCCATATCTAAAAATGAAGTCCTCTATCAATTAATAAATGAATACCACCAAACTATCGAGGATAGACTATGCTATATAATCGTACTCATTGATAGCTCAAATGATAATACTTGCAACCATAAGTCCATCATTTATCTCAGGATTGAGATAGACTCTCCGATTGTCTACAAATAAAAACTTTTATCTATTGACGGTTCTAGATAAAGTATTTCATTGTGATCCTACTCAATGCACCCAATGCACTAGATTATTTTACCCAAAGACACCACACTTTGATGATTTTAGACTCATCATAACACATTTGATCCTACTCAAATGCTAGCAAAAGAATATACAACTTTGACAAGATAAAGGCGCCCAACCTTTTATCTTAAGTTGTGAATATTATTCAAGGCTAACTAAAGAATCGTGTCAAAAGCTGGTTTAATAAGATACTCGGCAACAATTGAATCAAGTTGAAGAAGACTCGGTGAAATTCCTATAGCAATGAATCAGATCAAACCACTCGGTTTTCAGAATTACAGTTAACTCAAAATTTCATTGATAATCTTTACAAAGAATCGTTACAAAAAATCTTTAAAAACAAATTCTACAAAACAAATCAAGGTGTTTAGGAGGATTTAGAACTCTTGTTGATGCTCGAGTCGGGCACCATTTCATATTCACAGAATAGACTTTCATTGGAAGGTTAAGCGATCGTATCGACCGAATCATCCATCCATTTAGTGTTATCTTCTATCGGGATCGGTCCGACATCAGGCACCACACCTTCCACGACCGACTTCTAACTGGCATAAAAGGTCGAGAGGGAGTGCTCAGATGGAACCTCCAAATGCATGGGTTGGGCTCTCTACCTCGACACGACAATAAGCTCTTCACTCCTTCATCTGAGTCAGAAGAGATTCTAGGGACCGATCCACATGATTCTTGATCAACAGCTCCCAGTTGGTTCAGGCTTTTTCAGTTACCCGATTCTTGACCTTAAAAAACTCGCCAGCTGAAACTATCCCTTGCTAAAATTCCTGAAGAAGAAGGGCATCGTAAGCAGGAGATCTTTTAAAATGATCAACTCCCTGGACTTCAAGTTCTAGCCTGGCCTCTTTGGATAGGGATTCGACTGTCAAAGCCTGGCGTTCCAAGTCTTCAATTTTCTTTTCATATGCCAACTAAAACTGTTATGCTTCCTGCTCGGCCTTAAGCATTGATTGCAGAAGACAACAGGTTTTGCAGTGACATAGCCTTCTCCTCTACCAAAGAAGCTCTTTAATCAGCCTCCACTTGCTTCGCTAAACAGTGGTCGGTAAACACTTGGGCAGAACCCACCTCCTTTTGGTAAGCCGCCTCAACCTGAGCACGACTATCTTCACTTTCTTTCAACTGAGCCTCAAGACGCCATATTCGATCGGCTTGATGTTGTTGTGTCTGAACCAGCTTAGCAAACTCGGCCACCATCTACAAGGAAACATAATCAAAAATCTAGTAAGAAAGACGATGAAAGTTGGGAATAAAACCTACATAAGATGCACCGTTGAAAATATTTTGAAGACGCTCCATTAAAGAGCCATCCCGAAAATAGCTCCAGCGGTTATCCCCGATGAAAGCCCGATCCAATGACATCGCCTGTAATAGATCCTCAGGGAAGGATAGGAAGGGCCTACCAAAGGTTCAGCTCTGGCATCTTCAACCTTGAGGGGGGGCTGGGGGGAAGAGCCCCTAATCGGGTTTGAAGTCTCTGCACCCGCCAATGCTTTAACAACAACGCTCGGGGGATTCTCAGCTCCGGTGACTTCATCACTGAAATCGATGAATGAAACCACCCGAGGAACCTTATGAGGGTGAGTGGAAGAGCGAAAGAATCGATCACCTTCCTTTTCTCAGCCCATTAGCGATGAAATCCAAGATCAGCTGAGGGAACTTCCTGAAAATCCTCTCGAAAGGATTCAAAAAAGTTGGAATCTGTATTTACTTGTCTCTTAGAGGTTTTACCTCTATCACCGGTGTTTGTCCGCTCGGTAGGGACCACAACCGGGAAGCTCGATCCACCAGGCCCCTTACCAAGACCATTACTATGCCTCCCTTCATCTACAGACAACTCCTAAGTATGGCCACTTGGGCCACTTGACTTTCTTATGGTCGGCCGAATGACTTCCTCGGGGACACTTTTATGAATCTGGTCGTCAACCTCATCAGGGTCCTCATTTGACTCTGGTGGGGAAAATCCCTATTCACTCTGACGAGAAGCTTCTTTTTGTCTCGCTTGAAGAATTGACTTCACTTGACGAGCTTAAAGATCACAGACGATGTCCGAGTCATACACTTAGAAGAAAAAGGGGAATCATGTTAGAATATATATATATATATATATATATATATATGGGTGCACAAAGATCACTTACATTGCCTGCGATAGCCTGAAATCTGGCTAGAGAAGCCGAGTTCTATCATCTTTTTCTCGTTGAAAAGATAAGTCATGCTCATCTTCTCTAGAGTACGAACTACTGCCCGAGCAAGTGTGGTCAGCTCAGTATCACTCAATTCAAGTTTTTTCTTGTTCCATACCTCGGGAGAACAGAAAAAATGGGGAACTTTCAACGCCCTCTGAGTTTCCTCAGCCGAGAGAGTGACTTCAACCCCTAGATTTCCTCCGACAAAAAACCAACTGTTCTTTGAGTACTTATTGGACGAAGGAAATTCCCATAGGAAGCCCCTGTTCTTGGCTTCATCAGTGGTGCCAACTCTTCGATTCACCTTTGTCCCCTTAGGGACCCAGCAATCTAACGGGTTAGACATGAGGAAATAGGTCTCTGTCTTACTAGACTGCCTTAGCATGTAGAAGTGCCTGATTTCTTTCGGGGAAGGCGGTGATAGGTTCATTCGGCTTCACATGTGCCACATGCACATCAAGATCTTGTAGCTATTCGGGGCTAATTGAGCTGGAGCGATCCCTGCTTCAGCGAGAAACCAATTAATGAACAGGTGCAGAGGAAGAGTAATGCCGTATTAAAGCATGGACCTATAGATTGCCACCATGCTCGAGGGAGGGTTCCACGAAACTCTATCACCAGCAGGAACCAGAGTAATTGAATTATCCAAATCGAATCGGGCATGATACTTCCCTATCTCTTCTACCCCGACCACGTTCGGTTCGGCGTCAAACCCACTCGGGTGATCAACAGAGAAAGAAAGATAAGATTTTCTGAACTCTTTTTCAACATCTTGCTCATTAATAATCTGCTCCCTGATCCAGACGCTGCTCGAGTTGTGCTTATGAACTTTGCTTTTACTTTGATGTTTTCCTATCCTTGATTGAAGTGGTACCCTGTGATTAGAAATGACAGATTTAGAACTAGATGAATCAGAATCAGAATCAGAACGGGATACATACTAAACGCTGCTCGAGTTGTGCTTATGAACTTCGCTTTTACTTTGATGTTTTCCTATCCTTGATTGAAGTGGTACCCTGTGATTAGAAATGACAGATTCAGAACTAGATGAATCAGAATCAGAATCAGAACTGGATACATACTAAAATGGACGTTAGGGTAAAGCCCATAAACATCGACTTCTAAAAAAAGAGGTTCATCCAGGGAGATTTCCCCCAAAAATCTTCGAGCGCAAGATACCAGTTGAAAATCCCCACGATCAAGAGCCTCGAGAGCTATAGTAAAATGTCGATGACGGGAAGTCGGATTCATTAAAACTAACCTTGAATAAAGAAATCTGATGCAAAATCTTCAACGGAGAATAGCGACTTTCTGCGTAAAGAAATCTGGGCTGGAAAAGCTTCTGGTTTGAGTCCTTGAGAAAGAACCAATGCAACTCCTCAGTGGAGAATTTAAAGGGGTAATAGCACGAAACCCTAAGATCTCAAGGCGAGAAAAATCAATGACAAGATTTGATGACGTAGGCGGCGCACTAGGAGACGAGTAGGTAGCTTCTCATAAATGGCATCGAGAAACAAAGTGGTAGAGGACACGCGTTAAGAGAAGAACTGGCTAAAGGCCGTCAAAACTCCAAAATGTCGCAATCATTGAGATATCGCGTGAGAAGGCAAATTGAATTTACAGGGTCACCATTAAGACATGCCATTATGACAAGACATTTACCCTGGCGTTATAGAGACGAAAACTTGAAAGGTTGATTAAAATACTTTTGCCTGGAATAAAACCCTGTTCGGTAAAAATATTTTAAGGGGGTATTGTCGTATGTAATTTTTATCAGACGTATACGTAATTGACAAAGAGGATAAAATTACCATGTGGACATCCGAATAGGCATTCAGAAAATATCCTATAAGACATCACCAAAGAAGAGAAGCCCGAGTAAACAAGTATTGAACAAAACCTACTCGGGGTCAACTGACATCATATACTACTCGGGGTCAGTTAAAGATGTTCGGGGCTAGTTGATGACATTTTGTAGTCGGGATCAGATGATGTCATTCGGGACTAGCTAATATCGTGTTCTACTTGGGACAAAAATGAAGAAAACCGAATAAAAAGCCCAGCGCGCAGCTTACACGAGTCGAGTCGTTACAAAAGTGAAGATATTCATATGTAAGAGGAATTCCAAGAAGAATAGAATACCAAACAGAAAAGGTATTAAATCAGGCAACAATTTTATATCTTTAAAAAGACTATGCTTTTATAAAGAAATAAGCCCTAACTGGACTACATCACTAGAGTCCCATTCGATCTCAATACCAGTCTCCGAAATAGAAAAGAAGATAGACTACTTCAAACAAGTAACCAATCATAGTTAAATACAAAGATCTTTTATTACTTGTACAAAGAGGATTAGGGTTCTATGGACATACAAATAGACCCATAATCTCATCACAAAAGATACACAGAAAGCATATAGAAAAATACAGAGAGAAAAAGAGAGATCGAGAGTTGTAAATCTTTTCAATAGTGGATTTTGTCTTAGTTGAATATTCAGCCACCCATGGACGTTTCTCCGGTCATTAGAGTTTTACCACATAAACTTGCGTCCGATTACTTTCTCTTTCTCTCTCTCTTTGAAATCACAGCTAAAATCCAATTCTTGTTGATTTTTTTCATACATCCAGAAATCGATGTCAACAGGTAAGAATAACAAATTTGTTTGTAAAGGTACATTGGCAAATGATTTATTCTATTTGCATGGAAATATCTCTCCCTTGTTAGAAACGGAATCAACAGAACCAAATCATAAAAGAGTAAAATTATCAAAAGATGAAACCTACCTATGGCATTTGCGCCTTGGTCATATTAACCTTAATAGGATTAAAAGATTGGTATGTGACGGACCTCTAAGTGACTTAAAGGTTGATGATCTACCAACTTGTGAATCTTTTTTGGAAGGTAAAATAACAAAAAGGTCATTTACGACCAAAGGCACAAGAGCCACTGAATGTTTAGGTTTGATACACACTAGTGTGTGTGGACCTATGAGCATTCAAGCTAAAGGTGGATATGAGTACTTCATCACTTTCACGGATGATCACTCAAGATTTGGCTATGTGTATCTCATGAGACATAAGTATGATGCTTTTGACATGTTTAAAACATTTAAAGCTGAAATTGAAAATCAGCTTGAGAAATGCATAAAAATCTTGTATATCTGGTGAGTTTCAACAATATCTTAATTATAATGGGATAATTTCTCAGTTTTCTGCACTAGGCACACTTCCAAAAAATGGGGTGGCAGAAAGGAGAAATAGAAATCTTTTGGATATGGTTAGGTCTATGTTAAGTTAATCAACACTCCGTAAATCTTTTTGGGGATATGCTATACAAACTGCAAAGTACATTCTAAACGATGTACCATCTAAATAGGTTCCTAAAACACCGCATGAGTTATGGACTGAGCGATAGCCTAGTGTACAACACTTAAGGATATTTGGATGTCTTGCGCACGTGTTAAAAGGAAAGACATGCAAGATGGAATCCCGTTCAGAAAAATGTATATTTTTAGGGTATCCAAAAGGAACAAAAGGATATTATTTATATAGTCCTTCAGATCTTAAAGTATTTGTTTTGACAAATGCTAAACTTTTGGAAGAGGACAATTCCACAAGAGGTTTCGCAACCAAGCCCAATTGTAAGTTCCGTACCAACACTAGATCAACAATCTACATGCCTCATCGTAATGGAAGGGTTGTTAGACAACCCGAGAGATACATCGGTCTAAGGGAATTTATAAAGATTCTTTCGGATGATGATGATCCCCATACGTACAAGGAAGCAATGAAAGATATTGATAGTCACCATTGGCAAAAGGCAATGCAATCCGAAATCGAATCTATGTTCAAAAACAAAGTCCGGACTCTTGTAGACTTGCCTAAAGGGATAAAACCCATCAGGTGCAAGTGGGTATACAAGAGGAAAAGAAGAATGAATGGAAAGGTGGAAAACCTTTAAAGCTAGATTGGTAGCTAAAGGTTATACACAGAAGGAAGGTATCGATTATGAAGAAACCTTCTCTCATGTGGCCATGCTTAAATCCATTAGGATACTATTATCCATTGCGGCATCTCTAGACCTAGAGATTTGGCAAATGGATGTCAAGACAGCTTTCCTAAATGGAAGTCTTGACTAAAGTATCTAAACGATGCAACCAAAAGGATTCATTGAAAAATGCCAAGAGGAAAGGGTATGCAAGTTGCAAAGATCCATATATGGATTAAAACAAACATCCAGATTCTGGAACATAAGGTTCGATCAAGCCGTGAAAAGTTTTGGATTTATTCTAAACCTTGACGAACCTTGTGCATACAAAATGATTAAAGGCAACAAGTTGGTTTTTCTAGTTCTTTAAGTTGATGATATACTACTCATCGGAAATGATATAGGTGTATTGACATCAATAAAATAATGGTTGGCAAAACAATTTGATATGAAGGACTTAGGAGAAGCAAGTTATATTCTTGGTATCCAAGTCATAAGTGATAGAAAGAATAGAACGATTGCATTATCCCAAGCTTCATACATAGATAAAATCTTGTCTACGTTTTCTATGCAAGATTCCAAGAAAGGTATGTTATCTTTCAGACATGAAATCAAACTTTCTAAGGAACAAGCTCCTAAGAATGAGCATGAAGAGTAATTCATGAGTAGGATTCCATATGCTTCGGCAGTAGGAAGTCTCATGTTTGCAATGCTATGTACTAGACCATATATTTGTTTTGCTATGGGCATAGTTAGCAGGTTTCAATCGAAGCCTGGTCTTGATCACTAGACAGCAGTCAAGCATATTTTCAAATATCTTAGGAGAACGAGAGATTATATGCTTGTATACTCTAGAGGGGATTTAATTCTCGTTGGGTTTACAGATTCTGATTTTCAGTCAGATTTTGACTGCAGGAGATCAACATCAGGATCTGTGTTTTCTATTGGAGGAGGGGCAGTCATATGGAGGAGTATCAAGCAATCTTGTATTACCGATTTCACCATGGAAGCCGAGTATATTGTCGCATGAGAGGCTGCTAAAGAGGTTGTCTAGCTTCGCCAATTCTTGATTAACTTGGAAGTGGTTCCTTATGCAAAAAAGTAGATCATTATCTATTGTGAAAATAGTGGAACAGTGGCTAATTCGAGAGAACCAATAAGTCATAAGAGTGGGAAACACATTGAAAGAAAGTATCACCTTCTATGGGAAATTGTGCATAGGGGTGACGTGACGATTACCAAGATCGCGTCAGCAGAAAATATAGCGGATCCTTTTACAAAGGCTCTTCCACAAAAGAGTTTTTATAGGTATCTAGAGAATATGGTGATGAGAGATATGACACATTTGCCATAGAGCAAGTGGGAGATTGTTTGGATTATGCTCGATAGCAAGAGTATAATAATGTATTTGATAATCTTTTCATATTTATAAAGTGATTTCTAGTTTAACAAAATATCCAAATTCAAAATGTGGTCATATGAGTAAATATGGTAACTTGGAGAGTTATAGGCGGTCTATGAGCTCTTGGCGATTACTGATATTCTTCACGAGGATACACTTTCTCCAATAAGGTTGTCTAGGGTATGAATGAGTAACATCAACTTATTCTATCTATATTTAAGAGTTCAATTTTAGTTCTTTAGTGGAATGAACTAAAATTAAATAAATCAGACCTAAGTGAATCATTTGTTGATTGTGATTGGGTTGTGTCTATTGGAGCTTAAATCAAGACAGCCCGCTAAGATCCCCAATCTACACGAACTTGTATGTATCACTTGATATATTCTACCGGACCAATTTAGGGGTCCATCTAGAATTGTATTGAGGCATGTGGACTTGTTTCTTTTTTTAAGAATGGGTCTAGTTCACATGTGGACTTTTTATAAAGGTCAAATGGATTTAATAAAATAAGAAAATAATATATTTGCCCATATATACGAGTTGGGCGGCAAGGCTATTTGGAATAGCTTAATTATATTATTTTATTTTATTATTTAATTAAATGGAAACTAATTAATGTGGTGATTAATTAATTATTTAATTAAAAGTTAAAATCTTTTTCTTAGTAGGAGATGGTCTCCTAAAATTATACTATTATTGGTAGTATAATTAATATTAAAGACTATTTGATAAGTAGATAAATAAACGGAATTATTTATCTAATCAAATTATGAAGTCTTCAATATGGTTACAAATACACTATTGAGATGGATTAAGAGTTTTGGTGGAGGATAGAATTTCGTTTAGAAAAGGATTCTTAACCACCAAGTAAATCCACCTAAGGAAAGGATTCTTAACAACCAAGTAAATCCTTCTTAGGAAAGGATTTGTGATCCTAATATATATTCTTGTTAATTTGGGCCAGCTCCTAAATATATAAGAGGATAGAATTCCTTTTATAAAAGAATTCTTAACTACCAAATAAATCCACCTAAGGAAAGAATTCTTGTCAATCAAGTAAATCCTTCTTAGGAAAGTATTTGTGATCCTATATATATACCCTTGTGAATTTCGATCAGCCCTAAGCATTCTATGATGAAGATTTCGGCCATGCTAGGTAATTTTTAAGAGAGAATTTGGCCTAGCAAGAGAGAATTTTGAGGTAGAAATATTTAGTTTTTGCTCTAGACAAAATTTGATCAACTCATAGATAAAGGGTGTAGAATTCGACCAAGGAGAAAAGAGAAAAAGAGAACGTTTTTGTTTTTGATAGGACACTAGTATCCTTTACATCAAAAGGGTTTTGTGTACAAAATCAAATCAGGTTCACACGAGTTTCAATCAATTGGATTGATAATTCACAAGTGACCGGACGTTCTTGGATTTTTCTCTTGGAGGATATTTGTAACTAACAAAGAAAAGATTTTGTTTGTCTCCATCCTCAGGTATACAATTTAAAGAAAGGGAGCCCACACTCCTAGGTGATTCACATTCGTGATTGGATTGGATGATCTTACAGAATCAATTCGGTGCTTGTTCAATCGTCACGAGAAAAAGGTACGACACTTTTTATATACATCAATTGATCTAGGGTTAAGGTTCTCGTTACATAAAAGGGAAAAAAAATATTTATATGCAAACCCTAATTTTATAATTTTCTAAATGTTCTCATGCTTCCGCTGCGCGTGGTTTTATTTTCCCTTCAATACAATAATGTAGAAATGAGGAAATTTCTATAAATTATACAAGAGATTTGTGGAATCATGAAGAAACAATCATCGTTGATGTATCTTCATACATAGTGACAACTAAAATTATAAATGGTGATTATGAACCTCATAATCTAAATGATTGTAGACAGAGATTTGATTGGCCTAAACGGAATTTTTTAATCCAAACATAATTGACTTCATTAGTTAAACGTAAAGTATTTGTATCAATAATCTAGACGCCTGAAAATGTCAAACCTATTATGTACAAATGAGTTTTTATACTCACCAGTGATGGATATAATTACGTTTCGATTTCTGATAAGCATGGTTGTCTTGAAAAGATCGGGATGCATCTAATGGACTTAGTGACGGTTTATCTGTATGGTTCACCAGATTCAAATATTTATATGAAAATTCCTGATGGATTTAAAATGCTAGAAGCATGTAACTTGAAATCTCGTAATTTGTATTCAATAAAATTACAAAGGTCCTTGTATGGATTAAAAAAATCTAGACAAATGTGGTATAACCGTCTCAGTGAATATCTGATGAATGAAGGGTAAATTAATAATCTTATATGCCCATGTGGCCTTCAAAAAGAAATCAGAATCTGGATTTGCTATCATAACAGTTTATGTTGATGATATGAACTTAATTGGAACTCTTGGGAAACTCCTAAAAACTGCTGAATACTTGAAAAAAGAAATTTGAAATGAAAGATCTGGAAAAGACAAAATATTGTCTCGACCTCAAGATTGAGCATAGATCAAATGAAATACGTGTCCATCAATTAGTATATTGAAAGATTTTAAAAAGATTCCATATAGATAATTCTCTCCATTAAGTACTTTTATGGTTGTCAGAACTCTTGATCCTAAAAGGGATCCATTCAGCTCGAAAGAAAATGGTGAAAAGATACTTGGTCCTGAGGTACCATATATTAATGCAATTATGCTTTATTATATCTGGCTCAGTGTACTAGACTAGATATTGCATTCTCTGTGAATGTACTGGCTAGATTCAGTTCAACACCAACTCGAAGGTATTGGAATGGGATCAAACATCTTTTTCGTTACACAAAAAAAAATAAAAGATTCAGGATTATTTTATACAAAAACTAAAAAAAATTCTGGTTTACTTGGTTATGCTGATGCTGGATATCTATCTGATCCCCACAAGCCTCGTTCACAAACGGGATATGATTTTACTTATAATGGCACAACAATATCATGGTGCTCCATAAAACAGACTTTTGTTGCAACATCCTCTAATCATTCTAAAATCATCATACTTCACGAAGCAAGTCGAGAATGTGTTTAGTTGAGGTCAGTCATTCATCATATTCAAATACCTGTGGATTTTCCTTGTCTGTAGAAATGCCAACACAGATATTTGAGGATAATATAACTTGCATTGCTCAAATTAGAGGGGGATATGTCAAGGGAGATAGAACTAAACATATTTCTCCTAAATTTTTCTATACTCATGAACTTAAACAGAGCCGACAAATTGATGTTAAGCAAATACGGTATACAGATAATCTTGCAAATATGTTTACTAAATCATTACCTAAATCAACTTTTGAAAAGTTGGTGTATGCAATAAGCATGCATCGACTTTGCTAATTACAAGATTAATGCTGAATTTTTATGAGGGGGAGCAAAGTTTTGAATGGACATATGTGCACTGTACTTTTTTTCCCTTTGATCAGGTTTTGTTCCATTGGGTTTTCCTGAAAGGGTTTTTAATGAGAAAGTTTTGAGGACGTCAACACCATAAGATCTAGAAAACCTTTGTATATATTTTACTTAAATTTTTGTCTCACTGGGTTTTCTTAGAAATTTAAAAATACAAGTGGTGGGAAATCCAAAGGGGAGTGTTGTAATTTTATGGCTTCCTCACCAAGCTTTACCGTCATCATCTCTTACTTGCCTTTGTCATTATCATATGCTTTCATCATCACGACAACACCTATCCTTTGTAAAGTTGATCACCGGATATACATATACAAAGTATTACTCTCTCGCTCTCTCTCGCATCTCTTGTTTGTATCTCTGATCTCTCCCAACTCTATTTCTCTGTTATTTATTTATTCTATTATTAGTTCTTCAATTGTTCTTCATCTATTCTTCATTTAATTTATAACATAATAAAAACAAAATTATAAATAGAATACTACTTATTTGACAAAACCTACAATCAATACTTCTCTCGCCTTCAACAACTCAACGCTCAACTTGCTTTTCACTGCCATCTCTCTTACACTTTCACAATCTCACACAACACTTTAGTGTCACACAACTGAAAGACTTTTATTTTTTTTACAGATAGATAGTCCTGAATTTTTCTAAAGACTGAATAGGAACTGAAATCTGACTTGAATGACATGTTTATTTTTTTTTTACATTTATACTCATGTTAAACAATTATACATATAATATGAAATAAAAAAATCCAAAATAATAATTATATATGAACACATATGATCATGATCTTCTTCTTTGATTAGAAACAAAATTCAATTTTACTAAGAAAAAAATTGTTTTTTTTTCAAAAATTAGGAGCAGCAGGTAAACTCACACAAAATACTCTAAAAACATAATATATAAATACATCATCCTAATATCTTAATGAAGTGTTGATATCAAACATGTTATATGTATATCTTATTGGATCTACACGTCACCGACGGGTAAGACAATCCCTTAAAATGATTGCCAGATGGGCATCCGAGCTGGCATCCAGAAGACACCATTCACGATATCTCAAAGGAATAAGAACCCGAGTAACTCTGAACACGGGTATTCGGCACATTATGTCCTACTCGAGACAAAGCACTTAGCACATTATGTTCTATTCAGGACAACAAAGGAAATCTGAATAAAGAAATCCAACAAACGATTCACATACATGGGTGAACCAAGAATCATGCTCCGATACGCAAGACATCCATGTCAAAAAGTTTCTAGAAGAATAAAATAACAAACGGGAAGCAAGTCCAATTCAAGCAACAACTCTACTTCTTCAAGAAAACTCCACATCAAAAAGGAAATGAGTTCTAAACAGACTATACCACCAGAGTCCCATTAGATTTCCACACGATCTCCTAAATAGGAAAGAAGATAAAGACGACTTCAACAAGCAACCAGCCTTAACTAAAATATAATTCCTTTTACTTGTACAACAAAGATTAGGGTTTCTATACACATATAAATATACCCATAATCATATTGTAAAAAGGGGAGATAGATAGAAGAGAGGAAAAAACTCAATAGTAATCATTGTAAGAGAGATCGAGTGGTGTAATTCTTTGTTTAAATAGTGGATTTGGCTTGGTTGTGTATTCAACCACCCGTGGATGTTTCTTTGATCACCGAAGTTTTACCATGTAAACTTTGTTGTTATTGTTCCAATTGCATTCTCTTTCTTTTTCTCTTTTGACAGTTCATAACAAAATCCAATATTGTTGACTTTCTCATCCATAGGGAAATCGATGTTAACAATTGGCGCTAGAAAGAGGGGCGGGCTGAACCTTCAATCTGTTTAAGCAATGGCTGGTAGCGGAAGCAAATACAGTTCCAGGGACATTCAAAAATCTTCAGATAATGCTCTTATAGGCGAGACCACACGAGATCCCATTACAACCACCGGGAACCAACCTGCACCCCGTGCTGGTATCCAACAAATCCCTCATACCAGTGAGGACATAGCACATCATTTCTGCGATACACTGTAGCATCTACTAATGGACATGGCAAGAGAAAGAGTGGACCTGTTAGCTACATGACAGGCACACACGCCAAGTCATCAACCACTTCCTAAGCTCTGATCGGTTGTAGTTAGGCTGGGACCAGATGCACCAATAGTCTTTTGGGATTCAAGTCCAATCAACCAGACTGGGGGTATGACACACAATCAAGGCAAGGATCATGAAACGCCCGTAGAAGAACGGCCACGCCAAAGGTGAAGCCATAATTATATGGGCCATGATAGGCACCGTAAATATGACCGGCGTAGAGACCGGTCACCGTTATCGGTGGATAGTGATCGACACCATCATAAACGCCGCCACGGGACCATATGCTTACAGGGTTAGCTCATAAGGGTCGGAGGGAAGATGGAGAGAAGATGGTGATAGGTATAACAATCACGCGACGGGCTGACCATCGAGGAGAACCGGTGGACGATAGAGATATCGTACTTAGGAGCCTAACCCAAGAAATCGAGAACAACATACGCCAGATGGATGAGCTGATCAGGTGATATGGATATAACGAATTGTCCGATGATGATTCTGACATTCCTTTCACTAGAGACATCTTGCGAACCCTCTTCCCGGAGAGATTCAGGATGCCACACATGGAACAGTTCAAGAAGGATACATACCATAAAAAACACGTCTGATGATATAAAATTGCTATGGCCCAATATTCCCACAGCGACCCTTTGTTGTGTCTTAATTTTCCACAAACTCTTGGAGACACGGGCTCGAGATGGTTTGGGAGATTACCTCCGGTAGGTATTGGGAGTTTCAGCGAGTTAAGCAAAAGCTTTCCAAGATAATTCCAAGGCGATGTCCATAGGAAAAAGTCAGTAGCTTACCTTTCTCAGCTAAAGCAAGGGAAAGACAAGTCACTAAAAAAGTACCTGGGGAGGTTTGGCCAGGCGGTCTCAGAAATCGGCAGTGTAAATCACGAATCAATAATTGTTGCATTAATAAATAACTTACAAAATGGGCTACTGTCCTTCGACTTAAGGAGAGCTCGATTAACAAGATATGCAGACATGATGGATAAGGCTGGAGGATATGCATTAGCCTAGGAAGAGGAGTTAGCAACAAGAGGTTGCTACATGCATGGAGGGAGACCCGAACAAAAAGATGTCGAGTCAAAGGTACATAACCAAAAAGGAAGACAGAAAGGAAATAGCAAAGAAAAAACAAAGATAAAGGATGCAGACGTAATATTGACCTAACCACAAAAATTTTTTGAGAAAAGTATACGAACTACACCTCACTTCGAAAAAAGCAAGAAGAAATCCTGGCAATACTAGAAGAAAAGAATCAGGTGAAGGAGCCACGTCGGCAGTCCTAATTTGCTCGGCGAGACACAACAAAATATTGCAGGTTCCAATAGGAAACTGGACACAAAACTTCTAGGTGTTACTAGCTCAGAGACTATATAGAGACCCTCATTCGGGAAGGGCATCTGCAAGATACAATCCTAAAGAATGATGAGAAGTCATAAACTCAGAAAGGAACCAAAACGGGAGATCATAATTCTGGTCGAAACTAAAGGGCCAATCCCAAGGAAAATGAAGTGATACATACTATCTTCGGAGGACCATCAATTGGGAAAAATAACCGAGAACGGACTTAGGAAATTCGAAAGGCAGTGGAGGCAAGACAAATTTTTTATGTGAACTCCATCGAGCCCGACCCAAAGAGAATGAAGGAAGGATTAGACCCAATAATATTCACTGAAGCTGATTCATATGGGGTTGACGTCCGACCAAACAATGCTCTCGTTATTAGTGCCCGAATTGGCCATAGAAAAATCAGGAGAATTTTAATGGGCAATGGTAGCTCAGCAGACATTCTTATTGTGGCTGTTTATGATCAACTCAGATTGGATCGAAAGGATTTGCAACCTTTCCATACCCCACTCAGGATTCGGGAGAGTTGAGGTTAGGTCTCTCGGAACAGTGAAACTACCCATGAAAATCGGAGTAGCTCATTGTCAGAAAACAGTGTTACTCGACTTTATCGTGGTAGATCTAGACAACTGGCCTTATAATGCATTACTAAGATGACCTTTCCTGAATAAAACAAAGACAGTAACAGCTACCTACGCTCTAATGATCAAGTTCCTAACTAAATTGGGGGTAGGAATAACTAAGAGGTCAAAGAAGATGGTCAGAAGAGCTAATCTCTCGGTTTACAAAGACAGAGATAATAGTGAACACCAAGTAAGCACATTAACACAACTAGATCAGATCAAGCAAGAAAAATCATTGTTATTTGAGGTAAATCCAGAAAAAGAATCGGTCTCTTCAAATAGTGAACCCTTAGAGAAGGTGGTCTTAAGGGAAGATAAACCAGATAAGGAGGTCAAAATTGAAGCCAACTTAAGAGAAAAGGTCAAGCTAGATCTTATTGATTTACTTAAAGAATACAAAGATGTGTTTGCATGGAGTCATAAGACACGGCAGGGATAGATGCTCGAGTAATATCACATCATTTGGCAGTGGATCCAAATGTGAAACCTGTAATACAAAAGAGAAGATCTTTCAACCTCGAGAGAAATCGGGCAATTAAGCAGGAGGTGGAGAAGTTACTTGTTGTAGGATCGATCAAAGAGATCAACTATCCTTAGTGGGTAGCAGATGTAGTTTTTGTCCAGAAGAAGAATGGCCAATAGAGAATGTGCTTGGAATTCACGGATCTGAACAAAGCCTGCCCAAAAGACAGTTTTCCACTCCTAAGGATAGACCAACTAGTTGATGTTACATCAGGTCATGAATTACTCAGTTTTATGGATGCTTATTCGGGATACAATCAGATCCGGATGAATAAAGTTGATGAAGAAAAAACAACATTCACAACTGATCAGGGTATGTACTGCTATACAGTAATGCTCTTTGGGCTAAAAAATGTTGGGACAACATATCAAAGATTAGTCAACAGGATCTTCGCTCATCAAATAGAAAGAAACATGAAATTTTATATAGACGATATGTTAACCAAAATTATCTCGGCAGATAAGCAAGCTTAGGACCTATGCGCAACTTTTGATGTCTTGAGAAGGTATGAAATGAAATTAAAACAAAAAAAGTGCCTATTTAGGGTCCCCTCATGAAGGTTCCTCGGTTTCCAGGTTCACCAGAGAGGGATCGAAGTGAATCCCGAGAATATCCAAGCCCTTCAAAAAATGACTTCACCAAGGACACTAAAAGAGGTACAACGCCTACAGGAAGCTTAGCTTCCTTAGGCAGATTTATATCAAAGGCCAAAGATAAATGTTCCCCTTTTTTTAAAGTGATAAAAAAGGGGAAGGGTCTTGAATGGAATGAATAGTGTGAATGGGCATTCCTGAAGATCAAAGAATACTTAGGCCATACTCTCATCTTCTCGAAACCTAAAATGGGAGAAATACTCCACATGTACTTGTCCCTTACAGAGTTAGCAGTAAGTTCGATCCTAGTCAGGACAGAAGATAGGATACAGAGACCAGTCTACTATACCAGTAAGGCTCTTCTTCCAGCTGAAACTAAGTATTCACAAGCAGAAAAAATGGGTCTAGCATTGATTTCGGCAGCAAGGAAGCTGAGGCCATACTTTCAGGCACATACGATCCAGGTTTTCACTGACTGCCCACTTAAACAAATTCTACAGAAGCCAAAAAAATCAGGGAGACTAACTAAATGGGCAATCGAACTCAGTGAATTTGATATTCAGTACATGCCCAGGACATCACTCAAAGGCCAAGTAAAGGCAGATTTTGTAGCAGAATTCACATAACCAAATATGGAAGTAAAAATAATGCTAGGCAAGAATTTCTCATAGAGATTATATGTTGATGGTTCCTCGAATATTCATGGTAGTGGGGCAGGAATTGTAATATGTACCCCAAGAGGAGATGATGTAGAATGCGCCACGAGATTCGATTTCAAAGCAATAAATAACCAAGCCGAATATGAGGCATTACCAGCAGGGCTAAGGGTTTGCATAGCTCTCGGAGCAGATGAGGTCGAGATATTAAGTGACTCACAGGTGTTCGTCAACCAAGTCTTGATCAAATATCAGGCCAGGGATGAGGGTATGATGGCTTATCTGGGCATAGCAAAACAAATCCTCCAAAAATTTATGGAATACAGGATTGTCTAGATCTCTAGAGAAGAGAATGAAAAGGCAGATGCTTTGTCCGAACTAGCATTAGTAACAACCACAATCAGGCCAAAAAATATTCTGGTTGCACATCTTCTAAGACCAAGTATTATTGAGCCGATAAACTTTATAGTCTCAGATATCCAAACACCGCTAGATGGTTGGATGACTCAGCTAAAAAGATACTTGGAAGAAAATATACTCCTAGAAGATCCCTAAGCAAAACGCATCAGGTACCGGTCAGCAAGATACACATTGATTGGAGGAGAATTGTATAGAAGAAGGTTTTCCCGAATGCTTCAAAGATGTGTATCAGAGGAAGATGCATACCGGATACTACAGGAGGTCCACATTGGAGTATGTGGGAATCATACAGGAGATAAAAGTTTGGCACATAAGGTACTCAGGCAAGGTTTTTACTAGCCCATATTGTTCTCGGACGCGCAATGATGTTCAGAAAGTTGCAATGCTTGCCAAATGATCGCCAATGATATTCGACAGACCCCTAAACAACTTAGAAGCCTCACATCCCCATGGCCATTTGCCATGTGGGGCCTGAATTTAATTGGCTCAATACCAGCACGGATATCGGATGGAGCAAAGCATACGATCGTGACCGTTGATTATTTCACAAAGTGGGTAGAAGCTGAAGCGTCAGTACATATCATAGAACCAAATACCACAAACTTTGTGAAAAAAAAACATAATCTATAGGTTTGGAGAAGCTGAAGTGTCAGTACATATCACAGAACCAAATACCACAAACTTTGTGAAAAAAAAAACATAATCTACAGGTTTGGAGTCTCGAATACTATTATCACTAACATCGGCACCCAGTTCGACAATCAAAAATTCAGGCAGCCGTGCAAAGAGTACCAAATTGCAAATTACTATGTCACACCTACCCACCCTCAAACAAATGGACAAGCTGAGGCGGTAAACAAAATCATCAAGCACACACTTAAAGCAAAGTTAGATGCCAAGAAGGGCAGTTGGGTTGAAAAACATCCTGAAGTATTATAGGCGTATCGAAAAACAGTAAGAACTTCTACATGAGAAACTCCGTTTGCTTTGGCATTCAAAACTGAAGTTGTCATCCCGGTGGAGACACCGTATATGTCACCCAAAGTCAGGCTATATGATGAAGATTAGAATACTGATATGTTATTACAAAGCCTAGACGAGTTGGAAGAGAAAAGGGAGAAATCCCGACTACGAAATGCCGCATATCAGCAAAGAGTGACTCGACACTATAATTCTCATGTTTGAATTAGGAAATTCCAATTAAGAGACTTAGTACTCATGAAGATGTCACGGAACACGAAAAAAAAAGTTACGGGCTCATTGGCTGACAAGTGAGAAGTCCCATACATGCTTGAGGGAATAGCTAGTCATGGAGCATATTGGATCGCCCGACCAGATAGAGGGGTTCTACATCGGCCATGCAATGCCCAATATTAAAAGATTTTCAATTCTTGAAATGTTTTTTTATTTTTCTAGTCAAGATATTTTTTTTTCTTAGCATTTCATGGATTTACATATTGTTTGTTTTGCAGTTATGATTAAAAGCTCGACACGGGATTCCATAAATCTATGCATATGATAGTAAGAACATATGAAAAATATGAGGATGGTAATAAAAATATGCGAGAAAAATGAGCATGAACATGTGAGAAAAATGTGTGAAGGAATAGATGGCATAATAAAATGCTCGGGGACATTAATTTGATAAAATTCATGAATGGGCAGAGAAGCTCAAAGGAGCATGTCTGTTGAGCAAGGTCAGCCAAGACCTTAGCTAAAAGGTAAACCCGATGCACCAGATACTGGAAAACACCTCGAGGCACAATCGAGAAAATCCCGATGAGATGTGCAGCTATGTTAAGCATTTTAGAGCTTAACGATTTGGCAAACCCTTACGTAGGCAAACTAGAAGATGTCCTTAGTGACTTGCGTAAGGACTCAAGAATATGATCGTGGTAAGCCTCGATGTAACGCTTGGGTAGTGTTGACGTCGATTTCTGGATGTATGAGAAAAGTCAACAAGTTTGGATTTTAGTTGTGATTTCAAAGAGAAAGAGAATGAGAAAGTAATTTGACACAATTTTTACGTGGTAAAACTCTGATGACCGGAGAAACGTCCACGGGTGGCTGAATAATCAACCGAGTCAAAATCCACTATTGAAAAGATTTACAACTCTCGATCTCTCTTTTTTCTCTTTGTATCTTGCTATATATTTTATGACGAGATTATGGGTCTATTTATATGTGCATAGAACCCTAATCCTTTTTGTACAAGTAACAAAAGATCTTGGTATTTAATTATGATTGGTTACTTGTTCGAAGTAGTCTGTCTTCTTTCCTATTTCAGAGACTTGTATAAAAATCGGACTCTAGTGATATAGCCCAGTTAGGACTTATTTCCTTATAAATAGGTAGTCTTTTTGAAGAAATAAAATTGTTGCCTGATTTGGAACCTTTTTCTTGTTTGGTATTCTACTTATCTTGAGATTCTTATTTGATGCAGACATATTTGCGTATTTTAACATGATTCATGGTTTGTGCCAGTTTTATGCTGGGCTTCTTTATTCGGGTTTCTTCATGTTTGTCCCGAGCAAAACATGATGTTAGCTGGTCCAGAATGACGTCAGCTGGTCCAGAATGACGTCATCTGGTCCCGAGTAGAATATGATGTCAGCTAACCCTGAGTAATATTAATTGATCCCGAGTAGAATATGATGTAAATTGATCTAGTGTGGGTTTTGCTCAATACTTATTTTTATATTTACTCGGGTTTCTCTTTTTTGGAAATCTTGCGAGATACTTTCTGAATGCCTATTTGGATGTCCACTTGACAATTTCATCTTTTGTCAATGACGTGTATGTCTGATAAATTTTACATAAGACAATGCCCCTTTAAAATATTTTTGTAGAACAAGGTTTCGTTTCGGGCAAAAGTATTTTAATCGACCCTTCAATTTTTACGTCTTATTAATACCTAAGTAAGTCTTGTCATAATGACATGTCTTAATGGTGTCCATGTAAATTCAATTTGCCTCCTCACACGAGATCTTAATGATTGCGACGTTTTGGAGTTCTGGCGGCCTTGGCCAGTTTTTCTTGTAACAAGTGTCCTGTACCGCTTCATTTCTCGATGCCATTTATGAGAAACGACCTACGCATCCCCTAGTGCCCCGTATACGTCATCAAATCCATCTTTGATTTTTCCCGCTTCTTGAGATTTTAGAGTTTTGTGCTATTATCCCTTTAAATACTCCACTGAATGGTGTTGCCCTGGTTTATTCTCAAACTCAAACCAGAAATTTTCCAACCCAGGTTTCTTTGCGCTGAAAATCTCTGCTCTTCGTTGAAGTTTTTAAACTAGATTTCTTCACTCTAGGTTAGTTTTAATGAATCCTAATTCCCGTCGTCGACTCTTTACTATAGCTCTCGAAGCGCTTGATCAGGGGGATTTTCAACTGGTTTCTTGCGCTCGAAGATTATTAGGGGAAACCCCCTTGCTGAACCTCCTTTTTTAGAAGTCGACTTTTCTGGGCTTTACCTTGACGTTCATTTTAGTTCTGAATCTAGTTCTGAATCTAGTTCTGAATCATCTAGTTATGAATCTATCGTTTCTGATCACAGGGTACGTCTTCTATTAAGGATGGGGAAACATCAAAGTAAAAGCGAAGTCCATAAGCACAACTCGGGCATCGTCTGAATCAAGGAGCAGACTATTGATGAGAAGGACGTCGAAGAGGAGTTCAGAAAATATTGTCTCTCTTTTTCTGTCGATCGCCTGAGTGGGTATGATGCCGAGCCGAATATGGTTGGGAAGTATGAGATAGAGAAATATCATGCCCGATTAGACTTGAATGATTCAGTTATTCTTATTCCTTCCGGTGATAGAGTCGTTCCCCAAGTATGGTGGCAATCTATGGGTCCATGCTTTGCTGCGGGGTCACTCTTCCTCTTCAGCCATTTATCACCTGGTTTCTGGCTGAGGCAGGGATCGCTCCAGACCAACTATCCCCGAACAGCTACAAGATCTTGATAACCATGTGGCACATGTGGAGCCAAATGAACCTGTCGCGACCTTCCCCGAGTGAAATCAGGCACTTCTACACGCTAAAGCAGTCTGGTAAGACAGGGACTTATTTCCTCATGTCTAACCCGTCAGATTGCTGGGTCCCCGAGCGGATAAAAGTGAATCGGGGAGTTGATAACTCCAATGATGCCCAAAAGAGGAGATTTGTAAGGGGATTTCCTTCGTCCAACAAGTACTGGAAGAACAGTTGGTTTTTTGTCGGAGGCAACCTAGGTCTTGAAGTCACTCTTTCGACTGGGGAATCTCGGACGATATTGAAAATTCCCCGTTTTTTCTGTTCCCCCCCCCCGTTTTTTCTGTTCCCCTGAGGTGTGGAACAAGAAAAAACTTGAATTTTGCGATACTGAGCTGATCATACTTGCTCGGGAGGGCAGTTCACACTTTAGGAAAAAGAAGCATGATTTATCTTTTTAATGAGAAGATGATGATAGATCTTGGCTTTTTTAGCTAGATTTCAAGCTACCGCAGGCGATGTAAGTGATCTTTGTACCTTTTTTTTTTTACAAAAAAAACTGCTTTTTATATTCTGATGTGATTCCTTTTTTCTTCTAAGTGTATGACTCGGACATCGCCTGCAACATTCAAGCTCGTCAAGTGAAGTCAATTCTTCAAGCGAGCAAAAAAGAAGCTTCTCGTTAGAGCAAAGAGGGCATTTCGCCACCCGAGTCAGATGAGGACCCTGATGCGACTGACAAGCAGACCCCCGAGTATGTCTCTGAGAAAGTCATCCGGTCGACCATAGGGGAGTCTAGTTGTCCGAGTTGCCATGCTCAGGAGTTACCTGAAGACGAAGGGAGGCAGAGCGATGATCTGGGTGAGGGGCCTGGTGAATCGAGCTCCCCGATTGAAGTCCCTATCGAGTGGATAGACGCTGGTGATGGAGCTAAAGCCTCTGATGGTCGAGTAAATACAAGTCCCGACTTTTTTCAACTCTTCCGGGATAATGATCAGAAAGATCTGTCAACTGATCTCTGCTTTAGCCATTCTCGGGCTGAGAAAAGGAAGGCAGTTGATTCTCTCACTCATCCTCATAAGGTTCCTCGGGTGGTTTCGTTCATGGACTCCAGTGACTAAGACACCGGGGCCGAGATTCCCCCGAGCGTTGAAGTTGAAGCGTCGGCGGGTGCGGAGACTTCTGACCCAAACAGGGGCTCTTTCCCCCCCGAGGTTAAAAATCTAAGGGCTGAATCTTTGGGAGGTCCTTCATGTCCTTCTCCTCAGGATATGCTTAGGCGATGTTATCCAGTCGGGCTTTCATCGGGGATGATCATTGGAGCCACTTAAGGGGCACTTCTTTGACGAGTTGTCTTCAGAATATTTTTAACGGCGCATCTTATGTAAGTTATTCCCAACTCTTCAATCGTCTTGCTTACTTGTTAGATTTTTAGATGGTGGCAGAGTTTGCTAAGCTGGTTCAGAGGCAGTAACATCAAGCTGATCAAATAAGGAGTCTTGAAGCTCAGTTGAAAGAGAGTGAGGATAGTCGTGCTCGGGTTGAACCGGCTTGTCAAAAGGAAGTTGGGTCTGCCCAAGTGTTTGATGACCTTTGTTTAGCGAAGCAAATGGCAGATGAGGAAAGAGATTCTTTGGCAGAAGAGAAGGCTATGTCGCTTCAAAAATTATTGGCATATGAACAGAAGATTGAAGACTTGGAGCGCCAGGCTTTGACGGTCGAATCCTTATCCAAAGAGGCCAGGCTAGAACTTGAAGTCTAGAGGGATGATCACTTTAAAAGATCCCCTGCTTATGATGCCCTTCTCCTTCTGTAATTTCATCGAGGGGTAGTTTCAGTTGGTGAATTTTTTAATATCAAGAATTGGGCAAATGAAAAAGCCCGAACCAACTGGGACCTATCGATTAAGAACCACGTGGATCGGTCCTTGGAATCTCTTCGGACTTAGATGAAGGAGTGGAGAGCTTATTACCGCAATCGAGACAAAGAGCCTCATCCCATGCATTTTGAGGTTCCATCGAAGCACTCTCTCTCGACCTTTTATGTCAGTCAGGAGTAGGGCATGGAAGGTGTGGTGCCTGATGTCGAACCGATCAATGGAGAAGATTACAACTAATGGATGGATGATTCGGTTGATATAATTACTTGGCCATCAAACGAAAGTCTTCTCTGCGGGTACGAGATGATGCCCGACCCGAGCATCGGCAAGAGTTCCAAATCCTCCTCCCAGCCTTGATTTATTTTTGTAGAGATTCATTTCTGTAAAGATTATTCTTTGTCAAAATTACTATCGGTGAATGTGATTGTAATTCAAATCCGAGTGTTTTAATCCACTTCCTTGCTCGAAATTTCATGGAGTATCTTATTTAACTTGATTCTATTATTGCTTTTAATGCCGAGTATCTTATTAAACTTACTATTGCAATTTATGCCAAGTATCTTATTAAACTGACTATTGCAGTCTTTATGCCAAGTATCTTATTAAACTGGATGTTCACCGAGTCATCTTGAAACAAACGAATAGATTTATGTGTTTCATACTCGGGTTATTACCCAAACAATACATCAAGGCTCACCATGATCATATGTTCGAGTCCTCACATATTTACCAAGGACGTCTCCCTAGTTTTTTGTGCAAGGGTTTACCGAATCGTTAAGCTTTTCGAATCGCTTAACATAGTTGCACATTTCACCGGAATTTTTCCCGACAGTGTCCCGAGCTATTTTCCAGAATTAGGTGCATCGGGTTTGCCTTTTTGCTAAGGTTGACTGGCCTTGATCAACTGGCATGCTCATTCGAGATTCTCCGCCCATTCGGGAATTAATGGTCCAGAGTATTATATTAGCATGTTCTTATTATCATGCTCGTCTTCCATATGTTCTTATTATCATATGCTTTATTTTTCGAAAATCCCGAGTTTGATTCTTATTTTTTATTACAAAACTAACAATGATTTAAATTCCAAAGCTAACAATTGATCTGACTAAAATTGTCCTAACTAAAAGAAACAAAAAACAATTTTAAGGATAGAAAAGTTTTAGGTATTGGGCATTGCATGGTCGGGGTAAAACCCCTCCTTTGGGTTGTGCAATCCAATATGCTCTCTGTCCAGCTATTCCTTCAATTTTGTATGGGTCTTCCCACTTATCAATCAGGGAACCTGCAGCTTTGTTTTTTATATTCAGTGACACCTTCCTGAGTACCAGGTCTCCTAGTTGGAATTTCCTAACCCGAACATGAGAATTGTAGTGGCGAGCTACTCTTTGCTGATATGCCATATTTCGTATTCGGGACTTCTCCCTTTTCTCTTCTAGCTCATCTAGACTTTGTAACAGCATATCAACATTCTGATCTTCATTATATAACCTGACCCGGGGTGATGCATATGATGTTTCTATAAGGATAACAGCTTATGTTCCAAACGCTAAAGTGAATGGAGTCTCTCCGGTTGAAGTTCTTGTTGTTGTCCGATATGCCCATAATACTTCGGGAAGTTTTTTAACCCAATTTCCATTCTTGGCATCTAGCTTTGCTTTGAGTGTGTTCTTGATGATTTTGTTCACTGCTTCAACCTGCTCATTTGTTTGAGGTGGGCAGGTGTGGCATAGTAATTGGCAATCCGGTACTCTTTGCACAGTTGTCTGAATTTCGTGTTATCGAACTGGGTGCCGTTGTCAGTGATTATATTGTTTGGAACTCCAAACCTATAAAGTATATTCTTTTTCACAAAATATGTGGTATATGCTTCTGTGATATGCACCAAGGCTTCAACTTCTGCCCACTTCGTGAAATAATCAATGGCTAATATTGCATGCTTTGCTCCACCCCCCGTCCTTGCTGGCATCGGGCCAATTAAATCCAAACCCCACATGGCAAATGGCCATTGGGATGTGAGGTTTCTGAGTTGTTCAGGGGCTATCGGATATCATTTGCAATCTTTTGGCAAGTATTGCAGCTCTCCGAACATCGTTGTGTATATGAGAATAAAGTAGGCCAATTATATCCTTCCTTGAGTACTTTGTGTGCTAAACTTTTACCCCCAGTATGGTTTCCACAAACTCCCTCATGGATTTCCTGTAATATCCGACATGTATCCTCCTCTGATACACAACTTTGGAATGTTCGAAAAAACCCCCTTCTGTATAGTTCTCCTCCAACCAATGTATACCTTGCTGATCGATACCTGATACGTTTTGCTTGTAAGGGATCTTCCGAGAGCATGCCTTCTTCCAAGAACATTCTCAGCTGAGTCATCCAACCGTCTGGCGAGGTTCAGATTTCTAAAATTTCAAAGTTTTTTGGTTCAGTTGTGCTCGGTTTAAGGAGATGTGCGACCGGAATAGTTTTTGGCCTGATTGTGGTTGTTGCTAATGCTAGTTTAGACAAAGCATCTGTCTTTTCATTCTCCTCCCTAGGGATCTGGGCAATCCTATATTCTTTAAATTTCTGGAGGAGCTATTTTACAATGTCACGATAGACTATTACACTTTCATCTCTGGCTTGGTATTCATCTAGGACTTGGTTGACAACTACTTGTGAATCGCTAAATATCTCGACCTCATCTTCCTCGAGGGCTATGCAAACTCTGAGTCCAGCTAGTAACGCCTCAGACTCGGCTTGATTATTTGTTGCTTTAAAGTCAAACCTCATGGCACACTCGACATCATCTCCTTTCGGAGTGCATACTACGATCCCTGCCCCACTGCCGTGAGTGTTTAAAGAGCCATCGACATACAATTTCCATGGGGAATTTTTGCCCAACAACTTTTTTGCTTCCAGGTTTGGTTCTATGAACTCTGCTATAAAATCTGTCACTGCTTGGCCTTTGAGAAAAGTTCAGGGGACAAACTGAATATTGAATTCACTTAGCTCGATTGCCCACTTGGTTAGTCTTCCTGAAATTTTTGGTTTCTGTAAAATTTGCTTAAGTGGGCGGTCGGTGAAAACCTGGATTGTATGAGCCTAAAAGTATGGCCTTAACTTCCTTACTGCTGAAACCAATGCTAGGGCCATTTTTTCTGCCTGTGAATACCTGATTTTGGCTGGTAAAAGTGTTGTACTGGTATAATACACTGGCTTATGTACTTCAACTTCTGTTCTGACTAGGACTGAGCTTGCTACTGGTTCTGTAATTGATAAATATAAGTGGAATGTCACTCCTATTTGCGGTTTCGAAACGATGGGAGCCTGCCTTAGGTACTCTATGATTTTTAAGAATGCCTGCTTGCACTCTTCGTTCCATTCGAGTCCTTTTCCTTTTTTTATTACTCTAAAAAAGGGAGCAAATTTATCTGTGGCCTTTCAGATGAATCTGTCCAAGGAAGCTAAGCATCCAGTTAAGCGTTGTACTTCTTTTAGCATCCTTGATGAGGTCATTTTCTGCAAGGCTTGGATTTTTTCAGGATTGACTTCGATTCCTCTATAGTGAGCTTAGACACCCAGGAATTTTCCTGAAGGAACTCTGAATAAGCACTTGTTCGGATTCAGCTTCAATTGGTATCCCCTCAAAACATTGAACGTCTCTCGTAGGTCTGAAGTATGCTTGTCTGGCGAGATGCTCTTGGTCAGCATGTCATCTATGTAGACTTCCATGTTTCTTCCTATTTGTCGTGTGAAGATTCTGTTGACCAGCCTTTGGTATGTTACCCCTACATTTTTCAATCCGGAGGGCATTACTGTGTAACAGTATAAACCCTGATTGGTTGTGAATGCCGTTTTATCTTTGTCAGCCTTGTTCATCCGGATTTGGTTATATCCCGACTAGGATTCCATGAAACTGAGTAATTCGTGCCCTGATGTGGCATCCACTAATTGGTCTATCCTTGGTAGTGGGAAACTGTCTTTTGGGCATGCTTTGTTTAAATCTTTGAAATCTACGCACATTCTCCACTGACCGTTTTTCTTTTGGACGAGGACCACATTAGCTACCCATTGAGGATAGCTAGTCTTTCTTATTGATCCTACAGTGAGTAACTTTTCTACTTTCTGCTTGATTGCCAGACTTCTTTCAAGATTAAATGACCTTCCCTTTTGTATCACTGGTTTTGCATTCGATTCTACTGCGAGATGATGAGATATTATTCGGGCATCTATCCTGACCATGTCTTCATAACTCCAGGCGAACACATCCTTGTATTCTTTAAGCAGATCATTGATGCATTGTTTAACTTTTCATTCCAAATTGGCCCTGATCTTGATCTTCTTATCTGGTTCATCTTCTTTCAAGATAATTTATTCGACCGGTTCATTTTTGGATTCTTTCGACTCTTCCCTTGGATCAAATTCAAATGACAGTGACTCTTTGTTCTGGCTCGGCTGCGTTATAGTACATACTTGTTCACCATCATTTTTGTCTTTGTAAACTGACAGGTTAGCTCTTTGGGCCATCTCCTGGGACCCCTTGACTACTCTGACCCCGTGTTCGGTCAAGAATTTGATCATCAATGCATAAGTAGTTGTTACGGCCTTGGTTTTATTTAAGAATGGCCGACCCAACAACGCATTATACAGCCAATTGTTTGAGTCTACTTCTACGAAATTGAGTAATACTGTTCTTTGGCAAGGTGCTACTCCAATTTTTACGGGTAGCTTTACCGTCCCGAGGGGCCTAACCTTAACTCCCCTGAATCCTCTAAGTGGGATATGAAAAGGCTGCAGATCCTTTCGATCCAACCTAAGTTGATCATAGACAGCTACATTGAGAATGTCTACCGAACTTCCATTGTCTATTAAAATTCTCCTAACTTCCCTGTGTTCAATTCGGGCACTTATAACCAGGGCATCATTTGGTCGAACTTCGACCCCATCTTCTGTGAATATTATTGGGTCTCATCCTTCCTTTACCCTCTTCGGGTCTGGTTCGACCGAGTTCACGTCAAAGTTCTTTCTTGCCTCCACTGTTTCTCTGATTTTTCTATGTTCGCTATCGGTTACTTCTTCCTATGGATGGTCCTCCAAAGATTGTTTCTATTACTTCATTGGCCTCGGGGCTGGCCTTTTGATTTCGACCGGAGCTATGATCAGCCCTGGTCTATTTCTTTGTTTCTGACCTCTCATCCCTTTTCAATATTATATCCTGCAAATGTCCTTCCCGAATGAGGGTTTCTATGTAATCTTTGAGCTGGTAACACTTGGAAGTCTCATGACCGGTTTTCTTGTGGAATCTGCAGTATTTGATTGTATCTCGTCGGGCGAACTGAGACTGACGTCTTGGCTCTTTAGCCAGATTCTTTTCTTCTAGTATGGCCATGATTTCTTTCTGCTTTTAGTTTGCATGTTTTCCTTAGAATTTTTCCGTGGTCTGGTCAGCATTGCGCCCGTTTCCCCCATCTTTGCTTTTTTCTTTGCTATTTACTTTTTTTCCCTTTTAGTTTTGTACCTTGGACTCGGCATCCTTCTGTTCGGGCTTTCCTCCATACATGTAGAATCCTCCTGTGGCTAACTCTTCTTCTTCGGCCAGTGCATATCCTCCCGCCATGTCCATCATATCTACATATCTGGTTAAACGGACCCTTATTAAGTCAAAAGATAGTCGTCCATTCTGTAAATTATTGACGAATGCAGCAATTATTGCTTCGTCATTTGCGTTGCCGATTTCTGATACTGCCTGGCCGAATCTCCCCAGGTATTTCTTTAGCGACTTATCTTTCCCTTGTTTTAACTGAGAAAGGTAAGCCATTGATTTTTTTCAATAAATGTTACCCACAAATTGCCTTGAGAATCTCCTGCTTAATTCACCGAAACTTTTGATACTTGCTGGGGGCAATCTTCCGAACCATCTTGAGCCTGTGTCTCCTAGAGTTTATGGAAAGTTGAGAAAAAATAAGGGGTCGCTGTGGGCATACTGGGCCATAGCGCTTTTATACCCTCTGAAATGTTCTTTAGGATCTATGTCCTTCTTGAATTGTTCCACATGCGGCATCCTGAATCTTTCTGGGAATGGAGTTCGTAGGATGTCCCTAGTGAATGGACTATCAGAATCGTCGTCGGACAAGTCATTATACCCATAACGTCCAACCAGTGCATCCATTTGACGCCTATTGTTTTCTACTTCTCGAGTCCAGCTCTGAATTACGACATCTCTATCTCCCACAGGATCTCCATGATGGTTAAATCGCCGAGTGACAGTCATTCCTCTCTTTGGCTTTTCGCTTTGCTGTCGAGTCTCACTGGTTGATCCTTACAGGCGTATGGTTCCGTGATGACGCTTGCGATGGTGCCGATCACTATCTTCTGATGACAACCGATCCCTGTGTCGGTCATGCTTGTGGTGTCTAGCAAGGGCTATCTGATCATGGTTCTGCCTCTAGCGTGGTTGTTCCTCTACGGGTGTTTCACGTCCAGCTTGATTAATTGGAACAGAGTTCCTTCCTGCTTCTGGTACATTTAGTTCTGGCCCCACTATAACCGAACAAATCCATGTAGATGGGAGGTTAGGAGGTTGCGTTTATTCTGAAACTAGTAGATCAACTTCTTCCTTTGCTGCGTCTGCCACCAGCTGTTGCAGTGCCTCGTGGAAGTGTCGTGTTAGGTCTTTGCTGGTTGGAGGGATTTGTTGGATTCCTGCCATGGGTATTGGTTGGTTCTTGGTGGTTGCGGCGAGAACTTGTGAACTACTGCCAATATGGACATTATCTGGAGATTTTTGGATATCCTCAGGATTGTTTTTGCTTCCCGGCATTACCTTTAATTAAATCAGAGGTGCCCCTCCTTCTAGCGCCAATTGTTGACTTCGATTTCTGGATGTATGAGAAAAGTCAGCAAGTTTGGATTTTAGTTGTGATTTCAAAGAGAAAGAGAAGGAGAAAGTAATTGGACACAAGTTTTTATGGTAAAACTCCGATGATAGGAGAAACGTCCAAGGGTGGCTGAATAATCAACCGAGCCAAAATCCACTATTGAAAAGATTTATAACTCTCGATCTCTCTTTTTTCTCTCTGTATCTTGCTATATATTTTATGACGAGATTATAGGTCTATTTATATGTGCATAGAACCTTAATCCTTTTTGTACAAGTAACAAAAGATCTTTGTATTTAATTATGATTGGTTACTTATTCGAAGTAGTCTGTCTTCTTTCCTATTTCGGAGACTTGTATAAAAATCGGACTCTAGTGATATAGCCCAGTTAGGACTTATTTCCTTATAAGTGCGTAGTCTTTTTGAAGAAATAAAATTGTTGCCTGATTTGGAACCTTTTTCCTGTTTGGTATTCTATTTATCTTGAGATTCTTCTTTGATGCGGATATCTTTACGTATTTTAACATGATTCTTGGCTTGTGCGATTTTTGTGCTGGGCTTCTTTATTCGGGTTTCTTCATGTTTGTCCCGAGCAAAACATGATGTTAGTTGGTCCCGAATGACGTCATCTGGTCCCGAGTAGAATATGATGTCAGCTAACCCCGAGTAATATTAACTGATCCCGAGTAGAATATGATGTAAATTGATCCCGAGTGGGTTTTGCTCAATACTTATTTTTATATTTACTCGGGTTTCCCTTTTTTGGAAATCTTGCGAGATACTTTCTGAATTCCTATTTGGATGTCCACCTGGCAATTTCATCTTTTGTTAACGACGTGTATGTCTGATAAATTTTACATACGACAGGTAGCAACCGAGTATGAAACACATACAAATTTACTTCTGTTTCGAGATGACTCAATTAATAATATTGGCCAGTTTAATAAGATACTTGGCGTTTCAAAAATTGCTCGGGTAACGAAACTACCCAGTTAAATAAAGATATTCGGTGAAGTTACATAGGCAACAGAGTTAAGCCAGTTAAATAAGATACTTGGCGATTAAAAGTTATTAACAAAAAGCCAGTTAAGATGCACTTCAAATTCACGAAAAAGCAATTGGCAAAATATAGAACTTCATTGATTATAATTTTTTTACAAATGCAAGGTTTTACAAATACGCCTAAGGATGAGATGAGGATATAGAGCTCCTGTCAATGCTCGGGTCGAATACCATTTCATACTAGTAAAAGAGACTCCCATTCGAAGGCCAAGCGATTGAGTCGACCGAGTCATCCATCCATTCGTTGTAATCCATTCCAGGGACCGGTCCACTAGGCTTCCAACCATCCATACCAGCCTTTTAACTGGCATAAAAGGTCAAGAGAGAATGCTTCAATGGAACCTCCAGATGCATAGGATGTGGCTATTTTACCTTGGCTGCAACAGTATGATCTCCATTTGTTCACCTTAATCCGAAGATACTCCAAGGACCGATCCACAAGGTTTTTGATTGATAGCTCCCAGTTGGCTCGAGCCTTGTCAGTCGTCCGATTTTTGACTTTGAAGAATTCACCAGCCGAGACTAACCAACGTTGAAACTCCCTAGGGAGTAGGGAATCATAGGTTGATGACCTCTTGAAGCGATCAACCCTTGAACTTCAAATTCCAGCCTAGCCTCCTTCGAAAAGGATTCAACAGTCAATGCCTGGAGCTTAAGGTCTTCAATTTTTTGCTCATAAGACAATCTGGCCTGCTCAGCCTCTTGTTCAGCTCCGAGCATCGACTCCTGGTGGTAGAGAGTAAATTTTGGAAGGATACAACCTTCTCTTCTGCAGTGAAAGCTTTCTCCTCGGCTTCAATCTGTTTATCCAAGCAATGATCGACAAATTCTTGGGCAGAGCTCACCTCTCTCTGATACACCGCCTCAATTCGAGCACGGCTGTCCTCACTCTCCTTCAACTGAGCTTCAAGATGGTTTATTCAATCATCTTGATGTTGTTGCGTCTGAACAAACTCAGTAATCTCAGCAACCACCTGCAGAGAAGAGTGAGTTAAAATTCTAAGGAGCGTAAAGGACAGTTCAGAACCAAAAACATACGTAGCTTGCGCTGTTGAAAATATTTTGAAGACTATCTGTTGGAGAACCATTCCTGAAGCGGCTCCAATGGTCGTCACCGATAAAAGCCTGAGCAAATGACATCGTCCTTAGCATATGATGGAGGGTGGGACACATAGGATTACTTGAAGATCCTACTCCTGCATCAACTTCAAGGGGCAAAGAATCCTTGTTCAGATTGTCCGAAGCTTCCACTCCCCCAAAAGTGCCTCAGTTTGGGCACTCGGGGAAACTCTTATATCGGCATCATCGTCACTCGATTCAACAAATGACGCCACCTGAGGGATTTTTTAAGGATGAACTGGAGAATCACCTGCCTTCCTTTTCTCAATCCGAGTACGACGTAACCCATGATCAGTCGTAATCAGAGGGTACCCTAACTCCTTCCTTATCCCCAACAGCAAACTACTCAGCATGCACTTCAACCGTCGGGGAATCAGGCTCACCAGACACCGCACTACTTGGATGTCCTTCATCTCCAGACACCCTCGGGGCACCTTCAGTTCCAAAGGGGCCACATGGACCACTTGATTCCCCCGCGGTCGGCTGAATGACTTCTACAGGAACATACTCGGGAACTCGCTCATCCGCTTCATCGGGATCTTCAACTGAATCGTCATCAGGCGAAGCAATCCTTCCATTTATTTTGGAAAAAAGTTTCCTCATGCCTCACCTGAGTAAAAGATTTAACCTGACGAGCCTGAACGTCGTAGACGATATCCGAGTAATACACTGAACACAAACGAGTTAGAAAACGGAACAAAATGAGAAATGAAAACGAGTAGAGATTCTACTTACGACGTCTGCAATAATCCAAAATCTGAGGAAAGAAGTCGAGTGCTATCATTTTCTTTTCATCAAAAAGATAAGACTTGCTTCTCTTCTCCATAGTGCGCAAGGAAGCTCGAGCAAGGTTAGTCAACTCGGCATTAGTAAAAGTAGGTCGCGATGTGTTCCAATGATCGAGAGAGCAAAAAAATAGGGAACCTTCAAAACTTCTCGATCTTCCCCAGCTGAGAGCTCAATCTCAAGTCCCAAGTTCCCTCCAACAAAAAACCAGCTATTTTTCCAATGCTTATTTGAGGTAGGGAAACCCCACACAAAGCCTTTCTTTTTGGCATCCGAGGAAATATCAACACCCCGGTTCACCTTCGTTCCGTTAGGAATCCAGCTATCTGGCTGGCTGGATAAAAGAAAGTAAGTTCTTGTCCGACCAGATTGCCTTAGAGTATAAAAGTGTCTAATTTAGTGAGGAGAAGATGGTTTCATTCGGCTCCACATGTGCCATATACACATCATGATCCTATAGCTATTCGGGGCTAGCTGGGTTGTAGCGATCCCCACTTCAGCAAGAAACCAACCAATGAAAGGTTGGAGAGGAAGAGTCACCCCACAACAGAGAGCATGGATCCAAATATCGCCACCATGCATGACGGAGGGTTCCATGCGACCTTATCACCAGCAGGAACCATTAAAATCGAGTAATCTAAATCAAAGCGAGCACGATACTTCTCGATCTCATCTCCCCCGACCACATTCGGCTCGGTATCATATGCACTTGAAAAATCAAGAGAAAAGGGGATCCGAGAAGACCGATGCTCCTCCTCGATATCATCCTCTCCAAGTACTTGCCTTCCAATCTGAATACCGCTTGAACCATGTTTGTGAATCGAACGGTTACTCTGATGCTTTCCCATCCTTGATGGTAAAGGAACCTTGTGATGATCAGAAACAAAAGATTCAGAG
The DNA here is from genome assembly GCA_032871835.1 of Dipteronia dyeriana. NCBI lineage: Eukaryota > Viridiplantae > Streptophyta > Magnoliopsida > Sapindales > Sapindaceae > Dipteronia > Dipteronia dyeriana. The sequence continues at coordinate 44,329,530 of CM065299.1, read as the reverse complement.
CTGGAAGAATATTCAGAGCTAAAACTAAAGTGAGCATCAGAATGAAGCGCAGAAACATCAACATCTTAAAAAAAAGGCTCATCAGGAGGAGTTTCCCCTAATAACCTAAGAACACAAGAAACCAATTGAAAATCTTCACGTTCAAGGGCCACGAAAGCTATAACTAAAAGGCGATGCCGTGAAACAGGATCCACTGGAACTGACCTTTAAAGCAAATGTAGGAAATTAGATGAAAGCTTCAATGAAGAGTGAAGATGGATCTGTACGTGAATAAACTAGAAGGTATGAGCAATCTGGGATTTTTATTTCTTGAAGATAGCGACAAGATAGCCCTTAACAATTTAAATGAGCCACGTAATGATTAAAACGTGAAACCCTAGGGTTTGAAAAGGCGGGAAGATCAAAAGAAAGGACGTTGGTGATGAAGGCTGCGTATCCGATAGTCGATGAGTCATGTCTCATAAATGCCTATAGATATACCAAACAATAAAGGACACGTGTCGTCAAAATGGCAAATTAAGCAGTCAAGAATTCAAAACGTCAAAATCATTGGGATTTCACATGACGAAACAAACCGCACATACATGGTTGCCATCGAGGCACGTCATTATGCAATGAATCGTTTAAGGATTATCATTTCTGCATTAATGAGAAATTAAGAAGGGAAAAACAAAAGGCTAATCGGAATTCACAGCAATTAAAATATTCCCGCCAAGATGAATCTTACTCTGCACAAATATTTTAAGGGGGTATTGTTATATGTATATCTTATTGGATGTACACGTCACCGATAGGTAAGACAATCCTTTAAAAAGATTGCCAGATGGGCATCCGAGCTGACATCCAGAAGACATCATTCAATCTCAAAGGAATAAGAACCCGAGTAACTCTAAACACGGGTATTCGGCACATTATGTCCTACTCGGGATAGAGCAATTGGCACATTATGTTCTATTCGGGGCAGCACAAGAAATTTGAATAAAGAAATTTGAATAAAGAAATCCAGCAAACGATTCACATACGTGGGTGAACTAGAAATCATGCTCCGATACACAAGACATCCAAGTCAAAGAGTTTCTAGAAGAATAAAATATCAAACGGGAAGCAAGTCCAAATCAAGCAACAACTCTACTTCTTCAAGAAAACTCCACATCGATAAGGAAATGAGTTCTAAACGGACTATACCACTAGAGTCCCATTCGATTTCCACACGATCTCCGAAGTAGGAAAGAAGATAAAGACGACTTCAACAAGCAACCAGTCTAAACTAAAATATAATTCCTTTTACTTGTACAACAAGGATTAAGGTTCTATACACATATAAATAGACCCATAATTACATTGTAAAAATGGGAGATAGACAGCAGAGAGGAAAAAACTCAATAGTAATCATTGCAAGAGAAAGGCAAGAGAAAGGCAAGTGGTGTAATTCTTTGTTTAAATAGTGGATTTGGCTTGGTTGTGTATTCAACCACCCGTGGATGTTTCTCAGATCACCGGAGTTTTTCCACGTAAACTCTTGTCGTTATTGTTCTAATTACATTATCTTTCTCTTTTGACAAGTGATAACAAAATCCAACGTTGTTGACTTTCTCATCCATAGAGAAATCGAATTTACAAAACACTAATGTAAGAAGTGTTTAGGGTTCTTTTTATTTTTAAATTATTTAAAATAAGCAATATAATAAAATAAAGATTTTTATTTTAAGATATTTTTTTGGTATTTTTAAGTTGTTTGACCACTTATAAAAATAAATAAAACAATTTAATAATTATGATTCAAACTCATTAATTTTTAAGTGAAAAAAACAACCCTAACACATCATTTGTTTTTTTACAGAAGACTTAACAAGTTTGAAATTTGAATTGGGTCTAAAGTATGAAGTCTGAGCAACATATCTATTTTTTAATTTCTAATATCTGAATTAAGTATTTAGTTGTTTGTTTTTTTTAAATAAAAACATTTAACATCCATACCCCTATATCAATGATCGTTAATATATCATTGTATTTATTTGTTATGTATTCACATCGTATTAATCCAAAATTAATATACAACTATTTAAATAAAATTATAATTAAAGTTTGTGGAAAACAACCATGTAACCTAACATGTTTTTCTTATATAAACATGGTTTCCCATATCAACGGCTATTTTATTTTTTATTTTTTATTTAAAAAAAAAAACCTCTTTTTTTCTTTTTATTTCTTCTTCATCATTCGTCCTCTTCAAGACAAAAAACCCAAATACCCAATTCTTCTTCACTCGTCTTCTTCTTATTCTTCATGCCCAGATCAACTATTATTTTTCTTCTTTTTCATGCCCAGATCTTCGTCACCCAGATCCCAAATTCTTCGTTGCTCTTCATCACTCTTCTTCTTCTTCTCCTTCTTTTTCTTCTTTTTCGTCTTCTTCTTCATGTCCAGATCATCTATTACCTTCTTCATGCCCAAATTAAATTTTATTTTCTTCACTCTTTTTATTTTTTTTACTCTCTTCAATACAAAAAACCCATATCCCAATTTCAAGAATCTTCTTCATTCCCAGATCTGCCACCATTTTTGTTCTTCTTATTCATGCCCAGATCAGCTGCCATTTTGTGCAGATCAGATTGGGTTAATGTTTATGGATATGGGAAATAAGCTATTTGGTAGAGGGCAATTTGGATAAAAAAAAGTAAAGTGAAGAAGTCCCAAAAGACTTCAAACAAAGTTGAAATTTTAAAATTTTTTATCTTAATATTTTGAAGCTTCTATTTTCAATTCAATTATTGGTCAATTTATTAGATTAATTAGTAGCTATATTAATACTATTTTTTTATGGGGTATGAAAACTGAAGAATTTATTAATTGGTTGAAAGAAGTTGAAAAATATTTTACATATCAGAAAACTGAAGAAAGTCTGAAAGTTTTACTTATAGAAATTTATTGGAAAAACGATGGCCTGTGATGAAACATGTAATGCAGGAAGAATATATTCCAATTGATTATTTTGAAGATTTTTGTCATGTAGAAGATACAGTTGAAGATATTTCGTATGAAGTGAAAATTGTCGAAGTAATTGAAGATGAGTCTTGGATCTTAGAAGTTGAAGACTATGTTCCAGCCATTGATATTGATTGCACTTTAGATGTGGTTGAAGTAAAACTGGAAGTTAAATCAATTTCTATTGATAAAGTTTCCAAGGGTGATAATTTATTTGAAAATCCACACAATTTTTATTGGGGTAATTTGAAGATTATTTTTCTTGATTTGGATTTTGAAGATCCAACATTGTTCTTGCCATTTGAAGTATATTTGTTCAAACCAGTGATTGACAAGATGATACATTTGAAGTATTATCCACCCAAACAAAACCTTGTCAAACTGGAAGACAGGTTTATTTTAAGAGGAGAAGAATACTATGTGGGATGGAAAGATCTAGCAACGAGGAATCGCTATTGTTCAAACCTTTACAGGTGTCCAGCGGTCCAAGCCGCAACCAATAGGCATCGCCAGTGGTGAATAGCTTGGACATCTTCTGCATTCCGTTAGACGATTGTTGTGGTGCCGTTGTGAATTTGGGATGAACTACAGAGAGATTTTTATTTTGGCGTTTACCACTCCCATAAGACAAATATGGGTTCTTCTTTGTTTACCTGTCTTTTTTTGTGTTTCAACTGAACTCGAGGACGCGTTCTTTTTAAGAATGGGTGACTGATGTAGGACAAAGATGAAGGAATTGCAGCCCATGTCGAACAATTTCTTTATTTTATTATTTTGTTAATTTGAGTTTTTTCTTGTTTAGTAAGTTTATTTATTTTAGTTTGATTAGGAATTAAATTTAGATTTTGAAAATAAATCAAACTTACCTTTTGGGTAAGATTTGATCTTTGTTTTCTAGTCAAGTTAGGAGTCATGAATCCTAGAAGATTTTGATTAGTTTTAATCTTTTCTTGTTTTAGTCTTTTTTTAGGAATATCGTATTCGAGTCTTATTAGGATTAGTTTATTATAAATAGTCTTATTATTTCCAATTATTGTAACTTTTAAACCTTTGATTGATTTTAATAAAATCGTTCCTTTGGAACATTTATCTGTCGTGGATTCAACATGCTCTTTGAAGATTCGAGAGCACTATTTTCTAACGAAGATTAGGGAATTAAGGGCCCTGCATGGCGGTCCATGTTTAGGTAACTACCGGTCGCTGCGTCAAGGTTCGTCTGAGTGTGCCTCAAGATTCGACAAAGTGATCATTCTTATTTTCGCCATACCCCGCTGCATCAGATCTTAACCAAAAGAACCACCTTGAATCCAGAGTTAAGATTAAGATAAGCTGAACTCATTAGGCTGTTGTATTTTAGGTTCCCATATATTAATGGTGGCCTTTTCTCCATATTACTTGACCCCTTCGATATATACTACTGCATGCTAAAATACAACAAAAACACAAACATTTACAAATTACAACTAGAATGAAAAAAGAAAAAATAAATATATAAACAACGGTGGTGAATATATTTATATATACTTGATGACCACTTTCATTGACAAGGTCAGGATCAGCAGATTTGGGTACAGGGATGATTCTGTGCTTCTTCCTACGATATATTTTGACAAAACTTGCACTAAAACATCTTTTTTTTTGGTCCACCTTATGGGTATGGTATCTTCCGTGCATTTTTAATTCGTGTGCCACAACTGAGATATTGGATTTGTGCTTTCTTTGCTTGCTTTTGCCGACACCTTATTGTCATCAAAAAGCCGTTTCATCCGATAAATCAACCCAACAATAGAAAATCAATAATACTAAAAATAAAAGTTAAGGTTTTGAGTGAGTGAGAAAACAAGTGAACCTGAATTTTGTGTTCTTTGAGATAAGGATGATCCAAAGCCGGTTGGTGAGAGATGTGAACACATTCTATAACATCCCCATCTGGACTTTGTTCAACAAGTCAAAACCACAACGGTAAATAAGAAGAAATATTAATAAATTGTATTCGGAGTAATAGAGTTAACCAAAGTACCTAATAGCATTTATGTTCTCTTTCATTCTTGACAAAACGTATTACATCACTAAGCACCAAAAAAAATTGAACTTTTCATTATTATAAAATTATTATATCTTCAAAAACCTAGTTTCTCACGAAAAATAAAAATAAAAATTGTTGAAATTTTAAAATCAAACTGAAAACCAAGAAATACCTATTTGATTTCATACCTGTATAATTACTACCAAAATGTAGTATGAGAGAAATCAATCATTTATATTGTAAGACCATCTCCAACCCTACTCCTATCTTTGTGCCATCTCCAATTTACAGTAGAAATCCTCTCCAACCTAGTGCCATTCTTTAAGGCATCTCTGTGCTGATGAACAGTGTCGCACAATATATTGTGCGACACTATTCGTTTGTACAAAAAAAAAAAGAAGTTTTCTTTTATTTTTTCAGACTGTTAACTTTTATATAATCATAGTTTAATCTTATTTATTAAAATCTATTCTAATTATATTCTTCATTTAAAGGTTGTATTTAAACACAGTCTTACCCAATTAAATTTATTTCAATTTGATCATTTTTATTATTTTTTGATATTGATTTGATTTAATTATTATTGATATTAACATTTATAACAAACTAAAATGAAGTGTATAATTAAAAATTTTAAATGCACTTTTTTAAAATATCACTTCATTCAAAACTGTGAAAATTAAAACAAAATATATTAATTGATAAAATCATTAAAAACGAAATACAAAATTCATAGTGATAAAATAAATTACCACTAATTGGAATACACTAAAATTAAGGGAAAATACAACATAAATTACAACAACGATTTAGAAGTCTGGAAGACCATTTGCAGGCCCTTCGAGATTATTGAAAAAAGCACCAAAAGACCGTGATGTATTTTGGGATCCCTGGTCTTGTTGCCGAGCTTGTTTTGCCATAATTTTTAATTATTGTTGATTCACAAACTCGCACTTTATTCGATCAATTATGGTATTCAAATTCATCATCACAATTCTGGTTTCCCGTAACTCGAATTTTCTCTCCATAATATCGTTGTTGTAATCACTCTCAACTCGAGCCCAGAACATATCCTTTGATTGGTAAATACCTATGATCAGGTTTTGTGAAACATCAAGATATATGTGACAAAGATGTGTGTCATCTACATGTGTGTATGAAGAACTTCTTTTTAAAGACATTTTGTGGAAAAAGTGATTTGAAAGGAAAAGTGACTTGAAAAGATAAGTGATTCGAAGAGATAAGAGATTTGAAGGGATATGTTTAATTTAGTGTGGGTTGATATCTATAGAATCTAAGAGGAACACATTTCATATTTCATCCTACGGTTCAGATGGTTAGGAAATCTATCCATCAGTTGGCATTTGAAATCAGATTTCTTATCTTAGATTTTGGGAAAGGTGAAGATAAGAATTCTAGAGAAGTCTAGATATTATTTTCAAGATTTAATCATATGGTTCAGATAGTGATGCAATCAAGCCAATGGTCGGTATTTAATAGCTCAGATATCTTATCTTCAAATTTTAGGATAAGTGAAGATCAGATTTCTGAAAAAGTTAAGATATTATTATAGAGAGGTGCTTTGAAAACATTTTTCGAATTAAAGTATTTTCGTCGGTATCTACTTTTTCCACATGGGCTTGCAGCTATTGTCGGCCACATCGACAAAGATAAGAGATTATAATCGAGAGGTGACCTACAGTTCAGTTGATGACACAATCCATCCAATGTTTAGCATTGCTCAGATATCTTATCTTCATATATTAGGAAAAGTGGGGATCAAATTTCTAGAAAAGTTGAGATCTTATTGCAGAGAGGTGATCTGAAAATAGTTTTTGAATTAAAGTGTTTTTATCCGTACCTACTTTTTCCACGTGGGCTTGCAGCTATTGTCGACCATATTCACAAAGATAAGAGATTATAATCAAGAGGTTACCTACGATTTAGATGGTGATGTAATCCATCCAATGGTTGGCAATTAGACATGTTCAGATTTCTTATCTAGAATAGTATATGTCACAATGTTAAATAGCCTACACCAAAGTCTGCTAAGACTCATTCAATTCAACTCCAAGCAAAAATGAATTTCAATATCAAAGGTTTATCTAATTTCTCATCTTCATCTTCTGATGATAAGGAAGAGTAACTTATGGTAGATCTTGAAGCGATTGATGCAGAAAAAGAAGCAATAATTACACAACATGGTAACATCCAATGGGCCATCGTTCAGTATCTCAATCAATGATCGTGCCAAAATTGTTAAATATTTTTTCCCTCATATCCTTATTCTTTGTCTCGTTTTCAGGTGTTTTTATGTGTGTTTTATGGCTCTTTTATTATGATTGCAGACGTTAGGTAAAAATCAAGAATTGGAATCAATGGGGACCAATTGGTGCAAAAAAGGGAAGAAATAAAGTCCATAGTGTGCAGATACTGCGTAGGTAGCATACCCAAGAACTACTCGCGCATATGAACAGACTAGAGAAGCAGAACATATGCATAAGGTCCATGCACAGGTAAATGCGCGGGTCTCAAAAACTCTCTATATATACATCCTTTTCTGATTTCAAAACTCTCTCTCTACTTTTCAAGCCACAAAATTAATCATTTTATCTCTCATTTCTCTCCCTTTCACCATTAACCACTAACCTAGATCCAGGAATCTATCCCCACCAAATTCTAACCTTCTTACATCATCTTCATCCTTTTCTACTCAAGGCTACTAGGAGATTGAAATCAAGCTTCAAGAAAGGAAGAGTTTCTCTACATATGTCTTCTCTATCTCTCATCTCGTAGTTTTTATTTTATATTTAGCATGAGTAGCTAAACCCCTATGTGGAAGTGATGTAATCATACATGAGTATTGGGTATTCCATCATCTACTGTAGTATTTACTTATTTAGTTTTATTCAATGGTTTTTAATGCAATTGATTACTCTTTGAATTAAGTAGATATGCAATCTCTTAGTTCATGATGAGTATCAATTTATTTTGAGTTTTTAAATGGAATTTATATCTTCACGGATTGAGTAGATATGTCTTCTCTCAAGCCAAGTTAGATATATACCTTTAATGTGATTAAAACTAGCTAAAGTGAATGAAATGGATGTGCAGTGAATATGTCTTTCCTAAGCATTTAGGCTTCAATGGAAATGGGTGGATTATGAATATGCCCTTCCAAGCCATCCCTAACCATTAGAATCAACCTAAGCCTAAAGATGGACTCTCTCATAAACCAACCAAGTAGTTATGTAGAAGACAGATGATGTGAAAAGAGTCTTTATCTCTCCAAATCCGACCAAGTAGTCGCGAGTGAGAGTTATTGATTCTAAGTCATCTTTAAAGGTATATTAGCCCTTAATAATCGAATACGCTCTTCAAAGGCTAAATGGATTGCCCATCATTTGTGTTTTGATTGCATTGGCTCCCAAATTCACATCTCATATCTTATTTCATCATTCACATTCTTGCTAACCTAGTTGCATTTAATATAATTTAGTTTAACTGTATATTAGTGTTAAACTTTCAAAACAACCATTGATATTTACTTTTGCATGCTTTCTTTTGTTTAATATTAGTTAACTTGTTTTAGCCATTTAATTTCCCTTTCCTTTTAGACGATACCCTAGCGTGTCACTATACTTGTTGAAACATTTTAAGAACATTACTAAGAACTTTATAAATATTTTTTACTTACATTTTGTAACGATAAAAACGTACTCGTCAATCGATAAAATAACACAGTGACCCGTGGAGGCTCAATTCCTGGTCGTATAGTGATCAATCGAGATCTGGAAAGTGTTGATAGTCGTTTGTTCTATGAATATTTTGTCGATAACTTACAGTATAACGAACGAATGTTCCGTCGATGCTTTCGAATGGGTAAAAGTTTATTCCTTTGGTGAAAAAGTGGAAGCTCGTGACAACTACTTTGTACAACGAAGAGATAGTGTGGGTAGACTGAGTAGACTGTGTTTGTCCGCTCTGTAAAAAATAATAGCAGTATTTCAAATGTTGGCATATTGTTTTCCAGCAGATGCCACTGACAAGTATATTAAAATAAGAGAGTCTACAACAAATGAAAGTTTGAAGAGATTTTGTCGTGCTGTTGTGGAGGAATTTGTAGGTGAGTATCTAATATCACCTAACGCTACTGAAGTTTCCAGACTACTCCATATTGGTAAAGATCGTGGTTTTCTAAGAATGGAAAAATTGTCCAAACGCTTGGGCAGGACAATATGTAGGTCTTAATGGATCTCTAACTATTATTCTAAAGGTTGAATATGATTTTGATCTGTGGATATGGCATGCCTATTTTGGTTTATCGGGTACGAACAATGATTTTAATATGTTGGAGGCATCCCATCTTTTTACCAACCTCAATCAAGGTATTGCTCCTCTAACTCATTATGTTATTCAAGGAAAACAATATAATATGGGTTATTATTTAGCTGATGCTATATTCCTAAAATGGTTTATGCTTGTATAAACTATTCACGATCCACGTGGTCGGAAAAAAAAAATTACAATGAAACAAGAAGGATGTAAAAAAGACGTAGAACATGCATTTAGAGTTCTCTAATCACGGTTTTCAATTATGGTAGGACTGGCGCGTTTTGGCATAAACATGTTTTACATGATATAATGATTACGTGCATTATTATGCACAGCATGATAATCGAGGATGAGCATGATGTTGATGCAGTAATTGAGGATCATATGACAGCACCAACTCCAGAAGTTGAGATAATGTTAGATGAAAATACCCGATTTCAAGAATTCCTTGCTCAACATAGAGAAATTAGAGATAAAAAAGGCTCACATTGCAATTCAAAATGCCTTAATAGATCATTTGTAGGATGAATATATTAATTTAGATAATTAGATGATGATCAATATGTACTTTTTTTTATGATTTTTCTTTTTTATTTTATAAAATGTAATGTTTAAGTTATTTTAATAATAAATGCATATGTTAATAGCCATTTTTGGCAAAGGGTCAAAGGAAAATTTTCCACATAGGTAGCACCGGCCAGAAGGCATCTCCACACACTGGATAGGTACCGGACACAATGATTTACCCTGAAGTGCTAGGCCTAGCACAACTTAGGTACCTCGACATCATCGAAATAGCAAGATGAATCCCATGCACCCTCGTAGACTAACTGGTACATAAGTACCTTGACACTATTCTATTAACCCGTCGAGGTACGTGTCCTTCTTTTTCCAGTAAGAAGGAAGATGCCCATAAAACTCCTAGGAGATTGCAAAGCTCTAGCAAGATTGATTAAACACCTCGTTACTAGAAGGGTACCTCGAAAAACCTTGCCAGAGAAACCAATGAAGCACCACATCACCAGAATGATACCCTAGGGTACCTCGCTAACAGGATGGTACTTTGGGGTACCTCGCCATCATAACGATCAAATACCATATCTCCAGAACGATGCTTTGAGGTGTCTCGCCACAGATAAATGGAATCAGAATTATTCTACAAACCATAACAGACTCCACATAAGCACTACTATAATGACAAAGTTCAAAAGGGATATCCTCCGACTGCTGATTTTTCAAGGTCAATCGTATTAAACAAAAAATCCCGTAAAATGGGGAATAAAGATGAGTCCAGCGATCTTCGGATTGTACGCTAAGAAAAAACCCAAGTCACTTCGTGTATAAATACAGAGATAATAGAACAAAGAAATGGGGGAAGAGAACGACATCTAGAACAAAGAAAGTGATCGCTTAATTCTGTAATCAACATTAAGCCTAGTTATCGTTGTTTTTGATTAGATCCACTTATCGACATAGAAGAGTTCGCCACCTCCAATTCGTTAAGTAAGAGAGATAGAAACAAAGAGTTTCATATTATTGTATTGTATACCATTTCATTATACCCATCACATCGTTCAATAAATGCATACCATCTAATATATCATCTATTAGGATTATACTCGATAGCAAGAGTGTAATATTGTAATTGACAATATTTTTATATTAATAAAGTGATTTCTAGTTTAACAAATCTTATAGCATTTACAGTTTAATTATTATAATTGTCAAAAGTAAATAATCATAAGGTCAAAAGACTATGAGAAAAGAAGAATTGTTCATACATCTAGATATGTATGAGGTAGACACAATTCTTTAGTTAGTCTTGAATAATATTCACAACTTAAGATAAAAAGGTTGGGCGCCTTTATCTTGTTAAAGTTGTAGATTCTTTTGCTAGCATTTGAGCGGGATCAAATGTGTTATGACGAGTCTAAAATCATCAAAGTGTGGTGTCTTTGGGCAAAAGAATCTAGTGTACTGGGTGCATTGAATAGGATCAAAATGAAATACTTTATCTAGAACCATCAATGGATAAAAGTTTTCATTTGAAGACAATCGAAGAGTCTATCTCAATCTTGAGATAAATGATGGACTTATGGTTGCAAGTGTTATCATTTGAGCTATCAATGAGTACGATTATATAGTATAGTCTATCCTCGATAGTTTGGTGGTATTCATTTGTTAATCAATAGAGGATTTCATTTATAGATATAGACATCGTGGCACCATTTAATGAATGAGAGTAGAATACTATCATATGGATGTTTTGAGGTATTGGATATTAAATCTTAACGTTAAGTTTTCAATAGTATCTATTGAAACATGGCTTCTAGACAAGTCAAAATATCCAAGTTCAAAATGTGGTCATATGAGTAAATATGGTAACTTGGAGAGCTATAGGCGATCTATGAGCTCTTGGCGATTACTGGTATTCTTCACGAGGATACACTTTCTCCAATAAGTTTGTCTAGGGTACGAATGAGTAACATCAACTTGCTCTATCTTTATTTAAGAGTTCAATTTTAGTTCTTTAGTGGAATGAACTAAAATTAAATAGATCGGACCTAAGTGAATCATTTGTTGATTGTGATTGTGTTGTGTCTATTGGAGCTTAAATTTAGATAGCCCGCCAAGATCCTCAATCCACACGAACTTGTATGGATCACTTGATATATTCTACCAGACCAATTTAGGGGTTCATCTAGAATTGTATTGTGGTATGTTGACTTGTTTCTTTTAGTAAGAATGGGTCTTGTTCACATGTGGACTTTTTATAAAGGTCAAATGGATTTAGTAAAATAAGAAAATAATATATTGGCCAATATATATGTGTTGAGCGGCAAGGCTATTTGGAATAGCTTAATTATATTATTTATTTTATTATTTAATTAAATGGAAATTAATTAATTTGGTGATTAATTAATTACTTAATTAAAAGTCAAAATCTTTTTCTATTAGGAGATGGTCTCCTAATATTATACTATTATTGGTAGTATAATTAAAATTAAAGACTATATTTGATAAGTAGATAAATAAAAAGAATTACTTATCTAATCAATAAGGAAGTCTTTAATATGGTTACAAATACATTATTGAGTTGGATTAGGAGTCTTGGTGTAGGATAGAATTCTTTTCAGAAAAGGATTCTTTATCACCAAGTAAATCTACCTAAGGAAAGGATTTTTTACCATCAAGTAAATCCTTCTTAGAAGAGGATTTGGTCTCCTATATATACTACTTGTAAATTTCGACCAAGCCTTGGTTTTTGGTGTGAGAAATTGTTTTTTATTTGTTTTTTTATTGTTTTAAGAACAAAACTTCGTCCAACTCATTGTGTGAAGAATTCGGCCAAGCATAGAGAAAAGAGGGAACGTTTTTGTTTTCGATAGTACACTAGTATCCTTTGTATCAAAAGGGTTTTTTGTACAACATCGAATCAAGGTTCACGCGAGTTTCGATCAATTTGACTGATAATTCAAAAGTGACTGGACGTTCTTGGTTTTTCTCTTGGAGGACTATTATGACTAACAAAGAAGAAGATTTTGTTTGTTTCCATCCTCATGTATACAATTTAAAGAAAGAGAGCCCACACTCTTAGGTGATTCATGTTCGTGATTGGATTGGAAGCTCTTGCGGATTCAATTCGACGCTAATTCAATCGTCACGAAAAAAAATATGATACTTTTTATATACATCAATTAATCTAGGGTTAAGGTTCTTGTTATTAAAAGGGAATTTTTTTTGTATACGCAAACCCTAATTTTCTAATTTTCGTACACTTCCGTTGCGTTTTGAACCGTTTTTTTCCCAACAATTGGCATCAGAGCCAGGTTGTACCCTTGATTAATTGATGTATGTGTTCGTGAATCTTTTTCTTTTTATTGTATATATGTATGTTTTAGAAAGAGATGACACTCTAGGTATTCACATATATATTTACATTGGAATGCATGGATATATATATGTTTTATATGTGGTTTGTTATTGTTCAATTTAGGTCCTAGAATTTCAATGCAATTTTGTTTTGGGATTGTAACAAGAATGGTGGTCTATCATCGCCATAATTTTGTTCTTGGTAGTTGCTAAGTTTTTTTTTTCTTTTTGTAATAAAAAAAAACTACAGTATTTTATTATTTAAATTCTTTTGTAATATATTCAAGTTTCGAAGACTCGAAGGTTTGAAGAATTAGGAGCAACCGGAACAAGTTTGGGACCGTGCAAGCCGTAACAACTAACGTGTGTGCGAATAGCTCGCACCACGTTTGTTGTGGCATGGGCTGTGAACGGCAGCCCTTTTGGTAGCCATGGGCTGCACATGGCAGCCCTTTATGGGTTTATGGCATGCGCACGCCCATGAATAAGGGGGAAGGGTGCGCACACCCATGGGAGGTAGCCGAGGGAGTCCGAACGATGAAGGTCGTGTGAAGACTTGTTCGCCAAGAAAGAAGTTCTTGTATTCCAAGATATATGTAATTTGCTTGTTTTTCTAGGATGGACCAAAATTGTAGCTATTTATATTTTTGTAAATATTGCAATGTTTGTCATTGTTTGATAACATGTCATATAGAATAAGAGTGCCACTCATATATCTCTTTTTGTATGAAAATACATAGAATGATTTAGGTATCTAAATTGGCATCTAAATAACTTGATAAATCATTCTTTGGAATTCGATCACACGTCTTAAACAATTGAGTGGGAGAAGGTGTTTTGGAACACCTATGGCCTCCAAGTTTAGTTGAGCTTTATGTTTCATAAATAACCTCCCAAGAAGTATTCATGAATGGAATTTAGCAAGATACTTCCTTAAAAGGATAAAGTAGACAATTAGCCCAAACGATATATACTCCCAAAGAAGGCATATAAAGGGAAAAGAACGGTTCAAAACGCAACAGAAGCGTAATAAAAACAAAAATTAGAAAATTAGGGTTTGCGTATAAATAAACAAATTTCCCTTTATGCAACGAGAACCTTAACCCTAGATTAATTGACGTATATAAAAGTATCGTACCTTTTTCTCGTGACGATTGAACAAGCGCTGAATTGATTCCGCAAGATCTTCCAATCCAATCACGAACGTGAATCACCTAGGAGTGTGGGATCCCTTTCTTTAAATTGTATACCTAAGGATGGAGACAAACAAAATCTTTTCTTTGTAAGTTACAAATATCCTCCAAGAGAAAAATCCAAGAACGTCCGGTCACTTATGAATTATCAATCAATTAGATTCAAACTCGTGTGAACCTTGATTCGATGTTGTACACAAAACCCTTTTGATGTAAAGGATACTAGTGCACTATCGAAAAAAAAAAACGTTCTCTTTTTCTTTTTTATCCTTGGTCGAATTCCACACCTTTTATCTATGAGTTGATCAAATTTTGTCTAGAGCAAAAACTAAATTTTTCTCCCTCAAAATTCTCTCTTGAAAATTACCCAGCATGGCCGAAATTTTCAACATAGAATTCTTATAGGCTGGCCGAATTTCAAACACACATATATATATATATATATATATATATATATATATATATATATATATATATAGGATGATTAATCCTCTCCTAAGAAGGATTTACTTGGTTGGCAAGAATCATTTCCTTAGGTGGATTTATTTGGTAGTTAAGAATCCTTATCTAGAAGGAATTCTATCATCATCTTATATATACATACCTGGCCGAAATTCATAGGATAAGTATTAGGAAACTTAATTCTTTTCCAAAGAAGGATTTACTTGGTTGTTAAGAATCCTTTCCTTAGGTAGAATTACTTGGTGGTTAAGAATCCTTTTAAAAAAGGATTCTATCCTACACCAAGACTCCTAATCCAACTCAATAGTGTATTTGTAACCATATTAAAGACTCCTAATTTGATTAGTTAAATGATTTCTTTTATTTATCTACTTATCAAATATAGTCTTTAACATTAACTATACTACCAACAATAGTATAGTTTTAGGAGACCATCTCCTACTAGGAAAAAGATTTTAACTTTTAATTAAATAATTAATTAATCAACAAATTAATTAATTTCCATTTAATTAAATAATAAAATAAAAATAATATATTTAAGCTATTTTTAATAGTCTTTGCCGCCCATACCAAATATAAGGACCATATATTATTTTTCTTATTTTATTAAATCCATTGGACCTTAATAAAAAGTCCACATGTGAACTAGATCTATTCTTAGAAAAATAAACAGGTTCTCATGCCTTTTTACAATTCTAGATGGACCCCTAAATTGGTCTGGTAGAATATATCAAGTGATCCATGCAAGTTCGTGTGGATTGGGGATCTAGACAGGCTATCTAAATTTAAGCTTTAATAGACACAACCCAATCACAATCAACAAATGATTCACTTAGGTCCGATCTATTTAATTTTAGTTCATTCCACTAAAGAACTAAAATTGAACTCTTGAATAAAGATAGAATAAGTTGATGTTACTCATTCATACCCTAGACAACCTTATTGAAGAAAGTGTATCCTCGTGAAGAATACTAGTAATCGCCAAGAGCTCATAGACCACCTATAGCTCTCCAAGTTACCATATTTACTCATATGACCATATTTTAAACTTGGAAATTTTGACTAATTGACCCTAAATTTTGACTAATTGACCATAGATTAATTGACGGTTCTAGATAAGTATTTCATTTTGATCCTATTCAATGAACCCAGTGCACTAGATTCTTTTGCCCAAAGACCCCACACTTTGATGATTTTAGACTCATCATAACACATTTGATCCCACTCAAATGCTAGCAAAAGAATCTATAACTTTAACAAGATAAAGGTGCCCACCCTTCTATCTTAAGTTGTGAATATTATTCAAGACTAACTAAAGAATTGTGTCTACCTCATACATATCTAAATGTATGAACAATTCTTATTTTCTCATAGTCTTTTGACCTTATGATTATTTACTTTTGACAATTATAATAATTAAACTATAAATGCTATAAGATTTGTTAAACTAGAAATCACTTTATTCATATGAAAAGATTGTTAATTACAATATTACACTCTTGCTATCGAGCATAATCCTAACAATCTCTCACTTGCTCTATAGCAAATGTGTCATATCTCTCATCCCCATGTTCTCTAGATGCCCATCAAAACTCTTTTGAGGAAGAGCCTTTGTAAAGGGATCCGCTAGATTTTCTGCTGATGCGATCTTGGTAATCGTCACGTCACCCCTATGCACAATTTCCCTTAAATGGTGATACTTTTTTTCAATGTGTTTTCCTCTCTTATGACTTCTTGGTTCTCTCGATTTAGCCACTGCTCCACTATTGTCACAATAGATAGTGATATGCTTATTCGCATCAGGAGCCACTTCTAAAGTCAATCAGAAATCGGCGGAGCCAGACAGCCTCTTTAGCAGCCTCGCATGCGGCTACAAACTTGGCTTCCATGGTGGAATCGGCAAGACAAGATTGCTTGATACTCCTCTATATGACTGCTCCTCCACCAATAGTAAACACAGATCCTAATGTTAATCTCCATGAGTCAGAATCTGACTTAAAATCAGAATCTGTATACCCAATGGGAATTAAATCCCCTTCAGATTATACAAGCATATAATCTCTCGTTCTCCCAAGATACTTAAAAATATGCTTGACTGCCGTCCAGTGATCAGGACCAGGCTTCGATTGAAACCTGCTAACTATGCCCACAGCAAAACAAATATCTGGTCTAGTACAGAGCATTGCATACATGAGACTTCCTACTACCGAAGCATATGGAATCCTTCTCAATAATTGCTCTTCATGCTCATTCTTAGGAACTTGTTCCTTAGAAAGTTTGATGTTTGATTCCATGTCTGAAAGGTAACATACCTTTCTTGGAATCTTGCATGGAAAACCTAGACAAGATTTTATCTATGTATGAAGCTTGGGATAATGCAATCGTTCTATTCTTTCTATCCCTTATGACTTGGATACCAAGAATATAACTTGCTTCTCCTAAGTCCTTCATATCAAATTGTTCTGCTAACCATTCTTTTATTGATGTCAATACACCAATATTGTTTTCGATGAGTAGTATATCATCAACGTAAAGAACAAGGAAAACCAACTTGTCACCTTTTATCCTTTTGTATACACAAGGTTCATCAAGGTTTTGAATGAATCGAAAACCATTTATGGCTTGATCGAACCTTATGTTCCAGGATCTGGATGCTTGCTTCAATCCATATATGGATCTTTTCAACTTGCATACCCTTTCCTCTTGGCCATTTTCAATGAATCTTTCTGGTTGCAACATATAGATGCTTTCGTCAATACTTCCATTAAGGAAAGCTGTCTTGACGTCCATTTGCCAAATCTCTAGGTCTAGAGATGCCGCAATGGATAAGAGTATTCTAATGGACTTAAGCATGTTTCTTTATAATCGATACCTTCCTTCTGTGTATAACCTTTAGCTACCAATCTAGCTTTAAAGGTTTCCACCTTACCATCCATTCCTCTTTTCCTCTTTTATACCCACTTGCACCCGATGGGTTTTATCCCTTTAGGCAAGTCTATAAGAGACCAGACTTTGTTTTCAAAATATGGTCATATGAGTAAATATGGTAACTTGGAGAGCTATAGGCGGTCTATAAGCTCTTGACGATTACTGATATTCTTCACGAGAATACACTTTCTCCAATAAGGTTGTCTAGTGTATGAATGAGTAACATCATCTTATTCTATAATTATTTAAGATTTCAATTTTAGTTCTTAAGTGGAATGAACTAAAATTAAATAAATCGGACTTAAGTGAATCATTTGTTGATTGTGATCGGGTTGTGTTTATTGGAGCTTAAATTTAAATAGCCCGCCAAGATGCCCAATCCACACGAACTAGCACGGATCACTTGTTGTATTCTACCAGGCCAATTTAGGGGTCCATTTAGAATTGTATTTAGGCATGTGGACTTGTTTCTTTTTGTAAGAATGGGTCTAGTTCACATGTGGACTTTTTATAATTGCCAAATGGATTTAATAAAATAAGAAAATAATATATTGGCCCATATATAGGGTTTGGGCAGCAAGGCTATTTAGAATAGCTTAATTATATTATTTTATTTTATTATTTAATTAAATAGAAATTAATTAATTTGGTGATTAATTAATTATTTAATTAAAAGTCAAAAAATTTTCTTAGTAGGAGATGGTATCCCAAAATTATACTATTGTTAGTAGTATAATTAATATTAAAGACTATATTTGATTAGTAGATAAATAAAAGAAGTTATTTATCTAATTAAATTAGGAAGTCTTTAATATGGTTTCAAATACACTATTGAGTTGGATTATGAGTCTTGGTGTAGGAAAGAATTCTTTTTGGAAAAGGATTCTTAACCACCAAGTAAATCCACCTAAGGAAAGGATTCTTAACAAACAAGTAAATCCTTTTTGGGAAAGAATTTGTGATCCTAATATATATTCTATAGAAATTTCTGCCAGCCCATTAATAAATATAATAAGATTGAATTCTTTTTAGATAAGGATTCTTAACTACCAAATAAATCCAACTAAAGAAAGGATTCTTGCCAACTAAGTAAATCCTTCTTAGGAGAGGTTTTATGATCCTGTATATATATATATATCTTTGTTAATTTCGGCCAGCCTAAGGTAATTTCATAGAGATTTTCGGCCAACCCTATTTTTCTTGGTGAAGAATTCAACCATCATAGGAATTTTGAGGGAGAAAAATCTTATTTTACTCTAGATAAAATTCGATCAACTCTAAGAAATAGTGTGTGATTCGGGAAATAAGAAATAGGAAGAACGAATGTTTAGTTTCGATAGTACAGTAGTAGCCATTACATCAAAAGATTTTGTGTATAACATCGAATCAAGGTTCATGCAAGTTTAAATCAAATTGATTGATATTTCACTAATGACCTAACGTTCTTTGTTTTCTTCTTGGAGGATTATTGTAACTAACAAAGAAGAATATTTTGTTTGTTTCCATCCTCAGGTTTACGATTATAAGAAAGGGAGCCCACACTCCTAGGTGATTCACGTGCGTGATCGGATTGGAAGATCTTACAGAATCAATTCGGCGCTTGTTTAATCGTTTATAGAAAAATGAACGATATTTTTTATATACATCAATTAATCTAGGGTTAAGGTTCTTGTTAGTCAAAGGGAAAATTTTTATTTATACACAAACCATAATTTTTGGTTTTCGAATTTTTCTCGCTTCCGCTGCGTGAGGTGATTTGCCCAACAGATGGAGGTGTACAACGATGACATGATCACCAAATCCCAGGTAGCAAAGGAGCACTAGGACCATGTTCGTCGAACTTTCGAGACTATAAGAGAGAACTTAATGCTGTTGAACCCTACCAAATGTGCATTCGGGGTAACAATGGGGAAGTTCTTGGGTTCATGGTTCACGAGAAAGGTATAGAGGCCAACCCAGAGAAGATCCATGCTATCTTAGACCTGGAATACCCTACCTTACTCAAACAAGTACAAGCGTTAAACGGTTAAGTGGTAGCGCTCAATCATTTCATTTCATGATCGACTGACAAGTGCCTTCCTTTCTCCAAGGTGATCAAACAAGGAAGGAATTTGAGGTAAGACCAAGACAGTGAGCAGGCTTTTCAAGCTCTGAAGAAATATCTTGCTATCCTAGCACTGCTGGTCAAGCTAGTTAACGAAAATGAGCTACATATTTACCTAGCAGTATATGAAACGACGGTTATTGGAGCTTTGGTCAAATAGTATGGAGACAGGGTTCAACGACCTATTTACTACGTGAGCCATGCATTAACTAAGCTCGAAAATATTTACACCCTCCTAGAGAAGCTTGCCTTTACCTTGGTGAACTCGACAAGAAAGGGCTACCCTTACTTCCAAGCTCATGCAGTCGCTGTTGTGACGGATCAACTGCTCCAATAATTTTTACAGAGACCAGATGTGTAAGGAAGGTTAGTTCATTGGGCCCTTGAACTCACCCAGTTTGACATAAAATACAAGGCAAGGACAACTATTAAAGCCCAGACGCTAGCAAAGTTCGTGGCTGAATTCTCAGTTTTCCCCAATCCTGATACTTCAATAGAGCTAGAACTGGTTCCTTTGAGGGATCCAAAAATTATAGAATGACCAATCGACTGTAATCCATGGATTCTCTACACTGATGGAGCACCCGGGTAAGCAGGGAAAGGTGTTGGCATTGTCTTGACAGACCTAGGAAAAGTCGAATGCTGCCACAGCTTCAGGTTCGAGTTCAAGACTATAAACAATGAAGCAGAGTATGAAGCTTTCCTAGCAGGAATATGGATAGTCATCGAGCTCAAGGCCGACTACCTATATGTCAAGAACAACTCTCAATTCATCGTTTACTAGGTCACCGGTTTGAACCAAGCAAAAGGTGACAACATGATAGCTTACCTCAAGTTGGTCCAGCAGTTTAAAGCCTATTCAGAGGGGTTCTAGATTGAACAGATCCCTCGTCAAGAGAACCATTGAGCAGATACCCTCTCCAAGATAGTTGCCAATGGGAGAAAAACTCCACCCAAATGAGTTCCCCTCTAGTGATCACTCAATCCAGCATAACACCAGGCAAAGAGGTCAACCCGGTTGATCCTCTTTCCTATTCGATGTACCCAATAACTGTTTATCTCCTTGAAGAAAAGCTTCTGGAGGACCGGAAGCAAGCTCGAAAGCTCAAAAGGATTTCAGTCTGATATTGCTTGATCGATTGGTGCCTTTATCACAGGGGAAAGTCCTTCCTCCTTCTCTGATGCTTGCATTCGGACGATGCTGGTTGAGCATTGAAAGAAGTCCACTCAAGCGAATGTGGGAACCAAACCGAAGGGGAAGCAGTGGCATACCAAGTGTTCCTGATGGGTTACTACTTGTCGACCATACACTAGGATGCACAAACCTTTGTACAGTCATATGGACCTACCAAAGGACCTCGAACCTGAAAATACAATCACGGTTAAATGCTCAAGGCTAACCTAGAGGGGGGGGGGGGTGAATAGGTTAGGCACACTTTTCGACTCTCTAAGAAACAAACAAAAGTTTGTCCCTCTAGATTGCTTGTATCATAATATATATATTAATTAAAGACAATTAATCAATATATAAACACAAGTAAAGTGTGATACAAACAAGTAATTGTAACACATACACAATCTATATTATAAAGAGGAAGTCAACATACATAAAGAGTTCTATCCATAATACAAATATTAAAGAGATAGGGATAGAGAAAAGTTGACACAAGATATAACATGGTAAACCTCCGAAGAGGAAACATTTATGGGCTAGCAGCCACTGGCAAACAAAATCCACTAGTAGATAAGACAAGTACAATCTCTCAAGTGACCTCTTCACTTAGAAACTACCCTCATATCCTACTCTACGCCCTATGCTCAACAATCCGAGGCTTCACACCTCTTGTCAAGACTTCTTTGCTCACCTTATCCAGATCTTCACAACCCAAGGCAAGACTTCTTGCTCAACTATCCGAGTCTTCCCGACTCTAGTCAAGACTTCCTTGCTCACCTATCCGAGTTCTCCCAACTCTAGGCAAGACTTCTTGCTCAACTATCCGAGTCTTCCCGACTTTAGTCAAGACTTCCTTGCTCACCTATTCGAGTTCTCCCAACTCTAGGCAAGACTTCTTGCTCAACACCATAGGTCTCACACCTATTGTCAAGACTTCCTTCTCACAAGGCATCTAGGTGATCATGAATGCAAAACGCAAACAAGCACGCAACATAGAATGCTATGATCAAAACATCCTATGGAAAATACTATACATGAGCATGAATGCACAAATCACATATAGTCTAGTTCATCATGCATGAGTAGTCAATCTAGATTATGTAAGATATGATCAACATTAATCACAAACTAGATTCATGCATATATCTAAACTTGAATCACAAGATATGATCAACAAATCACAAGATCAAGTTTAAATCACAAAAACCTAAAACATGCTAAAATCATATGACAATTTCAAATAGATCTAAGCATAAGTTCTAGAGCATATTCCTAATCATAGATTCAACAAATCACATGAATAGCTCAAAAGAACATAAGCACATGTATTATGTGAGAATTTCGGCCAAGAGAGCCTAATACATGTGATGAACTATTTTTCAAAAAATTAATCAATCAAAGATCACAAAATAGTCCTAGAATCAAAGCTAGCACAATACAATCCCAAACATGTGATAACATAGGCAAAATCAAAACCTAACTCAACATGAATGATTTCAATTGAAATTCAATCTAGCTTTGAAAGTGTTCAAAACACAAATCAAAACACTCACAATATACAAATATATGTAGAAGAAGAAAACCCAGGGCAATTGACCAAGTTTTAAAAGAAAACTGAGAGAGAAAATCAATACCTTAGTTGAGCTAATTTTAGTTGAGCTAGGTGCAGTCCCGTTTTTGTATGATTAGAAAGTAAAAATAGCAGTAAAATTAACTAAAACCTTCAGAGAAATGATGTAGGATGAATAGATGAACACTCTCAACTTCGAATCACTCAAATCAGAGTTCAAATGAAGAAGTTATGGTGTTTGGAAGGTGAAAAAATTTAGAGAGAAAATTCTGCACACTTGATTTGAATTTCTTCTTAGAATGAAATGTGAGAGGGAGAGAGATTATAAATGAGTGGGAAATATGAAAGATGAAAAGACCATTTTGCCCTCCTTTGAAAGTGCTCCCTCGAGATGGAGCATTTGCATCTCGGGGCAGCAAGGTTGTGCAGCCGAGATGGCCACGCGCCATCTCGGGCATGCACACCTCCATGGCCTTTTGGCCATGGTGCATTCCCCTCGCGCTTCCCTCACGTTGTTCGATCGTTCTCCTGTCTCTGAACTCGGAATTTGAATTCATTTATGGATTATGAACCATAACTCTCACACGGATATGGAAATATAAGATACTCAACCCATAATATAATAATTCTACTCGATATACGAAGACAAAGACAATGTATGAAACATGAGTTGAACGTGTAGTATCTTTTGACTTTGAACTTGAAATCAATAGTATGAGTAACCAAAATGATCAAAAATCAATCAAGAATGATTTAAGCCTAAATACAAGTTCAATATCCATGTTATACAAACATATACACACATAAACACAATTCACACTAGAATGCAAACTACATAGTGATAGTTTCCAATCATGCATATTCCAAAACATGTTATTTCAAAACCAATGCATGAGAATTCATCTTAAAGTGTGTGAATGTGTTATACATGGTGCACAATGATGCAGGGACACATGTGATTGAATTGTATGTGTGTGCCTATAAAGGTGCACAACGATGCAGGGATACAAATGTATGATATGTGTGTGTGTGCTTAAGCCTTGTAAGAGAAAGATAAGGTCTTAGTATACCTTTGTAGAAACAAATTGCATCCTTTCTCTTTGAAGACTTAGAACTTGCTTTGACTTGTTGTTTCTTCTTCCTTGAAGCTTGAATCATCATGAATCTAAACAACTAAGTCATTACAAGTAAACATCATTTTAATATGGAATTCATGCCAACACAAACTAAAACCTAACAGAACCTAAACCATCTACCTCTGAAATTCCTATCAACACTATCTGGGTGGTTGATTTAATCAGGCCCCTCCTTACTGCCCCAAGTCAAGCTAAGCACGATATTGTTACGATTGACTACTTCACTGGGTGGGTGGAAGCAGGACCATTATCCCAGATCAAAGAGGAAAACACTACCAAGTTCATCAACACTAACTTTGTGTTCAGGTTTGTTACCTCGAGAATCATCCTCACCGACCTCAGCAAGCGGTTTAATAATGCTCGATTCAGGGATTTCTGTGTGGACTTGGTAATCGTACTGCGCTTTACCTCAGTAGCCCACCCTCAAACCAATGGCTTGGTGGAGGCTACCAATAAGACAATTAAGAAGCTTTTAAAGAAGAAACTCTAGTAGAAAAAAGAACAAGTGTGCAGAACAGTTGCCCAATGTACTTTGGGGCCTACCGGATAACTAAAAGAACCATAATCGGAGAAATGCCCTACTCCTTAACAATTGGAGTGAAGGTTGTCTTGCCTACCGAGCACAAACAGACCTCATTCCGGGTCCAGCACTTCGAGCCAAAAAATAATGAGGCCAAGCTCAGGGCCAAACTGGACCGCCTCAGAGCCAAACTGGACCTCCTTGAGGAAAAGCAAGACAGAGCGACAAAAAATGTAGCAATTTACCAAAGCCGGATTATGAGGCACTTTAACAAAAAGGTGAGAACCCAAAGTTTTAAAGAGGTGGGCTTAGTGCTCTAGAAGGTGACTCAAAACACCAGGGTCAAATCCGATGAGGTCCTAGGACCAAATTGGGAAGGTCCTTACTTGATAATGGTAGTGATCCAAAACGGGGCGTATAAGCTTGAAGACATGGATGGACGACCCATCGACCATACATGGAACTCTAATCATTTGAAGAGGTTTTACCCCTAGGTAAGGGACTCTGACATATTAGGCCCATCTAGGTATTAACATTAACACTTCATGAATAAATTGTAATTTCAGTTAATTATCAATAAAGTTTCTGTTTTGTTTCTCCATCTCCATTCTGTTGTTGTTTCCACCAATGAGAATTCGCCATGATCGCCCAAAACCGGGAAAGGCCATATGGCCAACTCGATGCCTTGGCTGGGTACCACCCCCCTCTAAGAAGAATCTGAGTGTAAGAGCATAGTTGTCAGCCAGATAACAAGACCATATATTGATCGAGGAAGCCCCATCATAACCTCTAATGCCTTAGCCGGGCACCACCCCTCTGTTAAGAAGGATATGAACGTAAATACATAATTGCCAGTCAGATCACAAGCCCAGAATAACCAAATGATAATCCTAATTCGTTAGTTGGGCTACCACCCCAAGAAGGGTATAGGCATAAGTGCATAGCTGTCTGCTAGACCGAGATCCCTGTGGAATGGTACCTCTCTGGTAAATGGACAAAAGGTACCTAGATTAATTCGACCAGGTGTTTTGCATAAGGTATCAAAATTCCTAAAGGCAGGATACCAGGTACCCTGATTCTCTTAGAAAGGAAAATCAATATAATAGAGGGTCCCATAAGAATCACCTCAACAATTTCCTCAGCAAGTTGGTACCAATTACTTATCTACCCTTGTTATCTCCTCACCATTTTTCAAGTTGTTTTTTCAGGATCCATTTATACACTAAGGACTTGGAGTAGCGGTAGTAAGCGATCCAGCCAAGTCATTATCTGGGTACCAAGGTACCACAGCAAAAAGAGGGCTCTTAACACCCAAACATTTGTTACATGTATGTTCGCCAAGAGTCTAGTCATCATAGCAATCCAAGCTACGAAATGCAACGTCCTCAAGAGACTAAGGAGCCTAGAAACCAGGAAAGCTTGTGACCTGCGGGCTCCTGAATCAAATCTTGACCAAGTACCCAGAAAGGGTGCCAATCACAAAGTCGATGTTGATTTCTTACACTTAACATAATTTTAAATTTTAAATTTTTCTTGTATTACCAGATTCTTTTTAAGTCAGGTGTATATAAGGACTACTCCAAGGTCAGGTTAAGAGATAAGAGCAAGATGCATTCAACCAAGAAAAAGATCAACTAGATACGAGTAATAAGAAAGAAGAAGATTCCATTCACATAATTAAGGGAGCCCATCCCCTCGTCGGGCTACATCAGAGAAAGTAGAGTGCCCATCTTTTGGACTATATATATATAGCTAAAAAAAATGGCTAAGACTGAAACATGAACAAGCAGGGTGCCTACCCCCATTTTCGGGCAATATTCAAAGTAATTCATAGGCAAAGGGTCATACATCTACTTCCTCATATTGTCTCTCTTCTTCTGCAACTCTACCGACTTTAACCCCCTCCACAGGCACATCTACGGAACCCAAAGCTCCGTCATCAAGGTCAACAAAAAGCACAATTGTTGTGCTACCTATCGCCACCGCCTGTACTAGCTCAGTTGGGACCCTTGCTTGAGCTTGGCCATCTTGAATTTCCATCAGGCACCTAGACCAGTCCGCTCCCCCATCACTTTGGGAGGAGGCTAATCCTTCACCATCTCCTGGGTAGTAGGGAGGTCCATCACCACCTCTTGGGAAACAGGTTGACCCCCCTACGTTTTGGTAGGCTGGTCTCCTATAACTTCCATGGAAACAAGCAAGTACTCTAGCAGCCTGGTCACAAGTAAAAGAGGAAAAATAAACAGCTGACCGTTATCACCACCTGTGTCCTCTTCAACAATAGCAGCTCTAGAGGTTCCTGATGTTGGAATTATGTTCGATAGCAAGAGTGTAATAATGTATTTGACAATCTTTTCATATTAATAAAGTGATTTCTAGTTTAACAAATCTTATAGCATTTATAGTTTAATTATTATAATTGTCCAAATTAAATAATCATAAGGTTAAAAGACTATGAGAAAAGAAGAATTTTTCATACATCTAGATATGTATGAGGTAGAAACAATTCTTTAGTTAGTCTTGAATAATATTCACAACTTAAGATAAAAGGTTTGGCGTCTTTATCTTGTTAAAGTTGTAGATTCTTACGCTAGCATTTGAGTGGGATCAAATGTGTTATGATGAGTCTAAAATCATCAAAGTGTGGTGTCTTTGGGCAAACGAATCTAGTGCACTCGGTGCATTGAATTGGATCACAATGAAATACTTTATCTAGAACCGTCAATGGATTAAATTTTTCATTTGAAGACAATCGGAGAGTCTATCTCAATCCTGAGATAAATGATGGACTTATGGTTGCAAGTGTTATCATTTGAGCTATCAATAAGTACGATTATATAGCATAGTCTATTCTCGATAGTTTGGTGGTATTCATTTGTTAATCGAAAGAGGACTTCATTTATAGATATGGACATCGTGGCTCCATTTATTAAATGAAAGTAGAATATCATCGTATGGATGTTTTGAGGTATTGGATATTAAATCTTAACGTTAAGTTTTCAATAGTGTCTATTGAAACATGGCTTCTGGACATGTCAAAATATCCAAGTTCAAAATGTGGTCATATGAGTAAATATGGTAACTTGGAGAGCTATAAGTGGTCTATGAGCTCTTGGCGATTACTGATATTCTTCACGAGGATACACTTTCTCCAATAAAGTTGTCTAGGGTATGAATGAGTAACATCAACTTATTCTATCTTTATTTAAGAGTTCAATTTTAGTTCTTTTGGAATGAACTAAAATTAAATAGATCGGACCTAAGTGAATCATTTGTTGATTGTGATTGGGTTGTGTCTATTGGAGCTTAAATTTAGATAGTCTGCCAAGATCCCCAATCCACACGAACTTGTATGGATCACTTGATATAATCTACCAGACCAATTTAGGGGTCCATTTAGAATTGTATTAAGGCATGTGAACTTGTTTCTTTTTGTAAGAATAGGTCTAGTTCACATGTGGACTTTTTATTAAGGTCCAATGAATTTAATGAAATAAGAAAAATAATATACGGCCCATATATATGTGTTGGGCGGCAAGGCTATTTAGAATCGCTTAAATTATATTATTTTTATTTTACTATTTAATTAAATGGAAATTATTTAATTTGTTGATTAATTAATTACTTAATTAAAAGTCAAAATCTTTTTCCTAATAGGAGATGGTCTCCTAAAATTATAATATTGTTAGTAGTATAATTAATATTAAAGATTATATTTGATAAGTAGATAAATAAAAGGAGTTATTTATCTAATTAAATTAGGAAATCTTTATTATGGTTACAAATACACTATTGAGTTGGATTAGGAGTCTTGGTGTAGGATAGAATTCCTTTTAGAAAAGAATTCTTAACCAGCAAGTAAATCCACCTAAGGAATGGATTCTTGCCCACCACGTAAATCTTTTTTAGGAGAGGATTTGGTCTCCTATATATATATATATACTTGTAAATTTCGACCAAGCGTGAATTTTTGGTGTGAAAAGTTATTTTTTATTTGTTTTTTATTGTTAAATAAAAAAAAAAAAAAACTTTGTCCAACTCATAATGTGAAGAATTCGGCAAAGCATAGAGAAAAGAGGGAACGTTTTAGTTTTCGATAGTACACTAGTATCCTTTGCATCAAAAGGGTTTTGTGTACAACATCGAATCAAGGTTCACGCGAGTTTCAATCAAATTAATTGATAATTCACAAGTGACTGGACGTTCTTTGATTTTTTTCTATTAGAGGATTATTGTGACTAACAAAGAAGAAGATTTTGTTTGTTTCCATCCTCAGGTATACAATTTAAAGAAAGGGAGCCCACACTCCTAGGTTATTCACGTTCATAATTTGATTGGAAGATCTTACGGTACGATACTTTTTATATACATCAATTAATCTAGGGTTAAGGTTCTTGTTATTAAAAGGAAATTTTTTTATTTATACGCAAACCCTAATTTTCGTTTTATCACGCTTCCGTTACGTTTTGAACCGTTTTTTCTCTTCAATTGGTATAAGAGCCTGGTTGTACCCTTGATTAATTGATGTATGTGTTCGTTAATCTTTTTCTTTTTATTGTATATATGCATATTTTGGAAAGAGATGGCACTCTAGGTATTCCCATATATATTTACATTGGAATGTATGGATATATATATATATATATATATATATATATATATATATATATATATATATATGTTTTTTATTGCTCAATTTTGGTCCTAGAATTTCAATGTATTTTGTGTTGGGATTGTAACAAGAAGGGTGGTCTATCATCGCTATAATTTCCTTCTTGATAGTTGCTAAGTGTTTTTTTTTGTAATAAAAAACAACTGCTGTATTTTATTATTTAAATTCTTCTGTAATACATTCAATTTTCGAAGACTCGAAGATTTAAAGAATTAGGAGCAATCAGAACAAGTTTAGGACCGTGCGAGCTGTAACAACAAACGTGCATGCGAAAAGCGTGCAGCCACATTTGTTATAGCATGGGCTGGCACGGCAACCCTGTGGTATCCATGGGCTGCGCATGGCAGCCCTTTATGGGTTTGTGGCATGCGCACGCCCATGGGAGGTAGCCGAGGGAGTCTGAACGACGAAGGTCGCGTGAAGACTTGTTAGCCAAGAAAGGAGTTCTTGTATTCCAAGATATATGTAATTTACTTTTTTTTCTAGGATGGACCAAAATTGTAGCTATTTATATTTTTGTAAATATTGCAATATTTGTCATTGTTTGATAACATGTCATATAGAATAGGAGTGCCACTCATATATCTCTTTTGGTATTAACATGCATAGAATGATTTAGGTATCTAAATTGACATCTAGATAACTTGGTAAATCATTCTTTGGAATTCGATCACATGCCTTAAACAATTGAGTGGGAGAAGGTGTTTTGGAACACCTACGGCCTCCAAGTTTAGTTGAGCTTTATGTTTCATGAATAACCCCCCAAGGGGTATTCATGAATGGAATTTAGTAAGATATTTTCTTACAAGGATAGACTAGACAATTAACCCAAACGATATCTACTCCCAAAGGAGGGATATTCGTGAGGGATTATATTGAAGGTCGATAACTTGGTAACACACTCAATGTAATTTTATTAATATCCTTCCAAGAGTTCTTGTTAATAAAATTGTAAGGTTAAAATAGAAAACGTTGGTTGTTATATTAACAATTAGGTAGGACCTAGTCCAACTAGTAAATGGTGTGTACTCCCAAAGGAGGCATGACATTTATGGGTGTTGGATCACTGTTGAATTTTTACGATTGAATTATTTAATTTAATTCAAGATAAATATTCAAAAGTGCTTTATCATGATTATTTACTTATATAATTTTTTTTATTAAAATGAAATCATGACCCCATCCCTAATCAACATCCTAAAAGATAATACTTTAACTGATGATAATTATATGACATGGAAAAAGGAAAATTGGGTTGTTAATGCAAATTGAAGAACATAAAACTCTTTATGTCTATTCCTTAACAACCAAACTAATGAATCTACTCAGAAGCAAAGAGATGAGTATCAGTAGTGGAAGTCTTTAGATGAGATGGCTAAATGTACGTTACATTATGGCCACCATCTCCGACGTGAGATTGCTGCTGATATAATGATGTCTCTAGAATAGATGTTTGCTATGAGGTATAGGATGACTAAGAGAGAGGCAAGGACTGCTTTTATGAATCTTAGGATGAAACCTGGACAGGGTGTAAAAGATCACATGATGAAAGTCATAGCACATTCAATATTGTTGAACTGAATGGTGTTGAGATAGATGGTGAAACGAAAATTGACATGATTGTCAACTCACTTTCGGATTCCTTTGATCATTTTAAGTTGGACTACACCTTAAACAATAAGGAATACACCTTGCAAGACCAGACTTGGTAAATTGCTACTGTTAAATACCCGTAAGAAGGTTAAGAGACAACAGAAGAAAAAGCAACTTGGGCCTTCTTAGAAGGAGACCAAGAAAGTAACCAAGATCAAAGGTAAGTGTTTCTTTTGTGGTGAAAAGGGTCAAAGGAATAGACTGAATAAGAATGAATTCAACTTGTATTTAGGCAATGGAGCGTTGGTGTCTACTAGTGTAGCGGGAGATATTAGAATTAATTTAGATTCTTATATGCATTTAGATTTAATATAAGTTTATTATGTACCTCAATCCAAGAAGAAATTAATTTCAGTTTCTTGTTTAAATAAATTTGAATATTCAGTTACTTTTAATAAAGGTTTTATTATCAGTAAGAATGACAAATTTGTTTGTAAAGGTATATTGGAAAACAGTTTATTCTAGTTGCATAGAAATATCTCACTTGTTAGACACAGAATCAATGAAACCTAATCATAAAAGAGTAAAATTATCAAAAGATGAAACCCACCTATGGCATTTGCGCCTAGGTCATATTAACCTTAATAGGATTAAAAGATTGGTTAGTGACAGACCTCTAAGTGACTTAAAGGTTGATGATCTACCAACTTGTGAATCTTGTTTGGAAGGTAAAATGACCAAAAGGTCATTTATGACCAAAGACATATAAGCCATTGAATGTTTAGGTTTGATACACACTGATGTTTATGGACCTATGAGCATTCAAGCTAGAGGTGAATATGAGTACTTCATCACTTCACGGATGATCACTCAAGATTTGGCTATGTGTATCTCATGAGACATAAGTCGGATGTTGTTGACATGTTCAAAACATTTAAAGCTGAAGTTGAAAATCAGCTTGAGAAACGCATAAAAATATTGAGGTCTGATCGTGGTGGAGAATATTTATCTGGTGAGTTTCAACAATATCTTATTGATAATGGGATAATTTCTCAGTTTTCTGCACCGGGCACACCTTAACAAATTGGGGTGGTAGAAAAGAGAAATAGAACACTTTTGGACATGGTTAAGTATATGTTGAGTTATTCAACACTCCCTAATTCTTTTTGGGGATATGCTTTACAAACCGTAATGTACATTCTAAACGATGTACCATCTAAGTCGGTTCCTAAAACACCGTATGAGTTGTGGACCGGACGAAAGCCTAGTTTACAACACTAAAGGATATTTGGATGTCCTGCGCACGTGTTAAAAGGAAAGACAGAAAAGATGGAGTCTCGTTCAGAAACATGCATATTTGTAGGGTATCCAAAAGGAATAAAAGTATATTATTTTTATAGTCCTTCAGATCTTAAAGTAATTATTTCGACAAATGCTAAATTTCTGGAAGAGGACTATATGAATAATTTTGTGGCTAAAAGTAGAATTGTCCTTAATGAGCTTTTAGGATATATAATTCCACAAGAGGTTTCGCAACAAAGCCCAATTGTAAGTTTCGTACCATCACAAGATCAACAATCTACCATACCTCGTCGTAGTGTTAGACAACCCAAGAGATATATCGGTCTGGGAGAATCTGTAAAGAATCTTTCAGACGATGATCCCTATAAGTTCAAGAAAGCAATGGAAGATGTTGATTGTCGCCAATGGCAAAAGGTAATGTAATCTAAAATTGAATCTATGTTCAAAAACAAAGTCTGGTCTTTTGTAGACTTGCCTAAAGGGATAAAACCCATCGGTTTCAAGTGGGTATACAAGAGGAAAAGAGGAATGGATGGAAATGTGGAAAACTTTAAAGCTAGAATGGTAGCTAAAGGTTATACACAGAAAGAAGGTATCGAATATGAAGAAACCTTCTCTCATGTGGTCATGCTTAAATCCATTAGGATACTCTTATCCATTGGGGCATCTTTAAACTTAGAGATTTGGCAAATAGATGCCAAGACAGCTTTCCTTAATGGAAATCTTAACGAAGGCATCTATATGATGTAACCAGAAGGATTCATTGAAAAGGGCCAAGAGGAAAGGGTATGCAAGTTGCAAAGATCCATATATGGATTGAAACAAGCATCCAGATCCTGGAACATAAGGTTCAAACAAGTCATGAAAAGTTTTGGATTTATTCAAAACCTTGATAAACCTTGTGTATACAAAAGGATTAAAGGCGACAAGTTGGTTTTCCTAGTTCTTTACATTGATGATATACTACTCATCGGAAACGATGTAGGTGTATTGACATCAATAAAAGAATGGTTAGCAAAAAAATTTGATATGGAGGACTTAGGAGAAGCATGTTATACTCTTGGTATCCAAGTCATAAGGGGTAGAAAAAATAGAACAATTGCATTATCCCAAGCTTCATACATAGATAAAATCTTATCTAGGTTTTCCATGCAAGATTCCAAGAAAGGTATGTTACCTTTCAGACATGGAATCAAACTTTCTAAGGAACAAGTTCCTAAGAATTAGCATGAAGAGCAATTCATGAGTAGGGTTTTATATGCATCGATAGTTGGAAGTTTCATCAATATAATGCTCTGTACTAGACCAGATATTTGTTTTGTTATGGGCATAGTTAGCATGTTTCAATTGAAACTTGGTCCTGATCACTGGACGGCAGTCAAGCAAATTTTCAAGTATCTCAGGAGAACGAGAGATTATATGCTTGTATACTCTAGATGAGATTTGATTCCCATTGGGTATACAGATTCTGATTTTTAGTCAGATTCTGACTCCATGAGATCAACATCAAGATCTGTGTTTACTATTGGAGGAGGGGCAGTCTTATGGAGGAGTATCAAGCAATCTTGTATTACCGATTCCACCATGAAAGCTGAGTATGTTGCAGCATACGAGACTGTCTGGCTCCGCCAATTCTTGATTGACTTGGAAGTGGTTCCTGATACGAATAAGTAGATCACTACCTATTATGACAATAGTGGAGTAGTGGCTAATTCGAGAGAACCAAGAAGTCATAAGAGAGGGAAACACATTGAAAGAAAGTATCGCCTTCTAATGGAAATTATGCATAGTGGTGACGTGACGATTACCAAGATCGCGTCAGCAGAAATTCTAGCGGAATCCTTTACAAAGGCTCTTCCACAAAAGAGTTTTGATAGGCATCCAGAGAACATGGGGATGAGAGATATGACACATTTGCTATAAAGCAAGTGGGAGATTGTTAGGATTATGCTCGATAGCAAGAGTGTAATATTAGAATTGACATTCTTTTCATATTAATAAAATGATTTCTAGTTTAACAAATCTTATAGCATTTATAGTTTAATTATTATAATTGTCAAAAGTAAATAATCATAAGGTCAAAAGACTATGAGAAAAGAATAATTGTTCATACATCTAGATATGTATGAGGTAGACACAATTCTTTAGTTAGTCTTGAATAATATTCACAACTTATGATAAAAAGTTTGGCGCCTTTATCCTGTTGAAGTTGTATATTCTTTTGCTAGCTTTTGAGTGGGATCAAATGTTTTATGATGAGTCTAAAATCATAAAAAGTATGGTGTCTTTGGGCAAAAGTATCTAGTGCACTAGGTGCATTGAATTGGATCACAATGAAATACTTTATCTAGAACTGTCAATGTATAAAAGATTTCATTTGAAGACAATCGGAGAGTCTATCTCAATCTTGAGATAAATGATGAACTTATGGTTGCAAGTGTTATCATTTGAGCTATCAATGAGTACGATTATATAGCATAGTCTATCCTCGATAGTTTGGTGTTATTCATTTGTTAATCGATAGAGGACTTCATTTATAGATATGGACATCGTGGCTCCATTTATTAAATGAGAGTATAATATCATCATATGGATGTTTTGAGGTATTGGATATTAAATCTTACTTTAAGTTTTCAATAGTGTTTATTGAAACATGGCTTCTGGACAAGTCAAAATATCCAAGTTGAAAATGTGGTTATATGAGTAAATATGGTAACTTGTAGAGCTATAAGTGGTCTATGAGCTCTTGGCGATTACTGATATTCTTCACGATGATACACTTTCTCCAATAAGGTTGTCTAGGGTATGAATGAGTAACATCGGCTTATTCTATCTTTATTTGAGAGTTCAATTTTAGTTCTTTAGTTGAATGAACTAAAATTAAATAGATCAGACCTAAGTGAATCATTCGTTGATTGTAATTGGGTTGTGTCTATTGGAGCTAAAATTTAGATAGCCCGTCAAGATCCTCAATCCACACGAACTTGCATGGATAACTTGATGTATTCTACCGGTCCAATTTAGGGGTCCATCTAGAATTGTAATAAGGAATGTGAACTTGTTTGTTTTCGTAAGAATAGGTCTAGTTCACATGTGGATTTTTTATTAAGGTCCAATGGATTTAATAAAATAAGAAAAATAATACATGGCCTTTATACTAGGTATGGGCGGCAATGGCTATGGTGAATAGCTCAAATATATTATTATTATTTTATTATTATTTAATTAAATGAAAATTAATTGATTTGTTGATTATTTAATTATTTAATTAAAAGTCAAAATCTTTTTCCTAATAGAAGACGGTCTCCTAAAATTATACTATTGTTAGTAGTATAATTAATATCAAAAACTATATTTGATAAGATAAATAAAAGAAGTTATTTATTTAATCAAATTAGAAAGTCTTTAATATGGTTACAAATACAATATTGAGTTGGATTAGGAGTCTTGGTGTATGATAGAATTCTTTTTAGAAAAAATTATTAACGACCAAGTAAATCCACCTAAGAAATGGATTTTTACCCACTAAGTAAATCTTTTTTAGAAGAGGATTTGGTCTCCTATATATATATTTGTACTTGTAAATTTCGACCAAACATGAATTTTTGGTGTGAGAAGTTTTTTATTTGTTTTTTATTTGTTTTTTATTGTTAAATAATAAAATAAAAAAACTTCGTCCAACTCATCGTGTGAAGAATTCGGCCAAGCATAGAGGAAAGAGGGAACGTTTTGGTTTTGGATAGTACACTAGTATCCTTTACATCAAAAGGGTTTTGTGTACAACATCGAATCAAGGTTCACGCTAGTTTCAATCAAATTGATTGATAATTAACAAGTGACCGGACATTCTTTGGTTTTTTTCTCTTAGAGGATTATTATGACTAACAAAGAAGAAGATTTTGTTTGTTTCCATTCTCAGGTATACAATTTAAAGAAAGGGAGCCCACACTCTTAGGTGATTCACATTCGTGATTGGATTGGAAGATCTTGCAGATTCAATTCTACTCTAGTTCAATCATCATGAAAAAATAAGGTACGATACTTTTTATATACATCAATTAATCTAGCGTTAAGGTTCTTGTTATTAAAAGGAAAAAAAAAATTATACGTAAACCCTAATTTTCGTTTTATCACGCTTCCGTTACGTTTTGAACGGTTTTTTTCATTTCACCTACTGCATCACCAGCGAGGGATGACATCCCGTGGCTCTATCCATGATCTCCTCCATATCCCAGTTTGTGATGGTAGCCAAGTTGAAAGGCAGAGGTAGAGCCTGGGCCACTTGGAATGTAGCAAAGAAGTAGCCATCACCGAAAGAGTAGTCAACTTTAGCCTCCTAGTTGGCCGCTTGAGTGCACGAAACTTGATTTTCTTCTACCTGTTCCCTGGCCTTTTTCCTCCAGGAGTTTCTCTCCAAAGATTGTTGCTCTGATCTGAGGGTCTCCTGATCAAGAGCACGTTTTGGCCTCTCCAGGTCATAGCGAGTAACCTCAAACACCTTCTCTATCACGTTTAGGTTGAGATTGAGTGCCTACATCGCGCTCTGGGTTTAAGCAAGCTCTTCTTAGGCTACCTCAGTATTGATTCAACCTTTTCAACATGATTCCTCAACGAAGCCATCTAATGGCTCACCGCCATATTATACTTGAAAGTCTACTAATCATAACAATCAAGTTAGCTATCAACAAAGTATTAGCTATGAGTGTAACAAGACAATGAAGATTCAATGTGTGACTATTTCTTACCTCAGCAATAAGGGTAGAACCCTTAGTGGGCAGAAACTTAGAAGGTAATAAGGTCATTGAAGCTAAACCCCCACCAGCGCAGGAGAGGACGAACCGGTCGAAGACCTCGTTTTGTTCAGTAATCCTCAGTCAGGGTCTAGTATTCACTCGGGGAGTTATAAAGGTGGTTGCATCAGAGGTTTCAATGCCCCCACTACTCGGGGAGGTACTGAAGCAGGCGAATGAGGTGGAATTATAGCAATGACAGAAGAAGTATAGGTGACAGTACTGGAGCTAGGACCAGCGATAGTGGTGACAGCAGGAGCAGCAAAGCCTATACCTCTCACACAGGATAGCCGGGATACGAAGAGATCCATCTGAGAAGTAGGTCTAGAGGTGAGAGGTGCCCTAGGGATCTCAACGGGGATGCGCCTCTCCTTTATAGGAGGAAAAGGAGACCTAACAACTTTAGCGGCAAGGAACCAAACGAAGAAGGAGTTCTTGGAAGGGTCTGGCTATCGAGCAAGCTAGGCTCCTACTGAGCCGGCAAAGGAATAGCTAAAACTGCATGAATTAATAGAGAATTAAAATGCATTAATGACAAGAAAGAAGCATGCATCAACAAAAACTGAGAGGTTCATCATACTTGGAGAAGAAGCTGAGATTCGTAGATACCGGTTCACCCTGCTTGGGTTATAGGCACCCGATGTAGGAAACTCTAGGTTGACATATTTACGGTCAACAATCGCTTTCAAGATCGCCCTTGATTCAACCGACAGAGACGCCTTCACCCAGACCGACTTAATTGAACTGGGTAGAGACTTGATACTCTGTCCCCCCGATGAAAATAGAGCTCCCCTAATCTCCGCCGACCACCACTCATTCATCTCTCCAAGAGGCATCCTTCTTGGTAGCACCTGGTACGATGAATTTCATATTGTTCTTTGCCCGAAGATAGAACTACCCCTTGGAATCAATAGTTAAGGCCATAATCTGAAAAAGGAATCGAAACTCATCTAATCCTGGTTCCCTAATAGATATTGTCTTTCTCACACTACTCCTTCCACAGAATGAGGAAACCCACCAGGTGCCTCCAAAACCCTGGTGTCAACTGAAGATGAGGCAACTAAAAGGCAAGAAGTTTCATACGAAAAGATGGGTGGAGAGACAACCTCACCCCATTTTCTAGAGCAACGGTATGGATAGGGAGCACGCTAGGGGGAGAACTGTACACATCATGCCTCCTATGGGGAACAGTGAGCATAATGCTATTAGGGACGCTGAATCTCTCCCTCAGACGGTTGATCGACTCCACAGTGGCAGTGGAGTTAGGAAAAATTCTGAAATCTTAAGGGAGGAAAAGTACCCCCCCCCTCGGTACGATGAAAGAAACCTCGACCCGTTCCCCACAGACTCTAACGTCGTCAAATTCTTCACTCGAATTCCTCTCAACTATCTCCAATGGGGTATCATAGTTGTTTGAGAAACCGGTCCTGATTGTAGTGTTCCGACCGGAATGTCGATGTGGTTGCATAGAAGGAACTTTACTCTCTCCGCTGTCTTTTTCCCGAGCTCGTTTCCTACCAGTGAGACTTGGTGGGTCACCTTCCACCAATCTTTTGATACTGTCAAGATCAAAGTTCGATATAGTAACGATGGATTCGGGGTTTGAAAGATGAGAGGAGAAAGCTAGAGAGATGTGAAGAGGATAGAAATAATTAGGGAATTTTTTAATATTGAAAGTGTGAAAGAGTTTTGAAAGTACAGAGAAGATGAAGGAGGGTTGGAGTTTAAATATAAGTAGTGGAACAGTAACCAATGACAGAAGCGTGATCGAAGAGGTGAGATTTTCACCTCGATACTCCTAAACCGCCAAAACCCCTCCTTTTTCAAACGGGAAGCCTTTCCCCGCTTGACACGTGAAACAAATATTATGGTGTGCTTAATATGAATCTAGAATTGAAACAAACATTATGGTGTGCTTAATATTAATCTAGAGGGGGGTGAATAGATTTAAAAGTATTTACCCAATTTTCGTTAAAGGTCAAGATTACAAAAAATGCCCCTAGCTAGTTACAATAAAATCACAAGTGTAAGAATATGGAAATATAAACGACACTTGAGATATACGTAGAAACCCTCCAAATGGAAAAAAACCATGGGTTGATAATGCACCACACTAGAACCTCGAATCCACTAATGGCAAGGAATTACAACCTAATCCCGGTTTAATCCACCACCACTACCTAATCCCGGTATAAGTGAACCTAGTTCATCTTGCTTGTGCTTTAAGCTACCTATTCCCGGAAGCAACACAAGTCTTACTTCTCAATGAAGAGATAAAGTGTCCTAAGTGAATATGTTATGATATTCAATGAACAAACAAGGCTAGGAAACCCTAAATGCTTATCTAGGATAATGAGATGACAATTAATGCAATCCTAGATATCAAGTGCTAAATGACATGTTCAAATAGCTTAGCTAAACATAGATCAATCAATCCTATGAAGCTATCACAATACAACACTCAATCATGTCATCACAACAATCTCTAATTTGTATCTAGAAATATTCTAATAGAATACAATTAATTAAAGAGATGGTTTAGCAAGCAAAAACACTTAACTTGTAAGAAGATAGTGAAAAGCTTACCAATCAAGATGTGATGAAGCAACCCTATCCATAGATGCACTCTAGATGAACTTAGATGATGCAAGATGAAGATTTGATGCACATGGGAATGCTTTGAGTGATTAAAAATGAGTTCTTGGAAGTGTTTTTCCTTTGAAAAGTGTTCTAAGGAAAATATATGATATTTTGAACTCTCTCATGACCTTAAGACAATGAGATATATATATATATATATATATGAGATCCAAACAAAGTGATGTCGTTTTGAAAAAAAAGTTCTTGCTTCTTCATTGTGCGATGGTGAGGTGTGCTGGTCGAGTAGCGCACCACAGCGCACTGCCTAAAAATTTCAATAGGCGTTGGTCGACAGGAACTGCATAGTGGCGCAACACAAGCGCAAAATCACTGGAATGTTTACGCTGGTGAGGCTGCACTAGATGAGTAGCGCACCACATGTGCATGCATATTTTTTCAAATATACGCGGGTGCAGCAGCGCACCTCAGTGGCACATGACTAGCAACAGTCCACTGTGAATGTTGCGCTAGTGAGGTGCGCTGGTCGAGTAGCGCACCACCAGCGTAATTCCTACTTCAAAACTCAAATAACCATACAAGCAACAAGTACAAGAGTGATGAAAATGCATCCTATTCTAAAAAGCCTAGCATGACATAAACCTTAAGTACATGATGCAAGTAGATCAACAAGAGTTATTAAAACCAAAATGCACACAAGAAAAACACTCAACATATAAGATCAAATGTTATGCATGAATATGTGAGTGTGTGCAACTATCTCTTCAAAGTAAGTAAGCACAAGAATTTTACCTTTGTTGCTTCTCCTCTTGAGGTCTTGAGAGCCTAAGCTACCCTTACATGAATCTCAACAATGTGGTTTGTTCACGAAATAAGCCAATCAACAAATGAGGACTTTTCAATCTCCCTCTTTGGCTATTTCGTGACAAAACCACCTCTCACATTGATCCTCACAAAACAAAATAAAACACCGGGAAGATATTCTACATTACAAAGAGATAACATAAAAAAAAACTTCAAATCTTCAATCTCTTGTAGAACTATCAACCCTACACATAAAGCAAGCATAAATACACTTTCCAACCAAGTGCATGTGAGATGATCAAGTGAATATAAAACAAAAGCATTTGTATTTAGAAATATGAGTATGATATCATGCAAATGCTCATGCAAATGCTCCCCCTACATGTAATCTCCCCCTCAAACAAGTATAATCATGCAATGCTCCCCCTCAAAGCCAACACATGCTTCTGCCCTAACATCACAATGCTTGGTCAATGCTACTCCCCCCTTTTGTCATGATATAGGCAAAGAAGAAGTCCCCAACCGGGTCACTCAAGGCAAAGAAAGAAAAGAGCATACAAGATTGTTGCATAATTATATAAGCCACATTTATGCAATCTCAATTTATAGGAGAGACACAAGGAGATTTATTTGAAGACAATGTGTGAATCAAAAAGTGCTTCACATACAAGACATGTTTCATTCAAGTCCAAAAACAATGGTATTTGGCAAAGCAAATGACAAAGGTTTCCAATATAATTCAAACCAATTTCACCATTTGTCATGAGAGAAGCAAGGATATAGAGATTAATAGATTCATGTTTTAAATGGCACTATATCCAACTTTATAAGCTAAACATGGCATGAGCAACTTTGCACCCTATTTGATTTTTCCGGGAGGATACCCATATGATAATAGCCATGGTCAACTAATAAAAAAAAAGAGATATTGATTAAACATTTTAGTCTCACTAGTATTTTCACACAATGTGTTGCATTTAACAATTGCAATCATCAAATCATGCTTTATCATTTTTTTTATTAGCATGTCATTTAAAGAATCATCATGTCATGGAGATAATTATGGGTCATTCAATTATGTACTTCCAATGTATATCTTCTAGTCCAAAAATGCATGTTTGAACATAAATATGACATGGATTGTAATCAAAGCAAAGTTCACACTTATATAAGAAAATACAATATTCTATAAGTGCAACCAAGCTACTCAAGCAATCAATAAAGAGGCATAAACATATTCAAGAAAAAGTACATGCAACAAGTATACAATAGCTCTCTTTGCTTGATTTCCCCATATGGGGTCAAAAACCACAACACATCACTCCATTAAACAAATCCCAATAGATCTACTAAGAGTCTTGAATCGAGTAGTATCTAAGGGTTTAGTAAATAGATCCGCTAGTTGATCATTAGTACCTATATGCTCAAGTACTATGCATTTATTCTCAACTAGTTCCCTAATGAAATGTTGACGGATGTCAATATGCTTAGTTCTAGAATGCTGAACCGGATTCTTTGAAATATTAATTACACTCATGTTATCAAAAAAGAGAGTAAGAGTACCTTGATTGAATCCATAGTCGACTAGCATTTGCTTCATCCAAAGGAGTTGTGTGCATCCACTCATAGCAGCAATGTATTCGGCCTCAGCCATGGACAAGGAAATCGAATTTTGCTTCTTGCAAAACCAAGAGACAAGGTTGTTCCCAAGGAAAAAGCAACCGCCCGATGTACTTTTCCTATCATCATAATTTCTTGTCCAATCTGCATCACTAAAGCCTACAAGACTAGCATTAGTGTTAAAAGAGTACCAAATCCTATAGTTGGATGTCCCATTCACATATCGAATGATTCTCTTAACAGAAGAGAGATGGGACTCCTTAGGATCCGCTTGGTACCTAGCATATACACCCACACTAAAAGAGATATCGGGCCTACTTGTGGTCAAATAGAGCAAGCTACCAATCATGCCACGATAAAAGGTTTGGTTCACACTTTTACTACTAGCATCCTTGCTTAGCTTCAAAGTGGTACTCATGGGTGTATCACAATGTTTGGCACTTTCAAGGCCAAATTTCTTCACTAGGTTTTTGGCATACTTAGCTTGAGATATGAAAATCCCATCATCTATTTGCTTAATTTGTAAACCTAGAAAGTAACTTAACTCACCAACAAGACTCATCTCAAACTCATGAGACATGACATCAAAAAATTGTTGGACTTTGGTGTCATTGGTGGAGCCAAAGACTATATCATCAACATAGATTTGAGCTATAAAGAGCTCATCTTTATTTTTCTTGATAAATAGAGTCTTGTCAACACTACCCCTAGTGTAGCCATTGTCTATGAGATATTGGGTGAGACGCTCATACCAAGCCCTTTGTGCTTGTTTCAACCCATACAAAGCTTTGTTAAGGTGATAGACATGATTAGGGTGGTAAGGATCCACAAACCCTTTGGGTTGCTTAACAAACACTTCCTCTTGCAAGAAACCATTGAGGAAGGCACTCTTAACATCTATTTGATATAATTTGAACTTGTGCAAATAGGAAATGGATAAAAGAAGCCTAATGGACTCAATCCTAGCAACGGGAGCAAATGTTTCCTCAAAGTCAATACCCTCAATTTGAGAGTACCCTTGTGCTACAAGCCTAGCCTTGTTTCGTACAATGTTGCCATCCTCATCGGATTTGTTTCTATATACCCACTTGGTGCCTATCACATTGGTGTTCTTGGGCTTAGG
This sequence comes from Dipteronia dyeriana, assembly GCA_032871835.1. Classification (NCBI taxonomy): domain Eukaryota; kingdom Viridiplantae; phylum Streptophyta; class Magnoliopsida; order Sapindales; family Sapindaceae; genus Dipteronia; species Dipteronia dyeriana. The sequence goes on along the minus strand of CM065299.1, from coordinate 44,286,722 downwards.
AACTAGAGTCCAAACCTCATTTCTTTCAAATTGGTTAAGCTCTTCTTGCATGGTAAGAACCCAAAATTCATCTTTTAAAGCTTCATCAATTTTCTTGGGTTCTATTTGAGAGGTGTAACAAGTGTAGCTAATTAGATTATCCATTTGATGTCTAGTCCTAACACCCTCACTAACTTCTCTAATAATGTCATCTTTGACATGGAGTTTCCTAACCCATGGAGCAGGTTCTTTTGAGTTCAAAGGAGGAATCCTATCAATAGGTTGAGTTATGTCATCATCAAGGTTAGTCTTTTCAACATTAGAGACATCAACAACATTCTCCAAAGTGGAGTCATCAACTAAATCTACCTCCTTCTCATGGTCATTAGTTTTGAGCCTAGTATCATCAATAACAACATTAGATGATTCCATTACAGTCCTAGTTCTTATATTGAAAACTCTATAGGCTCTACTATTCAAGGCATAGCCAATGAAGATACCCTCATCACTATTAGCTTTAAATTTTCCAAGTTGATCATGGTCATTCAAAATGTAGCATTTGCTTCCAAACGTGTGGAAGTAGCTAACATTTGGCTTTCTACCTTTCCATAACTCATATGAGGTTTTTCTAGTGTGGGGCCTAAGGAAGACTCTATTTCCTATGTAGCAAGCCGTATTGATGGTCTCGACCCAAATATTCCTAGGGACATTGTTGCTAAGCAACATCACACGGGCCATTTCTTAAAGAACCCTATTTTTCCTCTCAACAACTTCATTTTGTTGAGGAGTCATAGGAGCCGAAAACTCATGAGAAATGCCTAGACTATTGCAAAAGTTTTCAAAATGAGCATTCTCAAATTTCTTCCCATGGTCACTTCTAATTCTCTTAATGCTTTTAATCTTAGAGTTCATTTTATTTTGAATTTTAGAGCAAAACATTTTAAACTTGTCAAAAGTTTCAGATTTTTCTCTAAGGAAATAGGTTCAAGTGTACCTAGAGAAGTCATCTACACACACAAAAATGTATCTCTTTCCACCTAAAATCTCAGTTTGCATAGGACCCATAAGATCCATGTGGATAAGCTCTAGAGGTTCTCTGGTGGTTATATACTTGCCCTTTTTGTGCATACTTTTGGTTTGCTTCCCTTGTTGGCAAGGTCCACAAACACCATTAACCTTTTTCCCAAGCTTGTGAAGGCCTCGCACAACATTGAACTTATCTAAGATTCTTAGATCCCTAAAGTTCATGTGACCATGTCTTTCATGCCACAACTGTATTTGTTCATCCTTGGACATATTACAAGACACACTTCTAGCCTCAAGACAATAGCAATTGTCACTAGACCTCATACCTTTTAACAAGGTTTGTCCATTAGGAAATATGATAGAACAATCATTTTTCCTAAACAAGACAGAGAGACCATCATCACTAAGATGTGAAATGCTTATCAAATTGGCTTTAGACCATCAACATACAAAGCATTTGACAAGGAGGGTAATCCGGGAATGGAAATGGTTCCCCTTCCTTTGACCTTCTTTTTGGATCCATCACCAAATGTGACATTTCCTCCATCCTCCATCACAAGAGTCTCAAAGAAACTCTTATTTCCAGTCATGTGCCTAGAGCACCCACTATCCAAATACCAAAAATCACAAGAATGAGCTTTCAAAGCAATTTATGCAACATGGCAAAGGTGTTCATCCTTTCTAATCCACTTAGGTGCAGTATTTTTCTTCCTAGTGGTCAATGGTACATGGGCTCTAAATGTCCTAGGATCATGCAAAGGTGTTCCACTTTTCCTAGTCACATGCATCATGGCTCTAGATGCCCTAGGATCATGCATCATGGCTCTAGATGTCCTAGGAACATGCATCATGGCTCTAACCTTTTTCTTCTCTATCATGCTTTCAATCCTACACAATTTGATATACCTAAAGCAATTTGGTCTAATGTGACCATCAATACCACAATAATGACATGTAGGTAAAAATTTAGGAATTATACCATATCCTTGAGAATGCATTGGAGCCTTCCCATGTCTTTGTGGTTATCTTGCTTGTTGTTAAGGAGCTTTCCTTCTTTGTTGTTGAGCAAGACTTGATTGCTTCCTTGGTTGAGATTGCATGATAGGTGTCTTCCCTTATTGAGCTTTTGGTTAAGGGAAGTCAACTTGAGGAGCCCTTGTAGGATGAGCTTGAGGTGGGCTTTTTTGTGCCACATTCACTTGAGCACTCTTTGAACACTCACCTAGATCAAGCTTCTTCCTAGGAGTTTGATGAGAAGATGACCCATTGAAGTTCATGCTTCTTACAAAAGTGGTCTTGCTTAGAGTGGAGAACATCTTGTCATCTTCAAACCCAAGCCCCTTCTTGTCACTTGGCCTCTTTCCAACATCTAGCATGTGGTCAAATTTTTTGGTGCTAGAGTTCATCTTGGCCAACAACTCTCTAGCTTCTTCAAGATCTTTCTTCAATCCCTCTTCACTTCTCTTAGATCTCTCTAACTCTTCATTTAGTTGGTCAACTTGAGTTGAGAGGTCTAGGTTTTCTTTTTTCAATCTCTTGATCTCATTTTTGTTCTTTAACCTTGTGCTCTCAAACTTAGCCATATAGTCCTTAAGATCCATCATATCCACACTTCCATTTGTGGATTGTGATGAAGATCCATCATCACTTGAGTAGTCTTCCTGTTGACTTTCATTCTCTTCTTAACTAGAATCTTTGCTCCTAAGAGAGGATGTAAAAGCTATGAAGTTAGCCAAGAGTTCTTCATCATCGGAAGACTCATCTCCTTCATTAGAGTTATCACTTTAACTCCATGTGGAAACCATCACTTTTCCCTTCTTCTTGTTCTTGTGATTTGCATATTTCGGGGCAAAGTGACCTATTCCACCACATTCATAGCATTGGACTCCTTTCTTCTCGGTCTTCTCTTGCCTATCCAACACCTTTCTTCTCGGACTTGTAGAATTTCTTGAACTTCCTCATTAGCAAAGCCATATCTTCATCCGAGTCATCACCCTTCTGATTCACAACTTTGGAGGCTTTCAAAGCAATGTCTTTTTGCTTTTTCGATTGTGTGGGGTTAGGACATTTCCTAGATTCATAAGCTAGAAGCCTTCCAATCACTTCACTCAGCTTCACCTTAGACATAAATCTATCGGGTAGAGATCTTATAATCTTCTGCTTGATCTTCCTATCCGAATAAGGATCACCAAGTTGATGACTTTGGTTCACAATGTCCATCAACCTTACTTCAAATTCATTGAAACACTCGTTCTCATCCATCTTTAGTAACTAAAATTGCGTGTGGAGAACTTGAAGCTTCGATTCTTTAACCACATCGATTCCCTCATGAGCAACTTCTAGAATATCCCATGCCTCCTTAGCTATCCTAGTGTTCTTTACCAATTTGTACTGGTTATCATCCATTGCACATAGGATGGCATGCATTTCCTTCCTATTCCACTTTGAAGCCTCAAACTCTTGTGCATTCCACTGAGCCTTTGGTTTGAGTACATCATCTCTTCCATCTGCAGGAGTCATCATGGGTAGAGTGTAGCCATCTTCAACTGCCATCCTCAACTGCCATCCATGCCCTGTCATGAATTTGGCATATGTACGACTCCATCTTGCCTTTCCAAGAGGCATAATTCAACCCGGTGAGGAGTGGAGGTCTAGTGCTGGAGGCTCCCTCATTGCCACCGTTTTCACTCATTGTGTTTATGAATGAATGATATGAATGCAAGTGTATGAATGGTCAACACAAACACACAAAATGCAACACACACCAAAATGAGCAAGGATCACCTATGTATGTCTAGGAACCTGCTCTGATACCAATTGAAACAAATATTATGGTATGCTTAATATTAATCTAGAATTGAAACAAATATTATGGTGTGATTAATATTAATCTAGAGGAGGGGTGGATAGATTTTAAACAAATTTACCCAATTTTCGTTAAAGGTCAAGATTACAAAAAATGCCTCTAGCTAGTTACAATAAAATCACAAGTGTAAAAATGCGGAAATATAAACGACAGTTGAGATATACGTGGAAACCCTCCAAATGGGAAAAAACCATGGGCTGATGAGTGCGCCACACTAGAACCTCGAATCCACTAATGGTAAGGAATTACAACCTAATCCTAGTTTAATCCACCACCACTACCTAATCCCGATATAAATGAACCTAGTTCATCTTGCTTGTGCTTTAAGCTACCTACTCCCGGAAGCAACACAAGTCTTACTTCTCAATGAAGAGATAAAGTGTCCTAAGTGAATATGTGATGATATTCAATGAACAAACAAGGCTAGGAAACCCTATATGCTTGTCTAGGATAATGAGATGACAATTAATGCAATCCTAGATATCAAGTGCTAACTGATATGTTCAAATAGCTTAGCTAAACATAGATCAATCAATCCTATGACTCTATCACACTACAACACTCAATCATGTTATCACAACAATCTCTAATTTGTATCTAGAAATATTCTAACAGAATACAATTAATTAAAGATATGGTTTAGCAAGCAAAAACACTTAACTTGTAAGAAGATAGTGAAGAGCTTACCAAACAAGATGTGATGAAGCAACCCTATCCATAGATGCACTCTAGATGAACTTAGATGATGCAAGATGAAGATTTGATGCACATGGGAATGCTTTGAGTGATTAAAAATGAGTTCTTGGAAGTGTTTTTCCTTTGAAATGTTTTCTAAGGAAAATATATGATATTTTGAACTCTCCCACGACCTTAAGACAACGAGATATATATATATATATATATATATATATATATATATATATATATATATGAGATGCAAACAAAGTGATGTCGTTTAGAAAAAAAAAATTCCAGCTTCTTCATTGTGCGTTGGTGAAGTGCGCTGGTCGAGTAGCGCACTGCCTAAAAATTTCAATAGGTGCTGGTCAACAGGTGCTGCACAATGGCGTAGCACAAGTGTAAAATCACTGGAATGTTTACGCTGGTGAGGCTGCGCAAGATGAGTAGTGCACCACCAGAGCATGCATATTTTTTCAAATATGCGCGGGTGCAGCAGCGCACCTCAGTGGCGCATAACTAGCGACAGTCCACTGTGAATGTTGCGCTGGTGAGGTACGCTGGTCGAGTAGCGCACTACCAACACAATTCCTACTTCAACACTCAAACAACCATACAAGCAACAAGTACAAGAGTGATGAAAATGCATCCTATTCTAAAAAGTCTAGCATGACATAAACCTTAAGTACAGGATGCAAGTATATCAACAAGAGTTATTAAAACCAAAATGCACACAAGAAAAACACTAAACATATAAGATCAAGAGTTATGCATGAATATGTGAGTGTGTGCAACTATCTCTTCAAAGTAAGTAAGCACAAGAATTTTACATTTGGTGCTTCTCCTCTTGAGGTCTTGAGAGCCTAAGCTACTCTTACATGAACCCCAACAATGTGGTTTGTTCACGAAATAAGCCAATCAATAAATGAGGACTTTTTAACACGTGAACTTGACATTTAATGGAAATATCTCCTCCCACATCCTGGCAATTGGCCGAAAATGGAAAATTTCCTAAGCAAAATAAGAAAGCTGACTCCAACCCTAAAACAATCACTGGTGTTCAAGTCAGAGGGGACTTCTATTAATAGCCATTTTTGGTAAGGGGTCAAGGGGAAATTTTCCACTTAGGTAGCACCGGCCAAAAGGCATCTCCACACATTGGATAGGTACAGGACATAATGGTTTACCCTAAAGTACTAGGCCTAGCACAATCTAGATACCTCGACATCATCGAAGTAGCAAGATGAAGCTCTTGCACCATCGCAGACTAACCGGTACCTAAGTACCTTAACACTATTCTATTAACCCGTCTAGGCACGTGTCCTACTTTTCCAGCAGAAATGAAGATACCCGTAAAACTCCTAGGAGATCAAAGCTCTAGTGAGATCAATTAAACATCTCATTACCAGAATGGTACTTTAAGAAACCTCACCAGAGAAACCAATCAAGCGCTACATCACTAGAATGATACCCCAGGGTACCTCGCTAGCAAGATGGTACCTCGGGGTACCTCGCCATTTGAACGATCATATACCATGTCTCCAGACCGATGCTTAGAGGTGTCATACCACAGATAAACGGAATCATAATTATTCTACAAACCATAACAGACTCCACGTAAGCACTGCTATAATGACAGAGTTGAAAAGGGAAAGAAACACGTTTCCCGACAAGATATCCTCCGACTGCTGATTCTTCAGGGTCAATCATATTAAACATAAAATCCCACCAAAGGGGAAAGAAGATGAGTCCAGTGATCTTCGAATTGTATGTCAAGAAAAACCCTAGCCACTTCGTGTATGACTACAGAGATAATAGCACGAAGAAAGGGAGGAAGAGATAAACATCTAGAACAAAGAGAGTGATCACTTAATTCTGTAATCATTATTAAGCCTAGCTATCGTCATTGTTAGTTTGATCCACTTATCGCCATATACGAGTTCACCACCTCCAATTCGTTAAGTAAGAGAGATAGAAACCGAGAGTTTAATATTATTATATTGTTTATCATTTCATTGTACACATCGCATCGTTCAATAAAAGCATACCATCTAATATATCATCATCCATTCATTTGTCTCATCCTTCTTTACACGTGAAACCAGTATTGAAGGTACCAACCCCGACTGCGATATACTCGAGGTTGTGGTATTAAGGGTGTTAGCTACGATTCCTTACCTAGAGCGAATTTTTAGTTAACAGCATATATTACCTAATTAAATTTAATTTCTTTGAATGTTTTAATTTCATAATTTCTTATCATATTGCAATATTATGTTAATTATATGGTAAGCTATTAGTTGTGGAGATATATTAAAAAAACGGAAAGAAAGGGAATATTCAAGAAAATATTATTTTTAGTGTAAAATTTGGTATAGTGGGTTGGAGATGGAATAGTAAAATAGTGTGACAGTTGTACTATTTTAGTGTAAAAGTTGCACCAAAAGAACTATTCGGGTTGGAGATACCCTAATAATTACATTATGAGTGTCAAAACAATAAAGCCAATATTGATATTGAGATTTAAGAAAAGTAAAGTTACATGTACTCGTTACAATACCCAAAATCTACATACAACATAAACCTTTAAAAGTAGGATGCATTTTCCTTTTATTTCCGACACTTTTGGTCTCACTTTCCCAAAAACCAAACAGACACTTTTAAATAGAGGAGAGAGAAATAAATGAAGCCAAACCTCGATGGTTTTCACCGGGGGTTTGTTCAAAAGATTCAAGTGCTTTTGAACTTCAAGTTTACAAAATTCTGATTTCTACAATTTTTCACAATAACAATCAAATTTTGTAGAGTGTTACGAAGATAATTGAAGAGGAAACCTAACCTTTTCATTTTTCAGGCTCATCCATGCGAAGTCTCTCCTCCTCTTTGTTGCCAATTACACACACAGGCAAGAAACAAAGAAGTCCATACATGAACCATCAATCTTTGTATATATCCTGCTCCTTTTTTTTTTCATAGATATCCTTTTCACATTCAACAACAAATGCACCTATACAATAGGCAGAGTATGTGTGTGGCAATAGAGATAGATATACAAGCAAGCCCATATAATTACTCAGTAATCACATTCATTTTTTTTTAATTGAAGACAAATTGAAGATAAGAACGCCTCTATTCTTCTCATCTCAATCCTTTATTTAAGAAGCTGGAAGAAGATAAGAACGTTTTGCTTTTTTCATTTGAAACCTCTCCCTCCCTCTCTCTCTCTCAACCCCTAATTGCCAACGTGAGCTTCAAAGTTACTGGTGTCATGTTTTAATTTTCTTAATAATGTGGATCCCATGTATAATTTGTTGTTGGTCTTCCAAACAGTTACAGGAAGATACATTTTCAATTTTGAAAACAACCCTAACTATAAATATAAAATGACATTGTTATCCTTATAATTAGTTATACCGTACAAGTTTCATGTAATATTTGAATAATTACGGTTTTTTTTTGTCATTTCACTGTTGTAAAATTAGTAAAATAATTTAAATTTGTAAATTACTTCTTTACCCAACTACCGAATACAGTATTCATAATTAGTTATGAAATATTGAAACAAATAAGGACATATAAATCTTTTCACTATGAAAAAAAAAATCACAACAAAATACAAAAGGTATAATTTTTTGTTCAACTCACACTTTTTATATAAAGTGTATAGATATCTCAGACTTTCTATATCTCAAACTTCAGATGATGTAAAAAAAACAAATAAGAATGTCTTAGTAAGACATTTCATCTAATTATAAGACTTCAGATGTAAAAGCAAACATGACCTAAAACTAATCTTTAATTTGAACTATGATCATGATAGTTATTATTATTATGGACTATATTATGAATTATGATGGAATGTGTTATAGATTATTTTGACTTCCATTTATATAATTAAGTTAAATATTATTTTAATACTTGAAGTTTTTGAATTATAAATAAACAAGTTATAATATGTGAATATTTTCCCATTTACATCAAATTATGGTCCAAAAAGACATACAATTTAAAAAGTAAAATGTTTATTAGACCCAAAAGGACAAAATACCCGTCAAAACTAAAACTGTATTAAATCAAACTGGCTCAAACCGAAAAATACAGGTTCTAGCCAATGCTAGTTACCACCCTGTTGAGACAAATCAATACAATTCAAAAATTAAAACCAGTATAAACGAGTTATGAACGGTTTCGACTGAAGCTAAACCTAGCTGACTCGTGCACTCTTAGGTGCGGCCTAGAGCAATGGAATTCTAATGAGGCCATGGGAAGAAAGCCGACCAATTTATAAATCATGAGGCAAATTTCTCTTAGAAATACAACTTAATTTACTGGTCCTAAAATTAAACTCCCTTTTCTCATTTTTTTTAAAATAATTCCCTTTCTCATTAAGAGTAATATTAGTTTATCCAAATTTTGTATCTAAATAACGTGACAACACTCGCATCTATTCATTTATGTCATGTAAATATAATATAATTTAAATGAATGAATTATAATGTTGATAGATCATCTGAACATCAAATTTATACACCAAAATTGGATAAATGCATTATTGTCTCATTAAACAATAAACAATACATTTTGTTTATTGTTTTTTTTAAAACAATCCATTTAATCTAGAAAAATCCTCCATCAATAATGTCACATTAATATAAATAGAAATATTTTTGTATTAGTTGCAAAAAAAAAAAGAAGAAATATTTTGTATTCAATTTATTTATATATTTAACTTCCAAAAGTTATTGAATACTGTAACAAAATTTTGTTGCAATTGCTCTCTTCCTTTAGCGATTCCTCAATTCCCTTCGGGGTCGGACTAGGCAGAGAAGACTTGATTAGTAGCTTTCAGTGCGTAAGTAAGCACCAAAGGTCAAAACAGTTGAGTTGGGGCTCATATTCATTGACAGGTTGGAGTTTTCAAATTCCACTTTCAGAAAATACTGGGGGACCCCATGGCAGCCATGCTACTGAAAACCATATTATTAGGGGACGTTTGGTATGGTGTAATAAAAATAACGTAATTTCTAGGAAAGTGAAACCCAGTAATATGATAACTGGAAAAGTTGTATATATTTGTTTGGTTGTATATGAGAATATTATGACAGATTCCTGAAAATATTAAGTGACAGTGTTTTGTTGTATAAAGGAATTTGTTTTTTTTAATTAAAAACTAAAAAATTTAAATAAATAAAAAATCGTAGTCCACTTATATGGTTAAAAAAAAATCACCGACCAATTGTCTTTGCCATATTTCATCTCTTTCAAGAACATATCCATTTCAAGAAAAAAAAACCACATCCATATTTCACCTCTTTCAATAAAAGAGATCCATATCAAGAAACAAAATCCTAGATCTTTCAATCTTTCATCTCTGTCGTCATCGTCGTCGTCCTTGCCTCCACGGCGGCATCGTCGTTGACTCTGGTCAGGTTCTTGTTTGTCGTCGCCGCCGTCCGGACGGGATCTTTGTCGTCGTCATCATCAAGCAAACCCATAAATTGTTTGTTGCTACTTACATGACGCAGAACGGAAGTATAAGGGTTAACAACGTAAGCCCTAAGAACGCAAAACAGGAATCCACCAGAAAAAAAATATTCGATATTCAACTAAAACTTTTATTATTCTCCTCAAAACAAATAACAAAAGGTTTAAATAGCCTCTGAAAACCCTAACTAAAAGCAAAAAGACCAAATTAGATATTCACTAAACAAATAAAAGATAAAACTAAAAACTAAAAAAATAAAATAAAATAAAACTTCAAATGCCCGACAGTCTGCCTTAATTAGCTATTTGGAGGATTCAAACGACCTCAACCGAGGAACCCCGGTTGCCACGATGTAGATCGCCAAAATCCATTTCCGAAAACATATTATAATAGGCAATCGGACAACCGAGCTAAAAGTTATGTCCGTTTCTTCAAATCAGCTCTTTTAGTTGTGTCTATTTCTTTCTTTACCAATTTTCTATCCAACTCTTCTTCAAACTCCTAGGCTAGTTGTCCTACATCATTGGTGTAATTTTTTTTCTTTTAGTGTTGGTGATGGTGTTTGATGTTATTTGAGTAAACTCATATCTTGTTTTGACAAAGATGAAGTTGGGTATTGTTTAGTTGATAAAAGTTAGGTTTTGAAATCTGAAAATGTGGTTTTTGGGTAGTGTGAAAATGTAAGAAAATATAAGAATAAAACTGGCTTTTTTTTTTGAAGAAATCAATCGATTGTCAAGATTGAGATTTTGGGGTGAATTGAAGAGTACACGATTTGATATTGGGTTTTCACAATTGAAAATTAAGAAGAAGATGTTAAGGATTAGAGATTCAGAGGAATTAAATTAGGGATTTTTATTTTATTTTTGAAAAGCATCTTGAAGAACAAAGATGAATAAAAAAAATAAAAAAATAAAAAAATAAAAAAGTCATTTTTTAATGAGAATAGATCCCACGGTGGGAATCATATTGAGGATAATCTGAAATTCACATATTGATATAATGTGATTCCCATAAGATTATTTTTTCATGAATTAAAAAATACAAACCTTATAATAAATACGAGAATATTTTAAGATTCTTATTACCGTACCAAAATTATATAAGGATCTAGTGTTAAAGGCTCCTTCAAAATTAAAATGCATAAAAGTATAAACCGAACATTATTTTTGAAAAGACAAAATACATCTCTCTATTAAAAAAAAAAAAAAAAAACCTCGGACTCTGAGATAATGGGTTTCTTATTACATTTGCATGTATCCCAAATTCTCTATTCTATAAAACAATTTTTTTAAAAAAATAAATCGGATTCTTGGTTGGATTCTGGCACACTCTCTGAATGGACCTATTTGAAGACAGAGATAAACAGAGCCTTTGTAACACGCGCCTAGCAGCTACGTGCCAAATGTGGTCAGGGTCAAACTTCGGTGACCATGCATAAAATATATGTTGACCTGCTGCAAAACCGAGTTTTAAAAGACAGGTTAACGTTAGGAATGTTTGAGAGGGGTCCCACGATATCCGCTCTGGGAGGATTATCCTTGCTTTATGATTGGCGCGTTGCATAGCACGTGCCAGAACAAAAGGTGGGAGAGCATAGGGTATGCATATAGGTGTCACAGGTCTGTCTCTCTTCTGAGTACTGAGTCCCTGCTCTCTCTTTTTAGTTTTTACCGGTTCATCTTCTCTCGAGCCTCCGAATCGGCCAACGACTCAACCTTTATCTCCATCTTGTTCTCTCTGTCTCTCTCCTCCATTTTTGGCTCTTCTTCAACACCATGAACAGCAGCAACACTGCAACGGGCAAAGAGAAGTTAGTTGTAGAGGTGGTAGCAGCACACAACTTGATGCCCAAAGATGTAGAGGGGTCGTCTTCGCCATTTGTTGAAGTTGAGTTCGAGAACCAGAGACTCAGAACCCAAGTCAAGTACAAGGATTTGAACCCTATCTGGAACGAGAAGCTGGTGTTTGACATCCAAAACGTAGCAGATATTCCTTACAGGTCCATAGAAGTCAACGTTTTCAACGAGAGGAGGTCCAGCAATAGCCGCAACTTTCTCGGTAAGGTCAGGGTTCCGGGTTCTAATTTTTCTAAGCAAGGCGAGCTGACTGCTCAGTTGTATACTCTTGATAAAAGAAGCCTGTTTTCTCATATAAAAGGAGAGATAAGCTTGAAAGTTTATGTGTCCACGAGAGAGGAGTTCAAACAAATGGCTGGTTTTGGTAACATACTCTCTCCTTCTGGTTCTTCTACTCCTTCAGGTTTTTCAAAGAAGAACAAGAAATTGCAACAACAAAGTCCAGTTGTGCAAGTTCAACAACATATTACTGGTCAAACAGCTAACAATCCAGCACAACAGGGTCAAAACCATGCAAAGCCTGTTGGACCAAACCCAGGTGAGATTAAACCTATCGTCATCACTACTGCTCCTAGACCGACTGCTACCGCCGGCGGCGTTGTTAGTGGTGTGTACTCTAATGGTTCTACTGAGTTTTCTTTGAAGGAGACCAACCCTGATCTTGGTGGCGGTTCTTTGAACAGAGACAAAACTAGTTCCACTTATGATCTTGTTGAGCAAGTGCAATATCTTTATGTTAGGCTTGTGAAAGCGAAAGATATTTCATTTTTCGGTGGCTGTGAAATTGTAGCCGAAGTGAAACTAGGGAATTACAGAGGAATAACAAAGAGGGTGCATTCTAACAATGCAGAGTGGGACCAAGTTTTCGCCTTTTCGAAGGATTGTATACAGTCGTCAATGGCGGAGATTTTTGTCAAAGAAAGCAACAAAGACGACTTCTTGGGGAGGGTTTGGTATGATTTAAACGACGTTCCGAGAAGGGTACCTCCGGACAGTCAATTAGCACCGCAATGGTATAGAATGGAAGACAAAAAAGGTGACAAGACCAGAGGAGAGGTAATGGTTTCAATTTGGTATGGGACTCAAGCAGATGAAGCATTTGCAGGGGCATGGCATTCGAAAACAGCAAATGTGCATTTGGATGGGCTTTGCTCTCTCAAATCCAATGTTTATTTATCTCCAAAGCTTTGGTATTTGAGAGTCTCTGTTATTGAAGCTCAAGATATTATCCCAGGCGAGAAAGTCGCTGTGATGATGAGGTTTCCGGAGCTCTTTGCGAAAGTTCAGGTGGGGAATCAGGTTTTGAGGACTAGAATGGCAGCACCCAGTGCAACAAGGAGCCTGTCAAATCCTTTCTGGGAAGAGGATTTGCTTTTCGTGGTTGCACAGCCATTTGAGGATTATGTGATGGTTTCAGTTGAGGATCATGTTGGACCGGGTAGAGATGAGCTTGTAGGCAGAGTTGTGCTTCCAGTGGGTGCTATTGAGAGAAGAACTGATGATAAACAAGTTATTTCCAGGTGGTTTAATCTTGATAATCATTTTGGAAACTCTGCAGAGTCAAAAGTTATGATGACAAGATTTGGGTCTAGAATTCATCTTAGGGTCTCTCTTGATGGGGGTTACCATGTGCTTGATGAGGCAACGATGTATAGCAGTGATGTGAAGCCGACAGCGAAACAACTATGGAAGCCTCAGATTGGTGTTCTTGAAATGGGCATTTTGGGTGCAACAGGCCTTATGCCAATGAAGATCAAAGAGGGGAAAGGAGGATCTGTTGACGCTTATTGTGTTGCAAAGTATGGCCAGAAATGGGTGAGAACCCGAACTGTGGTTGATACTTTCTCTCCGAAATGGAATGAGCAGTATTCTTGGGAAGTTTTTGATCCTTGTACAGTTATCACAGTTGGGGTGTTTGATAATTGCAGGCTTGATAAGAGCATGATTAATAATGCTGGTGCTCGTGATTATCACATTGGTAAAGTTAGAATCAGGCTGTCAACGCTTGAATCTGATCGAGTTTACACTCACTCATACCCACTTCTTATGTTGCACCCTACAGGCGTGAAGAAAATGGGTGAGCTTCATTTAGCTGTGCGGTTTTCGTGTGCTAGTATAGGTAATATGTTACATATGTACACAATGCCAATGCTACCAAACATGCATTATGTGCATCCTTTGAGTGTGAATCAATTGGAGAGCTTGAGGTACCAAGCTATGAATGTGGTGTCGTCACGCCTTAACCGGGCTGAGCCAATATTGGGGCGAGAGGTGGTGGAGTATATTCTTGATCATGACTCTCATATGTGGAGCATGAGAAGAAGCAAGGCTAACTTTTTTAGGCTAATGAATGTGATAGCTGGTCTGGTTGCCATTGGCCATGGGATTGAGTCCATCTGCAACTGGCACATACCAGTCTACTCAGCATTGTTTGTGGCTTTTTTCCTCATTCTGGTTACAATGCCTGAGCTCATAATCCCTACAGTATTGTGCTTCCTGCCATTTGTGGGACTTTGGCGATACAGGTCCAGACCACGCAACCCACCTCACATGGATACGAGGCTCTCTCAAGCTGAGAGTGTCTACCCTGATGAATTGGATGAGGAATTCGAATCGTTCCCTACAAGCAGGAGTGCAGACATTGTTAGAATGAGGTATGATCGGCTAAGGAGTGTGGCAGGAAGGATTCAAACTGTGGTTGGGGATATGGCATCACAGGGTGAAAGATTTCAAGCATTGCTGATTTGGAGAGACCCAAGAGCTACATTCTTGTTTCTGATTTTCTGCCTGTTTGCTGCTGTTGGGCTCTATGTTGTGCCTCTTAAGGTGGTGCTGGCTTTGTGGGGGCTTTATGTGCTGAGGCCACCACGCTTCAGGAGCAAATTGCCTTGTTGTGCTTTGAGTTTCTTCAGGAGACTGCCCACAAAGGCCGATAACATGTTGTAGCTTAGGGTGGATTCTTGGACATATAGTAATTGTAAGGTCTGATTAATGCTTAATGACTTGGTATTTAGGATTAATTTAGTCTTATTAATGGTTTCATGTGTCTTGTTATGTTTAACTATGTGTATTGCGTAGCCTTGATGCTTATGCAGAATATGCTTTGACTAAACATAATCATTTCTCTCTACACTTTTGTTCCAACATAATGTTAAGTATTGATCTTGATCAGCTACCTGACATGGAGTCGCTGGGTAGTGCTTGAATTTGATTTTAATCACAGTTCTGTCACTCACCATTTTTTTTCTTGAAATTTATTGTAATAATGCCATTAAAGTGTTCGGGTGTCATCACATGAAAACAGATATTTGCAACAGAACAGACGTTGATCTTTTAACAGTAGCTATACGCAATACACATAGATAATATGTTTTGTAAAGTATCTTTGATTATTTGGAATGTGGTGCTGTGTTGTTTTAATTATTTAACATTTCGATTATGACACGGGTATTTTAGACGGACAAGGATCCTCAGTTAAGTTCCTTCTCTGCTGATCTGTGTTGAGGTTTTAGGGATCCGATGACAAACGCATATTAAATTGTTGGATGGTCTAGATTATAGATTTAGATCCTCTATAGATTTGTTTTTTATTTTTTTTGATCTTTTTAAAACATGTGATTGGTTGTTGGTAAGTTAGTTGTAAAAATCAATCACATCTTAACCATATATTCATTGTAATGTTTATGTGTCATGAGATTAGACGAGACTAGAAAAAATATCAGATCAATAGATGATCTAAATTCTTAGATTATTTACTTTAATTTCTTTTTTTCCTTTTTATACTTCAAACGACAATGTAATAACAAAACCTCACAATTTTATCGGTCCTAAAAGCGTCTTTCACCACCAAATCTATCTTCTTCATTTAGAGAACTCTTCTCTTCTCCGACTTCAAACCAGAGGCTTCAATGCTTCACGGTTCACACCCTCCACCATTGTTCTATCCACTAATCCACACACAAATTCTACTAGCAAAACCACAAATTCTGTTGGAAATAATTCATCTCAGCAATTGAAATTAAGTAATTTCACCAAAAGCAAAATCCACATGTAATCAGTGTCAATATCATCACTGGAAAATTATTTTGTAATTCATCTCGCTACAATTAAAGTTCCCCCCCAACTAGACATAACTACGGCTCGAACCGAACCAAACCATAACCATGTGAAATGAACCGTAACTGTAATTAAAGCCATAACCGTATAGCTGAAGGTTCGGTTCCGGTTCGTCTCCGAAAAACCGGTGGCTCGATTCCGGTTCTGGAACCGTCGGTTCCAAGACATTTTATTTTTATTATTTTATTTTTTTTATTTTTTTAAAAAAATTTTGATTTTTTTAAAAAACCACTATTGGACCCAATGACAGTTTTTTTTTTCTTTTCCCATTTATTTCCAATTCATTTCTTTTCACACCATTTCTCTCTCAACTCCTTCTCAATTCTCTTGATTCTCTTCGATTATCTCTGAATTAGTCAATTGTTTATTTGTTTATATTTATTGTATTGCAATTTTTTTTAAATCATTTAAAAATCCTTGTCAACAATTTTTTCAAATATATTTCCAATAAATGTTTCAAATTTATTTCCATCCATTTATTTTAATTTTTTTGAAGAGTTTTTTTACAAATTAATTTTTTTAATAGCAAGTGGAAGTGGAGGTGGAGTAGGAGACGCCCCACCAAGGCATTCCGTTTCCAGGACCGGTAATGGTCGTATGTCTGAAGCCGGATCCGGTCCAGTCGAATAATATCGGTTTTGACGACACAACTTACGATGAGTTCTTGCAACGACAAACCTATCTTGGATCCCTAAACTATCCAGCCAATCCAAATCCCTCTTTAATAATTTCTTAACCCAATGCTAACCAGCCTAGCCCTAGCCCTAGCCCCCGCAATATGACAAGCCAATCAGAAAATATACCTGATCTTGCTGCAGATCTAGATTTTGAAGAGGCGTTAAAGAAGGATAAGAAGCAGACCAAATCAGATCTATTCGTTCTCCACAAGAAGAAAGTTACGAAACCAGATAGAATGTGTTGGGCCGTGTGCAATTACTGCCCTAAAGAATATAAGTGCACTAAATCTGAAGGATACGACACATATATGAAGCATATTTTGATCTGTCATCCAGCAGACATACTAAAGGGAGCACACAATCTCAAATTTCTAGGTTTTCAACCCCTAACACACAATTATTCAAATATAGTGATCAAGCTAATAGAGAAGAATTAGTGATGAGAATAAGGCAGCTGCATCAAATGATCCATTGCATGTTCCGGTTGGGCCAATAACAAGGGCAAGAGCTAAGAGATTCAAAGAAGCACTAAATGGCCTAATTCAAGACACTTGGGCTGATTTTGAATTGTTGAAGTCCAAGATAAGCCCACATGAAGACCAAGGCATAATTAATGTCATCAAGGCAATTGATTGGGCCGAATAAGGAAGACTTGGGTGTGTGGCACAAGCTAGGAGAAGAGTCAACTTTGGCTGATTTATTCCCTTTTAATTTCTAAAGAATAATAGTTGATTTGTTTCCCAAATTAAGGGGCTGATTTGTTTCCAGATTTAGCTTTCCAATTAGGGAGCAAGTCAATAGTTTCTCAAATTAGTTTTCTTCTGATTATAAGGCCTTAATGGCCGAATTATCTTGTTTCCTTTTAGGATGGCTTATAGCCTTTCTTTTCGTTTAGGGTTTTAGTATATAAAGGAACGAATTGGATGTAATTGGACAGACTTGAATTGAATAAAAATTGTGAGAGTTCATCTCTTTTTGGTTCTGAAAACTTGACTTATCACTCACATCTTCTTCTTGTTCTTGAGTGTGGCATCTTCAACTTCTTGATACCGTTGGTTCTTACCTCTTTATAGGTAACGGGTCGCGGTCCGATAACGTTCTTGTTTATAAACTTGGTTAGAAAACGATCCTTCGTTACCATATATTGGTTCCGGGTCTCACTGCTCTTGGTGAGGTTCATATCAGTTTGTATCAGAGCTTAGGCTTCTAAATCAGGTTTAATCTATCCTTGTTCTTTCTCTTCTCTGTATTCATTTGTTTCAACAAAAAAAAAAATGTTTGATCAAATCCGGTACAAAAAAAAAAAGAAGTACCAAAAACTTGTTTGTGTCCACTTGATCAAGGTCGGTAAAAAAAAAAAAATATATATTTTTTTGGGGTCGTGTAGTTGAACCTATATCAACTATTTCTATTCATTATCTTGATTTCGTGCATTGATATTCAAAAAAAAAATATTAATAGCTAAAGAATTTTGTCTTCATTATTCTTGTGCTTTTGCTCAGTTACTTCTATTTTTCTTGCACTTCTTGTGAGTGTCCGTATAAGTCAAAAAAAAAAGGAAGAACTGAAAGAGTTAACAAAAAGTGGAAAAAGGCAAGAGTGTGTGAGCTCATCAAAGGGTAAAAGCCAAAGAATTGAGTGAAAACACGAGTGTGAGTGCCACCATCTTTGAGAGTAAACACGTGAGGGAGTGTTTGTGAGGCTTACTAATTTCTTTTGCTTTACAGGTTTCAAATATGTCACGTGATAAAAGTAGAGACTTATCTGATGATGCACTAGAAACGATAGATCTTAATTTTTTGTATAAAGCCATACAAAAAAACATGGAGCGGATGGAGATTAAGATTGGTGAGGTGCATGATAGGATAGATAAGGTGGAGTCTAGTTCACAAAGGGTGCAACCAATTAGGGTTCCTCATGTGGAAGAGAAAGAAACCCACCTAGAGATGATTATGAAGATGATTATGGGAATGACCTAGAGGAGGGTGATCGCATGTCCAATGTGGGTACAGGTAGATTGAGGGTGAAATGGGAGGTAGAGGAGTTAGGTATGGGAATAGAGAAGATAGGTATGGGTATAGAAGAGATAGGTATGGAGAGAGGGCTGATAATAATTTGGGTAGTATAAAGGTGAAAATCCCAACGTTCCAAGGTAAAACTGATCCCGAAGCTTATTTGGAGTGGGAGAAAAGAATAGAATTGGTATTTGACTGCCATGACTATTCTGAATTAAAGAAGGTAAAGTTGGCTGCCATAGAATTTACTGATTATGCTATCGTTTGGTGGGATCAATTAATTGTGAGTAGAAGACGAAATGGAGAAAGACCTATTGAGACTTGGGAGGAGATGAGAGCTGTCATGAGGAAGCGTTTCATTCCGAGTCACTATTATAGGGGTTTGTTTCAAAAATTACAAACCCTTACTCAAGGATCTAAGTGTGTTGAAGATTACTACAAGGAGATGGAGATAGCCATGATTCGAGCTGATGTAGAGGAAGACCGAGAGGCTACTATGGCTAGGTTTTTAAGTGGACTAAACCGAGACATAGCAAATGTGGTGGATTTGCAACATTATGTTGAATTGAGTGACATGGTACACATGGCAATTAAGGTGGAACAACAGTTGAAGAGAAAGAGTTCCACACGGGTTGGGCAAAATTCGGGTTCTTCATCATCATGGAAACCGAATTGGAGCAAGAGGGATGACCAACCTAGTTTCAAGGCCAAGGCCGAACCTTTCAGAGATCATAAAGTCGGAGGCACATTAAAACAAGGTACATCAGATTCTCAACCTTCTAGAAATCGTGACATTAAGTGCTTTAAGTGTCTGGGAGCAGGTCATATTGCATCTCAATGCCCAAACAAGAGAGTAATGGTTTTGAAGGATGATGGTGAGATCGAATCTGAAGGTGAATCTGATGATGAGTCCATGCGACCTTTGGGGGATGCAAGTGATATTGAATATCCAGTGGACGGAGAGCTTTTGGTGGCGAGAAGAGCTCTTAGTGCTCAAGCCAAGGAAGATGATGAGGTACAACGTGACAACATTTTTCATACCCGTTGCCATGTTAATGATAAGGTATGTAGCATGATCATTGATGGGGGGAGTTGTACTAATGTGGCTAGCACTAATTTTGTGGAGAAATTGAATTTAGCCACTTTGAGGCATCCAAAACCATATAAGCTACAGTGGTTAAATGATAGTGGGGAAATCAAGGTGACTAAACAAGTGTTGGTGACGTTTTCAATTGGAAAGTACAAAGATGAAGTCCTTTGTGATGTGGTACCAATGAATGCGGGCCATATCCTTTTGGGGAGACCATGGCAGTTCGATAGGCATGTGACCCATGATGGGTATACCAATAGATACTTCTTTGTACTCAATAAAAAATCAATCACTCTTGTACCTTTAACCCCAAAACAAGTGTATGAAGATCAAGTAAGGTTAAGAAAAGAGAGAGATGTAAAAAAAGAGAGTGAGAGTGAGAGTTCAAAAGAAAGAGAGAGAAAAGAAAAAGATTCTGAAATAGCAAAAAAAGAAAAAAAAGATGAAAAAGAAAAAGTGGTTGTTGAGAAAAAGAGAGAAAGGAAACAAGTAAGCTTTTATGCAAGGGAGAGTGAGGTCAAAAAGGCTCTATTTTCAAATCAGCCAATGATTGTACTTTTGTACAAAGAGGCTTGCTTTAGTACTAATGAACTTAACCCTTCTTTGCCTAGTGTTGTTGTTTCTCTATTGCAGGACTATGATGAAGTGTTTCCCGAAGAGATGCCTATTGGTTTACAACCAATAAGGGGGATTGAGCACCAAATTGACTTTGTACCCGGAGCACCCATCCCAAATAGACCAGCATATAGAAGTAATCCTGAGGAGACAAAGGAACTTCAAAGGCAGGTTAGTGAGCTCATGGAAAAGGGGTATGTACGTGAGAGCATGAGTCCTTGTGCGGTTCCCGTATTGCTTGTGCCAAAGAAGGATGGAACATGGAGGATGTGCATTGATTGTCGTGCCATTAACAATATCACTATAAAGTATCGACATCCTATTCCTAGATTAGATGATATGCTTGATGAATTACATGGTTCTATTGTTTTTACTAAAATTGATCTTAAAAGTTGATATCATCAAATTAGGATGAAGGAAGGTGATGAGTGGAAAACTGCTTTCAAAACAAAATATGTATTATATGAGTGGTTAGTTATGACTTTTGGATTAACTAATGCACCAACTACTTTCATGAGATTAATGAACCATATTTTACGTTCTTTTATTGGAAAGTTTGTGGTTGTTTATTTTGATGACATTCTGATTTATAGCAAAAACTTGGATGAGCATGTTGAACATTTAAAACTTGTTTTAGGAGTTTTAAGAACAGAAAAGTTGTTTGCTAATCTCAAAAAGTGCACCTTTTGCACCGATAAACTTGTATTTCTGGGCTTTGTTGTTAGTGCTAAGGGAATTGGGGTTGATGAAGAAAAGGTTAAGGCAATTAAGGAGTGGCCAAAACCTACCAATGTGGGACAAGTGAGAAGTTTTCATGGGTTGGCTAGTTTTTATAGGAGGCAATTAAGTGAGAAGATTTTAGTAGTGTAGCTGCACCTTTAACCGAAGTTATCAAAAAGAATGTGGGTTTTAAGTGGGGTAATGAACAAGAAAAGGCATTTAACTTGATTAAGGAAAAATTAACTAATGCACATTTGCTTGCTTTGCCTGACTTTGCTAAAACTTTTGAGATTGAGTGTGATGCTTCAGGAATAGGTATTGGAGCTGTTCTAATGCAAGAAGGTCGTCCCATTGCATATTTTAGTGAGAAGATAAGTGGAGCAGCCTTGAATTATCCTACCTATGACAAGGAGATGTACGCTTTGATTAGAGCATTGGAAACTTGGCAACACTACCTTTGGCCAAAAGAATTTGTGATTCACACGGATCATGAGTCCTTGAAGCATATAAAGGGGCAACACAAGCTAAATAAGCGGCATGCCAAGTGGGTGGAGTTCATTGAAACGTTTCCATATGTGATCAGGTACAAAAAGGGTAAGGAAAACGTGGTCGCTGATGCTCTGTCAAGAAGGTACGTTCTACTTTCTACTTTGGATGCTAAATTGTTTGGTTTTGAATACATTAAACAGTTGTATGTGGAAGATTCTAATTTTGGTAATGTGTTCAATGTATGTGAAAAGGCTGCATTTGGTAAATTTTATAGGCATGATGGATTTTTGTTTAGAGAAACTAAATTATGTGTGCCTAAGAGTTCTTTGCGTGAATTGCTTGTTAGAGAAGCTCATGGGGAGGTTTGATGGGGTATTTTGGTGTAGCTAAGACACTAGATACTTTGCATGAACATTTTTTTTGGCCTCATATGAAACGTGATGTAGAAAGAATCTGTGAGAAATGCATTACTTGTAGACAAGCCATGTCTAGGATTAAGCCTCATGGATTGTATACTCCTTTGCCTATACCTAGTGGACCTTGGATTGATATTTCTATGGATTTTGTGTTGGGTTTGCCTTAGTCAAAAAGGGGTAGGGACTCTATATATGTGGTTGTTGATAGGTTTTCTAAAATGGCACATTTCATTCCTTGTCATAAAACCGATGATGCATCACATATTGCTGATTTGTTTTTCAAAGAAATTGTAAGATTGCATGGCATGCCTAAGACCATTGTTTCGGATAGAGATGCTAAGTTCTTAAGCTACTTTTGGAAGACTTTGTGGGGTAAGTTAGGCACTAAACTTTTATTTTCTACTACTTGTCATCCACAAACTGATGGTCAAACTGAAGTAGTTAATAGGACTTTATCTACCTTGTTGAGTGCTATAATACAAAAGAACTTGAAAACATGGGAGGATTGTCTGCCGCATGTAGAGTTTGCTTATAATAGGAGCGTGCATTCTGCAACTCATTTTTCGCCTTTTGAAATTGTGTATGGTTTTAACCCATTGACTCTTTTGGATTTAATTCCTTTACCTGTGAATGAGCATGTTAACTTGGATGGAAAGAAAAAGGCAGATTTTGTTAAACAAATCCATGAAAAGACTCGGGAAAACGTTGAGAGACGAACTAAGCAATATGCCAATCAAGCAAATAAAGGGCGTAAGAAGGTTGTGTTTGAGCCCGGTGATTGGGTGTGGTTGCATATGAGGAAGGAACGATTCCCAGCCCAGCGGAGTTCTAAACTACTTCCAAGGGGAGATGGCCCATTTCAAGTGATTGAAAGAATCAATGACAACGCATACAAGTTGGATCTTCCAGGTGAGTACAATGTTAGTGCAAGCTTCAATGTTTCTGATTTGTCTCCTTTTGATGTAGGCGACGATTTGAGGACAAATCCTTTTCAAGAGGGAGGGAATGATGAGAACAAGGCAGCTGCATCAAATGATCCATTGCATGTTCCGGTTGGGCCAATAACAAGGGCAAGAGCTAAGAGATTCAAAGAAGCACTAAATGGCCTAATTCAAGACACTTGGGCTGATTTTGAATTGTTGAAGTCCAAGATAAGCCCACATGAAGACCAAGGCATAATTAATGTCATCAAGGCAATTGATTGGGCCGAATAAGGAAGACTTGGGTGTGTGGCACAAGCTAGGAGAAGAGTCAACTTTGGCTGATTTATTCCCTTTTAATTTCTAAAGAATAATAGTTGA
The DNA here is from genome assembly GCA_032871835.1 of Dipteronia dyeriana. Lineage (NCBI taxonomy): Eukaryota > Viridiplantae > Streptophyta > Magnoliopsida > Sapindales > Sapindaceae > Dipteronia > Dipteronia dyeriana. Next base: position 44,263,390 of record CM065299.1, on the reverse strand, counting down.
TTTGTTTCCCAAATTAAGGGGCTGATTTGTTTCCAGATTTAGCTTTCCAATTAGGGAGCAAGTCAATAGTTTCTCAAATTAGTTTTCTTCTGATTATAAGGCCTTAATGGCCGAATTATCTTGTTTCCTTTTAGGATGGCTTATAGCCTTTCTTTTCGTTTAGGGTTTTAGTATATAAAGGAACGAATTGGATGTAATTGGACAGACTTGAATTGAATAAAAATTGTGAGAGTTCATCTCTTTTTGGTTCTGAAAACTTGACTTATCACTCACATCTTCTTCTTGTTCTTGAGTGTGGCGTCTTCAACTTCTTGATACCGTTGGTTCTTACCTCTTTATAGGTAACGGGTCGCGGTCCGATAACGTTCTTGTTTATAAACTTGGTTAGAAAACGATCCTTCGTTACCATATATTGGTTCCGGGTCTCACTGCTCTTGGTGAGGTTCATATCAATTAGCTAGGATGGTAGCCGTAGAACATTTACCTTTTAGTTTTGGTGAAAAAGTTGGTTTTATTAAATATTGTTATAAAGCATTAAATCATGCTGCATGTCATGTCCCTAGAACCACTTTCACACGTACAATGTATGATATTTATAAAAAAGAAAAAAATATTTTGAAAAAATATTTTACGAACTATAAAGGTCGTGTTCCCGTATGTGCCGACATATGGACTGACCATTAGCGATCGCATTCATACTTGGGTGTAACTTGTCATTATATGGACAAAGCATGCATAATACAAAATAGAATTCTTGCATTTAGAGTTTTTGATGATGCACATACTGCTGATAATATTAGTAAAAATATAAAAATGATTTTTGAAGAGTATAAAATTTAAAGTAAATTTTTTTCAGTTGGTTTTGATAATGCTTTTAATAATACGACAACTATTCCTGCTTTAATTGAATTATGCAAGCCATATTTTACTAAAAATATTTTTTTATCAAAGATGTGATTGCCATGTTTTAAATTTTTGCATTAAAAAAGGTTTGGAAATTCTTCAAGCTTTTATTAAACCCATTAAGGAAGCCCTCTCATATTTGTGGAAACATCCTAATGTTATGAAAGCATGAGTAAGATTTTATAAACATGCAAGTAAGCATCCCATTAGATTTTCTCGTGATGTTTCAACGCGTTGGAACTCTACTTATAAATTGCTTTGTGAAAGTTATGAATGTAGGGATTTATTAGTTTTTTTATATAATATAATGTTAGTCAAATCAATCTTTATGCACACCATTGGAATGTTTGTACAAAAATTTATAATTTGTGAAAAGTTTTTAATAGTGCTACTAATAATTTGTCAGGTATTTATTATCTTACTACTCAATTATTTATTATTGTAGGTTGTAATATTGCTGGTGAATTTGCTGATTCTTCATCTACTATACAATTAGAGGTATGCATTGAAGCTATGAAAAAAATTGGTTAGACTAATATAGGGAGTTTCCAACTATTTACCTGTTTGTATTGTGTTTTAACCTACGTTGTAAAATAGAAAATTTGAAAGATTATTTAACTCTTTATTATGATTGTTTAGGTATAGAAGTACCTATTAAAACTAACTGTTCTACAATTAAGACATTATTTTATCAGTTATATGATGAATATCGTATAATTTATGGTCCATCATTGAACATTAGTGTTCCATAAATTGAAAATGTCTCTCAAACTTGATCTTCTAGAGTGTTGGAGGCAGGTTCTGCACTGTTTGTAGAGAATAATCAGTTCAAAATGCGCGGAAGTGTAAAATTTAGGGTTTGGTATATTTTAAAAATTCCCCCCTTTAATAGAAAGAACCTTAATCATAGATTAATTGACATATATTAAAAGTATTGTTCCGTTTTTTTCGTGACAATTGAACTAGCGTCGAATTGAATTTATAAGATCTTCCAATCCAATCACGAACGTGAATCACCTAGGAGTGTGGACTCCCTTTTTTTTAAATTGTATACCTGAGGATGGAAACAAAAAAAATCTTATTCTTTGTTAGTCACACTAATCCTCTACGAGAAAACCCAAGAACGTCCGGTCACTTATGAATTATCAATCTATTTGATTGAAACTCGCGTGAACCTTGATTCGATGTTGTACACAAAACATTTTGATGTAAATGCTACTAGTGCACCATCGAAAACAAAACGTTCCTATTTCTCTTCTCCTTGGCCGAATTCAATACACAATATCTATTATTGGGGTTTATGCCCTAAAGATGTAATTTGTAAATGGATTTATGAAATAAATGAAAGTAAAAGTTCAATTCATTCTTGTTGTGTTGTTTATTTTATAACTTGTGCATATATTTAACATCCAAGATTGTCGAATGTAATCTCGAACTATGTATATGAGTGTCATATACGGATGGATACAGTAAGAGACGTGCAATGTAAAGAGTTCATAGATAGCAATAAAGCTGGGTACTTTATTTGTGGTTAATTTATAGCTGCGGTCCATTACGTAATGTACGATGATTCTATTCTAAATCATTCATATGAGATATGAGAATGGAAGCACCTTATATGATGTGATAATATGAGATTAGGCCATGATCTATATGAATCTCTCACCAAGATCAGTTTCCCGATAAGATTCATATATATCAACTAATGATGACTATATGTGGGTGATCTTAATCCTGAGTGTCTTATCGACTTCTTCAGGTTAGATCGTGGCCTTTGATATACCATGGGTAAGGTCGGATGTTGTTCCCGATCAATATGCTCCGTATGTTGGGATTGCGGTTTGGCTTGTGGCTGGGAAGGTTTGTACACAATAGTGGAATCCACTCCTTCGTGTGAGAAGTAGATGGTAGTTCCCTTAAGGGTTGATTCGGGGCTTGGGCAATATGAGCGCTCTCCTAGTTCCGTAAGGAAATAAGATTTATTGTTCATTATATAATCAACGGTACTTAAAGGATATATGTAATTAGAGGGGTATAACGGATATTATAACCCAGCTCTAATTATGAAATACTGTGGAGGATCATACCACGTGTAATAGTTATATCGATGGACACTGAGTTGTATCAGTCTGTGTAAAAGTGTCTACAGTTGAGAGAGTGCAGCTTCGGATTTTTAGTGGAATAACACCGGAGTTAATAATCAAGGAATATTAATTAAAGAGTTTAATTAATGATTTCGAGGATTATTGGAGCTCAAAATACTATGGGTCCATTAGGTCCCCTTGCTAGCCCGATCGAGGGTCACGGTTAATTAATTAGATTATCCAATTAATTGTGTTACAAAAGTGACACGTATATATTCAGGAATTAATTGAATAATGAGATTATTTAATTAATGAATTTTAATAGTTAAATTAATTAAACAATTAGATTATTTAATTATATTGATAATTATGATTTATTAATTAACTATTAATTGGAGGTTAGTTGATATATGGATTTAGGTGAATATAAAATAATAGGATTATTTTATTTTACTAAATCATTTATCTAAGTATTTGAATTTAAGTTTAAATTTAAAATACTTATTATCACTTTTAATATATTAGATATATTTGAAAAGGATAATTAAAAGATATATATCAATTATAACATAAGAGATTGCATTGGATGCAAATTGGTGTGAGGACATATATAAGTGTTTGTATAGGATACAAACAAGGATATATATATATATATATAAATTGCATTGATTTTTTATCAAAAGTAAAACGCACAACAAAGTTTTGATATATATATATATATTTGGCAGAGGCAAAAAAAAAACGTTTGAGATATAGATTTTTGTGAAAAGAGCAGGCTACTGTGTTTATATATATATATATACATATTTGTGATATCTCTGTAGATATTTGTGAAAAAAAATAAGGGCAAGCGTTTTATATATATATATATATGTGTGTGTGTGTGTGTGTGTGCAGGCGTGATTGTTTTTAAGAAAAAGTTTTTTTTTGGTGTGTATCTGATACACACGCAAAAAAAAAAAGTTTTACATGAGATGCAATTTATCTGTGCGTGAAATCAATACACCAAATTGAGAAGAAAGAGTTTCTTCAAGTGTTTTTTCAAGTGTTTTTCTCTACATCCTCCATTCAAGTTTCTGAGACCGTGACGCGCCCACACACAGTTACCAATCCCGGGAGATAGCGAGGATGATAGAGTGGTTCAAACAGGAGCACATCGTAAAGTGAAGTAATCTCCAAACGTTGGTAAGATTGGTTCAGACAGAAGCATATCGTAAAGTGAAGGAGCCTCTAAACATTGGTAAGTTTTTCTTCTTCTGATTATATCGATTTCAATTTCCTGTGTTTACATATTGTATGTATTAGTTCCGAAAAGTAATTACTATCAAAAGTTCACTGGTCCCAGATACATATATGATTTGTATAAAAAATTTAAAACCTAGTTCCGCTGCGTAACTAGTGAACGGGGTTCCAACAATTGGTATAAGAGCAAAAGCAGTGGCGACTGGCCGATCCCCGGGAACTCTCATGCATGATCGTGTGACGAAGCGTGGCTCTCCGCCCGGGGGCTTCTTAGAGGAGTGCTCTGATAGGTATCTGTGGGTGTCACCCCAAGGAGTTGGGACCGTGCCCACACCCATGAGATGGGAATTGGTTCCAACAATTGGTATCAGAGCCAGGTTATTTTTCGGAACAGGAAATTGTTTTTGATGCTTCTGTATGTATGAATATGTAGACATCATCTTTATGATTGTATGAATGTTTATAATGAAAATTGTTTAATTTAAACATGGTTGATCGTAAATTTTTATGGTAATGTGGATTTAAGGTTTATGGGTTGTATAATTTTTTTTATTATTATATTTTTATTTTACTGTTATTGTATTGTAAATAAAAAAAAATTATAACCTCTAAACGAAGAACTGGAAACGTGCGCGACGACGGTATTGTTCACGGCAGACACTGCTCACTGGTACTGTTCACAGTGTTACAGTTCACCGAACACTGTTCACGGGTACTGTTATTCACGCGGTACTGTTCACGCAAGGTTCCGTTGGCAAGTGTTGCTTAGTGTGTTCAGTGCCGATTTTCCATTTCTGATTCATGAGATGAATCGGAGTGACTTGAAGAGACTGGAAGATATCTGAAGTTACTAGAAGACCAAGAAATGCCTTGGCAAATTTATTGTAATTTTAGATTCCAATTTTTTAGGTTAAATAATCCACAGTACTCGGTCAATTCATGTATGCTTTATATTATGTGATGTTAAAAGCATTGTCATGTATGCGTATGTCATTTAGATTAGATGTGCCTACACAAATATATTTGATATGTCATACATGCATCATAGTCTGATATTTTATATTTTTTTAATGTGATTAAAATGGGTAAATACATAAATTGGCTATGAGTAATGAGATTAGTTTTTAAAAAAAAATTGTTAGAAAACTTGGTAATTCTCATTAATATTAATCTAGTTATTAAAGAGTTTAATAAGTTAGATTAATATGGTCATTTATTGTAATTAGGATTAATATGATCAATAACCTAATAATAAATGAACCGAATAAAGTGTTAGAGTTTTAATTGTTAAAACTTGGTAAACACTATCATAATAATCTGACCTTAGTAAATAGTTTACTGGATCTTAGATTGTTCACTAACAGATTAGATTTTTAATTGTGAAAAATCATTAATAATTTATTAGTTAATTAGAATTTGTTTCTAGTTAGTTAATGCGCTAGATAACTTGATTAAAGTTAGTCGTTTAATCCTATAGAGTCTAGGTGCATTAACGGTTAATAGAAAACCCTAATTTTAAAATAGTGAGTGGGAGAGGGATATATGACATATATATCCCACGGTCTCCATCATTAGTTCAACACCGTGAGATCCGAGTGGGGCCTCGTGACAGCTTTGCTTTCGTCCTCCCTAAGGAGTCCACAAAGGTCAATACAATGGTTGACTTCCTAACAGATAGGATTTCTGAGGGTATTTCGGGATTGACCGACCCTAAAGCGGTAATTCTCGAGTTAAGCTCGTGAGATCTGAAATGGTGGGTCACACTCACGAAGGTTTTGATTAAGTTTTTTAATTAAAAACCCGACTGAATGAACGATGGTTGAATGATATGGAATAAGAGTTATTCTAGAATATCATTTGATTGAGAATGTCTCGATCCAACATGCAAAGACTTGATTGACCCTAAGGCGGCACTTCTTTGTGGTATGTTGGATTGTCGTGGTATAGCAACTAGTTTTAGGGTAGTTCTAGTTCGTTAAGCATGTTCATGCATCATGTTTAAATTTATGCCAAAGAACTCGCACTTGTTTTAAATAAACGACTGAATGAATGTTTTATTTATTTCAGCAATAATGTCTTCTGCATCACTTCAAATTCTCGTAAACGACAAATTAACTGTTGATAACTACATTAAGTGAAAACTTAACATTAATGCAATTTTATTCACCAAAGGCTTCAAGTTTGTGCTTACGGAGGAATGTCCTCCAGCACCTACTGCCACACGAACCGTTCGATAGGCATACAAGCGAAGGGAAAGCCCAAAGCAAGAAGTCCAAGAAAAGTAAATATGATTTACTTGTTCTTGAGTCGTGTTTAGTGGAAGATGATTCTTCACCCTGGATAGTTGATTCGGGGGCTACTAACCATGTTTGTTCTTCTTTACAATGGACTGATTCTTGGACACAGCTAGAGGAGCAAGCCTTCTCAATGCGTGTGAGGTCAGGGGATGTCGTGTCGGCATCAGCAATGGGTGTAATTAGATTACGTTTTTGTAATAATTATATATTGTTGGACAATGTATTTTATATTCTTGAAATTACACGGCATTTGATTTCCGTTTCTAAGTTGTTAGAACAAAAATATTATGTTTCTTTTAATAATAACTCTGTTATTATTGGAAAGAATGGTCTGAATATTTGTTCAGAAATTAATGAAAACAATTTTTATGTGTTAAGACCGTTAATACATACTACATTGCTCAACACCGAAATGTTTAAGGTTAAAAAACCAAAAACTAAACGACATAAGTTTTCTCCAGATAATGACACGTATCTCTGGCATCTAAGGCTTGGTCATATCAACCTTGACCGGATAGGCAGACTAGTAAAAAAATGGACCTTTAAGTGAGTTAACGGTTGACACCTTACCTGTCTGCGAATCTTGTTTGGAAGGTAAGATGACTAAGAGACCTTTTACTAGAAAAGAGCTTAGAGCTAAAGAACCACTAACGCTTATACATACAGACGTTTGTGGACCGATGAATGTTAAAGCTATGGGCGGTTATGAGTATTATGTCACCTTTATAGATGACTACTCAAGATACAGATACGTCTACCTAATGCAACGAAAGTCGAAAACATTTGAAATGTTTCTTGAGGACAATTACATTAGTGACCATAAACCTTGTTCTAAGATTTTATTGAATGAGTTGGAGCCTGGTGAGTTAGTGTTTCATCAACAAGAGTTGTTGATCCACAAACATCTGAGAGTCAGATGGTTCCTGATCAGGATGCACTACCAACTAAGGGTTGTAAGACAACCTGAATGCTATTTAGGTATAGGTGAGGGACAAGGTGTTGTCTCTGCTGATAATGTTAATGATCCATTGACATTTAAGAATGCAATGGAAGAAACTGATAAAGAGGAATGGCTTAAAGCCATGAATCTCGATTTTATTGATTCATTCTTGTTGCGTTGTTTATTTTATAACTTGTGCATATATTTAACATCCAAGATTGCCGGATGTAATCTCGAACTATGTATATGAGTGTCATATACGGACGTATACAGTAATAGATGTACAATCTAAAGAGTCCATAGATAGAAAGTAAAGTTCGGTACTTTATTTACGGTTAATCTATAGTTGCGGTCCATTCTGTAATGGACGATGGTTCAATCCTGAATCATTCAAATGAGATATGGGAATGGAGGCACCTTGTATGATGTGATCATATGGGATTGGGCCATGATCTATATGAATATCTTACCAAGATCCGTTTACCGATGAGATTCATATATATAAACTAATGATGGCTATATGTGGGTGATCTTAATCCTGAATGTCTTATCGACTCCTTCAGATTAGATCGTGGTCTTTGATATACCATGGGTGAGGTCAGATGCTGTTCCCGATCAATATGCTCCGTATGTTGGGATTACAGTTTGGCTTATGGTTGGGAAGGTTTGTACACAATAGTGGAATCCACTCCTTCGTGTGAGAAGTAGATGGTAGTTCCCTTAAGGGTTGATTCGGGGCTTAGGCAATATGAGCGCTCTCCTAGTTCCGTAAGGAAATATGATTTATTGTTCATTATATAATCAACGGTATTTAAAGGATATATGTAATTAGAGGGGTATAACGGACTTTATGACCCAACTCTAATTATGAATACTATGGAGGATTATACCATGTGTAATAGTTATATCGATGGACACCGAGTTGTATCGGTCTGTGTAAAAGTGTCTACAGTTGAGAGAGTGCAGCTTCGGGTTTTTAGTGGAATAACACCGGAGTTAATAATCAAGAAATATTAATTAAAGAGTTTAATTAATGATTTCGAGGATTATTGGAGCTCAAAATACTATGGGTTCATTAGGTCCCCTTGCTAGCCCCGATCGATTTAGGTAACAAGGGTCACGGTTAATTAATTGGATTGTCCAATTAATTGTGTTACAAAAGTGACACATATATATTCGGAAATTAATTGAATAATGAGATTATTTAATTAATAAATTTTAATAGCTAAATTAATTAAATAATTAGATTATTTAATTATATTGATAATTATGAATTATTAATTAACTATTAATTGGAGGGTGTTAGTTGATATATGGATTTAGGTGAATATAAAATAATAAGATTTTTTTTTTTACTAAATCATTTATCTTAGCATTTGAATTTAAGTTTAAATTTAAAATATTTACTATCACTTTTAATATATTAGATATATTTAAAAATGATAATTAAAAGATATATATCAATTATAACACAAGATATTACATTGAATGCAAATTGGTGTGTCCATAAAAATAAGTGTTTGTATAGGATACAAACAAGCATATATATATATATATATATATATATATATATATATATATATATATATATATATAAATTGCATTGATTTTTTATCAAAAGTAAAACGCACAACAAAGTTTTGATATATATATATTTGGCAGAGGCAAAAAAAAAAGTTTGAGATATAGAATTTTGTGAAAAAAGCATGCCACTTTGTTTATATATATATATATGTGAGCATGCATGATTGTTTTTAAGAAAAAGGTTTTTTTTGGTGTGTATCTGATACACACGCAATTTTTTTTTTTTGCATGAGATGCAATTTATCTGTACGTGAAATCAATACACCAAATTGAGAAGAAAGAGTTTCTTCAAGTGTTTTTCTCTACATCCTCTATTCAAGTTCCTGAGACCGTCACACGCCCACACACAGTTACCAGTCCCGGGAGATAGCGAGGAAGATCGAGTGCATCAGACAGGAACACATCGTAAAGTGAAGTAATCTCCAAACGTTGGTAAGATTGGTTCGGACAGGAGCATATCGTAAAGTGAAGGAGCTTCCAAACGTTGATAAGTTTTTCTTCTTCTGATTATATCGATTTCAATTTCCTGTGTTTACATATTGTATGTATTAGTTCCAAAAAATAATTACGATCAAAAGTTCACAGGTCCCAGATACAGATATGATCTGTATAAAAATTTTAAAACCTAGTTCCGCTGCATAATCTGTGAACGGTGTTCCAACATCTATAAGTTGGACGAAGTTATTTTTTACATAACTAAAAAAAACAAAACAACTTGTCATAGCAAAAATTAGGTCTCGGTCGAAATTCTATATAGGAGTATATATAGGTGGCCGAAAATCCTCCTAGAAAGAGGAATTGTACTTCACCAAGACTCCTATCAAAATTTGGATTCAATTCTCTTGAAAAGATGATTTCTTTTACACTACAAGACTCCGAATCCAACTCATATAGTGTATTTATTCAATAACCAATTATTGAATAAATTAAATTGTGACTAAATCAAAAACTTCCTAGTTTGACCAATTCTCAATTAGAGTCCTAATAGAAATCATATACTTCCTAATTTGACTATATAAATAAATTTCTTTTATTTATCTACTTATCAAGCATAGTATTTGATACTTATCATATTATCAACAATAATATGAATCTTGGAGACCTTCTCCCACTAGGAAAAATAATTTAACTTTTAATTAAATAATAAAGTTAAAAAACAATATAATAGGCTATTATATGTAGCCTTAGCCGCCCAAGCCAATATATATATGGGCCAAATATTTGTTTTCCTATTTTATTAAATCCATTGGACTTAAATAAAAAGTTCACATATGAACTAGACCCATTCTTACTAAAAAAAAAAGTCTACATGCCTTAATACAATTCTAGATGGACCCATAAATTGGTCCGGTAGAATATATCAAGTGATCCATGCAAGTTCGTGTGGATTGAGGATCTTGGTGGGCAATCTAAATTTAAGATCCAATAGACATAACCTAATCACAATCAACAAATGATTCACTTAGGTCCGATCTATTAATTTTAGTTCATTCCACTAAAGAACTAAAATTGAACTCTTAAATAAAGATAGAATAAGTTAGTATTGCTCATTCATACCCTAGAAAATCTTAATGGAGAAAGTGTATCATCGAGAAGAATACCAGTAATCGCCAAGAGCTCATAGACCGCCTATGGCTCTCCAAGTTACCATATTTACTCATATGACCTCGTCTTGAACTTGGATACTTTGACTTGTCCACAAACCATATTTCAATAGACACTTTTGAAAACTTAACATTAATGTTTAATATCCAATATCCCAAAACATCCATATGTCTACTCTCATTAAATAAATGGAGCCACGATATCCATATCTATAAATGAAGTCCTCTATCAATTAACAAATGAATACCACCAAACTATCAGAGATAGACTATGCTATATAATCGTACTCATTGATAGCTCAAATGATAACACTTGCAACAATAAGCCCATCATTTATCTCATGATTGAGATAGACTCTCTGATTGTCTTTAAGTGAATTTTTTTATCCATTAACGGTTCTAGATAAAGTATTTTGAAAATTCCCTTATAACGTGTGTGTGTCTATATACCTAGGGGGGTGAATATGTTTTAATCAAGTCAATTACCAATTTTTCTTGATTCGTCATTATTCAATATTCACCCAATAAAACAAACATACAACATCAAGTGTAAAGATGCAGAAATATAAATGACACAAGATGTAAACGTGGAAAACCCTCTAAAAGGGTAAAAAAACCACAAGCTGTTAAGTGCTCCACATTCGATCGCAGAAATCCACTGTATGAGTAAAGGTTACACCCTCAAGTGATTCTCGGACTCTCAATCTCGACAACATCAAGCTATGGCCACCGCCACTCACCACTCTTGGTTCAGCCCCTAGTGATATCCCTGATACACTTCTCTTGGTGTGATTGCCTCCTACTCTACCCCCATGGGCCTTTTATAGTGGCACCCAACCAATTGCTTGACAACCCTTCCTTTGGTTGCAAGACTTGAATTACTTGTGCACCACACACCGGTAGCCACAAGACTTAATTCTCATTGAAGAGATCAACAACCTATGTGAATATGTAAAAATATTCTAAATGCAAATAATGCTAGGCAAAACACTAAATACTTATCTAGGAATTTAAGAATGTCACCAAGTACAGTTCCTAGATATCAATGTCTAAATGAATGCTCATAAAGACTTAACTAGATATAGTTATGCAACATTATATCCCAGTTATCAAACAAAAACATTTCAACATATGTTGTCGTTAAGCATGGCATGGTCATTAATGCAATAATCAAAATACAATTAATATGACCTAACTAGCTAGCGGCAAATATGACTTATATGCTAGCTATCACAATACGACAACCCAAACATCAACAACAATCTTGGCTTGTAATATAAATCCTAATCTAGAGGTATACAAGTCATAAAAGAGATATCTTGTTAAGATAGAACACAATAATGATGAAAATGGTGTTATACTTACCAAGTTACATGTGTTGATGAAGACCCATGCATGAAAACATCCTAGATGAAGCTAGATGATGTTTGTTTCATGCACGAATGATGGGTGTTTAGGTTTTGAGAGTTAAAGAAGCAAGCTTGGTGCTTTCTCTCACTAGGGGAACTCTTTCTCTCACTAACATCTGAAAATTCTAAGTTCTAGGTCAAAATGGGAAAGAAGATGAAGTATATATATGATCCAAATCAAACTACGACGTTTTGGAAGAGAAAAAAAATGATTTATGGGTGTCAGAAGTGACCTTATGGCGACTAGGATGCTAGGTCGCTTCAAGGTCGCTTTGCTCTCGGGTTTCGGAGCTAAAATATGCTTGAAAAAGCGACTTGGAAGTCAGGTCGCCCTGAAGTCGCCCTAGGGTCGCCCTGAGGTTGCTTTGCTCTCGGGAAAAATGCTACATCACAATAGCTCTAGATTCGAGCAATCCAAAACATGACCAAATGACATCCAAACCTTTCATATAGTATACCGTTGGAAATGTATGGAAGTCTACTTTCTACTTCAATTTATAAAACATGATTTGGATGACTGTAGAAAGAGTTATGGTCAAATGAGTGACCAAAGGTTAGATTTGGACTTTAACAAGAATGCCCAAACTCATGGAATAAAACCATGTGACCAAAGACCAAACTAAGAGAAAAGTGGGACCTTCTCAAATGGTCACTCAACGCGCTAAAACAAGCACACCATCTTGCAAGCACGGACGTATCCGATCAAACAACTGAATACGAATTAAACACACAATAGCCACACTTAAAACCAAGAATGAAATGCATGATGACACATGCAACAACTCAAATACATGTACGTGTGTGTGTGTACAATATTAAATGCATGTCAATGTAAATGCATAGTTATGAAATGTGAGTGTGTTCAACTAAATCTCTTTAATAAGAAACAAGCACAAGTGAACTACCTCTTGAAGCTCACCGGAATCTTGGACGCTTGCCATCGAAAGCCTAAGCAACCCATTATACATTGAATCCCTAACGTGATTTGTCATGAAATAAGCTAATCATAAAATTGAGGTTCTTACAATCTCCCCCTTTGGCTATTTCATGACAAAATCACCACTCACAAAGCAATCTTCAAAATGCAATAAAAAATCTAGCTATTATTCATGAGAGTCCATTCTACGTTACAAAAGGAGATATCTAATATTATAAGTCTTCAAGGTCTTCAATCTCTTCGTAGATCATCATACCTATACACAATAGCAAGAAAACACTTTCCAAGAACAAGTGCAAGTGAGGTGAATAAATACAAAAAAAGCAATTGCACTCAATAAGGCAATATAAAGAAATGTATGTGCAATGCCCCCCCTAAATGGTTACTTTCTCTCAAGACTACTCCCCCAAAGCATAAATAATGCTCCTTCCATATCTCTCAAGACTTCTCCCCCTTTTTGTCATAAGATAGACAAAGGAGCTCCCCCTATCGGGTTGCTTTATCAAAGAGAGCTATTAGCACAATTAAAATGCATAATCATATAAACGAACTTTATGCAACATAAGTAATTGAGAGAGATTCAAGGAGTTTAATTTGAAGAAAAAATGTGTGACAAGGATGCTTTACAAGCAAGACATGTTGCATTCAAATCCAAAACAAGTGTTATTTGGCAAAGCAAACATCAAATTAATCAACTTGTACCATTTTGTCATAAGCAAACAAGATATAGTTTCAAAAATTTGAAAATAAAGCAAATATATCAATCCCTAAAGGCAAATCAAGACATTGGACCAAGATATCCTATTAGATTTTTCCGGATAATTATCCGTATGATAGTAGTCTTGTTTCACCATTAAGAAAAGAGAGAAGACTAATTTGGATATAAAATCCTTATTAATTGCATGGATACAAGATCCTTATTGATTAGTCTTCTCATTTGCACTCACACACATTTGCATTAAAGAAATCAAACTCAATTCATGCATATCATTTTAAGCATGTCATAATAAGCAAGTTCACATGTCATGGACATAAATTATAGGTCATTCAAATGTATTTTCCCAATTAAATCTCCTAGTCCAAAAATTACACGTTTGAACATAAATATGACATGGATTGCAAGTAAAGCAATGGTGCACACTTATTAAAAAAAACATATAAGCATATATGTGCAACCAAAAATCTCAAGCAATTAATAAAAGAGCATAAAATTAATCAACTTTTTGCACATAACAAATCATGCAAGTTCGCTCTCTTTGCTTGAGCTCCCCAAATGGGGTCAATTCCAACCAAGTCAATAGGAGCCAAGAGCCCATATAGACCTACCAAGTCCAATGGACCTAGTTGCATCTACAGGTGTCACATGGGCACTAAGGCAAGTGGGTTCAATCTTTCTAACCCACCTAGGTTCCACTTTGTCTTTTTTAGTGGTTATAGACATGTTTTTAAAAATCCTAGGTTCATGCAAACTTGCTCTTTTTTTCAACCGTTTTTATTTCATGCTCTCTAATCTACACCTCTTAATGTATGTAAAGCAATTTGGTCTTAAAGGACCAATCATACCACAAAAATGACAAGTAGGTACAAAGTAAGAATTTATACCATTGCATTGTGATCTCATCCGGGTATCACCATGTTGATGAGGTTGTCTTTGATGGTGCATCGGTTTACTTCTCCTTGGAGCATAAGCCGATTGGTGGCACCTTTGTGGTTTTGCTTGTCGAGGTGGTTGAGTCGGTTGAACTTGCCTCTTTTGTTGGTCATGCTTCTTATGATCACCTTCTTTCCTCATAGTTGGCTTGTTGGTGAAGGTGATTGACTTCTCAAGAACTTGTCCTTTCTTCTTGAATTGCCTATGCTTTGGTTGAGTTGCTAAGGCTTGTGTGGACTTTCCTTGAGTTGAAGGTTGCTTGGATGAAGCTTTACTTTTGCCTTGAGCTTGAGGTTGTTTGACCTTGGCCTTATTTAATTCTTCAAGGCACCTCAACTCTCTTTCCTTGACAATCTTTAAGGAGTTCTCCTTTTGGCAAGTTCATCATTCATTGCTTTTGTCCTTTGATGGCAATCTTCAATCTCATTCTCATACTTGGACACATAAATCTTGTCCATCATCAAGGAGTCATCAATGGAGGTCACTTTCTCCATGATCTTCAGTTTGGAGACAATAATGGAGATGTCTTTCAATTGGTCATCCATGACCTCTTTGTACCGATGAAGTTGATTTTGACAATTTTGCTTGCTTTCTTCAAGGGTACGTATCTTTTCTATCGAGGAAACCTTCCACAATCTCAAAATCTCATTTTCCTTGGTGAGCTCTTTATTTTTCTTCAAAACTTTGTGAAGGGTCACTTGACATTCCTCAATTGAGTCAATTCCCTCATCAAGACATTTACCTTGGTCACTTGTTTCCACAATATCCCTTTCCTCTATATTAGAGTCAAGATTCAAAACCATGTTGCCTTTATCAAAGTCTTCCACAAAGAAGCTCCATAGGCCGTGAAGATAGGCACATGCTCTTCACCTTTGGAAGAGTTCTCTTTACTCTTCTAGAACAAGGCCTTCTTCTTTACCTCATTTTCTTTGGAGTTCATATTCTTCTTGTGAAATTTTGAGAATCTTCTAAATCTCTCTACCATGAAAGTCATCTCCTCATCGGAGTCAGATTCCTCACTCTCAACTTTGGAGGTCATCAAAGCAACACCCGCTGTAAGTGTTTCACTCTCACTCATGGTGTTTGATGAAATGAAAGAACGTAAATATAATGCAACAAAAAAATGCAAATAGATGAAAGACACACAAACAAGAGCATGGATCACCTAAGTATGTCTAGGAACCCGTTCTGATACAAATTGAAAATTCCCTTATAACGTGTGTGTGTCTATATACCTAGAGGGGGGGGGGGGGGGGTGAATAGGTTTTAATCAAGTCAATTACCAATTTTTCTTGATTAGTCATTATTAAATATTCACCAAATAAAACAAACATACAACATCAAGTGTAAAGATGCGGAAATATAAATGACACAAGATGTATACGTGGAAAACCCTCCAAACGGGTAAAAAAACTGCGGTCTATTAAGTACGCCACACTTGATTGCAGAAATCCACTATATGAGCAAATATTACACCCTCAAGTGATTCTCGAACTCTCACTCTCGACAACCTCAGGCTATGGCCACCGCCACTCACCACTCTTGGTTCAACCCCTAGTGATATCCTCTGATACACTTCTCTTGGCGTGATTGCCTCCTACTCTACCCCCATGGGCCTTTTATAGTGGCACCCGACCAATTGCTTGCCAACCCTTCCTTTGGTTGCAAGACTTGAATTGCTTGTGCACTACACACCGGTAGCCACAAGACTTAATTCTCAATGAAGAGATCAACAACCTATGTGAATATGTAAAAATATTCTAAATGCAAATAAAGCTAGGCAAAACACTAAATGCTTATCTAGAAATTTAAGAATGTCACTAAATACAGTTCCTAGATATCAATGTCTAAATGAATACTTATAAAGACTTAACTAGATATTGTTATGCAACATTATATCCAAGTTATCAAACAAAACCATTTCAACATATGTTGTCATTAAGCATGGCATGACCATTAATGCAATCATCAAAATGCAATTAATATGACCTAATTAGCTAGAGGCAAATATGACCTATATGCTAGCTATCACATTACAACAACCCAAATATCAACAACAATCTTTACTTGTAATATAAATCCTAATCTAGAGGCATACAAGTCATAAAAGAGATAACTTGTTAAGACAGAACACAAGAATGATGAAAATGGTGTTCTACTTACCAAGTTACATGTGTTTATGAAGACCCATGCAGAAAAACATCCTAGATGAAGCTAGATGATGTTTGTTTCATGCAAGAATGATGGGTGTTTAGGTTTTGAGAGTTAAAGAAGCAAGCTTGGTGCTTTCTCTCACTAAGGGAACTCTGTGTCTCACTAACATCATGAAATTTTGAGTTCTAGGTCGAAATGGGGAAGAAGATGAAGTATATATATGATCCAAATCAAACGACGACCTTTTGAAAGCGAAAACAATGATTTTTAGGCATCAGAAACGACCTTAGGGCGTCCTAGATGCTAGGTCGCTTCAAGGTTGTTTTGCTCTCTGGTTTGAGAGCCAAAATATGCTTGAAAAAGTGACTTGGAAGTCAGGTCGCCCTGAGGTCGCTTTGCTCTGGGGAAAAATGCTACAGCACAATAGCTATAGATTCGAGCTACACAAAACATGACAAAATGACATCCAAACCTTTCGTATAATATACCATTATAAAGGTATGGAAGTCTATTTTCTACTTCAATTTATAAAACATGATTTGGATGACTATAGAAAGAGCTATGGTCAAATGAGTGACCAAAGGTTAGATTTGGACTTTAACAAGAATGCCCAAACACCTGGAATAAGACCATATGACCAAAGACCAAACTAAGAGAAGAGTGGGACCTTCTCAAATGGTCATTCAATAAGCTAAAACAAGCACACCATCGTGCAAGCATGGACGTATCCAATCAATTAACTGAATACAAATTAAACACACAACAACCACACTTAAAACCAAGAATGAAATGCATGATGACATATGCAACAACTTAAATACATGTAAGTGTGTGTGTGTACAATAATAAATGCATGTCAATGTAAATGCATATTTATGAAATGTGAGTGTGTGCAACTAAATCTCTTCAATAAAAAACAAGCACAAGTGAACTACCTCTTGAAGCTTACCGGGATCTTGGATGCTTGCCATCGAAAGCCTATGATCCATTACACATTGAATCCCCAATGTGATTTGTCATGAAATAAGCCGATCATAAAATTGAGGTTCTTACATATTTCATTGTGATCAAATTCAATGACCCAGTGCACCAGATTCTTTTGCCCAAAGACACCACACTTTGATGATTTTAGATTCATCGTAACACATTTGATCTCACTCAAATGCTAGAAAAAGAATCTACAACTTTGACAAGATAAAGGCGCCCAACCTTTATCTTAAGCTGTGAATATTATTCAAGACTAACTAATGAATTGTGTCTACCTCATACATATCCGGATGTATGAACAATTCTTATTTTCTCATAGTCTTTTGACGTTATGATTATTTACTTTTGATAATTATAATAATTAAACTATAAATGCTATAAGATTTGTTAAAATAGAAATCACTTTATTAATATGAAAAGATTGTCAAATACATTATTACACTCTTGATATTGAGCATAATCCCAACAATCTCCCATTTTCTCTATAGCAAATGTGTCATATCTCTTATCCCTATATTCTTTAGGTGCCTATCAAAACTCTTTAGTTGAAGAGCCTTTGTGAAAGAATCCGTTAGATTTTTTTCAATGTGTTTTCCTCTCTTATGACTTCTTGTTTCTCTCAAATTAGCCACTGATCCACTATTGTCACAGTAGATAGTGATATGCTAATTCGTATTAGGAACCATTTCCAAGTCAATCAAGATTTGGCGGAGCCAGACAACCTCTTTAGCAGCCTCGCATGAGGCAACATACTCAGCTTCCGTGGTGGAGTCAGCAATACAGGATTGCTTGATACTCCTCTATATGACTGCCCCTCCTCTAAGTGTAAACACAGATCCTGATGTTGATCTTCTAGAATCAGAATCCGATTGGAAATTAGAATCTGTATACCTAACGGGAATTAAATCCCCTCAAGAGTATACGAGCATATAATCTCTCGTTCTCCTGAGATACTTGAAAATATGCTTGACTGTCGTCTAATGATCAGTACCAGGCTTCGATTGAAATCTACTAACTATGCCAACATCAAAACAAATATTTGGTATGTACAGAGCATTGCATATATGAGACTCCTAACTACCAAGGCATATGGAACCCTACTCATGAATTGCTCATCATGCTCATTCTTAGAAACTTGTTCCTTAGAAAGTTTGATTCCATGTCTGACAGGTAACATACCTTTCTTGTAATCTTGCTTGGAAAATCTAGACAAGATTTTATCTATGTATTAAGCTTGAGATAATGCAATCGTTCTATTCTTTCTATCCCTTATGACTTGGATGCCAAGAATATAACTTGCTTCTTCTAAGTCCTTCATATCAAATTGTTTTGCCAACCATTCTTTTACTAATGTCAATACACCTACATCATTTCGGATGAGTAGTATATCATCAACGTAAAGAACTAGGAAAACCAACTTGTCACCTTTAATCTCTTTGTATACATATGGTTTTGAATAAATCCAAAACATTTCATGGCTTGATCGAACCTTATGTTTCAGGATCTGGATGCTTGCTTCAATCCATATATGGATCTTTGTAACTTGCATACCCTTTCCTCTTGGCCTTTTTCAATGATTCCTTCTAGTTGCATCATATAAATGCTTTCGTCAAGACTTCCATTAAGGAAATCTGTCTTGACGTCCATTTGCCAAATCTCTAGGTCTATAGATGCTACAATGGATAAGAGTATACTAATGGATTTAAGCATGGCCACATGAGAGAAGGTTTCCTCATAATCGATTCCTTCTTTTTGTGTGTAACCTTTAGTTACCAATCTAGCTTTAAAGGTTTCCAACTTTCCATCCATTCCTCTTTTCCTCTTGTATACCCACTTGTAACTGATGGGTTTTATCCCTTTAAGCAAGTATACAAAAGACCAGACTTTATTTTTGAACATAGATTCAATTTCGGATTGCATTGCCTTTTTCCAATGGCGACAATCAACATCTTTCATTGCTTCCTTGTACGTATAAGGATCATCATCATCTAGAAGATTCTCTACAGATTCTCCGAGATCGATGTATCTCTCGGGTTGTCTACTAACCCTCCCACTATGACGAGGTATGGTAGATTGTTGATCTTGTGTTGGTATGGAACTTGCAATCTAGGTTGTGAAATCTCTTATGGAATTGTATCTTCTGAAAGCTCATTCAGGACAATTATACTTTTAGGAACAAAATTATTCATATAGTCCTCTTCTAGAAATTTAGATTTTGTCGAAACAAATACTTTAAGATCAGAAGGACTATAAAAATAATATCCTTTGTTCCTTTTGGATACCCTACAAATATACATGTTCTGAACCGGACTCCATCTTTTTTGTCTTTCTTTTTAACACGTGCGTAGGAAATCAAAATATCCTTAAGTGTTTTAAACTAGGCTTTTGCCCAGTCCTCAACTCATGCGGTGTTTTAGGAACTGACTTAGGTGGTACAACGTTTAATGTGTACATAGCGGTTTGTAAAACATATCCCCAAAAAGAATTAGGGAGCGTTGAGTAACTCAACATAGACCTAACCATGTCCAAAAGAGTTCTATTTCTTCTTTCTACCACCCTATTTTGTTGAGGTGTACATGGTGTAAAAAACTGAGAAATTATCCCATTATTAATAAGATATTGTTGAAACTCACCAGATAGATATTCTCCACAATAATCAAACCTTAAGATTTTGATGTGTTTCTCAAGCTGATTTTTAGCTTCAGCTTTAAATGCTTTGAACATGTCAAAAGAATCCAAATTATGTCTCATGAGATACACAACCAAATCTTGAGTAATAATCTGTGAAAGTGATGAAGTACTCATATCCACCTCTAGATTGAATGCTCATAGGACCATACACATCAATGTGTATTTGTCCTAAACATTCAGTGGCTCTTGTGCCTTTGGTCTTGAACGACCTTTTGGTCACTTCACCTTCCAAGCAAGGTTCACAAGTTGGTAGATCATCATCCTTTAAGTCACTTAAAGGTCCATCCCTAATTAATCTTTTGATCCTATTATGGTTAATATGACCTAGGCGCAAATGCCATAGGTAGGTTTCATCTTTTGATAATTTTACTCTTTTTGATAAGGTTCCATTGATTATGTGTCTAACAAGTGAGAGATATTGCTGTACAAATAGAATAGACTGTTTTTCAATGTACCTTTGCAAACAAATTTGTTATGCTTACTAATAATAAAAGCTTTATTAAAAGTAGCCGAATATCCAAATTTATTTAAACAAGAAACTGGAATTAAATTCCTTTTAAATTGAGGTACATAATAAACGTCTATTAAATCTAAATGGCTATAAGAATCAAAATTAATTCTATTATCTCCCACTGCACTAGTAGATACCAACGCTTTATGGCCTAAACACAAGTTCAATTCATTCTCATTCAGTCTTTTCCTTTCTCAGAACCCCTTATAGTTACACCCAAGTTGTTTTTTCTTCTGTTGTTTCTAGACCTTTTAGCAACTTTACTAACCATATGAATCTCTTAACCCTTTCCTTTCCCAAGAATTTTCTCGGTGCTTTGAACATCTTGTATCAGGCCTTACAAGGTGTATTCCTTATTGTCCAAGGTGTAGTCCAATTTTAACCGATCAAAGGAATCTGATAGTGATTTGATAATCATGTCAATTTTCATCTCACCATCTATCTAAGCACCATTCATTTCAGTAATGCTGAGATGTTCTATGGTTTTCATCATGTAATCTTTCACAGCCTATCCAGGTGTTATCCTAAGGTTCATAAAAGCAGTCACTGCCTCTCTCTTAGTCATCCTATACCTCATAGCAAACATCTCCTCTAGAGACGTCATTATATCGGCAGCAGTCTCCATTCCTTCATGTTGCTCTTGCAGCACGTCGGAGATGGTGGCCATAATGTAACATTTAGCCATCTCATCTGAAGACTTCCACTGTTGATACTCCTCTCTTTGCTCCTCAGTAGATTCATTAGTTTGGTGGCTAAGGAATAGACATAACGAACTTATGTTTTCTGCTTGCAATAACAACCCAAATTTCCTTTTTCATGTGACATAATTATCATCAATTAAAGTATTATCTTTTAGGACGTTGATTAGGGATGGGGTCATGATTTCTTTATAATAACAAAAATTATATAAGTAAATAATCATGATAAAGCACTTTCGAATATTTATCTTGATTTAAATAAAATAATTCAATCGTAAAATTCAACGGTGATCCAACACCCATAAATGTCATGCCTCCTTTGGGAGTTCGCGTCATTTATTAGTTGGACTATGTCCCACCTAATTGTTAATATAACAGCCAGCGTTTTAGATTTTAGCCTTACGATTTTATTAACAAGAACTCTTGGGAGGATATTAATAAAATCACATTGAGTGTGTTACTAAGTTATCAACCTTCAATATATTCCCTCGCGAATATCCCTTCTTTAGTAGTAGATATCGTTTGGGCCAATTGTCTAGTCTATCCTTGTAAGGAAGTATCTTGCTAAATTCCATTCATGAATACCCCTTGGGGGGTTATTACTTGAAACATAAAGCTCAACTAAACTTGGAGGCCGTAGGTGTTCCGAAACACCTTCTCCCACTCAATTGGTTAAGGCGTGTGATCGAATTCCATATAATAATTTACCTAGTTATCTAGATGCCAATTAGATACCTAAACCATTCAATGCATGTTCATACCAAAAGAGATATATGAGTGTCACCCCTATTCTACATGACATGTTATCAAATAATGACAAACATTGCAATATTTATGAAAATATAAATAGCTACAATTTTTGTCCATCCTAGAAAGGCAAGTAAATTACAAATGTCTTGGAATATAAAAACCCCTTTCTTGGCGAACAAGTCTTCATGCGACCATCGTCTGTTTGGACACCCCTCGGCTGCCTCCCATGGGCGTGCGCACCTCGTGGATGCCTCCCACGGGTATGCATACTCCACAACCCAATAAAGGGCTACCATACACATCCCATGGCTTCCATAGGGCTGCCATGCACAGCCTATGCTACAATAATCATGGCCGCGTGCTCATTCTCACGAACGTTTGTTGCTATAGCTCGTACGATTCCAAACTTATTCCGGTTGCTTCTAATTCTTCAAACCTTTAAGTCTTTGATACTTGATTGTATTACAGAAGAATTTTAAATAATAAAATGCTGCATTTTTTTATTACAACAACAAAATAAAAAGAAACTTAGCAACTACCACGAAGGAAATTATGGCGATGATAGGCCACCCTCCTTGTTACAATTCCAAAACAAAAATACAATGAAATTCTAGGACCAAAATTGAGAAATAACAATCCACATATGAAACATATATATATATATGTATATATATATCCATACATTCCAATGTAAATATATATACGAATACCTAGAGTGTCATCTCTTTATAAAACATTCATATTTACAATAAAAAGAAATAGATTCATATATATATATACATTAATTTTAATCAAGGGTATAACCAAGCTCTGATATCAATTGTAGGGAATAATCGGTTCAAAATTCGGCGTAAGCGTAAAATTGGGGTTTGGTATATTTTAAAATTTTTCCCTTTTAATAGAAAGAACCTTAACCCTAGATTAACTGACATATATTAAAAGTATCGTACCTTTTTTTTCGTGATGATTGAACTAGCGTCGAATTGAATCCGTAAGATTTTCCAATCCAATCATGAACGTGAATCACCTAGGAGTGTCGGCTCCCTTTCTTTTAACTGTATACCTGAGGATAGAAACAAAGAAAATCTTCTTCTTTGTTAGTCACAATAATCCTCCAAGAAAAAATATAAGAACGTCCGATCACTTGTGAATTACCAATCTATTTGATTGAAACTTGCGTGAACCTTGATTCGATGTTGTACACAAAACCTTTTGATGTAAAGGCTAATAGTGCACTATCGAAAACAAAGCGTTCCTCTTTTCTCTTCTCCTTGGTCGAATTCAATACACAGTATCTACGATTTGGTCGAAGTTTTTTTTATAACTATAAAAAAACAAACAAAAAACAACTTCTCACACCAAAAATTAGGTCTTGGTCGAAATTCTATATAGGAGTATATATAGGTGGCCGAAAATCCTCCTAGAAAGAGGATTTCTACTTCACCACGACTCCTATCAAAATTTGGATTCAATCCTCTTAAAAATAGGTTTTCTTTTATACACCAAGACTCTTAATCAAACTCAAATAGTGTATTTATTCAATAACCAACTATTGAATATAAATTAAATTGTAACTAAATCAAAAACTTCCTAGTTTGACCAATTGTCAATTAGAGTCCTAATAGAAATCAAATACTTCCGAATTTGACTGGATAAATAAATTCCTTTTATTTATCTACTAATCAAATATGGTATTTGATACTTATCATATTACCAATAATAATATAACTCTAGGAGACCTTCACCTACTAGAAAAAAGATTTTGTCTTTTATTTAAATAATAAAATGAAAAACAATATAATATGCTGTTATATACAGCCTTAGCTGCCCAAGCCAATCTATATGAGCCAAATATTATTTTTCCTATTTTATTAAATCCGTTGGACTTAAATAAAAAGTTCACATGTGAACTATACCTATTTTTACTAAAAGAAACAAGTCCACATGTCTTAATACAATTCTAGATGGACCCATAAATTGGTCCAGTAGAAAATATCAAGTGATCCATGCAAGTTCGTGTGGATTGGGGATCTTAACGGGCTATCTAAATTTAAGATCCAATAGACATAATCTAATCATAATCAACAAATGATTCACTTAGGTCCGATCTATTAATTTTAGTTCATTCCACTAAAGAACTAAAATTGAACTCTTAAATAAAGATAGAATAAGTTAATATTGCTTTTTCATACCCTAGACAATCTTAATGGAGAAAGTGTATCATCGTGAATAATACCAGTAATCGCCAAGAGCTCATAGACCACCTGTAGCTCTCCAAGTAACCATATTTACTCATATGACCACATTTTGAACTTGGATATTTTGACTTGTCCAGAAGCCATATTTCAATAGAAACTATTGAAAACTTAACGTTAAGATTTAATATCCAATACCTCAAAACATCCATATGATGATATTCTACTCTCATTAAATAAATGGAGCCACGATGTCCATATCTATAAATGAAGTCATCTATTGATTAACAAATGAATACCACCAAACTGTCAAGGATATACTATGCTATATAATCGTACTCATTGATAGCTCAAATGATAACACTTGTAACCGTAAGTCCATCATTTATCTCAAGATTGAGATAGACTCTTCGATTGTCTTCAAGTAAAAAATTTTATCCACTGACGGTTCTAGACAAATTATTTCACTATGATCCAATTCAATAAACCAAGTGCACTAGATTATTTTGCCTAAAAACACCACACTTTGATGATTTTAGACTCATCATAACACATTTGATCCCACTCAAATGCTAGAAGAAGAATCTACAACTTTGACAAGATAAAGGCAACCGACCTTTATCTTAAATTGTGAATATTATTCAAGACTAACTAAAGAATTGTGTTTACCTCATACATATCCAGATGTATGAACAATTCTTCTTTTCTCATAGTCTTCTAACCTTATGATTATTTACTTCTGACAATTATAGTAATTAAACTATAAATGCTATAAGATTTGTTAAACTAGAAATCACTTTATTAATACGAAAAGATTGTCAAATACATTATTACACTCTTGCTATCGAGCATAATCCTAACACTGTTATCCTAAAAGATCAAAAGATTACGAGGTTCTTCTCTTCTTTATCAAGTTCAATCTCGTATTGTAAGATTAAAACTTATCACTGTACCAATTTTGATTTTATATCAATTTGATATTCTACATTGGTGGAGGGAACATCAAAAGCACTTCCTAATCTTATCTATAATAGCCAAACAGATTCTTACAACACCGGTTTCTACAGTAGCTATGGAACATAGTTTAGCGTCGGTGGAAATATTCTGAATGCAAGACAATCACTTTTGAGTCCAGATTCAATTCAAGTTTAAGTGTGTGTTGATGATTGGACAAAGGCTGAATATAGAAAACAAGAATCGGAGCCAGAAGTGATTTACAATTTCTTCGATGATGAACACACCACCAGCACCGGAGCGGAAGACAGTGATTAGTTACAAATTTATAGATGTAAAATGCAATAAAATGTAAAAGAACTATGTGGTCTTTGATTCCTCTAAACCTAAAGAGGATACATAGGTAACTTAATTTTTGTACAAATTAAGTGCAAGACCAATTTTTATTTTTTAGTTTTATACATTTATTTCAATTTATGTATTTAGTATTATTTTTTTCAATTTTAATTTCGGCTTACGGCCTTACGCAATAAAATTCATTTACAATTTCACATTATTACATGTCTTATGTTTTGGTATATTTTTTGAAATTGGTATAATAGTAATAATTAAAAAAAAGGAACCGACGGAACCGGAACCGAAATCTGAATCGTTAGTCTACGGTTCCAGTTCCGGTTCTGGCTCCATTCAGAACTGGAACTGGCAGTTCCGAACTGGATCGAAACCTTGGGCATGTCTACCCCCAACCCCTCACCCTCCCACAACCCAATTTCCCAATCACTCTAAAAACATCATCACATCAAAAATCACCATTCACCACTACAATTACAACATTAAAATCTTGAACCTAATAATATTTGCTTTGGGTATGATTTCTTCTCCCATGTAGATGAAAATATGGATGAGATTTGGTAGACTAACTGAAGAAAAATAAAGTGCTATCTGTTTACTGGGCTTTGGAGTTTCTTTTTCTATGATGGACGCCGACCTTCATGGTTTGATTAATTTATACAGAGATCTTGGATTATAATTTGTAATTTGGTTTGGTTGTTCGTCAAAGAGCAATGACGTAAACGGAGTTAGTAGTGAAGTTTGTAAGCGTTAGGTTTTTGAGTCATGTTGGTATAACTCCATACCAAAACAACATTCTTTTGTATTGATTAGTTGTCTAGGATTCACAGTTTATCAAGCTTCAAGGAATTTGGATAACATATCAAGCAAAGTGAATTCTTTAAGCGGAACAAACCTTACTACATAACAAAGGTATACCTAGACTTTATTCCTCTTACAAGTAAGGGTGGGCAACAAGTTCGGATCCAAACCGAATCGAACTGAAAAAAAGCAGTTTGGTTCGGTTCGGTTAATGGTTTAACAATTAAAAAATCTAAAAAAATTCGATTCAATTTGGTTTTTGTTATTCAAAACCAGTTCGAACTGACTATATAGTTAAAAAAAAAACCCTAAGTTCCTAACCCTTCTATTTTTCTATTTTTCTTTCTCTCAGACTCTTATCTCTCTATTCTCTCAGTAGTCAACTCTCAAGGGCTCCAATCTCGTTCTTCAGTAACGCCTCACATTTCGATCTTTTTTCAGCCATGGTTTGTCAATGTCTTTTACTATTCTTCAGTTCTTCTTATCACTTTGTATTCCAGACCTTCTAGTTTTCTAGTTTTCTA
The DNA here is from genome assembly GCA_032871835.1 of Dipteronia dyeriana. NCBI lineage: Eukaryota > Viridiplantae > Streptophyta > Magnoliopsida > Sapindales > Sapindaceae > Dipteronia > Dipteronia dyeriana. The sequence continues at coordinate 44,236,123 of CM065299.1, read as the reverse complement.
GTTTATAGAAATGTTTGCACTTATCAATTTCTTACTTTTTTTTATGAAAGAACATATGTGAAAATTGAATAAGTTATTTGTTAGCTATTGACTCTAAGTATCTTTTTGTTACAGATCTATACGTTTTCTTTAACTTAAGACATGAAGGATTACAAATTCATTTTAGTAATTAGTTTTTTCTTTTCTCAGCTCTTTTCCAACCAAAGCTTCAACGAGACTCGATCTGCTGCTGGTTTCATCAACTAAACAAAGGTATAAGCTTTAAATTTTTTTTTTCTATGATGTTTTGGCTTTTGCCTTTTGCTATATTAGTGTTGGTTTGTAGTATTAGGTGTGTTATCTTCCTGTTGAATATTGGAGAATCGGAGAGATGTTGTACACATTATTTGAATTTTGGGGTTTCGATGTTTACAAAGATTTCTTTGTGACTGATATTAATCATATTATAAAAAGGCTTAAATCAAATTTTTTGTTTGGGTAATCTTAGTTGATAATATCAACATCACTTTATTCCACAAAAAAAGCATGATGGAATTAAAGTGTTGTAGTGTTGCTTTCTTTCAATTTAAAAAGGTTTATTAAAGTGTTGTACTTAATTGTTAATGTAACCGAATTAATGAATTATTCATTTATTTGTATCAGCATCCGAAAATTACTAGTGGATGGAATATAGATCATATATGTATGTGAAGATGGGTTTCTTTTTGCTTTTGAAAATTTACAAGTAAAACAGTCCGGTTCATAGATTAGAGTATTAAGTAAAATTTCTTAATATGTAAGCTAATTGTTTTTTTTTTCGTCTTAGTCTTAAATCTTAATTGAAGATGAATGATTCATGAGTAAGCCTTTATTTTTTGTATCTACATGATTTTACTATAGATTTTTTGTTTCTCTGGAGGATAATGATCAAGTGACAAATGCATACATGATTTTTTGTAATTACAGGAGGAGTGACAAAATGGAATGCATGCTTTTATGTATGTGGAATGTGCTATGGGAATTAGAAGTGAAATGAATTTGGAAATGAGTTATTTTTGTTGTAATTTTGATTTGGAGTTTATATTATTTAGTTTGGAATGTATTATTAATTAATTTAATATGTTTTTTATATTTTGTAATAGATTTATATATTACAGATTTGTAGTCAGGTTTGATTTGTTTTTTTGTTTTTTTTTTGGTTTTGGGCCATTTGAATTTATAAAAATTATCAATTATTAACCCAAAAATAGGATCTAACAGCCTATTAAATTTGAAAACATTAAAAAGATTTATTAAGTCCATTAGGCCCAAAACCGAAATGAACCGAACCAAATCGAATCGATTAAAATCAGTTTAGTTCGGTTGCCATTTCTTATTCAGTTTAAACTGGTTCAATTTTGGATAAAACGAAAAAAATTCGGTTCGGTTCGGTTCGGTTCGGTTCGGTTCGGTTCGGTTTTAGGAAAAACCGAACCGAATCGAACCGTGCCTACCCCTACTTACAAGGCTTAGACGCACACATACATATTGTATACATTTAAATCTATGCATCATTGTGCTAATTTGGTATAATATATTCACACACATATTGAAGTATGCACATGTATTAGATTTAATTTGACAATTTTAATAAAGTTGTATTTTCTAGGACTATCTATAGGAAAAGGAATACTTGTATGTTTTTATATTTATTTATTTGTGTTTCTATGATATTGGACTTGAATATGTTCTCATATTGTTCTATATTGAGTTCCGGTCATTTTAGTTACTCATTCACATATTTTTGAGATTCGAGTTGGAAGTCATGAAACTTACCGTACATTTATTGTCCATGGTCTTCATCCATGTGCATCGAGTCAAATTCCTAATTTCTACTCAAGGTTTCGTAGACATCTATGTCCATGAGAGATTTATGGTTCATAATCAGAAAACGAATTAGAATTCAGAGTTCGAAGGCCACAGAATAGTTGAAGAACGCGAGTGGAGTGCGAGGGAAGTGATCAATGGCCAAAGGACATTTTGTCACCCTACCTCAAGGAGGTGTTGTTGGGATTGTGCTCGAAAGCAAGAGTATAATAATGTATTTGATAATCTTTTCATATTAATAAAGTGATTTCTAGTTTAACAAATCTTATAGCATTTATAGGTTAATTATTATAATTGTCGAAAGTAAATAATCATAAGGTCAAAAGACTATGAGAAAAGAAGAATTGATCATACATCTAGATATGTATGAGGTAGACACAATTCTTTAGTTAGTCTTGAATAATATTCACAACTTAAGATAAAAGGTTGTACACTTTTATCTGGTCAAAGTTGTAGATTTCTTTGCTAGCATTTGAGTGGGATCAAACGTGTTATGATGAGTCTAAAATCATTAAAGTGTGGTGTCTTTGGGCAAAAGAATCTAGTGCACTGGTGCATTGAATAGGATCAAAACGAAATACTTTATCTAGAACCGTTAATGGATAAAAGTTTTCATTTGAAGACAATCGGAGAGTCTATCTCAATCCTGAGATAAATGATGGACTTATGGTTGCAAGTGTTATCATTTGAGCTATCAATGAGTACGGTTATATAGCATAGTCTATCCTCGAGAGTTTGGTGGTATTCATTTGTTAATCGATAGAGGACTTCATTTATAGATATGGACATCATGTCTCCATTTATTAAATGGGAGTAGAATATCATCATATGGATGTTTTGAGTTATTGGATATTAAATCTTATCGTTAAGTTTTCAATAGTGCAATTAAAACATGGCTTCTGGACTAGTCAAAATATCCAAACTCAAAATGTGGTCATACGAGTAAATATGGTAACTTGGAGAGCTTTAGGCGGTCTATGAGCTCTTGACGATTACTGGTATTCTTCACGAGGATACACTTTCTCCATTAAGATTGTCTAGGTATGAATGAGAAATATTAACTTTGTTGACGTCTATTTCTGGATGTATGAGAAAAGCCAACAAGATTTGGATTTTAGCCGTGATCTCATAGAGAAGAGAATGAGAAAGTAATCGGACGCAAGTTTTTACATGGTGAAACTCTGATGACCGGAGAAACGTCCACGGGTGGTTGAATAATCAACTAAGCCAAAATCCACTATGAATAGAATAATTACAATTCTCGATCTCTCTTTTTCTCTCTGTATTTTTCTATATGATTTCTGTATATTTTTTTATGAGATTATGGGTCTATTTATATGTTCATAGAACCCTAATCCCCTTCGTACAAGTAATAAAAGATCTTTGTATTTAACTATGATTGGCTACTTGTTTAAAGTAGACTGTCTTTTTTCCTATTTCGGAGACTTGTATTGAGATTGATTGGGACTCTAGTGATTCGGTCCAGTTAGGACTTATTTCCTTATAAGAGCGTAGTCTTTTTGAAGAAATAAAATTGTTGCCTGATTAGGAACCCTTTCTGCTTGATATTCTGTTCTTCCTGGAATTCCTCTTTGATATGGATATCTTCACGTTTTTTAATGACTTGATTCGTGTGAGCTATGTACCGGGCTTTTTATTCAGTTTTCTTCATGTTTGTCCTGAGTAGAACACGATATCAGCTGGCCCCGAGTGACGTCATTTGATCCCGAGTAGAAAATGTCATTAACTAGCCCCGAGTATCTTTAAACCCTGAGCAGTATATGACGTCAGTTGACCCCGAGTAGGTTTTGTTCAATACTTGTTTACTTGGGCTTTTCTTCTTTGGTTATGTCTTGCAGAATATTTTCTGAATGCCTATTTGGACGTCCACCTGGTAATTTTATCCTTTTGTCGATGACGTGTATGTCTGATAAAATTTACATACGATAATACCCCCTTAAAATATTTTTGCCGAACAGGGTTTCATTTCGGGCAAAAGTATTTTAATCAATTCTTCAATTCTTACATCTCTTCAGTGCTAGAGTAAATGCCTTGTCATAATGGCGTGTCTTATTGATGACCCTGTAAATTCGATTTGCCTCCTCACGTGAGATCTCAATGATGGCGACGTTTTGGAGTTCTGACAGCGAAAGCCAATATTTCTCTTAACACGTGTCCTTTTCCGCTTCATTTTTCGATACTATTTATGAGAAACGACCTACGCGTCATCCCGTGCGCCGCCTACATCATCAAATCTTATCATTGATTTTTCCCGTCTTAAGATCCTAAGGTTTCATGCAATTACCCCTTTAAATTCTTCACTGAGGTGTTACACTGGTTCAATCTCAAAAAACTAACATCATAAAATTTTCCTAGCCCAGATTTCCCTACACAGAAAGTCATGATTCTCCGTTGAAGATTTTGCATCAGATTTCATTCAAGGTTAGTTTTAATGGAACCAACTTCCCATCTTCGACTGTGTACTATAGCTCTTGAAGTGCTCAATCGTGGGGATTTTCAACTGGTTTCCTCCATTAGAAGATTATTGGGGGAAATCCCCCCTGATGGCTTTTCTAGAAGTCGACGTTTCTGGGCTTCACCCTGACGTCCGTTTTAGTTCTGTTTCCAGTTTTGATTCTAATACATATAGTTCTGAATCTGTTGTTTCTAATCACAGGGTACCACTTCGATCAAGGATGGGAAAGCATAATAGTAGAAGTGAAGTCTATAAGCACAACTCAGGCAGCGTTCGGATCAAGGAGCAGACTGTTAACGAGAATGATGTCAAAGAGGCGTTCAGAGTATCTCGTCTTTCTTCCTCTGCTGATCGCCCGAGTGGGTTTGATGCTGAATCGAATATGGTCGGGGTAGAAGAGATCGTGAAGTATCGTGTCCGATTCGACCTGGATAATTCGGTTACTTTGATTCCTATGGGTGATAGAGCTGCGTGGAATCCTCCATCGGGCATTGTGGCAATCTATAGATCCATGATCTGCTGCAGCATCACTCTTCCTATTCAGCCGTTCATTGCCTGGTTTCTGGCTGAAGCAAGAATTGCTCTGGCTCAACTGGCCTCAAACAGCTACAAGATATTGATGTGCATATGGTACATGTGGAGCCGAATGAACTTGTCGCCACCTTCCCCGAGTGAAATTAGGCACTTCTTCACGCTGAGGCAGTTTGGCAAGGCAGAGACCTATTTCCTCATGTCTAATCCGCCAGATTGCTGGGTCCTCGAGGGGACAAAGGTAATCGAGGAGTTGATACCTCTGATGACCCCAAAAAGAGGAGTTTTGTATGGGGATTCCCTTCATCCAACAAGTTCAGGAAGAACAATTGGTTTTTCTCTAGAGGGAATCTGGGTCTTGAAGTCAGTCTCTCGGCTGGAGAAACTCGGAGAGTGTTAAAATTTCTCTGCATTTTCTATTCCCCCGAGGTATGGAACAAGAAAAAGCTTGAATTCAGTGATGCTGAGCTGACCAGACTTGCTCCGACAATAGTTCGCACTCTGAAGAAGAGGAGCATGACTTATCTTTTCAACGACTAAAAGATGATAGAGTTCGGCTTCTTCAGCCATATTTTGTACTACCGCAGGCGATGTAAGTGATCTTTGTAACCCGTTTTTTTTCTTTTTTTTTTGTTAATTAGTTTTTGCTTTTTATATATATTCTGACGTGATTCCCCTTTTTCCTTCTAAGTGTATGACACGGACATCGTTTGCGACCATCAAGCTAGCCAAGTGAATTCGATTCTTCAAGCGAGCCGAAAAGAAGCTTATCGTCAGAGTGAAGATGGTATTGCCCTGTCTGAGTCTGACGAGGAACCTGTCGTGGCTGAGGAGCAGGTCCCCGAATATGTCCTAAAGAAGTCATTTCAGCTGACCGTAGGGGAGTCTAGTTGTCCGAGTGGCCCAATGGATCATACTCAGGAGTTGACTGATGACGGGGAGAGGCAAAGTGAAGGTCTTGGTGAAAGGCCTGCCGAGCTGTCAAACACCGGTGATGGAGATAAAACTTTTGAGGGTCAAGTACATACGGATCCTGAATTTTTTGAATCCTTCAGGGATAATGTTCAGGAAGATCCCGTAGCTGACCTTAGCTTCCACTGTTCTCGGGTTAAGAAACGGAAAGTGGTCGATTCTCCCTCTCGTCCTCAGAAGGTCCCTCCGGTGGTCTCATTCATTGACTCCAGTGATGAAGATACTGGGGTTGAGATTCCTCCTAGCGTTGATGTTGAAACATCGGCGGGTGTGGAGACTTTTGACCCGAACAAGGGGTTCCTCTCCCCTCGAGGTTGAAGATCTAAGGGCTGAACCCTCGGGAGGTCCTTCATATCCTTCTCCCTAGGCTATGCTCAAGGCGATGTCATCATGCCAGGTTTTTATCGGGGATGATAACTGGAGTCATCTTAAGGGAGTGCCTCTGACTAGTCATCTTCAAAATTTCTCCAACGACGCATCTTATGTAAGTTATTCATAACTCTTCAATTGTCTTGCTTGTTCACCAGTTTTTTAATTAAACTTCTTTATTGGCGGTGTCCGAGTTCGCTGAGCTGGTTCAGACGTAGCAATATCAAGCTGATCGAATAAGGCGTCTTGAAGCTCAGTTGAAAGAAAGTGAGGATAGTTGTGCTCGGGTCGAATCGGCTTATCAGAAAGAAGTTGACAGCGCCCAAGTGTTTGCCGACCACTATTTGGTGAAGCAGGTGGAGGCCGAGGAAAAAGATTCTTTTGCAGAGGAGAAAGCAGCGTCGCTTTAAAACTTGTTGTCCTCTGGCCAGGAATCAATGCTTAAAGCCGAACAGGAAGCGGAACAGTCTAAGTCGGCGTATGAATAGAAGATTGAAGACTTGGAGCGCCAGGCTTTGACGGTCGAATCCTTATCCGAAGAGGCCAGGTTGGAACTCGAAGTCCAAGGGGTATACCATTTTAAAAGATCCCCTGACTACGATGCCCTTCTCCTTCGGGAGTTTCGGCGATGACTAGTTTCGGCTGGCGAGTTCTTCAAGGTTAAGAATCGGGCAACTGAGAAAGCCCAAACCAACTGGGAGCTGTCAATCAAGAATCACGTTGATCGGTCTTTGGAATCTCTTCGGGCTCAGATAAAATAGTGGAGAGCTTACTACCGTAGCCGAGGCAAAGAGCCTCATCCCATGCATTGGGAGGTTCCATCTGAGCATTCCCTCTCGACCTTTTATGTTAGTAAAGAATCGGTCGTGGAAGGTGTGGTGCCTGATGTCAGACCAATCCCAGTAGAAGATTACAGCCGATGGATGGATGATTCGGTCGATTCAATTGCTTGGCCTTCCAACGAAAGTCTTCACGCGAGTACAAAATGGTGCTTGATCTGAGTATCGGCAAGAGTTCTTAATCCTCACAACCTTGATTTTTATAGAATTTTCTAAATTTTTGTAGAGATTCTTTGTAATAATTCTTCTTAACAATTCTTTGTAAAGAATTTAATGAAATCCCGAGTTAACTAATTCTGAACCGAGTGGTTTTGATATGATTCATTGGTCTAAGGATTTTCACCGAGTATCTTCTTTAACTTGATTCTATTACCTAGTATCTTATTAAACTGGCTATCGCTGATGTTCGGGTAACCTCACTGAGTATCTTATTAAACTGGTTGTCACCCGAATAATTTTTAACGCCAAGTATCTTATTAAACTGGCTATTTGAGATTTATGCCAAGTATCTTATTAAACTGACTATTTCTGATGTTCGGGTAACTTCACCAAGTATCTTATTAAACTTGTTTCGTTGCTTGAATAATTTTTATCGCCAAGTATCTTATTAAACTGGCTATTTGAAATTTATGCCAAGTATCTTATTAAACTGGCTATTTCTGATGTTCGGGTAACTTCACCAAGTATCTTATTAAACTTGTTTCGTTGCCCGAATAATTTTAACGCCAAGTATCTTATTAAACTGGCTAATATTATTAACCGAGTCATCTTAAAACAGGCAAGTAGATTTATACTTGTGTTTCATACTCAGTTGCTACCCGAACATTACATCAAGGCTCACCATGATCATATGTTAGAGTCTTTACACATTACCGAGGACGTCTCTCCAGTTTTTCTATGCAAGGGTTTGCCGAATCGTTAAGCTTTTCAAATTGCTTAACACAGCTACGCATTTCACCGGAATTTTTTTTGATAGCGTCCTGAGCCTTTTTTCTAGAATCTGATGCATTGGGTTTGCCTTTTTGCTAAGGTCAATTGACCTTGCTCGGCAGGCATGCTCCATCTAGCTTCTCCACCCATTCGGGAATCAATGGTCCCAAGTATTCTATTTGCATGTTCTTATTATCATGCTTTTCTTTCATTTGTTCTTATTATCATATGCTTTATTTTTTGGAAATCCCGAGTGCTTTTTATTTATAACTGCAAAATCAACAAAGATTTAAGTTCCAAAGCTTAATATTTGTCATAACTAAAATTGTCCTGACTAGAAAAGAAAAACAGAAAACAATTTAAGGATACAAAATTTTTAGATATTGGGCATCGCATGGTCGGGGTAAAACCCCTTCATTGGGTCGTGCAATTTAGTATGCTCCATGGCCAACTATTCCTTCGATCTTGTACGGGCCTTCCCACTTATCAACCAGGGAACCTGCAACTTTATTTTTTGTGTTCAATGACATCTTCCTGAGTACAAGGTCTCCTAGTTGGAATTTTCTGATCCGAACATGAGAGTTGTAGTGGTGAGCTACTCTTTGTTGATATGACATATTTCGTATTCTAGATTTCTCCCTTTTCTCTTCTAGCTCATCTAGACTTTGTAACATCATATCGATATTCTGATCTTTATCATATAGCATGACCCGGGGTGATGCATATGACATTTCTATAGGGATAAAAGCTTCTGTTCGAAACGCTAAGGTGAATGGAGTCTCTCATGTTGACGTTCTTGCTGTTGTCCGACACGCCCATAACTTCCTTTTTTGGCATCCAGCTTTTCTTTGAGTGTATGCTAAATGATTTTGTTTACTGCTTCAGCCTGCCCGTTTGTCTGAGGATGGGCATGTGTGGCATAGTAATTGGTAATTTGGTACTCCTTGCATAGCTGTCTGAATTTCAGGCTATCGAACTGGGTGCCATTATCAGTGATGATAGTGTTTGGGACTCCAAACCTATAGAGTTTATCCTTTTTCATGAAATTTATGGTATTGGCTTCTGTGATATGCACTAATGCTTTAGCTTCTGCCCACTTTATGAAATAGTCAACAGCTACTATGACATACTTCGCTCCACCCCCTGTCCCAGCTGACATTGGGCCGATTAAATCTAAAACCCACATGGTAAAAGGCCATGGGAATGTGAGGTTTCTGAGTTGTTCAGGGGGTTGTCGGATATCATTAGCAATACTTTGGCAAGTATTGCAACTCTCTGAACATCGCTGTGCATCTGAGAACAAAGTAGGCCAATAATAGCCTTGCCTGAGTACCTTGTGTGCTAAACTTTTAACCCCAGTATGGTTTTCGAAAACTCCTCCTGTGAATTTCCTGTAGTATCCGACATGCATCTTCCTCTGACACGCATCTTTGAAGTGTTCGGGAAAACCTCCTTCTGTATAGTTCTCATTCGACCAATGTGTACCTTGCTGATCGATACCTGATACGTTTTACTTACAAGGGATCTTTCGGGAGCACGCCTTTTTTCAAGAACCTTCTCAGTTGGGTCATCCAACCATCTGACGGTGTTCAGATTTATGAAATTTCATAGTTTTTTGGCTCAACTGTGCTCAGTTTGAGTAGATGTGCTACCGAAATAGTTTTTAGCCTGATTGTGGTTGTTACTGATGCTAGTTTGGACAAAGCGTCAGCCTTTTCATTCTCCTCCCTGGGGATCTGGGCAATCCTATATTCTTTGAATTTCTGGAGGAGCTATTTTACAATGTCATGGTAGATTATCATGCCTTTATCCTTGGCTTGGTATTCGTCAAGGACTCGGTTGACAACTACCTGAGAATCGCTAAATATCTCGACTTCATCTGCCCCGAGAGCTACGCAGACTCTGAGTCCAGCTAGTAGCACTTCGTACTCGGCTTGATTGTTGGTTGCTTTGAAATCAAACCTCATGGCACATTCGATATCATCTTCTTCTGGAGTACATACTACGATTCCTGCCCCGCTGCTGTGAGTGTTTGAAGAGCCATCAACACATAATTTCCATGGGAAATTTTTTCCCAGCATATTTTTTGCTTCCAAGTTTGGCTCTATGAACTCTGTTATAAAATCTACCACTGCTAACCCTTTGAGGGATGTCCTGGGGACATAGTGGATATCGAATTCACTTAGCTCGATTGCCCACTTGGTTAATCTTCCTGAAATCGCTGGCTTCTTTAAAATTTGTTTTAGTGAGCAGTCGGTGAGAACCTGAATTGTATGAGCCTGAAAGTATGGCCTTAGCTTCCTTGCTGCTAAAACCAATGCTTGGGCCATTTTTTCTACTTGTGAATACCTGGTCTCGGCTGGTAAGAGTGCCTTACTGGTATAATACACTTGCTCCTGTACTCCATCTTCTGTTATAACTAGGACTAAGTTTGCTGCTAGTTCTGTAATTGATAAGTACAAATAGAGTATCTCTCCCATCAGTGGTTTTAAAAGGATGGGAGTCTTCCTTAGGTATTCCTTAATTTTTTAGAATGCCTGCTCGCACTCTTCATTCCATTCGAGTTCTTTTCCTTTTTAATTACTTTGAAAAAGGGTGAGCATCTGTCTTTAGACTTTGAGATTAATCAACCCAATGAAGCTAAGCATCCTGTTAGGCGCTGTACTTCTTTTAGTATCCTTAGTTAAGTCATTTTCTGTAAAGCTTGGATCTTCTCAAGGTTGACTTCGGTTCTCCTTTGGTGAACTTGAAAACCCAAGAATCTTCCTGAAGGAACTCCGAATAAACACTTGTTCGGATTTAGCTTCATTTGGTATCTCCTCAAAACATCAAATGTCTCTCGCGGGTCTGAAGTATGCTTGTCTGCCGAGATGCTCTTAGTCAGCATGTCATCAATGTACACTTTCATGTTCCTTTCTATTTGCCGTGCAAAGATTCTGTTGACCAACCTTTGATATGTTGCCCTTGTAATTTTTAATCCGAAAGGGATTACTGTGTAACAGTATAAGCCCTGATAAGTTGTGAATGCTGTTTTTTCTTCGTCCGCCTTGTTCATCCGGATTTGGTTATATCCCGAGTAGGCATTAATGAAACTAAGCAATCCGTGGCCTGATATAGTGTCCACCAACTGATTTATCCTTGGAAGTGGAAAAATGTCTTTTAGACATGCCTTGTTCAAATCAGTGAAATCTACACACATTTTCCATTGTCCATTTTTCTTTTGGACGAGGACTACATTAGCTACCCATTGAGTGTAGTTGATTTCTCTAATTGACCCTATAACGAGTAGCTTCTCCACTTCCTGTTTGATTGCCTGACTTCTTTCAAGATTGAATGATCTTCTCTTTTGTATCACTGGTTTCGCATTCAGGTCTACTGCAAGATGGTGAGATATTATTCGAGCATCTATCCCGACCATGTCTTCATGACTCCAGAAGAACACATCATTGTATTCTTTGAGCAGACCAGTGAGGCTTTGTTTGACTTTTCCTTCCAAATTGGCCCCGATCTTGACCTTCTTATGTGGTTCATCTTCTTTCAAGATAATTTCTTCGACCGGTTCATTTTTGGACTCATTCGACTCTTCCTTTGGATCAAATTCGAATGACAGTGACTTTTTATTCTGACTCGGTTGCGTTAAAGTGCATACCTGTTCGCCATCATTTTTGTCTTTGTATACTGACAGGTTAGCTATTCGGGCCATCTATTAGGATCCTTTGACTACACCGATCCCGTGTTCGGTCAGGAACTTGACCATCAATGCATAAGTGGCTGTTATAGCCTTAGTTTTATTTAAGAATGGCTGACCCAACAACGTATTATATGGCCAATTGTCTAAGTCTACCACTACGAAGTCGAGTAGTATAGTTCTCTAGCAAGGTGCCACTCCAATCTTTACAGGTAACTTTACCGTCCCGAGTGACCTGACCTCAACTCCTCCGAATCCTCTGAGTGGAGTATAGAAAGGCTGTAGATCCTTTCGGTCCAACCTGAGTTGATCGTAGACGGCTACATTAAGAATGTCTACCGAACTTCTATTATCTATCAAGATTCTCTTGACTTCTCGGTGACCAATCTGGGCACTTATGACCAAGACATCATTTGGCCGGACATCGACCCCATATGAGTCTGCTTCTGTGAATATTATTGGGTCCCATCCTTCCTTTACCCTTTTCGGGTCTGGCTCGACCGAGTTCATGTCAAAGTTATTTCTTGCTTCTACTGCTTCTCTGATTTCCTGTGTTCACTCTCTGTTACTTCTCCCAGTGGATGGTCCTTTAAAGATTGTACGTATTACTTCATTGGCCTTTAGACTGGCTCTTTGATTTCAACCAGAGCTGTGATCGTCCCTGATCTCTTTCTTTGTTTTCGACTTCTCATCCCTTTTCAAGATTACATCCTGAAGATGTCCCTCCCGAATGAGGGTTTCTATGTAATCTCTGAGCTGGTAATACTTAGAAGTCTCATGACCGGTTTCCTTATGGAATCTGCAGTATTTGGTTGTATCTCATCGAGCAAACTGAGACTGTCGGTAGGGCTCTCTTACCAGATTTTTCTCTTCTAGTATGACAAGAATTTTCTCATGTTTTTTTCGAAGTGGGGTGTAGTTGGCGTATCTACCTCGAAATTTCTCGGTGGTCTGTTCGGCATTATGCCCGTTTCCTCCGTCCTTACTTTTTTCTTTGTTGTTTCCTTTCTGTTTTCCCTTTTGGTTCTACACCTTGAACTCAACGTCCTTTTCGGGTTTTCCTCCATGCATATAGCATCCTCTCATGGCTAATTCTTCTTCTTCGGCTAGTGCATATCCTCCCTCCATGTTCATCATATCTGAATATCTGGTTAAACTGGCTCTTCTTAAGTCAAAAGATAGCCGTCCATTCTGCAGATTATTGATGAACGCATCAATTATTGCTTCATCATTTACTGCCGATTTTTGATACAGCTTGGCCGAATTTCCCCAGATATTTCTTCAATGACTTATCTTTTCCTTGCTTTATCTAAGAAAGGTAAGCCACCAATTTTTTCCTGTGAACGTTGCTCAGAAATTGCCTTGAGAAACTCTTGCTTAGTTCACTGAAGCTTCCGATGCTCGCTTGGGGCAATCTCCCGAACCATCTTGAGCCCGTGTCTCCTAAAGTTTGTGGAAAGTTGAGGCATAGTAAGGGATCTCTGTGGGCATACTGGGCAATAACACTTTTATAGTGTCTGACGTGTTCTTTAGGGTCTGTATCTTTCTTGAACTACTCCACGTGCGGTATCCTAAACCTTTCTGGGAATGAAGTCAGCAAGATTTCCCTGGTGAATGGACTATCAGAATCTTCATCAGATAAATCGTTGTACCAATAACGTCTGACCAGTGCTTCCATTTGACGCCTATTGTTCTCGACTTCTTGAGTAAGGCTCTGAATTATGACATCTTTATCTCCCACCGGACTTCCATGATGGTTAAACCGCTGAGTGATTGTCATTCCTCTCTTTGGCTCTTCACTCTGATGCCGAGCTTCATGGGTTGATTCTTACAGGCGTATGGTTCCATGATGACGCTTGCGATGGTGCCAATTGCTATCTTCTGATGATGATAGATCCCTGTGCCGGTCATGTTTGCGGTGTCTGGCACGAGATGTTTGGTCATGGTTCTGCTTCTGGCGTGGTCGTTCCTCTTCGGGCGTTTAACTTCCAGCCTGATTAATTGAAGTAGAGTTCCTTCTAGCTTCTGGTGTGTTTAGTTTTGGCCCTCTTACAACCGAATGAAGCCTTGCAGGTGGGAGGTTAGGAGGTTACGCTTCTTCTGCAACCAGTAGATCAACTCCTTCTTTTGCTGCATCTACCACCAGTTGTTGCAGTGTCTCTCGGAAGCGTTGTGTTAGGTCTTCACTGGTCAGAGGAACTTGTTGGATCCCCGCTAGGGATGCTGGTTGGTTCTCCATGGTTGCAGTGAGATCTCACGAGCTACTGCCAACATGGAAGTTATCTAGAGATTTTTGGACATCCCCAGAACTGCTTCTGCTTCTGCTTCCTGCCATTACCTTTAATTAAATCGGAGGTTCAAGCGGCCCTTCTTCTAGCGGCAATCGTTGACGTCTATTTCTGGATGTATGAGAAAAGCCAACAAGATTTGGATTTTAGCTATGATCTCAAATAGAAGAGAAGGAGAAAGTAATCGGACGTAAGTTTTTACGTGGTAAAACTCCGATGATCGGAGAAACGTCCACGGGTGGTTGAATAATCAACCAAGCCAAAATCCACTATGAATAGAATAATTACAATTCTTGATTTCTCTTTTTCTCTCTTCATTTTTCTATATGATTTCTATATATTTTGTGATGAGATTATGGGTCTATTTATATGTTCATAGAACCCTAATCCCCTTTGTACAAGTAATAAAAGATCTTTGTATTTAACTATGATTGGTTACTTGTTTGAAGTAGACTGTCTTCTTTCCTATTTCAGAGACTTGTATTGAGATCGAAAGGGACTCTAGTCATTCAGTCCAGTTAGGACTTATTTCCTTATAAGAGCGTAGTCTTTTTGAAGAAATAAAATTGTTGCCTGATTAGGAAACCTTTCTGCTTGATATTCTGTCCTTCTTGGAATTCCTCTTTGATATGGATATCTTCACGTATTTTAATGACTCGATTCGTGTGAGCTACGCGCCGGGCTTTTTATCCATTTTTCTTCATGTTTGTCCCGAGTAAAACACGATATCAGCTGGCCCCGAGTGATGTCATCTGATCCCGAGTAGAAAATGTCATTAACTAGCCCTGAGTATCTTTAACTGACCCCGAGCAGTATATGGCGTCAGTTGACCCCGAGTAGGTTTTGTTCAATACTTGTTTACTCGGGTTTCTCTTCTTTGGTGATGTCTTGCAGGATATTTTCTGAATGCCTATTTGGACATCCACCTGGCAATTTTATCCTCTTTATCGATGACGTGTACGTCTGATAAAATTTACATACGACAAACTTATTCTTTCTATATTTAAGAGTTCAATTTTAGTTCTTTAGTGGAATGAACTTAAATTAGTATATTGGACCTAAGTGAATCATTTGTTTATTGTGATTGGGTTGTGTCTATTGGAGCTTAAATTTAGATAGCTCGCTAAGATCCCCAATCCACACGACTTGCATGGATCACTTAATATATTCTACCGGACCAATTTAGGAGTCCATCTAGAATTGTATAAGGCATGTGGACTTGTTTCTTTTAGTAAGAATGAGTCTAGTTCACATGTGGACATTTTATAAAGGTCCAATGGATTTAATAAAATAAGAAAAATAATATATATGCCTATATAATGCCATGGGCGGCAAGGCTAATATATAAAAGCCTATTATACTATTTTTTTTATTTTTTTATTTAATTCAATGGAAATTAATTAAGTTGTTGATTAATTAATTATTTAATTAAAAAGTCAAAATATTTTCCTAGTAGGAGATGGTCTCCTAATACTATACAATTTTCGGTAGTATACTTAATATTAAAGACTATATTTGATAAGTAGATGAATAAAATGAATTATTTATCTTGTCAAATTAGGAAATCTTTGATATGGTCACAAATACACTAATGAGTTGGATTAGGAGTCTTGGTGTATGAAATAATTCTTTTTGAAAAAGAATTCTTTTTGAAAAAGAATTCTTGGTCACTAAGTAAATCAACCTAAGAATAGGATTCTTGCCTATCAAGTAAATCCTCTTAAGGAGAGGATTTGTGAACCTAAAAATATAGATTGTAAACTTCGACCAAGCCTTAGTCCAACTCATTGTGTGAAGAATTCGTCCAAGCATAGAGAAAAGAGAGAACGTTTTTGTTTTCGATAGTACACTAGTATCCTTTGCATCAAAAGGGTTTTGTGTACAACATCGAATCAAGGTTCATGCGAGTTTCAATCAAATTGATTGATAATTCACAAATGACCGAAATTTCTTGGTTTTTCTCTTAGAGGATTATTGTGACTAACAAAGAAGAAGATTTTGTTTATCAGGTATACAATTTAAAGAAAGGGAGCCCACACTCCTAGGTGATTCACGTTCGTGATTGGATTGGAAGATTTTGTGAATTCAATTCGACACTAGTTCAATCGTCATAAAAAAAAGGTACGATACTTTTTATATATTTTAATTAATCTAGGGTTAAGGTTCTTGTTATTAAAAAGGGAAAATTTTTATTTATACCAAACCCTAATTTTTCACGCTTCCGCCGCGTTTTGAATCGATTTTTCCCTATAATTGGTATCAGAGCCACGTTGTACCCATGATTAATTGATGTATGCGTACGTGAATCTTTATATTTTTATTGTATATATGCATGTTTTAGAAAGAGATGGCACTTTAGGTATTCGTATATATATTTACATTAAAATGTATGGATATATATATGTTTTATATGTTGATTGTTATTGCTCCATTTTGGTCATAGAATTTCAATGTATTTTGTTTTGGGATTGTAACAAGAAGGGTGGCCTATCATCGCCATAATTTCATTTTTGGTTGTTGCTAAATTTTTATTTATTTTTCTATTGTAATAAAAATACTGCACTATATTGTAATAAATAAATAAAAAACTGCACTATATTGTATTAAAAATACTGCAGTATTTTTTTATTTAAAAATCTTCTGTAATACATTCAACTATCGAAGACTCGAAGGTTTAAAGAATTGGAAGCAACTGGAACAAGTTTGGGATTGTGCGAGCCATAACAACAAACGTGCGGGCGAAGAGCATGCGGCCATGTTTGTTGTGGCATGGGCTACCCACGGCAGCCCTACGAAATCCATGGGCTGTGCATGGCAGCCCTTTAAGGGGCTGTGGCATGCGCACGCCCGCCCATAGGAGGGAGCCAAGGGTGCGCACACCCATAGGATGCAGAAGAGGGAGTCGAAACGACGAAGGTCACGTGAAGACTTGTTCGCCAAGAAAGGAGTTTTTTGTATTCCAAGACATATGTAATTTACTTGCTTTTCTAGGATGGACCAAAATTGTAGCTATTTATATTTTTGTAAATATTGCAATGTTTGTCATTGTTTGATAACATGTCATATAGAATAGGAGTGCCACTCATATATCTCTTTTTGTATGAACATGTATTGAATGGTTTAGGTATCTAATTAGCATCTAGATAACTTGGTAAATCATTCTTTGGAATTCAATCACATGCCTTAAATAATTGAGTGGGAGAAGGTGTTTTGAAAACCTACAGCCTCCAAGTTTCGTTGAGCTTTATGTTTCGTGTAATAACCTCCCAAAAGGTATTCATGAATGGAATTTAGCAAGATACTTCCTTAAAAGGATAGACTAGACAATTAACCCAAACGATATCTACTCCCAAAGGAGGGATATTCGGGAGGGAATATATTTAAGGTCGAAAACTTGGTAACACACTCAATACAATTTTATTAATATCCTCCAAAGACTTCTTGTTAATAAAATTACAAGGCAAAAATTGAAATAACTGGTTGTTATGTTAACAATTAGGTGGGACCTAGTCCAACTAGTAAATGGTGTGAACTTCCAAAGGATACGTGACATTTATTGGTGTTGAATCATAGTTGAATTTTAAGATTGAATTATTTTATTTAATTCAAGATAAATATTCGAAAGTGTTTTATCATGATTGTTTACTTATATAATTTTTGTTATTAAAAAGAAATCTTGACCCCATCCCTAACCAACATCCTAAAAGATAATACTTTAACTGATAATAATTATATCACATAGAAAAGGAAAATTGGATTGTTATTGCAAGCTGAAAAACATAAACTCATTATGTCAATTCCCTAACCACCAAACTAATGAATCTACTCAGGAGCAAATAGATAAGTATCAGTAGTGGAAGTCTATAGATGAGATGGCTAAATGTACGTTACATTATGGCCATCATCTCCGACGTGTTGCAACAGCAACATGAAGGAATGGAGACTGCTGCCGATATTATTATGTCTCTATAGGAGATGTTAACTATGAGGTCTGGGACTACTAGGAGAGAGGCAATGACTACTATCATGAATCGTAGGATAAAACCTGGACAGGCTGTGAAATATCACATGATGAAAGTCATAGCACATCTTAACATTGCTGAACTGAATGATGGTGAGATAGATGATGAGATGAAAATTGACATGATCATCAACTCACTGTCAGATTCCTTTGATCAATTTAAGTTGGACTACACCTTTAACAATAAGGAATGCACCTTGTAAGGCCGGATGCAAGATGTTCAAAGCACCAAGATAATCCTTGTGAAAGGCAAGGGTCAAGAGATTCATATGCTTGGTAAGTTGCTACTGTTAAAGACCTGTAAAAAGGCCAAGAGACAATAAAAGAAAAAGCAACTTGAGCCTTCTTAGAAAGAGACCAAGAAAGTAACCATGATCAACGGGAAGTGTTTCCTTTGTGGTGAAAAGGGTCAAAGGAATAGACTGAATTCAACTTGCATTTAGACAATGAAGTGTTTGTGTCTACTAGTGTAGTAGGAGATATTAGAATCAATTTAGATTTTTATAGGCATTTAATTTTAATAAACGTTTATTATGTACCACAATTCAAGAGGAATTTAATTTCGGTCTCTTGTCTAAATAAATTTGGATATTTGGTTACTTTTAATGACGGTTTTATTATTAGTAAGAATAAAAAATTTGTTTGTAAAGGTACATTGGAAAACAGTTTATTCTACTTGTATAGAAATATCTCTTACTTGTTAGACACAAAATCAATGAAACTTAATAATAAAAGAGTAAAACTATCAAAAGATGAAACCTACCTATGGCATTTGAGCCTAGGTCATATTAACTTTAATAGGATTAAAAGATTGGTTAGTGACGAACCTCTAAGTGACTTAAAGGTTGATGATCTACCAACTTGTGAATCTTGTTTGGAAGGTAAAATGACCAAAAGGTTATTTACGACCAAAGGCACAAGTGCCATCGAATGTTTAGGATTGATACACACCGATGTGTGTGGACCTATGAGCATTCAAGCTAGAGGTGGATATGAGTACTTTATCACTTTCATGGATGATCACTCAAGATTTGGCTATGTGTATCTCATGAGGCATAAGTCGGATTCTTTTGACATGTTCAAAGCATTTAAAGCTAAAGTAGAAAATCAGCTTGAGAAAAGCATAAAAATCTTGAGGTCTGATCATCATGAAGAATATCTAGTTGGTGAGTTTCAGCAATATCTTATTGATAATGGGATAACTTCTCATTTTTCTGCACCAGGTACACCTCAACAAAATGGGGTGGCAGAAAGGAGAAATAGAACTCTGTTGGACATGGTTAGGTCTATGTCGAGTTATTCAACGCTTCCTAATTCTTTTTGGGGATTTGCTTTACAAACTGCCTTGTATATTCTAAACGATGTACCATCTAAGTCGGTTCCTAAAACACCGCATGAGTTATGGATTGAGGGAAAGCCTAGTTTATAACACTTAAGAATATATGGATGTCCTGCACAGTGTTAAAAGGAAAGACAAAAGATGGAGTACCGTTTAGAAACATGCATATTTGTAAGGTATCCAAAAGGAACAAAATGATATTATTTCTATAGTCCTTCAGATATTAAAGTATTTGATTCGACAAATGCTAAATTTCTAGAAGAGGACTATATAAATAATTTTGTGTCTAAAATTAGAATTGTCCTGAATAAGCTTCTAGGAGATACACCGGACGACGATGATCCCTATACGTATAAGGAAGCAATGAAAGATATTGATTGTCACTATTGGCAAAAGGCAATGCAATCTGAAATTGAATCTATGTTAAAAAAAAAGTCTGGTTTCTTGTAGACTTGCTTAAAGGGATAAAACCCATCGAGTGCAAGTGGGTATACAAGAGAAAAAGAGGAATGGATGGAAATGTGGAAACCTTTAAAGCTAGATTGGTAGCTAAAGGTTATACACAGAAGAAAGGTATCAATTATAAAGAAACCTTCTCTCCCGTGGCCATGCTTAAATCCATTAGGATACTCTTATCCATTGTGGCATATTTAGACCTAGAGATTTGGCAAATGGATGTCAAGATAGCTTTCCTTAGTGGAAGTCTTGATGAAAGCATCTATATGATGCAACCAGAAGGATTCATTGAAAAAGGCCAATAGGGAAGGGTATGCAAGTTGCAAAGATCCATATATGGATTGAAGCAAGTATCCAGATCTTGGAACATAAGTATCGATCAAGCCGTGAAAAGTTTTGGATTTATTCAAAACCTTGATGAACCCTATGCATACAAAAAGATTAAAGGTGACAAGTTGGTTTTCCTAGTTCTTTACGTTGATGATATACTACTCATTGGAAACTTGTAGGTGTATTGACATCAGTAAAAGAATGGTTAGTAAAACAATTTGGTACGAAGGAGTTAGGAGATGCAAGTTATATTCTTGGTATCCAGATCTTAAGGGATAGAAAAATTAGAACGATTGCATTATCCCAAGCTTCATACATAGATAAAATCTTGTCTAGGTTTTCCATGCAAGATTCCAAGAAAGGTATGTTACCTTTCTTACATGGAATCAAACTTTCTAAGAATGAGCATGAAGAGCAATTCATGAGTAGGGTTCCATATGCATCGGCAGTTGGAAGTCTCATGTATGCAATGCTCTGTACTAGACCAGATATTTGTTTTGATGTGGGCATAGTTACAGGTTTCAATCGAAGCCTGGTCCTGATCACTGGACGGCAGTCAAGCATATTTTTAAGTATCTCATGAGAACGAAAGATTATGCATTTGTACACTTTTGAGGGGATTTAATTCATGTGGGGTATACAGATTCTGATTTTCAGTCAGATTCTGACTCCAAGAGATTAACATAAGGATCTGTGTTTACTATTGGAGGAAGGGCAGTCATGTGGAGGAGTATCAAGCAATCTTTTATTGCTAATTCCATAATGGAAGCTGAGTATGTTGCCGCATGCGAGGCTACTAAAGAGGTTGTCTGGCTCCACCAATTCTTGATTGACTTAGAAGTGGTTCTTGAAGCGAATAAACAGATCACTATCTATTATGACAATAATGGAGCAGTGGCTAATTCGAGAGAACCAAGAATTCATAAGAGAGGAAAACACATTGAAATAAAGTGTCACCTTCAGAGGGAAATTGTGCATAGTGACGTGACGATTACCAAGATCGCGTCAGCAGATAATCTAGTGGGTCCCTTTACAAAGGCTCTTTCACAAAAGAGTTTTTATGGCATCTAGAGAACATGGGGATGAAAGATATGACACATTTTCTATAGAGCAAGTGGGAGATTATTGGGATTATGCTCGATAACAAGAGTTTAATAATGTATTTGACAATCTTTTCATATTAATAAAGTGATTTCTAGTTTAACAAATCCTATAACATTTATAGTTTAATTATTATAATTGTCGAAAGTAAATAATCATAAGGTCAAAAGACTATGAGAAAAGAAGAATTTTTCATACATCTAGATATGTATGAGGTAGACACAATTCTTTAGTTAGTACTGAATAATATTCACAACTTAAGATAAAGATTGGGCGCCTTTATCTTGTCAAAGTTATATATTCTTTTGCTAGCATTTGAGTGGGATTAAATGTGTTATGATGAGTCTAAAATCATTAAAGTGTGGTGTCTTTGGGCAAAAGAATCTAGTGAACTGGGTGCATTTAATTCGATCAGTGAAATAATTTATCTAGAACTGTCAATGGATAAAAGTTTTCACTTGAAGGCAATCGGAGAGTTTATCTCAATCTTAAGATAAATGATGGACTTATAATTGCAAGTGTTATCATTTGAGCTATCAATTAGTACGATTATATAGCATAGTCTATCCTCGATAGTTTAGTGGTATTCATTTGTTAATCGATAGAGGACTTCATTTATAGATATGGACATCGTGGCTCCATTTATTTAATGAGAGTAGAATATCATCATATGGATTTTTTATTTTATTATTTAATTAAATGGAAATTAATTAATTTGTTGAGTAGTTAATTATTTAATTAAAAAGTCAAAATATTTTCCTAGTAGGAGATGGTCTTCTGATATTATACTATTGTTGGTAGTATAATTAATATTAAAGACTATATTTGATAAGTAGATAAATAAAAGGAATTATTTATCTAATCAAATTAGGAAATCTTGAATATGGTCACAAATACACTAATGAGTTGGATTAGGAGTCTTGGTGCAGGAAAGAATTCTTTTTAGAAAAGGATTCTTGGTTACTAAGTAAATCCACCTAAGAATAGGATTTTTACCTACCAAGTAAATCCTCTTTAGGAGAGGATTTGTGAAACTATAAATATAGGTTGTAAATTTCGACCAAGCCTTAGTTTTTGGTGTGAGAAGTTGTTTTTTATTGTTATAAAAAAATAAACTTCGTCCAACTCATTGTGTGAAGAATTCGGCCAAGCAAAGAGAAAAGAGGGAACGTTTTTGTGTTCGATAGTACACTAGTATCCTTTGCATCAAAAGGATTTTGTGTACAATATCGAATCAAGGTTCACGTGAGTTTCAATCAAATTGATTGATAATTCACAAGTGACCGGACGTTCTTGGTTTTTCTCTTGGAGGATTAATGTGACTAAAAAAGAAAAATATTTTGTTGTTTCCATCCTCAAGTATACAATTTAAAGAAAGGGAGCCCACACTCCTATGTGATTCACGTTCGTGATTGGATTGGAAGATCTTACGGATTCAATTCGATGCTAGTTCAATCGTCATGAAAAAAAAGGTATAATACTTTTTATATACATCAATTAATCTAGGGTTATGGTTCTTGTTTTTAAAAAGGAAAAAATTTTATTTATACCAAACCTTAATTTTTCACACTTCCGCCGCGTTTCGAACCAATTTTTCCTTACAGGTGTGTGCCCATCTCAGGGAGGAGGCCCTTTTGCCCCCGAGATGGCCATGTGCCTCCTCATGGTGATGAGGTAGAGAAGCCATCTCCCTTGGCCGAGATCCCCTTCTTTCCATGTCACCTTCCCTCCCTTTAAATCTCTTTTCCCTCTCATTTTTTCATTTGAGGAAGACAAGTGCAAAAATTTTTCTCTCAACTTCCAAACACTATATCTCACTCATTTCTTATCCAATTTGAGTGATTCAAGTTGAATACTCTTTGTATTGGAGTTCTCTATCATCTCCAAGATAGCTTGAAGTCTTTTATTCAATTTTTGTGGTAGTTCTACACCAAAATCTTAAACTACACGTTTTTACAAGGTATTGATCTATTCTTTGTGATTTGATCTTTAAAGTCTTCAATTACCTTGGGTTTTCTTCTTCTATATGTATATGTTACATGAAAAATAGCCAGTGAGAGATATAGCTTCATTCATAAGCTAGATGGTCTTAATTAGAAACATTTAAGTTGAGTTAGATTTTCTTAAAACCTATGTTTTCACATGCTTGTGAGTTGTATTGTGCTAGCTTTTTATCTAAAACTGTTTGTACTTCAATTAATTGATTTTGATGATTAATAGTCTCTACATGTGCTAGGTCGCTTTAATTGAACATATTTATGATTAGCACAATTAATTATGTATTTAGAGCCTATTAGGATTTAATTGAATATTTTATGAATATGTGCTCTAAATGATTGCTAGATAACTTTGTAACATCTATCGATTCTAGCATTTTTGTTTTAGTTCCAAGGTCTTAAAATTGTGCCTCATGAACATGTGTTATTTCAAGCTTTAGTACCATGAATGAAATCTAGGTCTTAAGCCATGTATTTGGTGTTTTGCATGTTCTAAGGTTTTGTTCATGTTTAAAGAATTAGGCTACATTTGTTTAAGTACTTTTTTGCCTATGTATAGTTCTTCATGAAGTGTACTTGATCCAGGCATTTCATATGTACATCCTGTAGGGAAAATGAAATGCAACAAAAACGTGAGAAATCAAAATTTATAAAATTAGGGTTTGCATATAAATAAAAATGTTCCCTTTTAATAACAAGAATCTTAACCCTAGATTAATTGATGTATACAAAAAGTATCGTACCTTTTTGTTTTCGTGGCAATTGAACTAGCATCGAATTGAATCCGCAGGATCTTCCAATCTAATCACGAATGTGAATCACCTAGAAGTGTGGGCTCCCTTTCTTAAATTGTATACCTGAGGATGGAAACAAACAAAATCTTCTTCTTTGTTAGTCACAATAGTTCTCCAAGAGAAAAACCAAGAACGTTTGGTCACTTTTGAACTATCAATCAATTTGATTGAAACTCGCATGAACCTTGGTTCAATGTTGTACACAAAACCCTTTTGATACAAATGATACTAGTGTACTATCAAAAACAAAAACGTTCCCTCTTTTCTCTATGCTTGGCCGAATTCTTCACACAATGCGTTGGAAGAGGTTTTTTTTTTAACAATAAGAAAAACAAATAAAAAACAACTTTTCACACCAAAAATTCATTCTTGGTCGAATTTATTAGGTATTATATATAGGAGACTAAATTCTCTCCTAAGAAGGATTTACTTGGTGGTTAAGAATTCTATCCTTAGGTTGATTTACTTGGTGGATAAGATTCCTTTTCAAAAAGGAATTCTTTCCTACAACAAGACTCCTAATCCAACTCAATAGTGTATTTGTAACCACATTAAAGACATCCTAATTTGATTACATAAATAATTTCTTTTATTTATCTGCTTGTCAAATATAGTCTTTAATATTAATTATACTACTAACAATAGTATAATATTTGGAGACCTTCTCCGAATAGAAAACAGATTTTGACTTTTAATTAAATAATTAATTAATTACCAATTTAATTAATTTATATTTAATTAAATAATAAAATAAAAAATAATATATTTAGGCTTTTATATCTTAGCCTTGCCGCCCACGACAATATATAGACATATATATTATTTTTCTTATTTTAATAAATCCATTAGGTTTTTATAAAAAGTCCACATGTGAACTAGACCCATTTTTACAAAAAGAAACAAGTCCACATGCCTTAATACAATTCTAGATAGACCCCTAAATTGGTCCGGTAGAATATATCAAGTGATCCATGCAAGTTCGTGTGGATTGGGGATCTTGGCGGGCTATCTAAATTTAAGCTCTAATAGACACAACCAAATCACAATCAACAAATGATTCACTTAGGTCCGATCTTTTAATTTTAGTTCATTTCACTAAAGAACTAAAATTGAATTCTTAAATAAAGATAGAATAAGTTGATGTTACTCATTTATACCCTAGACAACCTTATTGGAGAAAATATATCCTCGTGAAGAATATCAGTAATCGCCAAGAGCTCATAGACCGCCTATAGCTCTCCAAGTTACCATATTTACTCGTATGACCACATTTTGAACTTAGATATTTTGACTTGTCCAGAAGCCATGTTTCAATAGACACTATTGAAAACTTAACGTTAAGATTTAATATCCAATACCTCAAAACATCCATATGATGGTATTCTACTCTCATTCAATAAATGGAGCCACAATGTCCATATCTATAAATGAAGTCCTCTATAGATTAACAAATGAATACCACCAAACTACCGATGATAGCCTATGCTATATATTCGTACTCATTGATAGCTCAAATGATAACACTTGCAACCATAAGTCCATCATTTATCTCAAGATTGAGATAGACTCTCCGATTGTCTTCAAATGAAAACTTTTATCCATTGACGGTTCTAGGTTGGCTGAAATTCACAAGGATATATATATATATAGGATCACAAATCCTTTCCTAAGAAGGATTTACTTGGTTGGGAAGAATCCTTTCCTTAGGTGGATTTATTTGGTAGTTAAGAATCCTTTTCTAAAAGGAATTCTATCCTCTTATATATATATATATATATATGGACTGGCTGAATTCTTCATAGAATATATTAGAATCACAAATCCTTTTCTAAGAAGGATTTACTTTGTGGTTAAGAATCCTATCCTTAAGTGGATTTACTTGGTGGATTAGAATCCTTTTTCAAAAGGAATTCTTTCCTACTCCAAGACTCCTAATCCAACTCAATAGTGTATTTGTAACCATATTAAAGACATCCTAATTTGATTAGATAAATAATTTCTTTTATTTATCTACTTATCAAATATTGTCTTTAATATTAATTATACTACCAACAATAGTATAATATTAGGAGACCTTCTCCAAATAGAAAAAAGATTTTGACTTTTAATTGAATAATTAATTAATTACCAATTTAATTAATTTCTATTTAATTAATTTCTATTTAATTAAATAATAAAGTAAAAAATATTATATTTAGGTTTTTATATATTAGCCTTGCCGCCCATGACAATATATAGGCAGATATATTATTTTTCTAATTTTATTAAATCCATTGGACTTTTATAAAAAGTCCACCTGTGAACTACACCCATTCTTACAAAAAGAAACAAGTCCACATGCCTTAATACAATTCTAGATGGACCCCTGAATTGGTCTGGTAGAATATATCAAGTGAACCATGCAAGTTCGTGTGGATTGAGGATCTTGAAGGGCTTATGCTCCAATATACAAAACCCAATAACAATAAAAAAATGATTCACTTAGGTCCGATCTATTAATTTTAGTTCATTCCACTAAAGAACTAAAATTGAACATCCATATGACGGTACTCTACTCTCATTCAATAAATGGAGCCACAATGTCCATATCTATAAATAAAGTCCTCTATTGATTAACAAATGAATACCACCAAATTATCGATGATAGACTATGCTATATAACCGTACTCATTGATAGCTCAAATGATAACACTTGCAACCAGAAGTCCATCATTTTTCTCAGGATATAGACTCTCCGATTGTCTTCAAATGTAAACTTTTATCCATTTGAAGGTTCTAGAAAAAGTATTTCATTTTGATCCTATTCAATGCACCGGTGCACTAGATTCTTTTGTCCAAAAACACCACACTTTGATGATTTTAGACTCATCATAACACATTTGATCCCACTCAAATGCTAGCAAAGGAATCTACAACTTTGACAAGATAAAGGTGCCCAACCTTCTTTCTTAAGTTGTGAATATTATTCAAGACTAACTAAAGAATGGTTTCTACCTCATACATATCTAAATGTATGAACATCTCTTTTTTTCTCATAGTCTTTTGACCTTATTGTTATTTACTTTTGACAATTATAGTAATTAAACTATAAATGCTATAAGATTTGTTAAACTAGAAATCACATTATTAATATGAAAGATTGTCGAATACATTATTATACTCTTGCTATAGAGCATAATCCTAACAATCTCCCACTTGCTCTATAGCAAATGTGTCGTATCTCTCATCCCCTTGTTCTCTAGATGCCCATCAAAACTCTTTTGTGGAAGAGCCTTTGTAAAGGGATCCGCTAGATTATCTGCTGATGCGATCTTCATAATCGTCACGTCACTCCTATACATCATTTCCCTTAGAAGGTGATACTTTCTTTCAATGTGTTTCTCTTTCTTATGACTTCTTGATTCTCTTGAATTATCCACTGCTCCATTATTGTCACAATAGATAGTGATCTGCTTATTCGCATTAGGAACCTCTTCCAAGTAAATCAAGAATTGGCGGAGCCAGATAGCCTCTTTAGCAGACTCACATATGGCAACAAACTCGCCTTCCATGGTGGAATCGACAATACAAGAATGCTTGAGACTCCTCCATATGATTGCCCCTCCTCCAATAGTAAACACAGATCCTGATGTTGATCTCCTGGAGTCAGAATCTAACTGAAAATCAGTATCTGTATACCCAACGGGAATTAAATCCCCTCAAGAGTATACAAGTATAAAATCTCTCGTTCTCCTAAGATACTTGAAAATATGCTTAACTGCCGTCCAGTGATGAGGACCAGGTTTCGATTGAAACCTGTTAATTATGCCTACAACAAAACAAATATCTGGTCTAGTGCAGAGCATTGCATACATGAGACTTTCAACTGCCGATGCATATGGAACCCTACTCAAGAATTGCTATGCTCATTCTTAGGAACTTGTTCCTTAGAAAGTTTGATTCCATGTCTGAAAGGTAACATACCTTTCTTGGAATCTTGCACGGAAAACCTAGACAAGATTTTATCTATGTATGAAGCTTGGGATAATGCAATCGTTCTATTCTTTCTATCCCTTATGACTTGGATACCAATAATATAACTTGATTCTCCTAAGTTCTTCATATCAAATTGTTTTGCTAACCATTCTATAAGAGACCAGACTTTGTTTTTGAACATAGATTCAATTTCGGATTGCATTGCCTTTTGCCAATGGCGACAATCAATATCTTTCATTACTTCCTTGTACGTATAAGGATCATCATTGTTCAGAAGATTCTCTATGATTCTTCTAGACCGATGTATCTCTCGGGTTGTCTAACAGCCCTCCCTCTACGACAAGGTATGGTAGATTGTTGATCTTGTGTTGGTACGGAACTTACAATTGGGCTTGGTTGCGAAACCTCTTGTGGAATTGTGTCTCCTAAAAGTTCATTGAGGACAATTCTTCTTTTAGGCACAAAATTATTCGTATAGTCCTTTTCCAGAAATTTAACATTTGTCGAAACAAATACTTTAAGATCTAAAGGACTATAAAAATAATATCCTTTTGTTCCTTTTGCATACCCTACAAATATGCATGTTTCTGAATGGGACTCCATCTTTTCTGTTTTTCCTTTTAACATGTGTGCAGGACATCCAAATACCCTTAAGTGTTGTAAACTAGGCTTTCGCCCGGTCCATTACTCATGCGGTGTTTTAGGAACCGACTTAGATGGTACATCATTTAGAATGTACATTGCGGTTTGTAAAGCATATCCCCAAAAAGAATTAGGAAGCGTTGAATAACTCAACATAGACCTAACCATATCTAAAAGAGTTTTATTTTTCATTTCTGTCACCCCATTTTGTTGAGGTGTGCCTGGTGCAGAAAACAGAGAAATTATCCCATTATCAATAAGATATTGCTGAAACTCACCATATAGATATTCTCCACCACGATCGGACCTCAAGATTTTGATGCGTTTCTCAAGCTGATTTTCAACTTCAGTTTTAAGCGCTTTGAACATGTCAAAAGCTTTCGACTTATGTCTCATGAGATACACATAGCCAAAAATTGAGTGATCATCCATGAAAGTGATGAAGTACTCATATCTCTTGAATGCTCATAGGTCTACCCACATTAGTGTGTATCAATCCTAAACATTTGATGGCTCTTGTGCCTTTGGTCATAAACTACCTTTTTGTCATTTTCCTTCCAAATAAGATTCATTAGTTGGTAGATCATCAACCTTTAAGTCACTTAGAGGTCTGTCACTTACCAATCTTTTAATCCTATTAAGGTTAATATGACCTAGGCGTAAATGCCATAGGTAGGTTTCATCTTTTGATAATTTAACTCTTTTATGATTAGGTTCTGCTGATTCTGTGTCTAATAAGTGAGAGATATTTCTATGCAAATAGAATAAACCATTTTCCAATGTTCCTTTGCAAATAATTTTGTCATTATTACTAATAATAAAAGCATTATTAAAATTAACCGAATAACCAAATTTATTTAAACAAGAAACTGAAATTAAATTCCTCTTGAATTCAGGTACATAATAAACGTTTATTAACTCTAAATGACTACTAGAATCTATATTGACTCTTATATCTCCCACTACACTAGTTGTTGACGTCGATTTCTGGATGTGTGAGAAAAGTCAACAAGATTGGATTTTAGCTGTGATCTGAAAGAGAAAGAGAATGAGAAAGTAATTGGACACAAGTTTTACGTGGTAAAACTCCGATGACCGGAGAAACGTCCACGGTTGGTTGAATAAACAACCAAGCCAAAAATCCACTATTGAAAAAGATTTACAACTCTCGATCTCTTTTTTTTCTCTCTGTCTTCTATCCCTCTTTTATGACGAGATTACGGGCCTATTTATATGTACATAGAACCCTAATCCCTACTATACAAGTAATGAAAGATTCTTGTATTTAATTATGATTTGGTTACTTTGTTTAGAGTAGTTTGTATTCCTTCCTATTTTGGAGATTTGTATAGAGATCGAATGGGACTCTAGTGATATAGTCCAGTTAGGACTTATAAATGCGTAGTCTTTTTAAAGAAATAAAATTGTTGCCTGGTTGGGTATTCTATTCATCCTGGAATTCTTCTTTGACGCGAATATCTTTACGTATTTTAACATGATTCTTGGTTGGTATGCGAGTTATGTGTTTGTCTTCTTTATTCGGTTTTCTTCATGTTTGTCCCGAGTAGAACATGCTGCTAGCTGGTCCCGAATGAGGTCATCTGATCCTGAGTAGAACATGACATCAACCAACCCCGAGCGACGTTAACTAATCCCGAGTAGAATATGACGTCAATCGATCCAGAGTAGGTTTTGCTTAATACTTATTCTTATATTTGCTCGGGTTCCTCTTCTTTGGAGATATCTTGCGGGTTATTTTCTGAATGCCTAATCGGATGTCCACCTGGCAATTTTATCCTCTTTTTCAATGGCGTGTACATCTAATAAAATTTACATACAACAATACCCCCTTAAAATATTTTTACGGAATAGGATTTCGTTCCAGGCACAAGTATTTTAATCAACTTCAATTTTTTCGTCTCATTAACTTCAATTTTTTCGTCTCATTAATGCCAGAGTAAATGTCTTGTCATAATGATATGTCTTAATGGTGACCATGTAAATTCAATTTGTCTCCTCACGTGAGATCTCAATGATTGCGACGTTTTGGAGTCCTGACGGTCTTGGTCAGTTCTTCTCTTAACACGTGTCCTCTATCGCTTCCTTTCTCGATACCATTTATGAGAAACGACCTACGCGTCCTCTAGTGCGCCGTCTACATCATCAAATCTATCTTTTGATTTTTTCCGCTTTTTGAGATCCTAGGATTTTACGCTATTATCCCTTTAAATGCTCCGCTAAACAGAGTTGTCCTGGTTTATTCTCAGACTAAAACCAGAAATTTTCTAACCCAGGTTTCTTTGCGCTAAAAATCTCTATTCTTCGTTGACGTTTTTAAATCAGGTTTCTTCACTCAAGGTTAGTTTTAATGAATCCGACTTCCCATCATCGACTCTTTACTATAGCTTTCGAAGCGCTTGATCATGGAGATTTTCAACTGGTTTTCTGCGCTCGTAGATTATTAGAGGACATCCCCCCTGATGAACCCACTTTTTTAGATGTTGACGTTTCTAGGATTAACTCTAACGCCCGTTTTAGTTCTAAATCTAGTTCTGAATCATCTTGTTCTGAATCTGTCATTTCTGATCACAGGGTACCTCTTCGATCGAGGATAGGGAAACATCAAAGTAAAAGTGAAGTTCATAAGCATACCTCGGTCAACGTCTGGATCAGGGAATAGATTATTGATGTGAAGGACGTTGAAGAGGAGTTTAGAAAATCTCGTCTCTCTTTTTCTGTCGATCGCCCTAGTAGGTATGACACCGAGCCGAAAATGGTTAAAGAATATGAGATTGGGAAATATCGTGCTCGATTTGAATTGGATGAGTCAGTCATACTGTCTCCTGTCGGTGATAGAGCCGTGTGGAACCCTCCCCTAAGCATGGTGGCAATTTATGGGTCCATGCTTTGTTGCGGCCTTACTCTTACTCTTCAGCCGTTTATTGCCTGGTTTCTGGAAAAGCATGGATCGCTCCAGCCCAGCTAGCCACGAACAGCTACAAGATCTTGATGTGCATGTGGCATTTGTGGAGCCAAATGAGCCGAGTGAAATCAGGCACTTTTACACACTGAGGCAGTCTGGTCAGACAGGGACTTATTTTCTCATGTCTAACCCACCAGATTGCTGGATCCCCAAGGGGACAAAAGTGAATCGGGGAGTTGATACTGCTGATGATACCAAAACGAGGGGCTTTGTATGGGGATTCCCTTCGTCCAACAAGTACTGTAATAATAGTTGGTTTTTCGCCAGAGGCAACCTTGGACTTGAAGTTACTATTTTGGCTGGGGAGACTTGAACGGTGCTAAAAGTTCCCCATTTTTTCTATTCCCCCGGAATATGGAACAAGAAAAAACTTGAATTCTCTGATACTGAACTGACCAGACCTGCTCGGGCTGTAGTGCGTACTTTGGAAAAAAAGAGCAGGACTTATCTTTTCAGTGAGAAGAAGATGATAGAGCTTGGCTTCTTCAACAAGATTTCAGGCCATCTCAAACGACATAAGTGGTCTTCCCATCCTCTTTTTTCATATATATATATATATATATTTATTATGCTTTCTATATTCTGACTTGATTCTCTTTATAGTTTTAAGTGTATGACTCAGACATTGTCTCCGACGTCCAGGCTCGCCAAGTGAAATCAATCCTTCAGGTTAACCAAAAAGAAACTTCTCGTCAAAGCAAAGAAGGCATTGCCCCGCCTGAGTCAGATGAGGACCCTGATGAAGCTGACAAGTAGATCCCTGAATATGTCCCCAAAGAAATCATCTGGCCGATAATAGGGGAATTTAGTGGCCCGAGCGGCCCAATTGACTACACTCAGAAACTGCCCGAAGATGGGGGGAGGCAAATTGATGGTCTTGTTGAAGGGCCCGGTTAGTCGAGCTCCCCGGTTGAGGTTCCTACTGAGTGGATAAACGCTGGTGATAGAGGTAAAACCTCTGATGGTCAAGTAAATACAGATCCTGACTTTTTTGAATTCTTCCGGGATGATAATCTTTAAGATCCCTCAGTTGATCTCGGCTTCCACCGTTCTCGGGCTATGAAACGGAAGGCGGTAGATTCTCCTGCTCATCGAAACAGGTTCCTCAGGTGGTTTCATTCATTGACTCTAGTGACGAAGACACCGGGGTCGAGATTCCCCCGAGCATTGATGTTGAAGTGTCAACGGGTAAGGAGAATTCTGACCCAAACAGGGGTTCTTCCCCCTCTTCCCCCCGAGGTTGAAAATGTAAGGGCTGAATCTTCAGAAGGTCCTTCTTATCCTTCTCCCCAGGATATGCTTAGAGCAATGTCATCTGGTCGGGCTTTCATCGGGGATGATCACTAGAGCCATTTCAGGGATGCTTCTTTAACGAGCAGTCTTCAGAATATTTTCAACGGCGCATCTTATGTAAGTTTTATTCCCAACTATTTTTATGTGTTGCTTGCTAGATTTTTAATTTTTTTTCCTTATAGATGGTGGCCGAGTTTGTTAAGCTGGTTCAGACGCAGCAACATCAAGCTGATCGAATAAGGCGTCTTGAAGCTCAACTGAAAGAGAGTGATGATAGTCGTGCTCGGGTTGAATCTGATTATCAAAAGAAGATGGGTTCCGCCCAAGTGTTTGCAGACCACCATTGGCAAAGCAAGTGGAGGCTGAGGAAAGAGCTTCTTTAGCAGAGGAGAAGGATATGTCACTTCAAAATTTATTGTCTTCTACCCAAGAATCAATGCTTAAAGCCGAACAGGAAGTGGAGCAGTCTAAGTCGGCATATGAACAGAAGATCGAGGACTTGGAACGCCAAGCTTTGACAGTCGAGTCCTTATCCAAAGAGGCTAGGCTGGAACTCGAAATCTAGGGGGTTGATCATTTTAAAAGATCTCATGCTTATGACACTCTTTTCTTTTAGGAATTTCAGCGAGGGCTAGTTTCAGCTGGTGAATTTTATAAGGTCAATAATCGGGCAACTGAAAAAGCCGGAACCAACTGGGAGCTGTTGATCAAGAACCATGTGGATCGGTCCCTAGAATCTCTTCGGACTCAGATGAAAGAGTGGAAAGCTTATTGTCGCAGTCGAGGCAAAGAGCCCCATCCTATGCATTTGGAGGTCCCATCAGAGCACTCTCTCTCAATCTTTTATGCCAGCCAGGAGTCCGATAAGGAAGGTTTGGTGCCTGATGTCAGCCCGATCTCTGGAGAATATTACAGCGAATGGATGGATGATTCGGTTGACATAATTACTTGGCATTTAAATAAGAGTCTCCTCCACGAGCACAAAATTGTGACAAACCCGAGCATCGGCAAGAGTTCCAAATCCTCCTCCCAACCTTGATTTATTTTTGTAAAGATTCACTTGTCAAGACTTTTATCGATGATATTTTGTGAACTGTAATTCAGAGAACCGAGTGATTTAATCAGATTCATAGCTCAAGAAATTTCACCGAGTATCTTATCTAACTTGGTTTTATTATTGCTTCTAATGTCGAGTATCTTACTGAACTGGCTAACATAATCACTGTCAGATCTTAAACTGACTTACTGCAATCTGTGCCAAGTATCTTATTAAACTGGCTATTGCAATCTTTATGCCAAGTAATTAAACTGGCTAATGAAATTCTTTTATACCAAATATCTTAGTAAACTGGCTATTTTCGTCCGAGTCACATCACTGAGTATCTTATTAAGCTTGGTTTCGTTATCAAGTCTTTTAACGCCAAGTATCTTATTAAACTGGCTTTTGTTAACTGATCCATCTTGAAACAAACGAGTAGATTTGTTCGTATTTCATACTCGGGTTATTACCTAAACATTACATAAAGGCTCACCATGATCATACTCGGGTTATTACCTAAACATTACATAAAGGCTCACCATGATCATATGTTCGAGTCCTCACACATTACCAAGGTTGTCTCCCCAGTTTTTCGTGCAAGGGTTTTGCGAATCGTTAAGCTTTTTAAACCGCTTAACACAGCTGCGCATTTCACAGGAATTTTTCCAGACAGCGCCTCGAGCCTTTGTCCAGAATCTGGTGCATCCGGTTTGCCTTTTTGCTATGGTCAACTAACCTTGCTCGGCTAGCATGCTCCTTCGAGCTTCTCCGCACATTCGGGAATCAATGGTCCCGAGTATTCTATTTGCATGTTCTTATTATCATGCTCATTTTTCATATGTTCTTATTATCATATGCTTTATTTTTCAGAAATCCCTAGTGATTTTTATTTATAATTGCAAAACCAACAGCGATTTAAATTCCAAAGCTAATAACTGATATGACTAAAATTTTCCTAACTAAAAAAGGAAACAAAAAACAAATTTAAGGATAGAAAATCTTCAGGTATTGGGCATTGCATGGTCGGGGTAAGACCCCTCCATCGGGTCGTGCAATCCAATATGCTCCATGGCCAGCTATTCCTTCAATTTTGTATGGGCCTTCCCACTTATCAGTTAGGGAACCTACACCTTTGTTTTTTGTATTCAATGAAACTTTTCTAAGTACCAGGTCTCCTAGTCGGAATTTCCTGACCCGAACATGAGAGTTGTAGTGGCAAGCTACTCTTTGTTGATATGCCATATTTCATATACGGGACTTCTCCCTTTTCTCTTCTAGCTCATCTAGACTTTGTAACAGCATATCAACATTCTGATCTTCATTATATAGCCTGACCCGGGGTGTTGCATATGATGTTTCTACAGGGATAACAGCTTCTGTTCCAAACGCTAAAGTGAATGGAGTCTCTCCTGTTGAAGTTCTTGTTATCGTCTGATATGACCATAATACTTCGGGAAGTTTTTCAACCCAACTTCCTTTCTTGGCATCTAGCTTTGCTGTGAGTGTATGCTTGATGATTTTGTTTACTGCTTCAACTTGCCCGTTTGTTTGCAGATGGGCATGTGTGGCATAATAATTGGCAATTTTGTACTTTACACAACTGTCTGAATTTCAGATTATTGAATCGGGTGCCGTTGTCAGTGATGCTAGTGTTTGGGACTCCAAACGTGTAGAGTATATTTTTCTTCATAAAATTTGTGGTATTTGCTTATGTGATATGCACTAAGGCTTCAGCTTTTGCCTACTTCGTGAAATAGTCAACGACTACTATTGCGTGCTTCGCTCCACCCCCAGTCCCTGATAGCATTAGGCCAATTAAATCCAAGTCCCACATGGAAAATGGCCATGTGGTTGTAAGGTTTCTAAGTTGTTCAAGGGGTTGTCGGATATCATTGGCAATCCTTTGGCAAGTATTGCAGCTCTCCGAACATTGTCGTGCAGTTGAGAATAAAGTGGGCCAATAATAACCTTGCATGAGCACCTTGTTTGCTAAACTTTTACCCCCAGTATGGTTTCCGTAAACTCCCCCATGGATTTTTTGTGATATCCGACATGCATCTTCCTTTGATACACATCTTTGGAGTGTTTGGGAAAATCCCCTTATGTATAGTTATCATCCGATCAATGTGCATCTTGTTGACCAATAACTGATACGCTTAGCTTGTAAAGGATCCTTCAGAAGCACGCCTTCTTCCAGGAACCTTTTTAGCTGAATCCAACCGTCTGTCGGTGTTTGGATTTCTAAAATTTCAAAGTTTGTTGGCTCAATTGTTCTAAGTTTGAGGAGATGTGCGACCGAAATAGTTTTTACCTAATTCTGGTCATTGTTGATGCTAGTTTGGACAAGGCATTTGCCTTTTCATTCTCCTCTCTAGGGATCTGGGCAATCTTATATTCTTTGAATTTTCGAAGGAGCTGTTTTGCTATGTCATGATAAGTTATCATGCCTTCCTCACTGGCTTGGTATTTGTCCAGGACTTGGTTGACGACAATCTGTGAATCGCTAAATATCTCAACATCTTATGCTCCAAGGGCTATGAAAACTCCGAGTCTAGATGGCAGCGCCTCGTACTCGACTTTATTATTTATTGCTTTACAGTCAAACCTCACGGCACACTAGACATCATCTCCTTCCGGGGTGCCTACTACGATCCCTGCCCCACTACCGTGAGTGTTTGAAGAGCCATCGACATATAATTTTCATGGGAAACTTTTGGCCGACATTTTTTTTGCTTCCAAGTTTGGTTCTATGAATTCTGCTATAAAATCTTCCACTGCTTGGCCTTTGAGAGATGTCCTGGGGATGTACTGGATATTGAATTCACTTAGTTCGATTGCCCATTTGGTTAGTCTTTTTTAAATTTTTGGCTTCTGTAAAATTTGCTTAAGCAGGCAGTCAGTAAGGACCTGAATTGAATGAGCCTGAAAGTATGACTTTATCTTCCTTACTGCTGAAACCAATGCTAGGGCCGTCTTTTCCGCCTTTGAGTACCTGGTTTTTACTGGTAGAAGTACCTTGCTGGTATAGTACACTGGCCTCTGTACTCCATCTTCTGTTCTAACTTAAACTGAGCTTTCTGTTCATTCTGTAATTGATAAGTATAAGTGGAGTATCTCTCCCATTTTTGGTTTCGAAAGGATAGGAGCTTGCCCTAGGTACGATTTGATTTTTAAGAATGTCTGCTCGTATTCTATGTTCAATTCGAGTCCTTTTTCTTTTTTAATTACTTTAAAAAAAGAAGCACATCTATGTGTGGCCTTTGAGAAGAATCTACCTAAGGAAGCTAAGCATCATGTTAAGCGCTGCACTTCTTTGAATGTCTTTGGTCAGGTCATTTTCTGCAGGGCTTAGATCTTTTCAGGATTTACTTTGATTCCTCTTTGGTGAACTTGGAAACCCAGGAACTTTCTTGAAGGAACTCCGAAGAAACACTTGTTCAGATTCAGCTTCATTTGGTATCTCCTCAAAACATCGAACGTCTCTCGCAGGTCTGAAGTATGCTTGTCTGCCGAGATGCTCTTGGTCAGCATGTCATCTATGTAGACTTCCATGTTTCTCCCTATTTGTCGTGCGAAGATTCTATTGACCAGCCTTTGGTACGTTGCCTCTGCATTTTTTAATCCGAAGGGCATTACAGTGTAACAGTATAAGCCCTGATCTGTTGTGAACGCCGTTTTTTCTTCGTCAACCTTGTTCATCCGGATTTGGTTATAACCTGAGTAGGCATCCATGAAACTGAGTAATTCGTGACTTGATGTAGCGTCAACCAATTGGTCTATTCTTGGCAGCGGGAAACTGTCTTTCGGGCATGCCTTATTTAAATCTATGAAATCTACGCACATTCTCCACTAACCGTTTTTATTCTGGACAAGGACCACATTTGCTACCCATTGAGGATAGCTAATCTCTCAAATTGACCCTACATCGAGTAACTTTTCTACTTCCTGCTTGATTGCCTGGCTTCTTTCGAGATTGAAACACTTTCTCTTTTGTATTACTGGCCTTACATTCGGGTCTACCGCTAGATGATGAGATATTATTCGGGCATCTATCCCGACCATGTCTTTATGACTTCAGGCGAACACATCCTTGTATTTTTTGAGCAAGTCGGTGAGGCATTGTTTGACTCTTCCTTACAAGTTTGCCTCGATCTTAATCTTCTTATATGGTTCATCTTCTTTCAAGATTAATTCTTCGACTTGTTCATTTTTGGGCTCATTTGGTTCTTCCCTCTGATCAAATTCGAATGATAGTGATTCTTTATTCTGATTTGGCTGTGTTATGGTGCATACTTGTTCACCATCGTTTTTATCTTTGTAAACCAACAGATTAGCTCTTCGTGCCATCTCCTGGGACCCCTTGACTACTTTGACCCCCTGTTCGGTCTTGAATTTGATCATTAGGGCGTAAGTAGCTGTTACAACCTTTGTTTTATTCAATAATGGTAGACCTAACAATGCGTTATATGGCCAATTATCTAAGTCTACCACTATGAAATTGAGTAAACTGTTCTTTGACACGGTGCCACTCCAATTTTTACCTGTAAATTTACCGTCCGGAGAGCCCTGACCTCAACTCCCCGAATCCTCTGAGTGGAGTGTGAAAAGGATACAAATCCTTTCGGTCCAACCTAAGTTGATCGTTGACAGCTACATTGAGAATAACTACCAAACTTCCATTGTCTATCAAGATTCTCCTGACTTCTCTGTGTCCAATTCGGGCACTTAAGACCAGGGCATCATTTGGTCGAACATCGACCCCATGCGAGTCAGCTTCTGTGAATATTATTGGGTCTCATCCTTCCTGTACCCTTTTCGGGTCTGGTTCAACCGAGTTCATGTCAAAGTTCTGTCTCGCCTCCACCGTTTCTCTGATTTCCTGTGTTTGCTCTCGGTTACTTCTTCCAGTTGATGGTCCTCCAAAGATTGTTTGTATTACTTCATTGGCCTCGGCGCTGGCTATTTGGTTTTGACCGGAGTTGTGATCTGTCCTAGTCTCTTTCTTTGTTTATGACCGCTCATCCTTTTTCAAGATTACATCCTATAAGTGTCCTTCCCGAATGAGGGTTTCTATATAATCTCTAAGTTGGTAACACTTGGAAGTCTCATGGCCGGTTTCCTTGTGGAATCTACAGTATTTGGTTGTATCTCGCCGGGCAAACTGAGACTGTCGCGGTGTCTCTTTTATCAGATTTTTTTCTTCCAGTATGGCCAGGATTTCTTCCTGCCTTTTTCTGAAAGGGGTGTAGTTTGCATATTTTCCTCTAAATTTCTCCGTGGTTGGGTTGGCATTACGCCCGCTTCCTCTGTCTTTGCTTTTTTCTTTGTCGTTTCCTTTTTGTTTTCACTTTTGGTTCTATACCTTTGACTCAATATCTTTTTTGGGTTTTCCTCCGTGCATGTAGCATCCTCCCATGGCTAACTCTTCTTCTTCGGCAAGTGCATATCCTCCCGCCATGTCCATCATATATGCATATCGGGTTAGACATGCCCTTCTCAAGTCAAAAGATAGCCGTCAATTTTGTAAATTGTTGATGAATGCAACAATTATTGCTTCGTCGTTTACACTACCGATTTCTGATACCGCCTTGCCGAATCTCCCATGGTATTTTTCAGCTACTCATCTTTCCCTTGTTTTAGCCGAGAAAGGTAAGCCACTGATTTCTTCCTATGAAAGTTGCCCAGAAATTGTCTTAAGAAATTTCGGCTTAATTCACCAAAACTTCTGATGCTTAACGGGGGCAATCTTCCAAACCATATTGAGCCTGTATCTCCTAGAGTCTGTGGAAAGTTGAGACATAATAAGGGGTCGTTGTGGGCATACTGGGCAATAGTACTTTTATACCGTCTGATGTGTTCTTTAGGATCTGTATCCTTCTTGAACTGTTCCACGTGCGACATCCTGTATCTTTCTGGGAATGGAGTTCACAGGATGTCCCTAGTGAATGGACTATCAGAATCATCGTCGGACAAGTCATTGTACCGGTAACGTCTAACTAGTGCGTCCATTTGACGCCTATTGTTTTCAACTACTCAGGTCAGGCTCTGAATTATGACATCTCTATCTCCCACCGGATCTCTATGATGGTTAAACCGCCGAGTGACTGTCATACCTTTTATGGCTCGTCACTTTGTTGCCGAGTCTCAAGGGTTGATCCTTACAGGCGTATGGTTCCGTGATGGCACCTGCAATGGTACCGATCACTATCCTTTAATGACGACCGATCCCTATGTCGGTCATACTTGCGGTGTCTAGCACGGGCTATCTGATCATTGCTCTGCCTCTGGGTGGTTGCTCCTCTTCTGGTGTTTCACTTCCAACCTGATTAATTGGAACAGAGTCCCTTCCGGCTTCTGGTGCATCTGTTCTTGCCCAACTATAACCAACAAAGCCTTGTAGGTGGGAGGTTAGGAGGTTGCGCTTATTCTACAACTAGTAGATCAACTCCTTCCTTTACCGCGTCTACCACCATCTATTGCAGCGCCTCACGGAAGCATTGTGTCAGATCTTCGCTGGTTGGAGGGATTTATTGGATCCCCACCAGGCATGTTAGTTGGTTCTCGGTTGTTGAGGCGAGATCTCATGAACTACTGCCAATATAGACATTATCTGGAGATTTTTGGGTTTCTGCTTCCCGCCATCACTTTTAATTAGATCGGAGGTTCAGCCCCTCCTTCTAGCGCCAATTGTTGACGTCGATTTCTGGATGTATGAGAAAAGTTAACAAGATCGGATTTTAGATTTGATCTCAAAGAGAAAGAGAAGGAGAAAGTAATTGGATACAAGTTTTACATGGTAAAACTCCGATGGCTGGAGAAACGTCCACGGGTGATTGAATAAACAACCAAGCCAAAATTCCACTATTGACAAAGATTTACAACTCTCGATCTCTATTTTTTCTCTTTGTCTTCTATCCCTCTATAATGAAGAGATTATGAGTCTATTTATTTATACATAGAACCCTAATCCATATTGTACAAGTAATGAAAGATTCTTGTATTTAACTATGATTTGGTTACTTTGTTTGGAGTAGTCTGTCTTTCTTCCTATTTTGGAGATTTGTATAGAGATCGAATGGGACTCTAGTGATATAGTCCAGTTAGGACTTATTTCCTTATAAATGCGTAGTCTTTTTGAAGAAATAAAATTGTTGCCTGGTTTGGTATTCTATTCATCTTGGAATTCTTCTTTGACGTGGATATCTTTGTGTATTTTAACATGATTCTTGGTTCATATGCGAGTTATGTGCTGAGCTTATTTATTCGGCTTTCTTCATTTTTATCTCGAGTAGAACATGATGTTAGCTGGTCCCGAATGACGTCAATTGATCCTGAGTAGAACATGATGTCAGCCAACCTCGAGCGACGTTAACTGATCCCGAGTAGAATATGATGTCAGTTGATCCCGAGTAGGTTTTGCTTGATACTTATTCTTCTATTTACTCGAGTTTTTTCTTTTTTGGAGATATCTTGCGGGATATTTTCTGAATGCCTATTCGGATGTCCACCTGGCAATTTTATATTCTTTGTCAATGACGTGTACATCTAATAAAATTTACATACGACACTTGTAGACACCAATGCTCCATTGCCTAAATGAAAGTTGAATTCATTCTTATTAAGTCTTTTCCTTTCCCTTTACCCCTTCTAGTTAGGCCCAAATTTCTTTTCTTCTATTGTTACTTGACCTTCTGATAGGTCTTAATAGTAGCAACTTTACCAACCATATGAATCTCTTGACCCTTGCCTTTCATAAGAATCGTTTTGGCACTTTGAACATCTTGCATCAAGCTTTGCAAGGTGTATTCCATATTGTTCAAGGTTTAGTCTAACTTTGAACAAACCAAAGGAATCCGATAGTGAGTTGACAATCATGTCATGTTTTGGTCTCACCATCTATCTCAACACCATTCAGTTCAGTAATGTTGAGATGTTCTATGACTTTCATCATGTGATCTTTCACAGTCTGTCTAGGTTTCATCCTAAGATTCATAAAAGCAGTCACTACCTCTCTCTTAGTCGTCCTAGACATCTTAGCAAACATATCCTCTAGAGACATCATTATATCGGTAGCAGTCTCCATTATTTCATGTTGCTATTGCAACACGTCGAAGATGTGGCCATAATGTAACGTACATTTAGGCATCTCATCTGAAGACTTCCACTACTGATACTCATCTCTTTGCTCCTGAGTAGATTCATTAGTAGGAGTAGATGGTTTAGGAGTATACAGAATAAACTTCTACTTTTCAGCTTGCAACAACAACCTAATATTCCTTTTTTTATGTGATATAATTATCATCAGTTAAAGTATTATCTTTTAGGATATTAATTAGGGATGGAGTCATGATTTCTTTTTAATAACAAAAATTATATAAGTAAATAATCATAATAAAGCACTTTCGAATATTTATCTTGAATTAAATAAAATAATTCAATCGTAAAAATTCAACGGTGATCCAACACCCATTTATTAGTTGGACTAGGTCCCACATAACTGTTGTCGTATGTAAATTTTATTAGATGTACACGTCATTGACAAAGAGGATAAAATTGCCAGGTGGACATCCGAATAGGCATTCAAAAAATAACCCGCAAGATATCTCCAAAGAAGAGGAACCTGAGTAAATATAAGAATAAGTATTAAGCAAAACCTACTCGGGATCAATTGACATTATATTCTACTCGGGATCAGTTAACGTCGCTCGGGGTTGGCTGACATCATTTTCTACTCAGGATCAGATGACGTCATTCGGGACTAGCTAACATCATGTTCTACTCGGGACAAACACGAAGAAAACCGAATAAAGAAGCCCAGCACATAACTCGCAAACGAACCAAGAATCTTGTCGAAATACGCAAAGATATCCGCGTCAAAGAAGAATTCCAAGATGAATAGAATACCAAACCAGGCAACAATTTTATTTCTTCAAAAAGACTACGCATTTATAAGGAAAAAAGTCCTAACTAGACTATATCACTAGAGTCCCATTCGATCTCTATACAAATCTCCAAAATAGGAAGGAAAACAGACTACTCCAAACAATGTAACCAAATCATTATTAAATACATTATTATTTCATTACTTGTACACTAGGGATTAGGGTTCTATGTATATATAAATAGACCCATAATCTCGTCATAAAAGAGGGATAGAAGACGGAGAGAAGAAAGAGAGATCGAGAGTTGTAAATCTTTTTCAATAGTGGATTTTTGGCTTGGTTGTTTATTCAACCACCCGTGGTCGTTTCTCCGGTCATCAGAGTTTTACCACGTAAAACTTGTGTCCAATTACTTTCTCCATCTCTTTCTCTTTGAGATCATAGCAAAAATCCGATATTGTTGACTTTTCTCACACATCCAAAAATCGATGTCAAAAATTGGCGTTAGAAGGAGGGGGTGAACCTCCGATCTAATTAAAAGTTATGGCGGGATGTAGAAACAGTACTGAGGATATCCAAAAATCTCTAGATAATGTCCATATTGGCAGTAGTTCATGAGATCTTACTGCAACCACCGAGAACCAACCAACATCCCTGGTGGGGATCCAACAAATCCCTTTGACCAGCAAAGACCTGACATGATGCTTCCGTGAGGCGCTGCAACAATTGGTGGCAGACGCGGCAAAGGAAGAAGTTGATCTATTAGTTGCAGAAAAAGAACAACCTCTTAACCTCCCACCTCAAGGCTTCGTTCGGTTATAGTTGGGCCATAACCAGATGCACCAGAAGCCGAAAGAAACTCTGTTCTAATTAATCAGGCTGGATGTGAAACACCCGAAGAGGAGCTACCATCCCAGAGCCAGAGCCATGATCAGATAGCCCGTGCTAGACACCGTAA
The DNA here is from genome assembly GCA_032871835.1 of Dipteronia dyeriana. Classification (NCBI taxonomy): domain Eukaryota; kingdom Viridiplantae; phylum Streptophyta; class Magnoliopsida; order Sapindales; family Sapindaceae; genus Dipteronia; species Dipteronia dyeriana. The sequence continues at coordinate 44,192,375 of CM065299.1, read as the reverse complement.
GTATGACCGACACAAGGATCGGTTGCCATCATAGGATAGTGATCAGCACCATCGCAAGCGCCGTTACGAAACCATACGCCTGGAAGGATCAACCCGTGAGACTCGGCAGCAAAGCGAAGAGCCGGAAAAAGGTATGACTGTCACTCGGTGGTTTAACCATCATAGAGATCCGGTGGGAGATAGAGATGTCGTAATTCAGAGCCTGACCCTAGAAGTTGAAAACAATAGGCATCAAATGGACACACTGGTTAGACGTTATGGGTAGAATGACTTGTCCGACGATGATTCTGATAGTCCATTCACTAGAGACATCCTGCGAACTCCATTCCTAGAAAGATTCAGGATGCCGCAAGTGGAGCAGTTCAAGAAGGATATAGATCCTAAAGAACATGTCAGACGGTATAAAAGTGCTATGGCTTAATATACCCACAGCGACCCCATATCATGTCTCAACTTCCACAGACTCTAGGAGATATTGGCTCAATATGGTTCCAAAGATTGCCCCCGGCAAGGAACAGAAGTTTTGGTGAATTAAGCAGAAGTTTCTCAAGATAATTTCTGGGCAACGTTCACAGCAATAAATAAGTGGCTTACCTTTCTCAGCTGAAACAAGGGAAAAATGAGTTGCTAAAGAAATACCTGGGGAGATTCGGCAAGGCGGTATCAGAAATCGGCATTGAAAACGATGAAGCAATAATTGCTGCATTCATCAACAATTTACAAAATGGAAGGCTATCTTTTGACTTGAGAAGGGCCCGTGTAACCCGATATGCAGATATGATGGACATGGTGGGAGGATATGTACTGGCCGAAGAAGAAGAGTTAGCCACGGGAGGATGCTACATGCACCGAGGAAAACCTGAAAAAGATGCTGAGTTAAAGGTAGAGAACCAAAAGGGAAAACAAAAGGGAAACTGACTTAATACCAACCCAACCACGGAGAAATTTTAATGGAAATACCCAAACTGCACCCCTCTCCAAAAAAAGAAGGAAGAAATCCTGGCCATACTGGAAGAAAAGAATCTGGTAAAAGAGCCAAGCCGACAATATTAGTTTGCCCAACGAGATACAACAAAATATTGTAGATTGCACAAGGAAACCGGTCATGAGACTTCCAAGTGTTACTAGCTCAGAGATTACATAGAAACCCTCATTCGGGAAGGACACTTACAGGATATAATCTTGAAAAGGGATGAGAGGTCCGAAACAAAGAATGAGACCAGGGCCGATCACAGCTCCGGTCGAAACCAAAGGGCCAGCCCCGAGGCTAATGATGTAATACAAACAATCTTTGGAGGACCATCAACTGGAAGAAGTAACCGAGAGCGAACACAGGAAATCAAAAAAGGGTAAAGGAAGGATGGGACATAAAAATATTCACAGTAGCTGACTCGCATGGGGTCGATGGTCGACCAAACGACGCCCTGGTCATAAGTGCCCGAATTGGACACAGGGAAGTCAGGAGAATCTTGATAGACAATGGAAGTTCGGCAGACATTCTCAATGTAGCTGTCTACGATCAACTTAGGTTGGACCGAAAGAATTTGCAGCCTTTTAACACTCCACTCAGAGGATTCGGGGGAGTTGAGGTCAGGGCTCTCGGGAAGGTAAAGTTACCCATAAAAATTGGAGTGGCACCGTGTCAAAGAAAAGTTTTACTCAATTTCGTAGTGGTAGATTTAGATAATTGGCAATATAACGCATTGTTAGGTCGACCATTCTTAAATAAAACAAAGGCTGTAACAACTACTTACGCCCTAATGATCAAATTCCCGACCGAATAGGGGGTCAGAATAGTCAAAGGGTCCCAGAAGATGGCCTAAAGAGCTAATCTGTCGGTTTACAAAGATATAAATGATGGTGAACAAATATGCACCATAACACAGCCAAATCAGAATAAGGAGTCACTATCATTCTAATTTGATCCGAGCGAAGAACCAAAGGAGCCCAAAAATGAACCGGTCGAAGAATTAATCTTGAAAGAAGATGAACCTGATAAAAAGATTAAGATCGGGGCCAACTTGGAAGGAAGAGTCAAACAAAGCCTCACTAATTTGCTAAAAAAATACAATGATGTGTTCGCTTGGAGTCATGAAGGCATGGTCGGGATAGATGCCCGAATAGTATCTTATCATTTCGTGGTAGACCCAAATGTTAAACCAGTAATACAAAATAGAAGGTCGTTCAATCTCGAAAAAAGCCAGGCAATGAAACAGGAAGTAGAAAAGTTACTAGCTCTAGGGTCAATTAGAGAGATTAGCAATCATCAATGGGTAGCTAATGTGGTCCTCGTCCAAAAGAAAAACGGTCAGTAGAGAATGTGCATAGATTTCACAGATTTAAATAAGGCATGCCCAAAAGACAATTTCCCGCGGCCAAGGATAGACCGATTGATTGACGCTACATCAGGTCATGAATTACTCAGTTTCATGGATGCTTACTCAGGATATAACCAAATCCGGATGAATAAGGCTGACGAAGAAAAAACGGCGTTCACAACCGATCAGGGCTTATACTGTTGCACAATAATGCCCTTCTGATTATAAAATGCAGGGGCAACATACCAAAGGCTAGTCAACAGAGTCTTTACATGACAAATAGGGAGAAACATGGAAGTCTACATAGATGACATGCTGACCAAGAGCATCTCGGTAGACAAGCATACTTCAGACCTACGAGAGACGTTCGATGTTCGATGTTTTGAGGAGATACCAAATGAAGCTGAATCGAACAAGTGTTTATTTGAAGTTACTTCAAGAAGGTTTCTCGGTTTCCTAGTTCACCAAAGGGGAATCGAAGTAAATCTTGAAAAGATACAAGTCCTGTAGAAAATGACCTCACCAAGGACGCTAAAAAAAGTGCAGCGCTTAACATAATGCTCAGCTTCCTCGGGTAGATTCATCTCAAAGGACACAGACAGATGTGCTCCATTTTTGAAAGTAATTAAAAAAAGAAAATGACTCGAATGGAACGTAGAATGCGAGCAGGCTTTCTTAAAAATCAAAGAGTACCTAGGGCAAGCTTCCATCCTTTTGAAACCAAAAATGGGAGAGATACTCCACTTATACTTATTAATTACAGAAGCCAGTGTACTATACCAGCAAGGCACTTATACCAGCCGAAACCAGGTACTCTCAGGCAGAAAAGATAGCCTTAGCATTGGTTTCAACAGTAAGGAAGCTAAGGCCATACTTTCAGGCTCATACAATTCAGAACCTTTCTGACTACCGGCTTAAACAAATTTTACATAAACCAGAAATTTCAGGAAGACTAACCAAATGGGCAATCGAGGTAAGTGAATTCGATATCCAGTACGTCCCCAGGACATCTCTCAAAGGCCAAGCAGTGGTAGAATTTATAACAGAATTCACAGAACCAAACTTGGAAGCAAAAAAAATGTTGGGCAAAAATTTCCCATGGAAATTATATGTCGATGACTCTTCAAACACTCACGGTAGTGGGGTAGGGATCGTAGTAGGCACCCCGGAAGGAGATGATGTCGAGTGTGCCATGAGGTTTGACTTTAAAGCAACAAATAATCAAGCCAAGTACGAGGCGCTGCTAGCTGAACTCAGAGTTTGCATAGCCCTCAGAGCAGATGAGGTTGAGATATTTAGCGATTCACAGATAGTCGGCAACCAAGTCCTGGACAAATACTAAGCCAGAGAGGAAGGCATGATAGCTTATCGTGACATAGCAAAATAGATCCTTCAGAAATTCAAAGAATATAAGATTGCCCAGATCCCCAGGAGGGAGAATGAAAAGGCAGATGCCTTGTCCAAACTAGTATCAACAACGACCACCATCATGCACAAAACTATTTCGGTCGCACATCTCCTCAAACCGAGCACAACTGAGCCAAAAAACTTTGAAATCTCATAAATCTGAACACCGACAGACGGTTGGATGACTCAGCTAAAAAGGTTCCTAGAAGAAGGTGTGCTCCCGGAGGATCCCCTACAAGATAAGCGTATCAGGTATCGGTCAACAAGATACACATTGATCGGAGGAGACCTATATAGAAAGGGATTTTCCTGAACACTCCAAAGATGTGTATCAGAGGAAGATGCATGTCGGATATTACAGGAAATCCATGGGGGAGTTTGTGAAAACCATACTGGGGGTAAAATTTTAGCACATAAGGTACTCATGCAAGGTTATTATTGGCCCACTTTATTCTCAGATGCCCGACGATGTTCGGAGAGCTGCAATACTTGCCAACGGATTGCCAATGATATCCGACAACCCCCTGAACAACTTAGAAACCTTATGTCCCCATGGCCATTTGCCATGTGGGGCTTGGATTTAATTGGCCCAATGCCAGCAGGGACAGGGGGTGGAGCGAAGCATGCAATAGTAGCCGTTGACTATTTCACGAAATGGGGAGAAGCTGAAGCCTTAGTGCATATCACAGAAGCAAATACCATAAATTTTGTGAAGAAAAATATACTCTACAAGTTTGGAGTTCCAAACACTATCATCACTAACAACAGCACCCAGTTCGATAATCTGAAATTCAGACAGCTGTACAAAGAGTACCAAATTGCCAATTATTATGCCACACTAGCCCACCCTCAAACAAACAGACAGGTTGAAGCAGTAAAAAAAAGCATCAAGCATACACTCAAAGCAAAGCTAGATGCTAAGAAAGGAAGTTGGGTTGAATAACTTCCCGAAGTGTTATGGGCATATCGGACGAAAACAATAACTTCAACAGGAGAGACTCTATTCACTTTATCGTTTGGAACAAAAGTTGTTATCTTCGTAGAAACATCATATGCATCACCCCGATTCAGGCTATATAATGAAAATTAGAATGTTGATATGCTGTTACAAAGTTTACATGATCAGAAGAGAAAAGGGAGAAGTCCCGAATGAGAAATATGGCATATTAACAAAGAGTAGCTCGCCACTACAACTCTTATGTTCGGGTCAGGAAATTCCAACTAAAAGACCTAGTACTCAGAAAAGTGTCATTGAATACAAAAAATAAAGCTGCAGGTTCCCTAGTTGATAAGTGGGAAGGCCCTTACAAAATTGAAGGAATAGCTGGCCATGGAGCATATTAGATTGCACAACCCGATGAAGGGGTCTTACCCCGACTATGCAATGCCCAATACTTGAAGATTTTCTATTTTTAAAACTGTTTTTTGTTTCCTTTTTTAGTTAGGACAATTTTAGTCAGATTAGTTATTAGCTTTGGAATTTAAATAATTGTTGATTTTGTAGTTATAAATAAAAATCACTCGAGATTTCTGAAAAATAAAGCATATGATAATAAGAACATATGAAAAATGAGCATTATAATAAGAACATGCAAATAGAATACTTGAGACCAATTATTCCCGAATGGGTGGAGAAGCTCGAAGAAGCATGCTAGCTAAGCAAGTTCAGTCGACCTTAGTAAAAAGGCAAACCCGATGCACCAGATTCTGGACAACGGCTCGGGACGTTGTCGGGAAAAAATTTGGTGAAATGTGTAGCTGTGTTAAGCGGTTCGAAAAGCTTAACGATTTGGCAAACTCTTGCGTGGAAAACTGGGGAGACGTCCTTCGTAATGTGTAAGGACTCGAACATATGATCATGATGAGCCTTGATGTAATGTTTGGGTAATAACTCTAGTGTGAAATACTAGCAAATCTATTCGTTTGTTTCAAGATGGCTCGGTTAACAAATGCTAGTTTAATAAGATACTTGGCGTTGAAAGACTGGATAACAAAACCAAGTTTAATAAGATACTCGATGAAGTTAGTCGGACGAAAATAACAAGTTTAATAAGATACTTGGCATAAAAGAATTGCATTAGCCAGTTTAATTAATTGGCATAAAGATTGCAATAGTCAGTTTAATAAGATACTTGACACAGATTGCAGTAAGCCAGTTTAAGATCTGACAGTGATTACGTTAGCCAGTTCAGTAAGATACTCGACATTAGAAGCAATAATAAAACAAAGTTAGAAAAGATACTCAGTGAAATTTCTTGAGCAATGAATTGGATTAAACCACTCGGTTTTTTTGAATTACAGTTCACAAAATTTCATCGATAAAAGTCTTTACAAGTGAATCTTTACAAAAATAAATCAAGGTTGGGAGGAGGATTTGGAACTCTTACAGATGCTCGGGTCGGGCACCATTTCGTACTCGCGGGGGAGACTCTCATTTGAAGGCCAAATAATTATGTCAACCGAATCATCCATCCATTCTATTTAATCTTCTCCAGAGATCGGGCCGACATCAGGCACCAAACCTTCAACGCCGGACTCCTGGCTGGCATAAAAGGTCGAGAGAGAGTGCTTTGATGGGACCTCTAAATGCATAGGAAGAGGCTCTCCACTCCTTCGTCTGAGTTTGAAGAGATTTCAAGAACCGATCCATATGGTTCTTAATCGACAGCTCCCAATTGGTTCAGGCTTTTTCAATTGCCTGATTCTTGACCTTAAAAAATTCACCAGCAGAAACTAGCCCTCACTGAAATTCCTGAAAGAGAAGAGCATCATAAGCAGGAGATCTTTTAAAATGATCAACCCCCTGGACTTCGAGTTCTAGCCTGGCCTTTTTGGATAGGGACTCGACAGTCAAAGCTTGGCATTCCAAGTCCTCGATCTTCTGTTCATATGCCGACTTGGACTGCTCCGCTTCTTGTTCGACTTTAAGCATCGATTCCTGGGCAGAAGACAATAAGTTTTAAAGTGACATAACCTTCTCCTCTACCAAAGAAGATCTTTCCTCATACTCCACTTGCTTTGCCAAACAGTGGTAGGCAAACACTCGGGCAGAGCCCACCTCCTTTCGATAAGCCGATTCAACCCGAGCACGGCTATCCTTCCTTACTATCTTTCAGCTGAGCTTCAAGATGCCTTATTCGATCAACTTGATGTTACTACGTCTGAACCAGCTCAGTAAAATCGGCCACCATCTACAAGGAAATAAAATTAAAAATTTAGCAAGCAAGACAAAAAAAGAGTTGGAAATAAAACTTACATAAGATGTGCCGTTGAAAATATTCTGAAGACGACTCGTCAAAGAAGCATCCCTGAAATGGCTGCAGTGATCATCCCCGATGAAAGCCCGACCAGATGACATTGCTATAAGCATATCTTGGGGAGAAGGATAGGAAGGACCTTCCGAAGATTCAGCTCTTACATCTTCAACCTCAGGGGTGAAGGAGCCTCTGTTCGGGTCAGAAGTCTCCACACCCGCCAATGTTTCAACATCAACGCTCGAGGGAATCTTTGCCCCGGTGTCTTCGTCACTGGAGTCAATTAATGAAACCAACCGAGAAACCTTATAAGGATGAACAGGAGAATCAACCGCCTTCCATTTCTCAGCCCGAGAACGGTTGAAACCAAGATCAACTAAGGGATCTTCCTGATCATTATCCAGGAAGAAGTCAAAAAAGTCGGGATCTGTATTTACTCTTCAATTAGATGTTTTACCTTCATCACCAGTGTCCATCCGCTAAGTAGAAACCTCAATCGGGGAGCTCGACTCACCGGGCACTTCACCAAGACCATCACTTTACCTCCCGCCGTCTTCAGGCAATTTCAAATTGTAGTCAGTTGGGCCGCTCGGGCCACTAGATTCCTCTACGGTCGACCGGATGACTTCTTCGGGGGCATATTTGGGGATCTGCTCGTCAGCTTCATCAGGGTCCTCATCTGACTCAGATGGGGCAATGCATTCTTTGCTTTGAAGATAAGATTCTTTTTTGCTCGCATGAAGGATTGATTTCACTTGGCGAGCCTGGACGTCGCAGATAATGTCCGACTCATACACATAAAAAGATAAAGAGAATCAAGTCAGAATATAGAAAGCAGAATAAAAATATATATAAGTAAAAAGAGGATGGGAATACCACTTACGTCGTCTGCGATAGCCTTAAATCTTGCTGAAGAAGCCAATCTCTATCATGTTCTTCTCACTAAAAAGATAAGACCTGCTTCTTTTTTCCAAAGTACGCACTGCAGCCCGAGCAAGTCTGATCAGTTCAGTATCAAAGAATTCAAGTTTTTTTTTGTTCCATATTTCAGAGGAACAAAAAAATCAGGGAACTTTTATCACCGTCCGAGTCTCCCCAGCCAAAAGAGTAACTTCAAGTCAAAGGTTTCCACCGATGAAAAACCAACTGTTCTTTCAGTACTTATTGGACGAAGGGAATCCCCATACAAAGACCCTCTTTTTGGCATCATCAGAGGTATCAACTCCCCGATTCACTTTTACCCCCTTGGGGACCTAGCAATCTGGTGGGTTAGACATGAGAAAATAAGTCCCTGTCTGACCAGACTGTCTTAATGTGTAGAAGTGCCTGATTTTACTTAGGGAAGGCAGCGACTGGTTAATTCGAATCTACATATGCCACATGAACATCAAGATCTTGTAGTTGTTCAGGGTCAACCTGGCTAGAGCGATCCCTGCTTCAGCCAGAAACCAGGCAATAAACGGCTGAAGAGGAAGAGGAACGCTGCAATAAAGCATGGACCGTTAAATTGCCACCATGCCCAAGGGAAGGTTCCACGCGGCTCTATCACCGGTAGGAGACAGTATGACCAACTTATCCAAGTCGAATCGAGCATGATATTTCCCAATCTCATCTTCCCTAACCACATTCGGCTCGGAGTCATACCTACTCGGCCGATCGACAGAAAAAAATAGACTAGATTTTCTGAACTTCTCTTCAACGTCCTTCTCATCAATAATTTGTTCCTTGATCTGGACGCTGCCCGAGTTGTGCTTATGAACTTCACTTTTACTTTGATGTTTTGCCATCCTTGATCGAAGAGATACGCTGTGATCTAAAACGATAGATTCAGAACTAGATTTAGAACTAAAACGAGCGTTAGAGTGAAGTCCAGAAACGTCAAAATCTAAAAAAGGGGTTCATCAGGGGAGATTTCCCCCAATAATCTACGAGTGTAGAAAATCAATTGAAAATCTCCACGATCAAGCGCTTCGAGAGCTATAGTAAAGAGTTGATGACAGGAAGTCGGATTCATTAAAACTAACCTTGAATGAAGAAACCTGATGTAAAAAATTCAATGGAGAATAGAGATTTTCAGCGCAAAGAAACCTGGGTTGGAAAATTTCTTGTTTGAGTCTGAGAATAAACCAGCGCAACTTTGTTCAGTAGAGCATTTAAAGGGATAATAGCGTAAAACCCTAGGATCTCAAAATGTGGGAAAAATCAAAATATAGATTTGATGGCGTAGATGGCACCTTGGGGGATGCGTATGTCGTTTCTCATAAATGGTATCGAGAAATGAAGCGATAGAGGACACATGTTAAGAGAAGAATTGACCAAGACCGTCAGGACTCCAAAACGTCGCAATCATTGAGATCTCGCGTGAGGAGGCAAGCTGAATTTACATGGTCACCATTAAGACACATCATTATGACAAGACATTTACTCTGGCGTTAATGAGACGAAAAAATTGAAGTTGATTAAAATACTTGTGCCTGGAACGAAACCCTATTCGGCAAAAATATTTTAAAGGGGTATTGTCGTATGTAAATTTTATTAGATGTACACGTAATTGACAAAGAGGATAAAATTGCCAGGTGGACATCCGAATAGGCATTCAGAAAATATCTCCAAAGAAGAGGAACCCAAGTAAATATAAGAATAAGTATTAAGCAAAACCTACTCGGGATCAATTGACGTCATATTCTACTCGGGATCAGTTAACGTCGCTCGGGGTTGGCTGACGTCATGTTCTACTCAGGATCAGATGACATCATTAGGGACCAATTAACATCATGTTCTACTCTGGACAAACATGAAGAAAACCGAATAAAGAAGCCCAACACATAACTCGCATACAAACCAAGAATTATGTTAAAATACGTAAAGATATTCGCGTCAAAGAAGAATTCCAAGATGAATAGAATACCAAACCATACAACATTTTTATTTCTTCAAAAAGACTACACATTTATAAGGAAATAAGTCCTAACTGGACTATATCACTAGAGTCCCATTCGATCTCTATACAAATCTCCAAAATAGGAAGGAAGACAGACTACTCCAAACAAAGTAACCAAATCATAATTAAATACAAGAATCTTTCTTTACTTGTACAATAGGGATTAGGGTTCTATGTACATATAAATAGACCCGTAATCTCATCATAAAAGAGGGATAGAAGACAGAGAGAAAAAAGAGAGATCGAGAGTTGTAAATCTTTTTCAATAGTGGATTTTTTGCTTAGTTGTTTATTCAACCACCCGTGGACGTTTCTCCAGTCATCGGAGTTTTACCACGTAAAACTTGTGTCCAATTGCTTTCTCATTCTCTTTCTCTTTCTCTTTAAGATCACAACTAAAATATGATCTTGTTGACTTTTCTCACACATTCAGAAATCGACGTCAACAACTGTTAACATAACAACCAACGTTTTCAATTTTAGCCTTGTAACTTTTATTAATAAGAACTCTTGAGAGGATATTAATAAAATTAAATTGAGTGTAATACCAAGTTATCTTAATATAATCCCTCACGAATATCCCTCCTTCGGGAGTAGATATCGTTTGGGCTAATTGTCTAGTCTATCCTTGTAAGGAAGTATCTTACTAAATTCCATTCATGAATACCTCTTGGGACGTTATTACACAAAACATAAAGCTCAACTACACCTGAAGGTCGTAGGTTTTCCAAAACACCTTCTCCCACTTAATTGTTTAAGGCGTTTGATCGAATTCCAAGGAATGATTTTCCAAGTTATTTAGATGCCAATTTAGATACCTAATTCATTCTATGCATGTTCATACCAAAAGAGATATATGAGTGACACTCCTATTCTGTATGACATGTTATAAAACAATGACAAACATTGCAATATTTACAAAAATATAAATAGCTACAATTTTGGTCCATCCTAGAAAAGCAAGTAAATAACATGTCTTGGAATACAAAAAACTCCTTTCTTGGCGAACAAGTTTTCATGCGACCTTCGTCGTCCGGACTCTCTCGGCTGCCTCCCATGGGTGTGTGCACCCTTGGTCCTTACCTATGGGCGTGCGCATGCCACAAACCCATAAAGGGCTGCCATGCGCAGCCCATGGCTTCCATAGGGCTGCCCTGCGCAGCCAATACCACAACAAACATGGCTGTGTGCTCTTCGCACGCACATACGTTCCTACGGCTCGCACGGTCCCAAACTTTTTCCAATTGCTTTTAATTCTTCAAACCTTCGAGTCTTCGAAACTTAAGTGTATTACAGAAGAATTATAAAGAAAAATACTGCATTTTATTATTATTATTATTACAACAACAAAATAAAAAAAAAACTTAGCAACCACCAAGAAGGAAATTATGACGATATTCATGAACACATACATCAATTAATCAAGGGTACAACCAGGCTCTGATACCAATTGTTGGGAAAATCACACGCAACGGAAGCGTGAGAAATCAAAATTTATGAAATTAGGGTTTGCGTATAAATAAAAAGTTTCCCTTTTAATAACAAGAACCTTAACCCTAGATTAATTGATGTATAGAAAAAGTATTGTACCTTTTTTTTTCCATGACGATTGAACTAGCATCGAATTGAATCCGCAAGATCTTCATATCCAATTACGAACGTGAATCACCTAGGAGTGTGGGCTCCCTTTCTTTAAATTGTATACCTGAGGATGGAAACAAACAAAATTTTCTTCTTTGTTAGTCACAATAGTTCTCCAAGAGAAAAACCAAGAACGTACGGTCACTTTTGAACTATCAATCAACTTGATTGAAACTCGCGTGAACCTTGATTCAATATTGTACACAAAACCCTTTTGATGCAAAGGATACTAGTGTACTATCGAAAATAAAAACGTTCCGTCTTTTCTCTATGCTTGGCCGAATTCTTCACACAATGAGTTGGACGAAGTTTTTTTTAACAATAAAAAAACAAATAAAAACAACTTCTCACACCAAAAATTCATTCTTGGTCAAATTCAATAGGTATTATATATAAGAGACTAAATCCTCTCCTAAGAAGAATTTACTTGGTGGATAAGAATCCTTTTTAAAAAGGAATTCTTTCCTACACCAAGACCCCTAATCCAACTCAATAGTGTATTTGTAACCATATTAAAGACATCCTAATTTGATAAGATAAATAATTTCTTTTATTTATCTGCTTGTCAATTATAGTCTTTAATATTAATTATACTACTTACAATAATATAATATTAGGAGACCTTCTCCTAATAGAAAAAAGATTTTGACTTTTAATTAAATACCAATTTAATTAATTTCCATTTAATTAAATAATAAAATAAAAAATAATATATTTAGGCTTTTATATCTTAGCCTTGCTGCCCACAACAATATATAGGCATGTATATTATTTTTCTTATTTTATTAAATGAAAAGTCTACATGAGAACTAGACCCATTTTTACAAAACGAAACAAGTCCACATGTCTTAATACAATTCTAGATGGACCCCTAAATTGGTCCGGTAGAATATATCAAGTGATCCATGCAAGTTCGTGTGGATTGGGGATCTTGGCGGGCTATCTAAATTTAAGCTCCAATAGACACAACCCAGTCACAATCAACAAATGATTCACTTAGGTCCGATCTATTAATTTTAGTTCATTTCACTAACGAACTCAAATTGAACTCTTAAATAAAGATAGAATAAGTTGATGTTACTCATTTATACCCAGACAACCTTATTGGAGAAAGTGTATCCTCGTGAAGAATATCAATAATTGCCAAGCGCTCATAGACCGCCTATAGCTCTCCAAGTTACCATATTTACTCGTATGACTACATTTTGAACTCGGATATTTTGACTTGTCCAGAAGCCATGTTTCAATAAACACTATTGAAAACTTAACGTTAAGATTTAATATCCAATACCTCAAAACATCCATTTGATGGTATTCTACTCTCATTCAATAAATGGAGCCACAATGTCCATATCTATAAATGAAGTCCCCTATAGATTAACAAATGAATACCACCAAACTATCGATGATAGACTATGCTATATAACCGTACTCATTGATAGCACAAATGATAACACTTGCAACCATAAGTCCATTATATATCTCAAGATTGAGATAGACTCTCCGATTGTCTTCAAATGAAAACTTTTATCCAATGACGGTTCTAGATAAAGTATTTCATTTTGATCCCATTCAATGCACCAGTGCACTAGATTCTTTTGCCCAAAGACACCACACTTTGATGATTTTAGACTCATCATAACACGTTTGCTCCCACTCAAATGCTAGCAAAGGAATCTATAACTTTGACGAGATAAAGACGCCCAACCTTTTATCTTAAGTTGTGAATATTATTCAAGACTAACAAAAGAATTGTGTCTACCTCATACATATCTAGATGTATGAACAATTCTTCTTTTCCCATAGTCTTTTGACCTTATGATTATTTACTTTTGACAATTATAATACTTAAACTATAAATGCTATAAGATTTGTTAAACTAGAAATCACATTATTAATATGAAAATATTGTCGAATACATTATTGTACTCTTGCTATCGAGCATAATGCTAACACATCCGTCATTTGTGTGATGACATGATAAGAAGATTATAAACTTGAATATCATACATTGAGTGCTTATTGTCTATTTTTAGTTTCCATAGAATATGTTGATCATCATATTCTACGTTGTGTGCTTGTTTACATTTTGCATTCATTGATCACACTTAGAAAGTCCTTGGTTAGGGTCTTGGTAATCCGGATAATCAAGAAAGGTAGACTTAGCTAGGATCGAGATGATCTGGATAGTTAATCAAGAAGTCTTGGCTAGGATCAGGAGGATCCGATAGTCCTGCAAGAAATCTTCCTAGAGGTGTGAGATTAGCATCTCAGATAGGAAGTTGTTTTCTAGAGGTGTGAGAGTAGCATCTCGAATAGAAAGTAGGCAAACTGTTTCACTAGGCCCGATGGAAGAATAAAAGGGATTTCTTAAAGAGTGTATCAATGGATTGGTCACTTTTAAGGGTGTACTTTTATTTGTCATAGTGGAATACGGTTTACAAGTGGTTGTGAATTCAACCCGTGAACGTTTCTTCTTTAGAAGTTTTACCACGTAAAAATGATCAACATATATCAAAGTAGAGGATCCTTGCCCATTTTAGACACATATGCTAACCTTTCGCAGTCGAGCTTCACTATTTTTTCTAGGTCTGAGAGGCAACAAAACCTTTAAAAACCCTAACATGGGCTATAAAAGTTGTCCCAAATTGATCTTAATCATATTTGAAGACTTCCCACATTCAAAGTAGCAAATACAACTAAAGCTGATAGATTGAATTTTGTTAGGTACACATGCAATATGTTTGTCTTTTTAATGCTCTACTGAGACACCATGTTATGTATTTGTAGCTATAAATGAACCTAAAATAGTAATCGGGTAGTTGCAAATTTAAAGTATTCATACTGTAAGGTTTGGTTTTTTACTGGTTTCTTTGTTATTGATGTCGCCTCAATGTAATGTCAATGAAACTTGCATTCTCAATGAACAAATTATGAAATGTGAATAATGAATTTTAAGTTGCATTGGTATTTTTTATTTTATTTTTATACAGGTGTGATGTGGTTGTGGTAAATACATATATTCCGATTAAGAAATTTATACTATTACTAGCTTACTGTTGCAGTTGCAATATATTGTAGCATTGACCTTCTAAGAAATGTATAATCACTTGTGTTTACGACACAAATGAAATCCTTTGAACATCATTATGATAACGTATTGCTTCCCAAGCAGGGAATCAATGAGTTTTAAATTTTATGTTTGACTTTGTTCTGGCTACAGGAGGTTTGCTTGCTTGTTGCCTTTTCGGCTATTGCTGTGTTACAAAGCATTAAGTCATAAAATCGTTGTTGTACATTCTAATAATTGTTCACACCATATGAAAACGATGAAAATAATTTATGCTAACATTTATTTTTCATCTGGTGGCATGTTTGCCCAAAAGGCTACAATTTCTAAGTACAAATACTACCAACTGTATCTATGACCTATGGTCCCCCCAAGTTGTGGCCAGGGATGACACATAAGTCATATCCTTTTAGATATCTGTCACTTGTGTAATCTTGTGATCATACATGTTAATGTTGACAAAAACTTTGGTAAACCTGGTGGTGCTACCTTGCTCACTCATAACACACCCATTCAATACTGTTGTTCATAATATTTGCCGAGAAGACACATCACCAAACAACGTGAACAAATCATGCCACATAAGCCAAAGTCAGGTGATCAGCTAAAGGACATACTGGTGCTCCACGTTGATAGGCCACCTGACATCAGAATAGCATTAAAGTACTAGGCAAGACTAGCTATGCCGAGTAGAAAGCCCTGCCCGGTTGGCTATACTTGGCATAAATGGGGAAAAATCCATATTAGGGTTTCCTCCACACACAAAGTTATGTAGACGTCAAGGGAAAATCATAAATTAGTTGATATACAGCAACCAAAAAGAGTTCAACAAAGAAACAAACATATCTTCTCCAAAATTCCAGTCCTAAACAAATTCTTTGGAGTCGGCTGCATTTAATGAATAACAACACCAAATAGGAATGTAATATCAACTCTATAATCTCTTACTTGCACGCCATGATTCCAAACCCTAGCAGGACCTTGTATAAATACACCTACAAAACACATTGTAAAGAGAGGGCATCTTACGATAGAGAGAGAGACCAGAATGTGTATCATTATTTTACAAAATACTGGATTCGTTTCTCAGTTGCTAGGGTAACGACCTGTGGACATTTCCTCAATCATCGGAGTTTACCACATACTTTATTTTTCTCTTTATTGTCTTTTTCTTTTATTACGTTTAAAACTGTAGGTTTCTTTAACCTAAATCATTGACCAGTTGACCATCAAGAAATCACTGTCAACAGTTGGTGCCAGAAGAAGGGGGATGAAGTACTTAACTATTAAATTTCTTAGGAAATAATGGCTGGTGAATGAGATAGTAGCGGTTCCAGAAATAACCAGGAATTACCAGATGAAGTGTCAGGGTTGACACCTCTCTCAACGTCATAGGTCCCATGGATGTCGTTCTAACGATCGAGAATCAATCAGCGACCTTGGCTGTTATTCAACAGTTTCCTCAAACTAGTAAGGAGATTGCTTACCGGTTACAATAGTTCCTACAACAACTTGTGTCTGATGCGGCTAGACATAGGGTTATCCTTTCCACCATGAAAGGCTTAACTTCAACCTATAACTATCCACCTCAGACTAGCTGCAAGGTAGGTTACATTCTGTAGTAGTTGGACTGACACCAGACACACCACTAAAAGCAAGTCGAAACCCAACCGACCAGTCTGGAACCTTATCAGAAAGAAAGGTTAAGGACAGTGAAGAACCCAAGGAAGATGAACAACCCGCGGGAGACACACTTATAATCAATCATAACAAGATCAAAATTTACCTAGCAGGCATGCCTGTCGGAGGGACCAGTCGTCATTGTCTTGAGATAGTGACAAGTATAATCTTCAAAGATGCCAAAGAGGGATGATCTGATTGCCTGGCCTGGCCTAAGAAACTTAGAAACAGGATACTGAAGAACAAAGAACGGGCATAACCATCAGTCAGTTTCAACCCTAATGGAGAACTGGTAGATGAAAGGGACGTACTCATATAGAGTTTGACCCGAGAAGTTTAGAATAACAGGTGATAGATGGATGCCCTAGTTAGGCGTTACAGACGCAACGAACTATCAGATGATGAGTCAGACAACCCTTTCACCAATGATGCTATCCGGACACCATTCTTGGAAAGATTTAAGATACCATACGTGGAACAGTTAAAAAAGATACTGACCCCAAAGAGCACTTCAAGCAATAAAAGGGTGCCATGGAACAGTACACTCAGAATGATGCCCTATTATGCCTTAACTTTCATCAGACTCTTAGGGACTTGGGATCTCGATGGTTTGGGAGATTGCCCATAGCAAACATAGGAACCATCGGTGAGTTGAGTATGGCTTTCTCGAGGCAGTTCGTTGGGAACATGCACAGAAAGAAATTAGTGGCAATTCCCTTAATATAGTGTCAAATATATCTATGGGGGGGGGGGGGGTGAATAGGTATATCTTAAAAATATTTTCAATATCTTTTTCTTTATAAGAAACACGATTATACAAAGAAACCTGAAAAAGTTAACTGATTCAACAAATGAATGTAATATCAAATAAGCAATGAATCAATCAACGCAATTCAAGAAAGTAAAGAACAATAAAAGCAAAGATCAACACAAGGATTTTTACGTGGTAAGACCTCCAAAGATGAAACATCCACGGGTTGATACCACAACAACCGGCAAGAACTTCAACTAGTAAGATAAAAGGTACATTCTATCAAGTATTCACTCCACCTAGAAAGCTATCCTTCAACCCTACACAGTGAAAGAAATGCCACTTTGCACAAATCGAAGAATCACTCTCCAAAATGTGACTTCCAATGCTCAACTTAAAGAATCACTCTCCAAACGGTATTTCCAATGCCTAGCTATCCGGATCACCCCGACCTTAGTTAAGACTTCTGATGCACAAGTCAAAGAATCACTTTAAGGCATGTGACTATTAGGATTATGCTCAACAACAAAAGTGTAATAATGTATTTGACAATCTTTTCATATTAATAAAGTGATTTCTAGTTTCACAAATCTTATAGCATTTATAGTTTACTTATTATGATTATCAAAACAAAATAATCATAAGGTCAACAGAATATGAGAAAAGAATAATTGTTCGTACATCTAGATATGTATGAGGTAGACACAATTCTTTAGTTAATCTTGAACAATATTAACAATTTAAGGTAATGGTTGGGCGCTTTACCTTGTTAAAGTTGTAGATACTTTTACTAGCATTTGAGTGGGATCAAATGTGTTATGATGAGTCTAAAATCATCAAAGTGTGGTGTATTTAGGTAAAAGAATCTAGTGCACTAGGTGCATTGAATAGGATCACAGTGAAATACTTTATCCAAAATTGTCAACGGATAAAAGTTTTCACTTGAGGACAATCGGAGAATCTATCTCTATCCTGAGATAATTGATGGACTTATGGTTACAAGTGTTATCATTTGAGCCATCAATGAGTACTATTATATACCATAGTCTATCCTTGATGGTTTGATGATATTTATTTGTCAGTCGATAGAGTACTTCATTTATATATATATGGATATCGTGGTTCCATTAATTAAATATAAGTAGAATATCATCATATGGATATTTTGAGGTATTGGATATTAAATCTTCACGTTAAGTTTTCAATAGTGTCTATTGAAATATGGCTTCTAGACAAGCCTAAATATCTAAGTTCAAAATATGGTTATATGAGTAAATATGGTAACTATGAGAGCTATAGGCGGTCTATGAGCTCTAGGCGATTACTGTTATTCTTCGCGAGGAAACACTATATACATTAAGATTGTATAGAGTACTAATGAGGAACATTAACTTATTCTATCTTTATTTAAGAGTTCAATTTTAGTTCTTTAGTAGAATGAACTAAAATTAATAGATTAGACCTAAGTGAATCATTTGTTGATTGTGATTAGGTTATGTCTATTGGAGCTTAAATTTAGATAGCCCGCCAAGATCCCCAATTCACACGAACGTGCGTGGGTCACTTGAGATATTCTACCAGACCAATTTCAGGGTCCATCTAGAACTGTTTTTCGGATTTCAGAATCCTAAAATTTTGGAGAGGGGCGGTCATGTGTGATCAACACACACGGGAACTCTTCAAAATACCTAGAATGGGCGACCAAGGATGTGGGATTCCTTGGGCGGCCCTAATTGGGTGCGATTAGCATTCCATTAATACATTAAGAATATAATTTACACATTTTAATTAATTGGGCTGTTTAAATTATATTAATGTACTAATTTAAGGTATATGAACTTGTTTCCTTTGTAGTAAGAATGTGTCTAGTTCACATATAGACTTTTTATTAAAGTCCACTAGATTTAATAAAATGGAAAAATAATATATGGCCCATATATAAGGCTTGGGTGGCAAGGCTAAGTATAATAGCCTAATATATTATTTTTGATTTTATTATTTAACTAAATGGAAATTAATTAATTTAGTAATTATTTAATTATTTAATTACTATTTTTCCTAGTAGGAGAAGGTCTCCTAGTATCATACTATTGTAGGTAGTGTGATAAATATTAAATAATTTATTTGACAAGTAGATAAATAAAAGGAAATTTATTTTATCTAGTCAAATTAGGAAGTATTTGATATCTATCAAAACTCTAATTGACTATCGGTCAAATTAGGAAGTTTTTGATGAAGTCTCAATTTAATTTATATTCAATAATTAGTTATTGGATAAATACACTTATGTGTTGGAATATGAGTATTGGTGTAGAAAAGAATTTCGAAAATTGATAGGAATCTTGGTGAAATTAAATCCTACTAAAGAGAGAATTCTTTACCACCAAGTAAATCCTCCTAAAAAGATGATTTGGCCACCTATATATATGACCCTATGGAATTCAGCCAAGCCTAAGAAATCTATAGAGATTTCTAATTCTAGAATTTGGCCAAGGCCTGTTCAAGACTTGAGAGAAGTTTTTTTTTATTTGCTTATATAGTTAAAGAAAAAACTTCATCCAACCCATTATGTGAAGAGTTTTCTAAGCATAGAGAAAAGCGAGAAATTTTTTGTTTTCAAAAGTGCACTAGTATCCTTTACATCAAAAGGTTTTGTGAACAACATCGAATCGGGTTTAAGAGAGTTTCAATCAATAGATTGAGAATTCGTAAGTGACCAAACGTTCTTCGGTTTTCTCTAGGAGGATTTTGTGACTAACAAAAGAAAAAAGATTTTGTTTGTTTTCCATCCTCAGATATACAATTCCAAGAAAGGGAGACCACACTCCTAGGTGATTCACGTTAATGATTGGATTGAAAGATCTTACGCATTCAATTCGGCGCAACTTCAATCGTCACGAGAAAAGGTACGATACTTTTATTATATGTTAATTAATCAAGGGTTAAGGTCCAATCTTTTAAAGGATTTTATTTTAAATATACCAATCTACTTTTTAACTTGCTCCACACGTTTTTCCTTCAATTGGTATCAGAGCTGGTTGTACCCTTGATTAATTGATATATATATATATATATATATATATATACGTGAATCTATTTCTTTTTATTGTAAATATGCATGTTTTAGAAAGAGATGACACTCTAGGTATTCACATATATATTTACATTTGAATGTATGATATATATATATATATATATATATATATATATATGTTTTTATAATATTGTTATTGCTCAATTTGGTCCTGGAATTTCAATGTATATTTATTTGGAATTGTAACAAGAAGGGTGGCTTATCATTGCCATAATTTCTTTCTTGGTATTTGCTAAGTTTTTTTTTATTTTATTGTTGTAATAAAAAAAATTCTACTGTAATATATTCAAGTTTCGAAGAATAGAAGAATTGAAGAATTCAAAGCAGAAAAAGAAGCAATGGAGTAACCCAGAGTAGCTGCACAAGTGCCCGGACACGAGACCTTTAGACGGTGCCGCTTGATGACTTGTTCGTAAGTTAGGATTAGGGTTTGTATTTCAAGAAAATATAATTTACTTATTTTTCTTGGACGGACCAAAATTATGGCTATTTACTTTTCCATAAATATTATAATGTTTGTCGTTGTTTGATAACATGTCATATAGAATAGGGGTGCCACACATATATCTCTTTTGTTATTAATATGCATTGACTTGTTTCGGTATCTAATTGTAATCTAGATAACTTGGTAAATCATTCTATAGAATTCGATCACAGGCCTCAAACAATTGAGTGGGAGAAGGTGTTTGGAATGCCTACGGCTTGCAAGTTTAGTTCAGCTTTATGTTTCGTGCAGTAACCCCACAAGGGGTATTCATGAATGGAATTTAGCAAGATACTTCCCTACAAGGATAGACTAGACAATTGACTCAAATGATATCTACTCTGAAGGGAGGGATATTCGTGAGGGAATATATTAAAGGTCGATAACTTGGTAACACACTAAATGTGATTTTATTAATATCTTACAAAGAGTTCTTGTTAATAAAATCGCAAGGCTAAAATTGAAAATGCAGGATGTTATGTTAACAATAACGTGGGACCTAGTCCGACTAGTAGATGGTGCAAACTCCCAAAGGAGGCATGACATTTATGGGTGTTGGATCACCGTTGAAGTTTACGATTGAATTATTTTATTTAATTCAAGATAAATATTCAAAAGTACTTTATCACGGTTGTTTACTTATAAAATTTTTGTTATTATTCAGAAATCATCCCTAATCAACATCCTAAAAGATAATACTTTAACTGGTGATAATTATGTCACATGGAAAAGGAAAATTGGGTCGTTACTGGAAGCTGAAAAGCATAAGTTTGTTTTGTGTACCCCTAAACCACAAACTCCTACTAATGAATCTACTGAGGAGCAAAACGATGAGTATCAGCATTGGAACACTTCATATGAGATGGAAAAATATTACATTATGGCCACCATCCCCGACATGTTGCAGTGACAACATGAAGGAATGGAGATTGCTGCAGATATAGTGATGTCTCTGGAAGAGTTGTTTTCTATGAAGTCCAAGAGGACTAAGTGTGAGGTAGGGACTACTTTCATGAATCTTAGGATGAAACCTGGATAGGCTCTGAAAGATCACATAATGAAATTCACAGCGCATATCAACATTGCTGAACTCAATGGCATTGAGATAGATGGTGAGACAAAAATTTACATGATAGTATACTCACTTTCGAATTCTTTGATCAGTTCAAGTTGGGCTAGACCTTGAACAATAAAGAATACACCTTGTAGGGCCTGATGCAAGATGTTCAAAGCATTGAGAAATCCTTGTGAAAGGCTAAGGACAAGAGATTCTTATGGTAGGTAAAGTTGTTACTTTTAAGAACCGTAAGAAGGGTCAAGAAATAACAGAATAAAAGGCAACTTGGTCCTAGCAAGAAGGTGACTAAGAAAGTAACCAAGATCAACGGGAAGTGTTTCCTTTGTGGTGAAAAGGGACATTGGAAAAGAAATTGCCCAAGTCTTAGGACAAGAAGGAAGAAGGTAATATTAATTATCATGAAACATGTTCTCTGCCAGATTCTATAGATTCTTGGATCATAGACTCTGAAGCCAATAATCATGTTTGTTATTCCTTACAGGGGTTCAAGGAAAAGAAAAGGCTTAATGAGAATGAATTCAACTTGCATTTAGGCAACGGAGTGTTGATGTCTGCCAGTGTAGTGGGAGATATTAGAATTATTTTAGATTCTTTTAGGCATTTAGATTTAATAGACGTTTATTATGCATCTCAATTCAAGAGAATTTAATTTTAGTTTCTTGTTTAAATAAATTTGGATATTCGGTTACTTTTAATAAAGGTTTTATTAATAGTAGGAATAACAAATTTGTTTGTAAAGGTACATTGAAAAATGATTTGCATAGCAATATCTCTCATTTGTTAGACACGAAATCAATGCAACATAATCATAAAAGTTTAAAGTTATCAAAAGATGAAACCTACCTAAGGCTTTTGTGTGGGGAAAAATCAAATCAAAAGCAACAGAAGCGGAAAAAGGGGTTTGAGTATATTTTAAAAATTTTACTTTAAAAAAAAAAGAACCTTAACCCTTGATTAATTAACGTATATTAAAAGTATCGTACCTTTATCTCGTGACGATTGAAGTTGCGTCGAATTGAATCCGCAATATCTTCCAATCCAATCACTAACGTGATTCACCTAGGAGTGTGGGCTCTCTTTCTTTCAATTGTATACCTGAGGATGGAAACAAACAAAATCTTTTTCTTTTGTTAGTCACAATAATCCTCCAATAGAAAACCCAAGAACGTTTGGTAACTTGTGAATTATCAATCTATTTGATTGAAACTCACGTGATCCAGATTCGATTTTTGTACACAAAATCCTTTTGATGTAAAGGATACAAGAACCCTCTTTTCTCTTTTGCTTCGCCGAATTCTACACACTATATCTATGAGTTGACCGAATTTTATCTAGAGCAGAAACTAAAATTTTCTCTCTCAAAATTCTATGTTGGCCGAAATTTCTCTTAAAGAAAAACTATGGTTTGGCCGAAATTTACATGCCATATATATAGGAGACCAAATCATCTACTAAATAGGATTTACTTAGTGGAAGAATCCACTCACTAGGAGGATTTACTTGGTGGCCAAGAATCCTCACTCAAAGAAGATTTCTTTTCCACACCAAGACTCCTAATCCAACACAATAGTGTATTTATTCAATAACCAATTATTGAATATAAATAAAATTGTGACTATATCAAAACTTTCTAATTTGATCAATTATCAATTCTTTAGTTATTCTTGAATAATATTCACAAATTAAGATAAAGGTTGGGTACCTTTATCTTGTTAAAGTCGTAGATTCCTCTGCCAGCATTTGAGTGGGATCAAATGTGTTATGATGAGTCAAAAATGATCAAAGTGTGGCATCTTTGGGCAAAGGAATCTAGTGCACTATGTGCATTGAATAAGATCACAGTGAGATACTTTATCCAATACCATCAATAGATAAAAGTTTTCACTTGAAGACAATTGGAGAGTCTATCTAAATCCTGAGATAAGTGATGGACTTATGGTTGCAAGTGTTATCATTTAAGCTATCAGTGAGTACGATTATATAGCATAATCTATCCTCGATAGTTTGGTAGTGTTCATTTTTTATTCGATAGAGGACTTCATTTATAGATATGAACATTGTGGCTCAATTTATTAAATGAGAGTAGAATATCATCATATGGATGTTTTGAGGTATTGGATATTAAATCTTTATGTTAAGTTTTGAATAACGTCTATTGAAATTGTTAGGATTATGCTCGATAGCAAGAGTGTAATATTGTAATTGACAATCTTTTCAAGTGATTTATAGTTTAACAAATCTTATAGCATTTATAGTTTAATTATTATAATACTCAAAAGTAAATAATCATTAGGTTAAAAGACTATGAGAAAAGAAGAATTGTTCATACATCTAGATATGTATGAGGTAGACACAATTCTTTAGTTAGTCTTGAATAATATTCACAACTTAAGATAAAAGGTTGGACGCCTTTATCTTGTCAAAGATGTAGATTCTTTTGCTAGCATTTGAAGACAATCGGAGAGTCTATCCTAATCCTGAGATAAATGATGGACGTATGGTTGCAAGTGTTATCATTGGAGCTATCAATGAGTATGATTATATAGCATAGTCTATCCTTGATAGTTTGGTGGTATTCATTTGTTAATCGATAGAAGAATTCATTTATAGATATGGACATCGTGGCTCCAATTATTGAATGAGAGTATAATACCATCATATGGATGTTTTGAGGTATTAGATATTAAATCTTAATGTTAAGTTTTCAACAGTGTCTATTGAAACATGGCTTCTGAACAAGTCAAAATATCCAAGTTCAAAAGATGGTCATATGAGTAAATATGGTAACTTGGAGAGCTATAGGCGGTCTATGAGCTCTTGGCGATTACTGGCATTCTTCACGAGGATACACTTTCTCCAATATGGTTGTCTAGGGTATGAATGAGTAACATCAACTTATTCTATCTTTATTTAAGAGTTCAATTTTAGTTCTTTAGTGGAATGAACTAAAATTAAATAGATCGGACCTAAGTGAATCATTTGTTGATTGTGATTGGGTTGTGTCTATTGGAGCTTAAATTTAGATAGCCCGCCAAGATCCCCAATCCACACAAACTTGCATGGATCACTTGATATATTCTACCGGACCAATTTAGGGGTCAATCTAGATTTGTATTAAGGCATGTGAACTTGTTTTTTTTTGTAAGAATAGGTCTAGTTCACATGTAGACTTTTTATTAAGGTCCAATGGATTTAATAAAATAAGAAAAATAATATATGGCCCATATACATGTGTTGGGCGGCAAGGCTATTAAGAATAACTTAAATTATATTATTTTCATTTTACTATTTAATTAAATGGAAATTAAATAAATTGTTGATTAATTAATTATTTAATTAAAAGTCAAAAAAAATTTCCTAATAGGAGATAATCTCCTAAAATTATACTATTGTTAGTAGTATAATTAATATTAAAGACTATATTTGATAAGCAGATAAATAAAAGGAGTTATTTATCTAATCAAAATAGGAAGTCTTTAATATGGTTACAAATACACAATTGAGTTGGATTAGGAGTCTTTGTGTTAGGATATAATTTCTTTTTGAAAAGGATTCTTAACAATCAAGTAAATCTACCTAAAGAAATGATTCTTAACTACCAAGCAATCCTTCTTAGGAAAAGAATTAAATCTCCTAATTATATTGTTGTGAATTTCGGCCAGCTCATAAATATATATAAGAGGATAGAATTCCTTTTAGATAATGATTCTTAAGTACCAAATAAATCCACCTACGAAAATGATTCTTGTCAACCAAGTAAATCCTTCTTAGGAAAGGATTTGTGATCCTCTATATATATCCTTGTGAATTTCAGCCAGCCCTATGATTTTTAAAGTGAAAA
Source organism: Dipteronia dyeriana (assembly GCA_032871835.1). Taxonomy (NCBI): domain Eukaryota; kingdom Viridiplantae; phylum Streptophyta; class Magnoliopsida; order Sapindales; family Sapindaceae; genus Dipteronia; species Dipteronia dyeriana. The sequence continues at coordinate 44,166,816 of CM065299.1, read as the reverse complement.
ATTTTTGGCCAACCTAAGAGTTTTCTAAGAGAGAATTTTGCTTGGCAAGAGAGAATTTTGAGAGAGAGAAAATTGGTATTTTACTCTAGAAAAAATTCATTCAACTCTAAGACATAGGGTGTGGAATTCAGCCAAGGAGAAAAGAGAAAAAGAGAAGGTTTTTATTTTAGATAGTACACTAGTATCCTTTACATCAAAAGGGTTTTGTTTATAACATCGAATCAAGGTTCTTTCAATAAAATTGATTGATAATTCACAAGTGGCCGGACATTCTTGATTTTTCTCTTGGAGAATATTTGTAACTAACAAAGAAGAAGATTTTGTTTGTTTACATCCTCAGGTATACAATTTAAAGAAAGCGAGCCCACACTCCAAGGTGATTCATGTTCGTGATTGGATTGGAAGATCTTGCAGATTCAATTCGACGCTAGTTCAATCTTCACGAAAAAAAAGGTACGATTTTTTTATATACATCAATTAATCTAGGGTTAGGGTTCTCGTTGCATAAAAGGGATTTTTTTTATAATTTATACGCAAACCCTTATTTTCATTAAATTTTCTCACGCTTCCGTTGCATTTTGAACCATTTTTTCCTTACAATTGGTAGCAGAGCTAGGTTGTACCCTTGATTAATTGATGTATGTGTTCGTGAATCTTTTTCTTTTTATTGTATATATGCATGTTTTAGAAAGAGATGGCACTCTATATATTCGCATATATATTTACATTGGAATGTATGGATATATATATGTTTTATATGTGGTTTGTTATTGCTCAATTTTGGTCATAGAATTTCAATGTAATTTTGTTTTGGGATTGTAACAAGAAGGGTGGTCTATCATAGCCATAATTTCCTTTTTGGTAGTTGCTAAGTTTTTTTTTATTTTTGTTGTTGTAATAAAAAAAACCGCAGTATTTTTTTTATAACTCTTCTGTAATACAATCAAGTTTTGAAAACTCGAAGTTTTGAAGAATTAGGAGCAATCGGAACAAGTTTGAGACCGTGTGAGTCGTAGCAACGAACGTGCGTGCGAAAAGCATGCAACCACGTTTGTTATGGCATGGGCTGCGCACGAAAGCCCTATGGACGACATGGGCTGAGCATGGCAGCCCTTTACGGGTTTGTGGCACGTGCACGCCCATGGGTAAGGGCCAAGGGTGCGCACACCCATGGGAGGCAGCTGAGAGAGTCCGGATGAAGAAGGTCATGTGAAGACTTGTTCGCCAAGCAAAGAGTTTTTGTATTCCAAGATAAATGTAATTTACTTGTTTTTCTAGGATTGACTAAAATTGTAGCTATTTATATTTTTGTAAATATTGCAATTTTTGTCATTGTTTAATAACATGTCATATAGAATTGGAGTGCCACTCATATATCTCTTTTGGTATAAACATGCACTGAATGGTTTAAGTATCTAAATTGGCATCTAGATAACTTGGTAAATCATTCTTTGGAATTCGATCACACGCCTTAAACAATTGAGTGGGAGAAGGTGTTTTGGAACACCTACGGCCTCCAAGTTTAGTTGATCTTTATGTTTCGTGAATAACCTCCTAAGAGGTATTCATGAACCGAATTTAACAAGATACTTCTTTACAAGGATAAACTAGACAATTAACCCAAATGATATCTACTCCCAAAGGAGGGATATTCGTGAGGGATTATATTGAAGGTCGATAACTTGGTAACACACTCGATGTAATTTTATTAATATCCTCCCAAGAGTTCTTTTTAATAAAATTGTAAGGCTAAATAGAAAACGTTGGTTGTTATGTTAACAATAAGGTGGGACCTAGTCCAACTAGTAAATGGTGCGTACTCCCAAAGTAGGTGTGACATTTATGGGTGTTGGATCACTGTTGAAGTTTTACGATTGAATTATTTTATTTAATTAAAGATAAATATTCAAAATTGCTATATCATGATTGTTTACTTTTATAATTTTTGTTATTAAAAAGAAATCATGACCCCATCCCTAATCAATATCTTAAAAGATAATACTTTAACTGATGATAATTATGTCACATGGTAAAGGAATATTGGGTCGTTGTTGCAAGTTGAAAAGTATAAGTTCATTATGTATATTCCTTAACCACCATACTAATGAATCTACTCAGGAGTAAAGAGATGAGTATCAGTAGTGGAAGTCTTTAGATGAGATGGCTAAATGTACGTTACATTATGGTCATCATCTCCAACGTGTTGCGACAACAACATGAAGGAATGGAGACTGCTGCCGATATTTTGATGTGTCGAGACAGGGATTCATTTGGTTGGTAAAGTTGCTACGGTTAGGACCCGTTATAAGGTCAAGAAACAACAGAGGAAAAAGCAACTTGGGCCTTCTTAGAAGGAGACCAAGAAAGTAACCAAGATCAAAGGGAAGTGTTTCCTTTGTGGTGAAAAGGGTTAAAGGAATAGACTAAATAAGATTGAATTCAACTTGTATTTAGGCAATGGAGCATTGGTGTCGACTAACGTAGTGGGAGATATTAGAATCAATTTAGATTCTTATAGGCATTTAGATTTAATAAACGTTTATTATGTACCACAATTCAAGAGGAATTTAATTTCGGTCTCTTGTCTAAATAAATTTGGATATTCGGTTACTTTTAATAAAACATTTTATTATTAGTAAGAATCACAAAAATATTTGCAAAGGTACATTGGAAAACGGCTTATTCTATTTGCATATAAATATCTCTCACTTGTTAGACACGGAATCAACGGAACCTAATCATAAAAGAGTAAAATTATCAAAAGATGAAACCTACATATGGCATTTGCACCTGGGTCATATTAACCTTAATAGGATTAAAAGATTGGTAGGTGACAGACCTCTAAGTAACTTCAAGGTTGATGATCTACCAACTTGTGATTCTTGATTGGAAGGTAAAATGACCAAAAGATCGTTTACGACCAAAGGTGCAAGAGCCATCGAATGTTTAGGATTTATACACACTGATGTGTGTGGACCTATGAGCATTCAAGCTAGAGGTGGATATGAGTACTTCATCACTTTCACGGATGATCACTCAAGATTTGGCTATTTGTATCTCATGAGACATAAGTCGGATGCTTTTGATATGTTCAAAGCATTTAAAGCGGAAGTAGAAAATCAGCTTGAGAAATGCATAAAAATCTTGAGGTCTGATCGTGGTGGAGAATATCTATCTGGTGAGTTTCAGAAATATCTTATTGATAATGGAATAATTTCTCAGTTTTCTGCACCGGGCACACCTTAACAAAATGGGGTGGCAGAAAGGAGAAATAAAACTCTTTTGGATATGGTTAGGTATATGTTGAGTTAGTCAATGCTCCCAAATTCTTTTTGGGGATGTGCTTTACAAATTGCAATGTACATTCTAAACGATGTACCATCTAAGTCAGTTCCTAAAACACCGCATGAGTTGTGGATCGGGTGAAAGCCTAGTTTACAACACTTAAGGATATTTGGAAGTTCTACGCACGTGTTAAAAGGAAAGACAGAAAAGATAGAGGCCCTTTCAGAAACATGCATATTTGTAGGGTATCCAAGAGAAACAAAAGGATATTATTTTTATAGTCCTTCAGATCTTAAAGTATTTATTTCGACAAATGCTAAATTTCTAAAAAAGGACTATATGAATAATTTTGTGCCTAAAAGTTGAATTGTCCTGAATGAACTTTTCGGAGATACAATTCCACAAGAGGTTTCGCAACCAAGCCCAATTGTAAGTTCCGAACCAACACAAGATCAACAATCTACCATACCTTGTCATAATGAAAGGGTTGTTAGACAACCCGATAGATACATCGGTCTAAGAGAATCTGTAGAGAACCTTCCGGACGACGATGATCCCTATGCGTACAAGGAAGCAATGAAAGATGTTGATTATCGCCATTGGCAAAAGGCAATGCAATCCGAAATTGAATCTATGTTAAAAAAAAAAGTCTGGTCTCTTGTAGACTTGCCTAAAGGGATAAAACCCATCAGGTACAAATGAGTATACAAGAGGAAAAGAGGAATGGATGGAAAGGTGGAAACCTTTAAAGCTAGATTGGTAGCTAAAGGTTATACACAGAAGGAAGGTATCGATTATGAAGAAACCTTCTCTCTTATGGCCATGCTAAAATCCATTAGGATACTCTTATCCATTGTGGCATCTCTAGACCTAGATATTTGGCAAATGGACGTCAAGATAGCTTTCCTTAATGGAAGTCTTGACGAAAGCATCTACATGACTCAACCAGAAGGATTCATTTTAAAGGGCTAAAAGGAAAGGGTATGCAAGTTGTAAAGATCCATATATAGATTGAAGCAAGTATCCAGATCCTGGAACATAAGGTTCGATAAAGCCGTGAAAATTTTTGGATTTATTCAAAACCTTTATGAACCTTGTGTATACAAAAGGATTAAAGGCGACAAGTTGGTTTTCCTTGTTCTTTACGTTAATGGTAGACTATTCATCGGAAATGATGTAGGTGTATTGACATCATTAAAAGAACGGTTAGCAAAACAATTTGATATGAAGGACTTAGGAGAAGCAAGTTATATTCTTGGTATCCAAGTCATTAGGGATAGAAAGAATAGAATGATTGCATTATCCCAAGCTTCATACATAGATAAAATATTGTCTAGGTTTTCAATGCAAGGTTCCAAGAAAGGTATGTTACCTTTCAGACATGGAATCAAACTTTCTAATGAACAAGTTCCTAAAAATAAGCATGAAGAGCAATTCATGAGTAGGGTTCCATACGCATCGGCAGTTGGAAGTCTCATGTATGCAATGCTCTGCACTAGACCAAATATGTGTTTTCCTATGGGCATATTTTGCAGGTTTAGTCGAAACCTGGTCCTGATCACTAGAGGACAGTCAAGCATATTTTCAAGTATCTTAGAAGAATGAGAGATTATATGCTTGTATACTCTTGAGGGGATTTAATTCCCGTTGGGTATACAGATTTTGATTTTCAGTCAGATTCTGACTCCAGGAGATCAACATCAGGATCTGTGTTTACTATTGGAGGAGAGGAAATCATATGGAGGAGTATCAAGCAATCTTGTATTGCTGATTCCACCATGGAAGTCGAGTATGTTGCCGTATACGAGGATGCTAAAATGGTTGTCTGACTCAGCCAATTCTTGATTCACTTGGAGGTGGTTCCTGATGCTAATAAGCAGATCACTATCTATTGTGACAATAGTGGAGCAGTGGCTAATTCTAGAGAACCAAGAAGTCAGAAGAGAGGGAAACACATTGAAAGAAAGTATCACCTTATGAGGGAAATTATGCATAGGGGAGACGTGACTATTACCAAGATCGCGTCAATAGAAAATCTAGCGGATCCCTTTACAAAGGCTATTGCATAAAAGAGTTTTGATGGGCATTTAGAGAAAATGGGGATGAGAGATATGACACATTTGCCATAGAGCAAGTGGGAGAATGTTAGGATTATGCTCGATAGCAAGAGTGTAATTTTGTAATTGACAATCTTTTCATATTAATAAAGTGATTTCTAGTTTAACAAATCTTATAGCATTTATAGTTTAATTATTATAATTCTCAAAAGTAAATAATCATAAGGTCAAAAGACTATGAGAAAAGAAGAATTGTTCATACATCTAGATATGTATGAGGTAGACACAATTCTTTAGTTAGTCTTGAATAATATTCACATCTTAAGATAAAAGGTTGGGCGCATTTATCTCGTCAAAGTTGTAGATTGTTTTGCTAGCATTTGAGTGGGATCAAATGTGTTATGATGAGTCTAAAATCATCAAAGTGTGGTGCCTTTGGGCAAATGAATCTAATGTACTTGGTGCATTGAATAGGATCAAAATGAAAAACCTTTTCTAGAACCGTCAATGGATAAAAGTTTTCATTTGAAGACAATCGGAGAGTCTATCTCAATCTTGAGATAAATGATGGACTTATGGTTGCAAGTGTTATCATTTGAGCTATCAATGAGTACGATTATATAGTATAGTCTATCCTAGATAGTTTGGTGGTATTCATTTGTTAATCGAGAGAGGACTTCATTTATAGATATGGACATCGTGGCTCTATTTATTGAATGAGAGTAGAATACCATCATATGGATGTTTGAGGTATTGGATATTAAATCTTAACGTTAAGTTTTCAATAGTGTCTATTGTAACATGGCTTCTGGACAAGTCAAAATATATAAGTTCAAAATGTGGTCATATGAGTAAATATGGTAACTTGGAGAGCTATAGGCGGTCTATGAGCTAATGGCAATTGCTGGTATTCTTCACGAGGATACACTTTCTCCAATAAGGTTGTCTAGGGTATGAATGAGTAACATCAACTTATTCTATCTTTATTTAAGAGTTCAATTTTAGTTCTTTAGTGGAATGAACTAAAATTAAATAGATCGGACCTAAGTGAATCATTTGTTGATTGTGATTGGGTTGTGTCTATTGGAGCTTAAATTTAGGTAGCCCGCCAAGATCCCTTATCCACACGAACTTGCATGAATCACTTGATATATTCTAATGGACCAATTTAGAGCATCTAGAATTGTATTAAGGCATGTGAACTTGTTTCTTTTGGTAAGAATAGGTCCAGTTCACATGTAGACATTTTATTAAGGTCCATTGGATTTAATAAAATAAGAAAAATAATATATGGCCCATATACATGTGGTAGGCGGCAAGGCTATTAAGAATAGTTTAAATTATATTATTTTCATTTTATTGTTTAATTAAATGGAAATTAAATAATTTTTTGATTAATTTATTATTTAATTAAAAGTCAAAATCTTTTTTCTAATAGGAGATGGTCTCCTAAAATTATACTATTGTTAGTAGTATTATTAATATTAAAGACTATATTTGATAAGCAGATAAATAAAAGGAGTTATTTATCTAATCACAATAGGAATTCTTTAATATGGTTACAAATACACTATTGAGTTGGATTAGGAGTCTTGATATTAGGATAGAATTCCTTTTTTAAAAGGATTCTTAACCACCAAGTAAATCTATCTAAGGAAAGGATTCTTAACTACCAAGTATCCTTCTTAGAAAAAGAATTAAATCTCCTAATTATATTCTTGTGAATTTCGGCCAGCTCATAAATATATATAAGAGGATAGAATTCCTTTTAGGTAAGGATTCTTAACTACCAAATAAATCCACCAAAGGAAAGGATTCTTGCCAACCAAGTAAATCCTTCTTAGGAAAGGATTTGTGATCCTATATATATATCCTTGTGAATTTCAGCAAGCCCTATGATTTTTAGAGTGAAAATTTCGGCCAACCTAAGAGTTTTCTAAGAGAGAATTTTGCTTGGCAAGAGAGAATTTTGAGAGAGAAAATTTGGTATTTTACTCTAGACAAAATTCAACCAACTCTAAGACATAGGGTGTGGAATTCGGCCAAGGAGAAAAGAGAAAAAGAGAAAAAGAGAACGTTTTTGTTTTTACATCAAAAGGGTTTTGTGTACAACATTGAATCAAGGTTCACGCGAGTTTCAGTCAAATTAATTGTTAATTCACAAGTGGCCGGACGTTCTTGACTTTTCTCTTGTAGGGATATTTGTAACTAACAAAAAAGAAGATTTTTTTTTGTTTCTCCTTATGTATACAATTTAAAGAAAGGGAGCCCACATTCCAAGGTGATTCACGTTCGTGATTGGATTGGAAGATCTTGCGGATTCAATTCGACGCTAGTTCAATCGTCACGAAAAAAAAAGGTACGATACTTTTTATATACATCAATTAATCTAGGGTTAAGGTTCTCGTTGCATAAAAGAGAATTGTTTTTTTAATTTTTACGCAAACCCTAATTTTCATTAAATTTTCATTAAATTTTCTCACGCTTCCGTTGCGCTTTGAACTGTTTTTTCCTACAGAAATATGGCTTCTAGACAAGTCAAAATATCCAAGTTCAAAATACAGTAATACGAGTAAATATGGTAGCTTTGAGAGCTATAGGCGGTCTATGAGCTCTTGGTGGTTACTGATATTATTGACGTGCATACACTATATCAATTAAGACTGTTTAGGGTATGAATTGTAGGGAAAATCGTACAATGGAAGCGTGAAAATAGGGTTTGATATATTTAAAAATATTTCCCAGTAAAAGAAAGAACCTTAACCCTAAATTAATTGATGTATATTAAAAGTGTCGTACCTTTTTTTTCGTGACGATTGAACTAGTGTCAAATTGAATCCGCAAGATCTTCCAATCCAATCACGAAGGTGAATCACCTAGGAGTGTGAGCTCCCTTTCTTTAAATTGTATACCTAAGGATGGAAAAAAACAAAATATTCTTCTTTGTTAGTCACAATAATCCTCCAAGAGAAAAGCCAAGAACGTCCGGTCACTTGTGAATTATCAATCTATTTGATTGAAACTCGCGTGAACCTTGATTCAATGTTGTACACAAAACAAAACCCTTTTGATGCAAAGGATACTAGTGTACTATCGAAAATGAAAACGTTACCTCTTTCCTCTACGCTGGGCCAAATTCTTCACACAATGAGTTAGATGAAGTTTTTTTTTATAACAATAAAAAAATAAATAAAAAACAATTTTACACACCAAAATTTAATGCTTGGTCGAAATTATATATAGGAGTATATATTGGTGGCCAAAAGTCCTTATAGAAAGAGGAATTCTACTTTACCAAGACTCCTATCAAAATTTTGATTCCATCCTCTTAAAAAGATGATTTCTTTTACACACCAAGATTCCTAACGTATATAGTTTAGGAGACCTAATCCTCTCCTAAGAAGGATTTACTTGGTGGACAAGAATACTATTCTTAGGTGGATTTACTTGGTGACCAAGAATCGTTTTCCAAAAAGAATTCTTTTCTACACTAAAACTTATAATCCAACTCAAATAGTGTATTTATTCAATAACCAATTATTGAATATAATTAAATTGTGACTAAATTAAAACTTCCTAATTTGACCAATTTTCAATTAGAGTTTTAATAGCAATCAAATACTTCCTAATTTAACTAGATAAATAAATTCATATTATTTATCTACTTATCAAATAAAGTATTTGATACTTATCATATTACCAAAAATAATATGACAATAGGAGACCTACTCCTACTAGGAAATATATTTTGACTTTTAATTAAACAATTAATTAATAAATTAATAAATTAATTTCCATTTAACTAAATAATAAAATATAATAACAATATATTAAGCTAATATATCAAGCTAATATATCTATCCTTGCCGTCCAAGACCACACATGGGTATATATATTATTTTTCTTATTTTATTAAATCCATTGGACCTAAATAAAAAGTCCACATGTGAACTAGACCCATTCTTACAAAAAGAAACAAGTTCCCATACCTCAATACAATTCTACATGGACCCATAAATTGATCTAGAAGAATATATCAAGTGATCCATGCAAGTTCGTGTGGATCGGGGATCTTGGTGGGCTATCTAAATTTAAGCTCCAATAAACACAGCCCAATCACAACCAATAAATGATTCACTTAGGTCCGATCTATTAATTTTAGTTCATTCCATTAAAGAACTAAAATTGAACTCTTAACTAAAGATTGAATAAGTTAATATTGCTTTCTCATACCCTAGACAATTTTTTTAGAGAAAGTGCATCCTCGTGAAAAATATGAGTAATCGCCAAGAGCTCATAGACCGCTTATAGCTCTCCAAGTTACTATATTTACTCATATGACCACATTTTGAACTTAGATATTTTGACTTGTCCAGAAGCCATGTTTCAGTAGACACTATTGAAAACTTAATGTTAAGATTTAATATCCAATACCTTAAAACATCCATATGATGATATTCTACTCTCGTTAAATAAGTGGAGGCACGATGTCCATACCTTTAAATGAAGTCCTCTATCAATTAACAAACGAATACCACCAAACTATCGAGGATAAACTATGCTATATAATTGTACTCATTGATAGCTCAAATGATACACTTGCAACCATAAGTTCATCGTTTATCTAGGGATTGAGATAGACTCTCCGTTTGTCTTCAAGTGAATTTTTTTTATCCATTGACGATTTCAGATAAAGTATTTCATTGTGACCCTTTTCAATGCACCCATTGCACTTAATTCTTTTGCCCAAAGACACTACACTTTGATGATTTTAGACTCATCGTACCACGTTTGATCCCACTTAAATGCTAGAAAAAGAATCTTTTACTTTAACAAAATAAAGGTGCCCAACCTTTATTTTAAGTTTTGAATATTATTCAAGACTAACTAAAGAATTGTCTCTACCTCATACATATCCAGATGTACGAACAATTATTATTTTCTCTTAGTCTTTTGACCTTATGATTATTTACTATTGACAAATATAGTAATTAAACTATAAATGCTATAAGATTTGTTAAACTAGAAATAACTTTTATTAATATGAAAAGATTGTTAAACACATTATTATACTCTTGCTATCGTGCATAATCCCAACAATCTCCCACTTGCTTTATAGCAAATGTGTCATATCATTCATCTCTATGTACTCTAGATGCCCATCAAAACTCTTTTGTGGAAAAGCCTTTGTAAAAGGAATCCGCTAGATTTTCTGCTTACGCGATCTTGGTAATCATCACTTCTCCCCTATGCACAATTTCCCTCAGAAGATGATACTTTCTTTCAATGTGTTTCCCTCTCTTATGACTTCTTGGTTCTCTCAAATTAGACACTACTCCATTGTCACAATAGATAGTGATCTGCTTATTCGCATCAAGAATCATTTCCTAGTCATTCAAGAATTAGTGGAGCCAGACAACCTTTTTAGCAGCCTCGCATGCGACAACATACTCGGCTTCCATGGTGGAATCAACAATACAAGATTGCTTGATACTCCTCCATATGACTGCTCTTCCTTTAATAGTAAACACAGATCCTGATGTTGATCTCTTGGAGTCAGAATCTGACTAAAAATCTGAATCTGTATACCCAACGTGAATAAAATCCCCTCCAGAGTATACAAGCATATTATCTCTCATTCATCTGAGATACTTGAAAATATGCTTGATTGTCGTCCGGTGATTAGGACCAGGTTTCGATTGAAACATGCTAACTTTGCCAACAACAAAACAAATATCTAGTCTAGTACAAAACATTTCATACATGAGACTTCCAACTTCCGATGCATATGGAACCCTACTCATGAATTGCTCTTCATGCTCATTTTTAGGAACTTGTTCCTTAGAAAGTTTAATTCCATGTCTGGAAGGCAACATACCTTTCTTGGAATCTTGCATGGAAAACCTAAGCAAGATTTTATCTATGTATGAAGCTTGGGATAATGCAATCGTTCTATTCTTTCTATCCTTTATGAATTGGATACCAAGAGTATAACTTGCTTCTCCTAAGTTCTTCATTTCAAATTGTTTTGCTAACTATTCTTTTATTGATGTCAATACACCTACTTTGTTTTTGATGAGTAGTATATCATCAACATAAAGAACTAGGAAAACCAACTTGTCACCTTTAATTCTTTTGTATACACATGGTTAATCAAGGTTTTGAATTAATCCAAAACTTTTCTCAGCTTGATCGAACTTTATGTTCCAGGATATGGATGCTTGCTTCAATCCATTTATGGATCTTTGCAACTTGTATATCCTTTCCTCTTGGCCTTTTTCAATGAATCCTTCTGGTTGCATCATATAGATTATTTCATCAAGACTTCCATTAAGGAAAATTGTCTTGACGTCCATTTGCCAAATCTCTAGGTGTAGAGATGCCAAAATAGATAAGAGTATCGTAACGGATTTAAGCATGGCCACAGGAGAGAAGGTTTCTTTATAATCGATACCTTATTTCTGTGTGTAACCTTTAGCTACCAATCTAGCTTTAAAGGTTTCCACCTTTCCATCCATTGCTCTCTTCCTCTTGTATACCCACTTGCGCTCAGTGGGTTTTATTCCTTTAGGCAAATCTATAAGAGACCAGACTTTGTTTTTTAACATAGATTCAATTTCGGATTGCATTGCCTTTTGCCAATGACGACAATCAACATCTTCTATTGCTTTCTTATACGTATAGGGATCATCATCGTTCAGAAGATTCTCTAGAGATTCTCCTAGACCGATGTATCTTTCGGGTTGTCTATTAACCCGTTCCACTACGACGAGGTCTGGTAGATTATTGATCTTGTGTTGCTGCGGAACTTACAATTGGGCTAGGTTGTGAAACATCTTGTGGAATTGTATCTTCTAAATGCTCTTTCAAGACAGGTCTACTTTTAGGAATAAAATTATTCTTATAGTCCTCTTCTAGAAATTTAGCATTTGTCGAAACAAATACTTTAAGATATGAAAGACTATAGAAATAATATGCTTTTGTTCTTTTTGGATACCCTACAAATATGAATGTTTCTGAATGGGACTCCATCTTTTCTATCTTTCCTTTTAACACGTGCACAGGAAATCCAAATATCCTTAAGTGTTGTAAACTAGGCTTTCACCTAGTCCACAACTCATGCAGTGTTTTAGGAACCGACCTAGATGGTACATCATTTATAATGTACAAAGCGGTTTGTAAAGCATATCCTCAAAAGAATTAGGGAGCATTGAATAACTCATCATAGACCTAACCATGTCCAAAAGAGTTCTATTTCTCCTTTCTACCACCCATTTTGTTGAGGTGTACCTAGCGTAAAAAACTGAGAAATTATCTCATTATCAATAAGATATTGTTGAAACTGACCAGATAGATATTCTCCACCACGATCAGACCTAGAGATTTTTATGCGTTTCTCAAGCTGATTTTCTATTTCAACTTTAAATGCTTTGAACATGTCAAAAGCATCTGACTTATGTCTCATGAGATACATATAACCAAATCTTATGTAATCATCCGTGAAAGTGATGAAGTACTCATATCCACCTTTAGTTTGAATTCTCATAGGACCACACACATCAGGGTGTATCAATCCTACACATTCGGTGGCTCTTGTGCCTTTGGTCGTGAACGGCATTTTGGTTATCTTACCTTCCAATCAAGATTCACAAGTTGGTATATCATTAACCTTTAAGTTACTTAAAGGTCCATCACTATCCAATCTTTTGATCCTATTAAGGTTAATAAGACCTAGGTGCAAATGCCATAGGTAGGTTTCATCTTTTGATAATTTTACTCTTTTATGATTAGTTTGCGTTGATTCTGTTTCTAACAAGTGAGAGATATTTCTATGCAAGTAGATTAAGCCATTTTCCAATGTACATTTGCAAACAAATTTGTTAATCTTACTAATAAAAAAAACCTTTATTAAAAGTAAACGAATATCCAAATTTTTATAGACAAGAAACCGAAATGAAATTCCTCTTGAATTGTGGTACATAATAAACGTTTATTAAATCTAAATGATTATAAGAATCTAAATTGATTCCAATATCTCTCACTACACTAGTAGACACCAACGCTCCGTTACCTAAATGCAAGTTGAATTCATTCACATTCATTCTATTCCTTTGTCCCTTTTCACCACAAAGGAAACACTTTCCTTTGATTCATGTTACTATCTTGGTCTCTGTCTAAGTAGACCCAAATTGCTTTTTCTTTTGTTGTTTAATGACCTTTAACTTGTTTTAACAGTAGCAACTTTACCAACCATATGAATCTCTTGACCCTTGCCTTTCACGAGAATCTTTTTGGCACTTTGAACATCTTACATCATGCCTTGCAAGGTGTATTCCTTATTTGTTCAAGGTGTAATCCAACTTGAACTAATCAAAGGAATCCGACAGTGAGTTGACAATCATGTTAATTTTTTGTCTCATCATCTATCTCAGCACCATTGAGTTCAGCAATGTTGAGATGTGCTATGACTTTCATCATGTGATTATTCAAAGCCTGCCCAGGTTTCATCCTAAGATTCATGAGAGCAGTCAGTGCCTCTCTCTTAGTCATCCTGGACTTCATAGCAAACATCTCTTGTAGAGACATCACTATATATGCAGCAGTCTCCATTCCTTCATGTTGTTGTTGCAACACATCAGAGATGTTGGTCATAATGTAACGTACATTTAGCCATCTCATCTGAAGAGTTCCACTACAGATACTCATCTCTTTGCTCCTCATTAGATTCATTAATAGGTGTAGGTGTTTTAGGAATAGACAGAACAAACTTACGATTTTTCAACTTGCAACAACAACCCAAATTTTCCTTTTCCATTTGACATAATTATCATCAGTTTAAGTATTAACTTTTTGGATGTTTGATTAGGGATGGGGTCATGATTTCTTTTTAATAACAAAAATTATATAAGTAAACAATCATTATAAAGCACTTTCAAATATTTATCTTGAATTAAATAAAATAATTTAATTATAAAAATTCAACGGTGATCCAACACCCATAAATGACACGCCTCCTTTGGGAGTTCGCACCACTTACTAGTTGGACTAGGTCCCGCCTAATTGTTAACTTAACAACCGGCATTTTCAATTTTTGCCTTGCAATTTTATTAACAAGAAATCTTTGGATGATATTAATAAAATCACATTGAGGTGTTACCAAGTTATCGACCTTCAATATAATCCCTCACTAATATCCCTCATTTAGGACTAGATATCGTTTGGGTTAATTGTCTAGTCTATCCTTATAAGGAAGTATCTTGCTAAATTCCATTCATGAATACCTCTTGGGAGGTTATTACACGAAACATAAAGCTCAACTAAACTTGGAGGCCGTAAGTGTTCCAAAACACCTTCTCCCACTCAATTGTTTAAGGCGTGCGATCGAATTCCAAGGAATGATTTACCGAGTTATCTAGATGCCAATTAGATACCTAAATCATTCATTGTATGTTCATACCAAAAGAGATATACGAATGGCATTCCTATTCCATATGATATGTTATCAAACAATGACAAACATTAATATAATTACAAAAGTATAAATAACTACAATTTTGGTCCATCCTAGAAAAGCAAGTAAATTACATATGTCTTGGAATACAAAAAACTCCTTTCTTGGCGAACAAGTCTTCATGCGTCCTTCGTCGTTTGGACTCCCTCGGCTGTCTCCCATGAGTGTACGCACCCTTGGCTCCCTCCCGTGGGCGTGAGCAGCCCATAACCCCATAAAGGGCTGCCATGTACAGCCCATGGTTTCCATAGGGCAGCCGTGCGCAGCCCATGCCACAACAATCATGGCCGCGTGTTCTTCGCACACACGTTTGTTGCTATGGCTCGCACGGTCCCAAACTAATTCTGGTTGCTTCCAATTCTTTAAAACTTTGAGTGTTCGATACTTGAATGTATTACAGAAGAATTTTAATTAAAAAAAATACTGCAGTTTTTTTTATTACAATATAGTGCAATTTTTTTATTACAACAACAAAATAATAATAAAAAAAAAACTTAGCAACAACCAAGAAGGAAATTATGGCGATGATAGGCCACCCAACTTGTTACAATCCCAAAACAAAAATATATTGAAATTCTAGGACCAAAATTGAGCAATAACAAGCCATGTAACAAAAAAAAATATCCATACATTCCAATGTAAATATATATATGCGAATACCTAGAGTGTCATCTCTTTCTAAAACATGCATATATACAATAAAAAGAAAAAGATTCACGTACACATACATTAATTAATCAAAGGTACAACCAGGCTTTGATACCATTTGTAGAGAAAATCGTACAACGAAAGCATGAAAATAAGGTTTGATATATTTAAAAAAAATTCCAATTAAAAGAAAGAACCTTAACCCTGGATTAATTGATGTATATTAAAAGTGTCGTACCCTTTTTTTCATGACGATTGACACAACATCAAATTGAATCCGTAAGATCTTCCAATCCAATCACAAACATGAATCACCTAAGAGTTTGGGCACCCTTTCTTTAAATTGTATATATGAGGATGGAAACAAAGAAAATCTTCTTCTTTGTTAGTCACAATAATCCTCCAAGAGAAAAACCAAGAACGTCTGGTCACTTGTGAATTATCAATCAATTGATTGAAACTCGTGTGAACCTTGATTCAATGTTGTACACAAAACCCTTTTGATGCAAAGGTTACTAGTGTACTATCAAAAACAAAAACGTTCCCTCTTTTCTCTATGCTTGGCCGAATTCTTCACACAATGAGTTGGATGTAGTTTTTTTTATAACAATAAATAAATAAATTAAAAACAACTTCTCACACCAAAAATTATGGCTTGGTCGAAATTATATATTGGAGTACATATAGGTGGCCAAAAATCCTCCTAGAAAGAGGATTTATACTTTACCAAGACTCCTATCAAAATTTGGATTCAATCCTCTTAAAAAGAGGATTTATTTTACACACCAAGACTTCTAATGTATTTAGTTTAGGAGACCTAATCCTCTTCTAAGAAGGATTTACTTGGTGGGCAAGAATCCTATCCCTAGGTGAATTTACTTGGTGACCAAGAATCTTTTTCCAATTTTTTTTTCTACACCAAGACTCCTAATCCAACTCAAATAGTGTATTTATTCAATAACCAATTGCTGAATATAATTAAATTGTGACTCAATTAAAACTTCCTAATTTGACCAATTGTCAATTAGAGTTTTATTAGCAATCAAATACTTCTTAATTTGAATAGATAAATAAATTCATATTATTTATCTACTTATCAAATATAGTATTTGATACTTATCATATTACCGCCAATAATATGACAATAGGAGACCTACTGTTAGGTTTTAGATTGTGTTTACAGTAATCTCATATCAAAATGATGTTTACTTGTAATGATTTAGTTGTTTAGATTCATGATGATTCAAGCTTCAAAGAACAAGGAACAACTAGTCAAAGCAAGTACAAAGTCTTCAAAGATAAAGGTTGCTATATGGTTCTACAAAGATATATCAAGACCTTATCTTTCTCTTACAAGGCTTGAGGCACACTCACACAATTCATACATTTGTGTCCCTGCATAGTTGTGCACCGTTAAAGGCACATACACACAATTCATACATTTGTGTCCCTGCATAGCTGTACACCATTAAAGACACACACACACACACAAATCATACATACGTGTCCCTACATCATTGTGCCCATTTATAACATATTCACACACTTGAATATGAATGCTCATGTATTGGTATGAAAATAACATGTTTTGGAAAATGCATGATTGGAGACTATCTCTATGTAGTTTGCATTCTAGTGTAAATTGTGTTTGTATGTGTATATGTTTGTAAAACATGGATATTGAACTTGATTTCAGTCTTAAATCATTCTTGATTAAGTTTCGGTCATTTCGGTTACTCATACTATTGATTTCAAGTTCTAAGTCAAAATATACTACACTTTCAACTCATGTTGTGTACATTGTCTTCGTATTCGTATATCCAGTCAAATTCTTATTTTCTAGGTTGAGTATCTTGTATATCCATGTCTATGAGAGAGTTATGGTTCATAATCCATAAACATATTTGAGTTCCGAGTTTGGAGGCCAGAGAACGGTAGAAGAACGCGAGGGGAGCGCGCGAGGAAAAGAAATGCAACCATGCACTCTTTCCCGAGATGGCACGTGGCCATTTCGGGCCAGAATGCTTGCTTCCCTGAGATGCCCATGTGCCATCTCAGGAAACAATTGTGCTTGGTGCACTTAAGGTCTTTTCGGACATTTTGCTTGTATTCTTTTCCCCCTCCATTATATATCTGTTCCCTCTCACATTTCATTCTAAGAAGAGATTTAAAATTTGAGTGCAGAATTTTCTCCCAATTTTTCTCACCTTCCAAACACCACAAGTTCTTCATTTGAACTCCAATCTGAGTGATTCAAAGTGAGAGTGTTTATCTATTCGTCTTACATCTTTTCTCTGAAGGTTTAAGTTAGTTTTATTGCTGTTTTTGAAGCCTAATCTCATAAAAACGGGACTGCACCAAATCAACTAAGGTATTGATTTTTTCTCAAAGTTTTCTTTTAAAACTTGGTCAATTGTCTTGGGTTTTCTTCTTCAATATATATATATGTGTCTTGTGATAGTTTTTATTTGAGTTTTGAACTCATTTAAAGCTATATTGAGTTTCAATTGAAATCTCACATGTTGAGTTAGGTTTTGATTTTGCCTATGTTTTCACATGTTTGGGATTGTATTGTGCTAGCTTTGATTCTAGGACTATTTGATGATCTTTGATTGATTGATTTTATAAAAAATAGTTCCTCACATGTATTAGGCTCTCTTTGGCCGAAATCTCACTATAATACATGTGCTTGTGTTCTTTTTAGCTATTCATGTGCTTTGTTGAATCTATAAATAGGAAATATGCTCTAGAACTCTTGCTTTAATCTAAATGACTTTATCGAATGATTTTATCAGGTTTTTGTTTTATGAGATTTAAACTTGATTATGCATTAATTGATCATATCTTGTGACTCACGTTTTAGATCTATGCATGTATCTAGGTTGTAATTAATGTTGAATATATCTTACATGATCTAGATGGATTAAACATGCATGATTGACTAGACAACATTTATTTTGTGCATTCATGCTTATGTCTAGTATTTTCCATAGGATGTGTTGATCATAACATTAAATGTTGCGTGCTTATTTGCGTTTTGCATTCATGATCTCTTAGATGCCTTGTGAGAAGGAAATCTTGACAATAGGTGTGAGACCTATGTTATTGAGCATGGAAGTCTAGGAAAGAGGTTGGAGACCTCGAAATGTCAAGCAAGGAAGCCTTGCCTAGGGTCATGAGGATCCGGAAGGGTGAGCAAGGAAGTCTTGCCTTGGGTCATGAGGATCCGGAAAGGTGAGCAAGGAAGTCTTGCCTAGGGTCGTGAGGATCTGGAAGGGTGATCGAGGAAGTCATGACAAGAGGTGTGAGGCCTCAGAATGTTGAGCAGGAGGGCGATATATTCATGAGTTGGATAGAAGGACAGTTTCTAGGTGGATGGGTCACTTGAGAGATTGTACTTGTCTTATCTACTGGTGGATTTTGTTTGCCGTTGTTGCTAACCCGTGGATGTTTCCTCTTCGAAGGTTTACCATGTTATATCTTATGTCAACTTTTCTCTATCTCTATCTCTCTTATGTTGGTATTTTTTATTTGAATACTATGGATAGAACTTTATATGTAAGTTGACTTCCTTACTATAATATCATTTGTGTATATGTTATGGTTGCTTGTTTGTATCAACTTTATATATTTTATATATTCATTAAGTATCTTTAATTGATATATATATATTGTGATATAAGCAATCTAGAGGGACAAACTTTTGTTTGTTTCTAAGGGAGTCGAAAAAGGTGTCTAACCTATTCACCCCCTCCCCTCTAGGTTAGCCTTGAGCATTTAATCGTGTTTGTATTTTCAATTAGTATCAAAGCAGGACACTATATTGTACTTAGTGAGCATCCAGGTGATACATTCACAGTTTTTGCAAAGATTTTGAAGTCATGGGTTACAAGATGATGTAATGGCGGAAGGAGCCTTAAATACTAGGCCACGATTACTTCGAGGCACTGACTATGGGTATTGGAAGTTAAGGATGAAGACCTACATCCGCTCAATTGATGAGAGAGCATGAATGGTAGTAGAAGAAGGTTATAGTCCTCCTACCAAGGTTTAAGAGGATGGAACCATGATACTCAAGTCAAGGAGTGAATGAACAACGAATGAGTTTGAGGTTATTAAATGGCACCATCGTGCTATGAATGCCATATTTGGAGGAGTTGATAGGCATCAATTCTCCTATATTAAAAATCTTGAATCCATAAAGGAGGCTTGGGATACTCTTTAAGTTACTAATGAAGGAACATTAGCGGTGAAGAAATCAAGGCTTCAAACGTTGGCAGCACAATTTGAAGGTTTAAGTATAGGTGAAGAAGAAAAGTTTGAAGACTTCCAATTTCAGCTTCTTAACATTGCTAACCACTGTCAAGCACTTGGAGTACCAATCTCAAGAGAGTGTTTAAATTGGAAAATCCTTACGTCTCTTCCTAAGAGATTTAAATCAAAGGTGACGGCCATTAAGGAATGCAAGGATGTGGATAGCATGAACATCGATGAGTTGCTTAGGTCTCTCCAAACTTATGAGATGTGCTTGAAGTAGAAGATTATGAGTAAGGGAATCGCTCTCAATGCTATTACGGAGGAGAGTGATGATGAAAATGAAGAGATGACTCTTTTGGTTAGAAAGTTCAAGAAGTTTCTAAAGAAGAATGCCAAGCTTAGAGGCAAGTCTTCTAAGGAAAAGGGTGTTAAGAAACCATCATCTCTAAGAATAAGAAGAATAGTAAAGCCATGAACAAGAAAGGTGTTCAATGCTACAATTGTCATGGTTTCGGTCACTTTGCTAGTGAGTGCACCAAGAAGCCATCTAAGAAAGACAAGAAAGGTAAAGTATTGGAGGTTACTTAGAGTGATGATGACTCTAGTGATGATAAGAGCTCTAGTAGTGAGTCTTCAAGTGAAAGAGTTGGTAAGCAACTTTATAGCTCTAACGGCTTCTCATTCTCCACTAGATGTTGATAGTACAATATCTTTGAACAAGAAGTTTGATACAAATCATCACGGAAGTACTAGTTCCATTCCTACTAATCTTGAGTTGTTGGACAAGATAGAAAAGCTTGAAGAAGCAAGAGATAATTCTCTAAGATAGGTAGTTGAGAAGGATGATTTGATCGAGAAACAACTAGATGAGTTTGTGATTGTTACTCGTAGACTTCTTGGTGAGGAAGGTGATATTATGAAGAAGTTTAGAGAACTTGAAAAGATAAACCTTGAGAAGGATAATGTGATATATTCTATAAAAGAGAGAACAAGAATTAATGGACGGCTAAGGAGGCCATCAAGGACTTAGTAAATGATTCGGTAAGTGTGTCTAGTGTTAGGAATCTTGTTAACTCTCATAGTTGTGAAAACAACTTGGTAGTTGAAGAGGATTCCTTTGAAGCACTACTTCATACTCTCTTGGATGAATTCATGATTGACAAGAAACCACACAAGAAGAGAAGATCAAATTCCAAGAAGAAATTGGCAAACAAGGTATCTTTGCAAACTCCTAGTGAAGCTAATTCAACTCCAAAAGGTACAATTTCATCTTTTATTCCAATTTACTATTATTGCAACACAATAGGTCACATTAAGCCTAGGTATTATAAATATATTGAAAAATGCAAATTAGGAAATGAATATAGAGATAAGGAGATTAAACTTCAACTTGAACATGATAAGCCTTTGAAAGTTGAAAAACATGATAATATTGCTAAGCATGAAAATAAGTTATGGAGTAGAAAGAAAACTAATCTTGTTCAAATTAACAAAGTTTGTGTTGAAAATGTTAAGGAAGAGTGTATTAATGATATTCTTGTTAATCAAGTCATTGAAAGACTTTACTCTAGATTTAACATTGTTGTCAAGGATGATATTGGAAATGTTTGTATAGGTACACCCAAGAACAAGTGGTTCACTGGTGAGTGCTCTAATCACTAATATAAGAGGCACATGTGAGGTAGCTTTGAGGAAATATATCAATTGTGTTGAGAATTCTTGCTTGCTAGCTTTGAATACTCCATGTATTGATATGAACTTGGTTATCTCACATCATGTTTGTTATGATGGTCAAAATTTATTGGTTAACTTTAGAGAATTTCTTTTGATATATATGTGTTGTTTGAGTTGATATATTATGCTTTTTATACTCTTGTTGTGAAACATCATCGACTTGGTGTCATGAGGACATTCAAGGCAAGAGTGCTCATAAAAAGAACGGGAGTATGATATTTGGTGAATATAATATGTAAAAGGTATCTCTATACTCTAATGCATGTTCTCTTAGATATTCATCTTCTGACTCAATTTTTGATATACATCTCATAGCATGTCATATTAGAGAATTTTGTATAGCATACATATGATTCTCATTGACATTTGCTATTTTAGGATCTAATAGTGATATTGTTTACATTGATCTTAACTTTGATGATTGTTTCTGCATAGTATATTGAGTGGCATTATTTTTGAAAATATGAGCTTCATTTTCTTTGAAAGCTACTCATTAGAGAAGTAATGATCTTGAATAAGTCTCTACTTATTGCTTTTAAGATCATGTGCTTATGAGCCTTAAAATTTTGGTTTTCTAAAATTGCACTTTGCTTCTCTTATATGTTTTGCTAGTAGGTTGAGTTTACTAATATGTAAACTTGGATACACCTTGAAGTTTTAATGCTTAAGTACATTTAAAATGACCTATGGTTAGTATCCATTTTGCTTCGGCAAATACATAGAACTCAACAAGCACCTTCATGGAAAGGGCTACACACATTGGTTGTGAAAGCTACCTAATGTTGGAAAGAGCTACACCATTGTGATGAGTGAAAGCCGTCATGAAGTGAATTTTTTTTATGTTTAAAAAAAAATCAAAGAAGTGTTGAAATGAAATCATGAAAAGAAAATTCTTTGATTCAAAGCCTAAAAAGAAAAGGAGGAAGGCTTAAAAAGAAGTATAGTTGAAAAATCAAATGAGCTCGGGTTGAAAAACAGAAATGGGATGACGAGCCATCTGCACACACGCTCATATGTTGAAATCTATTCTCTTAAAATAAAATTTTTTGGATGATAATCGATTTGACCTTTTATGGAAAAAGCTTAAGATGAATAGTTGTTAGAAATTGTTTACATGTTGATTATCAAACTACTTCTTGATATATATTTGAAGCAGATCTCTCTCACACACACTTTGTTTATGAGTATGTTGATATTTTAGCGATTGTTGAAGAATTATGAGATAATTTAAAAATCTTTGTGTATCTCTCTTATCATATGAAGCTTATTTTGTTGAGATATCTTCACATTGCTTGAATGTGTGATTGTGTGAATATCTTTGTGAACTTTTTGCTATCATTGATTTTAGTTATGGCATTTATCTAGGGGGAGTATTGTATGCTAGACATTGTTCTCTTTTATGATATGTTCACATGCTTCATTTTGTTACATGTTGGCATATTTTGACTTAATGATACTTGTAAGATATTACTCATTATCTCTGTCTTGCATGATGATTCATTCTTAAGTCATATGTCTTTGTTTTTATATTCTTGTGACTAATGAGTTTGTTTTGTTTTCACTCACTTTGGTTGTATGTATATAGCATCTTATAACACAAGAAAAACGGAAAGAATTAAGATTACCGGAAGTGGAAGTCAATTGAATCCCGTTATGAAAGCCAAGTCTACCTTAAAAGGATCCAAAGCTTCAAGGACAAAAGATTTAGGGATCTTTGGAACAAAGAAGATATTTCAAGAGAGAGGCATTGACTTTGGTAAGTGTAAAGATTCTTATGTTCTTAAGTGCTTAAAGGATAGAAAATGGGAATCTTGGGTGAGCATCTTGGGAGTTGTAAATGATACTCTTGATAGAGAGTTTTATCATGAATATAAGGAAAGTGCCACTTTGTTAGATGCTTTGATAGAAGTAAGGGGTATTGTGTTTAGAGTCAACCCGGAGAACATTAACAAGTATCTTGGGTTATCTAATCATATAGATTCTAATTTTCTTGATGTGGATATTATTGAGAATCTAAATATCATGGGTAGAACTCTTTGTGACAATGCTTCCTTTGAGTGGAGAAATAGAGCATACATTATTCAACATGAGTTAACTAAGGCTAATGCATTTTGGCATCTATTCATTTGCACTAACATTATTGGATCTTTGAATTCAACCGAGTTGAATAAGGACAAGATCAAAATAGTGTATGCCTTGGTAACTAATCAATTGATAAACCTTGGAGATCTTCTCATGTATTACATTGATAGTACGGTTTCTCTACTAGAAGTGATAAAAAGCTAGCATTACTGGGGTTTATTACTTCATTGTGTTTAGCTCGTGGGATTAAGAGTAGAGAAGATGATGTGTTAGTTCAACCCTTGGAAAAATATTGTGATAAACGTGTGCCATACATGTCCTATAAGAATAAGGGTAAGACTTGTGATACTTTTAGACTATTTAGTAGTTCTCAAGTTGATAGCCATGTGATTAGCACAAATATTCTTCCGGATTGGGCTATACAGTTGAAGGAGAAGGTTGATGAGTTGAGTGCTATAGTTGTTCAACAAGATGCTAGGATAAAAGAGTTGGAGGAGTGCATTGCTTCAAGCTTAAGACCACCACTCAAGCATTATGTAAGATCGACTACTCGTACGACTTTCTTTGGTGGAACAAGTGGCTAGTATTTGAGCTTTGAGGTACATTTCTTAACCTTTTGGCGTCATTTCATGTCAAAAAGTGGGAGAAAGAGTATATGCTAGTTGCTTAGTTTCGTTCTATGTTATTTTTGTGAACTTTTGAACTTAATGGCATGTAATAATTAGTTTTAAGATTTGGTTAAGAATTTTTGTGATTTTGCATGTATTGAGGGGGAGATACATGTATTTGTGGACTTTAATTGTATATTCTTATCCATATTATATGTTGCCATCTGTTGTTTTCTCTTGTATATGCATTGTGCTTTGAGATGATTTGTAGGTTGCTTCAAGAGAGATCAAGATGAAGTTCAAGAGTTGATTAAGATTAGTTCTAGGAATCTTACTCATTGTAATGTGAGGGAGTGATTGTGTGACCTATCTTCATTTTTATATTTTTAGTAAATGTATAGGTGTTTTGACATGGAATTTTCCAAAGGGGGAGATTGTTAGGTTTTAGATTGTGTAGGCATTAATTCTATATCAAAATGATGTTTACTTGTAATGATTTAGTTGTTTAGATTCATGATGATTCAAGCTTCAAAGAAGAAGGAACAACTAGTCAAAGCAAGTACAAAGTCTTCAAAGAGAAAGGTTGCTATATGGTTCTACAAAGGTATATCAAGACCTTATCTTTCTCTTACAAGGCCTAAGGCACACACACACAATTCATACATTTGTGTCCTTGCATAGTTGTGCACCATTAAAGGCACACATACATAATTCGTACATTTGTGTCCCTGCGTAGTTGTACACCATTAAAGACACACACACACAAATCATACATATGTGTCCCTGCATCGTTGTGCCCGTTTATAACACATTCACACACTTGGAGATGAATGCTCAAGCATTGGTATGAAAATAAAATGTTTTGGAAAATGCATGATTGGAGACTATCTCTATGTAGTTTGCATTCTAGTGTGAATTGTGTTTGTATGTGTATATATTTGTAAAACATGGATATTGAACTCAGTTTTAGTCTTAAATCATTCTTGATTGAGTTCTGGTCATTTCGGTTACTCATACTACTGATTTCAAGTTCTAAGTCAAAAGATACTACACTTTCAACTCATGTTGCGTACATTGTCTTTGTAGTCGTATATTAAGTCGAATTCATATTTTTTGGGTTGAGTATCTTATATGTCCATGTCTGTGAGAGAGTTGCAGTTTGTAATCTATAAACGGATTTGAATTCCGAGCTCGCAGGCCGGAGAACGGTCAAAGAACACTAGAGGAGCTCGCGAGAAAAAGAAGTGCAACCAAGCACTCTTTCCCGAGATGGCGTGTGGCCGTCTCGGGCCAGAATGCTTGCTGCCTTGAGATGCCCACGTGCCATCTCTGGCAGCGAGTGTGCTTGGTTGACTTAAGGATATTTTGGTCATTTTTCTTGTATTCGTTTCCCTCTCCTTTATATATCCCTTCCCTCTCATAATTCATTCTAAGAAGAGATTCAAAATTTGAGTGCGGAATTTTCTCCCAAATTTTCTCACCTTCCAAACACCGTAACTTCTTCATTTGAACTCCGATCTGAGTTATTCAAGGTTGAGAGTGTTTGTCTATTCATCCATAATCTTTTCTCTGAAGGCTTGAGTTAGATTTATTGATGTTTTTGGAGTCTAATCTCACAAAAACGGGACTGCACCAAATCAACTAAGGCATTGATTTCTCTCAAAGTTTTCTTTTAAAACTTGGTCAATTGCCTTGGGTTTTCTTTTTCATATATATATATATATGTGTGTGTGTATGTGTGTGTGTGTGTGTGTGTGTGTCTTGTGATAGTTTTGATTTGAGTTTTGAACTCATTTAAACCTAGATTGAGTTTAAACTGAAATTTCACTTGTTGAGTTAGGTTTTGATTTTGCCTATGTTTTCACATGTTTGGGATTGTATTGTGCTAGCTTTGATTCTAGGACTATTTGATTCTTTGATTGATTGATTTTATAAAAAATAGTTCCTCACATGTATTAGGCTCTCTTTGGCCGAAATTTTACTATAATACATGTGCTTGTGTTCTTTTGAGCTATTCATGTGCTTTGTTGAATCTATGAATAGGAAATATGCTTTAGAACTCTTGCTTTAATCTAAATGACTTTGTCACATGAATTTAGCATGTTTTTGGTATATGAGATTTAAACTTGATTATGCATTAATTGAACATATCTTGTGACTCAAGTTTTAGATCTATACATGTATCTAGGTTGTAATTAATGTTGAATATATGTTACATGATCTAGATGGATTAAACATGCATGATTGACTAGAAAACATTTGTTTTGTGCATTCATGCTTATGTCTAGTATTTTCCATAGGATGTGTTGATCATAACATTCAATGTTGCGTGCTTGTTTGTGTTTTCCATTCATGATCACTTAGATGTCTTGTGAGAAGGAAGTCTTGACAATTGTTGTGAGACCTATGTTATTGAGCATGGAAGTCTTAGCAAGAGGTGGGAGACCTCGAAATGTCAAGCAAGGAAGTCTTGCCTAGGGTCATGAGGATCCGGAAGGGTGAGTATGGAATTCTTGCCTAGGTTCGTGAGGATCCGGAAGGGTGAGTAAGGAAGTCTTGCCTAGGGTCTTGTGGATCCGGAATGGTGAGAGAGGAAGTCTTGACAAGAGGTGTGAGGCCTCAAAATGTTGAGCAAGAGGGCGACATATTCATGAGTAGGATAGAAGGGTAGTTTCTAGGTGAAGGGGTCACTTTAGAGATTGTACTTGTCTTATCTACTAGTGGATTTTGTTTGCCAGTGGTTGCTAACCCGTGGATGTTTCCTCTTCGGAGGTTTACCACGTTATATCTTGTGTCAACTTTTCTCTATCTCTATCTCTCTTATGTTGGTATTTGTTATTTGAATACTAAGGATATAACTTTATATGTAAGTTAACTTCCTTACTATAATATCAATTGTGTATATGTTATGGTTGCTAGTTTGTATCAACTTTATATATTTTATATATTCATTAAGTATCTTTAATTGATATATATATATTGTGATACAAGAAATCTAGAGGGACAAACTTTTGTTGGTTTCTAAGTGAGTCGAAAAAGGTGTCTAACCTATTCACTACCCCTCCTCACTAGGTTAGCCTTGAGCATTTAACCGTGTTTGTATTTTCACCCACTCCTTCTAGAAAAAAGATTTTGACCTTTTATTAATCAATTAATTAATTAATTAATTAATTAATTTCCATTTAGTTAAATAAAAAAATAAAAAAAACAATATATTAAGCTAATATATTTAGCCTTGCCGCCGAAGACCACACACGGGCATATATATATTATTTTTCTTAATTTATTATATCCATTGGACCTAAATAAAAAGTCCACATGTTAACTAGACCCATTCTTACAAAAAGAAACAAGTCCACATGCCTCAATACAATTCTAAATGGATCCATAAATTGGTCCGGTAGAATATATCAAGTGATCCATACAAGTTCGTGTGAATTGGGGATCTTAGCGGGCTATCTAAATTTAAGCTGCAATAGACACAACAAAATCACAACCAATAAATGATTCACATAGGTCCGATCTATTAATTTTAGTTCATTCCACTAAAGAACTAAAATTGAACTCCTAAATAAAGATAGAATAAGTTAATATTGCTTACTCATACCCTAGACAATCTTTATGGAGATAGTGTATCCTCACGAAGAATATCAGTAATCGCCAAGAGCTCATAGACCGCCTATAGCTCTCCAAGTTACCATATTTACTCATATGACCACATTTTAAACTTGGATATTTTGACTTGTCCAGAAGCCATGTTTCAATAGACACTATTGAAAACTTAACGTTAAAATTTATTATCCAATACCTCAAAATATCCATATGACAATATTCTACTCTCATTAAATAAATGGAGCCACGATGTCCATATCTATAAATGAAGTCCTCTATCGATTAACAAATGAATACAACCAAGCTATCGAGGATAGACTATGCTATATAATCGTACTCATTGATAGCTCAAATGATAACACTTGCAACAATAAGTCCATCATTTATCTCAGGATTATGATAGACTCTCTGATTGTCTTCAAGTGAAAAACTTTTATCCATTGACAATTTTGGATAAAGTATTTCATTGTGATCATATTCAATGCACCCAGTGCACTAGATTTTTTTGCCCAAAGACACTTTGAGGATTTTAGACTTATCATAACACATTTGATCCCACTCAAATGCCAGGAAAAGAATCTATAACTTTAACAAATTAATGGTGCCCAACTTTTATTTTAAGTTGTGAATATTTTTCAAGACTAACTAAAGAATTGGCTACCTCATACATATCCTGATGTATGAACAATTCTTATTTTCTCATAGTTTTTTGACCTTATAATTTTTTACTATTGATAAATGTAATAATTTAACTATAAATGCTATAAGATTTGTTAAACTAGAAATCACTTTTATTAATATGAAAAGATTGTTAAATACATTATTATACTCTTGCTATCACTCTTGCTATCGAGCATAATCCCAACATGAATGAGCAATATTAACTTATTATATCTTTACTTAAGAGTTCAATTTTAATTCTTTAGTGGAATAAACAAAAATTAATAGATCAGACCTAAGTGAATCATTTGTTGATTGTGATTAGGTTATATCTATTGGAGCTTAAATTTAGATAGCCTGTCATGATCCCCAATCCTCACGAACTTGCATTAATCACTTGATATGTTCTACTGGACAAATTTATAGGTCCATCTAGAATTGTATGAAGGCAAGTGAACTTGTTTCTTTTTGTAAGAATGGATCTAGTTCTCATGTGGACTTTTTATTTAAGTAAGATAGATTTAATAAAATAGAAAAAAAAACAATATTTGACCCATTTCTTTATAGCTTGGGCGGCAAGGGACGATATAATACCCTTTTATATTGTTTTTTATTTTATTATTTAATTAAATAGAAATTAATTAATTAAAAGTCAAAAAAATTTCCTAGTAGGAGCTGGTCTCCTAGAGTCATATTATTGATGGTAATATGATAAGTATCTAATAGTATATTAGATAAGTAGATAAATAATAGGAATTTATTTATCTAGTCAAATAATGAAGTATTTGATTTCTATTAGGACTCTAATTGACAATTGATCAAATTAGGAAGTTTTTTTAATTAAGTCACAATTTAATTATTTTCAATGATTGGTTATTGAATAAATACATTATTTGACTTGGATTAGGAGTCTTGGTGTGGAAAAGAAATCTTTCTTTGAAAAAGATTATTTGTCACCAAGTAAATCCACCTAGAGAAAGGATTCTTTCCTGCCAAGTAAATCCTCTTTATAAAAGGATTTGTGAACCTATATATATCTTCATACAAATTTCGGCCAAGGCTAATTTCTAAGTGAGATTTCAACCAAGGCTAGGGTTTTATGAGAGAGAATTCGGCCAAGTGATAGAATTTTGAGAGAGAGAAAATTAGTTTTTGCTCTAGACAAAATTCGGTCAACTCATAGATATTGTGTATTGAATTCGGCCAAGGAGAAGAGAAAAGGTCAATGTTTTTATTTTCGATAGTGCACTAGTATCCTTTACATCAAATGGGTTTTGTGTGCAACATTCGAATCAGGTTCACGCGAGTTTCAATCAAATAGATTGATAATTCACAAGCGAACGAACGTTCTTGGGTTTTCTCTTGGGGGATTATTGTGACTAACAAAAGAAAGAGATTTTGTTTGTTTCCATCCTCAGGTATACAATATAAAGAAAGGGAGTCCACACTCCTAGGTGATTCACGTATGTGATTGAATTGGAAGATCTTACAGATTCAATTAGGCGCTAGTTCAATCCTAACGAAAAGGGTATGATACTTTTAATATACATCAATTAATCGAGGTTTAAAGTTCTTTCTTTTAAAGGGAAATTTTTTAAAATATACCAAACCCTAATTTTATACTTCTGCCACGGTTTGAACTGATATTTTCATATAATTGGTATCAGAGCCTGGTTGTACCCTTGATTAATTGATATATATATATATATATATATATATATATATATAAGTGAATCCTTTTCCTTTTATTGTATATATGCATGTTTTAGAAGGAGATGACACTCTATGTATTCATATATATATATATATATATATTCATTGGAATGTATGGATATATACATATACATATATATATATATACATGTATATATATATATATATATATATATATATATATGTTTTTATGTGGTTTGTTATTTCTCAATTTTGGTCATTGAATTTCAATGTATTTTGTTTTGGGATTGTAACAGGAAGGGTGGCCTACATTCGCCATAATTTTCTTCTTGGTAGTTGCTAAGTTTTATACTTATTTTGCTATTGTAATAAAAATACAATAGAAAAATATTGTAATAAAAAACTCCACTATATTGTATTAAAATACTGCAGTATTTTATTATTTAAAATTCATCTGTAATACATTCAAGTATTGAAGATTCGAAGGTTTGAAGAATTGGAAGCAACCGGAACAAGTTTGGGGCCGTGCGAGCCATAGCAACAAACGTACGTGCAAATGAGCACGCAACCGTGATTGTTGTGGCTTGGGATGCGCACGGCAGCCTTATGGAAGCCATGGGCTGTGCATGGCAGCCCTTTATGGGGTTGTGGGGTGCGCACGACCATGGGAGGCTTTCAAGGGGTCCAAACGATGATGGTCACGTGATTATTTGTTCGCCAAGAAAGGAGTTTTTGGATTCCAAGACATGTAATTTACTTCATTTTCTAGGATCGACCAAAATTGTAGCTATTTATATTTTTATAAATATTACAATGTTTGTCATTGTTTGATAACATGTCATATAGAATAGGAGTGCCACTCATATATCTCTTTTGGTATGAACATGCATTGAATGGTTTAGGTATCTAACTGGCATCTAGAAAACTTGGTAAATCATTCTACGCAATTCGATCACACGCCTTAAATAATTGAGTCGGAGAAGGTGTTTTGGAACATCTACGACCTAAAAGTTTAGTTGAGCTTTATGTTTTGTGTAATATCCCCCCAAGGGGTATTCATGAATGGAATTTAGCAAGATACTTCCTTACAAGGATAGACTAGACAACTAACCCAAACGATACCTACTCCCAAAGGAGGGATATTCGTGAGGGAATATATTTTAGGTCAATAACTTGGTAACACAGTCAATGTGATTTTATTAATATCCGCCCAAGAGTTCTTGTTAATAAAATTACAAGGCTAAAATTGAAAATGTTGGTTGTTATGTTAACAATTAGGTGGGATCTAGTTTAACTAGTAGATGGTGTGAACTCTCAAAGAAGGCGTGACATTTATGGGTATTGGATCACCGTTGAATTTTACGATTGAATTATTTTATTTAATTTAAGATAAATATTCAAAAGTGCTTTATCATGATTGTTTACTTACATAAATTTTATTATTATAAAGAAATCATGACCCCATCCCTAATCAACATCCTAAAATATAATACTTTAACTGGGGATAATTATGTCAAATGGAAAAGGAAAATTGGGCTTTTATTGCAATCCGAGATACATAAGTTCATTCTATCTATTCCTAAACCACCTACTCCTAATGAAAAATCTACTGAGGTACAAAGAGACGAGTATCAGCAGTGGGTAACTTAAGATGTCATGGCTAAACGTAACATTACTGCCACCATCTCTGACGTGTTACAATAGCAACATGAAGGAATGAAGTATGTTGCCGATATAATGATGTCTCTAAAGGAGATGTTTTCTATGAGGTCTAGGACTACTAAGAGAAAGATAGTGACTGCTTTCATGAATCTTAGGATGAAACCTATACAGGATGTGAAAGATCACATGATGAAAGTCCTAGCACATCTCAACATTGCTGAACTCAATGTCGGATTCCTTTGATCAGTTCAAGTTGGACTACACCTTGAACAATAAGGAAAACACTTTGCAAGGCCTGATGCAAGATGTTCAAAGTGCTATGAAAATCCCTGTGAAAGGCAAGGGTCAAGAGATTCATGTGGTTGGTAAGTTGCTACTGTTAAGACCCGTAAGAATGTCAAGAGACAACAGAAGAAAAAGCAACTTTAGCCTACCTAGAAGGAGACAAAGAAAGTAACCAAGAACAAAAGGAAGTGTTTCCTTTGTGGTGAAAAGGAAAGGAAGGCTTAATGCGAATGAATTCAACTTGTGTTTAGGCAGTAGAGCGTTGGTGTCTACTAGTTCAGTGGGAGATATTAGAATTAATTTATATTCTTATAGGTATTTAGATTTAATAGATGTTTATTATGTACCTCAATTCACGAGTAATTTAATTTCAGTTTCTTATTTAAATAAATTTGGATATTCGGTTACTTTTAATAAAGCTTTTATTATTAGTAGAAATAACAAATTTGTTTGCAAAGGTACATTGGAAAATGGTTTACTCTATTTGCATAGCATTATCTCTCACTTGTTAGACACGGAATCAACGGAACTTAATCATGAAAGTGCAAAATTATCAAAAGATGAAACCTACCTATGTCATTTGAGCCAAGATCATATTAACCTTGCTAGGATTAACAAATTGGTTAGTGATAGACCTCTAAGTGACTTAAAATTTGATGATCTTTCAACTTCTGAATCTTGTATCGAGGGTAAGATGACCAAAAGGTCTTTCGTGACCAAAGGCACAAGAGCCACTGAATGTTTAGGATTGATACACAGTGATGTGTGTGGTCCTATGAGCATTCAAGCCAGAGGTGAATATGAGTACTTCATCACTTTCATGGATGATTACTCGAGATTTGGCTATGTGTATCTCATGAGACATAAGTAGGATGATTTTGAGATGTTCAAAGCATATAAAGCTAAAGTTGAAAATCAGCTTGACAAACACATAAAAATCTTGAGGTTTGATCGTGGTGGAGAACATTTATCTAGTGAGTTTCAACAATATCTTATTGATAACGGGATAGTTTCTTAGTTTTCTACGCTAGGTACACATCAACAAAATGGGGTGGCAGAAAGGAGAAATAGAAATCTTTTGGACATGGTTAGGTCTATGTTGCGTTATTCAATGCTCCCTAATTCTTTTTGGGGAAATTCTTTACAAACCGCTATTTACAATCTAACAATGTACCATCTAAGTCGTTTCCTAAAACACTACATGAGTTGTGAACTTGACGAAAGCCTAGTTTATAAAACTTAAGGATATTTGGATGTCTTGCTCATGTGTTAAATGGAAAGATAGAAAAGATGGAGTCCCGTTCAGAAACATGCATATTTGTAGGGTATCCAAAAGGAACCAAAATATATTATTTCTATAGTCATTCAGATCTTAACGTATTTTTTTCGACAAATGCTGAATTTCTGGAAGAGGACTATATGAATAATTTTGTGCCTAAAAGTAAAATTGTCGTGAATGAGCATTTAGGAGATACAATTCCACAAGAGGTTTCACAACTTAGCCCAATTGTAAGTTTCGTACCAATACAAGATCAACAATCTACCATACCTCGTCGTAGTGGGAGGGTTAGTAGAAAAATCGAGAGATACATCGGTCAAGGAGAATCTGTAAAGAATCTCCCTGACGATGATGATCTCTATACGTAAAAAAAGGTAATGAAAGATGTTGATTGCCACCATTGGCAAAAGACAATGCAATCCGAAATTGAATCTATGTTCAAAAATGAAGTCTGGTCTCTAGTAGACTTGCCTAACGGGATAAAACCCATCAGGTACAAGTGGATATAAAAGAGGAAAAGAGGAATGGATGGAAAGGTGGAAACCTTTAAAGCTAGATTGGTAGCTAAAGGTTACACACAGAAGGAAGGTATCAATTATAAGGAAACCTTCTCTCTTGTGGCCATGCTTAAATTCATTAGGATACTCTTATCCATTGCGGCATCTCTAGACCTAGAGATTTGACAAATGGATGTCAAGACAACTTTCCTTAATGGAAGTCTTGACGAAAGCATCTATATGATGTAACTAGATGGATTCATTGAAAAAGGACAAGAGGAAAGGGTAAGCAAGTTGCAACGATCCATATATGGATTAAAGTAAGCATCCAGATCCTGAAACATAACGTTCGATCAAGCCGTGAAATGTTTTGGATTTATTTATAACTTGATGTACCCTATGTATACAAAAGGATTAAAGGTGAGAAGTTGGTTTTCCTAGTTCTTAACGTTGATGATATAGTACTCTTGGGAAACGATGCAGGTGTATTGACAACAGTAAAAGAATGGTTTGCAAAACAATTTGATATGAAGAACTTAGGAGAAGCAAGTTATATATATTCTTGTTATCCAAGTCATAAGGGATATAAAGAATAGAACGATTGCATTATCCCAAGCTTCATACATAGATAAAATCTTGCCTAGGTTTTCCATGCAAGATTCCAAGAAAGGTATGTTACCTTTCAGACATGGAATCAAACTTTCTAAGGAACAAGTTCATATGAACGAGCATGAAGAGCAATTCATGAATAGGGTTTCATATGCCTCGGCAGTTGGGAGTCTCATGTATGCAATGCTCTGCACTATACCAGATATTTGTTTGTTGTTGGCATAGCTAGCAGGTTTCAATCGAAACCTGGTCCTGATCACTGGATGGCAGTCAAGCATATTTTCAAGTATCTTGGGAGAACGAGAGATTATAAGTTTGTATACTCTGGAGGAGATTCAATTCCTATTTGGTATATAGATTTTATCTTCCAATCGGATTCTAACTCTAGAAGATCAACATCAGGATCTGTGTTTACACTTGAAGGAGGGGCAGTCATATAGAAGAGTATCAAGCAATCTTGTATTGTTGACTCCACCATGGAAGATGAGTATGTTGCCGCATGCGAGGCTGCTAAAGAGACTGTCTGGCTCCACCAATACATGATTGACTTGGAAGTGGTTCCTGATGCGAATAAGCAGATCACTATCTATTGTGAAAATAGTGGAGTTGTGGCTAATTTGAGAGAACCGAGAAGTCTTAAGAGAGGGAAACACATTGAAAGAAAGGATCACATTTTAAGGGAAATCGTTCGTAGGGGAGACTTAACGATAACCAAGATCGTGTCAGCAGAAAGTCTAGCGGATCCCTTCACAAAGGCTTTTCCATAAAAAAGTTTTGATGGGCACCTGGAGAATATGGGGATAAGAGATATGGCACATTTGCTAAAGTGCAAGTGGGAGATTGTTGGGATTATACTCGATAGCAAGAGTATAATAGTGAATTTGACAATCTTTTCATATTTATAAAGTGATTTCTAGTTTAACAAATCATATAGCATTTATAGTTTAATTATTATAATTGTCAAAAGTAAATAGTCATAAGGTCAAAAGACTATGAGAAAAGAAGAATTGTTTGTACATCTGGATATGTATGAGGTATACATAATTCTTTAGTCAGTCTTGAATAATATTCACAACTTAAGATAAAGGTTGGACACCTTTATCTTGTTAAAGTTGTACATTCTTTTGCTAGCATTTGACTGGGATCAAATGTGTTATGATGAGTCTTAAATCATCAAAGTGTTGTTAGGTTTTAGATTTGTGTTGGCTTGATTTCATAACAAAACTTCCTTTCTTTGTAATTCTTAGTTGCTTAAGTGGTTCGTGATGATAAGAGCTTTAAGGAAGAAAAGAAACTTTTCATGATGCAAAGTTCGTCTTCAAGAGGATTGGTGCTATTCTTGGATGCTAAGGTATCGAGATCCTTCTTCTTCTTGCAAGGCGTAAGCGTACACACATAATTCATTCATATGTGTCCCTGCTTAGTTATGCATCATTAAATGTGCACACACACACAATTCATACAATTGTGTCCCTGAATCATAGCGCATCATTTCGTATAACATATTCACACACTTGAAGTTGAATGCTCATGCATTTGGTATGAAAGTAACATGTTTTGGAAAATACATGATTGGAGACTATCTCTATGTAGTTTAAATTCTTGTGTGAAATGTGTTTGTTTGTGTATATGATTGTATAACATGGATCTTGAACTTGATTTTAGTCTTATATTATTCATGATTGATTTCTGATCATTTCGGTTACTCATACTATTGATTTCGAGTTCTAAGTCAAAAGATACTACACTTTCAACTCATGTTGCATACATTGTCTTCGTCTTTGTATATCGAGTCAAATTCTTTTTTTTTATTGATTATCTTATATGCCCATGTCGTGAGGAATTCCCAGTTCATAATCTTCAAACAGATTAAAATTCGAAGTTCAGAGGCCAAAGAACGGTCGAAGAACGCCAGAGAAGCACAATGGAGGAGGTGTGATGGCTCAAGCCATCACCTTGCACCATCCCGAGATGGGGCATGGCCATCTCGGCCCCAAAGGTGCTCTGCCCTGAGATGCCCATGTGCCATCTCAGGGAGGCACTAATTAAAGGGGGCAAAATGGTCATTTGGTTATTCTCTCTTTAAAACCTCTTCTTCCCTCTCATTCTTAAGAAGTTGAGAAAATTGAAATTGAAGAACAAGTGCATAATTTTTCTCTCAACATTTTGATTTTTGTTCTTGTGATAACTTCATCATTTCAACTCCGAATCACTTGATTCAATAACCTATTTCGAGTGTCTTGAAGAGTTCTAAAAACGCCAATCATTTCCAGAACCAAAATACATCTAGAAATTTCGTTGTGATCTGATCTTCAATTCGTGGTTTTTCATCCTTGTTTTCAAAATCATCTTCTTCTTAGATCTTATTATTGATTGATGTTATTTGATTAAGAAGCATGACTATGATGATTTTGATATCATTTTGTGGTTTGTTGAAGTGATTTTCAAGTTTAGCTAGATTTGTGATAAGTTGATTGATTTGTGCTAAACTTGATTAACATGAAATTGTTTCTAGAAATATTTTGTTCTTATGCTTGATTGATTGTTTCTAGATCTAATTTAATTTTGTAAGAACTAGGTTGTGTTTCTATTGGTATCTATATCTTCATATCTTTGTTCTTAGTTGATAACATGCTTAGGTTGCCTAGATACATTTGTGATTGTTCTTTGAAAGCATAATCTAGCAATCTAGTTGAATGTCCATAGAATTTGTTGATCATCA
Organism: Dipteronia dyeriana; assembly: GCA_032871835.1. Classification (NCBI taxonomy): domain Eukaryota; kingdom Viridiplantae; phylum Streptophyta; class Magnoliopsida; order Sapindales; family Sapindaceae; genus Dipteronia; species Dipteronia dyeriana. The sequence continues at coordinate 44,129,634 of CM065299.1, read as the reverse complement.
TTTTCTATGTTGAGTGCTTGTTTGCATTTTGCATTCATGATCACTTAGATGACTTGTGAAGAGGTAGAAAGTCTCATATCTTAGAGTGATTCTTTTATTTGAGCAATTGGAAGTCTTAGCTCGAGTCAGGAGGACTTGGATAGCTAAGCAAGTGGAAGTCTCGACAAGAGGTGTGAGACCTCGGATTATTGAGCAATGAAGTCTTGACTAGAGTCGGGAGGACTCGGATAGTTGAGCAAGAAGTCTTGCCTAGAGTTGGGAGGATCCAGATAGGTGAGCAAGGAATCTTTCCAGAGACATGAGGTCTTGGATAGGAAGTCGGCTTAGTAGATCACTAGGTTCAAGGATAGAGTGAGAGTGATAGCTTGTAGAGCATGTGTTGATTGCTTGAGTGTGTAACTCTATTTGAAATAGTGGATTTGCTTTTGCCGGTGGTTATGGTATCAACCCGTGGATGTTTCCTTTTGGAGGTTTACCACGTAAATATTGTGTGTCATTATTTGCAATTTTCATTAAGCATTGTTAAAATTGCATTGTTTTAAAAGAAGACAAAAAAATTGAGCATATACCTTTTCACCCCCTTCCCCCCTCTAGGTATATTTACACTACAAAGATAAAAGGAATTTCAATTGGTATCAGAGCAAGTGTCTAGACTTAGATAGATCCTCTTTGTAGTGTTTGTTATCTTCGTTTGTTTCATCATGATTAAAGAAATGTATTCTTTTGTGGCTTCTCTTGTTAAAGGTGAGTCTATTGACTTAGATGATCAAATGATCAAAGATCTTATTCAAAAAAATGAAATGATCTGTAAGATCAATAAGTCTCTCACTAAGATGTTAGAAAATCATGATTGTAGCTCAAAATGTTTTATTTATCTTAATGATAAAATTCTTAATCTTGAGAAAAACTTGATTGATAGCAATGATAGATTAAGTATTTTGAAGCATGAAATTGAGCAAAGAGATGAATCTTTTGATCGTGCTAGGAGAATTGAAAATGTGCTGAAAGCAAAATTTAATGAGCATGAGAATCAAGAGAAAGTGCTTAATGACAAACTTAATGAGGCTAAAGAGATTATTAACAAGATGTTATCTAGCTCTAACAAAGTGAAAGCTCTCATTAAGGTTAGAAAGCCTTCAAGCAACACAAGAGGTTTAGGATATGTTAATGAAAAATTAACTCCTTCATCTAACAAATCTACTTTTGTCAAAGCTTGTAGCAATTTAAAGTTAGGTACACTCTCTAACGGTAAAGCCTTGAATGCTACCGGAGGCACCTCAACATCAACAATGAAAGTCAAGGAAAAGACTCAACAATGCCAAAGACAAGCTACATCATCATCAAATGCAAAGGGCAAGACATCTAGTGTTGCACACCCAAAGAGGTAAAAATGTGAGAAGGCAAAATGAGTTTAATGCTCAAGAAAATGGTAAAATTCTTAAATTCATACCTATTTGTCATTATTGCAACATGGTAGGACACATAAGACCTAGATGTTATGAATACATTCGTAAATGTAGAATTGCCAATGATTTGCATGATATGTCTTTGAATGGTCCTAGGCAATCATCCATGTATGGATCTAGAATTAGACCTAAGAAGACCTTGGAAAAGCATGTTGAGAATAAATGTGTTAATGATTTGTTTGTTAAATCTTGTGTTGTTCCTCGTTCTACTATGCATAAGAAAGTTGATAATGCTTTGTTTGATTTGTTTGAAAAAGTGACTAATGGAGTCAATGTGCCTAAAAACAAGTCAAAGCATGTTAATAAAAGTAGGAATGAGAACCTTGTCAAGAAAGTTTGGGTTAAGAAAAACACAACACAATGTTTGGTTCCACAATATGCTTTAAGAGCTAATTCATCCTATTGTTGGTACCTAGATAGCGGTTGCTCTAGGAATATGACCGGTAACAAGGAATTCTTTAATAATCTTGTTATGAATGATGGTGGGTGGGTTACATTTGGTGATGGCACTAAAAAGCAAGTTCTAGGCAAGGGAAAAATTTGTATCCCCGGATTGCCTAAACTTCGGGACACCTTGTATGTAGATGGTCTACAAGCTAATCTAATAAGAATCACTCACTTGTGTGAAATTTTTAAAGAAGTTAGCTTAAACAAGGATGTGCACAATAATTGATAAAAAGAACAAAATTTTTTTGAAAGTCAAAAGGTCTTCGGACAATTGCTGTTGTTTAGAGGTTGATCCACTAACATGTAATATGGCACATGAGTGCAACAAGCTTGAATTATGGCATGAAAGATTGGGCCACATGAATTATAAAGATTTAAAGAAGCTTGAGAAATATAACATTGTTAGAGGTCTTCCTAGTCTTGGTAAAAAGCTTAATGGTGTTTGTGAACCATGTCAATTAGGTAAACAAACAAAAGTGTCTCATAAAAAGAGCACTAATTTTGCTACCAAGAAGCCCTTAGAACTTGTGCATATGGACCTAATGGGACCAATTCAAACCGAAAGCATAAATGACAAGAAATACATTTTTGTACGTGTTGATGACTTTTCTCTGCTTGCTTGGGTATATTTTCTTAGAGACAAGACCGAAACTTTTGATTACTTTAAGAAGTTTTGTAATCAAGTGCAAAATGAAAAAGGTCTTGGGATCAAGAAAATATGTCGCATTAGGAGTGATCATGGGAGTGAATTTGAAAATGCTAGATTTAGTGAGTTTTGTGATGATTATGGGATTTCACATGAGTTCTCAGCTCCTAGAACTCCTCAACAAAATGGTATTGTTGAGAGGAAGAATCGTGTCTTGCAAGAGATGGCTAGGGTCATGCTCAATAGCAAGAAAGTCCCTAGAAATCTTTGGGCCGAAGCGGTTAATACCGTATGCTATGTCACTAATAAAGTTTCTAGAAAGCCCGGCACAAAACAAACCTCCTATGAACTTTGGAAGGGCAAGAAGCCCAATGTGAGTTACTTCCACACTTTTGGAAGTAAGTGTTTTATTTTGAATGATAGAGATCACTTAGGAAAGTTTGATGCTAAAAGTGATATTGGTCTCTTTCTTGGGTATGCTAATAATAGTTGTGCATATAGAGTGTTCAATTTAAAAACTAAGACTATTATGGAATCTATTAATGTGAAAATAGATGATCTTAGCATGGTTGATTTGTGTGATAACCATGGTGTCAATGAACCCAAAGAACATTTGTTGAATGACACTAAAGCACATATTGATGTGACTAGTTGTGATGGAAGTTAGTCTAGTCATAATAATGATAATGGTAATGTTGCTAGAGAAGAAAGTCAAGAGTTAGAAAATGGTTTAAATGATGACCAACAAGATGTTGAAAATTCTAATTCTAGACTTAGGAACATGCATTACCAACAAGACATCATAGGTGATTTGAATGAAGGGGTTAGAACTAGAAGGCAACTAGCTAACCAAATTTCATATGCTTGCTACACATCTCAAATTGAGCCCAAAAATATTAATGAAGAAATTATTGATGAATAATGGGTTAATGCCATGCAAGATGAACTAAATCAATTTGAGAGGAATGAAGTATGGTCCTTAGTTCCTATACCAAAAGATGTCAATGTGATTGGTACAAAATGGGTGTTTAGGAATAAGACCGATGAATGTGGCAAGATAATGAGAAATAAAGCAAGACTAGTTGCTCAAGGATACACTCAAGTTGAGGGTGTAGACTTTGATGAGACTTTTGCATCTGTTGCATGTCTTGAGTCCATTAGGCTTTTGTTGTCCATTGCATGTCTTAAAAAATTCAAATTGTTTCAAATGGATGTCAAAAGTGCTTTTCTCAATGGATACCTTCAAGAAGAAGTGTATGTTGAACAACCTAAGGGTTTTAAATCATGTGTTTAAGTTGAAAAAGGCTCTTTATGGCCTTAAGCAAGCTTCTAGAGCTAGGTATGATAGGTTGACTCAATATCTTATTGACAACCAATATAGGAGAGGTGGTATTGATAGAACATTATCTGTTAAGCATTATGACAATGACATTTTTGTTGCACAAATATATGTTGATGACATTGTGTTTGGGTCTACATGTAAAACCAAGGTTGATGCTTTTGTGAATGTTATGTCAAGAGAATTTGAAATGAGTATGGTAGGTGAACTCAATTACTTTCTTGGTATGCAAGTGAAACAATCTAGCAATGGTATCATGTTGTCTCAATCTAAATATGCTAGAAATCTTGTAAAGAAATTTGGCCTTGAAATGAGTACTACTTTAAAACTTGACAAAGATGAAAAAGGAAAAAATGTTGATCAAAGTCTCTATAGAAGCATGATAGGTAGCCTTCTCTACCTAACGGCTAGTAGGTCGGTTATTTGTTTTAGTGTTGGTTTGTGTGCTAGGTTTCAAGCTAATCCAAAAGAATCTCACTTGAAAGCCGTAAAAAGAATCATTAGGTATATAAAAGGAACACATAATCTTGGTTTATTCTATTCCTTTGATACTAATGATATTCTTGTTGGCTATTGTGATACGGATTGGGCAGGAAACATTGATGATCGTAAAAGCACATCGGGTGGTTGCTTTTACTTGGGGAATAATTTGGTTATTTGGCTAAGCAAGAAGTAAAATTCCGTCTCTTTTTCATCATCCGAAGTCGAGTACATTACGGCCGGAAGTGCTTGCATACAACTTCTATGGATGAAAAAAATTCTCAAGGATTATGAGATCAATCAAGGTAAAATGACTCTCTATTGTGATAATATGAGTGCTATTAACATCTCTGAAAATCCGGTTCAACACTCACACACAAAGCATATAGACATTAGGCATCATTTCATTAGAGAACTTGTTGACATTCAGTAGTAACTCTTGAACATATGCCTGCTAAGAATCAACTTACGGACTTGTTCACAAAGCCCTTGGCCAAAGAGAGATTCGTATCTCTTAGAAGATCCATTGGCATGATTTGTGTTGATTAATGCTTGTGTGTGGTTATGAGTGGCTTGATAAGCAAAACTATATTGTATATCTATTTCTTTGAGAGCTACTCATGTGAGAAGTAATGATCTTAATTAAATAGCTTTTATTGTTTCTAGATCATGCACTTAAGTCTTTGTAATTCTTGTTTTTTCAAAGTGCACAAATGCTTCTCTTATATGTTTAAGTTTGAGTAATTGAGTTTGAAAGCATGTAGATTATGGATGCATCTTGAAGTTCATTGTCTAGTACATGATAGATGACCTATGGTTAGTATCCATTTTGCTTCGGCATCTACATTGAACTCAACGAGCACCTTCATGGAAAGGGCTACACACCTTGGTTGTGAAGCCGCCCAATGTAGGAAAGGGCTACACCATTGTGATGAGTGAAAGCCGTCATGAAGAGTATATGTTTATGTTAGAAAAATCAAAGAAGTGTTAAAAAAGAACATTTAAAAAAAAAAAAATCTTTGATACAAAGCCTAAAAAGAAATGGAGGAAGGCTTAAAATGGAGTATATTTGAAAATTGTGATTGCTCGAGTTGAAAAACAGAAATGGAATGACGAGCCACATGCACACACACACACATATGTTGAAATATATTCTCTATAAAGCAAAAATATGGATGATAATCGGTTTGACCTTGATTGGAAAAGCTTTAGATGGATAGGTGTTGATGTGGTTTGCATGTTGATATCACAATAAATCCTTGTATATATATGCTAGAAGCATTTTCACACACACACATTTTTGCTTAATGTTCTTGATTCATTAGCAATGAGAGATTATTTTTGAGAGAATAATGAAAATCTATGTTTCTCTTATTAATTTCGAAAAACAATGGTTTACTATCTTTTATTGCTTGTAATGTGTGATTGTGTGATTCCCTGTGAACAAGTTATCTTGCTTATTAATATGTGGAGCATATGTTAAGGGGGAGCTTAGTTTGTTAAACTTAGTTCTCTATACAACTTGTTTGCTCACTATCTCATGGTTTTATTATGCATCCCTTATACCCTTGTCGGTATTTTCATTTGGCATTTATCTCTCTCTAGGTTGTGTAATATGTTTTCTGTCTATTCCTTGCCAAAAGGGGGAAAAAGTGTTTTCCTCACCATGTTCCACCATGTTTCACCATGTTACTTACTTTTGATATAAAGGGGAGACAATCTATTAAGGGGGATAAATTTTGTCTTAAGGGGGAGAAAGTAAAGAGGGAGAAAGTTTTTGTGTTTGCATGAGATAAGAAGAGTTGAGGGATCTTTTGTTTTTGTTTCATATATTGTTTGTTTATCTCACATATCTTCTTTGTAGAAGATTTCTTTTAGTTGTTCTTGTCTCATAGGTGCTTTGAATGTGCGAAGATATTCTTGAAGATTCTTGAAGACACTTTAGTCTAGGAATATTTCTTTGTAATGTGAGGATGTGAGAATGCAATCAACATTGATTATGAGTGATTTTTGCATGGTGAGGTATAGATTTTGTCATGGAATAGGCAAAGGGGGAGATTGTTAGGTTTTAGATTTGTGTTGGCTTGATTTCATAACAAAACTTCATTTCTTTGTAATACTTATTTGCTTAAGTATTTCGTGATAATAAGAGCTTCAAGGAAGAAAAGCAACTTCTCATGATGCAAAGTTCGTCTTCAAGAGGATTGGTACTATTCTTGGATGCTAAGGTATTGAGATCTTTTTCCTCTTGCAAGGGGTAAGCGCACACACACACAATTCATTCATATGTGTCCCTATTTAGTTGTGCATCATTAAATGCGCGCACACACGATTCATACATTTGTGTCCCTGCATCGTAGTGCATCATTTGGTATAACATATTCACACACTTGAAGTTGAATGCTCATGCATTTGGTATGAAAGTAACATATTTTGGAATATGCATGATTGGAGACTATCTCTATGTAGTTTGCATTCTGGTGTGAAATGTGTTTTTTTGTGTATATGTTTGTGTAACATGGATCTTGAACTTTATTTTAGTCTTATATTATTCATGATTGAGTTCCGATCATTTCGGTTACTCATACGATTGATTTCAAGTTCTAAGTTAAAAGATACTACACTTTCAACTCATGTTGCATACATTACATTCGTCTTCATATATTGAGTCAAATTCTTATTTTTTTGATTGAGTATCTTATATTTCCATGTCCATGAGGGAGTCTCGGTTCATAATCTTCAAACATATTCGAATTCGAAGTTCGGAGGCCAAAGAACGGTCGAAGAACGCGAGAGGAGCGCAATGGAGGATGTGCGATGGCTCAAGCCATCACCTTGCACCATCCCGAGATGGCGCGTGGCCATCTCGGCCCCAAAGGTGCTCTGCCCCGTGATGCCAACACGCCATCTCTGGGAGGTACTAATGAAAGGGGGCAAAATGGTCATTTGTTTATTCTCTCTTTTAAACCTCTCTTTCCCTCTCATTCTTAAGAAGTTGAGAAAACTGAAATTGAAGAACAAGTGCAGAATTTTTCTCTCAACATTTTGATTTTTGTTTTTGTGATAACTTCTTCATTTCAACTCCGGATCACTTGATTCAAAAACCGATTTCGAGTGTCTTGAAGAGTTCTACAAACTACAAGCATTTCAAGAACCAAAGTATGTCTAGATGTTTCGTTGTGATCTGATTTCAGTTCGTGGTTTTTCATCCTTGTTGGTAAAATCATCTTCTTCTTAGTTTTCTTCTTAGATCTTCTTATCGATTGATGTTATTTTATTAAGAAGCATGACTAGGATGATTTTGATATCATTTTGTGGTTTTTTGAATTGATTTTCAAGTTTAGCTAGATTTGTGATAAGTTGGTTGATTTGTGCTAAACTTGATTAACATGAAATTATTTCTAGAAATCTTTTGTTCATATGCTTGATTGATTGTTTCTAGATCTAATTTCATTTTCTAAAACTAGGTTGTGTTTCTATTGGTATCTATATCTTCATATCTATGTTATTAGTTGATAACATGCTTAGGTTGCCTAGATACATTTGTGATTGTTCTTTGAAAGCATAATCTAGCTATCTAGTTGCATGTCCATAGAATTTCTTGATCATCATTTTCTATGTTGAGTGCTTGTTTGCGTTTTGCATTCATGATCACTTGGATGCCTTGTGAAGAGGTAGAAAGTCTCATAACTTAGAGTGATTCTTTTATTTGAGCAATTGGAAGTCTTAGCTAGAGTCGGGAGGACTTGGATAGCTAAGCAAGTGGAAGTCTCGACAAGAGGTGTGAGACCTCGGATTGTTGAGCAAGGAAGTCTTGACTAGAGTCGGCAGGACTCGGATAGTTGAGCAAGAAGTCTTGCCTAGGGTCAGGAGGATCCGGATAGGTGAGCAAGGAATCTTTCCAGAGACATGAGGTCTTGGATAGGAAGTCGGCTTAATAGATCACTAGGTTCAAGGATAGAGTGAGAGTGATAGCTTGTAGAGCATGTGTTGATTGCTTAAGTGTGTAACTCTATTTGAAATAGTGGATTTTCTTTTGTCGGTGGTTGTGGTATCAACCTGTGGATGTTTCCTCTTCGGAGGTTTACCACGTAAATATTGTGTGTCATTGTTTGCAATTTTCAATAAGCATTGTTAAAATTGCATTGTTTTAAAAGAAGAAAAAAAATTGGAGCATATACCTATTCACCCCCCTCTAGGTATATTTACACTTCAAAGATAAAGGGAATTTCAAGTGTGGTGTCTTTGGGCAAAGGAATCTAGTGCACTAGGTGCTTTGAATAGGATCACAATGAGATAATTTATCCAGAACCGTCAATGGATAAAAGTTTTCACTTGAAGACAATCAGAGAGTCTATCTCAATCCTGAGATAAATGATGGACTTATGGTTACAAGTGTTATCATTTCATCTATCAATGAGTATGATTATATAGTATAATCTATCCTCGATAGTTTGGTGGTATTATTTTGTTAATCGATAAAGGACTTCATTTGTAGATATGGACATTGTGGCTCTATATATTAAATGAGAGTATAATACCATCTAATGGATGTTTTGAGGTACTGGATATTAATCTTAACGTTAAGTTTTCAATAGGTTCTATTGAAATATTGCTTTTGGACAAGTAAAAATATCCAAGTTTAAAATGTGGCTATATGAGTAAATATGGTAAATTGGAGAGCTATAGGTGGTTTATGAGCTCTTGGCGATTACTGATATTCTTCACGAGGATACACTATCTCCTTTCAGATTGTCTAGGGTATGAATGAGCAATATTAACTTATTCTATATTTATTTAAGAGTTCAATTTTAATTCTTTAGTGGAATGAACTAAAATTAATAGATCGGGCATAAGTGAATCATTTATTGGTTTTGATTAGGTTATGTCTATTGGAGCTTAAATTTAGATAGCCCGCCATAATCCTCAATACACACGAACTTGCATGGATCACTTGATATATTCTACTGGACCAATTTATGGATCCATCTATAATTGAATAAAGGCATGTGGACTTGTTTCTTTTAGTAAGAATGGGTCTAGTTCAAATGTGGACTTTTTATTTAAGTCCAATGAATTTAATAAAATAGGAAAAAACAATATTTGGCCCATATTTATATAGCTTGGGTGGCAAGGGACAATATAATAGCCTTATATATTTTTTATTTATTTTATTATTTAATTAAATAGAAATTAATTAATTAATTAAAAGTCAAAATCTTTTTCTTAGTAGGAGATGGCCTCCTATAATCATATTATTTTTGGTAATATGATAAGTATCAAATACTATATTTGATAAGTAGATAAATAATAGGAATTTATTTATTTAGTCAAATAAGGAAGTATTTGATTTCTATTAGGACTCTAATTGACAATTGGTTAAATTTTGAAGTTTCTGATTTATTCACAATTTGATTAAATACACTATTTGAGTTGGATTAGGAGTCTTGGTGTGGAAAAGAAATCTTTCTTTGAAAAGGATTCTTTGTCACTAAGTAAATCCACCTGGAGAATGGATTCTTGTCTACCAAGTAAATCCTTTTTAGAAAGGATTTGAGAACCTATATATATCTTCATACAAATTTTGTGGCTAATTTCTAAGTGAGATTTCGTCTAAGGCTAGGGTTCTCTGAGAGAGAATACGGCCAAGTGATAGAATTTTGAGAGAGAAAAAATTAGTTTTTGCTCTAGACATAATCCGGCTAACTCATAGATATTATGTATTGAATTCAGCCAAGGAGAAGAGAAAAGAGAAAAATTTTTTTGTTTTCGATAGTGCACTAGTATCCTTTACATCAAAAGGAATCGAATCGGGTTCACGCGAGTTTCAATTAAATAGATTAATAATTCACAAGTGACCGAACGTTCTTGGGTTTTCTCTTGGAGGATTATTGTGACTAACAAAAGAAAGAGATTTTGTTTGTTTCCATCTTTAGGTATATATTTTAAAGAAAAGGATCTCACACTTCTAGGTGATTCACGTTTGTGATTGAATTGAAAGATCTTGCGAATTTAATTGGATGCTAGTCCAATCATCATGAAAAGGTTACGATACTTTTAATATACGTCAATTAATCTAGGCTTAAGGTTCTCTCTTTTTAAAGGAAATTTTTTAAAATATACCAAACCCTAATTTTACCCTTCCGCCACATTTTGAATCAATTTTTCCATACATTCTTCACGTCCTTTTGCCAAATCTTTAGGTCAAGATTTTTATGTGTTTCTTAAGCTGATTTTCTACTTCAGCTTTAAATTCTTTGAACATGTCAATAGCGTCTGACTTATGTCCCATGAGATACACATAACCAAATCACAAGTAATCTTCTATTGAAGTAATGAAGTACTCATATCCTCCTCTAGCTTGAAAGCTTATAGGACCTCACACATCAGTGTGTATTAATCCTAAACATTCAGTGGCTCTTGTTCCTTTGGTTGTGAACAACCTTTTGGTCATTTTACCTTCCAAACAAGATTCACAAGTTGGTAGATCATCAACCTTTAAGTCACTTAAAGGTCCATCACTAACCAATCTTTTGATCCTATAAGGGTTAATATTACTTAGGTTCAAATGCCATAGGTAGGTTTAATTTTTTAATAATTTTACTCTTTTATGATTAGGTTCCGTTGATTCCGTGTCTAACAAGTGAGAGATATTGCTTTGCAAATAAAATAATTTTTTTTCCCTGGTACCTTTGCAAACAAATTTGTTATTCCTACTGATAATAAATTATTAAAAGTAAACGAATATCCAAATTTATTTAAACAAAAAGATGAAATTAAATTCCTCTTGAATTGAGGTACATAATAAACGTCTATTAAATCTAAATGCCTATAAGAATCTAAATTAATTCTATTATCTCTCACTGCACTGGTAGCCACCAATGCTCTGTTGCCTAAATGCAAGTTGAATTCATTCTCATTCAGTTTCTTCCTTTCCCGAAACCCCTTCTAGTTAGGCCTAAGTTGCTTTTTCTTCTGTGGTTTCTTGACCTTCTTACGGGTCTTAACAGTAACAACTTTACTAAACGTATGAATCTCTTAACCCTTGCCTTTCACTAGGATTATCTCGGTGCTTTGAACATTATGCATCATGCTCTACAATGTGTAGTCCAACTTGAACTGAACAAAGGAATCCAACAGTAAGTTGATAATCATGTCAATTTTTGTCTTACCAGCTATCTCAGCATCATTGAGTTCAATAATATTGAGATATGATATGCCTTTCATCATGTGATATTTCACATCCTATCCAGGTTTCATCCTAAGATTCATAAAAATAGTCACTGCCTCTCTCTTAGTCATCCTGGACTTCATAGCAAACATCTCTTTCAGAGACATCATTATATCGACAGCAGTCTCTATTCCTTTATGTTGTTATTGCAACACGTCGAAGATGGTGGCCATAATGTAACATTTGGCCATCTCATCTAAAGTTTTCCACAATTGATACTCGGCTCTTTTCTCCTCAGTAGATTCATTAGTAGGAGTTGGTGGTTTAGGAGTAAAAAGAACGAACTTATGTTTTTCAGATTGCAACAACAACCCAATTTTCCTTTTCCATGTGACATAATTATCATCAGTTAAAGTATTATCTTTTAGGATATTGATTAGGGATGGGGTCATGATTTCTTTTTAATATCAAAATTTATACAAGTAAATAATCATGATAAACCACTTTCGAATATTTGTCTTAAATTATATAAAATAATTCAATCGTAAAATTCAACGGTGATCCAACACCTATAAATGTCATGCCTCCTTTGGGAGTTCGCAACATATACTAGTTGGACTAGGTCCCACCTAATTGTTAACATAACAATCAATGTTTTTTATTTTAGCCTTGCAATTTTATTAACAAGAAATCTTGGGCGGATATTAATAAAATCACATTGAGTGTGTTACCAAGTTATCGACCTTCAATATACTCGCTCACGGATATCCCTCCTTTGCAAGTAGATATCGTTTGAGTCAATTGTCTAGTCTATCCTTATAGGGAAGTATCTTGCTAAATTCCATTCACGAATATCCCTTGGGGGTTATCACATGAAACATAAAGCTCAACTAAACTTGGAGGTCGTAGGTATTCCAAACACCTTCTCCCACTCAATTGTTTAAGGCGTGTACCGAGTTTCATAGAATGATTTACTAAGTTATCTAGATGACAATTAGAAACATAAACCATTCAATGCATGTTCATACCAAAAGAGATATACGAGTGGCACTCCTATTCTATATGACATGTTATCAAACAACGACAAACATTGCAATATTTACAAAAAAGTAATTAGCCACAATTTTGGTCCGTCCTAGAAAAACAAGTAAATTACATTTGTTTGGAATACAAAAACTCCTTTCTTGGTGAACAAGTCTTCATGCCGCCTTTATCCATTTTCGCACCCCTTGTCTGCCTCCCCTAAGCGTGCATACCCCACAATACCATAAAGGGCTACCATGCACAACTCATAGCATACATAGGGTTGCCATGTGTAGCCCATACCAAAACAATCGTAGCTGCGTGCTAACTCGTATGCATGTGCTCATGGTACCAAACTTGTTCCGGTTGCTTCGAATTCTTCAAATCTTCAAATCTTAGACACTTCAATATATTACAACAACAAAATTTTAATTGCAACATTAAATTAAAATAAAAAACTTAGCAGCTACCAAGATGGAAATTATGGTGATGATAGACCACCCTTCTTGTTACAATTCCAATATAAAAATACATTGAAATTCTATGACCAAAATTGAGCAATAAAAAATCACATTATTAAAACAAATATATATATATATATATTCCAATGTAAATATATATGTAAAAACCTAAAGTTCCATCTCTTTCTAAAACATGCAAATTTACAATAAAAAAAATAGGTGCACATGTATATACATCAATTAATCAAGGGTGCAACCAAACTTTGATACCAATTGTAGGGAAAAATCAAATCGAAAGAGGTAGAAGCAGAAAAAAGGGGTTTGAGTATATTTTAAAATTTTCCCTTTAAAAGAAATAACCTTAATCCTAGATTAATTAACGTATATTAAAAATATCGTACCGTTTTCTCGTGATGATTGAAGTTGCGAAGAATTGAATCTGCAAGATCTTCTAATCCAATCATGAACGTGAATCACCTAGAAGTGTGGGCTCCCTTTCTTTGAATTGTATACCTAAGGATGAAAACAAACAAAATCTTTTTCTTTTGTAAGACACAATAGTCCTCCAAGAGAAAACCCAAGAACGTTTAGTCACTTGTGAATTATCAATCTATTTGATTGAAACTCGCGTGAACCTGATTCGATTTTTGTACACAAAATTCATTTGATGTAAAGGATGTAGGGAAAAAACGATTCAAAACACAACAAAAACGAGAGAAAATTTGGAAATTAGGGTTTGCGGATATATATAAAAAAAATCCCTTTTAATAACAAGAACCTTAACCCTAGATTAATTGAAGTACATAAAAAGTATCGTACCTTCTTTTTTTCCGTGACGACTGAACTAGCGTCGAATTGAATCCGTAAGATCTTCAAATCCAATCACGAATGTGAATCACCTAGGAGTGTGGGCTCCCTTTCTTTAAATTGTCTACCTGAGGATGGAAACAAACAAAATATTCTTCTTTGTTAGTCACAATAATCCTCAAAGAAAAAAACCAAGAACGTCCGGTCACTTTTGAATTATCAATCAATTTAATTGAAGCTCGCGTGAACCTTGATCCGAGGTTGTACACAAAACCCTTTTGATGCAAAGGATACTAGTGTACTATCGAAAACAAAAGTGTTCCCTCTTTTTTCTATGCTTGACCGAATTCTTCACACAATGAGTTAGACGAAGTTTTTTTTTATAACATTAAAAAATACAAATAAAAAACAAGTTCTCAAACCAAAAAATCATACTTGGTTGAAATTTACAAGTACATATACAGGAGACCAAATCCTCTCTTAAGAAGGATTTACTTGGTGGTTAAGAATCCTATCCTTAGGTGGATTTACTAGGTGGTTAAGAATCCATTACTGATACTCATCTATTTGTTTTCTGAGTTAGATTCATTAGTTTGGTGGTTAAGGAATATGCAGAATGAACTTATACTTTTTAGTTTGCAACAACAACCCTATATTTCTTTTCCATGTGATATAATTATCTTCAGTTAAAGTATTATCTTTTAAGAAATTGATTAGGGATGGGGTCATGATTTCATTTTAATAACAAAAATTATATAAGTAAACAATCATGATATAATACTTTTGAATATTTATCTTGAATTAAATAAAATAATTCAATCGTAAAAATTCAACGGTGACCAAACATCCATAAATGTCACGCCTCTTTTGGGAGTACGCACCATTTACTAGTTGGACTATGCCCCGCCTAATTGTTAACATAAAAACCAACGTTTTCTAGTTTAGTCTTGCAATTGTATTAATAAGAACTCTTGTGAGGATATTAATAAAATTACATTAAGTGTGTTACCAAGTTATCGACCTTCAATATAATCCCTCACGAATATCCCTCCTTTGGGAGTAGATATCGTTTGGGCTAATTGTCTAGTCTATCCTTGTAAAGAAGTATCTTGCTAATTCCATTCATGAATACCTCTTGGGAGGTTATTCACAAAACATAAAGCTCAACTAAACCTGGAGGCCGTAGGTGTTCCAAAACACCTTCTCCCACTCATTTGTTTAAGGCGTGTGATCGAATTCCAAAGAATGATTTACCAAGTTATCTAGATGCCAATTTAGATACTTAAACCATTCAATGCATGTTCATATCAAAAGAGATATATGAGTGGCACTCCTATTCTATATGACATGTCATCAAACAATGACGAACATAGCAATATTTATAAAAATATAAATAGCTAAAATTTTGGTCCATCCTAGAAAAACAAGTAAATTACATATATCTTGGAATACAAGAACTCCTTTCTTGGCGAACAAGTCTTCACGCGACCTTTGTCGTCCGGACTCTCTCGGCTGCCTCCCATGGGCATGCGCACCCTTGGCCATTATCCATAGGTGTGCGCATGCCACAAACCCATAAAGGGCTGCCATGCACAGCCCATGGCTACCAAAGGGTTGCCTTGCACAGCCCATGCCACAACAAACGTGGTTGCGCACTCTTCGCACGCACGTTCGTTGCTACGGCTTGCACGGTCCCAAACTTGTTCCGGCTGCTTCCAATTCTTCAAACCTTCGAGACTTCGAGACTTCGAGACTTCGAGACTTCGATACTTGAATGTATTACAGAAGAATTATAAATAAAAAAAATACTGCAGTTTATTTTTTTATTACAATAGTGCAGTTTTTTTTTTATTACAATAGTGCAGTTTTTTTTATTACAACAACAAAGTAAAAAAACTTAGCAACTACCAAGAAGGAAATTATGGCGATGATAGACCACTCTTCTTGTTACAATCCCAAAACAAAATACATTGAAATTCTAGGGCCAAAATTGAGCAATAACAAACCACATATAAAACATATATATATCTATACATTCCAATGTAAATATATATATGCGAATACATAGAGTGTCATCTCTTTCTAAAACATGCATATATACAAAAAAATAAAAAGATTCACGAACACATACATCAATTAATCAAGGGTACAACCAGGCTCTGATACCAATTGTAGGGAAAAAATTGTTCAAAACGCAACGGAAGCATGAGATAATTAGGAAATTAGGGTTTGCGTATATATATATATATATATATATATATATATATATAATTCCCTTTTAATAACAAGAACCTTAACCCTAGAATAATTAATGTATATAAAAAGTATCATACCTTTTTTTTCGTGACGATTGAACTAGAGTCGAATTGAATCCGTAAGATTTCCAATCCAATCACGAACGTTAATCACCTAGGAGTGTGGCTCCCTTTCTTTAAATTGTCTACCTGAGGATGGAAACAAACAAAATATTCTTCTTTGTTAGTCACAAAAATCCTCCAAGAGAAAAACCAAGAACGTCCGGTCACTTTTGAATTATCAATCAATTTGATTGAGGCTCACGTGAACCTTGATCCGATGTTGTACACAAAACCCTTTTGATGCAAAGGATACAAGTGTACTATCGAAAATAAAAACGTTCCCTCTTTTCTTTATGCTTGGCCGAATTCTTCACACAATGATTTGGACGAAGTTTTTTTTTTATAACAATAAAAAAACAAATAAAAAATAACTTCTCAAACCAAAAAATCATACTTTGTTGAAATTTACAAGTATATATACAGGAGTCCAAATCCTCTCCTAAGAAGGATATAGTTGGTGGTTAAGAATTCTATCCTTAGGTGGATTTACCTGGTGGTTAAGAATCCTTTTCCAAAAAGAATTCTTTCCTACACCAAGACTCATAATCCAACTCAATAGTGTATTTGTAACCATATTAAAGACTTCCTAATTTGATTAGATAAATAATTCTCTTATTTATCTACTTATAAAATATTGTCTTTAATATTAATTATACTACCAACAATAGTATAATATTTAGGAGACCATCTACTAATAGAAAAAAAATTTGAATTTGAATTAAATAATTAATTAATCAACAAATTAATTAATTTCTATTTAATTAAATAATAAAATAAAAATAATATAATTAAGCTATTCTAAATAGCCTTACCGCCCAACACATATATATAAGCCATATATTATTTTTCTTATTTTATTAAATCCATTGGACCTTAATAAAAAGTCCACATGTGAACTAGACCTATTCTTACAAAAAGAAACAAGTTCACATGCCTTAATAAAATTCTAAATGGACCCCTAAATTGGTATGGTAGACTATATCAAGTGATCCATACAAGTTCGTGTAGAATGAGTATCTTGGCGGGCTATCTAAATTTAAGCTTCAATAAACACAACCCAATCACAATCAACAAATGATTCATTTAGGCCCAATCTATTTAATTTTAGTTTATTCCACTAAAGAACTAACATTGAACTCTTAAATAAAGATAGAATAGGTTGATGTTACTCATTCATACCCTAGACACCCTCATTGGAGAAAGTGTATCCTCGTGAAGAATACCAGTAATCGCCAAGAGCTCATAGACCGCCTATAGCTCTCCAAGTTACCATATTTACTCATATGACAACATTTTGAACTTGGATATTTTGACTTGTCCAAAAGCCATGTTTCAATGGACACTATTGAAAACTTAATGTTAAGATTTAATATCCAATACCTCAAAACAACCATATGATGGTATTCCACTCTCATTCAATAAATGGAGCCATGATGTCTATATCTATAAATGAATTCCTCTATCGATTAACAAATGAATACCACCAAACTATCGAGGATAGACTATGCTATATAATCGTACTTATTGATAGCTCAAATGATAACACTTGCAACCATAAGTCCATCATTTATCTCAGGATTGAGATAGACTCTTCAATTGTCGTCAAATGAACACTTTTATCCATTGACGGTTCTAGTTAAAGTTTTTCATTTTGATCATATTCAATACACCCAGTGCACTAGATTCTATTGCCTAAAGACACCATACTTTGATGATTTTAGACTTATCATAACACATTTGATCCCACTCAAATGCTAGCAAAAGAATCTACAACTTTGACAAGATAAAGGCGTCCAACATTTTATCTTAAGTTGTGAATGTTATTCAAGACTAACTAAAGAATTGTGTCTACCTCATACATATCTAGATGTATGAATAATTCTTCTTTTCTCATAGTCTTTTGACCTTATGATTATTTACTTTTGACAATTATAATTATTAAAATATAAATGCTATAAGATTTGTTAAACTAGAAATCACTTTATTAATATGAAAATATTGTCAATTACAATATTACACTCTTGCTATCGAGCATAATCCTAACAAAGGATACTAGTGCACTATCAAACACAAAAACGTTCCCACTTTTCTCTATGCTTGGCCAAATTATACACACTATTTCTATGAGTTGGCCGAATTTTATCTAGAGCAAAAACTAAAATTTCTCTCTTAAAATTCTATGTTGGCCGAAATTTTTCTTAGAATTATATTACCTTGGTCGAAATCTACATAGGAGGATTTAATTAGTGGGCAAGGATCCTCTCACTATGAGGATTTTACTTGGTGGTTAAGAATCCTCACTCAAAGAAGATTTTTTTTCAACACCAAGACTCCTAATCCAATTCAATAGTGTATTTATTCAATAACTAATTATTGAATATGAATTAAATTGTGACTATATCAAAACTTTCTAATTTGACCAATTGTCAATAAGAGTTTTGATAGAAATCAAATACTTCATAATTTAAATAGATAAATAAATACCTTTTATTTATCTACTTATCAAATATAGTATTTGATATTTACCATACTACCAACAATAGTATGACACTAGGAGATCTTCTTCTACTACGAAAAAGATTTTAACTTTTAATTAATTAATTAATTAATTAACAAATTAAATAGTTTCCAATTGATTAAGTAATAAAATAATATAATATAATAGGCTATTATATTTAGCCTTGCCGCCCAAGTCCATACATGGGCATATATATTGTTTTTTCCTATTTTATTAAATCCATTAAACCTCAATAAAAGGTCCACATGTGAACTAGACCTCATTCTTATTAAAAGAAACAAGTCGATATACCTTTATACAATTCTAGATAGACCCATAAATTGGTCCGGTAGAATATATACAGTAGAATATATCAAGTGATACATGCAAGTTCGTGTAAAGAATAGACATAACCTAATCACAATAAACAAATGATTCACTTAGTTCCGATCTATTAATTTTATTTCATTTTATTAAACAACTAAAATTGAACTCCTAAATAAAGATAGAATAAGTTAATATTCCTCGATCGTACCCTAGATAATATTAATAGAGATAGTGTATCCTCGTGAAGAATACAAGTAATCGTCAAGAGCTCATAGACCGCCTATAGCTCTCCTAGTTACCATATTTACTCATATGACCACATTTTAAACTTGGATATTTTGACTTGTCTAGAAGCCATATTTCAATAGACACTGTTGAAAACTTAACCTTAAGATTTAATATCCAATACCTCAAAATATCCAAAAGAAGATATTCTACTCACATTTAATAAATGGAGCCACGATGTCCATATCTATATATGAAATCCTCTATCGATGAACAAATGAATACCACCAAACTATCGAGGATAGACTATGTTATATAATCGTACTCATTGATATCTCAAATGATAACACTTGCAACCATAAGTCCATCTTTCATCTCAGAAGTGAGATAGACTCTCCGATTGTCTTCAAGTGAAATTTTTTATCCATTAACGGTTCTAGATAAAGTATTTTACTGTGATCCTTTTCAATGCTCCTAGTGCACTAGATTATTTTGCTCAAAGACACCACACTTTGGTGATTTTAGACTCATCATAACACATTTGATCGCACTCAAATGCTAGCAAAAGAATCTACAACTTTAACAAGGTAAAGGCTCCCAACCTTTATCTTAAGTTGTGAATATTGTTTAAGACTAACTAAAGCATTGTGTCTACCTCATACATATCTAGATGTACGAACAATTCTTCTTTTCTCATAGTCTTTTGACCTTATGATTATTTACTTTTGACAATTATAATAATTAAACTACAAATGCTATAAGATTTGTTTAGCTAGAGATCACTTTTATTAATATGAAAATATTATCAAATACATTATTACACTCTTGCTAATTAGCATAATCTTAAAAATTTGTGCCTAGGTCATATTAACCTAGATAGAATCAAAAGAATGGTTAGTGATGGGCCATAAAGTGACTTAAAGGTTAATGATCTACCAACTTGTGAATCTTGTTTGGAAAGTAAGATGACCAAAAGGTGGTTCACGACCAAAGGCACAAGAGCCACTGAATGTTTATGATTAATACAAACTAATGTGTGTGGTCCTACGAGCATTAAAGATTGAGGTGGATATGAGTACTTCATCACTTTCATAAAAGATTACTCAAGATTTGGCTATGTGTATCTCATAAGTCTTAAGTCGGATGCTTTTGACAAGTTCAAAACATTTGAAGCTGACAAAGAAAAGCAGCTTGAGAAACACATAAAAAACTTGAGGTCTGATCGTGGTGGAGAATATATATCTGGTGAGTTTTAGCAATATCTTATCGATAATGGGATAATTTCTTAAGTTTCTACCTCAGGTACACCTCAACAAAATGGGGTTGCATGAAAGAGAAATACAACTCTTTTAGACGTGGTTAGGTCTATATTAAGTTATTCAACATTTCCTAATTACTTTTGGGGAAATGCTTTACAAACAATTATGGTCAGTTTGAACGAAACAACATCTAAGTCGGTTCCTAAAACACCGCATGAGTTATGGATATTTGGATGTCCTGTGTACGTGTTAAAAGGAAAGACAAAAAAGATGGAATCCTGTTTAGAAACATGCATATTTGTAGGGTATCCAAAAGGAACCAAAGGATATTATTTCTATAGTCCTTCAGATTTTAAAGGATTTGTTTCGACAAATGCTAAATTTTTGGAAAAGGACTATATGAATAATTTTGTGTCTAATAGTAGAATAGTCCTGAATGAGCTTTCAAGAGATACAATTCCACAAGAGGTTTCACAACCTTGCCCAACTGTAAGTTCTGTACCAACACAAGATCAACAACTTACCATTCCTCGTCGTAGTGGGAGGGTTAGCAGACAACCCGAGAGATACATCGGTCTAGAAAAATCAGTAAAGAATTGTATGGAAAAATCGGTTCAAAATGCGGAAGAAGTGTAAAATTAGGGTTTGGTATATTTAAATTTGTTTTTCCCTTTAATAGAAGTAACATTAACCCTAGATTAATTGACATACATTAAAAGTATCGTACCTTTTTTTCTCATGACGATTGAACTAGCGCCAAATTGAATCTGCAACATCATCCAATGCAATCACAAACGTGAATCACCTAGGAGTGGGGGCTCTCTTTCTTTAAATTGTATACCTGTGGATGGAAACAAACAAAATCTCTTTCTTTCTTAGTCACAATAATCCTCCAAGAAGAAAAACAAAAAATGTTAGGTAACTTGTGAATTTTCAATCAATTTGATTGAAACTGGCGTGAACCTAGTTTCGATGTTGTACACAAAACCTTTTAATGTAAATTCTACTAGTGCACTATCGTAACAAAATGTTCTTTCTTCATTTTCCTCTTTACCGAATTTTCACACACCAATCTTTAGAGTTGGACAAATTTATCTAGAGCAATAACCAAATTCTATACACTCAAAATTCTCTCCTGACCAAATTTTCACCTTAGAAAAATTGCCTTGGCCGAATTTTCTCCTTAGAATAATTGCCTTGGCCCAATTTTTCCTTTTTTTTAACTAAAAACTTAGTCTTGGCCGAATTCTACATCCCATATATGTAGTGGCTGAATTCCTTGCCCTAATTTTATTAGGGTTGGCTGAATTCCTCTTGTCTTTAGTTTAGGAGACCTAATCCTCTCCTAAGAAGGTATTAATTGGTGGACAAGAATCATTTCCTTAGGTGGATTTACTTGGTGACCAAGAATCCTTTTCAAAGAAGAATCATTTCCTTAGGTGGATTTACTTGGTGACCAAGAATCCTTTTCAAAGAAGAATCATTTTCAAAGAATAATTCGTTTCTACACCAAGACTCCTAATCCAACTCAAATATTGTATTTATTCAATAACCAATTATTGAATATAATTAAATTGTGACAAAATTAAAAATTCTTAATTTGACCAATTGTCAACTAGAGTTTTAATAGAAATCAAATACTTGATAATTTGACTGGATAAATAAATTTCTTTTATTTATCTACTTATCAAATATAGTGTTTGATACTTATCTTATTACCAACAATAATATGACAATAAGACGCCTACTTCTACTAGGAAAAAGATTTTGACTATCAAATAAATAAATAACAAATTATTTAATTTCAATTTAATTAAATAATAAAATAAAAAACAATATAAAAAGCTATTATATATAACCTTAGCCACCCAAGCCAATATATATGGGCCAAATATTGTTTTTCCTATTTTATTAAATCCATTTGGCTTAAAAAAAAAGTCCACATGTGAACTAGACCCATTCTTACTAAAAGAAACAAGTCCACATGCCTTAATACAATTCTAGATGGACCCATAAATTGGTCCGGTAGAATTTATCAAGTGATCCATACAAGTTCGTGTGGATTGGGGATCTTGGGGGACTATCAAAATTTAAGCTCCAATAGACATAACTTAGTCACAATCGACGAACGATTCACTTAGATCCAATCTATTAATTTTAGTTCATTCCACTAAAGAACTAAAATTCAACTCTTAAATAAAGATAGAATAAGTTAATATTGCTCATTCATACCCTAGACAATCTTAATGCAGATAGAGTATCCACGTGAAGAATATCAGCAATCACCAAGAGCTCATATACTGTCTATAGCTCTTCAAGTTACCATATTTACTCATATGACCACATTTTGAACTTGGATTTTTTGACTTGACAAGAAGCCATATTTCAATAGTCGCTATTGTAAAGTCCTCATTTATTAATTGGCTTATTTCGTGAACAAATCACATTTTTGGGCTATTTATGTAAGGGTGGCTTAGGCACTCAAGACCTGAAGAGGAGAAGTACCAAAGGTAAAATTCTTGTGCTTACTTACTTTAAAGAGATAGTTGCACACACTCACATATTCATGCATAACTCTTAATCTAATATGTTGAGTGTTTTTCTTTTGTACATTTTGGTTTTAATAACTCTTGTTGATCTACTTGCATCCTGTACTTAAAGTTTATGTCATGCTAGGCCTTTTAGAATATGATGCATTTTCATCACTCTTGTACTTGTTGCTTGTATAGTTGTTCGAGTGTTGAAGTAGGAATTGCGCTAGTGGTGCGCTACTCGACAAGTGCACCCCACTAGTACAACATTCATAGTGGACTGTCACTAGTCATGCGCCACTGAGGTGCGCTGCTGCACCCGCGCATATTTGAAAAAATGTGCATGCGCTGGTGGTGCGTCACTCGTCTAGCGCAGCCTCACCAGCGCAAACGTTCCAGCGATTTTGCGCTTGTGTTGCGCCACTGTGCAACGCTACTCGTCCAGCGCCTATTGAAATTATTAGGCGGTGCGCTGGTGGCACGCTACTTGACCAGCGTACCTCACCAGTGCACAATAAAGAAGCTGGAACATTTTTTCCAAAACGACATCACTTTGTTTGAATCTCATATATATATATATATCTCATTGTCTTAAGGTCGTGTATGAGTTTAAAATATCACATGGTTTCCTTAGAACATATTTCAAAGGAAAAACACTTCCAAGAATTCATTTTTAATCACTTAAAGCATTCCTATGTGCATCAAAACTTCATCCTGCATCATTTAAGTTCATCTAGAGTGCATCTATGGATAGGGTTGCTTCATCACATCTTGTTTGGTAAGCTCTTCACTATCATCTTACAAGTTAAGTGTTTTTGCTTGCTAAACCATCTCTTTAATTAATTGTATTCTCTTATAATATTTCTAGATAAAAATTAGAGATTGTTGTGATGACATGATTGAGTGTTGTATTGTGATAGCTTCATAGGATTGATTGTTCTATGTTTAGCTAAGCTATTTAAACATGTCATTTAGCACTTGATATCTAGGATTGCATTAATTGTTATTTCATTATCCTAGATAAGCATATAGGGTTTCCTTGCCTTGTTTGTTCATTGAATATCATCATATATTCACTTAGGACACTTTATCTCTTCATTGAGAAGTAAGACTTGTGTTGCTTCCGGGAGTAGGTAGCTTAAAGCACAAGCAAGATGAATTAGGTTCACTTATACCGGGATTAGGTAGTGGTGGTGGATTAAACCGAGATTAGGTTATAATTCCTTGTCATTAGTGGATTCAAGGTTCTAGTGTGGCACACTCATCAGCCCAGGGTTTTTCCCATTTGGAGGGTTTCAACGTATATCTCTAGTGTCGTTTATAATTCCGTATTTTTACACTTGTGATTTTATTGTAACTAGCTAGGGGCATGTTCGTAATCTTGACCTTTAACGAAAATTGGGTAAATTTGTTTAAAATATATTCACCCCCCTAGATTAATATTAAGCACACCATAATAATTGTTTAAATTCGTATCAGAGCAGGTTCCTAGACATACACAGGTGATCCTTGCTCATTTTGGTGTGTGTTGCATTTTGTGTGTTTGTGTTGACCATTCATACACTTGCATTCATATCATTCATTCATAAACACAATGAGTGGAAACAGTGGCAATGAGGGAGCTTCCAGCACTAGACCTCCATTCCTCACCATGTTGAATTATGCCTCTTGGAAAGGCAAGATAGAGTCGTACATATGCCAAATTCATGACAGGGCATGGATGGCAGTTGAAGATGGCTACACTCCACCCATGATGACTCCTACAGATAGAGGAGATGATATACTCAAACCAAAGGCTCAATGGAATGCACAAGAATTTGAGGCTTTAAAGTGGAATATGAAGGCAATGTATGCCATCCTATGTGCAATGGATGATAACCAGTACAAATTGGTTCAGAACACTAGGATAGCTAAGTAGGCATGGGATATCCTAGATGTTACTCATGGGGGAACCGATGTGGTTAAAGAATCGAAGCTTCAAGTTCTCCAAACGCAATTTGAGTTGCTCAAGATGGATGAGAATGAGTGCTTCAATGACTTTGAAGTAAGGTTGATGGACATTTTGAACCAAAGTCATCAACTTGGTGATCCTTATTCGGATAGGAAGATCAAGCAGAAGATTAAAAGATCTTTACCCGATAGATTTGAGTCTAAGGTGATGGCTTTGGAAGAGAATAGTGGTTACAAGGACATAAAGATGAGTGAAGTGATTGGAAAGCTTTAAGCTAATGAATCTAGGAAATGTCCTAACCCCACACCATCAAAAATGCAAAAAGATATTGTTTTGAAAGCCTTCAAAGTTGTGAAGGAGGAGAGTGATGACTCGGATGAAGAGATGGTTTTGCTAATGAGGAAGTTCAAAAAATTCTATAAGTCCGAGAAGAAAGGTGTTGGATCCAAGGGTCAAGACTTTAAGGAAAAGGCTCCCTTTAAGAAGTTTGAGCCTAGGCAAGAGAAGACCGAGAAGAAAGGAGTCCAATGATATGAATATGGTGGAATAGGTCACTTTGCCCCGCAATGTGCAAATTACAAAAACAAAAAGAAGGGAAAAGTGATGGCTGCCACATGGAGTGAAAGTGATAACTCTAATGAAGGAGATGAGTCTTCGGATGATGAAGAACTCATGGCTAACTTCATAGCATTTACATCCTCTCTTAGGAGCAAAGATGCTAGTGAAGAAGAGAATGAAAGTCAAGAGGAAGACTACTCAAGTGATGATGAATCTTCATCACAATCCATAAATGGAAGTGTGGATATGATGGATCTTAAGGACTACATGGCTAAGTTTGAGAGCTCAAGGTTAAAGAACAAGAATAAGATCAAGAGATTGAAAGAAGAAAACCTAGACCTCTCAACTCAAGTTGACCAACTAAATGAAGAGTTGGAGAGATCTAAAAGGAGTGAAGAAGGATTGAAGAAAGGGCTTGAAGATGCTATAGAGTTGTTGGCCAAGATAAACTCTAGCACCAAAAAACTTGACCACATGCTAGATGTTGGAAAGAGGCCAAGTGACAAGAAAGGGCTTGGGTTTAAAGATAACAAGATGTCCTCCACTCCAAGCAAGACCACTTTTGTAAGAAGCATGAACTTTAATGGGTCCTCTTCTCATCAAACTCCTAGGAAGAAGCTTGATCTAGGAGAGTATTCAAGGAGTGCTCAATTGAAGGTGGCACCAAAAAGCCCACCTCAAGCTCATCCTACAAGGGCTCCTTAAGTTAACTTCCCTCAACAAATAGCTCACAAAGGGAAGACACCTATCATGCAAGCTCAACCAAGGAAGCAATCAAGTATTGCTCAACAACAAAAGATGGAAAGCTCAT
This sequence comes from Dipteronia dyeriana, assembly GCA_032871835.1. Classification (NCBI taxonomy): domain Eukaryota; kingdom Viridiplantae; phylum Streptophyta; class Magnoliopsida; order Sapindales; family Sapindaceae; genus Dipteronia; species Dipteronia dyeriana. The sequence continues at coordinate 44,103,278 of CM065299.1, read as the reverse complement.
CGACAACAAGCAAGACAACCACAAAGACATGGGAAGGCTCTAATGCATCCTCAAGGATATGGTATAATTAGTAACTTTTTACCTACATGTCATTTTTATGGTATTGATGGTCACATTAGACCAAATTGCTTTAGGTATATCAAATTGTGTAGGATTGAAAGCATGATAGAGAAGAAAAAGGCTAGAGCCATGATCCATGTTCCTAGGACATCTAGAGCCATGATGCATGTGACTAGGAAAAGTGGAACACCTTTGCATGATCCTAGGACATTTAGAGCCAATGTACCATTGACCACTAGAAAGGAAAATAATGTACCTAGGTGGATTAGAAAGGATGAACACCTTTGTAATGTTGCACAAATTGCTTTGAAAGCTCATTCTTGTGATTTTTGGTATTTGGATAGTGGGTGCTCTAGGCATATGACTGGAAATAAGAGTTTCTTTGAGACTCTTGTGATGAAGGAGGGAGGAAATGTCACCTTTGGTAATGGATCAAAAAAGAAGGTCAAAAGAAAGAGAACCATCTTCATTCCCTGATAACCCTCATTGTCCAATGCTTTGTATGTTGATGGTCTAAAAGCCAATTTGATAAGCATTTCACATCTTAGTGATGATAAACTCTCCGTCTTGTTTAGGAAAAATGATTGTTCTATCCTATTACCTAATGGACAAACCTTGTTAAAAGGTATGAGGTCTAGTGACAATTGCTATTGTCTTGATGCTAAAAGTGTCTTGTAATATGTCCAAGGATGAACAAATAGAGTTGTGGCATGAGGAACTTGGTCACATGAACTTTAGGGATTTTAGAATCTTAGATAAGTTCAATGTTGTGTGAGGCCTTCCCAAGCTTGGGAAAAAGGTTAATGGTGTTTGTGGACCTTGCCAACAAGGGAAGCAAACCAAGAGTATGCACAAAAATGGCAAATATGTTACCACCAAGGAACCTCTAGAGCTTCTCCACATGGATCTTATGGGTCCTATGCAAACCGAGAGTTTAGGTGGAAAGAGATACATTTTTGTGTGCGTAGATGACTTCTCTAGGTACACATGGACTTATTTTCTTAAAGAAAAATCTGAAACTTTTGATAAGTTTAAAATGCTTTGTTCCAAAATTCAAAATGAAATGAACTCCAAGATTAAAAGCATTAAGAGAATTAGGAGTGACCATGGGAAGGAATTTGAGAATGCCCATTTTGAAAAATTTTGCAATAAAGTAGGCATCTCTCATGAGTTTTTGGCTCCTAGGACACCTCAACAAAATGGAGTTGTTAGGAGGAAATATAGGGTTCTTCAAGAAATTACCCTTGTGATGTTGCTTAGCAACAATGTCCCTAGAAACCTTTGGGCCGAAGCCGTCAATACGGCATGCTACATAAGAAATAAAGTCTTTCTTAGGCCCCACACTAGGCAAACCTTCTATGAGTTATGGAAAGGTAGGAAGCCACACCTTTGGAAGCAAATGCTACATTTTGAATGACCGTGATCAACTTGGCAAATTTGATGCTAAGAGTGATGAGGGTATCTTTATTGTCTATGCCTTGAATAGTATAGCCTATAGAGTTTTAAATCTAAGAACTAGGACCGTAATGGAATCATCTAATGTTGTCATTGATGATACTAGGCTCAAAACTAATGACCATGAGGTTGGATATAGTGCTATTATAAGGTTGAATCATCAAAGTTGCTCATGCCATGTTTCACTTATAAAGTTGGATATAGTGCTATTAAAACTTGACATCTATGAACAATCTATATCCTTGCTTCTCTCATGAAAATGGTGAAATTGGTTTGAATTATTTTGGGAACCTTTGTCATTTGCTTTGACAAATACCATTGTTTTTGGACTTGAATGCAACATGTCTTGTATGCAAAGCATTTTTTTTATTCACACATTGTCTTGAAATAAATCTCCTTGTGTCTCTCCTATCAATTGAGATTGCATAAATATGGCTTATATAATTATGCAACAATCTTGTATGCTCTTTTCTTTCTTTGCCTTGAGTGACCCGGTTGGGGACTTCTCCTTTGACTATATCATGAAAAAAAGGGGGAGTAGTGTTGGCTAAAAGAGAGTAGCATGTGTTGGTTTGAAAAGGGAGTTTACATGTATGGGGAGAGATTACATATAGGGGGAGTAACCCATTGGGGAAAGCATTGCATTCACATACATTGCATGTTGTCATTTTTATATTCTTAAATGCAAATGCTTTTGTTTTATATTCACTTGATCATCTCACATGCACTTGGTTGGAAAGTTTATTTGTGCCTGCTTTGTGTATATGGTTGATAGTTCTACAAGAGATTGGAGATTTGAAGTTTTTATTTTGTTTATCTCTTTGTAATGTAGAATATCATCCCGGTGTTTTATTTTGTTTTGTGAGGATCAATGTGAGTGGTCGTTTTGTCACGAAATAGCCAAAGGGGGAGATTGTAAAGTCCTTATTTATTGATTGGCTTATTTCGTGAACAAATCACATTTTTGGGTATTTATGTAAGGGTAGCTTAGGCTCTCAAGACCTCAAAAGGAGAAGCACCAAAGGTAAAATTCTTGTGCTTACTTACTTTGAAGAGATAGTTGCACACACTCACATATTCATGCATAACTCTTGATCTTATATGTTGAGTGTTTTTCTTGTGTGCATTTTGGTTTTAATAACTCTTGTTGATCTACTTACATTGTGTGCTTAAATTTTATGTCATGCTAGGCCTTTTAGAATATGATGCATTTTCTTCACTCTTATACTTCTTGCTTGTATAGTTGTTTGAGTGTTGAAGTAGGAATTGCACTGGTGGTGCGCTACTCGACCAGCGCACCCCACCAACGCAACATTCATAGTGGACTGTCGCTAGTCATGCGCCACTAAGGTGCGTTGCTGCACCCGCGCATATTTTAAAAAAATGTGCATGCGCTGGTGGTGCGCCACTGTTCTAGCGCCGCCTCACCAGCACAAACATTCCAGTGATTTTACGCTTATGTTACGCCACTGTGCAGCGCCTATTGAAATTTTTAGGTAGTGCGCTACTCGACCAGCGCACAATGAAGAAGCTGGAACGTCTTTTCCAAAATGACATCACTTTGTTTGAATCTCATATATATATATATATATATATATCTCATTGTCTTAAGGTCGTGTATGAGTTCAAATTATCACATATTTTCCTTAGAACACATTTCAAAGGAAAAACACTTCCAAGAACTCATTTTTAATCACTCAAAGCATTCCCATGTGCATCAAAACTTCATCTTGTATCATCTAACTTCATTTAGAGTGCATCTATAGATAGGGTTGCTTCATCACATCTTGTTTGGTAAGCTCTTCACTATCTTCTTACAAGTTAAGTGTTTTTGCTTGCTAAACCATCTCTTTAATTAATTGTATTCTTTTAGAATATTTCTAGATACAAATTAGAGATTGTTGTGATGACATGATTGAGTGTTGTATTGTGATAGCTTCATAGGATTGATTGAACTATGTTTAGCTAAGCTATTTGAACATGTCATTTAGCACTTGATATCTAGGATTGCATTAATTGTTATCTCATAATCCTAGATAAGCATATAGGGTTTCCTAGCCTTGTTTGTTCATTGAATATCAACATATATTCACTTAAGACACTTTATCTCTTCATTGAGAAGTAAGACTTATGTTGCTTCCAGGAGTAGGTAGCTTAAAGCACAAGCAAGATGAACTAGGTTCACTTATACCGGGATTAGGTAGTGGTGGTGGATTAAACCGGGATTAGGTTGTAATTCCTTGCCATTTGTGGATTCGAGGTTTTAGTGTGGCGCACTCATCAGCCCGTGGTTTTTCCCATTTGGAGGGTTTCCACATATATCTCAAGTGTCATTTATATTTCTGTAATTTTACACTTGTGATTTTATTGTAACTAGCTAGGGGCATGTTCGTAATCTTGACCTTTAACGAAAATTGGGTAAATTTGTTTAAAATCTATTCACCCTCCTCTAGATTAATACTAAGCACACCATAATAATTGTTTCAGTTATTGTAAACTTAATGTTAATATTTAATGTCTAATACCTCAAAAAATCCATATGATGATATTCTACTCTCATTTAATAAGTGGAGCCACAATGTCCATATCTATAAATGAAGTCCTCTATCGATTACCAAATGAATACCACAAAACTATTGAGGATAGACTATGATATATAATCGTACTTATTGATAGCTTAAATGATAACACTTGTAGCCGTAAGTCCACTATTTATCTCAGGACTGAGATAGACTCTCCGATTGTCTTCAAGTGAAAACTTTTATCCATTGACGGTTTTGGATAAAGTATCTCACTGTGATCCTATTCAATGCACCTAGTGCACTAGATTCCTTTGCCCAAAGACACCACACTTTGATGATTTTAAACTCATCATAACACATTTTATCCCACTCAAATGCTAGCAAAAGAATCTACAACTTTAACAAGATAAAGACGCCTAACCTTTATCTTAAGTTGTGTATATTCTTCAAGACTAACTTAAAGAATTGTGTCTACCTCATACATATGTAGATGTATGAACAATTCTTCTTTTCTCATAGTGTTTTGAACTTATAATTATTTACTTTTGACAATTATAAAAATTAAACTATAAGTGCTATAAGATTTTTGAAACTAGAAATCACTTTTATTAATATGAAAAGATTGTCAAATACATTATTACACTCTTGCTATCGAGCATAATCCCAACAAGAATCTCCCGGATGATGATGATGATCCCTACACGTATAAGAAAGACATTGAAGATATTGATTATTGCCACTGGCAAAAGACAATGCAATATGAAATTGAATCTTTGTTCAAAAACAAAGTCTAGTCTCTTTTGGACTTGCATAAAGGGATAAAACCCATTGGATGCAGGTGGGTATACAAGATGAAGAGAGGTATGGATGGAAAGGTGGAATCCTTTAAAGCTAGACTGGTAGCTAAAGGTTACTCATAGAAGGAAGACATCGATTACGAGGAAACCTTCTCTCATGTGGCCGTATTTAAATCCATAAGGATACTCTTACCCAATGCGGCATCTCTAGACCTAGAGATGCCACAAATGGACGTCAAGATAACTTCCCTTAACGGAGGTCTTGACGAAAGCATCTATATGATGCAACTAGAAGGATTCATTGAAAAAGGCTAAGAGGAAATGGTATGCAAGTTGCAAAGATCCATATATGGAATGAAGCAAGCATCTAGATCCTAAAACATAAGGTTTGTTCAAGCTGTGAAAAGTTTTGGATTTATTCAAAACCTTGACAAACCATATGTATACAAAAGGATCAAATGCAACAAGTTGGTTTTTCTAGTGGTTTACGCTAATGATAAACTACTTATTGAAATGATGTAGGAATACTAACATCAATAAAAGAATGGTTAGCAAAACTATTTGATATGAAGGACTCAAGAGAATCAAGTTATTTTTTTAGTATCCAAGTAATAAGCGAGAGAAAGAGTAGAACGATTGCATTATCCCAAGCTTCATACATAGATAAAATATTGTCTATGTACTCCATGCAAGATTCTAAGAAAGGTATTTTACCTTTCAGACATGGAATTAAACATTCTAAGGAACAAGCTTCTAAGAATGATCATGAAGAGCAATTCATGAGTAGGGTTCCATATGCCTCGATAATTGGAAGTCTCATGTATACAATGCTCGGCACTATACCTGATATTTGTTTTATTGTTGGTATAGTTAGCAAGTTTCAATCGAAACCATGTCCTGATCACTGGACGGTAGTCAAGCATATTTTAAAGTATCTCAGAAGAACGAGAGATTATATGCTTGTATACTCTTGAGGGAATTTAATTCCCATTGGGTATACAGATTATGATTTCCAGTCTGATTCTGACTTGAGGAGATCAACATCAGGATTTGTGTTTACTCTTAGAGGAGGCGCAATCATACGGAGGAGTATCAAGCAATCTTGTATTATTGAATCCACTATGGAAGCTCAGTATGTTGCCGCATGCGAAACTGCTAAATAGGTTATCTAGCTACGCTAGTTCTTGATTGACTTGAAAGTGGTTCCTTATGCAAATAAGTAGATCACTATCTACTATGATAATTGTGGAGCAGTGACTATTTCAAGAGAACCAAGAAGTCATATTAGAGGGAAATACCTTGAAAGAAAGTATCATCTTCTAAGGGAAATAGTGCATAGGGGAGACGTGACGATTACCAAGATCGTGTCAACAGAGAATCTAGCGGATCCTTTCACAAAGACTCTACAACTAAAGAGTTTTGATAGGCACTTAGAGAATATGGGGATAAGAGATATGACACAATTGATATAGAGCAAGTGGGAGATTATTGGGATTACGCTCAATTGGAAGAGTGTAATAAAGTATTTGACAATCTTTACATATTAATAAAGTGATTTCTAGTTTAACAAATCTTATAGCATTTATAGTTTAATTATTATAATTGTCATAGCTAAATAATCATAAAGTGAAAAGACTATGCGAAAAGAAGAATTGTTCGTACATCTGGATATGTATGAGGTAGATCGGACCTAAGTGAATCATTTATTGATTGTGATTAGGTTATATTTATCGGAGCTTAAATTTAGATAGCCCGCCAAGATCCCCAATTCACACGAACTTGCATGGATTACTTGATATATTCTACTGGACCAATTTTGGGGTCCATCTAGAATTGTTTTTTGGATTTCAGAATCCAAAAGTTGTGGAGAGGTGCGGTCATGTGTGATCTAGACACACGAGAACTCTTCAAAATACCTAGAACGGTCGTCCAAGGATGTGGGATTTCTTGGGCGGCTCTAATGGGGTGTGATTAGCATTCCATTAGTACATTAAGAATATAATTTACACATTTTAATTAAATGGGCTTTATAAATTATATTAATGTATTAATTTAAGGCATGTGGACTTGTTTATTTTTTAGTAAAAATGGGTGTGTCTAGCTCACATGTAGACTTTTTATTAAAGTCCAAAGGATTTAATAAAATGAAAAAATAATAAATGGCCCATATATAAGGCTTGGGTGGCAAGACTAAGTATAATAGCCTAATATATTGTTTTTTATTTTATTTTTTAATTAAAAGTAAAAAAAAAATTCTAGTAGGAAAAGGTCTCCTAGTGTCATACTATTGTTGGTAGTAAGATAAATATCAAACACTTTATTTGATAAGTAGATAAATAAAAAGAAATTTATTTTATCTAGTCAAATTAAGAAGTCTTTGATTTCTCTCAAAACTCTAACTGACTATTGGTCAAATTATGAAGTTTTTGATAAAGTCACAATTTAATTTATATTCAATAATTAATTATTGGATAAAAACACTAATGAGTTGGAATAGGAGTTTTAGTATGGGAAGGAATTCCAAAAGTTGATAGGAGTCTTGGTGAAGGTAAATTCTACTAGAGAGAGGATTCTTGGACACCAGGTAAATCCTCCTAAAAGGAGGATTTGGCGACCTATATATATTTGACCCTATGGAATTCAGCCAAGCCTAAGAAATATATGGAAAATTCTAATTCTAGAATTCAGCCAAGGCTTGCTCAAGACTTGGGAGATTTTTTTTTTTTTTCTTATATACTTAAAAAAAAAAATTCATCCAATTCAGTATGTGAAGAATTCGCCAAGCATAGAGAAAAGAGAGAATGTTTTTGCTTTCGATAGTGTACTAGTATCCTTTACATCAAAAGGGTTTATGTACAACATCGAATCAGGTTCATACGAGTTTTATTGAAATAGATTGATAATTCACAAGTAACCAAACATTCTTTGTTTTCTCTAATAGGATTATTGTGACTAACAAAAGAAAAAAATTTTGTTTATTTTCCATCCTCAGGTATACAATTCAAATGAAGGTAGACCACACACCTAGGTGATTCACAGTTTTGATTGGATTGAAAGATCTTACGGATTCAATTCGGCACAACTTCAATTGTCACGAGAAAAAGGTATGATACTTTTATTATATATTAATTAATCAAGGGTTATGGCCCATTCTTTTAAACGATTTTTTTTTTAATTATACCAATCTACTTTTTCGCTTCCGCCGTGCGTTTCTTCCTTCTGTGACATCCAATGTACAAACCAAAGAATCACTCTTAGGAATGTAACTTTCAACGCATAACTTGAAGGATCACTCTCCAAATGCGACTTTCAACCTCTTCACAAGGCAAGTGATCTAAGTGAATGCAAATGATGCAAACATACACAACATAGTGTATATGATCGATATATCTTATGGAAACTAGAAATGAATCTTTTAAGCACAAATCACATGTATTCTAGTTTTTAAAAGAAAAATAAGCAGCCAAGCAAATGATGCATATACATATCAAATATGTTATTTCAATGAATGTTCAACCAAAGTGATCTAGCATATGTTGAGACTATTTTTCATAAAAAAAATGTCAATGACCACACAAACATGGAATAAAAGGTAACACAATACAACAACACAAGCATGTAAAGCCATATATTTGAGAAGCCAAATTCAACATGCTTGTTGATGAAAGCTCAATCTAGCTTCATTAGAGTTCAATACTCTAATCAAGGCATACACAACAAAAAATATATTTGGAAGAAGAAAACCGACGCACTCAGAGCGTACCTCTAAATTACTTGTGCCCTAAACACTAAGTGAAATGAAATGGAGTGCGCGAGTCTGATTGACCCTTTGTCAGTGTACGAATCATTGTTAAGTATAACTGACACAAGTAAGGGTATCGTTCCCAAAGAGAAAACTTGAAACGGTTCAAATGATTGTTCTAGTATAAGTCACTAAAAGTTACGCTAATTGTAAATTGATTGTTCTAAAGATTCTATAGATATGTTGAGGAGATAAGGATGAAATATGCTTATAATTGAGTTTACAACCTGGTTCCTATTAACAAAGATCTATATGGAAGAAATTCAAGTGTAACCTACTCAAGATTGATCAACCAAGAGATAGATCCACTATTCATGCTTAGATGCTAAGGAAAGGTCATACCTAACAATCAACATGTTAATCTATTAAGCATAAGTGCAACTCAAGATAGATAAAAGATAGAGTAGATCATTACTAAAAGTGTACAGATATATACAATCACCAAATCCTCAACTAAAAGGGTTTTACCACTCATTATCAAATATGTACAAGTAAATTAAAGAGAAGGATAAAGAAAACTCATGGATTCTTGATTCTCCCTTTTATGCTTCCTCAACAAAACCTTGATTGCTTGACAAAGAGTAGATCTACTTATCACAAATTGAATATTCTAATTCTATATTATGAAATCTAAAGTGTTTAATCTAAATATACAAATTCAAAGTGAAATTGAAAAGGTGTTTCTTACTCTAAAGCATAAGACTACAATATAACACAATACTGGACTATTTTCTAGAAAGAAAAATGTGTTTATATAGTGAGGAGAAGATTTGACTAAAATCCACTTGCAGGGTGATGTGTAGCAGAATATGCGACCAGAATCTGTGACTTGGACCTTGCAAATTTATCTCACAATTGAGTCGGCACAAGATCTGCAACTACATTCTACTGGTTACAACTCATAGATCTTCATTTGTGGTTGTTCTGCGACTTCATTCTGTGATATCAACATCAGAGTCCATACTCACAGTGACTTTTAGGGCTACACTGCTGGCAGATTCAGCGAGAAAGAACTCACAGTCTTCACTACCAATCTTTTTCTAGAACTGAACTGCTAGACAGAACTCGCAGTAAGGACTTGCAATGCTCTCTGCCTATATTCTATTGGCTAGTTCTACGAGGTGTAACTCGCAGTGTTGCCTTGTTAGGTGCTTGTCGCAGCTTGAATTGGCTGTGTTTTCTGGACTTGATCTCTGACTTCATTCTACAAGGTGTAACTCACAGATTTCTTCAGAATGCAATTTTAACTGGTTTTTCCCTATTCTTCATCAAGTCCTCAATTGCCTTTAAATAACAAAAATACCTGTAAAAGACTTAAAGAGATAATTAAAACACACAGATGTCTGATAAATTGACACAAAAGGGATGAATTAGGCACTCAAAATATATACAAACTTAGAGCGATCAGAACCCCGAAACCTAACCTTTGCTTTCCCTCGAGTGAAGCTACTTAAAATAAACTAACAAAAATAAATCTTAAACGGTTACGAGAGCCAATGTTATTAAAGTTTTTCATTGTGATAAATGTGAATGAAAAGATCAAGTGAAAGATACTGAGTAAGAAATAACAAAATGCCATTCAATATGAAATAGTATACAATTGAGTCCCACACTCTATCTTTAAAGTTTGAAAGACTATGAACTTGAATGCATGGACACAAATCGCCTCGACTCTAATCCTCACTGGATTTCAGTCGATTTTCTTAGAATCCTAGGCTCGCTCTTTATCAACATTTACAAAATTGAATATATATGAATGTGTTTGTATAAGATATAATTTTTATTTAGAAGCACATGTCTAAAAAAATTTGATCTCATGAAAGAGTTGATAAACCAAGAATGTGGAAAGAGCATGCATCGATGAGTATTCCCAAGCTTGACATCTTAAAGATCAGTTAGGACTTCACTCGATTTCAACTGGTGATGGGAGTTTGGTGTATGATTAGGATCATTAGATCCTTCCGCCTATCCGGAGTGTTGGAAAGAAAGCAATGGTTTTTTTATTTATTAGATGTTACAGATCGTCGCTCCACTACTAGCTTTTGTATTTTCTTCCCGTTCCCTTTATATTCAATCAGAATCTTGCTGCATGAATGCACTGTCACACCAGCCAGACTGCTCTGGAATAAGTTAATCGCCGGAGACAAGAACGAGCCACTAAGGTAAGACTATGACACTTGGCAATTTTTCTTGTTTTCCCCATTTTGACTCTACACATTTCAATTTTCTTTTAGCTTCTATGATTCACTACCATTTTCTTATGCTTGGTTACCACTTGCAATTTTGAGTGACATATATGAATGAACAAGGGCTCAAGTGTTCAATTTTCCAACACTTATTTCATTGTTTTTTTTTTCTAAAATACCTTTCTTTGCACAATTTGTAGTATGCCTAAGTACACACTATTCCTCCTATTTTCTGAGGTACGGATGTGTTTATGGCTTTGAAATCTTTCTTTGGGGTATTTATTTGGGTGATTTGGAAATTACGAGCCCATACTGCCAAACATCATATTCAAAAGTTTGTCGATCATGTGAATACAAATTGTAGTAAGTTGTCCACATGTATGTTCAATGGCATTCAACATGTTAATGCTTAATGAGATCAACATAAGCATAGAACATTTAGAAACACAGTTTAGAAGAGTAGAATTAATATAAGAAATTTAGATACAAATTCTCTCTTTCGTAGCCTCCACTATTGTTCCTTACATTTTTGTACAAAATCTCTTTCACTAAGTCATAAAGAGAAAATGGACTAACTTACTTTGTGTAATCAATCATAGATTGATACAAAGTTATCCAAAACTCAAAAACTAGTGCAATGCACGAAACTACTCAACAACACAACATCACATTCAAGATTTTATTTTTGTTAACAAAAGGCTCAAATCATAACACTTTTCCCACACCCCCAAACCTAAACTCAACATTGCCCCCAATGTTTTAAACCATAAAGAACAAGGGCCCGATTTCAAAGGTTTGGTTGTATAAAGAACAAAACTTTTACTATCATATATGTACAATCTAAAAATCCTTCACTACACAAAATTCATAACAACCTATTCATTAATCATAAAGCAAAACACACTTAAGCTAAACAACTTATATAATAAAAATTTAAATGATTAACTATTATATACAAAGGTAGAGTGTACCTAGGTGGTTTGCCTACCACCATGCATTGTATTGGAGCTCTCCGGCTTCGTAAGATTGATTTGGTCTAGCACTTTTGCTTCTTCAATCCCTTTCAAGTAAGGCTTATATCTATGCCCGTTGACCTTGAAAGTGCCCCCTTCCTTAAATCTTCTAACTCTACCGCTCCATAGGGGAAAACTTTCATGATTCGATATGGACTGAACCATTTGGACTTTAACTTTCCCGAAAACATCTTCAACCTAAAGTTGAAAAGCAGTGCCAACATTCCTGGATGTAAATCCTTTCTAGTGATCATCTTGTTATGCACTCTTTTTGATCTCTTCTTATAGAACTTTGCATTCTCATATGCCTCATCCCGAAGTTCTTCAAGTTTATTCAATTGTAACTTCTCTTGCCCTCCCGCTTTGTATAAGTCAATGTTGAGCGACTTAATCGCCCAATATACATGGTGCACTAATTTCACCAGTAGGTGACATGCCTTTCCAAAAATTAATCGGAATGGAGCCATGTCGATTAGATTTTTGAAAGTTGTCATATATGCCCAAAATGCATCATTTAACTTGAAAGCCCAATCCCTTCGGTTTGGCTTGACAATCTTCTCTAGAATCTTCTTGATATACAGATTACTGACTTTTACTTGGCCTATGGTCTGAGGATGATATGGAGTCGGCACCTTGTGCCCCACATTGTACTGTCTCATCAATGTTGCCAATATTTTGTTACAAAAATGTCTTCCTCCATAACTGATTATACATATAGGGGTCTCGAATCTTGTAAATAAACTCTATCATAAATTTCACAATAACCTTGCTATCATTTATCTTGGTGGCCTTTACCTCTGCTCATTTGGACACATAATCAATTGCCATCAAGATATACAAGTTGCCCTCTGATGATAGGAATGGTCCCATGAAGTTGATTCCCCAACAACCGAATATTTCCACCGCCATATTCATCATTTGCCGATTCTCATTCCTCTTTCCTATATTCTCTGACCTTTGGCATCTATCACAAGTCATGCAAAAGTGATAGGAATCCTTAAAAATAGAAGGCCAATAAAACCCTGATTGAAGTACCTTCAAAGTCGTAGTCCTTGCACTAAAATGGCCTGCATAACTCAATTGATGGCAAAACATAAAAATATTTGTCTGCTCACATTCCAAAATACGCCGCCTAATAATCTGATCTGCTTCATGCTTAAATGAATAGGGTTCATTCCATAAATACTGCCTCACCTTCCATCTGAATCTTTTCTTACTTTGGTATGACAAATCTGGGGGTATGATATCGTTTGTCAGGAAGTTGACAATATCCGCATTCCATGGCTTTTCATTTGCAATAGCCAATAATCTCTCATCCGGAAAGTCATCTCTCAATGGAAGTGAATCCTCATCTAGCTTGGATTCATGCATCAACCTACTCAAATGATTGGCTATCACATTCTCACTCCCCTTCTTATGATCAAAATTTTACGATAAGAGTATCTACCTAATTAGGCATGGTTTGGTGTCATTCTTTTGAAGGAGATACCGGAGAGCCGAATGTTCCGTGAACATAACTATCTTGGCCTCGATCCAATATGATCTAAACTTCTACAAAGTATATATAACCGCTAATTACTTTTTTCCATGGTTAAGTAATTGAGCTGAGCACCATTCAATGTCCGAGATGCATAATAAATGGCGTGCGAAATCCTCTCCACTAGTTGTCCAAGCACTGTCCCAATTGCATAATCCTATGAAGCATTAAACATAAGTTCAAAAGGTAGATCCCAATTCAATGGTCTCATTACCGATGCCGATGTCAATAATGTCTTAAGCGTCTCAAAAGCCTCTAAGCACTTGTCGCCGAAGTCGAACTCAATGTCGTTTTGTAACAACCGATATAAGGGTCTCAAAATCTTAGAGAAATCCCTAATAAATCATCTGTAAAACCCGGCATGCCCCAAGAAAGAACGAATTTTCCTCACTATTCTAGAGGGTTGTAAACTCTTCATCATATCGATCTTCGCCATATCGACCTCTATACCTCACTCTGAAATTATGTGCCCTAAAACAATCCCTTGACGCACCATAAAGTGTCTCTTTTCCAAATTTAACACTAGATTGCCTTAATTGCTCCTCTTTAACACTAAAATAAGGTTGAGAGGACAATCACTAATCGAACTCCCGATTACTAATAAATCATCCAAAAAAACTTCTATAACTCCTTCTACCATGTCTCAAAATATCAACATCATACACCGTTAAAACATTTCAGGTGTATTACACAACCTAAAAGGCATACATCGATAAGTAAATACCCCGAATGGATATGTGAAAGTAGTCTTCTCTTAATCTTCTAGGTCGATTGCTATTTGTTTATATACCGAATAACCATACAAGAAGTAATAATAACTATGTCCTATAAGGCACTCTAACATTTGATCTATGAAAGGTAAAGGGTAATGATCCTTGTGAGTAGAATTGTTAAGCTTTTGGTAATCTATGCGAACTCTCCACCCATCATGAGCTCTCTGAGGTACCAATTATTTGTCCTCATTCCTCACAACTGTAATATTAAATTTCTTTGGTACCACATGAATTGGACTAATCAATCTACTATTAGAAATTGGATAGATGATACCATTCTCCAGTATCTTGAGAACTTCTCTCTTGACCACCTCCTTCATGATTAGATTGAGCCTTCGTTGAGCTTCTATTGACGACTTGGACCCTTCTTCAAGAAGAATCTTATGCATGCAAGCTATAGGACTATTTCCCATGAGATCATCCAAACTCCATCCGATTGCTCCCTATAGTGCCTCAAAACTTCTATGAGTTTTACCTCCTCTGGTGGACTCAAATCTGATGCTACAAGCACTAATAGTGACTCCTTCTCCCCCAAAAAAACATATTTCAATGAAGATGGTAGAAGCTTCAACTCGATCCTTGGAGTGGAACTAGATCCCTTTATTGATCCTTTGGATTGAATCTCTCGATCCTTGGAGTGGAACTAGATCCCTTCATTGATCCTTTGGATTGAATCTCTTCATTGATCTCCTTTAGTACAATCACTTGCCAATACTAGAGTATCAATCCAATCATTTTTAGGATCTTTTTTTATGAGAATCTCCTAGTTCAATTAAGCTCCCATCCAGCAAAGTTGTTCATAATCGAACATCTCTTCCACAAAAAAATCTTTCATACTCGTACAAATAAAATGATTAAATTCACAAGTGCTAACACAACTTAACTCTATACAACTATAAGCTATTATAATTAAGATAATTTATTAGTGCAAGTTTTAGAACATACAAGAGTTGGTCATATTATTATTATGCTTGATATCTTAAACTTCCTAATCAACTTTCTCATCACATGCAAAATATTTAAATTGTAGGGAAAACTCAAATCAAAAGCGGTGGGAGTGGAAAAAGGAGGTTGAGTGTACTTTAAAATTTTCCCTTTAAAATAAAGAACCTTAACCCTTGATTAATTAACGTATATTAAAATTATCGTACCTTTTTCTCATGACGATTGAAGTTGCACCGAATTGAATCCGTAAGATCTTCCAATCCAATCACCAACGTGAATCACCTAAGAGTGTGGGCTCTCTTTCTTTCAATTGTATACCTGAGGATGAAAACAAACAAAATCTTTTTCTTTTGTTAGTCACAATAATCCTCCAAGAGAAAACCTATTTGATTGAAACTCGTCTGAACCCAATTCGATTTTTGAACACAAAACCCTTTTGATGTAAAGGATACTAGTTCACTATCGAAAACCAAAATGTTCCTCTTTTCTCTTTTGCTTGACCGAATTCTACACACTATATCTATCAGTTGGCCTAATTTTGTCTAGAGCAAAAAATAAATTTTTCTCTCTTAAAATTCTATGTTGGTAGAAATTTCTCTTAGAAAAACTAGGGCCTGACCGAAATTTACATGACATATATAGGGGACCAAATCCTCTCCTAAAATGATTTACTTGGTGGGCAAGAATCCTTTCACTATGAGGATTTACTTGGTGACCAAGAATCCTTACTCAAAGAAGATTTCTTTTCGACACCAAAACTCTTAATACAACTCAATAGTGTATTTATTCAATAACTAATTATTGAATAAAAATTAAATTGTGACAATGTCAAAGCTTCCTAATTTGACCAATTGTCAATTTATAGTTTTAATAGAAATCAAATACTTCCTAATTTGACTAGATAAATAAATTCCTTTTATTTATCTACTAATCAAATATAGTATTTGATACTTATCATACTATCAACAATAGTATGACACAAGGAGACCTTCTCCTACTAAGAAAAAGATTTTGACTTTTAATTAAATAATTAATTAATTAACAAATTAATTAATTACCATTTAGTTAAATAATAAAATAAAACAATATAATATGTTATCATATTTAGTGTTGCCGCCCAAATCCATACATGGGCCTATATATTGTTTTTCCTATTTTATTAAATCCATTAGACCTTAAAAAAAATGTCCAAGTCCACATGCCTTAATACAAGTCTAGATAGACCCATAAATTGGTCTGGTAGAATATATCAAGTGATCTATGAAATTTCGTATGAATTGGGGATCATGGTGGGCTATCTAAATTTAAACTCCAATAGACATAACCTAATCACAATCAACAAATAATTCACTTAGGTCCGATCTATTAACTTTAGTTCATTTGAACTCTTAAATAAAGATAGAATAAGTTAATATTCCTCATTCGTACCCTAGACAATCTTAATGGAGATAGTGTATCCTCGGGAAGAATACTAGTTATCGTCAAGAGCTCATAGGTCGCCTATAGCTCTTCTAGTTACCATATTTACTCATTGGACCACATTTTGAATTTGGATATTTTGACTTGTCCTGAAGCCATATTTCAATAGACACTATTGAAAACCTAACGTTAAGATTTAATATCCAATATCTCAAAATATCCATATAATGATATTCTACTCACATTTAATAAATGGAGCCAGGATGTCTATATCTATAAATGAAATAATTTATCGATTAATAAATGAATACCACCAAACTATCGAGGATAGCCTATGCTATATAATCAAACTCATTGATAGCTCAAATGATAACACTTGTAACCATAAGTCCATCATTTATCTCAAGATTGAGATAGACTCTCCGATTGTCTTCAGGTGAAAACTTTTATCCATTGACTGTTTTGGATAAAGTATCTCACTATGATCTTATTCAATGCACCTATAGCACTAGATTCTTTTGCTCAGAGACACCACACTTTGATGATTTTAGACTTATCATAGCACATTTGATCCCACTCAAAGGCTAGCAAGAGAATCAACAACTTTAACAAGGTAAAGGCACCTTACCTTTATCTTAAGTTGTGAATATTATTAAAGACTAACTAAAGAATTATGTCTATCTCATGTTAGGTTTTAGATTTGTGTTGGCTTGATTCCATAACAAAATGCTCTTTGTTTGTATTTCTTAATTGGTTAGGTGGTTCGTGATTAGATCGGGCTTCAAAGAAGGAAAGCGACTTCACATGCAAAGTTCATCTTCAAAAGGACATGTACTTACTTGGATGCTAAGGTATCAAGATTCTTCCTCCTCTTACAAGTCATAGGCGCACACACATACACATATCATATATTTGTGTCCCTGCATCATTGTACATCATTTATAACACATTCACACACTTAAGGTTGAATGCTCATGCATTGGTATGAAAATAACTTGTTTTGGAATATGCAAGATTGGAGACTATGTCTATGTAGTTTGCATTCTAGTGTGAATTGTGTTTGTATGTGTATATGTTTTTAAAACATGGATATTGAACTTGATTTTAGTCTTAAATAATTCTTAATTGAGTTCTAAACACTTTGGTTACTCATATGTTCATTTTCAAGTTCTAAGTCAAAAGGTACTACACGTTCAACTCATGTTGCATACATTGTCTTCGTCATCATATATCGAGTCATGTTATTTTTTTCTGGGTTGAGTATCTTATATTTCCATGTTCTTAATTGAGGTCCAATTTGTAATATTCAAACAGATTCGAATTCAGAGTTTGAAGGCTAAAGAACGGTCGAAGAATACGTGAGGAGCGCAAGGGAGGATCACCATGGCCGAAGGCCATGATACGGTACAAGCCCGAGATGGCACGTGACCATCTTAGCCCAAAAGCCTTACTGTCCCAAGATGCCCATGAACCATCTCAGGGAGGCACAAAGGCAAGGGGTTATTTTGGTCATTTGGGTCTTGTCTCTTTAAAATCCTCTACTTCCCTCTCATTCATTCAGTGTTGATTGTTGAAGAACAAGTGCATAATTTTTCTTTCAACTTTTGATTTTTTGTTTTTATGATAACTTCTTCAATTCTACTCCGAATCACTTGATTCAAAATTCGATTTCGACTGTATTGAGAAGATATATAAACCCCAAGCATTTCCAGAACCAAAGAAGGTCGTGATTTTTCTCAGTGAGCTAATCTTCAACTTTGGTAGTATTTCAATTTCTTCTTAGTTTTCTTTGATATTATTATAGATTAATGATATTTGATTAAGAAGCTTGAATAGGATGATTTTTATTTCTTTTTCTATTTTGTTCATTTGATTTTCAAGTTTATCTAAGTTTGTGATAAATTGAATGATTTGTGTTAAACTTGATAAACTTGAAATTGTTTCTAGAAATCTTTTGTTCTTATGCTTGATTGACAATTTCTAGATTTTATTTCATTTTCTAAGAACTAGATCTATTTCAATTGGTATATTCATTTCATTGATTTGGTTCTTAGTTGATAACATGCTTAGGTTGTCTAGATGTTTTGATGATTGATTTTGAAAGTATTATCTAGATATCTTGTTGCATGTTCATAGATTCTGTTTTATCAACATTGTCTATTTGCTTGTGATTGCATCATTTGCATTTCACCTAGATCATTGCCTTGTGAAAAGGTTGGAAGTCTCTTTCCTTTGAGTGATTCATTGGATTGAGCATTGGAAGTCACATTCCTTAGAGTGATTCTTTGGTTTGTGCATTGGAAGTCACATATCTTAGAGTGATTCTTTGACTTGTGCATTGGAAGTCTCATTTGGAGAGTGAATCTTCAAGTTAAGCAAGTAAATCTTATCTAGAGGTGTGAAGCCTCGGATGGCTAAGCCAGAAAGTCTTGACTAGAGGTGTGAAGCCTCGGATAGTTGAGCAATGTGGCAAGTAGTTCACTAGGTTAAAGGGTAGAGTAAGAGTGATAGCTTGGAGAACAAGTGTTGATTGCTTACGTGTGTAACTCATACTTGAAATAGTGGATTTGCTTTTACCGGTGATTGTGGAATCAACCCGTGGTTGTTTCCTTTTAGGAGGTTTTACCACATAATTATCCTTGTGTTGATTTTTGCATTTTACTTTTCTTGAATTGTGTTGATTCAATCATATGAATAAAGGTTTTAATCTTGCTTTACTTGTTTATGTTGTTTAAAGAAGATTAAAATTTAAGCATATACCTATTCACCCCTAGGTATATTTACACTATAAAGATTAAGGGAATTTCAATTGGTATCAGAGCAGGTGTCTAGAAGTACTTAGATAGATCTTCTTTATAGTGTTTGTTGTTTTTATGCTATGGGTGATTTGTTTCTGGAATGTTCTTCTAGTGTAGACTTCCACTCTTGAAGGGTGGTAACTATTTTTTTTTTGGAAAAGTATGATGAAAGCTTTTATTAGATCCACGAGTGATGTAGAAGAGGAAAATGAGTCGTTGGATATTCATGAATTTACTAGCAATTGTGTTGCTCATGTGGCTATATATGAAGGAGGATTTGAGGATAGTAGTGAAGACTCCTCAAGTAGTAAGGAAAGTGCATACTCTTCAAGTAATAAAGATAGTGAATTCTCCTCAAATCATGATGAAACAAGCTTAAATGACAAGATCCTTCAACTAACTTGTGAAAATGTCAAGAAGAATGATGAGAATAATAAGTTGAAGTTGATCAATGCCAATTTAGTGGTGATAATCAAAGCTATTGAAAATGAGAAGAAGATGTCTTTGGAGAAGATGAGCAAGCAAAGTGAAGTCATTAAGGAGCATGGAGAAACCATTGAAAAGTATTTTTCAAATATGGAGGAAAGTGCTCAAGAGCTAGAGGATTTAAAAGAAAGCTTTACTATGAAGTTGTTTACCATGGAAGGAGAGAATAAGCAAAAAGAGAATAAAGAGCTTAAAGACAAAATCCGTTTTCTAGAGAATAACTTGAAAGATTGTAATGAAAGATTAGGAATTTTGAAACAAGAAGTTGAGCAAAGAGATGATTCTCTTGATCTTGCTTGTAGACTTGAAAATGTGCTTGAAGTCAAAATTATTAAGCATGAGTGTCAAGAGAAGATGCTTAGTGATAAGCTTGATGAGGCTAACAAGATGATAGGTAAAATGTCATCTAGTGCTACTAAAGTAGAAAATCTCATCAAAATTGGTAAGCATCCTAGTGACAAAAGAGGATTAGGTTATGTGAATGAAAAGGCCGCACCTTCATCTAATAATTCTACTTTTGTCAAAGCAAGCGGTAAAGTGAATGTAGGTACTCTCCTTAATGGTGAAGTCATGGATGCAACCGGAGGTGCCTCAACATCAACAAGGAGCAACAAAGGAAAATCTCAACAAGGTCAAAGACAACAATCATCATTTTCTCATGCAAAAGACAAAGCATCAAGGAATGGACATCAATGCGGTAACAATGTGAGAAGGTATGCTACTTCAAATGCTCAAGCTAAATGTGACCCTCTCAAATTTGTTCCTATTTGCCATTTTTGTAACATAGTTGGACATATAAGACCGAGATGCTATGAATACATTCATAAATGCAAATATGAGAATGATTTGTATGATATGTCTTTGATGAATGGTCCTAGGTAATCAGCCATGTATGGATCTAGATCTAGACCTAGGAAGACCTTGGAAAAGCATGTTGAGAAAAATATTATGGATGACTAGCTTGTGAAAATACATGTTGTGCCTCATACTATTATACATAAAAAGGGTGATAATGCTTCGTTTGACTTGTTTAAAAATGTGACTAATAAAGTTGATTTGCATAATAGTAAGCCAAAGAATAAGTCAAAGCATGTTGTTAGTAGTAATGAGAAGCATAGTGTTATGAAAATTTGGATTAGAAAAGGCTCAACTACTGTTTCTTCAAAAACAAATGACAAAGACAAAAGAGCTATGGAACTTCTCAACCAAAGCATGCATACTCAAAAGGTAATTTTTCTAAATTTATTTTAGTTTGTCATTATTGCAGTGTGGTTGGTCACATTAGGCCTAGATGTTATGAATATATTGGACACTGCAAACTAGGAAAAAATATGCATGCTAGTGAGTTGAACAAATTTTGTTTGAAAGATTTTAAACATGATAATTGTTTTGATGCTTTGAAAAATGTGCATATTGGTCTTCATCATGTGAAGAAACTTACTAGGAAAGTTTGGATTAAGAAACATGATGTAAAAATGGTTCCTAATCATTCTTAAAATTATGATGTGAAAAAGGTTCCTAGTCATTCTTAAAAATATGATGTGAAAAAGGTTCCTAGTCATTCTTCTAAACAGGTTGATATTGATAAATCTTTGAATGATGTGCATAATAATGATAAACATGTGAAGAAGATTGTCAACAAGATTTGTGTGGATGAGAATGTGAAAAAGCATGATGGTCATATAACTTGTATTGATGAAATATTTATGTGTGACAATAGTACTGAGTTTAAAGTGAGTGATATTTTCATGAAGAAGATAGTTGATGAGTTATCTTCAAGATTTCATATTGCCATGTGTAATAATCATGATGTTGTTTGTGTTGGTTCATCTAAGACCAATATGGTCAAAAGTGAATGCTCTCATATTTGATTAAGTAGCACATATGAGTATTTTTTTTTTGTTCTTCTTTGATAAGAGTTCTAAGTTTGATGCTTGACTAAGCCATTTGTAATATGCTCAGTCTACTATTCAAACTTGGTGTCTCTAGTCAATATATGAACTTAATATTCTCATACTTTCACTATGATGGTCAAAATTTGTTGATTGACTCTAGAGACGTCTATTTTTTAGATCTATTTGGCGTAACTTGTTATGAATTTTAAAGAAAGTGATTTTATATGTTTGTTTGAGTTGAGATGTTTAGTCTTTATTCTCTTGGAAAGACACACCAACTGTTGGGATTATGCTTGATAGCAAGAGTGTAATAATGTATTTGACAATCTTTTCATATTAATAAAGTGATTTCTAGTTTAACAAATCTTATAGCATTTATAGTTTAATTATTATAATTGTCAAAAGTAAATAATCAAAAGGTCAAAAGACTATGAGAAAAGAAGAATTGTTCGTACATTTGGATATGTATAAGGTAGACACAATTTTTAGTTAGTCTTAAATAATATTCACAACTTAAGATAAAGGTTGTGTGCCTTTATCTTGTCAAAGTTATAGATTCTTTTGCTAGCATTTGAGTAGGATCAAATGTGTTATGATGAGTCTAAAATCATCAAAGTGTGGTGTCTCTGGGCAAAATAATCTAGTGCATTGAGTGCATTGAATAGGATCACAGTGAAATACTTTATCCAGAAACGTCAATGGAAAAACGTTTCCACTTGAAGACAATCGGAAAGTCTAACTCAATCCTGAGATAAATGATGGACTTATCATTGCAAGTGTTATCATTTGAGCTATTAATGAGTATGATTATATAGCATAGTCTATCCTTCATAGTTTGGTGGTATTCATTTGTTAATCGATAGAGGACTTCATTTATAGATATGGACATCGTGGCTCCATTTATTAAATGATAGTAGAATCTCATCATATGGATGTCTTGAGGTATTGGATATTAAATCTTAACGTTAAGTTTTCAATAGTGTCTATTGAAATATAACTTCTAGACAAGTCAAAATATCCAAGTTCAAAATGTGGTCATATGAGTAAATATGGTAACTTTGAGAGCTATAGGCGGTCTATGAGCTCTTGGCGGTTACTGGTATTCTTTAAGAGGATACACTTTCTCCATTAAGATTGTCTAGGGTATGAATGAGCAATATTAACTTATTCTATCTTTATTTAAGAGTTTAATTTTAGTTCTTTAGTGGAATGAACTAAAATTAATAGATCGGACCTAAGTGAATCATTTGTTGATTATGATTAGATTATGTCTATTGGAGCTTAAATTTAGATAGCCCGCCAAGATCCATAATTCACACGAACTTGCATAGATCACTTGATTGTAGGGAAAAAACCACGTGCAGCGGAAGCGTGGGAAAATTTAATAAAAATTAGGGTTTGCGTATATATAAAAAAATGCCCTTTTAATAACAAGAATCTTAACCCTAGATTACTTTATGTATATAAAAAGTATCGTACCTTTTTTTTCGTGACGATTGAACTAGCGTCGAATTGAATCTGCAAGATCTTCCAATCTAATCACGAACGTGAATCACCTAGGAGTGTGGGCTCCCATTCTTTAAATTGTATACCTGAGGATGGAAACAAACAAAATCTTCTTCTTTGTTAGTCACAATAATCCTCCAAGAGAAAAACCAAGAATGTCTGGTCACTTTTGAATTATCAATCAATTTGATTGAAACTCGCGTAAACCTTGATTCGATGTTGTACCCAAAACTCTTTTGATGCAAAGGATACTAGTATACTATCGAAAATAAAAACGTCCCTCTTTTCTCTATGCTTGGCTAAATTCTTCACACAAAGAGTTGGACGAAGTTTTTTTTTATAACAATAAAAAACAACTTCTCACACCGAAAATTCATTCTTGGTCGAATTTAATTGGTATTATATATTGAAGATTAAATCCTCTCCTAAGAAGGATTTACTTGGTGGTTAAGAATCCTATCCTTAGGTGGATTTACTTGGTGGTTAAGAATCCTTTTACAAAAGGAATTCTTTCCTACACCAAGACTACTAATCTAACTCAATAGTGTATTTGTAACCATATTAAAGACTTCCTAATTTGAATTGATAAATAATTTCTTTTATTTATCTACTTATCAAATATAGTCTTTAATATTAATTAAACTACCAACAATAGTATAATTTTAGGAGACCATCTCCTACTAGGAAAAAGATTTTGAATTTTAATTGAGTAATTAATTAATTTCCATTTAATTAAATAATAAAATAAAAACAATATAATTATACTATTCTAAATAGCCTTGCAGCTCAACACATATATATGGGCCATATATTATTTTTCTTATTCTATTAAATCCATTTGACCTTAATAAAAAGTCTACATGTGAACTAGACCTATTCTTACAAAAAGAAACAAGTTCACATGCCCTAATACAATTCTAAATGGACCAATAAATTGGTCCGGTAGAATATATCAAGTGATCCATACAAGTTCGTGTGGATTGGGGATCTTGGCGAGCTATCTAGATTTAAGCTCCAATAAACACAACCCAATCACAATCAACAAATAATTCACTTAGGTCCGATCTATTTAATTTTAGTTCATTCCACTAAATAACTAAATTTGAACTCTTAAGTAAAGATAGAATAAGTTGATGTTTACTCATTCATACCCTAGACAACCTTATTGGAGATCGTGTATCCTCGTGAAGAATACCAGTAATCGCCAAGAGCTCATAGACCACCTATAGCTCTCCAAGTTACCATATTTACTCATATGACCATATTTTGAACTTGGATATTTTTTCTTGTCCAGAAGCCATGTTTCAATAGACACTATTGGAAACTTAACGGTAAGATTTAATATCCAATACCTCAAAACATCCATATGATGGTATTCTACTCTCATTTAATAAATGGAGCCGCAATGTCCATATCTATAAATGAATTCCTCTATCGATTAACAAATGAATACCACCAAACTACCAAGGATAGACTATGCTATATAATCGTACTCATTAATAGCTCAAATGATAACACTTGCAACCATAAGTCCATCATTTTTCTCAGGATTGAGATAGACTCTCCGATTGTCTTCAAATGAAAACTTTTATCCATTGACGGTTCTAGATAAAGTATTTCATCGTGATCCAATTCAATGCACCCAGTGCACTAGATTCTTTTGCCCAAAGTCACCACACTTTGATGATTTTAGACTCATCATAAGACATTTGATCCCACTCAAATGCTAGCCAAAGAATCTACAACTTTAACAAGATAAAGGCGCCTAACCATTATCTTAAGTTGTGAATATTATTCAAGACTAACTAAAGAATTGTGTCTACCTCATACATATCTAGATGTATGAACAATTCTTCTTTTCTCATAGTCTTTTGACCTAATGATTATTTACTTTTGATAATTATAATAATTAAACTATAAATGCTATAAGATTTGTTAAACTAGAAATCACTTTATTAATATGAAAAGATTGTCAAACACATTATTATACTCTTGCTATAGAGCATAATCCTAACAATGATATATTCTACCAAACCAATTTATGGGTCCATTTAGAATTGTATTAAGGCATGTGGACTTGTTTCTTTTTGTAAGAATGGGTCTTGTTCACATGTGAACCTTTTATTAATGTCCAATGGATTTAATAAAATAGAAAAAACAATATATGACCCATATTTTTATAGCTTTGGTAGGAAGAGACTATATAATAGCCTTATATATTGTTTTTTATTTTATTATTTAATTTAATGGAAATTAATTAATTTGTTAATTAGTTAATTATTTAATTAAAAGTCAAAATCTTTTTCTTAGTAGGAGAAGGTCTCCTAGTGTCATATTATTGTTGGTAATATGATAAGTATCAAATACTATATTTGATTACTAGATAAATAAAAAGAATTTATTTATCTAGTCAAATTAGGAATTATTTGATTTCTATTAGGACTATAATTGACAATTGGTCAAATTATGAAGTTTTTGATTTAATCACAAATTAATTGGTTATTGAATAAATACATTATTGTGTTGGATTAGTAGTCTTGGTGTGTAAAAGAAATCCTCTTTTTAAGAGGATTGAATTCGGCCAAGGAGAAAAGAAAAGAGGAATGTTTTGTTTTCGATAGTGCACCAGTAGCCTTTACATCAAAAGGTTTTGAATACAACATCAAATCAAGGTTCACGCTAGTTTCAATCAAATAGATTGATAATTCACAAGTGATCGGACGTTTTTGGGTTTTCTCTTGGAGGATTGTTATGACTAATAAAGAAGGAGATTTTGTTTGTTATCATCCTCAGGTGATTCATGTTCGTGATTGGATTGG
The DNA here is from genome assembly GCA_032871835.1 of Dipteronia dyeriana. Lineage (NCBI taxonomy): Eukaryota > Viridiplantae > Streptophyta > Magnoliopsida > Sapindales > Sapindaceae > Dipteronia > Dipteronia dyeriana. The sequence continues at coordinate 44,077,265 of CM065299.1, read as the reverse complement.
AAGATCTTGCGGATTCAATTCGATGCTAGTTCAATCGTCACGAAAAAAAAAAGATACGATACTTTTAATATACGTCAATTAATCTAAGGTTAAGTTTCTTTCTATTAAAGGGGAAATTTTTTAAAATATACCAAACCCTAATTTTAAGCTTTTCCGCGTTTTGAACCGATTTTTCCCTACAATTGGTATCAAAGTCTGGTTGTACCCTTGATTAATTGATGTATGTGTACGTGAATCCATTTCTTTTTATTGTTAATATGCATGTTTTGGAAAGAGATGACACTCTAGGTATTCCCATATATATTTACAATGGAATGTATGGATATATATATATATATATATATATATATATATATATATATATATATGTTTTATATGTGGATTATTATTTCTCAATTTTGATCCCAGGATATCAATGTATTTTTGTTTTGGGATTGTAACAAGATGGGTGGCCTATCAGCGCCATAATTTCCTTCGTGGTAGTTGCTAAGTTTTTTATTTATTTTGCTATTGTAATAAAAATACTGCAGAAAAATATTATATAAAAAAAACTGCAGTATTTTATTATTTAAAATTCTTTTATAATACATTCAAGTATCGAAGACTCGAAGGTTTGAATAAGTGGAAACAACAAGTTTGGGATCGTGCGAGCCACAGCAACAAACGTGTGTGTGAATGAGCACGCGGCCACGATTGTTGTAGCATGGGCTGCAGATGGCAGCCCTTTGAGAGCCATGGGATGCGCATGGCAGCCCTTTATAGGGTTGTGGAGTGCACACACCTATGGGAGGCAGCCAAGGAGAGTGCACGCCTATGGGAGGTAGCCGAGGGGTGTCCAAACGAACGATGGTTGATTGTAGACTTGTTCGCCAAGAAAAGAGTTTTTGTATTCCAAGACATATGTAATTTACTTTCTTTTCCAGGATGGACCAAAATTGTAGCTATTTATATTTTCATAAATATTGCAATGTTTGTCATTGTTTGATAACGTGTCATATAGAATAGGAGTGCCACTCATATATCTCTTTTGGTATGAACATGCATTGAATGGTTTAGGTATCTAATTGGCATCTAGATAACTTGGTAAATCATTCTATGGAATTCGATCACACGCCTTAAATAATTGAGTGGGTGAAGGTGTTTTGGAACAACTACGGCCTCCAAGTTTAGTTGAGCTTTATGTTTCGGGTAATAACCCCCCAAGAGGTATTTATGAATGGAGTTTAGCAAGATACTTCCTTACAAGGATAGACTAGACAATTAACTCAAACAATATCTACTCCCAAAGGAGGATATTCGTGAAGGATTATATTGAAGGTCAATAACTTGGTAACACACTCAATGTGATTTTATTATTATGCTCCCAAGATTTATTGTTAATAAGATTGCAATGCTAAAATTGAAAACGTTGGTTGTTATGTTAACAATTAGGTGGGACATAGTCCAACTAGTAAATGGTACGAACTCCCAAATAAGGCGTGACATTTATGGGTGTTGGATCACCGTTGAATTTTACGATTGAATTATTTTAAATAATTCAATATAAATATTCAAAAGTGCTTTATCATGATTATTTACTTATATAATTTTTGTTATTGTTCAGAAATCAGGACCCCATCCCTTATCAAGATCCTAAAAGATAATACTTTAACTGGTGATAATTATGTCACTTGGAAAAGGAATATTGGGTTGTTGTTGCAAGCTGAAAAACATATGTTCATTCTGTCTATTCCTAAACCACCAACTCTTACTAATGAATCTAATAAGGTGTAAAGAGACGAGTATCAATAGTGGGTAACTTCAGATGAGATGGCTAAATATTACATTATGGCCACCATCTCTGACGTGTTGTAACATCCATATAAAAGAATGAAGTATGCTGCCGATATAATGATGTTTCTGGAAGAGATGTTTTGCTATGAAGTCTAGGACGACTAAGAGAGAGGCAATGATTGTTTTCATGAATCTTAGGATGAAACCTAGACAGGCTGTGAAAGATCACTTGATGAAAGTCATAGCACATCCCAACATTGCCGAACTCAATGATGCTAAGATAGATGGTGAGACAAAAATTGACATGATCGTCAACTCACTGTCAGATTCATTTAATCAGTTCAAGTTGGACTACACCTTGAACAATAAGGAATTCACATTGCAAGGCCTGATGCAAGATGTTCAAAGCATCGAGAAAATCCTTATGAAAGGCAAGGTACTAGAGATTCGTGTTATAGGTAGCTACTGTTAAGACTTGTAAGAAAGTTAAGAAACAACAAAATAAAAAGCAACAAGGACCTTCTAAGAATGAGACAAAGAAAGTAGCCAAGATCAAAGGGAAGTGTTTCCTTTATGGTGAAAAGGGACATTGGAAAAGAAATTGCCCAAAGTCGCAGTACAAGAAGAAAGAAGGTAATAATAATTATCTTGAAACATGTTTTTTGGCGGATTCTATGGATTCTTGGATCATAAACTCTAGAGCCACTAATCATGTTTGTTTTTCCTTACAAGGGTTCAAGGAAAGAAGAAGGCTTAATGCGAATGAATTCAACCTGCGTTTAGGCAATAGAGCATTGGTGTTTGCTAGTTCAGTGGGAGACATTAGAATTAGTTTAGATTCTTATAGGCATTTAGATTTAATAGACGTTTATTATGTACCTCAATTCAAGAGGAATTTAATTTCAGTTTCTTGTTTAAATAAATTTAGATATTCGGTTACTTTTAATAAAGCTTTTATTATTAGTAAGAATGACAAAATTATTTGCCAATGTACATTGGAAAATGGTTTATTCTATTTGCATAGAAATATCTCTCATTAGTTAGACACGGAATCAATGGAACCTAATCATAAAAGAGTAAAATTATCAAAAGATGAAACCTACCTATGGAATTTGTGTCTAGGTCATATTAACCTTGATAGGATCAAAAGATTGGTTAGTGATTGACCTTTAAGTGACTTAAAGGTTGATGATCTACCAACTTATGAATCATGTATGGAAGGTAAGATGACCAAAAGGTCTTTCACGACTAAAGGCACAAGAGCCACTGAATGTTTAAAATTGATACACACTGATGTTTGTGGTCCTATGTGCATTCAAGCTAGAGGTGGATATGGGTACTTCATCACTTTCATGGATGATTACTCGAGATTTAGCTATGTTTATCTCATGAGACATTAGTCGGATGCTTTTGACATGTTCAAAGCATTTAAAGCTGAAGTTCAAAATCAGCTAGAGAAACACATAAAAATCTTGAGGTCTGATCGTGGTGGAGAATATATATCTGATGAGTTTCAGCAATATCTTATTGACAATGGGATAATTTCTCAGTTTTATACACCAGGTACATCTCAACAAAATGGGGTGGCAGAAAGAAGAAATAGAACTCTTTTGGACATGGTTAGGTCCATGTTGAGTTATTCAATGCTTCATAATTCTTTTTGAGGATATGCTATACAAACTGCTATGTACATTCTTATCGATGCACCATCTAAGTCGGTTCCTAAAACACCATATGATTTGTGGACTAGCAGAAAGTCTAGTTTACAACACTTAAGGATATTGGGATATCCTGCGCTTGTGTTAAAAGGAAAGACAGAAAAGATAGAGTCTCATTCAGAAACATGCACGTAAGGAAATCGATTTTATGATTGGCTTATTTCATGACAAACCATACCAAATTGAGGATGATTATGTAATGGGTAGCTTAGGTCCTTATTGGCAAGCTACTAAGCATCTCTATGACTTCAAGAGCAAAAGGTATATTCACTTGACTTTACCTCTTGAAGAGTTTAGGTGGACACACACACTTCATACATTCTTTGGTTCATCTTGCATTTGTGTTGTCTATTACTTATATTTGTGCATCATCTAACACATTGCACACACTCTTACATGCATTTGTATCCTACTGCTTATATGTGCATCCTTACTCACAATCACACTAGCACTTCATTCTTAGTCTTAAGTGTGGTTGTTGTGTGTTTTATTCATTTTTCGTTGTTTGATCAAAAATGTCCATGCTTGCATGATAGTGTGATTGTCCTAGAGTGTTGAGTGACCATTTGAGAAGGTCTTATTCTTTTCTTGGTTTGGTTATATGGAGTAAGGTGTCTAGTTTCAAAAGAGTTGATTTCAATGATTAAAATGTTTTTCAAAAATGACCTTGTATGGTCTTGTGACCATATCTTTTTTTGTAATGCTTCAAAATATGTTTTGAAACTTTCTATACAAACTAGACACCCATACCTTTCCAACGGTATACTATTCATAATATTTCAAGACCGTTTGGATTGGTTTTGAAATCTCCAAAATAACCACAAAAACAGGGCAATCTGTTTCTGACATTTGGTCACTCAAATGATTAAAACTCTTTCTACAGATATCCAAATCACATTTTGTTAATTGGGGTAGAAATTATACTTCCAAACATTTCTAAGGGTATATTATACAAAAGGTTTTGAAGTTGTTTGGTCATGTTTTGATCAGCTTGAATTTTAAGGTAAGAGCGGATTTCGCTCTATAAATTTTTGCCCCCTCCTAGCGTGAAACATGTAGCGAAAAACCTGGTTTGGGCTAAATTGTCTTTTCTTGTGCAGCTCGTTTTTACACCTTAGATATCATCTTCTTCCCAAATCATACCTAGAGCTCTGAAATTAAATCCCCAAGAGAGAAATTCACTCCTAGAGAGAGAGAGCTCCAAGAACACTTTTTTACTCAACCAAACTCCCATTCATGCACATCTAGCATCATTCTTCATCTTTCAAGCATGGGTCTTCATATGTTTCTTGACTAGGTAATTTTTACATGTTCTAGATTACCTCTTTTCATTCTTATGACATGTATGTCTAGGTTTAGCTTTTATTGTTAATTAAATGCATGTTCTTATGTTTGTTTGCATTTATCACATGCTTGTGTTGTTGGTTGTTGGTTGAGAGTAGTGATTAGTGATAGCTAGCATTTAGGATGATTTTACCCTTCATGCTAAGTCTCTATGCATTGCATTTAGACATTATTGTTTATGCCTCATTGATTACATTTATTGATTGCAAAAATATTGCCCTTGATTATATGTTGTGACAACTTGTGTTGATAGGACTTATTTAATAGTTAGGTTGTTAGATTTCATCTACATCTAATTGAGTCCTTATATATGGGCATATGGCATTGTTGATAATAGGCATTATTGATAACTAGGATGTTTTATTGCATTATTTGCATCTAGTTTGGCATTTTGTGTTTTGTCTTATACATTATTGCATTTGAGCATAGTGTCATATATACACTTAGACCATATACTCTTCATTGAGTCAAAGTCTTGTGGCTTCGGTGTGAAGTTGCACAAACAAGAGAAGCCTTACAAAAAAGGGTGAGTTGGCAAGTAATTGGCCGGGTATCCACTGTAAAAGGCCCGAGGGGTAGAGTAGGAGGTACTCGCGCCAAGAGTAGTGGATCAGGGGATATCACTAGTGTAAGGACCTTGATTTTATGATTGACTTATTTCATGACAAACCACACCACATTGGGGATAATTGTGTAATGGGTAGCTTAGGTCCTCATTGGCAAGCTCCCAAGCATCTCCATGACTTCAAGAGTAAAAGGTATATTCGCTTGACTTTGCCTCTTAAAGAGTTTAGGTGCACACACACACCTCATGCATGCTTTGTTGATCTTGCATTTGTGTTAATATTGTTTATATGTGTGCATCTCTTCACAATCACACTTGCACTTCATTTATAGATTTAAGTGTGGTATTGTGTTGTGTTCGCACTTGCATGATGGTGTGCTTGTTTTAACGCGTTGAGTGACCATATGAGAATGTCTCATTCTTCTCTTGGTTTGGTTATATGGAGTAAGGTGTCTAGCTTCAAAAGAGTGTATTTCAATGATTTAAATGTTTTTCAAAACTGACCTTTGTATGGTCTTGTGACCATATCTTTTTATAAAATGATTCAAAATGAGTTTTGAAATTTCTGTACAAACTAGACACCCATACCTTTCCAACAGTATATTATTCGTAATATTTCATGACTGTTTGGATTGGTTTTAAAATCTCCAAAGTGACTACAAAAATAGGGCATCTCTGTTATTGTCTGTTTTTGACCTTTGGTCACTCAAATGACCATACCTTTTTCTACAGACATCCAAATCATGTTCTGTAAATAGAAGTAGAAAGTAGACTTCCATACCTTTCTAACAGTATATTATTTGAAAGGTTTGGATGTTGTTTGGTCATATTTTGGGTCGCTCGAATCTCAGGCTGTTGCGCTGTTGTGGCTGCATCAGTCCACAAGCGCCCTCACCAGCGCCTCTTGGACAGTAGGTGTGCGCTAGTGTGGTGCTTGTCGACCAGCGCAGCTCACCAGTGCACTGAGTAATTTTCGGGCAATTTTCAAAACGACATAGTTTTGCTCTAGGGCTCATATATACATGCCATCTTCTTCCTCACTCATTTTTCAGAGCTTAAAAACCATTTTTTTATTGTGATAAAGTATTTTCTTTGAGAGAGAAGCTCCAAGAGTTATTATTTTACTCTCCAAACCCAAAACCCATCATCCTTTCATGAAACAAACATCATCTAGCTACATCTAGGATGTTTCTTAGGATGGGTCTTCATCAACACATGTAACTTGGTAAGTAGAACACCATCTTCATCATTCTTGTGTTCTAGCTTAACAAGATATCTCTTGTATGGCTTGTTTGTCTCTAGATTAAGATTTTTATTACAAGTAGAGATTGTTGTTGATGTTTGGGTTGCTGTATTGTAATAGCTTGCATAATTAGGTTGTTTTACCTAAATAGATAATCTATATATGTTCATGTATGCTTAATTGATGATTAGGATTGCCTTGTACATCTAGTCTAGTTCATGAACATTTATGTGTATGCCTCATTGATTGCATTTATTGATTACAAATATATTGCCCTTAGTTATATGTTGTGACAACTTGTGTTGGTTGGACTTTTATTGACAATTAGGTTGCTAGAATCCTTTTGCATCAAATTGAGTCCTTATGTATGGGCATGTAGGCATTGTTTGATAACTAGGTTGTTGTATTGCATTATCCATACCTAGTTAAGCATTGTATGTTTGGTCTAACATATTTTGCATTGAGCATTCATTGATTATTTCACTTAGACCATATACTATTCATAGAGTCAAAGTCTTGTGGCTTCTAGGTGAAGTTGCACAAGCAAGTCAAGTCTTGCAACCAAGGGTAGGTTGGCAAGCAATTGGTTGGGTATTCACTGTAAAAGGCCCAAGGGGTAGAGTAAGAGGTGTTCACGCCAAGAGTAGTGTATTAGGGGATATCACTAGGGACTGAACCAAGAGTGGTGAGTGACGGTGTCCATAGCCTGAGGTTGTCGAGAGTGAGAGTCCGAGAATCACTTGAGGGTATAACCTTTTTATCATATAGTGGATTTCTGTGATCGTGTGTGGCTAGCAGAATAGCCCGTGGTTTTTCCCATTTGGAGGGTTTCCACGTAAACATCAAGTGTTATTTATATTTCTGTACTTTATACTTGATGTTGTATGTTTGTTTTATTGGGTGAATTTTGAATTTTGACAAATCAAGAAAAATCAGTAATTAACTTGATTAAAACCTATTCACCCCCCCCCCCCCTCTAGGGTTATTAGACACACAATTTATAGGGAACTTTCAACTAGTGATTGGACCAAAAGTGGTGAGTGGTAGTGTCCAAAGCTTGAGGTTGTCGAGAGTGAAAGTCCGAGTATCACTTGAGGGTGTAAATTTTTGCTAATATAGTGGATTTCTATGATCGAGTGTGGCGCACTTAACAGTCTGTGGTTTTTTCCCGTTTGGAGGGTTTTTCACGTATACATCTTGTGTTAATTTTAATTTTGTATTGATGCTGTATGTTTGTTTTATTGGGTGAATTTTGAATATTAACTTATCAAGAAAATTTGGTATTTAATTTGATTAAAACCTATTCACCCCCCCTAGGTTTATTAGACACATGTTTTTAGGGAACTTTCAATTGGTATCAGAACGGGTTCCTAGACATACTTAGGTGATCCAAGCTCTTGTTTATATGTCTTGCATTTGTTTGCACTTGTTTGTTGCATTTCATTTGCATTCATTCACTTCACTAAACACCATGTGTGAGAGTGAAACACTTAGAGCGGGTATTGCTAGTTTGACCTCTAATGTTGAGAGGAAGGATTATGACTCTGATGTGGAGATGAATCTCATGGTTGAGAGATTTAGGAGATTCACAAAATCTCAAAAGAAGGGCATGACCTCAAAAGTGAATGAGGAAAAGAAAAGGCTAAGGAAGAGTGACCGTTGCCTTGAATGTGGTAGAATTGGCCATATTGCCTCCCAGTGTGGTAACTTGAAGTACAAGAATGGAGGAGTTGGTTTGATTGCTACTCGGTGTGATAGCGAAGTTGAAGTAGTTGAAGAGTGCTCTACATGCTTAGTTGATAGTAAGATCAACTACTTCTCATTTTCGGTTTCCTACCATGAAGATATCTAAGTCACTACCAAATGTTTGTCACTTGAAGAGTTCAAGATTGGTAACTTGGAGTTTGGAAATCGAAGTGTAGCATGCTTGAGTGAAGCTATCATTAATGATATGACTCTCATAAGCACAAGTGGGTGAAGCTTTGATAGCAATGACCCATGCTCCAGGAACTCCTGTGAAAATGTGGTTGATTTTCAAGAGTTAGTTAATTCTCTTCAAAAGTCTTTGAATGAGAAAGATAATGATATCCTTAGATTGGAAAAGGATAATCTTCAACTAAGGATCAAGTTGAATGACTCCTTGAAGATGGACGTGATTGATGTGTCCAAGTTTGAGAAGGAGATTGAAGATTGCCACCAACGGATGAAGGTAATGGAAGATGAACTTGACTCCTTGAAGATTGACGTGATTGATGTGTCCAAGTTTGAGAAGGCGATTGAAGATTGCCACCAACGGATGAAGGTAATGGAAGATGAACTTGCCATCAAAGATAACTCCTTGAAAATTGTCAAGGAAAAATAGATGAGGTGCCTTGAAGAATTAAATAAGGCTAAGGTCAAACAACCTCAATCTCAAGTCAAGAGCAAAGCTTTATCCAAGCAACCTTTAACTCAAGGAAAGTCCACACAAGCCTTGGCAACTCAATCAAAGCCTAGGCAATCCAAGAAAGAAGGACAATCCCTTGAGAAGTCAATCACCTCCTCCAACAAGTCAACTATAAGGAAAGGAGGTGATCACAAGAAATATGACCAACCAAGGAGGCAAGTTCAACAGGCTTAACCACCTCGACAAGCAAAACCACAAAGGTGCCACCAATCGGCTCAAGCTCCAACGATAAGCAAATCGATGCACCATCAAAGACAACCTCATCAACATGGCGATGCCCAAATGAGATCACAATGCAATGGTATAAATTCTTACTCTGTACCTACTTGTCATTTTTGTGGTATGATTGGTCACTTATGACCAAATTGCTTTAAATACATTAAGAGGTGTAGGTTAGAGAGCATAAAAGATAAATGGTTGAAAAAGGGGGCTAGCTTGCATGAACCTATGGAACTAAGAAAAATGTCTTTTACCACTAAAAATGATAAAGTGGAACCTAGGTGGGTTAGAAAGAATGAACCCGCTTGCCTTAGTGCCCATATGTTACCCGTAGATGCAACTAGATCCTTTGGACTTGGTAGGTCTATAGGGCTCATGCCTCATATATACTTGGTTGGATTTGACCCCATTTGGGGAGCTCAAGCAAAGAGAGCGAACTTGCATGATTTGCTATATGTAAAAAGTTGATTAATTTTATGCTCTTTTATTAATTGCTTGAGATTCTTGATTGAACATATATGCTTAAATGTTTTTTTTTCTTTATAAGTGTGCAATATTGCTTTACTTGCAATCCATGTCATATTTATGTTCAAACATGCATTTTTGGACTAGGAGATTTAATTGGGAAAGTACAATTGAGTGACCTATAATTTATCTCCATGATATGTGAACTTGCTTTTTTTGACATGCTTAAAATGACATGCATGAATTGAGTTTGATTGCTTTAATGCAAATGTGTGTGAGTGCAAATAAGAGGACTAATCAATAAGAATCTTATATCCATGCAATTAATAAGGATTTTATATCCAAATTAGTCTTCTCTCCTTTCTTAATGGTGAAACAAGACTACTATCATACGGATAATTATCCGAAAAAAATCAAAAAGGGTGCAATAGTCGCTCATGTCTTGATTTGCCTTTAAGGATTGATATAGTTGCTTTATTTTCAAACTTTTTGAAACTATATCTTGTTTGCACATGACAAAAGGGTACAGATTGGTTTGAATTCTTTTGGAAACCCTTTTGATGTTTGCTTTGCCAAATACCATTTGTTTTGGATTTGAATGCAACATGTCTTGCTTGCAAAGCATCATTGTCATGCATTTTTCTTTAAATAAAACTCCTTAAATCTCTCTCAATTATTTAAGTTGTACAAAATTTTTGTATATGATTATGCAATATATTTATGCGAATAACTCTCTTTGCTAAAGAAACCCGATAGGGGGAGCTCCTTTGCCTATCTCATAACAAAAAGAGGGAGAACTCTTGAGAGATATAGGGGGAGCATTGTTTATGCTTTGGGGAAGTAGTCTTGAGAGAGAGAGTAACCATTTAGGGAGCATTGCACGTGCATTGTTTATATTGCTTTATTGAGTGCAATTGCTTTCTATATTTTTTCACCTCACGTGCACTTGTTCTTGGAATGTGCTTTCTCGCTATTGTGTGTAGTTATAATGATCTACAAAGAGATTGAAGACCATGAAGACTTAGAATATTAGGTATCTATTTTTGTAACGTAGAATGGACTCTCATGGACAATAGCTAGATTTTCTTTATTTGTGTAAGGAGTTCTTTATGAGTGGTTGTTTTTTCATGAAATAGCCAAATAGGGAGATTGTAAGGACCTCGATTTTATGATTGGCTTTTTTCATGACAAACCACACCAAATTGGGATGATTATGTAAAGGGTAGCTTAGGTGATCATTGGCAAGCTTCCAAGCATCTCCGTGACTTCAAGAGTAAAAGGTATATTCACTTGACTTTGACTCTTGAAGAGTTTAGGTGCACACACACACTTCATGCATGCTTTAGTTCATCTTGCATTTGTGTTGTCTATTACTTATATGTGTGCATCATCTAACACATTGCACACACTCTTACATGCATTTGTATCAACATGCATTTGTATCCTATTGCTTATGTGTGAATCCTTACTCACAATCACATTTGCACTTCATTCTTAGTCTTAAGTGTGGTTGTTGTGTGTTTTATTCATTTTTCGTTGTTTGATCGGAAACGTCCATGCTTGCATGATGTTATGCTTGTCTTAGCATGTTGAGTGACCATTTGAGAAGTTCTTATTCTTTTCTTGGTTTTGTTATATGGAATAAGATGTCTAGTTTCAAAAGATTTGATTTCAATGATTAAAATATTTTCCAAAACTGAACTTTGTTTGGTCTTGTGACCATATCTTTATATGTAATGCTTTAAAATGAATTTTCAGAATTTCAATACAAACTAGACACTCATACCTTTCCAATGGTATACTATTCGTAATATTTCATGACCGTTTGGATTGGTTTTGAAATCCACAAAGTGACCACAAAAATAGGGCAACTCTATTGTTGTCTGTTTCTGACCTTTGGTCACTCAAATGACCACAACTCTTTCTACAGATATCCAAATCTTATTTTTTTTATTGAAGTAGAAGGTATACTTCCATATCTTTCGAATGGTATAATATACGAAGGGTTTTTAATTTGTTTAATCATTTTTTGATCCGCTTGAATTTCAAGGTGGAGTGTTGAGAGCGGATTTCGCTCCATAACTTTTCGCCCTCTTTTAGTGCGAAACATGTAGCGAAAATTTTGACAGTGATTTTCACTCAATAAATTTTTGCCCCCTCCTAGTGTTAAACATGTAGCGAAAACCCTGGTTTGGGCTAAATTGTCTTTTCCTGTGCAACTCGTTTTTACACCTTATATATATCATCTTCTTCCCAAATCAGACCTAGAGCTCTGAAATTAAATCCCCAAGAGAGAGAAATTGACTCCTAGAGAGAAAGCTCTAAGAACACTTTTTTACTGAACCATTCTTAACCATTCATTCTTATGACATGTATGCCTATGTTTAGCTTTTATTGTTAATTAAATGCATGTTCTTATGTTTGTTTGCGATTATCACATGATTGTGTTGTTGGTTGGTTGTTGAGAGTAGTGATTAGTGATAGCTAGCATTTAGGATGATTTTACCCTTCTAACTAAGTCTCTATGCATTATATTTAGACATTATTGTTTATGCCTCACTGATTGTATTTATTGATTGTAAAAATATTGCCCTTGATTATATGTTGATAGGACTTATTTGACAGTTAGGTTGTTAGATTTCATCTACATATAATTGAGTCCTTATATATGGGCATATAAGCATTGTTGATAACTAAGATGTTATATTGCATTATCTACATCTAGTTGAGCATTTTGTGTTTGGTCTTACACATTATTGCATTTGAGCATAGTGTCATATGTACACTTAGACCATATACCCTTCATTTAGTCAAAGTCTTATGGATTCGGTGTGAAGTTGCACAAGCAAGAGAAGCCTTGCAACCCTATGGGTTGGCAGGCAGTTAGTTGGGTATCCACAATAAAAGGCCCGAGGGTTAGACTAGGAGGTGCTCATGCCAAGAGAAGTGGATCAGAGGATATCACTAGGGATTGAACCAAGAGTGGTGAGTGGTAGTGCCTATAGCCTGAGGTTGTTAAGAGTAAGTGTCCAAGTATCACTTGAGGGCGTAACTTTTTGCTCATATAGTGGATTTCTGCGATCGAGTGTGGCGCACTTAACAGCCCATGGTTTTTTCCCATTTAGAGGGTTTTCCACGTATACATCTTGTGTTAATTTTAATTCCGCATTGTTACACTTGATGTTATATGTTTGTTTTATTTGGTGAATTTTGAATATTGACTAATCATGAAAAAATGGTAATTAACTTGATTAAGACCTTTTCACCCCTCCCCCCCCCCCCCCTCCTATAGGTTTATTAGACCCTTGTTTTTATGGAACTTTCAATGCATATTCGTAGGGTATCCAAAAGGAACCAAAGGATATTATTTCTATAGTCATTCAGATCTTAAAGTGTTTGTTACGACAAATGCTAAATTTCTGGAGGAGGACTATATGAATAATTTTGTGCGTGAAAGTAAAATAGTCCTAAATGAGCTCTCAGGAGATACAATTCCACAAGAGGTTTTATAACCTAGCCCAATTGTAAGTTCTGTACCAACATAAGATCAACAATCTACCATTCCTCATCATAGTGGGAGGGTTAGTAGACAACCTGAGAGATACATCGGTCTAGGAGAATCAGTTGACAATCTCTTGGATAAGGATCCCTACATGTACAAGGAAGCCATGAAAGATGTTGATTATCTCCATTGGCAAAAGGCAATGCAATCTAAAATTGAATCTATGTTCAAAAATAAGGTTTTGTCTCTTGTGGACTTGCCAAAAGGGATAAAACCCATTGTGTGCAAGTGGGTATACAAGAGGAAAAGTGGAATGGATGGAAAGGTGGAAACCTTTAAAGCTAGATTGGTAGCTAAAGGTTACACACAGAAGGAAGGTATCGATTATGAGAAAACCTTCTCTCATGTGGCCATGCTTAAATCCATTAGGATACTCTTATCTATTGCGACAACTCTAGACCTAGAGATTTGGCAAATGGATGTCAAGACAACTTTTTTTAATAGAAGTCTTGACAAAAGCATCTATATGATGCAACCATAAGGATTCATTGGAAAGTGCCAAGAGGAAAGGGTATGCAAGTTGTAAAGATCCATATGTGGATTGAAGCAAGCATCCAAATCCTGGAACATAAGGTTCGATCAAGCTGTGAAAAGTTTGGATTTATTCAAAACCTTGACGAACCCTGTGTATACAAAAGGATTAAAGGCAACAAGTTGGTTTTCCTAGGTCTTTACCTTGATGATATACTACTCATTGGAAATGATGTAGATGCATTGATATCAGTAAAAGAATGGTTATCAAAACAATCTGATATGAAAGATTTAGGAGAAGCAAGTTATATTCTTAGCATCCAAGTAATAAAGGATAAAAGGAATAGAACCATTGAATTATCCCAAGCTTCATACATAGATAAAATCTTGTTTTAGTTCTCCGTGCAAGATTCCAAGAAAGGTATGTTACCTTTCAGACATGGAATCAAACATTCTAAGGAACAAGTTCCTAAGAATGAGCATGAAAAGCAATTCATGAATAGAGTTCCATATGCCTCAGAAGTTGGGAGTCCCATGTATGCAATGCTCTACACTAGACCAAACATTTGTTTTACTGTTGGCATGGTTAGTAGGTTTCAATCGAAACCTAGTCCTAATCACTGGACGACAGTCAAGCATATTTTCAAGTATCTCAAGAGAACGAGAGATTCTATGCTTGTAAACTCTAAAAGAGATTTAATTCCCATTAGGTATACAGATTCCAATTTCTAATCTGATTTTGACTCCAGAAGATCAACATCAGGATCTGTGTTTACACTTGGAGGAGGGGCAGTCTTATGGAGGAGTATCAAGCAATCTTGTATTGCTGATTCCACCATGGAAGTTGAGTATGTTACCGCATACGAAGCTGCTAAAGAGGTTGTCTAGCTCTGCTAATTCTTGAATGACTTGGAAGTGGTTCCTGATGTGAATAAGCAGATTACTATCTATTGTGACAATAGTTGAACAGTGGCTAATTCGAGAGAATAAAAAAGTCATAAGAGAGGGAAACATATTGAAAGATAGTATCACCTTTTAAGGGAAATTGTGCATAGGGGAGAAGTGACGATAACCAAAATCGCATCAGCAGAAAATCTAACGGATTCCTTCACAAAGGCTCTTCCACAAAGAGTTTTGATGGGTACCTAGAGAATATGGGGATAAGAGATATGACACATTTGCTATAGAGCAAGTGGGAGATTGTTGGCATTATGCTCAATAGCAAGAGTGTAATAATGTGTTTGACAATCTTTTCATAGTAATAAAGTGATTTCTAGTTTAACAAATCTTAAAGCATTTATAGTTTAATTATTATAATTGTCAAAAGTAAATAATCATAAGGTCAAGAGACTATGAGAAAAGAAGAATTGTTCGTACATCTGGATATGTATGAGGTAGACACAATTCTTTAGTTAGTTTTGAATAATATTCACAACTTAAGATGTAGATTGGGCACCAATATCTTGTCAAAGTTGTAGATTCTTTTGCTAGCATTTGAGTGGGATCAAATGTGTTACGATGAGTCTAAAATTATCAAAGTGTGGTCTATTTTGGCAAAAGAATCTAGTGCACTGGGTGCATTGAATAGGATCACATTGAAATACTTTATCCAGAAACGTCAATGGATAAAAATTTTCACTTGAAGACAATCGGAGAGTCTATCTCAATCTTGAGATAAATGATGGACTTATAGTTGCAAGTGTTATCATTTGAGCTATCAATGAGTACGATTATATAGCATAGTCTATCCTAGATAGTTTGGTGGTATTCATTTGTTAATCGATAGAGGACTTCATTTATAGATATGGACATCGTGGCTCCATTTATTAAATGAGGGTAGAATATCATCATATGGATGTCTTGAGGTATTGGGTATTAAATCTTAACGTTAAGTTTTCAATAGTTTCTATTGAAATATGACTTCTGGACAAGTCAAAATATCCCAGTTCAAAATGTGGTCATATGAGTAAATATGGTAACTTGGAGAGCTATAGGCGATCTATGAGCTCTTGGCGATTACTGGTATTGTTCACGAGGATACGCTTTCTCCATTAAGATTGTCTAGGGTATGAATGAGCAATATTAACTTATTCTATCTTTATTTAAGAGTTCAATTTTAGTTCTTTAGTGGAATAAACTAAAATTAATAAATCATACCTAAGTTAATCATTTGTTGGTTGTGATTAGGTTATGTCTATTAGAACTTAAATTTAGATAGCCCGCCAAAATCCCCAATTCACACAAACTTACATGGATCACTTGATATATTCTACCGGACCAATTTATGGGTCCATTTAGATTTGTATTACGGCAAGTGGATTTGTTTCTTTTAGTAAGAATGGGTCTAGTGCACATGTGGACCTTTAATTAAAGTCCAATGGATTTAATAAAATAGGAAAACAATATTTGGCCCATATTTATATAGATTGGGCAGCAAGGGACTATATAATAGCCTTATTTATTATTTTTTATTTTATTATTTAAATTAATTGAAATTAATTAATTTGTTTATTAATTAATTATTTAATTAAAACTCAAAATATTTTTCCTAGTAGGAGAAGGTTTCCTAGTATCATATTATTGTTGGTAATATGATAAGTATCAAATACTTTATTTTATAATTAGATAAGTAAAAGGAATTTATTTTTCTAGTCAAATTAGGAAGTATTTGATTTCTATTAGGACTCTAATTGACAATTGGTCAAATTAGGAAGTTTTTGATTTAGTCACAATTTAATTGGTTATTGAATAAATACACTGTTGAGTTGGATTAGGAGTTCCGGTGTGTAAAAGAAATCCTCTTTTTTAGAGGATTGAATCTAAATTTTAATAGGAGTCTTGGTGAAGTAGAAATCCTCTTTATAGGAGGATTTTCGGCCACCTATATATACTCCTATATAGAACTTCGACCAAGACCTAATTTTTGGGGTGAGAAGTTGATTATTTTTTACAGTAATAAAAAAAAACTTCATCCAACTCATAGATATTATGTATTAAATTCGACCAAGGAGAAGAGAAAAGAGGAACGTTTTGTTTTTGATAGTGTACTAGTAGCCTTTACATCAAAAGGTTTTGTGTACAAGATCGAATAAAGGTTCAAGTGAGTTTCAGTCAAATAGGTTGATAATTCGCAAGTGACCGGACGTTCTTAGGTTTTCTCTTGAAGGATTATTGTGACTAACAAAGAAGAAGATTTTGTTTGTTTCCATCCTCAGGTATACAATTTAAAGAAAGGGAGCTCATACTCCTAAGTGAGTCACGTTCGTGATTGGATTGGAAGATCTTGCAGATTCAATTCGACGCTAGTTCAATTGTCACGAAAAAAAGGTACGATACTTTTAATATACGTCAATTAATCTAGGATTAAGATTCTTTCTATTAAAGGGGAAATTTTTTAAAATATACCAAACCCTAATTTTATGTTTCCGCCGCATTTTGAATCGATTTTTCCCTACATTAACAACTTGTTGTCATGAGGACAAACAAGACAAGAGAGCTCATAAAAGGGCTAAGACTTTACATTGATGAAAAAGCTTGCTAAGGTTTATCTCTACTCTAAAGCTTGCTTTCTTGTTTCATCTTTTCAACTCTATGTATGCATTACATCATGTAGCATGTCATATTAGAGAACGAGTATAGCATTCATATGGTTGTTGGTGACATTTGCTCTCTAAAAATCATTTGGTGATTTATTGATAATGATCTTGTACATGATGTGTGAAATGCTTGTTTGATTGATAAGTGGCATACTTTTGAAAAATATGAGCTTCATATTCAATGAAAGCTACTCTATTGAGAAGTAATGATCTTAAGTAAGTCTCTTTGTATTGCTTTTAGATCATTCACTTTTAATCCTTAAAACTTGGTTTTCAAAAGTGCACATTTTGCTTCTCTCATATGTTTAGTTTGAGTAAGTTGAGTTTGAAGATATGTGAGTTATGGATGCACCTTGAAGTCTTTTGACTAGTACATTAAAGATGACATATGGTTAGTATCCGTTTTTCTTCAACAACTACATAGAACTCAACGAGCACCTTCATGAAAAGGGTTACACATTTTGGTTATGCAGCTGCTCAATGTAGGAAATGGCTAAACCATTATGATGAATGAAATCCATCATGAAACGTATATGTTTATGTTAGAAAAATCAAAGAAGTGTTGAAAAGAATCAATAAAAAAAAATTGATTCAAAGCCTAAAAAGGGCTTAAAAAGGAGAATGGTTGAAAAATCAAAAAGTGCTCGGGTTGAAAAACAAAAATGGGATGACGAGCCACATGCACACACATGCTCATATGTTGAAATCTATTCTCTTTACAGCAAAAATTTCCAGATGATAATCGGTTTGACCTTTTATGGAAAAGCTTAGGATGAATAGATGTTGATATGGTTTGCATGTTGATGATCCAATTACTCATTTATATATGTTTGGAGCAAATCCACACATACACTTGTTTTGTTTTCAAGTGAATTTTATATGCTAGCAATTTTAGAAGAATTATGAGAGAGATTGAAAATCTAGGTGTATCTCTCATTATTGGTGGAGCTTATTTTGTTGAATTTCTTTAAAATTGCTTGATTGCGTGATTGTGTGGATATCATTATGAACAATTTCCTATTTTAATCTTAGATTGAGCACTTATTAATGGGGAGCATAGTATGCTAGACTTTGTTCTCTTTTATGATAAGTTCATATAATTTTATTTTGATAAAAATATGACATAATTGAACATTAAAAATGCATGTTACTTATCTCATATATTTGATTTGGTTCCCTAGATTATCCCTTATTTGTTTCTTTGACTATTCCTTGACAAAAAGGGAGAGAAATGTATACCACACCATGTGTGTCAGAAATGTACCTCTTTATGGATTATTGACGTTCCTGTATTAATGGGGAGTATTCTTTTTTTAAGGAGTAATAAAGAATTCTTGTATGTTGAGGTTAAGGAACTAAAGGAGTGCTTTAAAGTGAACTTTTCTTGTTTGATTTTGTATATATATCTCACCAATATTCTTTGTAGAAGATTTCTTGTTGCTTGGTTGTGTGTTTCTCACAGATGCCTTGATGTTTAAAGAAGAGAATCTTGAAGACTCATGAAGACTTGAAGATAAGTTAGTTTAGGGTTCTCTATGTATTGTGAGGTTGTGAGAATGCAATCAACTATGAGCGATCGTTGTATGGTGAGGTTGAGGTTTTGTCATGGAATAGCCAAAGAGAAAGATTGATAGGTTTTAGATTTGCGTTGGCTTGATTCCATAACAAAACGCACTTTGTTTGTATTACTTAGTTGCTTAGGTGATTCGTGATTAGATCGGGCTTCAAAGAAGGAAAGCGACTTTGCATGCAAAGTTCATCTTCAAGAGGATATGTTCTTACTAGGATGCTAAGGTATCAAGATTCTTCCTCCTCTTGCAAGGCATAGGCGCATACACACACATATCATATATTTTTGTCCTTGCATCGTTGTGCATCATATATAAAACATTCACACACTTAAGGTTGAATGCTCATGCATTGGTATGAAAATAACTTGTTTTGGAATATACATGATTGGAGACTATGTCTATGTAGTTTACATTCTAATGTGAATTGTGTTTGTATGTGTATTTGTTTGTAAATCATGGATATTGAACTTGATTTTAGTCTTAAATCATTCTTGATTGAGTTCCAAACAATTTGGTTACTCAAATGTTCAATTTCAAGTTCTAAGTCAAAAGATACTACACTTTCAACTCATGTTGCATATATTGTCTTCATCATCATATATCGAGTCATGTTATTTTTTTCTGGGTTGAGTATTTTATATTTCCATGTTCTTAATTGAGGTCCAATTATTAATATTCAAACATATTTGAATTCAGAGTCTGGAGGCTAAAGAACGGTTAAAGAATGCGTGATGAGCGCAAGGGAGGAGCACCATGGCCGAAGGCCATGATATGGTACAAGCCCGAGATGGCACGTGGCCATCTTGGCCCCAAAGCCTTGCTACCTCAAGATGCCCATGCGCCATCTCGGGGAGGCACAAAGGCAAAGGGTCATTTTGGTCATTTTGGTATTGTCTCTTTAAAATCCCCTTCTTCCCTCTCATTCATTAAGTGTTAAGTGTTGAAGAACAACTGCATAAGGCCTCGTCATGCAACTGTTTTTCAAACCGTTTTCGTTTTTATTTTTCAAAAAAAAAATTGAAAAATAAAACCAGTGTTAAAAGTGAAAGATTTGAAAAAACACAAAATACTTTTTCTTTTTGTTTTTTACTTTTTTTATATAAAAAAAATCATCTTTTTTAAACTGTTAATTGTACTGTTATGCATTTGATAAGGCTAGGACAATACGAGACAAGATTTTCAAATGACCAAAGTGCCCCTCTTATATATACATAGATTATAATATAATATATTTTATGCATATTATAATATAAAAATATTATATAAAAAATTATATATTTAATATTTACATAATTAGTATATTAAAATTCTATAATATTATATATAATAATAATGAATATATATATTTATATAATATATATTACTATTATAATATATATATATATATATATATATATATATATTAATACTATATATATATAAAGATTAATATATATATATATATATATATATTTATTTATAATGTTATTATATATAATATAATATAATATAATAAATTATAATATATAATTATAATATAAATTATAATATATGTAAAAATATTTAATATATATTTAATATATTATTATAATATGTATATATATATATATATTAATATAATATATACAATTATATTTTTTTATATAATAATATATATATATATTATAATTATTTATTTATAATTTTAGAGTTTAGTTTTAATTAATTCATTTATTGATATGTTTTTTTGAATTAATTTTTGATGTGTTACTTTTGTTTAATTTAAAAACTACAATACAAAAATTATATTGGTTAATTATTTAATTAATTTTTTTATAGTTGTAATAATATTAAACAAAATGCCAAAATTGATGTTTAAATTTTTTATAGTTTTCGTTTAACCTACCAGATGCGTTTTTTCCGTTTTCATTTTCAAAATACAGCTTTCAGTATATGCTATCAGTCGCGTTTTCAGAATTCGAAACTGAAACCAAAATATTGCTTTCATTTTCATTTTTATTTTTGAAAAACAAAAACTGAAAAATGCTTACAGGACGAGACCTAATTTTTTTCTTAACTTTTGTTTTTTTTTGTTTTTGTGATAGCATCTTCAATTCTACTCCGAATCATTTTATTCAAAATTCAATTTTGAGTGTATTGAGAATATCTACAAACCCCAAGCATTTCCAGATCCAAAGGAGGTCGTGATTTTTCTCAGTGAGCTGATCTTCAACTCGAGATTTTCAACTTTGATAGTAATTCAATTTCTTCTTAGTTTTCTTCTTTGATCTTCTAATTGATTGATGCTATTTGATTAAGAAGCTTGAATAGTATAATTTTGATTTCATTTTGTGGTTTGTTCATTTTATTTTCAAGTTTAGCTAGGTTTGTGATAAATTGAATGATTTGTGTTAAACTTGATAAACTTGAAATTGTTTCTAGAAATCTTTTGTTCTTATGCTTGATTTACTATTTCTAGATTTAATTTCAGTTTCTAAGAACTAGATATATTTCAATTGGTATATTAATTTCATTGATTTGGTTCTTAGTTGATAACATGCTTAGGTTGTCTAGATGTTTTGATGATTGATTTTGAAAGTATTTGTTAATAGCCAAATTTGGCTAGGGACCAAAAGAGAAATTTTCCACTCTCCTAGCCTGGGTCCAAGCCCAAGATTACCTGCCATGGAACCCCGGACCCTGGAGTTAAGGCTTGGAGCCATCCCGCAGAAGCGAGAAAAGATCGTAAGTTTCCAGAAGCACCCAGGGTGAAGCCCGACACGATCGGATCGAGCTCCAAAAGCGCCTAGGGAAAGCCCGATGCACGATAACCTAAGTTCCCTGAGGTCGAAACCACCTCATAACCTCCCCAAGAATCCGCCATCCTCTCCAGACGTAAAATAAAGACCTCAGGCTAATGTTGTAGCATCACTCTACTTCACTAATGAAAGATTTGAATCAACATAGATCGGAAGGAGAGAGCTCAACGAAGCTCCGTTACCACCAAAGAGTGCCCATAAGGGCCTTCTCAAGCTCCAAGGGTTCTGGAAGGGTTAGACCAAGCTCCTACTATCTACAAGAAGAACACAGATATACCTCTCCCATTTGTTGAGGGAACAAACACCATGCACGACGAGCTCCATGAGGAATCATGCCATGAAGGTGCAGGAAATCATATATACACTCCAACAATTGTTAAAACACTGCGTACGTGTTGGGCAAGTGATTGAATCAAAGAGGAAACAAACTCATCTCCACTTAAGATATTCCCGAATTCGTTATTAATTCAAAGTCAATGACTTTTAAAAAAAAATCTCGCCCAATAAGGAGAGAATGGATTCAGAGAATCAGGGCGGGAGATCCATAAGTTTAAACCATTCAGACCACGTATAAATATGCCCAAGCATGATCGCCAGGGGAAAGAGAGAGGAGAAATGAACTAATAGAGAAAAACAGAGATATTGACTCCAGGCCTAAATTCTGTCTCCAGAACACGGCCTTCATTGTTAGCTACTTTTTGACAAGCACGAAGCCACCACCCAGTTGTACCCACTAGGGTATTTTCTGTACGCACCATATGAATCAATGATAAGATAGTGTCATTTCCATTAAGTGTCTCAGTGTATCGTGTTGTCGTTCGTCATTTTATTCATTATCAAACATACATTAATTTGGTACCAAAGGTACCAACCCCGGCCACCACCTCCGTGGTAGTGGTCTCGAGGGTGTTATCTAGAATTTCTCACCCCGAGTAAATTTTTCATTAACACTTTTCTGGCGGCGTTTGTATGGACGATCAACACCCAGTTAATTTAATCACCAGTTACTTGTTTGCTATTTTGTAGGAGTTATGAGGCTCTGCTCCTCCCAGGGACAACCCAAAGCTTCAGGACAACCATCGGCTGCATCAACGCTAAAGGCCCCGAGGAAGGGGAGAAAATCCCGACGTCACAGCCAAGCTTCGGACCAGCTAACCGCTACGTAAGCTTTTGGTCCTCCTCTGATAAGCCAGACCGCGCTCGACCAACAAGCAGCAGCTTTCGTGGAGAACGTCCATATTCGCCTGCTCACTGAGGGCATCGCGGTCCAACCAGCAAATCCCAATACTCAGAGAGAGCCGAGCAGGCCCTGAGCCAGGCAGCCTGCCTTTGATCGCATGGGACCTCCTCCTCTAGAGCCATCCCATGATAGAATCGGGCTTCAACCTTTGATCCGGGATAGGCTAGGGCCCATGCCCCTAGTCCCTAGAAGACAATCTCATTACCAGCCCAGACGAGTTAAGTCTCCGGTGGACGCTTTGCCCTAGAATCAGCGAGAGGCTTATCGCCCAGTGGCCTCAAGGAGGGAAGTTTGAGCTAGAGGGAAAGATAGCCAGAAAAAAACCCCAGGCAAATCCCATCCATACAGAGGACCAGGTGGAGATCGACAGCTCGTCGGAGGGATCCGATAGTAAGGAGTCTGAGGTAGACTCAAAGAAACCTGGGAACAAGCGCCTGAGAGACCAGTTGACAAAGTTACAAAATGAGATCCAGCAAATAAATAAGGGAAAGCATAAGAAGGATAAAAAGGATCTTTTGAGTGAGTTGAATGCTCCCTTCACCAGAATGATCCAGAAGGCAGAGCTCCCGCCAAAATTTATGATGACAATAGATAAGTTCTCTGGAACAGAAGACCTCTTAAGTTACCTGGAGAGCTTCGTCCCCGTAAATGGAAGTCCAGAATACCATTAGGGATGCTATATGCAGGATGTTCCCAACCACCTTGACCGACTACACAAAGACTTGGTTTAGGAAGCTGCCAGCTGGCATTGTGGATTCCATCACAAAGCTGTCAACAGATTTTTGTTCGCAGTTCCAAGGGGTCAAACCGCATCCAAAGGATCCTATACATCTGCAGTACTTGATCCAAAAGCAGGTTGAGACACTCCGGTCTTACGTGGAACGCTTCCATAAAGAAGTCATCCATATGGGATTCTTCACAGAGAATGAGACCCTCATCGAGAAGAAGACCCTTATCAACTTTCGACGAAAGCTATAGGCGGGCAGGCTTTTCTGATCCTTTGCCAAGCGACCACTAGAGACCTATCAGGAGGCCTATGATTGAGCTCCTGAGCAGGTCGAAATTGACAAGCAGCTCAAGGTCAGGATGGAGCATGACGACATGAGAATGGCAAAGTGCCAGAAGAAGGAAACTCCTAGACCTAAACCAGCTTTAGAAAAGCACGAATAAACCTCTCATTAGATCGACATACAGCTTTCCTGTTTCCCAACCCAGGCGAGAAAGGAATACAACAAGTCAAACCCCTCCGCGAGTTTCACCTCCTCTCAAAACTATAGCCCCCGTAATGCGAGATAAAAAAGGGTAAAATTGCTACACCCCTTTAAATGCATCCCGTGAAACAATCTACCTTACCATTTGGGACAAGGGGTTACTCCAGAATCCCGCTCCATTGAATTCCTCAGTTGATAGAAAGAACCGGTACAAGTACTACGACTTCTAAGTACTACAATCTGCGTAACCAGATCGAGGCTCTAATAAGGGGAGGATGTTTGATAGAGTTCTTGAAGCAAGTTAGGGACACTATTCAGATTGGAAGGGAAGTCCAAGCCGAGATCCGAGAGCATGATGAGAGGAGAAAGGGGAAACATACGGATCTTATGTAACAAATCCAGGTGAAACATACCATCAGCGAAAGGCCCACCTTGACTGGCACCTCCAATAATTCCAAAAAAAACCGTGCGAGGAAGATTCCTCGTGCAGATGAAGGCCAAGGTATTTTCAAGGTCGACAAGAGCTTGGCTGGCCCCTCTAAGTCAGCATAGATTATTTTCACTGAGGTAGATGTCTAAAACACCGTACAGCCCCATGACGATCCCATGGTGATCACGGTACAGATTGCTAAATGCATAGTCCACCGCATGCTAGTCGACACAAGCAGTAGGGTCGACATCCTCTTTAAAGATACCTTAGAGAAGCTGAATTTGAAACAATGGTGTTACAATAGCTGCATAACCCCGCTGTATGGATTCACTAGGGACTCGATCATTCTAGTGGGATCAAAGATCCTTCTAGTGATCGCTGGAACTGCACATCTCCAACAAAACGTTATGGCAGACTTCGTTGTGGTTGATACCCCATAGGAGTACAACGGGATATTAGGAAGATCATTCTTATCTTCATTGAAAGGAGTCCTGTCTGAAATTTCCCTAAATAAACGTGTGTGTCTAAACCTAAAGGGGGGTGAATAGGTTTTAATCTAATCAATTACCGATTTTTTGATTAATCAATATTAACACAAATTACCCCAAATAAACAAGCATTCAATAAAACCAATTATGCTTAAAATAATAACAACACACAATATTTACGTGGAAACCCTCCAAATGGGAAAAACCACGGGCTGATATGTGCGTCACACTCGATCCTCAAATCCACTATTCAATGAAAGTTTACAACCTAGGTTGACCTCTTGTTACACCCTCCAGTTACTAACCCTTTCACTATACCCAACAGGCCTGAATAGTGATTCTTGATCAACATGCTTGTGCATAACCAATTAGTCACAAGACTTCACCTCAATGAAGAGTCAAAACAACCTAAGTGAATATATGAAAATATTATAGATGCACAAATGCTAGGTTAAGACATTTAATGCTTATCTTAGGATTAAAGATGACAATGAATGCAAATCCTAAATATCAATTATCTAAATGCAAGTGCAAGTAGATTTAGTTAGAAGGGTAAAATCGTCCTAAATGCTAGCTATCATAAAAGCAACCATCTCAACCAACAAATAACAACTAAAGCAAGTTATAAATGCAATATAACATAAAAGCATACATTCAATGAGTAATTAATGTTTTTTCTAGGTAAACATAGCCTAGTTAAGTAATACTAAATTCTAGGTCATGTAGAGATTACCTAGTCAATAAGAACAAGAGAAATCCATGCTTGGAAGATGTAAGAAGATGAAAGAAGATGCTAGATGCTCAAGGATTGGAGTTTGGTTGACTTAATATGAGTTCTTGGGAGCTCTCTCTCTCTCTTGGAATCAATTTCTCTCTCAAAGAAAAGCTTGGTCAATAAAAATGGCTTCTTGGACTCACAAGCCAAAGAGAAGAGAAGAGAACATATATATATATATATATATTGTACCCTAGACGAAACTGCATCATTTTAGACAAAGGGTAACTAAATCCGGTCATGACCGCTGTGCATACCGCGGCCTAGGTAAGTGTCCAGACCGTGGTCTATACAGTATGACACTGCTGCACATTATCACTGCCTAGGTCGCTGCCTAGGCATGTGCACCAAAAGCGGTCTAGACTACAGTACAGGCCTAGGAACCTCTGCTTGGGAGACCACTGTGCATGCAACGAGTACAGGCCACGGTAGAAGTAGCGTGCAACGCCTGGAGAACACCTTTGTGCATACCGCGGCGGAGGCAATGCACAGGGAGCGGTCCCAACCGCGGTGAAAAGGAAAATCCTCTTCTAAGGGCAAACTAAATGCATCAAACACCCAAGCAAGAATTATGGCAAAAAGGCACACAATTAAGGCAATTAAGCATTCATGCAAGATGATCAAAAACATGCATGAGAGTGTGTGTGTGTACACTAAAATCTCTTCAAACAAGGTTAAGCAAATGATTTTACCTTTGAAGCTTGAGCTAGGTCTTGAGCAACGATAGCCTAAACTACCTTTACACATTAATCCCCAAATTTGGTTGTCAACGAAATAAGCCAATCAAAAACTGAGGAACTTACATTGTCCATCTACCAAAATGTCCTAAAGTTTCTAGTAGAAGACAAGGTAGGGGAGGTGTGTGGTGACCAACAAGCAGCTATAAAGTGCTATACAGTGTCTGCCAATCCAAATGCTTTAGCAGTTTGTGCAAGTTGCAATGATCTAGGTTGCGAAAGCTCCCGAGATGACCTTGGAAGACCTGGAGCCTGCAATCATCCTGAAGATGACTCCTTAGCGTTGGATGAGGAGGAATAGAATAGGGAATGGGTCTGCGGGCATACTGTAGATAAGCTAGAAAAGATACCCATCAGGAAGAATGATCCCTCTAAGGTTGTCAAGGTCGAAGCTGCCCTTGAGCTGGGAGTGAAAGAAGGCTTGATCAGACTTCTCTGAGAATTCTGTGACATCTTCACTTGGAGTTATGACGAGATGCCCGGGATTCCTGTGTCGTTGTCCACTCATTGATTAGCAATGGACCCAACCTTCAAGCCTTTCAAGTAGAAGCGGCATCACTTTAACGCTGAAAGAAATGCAGCAGTCCAAGAAAAAGCGGACAAGCTGATCAGAATCGGTTTCATCAAATAGACACGCTACCCTGAATGGATCACCAACATGGTCATGGTCACAAAGGTGAATGGGAAGTGGCGTATGTGCATCGACTATACCGTCCTCAACCAGCCAAGTCCAAAAGACAGTTTTCCACTTCCAAATATCGATCAGTCGGTTGACTCCACATCTGGGAATAAGCTCCTGAGCTTCATGGATACGTTCTCAGGGTACAACCAAATCAAGTTGCATCCGACAGACCAGGATAAGACCAGTTTCATTACCGAACAGGGTCTATGCTGCTATAAGGTGATGCCGTTTGGATGTAAGAATGAGGCGGCTACATACCAGCAGCTAGTTAACCGACTGTTCTGACCCGAAATTGGGAGGTCGATGGAGGTGTACATCGATGACATGATCACAAAATCAACAACCACAGAAGGACACAAGGACGACCTTCGCATGACTTTTCTTATCCTAAGGGAAAACCAGATGCGATTGAACCACTCCAAATGCACTTTCGGGGTAACTACAGGGAAGTTTCTTGGCTTCATGGTTCATGAGAGAGGCATAGAGGCCTGCCCAGAAAAGATCAAAGCTATCTTGGAGCTGGAATCCCCCATATCATAAAAAGAAGGTTCAAGTCTTGACCGGCCAGGTAACGGCAATTAACAAATTTATTTCCCGCTCCACCGATAAGTGCCTCTCTTTCTTCAAAACCATCAAATATGGGAGGAACATGAGGTGGGATTAGGAGAGCGCACAAGATTTTCAAGCTCTGAAGAGATATTTGGCAATCCCTCAATTATAAGTCAAGCCAACTCCCTAAGGGGGAGTTACAAATCTACTTGGCTATTTCAGAGACTGCAGTAAGTGAAGCTTTGGTCAAGGAATGTGGAGACCCCAACGACCTATCTACTACGTGAGTCATGCTCTAACCAAGCCAGCGAAAAATTATACACTCCTAGAGAAGCTCGTTTATTCTCTGGTGACCTTGGTGAGGAAGCTTCGTCCCTACTTTCAAGCTCACTCAATAGTAGTGGTGACGGACCAGCCTCTCCGCCAATTTTTACAAAGGTTGGATGTATCCAGAAGGTTATTTTTGTCAGCCTGGAGATCACCAATTTGATTTGAAGTACAAACCCAAAACCGTAATCAAAGCCCATGCTTTGGCAGACTTCGTGG
Source organism: Dipteronia dyeriana (assembly GCA_032871835.1). NCBI lineage: Eukaryota > Viridiplantae > Streptophyta > Magnoliopsida > Sapindales > Sapindaceae > Dipteronia > Dipteronia dyeriana. The sequence continues at coordinate 44,048,857 of CM065299.1, read as the reverse complement.
AGGAATTCTCTAAAATCCCAAGCCAAGAGACCTCCGCAGCAACGAGTCTTGCTCCTGGGAAGATTCAGAGATCGATAGCTGGCCGGAAGGTTGAATGTCCTGGACTTTCTACTTAGATGAAGCGTCTGGGCAAGCTGGGGGAGAAGCTGGTATAGTACTAGTGGACCTAGAGGGGACCGAATGCTGTCACTACTTCAGATTGAGTTTAAGGCTACCAACAATGAGGCGAAGTATGAAACCCTATTAGCCGGGATCAAGGCAGCTATCGAGCTAGGAGCCAATTACTTACAGGTCAGGAGTGACTCTTTACTTGTAGTCAATCAAGTTTTCGGGATCTATCAGGTGAAAGGGGACAACATGGTTGCCTACATGAAGCTAGCTCAGCTGCTTAAGAATAAATTTAAGGGATTTAAGATCAAACAGATACCTCGACAATAGAATCATCGAGCGGATGTATAAGATACGATAGTTGTGAATGGTGACCAAGCCTTACCACGGGGAGTTCCCCTCCATGCGATCTCCCAACTGAGCATAACAGCAGGCAAGGAAATTTGCCCCCTGGATCGTCAGTCTTGCTGGATGGATCCAATAGTTGCTAATCTCCAGGAAGGAAAGCTTCTCGAGGAGCTCGATCAAGTCTGAAAAATCAAGAGGCTCTATGTCCTATACTGCCTGGTGAATGGATACCTCTACAGGAGAGGCAGGTCCATTCCTCTACTTCAGTATTTGCACCATAATGATGCCAAATGGGCATTGAGAGAGGTTCACTTTAGGGACTACAGGAACCATATTGGCGTGGAAGTTTTAGCATACTAGATGCTCTGTATGGGGTACTACTGGCCAACTATTCACTAGGACGCAAAAAGCTTTGTACAATCATGTGAACCATGCTAGAGAAACTCGAACTTAAGGCATCTCCCACCGGAGCGCCTGTCATCTCTCTGTTCACCCTACCCCTTTGCCATGTGAGGGGTTGACCTAATCGGACCGCTTCCCACTGCTCATGGGCAAGCAAAGCATGCTATCATGATAATCGACTACATTACATGATGGGACGAGGCCGGACCGCTCTCCCAAATCTCGAAGGAAAATATGACAAGGTTTATCAAAACTAACGTGGTTTGCATATTCAAGACCCCTCTCATCATTATAGCCGACCTAGGCAAGCAGTTTGATAATGTCCGATTTAAAGATTTTTATGAAGGCTTAGGAATCGATCTCTGGTTCGCTTCAGTAGCCCACCCTCAAACAAATGGGCTAGTTGAATCCATCAACAAGGCCATCAAGAATTTGTTGAAAAATAAATTACAATAAAAGAAAGGCAAATGGGCAGAGAAACTTCCCAAAGTTCTCTAGGCATACCGAACTATAAAGAGGACAGCTATCGGAGAGACACCCTACTCTCTAGCCTTCGGGATTGAAGCAGTCCTTTCTATCGAGCATAAATTGTCCTCCTTCAAGGTACAACACTTCAAACCTGAAAGCAATAAGGCCAAGCTCCAAGCTAATCTATGTCTCCTGGAGGAGAAGCCAGACCGGTTAGCTGAGAAAGTGGTGATTTACCATAGCAAGATTGCTAGGTATTTCAACAGAAATGTCAGAACCCAGAACTTCAAGGAAGGGGATCCAGTTCTCAGGAAAGTGACCTTCAATACCCAGAAAAGGTTGGATGGGGTCCTGAGACCTGACTGGGAAGGACCACACTTGGTGAAGGTAGTGGTTCGCAATGGGGCATACAAGCTCAAATAAATGGATTGTCGACCCGTCAATCACACCTGGAATGTAAATTACTTAAGGAAGTTTTATCCCTAAGTAAGGACCTTTAGAGCAGACTACCTCCATTTAGATTTCAATAAAATTCCCAAAGACAGTGTACTCCATTTTGATCATCAATAAAGTCTGCTACTTCTTCATTTTCGATTTTGTTCTCCATAAATTATTAATATCCAACTAGATTCTACACAGGTAAGTTCGACATAACCGCCTCAAGACCAGGGATTAGCCAGGGAAGCCCCCTCGTTACCGAGGCATCTGCCGGGAACCACCCCTTGCCAATAAGGGTCTGAGTATAAAAGCATAGTTGTCATCTAAATCTCGAGACTAAGAAATAGCTAGATAGCCCTCCTGATGCCTTGGTCGGGATACCACCCCCAATAAGGGTCTGAGTGTAAGAGCATAGTTTCCATCCATATCTTGAGACCAGGAAATAGCTAGATAGCCCTCATGATGCCTTGGTCGGGCTACCACCCCCAAGAAGGGTCTGAGTGTAAGAGCATAGTTTCCATCCAAATCTCGAGACCAGGAAATAGCTAGATAACCCTCATGATGCCTTGGTCGGGCTACCACCCCAAAGAGGGGTCTGAGTGTAAGAGCATAGTTATAATCCAGATCTTGAGACCAGGAAATAGCTAGATAGCCCTCATGATGCCTTGGTCGGGCTACCACCCCCAAAAGGGATCTGAGTGTAAGAGCACAGTTGCCATCCAGATCTTAAAACCAAGAAATAGCTGGATAGCCCTCTTAGAGCCTTGGTCAGGCTACAACCCCCAAGAAGATCCAAGCATGAACCGCAGTTGGTGTACGGGGATCGGGGCCACTATGATAAGATACCTTCCTGAATATCAGTATCTACATTATTTTCACACAGCCCCCACTTGAACACTAAGAATTTGATTACTACTAACAGGTGGTTTTTCATGAATATGCAAACATCTCATATCGTCAAGTTAAAGTTTGAATAAGGGATCACCGACGCGAGATACAATGCAAGGGGACTCTTCCCCAAAGATAGAAATTCCTGTCAAATGTTGAAAATTGGATTTGGATAACTACCTAGCTGCTATGCTTACATTTATTAGATTCAGGGTCTTTGCTTTACCAGATTTGATTAAGTCAAGGTTATTTCGGAGGACATATCCAGGTTTAGATCAGAAATGGAGCAAGGTGATATCATCCAAGTCAAAGTTCATGATTAGAGTCAAATAAAGCAAGCAGGAATAAATCCTAAGCAAATTTTCATTAATAACAGAGAGCCCAACCCCCAGTTTTGGACTACATAAAAAGAAAATAAAAGACTAACTAGATGATCATGAATAAAGCGGGGTGCCTACCCCCCTTTTCGGGCAATCAAAGAAGTCAATAGTTTGTTGATTCAAACCCCAGCATCCCCATGTTTTCCTCCTGCTCCTCCTGCTCCTCCTCATTGATAATCCTCACCCTCTTCTCATTCTTCAGGTGGTTGCTCACCTTGGTCACTCTCATTCGCCTGTTGCTCAATTGGTTCCTCTTCCAAGACCTCGTTTACCACTACCATAACCTTAGGAAGGATGGCCGAGTCGAGAAGGGTAGCCATTGACTCCATTCTGCTCTTCCCAACTAACAACTCTGCTCTAAAGGGTTCTTCAAGGCGGTCTCTAGCTCCCTGATGGGCTATTGGCTTGCTACCCTCGAGTTGCCCAGGCTGAACCCTGCTCGAGGCTTCCTAAGTACCTAAGACTAGAATGACTGGGGGAGGAGGAGGAAGATCCATCATGACCAGTTATTTCCCAGCTCCGGCAAAGCCAGAAGTTTCTACTCCATCACCATTAGGTCGAGACATCTCCGTAACCCAAATCATGATCTCTTCTTTGTCCTAACCGGTAACGGTGGACAAGTCAAAGGGAAGAGGGAGAGCTTCTGTAACCTGGAAGGAGGTGTAAAAATACCTTTCATTGAAAGAGGCATCAACTTATGTTTACAGCTTGGCCATCTGAGCATGCAGAGCCTAGTTCTAAACATCTAGAATCTTAGCCTCTACCTTCCAAAAGTCTCGCCATGAGCATACAGTAAAGCTTGGCTAGCTCTACCTCCAACCCCCTCTGGCAGGAGGTCATATCTTGTACTAGATCTTGAGCCTGTACTAACAACCCCATGGCCTGCCCAGCTTTTATAGCCCGGTCTTAGAAGGAGGCAGCCTGGTGCCCATAGAAACATTGAATTTAACGGCCTACGTGATACAAAGCCAAAGTTAGACATTGATCGAGCTAACAAACCACAAGTAAAAGAATAAGAAAATATTCACCTCGACCAAGAGGGCGGACCCCTTAGTAAACAAGATGTCGACAGGCATTGAAGCCATCTTAGAGAGCCCACCACCAGAGCAAGACACAGTAAACTGCTTCAAGACCTCATCTTATCCTATCGAGCCTGACTGATGTTTGGGGCAGGCAAGTTGAACCCTTGAAGCTTCAACTTTGAGGCCCTCCAAAGCTTGAAGAGCTGGGAGAGTAGGTAAGGAGGCAAAGACACTGGGTAAGTTAACCAGAGGAGCAGCAGTAGTAGTGGTTACAACAGAAAGATCAGAGAGGCAGATGTGGTTGTATCAATAGCTTGGGATGTGGAGTTTCCTATGTTTAGTGCCCTAGAAGCATGGATGCAAGAATGGCCATCCTAGACCTAGCATGGTAAGGAGACGAAGCAGAAACAAGAGAGATCCCGATGGAATAGTATGCCCCCTTTCTCTGAGGCAGCTAAAGGGGTCCCCCGGGCCAGCCTGGGGTGAGGAGAAGGGGTGCAGGCTTGCTAGTTTTCCTAAAAAACTGGAGCAGTAACAAAACTGTCAAAAGAAAAAGAGAGAAAAGGGAAGTCGTCAAAATCGAGATAGTCAACAAAACAAAACAAGATGGCTCAGTGTTACTTACGAGGAGTAGCATCAGAAATTCATAGATAGTGATTTACTCTATAAGAATTGAAGGGGTAGGCAGTTGGGAACATTAGGTTCAAATAGTTCCTAACTATGATGGCCTTCAGTACAACTTCAGACTCAGCGGGCAAGGAATCCCGATCCCACGATGGTTTATCATTGAAAGCAGTGGGAACCGCGAACTCGTGCCTGCCAATGAAGATCGAGCTCCCTCAATTATCCCCCGCCAGGATCCACTCCTCCTTCCAGGTTGGGCCCTTTTTCAAAGCACCAAGAATGATGAAGTTGAGCTTGTTCGTAGCTTTTGCATAGAACTGGCCCCGTGGAGCTCCAGGCAGGCTTCCAATTTGAAAAAGGTAAGCCAGCTCTTTTGCTCTGGCTCTCCAGTAACCTTGCTCAGCTTGCACTGTTTCCTTTAAAGAACGAGAAAACCAATCAGATGCATCCAGAAGCTGGGAGTCAGCTAGAGGGGAGCTAGCTGTAGGGCGCTAAGAGCCCGTCAAAGAGTAGGATAGAGAGAAAGCCTTACCCCATTTTCAAAGGCTGCTACGTGAATCGGTAGCACACTTTTGGGAGGATTGAAGATGTTATAACTTTAGTAAGGAACTGAGATGGAGAAGCTGTCGAGGATACCATAATTGGACCTCATATGATCGATCGATTGACTGCGGATCAACGGTGGAATCCGAAATGACCCTGAAGTCATAAGGAGGAAGCCTATCCAGAGAAGAACCGGCAACTGTGACTTGGTCCTTACCAGCAGTGTCGTCCCTATTTTCCCCATCAAAATCTTTATCGACCAAGCTCAAGGGATTATCTGGACGGTTTAAAACCCAGTCCTTATAGCTACGTTCTTTTTCGACAGGCGGTATTAGTGGTTCGGAGGTGAGTCATTACAGTCGAAGTCTCGTTGAGCCCGCTTTTCGTGGGCAAGACTGGAAACTTCCTCACCATTGACAAGAGAATCGGCAAAGTCATGGCTGGCTTTCGACATGGTAGAATAAGATTTGTAAGTTTGACAAAAGAAAAGAAAGGAGATGAAGTACTGATTAAGATGAATTTTTTCTTCGTCGAGAATTTGAAATTTGAAAAAAGAGAAAGTGTGAGGAAGGCGGTGAACAGCCAGGTATAAATATGAGTGGATGAAGCAATGATGTCAGTGACATGGAAGCAAGATCTTCCGTGGGATTGCCTCGAATCTCGGGATCAGCCTTAATGTAGCCGGATTATTTTAAGGAATGCACCGGCCTATGCTTGCCACGTCACTTACGCAATTAATGAGAAGATTTCCACCAAGATTCTTGGTAACAGTGAAGAATGGAAATTTTCCCAATTAAAATAGGAAATCTGACTCTAACCCCAACTCAATCATCGGTGTTCAAGTCAGAGGGGACTTCTGTTGATAGCCAAATTTGGTTAGGGACCAAAAAAGAAATTTTCCACTCTCCTAGCCCTGGTCCAAGCCCAATATTACCCGTCATGAAACCCCGGACCCTGCAGAAGTGAGAAAAGATTGTCGAGCTCCAGAAAAACCTAGGGTGGCACCCAACATGATCAAATCGAGCTCCATAAGCACCCAGGGAAAGCCCGATGCATGACAACCTAATTTCCCAGAGGTCGAAGCCACCTCGTAACCTCTTTAGGAGCCTTTCATCCTCTCCATGCTTAAAAAGGTGTTTATAAAGACTTTATGTTAGTGCAATAGCATCACTCTACTTCACTAATGGAAGATTCGAATCAACCTAGATCGGAAGAAAGGAGCTCAATGAAGCTCCGTTACCGCCAAAAAACGCCCATAAGAACCTTCTAGAGCTCCAGATGATCTGAAAGGGTCAGATCAATCTCCTACTATCTACAAGAAGAACACAGATATACCTCTCCCATTCATTGAGGAAAAAAAACACGATGCACGATGACCTCCATGAGGAATCACGCCATGAAGGCACATGAGATCATATTTACACTCTAATAAATGTTAATACACTGCGTACCTGTTGGGCAAGTGATCGAATCCAAAAAGGAAACAAACTCATCTCCACCTAAGATGTTCCCAAATCCGTTATTAATTCAAAGTCAATGAATTTTAAATAAAAGATCCTACCCAATAAGGAGGGAATGGATTCAAAGAATCAGGGCGGGAGATCCACAAGTTTAAACCATTCGGACCACGTTTAAATATGCCCAAGCATGATCGCCAGGGGATAGGGAGAGGAGAAAGGAACCAGTAGAGAAAAACAGAGATATCGACTCCAGGCCTAAATTCTGTCTCCAGCACATGGCCTTCATTGTTAGCTACTTTTTGACATGCACGAAGCCACCACCCAAGTGTACCTACTATGGTATTTTCTGTACGCACCATATGAATCAATGATAAGATAGTGTCGTTTCCATTAAGTGTCTCAGTGTATCGTGTTGTTGTTCGTCATTTTATTCATTATCAAACATATATTAATTAGGTACCGAAGGTTCCAACCCAGGCCACCACCTCCATGGTAGTGGTCTCATGGGTGTTAACTGGAATTTCTCACCCCGAGCAAATTTTCCGTTAACGGTATTATCTAGCTATCTTGTTGCATGTTCATAGATTATTAAATCAACATTGTCTATTTGCCTGTGATTGCATCATTTGCATTTCACCTAGATCATTGCCTTGTGAAAAGTTTGAAAGTCTCTTTCTTTTAAGTGATTCTTTGGATTGACAATTGGAGGTTACATTCCTTAGAGTGATTCTTTGACTTGTGCATTGGAAGTCTCATTTGGAGAGTGAATCTTCAAGTTTAGCAAGGAAGTCTTAGTTAGAGGTGTGAAGTCTCAGATAGCTAAGCAAGGAAGTCTTGACTTGAAGTGTGAAGCATCGGATAGTTGAGCAATGTGGCAAGTAGTTCACTAGGTTCAAGGGTAGAGTAAGAGTGGTAGCTTGGAGAGCATGTGATGATTGCTTAAGTGTGTAACTCATACTTGAAATAGTGGATTTGCATTTGCCGGTGATTGTGGAATCAACTGGTGGATGTTTCCTCTTAGGAGGTTTTACCACGTAAATATCCTTGTGTTGATTTTTGCATTTTACTTTCCTTGAATTGTGTTGATTCAACTATTTTTTAATTGAATCAATTTACTTGTTAAAGGATCTAATCTTGCTTTACTTGTTTGTGTTGTTTAAAGAAGATTAAAATTTGAGCATATACCTATTCACCCCCTCTAGGAATATTTGCACTATAAAGATTAAGGGAATTTCATCTCATACATATCTAGATGTATGAACAATTATTCTTTTCTCATAGTCTTTTGACCTTATGATTATTTACTTTTGACTATTATAGTAATTAAACTATAAATACTATAAGATTTGTTAAACTAGAATTCACTTTATTTATATGAAAAAATTGTCAAATACATTATTACACTCTTGCTATTTAGCATAATCCTAACATAAACAACATAATATCTCTTAAAGAATTAACATCCTAAACTTTCATCATGAGTAAATAAAAGATTGAAATGATAAAGGAAAACATTGATGAAGATTAAAGAGAAATGATATTGAGTTAAGGAGTTACCTTGGATAAGAGGTTATAAGATATTTCTGAGAAAAAGTGAAGAAATGGGTTACCAATTTTTGGATTTGAGGTTGAAATGAGATGGTTCCCTATATGTGGGAGATATTTTGAAATCCACGAGTTGGACCTCATAGTACCAAGTCACAGAAGCTGACGTAGCATCTGATCTCACCTAAAATATCTTCCTGGTAGCTATGTTGGGAACAATCTACGACTTCATACTCGTAGTCTCACCTCACAGATCTGCTCCAGATCTGTCTGCTACTTCATACTACCATTTTTCACTCGTAGGATAAACTCACGGACCTATCTCTGTGACCTCTGACTTCAACACTACGACTTCACACTCACAGACTTAACTAGTAGATCCAACTCCAGAGAACACTGCGATTTCTTATTCCTTTCTCTGGGATTTCTAACTCACAGATTCCTCTCACAATATGCCACTGCGATTTCATGCTCGCAGTTCTATGTCACAAATCTACTTCAAGAGACGCTACTACTTTGAAACTTTCCAACTGTAACTTTTATCTCGCAGTTTCCTCTTGCAAAATTCCTCTAAAAAACACTACGAGTTGGTTCGATGAGTTTTGAATGGCAGACCAATCTCGGAGATGCGACCTCTTCCTTCAAACTCTAACTTCTTCTAATCTTCTTGCTTCCTAACCTATACCAACAAAAATATGTACAATAACCATGGCTCTACCAGCCATCAACGTTGAAATTTTTCCAAAATTGAAATTTTTTTTAGAGAACGACATCTAATTTGCACACACACAAAACAGTCAAAAAGTTCACATGACCAATGGTGGAGTAACTCCACATGTGCTACCATAATGACTAACAGTGGGGTGATGAGACAAATCAAGGGTTTCTCTTCTTTTCAAGATATACACCATTGGACTCGGTGTTGATGTTAATTTTGTTACATCCAAAGAAGTACTCTTGGCTTGGTCACCCTTATCCTTACGGATCCATATAGGAGTGACTCTCATTTGGTTCCCCAAATCATTTTCTTGCCTATTTTTATGACTCTTGTTATTTTCCTTGAATTAGATCATTTTGTGACCCCTAACATGGAAAAAATAGCATTTGTGAGGAAAGTAAGGAATTTTATGGGCGTGTTCCGTTGTTGCTTACTTTTGTGGGTTTTGAGGTGGATTCTTCCTTTTTTGTTGTTGTCTCTTTCATCAAGTCTTCAATGATTCACTCAGCTTGCTCAAGCTCCATAATCAAATTGCATTCTTTGACCTTAGAGACCTTGCATGCATATTCTTTTACGGCTAAGGCGTCCTTAAGAGCTTGATGCTCTTTGTCTTTCCTCTTCACTTCCTTAAGCATCCTTCCCATCTTTTTCTTGAATTCTTCTTCTCGGCTCATGACCATTTTCGCCAATTCTTCATTTTTCTTGAGGGCTTCATCCTTTTCCTACTCAAGTATCTCAATCCTCAAAGCAAGGTTGACATCTATCACAACTTTATTCTTATCGTTTTCCATGGGGTCCTTCTCCTCCTCTTCTAGCATCCTCACTTAATCATGAAATGCTTGGAAGAATGCTTCCAAATCCACCATCGGTTTGTTACCTTGGTTTCTTCAATTGTCATGTTGAAACAAGTGTTCAACTCTTTCTCTTCCTTTCTTACAAATACATCAAACTCAACTACCTCTCCTAAGACTGTCATGGTTAGCTTCTCGTGGTGTACATCAACCGTTGTTCTTTCTATAACCATGAATGGCCTTCCCAGAAGTATGAGATGTTCTCTACTTGTGTACTTCTCTCTAGCATCAAGGACAACAAAGTCTGTAGGGATGATTAGCTTTTCCACTTCTAGGAGCACATCCTAAACTATCCCAAGAGGGTGTCGTGCAGATTTGTCTGCCAAAACTAAATACATGGAGGTGTGCTTGAGCTCTCACAACTTCAACCGCTTATAGACTGAGAAAGACATCAAGTTGATACCAGCTCCCAAGTCCAACATGGCTTTCTCCCTAGAAGTACCCCAACCGATATGTCGACGGTAAAACTTCCAATATCTTTAAGCTTTGGTAGGAGACCTTTCTAAATAATTTTTCTGATATTGCTTCCAAGACGCTCTTGATTGTGTGGACCCAATTCCTGCTCCATCTTGGTAACTTCTTCACTCATCTTTAGTTTGTTCTTGGTTTTCATCTTTAGGGGTTTATAAGGGTTCTTTGCTTTATAAAGGCTTGGTTGAAGCTTCTTGTTTTCCACCACGTCTACAATGTTTATCTCTTCCTTATGGTTACTAGGCACCTTCCCCTTATCTTTCCTTTTTGAACTTTCTTGTAATTGAGACAATTGCATTGAAATCTTCTTAATAAAGGCCTCCAAGCTAACTATCCGTTGATCTTCTTCTGGATTGTAGACTTGAGCCTACTGAATGTTCAAGTTTGATTGGGCATTAGTGTTTTGATTCTTCTATTGGTTTCCTCAGTACCCTTGGTTGTTCTAATTGTTTCCATATTGCCGATTAACTCCTTGGATTTGATCTCTATTATAATTTTTCCTCCATTGATTGTATATCCAATTAGGGTTGTAATTATTTCCATTCGGTTATTCCGTTGATGATTCTGATTATAATGGTAGAATGCTTGTGCTTCCTCCTCCTAGGGTGGTAAACCTTGACCGGGGCACATGTCCACCCAATGTCCGTTCTGACCACACACTTGACATACTATCGCTTGCACTTTTTATTTCTCAAAATTGCTTGCCAAACCTCTCATCTCTTTTGTGAGATTGTCCAATTGTGTTGCCAATTCCGTATGCCACTTTCATTCTTTGTCTTGCCCTCTTGAACAACATTGTTGAGAATTTTACCCCAACATCGTGTATCTCTCTAACACTTCATCCACCGTCTTCTCTCTCATAGCTCATCCACAAGCATTGTCAACTATCGCTTGGGTGAGCCTTAAAAGTCCATCATAAAATGATTACTCTCGATTGACTAATGTAAACTCATGGTGAGGCCATTGAGCTAGGAGTAACTTAAATCTCTCCCAAGCCTCACGAAAATGTTCTCCATCCTCTTCCACAAATGTAGCAATTCTTCCACTGATCTTCTTTGTCTTCCATACCAGAAAGTACTTATCGAAAAACTTTATCTCAGCCTAATACCATATTGCCAACGATTCTTATGCTAAAGCCATAAGCCACTTCTTGGCCTTATCCTTCATACATATAAGAAACATCGCATCCTGAGTTGATTTTCTGACAACATTCCTAGGTAAATGGTTATCATAACATTATAATACTCTTTCATGAATTGAAGAGCACCCTCTCCTTGTTTTCCATAGTATGTGGGGAGAGTATTATAATATTGGTTCTTCAATTTATAATTTATATGCCGTATTTAACATAATGGCCGAATTATAAGCTCCGAATCTTGGCACAGAATAATCATTCATATACCTACAATGTTCACCATTGTTTGATATGACTGGTGAAACACGACCGTCATCTCGTGAACTAGCCGGCGATGTATCATAACTTGTCATTTTCAATTGGTATCCTGAAAACTTCAATTAAAATGGATCAAATTTTGATTATCAAGTTGATTATATCTAAGTCTACAATTATGAATTATACTAAAAACACACAACCGCTACAGAAAGTATCCCTGACAGCAGAGCCAAGATTTTGATGCACTCAGAGTGTACCTCTAAACTACTGGTGCTCTAAAAACTAAGTGAAATGAAATGGAGTGCACGAGTCTGATTGACCCTTTGCAAGTGTATGAATCGCTGTTGAGTATAGCGAACACAGGTAAGGGTATCGTTCCCACAGAGAAATCTCGAAATAGTTCAAATGATTGTTCTAGTATAAGTCACTAAAAGTTGTGCTAATTGTAAAATGATTGTTCTAAAGATTCTAAAGATATGTTGAGGAGATAATGATGCAACATGCTAATAACAGAGTTAGCAACCTAGTTTCTATAAACAACAATCTATATGGAAGAGTTTCAAGTGTAACCTACTCAAGATTGATCAACCAATAGATAGATCCATTATTCATGCACACAATTCATGCTTAGATGCTAAGTAAAGATCATACCCAACAATCAACATGTTCATCTATTAAGCATAAGTGCAACTCAAGATAGATAAAAGATAAACTAGATCATTACTTAAAGTGTTCACATATATACAATCACCAAATCCACAACAAAAAGGATTTAGCCACTCATTATCAAGTAAGTACAAGTAAAGTAAAGTAAAGAGAAAGATAAAGAAAGCTCATGGATTCTTGATGCTCTCATCTATGCTTGCTCAACAAAACCTTACTTGCTTGACAAAAAGTAGATCTATTTATCACTAATTGAAATTCTTATTCTAATTTATGAAATCTATATTGTTTAATCTAAAGATACAAATTCAAAGTGAAATTTAAAAGGTGCTTCTTACCCCTAAAGTATAAGACTACAATCTTACACAACACTAGACTATTTTCTGGAAAGAAAAATGTGTTTATATAGTGGGAGATGATTTGACTAAAATACACTTACAGGGTGACATTTAACAGGATCTATGACCTGAATATGTGACTTGGACCTCACAGATTTATCTCGTAGTTTAGTCGGTACACGATATGCCATTACATTCTGCTGGTTGCAACTCACATATCTTTATTTGTGGTTGTTCTGCGACTTCATTCTACAACATTATCATCATAGTCTATACTCATAGTGACTTCTCGGGCTACACTGCTAGATGATTCTACAAGTAAGAACTTGCAGTCTTCACTCGTAGTCTTTTCTGGAACTGAACTGCTAGACAGAACTCACAGTAAGGACTCGCAATGCTCTCTGCCTCTGTTCTGCCGCCTCGTTCTGCGAGGTGTAACTCGCAGTGTTTCTTTGATAGGTGTTTGTCATAGCTTGAACTGGCAGTGTTTTCTAGACCTGATCTGTAACTTTATTTTGTAAGTTGTAACTCGTAGATTTCTTCAAAATGCCTTTTTACTTGGTTTTTTCCCATATTCTTCATCAAGTCCTCAATTGCCCCTGAATAACAAAAATACCTGCAAAGGACTCAAAGAGATAATTAAAACATATAAATGTCTAATAAACAGACATAAAATGGATGAATTAGATGCTTAAAATACATACAAACTTAGAGCAGTCAAAAACTCAAGGCAATTGAAGATGTAAAGCTCAAAAATCAAAAGAGAAATCAATACCTCAAGTGAAAATTATGCAGTCCCATTTTTTTGTGTAAAGCTACCAAAAAACTCTATCAAATGACTCCAAACTCTTATGGAAAATAATAGAGGACTGGTAGACGAGAAATTTTCAACTTAAATCACTCGAATCGGACTCCGAATGAAAAAGATATGGAGTTTGGAAACTAAGAAAGTTGGAGAGAAAACTTTTACACAAGATTTTAAAGTTTTTCTTCTTTTAAAAAAAATGAGATGGAAAGGATATTTTTAAAGGAAATTTAAAGAGGGAATCAAATGACCAATAGGAGGAGGCCACCACTACTTTCTGTAGAGGTGTGTGGCTCTCCACAGGGGTAGAGGGCAGCCTTTCCCGTGAGGCTTCACGCGCCTCCCCTGGAAGGTTGCATGGCCCCTTTCCTTCTTTCCTCTATTCTTCTTTAGTTATCCGGCCTTCGAACTCCGATTATGAATCCATTTTTTAATTATGAATCGAGACTCTCTCATGCACAAAATAAATCACGAAATTGTTTTCAAAAAATATGGAATTCAATCTTGAAAATCAAAGACGAAAACTATGCATGATAAAACAACGAAAAGTTTCTTAACTTCCTAACATGAACTTGAAACTTAATGAATGAGTAACCGAAATGAATGGAACTCAATATGAAATATTATAAACATAAATTCAAGTTCAATATCATATGAATACAATAAAATAAACTTAAGAACACACAAGTATGCACTTTCCTAGATATAGACCTAGTAACTTCAATTTACTAAATTGTCAACTTTTTAATCTGTTGCATGTGCATACATGAATAAATGTGTGTTTGTGTTATACCAAATTTTGCACAATGATGCAGGAACACATATGAATGATATGTATGTGTGTGCCTAAAATACCTTGCAAGAGGAAAGAGGTCTTGATATACCTTTTGTTTATGCAATTAAGCTTTGTTCCTCTTGAAGACGAACTTTGCATGAGAAGTTTCTTTTCTTAATTGAAGCTCGAACAAATCACGAACCACTTTAGCAACTAAACATTACAAAGAAAGAGAGTTTTGTTATGGAATCAAGCCAACACAAATCTAAGACCTAAAAATCTCCCTCTTTGGCTTTTCCATGAAAAAACCTTAACCTCATCAAACAATAATCACTCATGGTTGATTCATTCTCACATCCTCACATTACAAAGAGATACCTAGACTAGAACGTCTTCATGTCTTCATGAGTCTTCAAGAATCTCTTCTTTGAACATCAAAGTACCTATGAGATAAACACAACCAAACAAACAAGAGATCTTCCAAAGAAAATTGGTGAGATATATTCACACACAAAAAATTAAGAAACAAAAAACAAGACTACCTTGCCTCATAAAAGCAAGAATTCTTTTTCTCCTTCTAAGACTCCCCCTTAGGACAAGACCCGACCACCCTTAGGACAAAAGGTACATCCTACACATGGTAAGGAATACATTTCTACCCTTTTTTCTCAAGAAATTGACCAAGAATGTATGATATAAATATGAGATATAATGCAAACAAGTTGTATAGAGAACTAAGTTTAAACAAACTAAGCTCCCCCTTAACATATGCTCCACATTTTAATCAACAAGTAAACTTGTTCATAAGGGAATCACATAATCACACATGTCAAGCAATAAGTGACATTATCTCTTTACTTTTCAAAGTCGAAGAGAGAATCATAGATTTTCATTAATCTCTCAAAAATAATCTCTCATTGCTAATAAATCAAGCACATTGAGCAAAAACATGTGTGTGTGTGGAATGCTTCAAGTATATATGAAATGAGCAATTGTAATATCAACATGCAAACCATATCAACACCTATTCATCTAAAGCTTTTTCAATCATGGTCAAACCGATTATCATCTGGAATTTTTTCTTTACAAAGAATAGATCTCAATATATGAGTGTGTGTGTGCATGTGGCTCGCTATCCTATTTCTGTTTTTCAACCCGAGCAATCACAATTTTCAACTAAATTCCATTTAAGCCTTCTTCCTTTTCTTTTTAGGCTTTGAATCAAAGATTTTTTTAATTGATTTTTTTCAACACTTCTTTGATTGTTTTTTTTAAATATATATATATATATATACACTTCATGATGGCTTTCACTCATCACAATGGTGTGGCCCTTTCTTACATTGGGTTGCTTCACAACCAAGGTGTGTAGCCTTTTTCATGACGGTGCTTGTTGAGTTATATGTAGTTGTTGAAGCAAAATGGATACTAACTATAGGTCATCTATCATGTACTAAGCAATAAACTTCAAGATGCATCCATAATCTACACATTTTCAAACTCAACTACTCAAACTTAAACATATAAGAGAAGCATTAACATACTTTTGTAAAACAAGATTTTAAAGCTCAAGTGCATGATTTAGAAACAATAAAAGTTATTTGTTCAAGATCATTACTTCTCAAGTGAGTAGCTCTCAAAGAAATTGATAATTTAAAAAATAAGTTTTTCTTATCAAGCCACTCACAATCACACATAGATATCGATCAACACAAATCATGCTAATGGATCTTCAAAGAGATTTAAATCTCTCCTTGTATAAAAGCTTTGTGAACAAATCTGCAAGTTGATATTTAGTAGCCATATGCTCAAGAGAAACAATAGAATGTTCAACTAGTTCTATAATGAAATGATGACTAATATCTATGTGCTTTGTACATGAGTGTTGAACCGGATTCTTATAGATATTAATGGCACTCATATTAACAAACAAGTATAAGATATAACACATGCATCATGTAAAAGATTTTTTATGAACAATTTCAGTAAATGATCTCTAGATTGCAATTATTTAAAGAGAAAAATATGTATCCTAAACAAAGTTCTCCAAAATAAAATGCCACATGATGTCATGCACATAGAGTTAAAAAAAAGCAAGCTTTAGAGTAGAGATATACCTTAGCAAGGTTTTTCATCAATGTAAAGCCTTCGCCCTTTTTATGAGCTGTCTTGGCTTATTTGTCCTCATGACAACAAGTTGTTGGTATGCCTTCCTAAAAGAATAAAGACTAAACATCCCAACTCAAACAAACATATAAAATGACTTTCTCTAAAAGTCTAAACAAATTACACCAAATAGATTTCAAAATAGACTTCTGTAAAGTCAATCAACAAATTTTGACCATCATAGTGGAAGTGTGAGAATATTAATTTTGTGTATTGACTAGAGACATCAAGCTTGAATACTAGACCTAGAATATTACAAAATAGCTTAGTCAAGCATCAAACTTAGACTCTTAATCGAAACAAGAAAAAATAATATTCTCATATGTGATGTTCAATCAAGTATGAGAACTTTTGACTATATTGGTCTTAGGTGAACCAAAACAAACAACATCATGATCATTATGAAATCTAGACGATAAATCATCAACTATCTTCTTCATGAAAATCACTTACAATAAACTCATTATTATTGCCACGCACAAATATTTCATCAAGACAAGATATGACCATCATGTTGTTTCACATTCTCATCCACACAAATCTTCTTGAAATTATTATTCACAAGTTTATCATTATTAAGCGCAACATTCAAAGATTTATCAATATCAACATGTTTAGTAGAATGACTAGGAACCTTTTTCACATCATGCTTCTTAATCCAAACTTTCCTAGTAAGTTTCTTCACATGATCATGATCAATATGCAATTTTTAAAGCATCAAAAATATTTTCATATTTTGAATCTTTCAAAGAAGATTTGTTCAACTCACTAGAATGCATATTATTCCCTAGTTTGCATTGTCTAATATATTCATAACACCTAGGCCTTATGTGATCAACCACATTACAATAATGACAAATCAAAATAATTTTAGAAAATTTACATTTCGGGCGTCCATGCTTTGGTTGAGAAGTTGATTGAGAAATTTTATAGCTCTTCTTGTCTTTGTCTTTGGTTTTGGAAAGTAGTTGAGCATTTTCTAATCCAAATTTTCTTAACAACATGCTCTGATTTATTTTTTAGTTTATTATCATGCAAATTGGCTTTATTAGTCACATTTTCAAACAAGTCAAACAAAGCATTATCAACCGTTTTATGCAAAGTAGTATGAGGCACAACATTTGTTTTTACAAGCAAGTCATTAACAAATTTTTTTCTCAACATGCTCTTGCAAGGTCTTCCTAGGTCTAATTCTAGATCTATACATGGATCGCCTAGGACCATTCATCAAAGAAATATCATGCAAATCATTCTCATATTTGCATTTATGAATATATTCATAGCATCTAGGTCTTATATGTCCTCCCATGATACAAAAATGGCAAATATGTACAAATTTGAGATGGTTAACTTTAGCTTGAGCATTTGAAGTATTATACCTCCTCACATTGTTACCTCTTTGATGTCCATTCCTTGATGCTTTTTCTTTTGCATGAGAAAATGATTATTGTCGTTGACCATGTTGAGATGCTCCTTGTTGATGTTGAGGCACCTCTAGTTGCATCCATGGCTTCACCGTTAGAGAGAGTACCTACACTCACTTTACCACTTCTTTAACAAAAATAGAATTGTTAGATGAATGTGTAACCACTTCATTCACATAACCTAATCCTCTTTTGTCACCACGATGGTGACCAATCTTAATGAGAGTTTCTACTTTACTAGCACTAAATGACATCGTACCTATCATCTTATTAGCCTCATCAAGCTTATCACTAAGCATTTTCTCTTGACACTCATGCTTACTAATTTTTACTCTAAGCACATTTTCAAGTCTTGTAGCACAATCAAGAGAATCATCTCTTTGCTTAACCTCTTGCTTCAAAATTCCTAGTCTTTCATTACTATCTTTCAAGTTATTCTCTAGACTAAGAATTTTGTCTTTAAGTTCTTTATTCTATTTTTGCTTATTTTCTCCTTCCATGACAAACAACTTCATAGTAAAGTCTTCTTCTAGCTCTTGAACACTTTCTACCGTCTTTGAAAAATACTTTTCAATGGTCTCTTAATGCTCCTTAATGACATCACTTTGCTTGCTTATCTTCTCCAAACACATCTTTTTTTCATTTTCAAGAGCTTTGGTTATCACCACTAAATTGGCATTGATCAACTTTAACTTGGTCTTCTCATCATTCTTCTTGACATTTCCACTAGTTAGTTGAAGGATCTTATCGTTGAAGCTTGTTTCATCATGATATGAGGAAGTTTTGATTTCTTCATTATTGGAGGAGATTTCACTATCTTTATTACTTGAAGAGTATTCATTTCCTCACTACTTGAGGAGTCTTCACTATTATCCTCAAATCTTCCTTCATATATGACAGGGTGAGCAATATAATTGCTAGTATATTTTTTATCATCTAAGGACACATCTTCCTCTTCTATATCACTCACACTCGCATCACTCCAAGTAGTCGCCATAACTAAGCCTTTCTTAGACTCTTTCTTCTTATTAGCACATTTGGTAGAGATAAATCCAACACCTTTACTTTCAAGACATCAAATTAGCTTCCACTTAGATTTATCTTTGCAATATACCACTTCTTTTGGAGTGATCTTTTTATCGACTTCCTCTCTCTTAGAATATATGTTCTCTATAAATTTATTGAATGTTCTCACCATGCTAGCCTTATAATCTTCACTCTTCTCATTGGTTACTTTGAGTGTTATTCTCTTACCCTCAATCTTTGGCTTGAACCTAAGCTCATATGCTTGTAGAGACCCAAGAAGCTCATCAACCCTCATAAGATCGATGTTCTCGCTTTCTTCAATTGTGGTCACCTTTGCTTTAAATCTCTTCGGCAAGGATATTAAGATTTTCCAATTAATACTCTCTTGTAGATATGGCTCTCCCAAAGTTTGACTTTGATTGGCGATATTCAAGAGTCTAGTTTGAAAGTTTACTATCTTGTCATCCCCATCCATAACAAGACTTTCAAATTGAGAGGTAAGTATTTGTACTCTAGACCTTCGAACAGCCAACATATCCTCATTAATAGTTTGCAAAGTATCCCATGCTTTCTTTACCTGATTCAAGGTTTTAATTGTAGATAAATTGAGTACCATCTACACCACCAAATATTGAATTCATTGCCGTATGTTGCCACTTAGCACTATCAAAATCAATAGTTGTCCATTCGGCTCAATGCTTTAAAATCATAGTGCCATCTTCTAGCCTTTTGGTAGGTATCTCACAACCTTCCTCAATACTCATCCATGTCTTTTCATTTATGGATCTAATATAGGCTTTCATCCAAAATTTCCAAAATGAGTAGTTACAACTCTTCAAAAGTGGAGGTCTAGAATTAGACGCATTTTCCGACATTGAATCATTCAGAGCAAAACAAAAAATTTATATATATATTTTACAAAACAACACAAACACTATAATATGGATCAATCTAATTACTTCTAGACACCTGCTCTTATACCACTTGAAAATTCCCTTAATATAGTGTCAAATATACCTAGAGGGGGAGGGGTGAATAGGTATATCTTAAAAATATTTGCAATCTCTTTTTCTTTATAAGAAACGCGATTATACAAAGAAACTTGAACAGATTGACTAATTCAACAAATGAATGTAATATCAAATAAGCAATGAATGAATCAACACAATTCAAGAAAGTAAAGAAAAATAAAAGCAAAGATCAACACAAGGATTTTTACGTGGTAAAACCTCCGAAGAAGAAACTTCCACAGGTTGATACCATAACCACCGGCAAGAACTACCACTAGTAAGATAAAAGGTACAATCTATCAAGTGTTCACTAAACCTAGAAAGCTACCCTTCAACCATACACAATGAAAGAAATGCCACTTTGCACAAATCAAATAATCATTCTCCAAAATGTGACTTCCATTGCTCAACTTGAAGAATCACTCTCCAAATGAGACTTCCAATGCTTAGCTATCCATATCACCCCTAGCCTAGTCAAGATTTCCGATGTACAAGTCAAAGAATCACTCTAAGACATGTGACTTCTAATGCACAAACCAAAGAATCACTCTAAGGAATATGACTTCTAATGCGCAACTTGAAGGATCACTCTCTAAATGTGACTTCCAACCTCTTCACAAGGCAAGTGATCTAAGTGACTATAAATGATGCAAACACACATAACATAGTATATATGATCAATATATCCTATGGAAAATATAAATGAATCTTATAAGCACAAGTCACATGTATTCTTGTTTTTAAAAGGAAAATATGCGATCAACCAATTGAGGCTTGTACATATCAAATATGCCATTTGGCCTATAGAATACTGGAATGACTTATCAGTCATTAGTGAACAAGATATTCGCTCGGTAAATAAAAAAAAAATGGAAGTCTACGTGGATGATATGTTGACCAAAAGCGTCACAGTAGGAAAACACACAACGGATCTGAGAGAAACTTTCAACGTGTTAAGAAGATATAAGATGAAGCTTAACCAGAATAAGTGTGTGTTCGGTGAGCTATCGAGAAGATTCCTGGGTTTCCAAGGTCACCAAAAAGGAATCGAGGCAAACCTCGAGAAAATCAAAGCCCTCGCAGATATGATCTCATCCAGAACTCTAAGGGTGCGTTTGGCACGGAGATGGGACAGGACAAGGTGGGACTGAACTGGACAGGACAGGACTGAACTGGACATGTTGTTGTATATTGTGTTTGGAAGGCCTGAACAAAACTATAAACTGTACTGTTATACGTTTGGTATGACTGAGACAGGATGAAACAAGAGGTTCAAATGACCAGAGTACCCCTCTTATATATATAACAACATAGACTATAATATTATATATAATGATCTACAACATATTATTATGTTACATATATATATATATATATATTATGATATTATTATATATAAATATAGAATATTACATGTATTATATGTAATAATATGATATATTATATCATTATATATAGAAATATATATATATATATATATATATGATATATAATATTAAATATTAGTATATATAGAAAATATATATATATTATAATGAATAATATATATATGTATATATATATGATATAATAAACATTATTATTATTATTATTATTATTATTATTATTATTAAAAGATATATATATATATATATATATATAATATTAAAGATTACTACATGTACAATAAATAATATATATATACATATTATATAGGTAATAATATTACTATATACATAATAATATTTATATTATATATAAAATATAATAAATTATATATAATATAATAACATATATATATATATATATGATATATATATATATATATATATTATACATATATACATTATGCATTATATATATATATATTTATATATCCTATATATACTAATAGTGTTTAATGTATCATATATATATATATATATATATATATATATAATAATATATTTAATATATTTAATATAAATATATATACATAATATAACATATTTAATTATAATATATAATATAATATAATATAATATATAATTTATTAGACATGATTGTAAATGTTTGAAAATTTAAAGGGTAAATTGGTCTTTTTGATACTTGTCCCATGTCATGGGACAAGTTGTCCTAGGGTTAGATGGGATACTTTTTTGTGATTTTTGTCCTACCTTGTCCCGTCTTATCCCATGCTAAGGACGCATCAAACGTGGGACAAGAACAAACTGTCTCACATTGTCCTATCATGTCCCGCGTATCAAATGTACCCTAAAGGACGTGCAGAGTCTGACTGGATGCCTCGCTTTACTCAATCGGTTCATATCCACGTCAACAAACAAATGCACACTATTCTTTAAAGCCACAAAGAAAGGGAAAAGGATTAAATGGAATCAAGAATGGGAGGAGGCCTTTCAGAATTTGAAGGAATATCTGGTCCATACACCAATCCTCTCCTAGCCCTGAGTTGGGGAACCATGTACTTATATATGTCCCTCACAAAAGTAGCAACCAACTTCGTATTGATTCGATTAGAGGATTGAGTGTAAAAAAACAGTATATTACACAAGGAAAGCTCTGCTACTAGTCAAAACAAGATATTCACTAGCAGAGAAAATGGCTCTCGCACTAGTTATAGGAGCAAGAAAGTTGAGACCATACTTTAAAGCACACACAGTGGAAGTATACACTATCTGCCCACCCAAACAAATCCTGCAGAAGCCAGAATTGTTGGGATGACTTTGTGGCCGAATTCACCGAGCTATACATGGAAGTGAAAAGAATGATGGAATAAAGACAAGAAAAGAACATCCAGTGGAGACTGCATGTGGATGGTTTGTCAAACACCTATGGCAGCAAGGCAGGGATAGTAATATCAACCCTAGAGATGGATGTTATAGAATGTGCCATAAGGTTCGACTTCAAGGCAACCAATAATCAAGTCGAGTATGAAGCTTTGTTAGCCGATTTGAGAGAGAAGAGATAAAAATCTTCAATGACTCGCACATTATGGTTAATCAGATTTTGGGTGAATATTTGGAAAGATATGAGTCCATGGTGGTCTATTTAGATGTAGCAAAGAGGTTGCTTAGGTGTTTCAAAGAATACAAGATCACTCAGATCCTACAAGAAGAAAATGAGAAAGAAGATGCTTTGTCTAAATTGGCAACAACAACAACTTGCATCAGGTCCAAAACAGTCTCAGTCGCACACCTAAGCAGGCCGAGTATATCCGAACTGGAAGAGCTCAAAATAGTATAAATTAGGGCACAGTCAAGCCACTAGATGACCCAACTCATGAAGTACTTGGAAGAAGGTATTTTTCCAGAAGACTCCTTAGAGGTAAAATGCATCAGGTATAGATCGAATTGGTACACCATTATCGATGGAATTGTACATGAAGGGATTCTCAAAAGCATTACAAAGGTCCATAGCGAAGGAAGAATCAAAATAGATCCTAAAGGATGTTCATAGTGGCGTGCACGGAAATCACATGAGGAGTAAAAGTCTAGCACACAAAATACTTAAGCAAGGATTCTATTGGCCGAATCTGTTCATCGAAGCTCAGCAATTCATGAAAAGTTGTAAGACCTGCTAGAAGATTGCTAATAATATTAGGTAACCTTTCGAGTTGCTCAGAAACCTCACTTCCCATTATCCATTCGCCATATGGAGCCTTGATCTCATAAGACCATTGCCAACGAGAGTAAAAGGGGGGAGCATGCAATCGTAGCAGTGGACTATTTCATCAAATGTGTAAAAGCTGAAGCACTTGTGCACATCACTGAGACAATCACCACTAATTTTGTCAAGAAGAATATATTATACAGGTTCGGGATCCCGAGCATTATTATCACTGAAAATGGCACTTAGTTTGACAACCTGAAATTCAAGTAGCTGTGTAGAGACCGCGAGATCTCAAATTACTATGCCTTGCCCGTTCATCCTCAAGCTAATGGGAAGGCTGGGCAGTGAACAAAGTAATCAAGCACATCATGAAAGCAAGTTGGGTGCAAAGAAAGGGAACTAGGCAGAAAAGCTTCACAAAGTTTTATGAGCGTACCGAACAGCATGAACCTCTACAGGAGAGACACCTTTTTCCTTAGCACATGGAACAAAAGTCATCATCCTAGTAGAACATTACATTTCTCGTAGAGTTTGATTATACGACCCATATCAAAATGACACGTTGTTACAGAATTCGGACGAACTGGAAGAAGCAAAAGACAAGTCCTAGGTAAGAAACACAGCCTACCAGCAGAATTTCAATCGGATGTCCATCCATGTCTTCCAGCTTGCAATCTCCGCTACGGATCACCAATTTTACCAGGTATGGGAATTCCCAATTTGGGGATGGTACCCTATCCGATCTCTTTGGGGTATTCTGTGTTACCTTTCTGAGTACTAGGTCCCCCTCTTTGACTTGTTAAAGTACCTCATAATTCGGCTTCGGTAGACTGCTACTCTTTCAACCACCCTATCATGTTTCTCCTCTATGAGGTCTAGTCTGGCCCTCAACTTGACCTCGTTTCCTTCTGTTTCGAAGTGCTACACCCTAAAGAATGTCAACTTATGCTTAATGGGCAAGATAACTTCTACCCCAAAAGCTAACGAGTAAGAGGTCTCTCCGGATGCAGTTCTCTTGGTAGTTCGATAGACCCAAAACATATCAAGGAGCTCATCTGCCCATTTTCCCTTTTTCTGTTGTAGCTTCTTCTTTAAAAGCTTCTTGATTTTCTTGTTTGTAGCTTATATCAGGCCATTGGTCTGAGGATGAGCTACAGACATGAAGCGGAGGCTAATACCTAGGTTGTCACAAAATTACCTGAACCTCGTATTATCGAACTGTTTACCGAGGTCAGTGATGATGATCATCGGGGTACCGAACCTACATACCATATTTTTTTGATAAACTTTGTGGTGTATTCCTATGCTATTTTGGAGAGTGGTTCCACTTCTACCCACCTAACGAAATAATCGATTATGACTATGACGTGCTTAGCTTGATCGGGTGCAGTATGTAAAGGCCTGATTAGATCAACCCTCTAAATGGCGAAGGGGTATGGTGAGCTGATAGAGGAGAGCCACTCTGGTATAAAGTGGTTTAGATTGTTTATCCTCTAGCATTGCTCACAAGACTAAACAAATTGCCTTGCATCGTGATGTAGAGTTAGCCAGTAGTATCCCATGCGAAGTACCTGGTAACCCAAGGCTTCTCCCCCTACATGATTCTCAAAATCCCTGAACGGACTTCTTTGAGTGCCTATCTAGCATCATCAGGATACAGGCATCTGAATAAGAAAGGAGACCTTTCTTTGTGGTAGAGGTATCCATCTACCAAGCAAAACCAAGTTGAGATCCTCTTAATCTTGCGAGCTTAGTCAGGATCTTCGGGAAGCTTTTCCTATTGGTGATAGTCCATGATTCGATCTATAAAACATGGGATACGGTCTACCAACTGACCTTCCTTCTGTCTGCTATGTTAGACTAGGAGATTACCTGGAGGGGTGCCCCTCTGGATAGGGCATGCCCTCTGCTAGTAGCTATCTTGGCAAGAATGTCTGATTGATGGTTTTGTTGGCGAGGTATCTGCTATATCTTGTATCTCCTAAACCGGGCTTTGAGCTGTTGGACCCGATCAAGGTAGGCCACCACATTGTCACCTTAGCTTGATAGAGCCTAGTTACTTGGACCACTAGCTACAAATCACTCCTGATATAGAGACAATCTACCCCGAGCTCGGCTGTTACTTTCATTTCTGCTAGCAAAGCTTCATACTATGCTTCGTTGTTGGTGGCGTTGAACTAGAACTTGAACCAATGGAAACACTCGATCTTTTCTGGATTAGTCAGGATGATTCCAGCCCACTACCTGCTTGGCCGGATGCTCCATCTGTATATAGGATCCAAGCATCTCGATCAGCTGGCCAGTCTTTAGGCTCGTAATCCTTTTGGGAAACCAGGTTCGTGCTTGAGGGGGTAGCGGGGTCCGGAATTGTTAAGAACTCAACCATGAAGTCTGTCAGAGCATGGGCTTTGATAGTGGTTTTGCCCTTATACTTGATGTCGTTATGTGACATCCGGTCTCTAGAGGAATTGACGGAGAGGTTGATCGGTGACTACTGTAATTGAGTGAGCCTAGAAGTAAAGTCGTAGCTTCCTTACTGAGGTTACTAAGGAAATGGTGAGCTTCTCCAAGAGAGTATAGTTTCTCCCTTATTTAGTCAAGATGTGGCTTATATAGTAAATGGGTCGCTGGACCCCATCCCTACATTCCTTGACCAGGGCCCCGCTAACCGTTGTCTTTGATACAACTAAGTATACTTACAGTTCTACCCGGGCACCGATTTGACCAAAAGCGGTGGGCTAGTTAGGTACTCTCCTGTTTGATAGCATTGAAGAAGGGGAGGCACTTATCTATGGACCACGATATAAAGTGGTTAAGAGCAGTTATCCGATTAATAAAAACATGTACCTATTTGAGAGAGCTAGGAAATTCGAGATCCAAGATGGCTCAGATTTTTTCTGGATTGGCTTCTATTCCTCTTTCGTGGACCATGAATCCGATGAACTTCTCTAATGCTACCCAGAAGGCACACTTGACAAGGTTCAGCCGCATATGGTTCTCTCTTACTATCTGAAAAGTCCAACGGAGGTGGTCCTTATGCTGCTCAGCCACCTGGGACTTTGTAATCATATTGTAGATGTAGGCCTCCATCGTCTTACCTATCTCTTGCTAGAATAACCGGTTGATTAAGCACTGATAGGTGGCACCAATTTTCTTGAGACTGAAGGCATTACTTTGTAGCAGTAGATGCCCTGCCCAGTAATGAAACTGGTCTTGTCTTAGTTAGCGGGATGCATCATGAATATTTCTTTTTCACACTAAGACTCATAATCCAACTCAAATAGTGTATTTATTCAAAAACCAATTATTGAATATAATTAAATTGTAACTAAATCAAAAACTTCCTAATTTGACCAATTGTCACTTAGAGTACTAATAGAAATCAAATACTCCCTTATTTGACTAGATAAATAAATTCCTATTATTTATCTACTTATCAAATATAGTATTTGATATCTATCATATTACCAACAATAATATGACTCTAGGAGATCATCTCCTACTAGGAAAAAGATTTTGACTGTTAATTAATTAATTAATTTCCATTTAATTAAATAATAAAATAAAAAACAATATATAAGGCTATTATATATTCCCTTGCCACACAAGCTATATAAATATGGGCAAATACTGTTTTTCCTATTTTATTAAATCCATTAGACTTAAATATAAAGTCTACATGTGAACTAGACTCATTCTTACTAAAAAAAACAAGTCCACAGGCCTTAATACAATTCTAGATGGACCCATAAATTGGTTCGGTAGAATAAATCAAATGATCCATACAAGTCCGTATGGATTAGGGATCTTGGTGGGCTATCTAAATTTAAGCTCCAATATGGGTGAATGGCGATATAATTGACTTGTGTACTGTCTTTTATGGCGCTTTAATGGAGGTAGGGGTCAACCCTTTATTCTGTGTAGCTTGGGGAAGAATTCAGGTTCTGTGTACTAATGGCAAGGTACCTCGAGGTACCGATTTAGTGTCGTGGTGCTTGACCAATTATGTTGGAGCTTCCTAGTTATCTTTCTTCTTACTAGATAGGTAAGATACGTACCTTGGCATGGTGGCAAGACAACATTGAGGTACCTAGGCCCCAGGTAGACATCCTAGCATCAAGGTGTTAGGATTATGCTCGATAACAAGAATGTAATATTGTAATTAACAATCGTTTCATATGAATAAAGTGATTTCTAGTTTAACAAATCTTATAGCATATATAGTTTAATTATTATAATTGTCAAAAGTAAATAATCATAAGGTCAAAAGACTATGAGAAAAGAAGAATTGTTCATACATCTAAATATGTATGAGGTAGACACAATTCTTTAATTAGTCTTGAATAATATTCCCAACTTAACATAGAAGGTTGGGCGCATTTATCTTGTCAATGTTGTAGATTCTTTTGCTAGCATTTGAGTGGGATCAAATGTGTTATGATGAGTATAAAATCATCAAAGTGTGGTGTATTTGAGCAAAAGAATCTAGTGCACTGGGTGCATTGAATAGGATCAAAATAAAATACTTTATCTAGAACCGTCAACGGATAAAAATTTTCATTTGAAGACAAGCGGAGAGTCTATCTCAATCCTGAGATAAATGATGGACTTATGGTTGCAAGTGTTATCATTTGAGTTATCAATGAGTACGATTATATAGCATAGTCTATCCTCGATAGTTTGGTGGTATTCATTTGTTAATCGATAGAGGAATTCATTTATAGATATGGACATCGTGGCTCCATTTATTGAATAAGAGTAAAATACCATCATATGGATGTTTTGAGGTATTGGATATTAAATCTTAACGTTAATTTTTCAATAGTGTCTATTGAAACATGGCTTCTTGACAAGTCAAAATATCCAAGTTCAAAATGTGATCATATGAGTAAATATGGTAACTTGGAGAGCTATAGGCGGTCTATGAGCTCTTGGCGATTACTGGTATTCTTCACGAGGATACACTTTCTCCAATAAGGTTGTCTAGGGTATGAATGAGTAACATCAACTTATTCTATCTTTATTTAAGAGTTCAATTTTAGTTCTTTAGTTGAATGAACTAAAATTAAATAGATCGGACCTAAGTGAATCATTTGTTGATTGTGATTGGGTTGTGTCTATTGAAACTTAAATTTAGATAGCCTGTCAAGATCCTCAATCCACACGAACTTGCATGGATCACTTGATATATTCCACCGGACCAATTAAGGGGTCCATCTAGAATTGTATTAAGGCATGTAAACTTATTTCTTTTTGTAAGAATAGGTCTAGTTTACATGTGGACTTTTTTATTAAGGTCCAATGAATTTAATAAAATAAGAAAAATAATATATGGCCTTTATATATGGTATGGGCGGCAAGGCTATTGAAAATAGCTTAAATATATTTTTTTATTTTTTTATTTTATTATTTAATTAAATGGAAATTAATTAATTTGTTGATTAATTAATTATTTAATTAAAAGTCAAATCTTTTTCTTAGTAGGAGATGGTCTCCTAAAACTATACTATTGTTGGTAGTATAGTTAATGTTAAAGACTATATTTGATAAGTAGATAAATAAAAGGAATTATTTATCTAATCAAATTAGGAAGTCTTTAATGTGGTTACAAATACATTATTGAGTTGGATTAGGAGTCTTGGTTGAGGATAGAATTCTTTTTTGAAAACGATTCTTAACCACCAAGTAAATCTACCTAAGGAAAGGATTCTTAACTACCAAGTAAATCCTTCCTAGGAAAGGATTTGTGATCCTAATCTATATCATATAAAATTCGGCCAGCCCATATATATATACAAAATGATAGAATTCCTTTAAGGAAAGGATTCTTACCAACCAAGTAAATCCACCTAAGGAAAGGATTCTTACCAACCAAGTAAATCCTTCTTAGGAAAGGATTTATAATCCTATATATATATGTGTGTGTGATTTTCGGCCAGCCCTAAGATTTCTATGATGAAAATTTTGGCCATGCTAGGTAATTTTCAAGAGAGAATTTGGCATAGCAAGAGATAATTTTGAGAGGGAAAAAATAGTTTTTGCTCTAGACAAAATTCAATCAACTCATAGAAAAAAGGTGTGGAATTCGGCCAAGGAGAAAAGAGAAAAAGAGAACGTTTTTGTTTTCGATAGTACACTAGTATCCTTTACATCAAAAGGGTTTTGTGTACAACATCAAATCAAGGTTCACGCGATTTTCAATCAAATTGATTGATAATTCATAAGTGACCGGACGTTCTTGGATTTTTCTCTTGAAGGATATTTGTAACTAACAAAGAAAAGATTTTGCTTTGTCTCCATCCTCAGGTATACAATTTAAAGAAAGGGAGTCCACACTCTAAGGTGATTCACGTTCGTGATTGGATTGGAAGATCTTGCGGAATCAATTTGGCACTTGTTCAATCATCACAAGGAAAAGGTACGATACTTTTATATATATATCAATTAATTTAGGGTTAAGGTTCTCGTTGCATAAAGGGAAATTTTTTATTTATACGCAATCCCTAATTTCGTTTTTATCACGCTTTCGTTGCATTTCTAAACCATTTTTTCCCTACACAAGGTGCTAAGCAGAAGGTAGTGCGATACTAGCTCATCCTGGTACCTGGTAGTTTCTAGAGATGTGAATGTTGATCCTATTCCAGATAGTAATATCGAGGTACTTAAGTGGCGCAAGACCTAGTATCTCAGGGTAGGTCATAATATGTGGACCTTATCTGGTACTAGGAGGTATATCCTACCAGATAAAGACATGTGGAAAATTTATCTTTGATCCCCTGCCAAAAATGGCTATTAACAATCCCCTTAAGGGCTGACAGAAAAGGCCTCCCAAGGATGGCACTGTATGCACACGGGGTGTCCACCACTTCAAAATCGGTCATGAGGTTCCGCTGGAGCGGAGCATCCTCTATTATCACTGTTAGGATCTTTGACCCGAGTAACATTAATGAGTCCCAAGTGAAAACATATAGTGGTGTGGTACAACTGTTATAGAAGCACTGCTTCAAGTTGAACCTCTCCAAGTTGTCTTTGAAGAGGATATCCAAGCTGCTATCAGTGTCTATCAGGACGCAATGGACTAGGCAGTTAGCAATTTGTACACTGACAATTATAGGGTTGTACTGTGTTGTATACGTCCTCCTTGGTGAAGACGATCTGGGCTGATTGAGAGGGCATTACAAGTCCCCAATAACTTTGAGAACATCTCATCCTTCCTCAATCCAAGGTACCTTTCTGGCATGGTTCTTTCTAGAATTGTTGGAAGTCCCTGCCAGGATAGGACTTCCAATAATGGTATGGCTGATATGGATTTACTGCATTAGATCCTTCCATTTTTCTTTTCTTCTTTCTACATCTTTCTTGATTTTGGCCTACACCTCTTTCCCCGTGTGGATGCTATCTCACACATGTTGCAAGAAATTAACCAAGCAACCGCCTCTCATTAGAGCCTCAATCTGGTTACGCAGGTTGTAGCACTCCGAGATGTTATGGCCTACATCCTCATGGAAGTCGTAGTACATGTAACGATTTCGTGTATCAACCAGTGCTTTTATATGAATGGGCTTCCTAAGTAGCCTTTTATCACAGATGGTGAGGTAGATCGTCTCATGAGATGTATTGAGTAGGGTGTAATGGTTGTACCCCACTTCCTCACAGGCTACCCGGGCTACCTCTCTATGAGGGGGCATAGCACGAGGTAGGGTACTCGTTACTGGGTAACGCTCTCGCTGAGGTTAGAAGGGTGAGGGGCGGTATATGGATCAGTTGGGAGGTCTGTTCTTGGTCTTCTGGACAGGTACATGCTTAGAAGCTTCGTTCTTTTGGCACTTGGCACTTCTTAGATCGTTGTGTTCTATCTTGACCCGAAGTTACGCATCTATCTCCACCTGCTCGAGAGCCCTATCATAGGCCTCCTGGTATGTCTCTGGTGGACACTCGGTGAACGATCGAAACAACTTACTAGCCCATAAGTTCCTTTTGAAGTTGGCCAAGGTTTCTTTCTCAGTAAAAACCCTCATCTGGATCACCTCTTTATGGAATCTCTCCATGTAAGATTTGAGCGATTCACTCCGCTCCTGGATCACTTATTGTAGGTAGATTAGATCATTGGGATGTGGCATTATACCCTAGAATTGAGCATAGAAATCACTAGATAACTTAGTAAAATAGTCAACACTGCCTGCTGGTAATTTCTTGAACCACGTCTTGGTGTAGTCAATTAACGTGTTAGGAACATTCTGCATATGGTAGCCCAGGTAGCATTTTGGACCTTCATCTACTACACAAAGTTCTCCAGGCGGCTCAAAGGGTCCTCCGTTCAAGAATACTTGTCAGCGGGCATCTTAAACTCTAGAGGGAATTCTGCCTCCCTAATCCTTCTAGAGAAACTGGCGGTCATCTCGCCCAAGGGATCCTTCTGATTCTCCCAATGTTTTCATTTCTTTAATTTCCTAGATATCATTTGCCATCCAAACTATTTGGTCTTGTAGGTGCTTATTCCCAGCGTTCTTGAACTCGACCTCAGAATCTTTATTGCCACATTCCTCTGATGCTACAGAGTCTTCATCCCGATTATACCCTTTTGGGATTCTCCCGTGCACTTCTTCTGATTCCACCAGCAAAGGATCGAGGTTGCCTCCGAGTAACTGTCAATTGGGCCAGTTTACTAGGTTTCCTAAGCGGGATGTCAAGAGCTAACTTTACCTACTGGGTTGACGGCTCGTAGGTCTGTCTGGTACTGGGGGTGTGGTCCCTTATATGGATTATGCTCGATAGCAAGAGTGTAATAATGTATTTGACAATATTTTCATATTAATAAAGTGATTTCTAGTTTAACAAATTTTATAGAATTTACAGTTTAATTACTATAATTGTCAAAATTAAATAATCATAAGGTTAAAAGACTATGAGAAAAGAAGAATTGTTCATCTATCTAGATATGTATGAGGTAGACACAATTCTTTAGTTAGTCTTGAATAATATTCACAACTTAAGATAAAGGTTGAGCAGCTTTATCTTGTCAAAGTTGTAGATTCTTTTGATAGCATTTGAGTGGGATCAAATGTGTTATGATGAGTCTAAAATCATCAAAGTGTGGTGTCTTTGGTCAAAAGAATATAGTGCACTGGGTCCTTTGAATTGGATCTTAGTGAAATACTCTATCTAGAACCGTTAATGGATAAAAGTTTTCACTTGAATACAATCGGAAAGTTATCATTTGAGCTATCAATGAGTACGATTATATAGTATAGTCTATCTTCGATAGTTTGGTGATATTCATTTGTTAATCAATAGAGGACTTCATTTATAGATATGGACATCGTGGCATCATTTATTTAATGAGAGTATAATATCGTCATATGGATGTTTTGAGGTATTGGATATTAAATCTTAACGTTAAGTTTTCAATAGTATCTAATGAAATATGGCTTCTAGACAAATCAAAATATCAAAGTGCAAAATGTTGTCATATAAGTAAATATGGTAATTTAGAGAGCTATAGACGATCTATGAGCTCTTCGCGATTACTGGTATTCTTCACGAATATACACTTTCTCCATTAAGATTGTCTAGGGTATGAATGATCAATATTAACTTATTCTATCTTTATTTAAGAGTTCAATTTTAGTTCTTTAGTGGAATGAACTAAAATTAATAGATCGGACCTAAGTGAATCATTTGTTGATTATGATTAAGTTATGTCTATTGGAGCTTAAATTTAGATAGTCCGTCAAGATCCCCAATCCACATGAACTTGCATGGATCACTTGATATATTCTACCGGACCAATTTAAGAGTCCATCCGGAATTGTTTTAAGGCATGTGGACTTGTTTCTTTTAGTAAGAATGAGTCTAGTTCACATGTGGACTTTTTATTAAGGTCCAATGGATTTAATAAAATAGAAAAAACAATATTGGCTCATATATATTGGCTTGGGCGGCTAAGGCTATGTATAATAGCTTATTATATTGTTTTTTATAATTTATTATTTAATTAAATAGAAATTAATTAATTTGTTAATTTATTAATTATTTAATTAAAATTCAAAATCTTTTTCCTAGTGCCATATTATTGTTGGTAATATGATAAGTATCAAATACTATATTTGGTAAGTAGTTATTTATCTAGTCAAATTAGGAAGTATTTGATTTCTATTAGGACTCTAATTGACAATTGGTCAAATTATGAAGTTTCTGGTTTAGTCACAATTTAATTGGTTATTGAGTAAATACACTATTGAGTTGGATTAGGAGTCTTTGCGTGTAAAAGAAATCCTATTTTTTAGAGGATTGAATCCAAATTTTGATAGGAGTCTTGGTGAAGTAAAAATCCTCTTTCTAGGAGAATTTTCGGCCATCTATATATACTCTTATATAAAATTTTGACCTAGACCTAATTTTTGGTGTGAGAAGTTGTTTTTTTTTAATAGTTAGATAAAAAATAACTTCGTCCAATTCATAGATATTGTGTATTGAATTCGGTCAAGGAGAAGAGAAAAGAGGAACGTTTTGTTTTCGATAGTGCACTAGTAGCCTTTAAATCAAAAGGTTTTGTGTACAACATCGAATCAAGGTTTATACGAGTTTCAATCAAATAGATTGATAATTCACAAATGACCAGACGTTCTTGGGTTTTATCTTGGAGGATTATTGTGACTAACAAAGAAGATGATTTTGTTTGTTTCCATCCTCAGATATACAATTAAAAGAAATGAAGCCCACACTCATAGGTGATTTATGTTCGTGATTGGATCGGAAGATCTTGTTGATTCAATTCGACGCTAGTTCAATCGTCATGAAAAAAAAGGTACGATACTTTTAATATACATCAATTAATCTAGGGTTAAGGTTCTTTCTATTAAAGGGAAAAAAAAAATACCAAACCCTAATTTTACGCTTCCGCCATATTTTGAACCGATTTTTTCCTACATCACTAACCTATCTCAAACTGAGGGCAGGAACCCTAACCTATCATGAACTGGTACTAGTGGCGGTGGTCCCAATCTGTCAAAGTTAGGTACCTTGGTACCTGGTCTACTGATATCTCTCCCAACTTCTAGTGCTACGAGCTAGGGGGTAATACCATCCACGGCAAGTCTAAGGTAAGAAGGTTGCGGCTTGGTGCTCCCAGATGGTCTGGCCTGCTACCAGGGCTGCTAGAACCTAGGGTGTAACCCGCATGGTAGCAGGTAGTGCTGGAGCCAGGTTATGATGCTTATATCTCTTCCCCTTTTTTCTGTGTCTTCCGAGTGGAAGCTATAGACTGGTGCCCTGATGTTTCAGGTAGCCCTTAGGAGGATCAAAGTCTCTTAATGTTGTATACTACAAAAACAAACACATGAATTCACAGGCTTTCGAAAGAATATGGAAACTTCCCACAGACGGTGCTAAAAAGTGTTAGTTGGAAATTCACTCCAGGTGAGGAATCTCAGTTAACACCCTCAAGACCGCTATCCGGTAGGTCACGAATGGGGTAAGTACCTCGTACCTAGGTTATTAGAGATGGAGAGAGAGATAGGTATGAACAATGAGGTGTGAACAGTATGAATAAAACTAGGAAATTGTTTTATTAAAAAATTTATCAGTATGATTAAGAAAGGGGTATAATAACCATAGTGATGATAGTGATCTCACTGAATTTTCTCTCAATCTTTATTTCTCACAAACACAACTGGAGATGGCGAATTCGTGCTTGTCGATATGTGGTTACTTCTTCTAAGGCGAAGAACTCTCTCAAAATGGTGAAACACTTTGTTCTCAATCTCTGTTTTTCTGATGCCTTTCCCTATACTGGGACGTTGTATTTATATCCTCTCATACATGCCCATCAAATCCCCATAATTTAGACCGATTGATTGGCCATGTTATCGGGATTGATTGGCGATGATGTAGGATATCAATTTACATGGGAATTGCTCTCGTTGATTACATCACGTTTCCGTTTGAGTTTAAATATGAATTAATGGCAAATCTTTTGACCTATCTGGTCATATTATAGCACTTTAATGGTGAAAGAGTCAACTTTGTTGCTTATAGGATAATTCTGGCTCTTGTACCTTGATGAAGTGGTACTCTAAAGTGATGGTTGTTTATCCTATCATGGCACTTGATCTATTCTGCTTTGCTAGTACTAGTATGGCACTTGACCTACCCCACTAGTGCTTGGTGAAGTCCCGCTTGCTAGGTAGGTAGGTGACACACCCCGGAGGGGTAATGAACCGGTGTCCTTCTTCTTGTTAGGCAGGTAAGAGGTATTTGGGGGTACCAGGCAGATACTCTGGTACCTAGGTACCGGGTAGAAAACTCCTTGGAGCTAGCTCTTCTTAGAATGTGGTGAAATTGTAGAAGCAGCGCTGACCTTTCTCATAGATAGCGGTATCGAGGCTCCAAGTTCACATGGAAACTAGAGATAAGGTAGTTTCTAACAAATACTAGGCGGGTGGAAAATTCCACTTTGGTCCATCGTCAAAAATATCTATTTACACATTTCATGGAATATGTTTGAGTTGTTATTTGTTGGTTGAGTTTAGTTTTTCATTGATAGCTAACATTTAAGACCATTTTGTCCTCTAGCTAAATCTTCTAGCTTTGCATTTAGATATTGACATTTAGGATTGTTGTTTATTGCCATCTTGAACTATAGGGAAAATCGTGCAACGGAAACGTGAAAATTAAAAAATTAAGATTTGGTATAAATGAAAAATTTTCCGTTTTAATAACAAGAACTTTAACCCTAGACTAATTGATGTATATAAAAAGTATCATACCTTTTTTTTCGTGACAATTGAACTAGCTTCGAATTGAATCCGTAAGATCTTCTAATCCAATCACGAATGTGAATCACCTAGGAGTGTGAGCTCCCTTTCTTTAAATTGAATACCTAAGGATGGAAACAAACAAAATCTTCTTCTTGGTTAGTCACAATAATCCTCCAAGAGAAAAACCAAGAATGACCGGTCACTTGTGAATTATCAATCAATTTGATTGAAATTCGTGTGAACCTTGATTCAATGTTGTACACAAAACCCTTTTGATCTAAAGGATACTAGTGTACTATCGAAAACAAAAAGGTTCCCTCTTTTCTCTATACTTGGCCGAAATCTTCACACAATGAGTTGGCCGAAGTTTTTTTTATAACAATAAAAAAATAAATAAAAAACAACTTATATTTTTGGGTTCACAAATCCTCTCCTACAGAGGATTTACTTGGTAGGTAAGAATCTTATTCTTAGATAGATTTACTTACTGACCAATAATCTTTTTCCAAAAATAATTATTTCCTACACCAAGACTCCTAATCCAACTCATTAGTGTATTTGTGACGATATTAAAGACTTCTTAATTTGACTAGATAAATAATTCAATTTATTTATCTACTTATCAAATATAGTCTTTAATATTAATTATACTACCAACAATAGTATAATATTATGAGACCTTCTCCTATTAGAAAAAAGTTTTTGACTTTTAATTAAATAATTAAATAATCAACAAATTAATTAATTTTCATTAAATAAAATAATAAAATAAAAAATAATATATTAGGCTTTTATATATTAGCCTTGCCGCCCATGACATGATATAGGCATATATATTATTTTTATTATTTTATTAAATCTATTGGACCTTAATAAAAAGTCCACATGTGAACTAGACCCATTCTTACAAAAAGAAACAAGTCCACATGCCTTAATACAATTCGAGATAGACCCCTAAATTGGTCCGGTAGAATATATCAAGTGATCCATGCAAGTTCATGTGGATTGAGGATCTTAGCGGGCTATCTAAATTTAAGCTTCAATAGATATAACCTAATCACAATCAACAAATGATTCACTTAGGCCCAATCTATTAATTTTAGTTCATTCCACTAAAGAACGAAAATTGAACTCTTAAATAAAGATAGAATAAGTTAATATTTCACATTCATATCCTAGACAATCTTAATGGAGAAAGTGTATCCTCGTGAAGAATACCAGTAATCGCCAAGAGCTCATAGACCGCTTATAGCTCTCCAAGTTACCATAGTTACTCATATGACCACATTTTGAACTTGGATTTTTTGACTTGTCCAGAAGCCATGTTTCAATAGACACTATTGAAAACTTAACGTTAAGATTTAATATCCAATACCTCAAAACATCCATATGATGATATTCTACTCTCATTAAATAAATGGAGCCACGATGTCTATATCTATAAATGAAGTCCTCTATCGATTAACAAATGAATACCACCAAACTATCGAAGATAGACTATGCTATATAATCGGACTCATTGATAGCTCAAATGATAACACTTGCAACCATAAGGCCATCATTTATCTCAGGATTGAGATAGACTTTCTGATTGTCTTCAAGTGAAAAACTTGTATCCATTGACGGTTCTAGATAAAGTATTTCACTGTGATCTTATTCAATGCACCAGTGTACTAGATTCTTTTGCCCAAAGACACCACACTTTGATGATTTTAGACTCATCATAACACATTTGATCCCACTCAAATGCTAGCAAAAGAATCTACAACTTTGACAAGATAAAGGCGCACAACCTTTATCTTAAGTTGTGAATATTATTCAAGACTAACTAAAGAATTGTGTCTACCTCATACATATCTAGATGTATGAACAATTCTTATTTTCTTATAGTTTATTGACCTTATGATTATTTACTTTTGACAATTATAATAATCAAACTATAAATGCTATAAGATTTGTTAAACTAGAAATCACTTTATTAATATGAAAAGATTGTCAAATACATTATTATATTGTTGCTATCGAGCATAATCCCAACAATCTCCCCATTTCTGTATAGCAAATGTGTCATATCTCTCATACACATGTTCTCTAGATGCCCATCAAAACTCTTTTGTGGAAGAGCTTTTATAAAGGGATCCGCTAGATTATCTATTGACGCGATCTTGGTAATCGTCACGTCACCCCTATGCACAACTTCCCTCATAAGGTGATACTTTATTTCAATATGTTTCCCTCTCTTATGACTTCTTGGTTTTCTCGAATTAGCCACTGATCCACTATTGTCACAATAGGTAGTGATTTGCTTATTCGCATCAGGAACCACTTCCAAGTGAATCAAGAATTGTTGGAGCCAGATAGCCTTTTTAGCAGCCTCCCATGTGACAACATACTCGACTTCAATGGTGGAATCAACAATACAAGATTGCTTGATACTCATCCATATGACTGCCCCTCCTCCAAGTGTAAACACAAATCATAATGTTGATCTCCTAGAGTCAAAATCCGATTAGAAATCAGAATCTATATACCCAACAGGAATAAAATCCCCTCTGGAGTATACAAGCATATAATCTCTCATTTTCCTGAGATACTTGAAAATATATTTGACTGTCATCCAGTGATCAGGATCAGGTTTCAATTGAAACTTGCTAACTATGCCAACAACAAAACAAATATCTGGTCTAGTATAGAGTATTGCATACATGAGACTCCTAACTTGTAGGGAAAAAACGGTTCAAAACGCAACGGAAGCGTGAGAAAACGAAAATTAAGGTTTAAGTATAAATTAAAAAATTCCCTTTTATGTATCGAGAACCTTAACCCTAGATTAATTGATGTATATAAAAAGTGTCGTACCGTTTTCTCGTGACTATTGAACAAGCGTCGAATCAATTTCGTAAGATCTTTCAATCCAATCACGAATGTGAATCACCCAGGAGTGTGGGATCCCTTTCTTTAAATCGTATACCTGAGGATGGAAACAAAAAAAATCTGTCTCTTTGTTAGTTACAATAATCCTCCAAGAAGAAAACAAAGAACGTTAGGTCACTTGTGAATTATCAATCAATCTGAATGAAACTCGCATGAACCTTGATTCGATGTTGTTCACAAAACCTTTTGATGTAAAGGCTACTAGTGTACTATCGAAAACCAAACGTTCTTTCTTCCTATTTCTTCTTTCCCGAGTCACACATTATTTCTTAAAGTTGATCGAATTTTGTCTATAGTAAAATCAGATTTTTCTCCTTCAAAATTCCTATGATGGCCGAATTCTTCTCTTAGAAAAACTAGACTAGCCGAAATCTCTTCTTGAAACTATGCTAGGGCTGGCCGAAATTCACTCTTAGAGTCATTAGGGATGGCCGAAAATCACAAGAGATATGTATAGGATTATAAATCCTTTCCTAAGAAGGATTTACTAGATTGGCAAGAATCCTTTCCTTAGGTGGATTTATTTGGTAGTTAAGAATCATTATCTAAAAGGAATTCTATCATCTCCTATATACACATGGGCTGGCCGAAAATCATAGGATATAATTAGGAGACTTAATTCTTTTCCTAAGAAGGATTATTTGGTAGTTAATAATCCTTTTCTTAGGTAGATTTACTTGATGGTTAAGAATCCTTTTCAAAAAGGAATTTTATCATACACCAAGACTCCTAATCCAACTGAATAGTGTATTTATAACCATATTAAAGACTTCCTAATTTGATAAGATAAATAACTCTTTTTATTTATCTACCTATCAAATATAGTCTTTAATATTAATTATACTACTAACAATAGTATAATTTTAGGAGACTATCTCCTACTAGAAAAAAGAATTTGACTTTTAATTAAATAATTAATTAATCAACAAATTAATTAATTTCTATTTAGTTAAAAAATAAAATAAAATAAAATAATTAAGCTATTCTAAATAGTCTTGCCGCCCAAACCATATATATGGGCAAATATATTATTTTCTTATTTTATTAAATCCATTTGACCTTAATAAAAAATCCACATGTTAACTAAACCCATTCTTACAAAAAGAAACAAGTCCACATGCCTCAATACAATTCTAGATGGACCCCTAAATTGGTCCGGTAGAATATATCAAGTGATCCATGCAAGTTCGTGAGGATTGGGGATCTTGGCGGGCTATCTAAATTTAAGCTCCATTAGACACAGCCCAATCACAATCAACAAATGATTCACTTAGGTCCTATCTATTTAATTTTTGATCATTCCACTAAAGAACTAAAATTGAACTCTTAAATAAAGATAGAATAAGTTGATGTTACTCATTCATACCCTAGACAACCTTATTGGAGAAAGTGTATCATCATGAAGAATACCAATAATCGCCAAGAGCTCATAGACCGCCTATAGCTTTCCAAGTTACCATATTTACTCATATGACCACATTTTGAACTTGGTTATTTTGACTTGTCGAGAAGCCATGTTTCAATAGACACTACTGAAAACTTGACGTTAAGATTTCATATCCAATACCTCAAAACTTCCATATGATGATATTCTACCTCACATTTCATAAATGAAGCCACAATGTCCATATCTATAAATGAAGTCCTCTATCGATTAACAAATGAATACCACCAAACTATCGAGGATAGACTATGCTATATAATCATACTCATTGATGGCTCAAATGATAACACTTGCAACCATAAGTTCATCATTTATCTCAGAATTAAGATAGACTCTTCGTCTTCAAGTGAAAACTTTTATCCATTGACTGTTCTGGATAATGTATCTCACTGTGATCCTATTCAATGCACCTAGTACACTAGATTCCTTTGTCTAAAGACACCACACTTTGATGATTTTAGACTCATCATAAAACATTTGAACCCACTAAAATGCTAGAAAAAGAATCTACAACTTTAACAAGATAAAGGCACCTAACCTTTATCTTAAGTTGTGAATATTATTCCAAACTAACTAAAGAATTATGTCTACCTCAAACATATCTAGATGTACGAAAAATTCTTCTTTTCTTATAGTTTATTGATCTTATGATTATTTACTTTTGACAATTATAATAATTAAACTATAAATGCTATAAGATTTGTTAAACTAGAAATCTCCATATTAATATGAAAAGATTGTCAAATACATTATTATACTCTTGCTATCGAGCATAATCCTAACAATCTCCCACTTGCTCTATAGTTAATGTGACATATCTCTCATCCCTATGTTCTCTTGATGCCTATCAAAACTCTTTTGTTGAAGAGCATTTGTAAAAGGATCCACTAGATTTTCTACTGACGCGATCTTGGTAATTGTCACGTCACTCCTATGCACAATTTCCCTTAGAGGGTGATACTTTCTTTCAATGTGTTTCCCACTCTTATGACTTCTTGGTTCTCTCGAATTAGCCACTACTCCACTATTGTCACAATAGATAGTGATCAGCTTATTCGTATCAGGAACCACTTCCAAATCAATCAGGAATTGGCGGAGCCAGACAGCCTCTTTAATAGCCTCGCATACGGCAACATACTTGGCTTCCGTGGTGGAATCGACAATACAAGATTGCTTAATACTCATCCATATGACTACCCCTCCTCCAATAGTAAATACAGATCCTGATGTTGATCTTCTAGAGTCAGAATATGACTGAAAATCAGAATCTATATACCCAATGGGATTTAAATCCCCTCCAGAGTATACAAGAATATAATCTCTCGATCTCATAAGATACTTGAAAATATGTTTGACTGTCATCCAGTGATCAGGACCAGGTTTCGATTGAAACCTGTTAACTATGCCCACAGCAAAACAAATATATGGTCTAGTGCAAAGCATTGCATACATGAGACTTCCAACTGCCGATGCATATGGAACCCTACTCATGAATTACTCTTCATGCTCATTCTTAGGAACTTGTTCCTTAGAAAGTTTGATTCCGTGTCTGAAAGGTAACATACCTTTCTTGTAATCTTGCATGTAAAACCTAGACAAGATTTTATTTATGCATGAAGCTTGGGATAATGCAATCGTTCTATTCTTTCTATCCTTTATGACTTGGATACCAAGAATATAACTTGCTTCTCCTAAGTCCTTTATATCAAATTGTTTTGCTAACCATTCTTTTATTGATGTCAATACACCTACATCGTTTCCGATGAGTAGTATATCATCAACGTAAAGAACTAGGAAAACAAATTCGTCGCCTTTAATCCTTTGTATACACAAGGTTCGTCATGGTTTTGAATAAATCCAAAACTTTTCACTGCTTGATCGAACCTTATGTTCCAGGATCTGGATGCTTGCTTCAATCCATATATGGGCCTTTGCAACTTGCCTACCCTTTCCTCTTGGCCTTTTTCAATTAATCCTTCTGGTTGCATCATGTTGATGCTTTCGTCAAGACTTCCATTAAGGAAAGCTGTCTTGACGTCCATTTGCCAAATCTCTAGGTCTAGAGATGCCACAATGGTTAAGAGTATCCTAATGGATTTAAGCATGGCAACAGGAGAGAAGATTTCTCCATAATCGATACCTTCCTTCTGTGTATAACCTTTAGTTACCAATCTAGCTTTAAAGGTTTCCACCTTTCAGTCCATTCCTCTTTTCCTCTTGTATACCCACTTGCACCCGATGGGTTTTATCCCTTTAGGCAAGTCTACAAGAGACAAAACTTTGTTTTTGAACATAGATTCAATTTTGGATTGCATTGCCTTTTGCCAATTGCGACAATCAACATCTTCTATTGCTTCCTTGTACGTATAGGGATCATCGTCGTCTGAAAGATTCTCTACAGATTCTTCTAGACCGATGTATCTCTCAGATTGTCTAATAACCCTCCCACTACGACTAGACATGGTAGATTGTTGATCTTGTGTTGATACGGAACATACAATTGGGCTTGGTTGCGAAACCTCTTGTGGAATTGTATCTCCTAAAACTCATTCAGGGCAATTCTACTTTTAGGCACAAAATTATTCATATAGTTCTTTTCCATAAATTTAGCATTTGTCCATACAAATACTTTAAGATCTGAAGGACAATAAAAATAATATCCTTTTGTTCCTTTTGGATACCCTACAAATATTCATGTTTCTGACCGGGACTCCATCTTTTCTGCCTTTCCTTTTAACACGTGCGCAGGACATCCAAATATCCTTAAGTGTTGTAAACTAGGCTTTCGCCTGGTCCACAACTCATGCGGTGTTTTAGGAACCGACT
This sequence comes from Dipteronia dyeriana, assembly GCA_032871835.1. NCBI lineage: Eukaryota > Viridiplantae > Streptophyta > Magnoliopsida > Sapindales > Sapindaceae > Dipteronia > Dipteronia dyeriana. The sequence continues at coordinate 44,005,441 of CM065299.1, read as the reverse complement.
TAGATGGTACATCGTTTAGAATGTACATTGCGGTTTGTAAAGCATATCCCCAAAAAGAATTAGGGAGCATTGAATAACTCAACATAGACTTAACCATATCCAAAAGAGTTCTATTTCTCCTTTCTGCCACCCCATTTTGTTGAGGTGTGCCTGATGCAAAAAACTGAGAAATTATCCCATTATCAATAAAATATTGCTGAAACTCACCATATAGATATTCTCCACCATAATCGGACCTTAAGATTTTTATGCGTTTCTCAAGTTGATTTTCCACTTCAGCTTTAAATGCTTTGAACATATCAAAAGCATCCGACTTATGTCTTATGAGATACACATAGCCAAATCTTGAGTGATCATCCATGAAAGTGATGAAGCACTCATATCCACCTCTAGCTTGAATGCTCATAGGTCCACATACATCAATGTGTATCAATCCTAAACATTTGATGGCTCTTGTGCCTTTGGTCGTAAATGATATTTTGGTCATTTTACCTTCCAAACAAGATTCATAAGTTGGTAGATCATCAACCTTTAAGTCACTTAGAGGTCCGTCACTAACCAATCTTTTAATCCTATTAAGTTTAATTTGACCTAGGCGTAAATTAAACTTAATCATTCTGTGTCAATTTACGCCTATAGCTTTCCAAGTTACCATATTTACTCATATGACCACAATTTGAACTTGGATATTTTGACTTGTCCAGAAGTCATGTTTCAATAGACACTATTGAAAACTTAATGTTAGGATTTAATATCCAATACCTCAAAACATCCATATGATGATATTCTACTCTCATTATATAAATGGAGCCACGATATCCATATCTATAAATGAAGTCCTCTATCGATTAACAAAAGAATACCACCAAACTATCGAGGATAGACTATGTTATATAATCGTACTCATTGATAGCTTAAATGATAACACTTGCAACCATAAGTCCATCATTTATCTCAGGATTGAGATAGACTCTCCGATTGTCTTCAAGTGAAAAACTTTTATCCATTGACGGTTCTAGATAAAGTATTTCACTGTGATCCAATTCAATGCACCCAGTGCACTAGATTCTTTTGCCCAAAGACACCAGACTTTGATGATTTTAGACTCATCATAACACATTTGATCCCACTCAAATGCTAGCAAAAGAATCTACAACTTTGACAAGATAAAAGCTCCCAACCTTTATCTTAAGTTGTGAATATTATTCAAGACTAACTAAAGAATTGTGTCTACCTCATACATATCTAGATATATAAACAATTCTTCTTTTCTCATAGTCTTTTGACCTTGTGATTATTTTCTTTTGACAATTATAATAATTAAACTATAAATGCTATAAGATTTGTTAAACTATAAATCACTTTATTAACATGAAAAGATTGTCAAATACATTATTATACTCTTGTTATAGAGCATAATCCCAACATGAACTCCCTATATAAGCATTTAACGTTGCCTAACATTAATTGCATGTTAGAATATTTTTACATATTCACATAGGTTGTTTAATCTCTTCATTGATTGTTAAGCTTTGTAACTAAGTGGATTAGTGCATAAGGTAGTTGGTCTTGGATCACTATTAAGGGCATGTTAGGTAGAGTGAAAGGGTTAGTGACCAAGAATTGTGTGACTTGAGGTCAACCTAGATTGTAAACTTTCATTCAAATAGTGGATTTTGAAAACCGTGTGTGACTAGAAGGATAACTCGTGACTTTTGCAAGTTGAAGAGTTTCTCACGTAAAACAACTCGTGTGTTTTATTGTTTTTCGCATTTTATAGTTATTTGAGTGCTTGCTAATATGGAATAGTTTTTTTACATTGATTAATCAAAAATTAGAAATCAATCGATTAAAACCTATTCACCCCCGTCTAGGTTAGTTTAGACACATTATTTATTTTCACACAAGTCTTTTCTTAATCTCAAAAGTTCAGTGCAGTCTTGAAGAGAGAATATATAAATAAATAAATATATATATATATATATATATATATATATATATATATATGGTAGTGTTAACATGTGCCCTAAGGGCTCATGTTAACACAATAAATATAAGGGTAAAATTTGTTTTAGTCCCAATAGTTTACCTTATTATACATTCTGGTCCCCCTAGTTTCAGTCTTGGCCATACAGATCCCCATAGTTTAAGTTTATGGTTGGTTAGGTCTCTACCGTCCAATTCTGTTAGGGTTTTTATAAATTCCATCAATGGGACGAGGGCAAAATGGTAAAGTTGTCTTGCATGTTTCTAGAAGGTTTTTTCATTAAGGGCAAAAGAGTAAGTTGACAAATAAAGAAAAATCAAATTAAAAAATAAAAAATCTCTCTCTCTGTCATACCATCTCTCTCTCTCTCTCTCTTGAACGAAATCAACTATGACTCTAAAGATCTAGAATCCAACACTTTGACCTTCTCCATCACCACATGTAATCATTACCACACCAACTAGTTTCCAGACCATATCAGCTTCTTCTTTTTCAAACCCAACTCATATCAGTTATTTCTTATTCATCTGAAATTCCCTAAGAAATGTATGTCTATAAACCTAGAGGGGGATGAATAGGTTTTTAACACTATTGATTACCAAATTTTTCGAATTAAGCAATGTTAATAGATTCACCCCATTAACAAACAAGAAAAGCAAGTAAAAATGCATAAATAAAAATTGACACACGATATTTACGTGGAAACCCTTAACAAGGGAAAAACCACGAGCTATCTTTCTAGCCACATCTGATCCTCAAATCCAATATTGTAATGATGTTTACAACCTAAATTAACCATCTAGTCACACATTAAGGTTACTAACCTACCACTACTACCCAACGGGCCTTAATAGTGATTCTTGATCAACAAGCTTGTCTACTAAACTCTTACCCACAAGCTTAACAACAATGAAGAGACAATGCAACCTAGGTGAATATTTAATAATATTCAAAGTGCAAAAATGTTAGGTCAAGGCATTTGAGCTTATCTAGGAATGTAAATATGACAATTGAATGGAAATCCTAGATATCAATTCTCTAAATACAAATGCAAGAAGATTTAGCTAGAAGAGTAAAATTGTTCTAAATGCTAGCTAGCACTAATCAATGTTCTCTACCAACAACCAACATCACAAACATGTAATAAAAGCTTTTAAACACAAGAACATGCATTCAATTAGCAATAAAAGTTAAAACCTAGGCATACATGACATAGTAATAAAACAATGAAGTCTAGTACATGTAGAAATTACCTAGTCAATAAAAAGATAATGCTTCATGCTTAGATGATCCTAGAATGAAACTAGATGACTATGAGATGAAGTTTGGTTGAGTAAAAATAAGTGTTTGGGAGTCTTTCTCTCTCAAGAAAAGCTAGGCTTCTCAAAGATAGCTTCTTGGACTCCTAGAGAATAAAGAAAAGAGAAGAGAACATATATATACGGTGCTCTACATGAAATGATATCGTTTTGGACAAAAAGGCAACTAAATCTCGTCAGAACCGCTGGCTGGACCGCAGTACAAGTAAGTGTCCAGACCATGGCACAGGAAATGGTGAATCACCTGGACAACACCGCTCTAAAGACCGCTGTGTAAGCAAGTGCACAGACCGCGGTATAGATAACATGCAACGTCTTGGAATCTCCGCTTGGGAGACCGCTATGCAAACAAGTGTCACAGACCACGGTAGCAGTAGCGTGCAACCACTGGAGAACACTGCTATACAGACCACGACAGATGCAATGCACGGGGAGCGGTTTGAACCACGGTTAAGAGGAAAATCCTCTATTAAGAGCAAACAAGATGTATCAAACACCTAAGCAAAAGTTAAGGCACAAAAAGGCACACAAGAAGGCAAATAAGCAATCATGTAAGATGATCAAAACATGCATAAGAGTGTGTGTGTGTGTGTGCACTATTATCTCTTCAATGAAAGTTAAGCTAGTGATTTACCTTTGGAGTTTGAGCTTGGTCACGAACAATAATGGCCTAAACTACCCTTACATATTAAACCCCAAATGTGATTATCAACAAAATAAGCCAATCAAACACCGAGGAACTTACATAATCATCACACCAACCTCTAAACCCTCACCCGTAAGTCTAAACACCCCACCAAAAGCTGACCCAAACCCATCAACCGCACCGTATGCTGGCTCAAATCCATCAACCCAACCTCTATGCCTCTCCAGAAAAAACAAAATGCAACCCACAGTGGCGTCGAGATGAGATCGGGAGTGGCAGTTGGTTTGGAATGGCGGTAACAATTGGTTTGGAATCCCATCGACGATGTAAGGGTCGACGACAGTGTCAACATCGGCGGACCGAAACGAAACGGCAAAAGAAATATAAGAGAAAAAGGAAGAAAGAAATAGATCATGAACAACCTGGAGAAGTTCACAAGGACATCGACGAATGATGGAGGCACACCGGAGAAGCAGATTCGATTGCGTATTGGGAAAAAAGCCATATCCAGCTCATGAAATGATGAAGATGAGGTTTGTGTTTAGATTTTTTTAATTTTTTATTATTATTAAATCTAAAAATTTTATTGTATCATTTGTAAGATAATTGGGTTAAGTTGTTGTTTAAATTTGGGTTGTGTCTTGTTTGAATCCAGGTTATGTGTTTTTTGAATTTGGGTTGTTTGAAGATATGGGTTAGGGGTTTTTTGTGCTATTTGGGTTTATGATGTTAGATTTGATAATCTAGGTACTGGTATTAATAGTTTGAAACGTGTTAATTTCATCTATGACATCTGAAGTTTTCTGAGTTATCTTGGTAGTTTAGTTGTTTTTAATTCAAGAAGTAGCAACTCTTTCACAAACGAATTAGCCAAGAAAGGTTCGACCGTTCAAGTATGGAAGGGGATTGTTTAGTGTGGGGAAATTTCTAAATTCAGTCTACAACGTTTTGTTTCTTTTGGCTATGCTCTGTTTTTTTTCTGTTATGGGTTTTGCAGTCAGATTTGGTGTTCAAAGTTTTTCTTTTTTGTTATAACTTTTAAATTTTTCAAGTATTAATTTTTTTACTCATATTTTTTTCTTTTTGATTTGGTAGAGATCCAGACCGTCAATCTTATGAGATAGAGTGATGGACGGCAAAGATCCACCAAATCAATTTTAAATTTTGTTATTTATTTAATAATTTAAATATTTATAGGAAGGGTAAAATAGTATTTTCATCAAAGGTCACACTTTAAGGGGCATTAATGTCATTTTGTCCTCTGATCATGCCAGAAAGCCTGTTTTTAACGGAATCCGTAACAGAAGGAATAAAACGGCCCAACACTGAAACTAGAGGGGCCAAAACGCATAATAGATCAAACTAGAGGGACTTTTTCATTTTTTCCCTAAATATAACTATAAAAGGAATTTAGATAATGCATTTAAAATAAGACAATAAATACATTGTCTGGTTTCCTTTTATGGTAATATTTATTGTTTTAACCAGTGCCCTAAGGGTGTGTTTGGTACGTCGACGGGACAAGACATGGTGAGACGGACAAGACGGGATAGAACATGACAGTCGTTCCATATTGTGTTTGGAATGTCTTGGATAGAACCAATAATTGTATTGTTTTACGTTTGGTATGGAATAGAATGAAACAATATATTCAAATGAACAAAGTGCCTATATTAATTTTAGAAAGTCTAAAGATTAACATTTAACTGGAAAATAAAATTCTAATTTTGGTTTTCTTGAGTCAGTAAGATCTAGGAACCATATCTCATTAGTTATCATCATCAAACTCGATCATTATAATCATTAGTTTTTTTTAATAAAACAAATATAACCAAACAGAACAGTAGAACAAGAGAAAAAGAAATTTTAAAGCAAATACAGATCCAACCCACTTGCCACTGGCCACTTGCCAGGAGATTATTTACATGATCATTCATTATCACTTGCCACTTTCTAGGAAATGCAGATCAAATTATAAAGCAAGAGATGGATCCTTCAATGCAACATCCTGTTTTTGCTTGACCTAATATTGGAACCTTTTGTAAGACCCAAAGTTGTGCAGCTTAAGGGATTTTAAAACTTTTTAAAAAAATATTTAAGCGACTCATAATAACTAGTGTACGATGTATAAGAATAAAATAACGTAAGATTTGAAATCATACCTCAAGGCTAACTCCTTCGTTCTTTAATTCTTGAATTTGCTTCCCGATTTGTACCACCAAATCTTCCTCGCCATCTCCCAGGTTTCGGCAACTGGGAATGGGTGCACTACGGGCTTCAGGAGGTTTTATGGAGGTTGAAGAAACAACACAAAACAACTCTTGCTTTGTGTATGGAGAATTTGGCCACCCTTGAATTAAAATAAAAATAAAAACCCTTTTTTTTTTATCTTGGCCGCATTCAATTTTTTTTAACTTCTTTTTCTTTCTGTTTCATGTGTGGTCGCTCCTCTTTCTTCTTCTTTTTTTTTTTTGTGTATCACCAATCATGCTTCTTCTTTGTTTTTAATAATATATCTTTATATTTCTAAAAAAAACAAGATACCAATCCTTTTCCAAATAAGATAATTAGTATTTTAGTGTCCAAGTTAGTATAGGATTCCAAATCCTACATAACCATAGTTCATTAAGACTTGAACACTTGACCTATTCAGGAAATAAAATAATCTTATTATTTTATCATTTGTCTCAGTCGTAGTTCAAACATGTAACCTCCAATTAATAATTCTCAATTCCTAATCTATTAATTAAATAATCTAAATATTTAATTAATTTAATTATTAATATATTAATTAAATAATCTCATCATTTAATTCATTCCCTAAATAAATATCTTGTTACTTTCGTAAGCTAATTAATTGGATCATCCAATTAATTAATCGTGACCCTTGTTACCATCAACGTTCCGGGCTAGCAAACAGACCTAATGGACCCAAAGTCTTGAGCTCCTATAATCCTTAGAAAAATTAATTAAACTCTTTAATTAAAATTTCACGATTATTAACCTCGGTGTTACTCCACTAAAAACCCGAGGCTGCACTCTCATAACTGTAGATGTTATTACACAAACCAAAAACTCAATGTCCATCGATATAGCTATTACATATGGTATGATCCTCCACAAGTAGTTCATAATTAGAGTTGGGTCATAAAATCCGTTATACCCCTATAATTATATATTTTCCATTAAGTATCATTATTCTCTAATGAACAATAAATCCTAACTTTCTTTATGGAAGAAGGAGAGCGCTCATATTGTTCAAGCCCCAAATCAACCCTTAAAGGAGTGGATTCCATTATTCTATACAGATTTTCTCAGCCACAAGCCAAACTGTGATTCCAACATGCGAAGTAAAACACTCTGGATTAAGATCACCCATATATGGTCATCATTTGTCGATATATATGAATCTCATCATGTAACAGATCTTGGTGAGAGATTCATATATATCGTATATATGATCACATCATATAAGGTGCCTCCATTCTCATATCACCAAATGAATAGTCTAAGATAAGACCACTGTACATTACAGAATGGACCGCAACTGTAGATTAACCATAAAAAATGTACCCAGCTCTATTTGTTACCTATGGACTCTTTAGATTGCTCATCTCAAACTGAATTCCACTGCATATGACAATCAAATACTTAGTAAGAGATTACATTCGGCAATCTTGTATATTAAGTACACATGATATAAATGTATGAGACAGATTTATAGAATGAATAAACTACTTCTTTTATTAATATTTCATTCACATCTACAAATTGCAAGTTTTAGGGCATAAACCCCGACACCTTTTCCACCCCTAAAGAAATTATCATCATCATGAATTGAAGAACAATAAAATTAAGAAAAAAAGATGAAATTTCAATTTTTTATTGTAGAATTTATTTATTTATTTATTTTAGAATCCAGATCTCAATTTTCTTTTCCTTTTTCTTCAATCATTATCATCATATTTTCACTTAATCAACAACACCTACATCATCATCTTCTGCATTCTTAAATAACAACATAAAAACTTAAAAGACAAAATCCCCATTTGAGATCTCCACAAAAGTATCTCAATTTTGTTATAAAACAAAATCAACCCACCTCAAAAAATCTTACTCTCAACTTTAAAAACTCCAGAATCCACAAAACCAAATACATATTACATATATATGTTGGGCAACAAAAATTGAGCATCGCCTCTCCATTTTCTTTTGTTTAATTCGTTAGGGTTTTATAGTGTTATTAGAGATATGTAAAAAAAAAAAATTGGCAATAAAAAAAAGATAGATTCGACTAACTAGTCAACCACCAGACCCAAACCCTCACCAGACAACCATCCCACCGTCAACCACCCCCACCGCCAGCACACCACCACCAGAAATCACATCAGCACTCGATCTCACTGGCTGCCAAGTCGACCCACACCAAAAACTATTTACGTAGAAAGGGATCCACGAGAGAGAGATAAAGGAATTTGATAAGGACTTGAGAGAGAGAGAGAGAGGAATTTGAGATGGATTCGATGAAGAATCGAGAGAGATAAAGGATTTTGATTGGGATTCGAAAGAGAGAGAAGGGTAAAAAGGTCTTTTGTGTTGGGATTATGCTCGACAGCAAGAGTATAATAATGTATTTAACAATCTTTTCATATTAATAAAAGTGATTTCTAGTTTAACAAATCTTATAGCATTTATAGTTAATTATTATAATTGTCAAAAGTAAATAATCACAAGGTCAAAAGATTATGAGAAAATAAGAATTGTTAGTGCATCTGGATATGTATGAGGTAAAGACAATTCTTTAGTTAGTCTTGAATAATATTCACAACTTAAGATAAAGGTTGAGCACATTTATCTTTTCAAAGTTGTAGATTCATTTGCTAGCATTTGAGTGGGATCAAATGTGTTATGATGAGTCTAAAATCATCTAAGTGTGGTGTCTTTGGGTAAAATAATCTAGTGTACTGGGTGCATTGAATAGGATCATATTGAAATACTTTATCCAGAACCATCAATGGATAAAAGTTTTCACTTGAAGACAATCAGAGAGTCTATCTCAATCCTGAGAAAAATGATGGACTTATGGTTGCATGTGTTATCATTTAAGTTATCAATGAGTACGATTATATAGTATAGTCTATCATCAATAGTTTGGTGGTATTCATTTGTTAATCGATAGAGGACTTCATTTATAGATATGGACATCATGGCTCCATTTATTAAATGAGAGTAGAATATCATCATATGGATGTTTTGAGGTATTGGATATTAAATCTTAATGTTAAGTTTTCAATAGTGTCAATTGAAATATGGCTTCTGAACAAGACAAAATATCAAAGTTCAAAAAGTGGTTATATGAGTAAATATGGTAACTTGGAGAGCTATAGGCGATCAATGAGCTCTTGGAGATTACTAATATTCTTCACGAGGATACACTATCTTCATTAAGATTGTCTAGGGTATGAGTAAGCAATATTAACTTATTCTATCTTTATTTAAGAGTTGAATTTTAGTTCTTTAGTGGAACGAACTAAAATTAATAGATCGGACCTAGGTGAATCATTTGTTGATTGTGATTGGGTTGTGTCTATTGGAGCTTAAATTTAGATAGCCCGCCAAGATCCCCAATCCACACGAACTTGCAAGGATCACTTGATATATTCTGCCGGACCAACTTATGGGTCCATCTAGAATTGTATTAAGGCATGTGGACTTGTTTCTTTTTTAATAAGAATGGGTCTAGTTCACATGTGAACTTTTTATTAACCTCCAATGGATTTAATAAAATAGAAAAAAAAAACAATATTGGCCCAAATATATTGGGTTGGGCGGCAAGGGACTATTTATTAGTGTTATATATTGTTTTTTTATTTTTTTATTTAATAAAATGAAAAGTAATTTATTTACTAATTAACTAAAAGTCAAAATCTTTTCCTAGTAGGAGATGGTCTCCTAGAGTCATATTATTATTGGTAATATGATAAGTATCAAATACTATATTTGATAAGTAGATAAATAAAAGGAATTTATTTATCTAGTCAAATTATGAAGTATTTGATTACTATTAGGACTCTAATTGACAATTTGTCAAATTAGGAAGTTTTTGATTTAGTCACAATTTAATTTGTATTCAATAATTGGTTATTGAATAAATACACTATTTGAGTTGGATTAGGAGTCTTGGTGTAGAAAATAATTCTTTTTAAAAAAGGATTCTTGGTTACCAAGTAAATCCACCTAAGGAAAGGATTCTTGCCCACCAAGTAAATCCTTCTTAGGAGAGGATTTGGTCTACTATATACTACCCATAAATTTTGACCAAGGCTTAATTCTAAGTGAATTTTTGGCCAAGGCTAGGGTTTTATGAGAGAGAATTTGGCCTAGTGAGAGAATTTTGAGAGAGGAAAAAAATTAGTTTTTGCTATAGATAAAATTCGGCCAACTCATAGATATTGTGTATTGAATTCGGCCAAGAAGAATAGAAAATGGGAATGTTTTTGTTTTCGATAGTGCAATAGTATCCTTTACATCAAAAGGGTTTTGTGTACAAAAATCAAATCGGGTTCAATCGAGTTTCAATGAAATAGATTGATAATTCACAAGTGACCGAACGTTCTTGGGTTTTCTCTTGGAGGATTGTTGTGACTAACAAAAGAAAGAGATTTTGTTTGTTTCCATCCTCAGGTATACAAATTAAAGAAAGGGAGCCCACACTCCTAGGTGATTCACATTCGTGATTGGATTAGAAGATCTTGTGGATTCAATTCGACGCTAGTTCAATTGTCACGAGTAAAAGGTACGATACTTTTATTATACGTCAATTAATCTAGGGTTAAGGTTCTTTATATCAATGAGACAAATTTTAAAATATACCAAACCCTAATTTTACGGCTTCCGTTGTGTGATTTTTCCTACAATTGGTATCAGAGCCTGGTCGTACCCTTGATTAATTGATGTATGTGTACGTGAATCCTTTTTTTTATTGTGATTATGCATGTTTTAGAAAGAGATGACACTCTAGGTATTCGCACATATATCCTTACATTGATATATATATATATATATATATATATATATATATGTGTGTGTGTGTGTGTGTGTGTGTGTGTGTGTGTGTGTGTGTGTGTGTGTGTGTGTGTGTGTTTTATTATGTGGATTGTTATTGCTCAATTTTGGTCCTAGATTTCAATGTATTTTTGTTTTGGGATTATAACAAGAAGGGTGGCCTATCATCGCCATAATTTCCTTCTTGATAGTTGCTAAGTTTTTTTTTGTTCTTGTAATAAAAAAATGCACTATATTGTATTAAAATACTGCAGTATTTTATTATTTAAAATTCTTATGTAATACATTCAAGTATCGAAGACTCGAAGGTTTGAAGAATTGGAAGCAACTGGAATAAGTTTGGGACCATGCAAGTCATAGCAACAAACATGCGTGCGAAGAGCACACGGCCACGATTGATGTGGCATGGGCTGCGCACGGCATCCCTATGGAAACCATAGGCTATGCATGGCAGCCCTTTATGGGGTTATGGGGTGCCACGCCCATGTGAGGCAGCCGAGGGAGTCCAAACGACAAAGGTCGCTTGAAGACTTGTTCGCCAAGAAAGGAGTTTTTTGTATTCCAAAACATATGTAATTTATTTTCTTTTCTAGGATGGACAAAAATTGTAGCTATTTATATTTTTGTAAATATTGTAATGTTTGTCATTGTTTGATAACATGTCATATAGAATAGGAGTGTCACTCATATAACTCTTTTGGTATGATGCATTGAATGGTTTAGGTATCTAATTGGCATCTAGATAAATTGGTAAATCATTCTTTGGAATTCGATCGCACGCCTTAAATAATTGAGTGGGAGAAGGTGTTTTAGAACACCTACGGCCTCCAAGTTTAGTTGAGCTTTATGTTTCGTGTAATAACCTTCCAAGAGGTATCCATGAATTAAATTTAGCAAGATACTTCGTTACAAGGATAGACTAGACAATTAACCCAAACGATATCTACTCCCAAATGAAGGATATTCGTGAGGGATTATATTAAGGGTCGATAACTTGGTAACACACTCAATGTGATTTTATTAATATCCTTCCAATAGTTCTTGTTAATAAAATTGCAAAACTAAAATTGAAAACGTTGGTTGTTATGTTAACAATTAGGTGGGACCTAGTCCAACTAGTAGATGGTGTGAACTCCTAAATGAGGCATGACATTTATGGGTGTTGGATCACCGTTGAATTTTACGGTTGAATTGTTGTAAATAATTGAAGATATATATTCAAAATTTCTTTATCGTGATTATTTACTTATATATTTTTTGTTAATATAAAGAAATCATGACCCCAACCCTAATCAACATCCTTAAAAATAATACTTTAACAAATGATAATTATGTCACATAGAAAAGGAAAATCTGGTTGTTGTTGCAAGCTGAAAAACATAAATTTGTTTTGTCTATTCTTTAACCACCAAACTAATGAATCTACTGAGGAGCAAAGAGACGAGTATCAACAGTCGAAGTCTTCAGATGAGATGGCTAAATGTTACATTATGGCCACCATCTCCGACGTGTTGCAACGACAACATGAAGGAATGGAGACTGCTGCCGATATAATGATGTCTCTAGAGGAGATGTTTGCTATGGGGTCTAGGACAACTAAGAGAGGCAATGACTGCTTTCATGAGTCTTATGATGAAACCTGGACAGACTGTGAAGGATCACATGATAAAAGCCATAGCTCATCTCAACATTGCTAAACTCAATGGTGCTGGGATAAATGGTGAGATGAAAATTGACATGATTGTCAACTCAATGTCGGATTCCTTTGATCAGTTCAAGCTGGACCACACTTTGAATAATAAGGAATGCGTCTTGCATGGCCTGATGCAAGATGATCGAAGTACCGAGAAAATCCTTGTGTAATGCAAGGGTTAAGAGATTCATATGGTTAGTAAAGTTGCTACTGTTAAGACCTGTAGGAAAGTCAAGAAATAACAGAAGAAAAAACAACTTGGGCGTAACTGGAAGGAGTTTCAGGAAAGGAAGAGATTGAATAAGAATGAATTCAACTTGTGTTTAGGCAACAGAACGTTGGTTTCTACTAGTGTAGTGGGAGATATTATAATCAATTTAGATTCTTATAGGCATTTAGATTTTATAAACGTTTATTATGTACCACAATTCAAGAGGAATTTAATTTCGGTTTCTTGTTTAAATAAATTTGGATATTCAGTTACTTTTAATAAAGGTTTTATTATTAGTAAGAATAACAAAAGATGAAACCGACCTATGGCATTTGTGCATAGGTCATATTAACCTTGATAAGATCAAAAGATTGGTTAGTGACGAACCTTTAAGTGACTTAAAGGTTGATGATCTATCAACTTGTGAATCTTGTCTAGAAGGTAAGATGACCATAAGGTCTTTCACGACCAAAGGCACAAGAGCCACTGAATGTTTAGGATTGATACACACTGATGTTTGTGGACCTATGAGCATTCAAGATAGAGGCGGATATGAGTACTTCATCACTTTCACGGATGATTACTTAAGATTTGGTTATGTATCTCATAAGACATAAGTCAGATGCTTTTGACATGTTCAAAGCATTTAAAGCTGAAGTAGAAAATCAGCTTGAGAAACGCGTAAAAATCTTGAGGTCTGATCGTGGTGGAGAATATCTATCTAGTGAGTTTCAGCAATATCCTATTGATAATAGGATAATTTCTCAGTTTTTTACACCAGGTACACCTCAACAAAATCGTGTTGCAAAAAGGAGAAATAGAACTCTTTTTGACATGGTTAGGTCTATATTGAGTTATTCAATGCTTCCTAATTCTGTTTGGGGATATGCTTTACAAAGTGTCATGTACAATCTAAACGATCTAAGTTGGTTCCTAAAACACCGTATGAGCTGTGGATCGGGTGAAAGCCTAGTTTACAACACTTAAGGATATTTGGATGTCCTGCGCACGTGTTAAATGGAAAGATAGAAAAGATGGAGTCTCGTTCAAGAAACAAAAGGATATTATTTCTATAGTCCTTCAAATCTTAAAGTATTTGTTTCTACAAATCTAAATTTATGGAAGAGAACTATATGAATAATTTTGTGCCTAAAAATAAAATTGTCCTGAATGAGCTTTCAGGAGATACAATTCCACAAGAGATTTCACAACCTAGCCCAATTGGAAGTTCCACACCAACACAAGATCAACAATCTACCATACCTAATCGTAGTGGGAGGGTTAGTGAATAACCCGAGAGATACATCAGTCTAGGAGAATTTATGGAGAATCTCTTGGACGATGATGATCCCTACACGTATAAAGAAGTACTGGAAGATGTTGATTATTGCCATTGGCAAAAGGCAATGCAATCCGAAATTGAATCCAAGTTCAAAAACAAAGTCTAGTCTCTTGTAGACTTGCCTAAAGGGATAAAACCCATCGGATGCATGTGGGTATAAAAGAGGAAAAGTTGAATGGATGGAAAGGTGGAAACCTTTAAAGCTAGATTGGTAGCTAAAGGTTACACACAGAAGAAAGGTATAAATTATGAAGAAACCTTCTCTCCTGTGGTCATGATTAAATTCATTAGGATACTCTTATCCATTGCGGTATCTCTAGACTTAAAGATTTGGCAAATGGACGTCAAGACGGCTTTCCTTAATGGAAGTCTTGACGAAATCATCTATATGATGCAACCGGAAGGATTCATTGAAAAAGGCCAAGAGGAAAGGGTATGCAAGTTGGAAAGATCCATACATGGATTAAAGCAAGCATCCAGATCCTGGAGCATAAGGTTCGATCAAGCCATGAAAAGTTTTGGATTTATTCAAAACCTTGATGAACCTTGTGTATACAAAAGGATTAAAGGCGACAAGTTAGTTTTTCTAGTTCTTTACGTTGATGATATACTACTCATCGTAAACGATGTAGGTGTATTGACATCAGTATAAGAATGGTTAGCAAAACAATTTGATATGAAGGAGTTAGGAGAAACAAGTTATATTCTTGTTAACCAAGTCATAAGGGATAGAAAGAATAAAACAATTGCCTTATCCTAAGCTTCACATATAGATAAAATCTTGTCTAGATTTTCCATGCAAGATTCCAAGAAAGGTATGTTACCTTTCAAACATGGAATCAAACTTTCTAAGGAACAAGTTCCTAAGAATGAGTATAAAGAGAAATTCATGAGTAAGGTTCCATATGCCTCGGCAGTTGGGAGTCTCATGTATGCATTGCTCTGCATTAGACTAGATATTTGTTTTGTTGTCGGCATAGTTAGCGGGTTTCAATCGAAACCTGGTCCTGATCACTGGACCACAGTCAAGCATATTTTCAAGTATCTTAGGAGAACGAGATATTATATGATTGTATACTCCTGAGGGGATTTAATTCCCGATAGGTATACAGATTCTGATTTCCAATTGGATTCTTACTCTAGAAGATCAATATCAGAATCTGTGTTTACACTTGGAGGAGGGGCAGTCATATGGAGGAGTATCAATTAATCTTGTATTGTTGACTCCACCATGGAAGCCAAGTATGTTGCCGCATGCGAGTTTGCTAAAAAGGCTGTCTGGCCCCGCCAATTCTTGATTGACATGGAAATGGTTCCTGATGCGAATAAGCAGATCACTATCTATTGTGACAATAGTAGAACAGTGGCTAATTTGAGAGAACCAAAAAGTCATAAGAGAGAGAAACACATTGAAAGAAAGAATCACATTTTAAGGGAAATTGTGCATAGGGGGGACTTGACGAAAACCAAAATCATGTCAGTAGAAAATCTAGCGGATCCCTTCACAAAAGCTCTTCCATAAAAGAGTTTTGATAGACACCTGGAGAATATGGGGATAAGATATATGACACATTTGCTATAGAGCAAGTGGGAGATTGTTGAGATTATGCTCGATAGCAAGAGTGTAATAATGTATTTGACAATCTTTTCATATTAATAAAAGTGATTTCTAGTTTAACAAATCATATAACATTTATAGTTTAATTTTTATAATTGTCATAAGTAAATAATCATAAGGTCAAAAGACTATGAGAAAAGAAGAATTGTTCGTACATCTGGATATGTATGAGGTAGACACAATTCTCTATTTAGTCTAGAATAATATTCACAACTTAAGATAAAGGTTGGGCACCTTTATCTTTTCAAAGTTGTAGATTCTTTTACTAGCATTTGAGTGGTTCGAATGTGTTATGATGAGTCAAAAATCATCAAAGTGTAGTGTCTTTGGGCAAAAGAATCTAGTGCACTAGGTGCATTGAATAGGATCACAGTGAAATACTTCATACACAACCGTCAATGGATAAATTTTAACTTGAAGACAATCTGAGAGTCTATCTCAATCCTGAGATAAATGATGAACTTATGGTTGCAAGTGTTATCATTTGAGCTATCAATGAGTATGATTATATATCATAGTCTATCCTCGATAGTTTAGTGGTATTCATTTGTTAATTGATAGAGGACTTCAATTATAGATATGGACATTGTGCCTCCATTAATTAACTGAGAGTAGATTATCATCATATGGATGTTTTGAGGTATTGGATATTAAATCTTAACGTTAAGTTTTCAATAGTGTCTATTGAAATATGGCTTTTGTACAAGTCAAAATATCCAAGTTCAAAATGTGGTCATATGAGTAAATATGGTAACTTTGAGAGCTATAGGTGGTCTATGAGCTCTTGGCGATTACTGATATTCTTCATGAGAATACACTATCTCCATTAAGATTGTCTAGGGTATGAGTAAGCAATATTAACTTATTCTATCTTTATTTAAGAGTTGAATTTTAGTTCTTTAGTGGAATGAACTAAAATTAAAAAATTGGACCTATGTAAATCATTTGTTGATTGTGATTGGGTTGTGTCTATTGGATCTTAAATTTAGATAGTCCGCCAAGATCCTCAATCCATACGAACTTGCATGGATCACTTGATATATTCTACCGGACTAATTTAGGGGTCCATCTAGAATTGTATTAAGGCATGTGAACTTGTTTCTTTTTGTAAGAATGGGTCTAGTTCACATGTGGACTTTTTATAAAGGTCCAATGGATTTAATAAAATAAGAAAAATAATATATACGCTTATATAATGCCATGGGCGGCAAGGCTAATATATAAAAGCCTAATATATTATTTTTTATTTTATTATTTTGTTAAATGGAAATTAATTAATGTATTGATTAATTAATTATTTAATTAAAAAGTCAAAATCTTTTTCCTAGTAGGAGATGGTCTCCTACAGTTATATTATTGTTGGTAATATGATAAGTATCAAATGCTATATTTGATAAGTAGATAAATAAAAGTAATTTATTTATCGAGTCAAATTAGGAAGTATGTGATTACTATTATGACTCTAATTGACAATTGGTCAAATTATGAAGTTTTTGATTTAGTCACAATTTAATTTATATTCAATATTTAGTTATTGAATAAATACACTATTTGAGTTGGATTAGAAGTCTTGGTGTAGAAAAAAATTCTTTTTTTAAATGGATTCTTAGTCACCGAGTAAATCCACCTAAGGAGGGGATTCTTGCCTACTAAGTAAATCCTTCTTATGAGAGGATTTGGTCTCCTATATATACTACCTATAAATTTTGACCAAGGCTTAATTCTAAGTGAATTTTTGGCCAAGGCTAGGGTTTTATGAGAGAGAATTTGGCCTAGTGAGAAAATTTTTGGAGAGGAAAAAATTAGTTTTTGCACTAGACAAAATTCGGTCAACTCATAGATATTGTGTATTGAATTCAACCAAGAAGAAGAGAAAAGAGGAACGTTTTTGTTCTCGATAGTGCACTAGTATCCTTTACATTAAAAGGGTTTTGTGTACAAAAATCG
Organism: Dipteronia dyeriana; assembly: GCA_032871835.1. NCBI lineage: Eukaryota > Viridiplantae > Streptophyta > Magnoliopsida > Sapindales > Sapindaceae > Dipteronia > Dipteronia dyeriana. The sequence goes on along the minus strand of CM065299.1, from coordinate 43,987,613 downwards.
AATCGGGTTCACACGAGTTTCAATGAAATAGATTGATAATTCATAAGTGACCAGACGTTCTTAGGTTTTCTCTTGGAGGATTGTTGTGACTAACAAAATAAAAAGATTTTGTTTGTTTCCATCCTCAGTTATACATTTTAAAGAAAGGGAGTCCACACTCCTAGTTGATTCACGTTTGTGATTGATTGAAAGATCTTACAGATTCAATTCGACGTTGGTTCAATCGTCACGAGTAAAAGGTACGATACTTTTAATATACGTCAATTAATATAGGGTTAAGGTTCTTTCTATTAAAGGAACAATTTTTAAAATATTCCAAACCCTAATTTTACGCTTCCACCACGTTTTGAACCAATTTTCCCTACATTTTGTCCCACCTTATTCCGCTCTGTCTCATGTAAATATCATGACAAACGTGGGACAATAAAAAATTGTCTCACGTTGTCTTATCCCGCCCCGCGTACCAAACGTACCATAAGGGCACAAGTTAATACTACCAAGTTAAATTCAATTTCGATTCAAAACACTCAAATCATCAACAAAAAAAATCTAATGGGCAATTTATTTAATAATATCAGATTGTTTGTCAATAGTAAAATAAAATAAAATTAATAACATTAGATTGGATTTTGATTAATCCTCGTAATTTTAGCATAAGCCTCAATAACAGCATAAGGTTTTGGGTGTATCCACTGCATCATACATCGTCCACCCTGAAGCTATTGAAACGGCAGCATCAAGGTAGGCGGTGCATGGTGCATCACACTACACCCAAGTTTTAGCCTAATAACAGATGTCCTCTATCATGCAAATGATGCTCTCAGATGAAAAATGAGAAAGGTTTGAGTTTGTGAATCCCTTCGATTATTGAACGAGAGATATGGGGTCTGTTGTAGGAAGGACATGCACGGTAGGAGAATAGAATCAACTTTAAAAAGTGAAGAAGAGTAGAGCCCACTGCAATTAAGGATATAGTAGGTTGAACATGAAATGTGGTTATAGAAGAGCATAAGAAACGTTGAATTTTAGAAAGTTAATAACACTCTCTCGTTAATAAAAGTTATTTCCTTTCATTTTGTTATTACCCCCTTATTTTTCTAAATACCACAATGCCTCCTCAAAGACACTTAGGGCCTGTTTGTTTTTGAGGTCTAAAGGGGTTTAAAACACCCTTTCAGACATCATGTTTGGTTTTTTTTTTGTCATCTGAAGTCTGAAAAATAATGAAAAAAGGGTCTGAAATAAAAAGTCAGGAATCCTTACTGAAGTCTGAAGTGATTTGGGTCTGAAAATATTTTGAAATTTCATGCCAAAATACCCTCTCATAAATCACATTATACCAAAAATGCACCAGAATTTCAACAAAGAAACGCACCACTCTCAATCCCCAAATGTAGAAAATCGGAACCCCAAAGCAAACCTAAAACCCAACTCAACCCCATCAACCTGCAACACCCACACGCACAGTAAACCGAATCGAACTTCAACTGAACCAAACCCCAGAAACATAACACCACCACTCCCAAATCAAAAACCCCAAACCCCAAATTAGAAACCTCAAATCGGTACCAAAATTATGTCCACTGAGAGGAGGTTGACACCACAAGCACTGGTGAGATGAGATCGGCACCACCAAATCAAAACCAAGTGTTGATGAGAGGATTCAAAACAAAGAGAGAGTGTGGATGTGAGAGAGAGATAGAGAGAGAGAGAGTTTGTTTAGAGTTTTTTGGTATTGTGTGTGTAGTGGTTGTGGGGTCTGAGTGTGGCTGAAGTTGGTGTATTGTGGGTGTGATTGATTTTGTGTTTTAACTTGAAGTAGCATATGAAGAAGAAAGAAGAGATAGGAAGAAGAAAGAAGAGACAGGTGTGGTGTCGGGTGCTGATACGTTTTGGTAGTTTTTTTATGTTTGATGTTTATTTTTTTTAAGTATATTGGTGTACTAGTTCTATGCATTTTTTTTTTTGAAGTGTGTTGAAGTAAATTTTTTTATTTTTTTATTTCTAATTTCTGTAAGTAAATCGTTTTACATATTTTTTTTTAAATAATAATATACATATCATCATTAATAATGTAAGGGTCTAAATGTCAAATTACAGGTTTTCAGATGTTGTGTTTTGAAAAAACAAATAACTTAACTTTTCCATTCAGATTTCAGAAACAAAAAAACAAACATATTGTCTACACTTCAGATTTCAGACCTATTCATATTTCAGAACAGTTCAGACCTGTTCAGATTTCAGATAAAAAACAAATACCACATTAGTTTACCATGAAAGCGCCTAGTACTCCGCAATTTATTTCAGCTGCAGTCACAGGGTTAAAATTTGCATAGCACATCCGTGCGGAACTTAGAAAACTTCTGGGTAATGTTGCTAAATAAGTAAGCCTTGGATTGTCACTCTCACACGTACACACAAGAGAGATTATAGAAAGCGACTAGAAAAGCTTAATGGAAATAAAGAAAAGTTATATTGCTAACAAGAAAGCTTTACAATGCTTTGAAGTATTCTTGGCTTGGATTACCTAAAAATGAGAAAAGCTAGCTATTTATAGAGCTCCACCTCATCAATGGACGGTTATGATCAATTTGATCCAATGGTCGAGATTGTGTCTCTAGAACTATCTACAAGTATCTAAAGAATTCTTTCTATCTAGAATTCTCTACAAGTATTACTAACACCAAGAATTCTATCCACTTGTATCTAGATGCTTTCTACATCTACCTAGATATATACATGAACTATCTAGAATAGTTCTTTAGCTAAAGATTTCTAGAAGCAGTCCAGAACTAGAAATGCATAGAAATCTCTAGAACCTTCTAGGAGCTTGGCATAGTTGTAGGTTTTATGGGCTTATAGGCTGGAAACTTCACGGGCCATGACATAACGGTTGAAATAATATGTTGTTATGGGTTTTTTTTTTCAAGTGATGGATCAAAGCGAATAATTCCATATCGGTGACTGTCTCGTGTGTAATTATAAATAAACAAAAACTACCCTTGGTCCCACAATAACCATTAGACCCGACCAGAGCGTAGCGTAACTGGTAGATGGACGAGCTTGGAGCTTGGGGCTTGAGTAAATGACTCCCAAGTCAGTGACTCGAATCCTATCAATGGTAAAAAAATATAAAAAAAATATTCAATATAGATGGATGAATAGATAGATTATATATATATATATATATATATAACTATTAGACCCGATGGTTTAAATTTGTGATAATATAGTGCAAAAGGTTTTTTTTAAGCTGCAAAAGTTTTATTGTAATAATTCTTTTTCTAAAAAAATATTTTTGTCTTGACTTTTTTAAAATAAAAAATAAAAAATCTTATCTAGTCTTACTTTGGTATTTGTATAATTTGATGGTTGTATTTTATATATCAAAAACTTCGTACATTCTATTTATTATTTATTTAATAGTTTGATTATTTTTTAAAATGAATTATTGTAATTAATTTTAATAATTAACACTAATATAGTGAATTTAATGCGACAGTTTGAAGATAAATAAGAGCATTGATACCTGACTTGCCTCTAAAATTAATATTGTCATGTTCATAAAGTCATGTCGCACATCAAATGACTTCCTATCTCGCGCATCAAATGAGCCCATAAAGTCATGTTCTATACATGACTTGCGAGTTACAACTATATTTCATTTTGAAAGGAAAGTTAAATTAAACAAAATAGCTTAGTCAGAACGGTCATCCTAGACAAACCTCTCAACACACGGAGGGTAATATTCCATCCAAAAACAATCCTCATCTACTGACCAACACTATAAGAAAAATGAGTTTTAGGGTCCGTCCTGTAAGCGTTTTTCTGTTGCTGCTTTTCGAAAATAAAAATGAAAATGAAAATAGTGTTTTTGGTTTCAGTTTCGAATTCTGAAAACGCGTCTAGTAGCATATACTGAAAGCTGTATTTTAAAAATGAAAACGGAAAAAACACGTCTGATAGATTAACTAAAAACTATCAAAAATTGAAATATCAATTTTCGCATTTGTTTAATATTATTACAATTATAAACAAATTGATTATATGATTAACCAATATAATTTATGTACTGCAATTTTAAAATTAAACAAAAGTAACACATCAAAAATTAATTCAAAAAAACATATAAAGAAAATGAATTAATCAAAACTAAACTCTTAAATTATAAATAAATAATTACAATATATATATATATATATTATTATATAATAAAAATATAACTGTATATATTATATTAATATATATATATATATACATATTATAATAATATATTAAATATTATTACATATATTATAATATTATATATATATATATATTATTTTATATTTATTTTATTTTATATTATATTATAGAATACTAATTTTATATAATATTTATATATAGTAATATTTATTATAATATTATATATATATATATAATATATATTAATATTATATTTAACTATAGTATACATATATATATATATTAATATTATATAATATATAATATATATTATAATATACATAAAATATATTATTTTATAATATATTATATATATAAGTGGCACTTTGGTCATTTGAAAATCGTGTCCCGTCTTGTCCTAGTCATATGAAACGTATAATAGTACAATTAATATTAAAAAAAATGATTTTTTTTATATAAAAAAAGTGAAAAACAAAAACAAAAACAAAAACAAAAAACAAGTATTTTGTGTTTTTCAAATCTTTCAGGCCCCGTCCTACAGCTGTTTTTCAGTCTGTTTTCGTTTTTATTTTTCAAAAACGATTTCGAAAACGCGTTCGTTAATCGTTTTTCATTTTATTTTCAGAAAACGAAAAAAAAAATTAAAAACAAAATCAATGTTAAAAGTTAAAGATTTAAAAAACACAAAATACTTGTTTTTCGTTTTTCGTTTTCGTTTTTCATTTTGTTTTTCACTTTTTTATATATAAAAAAATATTTTGTTTTTCATTTTGTTTCATTTTGTTCTATTATATGTTTTATACGGCTAGGATAAGACGGGGCAAGTTTTTTAAATGACCAAAGTACCCCTATATATATATTCCAGAATAATTTATTTCCAACTAGAACTAAAAGTATTCATACAATAATATATATATATATACATTATAATTATTATATAATAATATTATATTATAAAATAATATATTTTAATATAATATTATAATATAGTTTATAATATTATAGAATATTATATATATATATATATATATTATTACATATTATATTTAATAATATATATATAATCATTTTACTATTTATTAATATAATGTAATATAAAAATATAATAATATTTAATATAAAAAATAATATGTAATATTATAATATATTATTATAATATAAATTATAATATATGTAATAATATTTAATATATTTTTTATATATTATTATAATATGTATATATATACAGTTATTTTTTTATTATATAGTAATATATATATATATATATATATATATATTGTAATTATTTATTTAAAAGTTTATAGTTTAGTTTTGATTAATTCATTTTTTGTTATGTTTTTTTTTATTGATTTTTGATGTGTTACTTTTGTTTAAATTAAAAATTACAATACAAAAATTATATTGGTTAATTATGTAATCAATTTTTGATAGTTTTCAGTTAACCTACCTGACGCGTTTTTTCCGTTTTCATTTTCAAAATACAGCTTTAAGTATATGCTACCAGACGGGTTTTCGGAATTCGAAATTGAAACCAAAATCACTGTTTTCATTTTCATTTTTATTTTCGAAAAACAATAATTGAAAAACACTTACAGGACGGGCCCTTATTTATAACACTGATTTTGTTTTTCATTTTTTTTTCGAAAATAAAATGAAAAACGGTTAATGAACGCGTTATAGAAATCGTTTTTGAAAAATAAAAACGAAAACGAACTGAAAAACAGCTGCATGACGGGGCCTTAGCAACATTAAAAAGAAAACGTATATGCTGTGTGTGTTGCTAAAAGTGGTTTATCACATTGCGGAGACTATGCATGTTGCTAAAGGTCATTTATTGCAAAGCGTAAAAAAAAAATGTGTTGTGAAAACTGAAAACCACCTACAGAAACGCATAATCGAATGTTGTCAATAATTGAACACATATCCCAATGTACAATAGTTGCATGTTGTCGTAGTTATTTCATTAAACTACATACATTTCGTGCATGCTACAATAAACATGGTTTTAGCATCATACAAATGTGCATGTTGTTAAAAAGCTAATATAGTAAAATCCCTATAAAATAATATTGTTGGGACCGGAAAAAATAATAACAGTGTTTTTATCACCCGTTTCTCCAAAAGAGGCATTTCAAGCAATAGTAACATTAAATAACTTCTTACTACACAATAAAATACATACATACATACATACATACACACACATATATATACCAATATGGTGTATGATTTGTATAAATTTAAGGATCAGAATGAGTTCAGTTTCATTACAAAGAAAAGGCAAACGACTTCAAATGCATACTTCAAGAAAAATTTGAATTGAAAAAATAGAAGTTGTTAAGTTTTTTTTTTTGGAAAAGAAGTAGTTAAGTTAAAAGTTTATTAATATATATTAGAAATTTTTATGTGTTATATTTTTTATATAATTAATCAATTATTAGTTTATAGATTCGTTGGACATAAAGGACTAAAAAAAATTATTATCTTATGCAATTAGCGAGGTAATTAATTTAGTACACAGGCCCGAGTTAGGACCGGAAAATTTTATTATTTAAGCGGGGTAATTAATTTATCAAATATTCATTTATCGAGGTTTTATTGTATTTAGCAACACACACATCATGTGCGTTGCGAAAAAGTTTAATATTCTGCAATACACATATCATACATGTTGCCGTATGTGTTTTTTTAGTAACATACAAATGTGTACGTTGTTGCAAATGTAATATTTAACGACACATTATGGATGTTGTTATAGGCCTTGTGTTTTGCGTAAAAGTCTAATATTTCGCAACACACATATCATGTACGTTATCGTATGTTTTCTTTTAACAATTGTTGGCTTGTGTGTTGCTAAAAACTAATATTTCTCAACTCACATATCATGCATGTTGTCATAGGATCCTCTCTAGCAACAACCGATTGCTTGTGCATTGCGAAAAGCTATTATTCAGCAACACATGTCATGCACGTAGCCATATGAGTCTCTTTAGCAACTGATTGCTTGCGCGTTACGAAAGTTAATATTCAACAACACACATGTCATTCACGTTTCCATATAAATCTCTTTAGCAAAAGTTTGTATGTGCATTGCGAAAAAGGCAATACCCCACAACAAATATAGAATATGCACGTTGGCGTATGATAAATTGTTGACTTGTGCGTTGAGAAAACCCTAATATTTGGTAACACATACATTATGGATGTTGTTATCATAAATATTAAAATGCACGATCACCGGGATGCACTTTACCTTCTCTTTTATGAAAATGATTTAACTCGTACTTTTTCACTTTTAACTGTATAATGTGGAAACCCGTCTCATATAATGAAAGTTGCATTATCAGTCGTGTGTTTGTAACGATTAATATCATTAGGTTTCAATTGACCTCTAACTTGATTGGTTTTTTTTATTTCAAAAAAGGGATTTAGCTATTATACATGGCAATTATGATAGAAAGTTATTTTATTTTTAAATTCTTGATTTTCGTAGATCATTGGAGAAATCAAATGACTAACAATTAACTTGTAACTATTTATGGAACCTATATAATAACTAAGCCATTTAATTAAATGTTGGGATAAAAAATTTATAATGTTCAATTTTTTATCAAAAAAATAATTACATTGACTATTATAATGAGTTTAATTTATCAAATAATGAAAATTATCAAAATTTTCACTAAAATATTGAATTAAATATTTTTTTACAACATATATGTTATATATTAAAAAAGTGTGTATCATTTAACAAAGTTTAACTTACATCAAAATGGTAAAGTCTGTCAATGGGATGGTGTTTGTCTTAGGTTCAAACCTCATTTGAACAATGTGTGTGATTAAAATACATTACTTATAATGGGGTATACATTATGCTAATTTATTATTTTTTGGATAGTGATTTGGCCTAGTAGAGAGTAGCTCAATGGGGTATACATTATGCTTATTATTATTATTTTTCTTAACCTAAGACAACGTATAATGCGCGTTGTTAAGGTTATCTATGGCAACGTACTATACATGCTGCAAAAATGTCAATGACAATGCACCTAGTACGATATAATTATTCTACGACACCATACATTATAAAAAACTTTGAAAGTTTTGGCAACAGGCGTATCAACAACATACACCCATGCATTTTTCGCAACGCATTTTATGTGTTGTGAAAGACCAACTTTCTTATTGTGAAAGCTAATTTAAACAAATTATAGGTGACAACATTCGCCTTCCTAGACGCAAAAATAACCATACCACATACAATACTCTATTAGAGTTTTTTGATATTATACACAATTAAATCAATATCAATAGAAGTTTTATTACCAGAATTAATTAAGTTAACCACTTCCAAAGCATCAAATTCTATCACAACCAAAAGCAAACTGATCCTCATTATAAATTCTGGGCCCCGCCAAATAGCCATAGCCTCGACCATTTGAGGGGAAAAGTTTACGATGACACGTTGATCAATTGTATCCATAACACTGCCCATATGGTCCCAAATAACTAGATCAAAACCTACTCGAAAAAGCTGCACATCAAGTTTATAAATCCCCTCTCTTTTAGCCTCCCGCTTGATCTGGTTTGGCAAAACCACCCCTGTTTGCTCATCAGCTTCCTTATTAGTAGCCTTATAGTCTACCAAAAATCCGTTACACCATACAACAATAGAGTTAATCTCATTCAACCTACCCACATTGACATTTTGATTTTTTAAAACCAAATACACCACATAATTACACAATAGAACAATTTCATCGTTCTTAGCTGAAGCACATAAGAACTGAAAAAATCTTGAAAGCTAATATTGCTGTCGCATATCATACCTTTTCAAAATCCCAAATGTGCTTTTAACATCCTTCAGATTTGAGCACACGCATAAAGTGTGGTAAGTTGTGGGACAAAAAAAAACGTAATAAGTTGTCTCGAATATTTTGTTGCAAACCAGACATAAGCCATCCATCAGAACCCTTCTACTTGCTATATTAACCTTAGTTGGCAACCAATCATGGCAAGCTCTCCATAGGAAAACTTTTATAAATAAATTACAACCTTAATTACAACTATATTGAAGTTTCATTTAATGGTGCAAAAAAATTAGAAGATTTATAAATATTATTGTCATCAATAGTAAATTGAATGACATCGAATAAAAACATGACATGTGATAGTGTCACCCTATAGCCAAGAAAACCAACTGAAGTAAGATTGGAGGCGAACCACCACTGGTGGGTAACAATCAAACAAGGGTAGGAATCTTTGTGGATGGATTGCTCATCTAAGGTGAGATGAACCATCGAAGGTGACATTATTGACAATGCTACGAAAATTATCACTCTATACTAGCATGCAACACAAGACCCACATCATAGGCAATAACACAACAATGAATCAAAGATGAACCTATTAAACCAAAGATGTGAAACATGCAAGTATTCTTCCATATATTTTACCATATAAGAACTTTGAACTTGTGCTAACTTAATCATCAGAGGGTGTTTAAAAATGACTACCATTGGCCACCTTAACCTGTTTGTTCTTCGACTTTTCAAGACATTCAAGGAGACACGACCCACCACCGTGTCTTACTACGAACCAGACTCATATATCAAGTTAATATCAATTTTTATCTTCAACAAATATACACTTGTTGATGTTGGTTTTTAGATTATGGAAGAAAGCCACGTGTCCAACAATTAAGATTTGAACAATAATGCAATTACACAGAAAACAATAATTGAGCATGCAAAACAAGGATTTTACATGGAAAACCCCAGAAAAGGGAAAAACCACGGTGCCGATGACAATGGAGAAGTTTCACTATGAACTTTTCAAGATTACAAGCTCATCACTCACTTTCTCTCTAAAATTGATAATATACTCATACATTGTTTTTCACTGATATTTATATGGGTTGATTAATCGTTGCCCTAGTTATTGTCATGTGAATGACTGGCTCTTTAATGAGAATCCTGGTGAGATTCTAGTGTAGTGATTTGTTTATGACTTGGTTCTTGTTTTGCGTTTATCTTCTGAAAGCTTTGATTCTCTTTCTTAATTAGAACTCTCAATCTCATGAAAAGAAATAGCTACATTCTCTAACTGGAACATAATTCTTAAGTTATGTATCTAGTTGGATCTTCGAGAGATATAATGCATGTTAACAAGACAATATTTCATATTTTGGTCAAATAGATCTCGTTGAAGATAGATATTTGGTGAGTAGGATCTTTGTTCATTAAAGCTTTCCGGATCAATTGGCTTGGATTGATGAACACGTTCTATTCTTGTGGAATCCCCCGTCACATGCCTTGATTTGGTGACATGTCTCCTGTCAACCTCTCGTAGGTTGATTTGTTGACTTATAATGACATGGTACTTATAGATGTCCGCGTTACATGTTGCTTCTGTTGACGTGTCACCCTACCAAATTTACACATATAACAACACTCATCCCATTTTCAATCTGAAATTCATCAAATCATTTGCTTAAATGAAAATCAATAGCTAATAAAAGATGAAAGAGAACAACTTCTCTCTCAAAGACCGAAAAACTATTAGGGACCAAATGAAAATACCCAAAAACTAAGGGCAATGTGAAAAATATGCAACATTTTCCTGAGTTGTCTTTTCCAAATTCATTTGAAGAGCATATAAAACACAAAATCTCCTTCTCTCATGCGTAACCTCCTTTCTATTTTTATTTGTTAGCAACTATTAATTTTCTCTTTTCTCTCTTTCACATGAGAATAAACCAAACCCACAAAACGGTATGCATGCACGATCCTCTTCTTTATCTTCCCTTTTTAATTGTTTTATTTATTTTTCCTGATTAATGTTCGTTGTTGTGCTTTCAGATTCCTGGACTTCAATTTGCTCAAGCATTAACTGATATTCTTAATTCATGTGCTGGCCAAGTATTAAATTTCGGTTACTGTTTCTGATTTTATTTTTATTTTGAAGAATATGGAGCCGTTTTCTGTATAAATTCTTGACGTGGGCTCATTAATTATCTGCATTATTGTGTTCGTTTTCAAAACTTGTCCATGCCTGTATTGCATTGAATGGGCTTTGCTATCAAGGTATTTAGTTAATGCACCAACAAGACCAAGCCACATTGAGTTTTGAAGTTTATGTTCGTTGAGAATCTTTGTGATCATATTCAAATGTATTTATGTTTTGGGTCATCATAGAATCAATGATCAGATACGATTGAGGGGAACTGATGGTAATTCAATTTTTTTGGGATAATGGGGCCTACTTGATAAGATTGATTAGGTTAAAATCTTGTTGAATCTGTCGAAATAAGCGAAATGGTGTGGATGTAATGCTTGTTCAAGGGCTTATGCTGTTCAATTTAGTGGATGAATTGGTGAAATGAACAGTTACAAAATGAGTTAAGGGTCTGAAATGGAGACAAAAGAAGATGTTTGTACTCAAGAAGATAGGCCTAAGTCCCTGTCACCCTCACCTTCTGCTTATTTGGTTTTACAACAATTATCTGAGGAGGCAGTTAGAGTGGCCGGAGAAGCTCTGCAAGGTGTGTACCCTCCCCATTTCCCGCCGCGGCATAGGCGCAGTCAGAGTGAGGTTATTACCGGGCCACATGCGCGTAACAATGGTTTCCAGAGATTGAAATGTCATATGCAGAAGGCTTGGCGATGGGGTGGCTTTTTAAAGGAAGAAGGTTACCAGTCTAGTTTCAATCCTGAGGTCTTGGCAAACCAAAAACGCCAGTGGTATCAGCTTCACTCCAAAACTATGGTATTTTAAATTATCTTAATATATTTTTTGTTATTTTCCTTCCCTTCAAGTTACATTTGGTTGGCCACTCTATTTATGGATTTTATAGTTTTGTGAAGTTCATTTGCACCAAAGAGCAGGCCAGTATCATGGTTTTAATATCCAAATCTCAGAAATTGTCTCTCAAACATTCTCTTGTCACATCTCTTTTCTGTGACAGTGTTCAACTACAGTTTTCAATATTCCAAGCGCATCATTTGTTGATCATACACTTTGTTTTATCATATGGTCGGTTATTTTGTAAACAGAATATCTGCTATAAGGATATAATTTAGATGCTTCCTCAGAGTTAACAAGTTCAATATATTTTGGATGTCAAGCTGCTATACTTGAGTGGACATAAGTTGGATTGTGAGCCACATACCCTTATATATTGCTTAACTTGATCTGCTGAATATACATTTTTTTAAATACTTTTTAGTTTGTAAAGTTGACAATTCTGTTAGCTTTAGTTGCATTTTCACGTGGACTTTCTAGAATTATGGTTAAACATGATATGCTGATAACCATATGAAAAATATCTATGTATGCTTTGTGAAATTAATGACGTGTAAGAACTTTATTGTAGGATCATATAAAATATAAGGAGCCCACCTCACTCTTTGAACATTTTATTGTTGCGGGGCTTCATCCAGATGCTAATCTCGAGTCTGTGGAGGATGCATTTGCGAGAAGGAAAAAGTGGGAGTCCGAGATGAGAAAATCGGAAGTGTTAGATGTCAGAATGCTACAGCATCGGGGGCCTCCAGTCCTGACATTGGAACCTCAGGTTTATTGCATGACTAAAGTAATATTATCCTGAAACTCCTATTGTCAACAGTTTGATTCAAGATGTATGTGTATTAGCTGTGTTAGGCTTCCGTTTGCCACACGTTTTCTCTTCATTTTAGGGATCTGAGGGATCTCATTGTTTCTCATTTTCGACCATGCAATCTGTTAATTCTACTTATTTCCTTGAAAATAAAGGACATTGTATATTGTATCATAGAAATCGGTTTGTGTTTATATTCTGTGGTATTGCTACAAGTGGCATTTGAACAGGCTTATGTGTTTTGAACACCTGACATGCCATTAAAATTGTTCTTTTCTCATGATAACAACTCGTTTAATTTGTCTTTCATTTGGTCAAACTATTAAGTATCTTGATTTATAGTTTCAATGGTCTGGTGCTAATTATTTTATTTTCTTTGTTCTTTTTGGAATCAACAGATACTTTTTAAATATCCGCCTGGGAAGAGGTTAGCTATCCGCCCAAAGGATCTAGCTGCATTTTGTTTTCCCGGAGGCACCAAGGTTTGATTTTGCTGATCTCTTGTGATACTCTATTTACTCAACTAAATTTTCATTTACGTAAGAGTTAATGTACAGCTTCATTAAGAAAGAAAAAAGTGTTTGCTGGGGGTTTAACATATAACTATGGTCATCGGTTATTGTTGCCTATTTGGCCATCTGGTGGTATTAATGGAAATTTAGCCGTCTAAGCCCACTATACTAGAAGTAGCATTTCTGTGATTGTGTATTTTCTTGATTTTATAGTTGTTTTAAGATAAATATAATGTTTTTCTTTTCTTTCCTTTATTATAAGAATAATTTTGTTCTCACACAAAATTTAATGGCTGATGTTGACTATCTGTTCATGTACATTGTTCTGTTATGCACTGGGACATGTTTATCACTCTGTTTTATTATTGTGATAATACAGGCGAGGTTGGTAGAGAGGACCCCATCGCTAAGTGATCTAAATGAACTTGTTTACGGACAGGTATTCCAAACTAATGTTTCTGTTCTGTATCATATGAGAAATAATTCCTATATTTGCGGAAAGTAATTCTAGTGCATCATCTTCTTTAAGTTATTAATATTCATTAGATTGGTCATTTTAGTATTAATATGTTAGTAGTATGTATATAATGCTTGACGAGCTTTGCAGTTTAAAATACTAAAGAGTGAAAAATTACTTCACCGGTTCTCTCCCTCATTTTCCCACCATCTTTCGATATTCTTTTTTCTTTCTAAGGTTTGTCTATTTGTATTTTGTATACACAAGTTTACTTAGTTACAGAGATGAGGTCTGGCTGGTAGTCATAGAGCAAAAAAGGCTAACAGTTGCTGTCATGATTAATTGTTTGTAGTGAGTGTCATTTTGTTGCACCAGTGTAAACCAACTATCTTTATTTATTTATTTATTTTTTTTTCTGAACAAGTGTAAACTAATTATCAACTGGACTTTTTTTTTTTTGAGTAAACTATCAACTGGACTTAATATGCACTTTTTCTGCCATATATGTTCGTTACAGGATCTGCTTAAAGCTTTACTGTTTGCTATCCATTACATCACTAGAAACGTATTCGCCTGACACAATGTTAAACACTAAAATCCTAAGAATTTAAAATTAAGGATCTATCTTAATGAGAGATGCTGTGAAATAAATCTTAAGGGTAAAAATCATTTTAATCCCTCTAGTTTACCCTATTATACGTTTTGGTCCCCCTAATTTCAGTATTAGCCATACAGGTCCCCATTGATTAAGTTTATGGTTGGTTAGGTCCCTACCGTCCAATTCCGTTAGGGTTTTTACAAATTCATGGTAAAGTTGTCTTGCATGTCTCTTGAAGGTTTTTTAATTAAGGGCAAAAAGGTAAGTTGACAATTAAAGAAAAATCAAATTAAAAGTAAAATTCTTTCTCTTTCATACTCTCTCTTTCTTGAACGAAATCCACTCTGAATAGAAATCAACTCTAAAGATCTGGGATCCAACACTTTAACCTTCTCCACCACCACCTGAAATCATCTCCATACCAACCAAAAACCAAACCATATCAACTTCATCTTCTTCAAACCCAACTCATATTAGCTTCATCATCATCATCATCACACCAACCTCCAAACCCTAACCCTCAGACAAGAACAAGAACCCAGAACACCCAAAAACCATCACCACTACCAGACAGACACCTATAATCATCATCATCGTCAGTATCATCAAACAAGAACCCAAGAATCCAAAAACCCAAAACACCCAAAACACCCAAAAACCATCATCACTCCATACCACACCCGTAAACAACCTCCATACCACCACGAAACACAGAATCGAGAATCCTGAAATCCACATCACTAACATCAAACCAAACATAGAACCCAGAAATCTACTTTAAAAAAAACCCATAAATCTCTCACCAAATCACCATCTCTCACACATCAACTCACTATCACCAAACCTCTGGGTTCCTCACCACCATCCGCCTCCACATCAAATCCATGAATCACCCAAAACCCCCAAATTTGCAAATCACACAAAACCCCCAAATCATGAATCAAACATCATCTTTTGAATTGCTTTCAATTACTTCATAGAAATGTCGCTGTGTGAATAGAGAAGGATAAAGGGCATTGTTGGATGGAAGAAGAGAGAGAGAGAGAGAGAGAGAGAGAGAGAGAGAGAGAGAGAGAGAGAGAGTTAGGGTTTGATTTTGGTGTGGAATAGGTTTTATTTTTTGTTGTTGATTGTGTGGTTATTGATTTTAACCAGACCCGCGCTTAGGCAGAGGTCGACTTTGGCGATTGATTTCACCTACTGGAAATAGACTATCTTTCAACCATTTTAGAGCTCTATTTGCCACGGACCTGCATTTTAACCAGCGCCGTCGACGGCAACCTTTCCGTTAGTTCTGGATCGAGATTCACGAGAGGGTTTAGAAAGATAGAGAGTGATTCACGAGAGAGAGAAATTGGGTTTGGTGAGAGAGATTCCTAGATTGTGTGAGTGGTGGTGTTGATTGTATGGGTTTGGTGAATATATTCCAGGAGAGAGAAGAGAAGTTAAAGGGTTTGGGTGGATTTGATGGTCTGGATTTGGTGTTCAAAGTTAATTTTTTTTTTCTTAGTTGGATTTGTCAGGATCTCCAACAAATCCAATTTTTAATTTTTTTTTTTTGCTCAATTTTTTTTCCTTTTTGATTTGGTGGAGATCCAGACCGCCAATCTTATGAGATGGAGAGATGGACGGTGGAGATCCATCAAATCCATTTTAAAATTTGTTATTTTTTTAAAATTTTAAATATTTATAAGAAGGGTAAAATGGTATTTTCATCAAAGGTCACACTTTAAGGGGCATTAATGTCATTTTTTCCTCTGATCATGTCAGAAGATCTGTTTTTAACGGAATCCGTAATAGAAGGACCAAACGGGCCAATACTGAAACTAGGGGGACCAGAACGCATAATAGATCAAACTAGAGGGACTTTTTTTCATTGTTTCCCAAATCTTAATCCTATTATAACAGATTTTTTAAAATAACATTCCAGATTTGTAAATTAAAAATCCCTAATCTGATTCTCCATCAGCTATAGTCTGAAATTGTTTCCGAGTTAAAACCTCTCTACAAATGCCTCTCAAGTTTTACTACCATACAGTCACGAGATAATTCTAGTACTGTAGCTTATTATTATATGCAAGCCGGACACAATGAGCCGTACTGTAGCTTATTATTATATGCAAGCCGGACACAGTGGCATCTCAATGATCGTTCCATAGCATTTATAGTTTAGGTGTTCACCTCATTAATATTGTAAATCTGTGTTATTTTATTTGTTTCCTGAATGTGCATTTGAATCAAACGGAACCATTTGTCAACTGGTTTCTCATAAAGGTTAACTTTTTGATTTGCACCTTTCGGCCTGTTACATTGGATTTGGCCCAACCATAAGGAAAGCAACACTGATTTCCTTATTTCAGTGTGTTCTGCCCCGTGACTGGGATCTTGAGACCTCTTTCATGTTTGCAATGCTATTCAGCCAGTGGAACCTGATATGATATTGATTTTTCTCCTATCAAAGATTTGCTGCCGTATGAATACTTTACACAGTAGGGAGTCTTCAAATATATCATGCCAGATATGCCAAAGTTAATTAGGGTTGCTTGATTTTAATTTTTTCTCTCATATACCTTACTATTATTCTTTGGCTCTACATTTATCTATGCAATATATTATCTATTGATACCTTCATTTCTCATCTACCAAAGTGGGTAAAGTTACAAATTCAGAAATATAGTACAACTTTTATTTTGTTTACTTTACTGGCACTCTTTTGCTTCTGTGAGTATAGTCGCACATTCACAAATAATAGTACGGCTTTTATTTTGCTTACTTTACTGGCTCCTTTTACAGCTGCTGGTAATTTCTTTAATATTGTTGTTAAATATAGATCTCTCCCTCCATAACTGTACTGAATACTGCATTTCTTTTTATGGTCCTTAAATTTGAGAGTTCAGGATTTGATTGATTCAAACCTAGTTTAGGTCAACAGGAAAAATAGGCTTCAATATTAAAAGCATCTCGAATTGTTGCGTCTTTTTTTTTTGTCTATATTATGCCTCTTGTTTCTTCAAAATATTGGTACATTCCATCAAAGATATAACATTTTTGTTTTACTACTTCTTCAACAGGAGCATTTAGGCAGAGATGATTCATCCTTTATTTTTTCACTGAAGGTAACTTTTGCATGTGTATCTCTTTGCCACATATTTATATCCGATACCATGTTCTCTGTACAAAATGTTAGTGGACTTTAATCGGTTGGAACGTTAACTTGGGGTTAGAACTTAAGGATTGAATGCTTTTAGTAATAAAATCATTTTTCATGTACGTTTTGTCATCCCTATAATTATTTTTTCAGTTTATCTATGTTTCTCCTTTCTCTTAATTCTTGTCATTCTTTTTGGTTGACTAGTCTGTTAGTACCATTCCTGTAATTAGGGGTGGGTGGGTGCGAGTAGGATTGGTTCGGTTTTGGCCGAAACCATCCATGACTTGCTTATATTCAGTTTTCATTATTTTGAATCGGATTGACTCGTCTTAACTCGAACCTGCTTTTTCCGATTTGAGTTGGTTCGGTTTAATACAGTTTTGACCTCATGGGCCATTTGGGGCTTAATGAAAATTTTACCAACTTTTTTAAGTTCCCTTTGGACCATAATTCGATGTCTGTATTTGAGAAAATATTCACATATTAGAACATGTTTATCTATAATTCAACAACTCCAAGTATTTAAAAAAAATTATATTTTTAACTTAATAATATTAACGGAAGTCCAAATAACCCATAATACATTCCATCATATTGTCTGTTCATAATAATAAGTATGTTCAACGAGACAAAGTGTGTTCAATGAGACTTTGAGTGAGAGATTTCATTTGTGTGACTCTATATTGATATCAAATATATATATATATATATATATATATATATATATGTATGTATGTATGTATATTTAATATTTACTCGGTTTATGCGATTCATATTGGTTCGGTTTATCATAGATTGTAAAACTGTGCCCTTTTGTGTAACGTTTTTATTGTTTTAGAACTACAGTTCTCTCTTACTCTTTTTTTAGCATTGAAGGACTCTTTGATTTTGATGTTTTTCTTCCCCTGATCTTGTTCTTCTTCTTCCAGCGATGTTCATTGTTTCTCAGGACAGTTAGTGACCAAATTACACGCGTCTAATAGTTACTGAGAAAATTACACCATTTGTTTGTCTAATATATATTGAGTTTTTGTTTTTGAGAAAAGACTGCTTGAGCCGGTGTATATCAGAAATGTATGTTGTCACCTAGTGTGAGTTGTTTTGTTAATTTTTACTGCTGTTGATTAATGGTCTATATGATAAACATGAGTTATGAGGATGCTGAAAGATTTATTGTTTCCTTAATCAGGTGGCAGACAATGCTACACTTTATGGGATTTGCTTACATGTATCAGAAATTGTTCAGAGGCCACCTGGTGTCTTAGGTACTTCATCACCGCTTCCTCAGTTATCTGGAAGATGCAGTCGGTTTTTGGTTTCTGGACCCCGCTGTTATTGTGTGCTATCCAGAGTCCCTTTCTTTGAGTTACATTATGAGATGTTGAACAGGTGAATATTAATTTTATTCACCCTGTTGTGAGCATAAGTTTCTATTGACATCTAATTTAAGGAGACATTTTTCATTATGATGTTTTTATTACATATCTGATGCAATATACTATATTTTACTTGGGTGCAGTATCATTGCTCAGGAGCGCCTGAATCGAATAACACAATTTCTCAGTGAACTGTCTCTAACTGATTTCGTCCCTTCAGGGTCCAAATTACATGATCCAACAAATGACAGTGTTGATTCCCCAGATAGGGAGTATTTTAATGATTATATGGCTTCTGCAATACCCGTTGACAGTGCTCTAGCCCTTACTGCTGCTGCTGCTGGGATTATATCACATGATGAGATTCCATCCTCTTCACTAAAGACATGGGAACCTCGGTCTCCAGAAAGTGGCACTTTTAGTGAGGCTTCAGACATTAGTCAATTGAGGGAAATATATAGGGATGATAGGAAGAATTTACAATATTTTGATGATTGTGTTTCTGAAGCCTCAGAAAATCGGTCTGATACTCTAGAAAGGGTGTATGCAAGCATTGAGACTGGCCAAGCTTCACCAGATATTGGGACATTTTCTGGCTGTAGGACCCACACATTAGAGCGTCTTGCAAGCTCTGAATCCCTATTCAGGTGGGATATATGCAATTACCTTATAATTTAGTGCCATTAAATTGTGGCTTGGACTAAAATAAATAGAATTTAATTTGTTATACTAAGTCTGGAATTTCTCCTGTGTGAGATCAACTATTATCTGATCAATTATTGGAATTCTGATGTGGATAAATTTTGTCTAATGCGGATAAGTATTTGCTGCTATAAGGCACATTTTTTTTTTCTTCTAGTGAACTTTTAATGTTAACAGTTCACTAAAAACAAAATCTATAAAAAGGACATACAAACCTGTCTTTAGTTGATAAAACTACTGATCTGAATTCAAACTTTTTAGCAGTAACTTGACTTTCTTTGTTTTAGTTTTCTTCTCCATCTAATGCACTTCTCTTTTCTTTTTATGTCCTTTTCTCTCTTTTCCCTTTTCCTCTGTGAAATTTCAGTAATGTATTGTTATCTTTGGCAGTCCAGCTAGAAGCATGGCATCAGAGGATGACGATGATGACCTTTTCTCAAATTGTGAAAAAGATTTTGGGAATGACCCGATAATGGAATGGGCTAGGGTGAGTCTATTTTTGTTTCCATGTTCACACGTTAATTTCAAGTAGGTGATATATTTGATTGTAACATATTGTCGGTGTGTGATCACGCTATAGGAAAATAAAAATGATTTGGTACAAATAGTGTGTGGTTATCATGCTCTACCTCTTCCAGCACGAGGAAGTGAAATAGTTTTCCAGCCACTCAATCATTTACAGGCTATTGAGTATACTCGACCTCCAGCTTCTGACCTTGGCATTTGTCAAAAATACTTAGATTCATTTGAAGCTGCTGAGGTATTTTTTTGATTACTGATTGTTTCAAAGCTATGCTTCTTCATATGTACGTGCACTCATTATTACTGAAATTCATCTAAAGGTCAATGCTAAGTTGGCTGCTGCTGAAGAAGCTCTTGCACTCTCAGTATGGACAACAGCAACGATTTGTCGATTTCTCTCAATTGAAAGTGTAATGCTCTTTTTAATCACAAATCTCTTGGCTTGAGTTTAGCAGTATTGTATTCTTCGTTTTATAAAAAAGAAATATTTGCTCCTGTTTTAGTAGTTCTTGGCATCATCCGTAGTTCAAGCTACCTTTATTGATGTTTAATTCATTGGGGAAAACTGTGAAGTCTGTTACAAGGAAGAGCTTTTGAAGAAGGAAATTTACATGAAAGAAAAACACCTAATCTCTATGGAATGGGAATCTATCTGAACTGGAACGAATTTTAAACATCTTTAGAGGGAGTGAATGTCTGCTTTGATAAAAAATGACATCAGATTCATGAGACGAAATTAATGCCATATTTTTAACATGACCACTTATAATGTGCAGGATGTGAGATTCAAGTAATATCCCGCCTATATATCTATGTTTCCTTACATTATTGTTTTTAATTTTCTCAATGCGTAGAAAGGATCAGGTGTATCATTTATCATGACCACATTCAACATTTTTATGATGGTATGATGTGAGATTCAATTAACATCCCAATTATATATCTGTGTTTCATTACATTTTTGTTTTTAATAAGGATCAGGTGGTGGAGAGAGAAATTTCACTGCTTAATCTAACAACATATTTAGTGAACTTTTATTGTTGGGAATATGACTTGCGTTTTATTTGAAAAAAGTGGGTTTTCTGCAAATATGACTTGCTTTTTATTTGAAAAAAGTGGGTTTTCTGCTTTTATTTTTGCATAATTTTTCCGATCATTTATACATTTCTTTCTACTTCCCCTATGTGGCTGCTTTGCAACTATAGTGTTTTGTTACATCTTCTCTCTGTGTTCTTGTTATTTTGAAGTAGAGTTCATTAAATAAGTGAATCCTAAACATATATTCCGTGTCCACATGCAGTACACGTTTATTTAGTCAAAGAAAAGAAAGATCTGGGGTATTTTATTCCCCTGTGAAACAGCTGCCTTCTTTCTTGAAATTTTGAGATGATGTGTGCACAGTGGTTGCCATATGACATTAACACATTATTTTACACGAGAGAAATGGTGCTAGGTTCCTGATTAATGCAATAAGCACAACACTTGGCATAAAAATACCATTTTGTATTGATGACTTAAACCAACCTTATGTTTTGTTCATCTGAATGAGTGAAAAATTTCAATCCTGGTAATTAAGTATTCCTACCACCTATGCTTCATAAGTAATGATGGCATTTTCATATTGAGAATTGAGTTTGATTTATATGTTTCCAGGTTTTGGCACTGGTTACAGGAGTATTGTTAGAGAAACAAGTGGTGATACTGTGCCCTAATCTGGTGAGTAATTTTGTTATTGAAAATGATTATACTGACTCATAGATCAACAAGTTTCATTCAGTTACACTTGGTATTTGTTTAGAGTTCTGAGTGAGTAGGAAAGAATTATTTTGAATTTGCTCATGGCAGTGATGTAAATTTCCACCTATGCAGGGTGTTTTATCAGCTATCGGGTTATCTCTTATTCCCATGATTCGTCCATTTCAATGGCAGAGTTTATTGCTTCCAGTAAGTTAAAAAGCATTTAGCCATCTCTGCCTTCAGTTTGAAGATTGAGAGGACAGATAATGTTCTAAAGCATAATGAAGCAGAAATAATTGGTTGCAGCATTACAGTCAGAGTCGAACTGTGCTAGGGCTTTGTTTAGGATATGAAGCCATGTTTGTATAGATATGACTTTGATTGTTGATTATGGTCCTTTCCTCGTTCACAGAGTTGGTTTTAGTAATTTTTATTCAAAAAGAATATCTTTAGACATTGACATAAAGGTGGTAGGCTTTTTTGTGTCTTTTATGTGTACCCTAATACATACTTACAAATTTGGAATATTTGTTGTTTTCTTTTTTGTGCCTTTGATCTTTACAGATTCTACCTGGGAAGATGCTAGATTTTCTTGATGCGCCAGTTCCCTTTATTGTGAGTTTCATATGATAACATATTTTTTCATTTTTATAGCATGCAATTGAAAAATTATTATTTTTCCTGGAGTAAACCCTTTTAATATACTTTACTCCGTTTCTCCCTACAAATTCCATTAGCTTTAACTGTCATAGTTTATAAGGTGAACTTTCCAATTTGATTGAGTCATTTCACTATTTTTATCATCGAGTTGATATCTATACTGACAATTGATATTTTGGTTTGCATATAACAAACAATTTTCTGCTGCTCCATAGTTCACTTGCTAATAAATGTTATTCCAAGTCTTGATAGCAAGTTGAAGTTTGTTAAGTATAGTTGAAGAGAAATATTAAGAATTTTAGTTTTATTTCACTTAACCTCTACTGATGTAGATTGTAGCAATATATACACAAATAGTAGGTGTGAAATTGTAGGAATTATATTTCTGTATTTACATTATAAATAAATAGGCAATATATATAGGAATCATTGTTACAATACTTCCTAAACTGGGACTCCCTACAAATCAGGAATCCTTACAAATCAGGAATTATGATTTTTAAGTAATTTCCTAATTGGAATTAGTCAGCCAAACAGGCTGTTTCCAGCAGTACTTTTTCTAGCTTGACTATTCTTGACACTCCCTCTCAAGCTGGTGAGTGGATATTATCCATTCCCAGCTTGTTAATGACCTTCTGAAATGTTGATCCATTCAAACCCTTGGTTAACACATCTGCCACCTGATTGTTGTTAGTCACAAATGGAGTGCAAATCAATCCACCGTCAAGCTTCTCCTTTATAAAGTGCCTATCAACTTCAATATGTTTTGTTCGATCATGTTGCACAGGATTATATGCAATATTAATAGCAGATTTATTATTGCAATAAAGCTTCATAGGCCCTTCCCACTCAATTTTCAAATCTTCCAATATGGTTTTCAACCACAACAATTCGCACACCCCTAAAGCCATTGCTCTGAATTCCGCCTCTGCACTTGATCGTGCAACTGCATTTTGCTTTTGCTTCTCCATGTTACTAGATTTCCACCCAAAAAGGTACAATATCCTGATGTTGATCGTCTATCATCAATAGAACTTGCATAGTCAGCATCAGTGTAGGCTTCAAGTGTCAACTTGTCTCCTTCTTGAAATAATATTCCTCTTCCCACAGTCCCTTTAAGGTATTGCAAAATTCGATGTGCAGCCCGAAGATGAACCTCTTTAGGACTGTGCATAAACTGACTCACCACACCTACTGCATCCGCAATGTCAGGTCTAGTATGGGAGAGATAAATCAATTTCCCAACTAACCGTTGATAAGACTCTTTATCCACCATTGCGTTTTCAATTGCTTCACACAACTTATGATTTTGTTCAATAGGACTCTATCGGTTTACACCCAAGTTTCCCAGTTTTCGCTAACACATCCATAACATATTTTCGTTGAGATAGAAAGATCCCAGGCCGAGAGTGAGCTACCTTAATACCAAGAAAGTATTTCAATATGCAAAGTTCCTTTATTTCAAACTCCCGACTCAAACATATCCGTAAGGTTTCTCCACTTTCCAAATCATCCCCGGTCACAATTATGTCGTCCACGTTGACTAGTAATGCCGTGACTCCCCCTGAGACCGAATGCCTCACAAATAATGTATGGTTTCCTTGACTCTGCTTATACCCCATATTCTTCATAACTCTCGCAAATCTGCCAAACCAAGCCCTAGGAGACTGCTTTAATCCACACAATGCCTTCTTGAGCTTACACACTTTGTTATTTTGTGAATCATGGCCAGGTGGGACTTCAACATATATTTCTTCATCAAGGTCCCCATGCAAAAAAGCATTTTTCACATCATATTGTAGCATACTCCATCCACGATTAGCAGCCAAGGATAGCAAGATTCTCACAGTATTCATTTTCGCAACTGGTTCAAAAGTTTCTAGGTAATCAATTCAGTAGGTTTGAGTATATCCTTTCGCCACCAACCTAGCCTTATACCGTTCAAGAGAGCCATCAGACTTATATTTCACTGCGAAAACCCATTTGCAACCTACCGGTTTCTTTCCCTTAGGTAATTCTACAATCTCCCAAATATTTTTTTTTCAAGAGCTTCCATCTCAACTCTCATTGCTACTCTCCACTCTTTATGTTCTAATGCCTCAGATACTGTTTTCGGAATGATAACACTATTCAGGTGGGTAAGGAAGCTTTTATAACTGTTGGATAAATTTTCATATGACGCAAAGTGAGACAACGGGTATAATAGTCGATGAGTACACTTTCTCACACCGTTTCTGATGGCAATAGGCAAATCAGTCTCATCCTTACATTCAGGAGCAGCAGAAGCACAACCACCATAAATTTCAAGATCAAATATTAACTCAATATTAGTGTTGTTTTCAATTCTAAGGTCTAGGTGCAGATTTCATGAATTGCGTAGGTTGAATAGTGAGATTTCTTCTCCTTGAGTAAACTTGCAATGGAAGATTAGTATCTTGAATAAGTTTGTTTTTTTCAACACTGACATTTGGTGAAGGGACTACTGTTTTTGGAGACTGTGGGGAAGAACAAGACGGGTCTTGTGGAAGTGGATCACACAGATTCTGTGGCACTCTTTTGGACAGATATGTTGGTGGCAGATTTGGTGAACTGGGCAAAATTTCCGGACTAGATGAGCTGGGCAGATTTATAGGATTGAGTAGTAATAAAAAATCCAAGTCTGACGAACACACCCTGTCTTTATTTTCCATAGAAGACACCTCCCCCTGAAGAGAAGGACGGGGAAAATGACCTTTGTTTTCAACAAAGGTAACATCAGTTGAAACAATTTTTTTTTTGGTGAGAGGGTGATAACACTTATAGCCTTTTTGTGTAGTTGAGTACCCGATGAAAACACATTTTAGAGCTCGAGGATCAAGTTTACCCTGCTGATGAGAATGGACATGAACGAATGACACCCAATTATTCTAGGAGTTAGGTTGTTTGTAATTCTTAAATCCGGAAAAAATTTAGAGAAATGTTGTATGGGACTGTTTTGACTTAGAATTTGGGAAGGTAACCGCTTGATGAGATAAGTAGCTGTCAAGGTAGCCCCTAAAATGATTTTGGAACATGTTGAAACAAAAGGGCTCGAGTAACTGCTAAAATATGTCCCATCTTTCTTTCTGCCACCCTATTTTGCTTTGACGTATGGACACATGAGGATTCATGCATGATACCTTTAGTTTGAAAGAAGGTGGACGGATTTTGATTAAAAAAATCCCTTGCGTTATCCGTTTAATCTTTTTTATGTAAACTCCAAATTGGTTCTTTATCATATGAAAAAAGGTTTGAAAGGTGGAACAAACACCAGATTTATGTTTCAACAAAAAAACACATGACACACGAGTACAATCATCAACAAACAACACAAACCAACGAGCTCCAAAAATATTTGGAACTATAGACGGTCCCCAAACATCGCTATGAATTAGAGAAAATGGAATGGATGTTCTTTTATTGTTTATTGGAAAAACATTGCGTTTGTGTTTTGCAAACTCACATACATCACAATGAAAAACATTAATATCAACTCCTAGGAATAGATTTGGAAATTTTTTCTTAAGAATAATAAAAAAGGGGATGACCGAGACGAAGATGAGACAACCAAATCTTGTCTTTATTTGAAAGAGATGACTCATAAAAAAAAAAGAACAAACTTTATTCTTATTACTATTTAGCCTAGCAGGTTCTTCAAGGAGGTAGAGCCCACATTTTTCCTTAGCAAGGCCAATCATCCTCCCATAGCCCTGGTCCTGAAATTCACAATATTTAGAGGAAAAAATCACTTTACAAGTTAAATCTAATGTAAGTTTTTGAACGGAGATGAGATTAACCGACAGCTTAGGAACATGTAAAACGTCTTTCAAAATAATTTCGGAATTGATAATGACACCGCCTTTTCCTGCCACTATAATTAAAGTACCGGTTGTTGTAGAAACTTTCTTATTACTAGGGCAAGGGCAGTATGACACAAATTCATGAGCAGACTTGGTCATATGGTCTATGGACCCAGAGTCAATGATCCAATCGTTAGTGGTTGCTAATTTTGAAGTATTAAGAGTGAGAGACTGAGAGACATTACCTGAAGAGACCAATGAGCAAGTACCTGAACCGGTAGGTTTCTCTAAGGTTCCCAGCAAATTACGTATCTTTTCTATCTCTTCTCGATAAAACTCTGTTTGGTTCTGGAAGCGGTCTATTTGTCCTTCCGACAGAACAACGGTCATGTGAGCCTGTCCCGATCCCCTTGATTGCCCATTCTTAATGGTCCAGTTTCGGTTTTAAGAAGGTTGGAAATTTGCTGGCTTCCCATGAAGCTCCCAACACTTATCCTTAGTGTGAAAAGGCTTTTTACAATATGCACACACCACAAAGTCTTTACTGTCCGATCTTGAATTTTCTGTCCACCCGGTTTTCTCAGTCCCACTAGTCCTAGTGCTTGCTCCTTTGACTGCCATGGTTGAACCTTCTCCAGATTGAGGTTCTACCATAACCCCTCGTCGACTCTCCTCCCCTCGAACTATGCCAATAGCTTCATTCAAATATGGCAAATCTTCTTTACCAAAAATTTGGACTCTCACATCATCAAATTCTGCATTAAGGCCAACAAGAAAGGTATATATTCGGTCCTTTTCCACAAACAGCTCGAGTACGACAACATCATCACTACACTTCATCTTAATACATTGATAATGATTTAACTCTTGCCATAAGTTTTGCAAGATGCTAGAATTTTTAGTGATAGACCGATTACGTTGCTTCATGGCTAAAACTCGAGTTTTGATATCATATATCTAGACAACATCATGAACTCTCGAATATGTCTACCTGCAAGTGTCCCAAATATCCTTCGCTGACTCTAGAAACATACATGTATCACTTACTTCAGGGGTCATTGAATTCCAGAGCCATGACATCACCATAGAATCCGCTTCATCCTAAGCCGCATATGTTGAGTCTCCTGGCTTCGGTCCCATTCCAATAAGGTGGCTCAACTTGCCTTTCCCTTTCATAAAGGCTCGGACAAATTGAGACCACTTGAGGTAGTTCTTGCCATTCAGCCCGATAGTTAGGTTGGATAGCATGCAGATCCTTCGTTGATGAGTTCAACTCGCTACATATTGACAGACCTTGTAAATCTCCGGATAGAGGTGTCGAAGTACCTGATGTTGCATCTACTGTATTCTTTGAAGGGGTAGTGTCAGTTGAGGTAGCATTTTTTTAATCTGACATGGTGATATTTGTGTGGAAAAAAAAAAGGGCACAATGGAATAGTTTACTAGGGCAAAAGGAGATGGAATCCCGAACCAGCAATATAAGTTGAGAAGGAGAAGAGTGCTAGATTAAATTTTTTTTTACTGTGATTGGTAATTTAGGCCAGAAAAAGATGAAAAAAAGTTCAGCAATTTAGGCCGACAAAATTAGCTCAATCAAAAGAGCATAAAAGGCTTTGATACCATGTGAAATTGTAGGAATTATATTTCTGTATTTACATTATACATAGAGAGGCAATATATATAGGAATCATTGCTACAATACTTCCTAAACTGCTACACAGGAATCCCTACAAATCAGGAATCCTTACAAATCAGGAATTACAATTTTTTAAGTAATTTCCTAATTAGAATTAGTCAACCAAACAGGCTATTTCCAACTATACTTTTTCTAGCTTGACTATTCTTGACGGTAGGTAACAACCTACCTTAAAACTAGGTAACTTATCTAGTTTAAATGAAAGATAGAATACAGAAACTACCCTAAAGATGAGGTTTAAGTAACAATCTACTAACCCTCTTTATTTCAAACAGAATAGATAAAAACATAATTCCATTTTGTTAACAAACTTTAACACTCCCCTCAAGCTGGGTTGTAAATGTTTATCATTCCTAGCTTGGATCTCAACTTTTCAAATCTGGTCATTGCCCTGAATTTTGCTTCTACAGAACTGTGTGATACCAGACTGCCTCTTGCTATGCCATGTGACTAAATTTCCCCAAACATAAGAAAATATCCAGAAGTGGACCTTTTGTTTATAACCGATCCTGTCCAATCAGCATCAAAGAAAATTTTAATAACCTGCTGTTAACTTCAGATACCTCGGCATGTGATAAACAACATTCATGTGCTCTTCATTAGGACAGTTCATGAACGGACTAACTTAACTTACTGGGAACCCTATGTCTGGTCTGGTATGTTAGAGGTAAATTAGTTCCCTACCCTACAAATCGTTGATACCTTCCTTTTTCGAGGTAAATTCGTTCCCTACCCTACAAGTCGTTGATACCTTCCTTTTTCCACCGGTGGGCTATCTTTGACAGCTTCAAATTTTCTGGTGGAGTGCATGAAGATTTTCTGTATTGATTGTATATTTATAAAATGGTTACAATAAGGCATATATATACAAGAGAAGTTTCCTACAATCAGGCCTACAATAAATGCTAACTAATTAATTCCTAACATTTAGTTAATCAATGAGTCAACTAACAATTAATCAATTAGTCAACTAACAATTAATTTACAATTCCACAGTTATAGGAAATTAATCCCTAGAAATCCTCTTAGGATTTTACTCCTAGAATTACTCCCTAGTCAACACTTTCCAACACTCCCCCTCAAGCTGGTTGAAAAATGTCTTCCAAGGCCAGCTTGCAACATAACTTGTCAAATTGCATCTTTGGTAAGCCTTTCGTGAGGATGTCTGCCACTTGTTCTGTGGTAGGTAGATAGGGCATACAAATCTATCCACTATCTATCTTTTCTTTGATGAAGTGCTTGTTTATCTCCACATGTTTGGTTCTATCATGTAGAACCGGATTATGAGCTATGGTAATTGCTGACTTGTTGTCACAATATAGCTTCATAGGAGAGAAAACCTGAACCTTTAAGTCTTCAATAAGCCTTTTTAGCCAGATTACTTCACAAATTCCAAGGGCAGCTGCTCTAAATTCTGCCTCGGCATTACTCCTTGCTACAACCCTCTAAGTCACCAAGTTTCCTCCAACAAAGGTACAATAGCCCGATGTAGATTTCCCGTCTGTTACACTGCCGGTCCAATCCGCATCTGTAAAGATTTCAACCTAAAAATGACCTCTGTTAGCAAATAATAGTTCTTTTCCAGGTGTCTCCTTTTGATATTTCAGGATTTTTAAAGCCGCCTCATTGTGTTCTGGTTCTGGTGAATGCATGAATTGGCTCACCATGTTGACTGCGAATGAGATGTCAGTTCGAGTGTGAGCTAAGTATACCAGTTTCCCCACTAACCTCTGATATTGTTCATGGTTTACTTGACTCTCTTCAAGTTTCAGATTCGGTTCTATTGGAGTATCTGCAGCTCTGCAACCTGTCATCCCAGTCTCTCTTAATAAATCTAGGATGTATTTTCGCCAAGAAACAAAGATCCCTCTTTCTGGCATGGCAAACTCCATCCCCAAAAAATACTTTAAGTCGCCTAGATCCTTGACTTCAAATGCTTGAGCTAGCAACTGTTTTCGTCTTCCTATTTCCTCAATATCATCACCGGTCATGATGATGTCATCTACATAGACAATCAAAATAGCCTTCTTACCTCCACTCGAATGTTTAAAGAAGAGTTTATGGTCTCCTTGGCTTTGGTTGTACCCGAATTTTCTTACAACCTTACCAAACTTCTCAAGTCAGGCTCTAGGTGACTGCTTCAATCCATACAAGGATTTTACTAGCCTACACAGTTTACCATTCTTGAATTCTCCCTCAAACCTAGGTCGAGGGTCCATGAATACCTCTTCTTCCAGAGCATTTTTTATATCCAACTGATGTAAAGACCAGTTTAGATTTACTGCTACGGATAGGAGAATTCGAATGGTGTTGATCTTGGCCACGGGTGCAAAAGTTTCATAGTAGTCAAGGCCATAGGTTTGAGTGAACCCTTTGGCAACAAGGCGAGCTTTGTGTCTTTCTAATGATCCTTCAACTCTACATTTATTTGTGAAAACCCATTTACATCCCACAGTTTTCTTCCCTTTTAGTAACTCGTCAACAATCCAGGTTTTATTTTTTGCTAGTGCATTCATCTCTTCCATAACAGCTACCTTCCAGTTCGGGTGTCCTAAGGCTTCTTGTATGTTCCTAGGAATGACTAGGTGGGAAATTTTTGAGATAAAGGCTTTGTAAGTTTCGGATAGTCTGTGACAGGATAGTTATTTGGCTATAGGATGTATGGTACATTTTCAGACCTTTTGATAGTCTGTGATAGGATAGGTATTTGGCTATAGGATGTATGGTACATTTCCGGACCCCTTTCGTATTAGCTCTGGGAATGTCAAGATCAGAAAAGACATTGGGTTGAGAAGTAGAAGGAAGATGAGTGATGGAGATAGGTTGAGGATCAGAAGTATTACCTGGTTTATGCTTATCTGTAAGAGAATCAGGATCGGACCTTGGGAAAGCTGACTGGTTTTGGACCAGATGAGGTTGTTCTCTATTAGTATGAGACTTCTATCTAGTATAAACCAGTAACTCTGTTGTGGGATGATTATCCTGATATGGATCTTCATCAAGTAATGTTTCTCCCCCTTGGACTACAATCAGTAAGATTTGGCACCATATCAGTCCCTAATTATTGTTCATTAACAACCGTTTCCTTTTCAAAAACAGTTTCTTTATTAGAAGAGTTTGGATAACTATTAGGAAAGACAGGATTTGGTAAAACTAAATGATTTGGTAAAACAGAATGATTAGTTTCCAAAAGATTTTCAAACTCATCTTTATTTTCACTCTCCCCTTGAAGACCAGTTTTAGAGAAAAAAGATTTTTGTTCAAAAAAGGTCGCATCCATACTAATATGGGTTTTTTTATTAAGGGGATTGAAACACTTATACCCTATTTTATTAGGGGGATAGCCAATGAAAACACATTTTTCAGCTCTAGCGTTAAGTTTAGACCGAAGTAAGTCCGGTGTATGCACAAACACAGTGCCTCCAAAAACCTTAAGATGAAGATTAGAAATTAATCTATTATTGGAAAAAAATTTGTTTAAGACAATGTATAGGTGTCTTATGGTTCAAGATCCGTGAGGGAACCCTATTAATGAGGTATGTAGCTGTTAGAACAGCGTCCCCCCATAGATATTTTGGGACATGCATTGAAAGCATGGGAGCCCGACTCACTTCTAAAAGATGGCGGTTTTTTCTTTCCGCAACCCTATTTTGTTGGGGTGTATGGCGACACGTAGATTGATGTTGAACTCCTTTTTGTTTTAAAAAATTCCCAAGATATTGATTAAAATACTTTGTGCCGTTATCACTTCTTAAAATACTGATTTTAGTATGAAATTGAGTTTCAACCAGAGTATCAAATTCTTGAAAGAGTTTTTCGACTTCAGATTTGGAGTTCATCAAATAGAGCCAACATAAGCTAGTGTGATCATCAACAAAAAGTTACAAACCAACGTTTTCCATTTAAAATTGGAATTTTAGACGGTCCTCAAATATCACTATGTATTAAATAGAAGAGCGTTGAGTCCCTATAGGGTTTGGAGACATAAGGTTTGTAAGTACTTTTAGACAAACAACAAATATCACATTGAAATTGAGAAAGATACAAATTTTTAAGTAAAGTCGGAAACAAGTATTTTAAATAAGCAAAACTTGGATGACCTAATCTGAAATGCCAGATCATTGTCTGCTCTTTTACAGGGTGTTCACCATTCAAGTCTTCTTTAAAAGATCCGAAGTTTATTTTCTTTGTGAAACTGACACACCTGCTTTTGATCTTGCTACCTGCATACCCAAGAAGTATTTGAGACTTCCTAGAGCCTTTATTTCGAACTCCCTGGCTAAAAATTCTTCAGATTCTTTATTTCTTCCTCATGATTCCCTATATGGATGATATTATCCACAGACTATTAAGACTGTAATCTTACCCCCTGCAGTGTGCTTGACAAAGTATGGTCTTCTTGACACTATTGATATCCATATCTTTTGACTGCTCTTGTAAACCTTTCAAACCAAGCCAGTCTGGACTGTTTGAGTACGCATAAAGATTTCCTGAGTTTACGGACCTTGTTGGTGTTGACATCAGCTTCTATATCTAGTGGAACTTGTATATAGACCTCTTCTTCCAACTTCCCATTTAGGAACGCATTTTTAACATCTAGTTGATAAAGCTGCTAGTTTAGGTTGACTGCCATTGACAACAACACTCGAATTGTATTTAGCTGCTGGTGCAAATGTTTCCTGGTAGTCGATCCCATATGATTGTGTATATCCCTTGGCCACCAATCTAGCCTTAATCCGTTCCACACTCCCTTCAGACTTGTATTTCACAGTGCAAATCCACTTGCAACCCACCTGTTTCTTTCCGTTAGGTAGTTCAGTAACCTCCCATGTCCCATTCTTCTATAAGGCTCTCAATTCTTCCCATACAACAGCTCTGGTATAGTAAGTGCCTCTTGTATACTGTTAAGTAAGGTACTTGAATCGTAGAGAGACTGAGAGCAAATAAGTGCTTCTTGTATACTGTTAAGTAAGGTACTTGAATTGTAGAGAGACTGAGAGCGAATGAGCGGTAGTTAGGAGATAGTCTTTCGTAAAAGATGAAATTGCTTATAGGGTACACAGGGTGGTCTCGACATTATCTGATTCCTTTCTTCAGAGCAATAGGCTGGTCCAGGTCTGTTGGTTAATTATGGTAGGCGGTGGATTTCAGATCAGTTGTCTTTTCAGCAGTTTCACTTACTGTTTGTCTCTAAATCTGTGTTTTGGATCGGTGAATCCGGTTTGGAATCTTGACATTGCTGGATGGGTACACTTGAGACATTATATTCTTTTGAGTTTTTTTCCTTCAGAAATAAACAATTTATTCAAGATTTTTATAAGACTGCCACAATTGTAGGATAATTTGAATTTGAACCAGGATAATTTTGAACAAATTGAGAGTTTGTTTCTTGTTTATTCTTCTCTATATGGAGACAATTTATAGGGAAATACATGAGTGAGAATCAAGGAAATGATTCTCCTATAATTAATACAATGATCTCATACAATCAAGCTAATTGTCAACTGCACTAATCAGACAATCAATTAGTCAACTATACAATCCCCACCCAACACACACACACACAAGGATATTTGCAAGTTGCTCCTTACTTGGTACATACGGAAGCTCAGTTATCTTTTCTTCTATCTTCTCCTTGATAAAGAATTGATCTATCTCCACATGTTGGACATGATTATTAGCAATCTGAACCGAAGCTTTATTATCTCAAGATAGCTTCATGCTACCCTTTGGGTGAAATCCCAAGTCGCCCAACAAGTTCTTCAACCACAACAATTCAGTAATTCCTTAGGCAATCCCTCGGAATTCTGCCTCAGCACTAGATCGTGATACCACAGTCTGTTTCTTACTCCTCCAAGTGACTAGGTTACCTTCTACAAAGGTGAAGTACCCAGAAGTAGATCTCCGATCACTAGCATTCCCAACCCAATCAGCATCCGTGTATCCCTCGATATCCAGGTGTCCATTTTTAGAAAACATTAATCCTCTGCAAGGAGATCCTTTTAGGTACCTTTAAATCCGAAGGACTGCATCCATGTGATTCTCCGTGGGAGCATGCATAAACTGGCTTAACACACTCACTGCATATGTAATATCAGGATGAGTATGTGATAAATAGATGAGCTTACCAACAAGCCTCTGATATCTTTCTTTGTTTGCTGGGGTTTGATTAGGGTGATCTAAATATTTACATAACTTGTGGCTTTGATCCATAGGAGTATCTACTGGTTTGCTAGCAAGCATCCCAGTTTCTGTAAGTAGATCAAAAACATACTTTCTCTGACTGATGGAAATCCCATGTTTTGATCGGGCTATCTCAATTCCCAGAAAATACCTTAATACCCCAGGTATTTCATTTCGAACTCTGTAGCCAAGTGACTTTAGAGATTAGTCATCTCCAGATCATCGTTTCCTATAACAATCATATCGTCAACATAGACGATCAGTATAGTGATCTTGTCACCCTTACGTTTGAAGAATAAGGTGTGATCTGAGTTACTCTGATGGTATCTGAATCTCCTCATAGATGTACTGAATCTCCCGAACCTGGCTCTAGGTGATTGTTTCATTCCGTAAAGAGCCTTCTTCAGCTTAGATACTTTGCCAATTTGAAAATCGAAACCGGGAGGGACTTCCATATATACTTCTTCACTAAGTTCCCCATGTAGAAAAACATTCTTCACATCAAACTGTTTCAATGGCCAATCCAGGTTCGTTGCTAGTGATAGAAGTACCCTAACGGTGTTTAACTTGGCCACTGGAGCAAAAGTCTCCTGGTAGTCAACCCCATAGGTCTAAGTATACCCTTTGGCGACCAACCTTGCCTTGTACCTATCAATTGAGCCATCTGCTCTGTGCTTAATGGTATATATCCATCGACACCCAACAACCTTCTTTTCTTTAGGTAGATCCACTATCTCCCACGTACAGTTTTTTTGTAACTCCTTCATCTCTTTTCTCATGGCTTGTATCTATTTCTGGTCTGTCAGTGCATCCTGCAATTTACTATAAATAGATATAGAGGATAATTGATGTGCAAATGGCTTAAAGGATTCAGACAATCTGAGTTGGAAATGTAATCAGTAATGGAGTAGAGAGCCTTACTATATGTTGGAGGTTGCTCAGAGGTAAAACGAAAACGTACAGGTGGTTTATGTTCTCGACTGGGATACCGTCGAGTGGGTAAGCTGGGGTCAGGATCTGTGTGATTTTCACTAGACAAATCATTAGATAATGTAGAGAGTTCAGGAATTCAGGAGCATTTTCCAGCTCAGAGTCTGATTGATGAACTAGTATTGGAGATGGAGAAGGAGAAGGAGAAGGAGAAGGGGAAGGGGTTGCGCCACCTGTATAGGAGCTAACTCCTCCTGTTTCTCTTTCCTTTTATTCCGCCTTTCAAACACTTTCTAAGTTAGTTCTGTCCTTTCAGGGATCACATTTCATTTTTCAGAGGATTGACTTTCTTCTTCAGTAGATAGATTTACAGGCAAACTAATAGTGTCTATAGGAGACTCGAGCAAACTAATGGGCAAAACTAATAGATAAATCATTGTCTACCGTATAAGACTTCTTTTCATGGTTTCAGATCCCCCTCTGAAGAGGAGTTTCCGAGGCAAAATATGCCTCATTTTCCCAAAATGTAACATCCTGTGTAAACAAACACCCTACGGGAGTACGATGGTAACACTTGTATCCCTTTTGTGAGCTAGAATACCCTATAAAGACTCAATTAAGAGCATGCGGGTCTAACTTTCCTCGATGAGGAGTATGAATATACATATATACTACACATCCAAAGACTCGAGGAAGAATATGTAAGGCAGAGTTAACATCATAGTAATGAGACAAGGATTGCAGTGGAGTTTGAAAAGACAAAACATTAGATGACATGCGATTAATGAGATATGCAGCAGATAATACAACATCACCCTAAAAAGATTTAGGCATATGCATTTCGAGTAGCAAAGATCGTGCAACCTCTAAGAGATGACGATTTTTACGCTCGGCTGTGTCATTTTGTTGTGGAGTATGTGCACAAGATGTTTGGTGGAGAATGTCGTTTCGTAAATAGAAGTTTTTGAAATTATGATTGAGATATTCACCACCATTATTAGAGCGTAAAATCTGAATTTTTTTATGAAACTGTGTAGATCATGTGATAAATTTTTTGAAAAGCATCACATACATCACTTTTATTTTTTAAGAGGAAAATCCAAGTCATACGTGTGCAGTCATCGATGAATGTAAAAAACCAACGCATACCAGATACAAACACAACATTAAAGAGACCCCATACATCATAATAAATAAGAGAAAATGACATAGAGCTCCTATTATGATTACTAGAAGGAAAAACAGTGCGATGATGTTTTGACAAAACATATGTTTCACATTGAAAATTATTTTGACCAGTAAACGAGGATGGAAATAAAAACTTAAGGTACCCAAATGAACAATGTCCTAAGCGTCTATGCCAGAAATAGATATTACTTTCCTTATCAGAGTTGACTTGTACTACTCTATGAGGTTGGCTAGATGAGCGTGAAGAGCCCGGAGTACTATGTGTTGTAAAGTAGTACAACCCCCCTCTTTCTCCACCAGTTTCAATCGTCTCCTAGGTGTGAATGTCCTGAAACATACAATGAGTAGGCCAGAAGGTGATAGTACAGTTAAGAGATTTAGTGATCTGACTGATAAAGAGTAAGTTATTAGATAAGGTAGGATCATGTAAAACAGATGACAAGTGTAAAGATGGCGTTAATAATACAGATCCAGCCTCATTAATCGGAGTGGGTGTACCATCAGCATATGACACACTACATGTTTCTGTTGAACTATGATGACTAAATTTTCGAGAATCAAAATTCATGTGATCTGTTGCACCAAAATCAATTATCCAAGTCTTATTACTATAAATTGTAGAAGTACTGAAAGCAAAATGAAATGTACCTGACATATTAGTAGCGGAAGCAAAAGAACAGAAAATACCTGAAGCTTTTGGCAACGGAAGAGTAAATTTGGCGGTCAGAATAGTAAATCCGAAGTTTGGCAGCAGAACAGTAAATCCGGCAGTCGGTACAATGAAATCAACAGTCGGAACAGTAAAAATACTATGGACGAGTACTATAGACGAACACTGTAGACGGATGCTGTAGCAAAGTACTGTAGATGAGAGAGTTTTTTTTTTTGAAATAGTAACAGAGAAGAAACCTAAAAATTTGTTTTAGGCTCTAGCTCTGATACCATGAACAAATTGAGAGTTTGTTTGTTGTTTATTCTTCTCTATATGGAGGCAATTTATAGGGAAATACACGAGTGAGAATCAATGAAATGATTCTCCTATAATTAATACAATGATCTCCTACAATAAAGCTAATTGTCAACTACACTAATCAAGCAATCAATTACACTAATTAGGCAATCAATTAGTCAACTATACAATCTAATTGATTATATTCTAACAAATTTCAAGTAGAAATTTCTAGTGTTTGGACTTGGTTAGGACTTGATTTTTTTGGTGTTTGACTTGGTTACGACTTGGTTCCTTTTCAGTTTCAATTTGAAGAGTTTTAGATAAGTGAGGAGTTTCAGGTAAGTGAGACTCTAGTGATTTAATATTATCAGAATGGATACTGACAGTAGGTCCGTAGGATCAATTTCATCAGAGAAGCTAATTATGTGGATAGGATTGAAGAACCTTTTGGTAAGGAGTTTGAAAATTCAGGACTCTAGATGGTTGACAGTTTATGAGGTAAGCTGTTGTGAGAACAGCTTCCCCTCAAAACAGTGTTGAGACATTCTTGGACAGCATTATGGACCTAGCAACCTCTAGTAAGTGTCAATTTTTTCTCGCCGATAATCCATTCTGTTGAGGAGTGTCAGCAAAAGTACTTTGGTGGACAATTCCTTCATCTCACAAGTAATTTCCCAGGATTAAACTAAAATATTTTTTACCATTATCTTTTCTTAGAACTTGAATTTTAGTTTGAAACTGAGTCTTAATCATTTTATTAAAATTCTAGAAAATTTGTCGAACGTGAGATATTATTATTCACCCTTGATGGGCCCCACACATCTCTATGTATTAGATGAAACAGATGGGTTGATTTGTGTGTTGAGGGAAATTTTGACGTGTATGTTTTGAGAATTGGCATATTTCACACCAAAACTGATGATGTTTTTTATTATTAATTAAATTTGGAAACATTTTCCAAAGGTACAGAAAATTGTGGTAACCTAAACGATGGTGCCACAACATTACAGTACTCTCATTATTCAACTTAATTTGACTTCTAGGCTGACTCCTGGGTGATGCAAACCCTCTGTGTTTGAGGTAGTTTATCAACACTGAGAATATAAATATCCTGAAATCACCTCAACAGTGCCAATCATCCTCCCCGAATCTAGGTCCTCCTATTCACAGTTATAAGAGTGAGTTTACTAATAGACAAGAAGTTGCAGTCTAAAGTGGGAATCAAATGTACAGAATGCAGTACAATAGTTTTTGAAATAGCCACCGAACCTATCCTTGCTAACTTTGAAAGGGATCCATCTGCGATTCTTGTAGTAATATTGCCAGAACATGCCTTATATGTATGAAACAGACAAGAATCTCCTGTCATGTGATTTGAGGCACCCCGAATCCACTGTCCAGGAGCTATAGGTCTCTTACATTTAATGCATTAAGAAACGACCTTTCTGTGCTAGAGTTCATGATCCAATAATAGGCAGGTATAGGCAGGTTTGCTGATGAGTTATTGAACAGCCTTTGTAGCAGTTCCATCTAGCAGTTCCATCTGTTCTTTACTAAACAGATCGGATTCGGTTGGGCTACTCACATTCCGAGCCACCATGTTGCTCCGGCTTTCCTTGTCCTTGGTAAATCTAGTTTTCCAATCTGTTGGCTTTCCATGAAGTTTCCAGCAGGTCTCTCTGGTATGCCCAGTCCATCGATAATGCTCATTCCAAGGCCTCCCTTTTCTAGATTATCACTGGACTGAAACTGGGCTCCTCTGACAGCAAGAGCAGAACTCTCATCAGTTGAGTTGTTATTTTCTGTTTTGGCCGGTGACCCCATCATCACCTTCTTCCAACTTTCCTCCGAACGAACTTCTGAGAAGACTTCACGAATCCTAGGATGTGGTTTTGTTCCTCTAACTTCATCCAGATTCTGGTTTAGACCAAGTAGGAATTTGAAAACCCTTTTCTGCTCCACAATCTCCTTATACAGAACCTCATCTTTGGAGCAGGTCCATTTATGTTTTTCAAACATATCTAGTTGTTGCCAGTGTCGCATCAAGGAATTAAAATACTGTGCAACAGTTGACTCCCCCTGGCGAAGGTCATGTAAAGTACTTTCGATTCCAAACATCTCCGAGGTATTGTCACTGCTGGAATAAGTTTCTTTTTCAGCCTCCCATGTCTCCTTGGCTGTCTCATAGAGTAAAAAATTTTCTCGAATGTCGTTGTTCATAGAATTAATCAACCACAACTTTACCATATGGTTCTCTGTCTTCCCCTACTTGTACGCGGAGCCCTCCCTCTCTGGTGACTCTGCCACTCCAGTGAAAAAATCATCCTTTCCCTTGCTGCACACAAACATCATCACTGATTGGGACCATTGAAGATATTCTGCCCATTTAGTTTGTGACCTGTGATGGAAAACGGGGAAGGTTATTGTTGTTATTTTAACCCCTAAAGTTACCAGATGTGGCTGGTTATGAGGGAGAAGTAGTGGAAGAGGCAGGATTGGCCATTCCGTTCTTTGTCATGTGAGGAATTTAGGTTTCAGAGAGCGCTATGATACCATGAAGAAAAATATTAAGAATTTTAGTTTTATTTCACTTAACCTCTACTGATGTAGATTGCAGCAATATACTCACAAATAGTAGGTAACAACCTACCTTAAAACTAGGTAACTTCTCTTGTTTAAATGAAAGAAAACAGAAACTACCCTAAAGATGAGGATTAAGTAACAATCTACTCAACCCTCTTTATTTCAAACAGAATTCCATTCTGTTAACAAACTTCAACAATAGTATCATGCTTAGTTGATAGGAGAATTCTATATTTTAGGAAATTAGGATGGTTTATTCACATATTTCGGGCTTGTTTGTTCTTATATTATGAATGCATTTTTGTTTTTTGAAATGAAAGTGGATGTGAAAGGCGTTTGTCAGCCATGTT
Organism: Dipteronia dyeriana; assembly: GCA_032871835.1. Taxonomy (NCBI): domain Eukaryota; kingdom Viridiplantae; phylum Streptophyta; class Magnoliopsida; order Sapindales; family Sapindaceae; genus Dipteronia; species Dipteronia dyeriana. Next base: position 43,947,396 of record CM065299.1, on the reverse strand, counting down.
GTAGATAGAAAAAAATAGAAAATATAAATCACATTTTTCAACTTTAATGAATAAAAAGTGGAGATGAGTTGACGTTTACTTTGTTTGGTTTTCACTGTATGGATTTTGGGCGAGTGGGTAGGTGGGACCTACTACAAGAAATTGCATCTATTTATTAAACAAAAGTATATATTAAAGCTTATATAGATTAAAGTTATATATTATATTGCTTACACATTTTTATCAAATCCATATTCATTGTTTTCATGTCAAAAAGCACTACTAGGTGCTTTTTTATCTTGAAAATATCAAATTGAATTTCTCATTTTAATTTACTATTTTGTTTTCCGAAATTAGAAAACCAGAATGATGCTGTTTCAAGTTTTCTTTTGTAGTTCTATCAGAAAATAGTTATAATCTTTTGATTTTATATTTTTGTTTGTCATTTCAAAGGTTGGCTTACAAAATAAACCTGCTGATCTGAAGATAAAAACCTCCAATCTCGTAAAGGTTAATGTTCTCAATGACCAGGTTTGTAATGTTTTTGGACATTTTCTGGGTGAGGTCAAGGAATAATTTGAATTTTTTTTATGGAAATCTTTAATTTCTTTATGAAAATGTTATAATGGTTTTATGTGTTCTCATTGTTGTTATCAGGTTAAAATGTGTAGCTTGCCTTCACTTCCTCGATACAAAGAGCTTATCTCTGAACTTAGACCAATACATGCTCGACTGTCCTTTGAAAATTCAATAGCTAAAAAGCATCCTGTTTATAGGTGTAGTGAAGTGCAGGTACTTGCATTTTGTAAAACTAAAGTACCTTATGTTTTTGCTCATGTGTTTACAGAAATTCATGATATAAACTAAAGCAGATTCTTAAAGTGAATATTGCAACACTAAAGTACCTTAAATGATTTCATGATACCGAATGTAGCAAAATCTTTTTCTTGTGTTAAAAAAGAATCACAAAGATATTCATGATATACACTAGAGCAGATTCTTTCCTTGTGTTGAAAAAAGAATAACAGTCAAAACATTTTCATGATATGAACTATAGTGGAACCTTTCATTGCATTACAAAAGAAATCACAAAAAGATTTCAATGATATGACTTATTGCAGAAATTTAAAGGGTACCTTATTAGTTTAAATTTCATATCATATAGAAATATTATGAACGAAAGAGTAATTTGTTTGTACTATACACTTTTTTTTTTCTTCTTTAAGATGTCTATTTTTGTATAGAACTTCCAAATTTATGTATAAGGTTAATTGCATATTAGTTTTTATTTCTTTTTCTTTTTCTTTTCCATTTCTCTACTGGTAATTTAAATAAACCTAATATACTAGGGTGTTCTTAGGATGCTGCGCATAAGAAATGTTGGAAGCTTCCAGTATGCAACTGATAGAACTGTTTCAAACATATTCGACCAAGTCTAATGTCCCTAGGTGCCTTTAATGGACATTTTATATATGGTATTCTAAATTTGATTAAATTTTCTTCTCCTTTCACTATACCTTTAATAAGTTATTTTTATTGGATTGAAGTTGTTAAAGCCTTATGGTTCTGATGTAGTGGAGAAATTCAGAAGAAAGGGGAGAAAACTAGGAGAACAAAGTCAATACTTGATTTTTTTCATCTGTCAAAGTCTGCTTAGAAACTAAACTCATATCTCAATTTATAGAGACCAAATCACATGAACTAGGAAACAAACTAAATTTTAACTAGTAAGAAATCTGTTTTCCATGCTATTCAACTTCTAAAAGGAAAATCAAAACCTTGGTATAATAAAGTAATAAAATCAAAAGATTATTTCCTAATTAATTCTCCATCAGGATCTAGAGGTATCTACTCATCCCACAATCGGACATTGATGTTGCTGATAAACTAAGAGTTTATTTATTTATTGTGTTTATTCTTCTTCTTTTTCTCCACCTTTCATTTTTTCTGGCTGAAAACCATTTAATTTTCCATGTTTAGTACCCATCTTATTGCTTTTCAACCATAATAGTCAAAAAATAGATTTTCCTTGTATTTAACCCTTTTGCTCGGAATATTTATTTTTCCCCTATATTTGCTTTTCAGCCTTCATTTTTTACCCATAAAATAATATTTTAATTGATTTTCAGGGCGAAGCTGCAACCCAGTTTTTGAACATCATGAGGAGCTACATGGAGTCTCTTTGTTCAGATTTGAGGTCTCATACAATTACTAATGTACAATCAAACAATGACAGGGTTAGAGAATCTACTGCCAAATTTTATTTTTATTCTCCAAATTTTTTATATCAATAAAAGCAAATATCATGGATTGCCTACCTATAAGCTATAACACATTTAACATGTGGATTTTTGCTTGACTTTCCAGGTTTCTTTACTCCTTAAAGATAGCTTTATTGATTCCTTTCCTAATAGAGACCGGCCTTTTATCAAGGTAATTTGCATCCTAATTTTTTAGATTATCTTCTGATTCAACTTGTTAGTTACATTGTAATTAGTTGGTATTTATCTACTGTAAATTACCTTTTATATATATTTTATCAAGTTGACTTGCATCCTAACTTTATATTAGAGTGTAATATAGTGTTTTCTGGTTTTGCAATTAATTGAGTAGTTGGCATTGAAATTTTAGTGAGAGAATATCTGACAGTGGAACTCTTGATGTGTGATTATTTGGTTAGGTTAATTAAATTAATTATAACATCAGCATCAGTAATAGAAAAATATCTAGGGTCCTAACCACAATTATAAAAAAACTTGTCCTGCTCATTGTCAATACTTGAACAGATGGCTTACAGATACTGGTAGAATACTGTGTAAGCTGTTGAATAAGTTTTAAAGTTGAAAGAATATTTTGAATAGCAATCTAAAGCAATGTCAGTGCCAAACAGTACAAGAAATCATTTTTGGGTCATCTTTGCTGCAGAGCTGTCCGTTTAAAATCATTTTCAATTAGAAACAACAATACCATAAGGACTTCATTCCAAAATAATTTTTGTGTAGGGGAGTTAGATTTGGATAGCCTAGTATTAAATGCTTGTGTAATTGTGTAGTTGTGCATATAGAATGATTCAAGCTTGACTTTGTTGATTGTTCCCTTTTTGGAGATGGATCATATCTTGAACTCATTGAACTATCTCTTTGCCAAAATAGATAGAGCTTTCAGTTATTCATTTGTAGTCGGCAAAAGTATTATGTTCACTTGGTCTTGGTGCCAGAAAATTGGTGCTGGCAACTTCATTGATTTTTTTCTGTACAACATGGTATTTTTGTGTTCAGTTAGGTGGGATTCTTTAGTTGAGTTGGTTTGTGGCCTTATGTTGAATGCTGAGTCCCCCCTATCTGCTACTATTTTGATATTGTTAAAGCATAAGCAAGTGTCAGGTCATACTTATAATGGAAATAAAGTTCAGTAATTAGAGTAACCAGTAACCACGACTGCTGCAGCATATATATATTTCTGGGACCTGTTTAAGTTTATAGGTCTTTGCCATCTCCATCCTGTTTGGATTTATCTGAAATTCAGAACATTGTAAAATCTTTTTATCGAGCCAAGTATAAGGTCTGCATTTATCAAGAATAGATCTCCCTTTTTCCCCATATTGGATTTCTATAATAATTAAACCTCCAACATTGATTATTTGCGATCTTCATTTTGGTTGGTGATATTCTTGCAATCTTTATATTGAAAATCTTGCACTGCCCCTTACTAGAGTGATACTGGAATCAGTTATAATCTGTGGTTTTCATATCTGGATTGGTATTTTTTGCTTGTAGTTGCAAGGGTTTAATGCTTGCTTTCCTGACTTTTGCAGTATTGGGTAGACACTCAACTGTTCTCTGTTCTTTCCGATTCTCGTTTATCAAGCTTTGAAAATGGGTACATCTAACTTTATCCTGTTAGCATGGCCAGCGCTGCTCGTCAGAATAAGAAATGTATATGAAGATCCATCAGAGAGTGATTGAAGCGTGAAAGATAATGGCCAGCAACCGTAAACTGATACACAAGTAAAGATTGAGAAACCGAATTTTGTAACATAATTTTATAGTAATCATTGCAAGTGCCTCAGACCTGTTACACGTCTGTTGTATTGCATTGTTTACCACAGAACAATCATCAACATTACCCATCCCATTCTTTTTCAGGATATGATGTTGGGCATATGACGTATCTGAGTTTTAGTCACAAATTCTTGTAAATGTTAAAATCTTGAACTAATTGTATAAACATCCCTCGATATTAGATATAATTGCACGTATATAGAGCTTTTGTCCAAAGTTACATAAATCTCCCCTGATGTTAGTTGACTTTCCTTCATTGTGACGGTCGACCATGTTATCAGTGTGGAATGATTAAAACGTCCCAGTTAATTTATAATTTTTTTAATAATAATAAACCAAAAACACAGTTCGGTTTTTGTTGATCCAAACCAAAACATCACCAATACTCATTTAATCCAACACAAATCATACAACACTTTATTAATAATTTATATTTCTTGTGCATATTCAAACAGAGAAGCACAAGAATAAAGAATCCCAAAAATTGGAACAAAAACTAAAAAAAAGGGACCAAAAATGCGACCTGAAAAGTTTGCACTTCCACTAGAGAAGCACAAGAATAACGAATCCCAAAAATTAGAACAAAAAACAATAAAAAAACACCAAAAATGTGACCCCAAAAGTTTGCACTTCCACCAGTTTGAGTTGTGGTTGGTGTACGGTATCTATCGTTCACTCTGCTTCATCTCTGGGCAGTTTTTGTGATTTATGTCATAATGTGAATGAAACATTAATAAAAGAAGTAGTTTATTCTATAAATTTGTCTCGTACATTTATATAATGTGTATTTAACATTCAAGATTATCGGATGTAATCCCTAACTGAGTATATGAGTGACATATACAGAGGAATTCAGCTTCAGATGAGCAATCTAAAGAGTCCGTAGATAGCAAATAGAGTTGGGTATTTTATTTGTGGTTAATCTGCAGTTATGGTCCATTTCGTAATATACAATGGTCTTATCATAGACTATTCATATGGTGATATGAGAATGAAGACACCTTATACGATGTGATCATATAGGATTGGACCACGATCTATATGAATCTCTCACCAATAACCGTTACATAATGAGATTCATATATATTGACAAATGATTGTTATATACGGGTGATCTAAATCCTGAGTGTCTTATCGACTCTTTTATGTTAGATCATGATTTTTGATATACCATGAGTGAGATCAGAGTTGCATTCCCGGTCGATAACATCGTATGTTGGAATCGCGGTTTTGCTTATGGCTGGAAAGGTCTGCACACAATTTCTTCTTGCGTGAAGTAGATTGTAGTTCCCTAAAGTTGATTCGGAGCTTGAACAATTTAGAGCACTCTTCTTCTTCATAAAGGAAAGAAGGATATAATTGTTCATTAGAGAATCAATGGTACTTAATGGAAAAATATATAATTAGAGTGGTATAACGGACTTTATGACTCAATTCTAATCATGAACTACTTGTAAAGGATCATACCATATGTAATAGCTATATCGATGGACACTTAATTTTGGTTTGTGTAAAAACATCTACGGTTACGAGTACGACATCGGGTTTTTAGTGGAGTAATTCTGAGGTTAATAATCATGAAATATTAATCAAAGAGTTTAATTAATTTTTCTAAGGATTATTGGAGCTCAAGACTGTGGGTCCATTAGGTCCCCTTATTAGCCCGGAACGTTGAAAGTAACAAGGGTCACGGTTAATTAATTGGATGGTCTAGTTAATTGTGTTACGAAAGTGACACATATTTAATCAGTGAATTAATTAAATGATGAGATTATTTAATTAATATATTAATAATTAAATTAATTAAGAAATTAGATTATTTAATTAATAAATTAATAATTGAGAATTATCAATTGGAGGTTACATGTTCAAACCATGGCTAAGATAAATGATAAAATAATAAGATCACTTTATTTTCTAACTAGATCACTTTATTTTCTAACTAGATCAAGTGTAGTCTTAGTGAACTAGGGTTATGTGGGATTTAGAATCCTATACTAACTTAGTCACTAAAATTCTAATTATCTTATTTTAAATATATAGAGATATATTTAAAAGAGGATTATTATCTTATTTTAAATATATAAAGATATATTAAGTGGAGCAACATATTGAAATACACGTTGAAAAAAAAAAAGGGGTGCGGCCAAAGAGACAAAGGAAAAAAAAAGTTTTCTGGCTTCTTGTCTTTGATATAAGGTTGGCTGAATTCTCCTTACATAAAAGTAGGAGTTGTTTTGTGTTGTTTCTATTACCTCCATACAACTTTCTGAAGTCCGTGATGTGCTCACACGTAATTGCCAGAACCTGACAGATAACGAGGAAGATCCAATGGAACAAATCAGAAAGCAATATTAAAAAGAAAAAGAACGAAGGAGTTCATCTATAGGTATGACTTCGAATCTTGCCCTATTTTATTCTTATATATCGCACACGGTTCATAGAGTCATTTAAATATATATTTTTAAAAAGTTACGAAATATCTTCCGTTGCACGACTTTGGGGTTTACAACAACGTTATTGGTGTGCCGCCGTAGAGGGATATGCTTCGGCCGGTTGCGATCATAATTATTAGGTCTAAATTAATTTATGAGATTTCTACATATTTAAATGTTTATAATGTTAAGTTGTTTATTTCAATTTAGGTTGTATTTAACCACCATCAAATCTATAATTTTAGGCTTAGTCTAAATTGATTTATGAGATTTCTACATACTTAAATGTTTAAATGTTAAGTTTGTTTATTTCAACTTAGGTTGTATTTAACCACCATAAAATCCATAATTTTAGGCTTAGCCGATGGATGTGGTTTGTTTATGCAAGCAGTGCAAGTAGTGTCTTAGTTGTAGAGAAGAGATGTTCCTAATTTTTAGTTGTCAGTTGTTCATAACTCTGTTTATTTATTAGTTAATTGTATGTTGAATGAAGTATCAGAATATATATATATATAGCAAGTCTCTCATAAGAGATTTCTTATTTTAATTTCAGTAAGGACCGATATGAAATCACATTGATTTGAATGAATTTCGATTTGATTTTTTGTTGTGGATGATAAGTTCATTGAAATCTACCTATGAATAAAATTTGAAAATCTTTCAAGCACTAAAGCTATTTTTTATTATTTTTCCTATATTTCACCAATTTTTCCGATTCATTCATATTAAAAAAAATCGGGATAAATAGCTTTAGTACATGAAATTTTTTCAAATTTTATTTATTGGTAGATTTCAATGAATTTATTATCCACAAAAAAAAAAACCAAATCAATGTGATTTTATGGTGGTCCTTACCGAAATTAAAATAAGGGATCCCTTATGAGATACCCACTATATATACTTAAATTGAGTTACTTATTTTCTTTTGAAAATCTCTGGAAGATGGTTCTCACGAATAACCATTAATTTTATCATTTTGTTTAGTTTATCAAATTAGAATTTTTGTGATGGTATTAGTTGGTATCAAAGCCAGGCAATGGCAATGGATCTGGGGCAACGCTTTGAGAAGATCGAGTAAGGGCTGTGTTTTCTCATGTTTGGTCAGCAACAAATATTACAGAAGATGACAGAATTCATTGAGAAGGTAAGTGTGCAAGACGAAAGGTCCTATTGACAAGAAAAATTCTAGTGTTGAGACCTACTTTTGTGTTGAAAATGGGGCTCAATTGGCTAGTAAAATACAGGTTTTTTCTAGTCATCCAAATGAGGATTCTGTTTCAAAGAAAGGAAGTGTGGTTGACAAAACCCAAGACCAGCCTCCATCTCAACTGCACGAAAGTAAGCTATGGATGAAAAATTTCACGTTTGATGGTGAAAAGATGAAAGTAATATTGAATTTTCTATATCTATTATTGACACAGGTACGTGTATATGTACATAGAGAATTCTAAACCATTCCTACAAGTCAGGAAAAACATTACTACAATATAGGAATTCAAAGCTATAAGTTAGGTAACATAGTTGGAAAGATAATACAAACAGAGTACCTAATCTTAATAAGGTAAATATGAAATATTTACTTCCTAACACTCCCCTTCAAATTGGAGAGTGGATATTTTGCACTCCCAACTTGTGAATCATTGGCACAAAGATTTCTTTTCCCAAGGGCTTGGTCAATATGTCCGCTAGTTGATGTGCAGAATTTACATGTCTTGTAGTTACAGAACTGTCTTAAATCTTGTCTCTAATGTAATGGCAATACATCTCAATGTGTTTAGTTCGCTCATGAAAAACTGGATTGGCTGCAATGTGCAAGGCTGCCTTGTTGTCGCAATATATCAATGCAGATTCATGATGTAAAAGTCCCAAGTCCCAAGTCCCTCAATAGACATCACAGCCATGTCAACTCACAACAAGCTCCTGTCATTGCATGATATTCTGCCTCTGCGGAAGAAAGAGAAACTGTTTTCTGTCATTTCGATCTCCAAGATATTAATGAAGGTCCAAGAAATACACAATAACCCGTAGTAGATCTTCTAGTGAGTGGACATCCTGCCCAATCTGAGTCACAGTAAGCCCTTAACTTGAAGTCACTATTTGAAGAGAAAAACAGACCTTGACCAGGTGCACCTTTTAGATATCGGACAACCCGAAGAGCTGCCTCCATATGAAGTTTTTGAGGTTGGTGTATAAATCTACTCAAGACATGTATTGCATATGTTATATCTGGCCTTAAAACAGTCAAGTAAATTAATCTGTTGACTAATCTTCTATACTGACTCGGATCTTTGAGCAAGTCGCTATTGTTTGATAATTTCAAACCTCGTTCCATAGGAGTATCAATAGGGGCTGCGCCCAATAGCCTTACATCCTTAATGATTTCTAATGCATATTTACGTTGGGAAATAAAAGTCCCATTCTTTAAAGCAGAAACCTCAATACCAAGAAAGTATTTTAAATTACCAAGGTTTTTGAGATGAAAATGACTATGCATAAATTTTTTAGTTGCAGCAATGCTAATAGGGTCATTTCCAGTAATCAGAATATCATCAACATATATCTAGAGAGCAATAAAGGACTTGCCTTGTTTCCTGGTGAACAGAGAGTAGCCGGCACTGTTGGGATTTATGCCCTAAAGATATAATTTGTAAATGGATTTATGAAATAAATAAAAGGAAAAGTTCAATTCATTCTTGTTATGTTATTTTTTTTTATAAACTTATACATATATTAACATCCTAGATGCAGATGTAATCTCGAACTGTGTATATGAGTGTCATATACAGATGGATACAGTAAGAGATGTGCAATCTACAAAGTCTATAGATAGCAAATAAAGCTGGGTACTTTATTTGTGGTTAATCTATAGTTGCGGTCCATTCCGTAATGTACGATGATTCTATTATGAATCATTCATATGAGATATGGGAATGGAGGCACCTTGTATGATGTGATCATATAGGACTGGGCCATGATCTATATGAATCTCTCACCAAGATCCGTTAACCGATGAGATTCATATATATCAACTAATGATGACTATATATGGGTGATCTTAATCCTGAGTGTCTTATCGACTTCTTCAGGTTAAATCGTGGTCTTTGATATACCATGGGTGAGGTCAGATGCATTTCCTGATGAATATGCTCCGTATGTTGGGATTGCGGTTTGGCTTGTGGCTGGGAAGGTTTGTACACAATAGTGGAATCCACTCATTCTTATGAGAAGTAGATGGTAGTTCCTTTAAGGGTTGATTCGGGACTTGATAATATGAGCGCTCTCCTAATTCCGTGAGGAAATAGGATTTATTGTCCATTAGAGAATCAACGGTACTTAAAGGATATATGTAATTAGAGGGGTATAACCGACATTATGACCCAGCTCTAATTCTGAAATACTGTGGAGGATCACACCATGTGTAATAGCTATATCGATGGACACCGAGTTGTATCGGTCTGTGTAAAAGCGTCTGCAGTTGAGAGAGTGCAGCTCTGGGTTTTTAGTGGAATAACACTGGAGTTAATAATCAAGGAATATTAATTAAAGAGTTTAATTAATGATTCCGAGGATTATTGGAGCTCAAAATACTGTGGGTCCATTAGGTCTCCTTGCTGGCCCGATCGATTTAGGTAACAAGGGTCACGGTTAATTAATTGGATTGTCCAATTAATTGTGTTACAAAAGTGACACGTATATATTCAGAAATTAATTGAATAATGAGATTATTTAATGAATGAATGTTAATAGTTAAATTAATTAAATAATTAGATTATTTAATTAAATTGATAATTATGAATTATAAATTAACTATTAATTAGAGGGTGTTAGTTGATATATGGATTTAGGTGAAGATAAAATAATAGGATTATTTTATTTTACTAAATTGTTTATCTAAGTATTTGAATTTAAGTTTAAATTTAAAATACTTATTATCACTTTTAATATATTAGATATATTTGAACAGGATAATTAAAATATATATATCAATTATAACACAAGAGATTGCATTGGATGCAAATTGGTGTGTGCACATATATAAGTGTTTGTATATATATATATATATATATATATATATATATATATATATATGTGTGTGTGTGTGTGTGTTTTTTTTTTATATATATCAAGATATTAAAAAAGAAAATCAAGTGCAGGCGTGAAGCAGATATATAGATTTGTGAATTTAGAAAAGAAGTTGACTTTGTTTTTGTGTGTACCTGATACACACGCAAAAAGAAAAATCATAAGTTTTGCATGAGATGCAATTTATGTGTGCGTGAAATCAATACACCAAATTGAGAAGTAAGAGTTTCTTCAAGTATTTCTCTATATCCTCTATTCATGTTCCTGAGACCATGACGCGCCTACATGCAGTTACCAGTTCTGGGAGATAGCGAGGAAGATCGAGTGGTTCAGACAGGAGCACATCGTAAAGAGAAGGAGTCTCCAAACGTTGGTAAGAGTGGTTCAGACAGGAGCATATCATAAAGTGAAGGAGCCTCCAAACGTTGGTAAGATTTTCTTCTTCTGATTATATTGATTACAATTTCCTATGTTTACATATTGTATGTATTAGTTCCGAAAAATAATTACGATCCCAAGTTCACTGGTCCCAGATACAGATTATGATCTGTATTAAAAAATTTCCGCTGCATAACCGGTGAACGGGGTTCCAACAATTGGTATCAAAGCCAATTTATTTTTCGGAACAGGAAATTGTTTTCGATGCTCCTGTATGTATGAATGTGTAGGTACCATCTTTATGATCGTACAGATGTTTATTATTAAATTGTTTAATTTAAACATGGAAGATAATCCACAGTACTCGGTCAATTCATGTATGTTTTATATTATGTGATGATAAAAGTATTTTCATGTATACGTATGTCATTTAGATTAGATGTGCCTACACAAATATATTTGATATGTCATACATGCATCATAGCCTGATATTTTATGTATTTTTTAAATTTGATTAAAATGGGTAAATACATAAATAGCTATGAATAATGAGATTACTTTTTTAATGGTTAGAAAACTTGATGATTCTTATTAATATTAATATAGTTATTAAAGTGTTAAAAAGATTAGATTAATAGAGTCATTTATTATGATTAATTTGTTTAATAACCTAATAATAAATGATCCAAATAAAGTGTTAGGGTTTTAATAGTTAAAACTTGGTAAACACTAAGATAATAATCTGACCTTAGTAAATAGTTTACATAGGCTTAAATTATTCACTAATAGATTAGATTTTTAATTGTTAAAAATCATTAATAATATATTAGTTAATTAGAATTTGTTTCTAATTAGTTAATGCGCTAGATAACTTGATTAAAGTTAGTCGTTTAATCATGTAGAGTCTATGTGCATTAATGGTTAATAGAAAACCCTAATTTTAAAATAGTGAGTGAAGAGGGATATATGACATATATATCCTGCGGTCTCCATCATTAGTTCAACACTGTGAGATCCGAGTGGGGCCTCATGACGGCTTTGCTTTCGTCCTCCCTAAGGAGGGTTTCCACAAAGGTCAATACCAATGTTGACTTCCTAACAAATAGGATTTCTGAGGGTATTTCGGGATTGACCGACCCTAAGGCGGATATTCTCGAGTTAAGCTCGTGAGATCTGAAATGGTGGGTTACACTCATAAAGGTTTTGATTAAGTTTGTTAATTAAAAACCTGACTGAATAAACGATGGTTGAATGATATGGAATAAGAGTTATTATAGAATATCATTTGATTGAGAATGTCTCGGTCCAACATGCAAAGACCATGCAAAGACTTGACCGACCCTAAGGCGACACTTCTTTGTGGTATGTTGGATTGTCGTGGTATAACAACTAGTTTTAGGGTAGTTCTAGTTCGTTAAACATGTTCATGCATCATGTTTAAATTTATGCCAAAGCACTCACACTTGTTTTAAAGAAATGACTGAATGAATGTTTTATTTATTTAAGCAATAATGTCTTCTGCATTACTTCAAATTCTAGCAAACGACAAGTTAACCGGTGATAACTACACTAAGTGGAAACTTAACATTAATACAATATTGGTCACCAAAGACCTTAAGTTTGTGTTTACGGAGGAATATCCTCCAGTGCCTGCTGCCAATGCCACACGAACGGTTCGTGAGGCATACGAGCGATGGGTCTCATCTGATGAAAAGACCCAAACATATCTGTTGGCTTCTATGACAGACGTGCTTGTCACAAAGCATGAAGCAATGACTTCAGCATTCGAAATTATGGAGTCATTGCAAGCTATGTTCGGGCAGCCCTTCGAGCAAAAGTGACACGAAGTTGTTCGTTCCGCTATGCTCGCTCGTATGAAAGAAGGTACGTCAGTTCGGGAACATGTCCCGAGAATGATGTCCTACTTTAACACGGCAGAAGTCAATGGAGGGGCCATTGATGAATCCAGTCAAGTAAGCATCATACTGACGACTCTTTCGAAGAGTTTCGATCAGTTTAAGAGTAACTTTGAGATGAACAAGTTAAGGTTCAATCTCACACAGTTGCTCAATGAGCTCACTACCTTTGAGTCCTTGACTAAGGACAACAAGGCCAAGACCGGGGAGGTAAATGTTGTTGAACCATCTTCCACCAATAATAAGAAGAGGAAGAGGTCTGTTGGAAAGATGAAGGGTAAGCCCAAACTCAAAAAAGCCTAAAAGAAAGAAGAAGTCCAAGAAAGGTAAATATGATTTACTTGTTCTTGAGTCATGTTTAGTGGAAAATGATTCTTCGCCCTGGATAGTTGATTCATGGGCCACTAACCATGTTTGTTCTTCTTTACAATGGACTGATTCTTGGACATAACTAGAGGAGCAACCTTTCTCAATGTGTCTAGGGTCAGGGGATGTCGTGTCGGCACGAGCAGTGGGCGCAATTAGATTACGTTTTTGTAATAATTATATATTGTTGGACAATATATTTTATATTCCTGGATTTACATGGAATTTGATTTCCGTTTCTAAGTTGTTAGAACAAAAAATTATGTTCTTTTAATAATAAGTCTGTTATTATTGGAAAGAATGGTTTGAATATTTGTTTAGAGTTAATGAAAACAATTTGTATGTGTTAAGACCGTTAATACATACTACACTGCTCAACACCGAAATGTTTATGGTGGAAAAACCAAAAACTAAACGACATAATATTTCTCCAGATAATGACACATATCTCTGGTATCTAAGGCTTGGTCATATCAACCTTGACCGAATAGACAGACTAGTAAAAAGCGGACCTTTAAGTGAGTTAAAGGTTGACACCTTACCTGTCTACGAATCTTGTATGGAAGGTAAGATGACTAAGAGACCATTTACTGGAAAAGGGCTTAGAGCTAAAGAACCGCTAGAGCTTATACATACAGACATCTGCGGACCGATGAATGTTAAAGCTAGGGGTGGTTATGAGTATATTGTCACCTTTATAGATGATTACTCAAGATACAGATACATCTACCTAATGCAACATAAGTCGAAAACATTTGAAATGTTCAAAGAATTTCGAGCTGAAGTTGAGAATCAATTAGGTAGGACTATCAAGTCACTACGATTGGATCGTGGAGGTGAGTACCTTGACCAAGAGTTTAAAGACTTCATGGTCGAGCATGGGATAGTTTCCCAACTCACAACTCCCGGTACACCTCAGTAAAATGGTGTAGCGGAGAGGAGAAATAGAACCCAAATGGAAATGGTGAGATCTATGATTAGTTTCTCATCATTACCAAATTCCTTCCGGGGATATGCATTACAAATAGCGGCATACATTTTGAATGTGGTGCCATCCAAATATGTTCCAAAGACTCCCCTAGAGTTGTGGAATGGTCGTAAACCTAGTTTGCGACATTTCCGCATATGGGGGTGTCCAACACATGTGCTAAAGAACAGAAATGGAAAGCTAGACTCCAAGTCTGTGGTCTACTTGTTAGCAGGATACTCCAAGGAGACCAGAGGTGGACACTTCTATAGTCCCGAAGATAACAAAGTATTTGTATCGACAAATGCAACGTTTCTTGAGGACAATTATATTAGTGATCATAAACCTCGTTCTAAGATTGTATTGAATGAGTTGCAGCCTGGTGAGACTAGTGCTTCATCAACAATAGTTGTTGATATACAAACATCTGAGAGTCAAATGGTTCCTGATCAGGATACACTACCATCTAGACGTAGTGAGAGGGTTGTGAGACAACCTGAACGTTATTTAGGTATAGGTGAGGGACAAGGAGTTGTCTCTATTGATAGTGTGGATGATCCATTGACAATTAAGAATGCAATGGAAGATCCTGGTAAAGAGGAATGGCTTAAAGCCATGAATCTCGATATGGAGTCCATGTACTCTGTAGGGAAAAAATGGTTCAAAACGCAACGGAAGCATGAGAAAATTTAATAAAATTAGGGTTTACGTATAAATAAAAATGTTCCCTTTTAATAACAAGAACCTTAACCCTAGATTAATTGATGTATATAAATAGTATCGTACCTTTTTTTTCTTGACGATTGAACTAGCGTCGAATCAATTCCGTAAGATCTTCCAATCCAATCATGAACGTGAATCACCTAGGAGTGTGGGCTCCCTTTCCTTAAATCGTATACCTGAGGATGGAAACAAACAAAATCTTTATCTGTGTTAGTTACAATAAACCTCCAAGAAGAAAACAAAGAACGTTAGGTCACTTGTGAATTATCAATAAATTTGAATGAAACTCGCGTGAACCTTGATTCGATGTTGTACACAAAACCTTTTGATGTAAAGGCTACTAGTGTACTATCGAAAAGCAAACGTTCTTTCTTCATATTTCTTCTTTCCCGAATCACACACTATTTTTTAGAGTTGATCGAATTTTGTCAAGAGCAAAATCAGATTTTTCTCCCTCAAAATTCCTATGATAGCCAAATTCTCTCCACAAAGAATTACATAGGCTAGTCGAAATCTTCTCTTGAAATTATGCTAGCGTTGGCCAAAATTCACTCTTAGAATTATTTAGGCTAGCCGAAAATTACAAGAGATATATATAGGATTACAAATCCTCTCCTAAGAAGGATTACAAATCCTCTCCTAAGAAGGATTACAAATCCTCTCCTAAGAAGGATTTACTTGGTTGGCAAGAATCTTTTCCTTAGGTAGATTTATTTGGTAGTTAAGAATCCTTATCTAAAAGGAATTCTATCCTCACCTATATACATATGGGCTGGCCGAAATTCATAGGATATGTATTAGGAAACTTAATTCTTTTCCTAAGAAGGATTTACTTCGTTGTTAAGAATCATTTCCTTAGGTAGAATTACTTGGTGGTTAGGAATCCTTTTCAAAAAGGAATTCTATCCTACACCAAGACTCCTAATCCAACTCAATAATGTGTTTGTAACCATATTAAAGACTTTATAATTTGATTAGATGAATAACTCATTTTATTTATCTATTTATCAAATATAGTCGTTAATATTAATTATACTAGCAACAATAGTATAATATTAATTAATTATACTAGCAACAATAGTATAATATTAGGAGACCATCTCCTAATAGAAAAAGATTTTGACTTTAAATTAAATAATTAATTAATAAAAAGAATTAATTAAATTTTATTTAATTAAATAATAAAATAAAATAATATAATTAAGCTATTCTAAATAGAGTTGCCACCCATACCATATATATGGGTCATATATTAACTTTCTTATTTTATTAAATCCATTGGACCTTAATAAAAAGTCCACATGTGAACTATACCTATTCTTACAAAAAGAAACAAGTTCACATGCCTTAATACAATTCTAGATGGACCCCTAAATTGGTCAGGTAGATTATATCAAGTGATCCATGTAAGTTCGTGTGGATTGGGGATCTTGGCGAGCTATATAAATTTAAGCTCTAATAGACACAAACCAATCACAATCAATAAATGATTCACTTAGGTCCGATCTATTTAATTTTAGTTCATTCCACAAAAGAACTAAAATTGAACTCTTAAATAAAGATAGAATAAGTTGATGTTACTCATTCATACCCTAGACGACCTTATTGGAGAAAGTGTATCATCGTGAAGAATACCAGTAATTGCCAAGAGCTTATAGACCGCCTATAGCTCTCTAAGTTACCATATTTACTCTTATGACCACATTTTGAACTTGGATATTTTGACTTGTCCAGAAGCCATGTTTCAATAGACACTATTGAAAACTTAACGTTAAGATTTAATATCCAATACCTCAAAAGATCCATATGATGGTATTCTACTCTCATTAATTAAATGGATCCACGATGTCCATATTTATAAATGAAGTCCTCTATCGATTAACAAATAAATACCAGCAATCTATCGAGGATAGACTATGCTATATAATCGTACTCATTGATAGCTCAAATGATAACACTTGCAACCATAAGTCCATCATTTATCTCAAGATTGAGATAGACTCTTTGATTGTCTTCGAATGAAAACTTTTATCCATTGATGGTTCTAGATAAAGTATTTCATTTTGATCCTATTCAATACACCCAGTGCACTAGATTCTTTTGCCCAAAGACACCACACTTTGATGATTTTAGACTCATCATAACACATTTGATCCCACTCAAATGCTAGCAAAAGAATCTACAACTTTGACAAGATAAAGGCGCCCAACCTTTTATCTTAAGTTATGAATATTATTCAAGACTAACTAAAGAATTGTGTCTACCTCATACATATCTAGATGTATGAACAATTCTTCTTTTCTCATAGTCTTTTGCCTTATGATTATTTACTTTTGACAGTTATAATAATTTAACTATAAATGCTATAGGATTTGTTAAACTAGAAATCACTTTATTAATATGAAAAGATTGTCAAATACATTATTATACTCTTGCTATTGAGCATAACCCTAACAATCTCCCACTTGCTCTCTAGCAAATGTTTCATATCTCTCATCCCCATGGAACCCTACTCATGAATTGCTCTTCATGCTCATTCTTAGGAACTTGTTCCTTAGAAAGTTTGATTCCATATCTGAAAGGTAACATACTTATCTTGGAATCTTGCATGGAAAACCTAGACAAGATTTTATCTATGTATGAAGCTTGAGATAATGCAATCGTTGTTTTCTTTCTATCCCTTATGACTTGGATACCAAGAATATAACTTGCTTCTCCTAAGTCCTTCATATCAAATTGTTTTGCTAACCATTCTTTTATTGATGTCAATACACCTACATCGTTTCCGATGAGTAGTATATCATCAACGTAAAGAACTAGAAAAACCAACTTGTCGCATTTAATCCTTTTGTATACACAAGGTTTATCAAGGTTTTGAATAAATCCAAAACTTTTCACGACTTGATCGAACCTTATATTCCAGGATCTAGATGCTTGCTTCAATCCATATATGGATCATTGCAACTTGCATACTCTTTCCTTTTGGCTTTTTTCAATGAATCCTTCTGGTTGCATCATGTAGATGCTTTCGTCAAGACTTCCATTAAGGAAAGCTGTCTTGACGTCCATTTGCCAAATCTCTAGGTCTAGAGATGCTGCAATGGATAAGAGTATCCTAATGGATTAAAGCATGGCCACATGAGAGAAGGTTTCTTCATAATTGATAACTTCCTTCTGTATATAACCTTTAGCTACCAATCTAGCTTTAAAGGTTTCCCGATGGGTTTTATCCCTTTAGGCAAGTCTAAGAGAGACCAGACTTTTTTTTTTAACATAGATTCAATTTCGGATTGCATTGCCTTTTGCCAATGGTGACAATCAACACCTTCCATTGCTTCCTTGTACGTATATGGATCATCATCGTCCATGAGATTCTCTACAGATTCTCCTAGACCGATATATCTCTCGGGTTGTCTACTAACCCTCCTACTATGACGAGGTTTGGTAGATTGTCGATCTTGTATTGGTACGGAACTTACAATTGGGCTTGGTTGTAAAACCTCTTGTAGAATTGTATCTCCTGAAAGTACATTCAGGACAATTCTACTTTTAGGCACAAGTTCTTTTCCAGAAATTTTGCATTTGTTGAAACAAATACTTTAAGATCTGAAGGACTATAAAAATAATATCCTTTTGTTCCTTTTGGATACCCTACAAATATGCTTGTTTCTGTAAACTAGGCTTTCGCCCGGTCCACAACTCATGCGGTGTTTTAGGTACCGACTTAGATGGTACATCGTTTAGAATGTACATTGCGGTTTGTAAAGCATATCCCCGAAAAGAATAAGAGAGCGTTGAATAACTCAACATATACCTAACCATGTCCAAAAGAGTTATATTTCTCCTTTCTACCACCCCATTTTGTTGAGGTGTGCCTAGTGCAGAAAACTGAGAAATTATCCCATTATCAATAAGGTATTGCTGAAACTCACCAGATAGATATTCTCCACCACGATCACACCTCAAGATATTTATACGTTTCTCAAGCTGATTTTCAACTTCAGCTTTAAATGTTTTGAACATGTCAAAAGCATCCGACTTTTGTCTCATGAGATACACATAGCCAAATCTTAAGTGATCATCCGTGAAAGTGATGAAGTATTCATATCCACCTCTAGCTTGAATGCTCATAGGTCCACACACATCAGTGTGTATCAATCCTAAACATTCAATGGCTCTTGTGCCTTTGGTCGTAAACGACCTTTTGGTCATTTTACCTTCCAAACAAGATTCACAAGTTGCTAGATCATTAAACTTTAAGTCACATACCAATCTTTTAATCCTATTAAGGTTAATATGACCAAGGTGCAAATGCCATAGGCAGGTTTCATCCTTTTATAATTTTACTCTTTTATGATTAGGTTTCGTTGATTCCGTGTCTAACAAGTGAGAGATATTTCTATACGAATAGAATAACCGTTTTCCAATATACCTTTACAAATAATTTTTTCATTCTTACTAATAATAAAACCTTTATTAAAAATAACCGAATATCCAAATTTATTTAGACAAGAGACCGAAATTAAATTTCTCTTGAATTGTGGTACACAATAAACGTTTATTAAAACTAAATGCCTATTTGAATCTAAATTCATTTTCATATCTCCCACTATACTAGTAGACACCAACGTTCCATTGCCTAAATGCAAGTTGAATTCATTATTATTCAGTCTATTCCTTTAACCCTTTTCACCACAAAGGAAACACTTATCTAAAAGGAATTCTATCATCTCATATATATACATGGGCTGACCGAAAATCATAGGATATATATTAAGAGACTTAATTCCTTTCCTAAAAAGGATTTACTTGGTAGTTAAGAATCCTTTCCATAGGTAGATTTACTTGGTGGTTAAGAATTCTTTTCAAAAATGAATTCTATCCTCCACCAAGACTTCTAATCCAACTCAATAGTGTATTTGTAACCATATTAAAGATTTTCTAATTTGATTAGATAAATAATTCATTTTATTTATCTACTTATCAAATATAGTCTTTAACATTAATTATACTACCAACAATAGTATAATTTTAGGAGACCATCTCATACTAGGAATTTTTTTTTACTTTTAATTAAATAATTAATTAATCACCAAATTAATTAATTTCCATTTAATTGTATAATAAAATAAAATAATATAATTAAGCTATTCTAAATGGTCTTGCCACCCATTCCAATATATATGGGCCAATATATTATATTCTTATTTTATTAAATCCATTTGACATTTATAAAAAGTCCACATGTGAACTAGACCCATTCTTACAAAAACAAACAAGTCCACATGCCTCAATACAATTCTAGATGGAGCTTATAGACCGCCTATAGCTCTCAAAGTTACCATATTTACTCATATGACCACATTTTGAACTTGGATATTTTGACTTGTCCAGAAGCCATGTTTTCAATAGACACTATTGAAACTTAACGTTAAGATTTAATATCCAATACCTCAAAACATCCATATGATGGTATTCTACTCTTATTTAATAAATGGAGCCACGATGTCCATATCTATAAATGAATTCCTCTATCGATTAACAAATGAATACCACCAAACTATCGAGGATAGACTATGCCATATAATCGTACTCATTGATAGCTCAAATGATAACACTTGCAACCATAAGTTCATCATTTATCCAGGATTGAGATAGACTCTCCGATTGTCTTCAAATAAAAACTTTTATTCATTGACGATTCTAGATAAAGTGTTTTATTATGATCCTATTCAATACACCCAGTGCACTAGATTCTTTTGCCCAAAGACATGTCACTTTGACGATTTTAGACTCATCATAACACATTAGATCCCATTCAAATGCTACTAAAAGAATCCACAACTTTGACAAGATAAAGGCGTCCAACCTTTTATCAATCTTAAGTTGTGAATATTATTCAAGACTAACTAAAGAATTGTGTCTACCTCATACATATCTAGATGTATGAACAATTCTTCTTTTCTCATAGTCTTTTGACCTTATGATTATTTACTTTTGACAATTATAATAATTTAACTATAAATGCTATAAGATTTGTTAAACTAGAAATCACTTTATTAATATGAAAAGATTGTCAATTACATTATTACACTCTTGCTATTGAGCATAATCCTAACAATCTCCCACTTGCTCTATAGTAAATGTGTCATATCTCTCATCCCTATGTTCTCTAGATACCCATCAAAACTCTTTTGTGGAAGAGCCTTTGTAAAGGGATCCGCTAGATTTTCTACTAACGCGATCTTGGTAATCGTCATATCACCCCTAGGCACAATTTCCCTTAGAAGGTGATAATTTCTTTCAAAGTGTTTCCCTCTCTTACGACTTCTTGGTTCTCTCGGATTAGCCACTGCTCCAATATTGTCACAATAGATAGTGATCTGCTTATTCGCATCAGGAACCACTTCCAAGTCAATCAAGAATTGGCGGAGCCAGACAGTCTTTTTGCAGCATCGCATGAGGCAACATACTTGGCTTCCATGGTGGAATCGGCAATACAAGATTGCTTGATACTCCTCCATATGACTGCCCCTCCTCCAATAGTAAACACAGATCCTGATGTTGATCTCCTGGAGTCACAATCTGACTGAAAATCAGAATCTTTATACCCAACAGGAATTAAATCCCCCCAGAGTATACAAGCATATAATCTCTCGTTCTCCTAAAATACTTAAAAATATGCTTGACTGTCGTCCAGTGATCAGGACCAGGTTTCAATTGAAACCTGCAAACTATGCCCAAAAAAACAAAATCTTGTCTAGTGCAGAGCATTACATACATGAGAGTTCCAACTGCCAATGCATATGGAACTCTACTCATGAATTGCTCTTCATGCTCATTCTTAGGAACTTGTTCCTTAGAAAGTTTGATTCCATGTCTGAAAGGTAACATACCTTTCTTGGAATCTTGCATGGAAAACCTAGACAAGATTTTATCTATGTATGAAGCTTGGGATGATGCAATCGTTCTATTCTTTCTATCCCTTATGACTTGGATACTAAGAATATAACTTGTTTCTCCTAAGTCCTTCATATCAAATTGTTTTGCTAACCATTCTTTTATTGATGTCAATACACCTACATCGTTTCCAATGAGTAGTATATCATCAACGTAAAGAACTAGGAAAACCAACTTGTCGCCTTTAATCCTTTTGTAAACACAAGGTTCACCACGGTTTTGAATTAACCAAAAACTTATCATGGCTTGATCAAACCTTATGTTCCAGGATCTAGATGCTTGCTTCAATATATATATGGATCTTTCCAACTTGCATACCCTTTCCTCTTGGCCCTTTTCAATGAATCCTTCTGGTTGCATCATGTAGATGCTTTCGTCAAGACATCCATTGAGGAAAGTTGTCTTGACGTCCATTTGCCAAATCTCTAGGTCTAGAGATGCCGCAATGGATAAGAGTATCCTAATAGATTTAAGCATGGCCACGGGAGATAAGGTTTCTTCATAATCGATACCTTCCTTCTGTGTATAACCTTTAGCTACCAATCTAGCTTTAAAGGTTTCCACCTTTCCATCCATTCCTCTTTTCCTCTTGTATACCCACTTGCACCCGATGGGTTTTATCCCTTTAGGAAAGTCTACAAAAGACCAGACTTAGTTTTTGAACATAGATTCAATTTCCGATTGCATTGCCTTTTGCCAATGGTGACAATCAACATCTTCTATTGCTTCCTTGTATAGGGATCATCGTCATCCGAAAGATTCTCTACAGATTCTCTAAGACCGATGTATCTCCCGGGTTGTTTAACAACCCTCCCACTACGACGAGGTATGGTAGATTGTTGATCTTGTGTTGTTACGGAACTTACAATTGGGCTTGTTACGAAACCTCTTGTGGAATTGTATATCCTAAAAGCTCATTCAGGACAATTCTACTTTTAGGGACAAAATTATTCATATAGTCTTTTTCCTGAAATTTAGCATTTGTCGAAACAAATACTTTAAGATTTGAAGGACTATAAAAATAATATCCTTTTGTTCTTATTGGATAACCTACAAATATGCATGTTTCTAAACGGGACACCATCTTTTCTGTCTTTCCTTTAAACACGTGCGAATGACATCCAAATATTCTTAAGTGTTGTAAACTAGGCTTTCGCCCGGTCCACAACTCATGCGGTGTTTTAGGAACCAACTTAGATTAGATGGTACATCATTTAGAATGTACATTGCAATTTGTAAAGCTTATCCCTAAAAAGAATTAGGGAGCGTTGAATAACTCAATATAGACCTAACCATGTCCAAAAAAGTTTTATTTCTCCTTTCTGTCACCCCATTTTGTTGAGGTGTGCCTGGTGTATAAACTTAGAAACTATCCCATTATCAATAAGATATTGCTGAAACTCACCAGATAGATATTCTCCACCACGTTTAGACCTCAAGATTTTTACGCGTTTCTCAAGCTGATTTTCAACCTCAGCTTTAAATGCTTTGAACATTTCAAAATCATCCGACTTATGTCTCATGAGATACACATAACCAAATATTGAGTGATCATCCGTGAAAGTGATGAAGCACTCATATCCACCTCTAGCTTGAATGCTCATAGGTTTACACACATCAGTGTGTATCAATCCTAAACATTCGATGGCTCTTGTGCCATTGGTCGTAAACAACCTTTTGGTCATTTTACCTTTCAAACAAGATTTCACAATTTGGTAGATCATCAACCTTTAAGTCACTTAGAGTTCCGTCACTTACCAATCTTTCAATCCTATTGAGGTTAATATGACCTAGGCGCAAATGCCATATGTAGGTTTTATCTTTTGATAATTTTACTCTTTTATGATTAGGTTCTGTTGATTCTGTGTCTAACAAGTGAGAGATATTTCTATGCAAATAGAATAAACCGTTTTTCAATGTACCTTTGCAAATAATTTTGTTATTCTTAATAATAATAAAACCTTTTATTAAAAGTATCCGAATATCCAAATTTATTTAGACAAGAGACCGAAATTAAAGTCCTCTTGAATTGTGGTATATAATAAACATTTATTAAATCTAAATGCCTATAAAAATCTAAATTGATTCTAATATCTCTCACTACACTAGTAAACACCAATGCTTCATTGCCTAAATACAAGTTGAATTCATTCTTATTCAGTCTATTCCTTTGACCATTTTCACTACAACGGAATCACTTCCCTTTGATCTTGGTTACTGTCTTGGTCTCCTTCTAAGAAGGCTCAAGTTGCTTTTTCTTCTGTTGTCTCTTGACCTTCTTACGGGTCTTTAACAGTAGCAACTTACCAAACATATGAATCTCTTGACCCTTGCCTTTCACAAGGATTTTTTCCATGCTTTGAACATCTTGCATCAGGCCTTGCAAGGTGTATTCCTTATTATTCAAGGTGTAGTCCAACTTGAAATGATCAAAGGAATTCGATAGTGAGTTGACAATCATGTCAATTTTGGTTACACCATCTATCTCAGCACCATTTAGTTCAGCAATGTTGAGATGTGCTATGACTTTCATCATGTGATCTTTCACATCCTGTTCAGGTTTCATCCTAAGATTCATAAAAGCAGTCACTGCCTCTCTCTTAGTCGTCCTAGATCTCATAGCAAACATCTCCTCTAGAGGCATCATTATATCGGCAGCAGTCTCCATTCCTTCATGTTGCTGTTGCAACACGTCGGAGATTTGGCCATAATGTAATGTACATTTAGCCATCTTATATGAAGACTTCCACTACTAATACTTATCTCTTTGCTCCTGAGTAGATTCATTAGTTTGATGGTTAAGGAATAAACATAGCAAATTTATGTTTTTCAGCTTGCAATAACAACCTTTCTTTTCCATGTGACATAATTATCATCAGTTAAATTATTATCTTTTAGGATGTTGATTAGGGATGGGGTCATGATTTCTTTATAATAACAAAAATTATATAAGTAAATAATCATGATAAAGAACTTTGCTTTCGAATATTTATCTTGAATAAAATAAAATAATTCAATCGTAAAAATTCAACGGTGATCCAACACTCATAAATATCACGCCTCCTTTGGGAGTTCACAACATTCACTAGTTGGACTAGGTCCTACCTAATTGTTAACATAACAACCAACGTTTTCAATTTTAGCCTTGTGATTTTATTAACAAAAACTCTTGGGAGGATATTAATAAACTCACATTGAGTGTAATACCAAGTTATCGACTTTCAATATAATCCCTCACGAAGATCCCTCCTTTGGGAGTAGATATCGTTTGGGCTAATTGTCTAGTCTATCCTTATAAGGAAGTATCCTAATAAATTCCATTTATGAATACCCCTTGGGGGGTTATTCACGAAACATAAAGCTCAACTAAATTTGGAGGCCGTAGGTGTTCCAAAACACCTTCTCCCACTCAATTGTTTAAGGCGTGTGATCAAATTCTAAAGAATGATTTACCAAGTTATCTAGATGCCAATTTAGATACTTAAACCATTCAATGCATGTTCATTTCAAAAGAGATATATGAGTGACACTCCTATTCTATATGACATGTTATCAAACAATGACAAACATTACAAACAAAAATATAAATAGCTACAATTTCGGTACATCCTAGAAAAACAAGTAAATTACATATGTCTTGGAATACAAAAACTTTTTTCTTGGCGAACAAGCCTTCACTCGACCTTCGTCGTTCGGACTCTCTCGGCTACCTCCCATGGGAGTGCGCACCCTTGGCCCCTACCCATGGGCGTACGCATGCCACAACCCCGTAAAGGGTTGTCATGCGCAGCCCATGGCTTCCATAGGGCTGTTGTGCGCAGCCCATGCCACAACAAACGTGGCTACGTGCTCTTCGCACTCACGTTCGTTGCTACGGCTTGTACGGTCCCAAACTTGTTCCGATTGCTCCTAATTCTTCAAACCTTCGAGTCTTCGAAACTTGAGTGTATTACAGAAAAATTATAAATAATAAAATACTGCAGTTTTTTTAATACAACAAAATAAAAAAAAAACTTAGCATCTACCAAGAAGAAAATTATGGCGATGATAGACCACCCTTTTTGTTACAATCCCAAAACAAAATACACTGAAATTCTAGGATCAAAATTGAGCAATAACAATCCACACATATATATATATATATATATATATATATATATATATATATATCCATACATTCCAATGTAAATATATATGTGAATACCTAGAGTGTCATCTCTTTCTAAAACATGTATATATACAATAAAAAGAAAAAGATTCAGGAACACATACATCAATTAATCAAGGGTACAACCTACCTCTGATACCAATTGTAGGGAAAGACACACGCAACGGAAGCGTGAAAAAAAAATTAGGGTTTGCGTATAAATAAAATTTTTCCATTTGACTAACAAGAACCTTGGTAGTTAAGAAAGATTTACTTGGTAGTTAAGAATTATTTCCTTAGACAGATTTACTTGGTGGTTAAGAATCCTTTTAAAAAAGGAATTCTAACATACACCAAGACTCCTAATCCAACTCAATAGTGTATTTGTAACCATATTAAAAACTTTCTAATTTGATTAGAAAAATAATTCATTTTATTTATCTACTTATCAAATATAGTCTTTAACATTAATTATACTACCAACAATAGTATAATTTTAGGAGACCATCTCCTACTATGAAAAGAATTTTGACTTTTAATTAAATAATTAATTAATCACCAAATTAATTAATTTTCATTTAATTAAATAATAAAATAATATAATATAATTAAGCTATTCTAAATAGCCTTACCGCCCTTACCAATATATATGGGTCAATATATTATTTTTTTATTTTATTAAATCCATTTGACCTTTATAAAAAGTCCACATGTGAACTAGACTCATTCTTACAAAAAGTAACAAGTCCACATGCCTCAATACAATTCCAGATGGACCCCTCAATTGGTCCGGTAGAATATATCAAGTGATCCATGCAAGTTTGTGTGGATTAGGGATATTGGCGGGCTATCTAAATTTAAGCTCCAATAGACACAACCCAATCAAAATCAACAAATGATTCACTTAGGTCCGATCTATTAATTTTAGTTCATTCCACTTAAGTTTTAAAATTGAACTCTTAAATAAAGATAGAATAAGTTGATGTTACCCATTCATACCCTAGACAACCTTATTGGAGAAAGTGTATCCTCATGAAGAATACCAGTAATCGTCAAGAGCTCATAAACCGTCTATAGCTCTCCAAGTTACCATATTTACTCATATGACCATATTTTGAACTTGGATAATTTGAATTGTCCAGAAGCCATGTTTCAAAGACACTATTGAAAACTTAACGTTAAGATTTAATATCCAATACCTCAAAACATCCATATGATGGTATTCTACTCTCATTTAATAAATGGAGCCACAATGTCCATATCTATAAATGAAGTCCTCTATCGTTTAACAAATGAATACCACCAAACTATCGAGGATAGACTATGATATATAATCGTACTCATTGATAGCTCAAATGATAACACTTGCAACCATAAGTCCATCGTTTATCTTAGGATTGAAATAGACTCTCCGATTGTCTTCAAATGAAAACTTTTATCCATTGACGGTTCTAGATAAAGTGCTTTATTGTGATCCTATTCAATGCATCCAGTGCACTAGATTCTTTTGCCCAAAGACACCTCACTTTGATGATTTTAGACTCATCATAACACATTTGATCCCATTCAAATGCTTACAAAAGAATCTACATCTTTGACAAGATGAAAGCGTCCAACCTTTTATCTTAAGTTGTGAATATTATTCAAGACTAACTAAAGAATTGTGTCTACCTCATACATATCTAGATGTATGAACAATTCTTCTTTTCTTATAGTCTTTTGACATTATGATTATTTACTTTTGACAATTATAATAATTTAATTATAAATGCTATAAGATTTGTTAAACTAGAAATCCCTTTATTAATATGAAAAGATTGTCAATTACATTATTACATTATTGCTATCAAGTATAATCCTAACAG
This sequence comes from Dipteronia dyeriana, assembly GCA_032871835.1. Taxonomy (NCBI): domain Eukaryota; kingdom Viridiplantae; phylum Streptophyta; class Magnoliopsida; order Sapindales; family Sapindaceae; genus Dipteronia; species Dipteronia dyeriana. Next base: position 43,919,516 of record CM065299.1, on the reverse strand, counting down.
TAAATGGATGGTCAGATAAAAGCTTCAGTGGACTTCTAGAGATTTTACATGACATGTTACCAATTGATAATGTACTTCTCAAGTTCGTCTGTACGGTGGGAAAATTTCTCAAGACATTTGACTTGGGGTATGAAAAGATTCATGTTGCGTAAACGATTGTTGTTTATTTATAAAAGAGATTGAAAATGAGGATAAGTGTCCAATATGTGGTTTTTCAAGATGGCAAGAAGATGAATGAACAAAGAATATTAGGAAAGGTGTTCCATTATAACTAGGTTTAGAAAGATGTTTCGATCACCAAACTTGCCTGAAGATTTAAGGTGGCATTTTTGTAATAAAAGTGAAGATGGACACATGCACCATCTAGTAGATTCTTTGGCATGGGATCATATTAATTATAAGTGGCCTGATTTCGCATCAGACCCACGAAATCTTAGACTCGGTCTTTCTACTGATGGCTTTAACCCTTTTGCAAACTTAAGCTCCACATATAGTTATTGGCTTGTGATGCTTGTTACATCCAACTTGCCACCTTGGTTATGCATTGAAAAAGAAAATATCTTGTTAACTTTATTAATTCCAGGGCCTAAGCAGCCTGGTAATGACATAGACGTATATTTACAGCCCCTTATAGATGACTTACAAGAGTTATGGAATAATGGAGTTGCTATTGTTGATACATTCATTAAAGAAGTTTTCAATTTGAAGGCAATAATGATGTGGACAATAATGATTTTCCAGCTTATAAAAATCTTGTCGGATGGACAATAAATGGTAAATTAACATGTCTTATATGTGGGGGAAAATACAGATTCAAAATGGCTAAATTTTAGTAAAAAAACAGTATACATGAGACATAGATGATTCCTTCCTCTGACCCATTCTTATAGGAAAAGAAAATCTTGGTTTGATGGAAGAGAAGAAACAGGAAAATGTCCTAAATTCATGAAATGGGATAAAACTTTTCTTGCTCGTAAAGACTTTGAAAATGATTAGGGAAAAAGACGAGACAAACCAAAAAAAGATTTACAAATGTGGAAGAAAACATCTATTTTCTTTACTCTACCGTATTGGAAGGTAAATGATCTCTTTTTTATTTTCCTTTTTGTTTATTATCTAATATATATATATATATAAATTTTATTTTGTGTATTATTATTTTGTAGGATTTGGCATTGCGTCATAATTTGGATATAATGCACATTGAGAAAAATATTTGTAAGAGTGTCATTGGCAGGCTATTGGAAATAAACGGAAAAAACAAATGGGATTAATGCTCGTAAGAATTTACAAGATTTAGGGATTCGACATGAGTTACATCCACAAGATCGGGGTACTAGAACCTACCTTCCTCTAGCACAACACACTTTATCTAAAGTTGAGAAGCGATTGTTAGATTTAAAGTTACCAGATGGGTATAGTTCAAATATTGGGAAGTGTGTCTCAATGGAAGATTGCAAGCTAACAAGTTTGAAATCTCATGACTGCCATGTATTAATGCAACAATTGTTGTCTGTAGCTTTAAGATGGTTATTACCAAAGGGACTAAGAAATGCGATATATCGTTTATGCGCATTTTTTAACAGAATATGTTAACGATTCGTCATTAGAGAGGAAATGGTTTTGCTTGAAGATTAAGTTGTTGAAACCTTGTGTATGTTGGAAAGGCAATTTCCCCCTTCATTCTTTGATATTACGGTGCACTTGACTATTCATTTAGGATTAGAAGTACGGCTAACCGGACCAGTGCACTATCTTCGGATGTATCCTTTTGAAAGGTAAAGCATTATTCATTTATTTTCATTTGATAATATTTTTTTGGTTTAACATGTGTATAAGACATAATTATATGTAGGCATATGAAGATTTTCAAGGGATATGTTAGGAATTGTGCAAGAGCTGAAGGTTGTATTGCATAAAGCTATCTTGCAAGTAAGTGCATAGCATTTTGTAGTGGGTATTTGAAACAAACTGATGAATTCCATTATCAAGAATGTCATAATCAAGAAATATCCAATGATGTTATCATGGAAGGCCACCCAGTTTCATCAGAAGCATCAATTACTCTCAGTGATGAATTGTTAAATAATGCACACTGTTATGTTTTATTTAACACAGAACTGGTCGAACCATATATAGAGTAAGTATGCAATCATTCTATTGTTTTCAATGTTATATGTTTTGATATTATTTATATTTTTTTTATTAGGATGTATTTAGAAGAGTTAAAACGATCAAGTAGCCACTTGGAAAGGAATAAAAATTTGCTTTAGAAAAGAAAATTTTTCCACTTGGATGAAAACAATGGTAAGCAAAATTTATTTTCTATATGCAGTGAAGTTTTAACATGTCATTTATCTTTTAAATATATATTGTTTTAACTTTTAAGTTTTTTTTTTCTACAGATTCCATTTGATATTTTTTCAACTAGTAATGAACTAGACATATTGAAGTGACTTGAATTTGGTCCTAGAAAACATGCTATGAGATATAGTGGATATATAACCAATGGACATCGATTCCACACAAAAGAAGTTGAAAGGGTTTCTATAGAAGCAACAACCATATGCAGAGCAAGTGCTAAAGACACGTCACAAGTTGTTGATGTTGTTGCTTATTATGATGTCATAAAAGATATAATTCTATTAGATTACCATAGGTTTGAACTTCTAATATTTAAGTGTGATTGGGCAAATGTTGGTCATGGTGTTAAGGTTAAAGAAGGGTTTACCCTTGTTAACCTAAACCAAGGTCAAAATCAGTACGAGAGAGAACCATTTATTCTAGCATCACAAGCAAAGCAAGTTTTTTAATCTAGAGAAAGTGATTCTTCTAATTGGTATGTTTTATTAAAGGCACCTCCAAGGTGTTATGATATTGTCTTTTCAATTTTATTACCATTAGAATGTAAGGCTATAAAAGAAGACATTACATGTTGTATTTGTATTTAGAAAAGTATTGATAGAATAAAATGATATCTTCTATCTTGTGCTACTATTTTTTCTTTTTCCTTACTTTATATTTATTCTATTGTGTTCTTATATATTTATTTATTTCATAACTAGGTTATTTTTCTCTCCACATCCATGTTAATTTTTTTGACAGCCAACCAAAAATTGAAAACATTTGAACATATGTAATTCAATCAAAATAACCCCATTCGCTTTGTTGAAAATGATTTATATTATATGTTATCCCTTTTTCATTTGTGCCAACATCGTTTAGAAATTAAAAGAAAAAGGTGGTTCACTTTGACAAATGCAACCTTTAGTTCTGCAATAACAAAACATGTAATTTTCATTGTTGTTTATATTTGTTTTGACTTGCAAAGAATGAAAAGTAATAGTAGTAGTAATATAATATTCAATTTCAATGTTCATTTGAATCTTATATCCATCGGAAAGAGTTCTTCAAATAGATCTTTTAACATTAGATCTTTTATATAAAATCTTGTATATAAAATCTTGTACAAGTAGAACTTTTAAAAGAAAATTATTGATTGTATAGTTGATAATTAAAAAAACTCTTTAAATGATAAAAATATCAAAATACTTTAAAAAAAGGATAAATATATTAGACATTTTAATATTATTAAAAAAGCTCAAAAATATTTACTTGAAAAGCTTAAAGGTTCGATTGGAAAAACTTCTTCAAATAAATCTTTTCGCAATAGATTTTTTAAAATAGAGCTTTTAAGGAAAAGTTATTGATAGTTTAGTTGCTAATTAAAAAAGCTCTTTAAATGATAAGATTATCAAAATATGTTTTTTAAAAAATTAGATGATAGTGTTATATTATACATTTTAATATTATTAAAAAAGCTTAGGGATTTTACTTGGAAAAACTTTAAATTTGAGTCTCTCTCTCAACAGAAGTAAAATATCTTTTTAATCATCTCAAAGCTCTACTGTGTGACAATCAAACAATAATCTTTTTTGAAAAGAACGTTTTTAAGTGAAAAAAAAAAAACTTCTTTTAACTGGTAGAGAAGCTCTTCTAAACGGACATTAAAAGCTTATTTGGTTAGACTTTTAAAAAATCTCTAATCGTAAAAAGTCTACATCTATTAGAAAAAAAAGTTTTTGAATACAAATAATAATTTATAGCTCTTTGGTTGGTACACTCTTTTCTTTTCATTTCTTTTTTTCTTTTTTTAAGATCCCCATAAACTTTAGCCTAATATATAATATAGTTTTAAAGAGTCCAACCAAACATCTCTAGAAAACTAAATAGGGTTAGTAGAATTTTATGGTAGTAGAAAACTCAACAAAACAAACTCTAAATTTAAGCTTCTCTCAATAGACGTAAAACAGTTTTTTTCTAAACATCCAAAAGCTCTACTGAGTGACAACCAAAATACAATTTTTTTTTAAAAGAATTTTTTTAATTGGCCAATAGAAAAGCCTTCAAACGAGCATTTTGCCCATTCCATAAACATCATTTCTTATGGGACCTTTTTTCAGATCTAGTAAAGAGAATTCTGACATGACAAGACAGAGAAACTTCGATTCTCAACGATAGATAACTTCGAAATTTCACACCAATTAGTTATCCAAGCAACAACAATAATATTGACCAGTCTTAACATTATGCCTGGTTAAAATAACATCACATTACAAAGTATACGATATCAAAGTTCCCAAAATACAGAACATGGAACACGGTACTCATCAACAGTGTTACAAAAGTCACCGACTAGGGCCGCCTAATCAACGCCTAGTCGTTGGTCGGAGGGTTGCCGCCTTAATTTGAAGGAAGTCGACGTGCTAGACCGGATACAGGCATGTCGGTGAAAAATCGAAGAAAGTTGGAGAAAGTCGAAAGAAGTCGGCCTGATTGGTCAATCCTATATTGACCGACTTGTGCCATTTAAAAAAATAGAAACAAAAAAGAAATTTGGCTCAACAGAGAACAATTCGTAAACATAACTCTTCTTAAACTCTTTTCTCTCACCGACGATGCCTTCAGTTCCGTCGCTTGTCACCGTCGTCATTGTTGTCAACCGATCGTGACAGACTAACAGTTCTTTATTGAGTTCTTCTTCACTTCTGGTCTTCTTCAAATCGTTTGTGGAGTTATGTCAGGTGAGAAAATTTAGGATTTGAAGATTAGAGAATTTGGAGACAAATGTGAATGGAAGTCTTTTGTAATGCCATGTTTTTTATAGAAAAGCTAAGAAGAAAGAAGAAAGAAGAAAGAAGAAAGAAGAAAGAAGAAAGAATAATGGAGAAGATGAGAATTGAGTGGGAGAGGGACTCTGTAGAAGAAGAATCAAAAAGATTAGAATTGAGAAGAGAATTGAGTGGGAGAGAGAAAGAGATTTGTGGAAAATAGTTGGTGGGTGGGATATAATCCCATACATTGAGCTCACCACAACAATACTAATAACCGAATTGACTTTGCTTTGACTTGATTGTCAACAGTCAATATTGAGATTTTTGGAATTTGATTCTCTTTTAGGTTCAATAAATGAAATTATATGAAATATTTTGATATTTATTCAATTACAGGAAAAAAAATATTAAAAACAAAAATTTCGGTCAACCGACGTCCGACCTCTGACCATATACCTGGTCCCCGACTAGTCCTTAATTAATCCCTCTAAGCGCTAGGCGGTGGGTCGCCGCCCGACTAGCGCCTAACGACAAGCGACTTTTGCAACACTGCTCATCAATGACCTAAGTTTTGGTCATCATTGCCCTAATTCCTGATTAGGGCTAATCATAGACCATCACAATGTCACGGGTTTAAAGTTTGCGCAGCACACCCGTGCGACACTTAGGCAAATTCTGTGAGAATGTTGCTAAGTAAGCCTTACAAGAGAGATTTGAGAGAAGGGATTAGAAGATCTTGAATGGAAAACAAATATTGTATTGTTATGAGGAAGCTTTACAATACTTTGGATACTAGAATGCTTGAGTTTCTAGGATAATTTACAAATGAGAGGGGTTGGCTATTTATAGGTGAGCCACCTCCTTAAGGAATGTTCTAGATTAATCTAGTCTAATAATGGAGATTAAGTCTCCAGAATATTCTACATCTAGCTAGACTACTCTACATGTATTTACATGCCTTTACAAGGTTCTAGATTATTGTACACCTATCTAGCTAAGTACAAGAATGGTGTAAAGATGGTTTGGTTGCTAGAGACTTCCAGATGCTTGACCAATGCTGAAATTGTGGAGAAATCTCTAGAATCTTGGGCTCCTAGGCTTGACAGCTTGCAGGTCGTGACATCCTCCCCCACCTAAGTTCGCAACGTCCTCGTTGCGTGGGCACCGAGTATATTGGAGTCTATCATAAGTGGGGTCCTTCGTACGGATGGACTTCGGTTGGGAAAGCTTCCATTGAGGGACAGTTTTCGAACATTACATCTTTAGCTCGACGCAAATGGGTTTGCTTGGCTTCTGCGGTGATCCAGTATATTGGGTACTTTCTTCCGTTGCATTTGGTCGCTTCCCATGGCTTGCATGCTTCATACTCCTTCGAACGCCTAAGGACGGTTGGTTCATTGGAGAAGTGGGAGAAATTGGTGTCTCCTCGAGCCGTACGGTGGTTAGCATCTTACATGGTTGGGGTATGCGTACCACCGGGATGGTGAGTGCCTTGCCCTTGTTGAGAATGCTAAGTGAGTTAACAGCGGGTAGGGGGAAAGTGTTGGCTTGCTCAAAGAACGCCATGCCTAGCACCACTTGGTAGTCATCTAAGGGAACCACCGAGAAGTCGAGCTTTCCGCTCCATGGGCCTAGGTGGACAATGACGTCTTTTGTTATGCCATCAATTTGCTTGGCTGGAGAGTTGGCAGTTTTAATGACGGCACATTCACCATTGGTGATGCGAAGGCCAAGTCGTTTGGCTTCATCTATTGAGATAAAGTTGTGCGTTGCCCCGGTGTCTAACATTGCACGAACTTGTTTGCCTTACATGGTGGCGCTCACGAACATGAGGTCTTTGGTAAGTGTAAGAGGCACGGGTTGCCCTTTGAGTGCGTAAAGCTATTGGAGAGAACTCATGCTTACTTGGGGCTCAACTGCTTTAGTTTCTTCGAGCTGGGTAACCATGGCATTGAGCATCTTTCGCTTTGGGCAGTCACGTACCCAATGTGGCCTATCGCAAATGAAGCATGGATACTTCGGCTTGATCGATACGGGTTTACCTCCATTGGCGTTGTCACGCTGGTTGTCGCCATTGGGAGTTCTATTTGGTCCTTCGCTCTTGCGATTGTGGTCTTTAGACTCGTCTCCCCCACCTTTCTCATGGTTGTCGATTATTTCCTTAGTCTTGGTAAGATCGTCAAGGGGTTCTGCAGCGGTAATGGCTGCATCAATGTCTTGCACGTTCCGCCTTTCTAGCTCCACTCTCGCCCATTCCTTGAGACAGTCCATGAAGAAGAATAGTTTGTCTTTATCGGATATATATTCGATCTCAAGGATTAAGGTGGAGAACTCCTTGATGTAGTCATGGATGGATCCGGACTGCTTGAGGCGACGAAGGCGGCTACGGGCCTCCTTATCGGTGTTGGTTTGCGAGAACTGCCTCTTACGGATGGGGTGGATAGTATCACCATGCTTGCGTCGCCACCATAGTTGAGTAGAATCCCAAAGGAAGGTGGGAGCATTAGTGATCCGTGCAGTGTTATCCCTAACTCCCTTAGCCTCAAAGTACTGTTCTAGGTCGACGAGGAAATTTTCCACTTTCATGGCGTTGCGGTTGCCGTTGAATATGGATGGCTTAGGGATCTAGATGGCACCCCATGTGCTCGTGCTAGATGAGGCACCATTGCCAAAAGTTGGGTTGTTTTTGAACGAAGTCCATTCATTGCAAACTTCATCCATCTCGGCTCGAATAGCCCGCAACTCTTGCTCGACAAAGGTGTGAGTGTTGCGGACTTCTTGAGTGAATTGGCAGATTTCCTCCCAAATGCCATTCTGAAACTCTTGTATCATGGCCTTGGTTGCCTGAGCGATTATGGCGTAATTGGTTTCTTGGCTATCGAGACAGTCGACCATGGTGCTGAAGGTGGCTTGCATTTCAGAGAGGATTTCATCGTGGACATCCACGCGAGATTCCAAAGCGTCCATGGATGGACCCTTGGACTTGCTACGCTTGGTGTGGGTGCGTTGCTCGCCACGACCATGCGCTTGCTCTTCCACCGTAGCAGCAACTTCGCTATCAGAGGCCATGACTCGTGCTAGCTGCGGTTGCTTAACCATGGCTTTGATACCAACTGTTACGGGGTCAAAGTTTATGCAGCACACCCGTGCGGCACTTGTGCAAATTCTGTGAGAATGTTGCTCAGTAAGCCTTACAAGAGAGATTTGAGAGAAGGGAGTAGAAGAGCTTGAACGAAAAACAAAGATTGTATTGTTATGAAGGAAGCTTTACAATGCTTTCGATACTAGAATGCTTGAGTTTCTAGGATAATTTACAAATGAGATGGGTTGGCTATTTATAGGTGAGCCACCTCCTTAAGGAATGTTCTAGATTAATCTAGTCTAATAATGGAGATTAAGTCTCCAGAATATTTTACACCTAGCTAGAATACTCTATATGTATTTACATGCCTTTACAAGGTTCTAGATTATTCTACACCTATCTAGCTAAGTACAAGAATGGTGTAAAGATGGTTGGGTTGCTAGAGACTTTCAGAAGCTTGACCAATGCTGGAATTGTGGAGAAGTCTCTAGAATCTTCAAAGAGCTTGACATAGTTGTGGCCTTTGTTGGGCTCCTAGGCTTGACAGCTTGCAGACCGTGACAAGAAGTTATCAGTAATTTAACAGGCATCAACATCATTTCAAGGATTTAGATGAGCAAATATTAAATCGGTACATGCACCCACAATATAGCATTAGTATGCAAAGCTTCCTCAGCATTATCAAATAAGCAATTGTTTGAGTTGTGGAATCAAAATACAATTACTAAATTAAGTTATGAAAAACAGGAAAGATGGTATAGGGAAAAAGAAAAGAAAAGAAAACAAACATATTCATCATGACAGTAAGAAAACACTTATATATAGAGTAAGATTCCTATTCATGGTCTCTGATTTGTATGACAATGTACATAAAAACATGTTGATCTATGTAGTAGATTGATGACATTCACAAGAAATCAACACAAATAGGCTAAAATTTCATAATAATTTCATTAGTTATCTGTCGATAAAACAGATATCAAAGCTAGGAAACTCTTCAAATCAGAAGTAATTTTAAGCAGCTTTCTTAGGCATTATAATTCTTCACATGAATAGCTAGCACAACTGCAGAACCATGCAACTTGACATTGCTACCCAGCACCACAAATACACTAAACTTTCTACATATCAGCTCATTCAAATTCATGCAATCTTCATCTTTTAGCATTGAGAAACGATGATCTCTCATTTGCGGACCTTCTACTATAGATCACACTGGTTAACATCCTTACAAAGCAAACAAGCGCACACTCATAGATAATGAGCATAGGTACATAAAACGACCTAAAAGAAATTACCAACACAGTAGTTAATAGATAAAATATGTTTTTTTTTTTGACAACTGAATTCATTCAACCAACAGGCAAATTACAAACTAACTGGACAGTCAACCAGAACAAACCAACTCACACTAGGAGGATAATCCTCCATCTAGGAAAAATCCTCACAACTAGAAACAGCAAGTTTGGCAAGAAAGTGAGCCACCTGATTTGCCATCCTAGGCACATAACTCACAAGACCACATCTCATATTCTCCAGTAACATCATAATATCATTGATAAAATATGTTTTACTAAAACTTACAGCATTTATTGTATAAAAATAAAGTCAATAAAATAATTCCAATGCCTCATCAATGATAATAATAAGCATAAATTGCAAAAACATACCCTCACATTTGCCAATACTACTGCTAGATCGAATTTTTGCCTTAATTACATAAAGATACCTTTGACTGGTTTGACCATAGATAAAGTTGACGTTGGGATTAACTTTGAGATTGAAATGTCTAAATTGCCCTTTTGTGAAATATTAGGTTTGAATGACCTAATTTTTTTTTATTCCATCAGAACATATATTTATATACAATTAGAGACCTAGACATTAGGACTTCTTTTATATTTTTAAAGGAGAAAATCTTACATAATCTATTCTAAATAAGGAAAACAATTATACATCTAATTACACCTAATTTACAGCAAAGAATCCCAACACTCCCTCTCAAGCTGAGTTGTAAATATTTAGCATACCCAGCTTGCAACTAAGATCTTCAAAATGCGCTCTTGGAAGTGCTTTAGTTAGAATATCAGCAGTCTGTAGAGTAGAAGGAATGTAAACATGCTTGATTACTTTCTCTTCTATCTTTTCTTTGATGAAATGCCGATCTATTTCCACATGCTTGGTCCGGTCATGATGAACTGGATTTTTAGCAATACTGATGGCAGATTGACTATCACATAGTAGCTGAATTGTTCCCTCAGAAGGTATCTTCAATTCGGCAAAACTCTTTTCACCCAAATTCCTTCACAAATACCATGAGTCATAGCTCGGAATTCCGCTTCTGCACTACTTCTAACTACAACAGCTTGTTTTTTACTTCTCCATGTTGTCAGATTTCCCCAAACATAGGAACAATAACCAGAAGTGAAACGTCTATCAGTGATTGAGCCTACCCAGTCTGCATCGGAATACAATTCTACTTTCCTACTTGAGTTCTTTCTGAATAACAGTCCCTTTCCTGGAGTCATTTTCAAGTATTTTAAGATTCTGTACACCGCTGTCATGTGTTCTTCAGTAGGGTTGTTCATGAACTAACTAACAACACTTACTGAGAATGCTATGTCAGGCCTAGTATGTGAGAGATAGATCAACTTCCCTACAAGTCTCTGATATCTTCCCTTTTTTTACTAGAGCACTATCTTTATTTGAACCAAGTTTGGTAGTGTAGTCCATAGGTGTCTCTGCAGGCTTACACCCAAGCATACATGTTTCTTTAAGAAGATCCAGTACATACTTTCTTTGAGAAACTGCAATGCCTTGCTTAGATCTAGCCACTTCCATTCCTAAGAAGCATGTGAGTTTACCTAGATCCTTGATCTTAAACTCTCTAGTCAGAAATTCTTTAACTCTTGGAAACTCCTCAGAATAATCCCATGTTAGAACAATATCATCAACATAGACAATCAACACAGAAATCAGTCCTTCTAAAGAATGTTTTATAAACATTGTATGATCAGACTGTCCCTGTATATACCCATTACTCTTCATAACTCTAGTAAATCTCTCAAACCAAGCTCTGGGAGATTGTTTGAAACCATAAAGTGACTTCTTTAGTTGACACACTTTGTTGATGTTTGATGAGTTCTGTAGTCCTTGGAGAATGTTCATATAGACCTCCTCTTCTAGATTCCCGTTCAAGAACGCATTCTTGGCATCTAGTTGATAGAGGGGCCAATCCAAATTTGTTGCAAGAGGAGTATTCGAATAGTGTTGAGTTTTGCAACCAGAGCAAAGGTCTCCTCATAATCTATGCCATAAGATTGAGTAAATCCCTTAGCTACCAACCGAGCCTTGTATCTCTCAATACTACCATCTGCCTTTGTTTTTACAGTAAAGATCCACTTACACCCGATCACATTCTTTCCATGAGGCATATCAGTAATTTCCCAAGTCTCATTCTTCACCAGAGCACTAACTTCTTCATTAACTGTCTTCTTCCATTCTGGGATAGTCATGGCTTCTTCGATTGAATTCGGAATGTAGATAGAAGTGATTTTTCTAATGAATGCTTGGTAAGATGAAGATAGTCCCTCATAATTCACATAGTTGCCAATAGGGTACAATGGATTACTTCTGCATTCTCTCACCCATTTCCTGAATGCAATCGGTAGGTTCTCATCGGAATTATCATGATCACTTAAATTAGTACCTACAGAATTTTCCTCCACAGTCTGTAAGTTAGATGTAGTGATTTTTACCTCAGGTTCAGATGTTGGTAGTATCTGTGAATCTGCTAGAGTCTCTGATTCCTTCGGTGTTTTCTTTTTCCTGTGATAGACAATTATCTCGGGATATTCAGAATCAGTTGGTTTCGGTTTTGGTTCACTTTGGACACTTGGAGAAGGTGCAATTTCAGTTGTTTCCGGTGTAATTTCAGGTGTTTCCGGTTTAATTTCAGGTGTGTAATCTATGCTATCCAAGAAAAACTAATATTCTTGTGGTCGACTCTGATTAGAACTCTCCCCTTGAATATCAGTTTTGCGATAATAAGTTTTTGTTTCAAAAAAGGTGACATCCATGGTGTGATAAAACTTTTGGTTGTCAGGACAGAAACATTTGTAACCCTTTTGGTTGGGAGAGTACCCTACAAAGATACATTTGGTGGATCGAGCGTCAAGCTTGGTTCGTTGTTTTTTATGGATATGCATAAACACAGTACACCCAAATATTCTTAGAGGAAAAGTGGAAATCAGCCGACTTTGAGGAAAATGTTGTAAAAATACTTGATTTGGAGTTGAAAAATCTAACATTTTGGATGGAAGTCGATTGATTAGGTATGCTACTGTAAGTACAGCCTCACCCCAAAAACGTTTTGGAACACTGGATGAAAATAACAGAGGCTTGGTAATGTCTAGAAGGTGTCTATTCTTTCTCTCAGCTATCCCATTTTGCTGAGGGGTGTCTACACAGAAACTTTGGTGTATGATTCCCTTAGTTGATAGATATGAGCCAATGTTAGAATTAAAAAACTCTCTTGCATTGTCAGATCTAAGTATTTGAATGGAAGTTTGAAATTGATTTTTCATCATTGTTTTGAAATTCTTAAATATTTGAGGAACTTCTAATTTATTTTTCATGAGAAAAATCCATGTGAGTCGTGTGTGATCATCTATGAAAGAGATGAACCACCGAGCTCCTGTGACATTTGGAACTTGAGATGGGCCCCAAACATCACTGTGGATCATAGAAAAAGGTTTTGATGCTTTGTACGGCTGAATTGGGCATGAAATGCGAGAGTGTTTTGCAAATTGACAAATTTCACATTGAAAAGAACTAGCACTTTTATTTCTGAATAAACTTGGAAAAAGTTTGGATAAGTTCATAAAACTTGGGTGGCCTAACCTGTAATGCCACACCATGACCGATCTCTCACTCTCACTCTCACTTTTCAACTCACTAACAGACACAAGAATTATTTTGATAAGACATAGGTTCACTAACTTCTAGATGAGATTGTCTCACAGAATCCGGTTGAACCTCAAGATGATAGGAGCCCAGCATGACTCCTAACACTGCTAATCATTCTCCCCAAAGTCACATCCTGAAATTCGCAGACATGAGGAGAAAAATTAGCTATACAGTTTAGATCTTGGGTAATTTTATTTATAGAGAGTAAGTTGCAGTCTAGATTAGGAACATATAGAACAATTTGAGTATTATGTCTCTGGATACCACAACTGAACCAGTCCTTTCAACTTTTGCCAAAGAACCATCTGCAATTCTAACTGTGAGAGCTTCATTACAAGGAGAATATGTGTGAAAAACTCGCCTATCTTCTATCATGTGATCAGAAGTACCGGAGTCTACAATCCAGGGCTTATAATGCTCTTATTTCATAGTCAAGGCCTTAAGAAAATTACCTTTTTGAGCTATGGAACCTTACCCAACAACGGGTGGATTTTGCTGTGATTGCAGCAGCCTTCTCAGTCCATCAAGTTCCTCTTTGCTAAAATTTGCAAGTTGCTCTGAACTACCAGCCATGTTGCCTCGAATTTTCTTCTCTGCTGCTATCTTCGGCTTCCAATCAGCAGGTTTCTTTGGTATGACCAGGGCAGTGATAATGTTCACACCATGGCCTTCCCTCTTTTCGTGGCTGCTGCAGGTTTCGGACAACCAAGGCTGATGACTCACCAGTAGCAGCTGATTTTTCCATCCCCAACATCAAATGGCGTCTACTCTCTTCCTTTCGTAACTTAGAGAAAGTTTCACGTAAGCTTGGCAGCGGTTTTGTGCTAAATATCCTTCCTTTTACTGCATCAAGACTTGAATTCAAGCCCAAACAAAATTTGTAAACCCGCTTATTCTCTATGATCTTCTTGTATAGTTTGAGATCATTGGTAGTATCCTAGAAATATTTTTCAAAAGCGTCCAGTTGCTGCCAGCTTTGATGGAGTTTGTTGTAATACTCGGTCACCTTGTAGGAGATCGTGCAAAAAACCCTCAATTGTCACCGGTTCGGGGGTGTTGTCTTTGTGAGAATAAGTGTCTTTTGCAGCCTCCCAGATTTCTACAGCAGTTTCATATAAGAGAAAATTTTCTCCTATGTGTGGCTCCATGGAATTCACTAGCCAAGATATAACCTAGCTATTATCTCTCTTCCAGATCCGATAGCCATTGTCTTTTCGTCTGGTTTGGTGATATGTCCAGTGAGATACTCTTCTTTCTCCTTGCTGCGGACATGAAACATGAAGGATTGAGACCATTGGATGTAGTTTCGACCATTCAATTTGTAGATGGTGATTAGTGTGGATGAGTAGTTTGGTGATTAGTGTTGTTGAACATAACAGTTTCGACGTTTGAGGATGATGATTTTGGAGTTTCAATTGAAGATTCTTTAGTGTTTGTCATGTTTGGTATTTGAAGTTACTACTGAGCATTGGGTAAAGGCTAGGACGGCCGATGAATACTGCCGGAATAAGCAGTGTAGAATGCTGCCGGAATAAGCCGTAGATAGAGAGTTGACCTAGAACGGCTGTGGGATTGACAGGAGGTCTCTAGGGTTGCTCTGATACCATGTGAAATATTAGGTTTGAATGACCTAATTTTTTTTATTCCATAAGAACATATATTTATATACAATTGGAGACCTAGACATTAGGACTTCTTTTCTATTTTTAAAGGAGAAAATCTTACATAATGTATTCTAAATAAGAAAAACAATTATACAACTAATTACACCTAATTTACAGCAAAGAATCCCAACACTTTTCTTAAATATCTTATCAATTATATTTATAAATGATAAAAATAACAAAAAAAAAATTAACAAACAAAAAAGAAACAGTAGAATTAAAAAAAAATTGCAATAAAAACAAAAAAGAAAGAGAAAAAAGAAATAACAAATAGAAAATATCATTTAAAAAAAGGAACTAACAAAAAAAAAAAGATCTGGGTATACCAGATCTCCAACACCCCAACATCACTGATTCTCCCAAATTTACACCCACCCAGCCACACCAATCATCACCGGATCACCAACACATTCACGGTTCACTCACACCGTTACCCAAATAAATAAAAAAACTAGACAAATAAGTGAATAACAAAAGGAGTTTGCAGTTCCAACAACAAAATCTGAGAATCAAAGCATCCGATATCAGATTGAAATAAAATTTACTTTCTTCCAAGAAAAGAGGAGACCTTTCAACATCTCAAAGGCAAGTTAGTAATCATCAAGATAGGTATTTTTACAACAAGAATAAACTAGATCTCCATCTCCAACTCCACCTCCACCTCCACCTCCATCACCAACCACAACCATCAAACCCTCCCACTGTCGCTACGCCACAGCCGTACCGTCCACCAAAGTTGCACTGCCGTCGCAAATGGAGGGGATATGGTGCAATCCCTCCATGAAGATCACATCAACAGTCGTCGTGCCATCCATCAGCTCGCTACGGTGCCATGAAAGAGATCAAGGCGATAACCAGATAGCACCGGATCTCCCACTGTCACTTTTTTCTCAATATTTTTAATATTTATTTTCATTTTTTATTTTATAATTAAATATAGTTTATTCATTTACCCTAACAATAATCGTTAAGTCCACCGTTAAATCTAACGGTGATCAAATCATGTCAAGGGTATCTTTCTGTAATTAAAGCAAAAATTCAATTCGATAGTAGTATGGGAAAACGTGAGGGTATGTCATTGCAATTTACCCTAATAATAATAAAAAAAATGAAATAATAAAAACTTTCATATTTGAAGCCTTAACTTCATCAAGAACGATGCTCATTGGGTGTTGAATCTGCTATCAACTTCTTGGAGATATTCAAGCAGCCACTTTTGTTCAATATCAACATAATCTTAAAATATTATTTTGTAAATTTATATTTTACGTTTTTTTTTACGAATACATATTATAATAAACCTTCCATTAAGCTGGCCAAAATAAACCAACATGTCTATAAGATGTAAATTATAAAATTCACACATCACATCCATAAGGAAAATGCATATGAAGAGAATAATTTTACCAACAGCATAGCCATGCTTATTCCAATGTCTTCACCAGGTGCTCAAATTAGACTATGTGATTTTGAAATACACATATCTGAAATTACAAAAATAAAAGAAGCATATGAAAATGATTTTCAAAGAAATACATGCGAGTCATTCAATTACTATAACTGAATTCCCATGACCGGTAGCAAAAGAGACTAGGCAACAAACAAGAGACAGAGTGGGAGAAACACAATTCCTACCATTTGTTTCTCCCTACCATCAGATCATTTCTCTTCATCCTCAGAATCGGACTTTGCAAAAAATGTTTCAGGCTGGGTTTGTGCATATGCTGGAGCAATGAATTTAGGTTCTTTAGCTGCAACATCAGCATACTTCAGTATAGCTTCCCTAGGATCCTCGTCCATCCACGTCTCCTTGATCATTCCCCCTTGCTGCAAGATATGCCGATATGTTAGCCATGTCTATTTTATTCACTATTATAACAAAACAAAAATTGAAGAACAGGATTTAAAAAAGAAAAAGAGGGCACTGAAGAGAAAACACCATTACCTTGAGAAGGTACTGGGTCAACAAGCTTCCCTTAGTTGTGCCAACCCTTCCACCAAAACCAGGTCCTGTCATGGGAAGTTCAGGCTTGTGTGACTTAACAGGATCCTTCAACATTTTCTCTCTCTGACGCTTACGACTTGGCTGATCTCTGAATAGGGGCAGAGCATGTGGGTTGTGAATAACAGGTTGTGCCTCAAAATCATCCACAGATTTTTTCCTTGGTGCCCGTGCAACACAGACAAGGGCTCCTCTTTCGCTGAGAGTTGGATCATATAATATGTGTGTTCCTCCTTGGCTTTTATCTCCAGCTGTTGCGAAGATCTTTACAACAAAAAGAAAGGCACATGTGAGTAATTTTCTCTCTTCATACATACATGTACATGTTTGTGTGTGCTACTGTGCTTCAGAGCAAATTAATTCACACAGAAGTACCTGATTAAGCTTTGGATGCCAACTACACTGCACCACACTACAAGTCGGCGATATACCAACTCTTGAAACAAGTTCAAGTTTTGCTCGATCAACGAAGCATAACAAACCTCCAGTTGTGCTCTCCCTTTCAACAGATGTTCCAGTCAAGAAAAGTTGCTCATCAGGACTAAATGCAATATTTGTTTGGGCATAGTGATTTGGTAGATCCTTAAACACCGTAAGAGACTCTTTCATTTGGCGCAAATCCCAAACCTGACACATTTCAATAATTATATGTGGAGATATACCTAGCATGCAATCATATTTTGAAGAAAGTAACGACAGTATGCTCTGAGCACATATCTTATCAGCACCTTCAATGAATTATCGAAGCTTCTGGATAGCAGAATTCTCCCATCACTACAAAACTTGAGCCCAGTAATATCATCAGAATGACCTTTCTCAACACAAACATCCGGCCTGCTTCCCCATCCAGCCTTAAGGTTCCATATCTGCAAGAGCGAAACAACCAACCAAGGAGAGAACAAAACTGAGATAGAGAAAATAAGAAAAAATAAATATGAATAGAGTAGGAAGTTAAAAGCATCACAAAAATCAGAAATAGTGTGACACAAACATCTATTCGAAAATGCCTAGAAATTTCAGCTTACAGTTAATCAACGCAAAAGAGATCAGACTTCACAAGTGATTACCTGTATAGAACCATCTCCTATACCACCTGCAATGCATTTTCCTTCACGGTCCCAAGCACACGTGGTAACTGGAACTCTTCCGGGCCTTGCAAGTTTTGGTTTGATAACCTATCCAATACGGAAAACATTTGCATCATTAGTTTGAAGCCATTTGTGTACTTATTAAAATAAAAAAGAAAGATCACATTCATCATCAGCCATATGACCCTTGAAATACTGAGCAGCGTACAAAAAGATTTTGGAGACATTGTAAGACAGTCACTTTAATATGCAGAGCATCACTAGATACTCCAAACATAAACTCCCCTGGCTCTAAACCAATGATAAACTAAGAATACAATAAAATAGAAACAGCCTGCATAACAGATAATTTTAATATCAAAATATTTCTGACAAGATTCAAATATATATATATTTGTGCAACTTTATTTTGAAAGATATAATAATAGCATTAACTCGTGAAACTCCCACAACCACAAGTACACATAGATGCCAACAATATTTACATACACAAACTCAAAGCCATCTCATCTGAAGCAATTAAAAGAACCAAAAAGCTAAAAGAGTAGAATAATAGAATGGTGACATAAGGATCAAGCAAAACTAGCAATTCTTCCAGTTTCACATTGTAAGACTTGGGAATGCTTGGCATAGTGCATCTAGCATATCTTGTGTTAAGAAATACAAACTACACAAACCTGCTTCTGACTTTTGAAATCATTTACATCCCATATACGAAGTGATCCATCCTCTGATGATGTCAAAATTGTCTCTTTAGTTTTAGGGTGCCACTGTCCACCAGTCAATCCACATATGTGTCCCTTGGTGTTCTTCAGATCACGGATATACATATCTCCTTTCACAAACTCGCCTAGGGCAAGTCCATCTCGGTCATATATCTAACATACAAAGTTAGACATGTGTGAGTGTTGCCCACAAAAAAACGATGAGATAATGGATACAAAAAGGAATGTATGTAGAAGTACCTTAGCTTGGGCAGAACCAGTTACACAGAGAAATCGATCAGACGTGGGACTCCAGCTTAGATTACGAACTTGATGACCTTCAAATGGCTCAAGCTGCCTGAACGATTGCAGATGGGAATTCATCCCTTGAAAGTCATACATGCGTACTGTATAGTCATAACTACCAGAGAGGACTCTAGAACCGGAATGATCAATGGCAAGAGCTGAAACAATCTGAAAAGTAATGGCCATGATTTAATTCTCAACATGAATAAGAACCTTTAGTAAACAAAACTCTAATCCAAACAAATAAAAACAAGCTAACAAATTCTGTTCTTGGGGGCGTCAGTTTTTCGAATATTCTGTATCATCAATCCTAAACGCTGACACGCTATTTCAAACTTGGTATCATAAGCTGACATGAGAGTTCGAGAACAATGTTAAAAAAAAAAAACAAGAAATGCATATGAACATATCTCTGACAGACTACATCAATTGAAAGCAAATGCGACTATAAAAGCATTACCTTAGTATGTCCCTTTAGTGCAATCTCGTTACTCGACGGCATACGATGCTGATTCTCCTCTTCCTCCTCCTCCTCCTCCTCATCATCATCATCATCCGTCACTGACTCCACAGGAGGCCGTGGTGGCCCAATCATCATTCCATCATCATCATCTTCCGTTTGCACTGGCTTTAGAGGCCGCGGTGGCCCACTCATTACTCCATCGTCATCATCCACCGTTCCAACGGACTGCAGAGGCAGTGGCGGCCCAATCATCGCGCCGTCATCATCTTCTTCCATTTCCGGCGGCCGCGGCGGCCCAATGGACGATTTAGAGGTGCGTTCCTTGCGGAGCGAGTCGAGCCAAGCCTTGGAAGAGGAAGAAAGAGAAGAGAGGTCATTGCTTTTACTGGCGGTGGTGGCGGAAGAGGGTTGGTCGGATCGGCGATTGGAGTCGTGGATTTTCTCGAGAGAAGTTGGGGGTTTGGATTGTTTGCCGAATGAGAGCGGGAATTGAGCTCTGACTCCGTCGTATATATCCGCTTCGTCCTTCATTCTACTGGGTTTGGCCGACTGTCAGGGTTTTTCAATTTAGGGACGATTTATACGGAGATTAGCTGGTAAGTTGGATTATGGGCTTGGACAACCCGACAGCCTGTTTAGGCTTTTGGAAGGTGAATGAGGGCTTAATTGCACACACAGCCCCTAATTTTAGATGAAATTGCACTCTCCAGTAACCTTCTGTTTATTGCATAAATATCCCCTGTAAAACGTTGACTAACCGTGAAGTTAATAGCCAAAAGGAAATGACGAAAATACCTTTCCATCCAAAATCCCTAAGTTAATTTAAAAATTAAAGGGTAAAATTTATAAGTAACCGTAAAATTAAAGGCTTTTCTAAATATATCCAAGATTAGTATTTTGATTGTTTATATTAAACAATTCACTTTCGGACAAAAAAGCCTTTCATTGAAAAAGAATTAATATACCTGTTAACAACCATTTTTTGCTAGGGTTCAAAGAAGAATTTTTCATCTGTCTAGTACCTAGTAAGGTCTGCCCGATAAAATCTAAATCGGGATCGGGACCGGTACCTAAATACTGGGGACACTCGATACCATGGACCGAGAAGAAGGTAGCACCACCTCCCACATACTACCAGTTAATAAGCAAAATCGGTGCATGGTACCTCCTACCTGGCACTTAGGTACCACGATACTCGTGCTTGAAACCTAGGTACCACAACACCAGCCCGGTACACGAGTACCCCAATACCATTTTCAGATCCCTCCAGGATACGTATCCTACCTTATTAATGGAGGTAGTCAACCATATTAATGGAGAAAATCAATGTCATTAATGGAAGATCAGTCAACTCCTTAATGGCTATTCATAATGCCATTAATAGGAGATTGGTCAACTCTTTAATTGCTATTCACAACGCCATTAATGAGATAATATTCAACTCCATCAATGCAAGATTAAGGTCTTATGATTATAAATTAATTAACAGAGTGGGCATCAAGCAATTAAGACATAAATATGACCAAGCTCTCTCCAAGAAGAGGATCAGACATCTCATATCTAACCTAGAAATCGCCTATTGAGAGAGAGGCAAAAATGGATTCCCGAGAGGATCTAGAGATCGACAAAACAGAGAGTTGTTCACCATCGCCAACAGTGTAAAAGACCTCTCGCCTGAATTCTCCTTATGTCACCATTGTTGTATTATCTCACGTACATGTATTACCTCTCCCAATAATATATCGGGATTGGTTAACATTTGATTATTATTGTAAGCTCTTTGGAGCATCTACGTTGCACCTGTTAGCCAAAAATTCACTCGAGGTAAGGAATTCCAGTTAACACCCTCAGGACAACGACCTCAGTGGATCACAGTTGGGGTTAGGAACCTTCAGTACTGGTTACACGTGTAAGTTCAGTAGGAAAAAGTAGACGAATAGAATGGTAGACTAAAGCTATGCTTTTTTTTTTACTATTATCAATCGAAATACAGACTTTAGTACAACGAAATGGGACACTCGATCACTCTTTCTCTATTTTACTTTAACAAATGGAAATGGCGAATACGTTTATGTCGATAAGTAGATATTACTCTCGACGTTCATCCCTTACTTCCCCTCGATACTCGCATTCTATGTATGCATGAAGTCTAGGGTTTTCCATTGGCGAGCAAGTCGGAGATCAACAAATTGATCCTCCTTCCTCGTTCTATGGGATTTTCTGCTTAATGCGATGACCCTAGAGATTAGGCGGAGAATATCCTGGTGGGAAAGGGTGTTTGTTTCTCTTTTAAATTCTTCAATATTAGCGGTGTACATGTTGAGTTCATCCACGGTGTTTGACGAATAATTTGATGTCATCTGGTGGTCATGTGGCCTCTCAGAGCATTGATCTGGTGTCATGGTGGGGTACCTTGAGGTACCAGTCTGTTGACGGGGTACCCCGAGGTACCACCCTAGGGAGATGACGCTTGACCGATGGAGATGGCGAAGATAATGTATCCTATGGTACTAACCTGCTAGCGGGATACCCTGAAGTACCATTCTGGTGATGTAGCGCTTGATTGGTCACGCTAGTGAGGTACTTCGAGGTACCATTCCGATGGTGAGGCGTTTGGTTGATCTAATTAGAGGCTTACGATTTTCTAAGAACTTTGTGGGCATCTTCCTATGTTGGAACCTCGTTCACCGATCACGCAGCGGAAGTAAGGTTTAAATTTTTTTATACAGATCATAATCTGTATCTATGACCAATGAATTTGGGATCGTAATTATTTTTGGAACTCATACATACAATATGTATACACAGAAAATTGTAATCAATATAATCAGAAGAAGAAAATCTTACCAACGTTTGGAGGCTCCTTCACTTTACGATATGCTCCTATCTGAACCACTCGATCTTCCTCACTATCTTTTAAAACTGGTAACTGCGTGTGGGAGCGTCACGGTCTCAAGAACATGAATGAATGATGTAGAGAAAAGACTTGAAGAAACTCTTTCTTCTTGATCACTATGCAACACTTGCTTTGATATTATCACACACACAAATTTGCCTGAACACTTCAGAGCAAAATATTACAGTAACCCAAAAAAATATGCATTGATCTACTTGCAACAAAATAATTGCACTGATCTCACTTGTGCAGTTGTGCGTCTTACGCACATGTCTTTTCTTTTAAATTAAAATAATTGTGTGTATTAGTGTTGTTTTCATGCAACCCCAATTTGCATCTAATGCAAATTCTAAGTTGCATGTTTTATCTTTCTCTTTATTCATTCACGCACTGTTGAGTTTGCATCCTGTGAAAACACTTATGTTGTGTCTCACATGTTTAACATGCCAACACTCATTCAATGCATTGATATCTGTTGATTGTATTTATTTTATCTCAATATTTAAAACATATATATCAGTATATATATATATATATATATATATATATATATATATATATATATATATTGATATAACTAATCAATTTCAATCTTTTAAGATATCTCATATCTTTAAAGATATTAATCAATTTGTTTTGAATTCAAAATCTTTAAATTCAAAATTAAATATCTAATTTAATAAAAAAAAACAATCAAATTATCTTATCTTTAAAAATTAAATATCAATCAACAACCTCCAACTAATGATTAATTACACAATTAAATAATCTAATTATTTAATTAACATAATTATTACCATTCATTAATTAAATAATATCATTATTCAACTAATTCCGAAATAAATACGTATCACTTTCTTAACACAATTAATTGGACAATCCAATTAATTAATCGTGACCCTTGTTACCTAAATCGATCGGGCTAACAAGGGGACCTAATGGACCCACAGTATTTTGAGCTCCAATAATCCTCATAATCATTAATTAAAGTCTTTAATTAATGTTCCTTGGTTATTATCTCCGATGTTATTCCACTAAAAACCCGAAGCTGCACTCTCTCAACTGTAGACGCTTTTACACAGACCGATACAACCCGGTGTCCATTGATATAACTATTACATATGGTGTGATCCTCCATAGTAGTTCATAATTAGAGCTGAGTCATAATGTCCGTTACACCCCTCTAATTACATATATCCTTTAAGTACCATTGATTCTCTAATGAACAATAAATCCTATTTCCTCACAAAATTAGGAGAGCGCTTATATTGTCCAAGCCCCGATTCAACCCTTAAGGGAACTACCATATACTTCTCACAGGACAGAGTGGATTCCACTATTGTGTACAAACCTTCCCAGCCATAAGCCAAACCGCAATCCCAACATATGAAGTATAATGAACAGAAATTGCATCCAAACTCACTCATGGTATATCAAAGACCATGACCTAACCTGAAGAAGTCGATAAGACACTCGGGTTAAAGATCACCCACATATAGCCATCATTAGTTGATATTTATGAATCTCATTGGTAAACGGATCTTGGTGAGAGATTCATATAGATCGTGGCCAAGTCCTATATGATCACATCATACAAGGTGCCTCTATTCCCATATCTCATATGAATGATTCAGGATAGAATCACCGTACATTACTGACGGACCGCAGTTATAGATTAACCACAAATAAGGTACCCAGTTTTATTTGCTTTCTATGGACTCTTTAGATTGCACATCTCTTGCTGTATCCATTTGTATATGACACTCATATACACAGTTCAAGATTACATCCGGCAATCTTGAATGTTAAATATATACACAAGTAATAAAATAAACAACACAACAAAAATGAATTGAACTTTTCTTTTATTTATTTCATAAATCCATTTACAAATTACATCTTTAGGGCATAAACCCCAACAATCTCCCACTTGCACTAAAGCATGTGAGACATGTTTCGTGACCCTAGACCATCTAGGTGACCCAAAAACACTTTAGCTTGTAAGGTCTTCGTAAATGGATCAGCATGATTGTCTTGTGAGGCTATCTTGGTGACGATCACATCTCCTCTCTGCACTATCTCTATAATGAGATGATACTTTCTCTTTATATGCTTCCCTCTCTTGTGGCTTATTGGTTCTTTGGAATTAGCCACAACACCACTATTATCACAATAAAGTGTGATGGGTTTATCCAGATCTGGAACAACTTCCAGATCACTCAAGAATTTACAGAGCTAAACATCCTCTTTAGTGGCTTCACAAGCGGCTACATATTCAGCTTATATAGTGGATGAAATTCCCTAGAAAGTGTGTATGTCTATACCTAGAGGGGGGTTAATAGATTTTAATCAAGTTAATTTCCAACTTTTCGATTAATCAATATTCCAAATATTGCCTCAAATCATAAAGCATTCAAGAAAAACTAATTATGCATAAAACAATAAAAATACACGATATTTACGTGGAAACCCTTCAACAAGGGAAAAACCACGGGCTATCCTTCTAGCCACATCCGATCCTCAAATCCACTATTGTAATGATGTTTATAACCTAAGTTGACCACCTAGTCACACTTTAAGGTTACTAACCCACCACTACTACCCAACGGGCCTTAATACTGATTCTTGATCAATGCTTGCCAACCTAACCTTGGTTGCAAGACTTCACTTGCTTGAGCACTACATACCGTAGTCACAAGACTTAACCTCAAAGAAGAGTCAACAACCTAAGTGAATATGTGAAAATATTCTAGATGCACAAATGCTAGGTTAAGACATTTAATGTTTATCTAAGGATTAAATATGGCAATAAATGCAAATCCCAGATATCAATTATCTAAATGCAAGTGCAAGTAGATTTAGCTATAAGGGTAAAATCATCATAAATGCTAGCTATCATGAAAACAAACATCTCAACCAACAAACAACAACTCAAGCATGTTATAAATACAATATAACATAAAAGCATACATTCAATGAGTAATTAATGCCTTTTCTAGGTAAACATAGCCTAGTTAAGTAATAATAAATTCTAGGTCATGTAGAGATTACCTAGTCAATGAGAACAAGAGAAATCCATGCTTGGAAGATGCAAGAAGATGCTAGATGCTCATGGATTGTAGTTTGGTTGAGTCAAGATGAGTTCTTGGGAGCTCTCTCTCTCTCTTGGAGTCAATTTCTCTCTCAAAGAAAAGCTTGAACAATAAAAAAATGGCTTATTGGACTCACACAGCCAAAGAGAAGAGAAGAGAACATATATAAATTGTACCCTACACGAAACTACATCGTTTTGGATGAAGGGCAACCAATTCCTGTCATGACCGCTGTGCATGCCACAACCTAGGCAAGTGACCAGACCGCAGTAGAGCGAGTGGTGCATCATCAGGGAATCTCCGCTGTCTGGACCGCGGTACAGGCAGTGTCCAGACCACGGTAGAGCGAGCGGTGCATCGCCTAGGAACCTCTGCTTGAGAGACCGCTATGCATGCAATAAGCACAGGTCGCGGTAGAAGCAGCATGCAACGCATGGAGAACATCGTTATGTATACCTTGGCGGAGGCAATGCACCGGGAGCGGTCCCAAACGCGGTTAAGAGGAAAATCCTTTTCTAAGGGCAAACTAAATGCATCAAATACCCAAGTAAGAGTTATGGCAAAAAGACACACAAATTGACATATAAGCAAGCATGCAAGATGATCAAAAACATGCATGATAATGTGTGTGTGTGTGTGTGTGTGTGTGTGCACTAAAAACTCTTCAAACAAGGTTAAACAAGTGATTTACCTTTTAAAGCTTGAGCTAGGTCTTGAGCAATGATGGCCGAAACTACCCTTACACATTTTCCCCCAAATGTGGTTGTCAACGAAATGAGCCAATCAAAAACTGAGGAATTTACAATCTCTCCCTTTGGCTATTTCGTGACAAAACCACCACTTACAATTCATCCTCACAAAAAAAAACAAAAAACAAAACAAAAGACAGGGGTCAACAAGTTTTTTTACATTACAAAGAGATGCCTAATAAACTAGATCTTCAAATCATCCATCTCTTGTAGAATCAACATCCCTACAAAACAAAGTAACTACACTTTACAAGACAAGTGTATGTGAGATTATCAAAGAAATAAAAACAAGAGCAAGTAACATGCATCAACAATGCAAATGCAAACGCTCCCCCTAAAAGGTTAACTCCCCCTAAATATGTTAACTCCCCATTAAGTCATGCCACTCTCAACCTCAGTTCCCCCTAAATCCAAAACTACTCCCCCTTTTTGTCACAAGATAGACAAAGGAGTATTCCCTAACCGGGTCACTTTAGCAAAGAAACATATTTGCAATGTAAATGCATAATCATATGCAACAAATTTATGCAATTTAATTAAGTGAGAGAGAAGAACAAGTGAGTTTGATTTTTAAAAAACATGGTTGAAATAATTGCCTTGAATGAAATACATGCAACATCAACTTCCAAAAGCATGGTATTTGACAAAGGAAAATAACAAAAGGAGTTCCAAAAGAAGTCAAACCAATTTACACCCTTTTGTCATTAAAAACAAGATATAGCTTTTAGAAACATTTTAAGCACACATAAGCAATTTTTTTCTTTTAATCTTTAATGATCAACCAGGACATGGATATAAAATCCTTATTGATTGATTGGATATGAAATCCTTATTGGTTATTGTCTTGTTCAACCATTAGGAAGAAAGACAAGACTAAGTTGGATGAGACATCCTTATTAATTGAATGGACACAAGGTCCTTATTTGACTTAGCCTTGTCAATTGCTTCTCCATAAAATTTCACACACATAATTCATGCATAATATTTAAGCATGTCACAAACAAGTTCACATGAACATGGAGATAAGCTTTGGGTCAATCAAATGTACTTCCCAATCAATTTTTCTAGTCTAAAAATGCATGTTTGAACACAAATGAGGAATGCATTTCAAATAAGGCAAGGGCACACTTATTGAATAAAAAGTCATATGATAATATATGCACCCAAGTTACTCAGGCAATTAATTAAAGTGCCTAAAATTGAACATTTTTTTGCTTATTGCAATGCAAGGTCGCTCTCTTTGCTTGAGTTCCCCATAAGGGGTCATCCAAATCATGTCAAAAGGGGATATAAGTCCCTATAGACCTTCCAAGTCCATTGGACCTAGTTGAGCCTATAGGTGAAATCTTAGCACAAGGACATATGGGTCCATCTCTTCTAATCCATTTAGGTGACACAATGTCTTTCCTAGTGGTCATAGTCATCATATTTCTCCTAGGATCATTAACTCTAGACTTCTTAGGCACATGCATATTGGCTCTGGCCCTATTCTTTTCAATCATGCTTCTAGTTCTACACATGTTAATATACTTGAAGCAATTTGGTCTAATATAACCATCTACACCACAAAATGACATGTAGAAATAAAATGAAAGGTCATACCATTCCTTTGTGAGAACTAAGGAGCTTTCCCATGCCTTTGAGCTTGCCTTTGGTGTGGTATTGGTTATATTCTCCTTTGTTGTTGAGTTGGAGAAGTTTGCTTCCTTGGTTGGTGGAATTTGTATTGAGGAAGGCTTGCTTGATGTGCTCTATTTGATTGAGCTTGAGTTTGACTACTTGGTGCCATATTGACTTGGGCATTTTTAGAGCACTCTCCTAGTACAATTTTCTTCCTAGGATGTTATGGAGGAGGAGACTCTTTGATGTTCATGCTGTAAAGTCGTCATTTATTGATTGGCTTATTTCATGAACAAACCATATTTTTGGGGTTTTATGTAAGGTAGCTTAGGCTCTCAAGACCTCAAGAGAAGAAGCACCAAAGGTAAAATTCTTATGCATACTTGCTTTGAAGAGATAGTTGCACACACTCACAAATTCATGCATATCTCTTATTCATATATGTTGTGTATTTATACTTGTGTGCATTTGTGTTTAAATGACTCTTCTTGATTTATTTGCATCTTGTGATTAAAGTACCATGTCATGATAGGCATTAGTATATGATGCATCTTCATCACTCTAAGACGTGTTGAAAATGTGTGTTTGAGTGTTGAAAAAGTGGGCAGTGCACTGGTGGTGCACTACTTGACTAGCGCTGCCTCACCAGTGTAACATTCCAGTGGATCGTCGCTTGTCATGCACCACTGAGCTGCGCCACTTCACCCGTGCAACATTGAAAAAGTAGGCAGTGCGCTACTCGACTAGCGCAGCCTCACCAGTGCAACATTCCAGTGGATCGTCGTTTGTCATGTGCCACTGAGCTGCGCCACTCCACCAACGCCTATTGAATATTTAGGCTATGCACTGGTGGTGCGCTACTAGATTAGAGCATCTCACCAGTGCACATAGCGGGAGCTGGATCCTTTTTTTCAAAATGACCTCACTTTGGTTGAAACTCATATATATATAACTCTTTGTATTCAGGTCGTGTAAGAGTTCAAAACATCATATCTAATCCTTAGAACATACTTCAAAAGGAAAAATCTTGCAAGAACTCATCTTTAAACACTCAAAGCATTACCTTGTGCATAAAAACTTCGTCTTGCATCACCTATGGTCATTTAGAGTGCATCAATGGATAGTTTTGCATCATCACATCTTGTTTGGTAAGTTTCTCACTATCTTCTTACAAGTTAAGTGTTTTTCTTGCTAAGCCATCTCTTTAATCATTTGTATGCTCTTAGAATATATTCTAGATACAAAATAGAGATTGTTGTGATAACATGATTAAGTGTTGTATTGTGATAGCTTCATAGGATTATTTGATATATGTTTAGCTAAGCTTTTTGAACATGTCATTTAGCTTTTGATATCTAGGATTGCATTAATTGCCATCTCATCATCCTAGATAAGCATATAAGGTTTCCTAGCCTTGTTTGCTCTTTGAATATCATCATATATTCACATAGGTCATTTTATCTCTTCATTGAGAAGTAAGACTTATGTTGCTTCCGGGATTATGTAGCTTAAATCACAAGCAAGATGGACTAGGTTCACTTATACCGGGATTAGGTAGTGGTTATGGATTATAAACCGGGATTAGGTTTTAATTCCTTTGCCATTAGTGGATTCAAGGTTCGAGTGTGGCGCACTAAACAGCCCGTTGTTTTTTTTCCATTTGGAGGGTTTCCACGTATATCTCAAGTGTCTTTATTATTTTCGCACTTATTACACTTGTGATATTATTGTGACTAGTTAGGGGTATTTTCGTCTAATTGACCATTAACGAAAATTGGGTAAATTTTGATTAAAGTCTATTCACCCCCCTCTAGATTAACATTAAACACACCATAATATTTGTTTCACATGCTCTTGACAAACACGGTCTTGTTAGGAGTTGAGGTCTCCTTATCATCTTCAAAACCTAAACCTCTTTTATCACTTGGCTTCTTGCCAACTCCTAACATATGATCAAGCTTCTCCGTGCTCGAAGTCATCTTAGCAATATTGTTCTTTGCCTCCTCAAGGTCCTTTTCCAACCTCACTTTATTCATTTTGACAAGTGTCATTTCCTCATCCAACTGAGTCACTTTAGTTCTTAATTGAAGATTCTCTTTTGTCAACTTAGGAACTTCGTCATTTTTCCTCTTT
This sequence comes from Dipteronia dyeriana, assembly GCA_032871835.1. Taxonomy (NCBI): domain Eukaryota; kingdom Viridiplantae; phylum Streptophyta; class Magnoliopsida; order Sapindales; family Sapindaceae; genus Dipteronia; species Dipteronia dyeriana. Next base: position 43,889,635 of record CM065299.1, on the reverse strand, counting down.
AAACAAGCTTGAAGATAGTCAATAAACTCTTGATAGTTCACTACATTACCACAAGAGTTATCGAAACATGAGCTATCTTGGTCCATGCTACTATCACTCGTGTTATCATGGCTATTTTCCTCAAGGATAGCTTCTATTGATGTTGCTCCCTTTTGATCTCCATTTTGTGAGTCACTATTTTTGAATCCTTCAAATGAGAAACATTTGGTGACAACTTGAGCTTCTTCATTGTAGGAGACCGGAAAGGCGAAGTAGTTCTTCTCATAATCACTCAAGTTTGAGGAACACTCTTCAATAACTTTCACTTTGTTGTCCCCCTTGTGAGAAGTAGCAAATGCTACAAGATTAGCCACTTTCTCCTCATCACTAGAAGAGTCATCATCTATTTCAGTATCATCACTATCACTCCAAGTAGTAACCATTGCCTTTCCTCTCTTCTTACCCTTCAAGTTAGCACAATTTATGGAGATGTGCCTGAATCCTCCACATTCGAAGCATTGAATGCCCTTTCTTGAATGCTTCTATTTACTTGACTCAATCTTCTTGACGCGAGTCTTCTTCTTGAAGTCATCTCCCTTAGAGCTATAACCTTTCTTTTGTAGCTTCAAAAATCTCTTGAAGTTCTTTACTATTAAGGCCATGTCTTCATTCGAATCATTCTTCTCCTTCTCTACTTTGGATGTCTTCAATGATATGCTCTTTTGCTTCTTAGAATGTGTAGGTGTAGAAGTCCACCTAGACTTATAGACTAGAAGCCTTCCAGTCACTTCACTCGGCTTCATTATTTTGTAGTCACTATTTTCTTCAAGTGCCGTCACCTTGGACTCAAACCTCTTGGGAAGTGACCTCATGATCTTTTGCTTGATCCTTCTATCCGAGTATGGGTCACCTAGTTGATGGCTTTGATTCACTATGTCTATCAACTTCACTTTGAAGTCATTGAAGCACTCATGCTCTTCCATCCTAATTGTCTCGAATTGTATTTGGAGAATTTGGAGTTTGGAGTCTTTGACTACCTCGGTTCCTTTATGAGCTGTCTCTAAGATCTCCCAAGCCTTCTTAGCACTTTTAGTTGTTTGAATCAACTTGTACTGGTTATCATGCATAGCACACAAGATGGCATGCATTGCCTTGTGGTTCCACTTAGAGGCTTCAAATTCTTGTGTGCTCCATTGAGACATTGGCTTTGAGACAACATTTCCATCTTCAGTGGTCATTGTTGGAGGAGTCTAGCAATTCTCTACCGCCATCCATGCACGATCATCTATTTGGCAAATGTATGACTCCATCTTGCCTTTCCATGCGGCATAGTTCACTCCATGAAGTAAAGGAGGTCTTATGCTTGATGCTCCCGCTCTACTCATCCCAATCTCACTTATTGTGTTTGGGTTATAAATGATATGCAAATGTAATGCAAATGCAATGTCACAAAAAAAAAAACAAAAAAAATGCACCAAGCAAGACACACACAGAACATAGATCACCTAAGTATATATAGGCACCTGCTTTGATACCAATTGAAATTCCCTAGAAAGTGTATATGTCTATACCTAGAAGGGGTGAATAGGTTTTAATCAAGATAATTTCCAACTTTTTGATTAATCAATATTCCAAATATTGCCTCAAATCATAAAGCATTCAAGAAAAACTAATTATGCATAAAACAACAAAAACACACGATATTTACGTGGAAACACTTCAACAAGGGAAAAACCACGGGCTATCCTTCTAGTCACATCCGATCCTCAAATCCACTATTGTAATGATGTTTACAACCTAAGTTGACCACCCAGTCACACTTCAAGGTTACTAACCCACCACTACTACCCAACGGACCTTAATACTGATTCTTGATCAATGCCTGCCAACCTTACCTTGGTTGCAAGACTTCACTTGCTTAAGCACTACACACCATAGTCATAAGACTTAACCTCAATGAAGAGTCAACAACCTAAGTGAATATGTGAAAAAATTCTAGATGCACAAATGCTAGGTTAAGACATTTAATGCTTATCTAAGGATTAAAGATGGCAATGAATGCAAACTATAGATATCAATTATCTAAATGCAAGTGCAAGTAGATTTAACTAGAAGGGTAAAATTGTCATAAATACTAGCTATCATGAAAACAAACATCTTAACCAACAAATAACAACTCAAGCATGTTTTAAATACAATATAACATAAAAGCATACATTTAATGAGTAATTAATGCTTTTTCTAGGTAAACATAGCCTAGTTAAGTAATAATAAATTCTAGATCATGTAGAGATTACCTAGTCAATGAGAACAAGAGAAATCCATGCTTGGAAGATGCAAGAATATGTTAGATGCTTATGGATTGTAGTTTGGTTGAGTCAAGATGAGTTTATGGGAGCTCTCTCTCTCTTTTGGAGTAAATTTCTCTCTCAATGGAAAATCTTGAACAATAAAAAATGGCTTATTGGACTCATACAGCCAAAGAGAAGAGAAGAGAACACACACACACACACACACACACACACACACATATATATATATATATATTTTTTACCCTACATAAAACTACATCGTTTTGGACGAAGGTCAACTAATTCCCACCATGACCGCTGTGCGTGCCGCTGCCTAGGCAAGTCACCAGACCGTGGTAGAGCGAGCGGTGCATCGCTTGGGAACCTCCGCTTGAGAGACCGCTATGCATGCAATGAGTATAGACCGCGGTAGAAGCATCGTGCAATGCTTGGAGAACACCGCTGTGCATACCGCGGCAGAGGCAATGTACCGGGAGTGGTCCCAAACGCGGTCAAGAGGAAAATCCTCTTCTAAGGGCAAACTAAATGCATCAAACACCCAAGCAAGAGTTATGGTAAAAAGTCACACAAATTGACATATAAGCAAGCATGCAAGATGATCAAAAACATGTATGAGAGTGTGTGTGTGTGTGTGTTTGCACTAAAAACTCTTAAAACAAGGTTAAACAAGTGATTTACCTTTTGAAGCTTGAGCTAGGTTTTGAGCAATGATGGCCTAAACTACCCTTACACATTTTTCCCCAAATGTGGTTGCCAACGAAATGAGCCAATCAAAAACTGAGGAACTTATAGTGGAGTCAGCAATGAAAGATTGCTTGATACTTCTCCATACAATGGCTCTACCACCTAGGGTGAAAATTGATCCAGACGTGGATTTCCTAGAACCCCTGTCTGATAAAAAATCAGAATCCGTGTATCCTAAAGGGATCAAACACTGTCCGGGATACACTAGCATGTAGTTTCTCGTTCTCCGAAGATACTTAAGAATAGTCTTGACTGCAACCCAATGATCAAATCCTAGTTTGGACTGGTATCTACTGATTACTCCCACTGCATAACAGATGTCTAGTCTCGTGTGTAACATAGCATACATGAGACTACATATTCCCGATGCATAGGGTACACGTCTCATATCCTCAACTTTTTGAGATGTCTTAGGAAAAGCTCCTTAGACAAGTGAACTCCGTGTTTGGAAGGTAAATTACCTTTCTTCGAATTCTGTATCAAAAATCATATAAGAATCTTGTTGATATATGATGCCTAAGATAGTGCTATGAGTTTGTTCTTACGATCCCTTATAAGCTGGATCTCTAGAAAATAACTCGTCTCTCCCAAATCTTTCATTTGGAATTGGCTAGTCAGTCAGCCCTTTACATTAGATAACACTCATATATCATTCCCAATGAGTAGGGTATCATCTACGTATAAGACTAAGTAAACTACTGTTTTTTCAATGATGCGCTTGTAGACACAAGGCTCATCGATGTTCTGCTTGAAGCCATAGATTTTGATCACATCATCAAACCTGATGTTCCAAAATCTAGATGCTTGCTTAAGTCCATATATGAACCTTTACAACTTGCAAACCTTTTGCTCTTGATCTGGAGACACGAATCCCTCTTGTTGCATCATATAAATGCTCTCGTCAAGATTGTCATTCAAGAATGTAGTCTTGACGGTCATTTTCCAAATTTCATACTCGAAATATGCAGCAATGGATAAGAGAATCCTAATAGACTTAAACATGGCTACTAGCGAGAAGGTCTCTTCATAATCAACCCCCTCTTTCTGGGTATAACCCTTGGCCACTAGTCTTACTTTGAGGTCTCTACCTTCCCGTCTACTCCCTTCTTTCTCTTGTAGATCTATTTAACCCTATGGGTTTTACCCCATCCAGTAAGTCTATAATATCCCAGACTGAGTTAGAGTACATGGACTCCATTTCGAGATTCATGGCTTTAAGCCATTCCTCTTTATCAAGATCTTCCATTGCATTCTTAAATGTCAATGGATTATCCACATTATCAATACAGATAACATCTTGTCTCTCACCTATACTTAAATAGCGTTCAGGTTATCTCACAACCCTCTCACATTTAGGTAATAGTGTATCCTGATTAGGAACCGTTTGACTCTCAGATGTTTATGGATCAACAACTCTTGTTGATGAAACACTAGTCTCACCAGGCTCCAACTCATTTAATACAATCTTAGAACGAGGTTTATGGTCACTAATATAATTGTCCTAAAAAAACCTTGCATTTGTCGATACAAATACTTTGTTATCTTTGAGACTATAGAAGTGTCCACCTCTGGTCTCCTTATAGTATCCTACAAATAGGCGGACCACAAACTTAGAGTCTAGTTTTCCACTTCTATTCTTCAGCACGTGTGCTAGACACTCCCATATGCGAAAATGTCCCAAACTACCTTTACGACCATTCCACAGCTCTAGGGAGTCTTAGGAACAAATTTGGATGGCACTACATTCAAAATGTATGCCGTTGTTTGTAACGCATATCCCTAGAAGGAATTTGGTAATGATGAGAAACTAATCATAGATCTCACCATTTCCATCAGGGTTCTATTTTTTCTCTCCGCTACATGATTTTGCTGAGGTGTATAGGGAGCTGTGAGCTGGGAAACTATTCCGTGCTCGACCATGAAGTTTTCAAATTCTTGGTCAAGGTACTCACCTCCACAATCTAATCGTAGTGTCTTGATAGTCCTACCTAATTGATTCTCAACTTCAGCTCAGAATTCTTGAGTAATCATCTTTAAAGGTGACATAATACTCATAACCACCCCTAGATTTAACATTCATTGGTCCACAGATGTCTGTATGTATAAGCTCTTGTGGTTCTTTAGCTCTAAACCATTTTCAAGTAAAAGGTCTCTTAGTTATCTTACCTTCCGACAAGATTCCCAGACAGGTAATGTGCCAACCTTTAACTTACTTAAATGTCTGCTTTTTACTAGTCTGTCTATCCAATCAAGGTTGATATGACCAAGCCTTAGATGCCAGAGATACGTGTCATTATCTGGAGAAATCTTATGTCATTTAATTTTTGTTTTTTCAACCTTAAACATTTCGATGTTGAGCAGTGTAGTATGTATTAACGGTCTTAACACATATAAATTGTTTTCATTAATTCCTAAAATAATAACAGACTTATTATTAAAAGAAACAGAATATTTTTGTTCTAACAACATAGAAATGGAGATCAAATTCCGTGTAAATCCAAGAATATAAAATACAGTGTCCGACAATATATAATTATTACAAAAACGTAATCTAATTACGCTCACTGCTCGTGTCGACACGACATCCCTTAACCCCACACACATTGAGAAGACTTGCTCCTCTAGCTGTGTCAAAGAATCAGTCTATTGTAATGAAGAACAAACATGGTTAGTAGCTCCCATATCAACTATCTAGGGTGAAGAATCATCTTTCACTAAACATGACTCAAAAACAAGTAAATCATATTTACCTTTCTTGGACTTCTTCTTGCATTGGGCTTTCTTGGGTTTGGTCTTAACCTTTGCCTTCCTAACATACCTCTTCCTCTTCTTATTATTGGAGGAAGATGGTTTGACAACATTTGCCTCACCGGTCTTGCCCTTATTTTCCTTAATCAAGGACTCAAAGGTACCAAGCTCATTGAGCAACTGTGTAAGACTGAACTTTAACTTGTTCATCCCGTAGTTGCTTTTAAACTGATCAAAAAACTTTGGAAGAGTTGTCAGTATGATGCTCACTTGACTAGGTTTTCCAATGGCCCTACCATTGACTTCTGATGTGTTGAAGTAGGACATCATGCTCAGGACATGTTTCAGAACTGATGTACCTTCCATTATACGAGCAAGCATAGTAGAACGGAGGGCTGTCCGAACACAACTTGTAATGACTCCATGATTTCGAATGTTGAAGTCATTGCTTCGTTTATTGTGACAAACACGTCTGTTATAAAAGCCAACACATATGTTCGGGCCTTCTCATCAGATGAGACCCATCGCTCATATGCCTCACGAACAGTTTGTTGGGATTATGCTCGATAGCAAGAGTATAATAATGTATTTCACAATCTTTTCATATTAATAAAGTGATTTATAGTTTAACAAATCTTATAGCATTTATAGTTTAATTATTATAATTATCAAAAGTAAATAATCATAAGGTAAAAAGACTATGAGAAAAGAAGAATTGTTCATATATCTAGATATGTATGAGGTAGACACAATTCTCTAGTTAGTCTTAAAAAATATTCACAACTTAAGATAAAGGTTGGACGCCTTTATCTTGTCAAAGTTGTAGATTCTTTTGCAAGCATTTGAGTGGGATAAAATGTGTTATGATGAGTCCAAAATCATCGAAGTGTGGTGTTTTTTAGTAAAAGAATCTAGTGCACTGGGTGTATTAATTGGATCACAGTGAAATACTTTATCTAGAACGTCAATGTATAAAAGTTTTCACTGGAAGACAATCGGAGAGTCTATCACAATCCTGAGATAAATGATGGACTTATGGTTGCAAGTGTTATTATTTGAGCTATCAATGAGTATGATTATATAACATAGTCTATCCTCGATAGTTTGGTGGTATTCATTTGTTAATCGATAGAGAACTTCATTTATAGATATGGACATCGTGGCTCAATTTATTAAATATGAGTAGAATACCATCATATGGATATTTTGAGGTATTGGATATTAAATCTTAAAGTTAAGTTTTCTGTAATGTCTATTGAAACATGGCATTTGGACAAGTCAAAATATCTAAGTTCAAAATGTGGTCATATGAGTAAATATGGTAACTTAGAGAGCTATAGGCGGTCTATGAGCTCTTGGCGATTACTGGTATTCTTCACGAGGATACACTATCTACAATAAAGTTGTCTAGGGTATTCTATTTTTATTTACGAGTTCAGTTTTAGTTCTTTAGTGGAATGAACTAAAATTAATAGATTGAACCTAAGTGAATCATTTGTTGATTTTATGTTATGTCTATTAGAGCTTAAATTTAGATAGCCCGCCACGAACTTGTACGGATCACTTGATATATTCTACCGGACGAATATATGGGTCCATCTAGATTTGTATTAAGACGTGGACTTATTTCTTTTAGTAAAAATGAGTCTAGTTCACATATTGACTTTTTATTTAGGTCCAATGGATTTAATAAAATAAGAAAAATAATATATATGCCCATGTTTGGTCTTGGGTGGTAAGGCTATATAAAATAGCTTATTATATTGTTTTTTATTTTATTATTTAATTAAATGGAAATCAATTAATTTGGGAATTAATTATTTATTTAATTAAAAATCAAAATCTTTTTCCTAATAGGAGAATGTCTCCTAATATTATACTATTGTTGGTAGTATAATTAATATTAAAGACTATATTTGATAAGTAGATAAATAAAAGGAATTATTTATCTAGTCAAATTAGGAAGACAAATAAAAGGAATGATTTATCTAGTCAAATTAGGAAGTCTTTAATATGGTCACAAACACACTAATGAGTTGGATTATGAGTCGGATTATGAGTCTTGGTGTAGAAAATAATTCTTTTTTGAAAAGGATTCTTGGTCACCAAGTAAATCCACCTAAGGAAAGAATTCTTGCCCACCAAGTAAATTCTTCTTAGGAGAAAATTTGGTCTCCTATATATACTACCTTTTAAATTTGACCAAGAAATAATTTTTTCGTGCGAGAAATTGTTTTTTATTGTTATTAAAAAAAACTTCGTCCAACTCATTTTGTGAAGAATTCGGCCAAGCATAGAGAAAAGAGGGAACATTTTTGTTTTCGATAGTACACTAGTATCCTTTACATCAAAAGGGTTTTGTGCACAACATCGAATCAATGTTCACGCGAGTTTCAATCAAATTGATTGATAATTCACAAGTGACCGGAAGTTCTTGGTTTTTCTCTTGGAGGATTATTGTGACTAACAAAGAAAAAGATTTTGTTTGTTTCCATCATCAGGTATACAATTTAAAGAAAGGGAGCCCACACTTCTAGGTGATTCACATTCATGATTGGATTGGAAAATCTTACGGATTCAATTCGACGCTAGTTCAATCATCACGAAAAAAAAAGGTACGATACTTTTTATATACATCAATTAATTTATGGTTAAGGTTCATGTTATTAAAAATGGATTTTTTTTTTTATATATTTATACCAAACCCTGATTTTTATTTTTTACGCTTTCGTTGTACGGTTTTCCCTACAATTAGTATTAGAGCCTGGTTGTACCCTTGATTAATTGATGTATATGTACGTGAATCCTTTTCTTTTATTATATATATGCATGTTTTAGAAAAAGATGACACTCTAGGTATTCATATATATATATATATATATATATATATATATATATATACATTGGAATATATGGATATATATATATATATGTGTGTGTGTGTGTGTGTGTTTTATATATGGATTGTTGTTGCTCAATTTTGGTCATAGAATTTCAATGTATTTTTGTTTTTGGGATTTTAACAAGAAGGGTGACCTATCATCACCATAATTTCCTTTTTGGTAGTTACTAAGTTTTTTTATTTTTATTTTGTTGTTGTCATAAAAAAAACTGCACTATATTGTAATAATAAAAAAAACTACACTATATTGTAAGAAGAAAAAAAACTGCAGTATTTTTTTATTTAAAATTCTTCTCTAATACATTTAAGTATCGAAGACTCAAAGTTTTGAAGAATTGGAAGCAACCGGAACAAGATTGGGGCGAACGAGCCATAGCAACAAACGTGCGTGCGAAGAGCACGCGACCATGGTTTTTGTGGCGTGGGCTGCGCACGGAAACCCTATGAAATCCATGGGCTGCGCATGTCTATAGGAGGTAGCCTAGGGTGCGCACGCCCACGGGAGGTAGCGTGAAGACTTGTTCACCAAGAAATGAGTTTTTTATATTCCAAGACATATGTAATTTACTTGCTTTTCTAGGATGGACCAAAATTGTAGCTATTTATATTTTTGTAAATATTGCAATGTTTGTCATTGTTTGATAACATATCATATAGAATAGGAGTGCCACTCATATATCTCTTTTGGTATGAACATGCATTGAATGGTTTCGGTATCTAATTGGCATCTAGATAATTTGGTAAATCATTATTTGAAATTCGATCACACGCCTTAAATAATTGAGTGGGAGAAGGTGTTTTGGATCACCTACGGCCTCTAAGTTTAGTTGAGCTTTATGTTTCGTGCAACCTCCCAAGATGAATTCATGAATGGAATTTAGCAAGATACTTCCTTACAAGGATAGGCTAGACAATTAACCCAAACGATATCTACTCCCAAAGGAGGGATATTCGTGAGGGATTATATTGAAGGTCGATAACTTGGTAACACACTCAATGTGAGTTTATTAATATCCTCCCAAGAGTTCTTGTTAATAAAATCACAAGGCTAAAATTGAAAACGTTGGTTGTTATGTTAACAATTAGGTGGGACCTAGTCCAACTAGTAAATGGTACGAACTCCCCAATGAGGCGTGATATTTATGGGTGTTGGATCACCATTGAATTTTATGATTGAATTATTTTATTTAATTATTTTATGATTGAACTACCAAAGTGCTTTATCATGATTATTTACTTATATAATTTTTGTTATTAAAAGGAAATCATGACCCCGTCCCTAATCAACATCCTAAAAGATAATACTTAAACTGATGATAATTATGTCAAATGGAAAAGGAAAATTGGGTTGTTGTTGCAAGTTGAAAAACATAAGTTCATTCTATCTACTCCTAAACCACCTACTCCTACTAATGAATCTACTCAGGAGCAAAGAGATGAGTATTTGTAGTGGAAGTCTTCAGATGAGATAGCTAAATGTACATTAAATTATGACCACCATCTCCGACATGTTGCAACAGAAACATGAATGAATGGAGATTATTGCTGATATATTGATGTCTCTGGAAGAGATGTTTGCTATGAAGTCCAGGATGACTAAGAGGGAGGCAGTGACTGCTTTCATAAATCTTAGGATGAAACCTGAATAGGCTGTGAAAGATCACATGATGTATGTCATAGCACATCTTTACATTACTGAACTGAATGGTGCTGAGATAGATGATGAGACGAAAATTGACATAATCGTTAACTAACTATCAGATTCCTTTGACTAGTTCAAGTTAAACTACACCATAAACAATAAGGAAAGCATATTGTAAGGCCTGATGCAAGATGATCAGAGCACCGAGAAAATCCTTGTGTAAGGTAAGGGTTAAAAGATTCTTACGGTTAGTAAAGTTGCTTCTGTTAAGACCCATAGGACGGTCATGAAACAATAGAAGAAAAAGCAACTTGGGCCTAACCAGAAGGGGTCCCGGAAAGGAAAAGACTGAATGAGAATGAATTCATCTTGCATTTAGGCAATGGAGCGTTGGTGTCTACTAGTGTAGTGGGAGATATTAGAATCGATTTAGATTCTTACAGACATTTAGATTTAATAGACGTTTATTATGTATATCAATTCAAGAGGAATTTAATTTCAGTTTCTTGTTTAAATAAATTTGGTTATTCGGTTACTTTTAATAAAGCCTTTATTATTAGTACGAATGACAAAATTATTTGCAAAGGTACATTGGAAAACGGCTAATTCTATTTGCATAAAATATCTCACTTGTTAGACACGAAATCAATGGAACCTAATCATAAAATAGTAAAATTATCAAGAGTGAAACTTACCTATGACAGTTGCACCTAGGTCATATTAACCTTAATAGGATTAAACGATTGGTTAGTGATGGACCTCTAAGTGACTTAAAGGTTGATGATCTAAAAACTTGTGAATCTTGTTTGGAAGGTAAAATGACCAAAATGTTGTTTACGACCAAAGGCACAAGAGCCATAGAATGTTTAGGATTGATACACACTGATGTATGTTGACCTATGAGCATTCAAGCTAGAGGTGGATATGAGTACTTCATCACTTTCACGGATGATCACTCAAGATTTGGCTATGTGTATCTCATGAGACATAAGTCAGATGCTTTTGACATGTTCAAAGCATTTAAAGCTGAAGTAGAAAACCAGCTTGAGAAACGCATAAAAATCTTGAGGTCTGATCATGGTGGAGAATATCTATCTGGTGAGTTTCAGTAATATCTTATTGATAATGGGATAATTTCTAAGTTTTTTGCACCAAGTACATCTCAACAAAATTGGGTGGTAGAAAGGAGAAATAAAACTCTTTTGGATATGGTTAGGTCTATGTTGAGTTATTCAACGCTTCCTAATTCTTTTTGGGGATATGCTTTGCAAACTGCTATATACATTCTAAACGATGTACCATATAAGTGGGTTCTTAAAACACCGCATGAGTTATGGAGCGAAAGCCTAGTTTACAACACTTAAGGATATTTGGATGTCCTGCACACGTGTTAAAAGGAAAGACAAAAAAGATGTAGTCCCGTTCAGAAACATGCATATTTATAAGGTTTCCAAAGGGAACAAAAGGATATTATTTCTATAGTCCTTCAGATCTTAAAGTATTTGTTTCGACAAATGTAAAATTTCTGGAAGAGGACTATATGAATAATTTTGTGCCTAAAAGTAGAATTGTTCTGAATGAGCTTTCAAGAGATACAATTCCACAAGAGGTTTCACAATCTAGCCCAATTGAAAGTTCCACACCAACACAAGATCAACTATCTACCAAACGTCGTCGTAATGGACGGGTTAATAGATAACCCGAGAGATACATCGGTCTAGGAGAATTTGTAGAGAATCTCTCGGACGACGACGATCCCTATACGTACAAGGAAGCAATGGAAGATATTGATTGTGGCCATTGACAAAAGGCAATACAATCCGAAATTGAATCTGTGTTCAAAAACAAAGTCTGGTCTCTTATAGACTTGCCTAAAGGGATAAAACCTATTGGGTGCAAGTGGGTATACTGGAGAAAAAGAGGAATGGATGGAAAGGTGGAAATCTTTAAAGCTAGATTGGTAGCAAAAGATTATACACATAAGGAAATGTATCGATTATGAAGAAACCTTCTCTCCTGTGGCCATGCTTAAATCCATTAGGATACTCTTATCCATTACGACATCTGTAGACCTAGAGATTTGGAAAATGGACGTCAAGACAACTTTCCTTAATGGAAGTCTTGACGAAAGCATCTATATGATGCAACCAGAAGGATTCATTGAAAAAGGCCAAGAGGAAAGGGTATGCAAGTTGCAAAAATCAATATATGGATTGAAGCAAGCATCCAGATCATGGAGCATAGGGTTCGGTCAAGCTGTGAAAAGTTTTAGATTTATTCAAAACCTTGACGAACCCTGTGTATACAAAAGGATTGAAGGTGACAAGTTGGTTTTCCTAGTTTTTTACTTTGAAGATATATTACTCATCTGAAAAGATGTAGGTGTATTAACATCAGTAAAAGAATGGTTAGCAAAACAATTTGATATGAAGGATTTAAGAGAAGGAAATTATATCCTTGGTATCCAAGTCATAAGGGATAGAAAGAATAGAACGATTTCATTATCCCAAGCTTCATACATATGTAAAATCTTGTCTAGGTATTCTATGAAAGATTCCAAGAAAGGTATGTTACCTTTTAGACATGGAATCAAACTTTCTACGGAACAAGTTCTTAAGAATGAGCATGAAAAGCAATTCATGAGTAGGGTTCCATATGCCTTGGCAGTTGGAAGTCTCATGTATGCAATGCTCTGTACTAGACCGGATATTTTTTTACTATTGGCATAGTTAGCAGGTTTCAATCGAATCCTAGTCTTGATCACTAGACAACAGTCAAGCATATTTTCAAATATCTCAAAAAAACGAGAGATTATATGCTTCTATACTTTAGAGGGGATCTAATTCCCGTTAGGTATATAGATTCCGATTTCTAATCGGATTGTGACTCCAGAAGATCAACATCAAGATCGTTATTTACACTTGGAGGAGGGGCAGTCATATAGAGGAGTATCAAACAATCTTGTATTGCTGATTCCACCATGGAAGCCGAGTATATTGCCGCATGCAAGGCTTCTAAAGTGGCTGTCTGTCTCCAACAATTCTTGATTGACTTGGAAGTGGTTCCTAATGTGAATAAGCAGACCACTATCTATTGTGACAATAGTGGAATAATGACTAATTCAAGAGAACCAATACGTCATAAAAGAGGGAAACACATTGAAAAAAAGTATCACCTTATAAGGAAAATTGTGCATAGGGGTGACGTGACGATTACCAAGATCGCGTCAGCAGATAATCTAGTGGATCCCTTTACAAAGGCTCTTCCATAAAAGAGTTTATGATGGGCATCTAGAGTACATGAGGATGAGAGATATGACACTTTTGCTATAGAGCAAGTGGGAGATTGTTGGGATTATGCTCGATAGCAAGAGTATAATAATGTATTTGACAATCTTTTCATATTAATAAAGTGATTTCTAGTTTAACAAATCTTATAGCATTTATAGTTTAATTATTATAATTGTCAAAAGTAAATAATCATAAGTTCAAAAGACTATGAGAAAAAAAGAATTGTTTATTTATCTAGATATGTATGAGGTAGACACAATTCTTTAGTTAGCCTAGAATAATATTCACAACTTAAGATAAAAGGTTGGGCACCTTTATCTTTTTAAAATTGTAGATTCTTTTGCTAGCATTTGAGTGGGATCAAATGTGTTATGATGAGTCTAAAATCATCAAAATATGGTGTCTTTAGGCAAAATAATCTAGTGCAGTGGGTGCATTGTATTGGATCACAGTAAAATACTTTATCTAGAACCGTCAATGGATAAAAGTTTTCACTTGAAGACAATCGGAGAGTCTATCTCAATCCTGAGATAAATGATGGACTTATGGTTGCAAGTGTTATCATTTGAGCTATCAATGAGTACGATTATATAACATAGTCTATCCTTGATAGTTTGGTGGTATTCATTTGATAATCGATAGAGGACTTCATTTATAGATATGAACATCGTGACTCCATTTATTAAATACGAGTAGAATACCACCATATGGATATTTTGAGGTACTTGATATTAAATCTTAGCGTTAAGTTTTCAACAGTGTCTATTGAAACATGGCTTCTGGACAAGTCAAAATATCCAAGTTCAAAATGTGGTCACATGAGTAAATATGGTAACTTGGCTTGACGATTACTAGTATTCTTCACGAGGATACACTATCACCAATAAAGTTGGCTAGGGTATGAATGAGCAATATAAACTTATTCTATCTTTATTTAAGAGTTCAATTTTAGTTCTTTAGTAGAATGAACTAAAATTAATGACCTAAGTGAATCATTTGTTGATTGTGATTAAGTTATGTCAATTGGAGCTTAAATTTAGATAACCCGCCAAGATCCCCAATCCATACGAACTTGTATGGATCACTTGATATATTCTACAGGACCAATATATGGGTCCATCTAGAATTGTATTTAGGCATGTGGACTTCTTTCTTTTAGAATGAATGTGTCTAGTTCACATGTTGACTTTTTATTTAGGTCCAATAGATTTAATAAAATAAGAAAAATAATATATATGCCCATGTTTGGTCTTGGGCTGGAAGGCTATATAAAATAGCTTATTATATTGTTTTTTATTTTATAATTTAATTAAATGGAAATTAATTAATTTGGTAATTAGTTATTTATTTAATTAAAAGTCAAAATTGTTTTCTTAATAGAAGAAGGTCTCCTAATATTATACTATTGTTGGTAGTATAATTAATATTAAAGACTATATTTGATAAGTAGATAAATAAAAGGAATAATTTATCTAGTCAAATTAGGAAGACAAATAAAAGGAATGATTTATCTAGTCAAATTAGGAAGTCTTTAATATGGTCACAAACACACTAATGAGTTGGATTATGAGTCGGATTATGAGTCATGTATACGTATGTCATTTAGATTAGATGTGCCTACCATGAATTCTTTAATATGGTCACAGATACACTAATGTGTTGGATTAGGAGTCTTGGTGTAAAAAAAATCTTTTTTGAAAAGGATTCATGGTTATCAAGGAAATCTACATAGGGAAAAGATTCTTGTCCACCAAGTAAATCATTCTTAGGAAAGGATTTGGTCTTCTATATATACTACCTATTAAATTTGACCAAGAAATAATTTTTTAGCTTGAGAAATTGTTTTTTATTATTAAAAAAAAAACGTCAAACTCATTGTGTGAAGAATTCGACCAAGCATAGAGGAAAGAGGGAACATTTTTGTTTTCGATAGTACACTAGTATCATTTGTATCAAAAGGGTTTTGTATACAACATCGAATCAAGGTTCACGTGACTTTCAATCAAATTGATTGATAATTCACAAGTGACCGGACGTTCTTGGGTTTTCTCTTGGAGGATTATTGTGACTAACAAAGAAGAAGATTTTGTTTGTTTCCATCCTCAGGTATACAATTTTAAAAAAGGAAGCCCACACTCCTAGGTGATTCACGTTCGTGATTGGATTGGAAGATCTTGCAGATTCAATTCGACGCTAGTTCAATCGTAACGAGAAAAAATAAGGTACGGTACTTTTTTATATACATAAATTAATCTAGGGTTAAGGTTCTTGTTATTAAAAAGGGATTTTTTTTAATATTTATACCAAACCCTGTTTTTTATTTTTTAGGCTTCTATTGCGCGATTTTTTTCTTCACAGTTCGTACGGCATTGACAGCAGGCGCTGGAGGACATTCCTCTGTAAGAACAAACTTGAGGTCTTTGGTGACCAATATTGCATTAATGTTAAGCTTCCATTTAGTGTAGTTATCACCAGTTAATTTGTCGTTTGTGAGAATTTGTAGTAACGCAGAAGACATATTTGCTGAAATAAATAAAACATTCATTCAGTCATTTATTAAAAACAAGTGCGAGTGCTTTGACATAAATTTAAACATGATGCATGAACATGTTTAATGAACTAGAACTAGATTAAAACAGTTACTATACCACGACAATCCAACATACCACAAAGAAGTGCCGCATTAGGGTCGGTCAAGTCTTTGCATGTTGGACCGAGACATTCTCAATCAAATGATATTCTAGAATAACTCTTATTCCATATCATTCAACCATCGTTTATTAAGTCAGGTTTTTAATTAACAAACTTAATCAAAACCTTCGTGAGTGTAGCCCATCATTTTAGTTCTCACGAGCTTAACTCGAGAATTACCGCCTTAGGTCGGTCAATCCCGAAATACCCTCAGAAATCCTATCGGTTAGGAAGTCAACCTTAATATTGACCTTTGTGGAAACCCTCCTTAGAGAGGACGAAAGCAAAGCCTTCACGAGGCCCCACTCGGATCTCACGGTGTTGAACTAACGATGGAGACTATGGGATATATATGTCATATATCCCTCTCCCATTCACTATTTTAAAATTAGGGTTTTCAATTATCCGTTAATGCACATAGACTCTACAGGATTAAACGGCTAACTTTAATCAAGTTATCTAGTGCATTAATTAATTCATTATTAGAAACAAGTTCTAATTAACTAATAAATTATTTATGATTTTTAACTATTAAAAATCTAATCCGTTAGTGAATAATCCAAGTCTTTGTAAACTATTTACTAAGGTCAGATTATTATGTTAGTGTTTACCAAGTTTTAACGATTAAAACTCTAACACTTTATTCGGCTCATTTATTATTAGGTAACTAATCATATTAATCCTAATTACAATAAATGACCCTATTAATCTAACTTATTAAATTCTTTAATAACTAGATTAATATTAATGAGAATTACCAAGTTTTCTAACCATTAAAAAACTAATCTCATTATTCATAGCCATTTATGTGTATTGCCCATTTAAATAACATTAAAAAAATACATAAAATATCAGGCTATGATGCATGTATGACATATCAAATATATTTGTGTAGGCACATCTAATCTAAATGACATACGTATACATGACAATGCTTTTATCATCACATAATATAAAGCATACATGAATTCACTGCGTACTATGGATTATTTAACCTAATAAAAATGGTATCTAAAATTACAAAAAATTCCCCTAAGACATTCCTTGGTCTTCTTGGAACTTCAAAAATCTTTCAGTCTCTTCAGGTCACTCCGATTCATCTCATGAATCCGAAATAGGAAATCCACACTTGCCAACGGAATCATACAAGACGATGTGAATAGTGTTATGAATAGTACCACATGAATAGTACGTGTGAACAGTGCGCGTGGAACAGTACCCTTGGTGAATAGTACCCCCCGCATATGTTTCCAATTCTTCATTTACAGGTTACAATATATATATATATATATATATATATATATATATATATATATTTACTATACAATAGCAGTAAAAATAATAAAAATAAAAATAAAAATAATTGTACAACCCATAAACCCTAAATCTACAGTACTATAAAAATTTACGATCAACCATGTTTAAATTAAACAATTTAATGATAAACATTCATACAATCATATAGATGGTGCCTACATATTCATACATACAGGAGCAATTAAAACAATTTTCTGTTCCGAAAAATAATTGGCTCTAATACCGATTGTTGGAACCCCGTTCATCGGTCACGCAGCGGAAGTAAGGTTTTAAAATTTTTTATACAGATCATAATCTGTATCTAGGACCAGTGAATTTGGGATCATAATTATTTTTGGAACTCATACATACAATATGTATACACAGAAAATTGTAATCAATATAATAATAAGAAGAAAATCTTATCAACGTTTGGAGGATCTTTCACTTTACGATATGCTCATGTCTGAACCACTCGATCTTCCTCGCTATCTATTGAAACTGGTGACTGTGTGTGGCGTGTAGAAAAAAGACTTGAAGAAATTCTTTCTTCTTGATCACTATGCAACACTTGCTTTGATATTTTCACATGCAAAAACTTGCTTGAACACTTCAGAGCAAAATATTACAGTAACCCAAAAAAAATATGCACCGATCTACTTACAACAAAATAATTGCACTGATCTCACTTGTGCAGTTGTGCGTCTTACGCATATGTCTTTTCTTTTGAACTAAAATAATTACGTGTATCAGTGTTGTTTTCACGCAACCCTAATTTGCATCCAATGCAAATTCTTAGTTGCATGTTTTATCTTTCTCTTTTATTCATTCATGCACTGTTGAGTTTGCATCCTATGCAAACACTTATGTTGTGTCTCACATATACATAAAACTGTATAACATGCCAACACTCATTCAATGCATTGATATTTGTTGATTCTATTTATTTTATCTCAATATTTAAAACATATATATCATATATATATATATATATTTATATATTTATATTTTGATAAAACTAATCAATTTCATGCTTTTAAGATATCTCATATCTTTAAAGATACTAATCAATTTGTTTTAATTCAAATTCTTTAAATTCAAAATTAAATATCTAATTTAGTAAAAATAAAACAATCAAATTATCTTATCTTTAAAAATTAAATATCAATCAACTACCTCCAACTAATCATTAATTACATAATTAAATAATCTAATTTTTAAATTAACATAATCATTATCATTAATTAATTAAATAATCTAATTATTCAATTAATTTCGGAATAAATACGTGTCACTTTCGTAACACAATTAATTGGACAATCCAATTAATTAACCGTGACCCTTGCTACCTAAATCAATCGGGCTAGTAGGGGGACCTAATGGACCCAGAGTATTTTGAGCTCTAATAATCTTCGGAATCATTAATTAAACTATTTAATTAATATTCTTTGATTATTAACTCCGATGTTATTCCATAAAAAATCCGAAGCTGCACTGTCTCAACTGCAGACGCATTTACACAGACCAATACAACTCGGTATCCATCGATATAACTATTACATATGGTGTGATCCTCCACAGTAGTTCATAACTAGAGTTGAGTCATAATGTCCGTTTAACTCCTCTAATTACATATATCCTTTAAGTACCGTTGATTCTCTAATGAACAATAAATCCTATTTCCTCACGGATTAGGAGAGCGCTCATATTGTCCAAGCCCCAATTCAACCCTTAAGGGAACTATCATCTACTTCTCACAGGATGGAGTGGATTCCACTATTGTGTACAAACCTTCCTAGCCATAAGCAAAACCACAATCCCAACATACGGAGTATGTTGAACTGGAACTGCATTCGACCTCACCTATGGTATATCAAAGACCACGACTTAACCTGAAGGAGTCGATAAGACACTCAAGATTAAGATCACCCACATATAGCCATCATTAGTTGATAGATATGAATCTCATTGGTAAACGGATCTTGGTGAGAGATTCATATAGATCGTGGCCCAGTCCTATATGATCACATCACAAAGGCTCCTCTATTCCCATATCTCATATAAATGATTCAGGATAGAATCACAGTACATTACAGAACGGACCGAAGCTATAAATTAACCACAAATAAAGTACCCAACTTTATTTGCTTTCTATGGACTCATTAGATTGCACATCTCTTACTGTATCTATCTGTATATGACACTCATATACACAATTAGAGATTACATCAGGCAATCTTGGATTTTAAATATATACACAAGTTATAAAATAAACAACACAACAAGAATGAATTGAACTTTTCTTTTATTTATTTGATAAATCCATTTGCAAATTACATCTTTAGGACATAAACCCAACGTCCTATCTGCCAGAAAGGTAGAATACATCCCTCGATAGGAGTGTAGATCGTCATCGAGGTGCCTAGGCACTAGCTGGAGGGTCCACGAGGGTACAGGTACCTTGTTCTGCTATTATAACGATGTTGAGATCCTCGGGCCATGCTGGACCTTGTCAAATTTGGCAATTAACAGAAGTCTTTCTGACTTGAACACCGATGATTGAGATGGGGTTAGAGTTAGATTTCCTATCTCGCTTGGGAAATTTTCTGTCTTCAAATAGGTCACTAGAATCTAGGAAGATATCATCTCATTAAATGTAGCGGCCATGCATCAAGCCAGGAGGAGGTTTCTTGTTTGAAAAAGGTGACGTTTTTGGTGGCATACGGGTATCAAGGCAAAAATCTCATCTTCTGGATCATGTTATCATCGTTGATTGCCACTATATTACTTCTATAAGCTAGGCTACCTCTCTTCACTTCCCTTACGCCTTCAAAAATCCCTTATTTCAAATTTCAAAAATCCTTAAGCTTTTCGTTCTCTTCGCTTCTCTCAAGTTTTTTTTTGTGTCTTTCTAACTTAAAATCCACCATTGCTATGTCGAACTCTAATCACCATAGCATTGAGAGGTTGGTGGAAGGTGACTCCCCGAGGGTCGCTAATGGACGCCCCACCTCTACAAACGTGTCATCGCTCTAACCGGAATGTTGCCATTGGGGCTAGCTTCTCAAACAATCGAGACGCCCCACTTGAAATCGTCGAACGAGACTCAAAAGGGGTGTTGGGTGAGGTTGAGTCTGCAGAGGGTCGGGTCGGGTCGGGGCCACCCGCCGTCACAGTAGAAGGGGTACTCACCCTCCCGTATGATTTTAGAAACATCCCCGATTTCACTGCCACCGTTGAATCTATCAACCATTCGAGGGAAAGGTTCACCATTCCTAATAGCATCACGATTACTGTACCTCACAGGAACTATGAAGTATTCACTCCTCCACCCGGTGTTTGTCCCATCCACACCGCTGCTTTTGAAAGCGAGACGAGGTTACCCTTTCATCATTGTCTTCATAGGGCCCTTTATGTCTTACAACTCGTCCTCCTTCAACTGACACCTAGGTTCTAGAGACACCTGGTGGGTTTTCTCGCGCTATGGAAGAAACAGTGCAAGAATGAGGGCATTGATCATGAACCAGTACTGAACGAGCTGGGGTCTCTTTTTCAGGTTGCTGCTAACTTCTCTAGTCTAAGGGGTAGTTCTACCTCCGGGTAAAGAACCGCCTGGACTTCATAGTCCCTGGCACTACCAAGAAGAATAACCCTTGGAAAGAAGAGTGGGTGGTGTTGAGCGGAGATTGGGGAGCCCAATCTTTAACGGGGGCACCGAATACCAGGTCCTAGCCCGGTTTAGTGGCAAGCCAACCAAGGAAAAAGTTCCCTCGCCGCTGAGTCTAGGATGATTCTAGAAGCGATTGTTGCGTGAAACTTTTTCAATCTAAGGTATCCCACCTCAGACATCTACAACCCTAACCGGGTGAACTGGTATCTGAGCATTTCTGCTGCTTCCCCATGTGTGTCAAATCTTTCTGCTTTTGCTACCTTGGATTCCACGTATGTCGCTTGTTTATTCTAATTCCTTGTTGAATTATACAGTATTGTCATTTCGTTACTGGCCCAACAGGAACCTAGTTTATCGGACGATATTTTTCCTCCTCTGGGTCTTACCCCACATAGGTCTCCTGCCACTTAAGCTACTAGAACTCCTCTTCCTCCTCCTAGGATGAGGGGTAGTGGGCGTATCCTTATTGGGATCCCCAGGGAACCTCCTAATAGGCCTCTCGGTCCTACCTCTCAGGTGAATGTGTTCACTTCCCGGCTGACCAGGGTAAAAGGTCAAGGCTACACTGCTCCGACTACCACTATTTCTTCTACTGTGGTTGCCTCTACTTCTACAGCCACTACCCTCATTCTACCTTATCCACCTATTTTAGTGTTTTCTCGAGCTGAGGTAGGTCCTAAGACAAATGCTGCTTCCACCGTAGTGTCTTCTTAAGGGCGAATCAACCTCGAGTAAGGGTTAGTGGCCATAACGAGGTCATGGAGCGGTTCATCCTTTCTTGTCCTGGTGGAGGTCTTACTACGATGCCCTCGATGCCCTCTGAGGATCTGCTCACCAAAGGTGCTGCCCTAATTGCTGAGTTAAATATGTTGCTATATCCCATCTGATTTTTATTTTAGCTTTCACATAACTGGTATATGAGTATCGACTAACCTAATTGCTGTGTATTGCAGACTTTTCAGTATAATGTAGTAGTGAGTCACCAGATGGGCTCGCTGAGGACTCACGCTGAGAAGGCTGAGTTTGTTGCTGAGGTCGCTAGAGGGGAGCTCGACAAGACAAAGAGCGTAGTGTAGGCGATGAAACTTAACTTGGATAAGATTGAGAAAGTCCTGGAGGATACACGTTGTGACCTACAGTGGTTGAAACGCTCTCTTGATTAAGAAATCCTTAGGTTAGAGTGGCGAGGCATGGAAAGAAACACCTGGAGAAAAAGAGCTAGGGAGCAAGAGGTAGAAAATCAAGTTCTATCTGCTCAAGTGGCCAGCTTGGAAGCTGAGGTTGACTCCTTTTTTGGTGATGGGTAATTTTAGGTGGCCCAGGCTCTACCACCTCCCTTCGACTAGTCCCTCAATCTGGAAGAGATTCTAGAGAGGGCAAGGAAGTTGTCTAATCCAGCTAGTAATATGACAGGTCATTCTAGAGCTGTTGTCACTAACAAAGGTGTTAACGATGAAGGGCAACAATCTGGGGTCGCGGAGGTCTTGTCTATTCCAAGGGTGGTAGAAGAAGATGCTGCTCGAGGTGTGGTAGAGAATCAACCTGCATTTAAGAAAGTAGCAGAAGACCAGACTAATCTAGTCTTGATGGAAGCTGTGACTGTGGCGGATCCAGTTGAGGAGCAGCTTGAAGTGGGGGCTACTCCAGTTTCTCAGACAGAGATAATTCTTTCTGAGATCCTGGCTGAGGTTGCCTAGGTGCTGTTCGAAGAACAAGCTACAAAACAGGAGGAAGGTGACCAACCACTAGTGGAGGAACAGGAGAAGAAGACCACCAGGATGAGGCAGAAGCGTGATCTTGATGTCGACTTCATTTCTATTACCCAGAAAGAGCGGTGAGCACCCTGCTTTATCATTAACCAGGCTTTATAATCCATACCCTTATTTTATAGCCCAAAGCTAGAGGGTGGGCTCTCTACTTGATCTAATGTAGCTCAAATGAGGGGATGAGCTCCCTGACTTTATGAATGATATCCTCTTCATTCTTTTTATCTATATCCAATTTAACCTAACTCTAACTAACTCTGTGTATATCTGGCTGAAATACAAATCTGGTAATGCTTGTGAAAATACAAATACGGATAAATGCTCAAGGCTAACCTAGTGAGGGGAAGGGGAAGGGGAAGGGGAAGGGGGGGGGGGGGGGGGTGAATAGGTTAGACACCTTTTTCTATTCCTTTGAAACAAACAAAAGTTTGTCCCTCTAGATTGCTTGTATTAAAATATATATATATATATATATATATATATATATATATATACATATATATCTGTCGTATGGAAATTTTATCAGACGTACACATCATTAACAAAGAGGATGAAATTGCCAGGTGGATATCTAAATAGGCATTCAGAAAATATCCGGCAAGATATTTCCAGAAAGAGGAACCCGAGTAAATATAAAAAAAAATATTAAGCAAAACTCACTTGGGATCAACTTACGTCATATTCTACTCGAGATCAGTTAATGTTACTCGGGGTTGGCTGACATCATATTCTACTCGGGATCAGATGATGCCATTCGGGATCAACTAACATCATGTTCTTTTAGGGACAAACATGAAGAAACTCGAATAAAAAAGCCCAGCACATAACTCGCACACGAACCAAGAATCATGTTGAAATACGCAAAGATATCCGCGTCAAAAAAAAATTTCAAGATGAACAGAATACCAAACAGGAAAAAGGTTCCAAATCAAGCAACAATTTTATTTCTTAAAAAAGACTACGTATTTGTAAGGAAAGTCCTAACCGGACTATATCACTAAAGTCCTATTCGATCTCTATGCAAGTCTCCGAGATAGGAAAGAAGACAGACTACTTCGAACAAGTAACCAATCATAATTAAATACAAATATCTTTTTACTACTTGTACAAAAAGGATTAGGGTTCTATACACATATAAATAGACCCATAATCTCGTCATAGAAATATATAGCGGTATACAGAGAGAAAAAAGAGAGATCAAGAGTTGTAAATCTTTTTCATTAGTGGATTTTGGCTCGGTTGTTTATTCAACCACCCGTGGACGTTTCTCCGGTCATTGGAGTTTTACCAAGTAAAACTTGTGTCCAATTACTTTCTCATTCTCTTTCTCTTTGAGATCATAGCTAAAATCCGATCTTGTTGACTTTTCTCACGCATCCAGAAATCAACGTCAACAATTGGGGCTAGAAGAAGAGGGCGAACCTCCGATTTGATTAAAGGTAATGACGGGAAGCAGAAACAGTCATAGGGATATCCAAAAATCTCCAGATAATGTCCATATTGGCAGTTGTTCACGAGATCTCGCCGTAACCACCAAGAACCAACCAACATCCCTGACGGGGATCCAACAAATTCCTCTAACTAGCGAAGACCTGACACGATGCTTTCGTGAGGCACTGCAACAGCTGGTGGCAGACGCCGTAAAGGAATGAGTTGATCTACTAGTTGCAGAAGAAGCGCAACCTCCTAACCTCCCACCTATAAGGCTTCGTTTGGTTATAGTTGGGCTAGAACTAGATGCACTGAAAGCCGAAAGGAACTATGTTCCAAATAATCAGGCTGGACGTGAAACACCCTAATAGGAGCAACCACGCTAGAGGCAGAGCCATGATCAGATAGCCTATGCTAGACACCGCAAGCATGACCGACACCGGGATCGGTCGTCATCGGAAGATAGTGATCGGTACAATCAAAAGTGCAATCATGGAACCATATGCCTGCAAGGATCAACCCGAGAGACTCGGCAGCAAAATGAAGAGCCAGAAAAAGGAATGATAGTCACTCAGCGGTTTAACAATCATGGAGATCCGGTGAGAGATAGAGATGTCATAATTAAGAGCCTAATCCGTGAAGTTGAAAACAATAGGCATCAAATGGACGCACTGGTTAGACGTTATGGGTACAATGACTTGTCCGACGAAGATTCTGATAGTCCATTCACTAGGGAAATCCTGCGAACTCCATTCCCAAAAAGATTCAGGATGCCGCACGTGGAACAGTTCAAGAAGGACACAGATCCTAAAGAATATGTCAGACGGTATAAAAGTGCTATGACCCAGTATGCCACAATGACCCCTTATTATGTCTCAACTTTCCACAGACTCTAGGAGACACAGACTCAAGATGGTTTAGAAGATTGCCCCCAACAAGTATCAGAAGTTTTGGTGAATTAAGCAGGAGTTTCTTAAGACAATTTCTTGGCAACGTTCACAAGAAGAAATCAGTAGCTTACCTTTCTCAGTTGAAACAAGGAAAATATAAGTCGCTAAAGTAATACCTGGGGAGATTTGGCTAGGCAGTATCAGAATTTGGCAATGCAAATGACAAAGCAATAATTGCTGCATTCATTAATAATTTACAGAATGGACGATTATCTTTTGACTTAAGAAGGGCCCGTCTAACCAAATATGCAGATATGATGGAAATGGCGGGAGGATATGCACTGGCCAAAGAAGAAGAGTTAGCCACGGGATGATGCTACATGCATGGAGGAAAACCCGAACAGAAGGATGCCGAGTCCATAGTACAGAACCAAAAGGGAAACCAAAAAGGAAATTGCAAAAAAAAAAAGCAAAGATGGGGGAAACAAGCGTAATGCTGACCAGACCACAGAGAAATTCTGAGGAAATACGCAAACTACACTCCTCTCCGGAAAAGCAAGAAGAAATCATGGCCATACTGGAAGAAAAGAATCTGGTAAAAGATCCACGACGATAGTCTCAGTTCGCCATGCGAGATATAACCAAATACTGCAGATTCCATAAGGAAACCGGTCAAGAGACTTCCAAGTGTTATCAGCTTAGAGATTATATAGAAACCCTCATTCGGGAAGGACACTTACAGGATATAATCTTGAAAAAGTATGAGAGGTCAGAATCAAAGAAAGAGACCAGGGTCGATCACAGCTCCGGTCGAAATCAAAGGGCTAACCCCGAGGCCAATGAAGTAATACAACCAATCTTTGGAGGATCATCAACTGGAAAATGTAACCGAGAGCGAACATAGGAAATCAGAGAAGCTGTGGAGGCGAGACTGAACTTTGACGTGAACTCGGTCGAACCAAACCCGAAAAGAGTAAAGAGAGGATGAGACCCAATAATATTCACAGAAGCTGATTCGCATGAGGTCGATGTTCGACCAAATGACACCCTGGTCATAAGTGCCCGAATTGGACACAGGGAAGTTAGGAGAATTTTAACAGACAATGGAAGTTCGACATACATTCTTAATGTAGCTGTCTACGATCAACTCAGGTTGGACCGAAAGGATTTACAACCTTTTCATACTCCACTCAGAGAATTCGAGGGAGTTGAGGTTAGGGCTCTCGGGATGGTAAAATTACTCGTAAAAATTGGAGTGTCATCGTGTCCAAGAACAGTTTTACTCGATTTCATAATGGTAGACTTAGATAATTAGCCGTATAACGCATTGTTAGGTGGCCATTCTTGAATAAAACTAAGGCCGTAACAACAACTTATGCTTTGATGATCAAGTTCCCGACCGAACAGTGGATCGGGGTAGTCAAGGGGTCCTAGGAGATGGCCCGAAGAGCTACCCTTTCGGTTTACAAAGACAGAAATGATGGTGAACAAGTATGCATTATAATGCAGCCGAGTCAGAACAAAGAGTCACTATCATTCGAATTTGATCCGAGGGAAGAACCAAAGGAGTCAAAAAATGAACCTATCGAAGAATTAATCTTGAAAGAAGATGAACCAGATAAGAAGATCAAGATCGGGGCTAACCTGGAAGGAAGAGTTAAACAAAGCCTCACTGATTTGCTCAAAGAATACAAGGATGTGTTCGCCTAGAGTCATGAAGACATGGTCGGGATAGATGTATGAATAATATCTCATCATCTCGCGGTAGACCTGAATGTAAAACAAGTAATACAAAAGAAAAGGTCTTTCAATCTCGAAAGAAGCCGGGCAGTCAAGCAGGAAGTAGAAAAGTTACTCGCTGTAGGGTCAATTAGAGATATTAGCTATCCTCAATGGGTAGCTAATATAGTCCTCGTCCAAAAGAAAAACTGTCAGTAGAGAATGTGCATAGATTTCACAGATTTAAATAAAGTATGCTCGAAAGACAGTTTTCCACTGCCAAGGATAGACCAACTGGTTGAAGCTACATCAGGTCACGATTTACTAAGTTTCATGGATGCCTACTCGGGATATAACTAAATCCGGATGAACAAGGCTGACGAAGAAAAAACGGCATTCACAACCGATCAGGGCTTATACTGTTACACAGTAATGCCCTTTGGATTAAAAAATACAGGGGCAACATACCAAAGGCTGGTCAACATAATCTTCGCACGACAAATAGGAAGAAACGTGGAAGTCTACATAGATGTTTTGAGGAGATACCAAATGAAGCTGAATCCGAACAAGTGCTTATTCTGAGTTCCTTCAGGAAGGTTCCAGAGTTTCCAAGTTCACCATAGGGGATTTAAAGTCAATTCTGAAAAGATCCAAGCCCTGCAGAAAATGACCTCACCAAGGACACTAAAAGAAGTGCAGCGCTTAACAGGATGCTTAGCTTCCTTGGGCAGATTCATCTCAAAGGCCACAGATAAATGTGCTCCTTTTTTTAAAGTGATTAAAAAAGGAAAAGGATTCGAATGGAACGAAGAGTGCGAGCAGGCATTCTTAAAAATCAAAGAGTGCCTAGGGCAAGCTCTCATCCTTTCGAAACCAAAAATGGGAGAGACACTCCACTTATACTTATCAATTACAGAATTAGCAGTAAGCTCAATTCTAGTCAGAATAGAAGATGGAGTACAGATGCCAGTGTATTATACCAGCAAGGCACTGTTACCAGCTGAAACCAGGTATTCATAGGCAGAAAAATGGCTCTAGCATTGGTTTCAGCAGCAAGGAAGCTAAGGGCATACTTTAAGGCTTATACAATCCAGGTCCTCACCGACTGCCCACTTAAGCAAATTTTACAGAAGTCAGAAATTTTAGGAAGACTAACCAAATGGGCAATCAAGCTAAGTGAATTTGATATCCAGTACGTCCCCAAGACATCTCTCAAAGGCCAATCAGTAGAAGATTTTATAACAGAGTTCACAGAATCAACCCTAGAAGCAAAAAAGATGTTGGGCAAAAATTTCCCATGGAAATTATATATCGATGGCTCTTCAAACACTCACGGCAGCGAGGCAGGGATCACAGTATGCACCCCGGAAGGAGATGGTGTCGAGTGTGCCACGAGGTTTGACTTCAAAGCAACAAATAATCAAGCCGAGTACGAGGCGCTACTAGCTGGACTCAGAGTTTGCATAGCCCTAGGAGCAGATGAGGTCGAGATATTTAGTGACTCACAGGTAGTTATCAACCAAGTCCTGTAGGAATACCAAGTCAGAGATGAAGGTATGATAGCCTATCTTGACATAGCAAAACAGCTCCTTCAGAAATTCAAAGAATATAAGATTTCCCAGATCCCTAGGGAGGACAATGAAAAGGCAGATGCTTTGTCCAAACTAGCATCAACAACAACCACAATCAGGCCAAAAACTATTCCGGTTGCACATCTCTTCAAACCGAGCACAACTGAACAAAAAAACTTTGTAATTTCAGAAATCTTAACACCGTTAGACGTTTGGATGACTCAACTGAAAAGGTTTCTGGAAGAAGGCGTGCTCCCGGAAGATCCCCTACAAGAAAAATGTATCAGGTATCGATCAACAAGGTACACATTGGTTGGAGGAGAATTATATAGAATGGGGTTTTCCCGAACACTCCAAAGGTGTGTATCAGAGGAAGATGCATGTCAGATATTACAGCAAATCCACGGGAGAGTTAGTGGAAACCATACTAGGGGTAAAAGTTTAGCACACAAGGTATTCATGCAAGGTTATTATTGGCCCACTTTATTCTCAGATGCACAACGATGTTCGGAAAGTTGCAATACTTGCCAAAGGATTGCCAATGAAATCAGACAACACCCTGAACAACTCAGAAACCTCACGTCTCTATGGCCATTTTCCATGTGGGGTTTGGATTTAACTGGCCCAATGCCAGCAGGGACAGGGGGTGGAGCGAAGCATGCAATAGTAGCCGTTGAATATTTCACGAAGTGAGCAGAAGACAAAGCATTAATGCATATCACATAAGCAAATACCATAAATTTAGTGAAGAAGAATATACTCTATAGGTTTGGAGTTCCAAACACTATTATCATTGACAATGATACCCAATTCGATAACCTGAATTTCAGACAGCTGTGCAAAGAGTATCGAATTGCCAATTACTATGCCACACCTACCCACCCTCAAACAAATGGGCAGGCTGAAGCAGTAAAGAAAATCATCAAGCATACACTCAAAGCAAAGCTAGATGCCAAGAAAGAAAGTTGGGTTGAAAAACTTCCCGAAGTATTATGGGCATATCGGACGACAATAAGAACTTCAACAAGAGAGACTCCATTCACTTTAGCATTTGGAACAAAAGTTGTTATCCCCGTGGAAACATCATATGCATCACCCCGGGTCCAGCTATATAATGAAGATCAGAATGTTGATATACTGTTACATAGTCTAGATGAGCTACAAGAGAAAAGGGAGAAGTCCCGAATACGAAATATGGCATATCAAAAAAGAGTAGCTCGCCCCAACAACTCTCATGTTCGAGTCAGAAAATTCCAACTAGGAGACCTGGTACTCAGGAAAGTGTCACTGAATACAAAAATCAAAGCTGAAGGTTCCCTGGCTGATAAATGGGAAGACCCGTACAAGATTAAAGGAATAGCCGGTCATGGAGCATATTGGATTGCACGACCCGATGGAGGGGTCTTACCCCGACCATACAATGCCCAATACCTGAAGATATTCTATCCTTAAATTTTTTTTTTTTTTTCCTTTTAGTTAGGACAATTTTAGTCAATCAGTTATTAGCTTTGGAATTTAAATCATTGTTGGTTTTGCTGTTATAAATATAAATCAAACTCGGGATTTCTGAAAAATAAAGCATATGATAATAAGAACATATGAAAGACGCATGATAATAAGAACATGCAAATAGAATACTCGGGACCATTGATTCCCGAATTGGCGGAGAAGCTCGAAGGAGCATGCCAACCGAGCAAGGTCAGTTGACCTTAGCAAAAAGGCAAACCCGATGCACCAGATTCTGGAGAACGGCTCGGGGCGCTACCGGGAAAAATTCCGATGAAATGCTTAGCTGTGTTAAGCGGTTCGAAAAGCTTAACGATTCGGAAAACCCGTGCACAGAAAACCGGGGAGACGTCCTTGGTAATGTATGAGGACTTAAACATATGATCATGGTGATCCTTGATGTAATGTTTGGGTAATAACCCGAGTATGAAATACGAGTAAATTTACTCGTTTGTTTCAAGATGAATCGGTTAACAACCAGTTTAATAAGATACTTGACGTTGAAAGACTGGATAACGAAACCAAGTTTAATAAGATACTCGGTAAAGTTACTCGGATAAAAACAGTCAGTTTAATAAGATACTTGGCATAAAGGTTGCAATAGCCAGTTTAATAAGATACTTGTTATAGATTGCAATAGCCAGTTTAATGAGATACTTGACATAAAGATTGCAATAGCCAGTTTAATAAGATACTTGGCACAGATTGCAATAGCCCGTTTAATAAGATACTTGGCACAGATCACAGTTAGCCAATTTAAGATCTACCAGTGATTACGTTAGCCAGTTTAGCAAGATACTCGGCATTAGAAGCAACAATAAAATCAAGTTAGATAAGATACTTGGTGAAATTTCGAGTAAGGAATTGGATTAAACCACTCGGTTTTGAATTACAATTCATAAAATTTCATCAATAAAAATCTTTACAAATGAATCTTTACAAAAATAAATCAAGGTTGGGAGGAGGATTTGGAACTCTTGTTGATGCTCGAGTCGGGCACCATTTCGTACTCGCGGAGGAGACTCTCATTTGAAGGCCAAGTAATTATGTCAACCGAATCATCCATCCATTCATTGTAATCTTCTCCAGGGATCGGTCCGACATCAAAGACCAAATCTTCCACGCCCGACTCCTAACTGGCATAAAAGGTCGAGAGAGAGTGCTATGATGGAACCTCTGGATGCATGGGGTGGGGTTCTTTGCCTCGGCTGCGGCAACAAGCTCTCCACTCCTTCATTTGAGTCTGAAAGGATTCCAGGGACCGATCCACGTGGTTCTTGATCGACAGCTCCCAGTTGGTTCGGGCTTTTTCAGTTGCCCGATTCTTTACCTTAAAAAAATTGGCCTACTGAAACTAGCCCTCGCTGAAATTCCAGAAGGAGAAGGACATCGTAACCAGGGGATCTTTTAAAATGATCAACCCCATGGACTTTAAGTTCCAGCCTGACCTTTTTGGATAAGGATTCGACCGTCAAAGCCTGGCGTTCCAAGTCTTCGATCTTCTGTTCATACGCCGGTTTGGACTGCTCTGCTTCCTGTTCAACTTTAAGCATCGATTCCTGGGCAGAAGACAATAAGTTTTGAAGTGACATAACCTTCTCCTCTGCCAAAGAAGCTCTTTCCTCGGCCTTGACTTGCTATGCCAAACAGTGGTCGGCAAACACTTGGGCAGAGCCCACATTCTTTTGATAAGCCGATTCAACCTGAGCACGGCTATCCTCACTCTCTTTCAGCTGAGCTTCAAGGCGCCTTATTCGATAGGTTTGATGTTGTTACGTCTGAATCATCTCAGCAAATTCAGTCACCATCTATAAGGAAGTTTAATTAAAAATCTAGCAAGCAAGACAAAATAAGAGTCGAGAATAAAACTTACATAAGATGCGTCGTTGAAAATATTTTGAAGACGGCTCGTCAAAGAAGCATCTTTGAAATGGCTCCAGTGATCATCCCCGATGAAAGCCCGAACAAATGACATCGCCCTAAGCATATCCTAGGGAGAAGGATAAGATGAACCTCCTAAAGATTCGGCCCTTAGATCTTCAACCTAGGGGGGAAGGAGCCCTTGTTCGTGTCAGAAGTCTCCGTATCCGCTGATGCTTTAACATCATTGCTTGGGGAAATCTCGGCCCCAGTGTCTTCATGACTAGAGTCAATGAATGAAACCACCCGGGGAACCTTATAAGGATGAGCGGGAGAATCGACCGCCTTCCGTTTTTGAACCCTAGAACGGTGAAAACTGAGATCAGATGAGAGATCTTCCTGATCATCATCCCGGAAGGATTCAAAAAAGTCAGGATCTGTATTTACTCGTCCATCAGAGGTTTTATCTCCATCACCAATGTCCATCCGCTCAGTAGGAACCACAACTGGGGAGCTCAATTCACTAGTCCCCCCACATAGACCATCACTTTGCCTCTCTCCGTCTTCTGGCAATTCCTAAGTGTGGTCAGCTGGACCACTCGGGCCACTTAACTCCCCTACGGTCGGCTGAATGACTCAGGTGGGGCAATGCCTTCTTTGCTTTGACGGGAGGCTTTTTTTTGGCTCACCTGAAGGATTGATTTCACTTGGCGAGCCTGAACGTTGCAGACAATGTCTGAGTCATACACTTCAAATGATAACGAGAATCAAGTCAGAATATAGAAAGCAGAATAAATAAAAATATATTAAGAGGAGGATAGGAAGACCACTTACGTCGTTTGCGATAGCCTAAAATTTGGCTAAAGAAGCCAAGATCTATCTTCTTCTTCTCATTAAAAAGATAAATCTTGCTCATTTTTTCCAAAGTACGAACTGCAGCCCGAGCAAGTTAGGTCAGCTCAGTATCGCAAAATTTAAGTTTTTTCTTGTTCCATACATCAGGAGAACAGAAAAAAAGGGGAACCTTTAGCATCGTCCGAGTCTTCCCAGCAGAAAGTGTAACTTCAAGTCCAAGGTTTCCTCTGGTGAAAAACCAGCAGTTCTTCCAATACTTGTTGGATGAAGGAAATCCCCATACAAAACCCCTCTTTTTGGCGTCATCGGAGGTATCAACTCCTCGATTCACTTTTGTCCCCTCGAGGACCCAACAATTTGGCGGGTTAGACATGAGAAAATAAGTCCCTGTCCGACACGACTGCCTTAGTGTGTAGAAGTGCCTGATTTTGCTCAGGGAAGGCTACGACAGGTTCATTCTGCTCCACATGTGCCACATGCACATCAAGATTTTGTAGCTGTTCGAGGCCAGTTGGGCTAGAGTGATCCCTGCTTCAGCCAGAAACCAGACAATAAAAGGCTGAAGAGGAAGAGTGACGCCGCAACAAAGCATGGACCCATAGATTGCCACCATACCCGGGGAAGGTTCCACGCGGCCCTATCGCCAGCAGGAATCAGAGTAACTGAATTATCCAAATCGAATCAAGCATGATATTTCCCAATCTCATCTTCCCCGACCATATTTGGTTCGGCGTCATACCCACTCGGGTGATCGATAGAAAAAGAGAGACGAGATTTTCTGAACTCCTCTTCAACGTCCTTCTCATCAATAATTTGCTCTCGGATTCGGACGCTGCCCGAGTTGTGCTTATGGACTTTACTTTTACTTTGATGTTTCCTCATTCTCGATCAAAGAGGTACCCCGTGATCAGAAACGACAGATTCAGAACCAGATTCAGAACTAGATTCAGAACTAAAACGGACGTCAGGGTAAAGCCCAGAAACATCAACTTTAAAAAAAAAAAGATTCATCAGGGGGGATTTCCCCCAATAATCTACGAGCGCAAGAAACCAATTGAAAATCCCCACGAACAAGAGCTTCGAGAGCTATAGTAAAGAGTCAACGATGGGAAGTCGGATTCATTGAAACTAACCTTGAAGTGAAGAAACCTGATGTAAAAACCTCAACGGAGAAAAGAGATTTTCTGCGTAAAGAAACCTCGGTTGGAAAATTTCTGTTTTGAGTCTGAGAATAAACTAGGGCAACCCCGTTCAATGCAGTATTTAAAGGGATAATAACACAAAACCCTAAAATCTCATGAAGCGGGAAAAATCAAAGGTAAATTTGATGACGTAGACGACGCACTAGGGGACCCGTAGGTCATTTCTCATAAATGGTATCGAGAAATGAAGCGGTAAAAGACACGTGTTAAGAGAAGAACTGACCAAGGCCGCCAGAACTCCAAAACGTCGCAATCTTTGAGATTTCACATGAGGAGGCCGAATTAAATTTACATGGTCAC
Source organism: Dipteronia dyeriana (assembly GCA_032871835.1). Taxonomy (NCBI): domain Eukaryota; kingdom Viridiplantae; phylum Streptophyta; class Magnoliopsida; order Sapindales; family Sapindaceae; genus Dipteronia; species Dipteronia dyeriana. Next base: position 43,855,261 of record CM065299.1, on the reverse strand, counting down.
CATTAAGACATGTCATTAAGACAAGACATTTACTCTGGCATTAATGGGACATACAAATTGAAAGGTTGATTAAAATACTTTTGTCCGGAACAAAACCCTATTCGGCAAAAATAATTTAAGAGGGTATTGTCGTATGTAAATTTTATCAGTCGTACACGTCATTGACAAAGAGGAAGAAATTCTCAGGTGGATATCCGAATAGGCATTCAGAAAATATCCCGCAAGATATTTCCAAAGAAGTGGAACCCGAGTAAATATAAAAATAAGTATTGAGCAAAACCCACTCGAGATCAACTTACGTCATATTCTACTCGGGATCAGTTAATGTTACTCGGGGTTAGCTGACATCATGTTCTACTCGGGATCAGATGATGTCATTCGGGACCGAATAACATCATGTTCTACGCGGGACAAACATGAAGAAACTTGAATAAAGAAGCCCATCACATAACTCGCACACGAACCAAGAGTCATGTGTAAATACACAAAGATACCCGCATCAAAAAAGAATTCCAAGAAAATAGAATACCAAATAGGAAAAAAGTTCCAAATCAAGCAACAATTTATTTCTTAAAAAAGACTATGTATTTGTAAGGAAAGTCCTAACCGAACTATATCACTAAAGTCCTATTCGATCTCTATGCAAGTCTCCAAGATAGGAAAGAAGACAGACTACTTCGAACAACTAACCAATCATAATTAAATACAAAGATCTTTTCTCTACTTGTACAAAAAGGACTAGGGTTATATGCACATATAAATAGACCCATAATCTCGTCATAAAAATATATAGCGATATACAGAGAGAAAAAAGAGAGATCGAGAGTTTTAAATCTTTTTCAATAGTGGATTCTGGCTCGGTTGTTTATTCAACCATCTGTGGACGTTTCTCAGGTCATCGGAGTTTTACCACGTAAAACTTGTGTCCAATTACTTTCTCTTTCTCTTTCTCTTTGAGATCATAGCTAAAATCCGATCATGTTGACTTTTCTCACGCATCCTGAATCAACGTCAACAATATCAATTAAAGACATTTAATCAATATATAAAACATGTAAAGTGTGATACAAACAAACATCCATAACACATACACAATTGATATTATAGTAAGGAAGTAAATTTACATAAAACATTCTATCCATAAAATCCCAATAACATATACAAATATAAGAGAGACAGGGATAGAGAAAGTTGACAAAAGATATTTACGTGGTAAACCTCCGAAGAGGAAACATCCACGGGTTAGCAACCACCGGCAAACAAAATCCACTAGTAGATAAGACAAGTACAATCTCTCAAGTGAACCCTTCACCTAGTAACTACCCTCTTATCCCACTCATGAATATGTCACCCTCTTGCTTAACATTTTGAAGCGTCACACTTCTTGTCAAGGCTTTCTCGCTCACCCTTCCGGATCCTCACGACCCTAGGAAAGACTTCCTTGCTCACCCTTTTGGATCCTCATGACCCTATGAAAGACTTCATTGCTCACCCTTCCAGATCCTCAAGACTCTAGACAAGACTTCCTTGCTTGACATTTCGAGGTCGCCAACCTCTGGCCAAGACTTCCATGCTCAACAACATAGGCCTCACACCTATTGTCAAGACTTCATTCTCACAAGGCAACTAGGTGATCTTGAATGCAAAATGCAAACAAGCCCGCAATATAGAATGTTATGATCAACATATCCTATGGAAAACACTAGACATAAGCATGTATGCACAAATAAATTGTTGTCTAGTAAAAATGCATGTCTAATTCATCTAGTTCATACAAAATGTATGCCAAGTTAATTTCAACCTAGATACATGAATAAATCTAAACTTGAACTCAAGATATATTCAATTAATCATATAATCAAGTTTAAATCACGTAAAACAAAAACAAGTTAAAATCATGTGACAAAGTCATTTAGATAAAAGCAAAAGTGCTAGAGCATATTTATATTAATAGATTCAACAAAGCACATGAATAGCTCACAAGAACACAAGCACAAAGCACATGAGTAGCTTTCAAAGAATATAAAGTTCAAATTTTGAAAAGTAATGTCACTCAATATACTATACACAAACAATTGTCAAAGTTAAGATCAATGTGAACAATATCACTATTAGATCCTAAAGTAGCATATGTCAATGAGAATCATATGTATGCTATATAAAATTCTCTATTATGACATGCTATGAGATGTATTTCAAAGATTAAGTTAAAAGATGAATATCTAAGAGAACATGTATTAGAGTATATAGATACCTTTTGCACATTATATTCACCAAATATTGTACTTCCGCTCCTTTTATGAACACTCTTGCCTTGAATGTCATCATGACACCAAGTTGATGATGTTTTACAACAAGAGTATAAAAAGCATAAGATCTCAACTCAACCAACACATATATCAAAAGAACTTCTCAAAAGTTAACCAACAAATTTCGACCAGCATAACAAACATGATGTGAGATAACCAAGTTAATATCAGTACATGGAGTGTTCAAAGCTAGCAAGCTAGAATTCTCAACACAATTGATATATTGCTTTAAAGCTACCTTACATGTGCTTTTTACGTTAGTGGTAAGAGCACTCACCCTTGAACCACTTGTTCTTAGGTGTACCTACACAAACATTTCCAATATCATCATTGACAACAATGTTAAATCTAGAGTAAAGTCCTTACATGACTTGATTAACAAGAATATCATTAATAGACTCTTCTTTAATATTTTCAACACAAGCTTTGTCAAGTTGAACAAGATTAGCTACCTCTCTTAGAGCAATATCTCTAGCTTCATCAAGCTTCTCTACCTTGGCCAACAACTCAAGATTGGTAGGAATGGAACTAGTGCTTTCATGATGATTTGCATCAAAGTTCTTGTTCAAAGATATTGTACCATCAACATCTAGTGAATAATGAGAAGCCGTTAGAGCTACAAAGTTGCTTACCAACTCTTCATCACTTGAAGACTCACTACTAGAGCTCTCATCATCGCTAGAGTCATCATCACTCCTAGTAGCCGCTAACACTTTGCCTTTATTGTTGTTCTTAGATGGCTTCTTGGTGCACACACTAGCAAAGTGACCGAAACAATGACAATTATAGCATTGAACACCTTTCTTGTTCATGGCTTGACGATTCTCCTCATTCCTTGGAGATGATGGTTTCTTAACTCCCTTTTCCTTAAAAAACTTACCTCTAGGCTTGGTATTCGTTTTTATAAACTTCTTGAACTTTCTAACCAAAAGAGTCATCTCTTCATTTTCATTATCACTCACCTCCTCAATAGCATTAAGAGCAATTCCCTTACTCTTATCTTTGACTTCAAGCATATCTCATAAGTTATGAAAGACCCAAGCAACTCATCGATGTTCATGCTATCCACATCCTTGCTTTCCTTAATGGCTGTCACCTTTGTTTAAATCTCTTAGGAAGAGACCTAAGGATTTTCCAATTTAAACGCTCTCTTGAGATAGGTACTCCAAGTGCTTGACATTGGTTAGCAATGCTAAGAAGCCAAAATTGGAAGTCTTCAAGCTTTTCTTCTTCACCTATACTTAAACATTCAAATTGTGATTCCAACATTTGAAGCCTAGATTTCTTCACCTCTAAGGTTCCTTTATTAATGACTTGGAGAGTATCCCAAGCCTCCTTTGCAGATTCAAGATTTTGAATGTAGCAGAATTAATGCCCATAAACTCCTCTAAAGATGGCATTCATAGCACAATGGTGCCATTTAGCAACCTCAAACTCATTCGTTGTCCATTCACTTATTGGCTTGAGTATCATGGTTCCATCCTCTTAAACCTCGGTAGGAGGACTATAATTTTCTTCCACTACCATCCACGCCTTTTTATCAATAGAGCAGATGTAAGCTTTCATCATTAACTTCCAATACCCATAATTAGTGCCTCGAAGTAATGGTGGCCTAGTATTTAAGGCTCCTTTCGCCAATACATCTTCTTGTAAACCCACGACTTCAAAAGCTTTGCAAATACTATGAATGTATCACCTGGATGCTCACTAAGCATAATCTAGCGTCTTGCTCTGATACCAATTGAAAATATAAACACGGTTAAATACTCAGGGCAAACCTAGAGGTAGAAGGGGAGGGGGGGAGGGTGAATAGGTTATACACCTTTTTTAACTACCTTGAAACAAGCAAAAGTTTATCCCTCTAGATTGCTTGTATCACAATATATATATATATATATATATATATATATATATATCAATTAAAGACAATTAATCAATATATAAAACATGTAAAGTGTGATACAAACAAACATCCATAACACATACATAATTGATATAATAGTAAGGAAGTCAATATACATTGAATGTTCTATCCATAAAATCCCAATAACATATACAAATATAAGAGAGATAGGGATAAAGAAAGTTAACACAAGATATTTACATTGTAAACCTCATAAAAGGAAACATTCATGGGTTATCAACCACCGACAAAGAAAATCCACTAGTAGAAAAGAAAAGTACAATCTCTCGAGTGACCCCTTCACCTAGAAACTACCCTCATATCCTACTCATGCATATGTCACCCTCTTGCTCAACATTCCGAGGCCTCATACCTCTTGTCAAGACTTCCTCGCTCACCCTTCCGGATTCTCACGACTCTAGGCTAGACTTTCTTGCTTACCCTTTCGGATCCTCACGACCCTAGGCAAGACTTCCTTGCTTGACATTCTGACGTCGCAAACCTCTTGCCAAGACTTCCATGCTCAACAACATAGGCCTCACACCTATTGTCAGTACTTCCTTCTCATAAGGCAACTAGGTGAAATGCAAAAAGTAAACAAGCACACAACATAGAATGTTATGATCAACACATCCTATGGAAAACACTAAACATAAGCATGACTGCACAAATCAATTGTTGTATCGTAAAAGTGCATGTCTAATTCATCTAGCTAATATAAAAAATATGACAAGTTAATTTCAACCTAGATACATGTATAAATCTAAACTTGAACTCAAGATATATTCAATTAATCTTATAATCAAGTTTAAATCATGTAAAACAAAAGCAAGTTAAAATCATGTGACAAAGTCATTTAGATTAAAGTAAAAGTTCTAGAGCATATTTTCTATTCATAGATTCAACAAAGCACATGAATAGCTCACAAGAACACAAGCACATGCACTATTAGAAGAATTCGACCAAAGAGAGCCTAGTACTTGTGAGAGATTATTTTTCACAAAATCAATCTATTAAAGATCATCAAATAGCCCTAGAATCAAAGTTAGCACGATACAATCCCAAACATGTGAACACATAGGCAAAATCAAAACCTAACTCAACATGTGAGATTTCAATTGAAACTCAATCTAGCTTTAGATGAGTTCAAAACTTAAATCGAAACAATCACAAGATACTAATATATAGAGGAGAAGAAATCCCAAGGTAATTGAAAAAGTTTTAAGAGAAAACGTTAGGAGAAAATCAATACCTTAGTAAACTTGAGACAATCCCGTTTTTGTGTGATTAAACACCAAAAACTGTAGCAAAACCAACTCAAACCTTCTAAGAAAAGATAGAGGATGTTTCGATAAACACTCTCAACTTTGGATCACTCAAATTGGATAGAAAAAGTTAAAAATAGAGTGTTTGGAAGGTGAGAAAGTTAGAGAGAAAATTCTGCTCAAGTTTCAAATTCTTCTCTTAAAATGAATTGTGAGAGGGAAAGGAAATATAAAAAAGAGGTAAAGAATAAAGTGTGAAATGACCAAGAAGGACAAGAAGCAACCAGGCTTGTCATCTTCCCGAGATGGAGCATGGGCATCTCTGGGTAGCAAGCCTTCTTGTCCGAGATGGCCACGCACCATCTCAGGAAAGAAGAGCTTGGTGCTGTCTTCTTTTTCCCTCGACCTCCTTTCATGATCTACGACCGTTCTCCGGCCTCCAGGCTCATAATTTAAATATGTTTATGGGTTACAAACTGTAGCTCTCATATGGATATGAACATATAAGATACTCAACCAAGAAAATAAGAATTTGACTCGATATACGAAGACGAAGACAATGTACGTAACATGACTGGAAAATATCATATCTTTTGACTTTGAACTTGAAATTAAGAGTATGAGTAACCAAAGTGTTCGGAACTCAATCAAGAATGATTGACACTAAAATCAAGTTCAATATCCATGTTCTACAAACATTTCCACATATAAACACATTTCACACAAGAATGCAAACTACATAGAGATGTTGGGATTATGCTTGATACCAAGAGCATAATAAAGTATTTGACAATCTTTTCATATTAAAAAGGTGATTTCTAGCTTAAAAAATCTTATAGCATTTATAGTTTAATTATTATAATTGTCAAAAGTAAATAATCATAAGGTCAAAAGATTATGAGAAAAGAAGAATTGTTCAAACATCTATATATGTATGAGGTAGTCACAATTCTTTAGTTAGTCTTGAATAATATTCACAACTTAAGATAAGGCATAAAGGTTGGGCCCCTCTATCTTGTCAAAGTTGTAGATTCTTTTGCTAGCATTTGAGTGGGATCAAATGTGTTATGATGAGTCTAAAATCATCAAAGTGTGGTGTCTTTGGGTAAAAGAATCTAGTGCACTGGGTGCATTGAATTGGATCACAGTGAACTACTTTATATAGAACCATCAATGGATAAAAGTTTTTACTTGAAGAAAATCGGAGTGTCTATCTCAATCGTGAGATAAATGATGGACTTATGGTTGCAAGTGTTATCATTTGAGCTATCAATGAGTACGATTATATAGCATTGTCTATCCTCGATAGTTTGGTGGTATTCATTTGTTAATCGATAGAGGACTTCATTTACAGATATGGACATCGTGGCTCCATTTATTAAATAAGGTAGAATATCATCATATGGATGTTTTGAGGTATTGGATATGAAATCTTAACGTTAAGTTTTCAGTAGTGTCTATTGAAACATGGCTTCTGGACAAATCAAAATATCCAAGTTCAAAATGTGATCATATGAGTAAATATGGTAACTTGAAGAGCTATAATAGGAATTATTTATCAATTATTTATCTAGTCAAATTAGGAAATCTTTAATATGGTTACAAATACACTATTGAGTTGGATTAGGAGTCTTGGTGTAGGAAAGAATTCTTTTTGGAAAAGGATTCTTGGTTACCAAGTAAATCTATCTAAGGGTAGAATTCTTCTTTGAAAATGATTCTTAACCACCAAGTAAATCCACCTAAGGAAAAGATTCTTAACAACCAAGTAAATCCATCTTAGGAAATGATTTATGATCCTATAAATACCACCTTGATAAATTCGGCCAGATCTATGTTTCTATGAGTGAAGTTTCGGCCAAGCTAGGTATTTTTCAAGTGAGAATTCGACCTAGCAAGAGAGAATTTTGAGGGAGAAAAAATTTAGTTTTTGCTCTAGATAAAATTCGATCAACTCATAGATATAGGGTGTAGAATTCGACCAAGGAGAAAAGAGGAAAAGAGAATGTTTTTGTTTCTGATAGTACACTAGTATCCTTTACATCAAAAGGGTTTTGTGTACAAAATCAAATCGGGTTCACGCGAGTTTCAATCAATTAGATTGATAATTCACAAGTGACCAGACATTCTTGGATTTTTCTCTTGGAGGATAATTGAAACTAACAAAGAAAAAGATTTTGTTTGTTTCCATCCTAAGATATACAATTTAAAGAAAGGGAGCCCACACTCCAATATGATTCACGTTCGTGATTGGATTGGAAAATCTTACGGATTCAATTCAACGCTTGTTCAATCGTCACGAGAAAAAGGTACGACACTTTTTATATACATCAATTAATCTAGGGGTAAGGTTCTTGTTATTACAAAGGATTTTTTTTTTATACCGAAACCCTAATTTTAATTTCGATTTTTCACGCTTCTGTTGCGCGGATTTTCCCTTCAAGAGATAGTCTCCAATCATGCTTTTTCCAAAGCATGTTATTTTCATACCAATGCATGGGCATTCATCTTCAAGTGTGTGAATGTGTTATAAATGGTACACAACGATGCATGGATACATATGTATGATTTGTGTGTGTGTGCCTAAGCCTTGTTAGAGAAAGATAGGGTCTTAATATACCTTTGTAGAACCATATAGCATCCTTTCTCTTTGAAAACTTTGTACTTGCTTTGACTAGTTTTTATTCATTCTTTGAAGGTTGAATCATCATGAACCTAAACAACTAAAAAATTACAAGTAAGCATCATTTTGATATGGAATTAATGCCAACATAATCTAAAACCTAACAATCTCCCCCTTTGGTAAATTCCATGTCAAAACATCTATACATTTACTACAAATATAAAAATGAAGATAGGTCAAAAAATCACTACCTCACATAACAATGAGTAAGATTCCAAGAACTAATCTTCATCAACTCTTGAACTGCATCTTGATCTTCTCTTGAAGCAACCTACAAATCATCTCAAAGCACAATGCATATACAGGAGAAAACAACAAATGGCAACAAATAATATGGATAAGAATACACAATTAAAGTCAACAAATACATGTATCTCCCTCTCAATACATGCCAAACAACAAAAATTCTTAAACCAATCTTAAGACTAAATATTACATGCCATTAAGTTCAAAAGTTCACAAAACAACATAAAAAGAAATTAAACAACTATCATATACTCTTTCTCCCCCTTTTTGACATGAAATGACGCCAAAAGGTTAAGAAATGTACCTCAAAGATCAAATACTAGTCACTTGTTCCACCAAAGAAAGTCGTGTGAGTAGTCGATCTAACATAATGCTTGGGTGGTGGTCTTGAGCTTGAAGCAATGAACTCCTCCAACTCTTTGATCCTAGAATCTTGTTGAACAGCCATTGCACCGAGTTTATCAACCTTCTCCTTCAATTGTGTAGACCAATCTCGAAGAATACTTGTGCTAACCACATGACTATCAACTTGAGAACTACTAAATAGTCAAAAAGTATCGCAAGTCTTACCCTTATTCTTATAGGACATGTATGACACACACTTATCACAATATTTTTCCAAGGGTTGAACTAACACATCATCTTCTCTACGCTTAATCTCACGAGCTAAACACAATGAAGTAATAAACCCCGGTAACGCAAGCTTTTTATCATCTCTAGTAAAGAAAGCCGCACTATCAATGTAGATTATAGGAAGATCTCCAAGGTTTATCGGTTGATTAGTTACCAAGGCATACACTATTTTGATCTTGTCCTTATTCAACTCAGTTGAATTCGAAGATCCAATAATGTTAGTGCAAATGAATAGATGCCAAAGTGCACTAGCCTTAGTTAACTCATGTTCACTAGTTTATGCCATATTTTCCCACTCAAAGGAAACATTGTCACAAAGAGTTTTACCCATGATATTTAGATTCTCAATAACATCCACATCTGAAAAATTAGAATCTTTATCATTAGATAGCCCAAGAAATTTGTTAATGTTCTCCGGGTTAACTCTAAATACATTACCACTTATTCTCATTAAAGCATCTAACAAGGTGACACTTTCCTTATATTTATGATAAAACTCTCTAACAAGAGTATCATTTACAACTCCAAGTATGCTTACCCAAGATTCCCACTTCCTATCTTTGAAGCACTTAAGAACATAAGAATCTTTACACTTACCAAAGTCAATGCCTCTCTCTTAAAATATCTTTTTTTGTTCCAAAGATCCCGAAATCATCTGTCCTTAAAGTTTGGATACTTTTGAGGTAGACTTGGCTTTCACAATAGGATTCAATTAATTTCCTCTTCCGGTAATCTTAGTTCTTCCCATTTTCTTCTGTGATAAGATGCTATACACATACAACCAAAGTGAGTGAAACAAAACAAACACATTAGTCACAAAAATATAAAAACAAAGACATATGACTTAAGAATGAATCACTATGCAAGACAAAGATACTGAGTAACATCTTACAAGTATTGTTAAGTCAAAGTATGCCAACATGTAACAAAACGAAGATTGTAAACTTATCATAAAAGAGAACAATGTCTAGCATACAATGCTCCCCCTTGATAAATGCCATAATAAAATCAATGATAGCATAAAGTTCATAAAGATATCCACACAATCACACATTCAAGCTATTTAGAAGAAATCTCAACAAAATAAGCTTCATACGATAAGAGAGATACACAAAGATTTTCAAGTTCTCTCATAATTCTTCAACAATTGCTAAAATATCAAGATACTCATAGACAAAGTGTGTGCGTGTGAGGATATGCTTCAAATATATATTAAGAAGTAGTTTGATAATCAACATGCAAACAATTTCCAACATCTATTCATCTTAAGCTTATTCCATAAAAAGTCAAACCGATTATCGTCTAGAATTTTTGCTTTTATTCAACACATGAGCGTATGTGTGCACATTTCTGTATTTCAACCCGAGCTCCTTTCATTTTTCATTTATACTCCTTTTTAAGCCTTCCTCATTTTCTTTTTAGGCTTTGAATCAAAGAATTTTCTTTTCATGATTTCAATTCAACACTTCTTTGATTTTTTTTAAACATAAGAAAAATCCACTTCATGGTGGCTTTCACTCATCACAATGGTGTAGCACTTTCCAACATTTAGTAGCTTTCACAACCAATGTGTGTAGCCCTTTCCACGAAGGTGCTCGTTGAGTTATATGTATTTACCGAAGCAAAATGGATTCTAACCATAGGTCATTTTAAATGTACTTAAGCACAAAAACTTCAAGGTGTATCCAAAGTTTACATATTAGTAAACTCAACCTACTAGCAAAACATAAAAGAGAAGCAAAGTGCAATTTTAGAAAACCAAGAATTTATGGCTTATAAGCATATGATCTAAAAGCAATATGCAGAGACTGTTAGGATTATGCTCGATAGCAAGAGTGTAATATTGTAATTAACAATCTTTTCATATGAATAAAGTGATTTCTAGTTTAACAAATCTTATAGCATTTATAGTTTAATTATTATAATTGTCAAAAGTAAATAATCATAAGGTCAAAAGACTATGAGAAAAGAAGAATTATTGATACATCTAGATATGTATGAGGTAGACACAATTCTTTAGTTAGTCTTGAATAATATTCATAACTTAAGATAGAAGGTTTGGCGCCTTTATCTTGTCAAAGTTGTAGATTCTTTTACTAGCATTTGAGTGGGATCAAATGTGTTATGATGAGTCTAAAATCATTAAAGTGTGGTGTCTTTGGGCAAAAGAATCTAGTGCATTGGGTGCATTAAATAGGATCACAATGAAATACTTTATCTAGAACCGTCAATAGATAAAACTTTTTCATTTGAAGACAATCGGAGAGTCTATCTCAATCCTAAAATAAATGATGGACTTATGGTTGCAAGTGTTATCATTTGAGCTGTCAATGAGTACGATTATATAGCATAGTCTATCCTCGATAGTTTGGTGGTATTCATTTGTTAATCGATAGAGGACTTCATTTATAGATATGGACATCGTGGCTCCATTTATTGAATGAGAGTAGAATATCATCATATGGATGTTTTAAGGTATTGGATATTAAATCTTAACGTTAAGTTTTCAATAGTGTCTATTGGAACATGGCTTTTGGACAAGTCAAAATATCCAAGTTCAAAATGTGGTCATATGAGTAAATATGGTAACTTGGAGAGCTATAGGCTGTCTATGAGCTCTGGGCGATTACTGGTATTCTTCACGAGGATACACTTTCTCCAATAAGGTTGTCTAGGGTATGAGTGAGTAAATATCAACTTATTCTATCTTTATTTAAGAGTTCAATTTTAGTTATCTAGTGGAATGAACTAAAATTAAATAGATCGGACCTAAGTGAATCATTTGTTGATTGTGATTGGGTTGTGTCCATTTGATCTTAAATTTAGATTGCCCGTCAAGATCCCCAATCCACACGAACTTGCGTGGATCACTTGATAAATTCTACCGGACCAATTTAGGGGTCCATCTAGAATTGTAATAAGGCATGAGAACTTGTTTCTTTTTGTAAGAATAGGTCTAGTTCACATGTGGGCTTTTTATTAAGGTTCAATGGATTTAATAAAATAAGAAAAATAATATATAGCCCTTATATATGGTATGGGCGGCAAGGCTATTGAGAATAGCTTAAATATATTATTTTTATTTTATTATTTAATTAAATGGAAATTAATTAATTTGTTGATTAATTAATAAAAGTAAAAATATTTTTCTTAGTAGAAGATGGTCTCCTAAAACTATACTATTGTTGGTAGTATAGTTAATGTTAAAGACTATATTTGATAAGTAGATAAATAAAAAGAATTATTTATCTAATCAAATTAGGAAGTCTTTAATATGGTTACAAATACATTATTGAGTTGGATTAGGAGTTTTGGTTGAGGATAGAATTCCTTTTTGAAAAGAATTCTTAACCACCAAGTAAATCTACCTAAGGAAAGGATTCTTAACTACCAAGTAAATCCTTCTTAGGAAAGGATTTGTGATCCTAATCTATATCATATAAAATTTGGCCAGCCCATATATATATACAAAAGGATAGAATTCCTTTAAGATAAGGATTCTTAACTACCAAATAAATCTACATAAGGAAAAGATTCTTGCCAACCAAGTAAATCCTTCTTAGGAAAGGATTTATGATCCTATATATATATATGTGTGTGTGTGTGTGTGTGTGTGTGTGTGTGTGTGATTTTCGGTCAGCTCTAAGAATTCTATGATGAAAATTTCGGCCATGCCTAGGTAATTTTCAAGAGAAAATTTTAGGGGAGAAAAATTAGTTTTTCTCTAGACAAAATTCGATCAACTCATAGATAAAGGGTGTGGAATTCGGCCTAGGAGAAAAGAGAAAAAGAGAACGTTTTTATTTTCGATAGTACACTAGTATCCTTTACATCATATGGGTTTTGTGTACAACATCGAATAAAGGTTCACGCGAGTTTCAATCAAATTGATTGATAATTCACAAGTGACCGGACATTCTTGAATTTTTCTCTTGGAGGATATTTGTAACTAACAAAGACAAGATTTTGCTTTGTCTCCATCCTCAGGTATACAATTTAAAGAAAGGGAGCCCACACTCCTAGGTGATTCACGTTCGTGATTGGATTGGAAGATCTTACGGAATTAATTCGGCACTTGTTCAATCGTCACGAGAAAAAGGTACGATACTTTTATATACGTCAATTAATCTAGGGTTAAGGTTCTCGTTGCATAAAAGGGAATTTTTTTTATTTATACACAAACCCTAATTTTCTAATTTTGTTTTTATCACGCTTCCGTTGCGTTTTGAACCCGTTTTTTCCCTATAGAGACTTATTCAAGATCATTACTTCTCTAATGAGTAGCTTTCAAAGAATATGAAGCTCATATTTTCAAAAGTAATGCCACTCAATATATTATACACAAACAATCATCAAAGTTAAGATAAATGTGAACAATATCACTATTAGATCATAAAGTAGCATATGTCAATGAGAATCATATGTATTCTATACAAAATTCTCTAATATGTCATGCAATGAGATGTATATCAAATATTAAGTTAAAAGTCGAATATCTAAGAGAACATGCATTAGAGCATAAAGATACCTTTTGCATTTTATATTCACCAAATATTATACTTCCATTCTTTGTATGAGCACTCTTGCCTTGAATGTCCTCATGACACTAAGTTGACGATGTTTTACGACAAGAGTATAAAAAGCATAATATCTCAACTCAACCAACACTTATATAAAAAGAACTTCATAAAAGTTAGCCAACAAATTTCGACCATTTTAACAAACATGATGTGAGAAAACCAAGTTCATATCAATGCATGGAGTGTTCAAAGCTAGCAAGCTAGAATTCTCATCACAATTGATATATTGCCTCAAAACTACCTCACATGTGCTTTTTACGTTAGTGGTAAGAGCACTCACCCTTAAACCACTTGTTATTGGGTGTACCTACACAAACATTTCCAATATCATCCTTAACAACAATGTTAAATCTAGAGTAAAGTCCTTATATGACTTGATTAACAAGAATATCATTAATACACTCTTCTTTAATATTTTCAACACAAGATTTGTAAAGTTGAACAAGATTAGCTTTCTTTCTACTCCATAACTTCTTTTCATGCTTAGCAATATTATCATGTTTCTCAACTTTCAAAGCCTTAGCATGTTCAAGTTGAAGTTTAATCTCTTTATCTCTAGACTTATTTCCTAATTTACAATTTTCAATAAATTTATAACACTTAGGCTTAATGTGATCTATTGTGTTGCAATAATGCCAAATTGGAATAAAAGATGAGATTGTACCTTTTGGAGCTGAACTAGCTTCACTAGGAGTTTGTAGAAATACCTTGTCTGCCAACTTCTTCTTGGCTTTTGATCTTCTCTTCTTGTGTGGTGTCAATCATGACTTCATCCAAGTGAGTAGAAAGTGGTGCTTCCAAGGGCTCCTCTTCAACTACTATGTCGTCTTCACCACTATGAGAGTTAACAAGATTCCTAATAACACTAGACACACTTAACGAATCATTCACTAAGTCTTTGATGGCCTCTTTAGCCGTGTCTATCTCTTAAATTAATTCTTGTTCTCTCTTCTTCAAGAAGATATCACATTATCCTTCTCAAGGTTTATCTTTTCAAGTTCTCTAAACTTCTTCATAATATCACCTTTCTCACCAAGAAGTCTACGAGTAACAATCACAAACTCATCTAGTTGTTTTTCGATCAAATCATCCTTCTCAGCTACCTCTTTTAGAGTATTATCTCTAGCTTTTTCAAGCTTCTCTACCTTGGCCAACAACTCAAGATTGGTAGGAATGGAACCAGTGCTTCCATGATGATTTGCATCAAAGTTCTTGTTCAAAGATATTGTACCATCAACATCTAGTGGAGAATGAGAAGCCGTTAGAGCTACGGAGTTATTCACCAACTCTTCATCACTTGAAGACTCACTACTAGAGCTCTCATCATCACTAGAGTCATCATCACTCCAAGTATCCGCCAACACTTTGCCTTTCTTGTCTTTCTTAGATGGCTTCTTGGTGCACTCGCTAGCAAAGTGACCGAAAAAATGACAATTATTGCATTGAACACCTTTGTTGTTCATGGCTTGACTATTCTTCTCATTCCTTAGAGATGATGGTTTCTTAACTCCCTTTTCCTTAAAAAACTTGCCTCTAGGCTTGACATTCTTCTTTAAAAACTTCTTGAACTTTTAACCAAAAGAGCCATCTCTTCATTTTCATCATCAATCTCCTCCTCAATAGCATTGAGAGAAATTCCCTTACTCTTGATCTTTGGCTTTAAGCACATCTCATAAGTTTAGAGAGACCCAAGCAACTCATCAATGTTCATGCTATCCACATCTTTGCTTTCCTCAATGGCCTTCACCTTCGACTTAAATCTCTTTGGCAGAGACCTAAGGATTATCCAATTTAAATGCTCTTTTGAGATAGGTACTTCAAGTTCTTGACATCGGTTAGAAATGTTAAGAAACCGAAATTGGAAGTCTTTAAACTTTTCTTCTTCACCCATACTTAAACCTTCAAATTGTGATTTCAACATTTGAAGCCTAGATTTATTCACCACTAAGGTTCCTTCATTAGTGACTTGGAGAGTATACCAAGCCTCCTTAACGGATTCAAGATTTTGAATGTAGGAGAATTGATGCCCATCAACTCCTCTAAAGATGGCATTCACAGCACGATGGTGCCATTTAGCAACCTCAAACTCATTCTTTGTCCATTCACTCATTTGTTCCATCCTCTAGAACCTTGGTAGGAGGACTATAACCTTCTTCCACTACCATCCACACCCTTTTATCAATAGAACGGATGTAAGCTTTCATCCTCAACTTCCATTACCCATAGTTAGTGCCCCGAAGTAATGTTAGCCTAGTATTTGAGGCTCCTTCCGCCATTACATTATCTTGTAAACCCACGACTTCAAAACCTTTTCAAATACCGTGAATGTATCATATGGATACACACTAAGTACCATCTAGTGTCCTGCTCTGATACCAATTGTAAGTGTTAAATGCTCAGGGCTGACTTATAGGGGGGGGGGGGTGAATAGGTTAGACATTTTTTGACTCCCTTGAAACAAGCAAAAGTTTGTCCCTCTAGATTGCTTGTATCACTATATATATATATATATATATATATATATCAATTAAAGACAATTTATCAATATATAAAACATGTAAAGTGTGATACAAACAAACATCCATAACACATACATAATTGATATTATAGTGAGGAAGTCAATATACATAAAATGTTCTATCCATAAAATCCTAATAACATACACAAATATAAGAGAGATAGGGATATAGAAAGTTAACACAAGATATTTACAGGGTAAACCTCCAAAGAGGAAACATCCATGGGTTAGCAACTACCGGCAAACAAAATCCACTAGTAGAAAAGACAAGTTTAATCTCTCAAGTGACCCCTTCACCTAGAAACTACCCTCCTATCCTACTCATGAATATGTCACCCTCTTGCTCAACATTCCGAGGCCTCACACCTCTTGTCAAGACTTCCTCGCTCACCCTTCCGGATTCTCACGACAATAGGCTAGACTTCCTTGCTCACCCTTTCGGATCCTCACGACCCTAGGCAAGACTTCCTTGCTTGACATTCCGAGGTCTCCCATCTCTTGCCAAGACTTACACGTAAAACAACATAGGCCTCACACCTATTGTCAAGACTTCCTTCTCACAAGGCAACTAGGTGATCTTGAATGCAAAAAACAAACAAGCACGCAACATATAATGTCATGATCAACACATCCTATGGAAAACACTAGACATAAGCATGAATGCACAAATCAATTGTTGTCTAGTAAAAATGTATGTCTAATTCATCTAGTTCATAAAAAATATATGAAAAGTTAATTTCAACCTAGATACATGCATAAATCAAAACTTGAACTCAAAATATATTCAGTTAATCATATAATCAAGTTTAAATCACGTAAAACAAAAACAAGCTAAAATCATCTGACAAAGTCATTTAGACTAAAGCAAAAGTTCTAGAGCATATTTTTTATTCATAGATTCAACAAAGCACATGAATAACCCACAAGAACACAAGCACATGCAATATTAGAAGAATTCGACCAAAGAGAGCGTAGTACATGTGAGAGATTATTTTTCACAAAATCAATCAATTAAAGATCATCAAATAGTCCTAGAATCAAAGCTAGCACAATACAATCCCAAACATGTGAATACATAGGCAAAACCAAAACCTAACTCAATATGTGAGATTTCAATTGAAGCTCAATCTAGCTTTAAATGAGTTCAAAACTTAAATCTAAACAATCACAAGACACTAATATATAGAGGAGAAGAAAACCCAAGGAAATTGACAAAGTTTTAAGAGAAAACTTTAGGAGCAAATCAATACCTTAGTAAACTTGAGACAATCCCGTTTTTATGTGATTGGACACCAAAAACTTCAGTAAAACCAACTCAAACCTTCTAAGAAAAGATAGAAGATGTTTAGATAAACACTCTCAACTTTGGATCACTCAAATCATAGCTCAAAAGAGAAAAATAGAGTGTTTGGAAGGTGAGAAAGTTAGAGAGAAAATTCTGCTAAAGTTTCAAATTCTTCTCTTAAAATGAATCGTGAGAGGGAAAGGAAATATAAAGGAGAGGGAAAGAATAGAGTGTGAAATCACCAAGAAGAACAAGAAGCAACCGAGCTTGCCTACTGTCTGAGATGGCACATGGGCATCTTGGGGAAGCATGACTTCTTGCCCGAGATGGCCACGCGCCATCTCAGGAAAGAAGAGCTTGGTGCTGTCTTCTTTTTACCTCGACCTCCCTTCACGTTCTTCGACCTTTCTTTGGCCTCTAAAATCAGAGTTCGAATCCGTTTATGGATCACGAACCATAACTCTTGCACGGATATGGACATATAAGATACTTAACCCAAAAAATAAGAATTCGACTCGATATATGAATACAAAGACAATGTATGTAATATGACTGGAAAGTATCATATCTTTTGACTTAGAGCTTGAAATTAAGAGTATGAGTAACCAAAGTGTTTGGAACTCAATCAAGAATGATTTAACACTAAAATCAAGTTTAATATCCATGTTATACAAATATTTACACATATAAACACATTTCACACAAGAATGCAAACTACATAGAGATAGTCTCCAATCATGCTTTTTTCAAAGTATGTTATTTTCATACTAGTGCATGAACATTCATCTTCAAGTGTGTGAATGTGTTATAAATAGTACACAATGGTGCAGGGACACATATGTATGATTTTTGTGTGTGTGCCTAAGCCTTGTTAGAGAAAGATAAGGTATTAATATACCTTTGTAGAACCATATAGCATCCTTTCTCTTTGAAGACTTTGTACTTGCTTTGACTACACTACAAAAAAGGCCTATTGGGACGATTGTTTTTTGGTCCTAGTAGCTAAAAATTCATCCCTATAGACCTATTGTGACGAATAAAATTCGTCCTAAAATTCATCGCCTCAGGTGGGTCGCAATAGCATCTTTGCGACGAAAATTTAAATTCATCCGTATAGAGTACTTATTGGGATGAAACAAAAAATACATTAAAAAATTAGTTATTTTGGGACGAAATAAATTTCATCCCAACAGATACACTATTGGGATGATTTATTTTGTCTCTATTGAGTTTTTAAGGGCACAAAATAAATCGTCCCATTAGATGTTCTATTGGGACTATTTATTTCATCCCTACAAAGAAAGAGAGAGAGAAAAAAAGTCAACAACAGTGACCCATCAGACATGCCACACACACTACCACCCTACACATCGCCACACACTAGCACACCCCAACAATTTAATCCCTTCCACCATGTCTTTGGTGGGCACGCTTTACCACCAGACCAAGTATGCCAATTTGTTATTGTTTGTACAAAATTTATATAGAACCTATTAAGTTGTTAAATTTTCATTGATGATTTTAAATCAAAGTCTTATTAGAAAAAACAATTGTTTGATAAATTTAAATTTTATTGCACTAATCAAAATTTTAAATTCAATGATGGTTGTGCACATCCTTTCCACAGCTAGTGGTCAGAGATTCGAGTCTCACCATACACATTTTACAAGTATATATGGAAATTTTTCTCTCAATTTGTGGGAGCAGCCCTCTCTTCGATTGTGAGAGTTGTATTCCATATGTAACATCTCCCCGATAGTGGGAGTAATATTCTGGGTTGTACTTGTAGAGTCTAATTAATCTCGCTAAGTCTCGACAATAGTTGAATTTAAAAAAATGATAAACTTATTATAAAATTTTAATTTCTATAGAGACGATTATTTTTCGTCTTTTTACATTCGATGATGCAGATCTCAATCTATTACACTACACAACTTCAACTTTGATATATAATGTAAAACTGTTTATATATAATGTAAATAAGTTTCTAAATTAAATCTATATTGAACAATTTAAAAAAAAAATATAACTAGATAATTTAAATTGATTCCAGATATCTTTATAATTATTTTGTATGACATACAAATGGCTATTTAAACGCATTTATTAGATAATATTTCATTAAATTGTTAGATCAATGGTTACAAGAATGAATCAGGATTGAAACTCCCACTTCAATAGAAATTTCTCTCCACATTTACGATTTAATGAGTAAATTCATCCCAAATTAAGTCGCCTAATGTGGGCCACAATAGGTTCCTTGGGACAAAAATTAAAATTCGGCTAAAATACTACCTATAGAGACAAAATAATATTGGGACGATTTTTCTTTTCGTCCCTATAAAATATATATAGGGATGAAATTTGGAAAAAAAAACTTGTTTGTTTGGAACCTTATCATCCTACTACCTATATATCCCCAGATCACTATCATCACAACCCTCCGATCACATTCGAGCCTCATTTAATGTTTAACGTCGAACCACTCACCTGAAACTGAATCAAAGCTTATCCACTTTGCTATTGTTTAGAATTTATTAATTAAAGCATACTAATTATATAGAACATCTATATGTTATTTAATTTTTATTGTAGATTAATTCCAATAATTTCTTTTCTTGTTAATTCTTTTTTTATTGTATCATTTAATTAAACTATTTTTCTCAAATCATATATTGTCAGATGAAATGGTCTATTGTTAATCGTACACTGAATAGATAGACTTTCTTTACATTTTTCAATTTAATCGACAAATGTAATATTTGAATTCCTATCACAAAGGGAAAAATGAATGTGCAACACTTTTCTAAAAAGTAGTTTGGTATTTTAGATTTTTATTCATTATATTTATAAAAGTATATGTATAATATTTTGTAATTTTTTGAATTAATCTATAGTAATTAATATAAACATTGAAGAAAATTTAATTGTGATCTTCGTTTCTTAAAAAAAACTTAAAAAATAAAGATAAAAATGAAAAATATAATCCCGATAAATCATTATCAGTAATAAATATTATTTTTGTTTTAATAAAATAACCTCTATAATTTCTTTTATTTTTTTCATTTCTTTCCAAAAAAAAGATGTCAAACATTTTAGGGACTAATAATTTTAGTCCCAATAGACTTTCTACTGAGATGAACGATTTATTTCGTCCCAATACATATCATATTAGGACAAATTATTTTCGTCCCTAAAAGTCTCGTTAGTTTTGCACTTTTTAGAGACGAATAATTTTTTTCGTCCCAATAAACATTCTATTGGGACGATTTTTTTGTCCCTAAAGGTTTCCTTAGGTTTAAAATTTTTAGGGACGAATATGTTATTGCGTCCCAATAGATGTTCTGTTGGGACGAAAAAAATTCGTCCCAATAAATTTTCCTCCCTATAGGCCAATTTTCTTGTAGTGCTAGTTGTTATTTCTTCTTTGAAGGTTGAATCATCATGAACTTAAACAACTAAATCATTACAAGTGAACATCATTTTGATATGGAATTAATGCCAACATAATCTAAAACCTAACAATCTCCTCCTTTGACAAATTCAATGCCAAAACACCTATACATTTACTACAAATATAAAAATGAAGATAGGTCACAAAATCACTCCCTAACATGACAATGAGTAAGATTCCTAGAACTAATCTTCATCAACTCTTGAACTTCATCTTGATCTTCTCTTGAAGCAACCTACATATCATCTCAAAGCACAATGGATATACAAGAGAAAACAACAAATGGCAACATATAATATGGACAAGAATATACAATTAAAGTCCACAAAGACATGTATCTCCCCCTCAATACATTCCAAACAACAAAAATTCTTAACCAAATCTTAAGACAAAATATGACATGCCATTAAGTTTAAAAGTTCACAAAACAACATAAAAAGAAACTAAGCAACTATCATATACTCTTTCTCCCTATTTTTGACTTGAAATGACGCCAAAAGGTTAAGAAATGTACCTCAAAGATCAAATACTAGCCACTTGTTCCACCAAAGAAATTCATGCGAGTAGTCAATCGAACATAATGCTTGAGTGGTGGTCTTGAGCTTGAAGCAATGCACTCCTCCAACTCTTTGATCCTAGCATATTGTTGAAAAACCATTGCACCGAGTTTATCAACCTTCTTCTTCAATTTTATAGCCCAATCCAGAAGAATACTTGTACTAATCACATGACTATCAACTTGCGAACTATTAAATAGGAAAAAAGTATCACAAGTCTTACCCTTATTCTTATGGGACATGTATGACACACTCTTATCACAATATTTTTCCAAGGGTTGAACTGACACATCATCTTCTTTACGCTTAATCTCATGAGCTAAACACAATGAAGTAATAAACCCCGGTAATGCAAGCTTTTTATCATCTCTAGTAAAGAAATCCGCACTATCAATGTAATACATAAGAAGATCTCCAAGGTTTATCAGTTGATTAGTTACCAAGGCATACACTATGGTGTTCTTGTCCTTATTCAATTCGGTTGAATTTAAAGATCCAATAATGTTAGTGCAAATGAATAGATGCCAAAGTGCACTAGCCTTAGTTAACTCATGTTCACTAATTTATTCCATATTTTTCCACTAAAAGGAAACATTGTCACAAATAGTTCTACCCATGATATTTAGATTCTCAATAACATCCACATCTAAAAAATTAGAATCTATATCATTAGATAGCCCAAGAAAATTGTTAATGTTCTCTGGGTTAACTCTAAATATAATACTCCTTATTCCTATTAAAGCATCTAACAAGGTTACACTTTCCTTATATTCATGATAGAACTCTCTAACAAGAGTATCATTTACAACTCCTAGCATGCTCACCCAAGATTCCCATTTCCTATCTTTTAAGCACTTAAGAACATAAAAATCTTTACACTTACCAAAGTCAATGCCTCTCTCTTGAAATATCTTATTTGTTCCAAAGATCCCAAAATCTTTTGTCCTTAAAGTTTTGAATCCTTTTGAGGTAGACTTGGCTTACATAATGGGATTCAATTGATACACAATGGTCTATAATCGCCATAATTTCCTTTTTGGTAGTATTTTATTATTTAAATTATTCTGTAATACAATCATGTATCAAACACTCGAAGGTTTGAAGAATTAGGATCAATCGGAACAAGTTTGGGACCGTGCGAGCCGTAACAATGAACGTGTGTGTGAAGAGCATGCAACCACATTTTGTTGTGGCATGGGCTGTGCACGGCAGCCCTATGAAAGCCATGGGCTGCGCATGGAAGCCATTTATGGGTTTGTGGCATGCGCACGCCCATGGGTAGGGGCCAAGGGTGCGCACACCCATGGGAGGTAGCCGAGAGAGTTCGGACGATGAAGGTCGCGTGAAGACTTGTTGCCAAGAAAGAAGTTTTTCTATTCCAAGACATATGTAATTTACTTGTTTTTCTAGGATGGGTCAAAATTGCAGCTATTTATATTTTCATAAATATTGCAATGTTTGTCATTGTTTGATAACATGTCATATAGAATAGGAGTGCCACTCATATATCTTTTTTGGTATGAACATGCATTGAATGGTTTAAGTATCTAAATTGGCATCTATATAACTTGGTAAATCATTCTTTGGAATTCGATCACACGCCTTAAACAATTGAGTGGGATAAGGTGTTTTGGAACACCGACGGCCTCCAAGTTTAGTTGAGCTTTATGTTTCATGAATAAACCCCCAAGAGGTATTCATGAATGGAATTTAGCAAGATATTCCTTACAAGGATAGACTAGACAATTAGCCCAAATGATATCTACTCCCAAAGGAGGGATATTCGTGAAGGATTATATTGAAGGTCGATAACTTGGTATTACACTAAATGTAATTTTATTAATATCCTCCCGAGAGTTCTTGTTAATAAAAATTACAAGGCTAAAATTGAAAACGTTGGTTGTTATGTTAACAATTAGGTGGGACCTAGTCCAACTAGTAAATGTTGCGAACTCCTAAAGGAGAGGTGGCATTTATGGGTGTTGGATCACCGTTGAATTTTTACGATTGAATTATTTTATTTAATTCAAGATAAATATTCAAAAGTGCTCTATCATGATTATTTACTTATATAATTTTTGTTATTAAAAAGAAATCATGACCCCATCCCTAATCAATATCCTAAAAGATAATACTTTAACTGATGATAATAATATCACATGGAAAAGGAATATTGGGTTGTTGTTGCAAGCCGAAAATTATAAGTTCATTCTATATATTCCTTAACCACCAAAATAATGAATTTACTCAGGAGCAAGGAGATCAGTATCAGTAGTGGAAGTCTTTAGATGAGATGGTTAAATGTACATTACATTATGGCCACCATCTCCAACGTGTTGCAACAACAACATGAAGGAATGGAGACTGCTGCCAATATTATGATGTCTCTAGACATGGATTCATATGGTTGGTAAAGTTGCTACTGTTAAGACCCATTAGAAGGTCAAGAAAGAATAGAGGAAAAAACAACTTGGGTCTTCTTAGAAGGAGACCAAGAAAGTAACCAAGATCAAAAGGAAGTGTTTCCTTTGTGGTGAAATGGGTCAAAGGAAATAGACTGAATAAGAATGAATTCAACTTGTATTTAGGCAATAAAGCGTTGGTGTCTACTAGTGTAGTGGGAGATATTAGAATCAATTTAGATTCTAATAGACATTTAGTTTTAATAAACGTTTATTATGTACAACAATTTAAGAGGAATTTAATTTCAGTTTCTTGTTTAAATAAATTTGGTTATTCGGTTACTTTTAATAAAGCTTTTATTATTAGTAAGAATGATAAAATTATTTACGAAGGTACATTGGAAAATGGTTTATTCTATTTGTATGGAAATATCTCTCACTTGTTAGACATGGAATCAACGGAACCTAATAATATAAGAGTAAAATTATCAAAAGATGAAACCTACCTATGGCATTTGCGCCTAAGTCGTATTAACCTAAATAGGATTAAAAGATTGGTATGTGACGGACCTCTAAATAACTTAAAGGTTGATGATCTACCAACTTGTGAATCTTGTTTAGAAGGTAAAATGACCAAAAAGTCATTTACGACCAAAGGAAAGAGAGCCATTGAATGTTTACGTTTGATACACACTGATGTGTGTGGACCTATGAGCATTCAAGCTAGAGGTGGATATGAGTACTTCATCACTTTCTTTCGTGGATGATCACTCAAGATTTGGCTATTTGTATCTCATGAGACATAAATCAGATGCTATTGACATGTTCAAAACAAATAAAGATAAAGTTGAAAATCAGCTTGAGAAACGCATAAAAATCTTAAGGTCTAACCATGGTGGAGAATATCTCTCCGGTGAGTTTCATCAATATCTTATTGATAATGGGATAATTTCTCAGTTTTCTGCACCAGGCACACCTCAACAAAATGGGTGGCAGAATAAAGAAATAGAACTCTTTTGGACATGGTTAGCTTTATGTTGAGTTATTTAACGCTCCCTAATTCTTTTTTGGGATATGCTTTACAAACCGCAATGTATATTATAAACGATGTACCATCTAAGTCAGTTCCTAAAACAGCGCATGAGTTGTGGACCGGGTGAATGTAAGGATTATGCTCGATAGCAAGAGTGTAATATTGTAATTGACAATCTTTTCAAATTAATAAAGTGATTTCTAGTTTAACAAATCTTATAGCATTTATATTTTAATAATTATAATTATCAAAAGTAAATAATCATAAGGTCAAAAGACTATGAGAAAAGAAGAATTGTTCATACATCTAGATATATATGAGGTAGACACAATTCTTTAGTTAGTCTCGAATAACATTCACAATTTAAGATAAAAGGTTGGGCGCCTTTATCTTGTCAAAGTTGTAGATTTTTTTTCTAACGTTTGAGTGGAATCAAATGTGTTATGATTAGTCTAAAATCATCAAAGTGTGGTTTCTTTGGGCAAAAGAATCTAGTGCACTGGGTGCATTGAATAGGATCAAAATGAAAAACTTTATCTAGAACTGTCAATAGATAAAAGTTTTCATTTGAAGACAATCGAAGAGTCTATCTCAATCTTGAGATAAATGATGGACTTACAGTTGCAAGTGTTATCATTTGAGCTATCAATGAGTACGATTATATAGCATAGTCTATCCTCGATAGTTTGGTGGTATTTATTTGTTAATCGATAGAGGACTTCATTTATAGATATGGACATCGTGGCTCCATTTATTGAATGAGTGTAGAATACCATCATATGGATGTTTTGATGTATTGGATATTAAATCTTAACGTTAAGTTTTCAATAGTGTCTATTGAAACATGGCTTCTGGACAAGTCAAAACATCCAAGTTCAAAATGTGGTCATATGAGTAAATATTGTAACTTGGAGAGCTATAGGCGGTCTATGAGCTCTTGGCGATTATTGGTATTCTTCACGAGGATACACTTTCTCCAATAAGGTTGTCTAGAGTATGAATGAGTAACATCAACTTATTCTATCTTTATTTAAGAGTTCAATTTTAGTTCTTTAGTGGAATGAACTAAAATTAAATAGATTGGACCTAAGTGAATCATTTGTTGGTTGTGATTGAGTTGTGTCTATTGGAGCTTAAATTTAGATAGCTCGCCTAGATCCCCATTCCACACGAACTTGTATGGATCACTTGATGTATTCTACCGGACCAATTTAGGGGTCCATTTTGAATTGTATTAAGGCATGTGAACTTGTTTCTTTTTTAAGAATAGGTCTAGTTCACATGTGGACTTTTTATTAAGGTCCAATGGATTTAATAAATTAAGAAAAATAATATATGGCCCATATATATGTGTTGGGCGGCAAGACTATTTAGAATAGCTTAATTATACTATTTTTATTTTATTATTTAATTAAGTGGAAATTAATTAATTTGTTGATTAATTAATTATTTAATTAAAAGTCAAAATCTTTTTCTATTAGGAGATGGTCTCCTAAATATTATACTCTTGTTGGTTGTATAATTAATATTAAAGACTGTTATGTTTTAGACTTGTGTTGGTTTGATTCCATGACAAAACTTCATTTCTTTGTAATGCTTAGTTGCTTAAGTGGTTTGCGATGATAAAAACTTTAAGGAAGAAAAGCAACTTCTCATGATGCAAAGTTCATCTTCAAGAGGATTGGTACTATTCTTGGATGCTAAGGTATCGAGATCCTTCTTACTGTTGCAAGGCGTAAGCGCATACACACACAATTCATTCATATGTGTCCCTGTTTAGTTGTGCATCATTATATGCCCGCACACACACACATAATTCATACATTTTTATCCCTGCATCGTAGCGCATCATTTGGTATAACACTTTCACACACTTGAAGTTGAATGCTCATGCATTGGTATGAAAGTAACATGTTTTGGAAAATGCATGATTGAAGACTATCTCTATATAGTATGCATTGTTGTGTGAAATGTATTTGTTTGTTTATATGTTTGTATAACATGGATGTTGAACTTTATTTTAGTCATAAATTATTCATGATTGAGTTCCGGTCATTTCGGTTACTCATACTATTGATTTCAAGTTCTAAGTCAAAAGATACTATACTTTCAACTCATGTTGCAAGCATTATCTTCGTATTCATATATCGAGTCGAATTATTATTTTCTGGGTTGAGTATCTTATATTTCCATGTCCATGAGGGATTCCCGGTTTGTAATCTTCAAACGGATTCGAATTCAGAGTTCGAAGGCCAAATAACGGTTGAAGAACGCGAGAGGAGCGCAATGGATGAGGTGCGATGGCTCAAGCCATCACTTTGCACCATCCCGAGATGGCGCGTGGCCATCTCGGCCCCAAAGGTTGTCTGCCCCAAGATTCCCATGCGCCATCTTGGGGAGGCACTAAATAATGGGGGCAATTTGGTCATTTGTTTATTCTCTCTTTAAAACCTCTCATTCCCTCTCATTCATTAACAAGTTGAGAAAAAGATATTTAAAGAACAAGTGCAGAATTTTTCTCTCAACATTTTGATTTTTGTTTATGTGATAACTTCTTCATTTCTACTCCGAATCACTTGATTCAAAAACTGATTTCGAGTGTCTTGAAGAGTTATACAAACCCCCAGCATTTACAGAACCAAAGGATATCTAGATATTTCGTTGTGATTAGATCTTCAGTTCATGGTTTTTCATCCTTGTTGGTAAAATCATCTTCTTCTTAGTTTTCTTCTTTGATCTTCTTATTGATTGATGCTATTTGATTAAGAAGCATGGATAGGATTATTTTGATATCATTTTGTTGTTTGTTAAATTGATTTTCAAGTTTAGCTAGATTTGTGATAATTTGATTGATTTGTGCTAAACTTGATAAACATGAAATTGTTTCTAGAAATCTTTTGTTCTTATGCTTGATTGATTATTTCTA
This sequence comes from Dipteronia dyeriana, assembly GCA_032871835.1. Taxonomy (NCBI): domain Eukaryota; kingdom Viridiplantae; phylum Streptophyta; class Magnoliopsida; order Sapindales; family Sapindaceae; genus Dipteronia; species Dipteronia dyeriana. Next base: position 43,827,467 of record CM065299.1, on the reverse strand, counting down.
GATCTAATTTCATTTTCTAAAAACTAGGTTGTGTTTCAATTGGTGTCTATATCTTCATATCTATGTTCTTAGTTGATAACATGCTTAGGTTATCTAGATATATTTGTGATTGTTCTTTGAAAGTATAATCTAGTTATCTTGTTGCATGTCCATAGAATTTGTTGATCACCATTTTCTATGTTGAATGCTTGTTTGCATTTTGCATTCATGATCACTTAGATGCCTTGTGAAGAGGTAGAAAGTCTCATATCTTAGAGTGATTCTTTGATTTGAGGAATTGGAAGTCTTAGCTAGAGTCGGGAGGACTTAGATAGCTAAGCAAGTGGAAGTCTCGACAAGAGGTGTGAGACCTCAGATTGTTGAGCAAGGAAGTCTTGACAAGAGTCAGGAGGAATCAGATAGTTGAGCAAGAAGTCTTGCCTAGGGTCGGGAGGATCTGGATAGGTGAGCATGGAATCTTTCTAGAGACAGAAGGTCTTGGATAGGAAGTCGGCTTAGTAGATCACTAGGTTCAAGGATAGAGTGAGGGTGATAGCTTGGAGAGCATGTGTTGATTGCTTGAGTGTGTAACTCTATTTTTAATAGTGGATTTTCTTTTTCCGGTGGTTGTGGTATCAACCCCATGGATGTTTCCTCTTTGGAGGTTTACTATGTAAATATTGTGTGTCATTGTTTGCACTTTTCATTAAGCATTGTTAAAATTGCATTGTTTTAAAAGAAGACAAAAATTGGATCATATACCTATTCACCCCCCCTATAGGTATATTTACAGTATAAAGATAAAGGGAAATTTCAATTGGTATCAGAGCTGGTTTCTAGATGCACTTAGATAGATCTTCTTTGTAGTGTTTGTTATCTTCTCTTGTTTCATCATGATTAAAGAAATGTATTCTTTTGTGGCTTCTCTTGTTGAACGTGAGTCTATTGTCTTAGATGATCAAAAGATCAAAGATCTTATTCAAGAAAATGAAAGGATCTCTAAGATCAATAAGTCTCTCACTAAGAATTAGAAAATCATGATTGTAGCTCAAAATGTGATATTGATCTTAATGACAAAATTCTCAATCTTGAGAAAAACTTGATTGATAGCAATGATAAATTAAGTATTTTGAAGCATGAAATTGAGCAAAGTGATGAATCTCTTGATCGTGCTAGGAAAATTGAAAATGTGCTTAAAGCAAAACTTAATGAGCATGAGAATCAAGAGAAAGTGCTTAATGACAAACTTAATGAGGCTAAAGAGATGATTAACAAGATGTTATCTAGCTCTAACAAAGTAAAAACTCTCATAAAGGTTGGACAGCCTTCAAGTGACAAAAGAGGTTTAGGATATGTTAATGAAAAATCAACTCCTTCATCTAACAATTCAACTTTTGTCAAAGCTTGTATCAATTTAATTGTAGGTACACTCTCTAACGGTAAAGCCATGAATGCTACCGGAGGTGCCTCAACATCAACAATGAAAGTCAAGGAAAAGACTCAACAATGCCAAAGACAATCTACATCATCGTCAAATGCAAAAGACAAGACATCTAGTGTTGCATGCCAAAGAGGTAAAAATGTGAGAAGGCAAAATGAGTTGAATCCTTAAGCAAATGGCAAACTTCTCAAATTCATACCTATTTGTCATTATTGCGACATGGTAGGACATATAAGACCTAGATGTTATGAATACATTCGTAAATGTAGAATTGCTAATGATTTGCATGATATGTCTTTGAAATGGTCCTAGGCAATCATCCATATATGGATCTAGAATTAGACCTAAGAAGACCTTGGAAAAACATGTTGAGAATAAATATGTTGATGATTTGTTTGTTAAATCTGGTGTTGTGCCTCGTTCTACCATGCATAAGAAAGATGATAATGCTTTGTTTGATTTGTTTGAAAATGTGACTAATGGAGTCAATGTGCCTAAAAACAAGTCAAAGCATGTTAATAAAAGTAGGAATGAGAAACTTGTCAAGAAAGTTTGGGTTAAGAAAAATACAACACAATGTTTGGTTGCACAATATGCTTTAAGAGCTAATTCATCCTATTGTTGGTACCTAGATAGCGGTTGCTCTAGGAATATAACCGGTAACAAGGAATTCTTTAAGAATCTTGTTACGAATGATGGTGGATGGGTTACATTTGGTGATGGCACTAAAAAGCAAGTTCTAGGCAAGGGAACAATTTGTATCCCCGGATTGCCTAAACTTCGTGACACCTTATATGTAGATGGTCTACAAGATAATCTAATAAGCATCACTCATTTGTGTGAAATTTTTAAAGAAGTTAGCTTTAACAAGGATGTGTGCACGCTAATCGATAAAAAGGGCAAAATTGTTTTGAAAGTCAAAAGGTCTTCGGACAATTGCTATTGTTTAGAGGTTGATCCACTAACATGTAATATGGCATATGAGTGCAACAAGATTGAATTATGGCATGAAAGATTGGGCCACATGAATTATAAAGACTTAAAGAAGCTTGAGAAATATAACATTGTTAGAGGTCATCCTAGTCTTGGTAAAAAGCTTGATGGTGTTTGTGAACCATGTCAATTAGGTAAACAAACCAAAGTGTCTCATAAAAAGTACACTAATTTTGCTACCAAGAAGCCCTTAGAACTTGTGCATATGGACCTAATGGGACCAATTCAAACCGAAAGCATAAATGGTAAGAAATACATTTTTGTATGTGTTGATGACTTTTCTCGGTTTGCTTGGGTATATTTTCTTAGAGACAAGACCGAAATTTTTGGTTACTTTAAGAAGTTTTACAATCAAGTTCAAAATGAAAAAGGCCTTGGGATCAAGAAAATATGTCGCATTAGGAGTGATCATGAGAGTGAATTTGAAAATGCTAGATTTAGTGAGTTTTGTGATGATTAGGGGATTTCACATGAGTTCTCGGCTCCTAGAACTCCTCAACAAAATGGTATTGTTGAGAGGAAGAATCGTGTCTTGCAAGAGATGGCTAGGGTCATGCTCAATAGCAAGAAAGTCCCTAGAAATCTTTGGGCCAAAGCGGTCAACACCACATGCTATGTCACTAATAGAGTTCTTAGTAGGCCTGGCACAAAACAAACCTCCTATGAACTTTGGAAGGGCAAGAAGCCTAATGCGAGTTAATTCCACACTTTTGGGAGTAAGTGTTTTATTTTGAATGATTACGAAAGTTTGATGTTAAAAGTGATATTGGTCTATTTATTGGGTATGCTAATAATAGTCGTACATATAGAGTGTTCAATTTGAAATCTAAGACTATTATGGAGTATATTAATGTGAAAATAGATGAGCTCAGCATGCTTGATTTGTGTGATAACAGTGGTGTCAATGAACCTAAAGAACATTTGTTGAATGACACTAAAACACCTATTGATGTGACTAGTTATGATGAAAGTGAGTCTAGTCATAATGATGATAATGATAGTGTTGCTAGAGAAAAAAGTCAAGAGTTAGAAAATGGTTTAAATGATGACCAACAAGATGATGAAAATTCTAATTCTAGACTTAGGAACATGCATTACCAATAAGACATCATAGGTGATTTGAATGAAAGGGTTAGAACTAGAAGGCAACTAGCTAACCAAATTTCATATGCTTGCTACACATCTCAAATTGAGCCTAAAAATATTAATGAAGAAATTATTGATGAATATTGGGTTAATGCCATGCAAGAAGAACTAAATCAATTTGAGAGGAATGAAGTATGGTCCTTGGTTTCTATACCAAAAGATGTCAATGTGATTGGTACAAAATGGGTGTTTAGGAGTAAGACCGATGAATGTGGTAAGCTAGTGAGAAATAAAGCAAGACTATGGCTCAAGGATACACTCTAGATGGGTGTAGACTTTGATGAGACTTTTGCACCCGTTGCATGTCTTGAGTCCATTAAGCTTTTGTTGTCCATTGCATGTCTTAAAAAAATCAAATTGTTTCAAATGGATGTCAAAAGTGCTTTTCTCAATGGATACCTTCAAGAAGAAGTGTATTTTGAAAAAACTAAGGGTTTTGTAAACCCACACTCTCCTAATCATGTGTTTAAGTTGAAAAAGGCTCTTTATGGCCTTAAGCAAGCTCTTAGAGCTTGGTATGAAAGGTTGACTCAATATCTTATTGACAATCAATATAGGAGAGGTGGTATTGATAGAACTTTATTTGTCAAGCATTATGACAATGACAATGACATTTTTGTTGCACAATTATATGTTGATGACATTGTGTTTGGGTCTACATGTAAAACCAAGGTTGAAGAATTTGTGAATGTTATGTCAAGAGAATTTGAAATGAGTATGGTATGTGAACTCATTTACTTTCTTGGTATGCAAGTGAAACAATCTAGCAATGGTATCATGTTGTCTCAATCTAAATATGCTAGAAATCTTGTTAAGAAATTTGGCCTTGAAAGTGGAAAAGAATTTGAAACACCTATGAGTACTACTTTAAAACTTGACAAAGATGAAAAAGGAAAAAAATGTTGATCAAAGTCTCTATAGGTGCATGATAGGTAGCCTTCTCTACCTAATGGCTAGTAGGCCGTATATTTGTTTTAGTGTTGGTTTGTGTGCTAGGTTTCAAGCTAATCCAAAAGAATCTCACTTGAAAGCCGTTAAAAAAATCATTAGATATATAAAAGGAACACATAATCTTGGTTTATTCTATTCTTTTGATACTAATGATATTCTTGTTGGCTATTGTGATACGGATTGGGCAGAAAACATTGATGATCGTAAAAGCACATCGGGCGGTTGCTTTTACTTGGGGAATAATTTGGTTGCTTGGCAAAGCAAGAAGAAAAATTCCGTCTCTCTTTCTTCATCCGAAGTCGAGTACATTATGGCCGGAAGTGCTTGCACAGAACTTCTATGGATGAAACAAATTCTCAAGGATTATGAGATCAATCAAGGTAAAATGACTCTCTATTGTGATAATATGAGTGCCATTAACATCTCTAAAAATCCGGTTCAACACTTACGCACAAAGCATATAGACATTAGGCATCATTTCATTAGAGAACTTGTTAAACATTCAATAGTAACTCTTGAACATATGCCTACTAAAAATCAACTTGCGCGGACTTATTCACAAAACCCTTGGATAAAAAGAGATTTGTATCTTTTAGAAGATCCATTGGCATGATTTGTGTTGATGAATGCTTGTGTGTGGTTATGAGTGGCTTGATAAGCAAACCTATATTGCATATCTATTTCTTTGAGAGCTACTCATGTGAGGAGTAATGATCTTGATAAAATAGCTTTTATTGCTTCTAGATCGTGCATTTAAGTCTTTGTAAATCTTCTTTTTAAAAGTGCACAAATGCTTCTCTTATATGTTTAAGTTTGAGTAATTGAGTTTGAAAGCATGTAGATTATGGATGCATCTTGAAGTTCAATGTCTAGTACATGATAGATGACCTATGGTTAGTATCCATTTTGCTTCGGCATCTACATAGAATTCAACGAGCACCTTCATGGAAAGGGCTACACACCTTGGTTGTGAAGCCGCCCAATGTAGGAAATGGCTATACCATTGTGATGAGTGAAAGCCATCATGAAGAGTATATGTTTATGTAAGAAAAACGAAAGAAGTGTTGAAAAATAATCATTTTAAAAAAATCTTTGATACAAAGCCTAAAAGGAAATGGAGGAAGGCTTAAAATGGAGTATAGTTGAAAATTGTGATTGCTCGGGTTGAAAAACATAAATGGAATAATGAGCCACATGCACACACATGCTCATATGTTGAAATCTATTCTCTTTAAAGCAAAAATCCGGATGATAATCAGTCTGACCTTGATTGGAAAAACTTTAGATGGATAGGTGTTGAAGTGGTTTGCATGTTGATATCACAATCACTCATTTTATATATGCTTGAAGCATTTTCACACACCCACATTTTGGCTTAATGTGCTTGATTCTTTAGCAATGAGAGATTATTTTTGAGAGAATAATGAAAATCTATGATTCTCTTATTAATTTTGAAAAATATTGGTTTACTATCTTTTATTGCTTGAAAAGTGTGATTGTGTGATTCCCTTGTGAACAAGTTTACTTGCTTATTAATATGTGGAGTATATGTTAAGGTGGAGCTTAGTTTGTTAAACTTAGTTCTCTATACAACTTGTTTGCTCACTATCTCATGATTTCATTATGCATCCCTTATAACCTTGTAGGTATTTTCAATTTGGCATTTATCTCTCTCTCTAGGTTGTGTAATATGTTTTTGTCTATTCCTTGCCAAAAAGGGGAAGAAAGTGTTTTCCTCACCATGTTACTTACTTTTTATATAAAAGGGGAGACAATTCATTAAAAGGGAGAAATTTTGTCTTAAGGGAAAGAAAGAATTCTTGTTTGCATGAGATAAGAAGAGATAAGGGAATTTTTGTTTTTGTATCGTATATTGTTTGTTTATCTCACCTATCTTTTTTGTAGATTATTTCTTTTGGTTGTTCTTGTCACACAGGTGCTTCGAATGTATAAAGATATTCTTGAAGATTCTTGAAGATATGTTAGTTTAAGAATATCTCCTTGTAATGTGAGAATGCAATCAACATTGATTATGAGTGATCTTTGTATGGTGAGGTAGAGGTTTTGTCATGGAATAACCAAAGGGGGAGATTGTTAGGTTTTAGACTTGTGTTGGCTTGATTCCATAACAAAACTTCATTTCTTTGTAAAGATTAGTTGCTTAAGTGGTTCATGATGATAAGAACTTCAAGGAAGAAAAGCAACTTCTCATGATGCAAAGTTAGTCTTCAAGAGGATCGGTACTATTCTTGGATGCTAAGGTATCGAGATCTTTCTTCCTCTTGCAAGGCGTAAGTGCACACAAACATAATTCATTCATATGTGTCCCTGCTTAGTTGTGCATCATTATATGTGCACAAACACATAATTCATATATTTGTGTCCCTGCATCATAGCGCATCATTTGGTATAACACTTTTACACACTTGAAGTTGAATGCTCATGCATTGGTATGAAAGTAACATGTTTTGGAAAATGCATGATTGGAGACTATCTCTATGTAGTTTGCGTTCTTGTGTGAAATGTGTTTGTTTGTTTATATGTTTGTATAAAATAGATCTTGAACTTGATTTTAGTCTTAGATTATTCATGATTGAGTTCCGATAATTTCGGTTACTCATACTATTGATTTCAAGTTCTAAGTTAAAAGATATTACACTTTCAACTCATGTTGCATACATTATCTTCATATTCGTATATCGAGTAGGATTATTATTTTATGGGTTGAGTATCTTATATGTCCATGTCTGTGAGGCAGTCCCGGTTCGTAATCTTTAAACATATTTGAATTCAAAGTTTCGAGGCCAAAGAACGGTCGAAGAACGCTAGAGGAGCGTAAGGGATGAGGTGCGATGGCTCAAGCCATCACTTTGCACCATTCCGAGATGGCTCGTGGCCATCTCGGCCCCAAAAGTGTTCTGCCCCGAGATGCCTATGCGCCATCTCAGGGAGGCACTAAAGAATGGTGGTAATTTGGTCATTTGGTTATTCTCTCTTTAAAACCTCTCATTCCCTCTCATTCATTAAAAGCGGAGAAAAACAATTGAGTAGTAGAAGGTGTTTTGGAATACCTACAGCCTCCAAGTTCAGTTGAGATTTATGTTTCGTGAATATCCTCCCAAGAGGTATTCATGAATGGAATTTAGCAAGATACTTCCTTACAAGGATAGACTAGACAGTTAGCCCAAACGATATATACTCCCAAATGAGGGATATTCGTGAGGGATTATATTGAAGGTCGATAACTTGGTAACACACTTAATGTAATTTTATTAATATCCTCCCAAGAGTTCTTGTTAATAAAATTGCAAGCTAAAATAGAAAACGTTGGTTTTTATATTAACAATTAGGTGGGACATAGTCCAACTTGTAAATGGTGCGTACTCCCAAAGGAGGCTTGACATTTATGGACGTTGGATCACCGTTGAATTTTTACGATTGAATTATTTTATTTAATTCAAGATAAATATTCAAAAGTGTCATATCTTGATTGTTTACTTATATAATTTTTGGTATTAAAAAGAAATCATGACCCCATCCCTAATAAATATCCTAAAAGATAATACTTTAAATGATGTTAATTATGTCACATGGAAAAGGAATATTGGGTTGTTGTTGCCAGCTGAAAAGTATAAGTTCATTCTGTATATTCCTTAACCACCAAACTAATGAATCTAACTCAAGAAGCAAAGAGATGAGTATCAGCAGTGGAAGTCTTTATATGAGATGGCTAAATGTACGTTACATTAAGGCCATCATCTCTGACGTGTTGCAACAGCAACATGAAGGAATGGAGACTGTTGCAGATATAATGATGTCTTTAGAGGAGATGTTTGCTATGAGGTCTAGGATGACTAAGAGAGAGAGGTAGTGATTGCTTTTATAAATCTTAGGACGAAACCTGGATAGAGTGTGAAAGATCACATGATAAAAGTCATAGCACATCTCAACATTACTGAACTGAATGGTGCTAAGATAGATGGAGAGACCAAAATTGACATGATTGTCAAATCACTATCGGATTCCTTTGATCAATTCAAGTTGGACTACACATTGCAAGGCCTGATGCAAGATATTCAAAGCACCAAGATAATCCTTGTGAAATGCAAGGGTAAAAAAATTCATATGCTTGGTAAGTTGCTACTGTTAAAGACCTGTAAGAAGGTCAAGAGACAATAGAAGAAAAAACAACTTGAGCCTTCTTAGAAGGAGACCAAGAAAGTAACCAATATCAAAGGAAAGTGTTTCTTTTGTGGTGATAAGGGTCAAAGGAATAGATTGAATAAAAATGAATTCAACTTGGATTTAGGCATTAGAGCGTTGGTGTCTACTAGTGTAGTGGGAGATATTAGAATATATTTTGATTCTTATAGGCATTTAGTTTTAATAAACATTTATTATGTACCACAGTTCAAGAGGAATTTAATTTCGGTCTCTTGTCTAAATAAATTTGGATATTCGGTTACTTTTAATAAAAGTTTTATTATTAGTAAAAATAACAAATTTGTTTGTAAAGGTACATTGGAAAAACGGTTTATTCTATTTGCATGGAAATATCTCTCACTTGTTAGTCATGGAATCAACAGAACCTAATCATAAAAGAGTAAAATTATCAAAAGATAAAACCTACATATGGCATTTACGCCTAGGTTATATTAACCTTAATAGGATTAAAAGATTGGTATGTGACAGACCTGTAAATGACTTAAAGGTTGATGATCTACCAACTTATGAATCTTGTTTGGAAGGTAAAATGACCAAAAGGTCGTTTACGACCAAAGGCACAAGAGCCATTGAATGCTTAGGTTTGATACACATTGATGTGTGTGGACCTATGAGCATTCAAGCTAGAGGTGGATATGAGTACTTCATCACTTTCATGGATGATCACTCAAGATTTGGCTATGTGTATCTCATGAGACATATGTCGGATGTTTTTGGCATGTTCAAAACATTTAAAACTGAAGTTGAAAATCAGCTTGAGAAACCCATAAAAATCTTGAGGTTTGATCGTGGTAGCGAATATCTATCTGGTGAGTTTCAACAATATCTTATTGATAATAAAATAATTTCTCAGTTTTCTGCACCAGGCACACCTCAACAAAATAGGGTGGCAGAAAGGAGAAATAGAATTCTTTTGGATATGGTTAGGTCTATATAGAGTTATTCGATGCTCCCTAGTTCTTTTTAGGGATATGCTTTACTGACTGCCATGTATATTCTAAACGATGTACCATCTAAGTCAGTTCCTAAAACACCACATGAGTTGTGGACTGGGCGAAAGCCTAGTTTACAACACTTAAGGATATTTGGATGTCCTGCGCACGTGTTAAAAGGAAAGACAGAAAAGATGGAATCCCGTTCTGAAACATGCATATTTGTAGGGTATCCAAAAGGAACAATAGGATATTATTTTTATAGTCCTTCAGTTCTTAAAGTATATGTTTTGACAAATGCTAAATTTCTATAAAAGGACTATATGAATAATTTTCTGCCTAAAAGTAGAATTGTCGTGAATGAGCTTTTAGGAGATACAATTCCATAAAAGGTTTCGTAACCAAGCCCAATTGTAAGTTTTGTACCAATACAAGATCAACAATCTACCATACCTCGTCGTAGTGGGAGGGTTGTTAGACAACCCGAGAGGTACATCGGTCTAAGAGAATCTGTAAAGAATCTTTCGGACGATGATGGCCCTTATACGTACAAGGAAGTAATGGAAGATGTTGATTGTCGCCATTGGCAAAAGGCAATGCAATCCGAAATTGAATCTATGTTCAAAAACAAAGTCTGGTCTCTCTTAGACTTGCCTAAAGGGATAAAACCCATTGGGTGCAAGTGGGTATAAAAGAGGAAAAAAGGAATGGATGGACAGGTGGAAACCTTTAAAGCTAGATTGGTAGCTAAAGGTTATACACAGAAGGAAGGTATCGATTATGAAGAAACCTTCTCTCATGTGGCCATGCTTAAATCCATTAGGATACTCTTATCCATTGTGGCATCTCTAGATCTAGAGATTTGGAAAATGGACGTCAAGATAACTTTTCTTAATGGAAGTCTTGACAAAAGCATCTATATGATACAACCAGAAGGATTCATTGAGAAGGCCAAGAGGAAAGGGCATGCAAGTTGTAAAGATCTATATATGGATTGAAGCAAGCATCCAGATCCAGAACATAAGGTTCGATCAAGCCGTAATTGTTTTTGGATTTATTCAAAACCTGATGAACCTTGTGTATAAAAGAGGATTAAAGTTGACAAATTGGTTTTTCTAGTGCATTACGTTGATGATATACTACTCATCGGAAACGATGTAGATGTATTGACATCAATAAAAGAATGGTTAGCAAAACAATTTGATATGAATGACTCATGAGAAGCAAGTTATATTCTTGGTATCCAAGTCATAAGGGATAGAAAGAATAGAACGATTGCATTATCCCAAGCTTCATACATATATAAAATCATGTCTAGGTTTTCCATGCAAGATTCCAAGAAAGGTATGTTACCTTTCAGACATGGAATCAAACTTTCAATGGAACAAGCTCCTAAGAATGAGCATAAGCAATTCATGAAAAGTAATATTGTAATTAACAATCTTTTCATATGAATAAAGTGATTTATATTTTAACAAATCTTATAGCATTTATAGTTTAATTATTATAATTGTCAAAAGTAAATAATCATAAGGTCAAAAAACTATGAGAAAAGAAGAATTGTTCATACATCTAGATATGTATGAGGTAGACACAATTCTTTAGTTAGTCTTGAATAATATTCACAACTTAAGATATAAGGTTGGGCACCTTATCTTGTCAAAGTTATGGATTCTTTTGCTAGCAATTGAGTGGGATAAAATGTGTTATGATGAGTCTTAAATCATCAAAGTGTGGTGTCTTTGGGCAAAAGAATCTAGTGCACTGGGTGCATTGAATAGGATCAAAATGAAATACTTTATCTAGAACAGTCAATGGATAAAAGTTTTTCATTTGAAGACAATCAAAGAGTTTATCTCAATCCTGAGATAAATGATGGACTTATGGTTGCAAGTGTTATCATTTGAGCTATTAATGAGTACGATTATATAGCATAGTCTATCCTCGATAGTTTGGTAATATTCAATTGTTAATCGATAGAGTACTTTATTTATAGATATGGACATCGTGGCTCCATTTATTGAATGAGAGTAGAATACCATCATATGGATGTTTTGAGGTATTGGATATTAAATCTTAACGTTAAGTTTTCAATAGTGTCTATTGAAACATGGCTTCTGGACAAGTCAAAATATCCAAGTTCAAAATGTGGTCATATGAGTTAATATGGTAACTTTGAGAGCTATAGGCGGTCTACGAGCTCTTGGCGATTACTGGTATTCTTCACGAGGATACACTTTTCTCCAATAAGGTTGTCTATGGTACGAATTAGTAACATTAACTTATTCTATCTTTATTTACGAGTTCAATTTTAGTTCTTCAGCGGAATGAAGTAAAATTAAATACATCGGACCTAAGTGAATCATTTATTGATTGTGATTGGGTTGTGTCTATTGGAGCTTAAACTTAGATATCCCGCCAAGATCCCCAATCAATATGAACTTGCATGGATCACTTGATATATTCTATCAGACCAATTTAGGGGTCCATCTAGAATTGTATTATGGCATGTGAACTTGTTTCTTTTTGTAAGAATAGGCTAGTTCACATGTTGACTTTTTATTAAGGTCCAATAGATTTAATAAAATAAGAAAAATAATATATGGCCTTTATATTAAGGTATGGGCGGCAAAGGCTATTAATAATAGCTTTAATATATTATTTAATTAAATGGGAATTATTTAATTTGTTGATTAATTAATTATTTAATTAAAAGTCAAAATCTTTTCCTAGAAGGAGATGTTCTCCTAAAACTATACTATTGTTGGTAGTATAGTTAATGTTAAAGACTATATTTAATAAGTAGATAAATAAAAGGAGTTATTTATCTAATCAAATTAGGAAGTCTTTAATATGGTTACAAATACACTATTGAGTTGGATTAGGAGTCTTGGTGTAGGAAAGAATTCTTTTTGGAAAAGGATTCTTGGTCACCAAGTAAAACTACTTAGTGGTAGAATTCTTATTTGAAAAGGATTCATAACCACCAAGTTAATCTACCTAAGGATAGGATTCTTGTCCATCAAGTAATCCTTCTTAGGAAAGATTGAACTCTCCTAATCTATAACAAAGACATAAAATTTGGCTAACAACATATTGTTATAGGAGAAGTTAGATTTCCTATTAGATAAGGACTCTTAACTACCAAATAAATTCACCTAAGGAAAGGATACTTGACAACCAAGAAAATCCTTCTTTAGAAAGGATTTATGATCCTATATATATGTGCATGGTGAATTTCGGTCATGACTAAGGCAATTTAGAGGTGATTTCGGCCAAGCTAATTTTTCTAAGAGAAGAATTTGATCATCATAGGAATTTTGAGGGAGAAAAATCTGATTTTACTCGAGACAAAATTCGATCGTCTCTAAACATTAATGTGGGAATTCGGCCAAGTAGAGAAAAAAGGGGAACGCTTTTGTATTCGATAGTTTACTAATATCTTTTACATCAAAAGGGTTTTGTGTACAACATCGAATCAAGGTTCACGCGAGTTTCAATCAAATTGATTGATAATACATAAGTGACCGGACGTTCTTGGATTTTTCCCTTGGAGGATATTTGTAACTAACAAAGGAAAGATTTTTGCTTTGTCTCCTTCCTGAAGATTAAAATTAAAAGAAAGGGAGCCCACACTCCTAGGTGATTCACGTTCATGATTGGTTTGGAAGATCTTACGGAATCCATTTAGCGCTTGTTCAATCGTCACGCGAAAAAGGTACGATACTTTTATATACATCAATTAATCTAGGGTTATGGTTCTCGTTGCATAAAAGGGAATTTTTTTTATTTATACGCAAACCTTAATCTTTTTTTTTTTTCTCACGCTTCCGTTGCATTTCTAAACTGTTTTTTCCCTACATTAGCATCATATTGATGACTCTTACAAAGAGTTTCCATCTGTTTAAGAGTAACTACGAGATGAACAAGTTAAGGTTCTGTCTCACACAATTGCTCAATGAGCTCACTACCTTTGGGTCCTTGAGTAAGGACTGGAAGGGCAAGACCGGTGAGGCACATATTGCTGAACTATCTTCCCCCAATAATAAGAAGAGAAAGAGGTCTGCTGGGAAAGCGAAGGGTAAGCACAAACCCAAGAAAGCCCATAACAAGAAGAAGTCCAAGGAAGGTAAATATGATTTACTTGTTCTTGAGTCATGTTTAATGGAAGATGATTCTTCACCCTGGATAATTGATTCGGGGGCCACTAACCATGTTTGTTCTTCTTTGCAATGCATTGATTCTTGGACACAACTAGAAGAGGGAGCCTTCTCAATGCATGTGGGGTCAGCGGATATCGTGTCAGTACGAGTATTGAGTGTAATTAGATTATGTTTTTGTAATCATTATATATTGTTGGACAATGTATTTTATATTTCTTGATTTACAAGGAATTTGATTTCCATTTCTAAGTTGTTATAACAAAAATATTCTATTTCTTTTAATAAAAAGTCTGTTATTATTGGAAAGAATGGTCTGAATATTTGTTCAGGAATTAATGAAAACAATTTGTATGTGTTAAGACTGTTAATACATACTACAATGCTCAACACCGAAATGTTTAAGATTGAATAACCAAAAACTAAACGACATAAGATTTCTCCAGATAATGACACGTATCTCTGACATCTAAGGCTTGGCCATATAAACCTTTATCGGATAGACAGACTAGTAAAAAGTGAACCTTTAAGTGAGTTAAAGGTAGGCACCTTAACTGTCTGTGAATCTTGTCTGAAATGTAAGATTACTAAGAGACCTTTTATTGGAATAGGGCTAAGAGCTAAAGAACCGTTAAAACTTGTACATACATAGGTCTGCGGACTAATGAATGTTAAAGCTAGGGGTGGTTATGAGCATAATGTCATATTTATAGATGACTACTCAAGATACAAATACGTCTACCTAATTCAACGAAAGTCAGAAATATTTGAAAAGTTCACTTTTGAGCTGAAGTTGAGAATCAATTAGGTAGGACTATCAAGTCACTACGTTCAGATTGTATAGGTGAGTACCTTAACCAAGAGTTTAAAGACTTCATGGTAGAGCATGGGATAGTTTCCCAGCTCACAGCTTCTGGTACACCTCAGCAAAATGGTGTAGTAGAGATGACAAATAGAACCCCGATGGAAATGGTGAGATCTATGATTAGTTTCTCATTATTACCAAATTTCTTCTGGGGATATGCATTACAAACAGCGACATACATTTTGAATGTAGTGCCATCCAAATCTGTTCCTAAGACTCCTCTAGAGTTATGGAATGGTCGTAAAGCTAGTTTGTGACATTTCCACATAAGGGGGTGTCTAGCACACGTGCTGAAGAACAGAAATGGAAAGCTAGACCCCAAGTCTGTTGTCTGCCGGTTTGTAGGAGGGAGACCAGAGGTGGACACTTCTATAGTCCTGAAGATAATAAAGTATTTGTATAGACAAATGCAACGTTTCTTGAGGACAATTTTATATTAGTGACCATAAACCTCGTTCTATAATTGTATTGAATGAGTTAGAGTTGGTAAGACTAGTGCATCATCAATAAGAGTTGTTGATCCACAAACACTTGAGAGTCAGATGGTTCCTGATCAGAATACAATACCACCTAGACGTAGTGAGAAGGTTGTGAGACAACTTGAACGCTATTTAGGTATAGGTGAGGGACAAGATGTTGTCTCTGCTGATAGTGTGGATGATCCATTGACATTTAAGAATGCAATAGAAGATCCTATTAAAGAGGAATGGCTTACAACCTTGAATCTCGAGATGGAGTCCATATACTATAACTCATTCTGGGATCTTGTAGACTTACCGGATGAGGTAAAACCCACAGGTTGTGAGTGGATCTACAAGAGAATGAGAGGAGTAGATGGGAAGGTAGAGACTTCAAAGCAAGGCTAGTGGCTAAGGGTTATATCCAGAAAGAAGGGGTCGATTATAAAGAGACCTTCTCGCCAGTAGCCATGTTTAAGTCTATTAGGATTCTCTTATCCATTGCTGTCTATTTTGTTTATGAAATTTGGCAAATGGATGTCAAGACTGTATTTTTAAATGGAAATCTTGACAAGAGCATTTATATGATGCAACTAGAGGGATTCGTGTCTCCAGATCAAGAGTAAAAGGTTTGCAAGCTGCAAAGGTCTATCTATGGACTTAAGCAAGCATCTAGATCTTGGAACGATAGGTTTGATGAAGTAATTGAAACCTATGGCTTCGAACAGAACGTCGATGAACTTTGTGTCTACAAGCACATCATTGATAAGAAAGTAGTTTTCTTAGTACTATACGCAGATGATATCCTACTCATTGGGAATGATGTGGGAGTGTTGTCTGATGTAAAAGGCTGGCTGGCTAGCCAATTCCAAATGAAAGATTTGGGAGAGGCGAGGTATGTTCTAGAGATCCAACTTATAAGGGATCGTATGAACAAACTCATATCACTATCTCAGGCATCATATGTTAACAAGATTCTTATGCGATTTTTGATGCAAAAACTCCAAGAAAGGTAATTTACCTTCTAGGCATGGAGTTCACTTGTCTAAAGAACATTGTGCTAAGATACATCAAGAATTTGAGGATATGAGACATGTACCTTATGCATCGACAGTAGGTAGTTTCATGTATGCTATGTTATGCACGAGAAAAGACATCTGCTCTGTTGTATGGGTAGTCAGTAGATACCAGTCCAACCATGGATTGGAGCATTGGGTTGCTGTCAAGAAAATTCTCAAGTATCTTCGGAGAACGAGAGACTCTATGCTAGTGTATTCCGAAAAGGATTTGATCCTGTTAGGATTCACGGATTCTGATTTTCAGTCAGACAGGGATTCTAGAAAATCCACGTCTGAATCAGTATTCACCCTGGGTGGTGGAGCCATTATGTGGAGAAGTATAAAGCAATCTTGCATTGCTGACTCCACCATGGAAGCAGAATATGTAGCCACTTGTAAAGCTACTAAAGAGACTGTTTGGCTCCATAAATTCTTGAGTGATCTGGAAGTTGTTCCATATCTGGATAAGTCCATCACACTTTATTGTGATAATAGTGGTGTTGTTGCTAATTCCAAAGAACCAATAAGCCAGAAGAGAGGGAAGCATATAGAGAAACTATTATCTCATTAGAGAGATAGTGCGGAGAGAAGATGTGATCGTCGTCAAGATAGTCTCACAAGATAGTCATGCTGATCCATTTATGAAGACCTTATCGGCTAAAGTGTTTTGGGGTCACCTAGATGGTCTAGGGTTACGAGACATGCCTCACAAGCTTTAGTGAAAGTGGCAGATTGTTAGGGTTTTTGCCCAAAAGATGTAATTTGTAAATGAATTTATGAAATAAATAAAAGGAAAAGTTAATTCATTCTTGTTGTGTTATTTATTTTATAACTTGTGCATATATTTAACATCTAAGATTGCCGGATGTAATCTCAAACTGTGTATATGAATGTCATATACAGATGGATACATTAAGAGATGTGCAATCTAAAGAGTCCATAGAAAGCAAATAAAGCTGGGTACTTTGTTTGTGGTTAATCTATAGCTGCGGTCCATTCCGTAATGTACGGTGATTCTGTCATAAATCATTTATATGAGATATGGGAATGAAGAGACCTTGTATGATGTGATCATATAGGATTGGGCCATGATCTATATGAATCTCTCACCAAGATCCGTTTACCGATGAGGTTCATATATATCAATTAATGATGGCTATATGTGGGTGATCTTAATCCTGAGTGTCTTATCGACTCGTTCAGGTTAGATCATTGTCTTTGATATACCATGGGTGAGGTCGGATGTAGTTCCTGATCAATATGCTCCGTATGTTGGGATTGCGGTTTGGCTTATGGCTGGGAAGGTTTATACACAATAGTGAAATCCACTCCTTTATGTGAGAAGTAGATGGTAGTTCCCTTAAGGGTTGATTCGGGGCTTGGACAGTATAAGCGCTCTCTTAATTCTGTGAGGAAATAAGATTTATTGTCCATTAGAGAATCAATGGTACTTAAAGGATATATGTAATTAGAGGGGTATAACAAACATTATGACCCAGCTCTAATTATGAACTACTGTAGAGGATCACACCATGTGTAATAGCTATATCGATGGACATCGAGTTTTATCGGTCTGTGTAAAAGCATCTGCAGTTGAGAGAGTGCAGCTTCAAATTTTTAGTGGAATAACACCGGAGTTAATAATCAAGGAATATTAATTAAAGAGTTTAATTAATGATTTCGAGGATTATTGTAGGTCAAAATACTGTAGGTCCATTAGGTCCCCTTACTAGCCCGATTGATTTAGGTAACAAGGGTCACGATTAATTAATTGGATTGTCCAATTAATTGTGTTACGAAAGTAACATATTTATTCAGGAATTAATTGAATAATGAGATTATTTAATTAATAAATGATAATGATTATGTTAATTAAATAATTAGATTATTTAATTGTGTAATTAATCATTAGTTGGAGGGTGATGATTGATATTTAATTTTTGAAGATGATATAATTTGATTATTTTGCTTTTATTAAATTAGATATTTAATCTTGAATTTAAAGAGTTTGAATTCAAAATAAATTGATTAATATCCTTAAAGATATAAGATATCTTAAAAGATTTAAATAGATTAGTTTTATCAAAATATAAACTTGTGTTTGGATGGGATGCAAATTGTATGCGTGAATCAATTAAACGAGAAACTTAACACAAGAGACATCAGCTATTTCTCTCATGATATAACACATATGCATCAGCAAATTGAGATTGGCCATAGTGCATGTGCTTGAGACGCATGTGAGATTGTGTGCGTGAGATATATCAATTAAAAGAGAAGTCAAAAACTTTGCTAGGGATTGTGCATTAAAGTAAAAAGAAAGAAACATTAAGGTGGGGTGCAAGTCGTTGCATTGAAGTATGATAATATATATATATATATATATATATATATATATATATATATATATATATATATATATATATATAGTGCTTCAACAACTAGAATGGTTCTTGGTAGTTTTCACTTGGAAGAAAAAGTTTCTTCAATCTTCTCTACATCCTCCATTCATATTCCTGAGACCGTGACGCTCCCACACGCAGTTACCAATCCCGGAAGATAGCAAGGAAGATCAAGTGGTTCAGACAGGAGCACATTGTTAAGTGAAGGAGCCTCCAAACATTGGTAAGATTGGTTCAGACATGAGCATATCGTAAAGTGAAGAAGCCTCCAAACATTGGTAATACTTTCATCTTCTGATTATATTGATTACAATTTCCTATGCATACATATTGTATGTATGAGTTCCAAAATTAATTACGATCCCAAGTTCACTGGTCCCAGATACAGATTATGATCTATATTAAAAAAATTTAAAACCTTACTTCCTCTGCGTGATCGGTGAACGGGGTTCCAACATAAAATACCGTAGAAAATCAAAACCCATAAATTAAAAAGGGAAATATTTTTGCAAAAAAGAAGATGAAAGAACAAAAATAATAAAAAAAATTAGGGATAATTACCCTTGTGATCATCAATTTGGGTCACCACTACAAAATGGTCATTGGATGGGGAATTGATTTCAAAATGGTCATTTTTGGCAACACTGTTACACTAATAGCCATTCCATCAAATTCTATCTATTGACTAACATTTTGGTAAATAAGGAGATGACACTAATTAAATTATTTTAGATGTTTTATATAGAAATCAATTTTTTATTTTATTTTTTTGGAACGAATAATTATATTTAGTGTATGTATATACGTCTAGCATATCTCGCATATATATATATATTTCTTTTCAATTTAGCTCAAATACATTTTTCGATTTTTTAGATTTTATTGTAAGGAAATATCGGTTCAAAAACGCAGTGGAAGCGTGAAAATAGGGTTTGGAATATTTTTTAAAAATTCCCTTTTAATAGAAAGAACCTTTACTCTAGATAAATTGATGTATATTAAAAGTATCGTCCCTTTTCTCGTGATGATTGAACTAACGTCGAATTAATTCCGTAAGATCTTCCAATCCAATCACGAGCGTGAATCACTTAGAAGTGTGAGCTCTCTTTCTTTAGATAGTATACCTGAGGATGGAAACAAACACAATCTTTTCTTTGTTAGTCACAATTATCCTCTAAGAAGAAAAACGAAGAACCTTATGTCACTTGTGAGTTATCAATAGATTTGATTGAAAATCGCGTGAACCTTTATTCGATGTTGTACAAAAAACCTTTTAAAGTAAAGGCTACTAGTGCACTATCGAAAATGAAACGTTCTTTCTTCCCTTTCTTCATTGCCGAATTTCACACTATTTCTATGAGTTGACTGGATTTTGTCTAGAGCAAAAAACAATTTTTTCTCTCTTAAAATTCTTATGGTGGCAGAACTTTCTCTAAGAAGAATTTCTTTTCTTTGGCCAAATTGTATAAGCCATATACATAATGGCCGAATTTCTTGCCCTAACTTATTTAGGGTTGGCCGAATTCAACTTGTAATTAGTGTAGGTGACCTAATCCTCTCCTAAGAAGGATTTACTTGGTGGACAAGAATCATATCCTTAGGTGGATTTACTTAGTGACCAAGAATCCTTTTCCAAAAAGAATTCTCCTACACGCCAAGACTCCTAATCCAACTCAAATAGTGTATGTTTGACCATATTAAAGACTTCCTAATTCGACTAGATAAATAATTCCTTTTGAACTTGAATATTTTGACTTGTCTAGAAACCATATTTCAATAGACACTATTGAAAACTTAACGTTAAGATTTAATATCCGATTCTTTTAAAACATCCATATGATGATATTCTACTCTCATTTAATAATTGGAGTCATGATGTCCATATTTATAAATAAAGTCCTCCATCGATTAACAAGTGAATACCACAAATCTATTGAGGATAGACAATGCTATATAATCGTACTCATTAATAGCTCAAATGATAACACTTGCAACCATAAGTCCATCATTTATCTCAGGATTGTGATAGACTCTCAGATTGTCTTCAAGTGAAAACTTTTATCCATTGACGGTTTTGGTTAAAGTATTTCATTGTGATCCTATTCAATGCACCCAATGCACTAGATTCTCTTGCCCAAAGACACGACACTTTGATGATTTTAGACTCATCATAACACATTTAATCTTACTCCAATGCTAGCAAAAGAATTTACAACTTTGACAAGATAAAGGCGCCCAACCTTTATCTTAAGTTGTGAATATTATTCAAGACTAACTAAAGAATTGTGTCTACCTCATACATATTTAGATGTATGAACAATTTTCTTTTCTCATAGTCTTTTGACCTTTTGACAATTATAATAATTAAACTATAAATGCTATAGGATTTGTTAAACTAAAAATCACTTTATTAATAAGAAAAGATTGTCAAATACATCATTATCTCCTGCTATCGAGCATAATACCAACAATCTCCCACTTCCTCTATATCAAATGTGTCATACCTCTTATCCTCATATTCTCTAGGTGCCCATCAAAACTCTTTTGTGGATGAGCCTTTGTGAATGGATCCGCTAGATTTTCTGTGACACAATCTTGGTTATCAACACGTCTTCCCTATCCACAATTTCCCTTAAAAGGTGATACTTTCTTTTAATATGATTCTCTCTCTTATGAATTCTTGGTTCTCTCGAATTAGCCACTACTCCATTATTATCACAATAGATATTGATCTGCTTATTCGCATTAAGAACCACTTCCAAGTCAATCAAGATTTTACGGAGCCATACAGCCTCTTTAGCAGCCTCGTATGCGGCAACATACTAGGCTTCCATAGTGGAGTCAGCAATACAAGATTGCTTGATACTCCTCCATATGACTGCCACTCCTCCAAGTGTAAACAAAGAACTTGATGTTGATCTTCTAGAGTCAGAATCCGATTGAAAATTGGAATCTGTATACCCAATGGGAATTAAATCCCCTATAGAGAATACAAGCATATAATCTCTCGTTCTCTTAAGATACTTGAAAATATGCTTGACTATCGTCCAATGATTAGGACCAGGCTTTGATTGAAACCTACTAACTATGCGAACAACAAAACAAATATCTGCTCTAGTACAGAACATTGCATACATAAGACTCCCAATTATCGAGGCATATGGAACCTTACTCATGAATTGCTCTTCATGTTCATTCTTGGGAACTTGTTTCTTAGAAAGTTTGATTCCATGTCTTAAAGGTAACATACCTTTTCTGGAATCTTACATGGAAATCCTAGACAAGATTTTATCTATGTATGAAGCTTGAGATAATGCAATCGTTCTATTCTTTCTATTTCTTATGACTTGGATACCAATAATATACCTTGCTTCTTCTAAGTCCTTCATATCAAATTGTTTTGCTAACCATTCTTTTACTGAAGTTAATACACTTACATCATTTCCAATGAGTAGTATATCATCAACGTAAAGAACTAGGAAAACCAACTTGTCAACTTTAATCCTTTTGTATACACATGGTTCATCAAGGTTTTGAATAGATCCAAAACTTTTCATGACTTGATCGAACCTTATGTTCCAGGATCTGGAAGCCTGCTTCAATCCTTATATGGATCTTTGTAACTTGCATACCCTTTCCTCTTGGCCTTTTTGAATGAATCCTTCTGGTTGTATAATATAGATGTTTTCGTCAAGACTTCCATTATGGAATGTTGTATTGACATACTTTTGCGGCATCTCTAGGTGTAGAGATGCCGTAATGGATAAGAGTATCCTAATTGATTTAACCATGGCCACATGAGAGAAGGTTTCTTCATAATCGATACCTTTCTTATGTGTGTAACCTTTTGCTACCAATCTAGCTTTAAAGGTTTCCACCTTTCCTTAAGCTACCAATCTAGCTTTAAAGGTTTCCACCTTTCCATCCATTCCTCTTTTCCTCTTATATACCCACTTACACCGATGGGTTTTATCCTTTTAGGCAAGTCTACAAGAGACCAGATTTTGTTTTTAAACATAGATTCAATTTCGAAATGCATTTCCTTTTACCAATGGTGACAATCAAAATATTCTATTGCTTCCTCGTACGTATAGGGATCATCGTCATCCAAGAGATTCTCTACAGATTCTACTAGACCGATGTATCTCTCGAGTTGTCTACTAACCCTCCTACAACAACAAGCTATGGTAGATTGTTGATCTTGTGTTGGTATGAAACTTGAAATTGGGCTAGGTTGTGAAACTTTTTATGGAATTGTATCCCCTGAAAACTTATTTAGGACAATTCTACTTTTAGGCATAAAATTATTCATATAGACCTCTTCTAGAAATTTAGCATTTGTCGAAACAAATACTTTAAGATCTGAAGGACTTTAAAAATAATATCCTTTAGTTCCTTTTGTATTCCTTACAAATATGCATGTTAATGAACGAGACTCCATCTTTTCTGTCTTTCCCTTTAACACATGCGCAATACATCCAAATATCCTTAAATATTGTAAACTAGGCTTTCGCCTAGTCCACAACTCTTGCGGTGTTTTAGAAAATAACTTAGATGGTACATCGTTTGTAATGTACATGGCAGTTTGTAAAGCATATCCCAAAAAAGAATTAGAAAAAGTTGAATAACTCAATATAGACCTAACCATGTCAAAAAGAGTTTTATTTCTCCTTTCTACCACCCCATATTGTTGAGGTGTACCTGGTGCAGAAAACTGAGAAATTATCCCATTATCAATAAGATATTGCTAAAACTCACCAGATAGATATTCTCCACCACGTTTAGACCTCAAGATTTTTATGTGTTTCTTAAGCTGATTTTCCTCTTCAGCTTTAAATGCTTTGAACATTTCAAAAGCATCCGACTTATGTCTCATGTGATACACATAGCCAAATCTTGAGAAATCATCCGTGAAAGTGATGAAGTACTCATATCCACCTCTAGCTTGAATGTTCATAGGTCCACACATATCAGTATGTATCAATCCTAAACATTAAGTGGCTCTTGTGCCTTTGGTCATGAATGACCTTTGGTCATCTTACTTTCCAGACAAAATTCATAAGTTGGTAGATCAACAACCTTTAAGTCACTTGAAGGTCCATCACTAACCAACCTTTTGACCCTATCAAGGTTAATATGACCTAGGCGCAAATGCCATAGGTATGTTTCATCTTTTGATAATTTTACTCTTTCATGATTATGTTCCGTTGATTCTGTGTCTAACAAGTGAGAGATATTTCTATGCAAATAGAATAAACCGCTTTCCAATGTACCTTTGCAAATAATATTTTCATTCTTACTAATAATAAAAGCTTTATTAAAAGTAACTAAATAACAAAATTTATTTAAACAAGAAACTGAAATTAAATTCTTCTTGAATTGAGGTACATAATAAATGTCTATTAAATCTAAATGCCTATAAGAATCCAAACTAATTCTAATATCTCCCACTGAACTAGCAGACACCAACGCTTCAATGCCTAAACGCAAGTTGAATCCGTTCTGATTAAGCCTTCTCCTTTCCTTGAAACCTTGTAAGAAAGAACAAACATGATTAGTAGCTCTAGAGTCTATGATCCAAGAATCCATGGAATCCGTCCAAAAACATGTTTCAAGATAATTAATATTACCTTCTTCCTTTTTGTCATGAGACTTTGGGCAAATTCTTTTCCAATGTCCCTTTTCACCATGAAGGAAACACTTTCTTTTGATCTTGGTTACTTTCTTTTTCTCCTTCTTAGAAGGTCCTAGTTTCTTTTTCTTCTGTTGTTCTTGACAGTCTTACAGGTCTTAACAGTAGCAACTTTACCTACCGCATGAATCTGTGTAGTCCAACTTGAATTGATCAAAGGAATCTGATAATGAGTTGACAATCATGTCCATATTCATCTCACCATTTATCTTAGTACCATTCAGTTCAGCAATGTTGAGATGTGCTATGACATTCATCTTTTGATCTTTCACAGACTGTCCAAGTTTCATCCTAAGATTCATGAAAGCAGTCACTGCCTCTCTATTTAGTCATCCTAGACCTCATAGCAAACGTCTTCTCTAGAGACATCGTAATATCGGCAGCGGTCTCCATTCCTTCACGTTGCTATTGCAACAAGTCGAAGATGGTGGCCATAATGTAACATTTAGCCATCTCACCTGAAGACTCCCACTGCTGATACTCATCTCTTTGTTCCTGAGTAGATTCATTAGTAGGAGTAGGTGGTTTAGAAGTGCACAAAATGAACTTATGCTTTTCGGATTGCAACAAAAGCCCGATTTTCCTTTTCCATGTGACATAATTATAACCAGTTAAAGTATTATCTTTTAGGATGTTGATTAGGTATGGGGTAATGATTTCTGAACAATAACAAAAAGTTATATAAGTAAATAATCATGTTAAAGCACTTTCGAATATTTATCTTGAATTATAAAAAATAATTCAATTGTAAAATTCAACGGTGATCCAACGCCCGTAATTGTCACACCTCCTTTGGGAGTTCGCACCATCTTTTAGTTGGACTAGGTCCTACCTAATTGTTAACATAACAACCAACGTTTTCAATTTTAGCCATGCAATTTTATTAACAAGAAATCTTGGGAAGATATTAATAAAATCACATTGAATGTGTTACCAAGTTATCGACCTTCAATATGATCCCTCACGAATATCCCTCCTTTGGGAGTAGATATCAATTGGGTTAATTGTCTAGTCTATCCTTGTAAGAAAGTATCTTGCTAAATTTTATTCATGAATACTCCTTGGGGGGTTATTACACGAAACATAAAGCTCAACTAAACTTGGAGGCCAAAGGTGTTCCGAAACACCTTCTCCCACTCAATTGTTTAAGGCGTGTGATCGAATTCCATAGAATGATTTACCAAGTTTTCTAGATGCCAATTAGATACCTAAACCTTCCAATGCCTATTCATACCAAAAGAGATATAAGAGTGGCACTTCTATTCTATATGACATGTTATCAAACATTGATAAACATTGCAATATTTACATAAATATTAATAGCTACAATTTTGGTCCATCATAGAAAAGCAAGTAAATTACATATGTCTTGGAATCCAAAAACAAAAACTCCTTTCTTGGCAAACAAGTCTTCATGCGACCTTCGTCGTTTGGACTCCCTCGGCTACCTCCCATGGGCATGCGCACCCTTGGCTCCCTCCCATGGGCATGCGCACTCCACAACCCCATGAAGGGCTGCCATGCGTAGCCCTTGGCTTCCAAAGGGCTGCCGTGCACAGCCCATGCCACAACAATCGTGGCCGCTTGCTCATTCGCACGCACGTTTGTTGCCATGGCTCGCACGGTCCCAAACTTGTTTCGGTTGCTTCCAATTCTTCAAATCTTCGAGTCTTCAATACTTGAATGTATTATAGAAGAATTTTAAGTAATAAAATACTGCAGTATTTTTAATACAATAAAGTGCAGTTTTTTTTTATTACAACAACAAAATAAAAACAATTAGCAACTACCAAGAAGGAAATTACTGCGATGATAGGCCACCCATCTTGTTACAATCCCAAAACAAAATTACATTGAAATTCTAGGATCAATATTGAGCAATAACAAACCACATAAAAAACATATATATCTATACATTCCAATGTAAATATATATATGCAACTACCTAGAGTGCCATCTCTTTCTAAAACATGCATATATACAATAAAAAGAAAAAGATTCACATACACATACATCGGGAAAAATCGGTTCAAAAACGCCGCGGAAGCATGAAAACAAAGTTTGAAATATTTTTTAAAAAATTCCCTTTTAATAGAAAGAACCTTAACCCTAGATAAATTGATGCATAATAAAAGTATCGTACTTTTTTCTCATGACAATTGAACTAGTGTCGAATTGATTCCGCAAGATCTTCTAATGCAATCACGAACGTTAATCACCTAGGAGACTGGGCTCCCTTTCTTTAAATTGTATTCCTAATGATGGAAACAAACCAAATCTTTTTCTTTGTTAGTCACAATTATCCTCCAAGAAGAAAAACGAAGAACGTTAGGTCACTTGTGAATTATCAATCGATTTGATTGAAACTCGCATGAACCTTGATTCGATGTTGCACACAAAACCTTTTAACGTAAAGACTACTAGTGCACTATCAAAAATGAAACGTTCTTTCTTCCTTTTCTTCATTGCCGAATTTCACACTATTTCTATGAGTTGACCGAATTTTGTATAAAGCAAAAAACAATTTTTTCTCTCTCAAAATTTTTATGGTGGCCAAAATCTCTCTAAGAAGAATTTCTTCTCTTTAGCCGAATTGTATAAGACATATATATAATTGTTAATCACAAAACTTGGCTAAGAGACCAAAAAGAAAAATTTCACTCTCCCAGCTCAAAGCAAAGCCCAAGCTTACCATTCATTGAAACCAGGGCGAGCCATAAAGATACCCTGCGGAAGCAATTAGGGGTCTTCGGGCTTCAGAATTATCAGGAATGGAGCCTGGCACGATCAGGTCGAGCCTCCCACGTTTACCTTGGAATTCGGACATAGCCCAATATGTGGTTATCTAGGTTTCCAGAGATCACCTATCCTGGAACCCCGGTCCCTGAGGTCTATCTCCGGATCCACTCCGTGAGAGTAAAGAAATGTCACCATGCTTTTGAAACATTTAAGGTGAAGCCTGACCCAAATGAACTAAGCTCCTTCCATACGAAGGCTTCCCGAGGTCGAAATAAGCCCGCCAACCTTGACAAAAGCCAACTATCCATTCCAGACATGAAAAAGTGGGCCTTTAAAAGGATCAGTTTCGTTCTATAGTAATGCTCCAATTCGCTAAGCGAAACTTGATCCTGCTTGGATATGAAAGAATAAGCTTGCCTAATCCACGAGACCCCTAGTGAGGGCCCACAAGGCCGTCTCAAGCCTTAAAAGGCCAAGAAAGGTTAGGCCAAGCTTTTAGGACCAGAGCTTAGGCATGGATCTACCTCACTCTACGAAACAGCGAGCAGCTAGCTTGATGACCTCCATGAAGAGACATGCCATGAAGGCAAAGGGAACACATCTACACTCCAACGAACATTAAAACTTTACATACACGTAAGGCAAGAGATTGAGTCCAAATAGGAAACAAATTTATCTCCGCCAAAGATATTGTCGAATCCGTAATTAATTCAGAATAAATGACTTTCAAATAAAATATCCCGCCCGATAAGGAGGGAACAGATTCATAGTATCGTGGTGGAGGATTCACGAGTTTAAACCTACTTGAACCATGTATAAATAGGTTCAAGCATGATGTAAAAAAGAGAGGATCGACGATTGAAAAGAGACAGATCGACAGTAAAAAGCGATATAGAGAAGACAAGAGATAGAAGAGAGATTGAGAGAATTAAGGAGAGCCTAAATTCTATGATCCGAACACGGCCGCCGTTGTATCTTCTATTCAATCGGAACAAGGTTGCCACCCCTCTATGCGCTAGAGAGATTGTGAGTGTATTTAAGAGATTTCTGTATTCCACGAGTGATCAGCAATAAAATTCTCATTTGCCATAACATTAGCATTCGAATATTCATTTCTATCTTAACAGGTAAGATATCTAAGGCACTGACCCCGACCACCGCCTTTGTCGTAGTGGTCTTGAGGGTGTTAGTTGGAATTTCTCATATTGAGCAAATTTCCTGTTAACTCTTTCTAGCGCTGTCTGTGGGAACAAACCACACCGTTTTTTTTACACTTACAAGTTTATTGTTTTGCAATAATTATGAGGCTCCGTTCCTTACAAGGATAGCCCGAGGCTTCAAAACAGCCTTCAATTGCATCAACATAAAAGGCCCCGAAGAATGGAAAAAAATCTGTGCACAGTAGCAAAATTCCGGTCCAGCCAACCCTTGTGCGGGTTTCTAGTCCTCCTATGATAAGCCAAGCCATGCTCGATCAACAGGCGGCGGCCTTTATGGAAAATATTCTCCTTGGTCTGCTCGTTGAGGGCATCGTGGTCAAGCCAGCAAACTCCAACACACAGGGGAGCCGAGCAGGCCCGGAAATAGGACACCTGCGTTCGATCGCCTGGGACCTCCTTCTCCAGAGCTCGCCTACGAGAAGGCCTGGTTTCAACCGTCAATCAGGGATATATTTTGGCCTATGCCCCTAGTTCAGGGTAAACAATCACATTACCAACCTAGGCGAGTTAAATCTGAAGCAGACACCTTACCGCGGGAATAGTAAGAGGCTTCTTTCCCATTAGCTTCAGGGAGAGAAGTCTGGGCTAGAGATAAAGGTAGCCGGAAAAGACCCTGAGCAGACCCCACTCATAAAAATAACAGGGTGGAGGTCGCCAGCTCATCGAAGGAATCCGATAGTGAGGAATCTGAGGTCAACTCAAAGAAACCTGAAAGCAAATGCCTGAGAGATCAGCTGACAGGACTTTAAAAAGAGGTCCAACTGATGAAGACAGGAAAGCATAAAGAGTACAAGAAAGATCCGTAAAGCAAGATGAACGCTCCCTTTACCAAAAGGATCCAGGAGGCGGAACTCCTGTCAAAATTCAAGATGCCGACTAATAAATTCTCCAGAACGAAAGACCCCTTGAGCCTCATAGAGAGCTTTGTCCAGCAAACGGAAGTCCAAAATACCACCAGGGATACCATATGCAGGATGTTCCCTACCACTTTGACTGATTACACCAAGACTTGGTTTAGAAAGCTGCCCGCTGGTAGCACAGATTCGTTTACAAAGCTGTCAACCAATTTTTGTTCTCAGTTCCAAGGGGTCAAGCCGCGTCCGAAGGACCCCATACCCCTACAGTATGTGATTCATGGCCGAAACGAGATGCTCTGGTCATATGTTGAACGCTTTTATAAGGAATTCATCCGGATGGGAGTCTTCGCTGAGAAAGATTCCCTTGCCAATTTTAGGAGGAACCTGTGGGCGGGCAAAATTTTTCGATACTTTGCCAAGTGACCTCTGGAGACCTATTAGGTGGCCTATGACCTGGTTCTAGAGCAAGTCAAAATAAATGAGCAGCTTATGATCGAGATGGAACATGATGAAATGAGAATGGAAAAGCAACAGAAGAAGAAAGCACCCAAGCTAGAGCCATCTCAAAAAAATCAAAACAAACCCCCCAATAGGTCGACGTACCATTTCCCCATTTCTCAACCCAAGCTAGAGAGGTATCCAGCTAGGAGAACTCCTCTGCGGGCTTTGCCTCCTCCTCCTCCCAGAACGGTAGCCCCTATATCTTGAAACGATGGAGGGTATGACCATTACACCCCCTTAAACGCATCTAGCGCCCTTAAAAGCATCTAGCGAAACAATTTATCTTACCATTCGAGATAGGGGAATACTACAGAAGCATGCACCCATGAAAGCTCTGGTTGATAGAAGAAATCAATATAAGTATTGTGACTTCCATGAAGATGTGGGGCACAACACTTTAGAGTGCTATAACCTGCACAATCAAATTGAGGCTCTGATAAGAGGATGGTGTTTGTTAGAGTTCTTGTAGTAGGTTAGGGACAATATTCAGACTGGAAGGGAGGTACAAGCCGAGAACCTCAAGCTTGTTGAATAGAGAAAAAGGGAACATGCGGATCTGATGTAACAAATCTAGGTGATACATACCATCAGTAGAGGACCCACTATGGCTGGTACCTCCAATAATTCAAGGAAAAACTACGTGAGGAAGATCCCTCGTGTAGATGAAAAAGAAGGTATCTTCAAGGTCAACCAGAGCCCGACAAACCCTTTCTAGTTGTTATAGATCTTTTTCACCGAGGTGGATGTCTATAACACCGTGCAGCCTCATAAGACCCCATGGTGGTCACTGTGCAGATTGCCAATTGCATAGTCCATCGTGTGCTGGTTGACACAGGCGATAGCATCGACATTCTCTTCAAAGATACTTTGGAAAAGCTGAATTTGAAACAATGGTGTTACAAAAGTTACACCACCCCACTGTATGGATTCATTGGGACACAATCATACCTGTGAGATGGAAGATCCTCACAGTAATTGTTAGAACATCCTTCCTCTAACAAAATATTATGACAGACTTCGTGGTGGTAGATACCTCATCAGCCTACAATGCGATACTGGGAAGGCATTTCCTGTCATCCTTGAAGGGGGTCCTATCAATTTACCATAACGTCCTAAAGTTCTTAGTATTAGACAATGTGGGGGAGGTACGGGTTGACCAACAAGTAGCTAGGAGACGTTATGCGGTATCTGCAAACCCAACAACTCTAACAAAGTAACTTGTACAGGCAAAAACGATCCAGGATGGGGCAACGCCTTTATTGACTTTGGAAGATGTAGGACCCAAAAATCACCCAGTTGATGACCTCGTGGTGCCAGACGAGGAGGAGCAGAAAAGGGATTGGGCCAGCGGTCATCCAATGAATAAGCTAGAGAAGATTTCCATCCGGATGGGTAATCCTCGAAGGTCGTCAAAGTTGGAGCCAACCTTAAACCGAGAGTGAAAGAGGGCTTGATCGAGCTCATTAGAGAATTCAATGACATCTTCGTTTGGACACGACTAGATGCCTAGAATCCCGATGTCTTTGGCTGCTCACTAATTGGCAGTTGATCCGACCTTCAAGCCCGTCAAACAAAAAATGCGTCACTTTAATACAAAAAGAAATGTAACGGTTCAGGAAGAAGTGAACAAATTAACCCAAGCGGGCTTCATCATAGAAGCACGCTACCCTGAATGGATCGCCAACATGGTCATGGTCACGAAGGCAAATGGGAAGTGCCACATGTACGTCGATTATACTGACCTTAATTGGGCATGTCCAAAAGACAGTTTCCCTCTACCAAAAATTGATTTGTTGGTTGACTCCACTTCTGGAAACAAGCTCTTAAGCTTCATGGATGCATTTTCAGGATAAAACCTGATTATGATGCACCCCATCGACCAGGAAAAAACCAGTTTCATCACCAAATAGGGTATATTTTGCTACAAGGTGATGCCGTTCGAGCTTAAGAACGTGAGAGCTATATTTCAAAGGTTGGTCAGTCGGCTGTTCAAGCCTGAAATTGGAAGATCAATGGAGGTGTACATCGATGACATGATTACCAAGTCATCAACCGCTGAAAGCCATCTGGATGACCTTCGTAGAACTTTCATGATCTTAAGGGACAACCAGAAGAGATTGAACCCCTCCAAATGCACCTTTAGGGTAACTGCGAGGAGGTTTCTGGGCATTATGGTTCATGAGAAAGGTATAGAGGCTAACCCGGAAAAGATTAAGGCTATCCTAAATCTAGAGTCCCCTACGACACTTAAACAGGTTCAAGTCTTAACCGGGCAGGTAACAGCGCTCAACAGGTTCATTTCTCGGTCTACCGATAAATGTCTCCCATTCTTCAAAGCCATTAAGCAGAGAATAAACATGAAATGGGACCAGGAGAGTGAACAAGCTTTTCAAGCCTTAAAGAAATATATGCCAACCCCTCCGCTACTAGTTAAGCCAAGTCCTATAGAAGAGCTGTAAATTTACTTGGCCGTTTTAAAGACTACAGTAAGTGAGGACATGGTCAAGGAATGTAGAGATAAGGTCCAACGGTCTATCTACTACGTGAGTCATGCTCTAACCAAACCAGAAAAGAATTATACCCATATGGAGAAGCTCGTTTATACCTTGGTGACCTTGGGAAGGAATCTCCGTCCCTACTTTCAAGCTCACTCATTAGCAGTAGTGACGAACCAACCCCTTCGTCAATTCTTGTAATGGCCAGATGTGTTCGGAAGACTTGTTTTGTAGGCATTAGAGCTTATTTAGTTTGATTTAAGGTATAACCCCAGAACCACAATTAAAGCCCAGGCTTTGGCATACTTTGTGGCAGAACTCTCAGTTCTTCCGGGCTGGGCGACCTCCGCAACAACAGATATAGCTCATGAAAAAACTCCAGAGTCTGATAGATGGTCGGAAGGGTGCAAGTCATGGGCCCTCTACACTGATGGAGTGTTGGGGCAAGCTGAAGGAGGAACGAGCATAGTTCTAATAGACCCGGAGGGAACTAAGTGTTTCCATTATTTCAGATTCGAGTTCAAGGCCACTAACAATGAGGTATAATATGAAGCCCTCCTAGTCGGGATGAAGGCGGCCGCAGAGCTCGGGGTCTATTACTTGCAAGTCTGGAGAGACTCATTACTCATAGTCAATAAGGTTTTGGGGATTATCAGGCAAAAGGGGATAATATGATTGCTTTTCTGAAGCTAGTTCAACTATTTAAAAATAAGTTTAAGGGAAATAAGATCGAACAGGTCCCTCGGCAATAGAATCGTCAAGTTGACGTCCTTGCCAAGATAACTGCTAATGGGGGCCATGCCTTGATGTAGAGAGTTCCTCTTCAAGTAATCTCCCAACCAAGCATAGTGGCGGGCAAGGATACTTATGTCTTGGATTGACAACAATGCTGGATGGACCCAATAGTAGTTTCTCTTCAAGAAGGAAGGCTTCCCAAGGAGCGTGGCCAAGCCAGAAGAATCAAGAGTATCTCAGTCTGATACTGCCTAGTGGATGGACACCTTTACAAGAGGGGAAAGTCTATTCCTCTGCTTCATTGCTTGTATCCTGATGATGCCAAACGGGCATTAAGAGAGGTTCACTCTGTAGAATAAGGAAACCACGCTGGTGGGAAAGCAGTGGCATATTAGGTACTCCTAATGGGATATTACTGGCCAACTATCCATCAAGATGCGAGGAGCTTTGTGCAATCTTGTGAACCATGCCAGAAGACCTCTAACTTAAGCTGTCTCCCACTGGAGTGATTGTCATCTCTCAGCTCTCCTTACCCTTTTACTATGTAAGGAGTCGACCAGATCGGACCATTACCTATCACTCATGGACAAGCCAAGCATGCTATTGTGGCGATCGACTATTACACGAGGTGGGTCGATGTCAGACCACTATCCCAGATATCAAAAGAGAATAGGACAATGTTTATCAAGAATAACGTTGTTTGCAGGTTCGGGACCACTCTTGTCATTGTAGCCGACCTCGGTAAGTAGTTTGATAACGATCGATTCAAGGACTTCTGCCAAGGCGTGGGAATCGACCTTAGGTTTGCTTTAATATCCCACCGTAAGACTAACGGGTTAATGGAATCTACCAATAAGACTATCAAGAAGCTATTGAAAAAGAAGCTACAACAGAGAAAGGGCTGATGGGTTGAGGAGCTTCCCGAGGTTCTTTGGGCTTACAACATTACAAGGAGAACAACCACTAGAGAAACCCCATATTCTTTGATCTTTGGGGTTGAAGCAGTTCTTCCCATCGAGCATAAACAAACATCCTTCAGAGTTCAACACTTCGAATAAGGAAGCAATGAGGATAAGCTTCGAGCTAGCCTAGACCTCTTGGAGGAAAAACAAGATCGGGTATTTGAGAAAGTAGCGATTTACCAGAGTAGGATCACTAGGTACTTTAACAGGAGGGTTAAAGCTCAAAACTTTAAGGAAGGAGACCTAGTTCTCAGAAAGGTAACCTTGAATATTAGAAAGTGGTCAGACAGGGTTCTAGGACCCAACTAGGAAGGATCTTACTTAATAAAGGTAGTGGTCCAAAATGGGGCATACTAGCTCGAAGACATGGATGGATTCCCTATCGACCACACCTGGAACTTAGATTACCTGAGAAAACTTTACCCCTAAGCAGGGAACTCGAGAGCAGGCTACCACCATTTAGGTTTTAGTGAAATCCTCATCAATAATGTACTCCATTTTTTTATCAATAAAGTATGTTTTCTTCATCTTTAATTATATTCTGCCATGATTTCTCTATTCAGAGTCCATATGGGTAAGTTCGACATAAACATCTCGAAGACCAGGGATTAGTTGGGGAAGCCCTATCGCTATCCCTGATGCCTTGGTCGAGCTACCACTCTCAAGGAGGATCTGAGTGTAAGAACATATTTACCATCCAGATCTCGAGATCAGGATATAGTTAGATAGCCCTCCTGATGCCTTGGTCTGGCTTCCACCCTCAAGAAGGATCTGAGTGTAAGAGCATAGTTGCCATCAAAATCTCAAGACCAGGATAAAGATAGGTAGCCCTCCTGATGCCTTGGTCGGCCTACCACCCCCAAGAAGGATTTGAGTGTAAGAACATAGTTGCCATCCAGATCTCGAGACCAGGATATAGCTAGATAGCCCTCCTGATACCTTGGTGAGGCTTTCGCCCCCAAAAAGAATCTGAGTGTAAGAGCATAGTTTCCATCCAAATCTCGAGACCAGGATATAACTAGATAGCCCTCCTGATGCCTTGGTCGGGCTTCCACCTCTAATAAGGATCAACGTGTAAGAGCGTATTGCCAACCAGATCACAAGACCAGGAAATAGTTAGACAGTCCTCCTGATGCCTTGGTGGGGCTACCAACCCTAAGAAAGATCTGAGTATGAAGCAAGAAGATATTAATTAGATCAAAATTTACAAAATAAAGCATGGATGGAATCTAAAGTCAGATTCCATTAATGAAATGGGAGTCTGTCCCCCGAAAAGGCTACAATTATCAAACAAGGTGCCCACCCCTCTTTACGAGCTGTAAAAAAAATTGTGAATATATTACATCAGGTTTCTGCTTCTTCCTGGCTACCTTTTGCTGCTCCCTCTTCCTGGTGAACCTTTCCCCCGGCTACTCCTTCTGAAGGTGGATCATTACCGCTAGAGGGTTCCCGATTGCTTGTTGCTCAGCGGAGTCCTCCTCCAAGACCTCATTAATCACTGCCATAACCTCATGAGGGATGGCCGCATCGAGAAGGTTAGTGAAGGATTTTACCCGGTCTTGTTCAACCTCCAGTCCTTCTTTAGGGTTTTTTTCGGTCGATTCCTTGCTTCTGGTAGGTCCTTCTCTGGTTGTGTTGTTCAAACCCCAATAGAGGCCTCCCTATGACCTGAGACTGGAAAGACTGGAGGAATAAGAGGATCTGTCACAACTGATTGCTTCCCAGCTCCAGCCTCATCACCTTCAGGATTAGACATCTCTGCAGCCTTCGACATAATCTCCTACTTATCCTAGTTGGCAATAACTGATAGGTTGAAAGAGGAAGGAAGGGCTTCAACAACCTGGTAGGAAGCGTGGAAGTACCCTTCGCAGAAGAATGCATCCACCTCTGCCTGAAGTTTTGCAACCTGGGCATGTATATCTTTTTTTTTGGCATAAAGCTTTTTGGCTTTAGCTTTCCAAGAGTCTCTTTGCCTGGCCCGATGCTTTAACTTGAGGGTTTCTTGGTCAAAGGATCGCTTCATCCTCTCATGATCACAGCAAAGCTCACCCAGTTCAGCCTCAATCTCTTTTTGGTTGGAGATCATCTCCTCTACAAGAGATCGAGCTTGCCCGAGAAGCCCCATGACTCTTTCAGTTTTGGCTTCAGCTTGGGAAACCAACTCACGAAGAGAGGATAACTGGTGACCGATTGCTATATTGAACTTGAAAGCCTGTAAAGGATGTAGCAAAGGTTAGATAGCAACCAAAGCTTGCAATCGTAAAAAAGTATAAGGGAGAACAACCACCCCAGCTAGGAGAGAAGACCCTTTGGTAAGTAGGACCTCAACGAGCATCGATCCCATCCGGGAGAGACCACTTCCTATGCAAGATGAGATGAATTGCTCCAAAACTTCATCTTACCCCCCCCCCCCGAGCTCGGTTGGCGTTGGGAGTGGTAAGAGGAGCTTTAGAAGCACCAGCCTCTTAGCCCGCTGAAGCTTAAGAAGTTGGAAGCTTAGATGGAGGGGGAGAGGTTTCTAGCAAGGTGACAGAAGGAGCATCAACGGTAGTAGGGATTATTGGTGAAGGGGTAGATATGGTTGGATCAGCAGCTTGAGAAGCATCTCCTTTGGTTAGTGCCTTGGAAGCCCGTGACGCAAGAATGGCAATCCTAGACCTAGTTTGGGTAGGATATGGAGCAGGAGCAGGAGCAGGAGCAAGCGAAGCAACAACTGGAATGGTTAAACCCCCTTTCTTCGAGGTAGCTAGGAAGACTCTCCGGGATGATCTGGCAGGAGGGGGTAGGATCTGTGCTTGTTGGGTTTCACGGGAAGCTGGAGCAACAACAAAAACTATTACAAAAAAATGAATGAAGGAAGGAAAGAAAAAGGATGTCAGAAACGAGACAGCTAATGGAACGGGATATAATAGATTGGTATTACTTA
Organism: Dipteronia dyeriana; assembly: GCA_032871835.1. Lineage (NCBI taxonomy): Eukaryota > Viridiplantae > Streptophyta > Magnoliopsida > Sapindales > Sapindaceae > Dipteronia > Dipteronia dyeriana. The sequence continues at coordinate 43,790,731 of CM065299.1, read as the reverse complement.
CGAGGAGTAGCATCAGAGATCCGCAAGTATCGATTCACCAGTTAGGGATCGAAGAGATCAACAATCTAAAACTTCAAATTCAAATAGTTCCTGGTGAAAATATTCCTCAACACCATTTCAGATTCAGCAGGCATGGAGTCCCGATCCTATGATGGTTTATCATTAAAAGCCGTGGGAACCGTAAACTTGTGCCCACCTATGAAGATCGAGCTCCCCCAATCATTGCCGACCAATATCCATACCTCTTTCCAGGCTGGGTCCTTCTGTGAGGCTCTGGGGATGATGAAGTTAAGCTTGCTCTTGGCCTTAGCGTAAAACTGACATCGGGGGGCTCCAGCCAGGCTCCTAATTTGAAAGAGGAAAGTCAGCTCCTCTATCCGAGCTCTTAGTTATCTTGCTTAGCTCGCATTGTTCCTTCCACAGCACGAGGAAGCCAAATAGGTGCCTCTAGGAGTTGGGCGTCAACTGGAGAGGAGCTAGTTGAAGAGCATTGAGGGCCCGCCATAGGGTTGGATGAAGGAAAAGCCTGACCCCACTCTCGAAGGTTGCCACATGAACTGGGAGGATGCCTTTGGGAGGGTTAAAGATGTCGTAATATCTATAAAGGATTATGATGGAGACGCTATCAGGAATACCATAATTGGATCTCATAGGGTTGAGGGAGTTTGGATCAATAGTGGAATTGGGAATGACCCTAAATTCATAGGGCAGAAGCTCCACCGAAAGAGGACCAACGACCGTGACTTCACCCCTTCCAGTGGCGTCACCCTGCCTTCTTTATTGGAGTTTTCATCGACTATGTTCAGAGGGTTTTCGGGTTGATTGGAGAAGCCGGAGCTGATCGAGACATTCCTACCAGAGTGGGGACGCTAACGGACCGGGAAAGTGTTCTCGTCACTCAAAATTCCCTATACCCACTTCCTGGGAACCAAATTGGAGATACTAGTGCCCTCAACCATGGCTTCAATAATGTCAGAAGAGTTCGACATTGTCGGATGAAGGGTTTGAAGAACAAAGGAAATAGTGAAGAGCTAGTCAAAGGTAGCGAAAAAGAGGGGTTTTTGAAAGTTTAAAGTTTGAAAAAAAGTGTGAGGAAAGTGATAAGGAAGCCGAGTTTAAATAGAGCTGAGTAGGGCTGTGACATCAACGAAATCTTCTAATGGATCTCCTCGAATTACGGAGTGACCATAACGTAGCCGGATTATCTTGGGGAGTACATCAGTCTTTTCCTGCCACATCACTGGAATAATTAGTAAGGAGATTTCTACCCAGATTCAATAACGGTAAAGAGAAAAATTTCCCAATTAAAACATGGAATCTGACTCCAACCCCAACTCAATCACCAGTGTTCAAGTCAGAAGGGACTTCTGTTAATAACAAAATTTGGCTAGAGGACCAAAGATAAATCTTTCACTCACCCAGCTCAAAGCAAAGCCCGAGCTTACCATTTATTGAACCATGGGCGAGCCATAAAGATACCCTGTGGAAGCACGGAGTGGTCTTAGGGCTTCAGAATTATCAGGTCAAGCCCCTCACACCTACCTTGGAATTCGGACATAGCCTAATACCAGTTTATCCTGGCTTTCCGAGATCACCTATCCTGAAACCCCGGTCCCTGAGGTTTGGCTCCGGATCCACTCTATGAGAGCAAAGAAAGGTCATCGAACTTGTGAAACGTTTGTGGTGAAGCCCGAGACAAACGAACTAAGCTCCTTCTAAACCAAGGCTTTCCGAGGTCAAAATAAGTCCGCCAACCTCCACAAAAGTCCACTATCCATTCCAGACATGAAAAAGTGGGCCTTTAAGGGGATCATATTCGTGCTATAGTAATGCTCCAATTCGCTAAGGGAAACCTGAAAATGCCTAGATATGAAAGAAGAAGCTTGCCTAATCCACAAGACCCATAGTGAGGGCCCACAAGGCCGTCTCAAGCTTTAAAGGACTAGGAAAGGTCAGGCTGAGCTTCTTGGACCAGAGCTTAGGTATGGATCTACCTCACTCTACAAAACAGTGAGCAGCTAGCTCGATGACCTACTTGAAGAGACATGCCATAAAGGCACACGGTAACACATCTACACTCCAACGAACATTAAAACTCTACGTACGCATAAGGCAAGAGATTGAGTCTAAAGAGGAAACAAACTTATCTCCGCCAAATATATTATCGAATCCAGAATTAATTAAGAATCAACGACTTTCAAATAAAATATCCCGTCCGATAAGGAGGGAACAGATTCATGGAATCGTGGTGGGTGATTCACGAGTTTAAACATACTTAGACCATGTATAAATAGGTCCAAGCATGATGTAAAAAGGAGAGGATCGACGATTGAAAAGAAACAGATCGACGGTAAAAAGCGATAGAGAGAAGATAAGAGATAGAAGAGAGATTGAGAGAATTAAGGAGAGCCTAAATTCTGTGTTTAGAACACGGACGCCATTGTATCTATTATTCGACTGGCATGAGGTTGCCATCCTCCTATGCCCTAGAGAGATTGTGAGTGTATTTGAGGGATTTCTGTATTCCACGAGCGATCAATAATAAAATTCTCATTTGCCATCACATTAGCATTCGAATATTCATTTCTATCTTAACAGATCAGATATCTAAGGTACTGACCCCGGCCACCACCTTCGTGGTTGTGGTCTTGAGGGTGTTAGTTGGAATTTCTCATCTCGAGCAAATTGCCAGTTAACAATAATGGTCGAATTTCTTGCCCTAATCTATTTAGAGTTGGCCAAATTCAACTTGTAATTAGTGTAGGTGACTTATTCCTCTCCTAAGAAGGATTTACTTAGTGGGCAATAATCCTATCCTTAGGTGGATTTACTTAGTGACCAAGAATCCTTTTCCAAATAGAATTCTTTCCTACACCAAGACTCCTAATCCAACTCAAATAGTGTATTTTTGACCATATTAAATACTTCCTAATTTGACTAGATAAATAACTCCTTTTATTTATCTACTTAACAAATATATTATTTAATATTAATTATACTACCAACAATAGTATAATATTTAGGGGACCTTCTTCTATTAGGAAAAATATTTTGTCATTTAATTAATTAATTAATTAATTAACAAATTAATTAATTTCTAATAAATTAATTATCAAATACAAAACAATATACTAGGCTAATATATCTAGCATTGCCGCCCAAGACCACACATGGGCATATATATTATTTTTCTTATTTTATTAAATCCATTGGACCTTAATAAAATGGTACACATGTGAATTAAACCCATTCTTACAAGAAGAAACAAGTCCACATGCCTTAATACAATTCTAGATGGACCCATAAATTGGTCCGGTAGAATATATCTAGTGATCCATGCATGTTCGTGTGGATGGGGATCTTGGCAGGCTATCTAAATTTAAGCTCCAGTAGACACAACCCAATAATAATCAACAAATGATTCACTTAGGTCCGATCTATCAATTTTTGTTCATTCCACTAAAGAACTAAAATTGAACTCTTAAATGAAGATAGAATAAGTTAATATTGTTCATTCATACCCTAGACAATCTTAATAGAGATAGTGTATCCTCGTGAAGAATATCAATAATCCTCGAGAGCTCATAGACCGCTTATAGCTCTCCAAGTTACCATATTTACTCATATGACCACATTTTGAACTTGAATATTTTGACTTGTCCATAAGCCATATTTCAATAGACACTATTGAAAACATAACGTTAAGATTTAATATACGATTCTTTCAAAACATCCATATGATGATATTCTACTCTCATTTAATAAATGGAGCCACAATGTCCATGTTTATAAATAAAGTCCTCTATCGATTTACAAATGAATACCACAAAACTATCGAGGATAGACAATACTATATAATCGTACTCATTGATAGCTCAAATGATAACACTTGCAACTATAAGTCCATCATTTATCTCAAGATTGCGATAGACTCTCCGATTGTCTTCAAGTGAAAACTTTTATCCATTGACGATTTTGAATAAAGTATTTCACTGTGATCCTATTCAATGTACCTAGTGCACTAGATTCTTTTGCCAAAAGACACCCTACTTTGATGATTTTAGATTCATCATAACACATGTGATCCCACTCAAATGCTAGCAAAAGAATCTACAATTTGACAAGATAAAGACGCCCAACCTTTATCTTAAGTTGTGAATATTATTCAAGATTAACTAAAGAATTGTGTGTACCTCATACGTTTATAGATGTATGAACAATTCTTCTTTTCTCATAGTCTTTTGACCTTATGATTATTTACTTTTGACAATTATAATAATTAAACTATAAATGCTATAAGATTTGTTAAACTAGAAATCACTTTATTAATATGAAAATATTATCAAATACATTATTATACTCTTGCTATCGAGCATAATACCAACATTTATAGCCTTAATATTTCGGAAAAAGAAATATATATATATATATATATATATATATATATATACATACATACATACATACATATATATAATATATATATTTCTTTTCAAATTATCACAAATATAAAAGGATGACATTAATTTATTTCTGATGTTTTTTAGAAATCATTTTTTAAAATGAATAATTATCATTAGTGTGTGTGTGTATAGCATATCTCAAATATTTAAAAATATATATTTTAATTTTAAGATGATTAAGGCTACAAAATGAAAAAAATTCTAAAAAATTATATTTGAGATAAGTTGAAAAGAAATACATATTTTTTTTTTGAGAATATTAAGTCTACAAAATCAAAAAATTCTAACAATTATATTTGAGATAAGTTGAAAAGAATATAATTGTTAGAATTTTTTGATTTTGTAGCCTTCATCTTCTCAAAAAAGAATATATATATATATATATATATATATATATATATATATTCATTTTTTAGAATTTTAATGCTACAATATATATATTTTTAAAGAAGATTATGACAACAAAATCAAAAAATTTATAAAATATTTATATTTGAGATAAGTTGAAAAGAAATACATATTTTTTTTTTTGAGAAGATTAAGGCTACGAAATCAACAAATTCTAAAAAATATATTTGAGATAAGTTGAAACGATATATATGTGTGTGTGTATGTGTGTTTGTGTGTGTGTGTGTGTGCGTGTGTATTATATATATATATATATATATATATTTAAATCAAAAAATTCTAAAATCAATATTTGAGATAAGTAGAATATATATATATATATATATATATATATATATATATTGAAGTTAACCATTAAAATGTGTCTAATAATCTATATGAGGAGAGGGTAGGGAAGGGGAAGGGGAAGGGGAAGGGGAAGGGGAAGGGGGGGGGGGGGTGGGTTTACTCAAGTTAGTTACAACTTTTATTGATTAGTCAATATTAATGATTCACCCGACAAACATACATACAAAATCAAGTGTAAAATGCTGCAATATTAAAGAACACTTGATATATACATGGAAACCCTCCAAATGAGAAAAACCACAATATGAATAAAAGATTGCACCCTCAAGTGATACTTAGACTCTCACTCTCGATAACCATAGGCTATAGACACTACCATTCACTGCTCTTGGTTCAATCCCTTGTGATATCCCCTGATTCACTACTCTTTGCGTGAGCACCTGCTACTCTACCCCTTGGGTCTTTTATAGTGGCACTTGACCAATTGCTAGCCAACCCACTTTTGGTTACAAGACTTGACTTGCTTGTTCAACTTCACTTAGAAGGCATAAGTATTTGACTCTATGAAGAATATATGGTCTATGTGTATATATGACACTATGCTCAAATGCAATAATGTGTAAGACCAAACACAAAATGCTTAACTAGATGTTATAATGCATATAAACAACCTAGTTATCAAATAATCCCTACATGCACATATATAAGGACTAAATTGGGTGTAGATAAAATCTAACAATTTAATTGTCAATAAAAGTCCAACCAACATAAGTTGTGAGAACATATAATCAAGGGCAATCAATATGCAATCAAGAAATACAATTGATGAGGAATACACATAAATGTTCACGAACTAGACTAAATGCATAATGCCATCCTAATCATCAATTAAGCATATGTTAGGATTATGCTTGAAAGCAAGAGTATAATAATGTATTTGACAATCTTTTCATATTAATAAAGTAATTTCTAGTTTAACAAATTTTATAGCGTTTATAGTTTAATTATTATAATTGTCAAACGTAAATAATCATAAGGTCAAAGACTATGAGAAAAGAAGAATTGTTCGTACATCTAGATATGTATAAGGTAGACACAATTCTTTATTTAGTCTTGAATAATATTCACAACTTAAGATAATAGGTTGGGTGCCTTTATCTTGTTAAAGTTGTAGATTCTTTTGCTAGCATTTGAGTGGGATCAAATGTGTTATGATGAGTCTAAAATCATTTAAGTGTGGTGTCTTTGGGCAAAAGAATCTAGTGTACTGGGTGCAATGAATTGGATCACAATGGAATACTCTATCTAGAATCGTCAATGGATAAAAGTTTTCACTAGAAGACAATCGGAGAGTCTATCTGAATCCTGAGAAAAATGATGGACTTATATTTGCAAGTGTTATCATTTGAGCTACCAGTGAGGATGATTATATAGCATAGTCTATCCTCGATAGTTTGGTGGTATTCTTTTGTTAATCTATAAAGGACTTCACTTATAGATATGGACATCGTAGCTCCATTTATGAAATGAGAGTAGAATATCATCATATGGATGTTTTGAGGTATTGGATATTAAATCTTAATGTTAAGTTTTCAATAGTGTCTATTGAAACAAGGCTTCTAGACAAGTCAAAATATCCAAGTTCAAAATGTGGTCATATGAGTAAATATGGTAACTTGGAGAGCTATATACGGTCTATGAGCTCTTGACGATTACTGGTAATCTTCACGAGGATACAATTTCTCCAATAAGGTTGTCTAGGGTATGAATGAGTAACATCAAATTATTCTATCTTTATTTAAGATTCAATTTTAGTTCTTTAGTGGAATGGACTAAAATTAAATAGATCGGACCTAAGTGAATCATTTGTTGCTTGTGATTGGGTTATGTCTATTGGTGCTTAAATCTAGATAGTCCGCTAAGATCCTTAATCCACATGAACTTGCATGGATCACTTGATATATTATATCGGGCCAATATAGGGATCCATCTAGAATTATATTGAGGCATGTGGACTTGTTTCTTTTTGTAGGAATGGGTCTAGTTCACATGTAGACCTTTTATAAAGGTCAAAATGGATTTAATAAAACGAGAAAATAATATAATGTGCCATATACATTGGTATAGGCGGCAAGGCTATTTAGAATAACTTAATTATATTATTTTATTTTACTATTTAATTAAATGGAAATTAATTAATTTGTTGATTAATTAATTATTTAATTAAAAGTCAAACTCTTTTTCCTAGTAGAACATTGTCTCTTAAAATTATACTATTGTTGGTAGTATAATTAATGTTATAGACTATATTTGATAAGTAGATAAATAAAAGGAATTATTTATCTAATCAAATTAGGAAGTCTTTAATATATTTACAAATACACTATTGAGTTGGATTATGAGTGTTGGTGTAGGATTAAATTCCTTTTTGAAAAGGATTCTTAACCACCAAGTAATTCTACCTATAGAAAGGATTCTTAACAACCAAGTAAATCATTCTTAGGAAAAGAATTAAGTCTCCTAGTATATATCCTATGAATTTTGGCCAGCACATGTGTATATAGGAGAGGATAGAATTCCTTTTAGTTAAGGATTATTAACTACCAAATAAATCCACCTAAGGAAAGGATTTTTGCCAACCAAGTAAATCCTTCTTAGAGAGGATTTATAATCCTATATATATCTCTTGTGATTTTCGTCCAACCCTAAGCAATTCTAAGAGTGAATTTCGGCCAGCCCTAGCATAATTTCAAGAGAAGATTTTAGCTAGCCTAGGTAATTATTTATGGAGGGAATTCGGCCATCATAGGAATTTTGAAGGAGAAAATTCTGATTTTGCTCTAGACAAAATTCGATCAACTCTAAGAAATAGTGTGTGATTCGGCAAAGAAGAAATAGGAAGAAAGAACGTTTGGTTTTCGATAGCATACTAATAGCCTTTACATCAAAAGGGTTTGCGTACAACATCGAATCAAGGTTCATGCGAGTTTCAATCAAATTGATTGATAATTCACAAGTGACCTAACGTTCTTTATTTTCTTCTTGGAGGATTATTATAACTAACAAAGAGAAAGATTTTGTTTGTTTCCATCCTCAACTATACGATTTAAAGAAAGGGAGCCCACACTCCTAGGCTATTCACGTTCGTGATTGGATTGGAAGATCTTACGGAATTGATTTGGCGCTTATTCAATCGTCACGAGAAAAAGGTACGACAATTTTTATATACATCAATTAATCTAGGGTTAAGGTTCTCGTTGCATAAAAGGGAAAAAAAATTATTTATACGTAAACCCTGATTTTCGTTTTTATCAGGCTTCCATTGCGTTTTGAACCATTTTTTTCCTACAATTAGTATCAGAGCCTTGTTGTACCCTTGATTAATTGATGTATATGTACGTGAATCTTTTTCTTCTTATTGTATATATGCATGTTTTAGAAAGAGATAACACTCTAGGTATTCGCATATATATTTACACTGAAATGTATGGATATATATATATATATATATATTTATGTTTTATGTGGACTGTTATTGCTAAATTTTGGTCCTAGAATTTCAATGTAATTTTGTTTTGGGATTGTAACAAGAAGGGTGGTCTATCATCGCCATAATTTCCTTCTTGGTAGTTGCTAAGTTTTTTTTATTTTGTTTTGTTGTTGTAATAATAATAAAAAAAACTGCAGTATTTTATTATTTTAATTCTTCTATAATACACAAAAGTTTCGAAGAATCGAAGGTTTGAAGAATTAGGGGCAACCGGAACAAGTTTGGGACCATGCGAGCCGTAGCAACGAACGTGCGTGCGAAGAGCACGCAACCACGTTTGTTGTGGCATGGGCTGCACATGGCAGCCCTGTGGAGGCCATGGGCTGAACATGGCAGCCCTTTATGAGTTTGGGGCATGAGCACGCCCATGGGTAAGGGCCAAGGGTGAGCACGCATGGCAGCCGAGAGAGTCTGGACGACGAAGGTCGCATGAAGACTTGTTCGCCAAGAAAGGAGTTTTTTGTATCCCAAGACATGTAATTTACTTGCTTTTCTAGGATGGACCAAAAATTGAAGCTATTTATATTTGTCGTAAATATTGCAATGTTTGTCATTGTTTGATAACATGTCATATAAAATATGAGTGCCACTCATATATCTCTTTTGGTATGAACATGCATTGAATGGTTTAAGTATCTAAATTGGCATCTAGATAACTTAGTAAATCATTCTTTGGAATTCGATCACACGCCTTAAACAATTGAGTGGGAGAAGGTGTTTTGGAACACCTACGGCCTCCAAGTTTAGTTTAGCTTTATGTTTCGTGAATAACCCCCAAATGGGTATTCATGAATGGTTTTACCAAGATACTTCCTTACTAGGGTAGACTTGACAATTAGCCCAAACGATATCTACTCCCAAACGAGGGATATTCGTGAGGGATTATATTGAAGGTCGATAACTTGGTATTACACTCAATCCAATTTTATTAATATCCTCCCAAGAGTTCTTGTTAATAAAAATTACAAGGCTAAAATTGAAAACGTTGGTTGTTATGTAAACAATTAGGTGGGACTTAGTCCAACTAGTAGATGTTGCGAGCTCCCAAAGGAGGAGTGACATTTATGGGTGTTGGATCACCGTTAAATTTTTACGATTGAATTATTTTATTTAATTCAAGATAAAATATTTAAAAGTTCTTTATCATGATTATTTACTTATATATTTTTGGTTATTGTTCAGAAATCATGACCCCATCCCTAATCAGCATCCTTAAAGACAATACTTTAACTAGTGATAGTTATGTCACATGGAAAAGGAAAATTGGGCTTTTATTGCAATCTGAAAAGCATAAGTTCGTTATGTGCACTCCTAAACCAGCTACTCCTACTAATGAATCTACTCAAGAGCAAAGAGATGAGTATCAATAGTGTGAGTCTTCTGATGAGATGGCTAAATGTTAAATTATGGCCACCTTCTCCGACGTGTTACAACAGCAACATGAAGGAATGGAGACTGATGCCGATATGATAATGTCTCTAGAGGAGATGTTTGCTATGAGGTCTAGGACGACTAAGAGAGAGGTAGTGACTGCTTTTATGAATCTTAGGATGAAACCTAGACAAGCTGTGAAAGATCACATGATGAAAGTCATAGCACATCTCAACATTGCTGAACCAAATGGTGCTGAGATAGACGGTGAGACTAAAATTGACATGATTGTCAACACACAGTTAGATTCTTTTGATCAATTCAAGTTGGACTACACCTTGAATAAAAAGGAATACACCTTGCAAGGCCTGATGTAAGATGTTCAAAGCGTGGAAAAAATCCTTGTGAAAGGCAAGGGTCAAGAGATTCATACCGTAGGTAAAGTTGCTACTGTTAAGACCTACAAGAAGGTCAAGAAACATTAGAAGAAAAAACAACTAGGACCTACTAAGAAGGAGACAAAGAAAATAACCAAGATCAAAGGGAAGTGTTTCCATTGTAGTGAAATGAGACATTGGAAAAGAAATTGCCCAAAGTCTCAAGACAAAAAGGAAGAAGGTAATATTAATTATCTTGAAACATGTTTTTTGGTGGAATCTATGGATTCTTGGATCATAGACTCCTGAGCCACTAATCATGTTTGTTTTTCCCTACAGGGGTTCAAGGAAAGGTGAATGCTTAATGAGAACGAATTCAACTTGCGTTTAGGCAATGGAGCGTTGGTGTCTGCTAGTTCTGTGGGAGATATTAGAATTAGTTTAGATTCTTATAGGCATTTAGATTTAATAGATGTTTATTATGTACCTCAATTCAAGAGGAATTTAATTTCAGTTTCTTGTTTAAATAAATTTGGTTATTCGGTTACTGTTAATAAAGCTTTTATTATTAGTAAGAATGACAAAATTATTTGCAAAGTTAGATTGGAAAACGGTTTATTCTATTTGCATGGAAATATCTCTCACTTGTTAGACACGAAATCAACGGAACCTAATCATAAAACAGCAAAATTATCAAAAGATGAAACCTACCTATGGCATTTACATCTGGGTCATATTAACCAAAATAGGATTAAAAGATTGGTTAGTGACGGACCTCTAAATGACTTAAAGGTTGATGATCTACTAACTTGTGAATCTTGTTTGGAAGGTAAAATGACCAAAAGGTCGTTCACGACCAAAGGTGCAAGAGCCATCGAATGTTTAGGATTGATACACACTGATGTGTGTGGCTCTATGAGCATTCAAGCTAGAGGTGGATATGAGTACTTCATCACTTTCACGGATGATCACTCAAGATTTGGCTATGTGTATCCCATGAGACATAAGTCGGATACTTTTGATATGTTCAAAGCGTTTAAAGCTGAGGTTGAAAAGCAGCTAGAGAAATACAAAAAAAAATCTTGAGAGCTGATCGTGGTGGAGAATATCTATCTGGTGAGTTTCAGCAATATCTTATTGATAATGGGATAGTTTCTCAATTTTCAGCACCAGGCACACCACAACAAAATAGGGTGGCAGAAAGGAGAAATAGAACTATTTTGGACATGGTTAGGTCTATGTTGAGTTATTCAACGCTCCCAAATTCTTTTTGGGGATATGCTTTACAAACCGCAATGTACATTCTAAATGATGTACCATCTAAGTCGGTTCCTAAAACACCGCATGAGTTGTGGACCGGGCGAAAGCCTAGTTTACAACACTTAAGGATATTTGGATGTCTTGTGCACGTGTTAACAGGAAAGACAGAAAAGATGGAGTCCCGTTCAGAAACATGCATATTTGTAGGGTATCCAAAAGAAACAAATGGATATTAATTTTATAGTCCTTCAGATCTTAAAGTATTTGTTTCGACAAATGCTAAATTTCTGGAAAAATGACTATATGAATAATTTTGTGCCTAAAAATAGAATTGTCCTGAATAAGCTTTTAGGAGATACAATTCCACAAGAGGTTTCACAACCTTGCCCAACTGTAAGTTCTATACCAACACAAGATCAACAATCTACCATACCTCGTCGTATTGGGAGGGTTGTTAGACAACCCGAGAGATACATCGGTCTAGGAGAATCTATAGAGAATCTTTCGGACGACGATGATCCGTATACGTAAAAGAAAGCAATGGAAGATGCTGATTGTCGCCATTGGCAAAAGGCAATGTAATCCGAAATCAAATCTGTGTTAAAAAACAAAGTCTGGTATCTTGTAGACTTGCCTAAAGGGATAAAACCCATCGGGTGCAAGTGGGTATACAAGAGGAAAAAAGGAATTGATGGAAAGGTGGAAACCTTTAAAGCTATATTGGTAGCTAAAGGTTATACACAGAAGGAATGTATCGATTATGAAGAAACCTTCTCTCATGTGGCCATGCTTAAATCCATTAGGATACTTTTATCCATTGTGACATCTCTAGACTTAGAGATTTGGCAAATGGACGTCAAGATAACTTTCTTGAACGGAAGTCTTGACGAAAGCATTTACATGATGCAACCATAAGGATTCATTGAAAAGGGCTAAGAGGAAAGGGTATGCAAGTTGCAAAGATCCATATATGGATTGAAGCAAGCATCTAGATCTTTGAACATAAGGTTCGATCAAGCCATGAAAAGTTTTGGATTTATTCAAAACCTTGATGAACCTTGCGTATACAAAAGGATTAAAGGCAACAAGTTGGTTTTCCTAGTTCTTTATGTTGATGATATACTACTCATCGAAAACGATATAGATGTATTGACATCAATAAAAGAATGGTTAGAAAAAAAAATTGATATGAAGGACTTAGGGGAAGCAAGTTATATTCTTGGTATCCAAGTAATAAGGGATAGAAAGAATAGAATGATTGCATTATCCCAAGCTTCATACATAGATAAAATCTTGTCCAGGTTTTCCATGCAAGATTCCAAGAAAGGTATGTTACCTTTCAGACATGGAATAAAACTTTCTAAGGAATAAGTTCCTAAGAATGAGCATGAAGAGCAATTCCTGAGTAGGGTTCCATACGCATCGGCAGTTGGAAGTCTCATGTATACAATGCTTTGCATTAGACCAGATATTTTTTTACAGTAGGTATAGTTAGTAAGTTTCAATCGAAACCTGGTCCTAATCACTGGAAGGCAGTCAAACATATTTTCAAGTATTTTAGGAGAATGAGAGATTACAAGCTTGTATACTCTAGAGTGGATTTAATTCCCATTGGGTATACAGATTCTAATTTTCAATCAGATTCTGACTCCAGGAGATCAACATCAGGATCTGTGTTTACTATTGAAGGAGGGGCAGTCATATGGAGGAGTATCAAGCAATCTTGTATTGCCGATTCCACCAGGGAAGCCGAGTATGTTGCTGCATGCGAGGCTACTAAATAGGATGTCTGGCTCCGCCAATTCTTGATTGACTTGGAAGTGGTTTCTGATGTGAATAAGCAGATCACTATCTATTGTGACAATAGTAGAGTAGTGGCTAATTTGAGAGAACCAAGAAGTCATAAGAGAGGGAAACACATTGAAAGAAAGTATCACCTTTTAAGGGAAATTGTGCATAGGGGTGACGTGACAATTACGAAGATCGCATCAGCAGAAAATCTAGTGGATCACTTTACAATTGCTCTTCCACAAAAGAGTTTTGATGGGCATCTAGAGAACATGGGGATCAGAGATATGACACATTTGCTATAGAGAAAGAGGGGGATTGTTAGGATTATGCTCGATAGCAAGAGTATAATAATATATTTGACAATCTTTTCATATTAATAAAGTGATTTATAGTTTAACAAATTTTATAGCATGTGTAGTTTAATTATTATAATTTTCAAAAGTAAATAATCATAAGGTCAAAAGAATATGAGAAAAGAAGAATTGTTCATACATCTAGATATGTATGAGGTAGACACAATTCTTTTGTTAGTCGTAAATAATATTCACAAATTAAGATAATAGGTTGGGTGCCTTTATCTTGTCAAAGTTGTAGATTATTTTGCTAGCATTTGAGTGGGATCAAATGTGTTATGATGAGTCTAAAATCATCAAAGTGTGGTGTATTTGGGCAAAACAATCTAGTGCACTGGGTGCATTGAATTGGATCACAATGGAATACTTTATCTAGAACCGTCAAAGGATAAAAGTTTTCATTAGAAGACAATCAAAGAGTCTATCTGAATCCTAAGAAAAATGATGGACTTATGGTTGCAAGTGTTATCATTTGAGATATCAATGAGTACGATTGTATAGCATAGTCTATCCTCGATAGTTTGGTGGTATTCATTTTTTAATCGATAAAGGACTTCACTTATAGATATGGACATCGTGGCCCCATTTGTGAAATGAGAGTAGAATATCATCATATGGATGTTTTGAGGTATTGGATATTAAATCTTAATGTTAAGTTTTCAATAGTGTCTATTGAAACAAGGCTTCTAGACAAGTCAAAATATCCAAGTTCAAAATGTGGTCATATGAGTAAATATGGTAACTTGGAGAGCTATATACGGTCTATGAGCTCTTGACGATTACTGGTAATCTTCACGAGGATACAATTTCTCCAATAAGGTTGTCTAGGGTATGAATGAGTAACATCAAATTATTCTATCTTTATTTAAGATTCAATTTTAGTTCTTTAGTGGAATGGACTAAAATTAAATAGATCGGACCTAAGTGAATCATTTGTTGCTTGTGATTGGGTTATGTCTATTGGTGCTTAAATCTAGATAGCCCGCTAAGATCCTTAATCCACATGAACTTGCATGGATCACTTGATATATTCTATCGGGCCAATATAGGGATCCATCTAGAATTGTATTGAGGCATGTGGACTTGTTTCTTTTTGTAGGAATGGGTCTAGTTCACATGTAGACCTTTTATAAAGGTCAAAATGGATTTAATAAAACGAGAAAATAATATAATGTGCCATATACATTGGTATAGGCGGCAAGGCTATTTAGAATAACTTAATTATATTATTTTATTTTACTATTTAATTAAATGGAAATTAATTAATTTGTTGATTAATTAAAAGTCAAACTCTTTTTCCTAGTGGAAGATTGTCTCCTAAAATTATACTATTGTTGGTAGTATAAATAATGTTAAAGACTATATTTGATAAGTAGATAAATAAAAGGAATTATTTATCTAATCTAATTAGGAAGTCTTTAATATAGTTACAAATACACTATTGAGTTGGATTAGGAGTTTTGGTGTAGGATAGAATTCTTTTTTGAAAAGGATTCTTAACTACCAAGTAATTCTACCTAAGGAAAGGATTCTTCTCAACCAAGTAAATCTTTCTTAGGAAAAGAATTAAGTCTCCTAATATATATCCTACGAGTTTCGTCCAGCCCATGTGTATATAGGAGAGGATAGAATTCCTTTTATATAAGGATTCTTAACTATCAAATAAATCCACCTAAGAAAAGGATTCTTGCTAACCAAGTAAATCTTTCTTACGAGAGGATTTATAATCCTATATATATATATCTCTTGTGATTTTTGGCCAGCCCTAAGCATTTCTAAGAGTGAATTTCGGCCATCCCTAGCATAATTTCAAGAGAAGATTTTGGCTAGCCTAGGCAATTCTTTGTGCAGAGAATTTGGCCATCATAGGAATTTTGAGGGAGAAAATTTTGACTTTGCTCTAGACAAAATTCGATCAACTCTAAAAAATGGTGTGTGATTCGGGAAAGAAGAAATAGGAAGAAAGAACGCTTGGTTTTCGATAGTACACTAGTAGCCTTTACATCAAAGGTTTTGTGTACAACATCGAATCAAGGTTCACGCGAGTTTCAATCAAATTGATTGATAATTTACAAGTGACCTAACGTTTTTTGTTTTCTTCTTGGAGGATTATTGTAACTAGAAAAGAGAAAGATTTTTTTTGTTTCCATCCTCAGGTATACGATTTAAAGAAAGGGAGCCCACATTCCTAGGTGATTTATGTTCATGATTGGATTGGAAGATCTTGCGAAATTGATTCTGCGTTTGTTCAATCGTTACGAGAAAAAGGTACGACACTTTTTATATACATCAATTAATCTAGGGTTAAGGTTTTCGTTGCATAAAAGAGAATTTTTTTTATTTATACGTAAACCCTAATTTTTGTTTTTATCACGCTTCCGTTGCATTTTGAACCGTTTTTTCCTACGGCATATATGAATTTGGATTAGTTATTTATGCATAAATGACCTAATGATGCAAGCTATCAACAAATAAACCCAATCATGTTATAAAAACCCATAAATAAGCAATAAAGTAGAGTCTAGGTATTTAATCAAGCAATAAGTACCTAATCCAGTGTAAGAACAACTATAAATGAACTTTAATGAGTTGTAACTTACCTAGTCATGAAACCATGAAGACCCATGCTCAAATGATGATGAATGATGCAAGCTGGAGATGCGTTTTGGGTTTGAAGAGTTAATGAAACTCAAATGGAGCTTTCCCTTTCAATCTCTCTCTAAAGTTTCTTTAAATTCTGAGGAGTTAGTGAAGAAAAAAAGATAAAGAGGTATATATAGTGGGGGACATGAGCTGATGGGAAAAGATTTTTTTCCCCAAAATCAACATAGTGCACGGATATGACCCATGTACTACCCACGATTTTGTCCGTGCACCGGGACTCTGAAAATATCACCCAGTCTAGTGTGCAGGTGAGTGCATGGGTGTCTACCTGCGCAATGATCCACGAACATCAGCACACAGGTCATGCATAAGGTCATGCAGAACATTGGGTTTACACCACCAGATCATTGTGCGTGGGTATGGATCCGTACACAGACCCATGCACCAAAGACATCATAGGCCTCTCATCACGTAAAACAGAGCACACCACCATGCATGCATGGACATTTCCACTCATGCATCGAGAAACAAATTAAAACCACACAAAACTACGCTTAAAGCTATGAATGAATTTCAAGTGTGATAGTGAGTAGAACACATACATAAGCAATAAGATACAAATGAATGTTGTTACAAATACATGTAAGAGTGTGTGCAATGTGTAAATGATGCAAAGATATAGGCAAAAGAGAAAAAAAAATGCAAGACGAAACAAAGCATGTATGAAGTGTGTGTGTGCGCCTAAACTCTTCAAGAGACAAAGTCAAGTGAATATACCTTTTGCTCTTAAAGTTGACACGTCCTATAGAAGTGTTCATACTCCCAAGTATAAGAGTTTCATAGTAATAAATTAACCGGTAAGACCGGGTCGAACCACAGGGAGGTTGTTCACTTGTCCTTATAGAATTAATTATCTAGATTAGTTAATAAGCTTGTTATAAAAAATGCAAATCAATTAAAATTAAAACAGGGACTAAGGGATCCAGTGTTGGTAATTCGATTATGATCCAATTATTAATATTTAGTCCAAATTAATGGGAGGGTATTCCATTCCACTGACCACTCTCTGATAGATGTGGGTAAAAGTACTCACTGTGCTAGATAACATCTGTTTGTCTACAGTGAGTCAAAACTCCACAAAGATCAAAGGGGATAAACCACTCTATGATAGATATGGGTAAAAGAACCCACTGTACTAGACAATATTTGTTTGTCTACGGTGAGTCAAAAACTCCATAAAGATCAGAGGGGAGAAACCACTCTCTGATAAATATGGGTAAAAGTACTCACTGTGCTAGACAATATCTGTCTGACTACAGTGAGTCAAAAACTCCATAAAGATCAGAGGGGAGAAAGCAAAAAAAAATAAACATACCATAATTTGATCATATTTTCCATACAAACAGTATCACCTTTGGCCCCAGCTATATAAAATTAAATAGACATAATTTAACTAGAAAATAGTTATTTTATTTAAACTGAGAATTTGGGAATAAAAGAGAGAATTTCACAAATCTAATATCATATTTGGATTCAGAATGTGGAAATTAGAGGGGAGAGGTCTCCTATTTATACAAAATAAGGATGAAAATTGACCAACGGATGAATTTAGAATGAAGCATCTAGATTTCACCACGTCATTAATGAATAGTGAACAGTGACAGTGAACAGTAAACGCATCCGTGAAAGTAAATAGTGAACAGTGAACAGTGACAGTATGCACCCGTGAAAGTGAATAGTGAACAGTGCACCGCTTCTAGGATATTATTCTATATGGTGCACTCACAATTTAGGCCAATAGAAATGTGCCACATTATCGGTGAACAATCTTCTAGAAAGTCAACTATGAACAGTGCACCGACTTCTAGAATGTGATTCTCTGCAGCCGCGTGTGTGTTGCACTTGCAGTTTGGGCCAATAGGAATGTGCCACGTCATCAGGAACATTGAAAGTCAACTGTAAACAGTGAATAGTCAAAATTATAAAAGTACCCTTTGTGGCCTTCCTAAGGTTTTTGATGTTCTAAACTTGAAAATGATGTTTGTTTTGCCATCTGACTTCTCTATAATTCTGAATTGATAGAATTACCTCTGAAATACAAAGAAAAATACGCTGATTACTACACAACACATTTATTTAAGCTAGCGAACGAAATTATGTCTAGATTGTGGAAATAATCATATTTGAAGTGTAAGGTGATGATATTATCCCTTAGTAAACATACACTTTTCAGTGTTAATCACACCCCCCAACCAGCTTATTGCTAGTCCCTAGCAATTAAAGCGAAAATAGTAAAAACTCAAATTCAAATCTCTAAACAACCAAATAGACAAACTCTCCCATACCTCTTTTCTCACTCTTTGACAATCTGTCATCAATTGAGTTATCAATCAAACTTTCTTGTGCTCAATAAAGATCAACACAATAAGTATGAGATTCAATTGAAATCAAACAACATTTTTCATTCTGAAATCTCATCAGGGCTTTTTCCTTAGGCAGTAGTTTTATTTCTTTTTTTTTTGTTTTTTTTAATATTACAAAAATGAAAACAAACATTCCATCTTTAATTCATGTAGCGAGCTTTAGGCCAATGACTCCCAAACCAGTGGGCTTTAGGGCATTAAGTGTTAAAACACTCCTACGGGCTTAATTACTCAAATTACAGATGTTTTTTTTCTTTTAGTACAATTTCCTTAAACTTTCTCTTTAACTTGTGTAAAGAGCTTTGGGTCAATGACTCCCAAACCAGTTGGTCATAGGACACTAGGTGTTAAAGCACCACTCGGACTAATTGCTTGAGTTAAAGAGGCTACGGAACTGCACTTTATTCTTATCCAGACTCCACCATTTTACGCTAACACTCTATGCTTACTAAGGCATGAGGCCCGGCTACTAAGTATGAGTTTTGGTCACAACACAAAAAATTATTATTATTATTATTATTATTATTATTATTATTATTATTATTATTACTATATATTTTTTTAAACAAGACCACTGCCTTCGGTTGTTACCCTTGAATGATGTTTCAGAACTAAATATCACAAAATCACAACTTACTGCACATAATCACGTGTCAATGTGCGTGTGTGTCTAGAATAGTTAGAAAAATTTCTCAAGATGACTTAATGAACAAAAGGATTAGTCAATGATATCACAATGGAGAGTTTATAAATTTGAATAGTCAGAAGAGAGGAAAAATGCATCATAACTACAAAGATACGTCTCAGAAGTATCTAAAAGATCTCCTTACTCGACCATCTTTACACAAAAAAATGGTCAGAAGTTAGTTTTGTTTTTTAAAACAAAAGTTATTGAATCAACTATCCCCTCCCCCCAACCAGAACGAGACATTGTCCCCAATATCAATAGAAAAAGGTAAGGTTTAGAAGATATCACCTGAACAACTTGAAAGATAACAAAATCCTACAAAACAACAAAAGAAATACAAAATAAAGGAAAATAAAATGCATAAAAACCATGGGAAAATCACAAACTGAGATTCAGATCAATTCTGCATTACTTGTTCTCTTCAAAAATCAGAAGTAAACAACAATAATTGCAAAAGACATTAAATGCGGAAGGAAAAAGATAATAAAAGCAAAAGGAAATTTACTGGTAGTTGTGATTGTGGCTCACATCTTCCTCTGGTTTTACATCCAGAAACGGCTTCAACGCCCTATATGGGTCGGGGATATGCTTCCCATCCAATTTTCTTATAAATTGGCAAACATGGTCTTTTAAAGTCAGATTCCCAAGACTATATTGTGCATGTTCTTTTTGAAATTGAGGCCATAATCGATCAATTGCCATTTGCACATATCCACTAGGATGTGCATCAAGAGTCGTTAGGATATTATCCAATGACTCCCTATGCAAACCATGCCTAATGAATAAAATTTTATCTTCCCGATTATTAGACACCATTCCTAAAGAACGACAACGTGTGTTGCAAGTTGTACATGCACATTTGTGCAAGTAGCCCCTAACTTCTTAGCTCTTAATTTTTTTGCAAGGTTACTTCTTCCAAAACCAGACATGTAAGATATAAATGAATCAGTAGGCTCACCTGCTAGACGTAACTTAGCTTCGATCAACCAGTGAATTTCAACAGGAATTTTGTTTATCATCAGTAAGTGTAATCTTTCGAAACGTGCTTTGTAAATCTTTTTCAGAGCATTTTGGGGCAACGATGGAAAAAAATTTCGTAGGTTTTTGAAAATTTTGTCCATGCCTTGTTTTGGGGATAAGTTATTTGGGAAACTGAATTAAATCGACTTGAATTGTCACGAAGTACCATTATCCGCCACTTAACCGGGGTTATATAGTAAAACACACCATGCAAAAACTGAACCTATAAATTAATCCTACTAAAATTCAAAACGTAAAAGTGAACAAAAACAAAAAAATAATAAATACAAATACAGATAAAGTCAAAAGCGAAAGGTTTGTTTCCAGTTGGATGTCTAAGTGAGTTTTCAACCATGTTGTTGGTGAATGTGTGTGATTGTGATCTCCTAATTAATCTACCACTAGATGTTCGAGACCAACGTCTCATGCAAATTTATTGAGGGTCACGGAGGTGAAATACATAAAAATGAAGAAAATAAAAGAAAAAGTGATAAAAATAACAAGATGAAAAATTATAGGATTGTAAATGCAAATATACACAAGTGTTGGGGTGAAAATGTAAATACCTATAAATATAGGGACTAAAGTTAAAATATGACAGATAGGGGATTGATCTGCAAAAGTGAAAATTAAAATGACCTACATGCAAATACAAGCTAGATCTAGACTAAAATGCAAATAAAAAGTTGAAGGACTAAAATGCAAAAATGTGATTAATGATTACAAGTGTTTTTTTTTTGTTTTTTAAGTGGATGAAGTTTATGATTGAGATGAGTGATGCAAAATTAAATAAAAAATAAGAACAAAGAAGATAGAAAGAAAATAGCAAAACTAAAATAAAATAAAAAAGAAATTACTTCTACAAAGAAAAGGCGGACGTACCTTCCCGGCAGCGGCTCCAAAAACTTGACACGTCCTAAAGAAGTGTTCATACTCCCAAGTATAAGAGTGTCATAGTAATAAATTAACCGGTAAGACCGGGTCGAACCATATGGAGGTTGTTTACTTGTCCTTGTAGAATTAATTAACTAGATTAATTAATAAGCTTGTTATAAATAATGTAAATCAATTAAAATTAAAAATGGGGCTAAGGGATCCACTGTTCGTAATTCGATTATGATCCAATTATTAATATTTAGTCTAGATTAATGGGAGGGTATTCCACTCCACTGATCACTCTCTGATAGCTGTGGGTAAAAGTACTCACTGTGCTAAACAACATCTGTCTGTCTACAGTGAGTCAAAACTCTACAAAGATCAAAGGAGATAAACCACTCTCTGATAGATGTGGGTAAAAGTACCCACTGTGCTAGACAATATCTGTTTATCTACAGTGAGTCAAAAACTCCACAAAGATCAGAGGGGAGAAACCACTCTCTGATAAATATGGGTAAAAGTACTCAATGTGCTAGACAATATCTATCTGACTACAGTGAGTCAAAAACTCCACAAATATCAAAGGGGAGAAAGCAAAAAAATAATAAACTTACCATTATTTGATCATATTTTCCATACCAACATTATCACCTTTGGTCCTAGCTATATAAAATTAGTCAGACATAATTTAACAAGAAAATAGCTATTTTATTTAAACTGAGAATTTGCGAATAAAAAAGAGAATTTCACAAATCTAATATCATATTTGGATTCAAAATGTGAAAATTAGGGGCGAGAGGCCTTCTATTTATGCAAAATACGGATGAAAATTGACCATCAGATGAATTTAGAATGGAGCGTCTAGATTTTGCCACGTTATAAATGAATAGTGAATAGTGAACAGTAAACGCATCCGTGAACAGTGAACAGTGAACAGTAACGCATCCGTGAAAGTGAATAGTGAACAGTGCACCGGCTTCTAAGATATTATTCTCTGCAGCATGTGTACAGTGCACTCATAATTTAGTCCAATAGAAATGTACCACATCATCGGTCAATAATCTTCTAGAAAGTCAACTATGAACAGTGCACTGATTTCTAGAATGTGATTCTCTGCATCTGCGTGTACGGTGCACTCACATTTTGCTCCAATAGGAATGTGCCACATCATCAGGAACAGTGAAAGTCAGCTGTGAACAGTGAATAGTCAAAATTACAAAAATTCCCTTCGTGGCCTTCCTAAGGTTTTTGACGTTCTAAACTTGAAAACGATGTTTGTTTTGCCATCTGACTTCTCCATAATTCTGAATTGATTGAATTACCTCTGAAATACAAAGAAAAATACATTGATTGCTACACAACACATTTGTTTAAGCGAGCAAATAAAATTATGTCTAGATTGGAGAATTAATCATATTGGAAGTGTAAAGTGATGATATTATCCCTTAGTAAACATATACTTTTCAGTGTTAATCAGAAGTCATGATGCTTGGAAGCTTGGCAGCAAAGACCTACGCTACCCATTTTGCAATCATCCCAAATGTGGTTTGATCTGTCATGAAATAAGCCAATCATAAAATCGAGGTCCTTACAATCTCCCTTTTGGATATTTCATGATAAAACAACCACTCACGAATAATTCCTCACACAAATAAAAAAAATCTAGCTATTGTTCATGAGAGTCCATTCTACGTTACAAAAAGAGATACCTAATATTCTAAATCTTCAAGGTCTTCAATTTCTTTGTAGATCATTATTCCCACATACGATAACAAGAAGACACATTCAAAGAACAAGTGCATGTGAGGCGAATAAACATAAAAAAAAAATTGCACTCATAAAGCAGTATAAAGAAATGAATGGGCAATGCTCCCCCTTAAATGGTTACTCTCTCTCAAGACTACTCCCCCAAAGCTGAAACAATGCTCCCCCTATATCTCTAAAGACTTATCCCTCTTTTTATCATGAGATAGGCAAAATAGCTCCCCTTATCGGGTTTCTTTATCAAAGAGAACTATTCACACAAATACATTGCTTAATCATATACATAAAATTTATGCAACTTACAAAATTGAGTGAGATTTAAGGAGTTTTAGTTTAAGAAAAATGTGTGAAATTGTTGTTTTGCATGCAAGACATATAGCATTCAAGTCCAAGCAATGGTATTTGGCAAAACAAACATCAAAAGGGTTTTCATAAGAATTCAAACCAATTTGCACCCTTTTATCAAAAGCAAACATGACATAGTTTTTTGAAAAAAAAAATCAAAACACAAACAATTATGTCACTCCTTAAGGGCCAAGCAAGACATGAATATTTGGCAATGGTATTTGGCAAAACAAACATCAAAAGGGTTTTCATAAAAATTCAAGTCCAAGCAATTGTATTTGGCAAAACAAACATCAAAAGGGTTTTCATAAGAATTCAAACCAATTTGTACCCTTTTATCAAAAGCAAACATGATATAGTTTTTTTTTAAAAAAATCAACACACAAACAACTATGCCACTCCTTAAGGGCCAAACAAGACATGGGTTTAGAATCTTATTGATTGAATGGATACGAAATCCTTATTGGTTGTTGTCTTGTTCAAACCCTTAAGAAGAGAGAAAGACTAATTTGGATACAAAATCCTTATTGAATGCACGGATACAAGATGCTTATTGATTAGTCTTCTCATTTGCATTCACACACATTTGCATTAAAGCAATCAAAAGGAAAATTCATGCGTATCATTTTAAGCATGTCATAATTAAGTTCACATATCATAGAGACAAATTATAGGTCATTCAAGTGTACTATCCCAAATAATTCTCCTAGTCCAAAAATGCATTGTTGAAGTAAAATATGACATGGATTGCAAACAAAGCATTGGTGCAAACTTTTTTAAAATAAACATATAAGCATATATATGCAACCAAGAATCTCAAGCATTTATCAAAATAGCATAAAATTAATCAACTTTTTGCACATAGTAAATCGTGCAAGTTCGCTCTATTTGCTTGAGATCCCCAAATAGAGTCACAAACCGAACCGTAACAGGGTAATGGGCAAGTCCCACTAGACATACTAAGTCCATTTGACCTAATAGAATCAAATCGAGATAATTTAGCACAAGGGAAATGATGCAGAATTTCCTTATCCAACCTAGGTTACACTGTATCAGTTTTAGTGGTAAAACATTTATCTTCACTAGGTGTCCTAGGATCATTCAATTTAGCCTTACGGTTCATTTCCTTTTCTCTCATGCTTTTAATTCTACATGACTTGATATAGTTAACACAATTTCATAGAATGTGACCAATCATACCACAATAATGACAAGCAGGTATACCATTTCATTTGGCTCTCATTGAGACATGGCCATGTTGATGAGTTTGTCTTTGATGCACCAGTTGGATTTTCTTGGGAGCATTATCCGGATGTTGGTGCCTTTGTGGTTGAGCTTAAGAAACGTGCCTCAAAGGATGATTTAGCTTTGATTGAGGCATCCTAAAGGGTTGAAGTTGAGCTTGATTGCTTGAAAGAGTCTTTAAGGATGAGGTCTTTGATGATTCACCCATTAAAAAGGTTTTCTTGGGGTGTTGAGATCGAGGTGGACAAGTATGAGTAATCTCCTTCACAAATTTAAGCTTGCCCAAGGAAGGTGTGGTCATATAATTTTCAAAACAAGCAAGTGCTTGTCATTTGGCTTCAAATGGAAGCCAATCATATTCAAACCCGAAGTCAACTTAGCAAGTGAACTTCTTGCATCTTCAACTTGCCTTCACTTTCTTTAACACCTCCCACTTCTTTATCCAAGTGAGTCACTTTGGCCTTTAGTTAAAGGTTATCCTTTTTCAACTCAAGGATATAATTTTCATTTTCCTTTAAGTCTTTTGAAGAAAGTCAATGAACTCTTGGTCATCCACAATATTGTCACGCGAATTCTCGGGGCATGATTCATCACTATCAAAGCTTCTCTCACTTGTGCCTGTGAGAGTCAAATCATTAAGGCTAGCTTCTCTCAAGCATGCTCCTCTTCGTTTTCCACATTCAAGGACACCCATCTAGAAATCTTTAAGTGATAAGCAGTTGGAGACAACTTGAGTTTCTTCATCCGTGGAAATTGGAAAGGTGAAGTAGTTGTTCTCAGACTTAATCGACCTTGTGGAATTTCCTTTAACAAATTGAACCTTGCTATTACTCAAGGTAGCAACCATAGCATCTCCTCTTTTCTTGTACTTTAAGTTGGCACACTTGGAGGTTATGTGATCAAATCCGCCACACTTGAATCATTCGACACCTTTACATGCTATCATGGCTTTTCCTCTCTTCCTGTACTTTAAATTAATACAATCGGGAGCTATATGACCAAATCCTTCGCATTCAAAGAATTGAATGACATATCTTAAAGACTTGTCTTGACTAGCTTCACCGTTCTTGAGAGGTGTTTGCATTTTTACCTCATTTTCTTTAGAGTTCATTCTATTCTCTTCCTTCACACTAGAGGTCATAATCTTCTTATGAAATTTCGTGAATCTCCTAAATCTCTCCACCATGAGAGTCATCTCCTTATTGGAGTAACTTTCCTCCCTCTCAACTTTACAGGTCAAATCATCCTCTAACATCTTAATGCAACTCATAGTGTTTAATGCATGAGATGAATGCAAGTGAACACAATGAACACAATGCACACAAAAGCAAGACACACAAAAGAAGCAAGGACCACCTAAGTATGTCCAGGAACCTGCACTGATACCAATTGAATTTAACCATTAAAATGTGTGTCTAATAACATAAAGATGGGGTGAATAGGTTTTAATCAAGTTAGTTACCAACTTTTCTTGTTTATTCAATTTTAAAGATTTACCCAACCGACAAACATACAAAATCAAGTGCAAAGTGCGGAAGTATAATGAACACTTGATATATACGGTGAAACCCTCCAAATGGGAAAAACCATAAGCTATTATGCTAGAAACACACAGTTACAGAAATCCACTATATGTATAAAAGGTTACACCAACGAGTGATGCTCGGGCTCTCACTCTCGATAACCTCAGGCTATGAACACTACCACTCGCCGCTCTTGGTTTAATCTAACGTGATATCCTCTAATCCACTACTCTTGGTGTAAGCACCTCATACTCTACCTCTCAGACCTTTTACAATGGCACTTGACTAATTGCTTTCCAACCCACCTTGGTTGCAAGACTTGACTTACTTATGCAACTTCACCAAGATGCCACAAGACTTTAATTCTATGAAGAGTATATGACACTTTGTTCAAATGGAATAATGTGTAAGACCTAACACAAAATGCTTAACTAGATGTAATAATGCATTTCAACAACCTAGTTATCAAATAATGCCTATATGCATATATATAAGGAATCAATTGGGTGTAGATAAAATCTAACAACCTAATTGTCAATAAAAGTCCAACCAATATAAGTTGCCACAACATATAATAAAGGGCAATCAATATGCAATCAAGAAATGAAATTAATGAGGCATACACATAAATGTTCATGAACTAGACTAGATGCACAAGGCCTTCCTAATCGTCAATTAAGCATACATGATCATATGTTGATTAGCTATTTAGGCATAAATGACCTAATGATGCAAGCTATCAATAAACAAACCTTATTATGTTATAGAGACTCATAAATAAGCAGTAAAGTAGAGTCTAGGTATTTAATTGGCTAATAATATCGAGAGTAAGAACAACAATAATTGAACTTTAATGAGTTGTAACTTACCTAGTCATGAAACCATGAAGACCCATGCTCAAATGATGATGAATGATACAAGATGGAGATGGGTTTTGGGTTTGGAGAGTTAATGAAACTCAAATGGAGCTTTCTCTCTTTCTAGGGTTGGTGTTTAAATTCAGAGAAGTTAGTGAATAAGAAGATATAAATAGGTATATATAGTGGGGGACACGTGCTGATGAGAAAGACATTTTTGCCCTAAAATCAGTAAAGTACATTGGTAGGACCCGTACACTACCTGCGGTTATGCCCGTGCACTGGGACTCTGAAAACCTCACCGAGGCCAGTACGCAGCTAAGTGCACGGGTATCCACCTGTGCAATGACCCACGTACATTAGCTCACAGGCTGTGCATAAGGTCACCCAGAACATTAGGTTTACACCAACAGATCATTGTGAATGGGTATGGACCCGTGCACAGACCTGCGCAATAGAGACATCAAAGGCCCGTCATCACACTAAAAAGAGCACACCATCATGCATACACAGACGTTTTCAATCATACATTGGGAAATGAATTAACACCACACGAAACCACACTTAAAACTAATAAGGAAGTGTAAGTGTTATAATGAGTATGGATGCACACATAAGCAATAAGATACAAACGCAAGTTGATACAAATGCATGTAAGGGTGTGTGCAATGTGTAAATGATGCACATATATAAGCAATAAACAACATAAATGCAAGATGAAACAATGCATGCATGAAGTGTATATGTGTGTGTGTGCTTAAATTCTTCAAGAGGCAAAGTCAAGTGAATATACCTTTCGCTCTTGAAGTCATGGAGATGCTTGGTAGCTTGCCAATAAGGACCTAAGCTACCCATTACATAATCATCCCCAATGTGGTGTGGTCTGTCATGAAAGAAACCAATCATAAAATCATGGTCCTTATATATGTATAAAAGTACATATAAATTTGAGCTATGTTATACGTATATACAAATAGTAAACATAGTTATCTGTTTAAAAAAAAACAAAAGAAAAAAAAATGATTTCCAAAAAATATCTAAAATAAATTAATGTCATCCCCTTATTTACCAAAATATTATTCAATGGATGGAATGGTCATTAGTGTAACAATGTTTGTAAACAATGACCATTTTGAAACCAATTCCCCATTTGATGACCATTTTGATGGTGGTGACATAAGTTAATGGCCATAGAGGTAATTATCCCCATATTTTTTTAGCTCAAATATATATTTTTTTATTTCTAAATGGCCATTTTTTACGAACACTGTTACACTAATGGTCATTCCATCCAATTCCATCCAATGAGTGGCATTATGGTAAATAAGGGGATGACATTTATTAATTTATTTTGATGTCTTTTGGATATCAATTTTTTATTTTGTTTTTTGAAACGAGTAATTATATTTCATGTATTAATGTACGTATAACATATCTCATATATATATATATATATGTATGTATGTATATTTCATTTCAATTTATCTTAAATATATTTTTTAGATTTTGTAGCCTTAATCTTCTCAAAATATATATATATATATATATATATATATATATATTAGAATTTAGGAAGTCTATTTTTTTATAGATTTTGTAGCTTTAATCTTCTTGAAAATAAATAAGCGTCTATTTAAATAAACTAGAGGGAGGAGGGGTGGAGGTGATGAATAGGTTTTAACCAAATTAATCACCAACTTTTCGGTTAATCGGTATTAATCTCGAATAATTGCCTAAAAAAATACAACAAAATCAATTAAAATGTGGAATTTAAATGACAATTAATTTTAAGTGAAAAACCTTTGACAAGGTAAAAACCAAGAGGTTAGCTAAATCTAACCAATTAAGCCCTCAAATCCACTATTTGTAAAACGATCACAACCTAGGTTGACCACATCACACCTATCGGTTACTAATCCACTCTTGATACCTGTAGACCTTTGATAGTGATTATATGCTCTTGCTTGTATACTATCGGTGGTACAAAAAAGACTTAACTCTTAAGAGAAGAGATATGCATCCTAATGTAAATATGAGAATATTCTAAATGCACAAATGCTAGGTTAACAGATTAAATGCTTATCTAATCATGAGTGAATGATTCAAACAATCCTAAATATCATCTTGCTATATGACATACATATAACTTAACTATAAGAAATAAAAGCACACTTAGATAAAATAGCTATCACAATACAACAACCTAACAATGAACATAAAAATCTCAACTTGTAATTAAAATCTTAGTCTAGATGCAAACAAGTCATAAAAGAGATTTCTTATTAAGTGACACACTTTGAGCATACCTCTAAACTAATGGTACTCTAAAAATGAAATGGAATGCGTGAGTCTAGATGACCCTTCCCAAGTGTACAAATTGATGTCGAGTATAGCGGATACAAGTAAGGGTATTGTACCCATAAGGAACTTGAACGTGTTCTATTGATTAATCTAGTATAATTCACTGAAATTATGCTAATGAGAAATTGCTTGTAAAATGCTAAGTTCAAAGATTATAAAGATTTGTTGAGGAGTTAATGATGCAAAATGCTAATAACAAAGATCAAAACCTAACTTCTATCATTAAAGATCTATATGTAAGAGTTTCAAGTGTAATATACTCAAGATTGGTAAGCCTAGAGATAGATCCACTATTCATGCACACAATTCATGCTTAGATGCTAAGTAAAGTTCACACCCAACAGTCAACATGTGAATCCATTAAACATAAGTGAAAACTAAAAATAGATAAAAGATAGAATATATAATTACTAAAAGTTTTCATATAGATGCAGTAATCAAATCTCAACAAAAAGGATTTAGCTACTCATTATCAAGTAAATACATGTGAAGTATAGAGAAAGATAAAGAAAGCTAATGGATTCTTGATACTCCCCTCTAGCTTGCTCAACAAAACCTTACTTGATTTACAAAGAGTAGATCAACGTTCCACTAATTAGGAGATTATATTTCTAAGTTATGAACTCTAAAGTGTTTATCTAAAGTACAAGATCAAACTGAAAGTGGTTGTGAAAAGGGTGTTTCTAACTCTAGCTACAAATATCACACACTTTATAGTGGTGAGAAGATTTGGATGAGATCCACTTGTATGGTGACATGAACTGGGATATGCAACCATAATCTACGACTTGGATCTCGCAGTGCCAAGTTACAGTCAATGTCTTCTGGTGTTAATCTGCTAGACTCTTCTATAAGGATGAACTCGTAGTTCTGTGTCACGGTATTTTCTAGAACTGAACTGCTAGATAGAACTTGTAGAAAGGACTTCACAAAAAAATATCTGGTTTGGCTGCCACCTCCTTCAGCTAGACCTAACTAGCAGTTTTTTCTCGTAAAGGCCTGTGGCTCTTTTCTACAGCCTCAATCTATGAGTTGTACTCGTAGATTTGATCTGCTAAGCCTTAATCACAACTTGAACTGACAGAGGCTTCTGGACTTGATTCGCGACCTGCTTCTGCAGGTTGGAACTCATAGGTTTGTTAAAAAATGCACTTTTAACTTTATTTTCTACCATATTCTTCATTAAGTCCTAAATTTCCCTTAAATAACAAAAATACCTACAAATGACTCAAAGAGATAGTTAAAAGACACAAATGTCTGATAAACAGACATAAAAGGGATGAATTTGACGTTCAAAATATATACAAACTTAGAACGATCAAATCCCCCTAACCTAACCTTTGCTCGCCCACAAACAAAGCAACTAAAAAGAAACTAGCCAAAATAACCTTCTAAAATGTTACGAGAGCCAATGTTTCAAAGATTTTCATTGTGATACATGTGAATGGAGAGATCAAGCGAAAGATATTGAGTAGGAAATAACAAAATGTCATTCAATATGAAATTGCACATAATTGAATCCCATACTCTAACTTCGAAGTTTCAAAGACGACGAACTTGAATGCATGGATACAATTCGCCTTGACTCTAATCCTGATAGAATTTCAGTCGATTTTCTCTCAGAGTCCTAGGCTCACTCTTTATAACATATGTGAAATTTCATATATTTGTAAATGTGTTCGAATAAAATATAAATATTTTATTAGAAGCAGATGTCCAAAAAAATGGATCTCATGAAAGAGTTGAAAAGCCAAGAACGTGGAAAGAACATGCATCAATGAGTATTCCCAAGTTAGATATTCTAAAGATCAATTAGGACTCCTCTTGATTTCAACTGGTGATGGGAGTTTGTATTATGACACTTTGGTAACTTTTTTGATTTCCATATCATGACTCGATCACTTTTCAACTTTTATAGCATTTATTCTTCAATTTTGTTTTCTTGTGCTAAGTTGTCACTTGTATTTTGAGTGAAAGAAGTAGATGAATGAACAAGGGCTTTAAGTGCTCAATTTTCAAACACTTACTTCTTTTCTCATTTTTGAGAATACCCATCTTTGCAAAATTTCATAGTATGCCTAAGTGCACACTATTCCTCAAAATGTTTTATTGTGGTAGGGAAGTGTTTATGGAGTTAGTGGGAGTGGCTTGTGTTTTGATGTTGCAATCTTTCTTTCTTTGGGATATGTGTTTGGGCTGATTTGGAAATTAAGAGCACATACTATCTAAAATCATTATAAAGTCTATCTAATAGGGATATACAAATTTTAGTAAGCAGTCCATATGCATGCTCAATGGCATTCAGTATGCATCATGCTTGATGAGATCAACTTAAGCATAAAACATTTCAAAACACAACTTGGAACCCTCAAATATAAGAAATTTAGGCACAAATTCTAACTTTGGTAGCCTCCACTATTGATCCTAACATTTTCATAAAAAATCTCTTTCACTAGGTCATAAAGAGAAAACGAACTAATTCAATTTGTGTGATCAATCATAGATTGATACAAAGTTATCCAAAACTCAGAAACTTGTGCAATGCATGATACTCCTCAACAACATAACATCACATTCAAAAATCAATTTTTTGTTCACGAAAGGCTCAATTCGTAACACTATGGCCACACCCCCAAACCTAAACTCAACATTGCCCCCAATGTTTAAACAATAAAGAACATGGGCAGTAGTTCGAAGGTTTGGTTGTATAAAGAACAAAACTATTACTATTATATATGTACAACCATAAAAATCCACTACTACATAAAAATTCATAACACCTATCCACTAATCACAATACAACCACACTATTAGGCTAAACAATATATAATAAAAACTTATACACAAAGGTAGAGTGTACCTAGGTGGTTTACCTACCACCAAGTGCATGCTTCTTCAATCCCTTGCAAATATGGCTTAACTCGATGCCTGTTAACCTTAAAATTAACCCTAATTATTAGATTTTCTAGAACTACCACTCCATAGGGGAAAAATTCCTTGATTTGACATTGACCGAACCAGTTTAACCTTAATTTTCCCGAAAACAATTCTAGCCGAGAGATGAAAAGAAGGGCCAACATTCTTGGATGTAAAACTTTTCTGATGATCATCTTATCATGAACTCTTTTTGATCTCTTCTTAAAGAGCTTTGCATTCTCATATGTCTCATCCTGAAGTTCTTCAAGTTCATTTAGTTGTAACTTTTGTTACCCTCTTTTATGGTCTAAGTTAAATTTAAGCGACTTATCACCCTGTATGCATGGTGCTCTACTTCCACCGGCAAATGACATGTCTTTCCAAAAATCAATTGGAATGGAGTCATAGCGATTGAAGTGTTGAAAGTTGTCTTATATGACCATAATGCATCATTTAACTTGGAAGCCCAATCCCTTTGATTTGGCTAGATAGTCTTCTTGAGAATCTGCTTGATATGTCGATTACTGACTTCTACTTGACTCAAGGTCTAAGGATGATACGGAGTTGCAACCTTATGCTTTACATTGTACTATTTCATCAATGTTGTACTTTATTAAAAAAATGGCTTCCTCAATCACTGATTATACACCGAGAGGTCCCAAATCTTGTGAAAATACACTTCTTCACAAACTTCACAACTACTTTGCTATCGTTTGTTTTGGTGGCCTTTGCTTCAACCCATTTGGAAACATAATCCACCACCACCAAAATATATAAATTGCCCTCCGAATGTAGGAATGGTCCTATGTAGTTGATTCCTCAACAATCAAATATTTCAACCACCATATTCATCAATTGTGGCATCTCATTCCTCTTTCCAATATTCCCTGACCCTTGGCATCTATCACAAGTCATGCAAAAGTGATAGGAATCTGTAAAAATAGAAGGCTAATAAACCCTGCTTGAAGATCCTTCAAAGCCATAGTTCTTACACTAAAATGGCCTCCACAACTCAACTTATGTTAAAATTTCAGAATGTCACTTTGCTCACTTTCTGGAATACATCACCTCATAATCTGATATGCCCCATGCTTGAATAAACAGGGGTCATTCCACAAATACTATGTTGCTTGCCATATGAATCTCTTCTTGTTTTGGTATGATAAATCTGTGGGTATGATGACATTTTTCAAGAAGTTGACAATATCCGCATACCATGACTCTTCATTTGCAATGGCCAGTAATTGCTCAACCAGAAAGTCGTCTCTCAATGGAAGTGCGTCATCTTCTTGCATGGATTCATGCATCAACCTACTCAAATGATCGACTACCACATTGTCGCTCCCCTTCATGTCTCGAATCTCGAGATCAAACTCTTACAATAAGAGTATCCAAGAGATAAGTCATGGATTAGCATCTTTCTTTTAGAGAAGACACTAGAGTGCCGAGTGATCCGAGAGTACAACTAACTTTGCCCATATAAAAAATGACCTAAAGTTCTCCAAGGCAAATATCATTGCTAGCAACCCCTTTTCCATGGTTGAGTAGTTGAACTAGGCATCATTCAACGTACGAGATGCATAATCGATGGCATGTGGAATCTTCTCTACTCGTTACCCAAGCACTACCCTTATTGCATAGTCTGAGGTATCATACATAAGTTTAAAGGGTTGATTCCAACCCGATGGTCTCATTATTCGTGTGGATGTCTATAATGCCTTAAGATTCTCAAAAGTTTCTAAGCATTTATCATCAAAGTCAAACCTAATGTCTTTTTGCAACAATTGACATAAGGTTATTGAAATCTTAGAGAAATCCCTATTGAATTTTCTATAAAACCCGGTATGCCCCAAGAATGAACAGATTTCCCTCACCATCCTAAGGGGTTGCAAACTCTTGATTACATCGATGTTCGCCCTATCCATTTCTATTCCTCACTCTAAAATTATGTGCCCAAAAATTATCCCTTGACGCACCATGAATGGTTCTTCTCCTAATTTAACATAAGATTGGCTTCATTACACCTCCTTAAACTGAAATGAGGTTCAAAGGACAATCACTGAATAAACTACCCATAACTAAGAAGTCATCCATAAAAAATTCTATAACTCCATCCACCATGTTTGAAAAGATCAACGTCATACGCCATTGAAAAGTTCTGAGTGTATTACACTAGCAAAAAGGCATACGTCGATAAACAAATGTCCTGAATGGACATGTGAAAGTAGTCTTATCCTGATCTTTCAGGTTGATTGCTATTTGATTGTATCTGAAATATCCATCCAAGAAACATTAATGGCAATGTCCCGTAAGGCACTCCAATATCTGATCTATAAATAGCAAAGGGTAATGATCATTGCGAGTAGCATTGTTAAGCTTCTAGTGACCTATCCAAACTCTGCACTAGGTTTGAGTTCTCTGAGGCACCAACTTGTTGTCCTCATTCCTCATAATCATAATTTTGGATTTATTTGGTACCACTTGAATCAGACTAATCAACTTACTGTCTGAAATTGGATAGATGACGCCATTCTCCAACAGCTTGAGAACTTTTTTCTTGACCACTTCCTTCAAGATTGGGTTGAGCCATCATTGAGCTTCCATCGACTGTTTGGACCCTTTTTCAAGAAGAATCTTATGCAAGCAAGTAGTGGGACTTATTCCCATTAGATCATCCAAACTCCATCGATTGCTATCTTGAAATGCCTCCAAAAATTTATGAGTTTTGCCTCCTCTAGTGGACTCAAGTCCGATGCTACAATTAATGGTAGTGACTCCTTCACCTTGAGAAAAACATAGTTAAATATAGACGGTAGAGGTTTCAGTTCTATCCATGGAGTGAAAATAGAGCTCAGAATTGATCCTTTAATAGGAATCTCTTCATTGTTTTATTCTAGTGTATTTATTTAAACCACTAGCCCATACTAGAATCTCGATCCAATCATCTTCGGTATCTCCTTTTGTGACAATCTTCTTGCTAACGAATGCACTGATGCAGTAAAGTTGTTCAAAATCAGACATCACTTCATCGGAGAAATCATCCATTTTCCTATAAACGAAAAGATTAAAGTCAAGATAGTGCATAACAACTAAATTTGAATAACTATAATCTAGTATGAGTAAGGTAAATTACTAGCACAAGTTTTAGAACAAACAAGAGTTGGTCATAATTGTTATCATGCTTGTCATCTTAATCCTCTTAATCATCTTTCTCTTCTCATGCAATATTTAAAATTGCATAATATCTTCTAAAGAACCACATCCTATACTTTCTTTATGAATAAAATGAAAGATTAAAATGATAAAGAAAGTTATTGATAAAGACTAAAGAGAATAGAGATTGAGTTATAGAGTTACCTTGGATAAGAAGCTATAAGATATTTCTGAGAAAAAGAAAAGGCATGGAATACCAGATTTGGACTTTAGAGTTGAAATGAACCGACCCTCAAGTTAGGGAGATAATTTACAAATTTGTCAGTTGAATCTTGTAGTTCCATCTCGTAGAAGCTGATATGGCATTTGATCTGACCTAAAATATCCTCTCGGGAATTATGTTGGGAATAATCTATGAGTTCTTGCTCATAGTCCTATCATATAGAAGTTTTCCAGAACTCGTTGCTACTTCACACTGCTAGTTCTCACTCGTAGCCTCTTTTGGCAAAAGTTACCCACGAAATTTCTGCTACCTCTGACTCGCATATTGAACTCGTAAAAATGAATCTGCAACTATAAACTTTCCTACGATTCTCTTCCCTCAAAATTAACTATCAGAACTCTCCCAAAATATGCTGTAATATCTTGTTCTTTTCTCTGTGAATTCCTACTCATGAATCTATCTCGTATATTTGTAGACTGAAACTTCATGCTCGTAGATTCATGTCACAGATCCACTTCAAGAGAGCCTGTTACTTGACATTTTCAAACTGTGACTTTATGCTCGAAGTTTTCACTTTCAAATGAACTCCAGAATGTGCTGGGAGTAGGCTCTACAAGGTGAAACTCACAAACCAAACTCATAAATGCGATATTTTCCTTCTTATGATAACTTTTTTTGATTCTCTTGCTTTATAATCCTACACAAACAAAAATATTTACAATAACCATGGCTCTACCGGCCATTTAAACATCGATTTATACTTGTTCTTTCCAAAATTGCACTTACTTAACTAGCGACTTCTTTTCCACACACAAATAAAAATATTCAAAAGGTTCATGAAATCAATGGTGGAGTGACTCTACTTGTGCCACTCTGACGACTAACTGTAGGGGTGAGGAAACAAATCAAAGGTTTCCCTTCTTTTCAAGATCTATACCTTTTGGTAAAGGTGCTGATTTTGTATCATCTAACGATGTACCCTTGGTTTGGTCACTCTTATCTTTAAGGATCGACAAAGAAGTGATCATCATTTGAACTCCCACAACATTTTCATGCCTATTTTTTTGACTTTTAATGAAATCATTGCATTAAGTCTTTTTGAGACCTTTAACATGGTAAAAATAACCTTTATGAGGGAAATAATTATTATCCTTCATCTTCCGTGGGTATGTTCCTTTGTTGCTTACTTTGGTGGACTTTGAAGTGGGTCCTTCTTTCTTCACTGTTGTCTGTTTCATCTAGACTTTGGTGGCGTGCTCCGCTTGCTCGAGTTCCACTATCAAATCACATTCCCTGACTTTAGAGACTTTTTATGCGTTCTCTTTCACTACTAAGTCATCCTTAAGATCTTGATACTCCTTAGCTTTCCTCTTTATCTCTATAAACATCTTTCCCATCTTCTTAATGAGCTTTTCCTCTTGACTCTCAACAACCCAAGTCAATTCTTCACCTTTCTTGAGGGCTTCGTCCCTCTCTTTTTCAATTGTATCAATTCTCAAACCTTCTTATCTTTATTGATGAGGTCCTTCTCTAAATTAGCCTTATTCTTTTCTTCAAGCATCCTCACTTCATCTTGAAATGCTTGAAAGAAATCTTCCAAATCATCTAGCAGTTCTTCAGGATTATTGTGGTGTTTTTGATTGTTATGTTGAAACAAGTGTTCAACTCCTTTTCTTCCTTCCCCGAAAGTATGTCAAACTCAACTGCCTCTCCCAAAACTATCATGGTTAGCTTCCCGTGATGCCCATCAGCTATAGTTCTTGCTGTAGCCATGAACGGTGTTCCGATTATGAGATGTTCTTTACTTGTATACTTATCTCTAATATCAAGGACAACAAAATCGGTAAGGATGATTAGCTTGTCTGTATTTAGGAGCACATTTTCAACAATCCTGAGAGGGTGTCATGAAGATTGGTCTACCAATACTAAAGACATAGAGGTGTGCTTGAGCTCTCCCAACTTCTACCGATTGTAGACCGAGGAAGGCATCAAGTTGATACCTGATCCCAAGTCTAATATGGCTTTCTTCCTTGAAGTAGCCCCAACTGATATGTCGACGGTGAAACTTTTATGATCTTTAAGATGTGATGGGAGACCTTTTTGAATTACCACACTAATGTTTCCTTCAAGATGTTCTTGGTGGTTTGGTCCCAATTCATGCTCTATCTTGCTAGATTCTTCACTCATCTTTGGCTTTTTCTTGGTTTGGGAATTTAGAGGGTTGTTTGGGTTTTTTGCTTTAAGAAGGCATGGTTGCACTTTTCCCATTGCAACCCCTTTCTTGTTTCCCACCACGGTTACCATGTTTATTCCTTCCATGTGGTTTCTAGCACCTTTCCTTTATCTTGACGTTTGGAATTTTCTCGTAATTAAGCAAATTATGTAGAAATCTTCTTAATAGAGGCCTCCAAGCTAACTATCGATTGGTCTTCCTCCGAATTGTAGACTTGAGCCTACTGATTATTCTGACTTGATTGGGCATTATTCTGACTCCTCCATTGATTTCCTTCATACCCTTGGTAATTTTGATTGTTTTCGTACTGTTAATTTCCTCCTTGGAATTACCCCTGATAGTAATTACCACATCATTGATTATTTTTCCAATTAGGGTTGTAATTATTTCCATTTGGATTATTCCGTTGACGATTCTGATTTAACTGGTAGAATGCTTGTGCTTCCTCCTCTTGAGATGGTAAACCTTGACCTAAAACATGTTCACCCAATGTTCATTTTGCCCATGCACTTGACATACTACTGCTTGTACTTGTTATTTCTGAGAATTGCTTGTCAATCCCCTCATCTCTTTTATAGATTGTCCAATTGCATAGCCAATTTCGTATACCTCTTTCCTTCTTTGTCTTGCCCTCTTGAACTTCGTTTTTAGGAGTTTTGTCCCAACATTTCATATCTCTCTAAGACTTCTTCTACCGTCTTTTATCTCAAAGCTCCCCTGCAAGCATTATCAGCTATCGCTTGGGTAAGCCCTAGAAGTCCATCGTAAAATGATTGAACCTAGCTGACTAGTGTGAACACATTGTAAGGTCATTGAGATAAGAGTAATTTGAATATCTACCATACCTCGTGAAATGGTTCTCTGTCCTCTTCCACGAATGTAGTAATCTTTCCTCGGATCTCCTTGGTCTTCCACACCGAAAAGCATTCAACAAAGAACTTTCACCCCACCTCGTCCCACGTTGCAAGCAATTTAGATGCTAGGGCCATAAGCCCCTACTTGGCCTTATCCTTCATGCAATATGCAAAACATCACATCCTTAGTTGATTATCTGACAGCGCCCCTAGAAGAATGGTTTTCATCACATTATAATGCTCTTTCATAAACTGAAGAGCATCCTCTCCTGTCTTTCCATAATATGTGGGGAAAGTATTATAATGTTGATTCTTCAATTCATAATACATTTATACCATGTTTAGCACGATTGCCAAAGGGTAAGCTCAAACTCTTAGTAAGGAATAATCCCTCATATACCTACAATGTTCACCATCGTTTGATCTGACCGGTGACACATGTCGTTCTTCATCCCGTGATTTAACAGGCGATGTATCACGACTTGTCATTTCAAATGGTATCCAAAAAATTGGCAATTAAAATTGATCAAGGATCAGAGCAACAAGTTGATTAAATCTAAAACTGCAATGATGAATTACGCTCAAAATAAACAAAAAGCTACAGAGATTCCTCAGCAGCGGTGCCAAGATTTTGATGCACTTCAAGCATACCTCTAAACTAATGGTACTCTAAAAATGAAATGGAATGTGAGAGTCTAGATGACCCTTCGTAAGTGTACGAATCTTTGTCTAGTATAGCGGACACAAGTAAGAGTATCGCTCCCATGAGGAACTTGAGTGTGTTATATTGATTAATTTAGTATAATTCACCGAAATTAAGCTAATGAGAAATTGCTCACAAAATGCTAAGTTCAAATATTATAAAGATAAGTTGAGGAGATAATGATGCAAAATGCTAATAACAAATTTCACAACCTAATTTCTATCATTAGAGATCTATATGTAAGAGTTTCAAGTGTAATCTACTCAAGATTGGTGAACCAAGAGGTAGATCCACTGCTCATGTGCACAATTCATGCTTAGATGCTAAGTAAAGTTCATACCCAACAATCAACATGTTAATCCATTATGCATAAGTGCAAACTCAAAATAGATAAAAGATAGAATAGATCATTACTAAAAGTTTTCACATATATGCAATCATCAAATCCTCAACAAAAAAGATTTAGCCACTCATTATCAAGTAAATACAAGTAAAGTAAAGAGAAAGATAAAGAAAGCTTATGGATCCTTGATGCACCCCTCTAACTTGCTCAACAAAACCTTGATTGATTTACAAAGAATGGATCTATTTACCACTAATTACAAGATTCTAATTCTAAGTTATGAACTCTAAGTGTTTAATCTAAAATACCAGATCAAAGTGAGAGTGTTTCTGAAAAGGGTGTTTCTAACTCTAGTTACAAAGATCACACACTTTTACTAAAAAGAAAGTGTATTTGAATAGTGAAGAGAAGATTTGGATGAGATCCACTTGCAAGGTGATGTGGACTGGGATCTGCGACCATAATCTGTGACTTTGATCTCGCAGTGCCAAGTTGTAGTCAAGTCAACTCATGATTTGCAGTTTTATTCTTCTACTTATAACCCGTAAATCTTCATACGGGTTTGTACTACGACTTCAATCTACGACATCGATGTCACCTTGTCTTCTGGTGTTGATCTGCTAGACTCTTTTGTGGGTTGCAGTCTTTTCCGGAACTGAACTGCTAAACAGAACTCGCAATAAGAACTTCATAAAAAAATATCTAGTTTGGCTGCTACCTTCTTCTATTAGATCTAACTTGCAATTTCATTTCATAATGGCCTCTGCCTTTGATCTGCCACCTTGTTGTACTGGTTGTAACTCGCAACATTAACTCATAGATTTTATCTGCTAGGTCTGAATTACAACTTGATCTATGACTTGCTTCTGTGAGTTGGAACTCGTAGATTTCTTCAACAAAAAATGCTATTTAACTTCATTTTCTCCCATATTCTTCATTAAGTCATAAATTTCCCTTGAATAACAAAAATACCTATAAAGGACTCAATGAGATAGTTAAAAGACACAAGTGTCTGATAAATGGACATAAAAGGGATGAATTAGATGCTCAAAACATATATAAACTTAGAGCGATCATTAATCAAGAACACAACAATGAGTGAATATGGTGTTCAACATACCAAGTCAAATATGTTGATGAAGACCCATGCTTAAACACATCCTAGATGATGCTAGATGATGCTTGATTCATGAACGATGATGCTTGATTCATGAATGATTGATGGGCGTTTGGGTTTTGATCAATGAAAATTGTATGTTGATAACTTTCCTTCCAAGTCACTATTGAGCTTTAAAGATGGTGTCTTTAATTGAATTCTGAAGCTCTTAGGAGGCAAAGGTGGGGAAATAATCTATAGACATGAAGCCCTAGTTTTGAAAACAGACAACAAAATCTTATCATTATAACTGGTTAGACTGTGGCGTGTGCAAGTTTCCAGACCGCGGTACACACAATAGTGCACCGACTGGACAACACCGCAGTTGAGACCGCTGTGCATGGAAAGTGTACAGGCAACATAAGCCTTCTGAAGAATATCACGGTAGCAACCGCTGTGTAGGCAAGTGCATAGGTTATGGTTCCCTAAGCATGTAGCCTCTGGAACCATTCGTTATTGAGACTACGGTTTAGGTAGAATCATAGCCAGTGACTTGTACCGTAGAAGTAGAAAAATTCTCTTTTCCAAGGCAAACAAAACACACTAACATAAATGCATGATGTGCTAGTGTGAAGTGTGATGAGAGGAATAAAATGCATTAACACGGTCATAAAAAAATATGCAATCAATAGAAATTCATACAACTGACTGTGTTCTACTAATTCTATTCAATCAGGAGTATAGTCATGTAATCTACCTTCCTTTAAGCACTTGGAGTCCAATGGCATTGAAGACCTATTCTACCCTTTACAATATTGGAGCCCAATTGTGATTTTGTCAAGAAAATAAGCCAATCATTAAATGAGACACTTACGATCTCCCCCTTTAGTTATTTCGTGACAAAATTACAACTCACAAAGCAGCCTCACAAAAACAAAATAAATTGGTCAACAAAATTTTGTACATTACAATAAAGCCTATAATCTAAATCTTGAACACCTTAAAGTCAATCCAAAGCCTGTAGAAAATGCCAACCTACACAGAAACAACAAGAGAATACCTTGCAAGACTAAGTGTATGTGATGTGCTTTCAATAAAAACAATTACAATAGCTATAGCAAATTAAACCAATACAATCAAATAATGTAATCATGATATGCTATGCAATAAAACTTCAACTCCCCCAAGGCATAAGCAAAAACACTTTTAAAAAATAAACAACACTACCCCTACATATTATGCCAAGTACCCCACAACCTTTCTCCCCCTTTTTGTCTTGAGATAGGCAAAAGAGTCTCCCCTTATAGGTAAGCATTGGCAAGGAGAACTTATGGTACAAAAACATATGCATAATCATATAAGCAAATTTATGCAACTCAATTAAGTATGAGAGATTCAAGGAGTTTTATTTTATGAAAATTTGTGTGAATGGATGCTTTGCATGCAACACAAGGTTTATTTAAGATCAAAAGC
Source organism: Dipteronia dyeriana (assembly GCA_032871835.1). Taxonomy (NCBI): domain Eukaryota; kingdom Viridiplantae; phylum Streptophyta; class Magnoliopsida; order Sapindales; family Sapindaceae; genus Dipteronia; species Dipteronia dyeriana. The sequence continues at coordinate 43,748,170 of CM065299.1, read as the reverse complement.
ATGGTATTTGGCAAAGCAAAATAACAAAGGTTTCGAAGAGAATTCAAACCAATTTCACCCTTTGTCATGATTTCAGTAAGATAAAGATTGTAACATAAATTTAATTTTAAGAGCTACTATATCAAAATTTATAAGCAAAACAAGACATGAGTGACTATTGTTCCCTTTTAGATTTTTCTGGGTGGGATATCCATATGATAGTAGCTTTGTTAAACAAATAAAGAGAGAAAGACTTTTGGATTGTAAAATCCTTTGAATGGATACTAGATCTTTATTGATTGAAGTCACAACATTGCTTTCACACATAAATTTTTGCATTCATTTTTAAACATTCAAGAGTTTCTTCATGCATATCCATTTTACAGCATGTCGTCGAAAAAATAATTATGTCATGGAGATCAATCCTAGGCTATTCAAAATTTACTTCCAAAGAAAAAATTTCTAGTCCAAAAATGTATGTTTGATCATAAATAAGACATAGATTACAAATAAAGTAAAGTTGCACACTTAAAAAAATATAAGCATATGTACAACCAATCATCTCAAGCAATTAATAAAGAATCAAAAGATAATCAATGAGCATAATACAATATTATGTCAATTTGCTCTCTTTGCCTGAGCTCCCCATATGGGGTTACACATCAAAAACCTTCAAGTCGTATGATAAATCCTAATAGACCTACTAAGAGATTTGAACTGAGTTGAGTCTAGGGGCTTAGTGAACAAATTCATTAGTTGATCATTTATGCCAACATGTACAAGTGCAAAGCATTTGCTGTCAACTAGCTCTCTAATAAAGTGATGCCTAATGTCTATATGCTTAGTTATAGAGTACTGAACTTGATTCTTTGAAAGAATGTGTACAAGGTTATACTAAACAGCCTAGAGGAGGGAGGAGGGGGGGGGGGGGGGGGGGGGAGGTGAATAGGTTGTCTCTTATTTTTAACAAATCTTTCGAGACTAGTGACAAAACCTTGATAAGCATACAAATTAACATTCAACATGATTGTTTTGTATGCTCAAATCTCCACTCCTAGTCTACATAACATACAACAAGAATCAATGTATCTTATGAACAAATATATTCAATGTAGATAAAATTCCATAAGTTGTACTTAGAGTATTACAATGTGATACCTTACAACTTGAATGAAATAACACAAGATACAAAGTTATCTAACATACACAAACAATATTGTATAAGGATGTCAACTTACATAAAAAGTTCTATCCATAGTATTCGAATAACAAATACAAATACTAGAGAGTTAGGGATAGAGAAAAGTTGACACAAGATATAACGTGGTAAACCTCAGAAGAGGAAACATCCACGGGCTAGCAGCCACCGGTAAACAAAATCCACTAGTACCCCTTCACGTAGAAACTACCCTCCTATCCTACTCATGAAGATGTCGCCCTAATGCTCAACAATCTGAGGCCTCACACCTCTTGTCAAGACTTCCTTGCTCACCTTATTCGGATCCTCATGACCAAAGGCAAGACTTCTTGCTCAACTATCCGAGTCCTCCCGACTCTAGTCAAGACTTCCTCGCTCACCTATCTGGATCCTCACGACCCTTGGCAAGACTTCTTGCTCGAATATCCGAGTCCTCTCGACTCTAGCCAAGACTTCCTTGCTCGACAATCCAAGGCTTCACACCTCTTGCTGAGAGTTCTTGCTCAACATCATAGCTCTCACACCTATTGCCAAGACTTCCTTCTCACAAGGCATCTAAGTGATCATGAATGCAAAACGCAAACAAGCACGCAACATAGAATAAGATGATCAACAAATTCTATGGAAACTAGAATTAATCAATGAGCACACAAGTATATTTTTCTAGTTTATAATCCAAAAATGACACCACACAAGATGATGCATGAGCATATGAAATGTATGGATTAGGTACACTCCATGAAGATCTAGACATAGACAATAAAGTTCACAAAACAAGATTGTCTAGATCTTATGCATGAATAAAAATCTAGAGCATGCCAAATTTCCAAACACATACTTTAAACGTAGATTTTATTCATGTTACTTAAGCTTGAAATAAACATGTTCATGAAGTACATATTCAAGACTTTAGTCCTAACACAAAAATGCTAGAAACACAAGATATGATCAATCAAATCTCAAGCAATTATTTAGAGCATATATTCACAAAAGAGTCAATTAAACTCTAATAAACTCTAAATATAAAATCAAATGTGCTAATCCTAGATCTATTCAAAAAATGAGTTCTAGCACATGATAGGACTATTAATCATGAAAATAAAGTCAATCAAAGCACAAATAGTCATAGATAAGATGCTAGCACAATACAACTCACAATCATGTGAAAACATAGGTTTGATTGAAACCTAACTAACAATCAAGTTTCTAATTAAACACAACTAGCATTTAATTAAAGGTCTATCACTCATCAACATATGTTCAAGTCAAATGCACATAAGTAGGAAGAATACCCAAGGTATTTGAACATTAGAATCAAGGAAATCAAAAGATAAACAACTACCTTGACAATTTCGAGTGAATAAACGAAAATTGTACGATCCACCAGAAAAATTGAACAAATGACTTCAAGGTTTCTTAGAGATGATAGACAACTTCAATACGAAACTTCTCCAATTTGAATCACTCAAATCGGATAAGAAATGAGAGAGATATGGTGATTCAAAGTTGAGAGAAAAACCTGGAAATCTTCTGCACTACATTTTCTTCTTCCTTGAATTCAAATGAGAGAGAGAAGAGATATATAAAGGAGAGGGAAGAGATATATGTGAAAAGACCAAAGCTACCCCTTCAAGATGCTTCCCTGATATGGCACATGGGCATCTCGGGGCAGCAAGGAGTTGCAGTCGAGATGGCCACGCGCCATCTCGGGCTTGCACTTTTTGTTAGCCTTCGTCCATGTTGCAACTCCCATGCGCTTCCCTAGTGTTCTTCGACCGTTCTCCGGCCTCTGAACTCGGAATTTGAATCTGTTTGAAGATTATGAACCATAACTCTCTCTTGGACATGGAAATATAAGATACTCAACCAAGAAAATAATAATTCGACTCGATATATGAAGACAAAGACAATGTACTCAACATGAGTTGAAAGTGTAGTATCTTTTGACTTAGAACTTGAAATCAATAGTATGAGTAACCAAAATGACCGGAACTCAATCAAGAATGATTTAAGACTAAAATAAAGTTCAATATCCATGTTATACAAACATATAAAAATACAAAAACAATTCACACTAGAATGCAAACTACATAGAGATAGTTTCCAATCATGCATTTTCCAAACCATGTTATTTCCATACCAATGCATGGGCATTCATCTTCAAGTGTGTGAATGTGTTATACATGGTGCACAACGATGTAGGGACATAAATGTATGATATGTGTGTGTGTGTGCCTAAGCCTTGAAAGAGAAAGGAAAGGTCTTAATATACCTTTGTAGAATCATGAAGCACTTTTCCCATTGAAGACTTGAACTTGCTTGAATAGTTGTCATTTCCTCTTTGAAGCTTGAATCATCATGAATCCTAGACAACTAAACAATACAGAGGAAATGTTGTTTTGATATAGAATAATGCCAACAAAACTCATAGACCTAACATTCTTTAAAATGTTGATTGCACTCATGTTATCATGATAAACGGTTAGAGTACCATGATCAACATCGAAATCCACAAGCATTTGCTTCATCCAAAAGAGTTGTGTGCAAGCACACCCAGCCGCTATGTACTTGGCCTCAGCTATTGACAAGGAAATGGAGTTTTGCTTCTTGCAAAGCCATGAATCACAGTTGTTTCCTAGAAATAAGCAACTGCCCAATGTACCCTTCCTATCATACAAATTTCCTAACCAATATGCATCAATAAAGCCAACTAAGCTAGCATTAGCATCAACCCATTTACATATCGAATGATTCTCTTCACACAGGAGAGATGGGACTCCTTGGGATCTGTTTGGTACCTAGCACACTCAACTATACTAAAGGCTATATCAAGCCTACTTGCGATCAAGTAAAGCAAGCTACCAATCGTGCCATGATAAAGACTTTGGTCCACACTCTTGCCACTAGCATCCTTGCTTCGTTTCAATGTGGTACTCATGGGTGTGTCACAATGTTTAGTACTCTTAAGGACAAACTTCTTCACTAGATTATTAGCATACTTAGCTTGCGATATGAAAATCCCATCATTAATCATGCCAAAATTGTTTTATATTTTTGCCCTCAATTCCATATCCTTTAGCTTGTTTTCAAGCATATTATAATGATTTGATTTATAGTGACTGTAGGCATTCAATGGATTTCAAGTGTTGAATCCAGAAATCGAGACTTTTGGGCCAAAAATACGCCAAATCGATAAAGGAAGGAAGCATTAGTGCTCTGGTACTGCGTGGGTCCTTACCTGCATATAACCAGCGTACAAACCATTCATATTAGCAAACCCAAGAAGCAAATTAGAGGTCATCAGGTCTATGCATGGGTAAATGTGTAGGTCTCCACCAGTGCATAACCTGCGTATCTCACCAAAATCAGAGAGCAAAATTAAAGACATCAAGTCCAAGCACAGGTCACTGGGAAAGTCCTTACCCACACACAACCAGTGTACTGCGTGTTCTAGTTGGGCAAAAGTCACATTTTCAGAAAGGAAAAGTTATCCTCTCATGCCTATTTCATGCCCTAGCCTCTCAAACCTATAAATACATCACTTTGCCATAAGACCCAATCATTTAATCTATAAATCAACCATCCATTCATCCAGTTAATCAATCCATTCCACACTTCATCTTCTCTACCTAATAAAGAGAGAGAGGAGCTTCCAAAGGCATCCACAAAGGTTTTCCTCCACGGATGCCTCCCCACCATTACTCTCTACTAGCTACCATAATCTTTGGAGGAGATTCACGAGGAAAGAGCCATCATACCTTGTCTATAAGGAAGAGGAGTATCAATGGAGCATGGAGATCCGAGATGAAAATTGGGCCATTTTTTGAGCATAAAGATCCGAGATTGACACCTTAGGTTTCTTCTTTTACTCTTCTCTTGTATTTTCTTTATTTGATGTGTATCCCTATTTAGGAAATATGTAAACCCTAATACTAGTTCCATTTTTTTGATTGACTTGCATTTGATTTTTTCTTATATTGTTTCATTCATTGTTCTTTATTGTGTTTAATTATCTCTTGAATCAAGTAGACACTCCAACTCTTAATGCTTGTTGATTGATTGAACTTAAGTAATTGTGCTTTAATTATCATCTTTGTGAAGTGGGTAGGCACTCTAACTCCCATTTCACTTAGTGGTTGATTTTGGTCTTTAAAGCATTCAATACTCACTTTGGCATGGGTAGGCACTCCAACTCCCACTTTATTGTAGAGGTTGAATTATGGTGTCATTGTTAGCCAAGTAGGCACTCCAACTCTTAGTTTACATTAGGTATCAATATATATATATATATATATATATATATATATATATATATATATATATATATATATATTTAACCATACAAAAATTAGATGTCTAATCAAGCTCACTTGAATTGGATGGGATATGTTATGAGCACTCCAATCCTTCATATCCCTGCTATGTAAAATGGGTGAATTGTGAAAACTCCAATCCAAGCCATCCCGGCTACCTTACATCTATCCAAAGCAAAAGTGAAAGGGGTGGATTGTGAGCACACCAATCCAAGCCATCCCGGAAACTCTAGCTTAAAAAGATTAGCCTAATATGCAGAAGTGTCTTGGAGGTTAGTTATTATTTATGGTGTGAACCTTTTAGTGATCATGAGTACCATATGTATACATTCTCTTTCATCTCTCTTATCCACCAATTTTACATTTATAATTTAAATCACTATTCTCACCCCTCCATGTTCTTTTATGTTTTATTTATTCATTTCTTATCATTTTTATCTTGTCCACACACACTCAAATGCTTATGCTTCACATACACCACTCTAACCCTTGCCTTGTTCTTATTTACATTGCTTTCAATAATCACTAAAATAGGAGACGATTGACAGATTACACCTTCCTTTGGATGATACCCTCGCTTACTGATCGTGCCAAAGTTGACATATATTTTGGCCATCATTTCCATTTTTCTTGTCTTGTTTTCGTGCATTTTTAATGTCTTATGGCTCTTTTGGTATGTTTACAGGCAATTAGGTACATTTTGGAAGAATGGATGGAAATCACGGTGTTGTGTAGGAAAATACCAAACTTGATAAAGTATGGAAGTAAAGTGCACTGGCAATTCATCGGTCCTGACCCGCGCACCACCCATACCTCGTGAAGAAAAACTTAAAGACTGGCAACTACACGGGTCTCAACTCGAGCACTAATAGTGCACAACCCATACATTTTATGAAATCAGGGAGCCGACCACGGAGAAAAGCATAGGCATCAGGTCCATCTGGGAGAAGGAATCAGTGTAATTAGGGCATTACGTGGGTCATTACACTGGTCCCTACTCGTGCACAACCCGCTCATTTCAAGCTTCTAGAGCTCTATATCAACAGAAATTAGACTATTTTAAGATTCCTATATATAGGATAGATTCTGTTATCACACATACTTCCACACACCCATTCATAGTAACTTTATCTCTCTAGATCTAGGAATTCTTTTCTATTCAAAAACCCATTGAAGCCTTCATTATCTACTAAACAAAAGGAAGCAAAGAGATTAATTTGGAGCTTAAAGAAGGAGGATTCTTTTATGGTTTTTCTTTTACTCTCTTCTCTTTGCTTATTTCTTGTAATAGAAATGAGTAGTTTATCACCCCAATAGAATATTGATGTGATTCTTTGGTGAATTGTGGGCATTGTAATGAACTCAATATTTTTCTGTCAATCTTTCAAATATGTTCTAATCATTATTTTAATTGAGTTTAATGAGGAATTGTTTTTGATTGTAAATTCCTCTCTTAACAATTTGTTTGAGAAATTATTTGAGTAACTGATTGGGTATACATCTACTTGATCTTCTTAAGCTCAATTGAATGAAAGGGTCAAACAAGAGTACATTCCTCAAGTGAGACCCATATTGTATAATCTTTGTTTTTATATAATCTTGAATGGGTAATCGATTCTATACATCTAGGTTGATGATTTTATGGAGAGATTAATCTCTTATTTTGATAGATGCTCATTCATAGACAATCACTTGTGAGTGACCAATACTATACATCTAGATTAGAAACTCATGAGAGAAATAGAAACAATACTATACATCTAGATTTGTTACATTTGGCTTATGTTCATAAATGTGAGTTTAACTTTTCCCATTGATTGCCTATTGCATCCATCAACCATTTAGTCCATTTATCATACATTTTTCTTCTATTAACTTGTTGCATTTTAATTAGGTTAGACTTAGTTTGCGTCTTAGTTAATTTCTTTACAAAAACCATTGCAATTTATTTTTCTTACAATTAGTCTAGAGCAACAATTTGATCACATAGCTATAACACGATCTCTATGGACGATGCCCTACTTGCCACTATATTGTTTATCAATTTTGAGTGCAAATCGGGTTTATAGTTTTCTTTTGACAAACTATTTTACATATACGAACAACAACTTGTCAAAAAATGGCGTCGTTGCTGCGGAACAACGTATATAGTTGCGATTAGATTTAGCTTTAGTTAGTTGCTTATTGTTTTAGTATTTTTAGTTTCTTTTGTTTCTCTGTACTTCTCTCGGTATTTACATTTCTTGTGTTCAGGACTCATGGACTATTATTGTCAAGATTCAAGTCCAAGTTATGGCATGTATGATTTTTCATATGATCAAGAGTGGGGTAATAAAATAGAATTTCAAGGGAACATTATTAGATCGAGGCCTTTTCACTTGAAGAAATGGTAAAGAATTTTGTGGAATTCAACAATTGAATTGATGAAGAGCGTTTGGCATCTAGTAAAGGCATCAAGTAAACTTGGCAAGCATTATAACAACTATGTGAAGAGTGCTTTCACTATCAAGAGTATGGCAATGCCGATCAGATATATGTTGATTTCTTGAGGAACAAATGAGATGTCTTGCACAAATAACAGAACAAACATCACGACAACTATGAGAGTCGTAGAGATGAACACATGAGAAGTTGGATAGGTATATCATGGAAAATGAAAGAAAAATGAATAAGGCAGATGTCTCTATTTGAAACATTGAAAGATATATAAGGCAATTGGCAGAGATTTTAAGTGAAAAAGAGAAAGACAAGTTTCCAAGCCAACCCGAACAAGCAAGGGTAGTTCTTAGCAGTGGATGTACATTGGGAGATTGAAACAAAAGAAGCACATTTGAAGATGGGGAAGGTACTTAAAAAGAAGACAATGGTGAATAAAGGTAGGCAATGAAGACAAGAATGAAGTGGCTCAACCGGAACGAAGACCAAAACTCCATAAATCACCTAATCCTTACAACCAACCTATACCTTTTACCGGGAGATTGAAGAATTCCAAGATGGAGAAATCATTTCTACGACATTCTATCCAAAGTGAATGTCAATTTTCCTTCGTTGAACACTATTCAAAGAATGCCGTCTTATGGAAAATTCTTTAAATAGCCAAGCAAAGACAAAGAGAGGTTCAGGCCGAAGTAGTAGGAACGGTTGAATAAGAACATTATTGCAGTGATTCAAAAGACTCTACCTCTGCAAACGAAAGATCTAGAGAGTTTCGTAATTGACATCACAATAGGTGAAATTAACCATGAGCAAGCAATAATAGATTCTGGGGCAAGTATTAACCTCTTGCCATTTTTTGTTTGCCAGAAGTTGGGGCTTACGGATCTTAAGCCTACTACCATGTCAGTTGTATTAGTAGATTTATCCTTAAGAAGCACAAAGGGTATAGTAGAAGATGTTTTGATTCAAGTTGAGAACTTGATAATTTCGGTGGATTTTACAGTGATTGACATGGATGAAGGAAGAGTTGAAAAGGATGTAAGACTTTTATTGGAACGTCCACTCATGGTTACAACTCGGGTTGTGATAGATATGCTCAAAGGGAAGCTTACCATAGAGGTTTTGGATGAAACCGTTGGGTTCAACATTTTTGATGTATGACCTACACAGTTGGATCAGATGACTGTCACAAGGTGAACATGTTAGAATATGGGTTAGAAGAGGCGATAAAAGAAATTGTTAAGGAACCTGAGAATGAAGAAGATGTGGGCCTAGCAAGCATGGATGAAGATTCAAAACAAGAAATAAAATATGTGAAGAGTAATTTGGATGACTTAAGAAGAGAAGCCAAGAGGGCACAAGAAGAAAAAGCACCATGAGTTTAAACTTAAGCTACTCCTAGCAGAGCTAAAATATGATTATCTTGATAAAGAGAAGAGAATTCGGTGATCATTTCTGCAAGCATATATAAGTCTCAAGAGCTAAGGGTATTTGATGTGTTGAGAGGTCATAGAGAAGCAATACAGTGGAATATTGAAGATATAAAGAGGAATAGCTCTGCAGTCTGCGTGCACAAAATTCTATTGGAAGAAGATACTAAGCCATCTCGAAAAGCATAAAAAAAGACTCAATCTCATCATGAAAGGGGTTGTCAAGAAAGAGATCTTAAAGCTATGGAATGTTGGGATCATATATCCATTCATTGATAGCCGGTGGGCATATTGTGCCAAATAAGTCAGGGTTTACAGTGGTGGAAAATGAGAAGATTAGTAGCTCAAAAGCTTTAAATAGAGTGGTGTGTGTGCATAGGTTATAGGAAGTTGAACATGGCAACAAAGAAAGATCACTTCATATTGCCATTCATTGATCAAATGTTACAACGGTTGGCAGGGCATAGGTTTTTTTTTTCAATGAGTACTCAGGCTATAATCAGGTAGCAATAGCTCTAGAGTATCAATAGAAGACAACCTTTACATGTTCATTTGGCACTTTTACGCATAGGTAAATGACTTTTGGGATTTGTAACCCCCTAGGGACTTTCCAAAGGTTCTTGGCTTCCATTTTTTCTTACATGGTAGGGGAAATCATAAAGGTCTTTATGGGTGACTTCTCAATTTTTAGTGATTCGTTCAGTCTATGTTTAGATAACTTGTCTTCGGTTCTAAAAAGGTGCAAAGAGAGCAATCCAGTTCAAAATGCCACTTTACGGTGCAACAAGCGACTGTTCTGGGGCACAATATTTTTAGTTGAGGGATTGAAGTGGACAAGGAAAAGGCTGAAGTTTTTAAGAGTCTACCTCTAGAAGGATAGGGAATTTGGTTTTGATGATAAGTGCTTGGTAGCATTTGAGTAACTTAAATTGGGTTATACCTCAACACCAGTGTTGACACCACCAAGTTGGGACTTACCACTGGAGTTGATGTGTGATGCTTCAGACTATGAAATAGGTGCAGTCCTGGGTCAGAGGGTTAACAAGGTCTCCCATTTGATATACTACTCATCATAGACCTTGAATGATGCCCAACTGAATTATTCAACAGCGGGAAAGGAATTGTTGGTTGTAATATTTGCATTGGAAAAGTCTCGAGTTGGTGCAAAGGTAATAGCGTATTCAGATCATGCAACTCTCAGATACTTGTTACAGAAGAATGATGCTAAACCCTGGTTGATCAGATGGATCCTGTTGTTACAAGAATTTGACTTAAAGATCAGAGATAAAAGGGGTTGTAAAAATATGGTAGCAGACTACCTTAGTAGATTGGTTCATGAAGGCTCATTAAAAGAAGAGGAGATTCCATGGAGAGAAAATTTCTCGAATGAGCAGTTGTGGGTGGTACATAATGAGAAGCCTTAGTATGCATATTTTTCCAACTATATGACCCACGAAGTTCTCCTACCGGAGTTAGATTAACAAGGAAGGAAACGGTTGATAGTAATAGCAAGATAATTCTTTTGGGACAAGCCGTATTTATTTAAGCATGGTCTTAACCATGTGATCCGGAGGTGTGCCCAGAGTCTGAGCAGAGGGACATCATAAGATTTTTCTATGAGATGCAATACGGAGGACATTATAGTGGAATAAATACTGCTTTAAAAGTGCTTCAATCAGGCTTCTTTTGGGAGTCACTTTTTAGGGCTGCCTATCAGTTTTTTGTAACACGTGATAGATGCCAGCATATAGAGAATGTTATGATGAGGAATGAGATTCCCCAGACTAAGATCTTTGTAATAGAGATATTTGATATATGGGGACATGTTTTTATGGGACCTTTTTCACCATCAAAAGGGAACAACTTTATCTTGGTAGGAGTTGACTATGTATCTAAATTGGTAAAGGCTGGTGCAACAAGGACTAATGAAAATATCTTGGCTCGGCTTGGGACTTTTTGTGTTATAATTAGTGACGGAGGTAGTTAATTGCTCTAAGTTTGTATATATTATGAGCCTCTAACTGATGCCGTATGTGTCCGTTTATTGGACATTTGTGTATTTTAATTATCTTTTAAAGTCATTTGTAGGTATTTTTATTATTTAAGGGTAACTGAGGACTTTATGGATATTATAGGAGAAAACAAAGTAAAAAGTGTGCGTATGAAGAAATCTGTGAGTTCTTATTGTTAGGATTATGCTCGATAGCAAGAGTGTAATATTGTAATTAACAATCTTTTCATATGAATAAAGTGATTTCTAGTTTAACAAATCTTATAGCATTTATAGTTTAAATATTATAATTGCCAAAAGTAAATAATCATAAGATCAAAAGACTATGAGAAAAAAAGAATTGTTCATACATCTAGATATGTATGAGGTAGACACGATTCTTTAGTAAGTCTTGAATAATATTCACAACTTAAGATAGAAGGTTGGGCGCCTTTATCTTGTCAAAGTTGTAAATTCTTTTGCTAGCATTTGAGTGAGATCAAATGTGTTATGATGAGTCTAAAATCGTCAAAGTGTGGTGTCTTTGAGCAAAAGAATATAGTGCACTGGGTGCATTGAATAGGATCACAATGAAATACTTTATCTAGAACCGTCAATAGATAAAAGTTTTTCATTTGAAGACAATCGGAGAGTCTATCTCAATCTTGAGATAAATGATGGACTTATGGTTGCAAGTGTTATCATTTGAGCTATCAATGAGTAAGATTATATAGCATAGTATATCCTCGATAGTTTGGTGGTATTCATTTGTTAATTGATAGAGGGCTTCATTTATAGATATGAACATCGTGGCTCCATTTATTAAATGAGAGTAGAATATCATCATATGGATGTTTTGAGGTATTGGATATTAAATCTTAACGTTAAGTTTTCAATAGTGTCTATTAAAACATGGCTTCTGGACAAGTCAAAATATCCAAGTTCAAAATGTGGTCATATGAGTACATATGGTAACTTGGAGGGCTATAGATGGTCTATGAGCTCTTGGTGATTACTGGTATTCTTCACGAGGATACACTTTCTCCAATAAGGTTGTCTAGGGTATGAATGAGTAACATCAACTTATTCTACCTTTAATTAAGAGTTCAATTTTAGTTCTTTAGTTGAATGAACTAAAATCAAATAGATCGGACCTAAGTGAATCATTTGTTGATTGTGATTGTGTTATGTCTATTGGAGCTTAAATTTAGATAGCCCGCCAAGATCCCCAATCCACACGAACTTGCATGGATCACTTGATATATTCTACCGGGCCAATTTAGGGGTCCATCTAGAATTTTAATAAGGCATGTGAACTTATTTCTTTTTGTAAGAATAGGTCTATTTCACATGTGGACTTTTTTATTAAGGTCCAACGGATTTAATAAAATAAGAAAAATAATATATGGCCCTTATATATGGTATGGGCGGCAAGGCTATTGAGAATAGCTTAAATATATTATTTTATTTTATTATTTAATTAAATTGAAATTAATTAATTTGTTGATAAATTAACTATTTAATTAAAAGTCAAAATCTTTTTCTTAGTAGGAGATGGTCTTCTAAAACTATACTATTGTTGGAGTATAGTTAATGTTAAAGACTATATTTGATAAGTAGATAAATAAAAGGAATTATTTTTCTAATCAAATTAGGAAGTCTTTAATATGATTACAAATACATTGTTGAGTTGGATTAGGAGTATTGGTTGAGGATAGAATTCTTTTTTGAAAAGGATTCTTAACCACCAAGTAAATCTACCTAAGGAAAGGTTTCTTAACTACCAAGTAAATCCTTCTTAGGAAAGGGTTTGTGATTCTAATCTATATCATATAAAATTCAGCCAGCCCATATATATATACAAAAGGATAGAATTCCTTTAAGATAAGGATTCTTAACTACCAAATAAATCCACCTAAGGAAAGGATTCTTGCCAACCAAGTAAATCCTTCTTAGGAAAGGATTTATGATCATATATATATATATGTGTGTGTGTCTGTGTGTGTGTGTGTGTGATTTTAGACCAGCCCTAAGAATTCTATGATGAAAATTTTGGTCATACTAGGTAATTTTCAAGAGAGAATTTTGAGGGAGAAAAATTTAGTTTTTGCTCTAGACAAAATTCGATCAACTCATAGATAAAAGGTGTGGAATTCGGCCAAAGAGAAAAGAGAAAAAGAGAACGTTTTTGTTTTCGGTGGTGCACTAGTAGCCTTTACAACAAAAGGGTTTTGTGTACAACATCGAATCAAGGTTTACATGAGTTTCAATCAAATTGATTGATAATTCACAAGTGACCAGACGTTCTTTGATTTTTCTGTTGGAGGATATTTGTAACTGACAAAGAAAAGATTGTGTTTGTCTCCATCTTCAGGTATACAATTTAAAGAAAGGGAGCCCACACTCATAGGTGATTCATGTTCGTGATTGGATTGGAAGATCTTACAGAATCAATTCGGCGCTTGTTCAATCGTCACGAGAAAAAGGTATGATACTTTTATATACGTCAATTAATCTAGAGTTAAGGTTCTCGTTGCATAAAGGGGAATTTTTTTATTTATACGCAAACCCTAATTTTCTAATTTTGTTTTTTTCACGCTTTCGTTGCGTTTTGAACCCGTTTTTTCCCTACACTTACCTGCAGAATGAAGTCACAAATCAAGTTAAAAAGGCACTGCCAGTTCAAGCTATGACAAAAGCCTAAAAAGGCAAATCTGTGAGTTAGCGCTGCGAGTTACACCTTACAGAATGAAGCGGCAGAACATAGGCAGGGAGCATTGCGAGAAGTAACTACGAGTAAGATTTTGCAAAAGGAGATAGCGGCAAAACTATATATTTTTCTATGAAGTCCTTACTGGGAGTTCTATCTAGAAGTTCAGTTCTAGAAAAGACTGTGAGAGAAGACTGTGATTTCTTGCTCACAGAAGAAGCTACAAGATCTTCCCTAGAAGACACTGTGAGATGTGACTACGATGTCAATGTCGTAGAGGGAAGTCATAATACAAACACCAGTTCAGATCTGCGAGTTACATCCAGTAGAATGGAGTGGCAGATCTTGTGTCGACTCAACTGCTAGATGAATCTGTGAGTTCCAATTTGCAGATCCTGATCCACGTTACCCTACAAGTGGATTTCAGCCAAATCTTCTCCCCACTATATAAATACATTTTTCTTTCTAGAATATGTGTCTTGTGTGTTATAGTCTTGTGCTTAAGTGTTAGAGTTAGAAACACCTTTTCACCTTCACTTTGATCTTGTGTTTAAGATTAAACACTTTAGATTACATAACTTAGAATTAGAATCTTTAAAGTAGTGGTAAGTAGATCTAATCTTTATCAATCAAGCAAGGTTTTGTTGAGCAAGAATTGAAGGGAGCATCAAGAATCCATGAGCTTTCTTTACGTTTCTGTTTACTTAACTTGCATCTATTTGATAATGAATGGATAAATCCTTTTTCTTGGGGATTTAGGGATTGTATGTATGTGAACACTTTTAGTAATGATCTATTCTATCTTTTGTCTATTTTAAGTTTGTACTTATGCTTAATAGATTCAGATGTTGATTGTTGGGTATGAACTTTACTTAGCATCTAAGCTTTAATTGTGTGCATGAATAGTGGATCTATTTCTTGGTTGATCATCTTAAGAAGATTACACTTGAAACTCTTACATATAGATCTTTGATGATAGAAATTAGGTTGTGAACTTTGTTACTAGCATGTTACCTTATTATCTCCTCAGCATATCTTTAGAATCTTTAGAACTAATCATTTTACAGGTAATTTTCAATTAGCCTAACTTTTGAATTATACTAGAGCAATCACTAGAACACGTTTCAAGTTCCTCATGGGAACGATACCCTTACTTGTGTCTGTTATACTTGACAACGATTCATACATTTACGAAGGGTCATCAAGGCTCGCGCTTTCCATTTAGTTTTTAAAGCGTTATTAAGTTTAGAGTCATGATCGGAGCGTGTCAGTAGCCATTTCTGTAATAGAACTTTCGGCAACCTAATGAAGAAATATAGAGTTCGTCACAAGGTAGTCACACCATACCACCCATAAATTTCAGGGCAAGCCGAGGTCAGCAACAGGCATATCAAGCAGATTTTGGAAACAATAATCAACTTCTCTAGAAATGATTAGGCATAAAAATTGAATGATGCCCTTTGTGCATATTAGACAGCATATAAAACTCTCATCGAAATGTTGGACGAATTCAGGTTACCGACTTATGAGAACGCAAGAATCTATAAAGGGAGGACTAAGATCATCCATGATTAGAACTTGATTAGGAAAGAGTTTCACACGAGAATGCGTGTACTACTTCATGTCTCTCGATTGAGACTTTTCCTGAAAAAATTAAGATCATGATGGTCGGGGCCATATCGAGTAGTTGATGTTCTACTGATTGGAGTGGTTGAGATCTAGAGCTTCAAAGATGATACAAAATTTAAGGTGAATAGACAAATATTGAAGCCATACAGAGGTGTTAAAGACGGCTTATATGGAGTCGGATTTTTGACCATAAGTGATGATTGAAACAGTCAACAACCCATTAAGGTTTATCAATTTCATTTTTTCTTAGTTTACTCTTACTTCTAGTTTTTAATGACGGTGAATGATGATTTTGGATGTGTGTGGATATTATTTGTTTGAGAGAGTATTTGATTTTGAGATATGATTCTGTGTTTGTTAACATCTGATTTTGAGATATGATTGTGTGGTTATTAACCTTTGTGATTAAGAATTGTTCTTTAAGGTTAGGTTCTTCATCTCTTGGATTAGACATATCAACAAATTGAAAGTCTTTGAAGGACAAGCATGCCAAAAGTACTCACAAAAAGGGCGAGAACCTACTCAAGTTTTCGACCAATGAGCAACCACCTCGGTTTCATCTTTTCATCTCAATCTCATGCACTTTATCCCTATATCTTTGTTTATACATTTGTGAATATTGGTAGATCTAAATACTTTATTGAATATCAATTTTGGTTGTTTGTGTGGATAATCGTTAATGGAAAATTATGTGAATGTGCTACAATTTTGGTTTTCTCAATTTTGCATTCACTGATTATTACAATTATGATTAGATGAGTTGAAGGCTCTTGTGGATCTGCAAATGATTTATAGGTTTTTCGTTTGATATAGCCCAACTCGGTTTGGGGTTTTTTTGATTTATGCATATACCTTGTATTGATTTTGAGCATATAGTAGAAAATAGTTTGGGGGTTTTTTCGTCCCCATGCCATCAATTTTAAATGGTAATGCTTGACGTGGTTTAGACTTCCTATCTTGTGTGCAAGTGTTTCAATTATGTAATGTATCAATTACATTATGTATGATGAGCCTTTTGAGTCTTTTATTGTTGTTGAGCACTAATTGTGCATGATTAGCGCCTAGGTTATTTCTTTAGACTCATGTTAGGACGCCACTAGGCCAGACTCTTCAATGTTGATTTTTGGTTTGGGGGTGTAGACACCTTGTTAGTCATCTTTTTTAGTCTTAAAGTCTTTTTGGTGTCAATTTTTTAAAAATTTGCTGCTTTCCCAAAAAAAATTAGATTCATTTAGCCTGGTGACATACCTTGAGCATAGTGTTTGTGGCAAATTTGTGTATGCTTAGTGTGCTTTTTCGTAGCTCTTAGTCACTTTAAGGGTCTCAATTGCACTTCATGGGTTAGTCCCATCTTTTTGTGTCTAAATTAAGGGGACTCAGTGCTCAAGCATCTTCTTCTAATAGTGGAGATACCGTTGTGTCTATATATTTAAGGGAGAATGTTTTTCAAATCATTAAACACTATTCAAACACCATGCATAGTCTTATTATATCAACAATCATCATTTGTCATAGAACATGCATCATATATGTGGAATGCTTGATTGAAAATTTTATTCCCATGATAGATGGAATCTTTCAAGTGATGTTAGGCAATATGTGTTGTAGCCATTTAAAAAATCAAAATACTTCTTATTCCCGGTATGTGTGTGCTCCCAAGCCAATTTTAAAGCCAAACACATATAGACTTTTACATTCTACACCCACATCATCCTTAACTCAGGTAACCTAAACACTAAGCCAACTCTTACTTAATTGATCTTGTTGAGGCTTATGGTGGAATGTGAAATGTGATTTATTTGTTAAATGGAATGTACCTAGGCTATTTGTGATGAATTAGGAGAATGTGCATAGTCAAAAAGGCAAGAGTCTATAGCTTTAACAAGGTACAGGTGCCCAACCTTCATCTTAAGTTGTGAATATTATTAAAGACTAACTAAAGAATTGTGTCTACCTCATACAAATCTAGATGTACAAACAATTGTTTATTTCTCATAGTCTTTTAACCTTATAATTATTTAATTTTGACAATTATAATAATTAAACTACAAATGTTATACTTTATTTAAATAAAAAAGATTGTCAAATACATTATTATACTCTTGCTATTGAGCATAATCCTAACATATGGGTCGTCTTTAGGGATAGATTTTAGTTTTTGTCCAAAAGAACCTATTGTGACCAATTGGAGGCAACGTAATGTGGGACGAATTTAATCATTAAATGCCAAATGTGGGGAGAAATCTCTACTGCTGTGGAAGTTTCATTCCTGATTCATTCTTGTAACCGTTGATCTAATAGTTTAATAAAATATCATCCGATAAATGTTTTTCAATAGCCTTTTGTATATCATACAAAATAATTATAAAGATTACTGGAATCAATTTAAATTATCTAGTAGTTTTAAAAAAAAATATTGTTCAATAAAATTTTAATTTTAATAAAAACAATTCATAGCATATTTAGATTATATTTATACATACATATATATATATATATATATATATATATGTATATATATATGTATATATAAAGTTTGGCATTGTATAGTGTAATGGTTTGAGCTCTACACCATGGAATGTAAAAAGACAAAAAATAATCGTTCCAATAGAAATTAAAATTTTATATTATGTCAATTATTGTTTTTTGAAATACAACTACCGTCGAGACCTGGCGAGATTAATTAGACTCTACAACCACGACCCAGAAAACTACTCTCAATTAGTTGGTGTTGTAGCAAAAGTTTTGGGTCTAGGAAATTTTAGATCGAGACATTTTTTATTTTTATTTTTTGTTTTAGAGTTTGCTCGAGGACGAGCAAAAGTTTGGTTTAGGGATATTTGATCGTGCCAAAATTTTCAGAATTTTTGCCCCTCAATTCCACTTTTCTTGTCTCGTTTTCATGCATTCTTACATGCCTCACGGATCTTTTAGTATGTTTACAGGTAATTAGGTACATTTTGAAAGAATGGATGGAAATCGCAGAGTTGTTCAAGAAAAGACCAGAATTGATGAAGTATAGAAGTCAAGTGGGGTGGTACTAAATGGGTCCTGACCTATGCATTACCCGTACAACATGAAAAGGAACCTGAAGATTGGTAGCTATACGGGTCTCAACCTGTGCACCAATAGCGCACAACCGTCACATTTAAGGAAATCAGGGAGCGGACCAGGGTGCAGAGCATGGGCATCTGGTCCATGCGGGGGCATATGTGCCGGTCCACAACCGCGCACAACCCGTGCATTTCACCAAACACGGGAGAAGGAATCAGTGCAATTAGGACAATGCGCAGGTCATTGCAGGGGTCCCTACCCACTCACAACCCATGCATTTCATGCATCTGGAGTGCTACATCAATAAAAATCAAACCATTTCAAGAATCATGTATATAGGATGGATTATGTTATCACACATACGCCCCCAAACCCATTCACAACAACTTTCTTCACTAGATCTAGGAATTCTTTTCTATCTAGAAACCTATTCAAACCTTCACTATCTACCCAACAAAAGGAAGCAAGGAGATCAATTTAGAGCTTCAAGAAGGATAATTATTCTATGGGTTTTCATCTATTCTCTTCTCTTTGCTTATTTCTTATAATAGATATGAGTAGTTAATCACCCCACTAGGTGGTTGATGTGATTCTTTGGTGTTTTATGGGCATTATAATGAACTCTATATTTTTCTATCAATCTATTAAATATGTTTTATTCAATGATGATTTGTCTTTGATTGTACATTCCTCTCTTTGCAATTTGTTTGAGAAATTATGTGAGTAATTGATTGGGTATTCATCTACTATTTTTCTTAAGCTCAATTGAAATGAAGGTCAAACAAGTGTACATCCCTCAAGTGAGATCTGGATTTTATAATCTCAATTTTTATCTAACCTTGAATGGGTAACCAATTCTTTACATCTAGGTTGATTGCTTGTGAGAGGTTACGCATCGATTCTATACATCTAGGTTGATGGTTTTATGAAGAGATTAATCCCTTATTTTGATAGATGCTCACTCATAGGCAATCACTTGTGAGTGGCCAATAATATACATCTAGATTGGAATTTCATGGGAGATATACAACCAATATTATACATCTAGATTGGTTACATTTGGCCTATGTTCATAGTTGTGAGTTCAAATTTGCCCAATGTTTGCCTATTGGATCCATTAACCTCCTAGAACATTTTTCATCAACTAACTTGTTGCATTTTAATTAGTTTAGATTTTGTTTGCACCTTAGTTAATTTCTCTACAGCAAGAATTGCAATTTATTTTTCGTGCAATTAGTCTAGAGCAACCATTTGATCACATAGCTATAACACGATCTCTACGGATGATACCCTACTTGCCACTATATTGTTTATCAATTTTGAGTGCAAATTGGGTTCATAAATTTTGTTTTGACAAGCTATTTACATATATAAACGGCAACTTGTCACTTACAGCTTTACTAAGTTTTCAAAATTTTAGAGCATATTGTATAAGAACAAATTTATAAATATCTTTTATATTCGCAATTTCTTAACTATGGAAAAAGAGTGTTCAATCAAGCAATTTCAAGACCTAGGAAGTAATTGAGCTCCCTAACAAAACTCATCTCAAATTCATGAGACATAACATCAACAATATTTTGGACTTTAGATTTGTTGGTGGAGCCAAACCCAATGTCATCAACATAGATTTGAGCAATGAAAAGCTCATTTTTGTTGCTCTTGACGAACAAACTCTTATCAACACTACCTCTTAAGTATCCATTTGTTAGGTTTTAGATTTGTGTTGACATGATTCCATAACAAAACTATCTTTCTTTGTAATGTTTTAGTTGCTTAGGTGGTATGTGGATTGGCATAGATACAAAAGAATACGAGCAACTACTCAAGCAAAATTCATCTTCAAGAGGAAAGGTGCTTGCTTGGATGCTAAGGTATCAAGATTCTTCTTCCTCTTGTAAGATCTATTAGGCACACACACATTGCATTCATATATGCCCCTATATTATTGTGCTCATTTAGTATAACGCATTCACAAACTTGATATTGAATGCCCATGCATTGGTGCTAAATTGTAGATTGCATGTATTTGGACTATGTCTATGAAATAAGCATTATTGTGTTATATGTGTTTGTATGTTTATATGTTTATATAACATAGAACTTGGACTTTCCGATCATTTTACATGCATTGTCTTTGTCTTTGTGTATCGAGTCAAATTCATAATTTCTGGTTAGAGTTTCATAGTGGTCCATATTTGTGAGAGATTTTCAATTTGTAATTTGCAAAAGGATTTAAATTCGGAGTTTGGAGGCCGGAAGACGGTCGAAGAATGCGAAGGAAGTGCGAAGGGAAGTGGTGATGGCTAAAGGACATCAAGCCACACCACCCCAATATGGCATGTGGCCATCTCGTGAAGGCCATACTTCTACCTCTGAGGTGCTGATAGTGGATTCCCTTCCTTTATATGTCTTTTCCCTCCCTTTCTTTCATAAGTTGGTTATGTTGGAGAAGTTGAAGATTGAAGAACACATGTGTAGAAATGTTTTCTCCAACTTTCGAGGTTTTTGTGATTTCTCCTTCAATTATACTTCTATCTGGTTGATTCAAAGACCGAAATTAAGTCTCTTAAAGAGATCTAAAAACCCAAGCATTTTCAAAACCAAATGATGTCTTGATTTTCCATAGTGATCAGATTTCTACTCAAAAATTCATCGTTTGGTGATAAATCATCTTCTTATTAGTTTTCTTCTTTGATCTTCTTCATGATTGATCGTATTTGATTAAGAAGAATGACAAGAATGATTTTAATTTCATTTTGTGGTTTGTTTAATTGATTTTTGAGTTTAGCTTGTGTTAAGATCAACTGAATAATTTTTAGCTAAACTTGATTAGCATGAACTTGATTCTAGAAATCCTATCATGTTCTTATGTTTGATTGTAGATTTCTAGGTTTAATTTCATGTTCTAAGAACTAGGTCATGTTTGTTTGATATTTCCATTTTTCTTATTTCTTTCTTTATTGATAACATGTTGAGGTTTCTAGATATATTTGTGATTGATCTTTGATAGACTTATCTAGTTATTTTTTGCATGTTCATAGAGTTTTTTTTATCAACATTCTCTATTTGCTTGTGATTACATCACGATTGCATGTTTGCATTTCACTTAGATCATTTCCTTGTAAGGGGTTGAAGTCTCTTATTAGAGTGACTGAAGCTTTGACTTAAGTAAGAAGTCTTAGCTAGAGTTGGAAGGACTCAGGTAGCTAAGCAAGGAGACTTGTCTAGGATTAGGAGAATTGGAATAGACAAGCTTGAAACCTTCCTAGAGGAAAGTGTGCCTTGGATTGGAAGTTGCTTCCTAGAGGTGTGTTTGTCACATTTTGGATAGGAAGTAGGAAAGTGATTCACTAGGCCTGAGGGTAGAATAAAGATGATATCCTAGAGAGCATATCATGTTTGATTGTTGAGTGTGTACTCTTATTCAACATAATGGATTATAGTTTGCTGGTGGATGTTTCCTCTATTGAGGTTTACCACATAAAAATCTCTTATGTTGATTTTTAGCATTTTAATTCCTTTACTTAGTTGATTTGTATCGCTTTAACATTTACTATATTGTCATCCATATTATATTGTTAAAGTCATCATATTAAAAATTGTTCTAAGTGTGGATCAACATTGCTTGTGTTTTTAAAGAAGTTTAAAATTTGAGCATATACCTATTCACCCCCCTCTAGGTATATTTGCACTATAAAGACTAGGGAATTTTCACCATTGACAACAAGATAGAGAGTGAGGCACTCATATCAAGCCCTCGGTGCTTGTTTCAACCCATATAGAGCCTTCTTGAGGTGATAGACATGGTTAGGGTGGTATGGATCCATAAACCCCTTGGGTTGCTCAATAAACACTTCCTCTTGCAAGAAGCCATTGAGGAAGGCACTTTTAACATCTATTTGATTCAATTTGAACTTATGTACACATGATATGGACAAGAGAAGCCTTATAAACTCAAGACGATCAATTGGAGCAAAAGTCTCCTTAAAATCAGTACCTACAATTTGAGAGTATCCTTGTACTACAAGTCTAGCCTTGCTACTCACAATGTTTCCATCCTCATCTGACTTGTTCCTATATACCCATTTGGTATCAATGACATTTGTGTTATTGGGTCTAGGAACTAGAGTCCCAACCTCATTTCTTTCAAATTTTTTTAGCTCTTCTTTCATAGCAAGAACCCAAAACTCATCATTCAATGCTTTAACATCCCTTTTGGGTTCAATTTGAGAGGTGTAATAAATATAGTTAATTTGATTAGCTAACTGACGCCTAGTCCTAACGCCCACATTCACATCTCCTAGAACATCATTCTTGTTAGGAAGATGTCTAACCCGTGGAGTGCATTCTTTAGAGTCCAAAGATAGATTTCGATCAAGAGATTGAATGATCTAATTATCAAGGTTTGACTTCACATAACTTGAAGTCTCACCATTCTTCTCCAAGGAAGAATCATTAACCACATTAACCACCTTATCATGGTCACTTGTCTATAATCATTTGTGACAATATTAATTGATTCCATGACACTCATAATGTCCAAATTAAACACTATAGAGGCCTTACTATTAAGGGCATATCTAATGAAAATTCCCTCATCACTCTAGACATCAAACTAGCCAAGTTGATCTCGGACATTAAAAATGTAGCATTTGCTTCCAAATTAGTGGAATTATCCAACATTTGGCTTTCTACCCTTCAATAATTCTGAAAATACAAACACGGTTAAATGCTCAAGGCTAACCTAGAGGGGGGTGATTAGGTTAGACACCTTTTTCGACTCCCTTAGAAACAAATAAAAGTCTGTCCCTCTAGATTGCTTGTATCACAATATATATATATATATATATATATATCAATTAAAGACACTTAATCAATATATAAAACATGTAAAGCGTGATAAAAACAATCAACCATAATACATACACAATTGATATTATAGTAAGGAAGTCAACTTACATATAAAGTTCTATCCATAGTATTCAAATAACAAATGCAAATATAAGAGAGATAGGGATAGAGAAAAGTTGACAAAAGATATAACGTGGTAAACCTCTGAAGAGGAAACATCCACGGGTTATCAACCGCTGGCAAACAAAATCCACTAGTAGACAAGTACAATCTCTCAAGTGACCCATTCACCTAGAAACTACCCTCCTATCCTACTCATGAATATGCCGCCCTCTTACTCAACATTCTGAGGCCTCACACCTCTTGTTAAGACTTCCTCACTCACCCTTCCAGATCCTTACGACCCTAGGCAAGACTTCCTTGCTCACCCTTATAGATCCTCACGACCCTAGGCAAGACTTCCTTGCTTGGCATTCCGAGGTCTCCCACCTCTTGCCAAGACTTCTATGCTCAACAACATAGGTCTCACACCTATTGTTAAGACTTCCTTCTCACAAGGCATCTAAGTGATCATGAATGCAAAATGAAAAGAAGCACGCAATATAGAGTGTTATGATCAACACATCCTATGGAAAATATAAGCATGAATGCACAAAACAAATGTTGTCTAATCAATCATGCATGTTTAATCCATCTAGATCATGTAAGATATATTTAGCATTAATTACAACCTAGATACATTCATAGATCTAAAACTTGAGTCATAAAATATGTTCAATTAATGCATAATCAAGTTTACATCTCATATGCAAAAAAACATGCTAAAATCATGTGACAAAGTCATTTAGATTAAAGCAAGAGTTTTAGAGCATATTTCCTATTCATAGATTCAACAAAGCACATGAATAGCTCAAAAGAACACAAGCGCATGTATTATAGTGAGATTTCGGCCAAAGAGAGCCTAATACATGTGAGAAACTATTTTTTATAAAATCAATCAATCAAAGATCATCAAATAGTCCTAGAATCAAAGCTAGCACAATACAATCCCAAACATGTGAAAACATAGGCAAAATAAAAACCTAACTCAACATGTGAGATTTCAATTGAAACTTAATCTAGCTTTAAATGATTTCAAAGCTCAAATAAAAACTATCACAATACACATATATATATTGAAGAAGAAAACTCAAGGCAATTGACCGAGTTTTAAAAGAAAACTTTGAGAGAAAATCAATACCTTAGTTGA
Source organism: Dipteronia dyeriana (assembly GCA_032871835.1). NCBI lineage: Eukaryota > Viridiplantae > Streptophyta > Magnoliopsida > Sapindales > Sapindaceae > Dipteronia > Dipteronia dyeriana. The sequence goes on along the minus strand of CM065299.1, from coordinate 43,723,328 downwards.
TTTGGTGCAGTCCCATTTTTGTAAGATTACACCTCCAAAAAAGTAATAAAACTAACTCAAACCTTCAGAGAAAAGATGGAGGATGAATAGACAAACACTCTGAACTTTGAATCACTCAGATTGGAGTTCAAATGAAGAATTTATGGTGTTTGGATTTGGGAGAAAATTCTCCATTCAAATTTTGAATCTCTTCTTTGAATGAAATGTGAGAGGGAAGGGATATATAAAAAATAGGGAAAGAATACAAGAAAAAAATACCAAAAGGACCTTAAGTACACCAAGCACACTTGCTGCCCAAGATGGCATGTGGGCATCTCGGGGCAGCAAGCATTCTGGCCCAAGATGGCCACGCGCCATCTCGGGAAAGAGTGTGTTGATTGCACTTCTTTTTCTCGCGCGCTCCCCTCGTGTTCTTCTACCGTTCTCCGGCCTCCAAACTCGGAATACGAATCCATTTTTGGATTACAAACCATAACTCTCTCATGGACATGGAAATATAAGATACTCAATCCAGAAAATAATAATTCAACTCGATATATGATTACGAAGACAATGTACACAACATGAGTTGAAAGTGTAGTATCTTTTGACATAAAACTTGATATTAATAGTATGAGTAACAGAAATGAACGGAACTCAATCAAGAATGATTTAAGACTAAAATCAAGTTCAATATCCATGTTTTACAAACATATACACATACAAACACAATTTACATTAGAATGCAAACTACATAGAGATAGTCTCCAATCATGCATTTCCCAAACCATGTTATTTTCATACCAATGCATGAGCATTCATTTTCAAGTGTGTGAATGTGTTATAAATGGGCACAACAATGCAGGGTTATATATGTATGATTTTTTTATGTGTGCCTTTAATTGTGCACAACTAAGTAGGGACACAAATGTATGAATTGTGTGTGTGTGCCTTTAATGGTGCACAACTATGCAGGGACATAAATGTATGAATTGTGTGTGTGTGCTTAAAGCCTTGTAAGAGTAAGATGTAAGAAAAAGATAAAGTCTTAATATACCTTTGTTGAACCATATAGCAACCTTTCTCTTTGAAGACTTTATACTAGCTTTGACTAGTTGTTTCTTCTTCTTTGAAGCTTGAATCATCATGAATCTAAACAACAAAATCATTATAAGTAAACATCATTTTGATATGGAATTAATGCCAACACAATCTAAAACCTAAAAAATTCATAGGAGTTTTGTCTAATATTAGGCCTTAGAAAAAAATTATTTCCTTTGTAACAAGCCCTATTGACGGCCTCAGGCCAAAGGTTCCTAGGCACATTGTTGCAAAGGAACATCACACGGGCCATCTCTTAAAGAACCCTATTCTTCCCCTCAACAACCACATTTTGTTGAGGAGTTCGAGGAGCCGAAAACTCATGTGAAAGGCCAACACTATTACAAAAGCTTTCAAATCAAGCATTTTAAAATCCCCTCCCATGGTCACTTTTAATCCTTTTACTGCTTTTAATGTGAGAGTTTTTTACATTTTGTATTTTAGTGCAAAGCATTTTAAATTTTCAAAAGTTTCAAATTTTTCTCTAACAAAATATGTCCATGTAAATCTAGAGAAATCATATACACATACAAAAATGTATCTCTTGCCACCAAGACTCTCGGTTTGCTTAGGACCCATAAGGTCCATATGTAGAAGATCTAATGGTTCCTTGGTTGTAAGATACTTGCATTTCTTGTACATGCTTTTGGTTTGTTTCCCTTATTGATAAGGTCCACAAATACCATCAACATTCTTCCCAAGTTCAGGAAGACCACAGACTACTTTAAGCTTATCTAAGATCCTCAAATCTTGATAGTTCATGTGGCTAAGCCTTTGGTGCCACAACTCAATTTGCTCACTCTTGGACACATTACAAGAGATAACATCAGCTTCAAAACAATAACAGTTCTCACTAGATCTATTTCCTTTTAACAAGGTTTGTCCATTACATTTTAAAATGGAGCAAGCATTTCTATTAAACAAGAATAACAACCCATCATCATTAAGGTGAGAAATGATTATAAGATTGGCTTACAAGCCATCAACAAACAAAACATTTGATAAGGAGGGTAAACCGGGGAATGGAAATGATTCCTTTCCCTATGACCTTTTTTTTAGATCAATCACCAAAAGTGACCAATCCACCATCCTCCATGATAAGAGATTCAAAGAAACTCTTGTTTCTTTACATGTGCCTAGAGCATCAATTATCCAATTACTAAGTGTTAGAAGTATTGGCCTTCAAGGTTATTTGAGCCACATGACAAACAAATTCATTACTTTAAATCCACTTAGGTGAGACATATTCTTTCCTAGTGGTCACAAAATCATTGGCTCTAAATTTCCTAGGAGCATGCATTTTAGCTCAACCCTATTTCTTTTATTCATGCTTTTAGTTCTGCACATTTTAATAAACTTGAAGCAATTATGTCTAATATGGTCATCAACACCACAAAAAATGAAAAACAAGACAGAAGTAAGAGGTTATAACATTCCTTTGTGAGTACAAAGGGGCTTTCCCATGTCTTTAAGCTTGTTTTTGGTGTTGGATTGGTTCTCTCCTCCTTTGTTGTTGAGTTGGAGTAGATTGCTTTCTATGTTGAACTTGCATGGATTGCTACTTAGCTTGGTGGTATTTAGGTTAAGGAAAGCCTAATTGATGTGCTCTCATTGGTTGAGCTTGAGCTTGACTCCTCGGTGCCACCTTAACTTGGACATTTTTAGAGCATTCTCCTAGTTCATTTTTATTCCTAGGATGTTGTGAAGGAAGAGGCTCATCGATGTCCATTCTCTTGATAATCACCGACTTGTTTGGAGAAGAGGTCTCTTTATCATCTTCAAATCCTAGACCCTCTTTTGTCACTTGGCTTCATGCCACCTCCCAACAAATGGTAAAGTTTCTTTGTGCTTGAAGTCATCTTAGCAATAGTTTCTCCTTCTTCTTCAAGCTCATTTCCCATCAATGATTTAATCCTCTTTGATATCTTCACTTCTCCAATCAAGTGAGCTACTTCAGTTGATAGCTTGAGATTCTTCTCTTTGAGTCTTCTAACCTCTTTTTCATCTTCAACCTTGAGCTTTGAAAATGCTCAATAAACCCATCAAGGTCCATGCCTTCTACATTTCCATTTGTAGAGTGAGATGTAGAGCTCTCATCACTTGAGTCATCTTCAACTTGTTTCTCTTCCTCTTAGTCATCTATTTCTTCCTTAGCTTGAGAAAGGATGCAAAGGAAATAAAGTTTTCCACATGATATTCATCATACGAGGATCCTCCTTCTTCTTCCAAGTCATCACTATCACTCCATATGGCGGCCATTGTTTTTCCTTTCTTTTTCTTCTTCAAATTTGTACACTCAGGAGCAATGTGACAATATCCACTACATTCTAAGCATTGAATACCCTTCTTGGAATCCTTCTGTTGGGTTTTCTACATCTTCTTAAAGGGAGTATTCTTCTTCAAATCTTAGCCTTTGAATCGAAGACTTTTCACATCAAACTTAGCAAACTTCTTTAACCGTTTCACCGTGAGAGCTATCTCCTCATCCGAGTCTTCCACCTCTTTCTCTACTTTGGCTTGGAGTTTTCACTTCCATCTTTAATGGTCATTGCTGTAGGGAAAAATTGTACAACGGAAGCATAAAATTAGGGTTTGATATATTTAAAAAATTTCCCTTTAAAGAAAGAACCTTAACCCTAGATTAATTGACGTGTATTAAAAGTATTATACCTTTTTTTTGTGACGATTGAACTAGTGCCGAATTGAATCCGTAAGATCTTCTAGTCTAATATTGAACGTTAATCACCTAGAAGTGTGGGCTCCCTTTCTTTAAATTGTATACCTGAGGATGGAAACAAACAAAATATTTTTCTTTGTTAGTCACAATAATCCTCAAAGAGAAAATCCAAGAACATCCGGTCTCTTTGTCAATTATCAATATACTTGAATAAAACTAACGTGAAACCGATTCGATTTTTTACACAAAACCCTTTTGATGTAAAGGATACTAGTTTTCTATCGAAAATAAAAATGTTCCCTTTTTTCTCTTCTTGGCCGAATTCACACCCTATATCTATGAGTTGACCGATTTTTGTCTAGAGCAAAAACTAAATTTTTCTCTCTCATAATTTTCTCTTGCTTGGTCGAATTCTCTCTTAGAAAATACTTAGCTTGACCAAAATTTTCACTAATAGAAAACTTGGGTTGGCCGAAATATAGAGGTTGTATTTATGGGATCACAAATCCTTTCCTAAGAAGGATTTACTTGGTGGACAAGAATCCTTTCCTTATGTGAATTTACTTGCTAACCAAGAATCCTTTTCAAAAAAGAATTCTTTTTTACACCAAGACTCCTATTCCAACTCACTAGTGTATTTGTGACCATATTAAAGATTTCCTAATTTGACTAGATAAATAATTTATTTTATTTATCTACTTATCAAATATAGTCTTTAATATTATACTACCAATGATAGTATAATATTAGGAGACATTCTCCAAATAGGAAAAAGATTTTGAATTTTAATTAAATAAATAATTAATTAACTTCCATTTAATTAAATAATAAATTAAAATATTATATTAAGCTAATATAGTTAGCCTTGCCGCCCAGGACCACACATGGGCATATATATTATTTTTATTATTTTATTAAATCCATTGGACCTTAATAAAAAGTCCACATGTGAACTAGACCCATACTTATAAAAAGAAACAAGTCCACATGTCTCAATACAATTCTTAACGGACCCATAAATTGGTCCGGTAGAATATATCAAGTGATCCATGCAAGTTCGTGTGAATTGGGGATCTCGACGGGCTATCTAAATTTAAGCTCCAATAGACATAACCTAATCACAATCAACAAATGATTCACTTAAGTCCGATCTATTAATTTTAGTTAATTCCACTAAAGAACTAAAATCGAACTTTTAAATAAAGATATAATGAGTTAATATTGCTCATTCATACCCTAGACAATCTTACTGGAGATAGTGTATCCTCGTGAAGAATATGAGTAATTGCCAAGAGCTCAAATACCGCCTATAGCCTTCCAAGTTACCATATTTACTCATATGAACACATTTTGACATGTCGAGAAGACATATTTCAGTAGACACTATTGAAAACTTAACGTTAAGATTTAATATCCAATACCTCAGAACATCCATATGGTGATATTCTACTCTCATTTAATACATTGAGCCACGATATCCTTATCTATAAATGAAGTCGTCTATCGATTAACAAAAGAATACCACCAAACTATCGAGGATAGACTATGCTATATAATCATAGTTAATGATAGCTCAGATGATAACACTTGCAACCATAAGTCCATCATTTATTTCAGGATTAAGATAGACTCTCCGATTATCTTCAAGTAAAAGCTTTTATCCAATAACAGTTCTAGATAAAGTATTTCTCTGTGATCCAATTCAATGCACCCAGTGTACTAGATTCATTCACCTAAAGATGTTAAACTTTGATGATTTTAGACTCATCATAACACATTGGATCCCACTCAAACGCTAGCAAAAGAATCTACAACTTTGACAAGATAAAGGTGCCCAACCTTTATCTTAAGTTGTGAATATTATTCAAGACTAACTAAAAAATTGTGTCTGCCTCATACGTATCTAGATTTATGAACAATCAATCTTTTCTCATAGTCTTTTGACCTTATGATTATTTACTTTTGACAATTAAAATAATTAAACTATGAATGCTATAAGATTTGTTAAACTAGAAATCACTTTCTAAATATGAAAAGATTTTCAAATACATTATTATGCCCTTGCTATCGATCATAATCCCAACAATCTCCCACTTGCTCTATAGCAAATTTGTCATATCTCTTATCCCTATAATCTCTATGTGCCCATCAAAACTCTTTTGTGGAAGAGCCTTTATGAAGGGATCCGTTAGATTTTCTGCTGATGCAATCTTGGTTATCGTCACATCTCCCCTATGCTAAATTTCCCTTAAAAGGTTATACTGTCTTTCAATGTGTTTCCCTCTCTTATGACTTCTTGGTTCTATTGAATTAGCCACTGCTCCACTATTATAATAAAAGATAGTGATCTAAGTATTCGCATCAGGAACCACTTCCAAGTCAATCAAGAATTGGCGGAGCCAGACAGCCTCTTTGGCAGTTTCGCATGCGGTAATATACTCAGCTTCCATGGTGAAATCACCAATACAAGATTGCTTGATACTCCTCCATATGACTGCCCCTCCTCCAATAGTAAACATAGATCTTGATGTTGATCTCCTAGAGTCAGAATCTGATGAAAAATCATAATCTGCATACCCAACGGGAATTAAATCCCCTCTAGAATGTACAAGCATATAATCTCTCGTTCTTCTAAGATACTTAAAAATATGCTTGACTACCGTCCAATGATCAGCACCAGGCTTCGATTGAAACCTGCTAACTATGTCGATAACAAAACAAATATTTGGTTTAGTGCAGAGCATTGCACACATCAGACTTCCAACTGCCGATGCATATAGAACCCTACTCATGAATTGCTCTTCATGCTCATTCTTAGGAACTTGTTCCTTAGAAAGTTTGATTCCATGTCTGAAAGGTAACATACCATTCTTGGAATCTAGCATGGAAAACCTAGACAAGATTTTATCTATGTATGAAGCTTGAGATAATGCAATCGTTTTATTCTTTTTATCCCTTATAACTTGGATACAAAGAATATAACTTGCTTTTCCTAAGTCCTTCATATCAAATTTTTTGCTAACCATTCTTTTGTAGATGTCAATACACCTTCATCGTTTCCGATGAGTAGTATAACATCAACGTAAAGAATTAAGAAAACCAACTGGTCACCTTTGATTCTTTTGTATACACAAGGTTCATCAAGGTTTTGAGTAAATTCAAAACTCTTTATAGCTTGATCGAACCTTATGTTCCAGGATCTGGTTGCTTGCTTCAATCCATGTATGGATCTTTGCAACTTACATATCTTTTCGTCTTGGCCTTTTTCATTGAATCCTTCTGGTTGTCTCATGTAAACGCTTTCATCACGACTTCCATTAAGGAAAGTTGTCTTGATGTCCATTTGCCAATTCTCTAGGTCTAGATATGCAGTAATGGATAAGAGTATCCTAATGGATTTAAGCATGGCCAACAGGAGAAAAGATTTCTTCATAATCGATACCTTCCTTCTGTGTGTAACCTTTAGCTACCAATCTAGCTTTAAAGGTTTCCACCTTTCTATCCATTCCTCTTTTCCTCTTGTATACACACTTGTACCCGATGGGTTTTATCCCTTTAGGCAAGTCTACAAGAGACCAAACTTTGTTTTTGAACATAGATTCAATTTTGGATTGTATTGCCTTTTGCTAATGGTGACAATCAACATCTTCTATCACTTCCTTGTACGTATAGGGATCATTGTCGTCCAGAAGATTCTCTAAAGATTCTCTAAAGATTCTCCTAGACCGATGTATCTCTTGGGTTGTTTACTAACCCTCCCACTATGATGAGGTTTGGTAGATTGGTTATCTTTTATTGGTGCGGAACTTACAATTGGGCTAGGTTGTGAAACCTCTTGTGGAATTGTATCTCCTAAAAGCTCATTCATGACAATTCTACTTTTAGGCACAAAATTATTCATATTGTTCTCTTCCAGAAATTTCACATTTGTTGAAACAAATACTTTAAGATCTGAAGGACTATAGAAATAATATCCTTTTGTTCCTTTTTGGATATTTTTTCTGTCTTTCATTTTAACACGTGTGCAGGACATCCAAACATCCTTAAGTGTTGTAAGCTAGGCTTTCGCTCGGTCCATAACTTATTCAGTGTTTTAGGAACCGACTTAGATGGTAAATCATTTAGAATGTACATGGCAGTTTGTAAAGCATATCTCCAAAGAGAATTATGAAGAATTGAATAACTTAACATAGACCTAACCATGTTTAAAAGAGTTCTATTTCTCCTTTCTGCCACCCCATTTTATTGAGATGTACCTGGTGTAGAAAACTGAGAAATTATCCCATTTTCAATAGCATATTGTTGAAACTCACCAGATAGATATTCTCCACCACCATCAGACCTCAAGATTTTTATTCGTTTCTCGAACTGATTTTCTACTTCAGCTATAAATGCTCTAAACATGTCAAAAGCATCCGACTTATGTCTCATGAGATACACATAGCCAAATCTTGAGTAATCATCAGTGAAAGTGATGAAGTACTCATATAAACCTCTAGGTTGAATGCTCATAGGACCACACACATCAGTGTGGATCAATCCTAAACATTCGATGGCTCTTGTGCCTTTGGTCGTGAACTACCTTTTGGTCATTTAACCTTTCAAAAAAGATTCAAAAGTTGGTAGATCATCAACCTTTAAGTCGGTTAGAGGTCCGTCACTAACCAATCTTTTAAACCTATTAATGCGAATATGACCTAGGCACAAATACCATAGGTAGGTTTCATCTTTTGATAATTTTACTCTTTTATGATTACATTACGTTGATTTTGTGTCAACAAGTGAGAGATATTTCTACCCAAATAGAATAAACCATTTTCCATTGTACCTTTGCAAATAATTTTGCCATTCTTACTAATAATAAAAGCTTTATTAAAAGTAACTGAATAACCAAATTTATTTAAACAAGAAACTGAAATTAAGTTCCCCTTAAATTGAGGTACATAATAAACGTCTATTAAATCTAAATGTCTATAAGAATCTAAACTAATTCTAATATCTCCTACTAAAATAGTAGACACCAATGCTTCGTTGCCTAAATGCAAGTTGAATTCATTCTTATTAAGCCTTCTCCTTTCCTTGAACTCTTATAAGGAAAAACAAACATGATTAATGGATCCAGAGTATATGATCCAAGAATCCATAGAATCCGCCAAAAACCATGTTTTAAGATAATTATTATTACCTTCTTCCTTCTTGTCCTGAGACTTTGGGCAATTTCTTTTCCAATGTCCCTTTTCACAACAAAGGAAACACTTCCCTTTGATCTTGTTTACTTTCTTTGTCTCATTCTTAGTAAGTCCAAGTTGTTTTTTCTTCTGTTGTTTCTTGACCTTCTTACGGGTCTTAGCAGTAGAACCTTTACCTATGGCATGAACCTCTTATACCTTGCCTTTCACAAGGATTTTCTCGGCGCCTTGAACATCTTGCATCAGGCCTTGTAAGATGTATTCCTTATTACTCAAGGTGTAGTCCAACTGAAATTGATCAAAGGAATCTGATAGTGAGTTAACAATTATGTCAATTTTTGTCTCACCATCTATCTCAACACCATTCGGTTCAGCAATGTTGAGATGTGCTATGACTTTCATCATTTGATTTTTCACAGACTGTACAGGTTTCATCATAAGATTCTTGAAAGTAGTCATTTCCTCTCTCTTAGTCATCCTAGACCTTATAGCAAACATCTCCTATAGAGACATCATTATATCGACAACAGTCTCCATTTCTTCATGTTGTTGTTGCACCACGTCGGAGATGGTGGCCATAATGTATAATTTAGCCATCTCATCTGAAGACTCCCACTGATGATACTAATATCTTTGCTCCAAAGTAGATTCATTAGTAGGAGTAGGTCGTTTAAGAGTGCACATAATGAACTTGTGCTTTTTAGAATGCAACAAAAGCTCTATTTTCCTTTTCCATGTGGCATAATTATCACCAGTTAAAGTATTATCTTTTAGGATGTCGATTAGAGATGGGGTCATGATTTATGAACAATAACAAAAATATTATATAAGTAAATCATCATGATAAAGCACTTTCGAATATTTATCTTGAAATACATAAAACAATTCAATCATAAAATTCAATGGTGATCTAACACCTATAAATGTCACGCCTGCTTTGGGAGTTTATACCATCTACTAGTTGGACTAGGTCTCACCTAATTGTTAACATAACAACCAACGTTTACAATTTTAGCCTTGCAATTTTATTAACAAGAACTCTTGGGAGGATATCAATAAAATCACATTGAGTGTGTTACCAAGTTATCGACCTTCAATATAATCTCTCACGAATATCCCTCCTTTGGGAGTAAACATGGAGGCCATAGGTGCTCCGAAACACCTTCCCCTACTCAATTGTTTAAGGCGTGTGATTGAATTCCATATAATGATTTACCAAGTTATCTAGATGTCAATTAGATACCTAAACCATTCAATGCATGTTCATACCAAAAGAGATATATGAGTGGCACTCCTATTCTATATGACATGTAATCATACAGCAATAGGTATTGTAATATTTACAAAAATATAAATAGCTATAATTTTGGTCCATCCTAGAAAAGAAAGTAAATTTACATATTTCTTGGAATACAAAAAACTCATTTCTTGGCAAACAAGTCTTCACGCAACCTTTGTCATTTGGACTCCTTCGGCTACCTCCCATGGGCATGCGCAGCCCACAACCCCATAAAGGGCTGCCATGCACAGCCCATGGTATCCATAGGGTTGCTGTGTGCAGCCCATGCCACAACAATCGTGGCCACGTGCTCTTCGCACGCAAGTTTGTTGCTATGACTCGCACAGTCCCAAATTTGTTTCGGTTACTACCAAATCTTCAAAACTTTGAGTCTTCGATATTTGAATGTATTACAACAGTATTTAAAACAAAATAAATACTGCAGTTTTTTTTATTACAACAACAAAATATAAAATTATGGTGAAGATAGACCACCCTTCTTGTTACAATCCCAAAATAAAAATACATTAAAATTCTATGACCAAAATTTTGCAATAACAAACCACATAAAAAAAATTATATCCATACATTCCAATGTAAATATATATGCAAATACCTAGAGTGCCATCTCTTTCTAAAACATGCATATATACAACAAAAATAAAAAGATTCACGTACACATACATCAATTAATCAAGGGTACAACCGGTCTTTGATACCAATTGTAGGAAAAAATTGCACAACGGAAGCATAAAATTAGCAATACATTTAAAAATTTCCCCTTTACAAGAAAGAACCTTAACCCTAGATTAATTGACGTATATTAAAAGTATCGTACCTTTTTTTGTGACGATTGAACTAGCACCGAATTGAATCCACTAGATCTTCCAATCCAATCACGAACGTGAATCACCAATGAGTGTGAGCTCTTTCTTTAAATTGTATACCTAAGGATGGAAACAAACAAAATCTTTTTATTTCTCAGTCACAATAATCCTTAAAGTGAAAATCCAAGAACGTCCGGTCACTTGTGAATTATCAATTTACTTGACTGAAACTCGCGTGAACCCAATTCGATTTTGTACACAAAACCGTTTTGATGTAAAGGATACTAGTGTACTATCGAAAACAAAAACGTTCCCCTTTTTCTCATCTTGTCCGAATTCACACCCTATATCTATGAGTTGACCGAATTTTGTCTAGAGCAAAAACTAAATTTTTCTCTCTCAAAATTTTCTCTTGCTTGACCGAACTCTCTCATAGAAAATACTTAGCTTGGGCGAAATTTTCACTCATAGAAAATTTGTGAAAATTTGGGTTGGCCGAAATATAGAGGTTCTATATATAGGATCACAAATCTTTCCTAAGAAGGATTTACTTGGTGGGCAAGAATCTTCTCCTTAGGCGGATTTACTTGGTGACCAATAATCCTTTTCAAAAAGGAATTCTTTTCAAAAATGGAATTCTTTTCTACACCAAGACTCCTATTCCAACTTATTAGTGTATTTGTGACCATATTAAAGATTTCCTAATTTGACTAGATAAATAAAATCTATTTATCTACTTATCAAATATAACCTTTAATATTAATTATACTATCAACAATAGTATAATATTAGGGGACATTCTCCTACAAAGAAAAAGATTTTGACTTTTAATTAAATAAATAATTAATTAAAAATTAATTTCCATTTAATTAAAAATTAATAATAAAAAAATATCTCAAGCTAATATATTTAGCCTTGCTGCCCAAGACCACACATGGGCATATATATTTTTTATTATTTTATTAAATCCATTGGACATTAAAAAAAATCCATATGTGAACTAGACTCATTCTTACAAAAAGAAACAGGTCCACAAGCCTCAATACAATTCTTAATGGACCCATAAATTGGTTCGGTATAATATATCAAGTGATTCATGCAAGTTCGTGTGAATTGGGGATCTCCAGGGGCTATCTAAATTTAAGCTCCAATACAAATAACCTAATCACAATCAACAAATGATTCACTTAGGTCTGATCTATTAATTTTAGTTCATTCCACTAAAGAACTAAAATTAAACTCTTAAATAAAGATAGAATAAGTTAATATTGCTCATTCATACCCTAGACAATCTTAATGGAGATAGTGTATCCTCATGAAGAATATCAGTGGCCAAGAGCTCATAGATCGCCTATACCTCTCCATGTTACCATATTTACTCATATGACAACATTTTGAACTTGGATATTTTGACTTGTCAAGAAGCCTTATTTCAATAGACACTATAGAAAACTTAACATTAGGATTTAATATCCAGTACCTCAAAACATCCATATGACGATATTCTACTCTTAATCAATAAATGGAGCCACATTGTTCATAGCTATAAATGAAGTCCTCTATCGATTAACAAATGAATACCACCAAACTATCGAGGATAGACTATGCTATATAATCGTACTCATTGATAGCTCAAATGATAACACTTGAAACAATAAGTCCATCATTTATCTCATTATTAAGATAAACTCTCTGATTGTCTTCAAGTGAAAACTTTTATCCATTAACGGTTCTAGATAAAGTATTTCATTGTGATCCAATTTAATGCACCCAGTGCACTAGATTTTTTTGGCCAAAGACACCACACTTTGATGATTTTAGACTCATCATAACACATTTGATCCCACTAAAATGCTAGCAAAAGAATCTACAACTTTAACATGATATAGGCGCCCAACCTTTATCTTAAGTTGTGAATATTATTCAAGACAAACTAAAAAATTGTGTCTACCTTATACATATCTAGATGTATGAAAAATTCTTATTTTCTCATAGTCTTTTGGCCTTATGATTATTTACTTTTGACAATTATAATAATTAAACTATAAATGCTATAAGATTTGTTAATCTAGAAAACACTTTATTAATATGAAAAGATTGTTAAATACAATATTATACTCTTGCTATCGAGCATAATCCCAATATTTGTTGGAGGAGTGTAGCCATCTTCAATTGCCATCCGTGCATGGTCATATATTTGTCTAAGGTATGACTCCATCTTGCTTTTCTATTAGGCATAGTTCAACCGAGGAAATGGGGTCTTGTGCTTGAGGCTCCCTCATGTCCACCTCCATTCCCACTCATAATGTTTGACTATTATGAATGAGATGCAAATGTAATGCAACAAGCGAATTGCAAAAATGTAAGATACACACAGCAAGAGCTTGGATCACCTAATTAAGTCTAGGAACCCGCTCTGATACCAATTGAAATTAAATAAGCAAGTGTCTAAATAACCTAGAGGAGGGGTGAATAGGTTTTAACCAAATGAATTGCCAACTTTTTAGTTAATCAATATTAATCTCTAATAATTACCTAAAAAAACCATACAACAAAATCAAGTAAAATATGAAATTTAAGTGACACTTGATTTTACGCGGAAACCATCGATAAGGTAAAATCCACAGGATTAGCTAAACCTAGCCAATCGAGGTCTCAAATCCACTATTTGCAAAACGATTACAACCTAGGTTGACCACATAACACCTATATTGATTGTTGCTTGTATACTACCACATCGACTTTTGCTACCCACATACATTTAATAGTGATTCTAAGTTGTTGCATGTATACTACCCACGGTACAAACAAGACTTAACTTATAAGAGAAGAGATATGCAACCTAATGTGATTATGAGAATATTCTAAATGCACAAATGCTAGGTTAACACATTTAATGCTTATCTAATCGTGAATGAAAGATTCAAACAATCCTATATAGGGAAAATCGTGCAACGGAAGCGAGATTTGTTTTTTTTTTTAAAACAATTAGGGTTTGGTATAAAGAAAATTTTTCCCTTTTTAATAACAAGAACCTTAACCCTAGATTAATTGATGTATATAAAAAAAGGTATAGTACCTTTTTTTTATGGCGATTGAACCAGTGTCGAATTGAATCCGCAAGATCTTCCAATTCAATCACGAACGTGAATCACCTAGGAGTGTGGGCTCCCTTTCTTTAAATTTTATACATGAGGATGGAAACAAACAAAATCTTCTTCTTTGTTAGTCATAATAATCCTCCAAGAGAAAAACCAAGAACATCCGGTCACTTACAAATTATCAATCAATTTCATTGAAATCCGTATGAATCTTGATTCGATGTTGTACACAAAACCCTTTTGATGCAAAGGATACTAGTGCACTATCGAAAACAAAAGTGTTCCCTCTTTTCTCTATGCTTGGTTGAATTCTTCACACAATGAGTTGAACGAGGTTTTTTTTTTATAACAATAAAAAAAACAAATAAAAAACAACTCCTCACACCAAAAACTCAGGCTTGGTCGAAATTTACAAGTACATATATAGGAGACTGTTAGGATTATGCTCGATAGCAAGAGTGTAATATTATAATTAACAATCTTTTCATATGAATAAAGTGATTTCTAGTTTAACAAATCTTATAGCATTTATAGTTTAATTATTATAATTGTCAAAAGTAAATAATCATAAGGTCAAAAGACTATGAGAAAAGAAAAATTGTTCATACATCTAGATATGTAAGAGGTAGACACAATTCTTTAGTTAGTCTTGAATAATATTCACAACTTAAGATAAAAGGTTGGGAGCCTTTATCTTGTCAAAGTTGTAGATTCTTTTGCAAGCATTTGAGTGGGATCAAATGTGTTACGATGAGTCTAAAATCATCAAAGTGTGGTGTCTTTGGGCAAAAGAATCTAGTGCACTAGGTGCATTGAATAGGATCAAAATCAAATATTTTATCTAGAATCGTCAATGGATAAAAGTTTTCATTTGAAGACAATCAGAGAGTCTATCTCAATCCTGAGATAAATGATGGACTTATGGTTGCAAGTGTTATCATTTGAGCTTTCAATGAGTACGACTATATAGCATAGTCTATCCTTGATAGTTTGGTGGTATTCATTTGTTAATCGATAGAGGACTTCATTTATAGATATGGACATCATGGCTCCTTTTACTGAATAAGAGTAAAATACCATCATATGGATGTTTTGAGGTATTGGATGTTAAAACTTAACGTTAAGTTTTCAATAGTGTCTATTGAAACATGGCTTCTGGACAAGTCAAAATATCCAAGTTCAAAATGTGGTCATATGAGTAAATATGGTAACTTGGAGAACTATAAGCGGTCTATAAGCTCTTTGCGATTACTGGTATTCTTCACGAGGATACACTTTCTCCAATAAGGTTGTCTAGGGTATGAATGAGTAACATCAACTTATTCTATCTTTATTTAAGAGTTCAATTTTAGTTCTTTAATGGATTGAACTAAAATTAAATAGATCGGACCTAAGTGAGTCATTTGTTGATTGTGATTGGGTTTTGTCTATTGGAGCTTGAAAAGTCCTCATTTGTTGATTGGCTTATTTTGTGCACAAACCACATTGTTGGGGTTCATGTAAGGGTAGCTTAGGCTCTCAAGATCTGAAGAGGAGAAGCACCAAAGGTAAAATTCTTGTGCTTACTTACTTTGAAGAGATAGTTGCACACACTCACATATTCATGCATAACTCTTGATCTTATAGGTTGAGTGTTTTCTTGTGTGCATTTTAGTTTAAATAACTCTTGTTGACCTATTTGCATCTTGCTATGAAAGTTTTATGTCATGCTAGGCATTAAAACAGGATGCATTTTCATCACTCTTGTAATTGTTGCTTGTATGGTTGTTTGAGTGTTGAAGTAGGAATTGCGTTGGTGGTGCGCTACTCGACCAGCGCACCTTACCAGCGCAACATTCACAGTGGACTGTCGCTAGTGTTGCACCACTGGGTTGCGCTGCTGCACCCGCATAAAGATGTAAAAAGTAGGCCTGCGCTGGTGGTGCGCTACTCGACTAACGCAGCCTTACCAGTGCAAACATTCCAGTGGTTTTACGCTTGTGTTGCGCCACTGACGTGCACCACTCGACTTGCGCCTATTGAAATTTTTAGGCAGTGCGCTACTCGACCAGCGCACCTCACCAGCGCACAATGAAGAAGCTGGAACGTTTTTTCCAAAACGACATCACTTTGTTTGGATCTCATATATTGATATCTCATTGTCTTAAGGTCGTGTAAGAGTTTAAAATATCATATATTTTCCTTAGAACATATTTCAAAGGAAAAACACTTCCAAGAACTCATTTTTACTCACTCAAATCATTCCCATGTGCAACAAAACTTCATCTTGCATCATTTAAGTTCATCTAGAGTGCATCTATGGATAGGGTTGCTTCATCACATCTTGTTTGGTAAGCTCTTCACTATCTTCTTACAAGTTATGTGTTTTTGCTTGCTAAACCATCTCTTTAATTAATTGTATTCTCTTAGAATATTTCTAGATACAAATTAGAGATTGTTGTGATGACATGATTGAGTGTTGTATTGTGATAGCTTCATAGGATTGATTGTTCTATGTTTAGCTAAGCTATTTGAACATGTCATTTAGCACTTGATATCTAGGATTGCATTAATTGTCATCTCATTATCCTAGATAAGCATATAGGGTTTCCTAGCCTTGTTTGTTCATTGAATATCATCACATATTCACTTAGGACACTTTATCTCTTCATTAAGAAGTAAGACTTGTGTTGCTTCCGGGAGTAGGTAGCATAAAGCACAAGTAAGATGAACTAGTTTCACTTATACAGGATTAGGTAGTGGTGGTGGATTAAACCGGGATTAGGTTGTAATTTCTTGCCATTAGTGGATTCGAGGTTCTAGTGTGGCGCACTCATCAGCCCATGGTTTTTCCCATTGGAGGGTTTCCACGTATATCTCAAGTGTTTTTAATATTTCCGCACTTATTACACTTGTGATATTATTGTGACTAATTAGGGGCATTTTCATCAATTTGACTCTTAACGAAAATTGGGTAAAAGTTAATTAAAATCTATTCACCCCCACTCCCCTCCCCCCCCCCCCCCCCCCCCCCCCCCTTCTAGATTAACATTACACACCATAATATTTGTTTCAGAGCTTAAATTTAAATAGCCCGCTAAGATCCCTAATCCACACGAATTTGCATGAATCACTTGATATATTCTACCGGACCAATTTAGGGGTCCATCTAGAATTGTATTAAGGAATGTGAACTTGTTTCTTTTTGTAAGAATAGGTCTAGTTCACATGTGGACTTTTTATAAAAGGTCCAATGAATTTAATAAAATAAGAAAAATAATATATGGCCCATATATATGTGTTGGGCGGCAAGGCTATTAGGAATGGCTTAATTATATTATATTATTTTTATTATTTAATTAAATGGAAATTAATTAATTTGTTGATTAATTAATTATTTAATTAAAAGTCAAAATCTTTTTCCTAGTAGAATTTGGTCTCCTAAAATTATACTATTGTTGGTAGTATAATTAATATTAAAGACTATATTTGATAAGTTTATAATTAAAAGGAATTATTTATCTAATCAAATTAGGAAGTCTTTAATAGGGTTACAAATACTCTATTGAGTTGGATTAGGAGTCTTGGTTGAGGATATAATTCCTTTTTGAAAAGGATTCTTAACCACCAAGTAAATTTACCTAAGGAAAGGATTTTTAACTACCAAGTAAATCCTTCTTAGGAAAGTGTTTGTGATCCTAATCTATATCCTATAAAATTCGGCCAGCCATAAATATATACAAAAGGATAGAATTCCTTTTAGATAAGGATTCTTAACTACCAAATAAATCCACCTAAGGAAAAGATTCTTGCCAACCAAGTAAATCCTTCGTAGGAAAGGATTTATGATCCTATATATATGTGTATGTGATTTTCGGCCAGCCCTAAGAATTCTATGATGAAAATTTCGGCCATGCTAGGTAATTTTAAAGAGAGAATTTGGCATATCAAGAGAGAATTTTGAGGGAGAAAATTTTAGTTTTTGCTCTAGACAAAATTCGATCAACTCATAGATAAAGGGTGTTGAATTCGGTCAAGGAGAAAAGAGAAAAAGAGAACTTTTTTGTTTTCGAAAGTACAATAGTATTCTTTACATCAAAAGGGTTTTGTGTACAACATGGAATCAAGATTCATGCTAGCTTCAATCAAATTGATTGATAATTCACAAGTGACCGGACGTTCTTGGATTTTACTCTTGGAGGATATTTGTAACTAACAAAGAAAAGATTTTGTTTTGTCTCCATCCTCAGGTATACAATTTAAAGAAAGTGAGCCCACACTCCTAGGTGATTCACGTTTGTGATTGGATTGGAAGATCTTACGGAATCAATTCGGCGCTTGTTCAATCATCATGAGAAAAACGTACGATACTTTTATATACGTCAATTAATTTAGGGTTAAGGTTCTCATTGCATAAAAGAGAAATTTTTTTATTTATACACAAACCATAATTTTTCTTTTTCTCACGCTTCCGTTGCGTTTTTTAACCGTTCTTTTCCTACAATTGGTATCAAAGCCTTGTTGTACCCTTGATTAATTGATGTATATGTTCGTGAATCTTTTTATTTTATTCTATATATGCATGTTTTAGAAAGAGATGGCACTCTAGGTATTTGCATATATATTTACATTGGAATGTATGGATATATATATGTTTTATATGTGGTTTGTTATTGCTCAATTTTGGTCCTAGAATTTCAGTGTAATTTTGTTTTGGGATTGTAACAAGAAGGGTGGTTGCCATAATTTTCTTCTTGGTAGTTGCTAAGTTTTTTTTTTATTTTGCAGTTGTAATAATAAAAAAAACTGCAGTATTTTATTATTTAAATTCTTCTGTAATACATTCAAGTTTCAAAGACTCGAAGGTTTGAAGAATTACGAGCAACCGGAACAAGTTTAGGATCGTGCGAACAACGAACATGCGTACGAAGAGCGCGCAGCCACGTTTGTTGTGGCATGGGCTGCACACGGCAGCCCTTTGATAGCAAAGGGCTGCGCATGGCAGCCCTTTATGGGTTTGTGGCATACGCATGCCTATGGGAGGTAGTCGAGGGAGTCCGAACGATGAAGGTCGCGTGAATAATTGTTCGCCAATAAAGGAGTTCTTGTATTTCAAGATATATGTAATTTACTTGTTTTTCTAGGATTGACCAAAATTATAGCTATTTATATTTTTGTAAATATTGCAATATTTGTCATTGTTTGATAACATGTCATATAGAATAGGAATGCCACTCATATATCTCTTTTGGTATGAACATGCATTGATTGGTTTAAGTATCTAAATTGGCATCTAGATAACTTGGTAAATCATTCTTTCGAATTTGATCACACGCCTTAAACAATTGAGTGGGAGAAGGTGTTTCGGAACACCTACGGCCTCCAAGTTTTGTTGAGCTTTATGTTTTGTGAATAACCTCCAAAGCGGTATTCATGAATGGAATTTAGCAAGATACTTCACTACAAGGATAGACTAGACAATTAGCCCAAACGATATCTACTCCCAAAGGAGGGATATTCGTGAGGGATTATATTGAAGGTCGATAACTTGGTAACACACTCGATGTGAGTTTATTAATATTCTCCCAAGAGTTCTTGTCGATAAAATCACAAGACTAAAATTAGAAAACGTTGATTGTTATGTTAACAATTAGGTAGGACCTAGTCCAACTAGTAAATGGTGCGTACTCCCAAATGAGGCATGACATTTATGGGTGTTGGATCACCGTTGAATTTTTACGATTTAATTATTTCATTTAATTCAAGATAAATATTCAAAAGTGCTTTATCATGATTATTTACTTATATAATTTTTGTTATTAAAAAGAAATCATGACCCCATCCCTAATCAATATCCTAAAAGATAATACTTTAACTGATGATAATTATGTCACATGGAAAAGGAATATTGGGTTGTTGTTGCAAGCTGAAAAGTATAAGTTCATTATGTATATTCCTTAACCACCAAACTAATGAATCTAACTCAGGAAGAAAAGAGATGAGTATCAGTAGTGGAAGTCTTCAGATGAGATGGCTAAATGTGTAGGGAAAATAAAACCACGCTCAGCGGAAGCGTGAGAAAATTTAATAAAATTAGGGTTTGCGTATAAATAAAAATTCTCTCTTTTAATAACAAGAATCTTAAATCTAGAATAATTGATGTATATAAAAATTATCGTACCTTTTTTTTCGTGACGATTGAACTAGCGTCAAATTGAATCCGTAAGATCTTCCAATCCAATCATGAACGTGAATCACTGTGGAGTGTGGGCTCCCTTTTTTTTAGTTGTATACCTAAGGATGGAAACAAACAAAATCTTTTTATTTGTTAGTTACAAATATCCTCCAAGAAAAAAATCAAGAACGTTCGGCCACTTGTGAATTATCAATCAATTTGATTGAAACTCGCGTGAACCTTGATTCGATGTTGTACACAAAACCCTTTTGATGTAAAGGATACTAGTGTACTATTGAAAACAAAAACGTTCTCTTTTTCTCTTTTCTCCTTGGCCGAAATCCACACCCTATGCCTTAGAGTTGATTGAATTTTTTCTAGAGTAAAATACCAAATTTTCTCTCTCAAAATTCTGTCTTGCCAAGCAAAATTATTTCTTAGAAAACTCTTAGGTTGGCCAAAATTTTCACTCAAAAAATCATAGGGCTGGCTGAAATTCACAAGGATATATATATATATAGGATCACAAATCCTTTCCTAAGAAGGATTTACTTTGTTGGCAAGAATCCTTTCCTTAGGTGGATTTAATTGGTAGTTAAGAATCCTTTCCTAAAAGGAATTCTATCCACTTATATATATTTATGCGCTGGCCGAAATTCATATGAGTATAATTAGGAGATTTAATTATTTTAATAAGAAGGATTACTTGGTAGTTAAAAATCCTTTCCCTAGGTAGACTTACTTGGTGGATCAGAATCCTTTTTAAAAAGGAATTCTATCCTAACACCAAGACTCCTAATCCAACTCAATAGTGTATTTGTAACCATAATAAAGACTTTCTAATTTGATTAGATAAATAATTCCTTTTATTTATCTACTTATCAAATATAATCTTTAACAATAACTATACTACCAACAATAGTATAGTTTTAGGAGACCATCTCCTACTAGGAAAAAGATTTTGACTTTTAATTAAATAATTAATTAAACAACAAATTAATTAATTTTTCATTTAATTAAATAATAAAATAAAAATAGTATATTTAAGCTTTTCATAATAGCCTTGCTGCCCATACCATATATATGGGCCATATATTATTTTTCTTATTTTATTAAATCCATTAGACCTTAAAAAACAGTCCACATGTGAACTATACCTATTCTTACAAAAAGAAACAAGTTCGTATGGATTGGGAATCTTGGCAGGCTATCTAAATTTAACCTCCAATAGACACAACCCAATCACAATCAACAAATGATTCACTTAGGTCCGATTTATTTAATTTTAGTTCATTCCACTAAAGAACAAAAATTGAACTCTTAAATAATGATAGAATAAGTTGATGTTACTCATTCGTACCCTAGACAACCTTATTAGAGAAAGTGTATCCTCGTGAAGAATACCAGTAATCGCCAAGAGCTCATAAACCGCCTATAGCTCTCCAAGTTACCATATTTACTCATATGATCACATTTTGAATTTGGATATCTTGACTTTTCCAGAAGCCGTGTTTTAATAGACACTATTGAATACTTAACATTAAGATTTAATATCCAATACTTCAAAACATCCATATGATGGTATTCTACTCTCATTCAATAAATAGAGTCACGATGTCCATATCTATAAATGAATTCCTCTATCGATTAGCAAATGAATACCACAAAACTATCGACGATAGACTATGCTATATAATCGCACTCATTGATAGCTCAAATGATAACACTTGCAACCATACGTCCATCATTTATCTCAGGATTGAGATAGACTCTCTGATTTTCGTCAAATTAAAAATTTTATCCATTGACGGTGCTAGATAAAGTATTTCATTATGATCCTATTTAATGCACCCAGTACACTAGATTCTTTTATCCAAAGACACAACACTTTGATAATTTTAGACTCAACATAACACATTTGATCCCACTCAAATGCTAGCAAAAGAATCTACAACTTTGACAAGATAAAATGCCTAACCTTTTATCTTAAGTTGTGAATATTATTCAAGACTAACTAAAGAATTGTGTCTACCTCATACATATCTGGATGTATGAACCCTTCTTTTTTTCTCATAGTCTTTTGACCTTATGATTATTTACTTTTGTCAATTATAATTATTAAACTATAAATGCTATAAGATTTGTTAAACTAGAAATCACTTTATTAATATGAAAAGGTTGTTAATTACAATATTACACTCTTGCTATCGAGCATAATCCTAACAATCTCCCACTTGCTCTATAGAAAATGTGTCATATCTCTCATCCCCATGTTCTCTACATGCACATCAAAACTCTTTTGTGGAAGAACCATTGTAAAGGGATCCGCTAGATTTTTTGCTGATGGATCTTGGTAATCGTCACGTCACTCTATGCACAATTTCCCTTATAAGGTGATACTTTCTTTTTATGAGTTTCCCTCTCTTATGACTTCTTGGTTCTCTCGAATTAGCCACTACTCCACTATTGTCACAATAAATAGTGATCTGCTTATTCTCTTCAGGAACCATATCCAAGTCAATAAAGAATTGGCAAAGCCAGACAGCCTCTTTAGCAGCCTTACATGCGGCTACATACTAGGCTTCCATGATGGAATCGACAATACAAGATTGCTTGATACTCCTCTATATGACTGCCCCTCCTCAAATAGTAAGCATAGATCCTGATGTTGATCTCCTGAAAATCAGAATTTGTATACCCAACGGGAATCAAATCCCCTCCAGAGTATACAAGCATATAATATCTCATTCTCCTAAGAAACTTGAAAATATGCTTGACTGTCTTAAGTTATCAGGACCAGGTTTCGATTGAAACCTGCTAACTATGCCCACAAAAAAAAAAATTCTGGTCTAGTACAGAGCATTGCATACATGAGACTTTCAACTGTCGATGCATATGGAACCTTGCTCATTAATTGCTCTTTATGCTCATTATTAGGAACTTGTTCCTTAGAAAGTTTGATTCCATGTCTGAAAGGTAACATACCTTTCTTGGAATCTTGCATGGAAAATCTAGACAAGATTTTATCTATGTATAAAGCTTGGGATAATGCAATCGTTGTATTCTTTCTATCCCTTATGACTTGGATACCAAGAATATAACTTGCTTCTCCTAAGTCCTTCATATCAAATTGTTTTGCTAATCATTCTTTTTTTGATGTCAATACACCTATATCGTTTCCGATGAGTAGTATATCATCAACGTAAAGAACTATGAAAACCAACTTTTCACCTTTAATCTTTTTGTATACACAAGGTTCATCAAGGTTTTGAATAAATCCAAAACTTTTTACGACTTGATCGAACCTTATGTTCCAGGATCTGGATGCTTGCTTAAATCCATATATGGATCTTTACAACTTGCATACCCTTTCCTCTTAGCCCTTTTCAATGAATCCTTCTGGTTGCATCTTGTAGATGCTTTTGTCAAGACTTCCATTAAGGAAAGTTGTCTTGACATCCATTTGCCAAATCTCTAGGTCTAGAGATGTCGCAATGGATAAGATTATCCAAATGGATTTAAGCATGGCCACAGGAAAGAAGGTTTCTTCATAATTGATACCTTCCTTCTGTGCATAACCTTTAGCTACCAATCTAGCTTTAAAGGTTTCCACCTTTCCATCCATTCCTATTTTTCTCTTGTATACCCACTTGCACTCGAAGGGTTTTATCCCTTCAAGTAAGTCTACAAGGGACCGGACTTTATTTTTGAACAAAGATTCAATTTCGGATTGCATTGCCTTTTGCCAATGGTGACAATCAACATCTTCTATTGCTTTCTTGTACGTATAGGGATCATCGTCGTCCGAAAGTTTTTCAACAGAGAAAGATGTATCTCTCGGGTTGTCTAACAATCCCCCCCCACTACGATGAGGTATGGTAGATTGTTGATCTTGTGTTGGTACGAAACTTACAATTGGGCTTGGTTGTGAAACCTCTTATGGAATTGTATCTCCTAAAAGCTCTTTTAGAACAATTCAACTTTAAGGCACAAAATTATTCATATAGTCCTCTTCTATAAATTTAGCATTTGTCGAAACAAATACTTTAAGATCTGAAGGACTATAAAAATAATATCCTTTTGTTCCTTTTGGATACCCTACAAATATGCATGTTTTAGAACAGGACTCTATTTTTTTGTCTTTCCTTTTAACACGTACGAAGGACATCCAAATATCCTTAAGTGTTCTAAACTAGGCTTTTTCCCAGTCTACAACTCATGCGGTGTTTTAGAAACTGACTTCGATGGTACATCGTTTAGAATATACATGGCAGTCTGTAAAGCATATCCTTAAAAAGAACTAGGGAGCATCGAATAACTCTATATAGACCTAACCATATCCAAAAGAATTCTATTTCTCCTTTCTGCCACCCTATTTTGTTGAGGTGTGCCTGGTACAAAAAATTGAGAAATTATTCCATTATCAATAAGATATTGCTGAAACTCACCAGATAGATATTCTCAACCACATCGGACCTCAAGATTTTTATGCTTTTATCAAGCTGATTTTCTACTTCAGCTTTAAATACTTTGAACATATAAAAAGCATCCGACTTATGTCTCATGAGATACACATAGCCAAATCTTGAGTGATCATCTGTTAAAGTGATGAAATACTCATATCCACCTCTAGCTTGAATGCTCATAGGTCCACACACATCTGTGTGTATCAATCTTAAACATTTGATGGCTCTTGCGCCTTTGATCGTAAATGACCTTTTGGTCATTTTATCTTCCAAACGAGATTCACAAGTTGGTAGATCATCATTTTTTAAGTCACTTAGAGGTCCGTCACTTACCAATCTCTTAATCCGATTCAAGGTTAATATGACCTACGCGCAAATGCCATAGGAAGGTTTCATTTGTTGATAATTTCAATCTTTTATGATTAGGTTCTGTTGATTCCATATCTAACAAGTGAGAGATATTTCTATGCAAATAGAATAAACCGTTTTCCAATGTACCTTTGCAAATAATTTTGTTATTCTTACTAATAATAAAACCTTTTTATTAAAAGTAACCGAATATCCAAATTTATTTAGACAAGAGACCGAAATTAAATTCCACTTGAATTGTGGTACATAATAAACGTTTATTAAATCTAAATATCTGTAAGAATCAAAATTGATTATAATATCTCCCACTACACTAGTAGACACCAACGCTCCATTGCCTAAATGCACGTTGAATTCATTCTTATTCAATTTATTCCTTTAAACCTTTTAACCACAAAGGAAACACTTCCTTTTGATCTTGGTTATTTTGTTGGTCTCCTTCTAAGAAGGCCCAAGTTGCTTTTTCCTCTATTATTTCTTGACCTTCTATCGGGTCTTAATAGTAGCAACATTACCAACCATATGAATTCCTATCTAGAGACATCATATTATCGGCAATAGTCTCCATTCCTTCATGTTACTGTTGCAACACGTTAGAGATGGTGATGGTCATAATGTAACGTACATTTAGCCATCTCTTCTAAAGACTTCCACTGCTGATAATCATCTCTTTGCTCCTGAGTAGATTCATTAGTTTAGTGGTTAAGGAATATATAGAATGAACTTATACTTTTCAAATTGCAACAACAACCCAATATTCCTTTTTCATGTAACATAATTATCATCAGTTAAAGTATTATCTTTTAGGATATTGATTAGGGATGGGGTCATGATTTTTTTTTAATGACAAAAATTATATAAGTAAACAATCATGATATAGCACTTTTGAATATTTATCTTGAATTAAATAAAATAATTCAATCGTAAAAATTCAACGGTGATCCAACACCCATTAATGTCACGCCTCCTTTGGTAGTACACACCATTTACAAGTTGGACTAGGTCCCACCTAATTGTTAACAGAACAACCAACGTTTTCTATTTTAGCCTTGCAATTTTATTAACAAAAACTCTTTGGGAGGATATCAATAAAATTACATTAAGTGTGTTACCAAGTTATCGACCTTCAATATAATCCCTCATGAATATCCCTCCTTTGGGAGTAGATATCGTTTGGGTTAATTGTCTAGTTTATCCTTGTAAGGAAGTATCTTGCTAAATTCCATTCATGAATACCTCTTGGGAGGTTATTCATGAAACATAGAGCTCAACTAAACTTGGAGGCCGTAGGTGTTCCAAAACACCTTCTCCCACTCAATTGTTTAAGGCGTGTGTTCGAATTCCAAAGAATGATTTACCAAGTTATCTAGATGCCAATTTAGATACTTAGACCATTCAACGCATGTTCATACCAAAAGAGATATATGAGTGGCATTTCTATTCTATATGACAAGTTATCAAACAATGACAAACATTGCAATATTTAAAAAAATATAAATAGCTTCAATTTTGGTCCATTCTAGAAAAACAAGTAAATTACATATATCTTGAAATACAAGAACTTCTTTCTTGGCGAACAAGTTTTCATGCGACCTTCGTCGTTCGGACTCCCTCGGCTACCTCCCAAGGGCATGCACACCCTTCGCCCTGACCCATGGGCATGCACATGCCACAAACCCATAAAGGGCTGCCATGCACAGCCCATGGCTACCAAAAGGGCTGCCGTGCGCAGCTCATGCCACAACAAACGTGGCTGCGCGCTATTCGCATGCACGTTCGTTATTACGGCTCACACGGTTTTAAACTTGTTCTGGTTGCTCCTAATTCTTCAAACCTTCGAATCTTCGATACTTGAATGTATTACAGAAGAATTTAAATAAAAAAATACTGCACTTTTTTTTATTACAATAGTTCAGTTTTTTTTTATTACAACAACAAGAATAAAATAAAAAATTAGCAACTGCCAAGAAGGAAATTATGGCGATGATAGACCACCCTTCTTGTTACAATCCCAAAACAAAATACATTGAAATTCTAGGACCAAAATTGGGCAATAACAAACCACATATAAAACATATATATATATCCATACATTCCAATGTAAAATTATATGGAATGCCTAGAGTGTCATCTCTTTCTAAAACATGCATATATACAAAAAAAATGAAAAAGATTCACGAACACATGCATCAATTAATCAAGGGTACAACCTACTTCTGATACCAATTGTAGGGAAAAAATGTTTCAAATCGCAACAAAAGCGTGATAAAACGAAAATTAGGGTTTCCGTATAAATAAAAAAATTTCCTTTTAATAACAAGAATCTTAACCCTAGATTAATTGATGCATATAAAAACTTATCGTACCTTTTTTTTCGTGACGATTGAACTAGCATCGAATTGAATCCACAAGATCTTCCAATCCAATCAAGAACGTGAATCACCTTGGAGTGTGGGCTCCCTTTCTTTAAATTGTATACCTGAGGATGGAAACAAACAAAAACTTTTTCTTTGTTAGTTACAAATATCCTCAAAGAGAAAAATCAAGAATGCTCGGCCACTTGTGAATTATCAATCAAACTCACGTGAACCTTGATTTGATGTTGTACACAAAACCCTTTTGATTTAAAGGATACTAGTGTACTATCGAAAACAAAAACGTTCTCTTTTTGGAGAAAGTGTTGATGTTACTCATTCGTACCCTAGACAACCTTATTGGAGAAAGTGTATCCTCGTGAAGAATACCAGTAATCACCAAGAGCTCATAGGCCGCCTATAGCTCTCCAAGTTACCATATTTACACATATGACCACATTTTGAATTTTGATATTTTGATTTGTTCAGAAGCCATGTTTCAATAGACACTATTGAAAACTTAATGTTAAAATTTAATATCCAATACCTCAAAATATTCATATGATGGTATTTTACTCTCATTCAATAAATAGAGCCACAATGTCCATATCTATAAATGAAGTCCTCTATCGATTAACAAATGAATACCACCAAACTATGGAGGATAGACTATGCTATATAATCGTACTCATTGATAGCACAAATGATAACACTTGCAACCATAAGTCCATCATTTATCTCAGGATTGAGAAAGACTAATTGATTGTCTTCAAATGAAAACTTTTATCCATTGACGGTTCTAGATAAAGTATTTCATTTTGATCCTATTCAATGCACCAAATGCACTAGATTCTTTTGCCCAAAGAGACCACACTTTGATGATTTTAGACTTAACATAACACATTTGATCCCACTCAAATGTTAGCAAAAGAATCTACAACTTCAACAAGATAAAGGTGCCCAACCTTTTATCTTAAGTTGTGAATATTCTTCAAGACTAACTAAAGAATTGTGTCTACCTCATACATATCTAGATGTATGAACAATTCTTCTTTTCTTATAGTCTTTTGACCTTATGATTATTTACTTTTGTCAATTATAATTATTAAACTATAAATGCCATAAGATTTGTTAAATTAGAAATCACTTTAATAATATGAAAAGATTGTTAATTACAATATTACAATCTTGCTATCGAGCATAATCCTAACAAAATGTACGTTACATTATGGCCATCATCTCCGACGTGTTGCAACAACAACGTGAAGGAATGGAGATTGCTGTCGATATAATGTTATCTCTAGATGAGATGTTTGCTATGAGGTCTAGGATGACTAAGAGAGAGAGGCAGTGATTGCTTTTATGAATCTTAGGACGAAACCTAGACAGGGTGTGAAAGATCACATGCTAAAAGTCATATCACGTCTCAACATTGCTGAACTAAATGGTGCTAAGATAGATGGTGAGATAAAAATTGACATGATTGCCAACTCACTATTGGATTCCTTTGATCAATTCAAGTTCGACTACACCTTGAATAATAAGGAATACACCTTGCAAGTCCTGATGCAAGATATTCAAAGCACCAAGATAATCCTTGTGAAAGGCAAGGGTAAAAATATTCATATGCTTAGTAAGTTGCTACTGTTAAAGACCCGTAAGAAGGTCAAGAGACAACAGAAGAAAAAGCAAATTGAGCCTTCTAAGAAAAAGACCAAGAAAGTAACAAAGATCAAAGGAAAGTGTTTCTTTTGTGGTTAAAAGGGTCAAAGGAATAGACTGAATAAGAATGAATTCAACTTGCATTTAGGCAATGGAGCATTGGTGTCTATTAGTGTAGTGGGAGATATTAGAATCAATTTTGATTCATATAGGCATTTTGTTTTAATAAACATTTATTGTGTACCATAATTCAATAGGAAATTAATTTTGGTCTCTTGTCTAAATAAATTTGGATATTCGGTTACTTTTAATAAAAGTTTTATTATTAGTAAGAATAGCAAATTTGTTTGTAAAGGTACATTGGAAAATGGTTTATTCTATTTGCATGGAATATCTGTCACTTGTTAGACATGGAATCAACGGAACCTAATCATAAAAGAGTAAAATTATCAAAAGATGAAGCCAACCTATGGCATTTATGCCTAGGTCATATTAACCGTAATAGGATTAAAAGATTGGTATGTGAAGGACCTCTAAATGACTTAAAGGTTGATGATCTACCAACTTGTGAATCTTGTTTGGAAGGTAAAATGACCAAAATGTTGTTTTCGACCAAAGGCACAAGAGCCATTGAATTTTTAGGTTTGATACACACTGATGTGTGTGGACCTATGAGCATTCAAGCTAGAGGTGGATATGAGTACTTTATCACTTTCACGGATGATCACTCAAGATTTGGCTATGTGTATCTCATGAGAAATAAGTCGGATGTTTTTGACATGTTCAAAACATTTTAAGCTGAAGTTGAAAATCAGCTTGAGAAATGCATAAAAATCTTGAGGTCTGATCGTGTTGGAGAATATCTATCTGGTGAGTTTCATCAATATCTTATTGATAATAAGATAATTTCTCAGTTTTCTGCACCAGACACACCTCAACAAAATAGGGTGGCAGAAAGGAGAAATAGAACTCTTTTAGACATGGTTAGGTTTATGTTGAGTTATTCAATGCTCCCTAGTTCTTTTTGGGGATATGCTTTACAAAATGCCATGTATATTCTAAACGATGTACCATCTAAGTCGGTTCCTAAAACATCGCATGAGTTGTGGACTGGGTGAAAGCCTAGTTTACAACACTTAAGGATATTTGGATGTCCTACGCACGTGTTAAAAGGAAAGACAGAAAAGATTGAGTCTCATTCTGAAACATGCATATTTGTAGGGTATCCAAAAGGAACAAAATGATATTATTTTTATAGTCCTTCAGATCTTAAAGTATTTGTTTCGACAAATGCTAAATTTCTAGAAGAGGACTATATGAATAATTTTGTGCCTAAAAGTTGAATTGTTCTAAATGAGCTTTTAGGAGATACAATTCCACAAGAGGTTTTGCAACCAAGCCTAATTGTAAGTTCCGTACTAACACAAGATCAACAATCTACCATACCTCATCGTAGTTGGGGGGGAGGTTGTTAGACAATCCGAGAGATACATCAGTCTAGAAGAATCTGTAGAGAATCTTTTGGACGACGATAATCCCTATACGTACAAGAAAGCAATGGAAGATGTTGATTGTCGCCATTGGCAAAAGGCAATGCAATCCGAAATTGAATCTATGTTCAGAAACAAAGTCTGGTCTCTTGTAGACTTGTCTAGAGGGATAAAACCCATCAGTTGCAAGTGGGTATACAAGAGAAAAAGAGGAATAGATGGTAAGGTGGAAACCTTTAAAGCTAGATTGGTAGCTAAGGTTATACACTGAAGGAATGTATGGATTATGAAGAAACCTTCTCTCCTGTGGACACGCTTAAATCCATTAGGATACTCTTATTCATTGCGGCATCTGTAGACATAGAGATTTGGCAAATTGACATCAAGACAGCTTTCCTTAATTAAGGTCTTGACGAAAGCATCTACATGATGCAACCAGAAGGATTCATTAAAAAGAGCCAAGAGGAAAGGGTACGCAAGTTGCAAAGATCCATATATGGATTGAAGCAAGCATCCAGATCCTGGAACATAAGGTTCGATCAAGCCGTAAAAGGTTTTGGATTTATTCAAAACCTTGATGAACCTTGTGTATATAAAAGGATTAAAGGCGACAAGTTGGTTTTCCCAGTTCTTTTACTTGATGATATACTACTCATCAGAAATGATGTAGGTGTATTGACATCAATAAAAGAATGGTTAGCAAAACAATTTAATATGAATGACTTAGGAGAAGCAAGTTATATTCTTGGTATCCAAGTCATAAGGGATAGAAAGAATAGAACGATTGCATTATCCCAATCTTCATACATAGATAAAATCTTGTCTAGGTGTTCCATGCAAGATTCCAAGAAAGGTATGTTACCTTTCAAACATGGAATCAAACTTTCTAAGGAACAAGTTCCTAAGAATGAGCATGAAGAGCAATTCATGAGTAGGGTTCCATATGCATCGGCAGTTGGAAGTTTCATGTATGCAATGCTCTGCACTATACCAGATATTTGTTTTCCTATAGGCATAGTTAGCTTGTTTCAATCGAAGCCTGATCCTGATCACTGGACGACAGTCAAGCATATTTTCAAGTATCTTAGAAGAACGAGAGATTATATACTTGTATACTCTGGAGGGGATTTAATTCCCGTTGGGTATAGAGATTCTTAATTTAATTCAGATTCTGACTCTAGAAGATCAATATCAGGATCTGTGTTTACTATTGGAGGAGGGGCAATCATATGGAGGAGTATCAAGCAATCTTGTATTGCCAATTCCACCATGGAAGCCGAGTATGTGAGGCTGATAAAGAGGCTGCCTGGCTTTGCCAATTCTTGATTCACTTGGAAGTGGTTCCTAATATGAATAAGCAGATCTCCATCTATTGTGACAATAGTGGAACATTGGCTAATTCGAGAGAATCGAGAAGTCATAAGTTAGGGTAACACATTGAATGAAAGTATCACCTTTTAAAAGAAATTGTGCATAGGGGTGACGTGACAATTACCAAGATCGCGTCAGCAGAAAATCTAGCGGATCCCTTTATGAAGACTCTTCCATAAAAGAGTTTTGATGGGCATCTAGATAACATGAGGATGAGAGATATGACACATTTGCTATAGAGCAAGTGGAAGATTGTTAGGATTATACTCGATAGCAAGAGTGTAATATTGTAATTAGCAATCTTCTCATATGAATAAAGTGATTTCTAATTTAACAAGTCCTGTAGCATTTATAGTTTAATTATTATAATTTTCAAAAATAAATAATCATAAGGTCAAAAGACTATGAGAAAAGAAGAATTGTTCATACATCTAGATATGTATAAGGTAGACATAATTCTTTAGTTAGTATTGAATAATATTCACAACTTAAGATAAAAGGTTGGGCGTCTTTATCTTGTCAAAGTTGTAGATTCTTTTGCAAGCATTTGAGTGTGATCAAATGTGTTATGATGAGTCTAAAATCATCAAAGTGTGGTTTTTTTGGGCAAAAGATTTTAGTGCACTGAGTGCATTGAATAGGATCAAAATGAAATACTTTATCTAGAACCGTCAATGGATAAAAGTTTTCAATTAAAGACAATCAGAGAATCTATCTCCATCCTGAGATAAAATACGGACTTATGGTTGCAAGTGTTATCATTTGAGCTATCAATGAGTATGATTATATAGCATAGTTTATCCTTGATAGTTTGGTGGTATTCATTTGTTAATCGATAGAGGACTTCATTTATAGATATGGAAATCGTGGCTCCATTTATTGAATGAGAGTAGAATACCATCACATGGATGTTTTTAGGTATTGGATATTAAATCTTAACGTTAAGTTTTCAATAGTGTCTATCGAAACATGGCTTTTGGACAAGTCAAAATATCCAAGTTCAAAATGTGGTCATATGTGTAAATATGGTAACTTGGAGAGCTATAGGCGGTCTATAAGCTCTTGGCGATTACTGGTATTCTTAATTTCCATTTAATTAAAAAAGATTTTGACTTTTAATTAAATAATTAATTAATCAACAGATTAATTAATTTCCATTTAATTACATAATAAAATAAAATAATATATTTAAGCTATTCTTAATAGCCTTGCCGCCCATACCTTATATAAAGGCCATAAATTATTTTTCTTGTTTTATTAAATCCATTGGACCTTAATAAAAATGTCCACATGTGAACTAGACCTATTCTTACAAAAAGAAACAAGTTCTCATGCCTTATTACAATTCTAGATGGACCCCTAAATTGATTCGGTAGAATATATAAAGTGATCCATGAAAGTTCGTGTGGATTGAGAATCTTGACGGGCAGTCTAAATTTAATCTCCAATAGACACAACCCAATCACAATCAACAAATGATTCACTTAGGTCCGATCTTTTTTATTTTAGTTCATTCCACTAAAGAACTAAAAATGAACTCTTAAATAAAGATAGAATAAGTTGATGTCACTCACTCATACCCTAGACAACCTTATTGGAGAAAGTGTATCCTCGTGAAGAATACCAGTAATCGCCAAGAGCTTATAGACCGCCTATAGCTCTCCAAGTTACCATATTTACACATATGACCACATATTGAACTTGGATATTTTGACTTGTCCAAAAGCCATGTTTCGATAGACACTATTGAAAACTTAACGTTAAGATTTAATATCCAATACCTAAAAACATCCATATGATGGTATTCTACTCTCATTCAATAAATGGAGCCACGATGTCCATATCCATAAATGAAGTCCTCTATCGATAAACAAATGAATACCACAAAACTATCGAGGATAGACTATGCTATATAATCGTACTCATTGATAGCTCAAATGATAACACTTGCAACCATAAGTCCATCATTTATCTCAGGATTGAGATAAACTCTCCGATTGTCATCAAATGAAAACTTTTATCCATTGACGGTTCTAGATAAAGTATTTCATTTTGATCATATTCAATGCACCCAGTGCACTAGATTATTTTTCCCAAAGACACCACACTTTGATGATTTTAGACTCATCATAACACATTTGATCCCACTCAAATGCTAGCAAAAGAATCTACATTTTAGACAAGATAATGGCGCACAACCTTCTATCTTAAGTTGTGAATATTATTCAAGACTAACTAAAGAATTGTGTCTACCTCATACATATCCAGATGTATGAACAATTCTTTTTTTCTCATAGTCTTTTGACCTTATGATTATTTACTTTTGACAATTATAATAGTTAAACTATAAATGCTATATGGTTTGTAATACTAGAAATCACTTTATTCATATGAAAAGTACTGTTAATTACAATATTACACTCTTGCTATCGAGCATAATCCTAACAATCTCCTACTTGCTCTATAGCAAATGTGTCATATCTGTCATCCCCATATTCTTCAAATACCCATCAAAACTCTTTTGTTGAAGAGCCTTTGTAAAGGGATCCACTAGATTTTCTACTGACGCGATCTTGGTAATCATCACGTCACCCCTATGCACAATTTCCCTTAAAAAGTTATACTTTCTTTCAATATGTTTCCCTCTCTTATGACTTCTCGGTTCTCACGAATTAGCCACTGCTCCACTATTGTCATAATAGATAGTGATATGCTTAATCGCATCATGAACCTTTTCTAAGTCAATCAGGAATTGGCAGAGCTAGACAGCCTCTTTAGCAGCCTCGCATGCAGCAACATACTCGGCTTCCATGGT
This sequence comes from Dipteronia dyeriana, assembly GCA_032871835.1. Lineage (NCBI taxonomy): Eukaryota > Viridiplantae > Streptophyta > Magnoliopsida > Sapindales > Sapindaceae > Dipteronia > Dipteronia dyeriana. The sequence goes on along the minus strand of CM065299.1, from coordinate 43,688,494 downwards.
GGAATCGGCAATGCAAGATTGCTTGATACTCCTCCATATGACTGCCCCTCATCCAATAGTAAACATAGATCCTGATGTCGATCTGCTAGAGTCAGAATCTGATTGAAAATCAGAATCTGTATGCCCAACGTGAATTAAATCCCCTCCAGAGTATACAAGTATATAATCTCTCGTTCTCCTAAGATAATTGAAAATATGCTTGACTACCGTCCAGTGATTAGGACCAGGCTTCGATTGAAACCTGCTAACTATGCCCACAGCAAAACAAATATCTGGTCCAGTACAGAGCATTGCATACATAAGAATTCCTACTGCCGAAGCTTAGGGAATCCTACTCATGAATTGCTTTTCATGCTCATTCTTAGGACTTTGTTCCTTAGATAGTTTGATTCCATGTCTGAAAGGTAACAAACCTTTCTTGGAATCTTGTATGGAAAACCTAGACAAGATTTTATCTATGTATGAAGCTTGGGATAATGCAATCGTTCTATTCTTTCTATCCCTTATGACTTAGATACCAAGAGTATAACTTGCTTCTCCTAAGTCATTCATATCAAATTGTTTTGCTAACCATTCTTTTATTGATGTCAATACACTTACATCGTTTCAGATAAGTAGTTTATCATCAACGTAAAGAACTAGGAAAACCAACTTGTCACCTTTAGTTCTTTTGTATACACAAGGTTCATTAAGTTTTTGAATGAATCCGAAACCCTTTACAGCTTGATCGAACCTTATGTTCCAGGATTTGGATGCTTGCTTTAATCCATATATGGATTTTTGCAACTTGCATACTCTTTCCTCTTGGCCCTTTTCAATGAATCCTTCTGGTTGCATCATATAGATAGATTTCATCAAGACTTCCATTAAGGAAAGCTGTCTTGACATCCATTTGCCAAATCTCTAGGTCTATAGATGCCGCAATGGATAAGAGTATCTTAATGGATTTAAGCATGGCCACAGGAGAGAAGGTTTCTTAATAATCGATACCTTCCTTCTGTGTATAACCTTTAGCTACCAATCTAGCTTTAATGGTTTCCACCTTACCATCCATTCCTCTTTTACACTTGTATACCCACTTGCACCCGATGAGTTTTATCCTTTTAGGTAAGTCTACAAGAGACCAGACTTTGTTTTTAACCATAGATTCAATTTCGGATTGCATTGCCTTTTGCCAATGGCGATAATCAACATCTTCTATTACTTCCTTGTATGTATAGGGATCATCTTCGTCTGGAAGATTCTCTACAGATTCTCCTAGACCGATGTATCTCTCGGGTTATCTAATAACCCTCCTACTACGATGAGGTATTGTAGATTGTTGATCTTGTGTTAATACGGAACTTACAATTGGGTTTGGTTGTGAATATTAAGTTATGAATATTATTCAAGACTAACTAAAGAATTGTGTCTACCTCCTAGATGTATGAACAATTCTTCTTTTCTCATAGTCTTTTGACCTTATGATTATTTACTTTTGAGAATTATAATAATTAAACTATAAATGCTATAAGATTTGTTATACTGGAAATCACTTTATTCACATGAAAAAGATTGTTAATTACAATATTACACTCTTGCTATCGAGCATAATCCTAACACATAGGTCCATACACATTAGTGTGTATCAAACCTAAACATTCAATGGCTCTTGTGTCTTTGGTCGTAAATGACCTTTTGGTCATTTTACCTTCAAAATAAAATTCACAAGTTGGTAGATTATCAACCTTTAAGTCATTTAGAGGTCCGTCACATACCAATCTTTTAATCCTATTAAGGTTAATATGACCTAGGCGCAAATGCCATAGGAAGGTTTCATCATTTGATAATTTTACTCTTTTATGATTAGGTTCTGTTGATTCCATGTCTAACTAGTGAGAGATATTTCCATGCAAATAGAATAAACCGTTTTCTAATGTACCTTTGCAAATAATTTTATCATTCTTGCTAATAATAAAAGCTTTATTAAAAGTAACCGAATAACAAAATTTATTTAAACAAGAAATTGAAATTAAATTCCTCTTGAATTGTGGTACATAATAAACGTTTATTAAAACTAAATGCCTTTAAGAATCTAAATTGCTTTTAATATCTCCCATTACACTAGTAAACACCAACGCTCCATTGCATAAATGCAAGTTGAATTAATTCTTATTCAGTCTATTTCCTTTGACCCATTTCACCACAAAGGAAACACTTCCCTTTGATCTTGGTTACTTTCTTAGTCTCCTTCTGAGAAGGCTCAAGTTCGTTTTTCCTTTGTTTTTTTTTTACCTTCTAACGGGTCTTAACAGTAGCAACTTTACCAACCATATGAATCCCTATCTAGAGACATCATCATATCAGTAGCAATCTCCATTCCTTCATGTTGTTGTTGCAACACGTTGGAGATGATGTCACACCTCCTTTGGGAGTTCACAACATTTACAAGTTGGACTAGGTCTCACATAAATGTTAACATAACAATCAACATTTTCTATCTTAGCCTTGCAATTATATTAACAAGAACTCTTGGGAGGATATTAATAAAATTACATTGAGTGTGTTACCAAGTTATCGACCTTCAATATAATCACTCTCGAATATCCCTCCTTTCGGAGTAGATATGGTTTGGGCTAATTGTCTAGTCTATCCTTGTAAAGAAGTATCTTGCTAAATTCCATTCATGAATACCTCTTGGGAGTTTATTCACGAAAAATAAAGCTCAACTAAACTTGGAGGCCGTTGGTGTTCCAAAACACCTTCTCCCACTCATTTGTTTAAGGCGTGTGATCGAATTCCAAAGAATGATTTACCAAGTTATCTAGATGCCAATTTAGATACTTAAACCATTCAATGCATGTTCATACCAAAAGAGATATATGAGTGGCACTCCTATTTTATATGACATGCTATCAAACAATGACAAACAATACAATATTTACAAAAATATAAACAACAACAATTTTGGTCCATCCTAGAAAAACAATTAAATTACATATATCTTGGAATACAAAAACTTCTTTCTTTGGCGAATAAGTCTTCACGCGACCTTCATCATCTGGACTCTCTCGGCTGCCTCCTATGGGCATACGCACCTTTGGCCCTTACCCATGGGCGTGCGAATGCCACAAACCCATAAAGGGCTGTCATACGCAGCCCATGGCTTCCATAGGGCTGCCGTGCGCAGCCCATGCCATAACAAACATGGTTGTGTGCTCTTCGCAAGAACGTTCGTTGCTACAGCTCGCACGGTCCAAATTTGTTCCGGTTCCTTCCAATTCTTCAAACCTTCGAGCCTTCGATACTTGAATTTATTACAGAAGAATTATAAATAAAAAAATACTGCAGTTTTTTATTTTATTACAATAACAACAAAAAAACTTAGCAACTACCAAGAAGGAAATTATGGGGATGATAGACCACCCTTCTTGTTACAATCCCAAAACAAAATTACATAAATAATTCTAGGACCAAAATTGAGCAATAACAAACCACATATAAAACATATATATATATATATATATATATATATATATATATATATATATATCCATACATTCCAATGTAAATATATATGTGAATACCTAGAGTGTCATCTCTTTCTAAAACATGCATATATACAATACAAAGAAAAAGATTCACGAACACATACATCAATTAATCAAGGGTACAACCAGGCTCTGATACCAAATGTATGGAAAAAATGGTTCAAAATGCAACGGAAGCGTGAGAAAATGAAAATTAGGGTTTGCGTATAAATAAAAAATTTCCCTTACAATAACAAGAACCTTAACCCTAGATTAATTGATGTATATAAAAAGTATCGTACCTTTTTTTTCATGACGATTGACCTAGCATCGAATTAAATCCACAAGATCTTCCAATCCAAACACGAATGTGAATCACCTAGGAGTGTGGGCTCCATTTCTTTAAATTGTATACCTCAGGATGGAAACAAACAAAATCTTCCTCTTTGTTAGTCACAATAATCCTCCAAGAGAAAAACCAAGAACGTCCGGTCACTTTTGAATTATCAATCAATTTGATTGAAACTCGCATGAACCTTGATTCGATGTTGTACACAAAACCCATTTGATGCAAAGGATACTAGTGTACTATCGAAAACAAAAACGTCCCCTCTTTTCTCTATGTTTGGCCGAATTCTTCACACAATGAGTTGGAAGAAGTTTTTTTTTATTTAACAATAAAAAAAAAACAAATAAAAAACAACTCCTTACACCAAAAACTCATACTTGGTCGAAATTTACAAGTAAATATATAGGAGACCAAACCCTCTCCTAAGAAGGAATTACTTGGTGGACAAGAATCCTTTCCTTAGGTGGATTTACTTGGTGGTTAAGAATTCTTTTTTAAAAGGAATTCTATCCTACACCAAGACTCCTAATCCAACTCAATAGTGTATTTGTAACCATATTAAAGACTTCCTAATTTGATTAGATAAATAATTCATTATATTTATCTATGTAAGGACCTTGATTTTATGATTGACTTATTTCATGACAAACCACACCACATTGGGGATGATTGTGTAATGGGTAGCTTAGGTCCTCATTGGCAAGCTTCCAAGCATCTCCATGACTTCAAGAGCAAAAGGTATATTCACTTGACTTTGCCTCTTGAAGAGTTTAGGTGCATACAGACACCTCATGCATGCTTTGTTGATCTTGCATTTGTGTAGATATTGTTTATATGTGTGCATCTCTTCAAAATCACACTTGCACTTCATTTGTAGATTGAAGTGTGGTATTGTGTTGTGTTTGCGCTTGCACGATGGTGTGCTTTTTTTAGCGCGTTGAGTGACCATATGAGAAGGTCTCATTCTTCTCTTGGTTTTGTTATATGGAGTAAGGTGTCTAGTTTCAAAAGAGTGTATGTCAATAATTTAAATGTTTTTCAAAACTGAATTTTGTATGGTCTTATGATCATATATTTTTATACAATGATTCAAAATGAGTTTTGAAAATTTCTGTACAAACTAGACACCCATACCTTTCCAACGGTATATAATTTGTAATATTTCATGACCGTTTGGATTGGTTTTGAAATCTCCAAAGTGACCACAAAAACAGGGCATCTCTGTTGTTGTCCGTTTCTGACATTTGTTAACTAAAATGACCATAACATTTTCTACAGACATCCAAATAATGTTTTGTAAACTTTAGTAGAAATTAGACTTCCATACCTTTCCAACGGTATATTATACAAAAGGTTTGGATGTTGTTTGGCCATGTTTTGGGTCTCTCGAAGCTCGAGTTGTTGTGTTGTATAGCGTGTACCGTGGCCCAGACCGCCTTTGGTGCCATGCCTAGCCAGCAACCTAGGCAGCGGTAATGTCCAGCCATGCCATTCTGCACAGACCGCGGTCTGGACACTTGCCTAGGTCGCGGCATGCATAGTGGTCGTGGCAAAACTTTGTTTTCTTCATCCAAAAGATGTCATTTCACATGGGCATTATAAATACATCCTTAACTCATCTTCTTCACATGAATGACTCTAAAAAACGAACCCTAGAGTGAGAGAGAGAGTTTCTTGAGAGAGAAAGCTTTATTAAAGCTTGATTAACTCTCTAAACCCAAAATCCATCTCCATCTTGCATCATTCTTCATCATATGAGCATGGGTGTTCTTGATTTCATGACTAGGTAAGTAAGAACTTCATTGAATATCTTTTATTGTTCTTCTTACTCTAGATTAGGTGTTTATTGCATGATTAAATACCTAGACTCTAGTTATTGCATATATTTAAGAGTCTTGATAACATGATTTGGTTTGTTTGTTGATAGCTTGAATTTAGGATATATTTGTCCTTCTTGCTAAGTCTTTATGCATTGCATTTAGACATTATTGATTAGGACATATTGATTGCATTTTGATGATTGCATTTAATGACCATGCCATGCTTAATGACAACATATGTTGAAATGGCTTTGTTTGATAACTAGGGTATAATGTTGTATAACTATATCTAGTTAAGTCTTCATGAACATTCATTAAGACATTGATATCTAGGAATTGTACTTAATGACATTCTTAAATTCCGAGATAAGCATTTAGTGTTTTGCCTAACATTATTTGCATGTTTGAATATTTCATCATATTCACATAGGTTGTTGTACTCTTCATAGAGTCAAAGTCTTGTGGCTTCTAGGTGAAGTTGAACAAGCAAGTCTAGTCTTGCAACCAAGGGTAGGTTGGTAAGCAATTGGTCGGGTATGCACTGTAAAAGGTCTGAGGGGTAGAGTATGAGGTGCTCATGCCAAGAGTAGTGGATCAAGGGAGATCACTTGGGATTGAACCAAGAGTAGTGAGTGGCGGTGTCCATAGCCTCAGGTTATCGAGAGTGAGAGTCCGAGTATCACTTGAGGGTGTAACCTTTTATTCATATAGTGGATTTCTGTGACCGAGTGTGGCACACTTAACAGCCCGTGGTTTATTGGGTGAATTTTAAATATTTTCTAATCAATAAAAATTGGCAATGATTTGATTAAAACCTATTCACCCCATCTAGGTTTATAGTCACACACGTTATTAGGGCACTTTCAATCTACTTATCAAATATAGTCTTTAACATTAATTATACTACCAACAATAGTATAATATTAGGAGACCATCTCCGAATAGAAAAAGATTTTGACTTTTAATTAAATAATTAATTAATCAACAAATTAATTAATTTCGATTTAATTAAATAATAAAATAAAAAATAATATAATTAAGCTATTTTAAACAGTCTTGCCGCCCAACACATATAAATGGGCCAATATATATTTTTTTTTTATTTAATCCATTTGACCTTCGTAAAAAGTCCACATGTTAACTAGACCCATTCTTACAAAAAGAAACAAGTCCACATGCCTCAATACAATTCTAGATGAACCACTAAATTGGTCCGGTAGAATATATCAAGTGATCCATGCAAGTTCGTGTGAATTGGGGATCTTGGCGGGCTATCTAGATTTAAGCTCAAATAGACACAGCCCAATCACAATCAACAAATTATTCACTTATGTCCGATGTATTTAATTTTAGTTCAATCCACTAAAGAACGAAAAATTGAACTCTTAAATAAAGATAGAATAAGTTGATGTTACTCATTCATACCCTAGACAACCTTATTGGAGAAAGAGTATCCGAGTGAAAAATACCAGTAATCGCCAAGAGCTCATAGACCGTCCATAGCTCTACAAGTAACCATATTTACTCATATGACCACATTTTGAACTTGGATATTTTGACTTGTCCAAAAGCCATGTTCAAAAGACACTATTGAAAACTTAGCATTAAGACTTAATATCCAATACCTCAAAACATCCATATGATGATATTCTACTCTCATTTAATAAATGGAGCCATGATGTCCATACCTATAAATAAAGTCCTCTATCGATTAACAAATGAATACCACCAAACTATTGAGGATAGACTATGCTATATAATCATACTCATTGATAGCTCAAATGATAAAACTTGCAACCATAAATCCATCATTTATCTCAAGATTGAGATAGACTCCCCGATTGTCTTCAAATGAAAAACTTTTATCTATTGACGGTTTTGAATAAAGTATTTCAATATGATCCTACTAAATGTACCCAGTGCACTAGATTCTTTTTCCCATAGACACCACACTTTGATGATTTGAGACTCATCATAACACATTTTATCCCACACAAATGCTAGAAAAAAAATAGACAACTTTGACAAGTTAAAGGCTCCCAACCTTTTATCTTAAGTTGTGAATATTATTCAAGACTAACTAAAGAATTGTGTCTACCTCATACATATCTAGATGTATGGACAATTCTTCTTTTCTCAGTATTTTAACCTTATGATTATTTACTTTTGAAAATTATAATAATAAAACTATAAATGCTATTAGATTTGTTAAACTAGAAATCACTTTATTAATATGAAAATATTGTCAAATACATTATTACACTCTTGCTATCGAGCATAATCCCAACAGGTCGAAATTTACAACCTATATTTATAGATTCCCAAATCCTCACCTAAAGAGGATTTACTTGGTAGGCAAGAATCCTCTTTGGTTGATTTACTTGGTAGGCAAGAATCCTATTCTTTGGTTGATTTACTTAGTGACCAATAATCCTTTTCCAAAACTAATTCTCTCCTACACCAAGACTCCTAATCTACCTTATTAGTGTATTTGTGACCATATTAAAGACTTCATAATTTGATTAGATAAATAATTCCTTTTATTTGTCTACTTATCAAATATAGTCTTTAATATCAATTATACTACCAACAATAGTAAAAAATTAGGAGACCTTCTCCTATTAGGAAAAAGATTTTGACTTTTAATTAAATAATTAATTAATAATCAATTTAATTAATTTCCATTTAATTAAATAATAAAATAAAAATAATATATTAGGCTTTTATATATTAGCCTTTGCCACCCATGACATTATATACTATTTTTCTTATTTTTTTTAATTCCATTGGACATTAATAAAAAGTCCACATGTGAACTAGACCCATTCTTACAAAAAGAAACAAGTCCACATGCCTTAACACAATTCTAGATGGACACCTAAATTGGTCCGGTAGAATATATCAAGTGATCCATGCAAGTTCGTGTGGATTGAGGATCTTGGCGGGCTATCTAGATTTAAGGTCCAGTAGACACAACCCAATCACAATCAACAAATGATTCACTTATGTCCAATCTATTAAAGAACTAAAATTGAACTCTTCAATAGAGATATAATAAGTTGATGTTACTCATTCATACCCAAAACAACCTTATTGGAAAAATTGTATCCTTGTGAAGAATACAAGTAATTGTCAAGAGCTCATAGACCGTCTACAGCTCTCCAAGATACCATATTTACTCATATGACCTCATTTTGAACTTGGATATTTTGACTTGTCAGGAAGCAATATTTCAACAGACACTATTGAAAACTTAACGTTAAGATTTAATATCCAATACCTCAAAACATCCATAAGATGATATTATACTCTTATTCAATAAATGGAGCCATGATGTCCATATCTTTAAATGAAGTCCTCTATAGATTAACAAATGAATACCACCAAACTATCGAGGATAGACTATGTTATATAATCGTACTCATTGATAGATCAAATGATAACACCTGTAACCATAAGTCCATCATTTATCTCAGGATTAGATAGACTACCTGATTGTCTTCAAATGAAAAACTTTTAATTATTGATGGTTCTAGATAAAGTATTTCATTGTGATCCTATTCAATGCACCTAGTGCACTGATTCTTTTTCCCAAAGACATAACACTTTGATGAATTTAGACTCATCATAACACATTTGATCCCACTCAAATGCTAGCAAAAGAATCTACAAATTTGACATGATAAAGGCTCCCAACCTTTTATCTTAAGTTGCGAATGTTATTCAAGACTAACTAAAGAATTGTGTCTACCTCATACATATCTAGATGTATGGACAATTCTTCTTTTCTCAGTATTTTGACCTTATGATTATTTACTTTTGACAATTATAATAATAAAACTATAAATGCTATTAGATTTGTTAAACTAGAAATCACTTTATTAATATGAAAATATTGTCAAATATATTATTACACTCTTGCTATCGAGCATAATCCCAACAGGTTAAAATTTACAACCTATATTTATAGATTCACAAATCCTCTCCTAAAGAGGATTTACTTGGTAGGTAAGAATCCTATTCTTAGGTTGATTTACTTAGTGACCAAGAATCCTTTTCCAAAACAAATTATTTCCTACACCAAGACTCCTAATCCACCTTATTAGTGCATTTGTGACCATATTAAAGACTTCCTAATTTGATTAGATAAATAATTCCTTTTATTTGTCTACTTATCAAATATAGTCTTTAATATCAATTATACTACCAACAATAGTATAAAATAAGGAGACCTTCTCCTATTAGGAAAATGATTTTGACTTTTAATTAAATAATTAATTAATCATTAATTTAATTAATTTTCAAATAATTAAATAATAAAATAAAAATAATATGTTAGGCTTTTATATATTAGCCTTTGCCACCCATGACATTATATAGCCATATATACTATTTTTCTTATTTTATTAATTCCATTAGACCTTAATAAAAAGTCCACATGTGAACTAGACCCATTCTTACAAAAAGAAACAAGTCCACAAGCTTTAATACAATTCTAGATGGACCCCTAAATTGGTCCGGTAGTATATATCAAGTGATCCATGCAAGTTCGTGTGGATTGGGGATCTTGGCGGGCTATCTAGATTTAATTTCCAGTAGACACAACCCAATCACAATCAACAAATGATTCACTTATGTCCGATCTATTTAATTTTAGTTCATTCCACTAAAGAACTAAAATTTAACTTTTCAATAGAGATATAATAAGTTGATGTTACTCATTCATACCCTAAACAACCTTATTGGAGAAATAGTATCCTTGTGAAGAATACAAGTAATCGTCAAGAGCTCATAGACCATCTATAGCTCTCCAAGATACCATATTTACTCATATGACCACATTTTGAACGTAGATATTTTGACTTGTCAAGAAGCCATGTTTTAATAGACACTATTGAAAACTTAACGTTAAGATTTAATATCTAATACCTCAAAATATCCATAAGATGAAATTATACTCTTATTTAATAAATGGAACCATGATGTCCATACCTTTAAATAAAGTCCTCTATAGATTAACAAATGAATACCACCAAACTATCGAGGATAGACTATATTATATAATCGTACTCATTGATAGCTCAAATGTTAACACTTGCAACCATAAGTCCATCATTTATCTCAGGATTAAGATAGACTACCTGATTGTCTTCAAAAGAAAAACTTTTATCTATTGATGGTTCTAGATAAAGTATTTCATTGTGATCCTATTCAATGCACCCAAAGCACTAGATTCTTTTTCCCAAAGACATAACACTTTGATGATTTTAGATTCAGCATAACACATTTGATCCCATTCAAATGCTAGCATAAGAATCTACAACTTTGACAAGATAAAGGCTCCCAACCTTTGATATTAAGTTGTGAATATTATTCAAGACTAACTAAAGAATCGTGTCTACCTCATACATATCTAGATGTATGAACAATTCTTCTTTTCTCAGTATTTTAACCTTATGATTATTTACTTTTGACATTTATAATAATTAAACTATAAACGCTATAAGATTTGTTAAACTAGAAATCACTTTGTTAATATAAAAAGATTGACAAATACATTATTACACTCTTACTATCGAGCATAATCCCAACAGGTCGAAATTTACAACCTATATTTATAGGTTCACAAATCCTCTCCTAAAGAGGATTTACTTGGTAGGCAAGAATCCTATTCTTACGTGGATTTACTTAGTGACTAAGAATTCTTTTCCAAAACTAATTATTTCTTACACTAAGACTCCTAATCCAACTTATTAGTGTATTTGTGACCATATTAAAGACTTCCTAATTTGACTAGATAAATAATTCCTTTTATTTCTCTACTTATCATATATAGTCTTTAATATCAATTATACTACCAACAATAGTATAATATAAGGAGACCTTCTCCGATTAGAAAAAGATTTTGACTTTTAATTAAATAGTTAATTAATCAACAAATTAATAAATTTCCATTTAATTAAACAATAAAATAAAAATTATATATTAGGCTTTTATATATTAGCCTTTGCCACCCATGACATTATATAGCCATATATATTATTTTTCTTATTTTATTAATTCCATTAAACCTTAATAAAAAGTCCACATGTGAACTAGACCCATTTTTACAAAAAAGAAACAAGTTCACATGCCTTAATACAATTCTAGGTGGACCCCTAAATTGGTCCGGTATAATATATCAATTGATCCATGCAAGTTCGTGTGGATTGGGGATCTTGGCGGGCGATCTAAATTTAAGCTTCAATAAACATAACCTAATCACAATCAACAAATGATTCACTTAGGTCCAATCTATTAATTTTAGTTCATTACACTAAAGAACTAAAACTAGACACTTAAATACGGATAAAATAAGTTAATATTTCTCACTCACACCCTAGACAATCTTAATAGAGAAAGTGTATCCTCGTGAAGAATACCAGTAATCGCCAAAAGTTCATAGACTGCCTATAGCTCTCAAAGTTACCATATTTACTCTTATGACCACATTTTGAACTTAGATATTTTGACTTGTCCTAGAGACATGTTTCAATAGACACTATTGAAAACTTAACGTTAAGATTTAATATTCAATACTTCAAAACATCACTATGATGATATTCTACACTCATTTAATAAATGAAGCCATGATGTCCATATCTATAAATGAAGTCCCCTATCGATTAACAAATGAATACTACCAAACTATCGAGGATATACTATGCTATATAATCGTACTCAATGATAGCTCAAATGATAACACTTGCAACCATTAGTCCATCATTTATCTCAGGTTTGAGATAGTCTCTCCGATTGTCTTCAAGTGAAAACTTTTATCCACTGACTGTTCTAGATAATGTATTTCGCTGTGATCCAATTCAATCCACCCAGTGCACTAGATTCTTTTTCCCAAAGACACCTCACTTTGATGATTTTAGACTCATCATAACACATTTGATCCCACTCAAATGCTAGCAAAAGAATCTACAACTTTGACAAGATAAAGGCTCCCAACCTTTTACCTTAAGTTATGAATATTATTCAAGACTAACTACAGAATCGTGTCTACCTCATACATATCTAGATGTATTAATAATTCTTCTTTTCTCATAGTCTTTTGACCTTATGATTATTTACTTTTGACAGTTTAAATAAATAAACTTTAAATACTATAGGATTTTTTAAACTAGAAATCACTTTATTAATATGAAAAGATTGTCAAATACAATATTACACTCTTGCTATCGAGCATAATCCCAATAGGCCAAAATTAACGACCTATATTTATAGGTTCACAAATCCTCTCCTAAAGAGGATTTACTTGGTAGGAAAGAATCCTATTCTTAGGTGGATTTACTTAGGGACCAAGAATCCTTTTCCAAAACAAATTATTTCCTACACTAAGAATCCTAATCCAACTCATTAGTGTATTTGTGACCATATTAAAGACTTCCTAATTTGACAAGATAAATAGTACTTTTATTTATCTTCTTATCAAATATAGTCTTTAATATCAATTATACTACCAACAATAGTATAATATTAGGAGACCTTCTCCTATTAGAATTTTTTTTTTGACTTTAAATTAAATAATTAATTAATCTCCATTTAATTAAATAATAAAATAAAAATAATATATTAGGCTTTTATATATTAGCCTTTGACACCCATGACATTATATAGCCATATATACTATTTTTCTTATTTTATTAATTCCATTGGACCTTAAAAAAAATTCCACATGTCAACTAGACCCATTCTTACAAAGAGAATCAAGTCCACATGCCTTAATACAATTCTAGATGGACCCCTAAATTGGTCCGATAGAGTATATCAAGTGATCCATGCAAGTTCGTGTGGATTGGGGATCTTGGCGGGCTATTTTGATTTAAGTTCCAATAGACACAACCAAATCACAATCAACAAATGATTCACTTAGGTCCGATCTATTTAATTTTAGTTCATTACACTAAAGAACTAAAATTGAACTCTTAAATAGAGATAGAATAAGTTGATGTTACTCATTCATACCCTAGACAACCTTATTGGAGAAAGTGTATCCTCGTGAAGAATACCAGTAATCGCCAAGAGCTCATAGACTGCCTATAGCTCTCCAAGTTACCATATTTACTCATATGACCAAATTTTGAGCTTAGATATTTTGACTTGTCCAGGAGATATGTTTCAATAGACTCTATTGAAAACTTAACGTTAAGATTTAATATCCAATGCCTCAAAACATCCATAAGATGATATTATACTCTTATTTAATTAATGGAGCCATTATATCCATATCTATAAATGAAGTCCTCTATAGATTAACAAATAAATACCACCAAACTATAGAGGATAGACTATGTTATATAATCGTACTCATTGATAGCTCAAATGATAACACTTGCAACCACAAGTCCATCATTTATCTCAGGATTAAGATAGACTACCTGATTGTTTTCAAATGAAAAACTTTCATCTATTGATGGTTCTAGATAAAGTATTTCATTGTGATCCTATTCAATGCACCCAGTGCACTAGATTCTTTTTCCCAAAGACACCACACTTTGATAATTTTAGACTCATCATAACACATTTGATCCCACATAAATTCTAAAAACAAAATAGACAACTTTGACAAGATAAAGGCTCCCAACCTTTTATCTTAAGTTGTGAATATTATTCAAGACTAACTAAAGAATTGTGTCTACCTCATACATATCTAGATGTATGGACAATTCTTCTTTTCTTAGTATTTTGACCTTATGATTATTTACTTTTGACAATTATAATAATTAAACTATAAATGCAATAAGATTTGTTAAACTAGAAATCACTTTATTAATATGAAAATATTGTCAAATACATTATTACACTATTGATATCGAGCATAATCCCAACATGTCGAAATTTACAACCTATATTTATAGATTCTCAAATCCTCTCCTAAAGAGGATTTACTTGGTAGGCAAGAATCCTATTCTTAGGTCGATTTACTTAGTGACCAAGAATCCTTTTCCAAAACTAATTCTTTCCTACACCAAGACTCCTAATCCAACTCATTAGTGTATTTGTGACCATATTAAAGACTTCCTAATTTGACATGATAAATAATTCCTTTTATATATCTACTTATCAAATATAATCTTTAATATCAATTATACTACCAACAATAGTATAAAATTAGGAGACCTTCTCCTATTAGGAAAAAGATTTTGACTTTTAATTAAATAATTAATTAATCATCAATTTAATTAATTTCCATTTAATTAAATAATAAAATAAAAATAATAAATTAGGCTTTTATATACTAGCCTTTGCCACCCTCGACATTATATAGCCATATATACTATTTTTCTTATTTTATTAATTCCATTGGACCTTAATAAAAAGTCCACATGTGAACTAGACCCATTCTTACAAAAAGAAACAAGTCCACATGCCTTAATACAATCATAGATGGACCCCTAAATTGGTCCGGTAGAATATATCAAGTGATCCATGCAAGTTCGTGTGGATTGGGGATCTTGGCAGGCTATCTATATTTAAGGTCCCGTAGACACAACCCAATCACAATCAACAAATGATTCACTTATGTCCGATCTATTTAATTTTAGTTCATTCCACTAAAGAACTAAAATTGAACTCTTCAATAGAGATATAAAAAGTTAATGTTACTCGTTCATACCCTAGATAACCTTATTGGAGAAAGAGTCTCATTGTGAAGAATACCAGTAATCGCCAAGAGCTCATAGACCGTGTATAGCTCTCCAAGTTACCATATTCACTCATATGACCACATTTTGAACTTGGATATTTTGACTTATCAGGAAGCAATGTTTCAATAGACACTATTGAAAACTTTAATGTTAAGATTTAATATCCAATACCTCAAAACATCTATAAGATGATATTATACTCTTATTTAATAAATGGAGCCATGATGTCCATATCTATAAATGAAGTCCTCTATAGATTAACAAATAAATACCACCAAACTATCGAGGATAGACTATGTTATATAATCGTACTCATTGATAGCTCAAATGATAACACTTGCAACCATAAGTCCATCATTTATCTCAGGATTAAGATAGACTACCTGATTGTCTTCAAATGAAAAACTTTTATCTATTGATGGTTCTAGATAAAGTATTTCATTATGATCCTATTCAATGCACCCAGTGCACTAGATTCTTTTTCCCAACGACACAACACTTTGATGATTTTAGACTCATCATAATACATATGATCTCACTCAAATGCTGGCATAAGAATCTAGAACTTTGACAAGATAAAGGCTCCCAACTTTTTATCTTAAGTTGTGAATATTATTCAAGACTAACTAAAGAATCGTGTCTAACTCATACATATCTAGATGTATAAACAATTCTTCTTTTCTCATAGTCTTTTGACCTTATGATTATTTACTTTTGACAATTATAATAATTAAACTATAAACGCTATAAGATTTGTTAAACTAGAAATCACTTTGTTAATATAAAAAGATTGTCAAATACATTAATCCACTCTTGCTATCGAGCATAATCCCAACAGGTCGAAATTTACAACCTATATTATAGGTTCACAAATCCTCTCCAAAAGAGGATTTACTTGGTAGGCAAAAATCCTATTCTTCGGTGGATTTACTTAGTGACTAATAATCCTTTTCCAAAACTAATTCTTTCCTACACCAAGACTCCTAATCCAACTTATTAGTGTATTTGTGACCATATTAAAGACTTCGTAATTTGACAAGATAAATAATTCCTTTTGTTTATCTACTTATCAAATATAGTCTTTAATATCAAATATACTACTAACAATAGTATAATATTAGGAGACCTTCTCCTATTAGGAAGAACTATTTGACTTTAAATTAAATAATAAATTAATCAACAAATTAATTAATCTCCATTTAATTAAATAATAAAATAAAAATAATATATTAGGCTTTTATATATTAGCCTTTGCCACCCATGACATTATATACCTATATATATTATTTTTCTTATTTTATTAATTCTATTGGACCTTAATAAAAAATCCACATGTGAACTAGACCCATTCTTACAAAAAGAAACAAGTCCACATGCCTTAATACAATTCTAGATGGTCCCCAAAATTGGTCCGGTAGAATATATCAAGTAATCCATGCAAGTTCGTGTGGATTGGGGATCTTGGCGGGCTATCTAGATTTAAGCTTCAGTAGACACAACCCAATCACAATCAACAAATTATTT
This sequence comes from Dipteronia dyeriana, assembly GCA_032871835.1. Classification (NCBI taxonomy): domain Eukaryota; kingdom Viridiplantae; phylum Streptophyta; class Magnoliopsida; order Sapindales; family Sapindaceae; genus Dipteronia; species Dipteronia dyeriana. The sequence continues at coordinate 43,671,597 of CM065299.1, read as the reverse complement.
ACTTAGGTCCGATCTATTTAATTTTAGGTCATTCGACTAAAGGACTAAACTTGAACTCTTAAATAGAGATAGAATAAGTTGATGTTACTCATTCATACCCTAGACAACTTTATTGAAGAAATTGTATCCTTGTGAAGAATACCAGTAATCGCCAAGAGCTCATAGACTGTCTATAGCTCTCTAAGTTACAATATTTACTCATATGACCACATTTTGAATCTGGATATTTTGACTTGTCCAGAAGCCATGTTTCAATAGATACTATTGAAAACTTAACGTTAATATTTAATATCCAATACCTCAAAGCATCCATATGATTATATTCTACTCTCATTAAAGAAATGGAGCCACGATGTCCATATCTATAAATGAAGTCCTCTATCGATTAACAAATGAATACTACCAAACTATCTAGGATAGACTATGCTATATAATCGTACTCATTGATAGCTCAAATGATAACACTTGCAACCATAAGCCTATCATTTATCTCAGGATTGAGATAGACTCCCCGATTGTCTTTAAATGAATTTTTTTTAACTAGGTTCTAGATAAAGCATCTCATTGTGATCCTATTCAATGCACCCGGTGCACTAGATTCTTTTTCCCAAAGACACCACACTTTGATGATTTTAGACTCATCATAACACATTTGATCCCACTCAAATGCTAGTAAAAGAATCTACAACTTAAACAAGATAAAGGCGCCCAACCTTTATCTTAAGTTGTGAATATTATTTAAGACTAATTGATGAATTGTCTCTACGTCATACATATCTAGATGTATGCACAATTCTTCTTTTCTCATAGTCTTTTGACCTTATGATTATTTACTTTTGACAATTATAATAATTAAACTACAAATTCTATAAGATTTGTTAAACTAGAAATCACTTTATTAATATGAAAAGATTGTCAAATACATTATTACACTCTTGCTATCGAGCATAATCCTAACATCCTAGATATCATGTTGCTAGATGACATACATATGCCTTAGCTATATGAAATAAAAGCACACCTAGATGCAATAGCTATCACAATACAACAACCTAACAATCAATATAAAAATCTCAACTTTTAATTAAAATCTTAGTCTAGATGCAAACAAGTCATAAAGGAGATTTCTTGTTAGGCACGTACACAAGAATGAATGAAGATGGTGTTCTACTTACCAAGTCAAATATGTTGATAAATACCCATGCTTAATCGCATCCTAGACGAAGCTAGATGATGCTTGATTCTTGAATGAATGATGGGTGTTTGGGTTTTGGTCAATAAAAATTGTATCTTTCATACTTTCCTTGCAAGTCACTCTTTAGCTTGAAAGATGGTAATTTTAATTAAATTCTGAAGCTCTGAGGAGGCAAAGAAGGGGAAAGGATCTATATATTTAATGCCCTAGATGAAATGGTGTCATTTTAAAAACAGGCAACAAAATCCTGTTATTACTGCTGGTTAGACCGCGGCTTGGGCAAGTTGTCCTGACCAGGATACACATAATAGTGCACCGTCTGGATAAAGTCGAGGCTAGGATCGCTGTGTATGCAAGTGCACATGCCACGGTATTGGTAACATGAGCCTTTTAAAGAATACCATGGAAGGGACCGTTGTGCAGGCAAGTGTATAGGCCGCGGTTCCCTAAGCATGTTGCCTCTGGATGTAGCGATTATACTCGATAGCAAGAGTGTAATAATGTATTAGACAATCTTTTCATATTAATAAAGTGATTTCTAGTTTAACAAATCTTATAGCATTTATAGTTCAATTATTGTAATTGTCAAAAGTAAATAATCATAAGGTAAAAAGACTATGACAAAAGAAGAATTGTTTGTACATTTGGCTATGTATAAGGTAGACACAATTCCTTAGTTAGTCTTAAATAATATTCAAAACTTAAGATAAAGGTTGGGCGCCTTTATCTTGTCAAAGAGTTAGAATCTTTTGATTGCATTTGAGTGGGATCAAATGTGGTATGATGAGTCTAAAATCATCAAAATATGGTTTCTTTGGGCAAAAGAATCTAGTGCACCGGGTGCATTGAATAGGATCACAGTGAAATACTTTATCAAGAACTGTTAATGGATAAAAGTTTTTGCTTGAAGACAATTAGAGAGTCTATCTCAATCCTAAGATAAACAATGGACTTATGGTTGCAAGTGTTATCATTTGAGCTATCAATGAGTACGATTATATAGCATAGTTTATTCTCGATATTTTTGTGGTATTCACTTGTTAATCGATAGAGGACTTCATTTATAGATATGCATATTGTGGATCCGTTTATTAAATGAGATAGAATATCATCATATGGATGCTTTGAGGTATTGGATATTAAATCTTAACATCAAGTTTTCAATAGTGTCTATTGTAATATTGCTTATGGACAAGTCAAAATATCCAAGTTCAAAATGTTGGCATATGAGTAAATATGGTAACTTGAAGAGCTATAGGCTGTCTATGAGCTCTTGTCGATTACTGATTTTCTTCACGAGGATACACTATCTCTACTAAGATTGTCTAGGGTAAGAATGAGCAATATTAACTTATTGTATTTTTATTTAAGAGTTCAATATTAGTTCTTTAGTGGAATGAACTAAAAGTAATAGATCAAACCTAAATGAATCATTTGTTGATTGTGATTAGGTTATGTCTTTTGGAGCTTAAATTTAGATAGCTCGCCAATATCCCCAATTCATACTAACTTGCATATATCCCTTGATATATTCTACCAAACCAATTTATGGTCCATCTAGAATTGTATTAAGGCATTTGGACTTGTTTATTTTAGTAAGAGTGGGTCTGGTTCACATGTGGACCCTTTATTTAAGTCCAATGAATTTAATAAAATAGGACAAATAATATTTGGCCCATATTTATACAGCTTGGGCGGCAAGGGACTATATAATAGCCTTATATATTGTTATTTTATTTTATTAATTAATTAAATGGAAATTAATTAATTAATTAAAAAATTAATTATTTAATTAAAAGTCAAAATCTTTTTTCTAGTAGGAGATGGTTTCCTAGAGTCGTATTATTGTTGGTAATCTGATAAGTATCAAATACTATATTTAATAAGTAGAAAAATAATTGAAATTTATTTATCAAGTCAAATTAGGAAGTATTTGATTTTTATTAAGACTCTAATTGACAATTGGTCAAATTAGGAAGTTTTAATATAGTCACAATTTAATTATATTCAATAATTGGTTCTTTTATAAATAAACTATTTTAGTTGGATTAGGAGTCTTGGTGTGGAAAATTTTTTTATTTTTTTTTTAAATGATTCTTTGTCACCAAGTAAATCCACCTAGTGATAAGATTCTTGCCCACCAAGTAAATCCTCTTTAGGCAAAGGATTTGAGAACCTATACATATATATATATATATATATATATATCTTTATACAAATTTCGGCCAAGGCTAGAGTTTTTATGAGAGATAATTCGGCCAAGTGATAAAATTTTGAAAGAGAAAAAAATTAGTTTTTGCTCGAGAAAAAATTTAGTTTTTGCTCTAGACAAAATTCGGCCAACTAATAGAAATTGTGTATTGAATTCGGTCAATGAGAAGAGAAAAGGGGAACGTTTGTGATTTTTATAGTGCACTAGTATCCTTTACATCAAAAGGGTTTTGAGTACAAAAATCGAATCAGGTTCATGCGAGTTTCAATAAAATCGATTGATAATTCACAATTGACTGAATGTTCTTAGTTATCCACGTTTGTGATTGGATTGGAACTCGCATGAACAAAAAAAAAAGAAGATTTTGTTTGTTTCCATCCTCAGGTATACAATTGAAAGAAAGGGAGCTCACACTCCTAGGTTATCCACGTTTGTGATTGGATTGGAAGATCTTGCGGATTCAATTCGGCGCTAGTTCAATCGTCAAGAAAAAAGGGTACGACACTTTTAATATATGTTAATTAGTCTAGGGTTAAGGTTCTTTCTTTTAAAGGAAAATTTTTAAAATATACGAAACCCTAATTTTATACTTCCGCTACATTTTGAATCGATTTTTCCCTACACTAGAACCAACCGCCCTTGGGACCGCAGTTTAGGCAAGTGCATAGTCAATGACATGCACAACGGTAAGAGAAAAATTCTCTTATCCAAGGCAAACAAAACACACTAACCTAAATGGATGATGTGAGAGTGTGGAGTGTGATGAGAGGCATTAAATGCATTAGGACAAAGTCATATAGAAGTATGCAATCAATAGAAATGCATGAAAGTGAGTGTGTGCTACTAATTCTCTTAAATTATGAGTAGAGTCAAGTAATCTATCTTCCTTGAAGCACTTGGAGTCATATAAAAGTATGCAAACAATAGAAATGAATGCAAGTGAGTGTCTTACTAATTCTCTTCAATTAGGAGTAGAGTCAAGTAATCTATCTTCCTTGAAGCACTTAAAGTCCAATCAAATCGAAGACCTAATCTACCCTTTACAATATTGGAACCTAATTATGATTTTGTTAATGAAATAAGCCAATCTTAAAATGAAACACTTACACTTCTCAAAAAAGATATATATATATATTGAGAAGATTAATGCTACAAAATCTAAAAATTCTAAAGAATATATTTAAGATAAATTGATAAGAATATATATATATATATATATATATATATATATATATATATATGTGTGTGTGTGTGTGTGTGTGTGTGTGTGTGTGTGTGTGTGTGTATCTTTGGTGTATATTATACATACATATACAAACCAAATATAATTATTCGTTTAAAAAAAGTAAAAAAAATTGACTTCTGAAAAATATCTAAAATAAATTAATTAATGACATTCTCGTATTTACCAAAATGTCACTCATTGGATGGAATTGGATAGAATGACATTTGTGTAATAATGTTTGTTAAAAAAGGTCATTTTGAAATCAATTTACCATCAATGTCCATTTTGATAGTGGTGACCCAAATTGATGGCCACTGGGGTAATTATCCCCAAAAAAATTTAAAATGGAAAAGAAAATATGAAAACAAAAGGAAACTCATAAATTTTTTATGACGGGACCCACCCCAACCCCTCTCTTGTGTACACGGGAGGTCCTGTGAGCTGCACTTTTGCTAACATGATAAATAAATTTTGACTAAAATTCTATAGAAAATACTTGCTTTTAATTTTCAAAAATGTAAGTAGAATACAAAATGTACATGACTGCAAGTCTTTTATTGCATACTTCTGCTGATTACAAAATTGTCTGGAAATAACCGATCAGTCAAAAACCGACCATACAAATACGACCAGTCTAAAATCCGCCCAGTCAAAAACCAACCATTTCCAAACCCGACCATACAAAACCGACAAGTCCGACCATGAAAAACTGACCATCCCGACCATTCCGATCATATAAACTGACCAATCCGACCATGAAAAACTGACCATCCCGAACATTAAAAACCGACCATGAATTTCAAGATATGTACAACATTTGAGATAATCAAAATGCATGATTCTTATGCTTAATGATGTCATCGAGTTGCCCACCTCAAAACTGAAGAGTTTGCACAACCGAGTAGCTACCTGGAAAAATATTTTGAAGATAAAAGGATGAGCGCTAACGCCTAGTGAGTGAATGAAAACTTTTAAAAACATTAATGAACAACTTTTTCAATATGCATCCAATAATACATACTAAATATCATTGCATCATGTCAAATGATTCCATAAACATATCAAAATTGAGTAGTTAAAGGTAATATATCTACTATCACATTTAATAAACTGATATACAACTCTTTTCTGATCAAGAACAATATGATTTATAAAATCTGAACTTGCACCAAACTTGTACCTAGGGATATCTTCAATACATACGTCAAATCACTTCACGCATACGTCTAGATATGTATGAGGTTGACACAATTCTTTAGTTAGTCTTGCATAATATTCACAACTTAAGATAAAGGTTGGGCGCCTTTATCTTGTCAAAGTTGTAGATTCTTTTGCTAGCATTTCAGTGGGATCAAATGTGTTATGATGAGTCTAAAATATCTAAGTGTGGTGTCTTTGGGTAAAAGAATCTAGTGCACTGGGTGCATTTAATTGGGTCAAAGTGAAATACTTTTTCTAGAACTGTCAACAGATAAAAGTTTTCACTTGATGACAATCAGAGAGTCTATCTCAATCCTAAGATAAATGATTGACTTAAGGTTGCAAGTGTTATCATTTGAGCTATCAATGAGTACGATTATATAGCTTAGTCTATTCTCGATAGTTTGGTGGTATTCATTTGTTAATCGATAGAGGACTTCATTTATAGGTATGGACATTGTGGCTCCATTTATTAAATGAGAGTAGAATATCATCATATGGATGTTTTGAGGTATTGGAAATTAAATCTTAACATTAAGTTTTCAATGATGTCTATTGAAACATGGCTTTTGGACAAGTCAAAATATCTAAGTTCAAAATGTTGTCATATAAGTAAATATGGTAACTTAGAGAGCTATAGGCAGTCTATGAGCTCTTACCTATTACTGATATTCTTCACGAGGATACACTTTCTCCAAAAAGGTTGTCTAGCGTATGAATGAGAAATATTAACTTATTCTATCTTTATTTAAGAGTTAAATTTTAGTTCTTTAGTGGAATGAACTAAAATTAATATATCTAACCTAAGTGAATCATTTGTTGATTGTGATTGGGTTGTATATATTGGAGCTTAAATTTAGATAGCCCACCAAGATCCCCAATCCACACAAACTTGCATGGATCACTTGATATATTCTACCGGACCAATTTAGGGGTCCACCTAGAATTGTATTAAGGCATGCAGACTTGTTTCTTTCTAGAATTGTATTAAGGCATGTGGACTTGTTTCTTTTTGTAAGAATGGGTCTAGTTCACATGTGGACTTTTTATTAAGGTCGAATGGATTTAATAAAATAAATAAAAAATTATATTGGCCCATGTATATGTATTGGGTGGCAAGGCTATAAAAAATAGCTTAATATATTGTTTTTATTTTATTATTTAATTAAATGGAAATTAATTAATTTGGTAATTAATTAATTATTTAATTAAAAGTCAAAAACAATTTCCTAATAGGAGAAGGTCTCATAATATTATACTATTGTTGGTAGTATAATTAATATTAAAGATTATATTTGATAAGTAGATAAATAAAATGAATTATTTATCTAGTTAAATTAGGAAATCTTTAATATGCTTACAAATACAGTATTTGAGTTGGATTAGGAGTCTTGGTGTAGAAAAGAATTCTTTTTGGAAAAGGATTCTTAGTCACAAAGTAAATCCAACTTAGGATAGGATTCTTGCCCACCAAGTAAATCCTTCTTAGGAGAGGATTTGTGAAACCTATAAATATAGGTTGTATATTTCGGCCAACCTAATGAAATTTCTTCGTGAAAATTTCGGCCAAGCTAAGGTTGTTTTCAAAAGAGAAAAATTTGGCCAAGCAAGAATTCTAAGAGTAGAATTCGGCCAAGGTATTTTTCTTAGAGAAATTTCGGCCAAAGGGGAATTTTGCAGGTAGAGAATTTGGTTCTTGCTCTAGATAAATTCTTCCAACTCAAAAGATTTGTGTGTGAGAAATTCGGCAAAGAATAAAGGAAAGAAAGAACATTTTGTATTCGATAGTGCACTAGTAGCGTTCACATTAAAAGGTTTTATGTACAACATCGAATCTAGGTTCACGCGAGTTTCAATCAAATTGATTGATAATTCACAAGTGACCTAACGTTATTTGTTTTCTTCTTGGAGGATTATTATGACTAACAAAGAAGAAGATTTTGCTTGTTTCCATCCTCAGGTATACTATTAAAGAAATGGAGCCCACACTCCTAGGTGATTCACGTTCGTGATTGGATTGGAAGATCTTTCGGATTCAATTCTGCGCTTGTTCAATCGTCATGAGAAAAAGGTATGATACTTCTTATATACATCAATTAATATAGGGTTAAGGTTCTTGTTATTAAAAAAGGGAAATTTTTTATTTATACCGAAACCCTAATATATATTTTCACGCTTCCATTGCGCGATTTTCCCTACAGAGAGCTTCACTGTATTCTTTTCCTTTTTCTTCCTTCTTTTTTCTTCCCTTCTACATGATTCTACTTCTTTCTAACGGATATCATGTTTATCCTCATTTATATATAGGTATGGATAGACACAAAAAAAGTTATGAGATGGTTAACTAAGCTCACAACTGTCTGTCAACTAGAAATGCTATGGTGGCTTACTCACCTGATCACTTTTCTGTTTCACATTCATTTCTTTTCCTCTATATTTGGGCCTTTCGTTGGTCCTGAATGGTTTGTGTGTTACATTTTAATTATTATTTTTCTTTCTTCTTCATATATTTTTTTTCCTTTTCAATATACAGGCTTTGATTTTCTGGGTTTTTTATCAAATAGAAATAATATATTTTTTGAAAAGAAAAATTTCAAAAAAAGAAAAAAATTACAGGCTTTTATTTTATAGATTTTATGGGTTTCCTTTTGTTTTTTTCATAAATATGTTTTTAGATGTTATTATTAAATACCTATTTATTTAAATATATATATTTGAGTTTATTTTAAATTATTTTAATTGATTTAAATTATTTTAAACAACTTATATAACTATATATACATTTAAATCAACAAACCTCCAACATTGAGTTGGAGTAGCTCAGTTGGTTTGAGTTTGTGGCTTTTATCTAGAAGGTTGAAGGTTCAATACCTAATAGTGACTGAAATACAGTAAGTGTGTCTAAACAATCTAGATGGGGGATGAATGAGTTGTTAATCGATTAATTACCAATCTTCCGATTAGTCAAGTTTAACATTAAAAACCCAAAACAAACAAACGATAAAACTCAAATGAAGTACAAAAATTAAAGAACACTTGATTTTTACGTGAAAACCCACCAATCGGGAAAAACCATGGGACTAGCCTCGCTAGCCACTTAAGCCACAAAAATATACTATATGAAAAAGAAGTTACACCTTCAAGTGATACGCGGACACTCACTCACGATAACCTCAGGCTATGGACACTTCCACTCCCCACTCTTGGTTTAATTCCTAGTGATATCCCTCGATCCACTACTCTTGGCGTGAGCATCTCCTAGTCTACCCACATGCCTTTTACAGTGGAACTTGACAAATGCTCGCCAATAAACCCTTGGTTGCAAGACTTCACTTGCTTGTGTAACTACCACATGTAGCCACAATACTTTGACTCATTGAAGAGAATAATAGTCTAAGTGAGTATATCACAATATTAAAAATGTAATAATGTGTAAGACAATACATAAAATGCCTAGCTATATGGCATAATGCAATTTAACAATCTAGTTATCAGAAATGCCTACATTTCCATATATGAGGACTCAACTAGATGTATAGAGAAACTCTAGCAACATAATTGTCAATTAAGCACACATGAACATTCAAGAGAGCTTGACTAAATAAAATAAACATATATCTATCAACCTAGGTATCAAACAATCTCACAAGAATATTCAAGGCTTAGCTATATAGGCAAAAATCAACCTAATCACGCAAGCTATCATAAACAAACCCAATCAGGTTATAACTCATGAAGATATGCATTCAATGTAAGAGTTTTGCAACTACTATACAATAAAGATGATTTCTTCGACTAAAGGAACAATGAATAAAGAGGGAAGTTTGTTCTAGCTTACCAAGTCAAGAATAATGAAGACCCATGATGAAATAATGCTTGAATGATGCTAAGAATGCATGGGTTTTAGGTTTGGAGAGTAAATGAATGAGGCTTAGAAGCTTTCTCACTCTAGGGGAACTCTTTCTCTTTCTAAATTTTGGAATTCAAGTTCTAAAAATGAATGGGGAAGAAGATGGGGTTTATATAGCAACTGTAAATGAAACTATGTCATTTCAGGAAAGAAAAACTGATTTTTGGACGTTAAAAGTGACTTAAAGGCTACTTGGTTGACAGGTTGCTTCTAGGTCACTTTGTTCTCAGGAAAGGATGTCAAAAACAACTTGGAATGCAGGTTGCTTCTGGGTCGTTTTGTTCTCATGAAAAAATATGACAGCACAACAACTCCAACTTCTAGCGGCCCAAAATATGACCAAACGACATCGAAATCTATCGTATAATATGACGTTGGAAAGGTATGGATGTCTACTTTCTATTCCTTTTGATGGAATAAAGTTTCAATATCTATAGAAATAGATACGATAATTTAAGGGATCAAAGGTTAGATTTGAACAACAACAAGATTGCCCAAACTCATGGTATAAGACCATATGACCCGAGACCACTCCAGGAGGGGAAAATGGGGAACTCTCTAGTGGTCACACATTGCACTAATACAAGTACACCATCTATCATACATGGATATTTCTGATTACACAATCGAAAATGAATTACACCATATTAAACCACACTTAGATCTAACAATGAGGTGCAAGTGTGAAATGTGTAATGGATGCACATATATAAACAATTAAAACAAAAGGGCATGATGTGTGTGTGTACTTAAACTCTTCAAGAGACAAAGTCAAGTGAATATGCCATTCGCTCTTGATGTCATGGAGATGCTTGGAAGCTTGCCATCGAGAACCTAAGCTACTTATTACAAAAATCATCCCCATTGTGGTTTATCATAAAATAAGCCAATAAAAAAATAGAGTTCTTTACAAAGGTGTTTTATTTTTTTAATTAACTTAGGGATTTTGGATGGAAGAGTATTTTCATCATTCTTTTTTGGCTGTTAACTTCACGGTTAGTCAGCCGATTGGTCAACATTTTACAGGTGATACTTATACAATAAAAAAAATGTTATCGGATAGTGTAGTTTCATCTAAACTTAGGAGTGTATGTGCAATTAAGCCTAGAATAAGAGAAGTCGAATCTCGGGCTTTCATGTTTGGATAGTAAATTTTAAAAGCGTTTTTTAATCCAGAATAGAATTCCATTTATATTATAAGGGTTATTAGCACCAGTCTCCTCTCAACTATACGTGAGTTTGTATTTTACCCCCTAAACTTTTTTTAGGCATTAAATCCCCTTAACTCATTGAAATTACGGAATGGTGATGAAACCCTTATTCCGTCTGTATTTCGCATGATGTGTTTTTTACATGTTTTTTTATCAAAATATTAAAATTGTGATTACAAAAATCAAGTTTATTATATATATAAATATATATATATATATATATATATATATATATATATATATATATATGCCTTAATTTTTACAAATGAAAAGCACTAAGCAAATGTGGTTCTAAGGCTTCTTCTTCTTCTTCTTCATAATTTCTAGGACAAAAATGAATTATATTGGGGATTTTTACCCTAATTGTTTAGGTAGAAGAAGAGCTAAGCATTGCACATCTTGGATAGATTCAAACCCTAGAAGACATTTCTTTGGTTGCTCCAAATTTCAGGTATGTGAGTGTTTAAACTTGTGAACATATTGTTCCTTTTATCTGCAATTAATATCATTTTTTTATTGTGTTTTTGGATTGTTAGGGTGATGATAATTGCTGTTTCTTCAGGTGGTATGACCCTTCAATTTGTACAAGGTCTAAGAAGATTATTCTTGGATTGCTTAGAAGAATCAGTGAGCTAGAGATGAGATTTGGGGGTAGAAAATGGATTTGAAGGAATTGATACAAGCTATACTACTACAATTGTTGTATACAAAGAAGTTAGTTCTGTAGATGGATTGATTTGAAACCCTTATAGTTTATTTGAAACCCTCTATTCATTTTAGCAATTGTTATTTTCTTTCTTGTTGGCAAGAATTATCTTGAAAATTTGTAATCCTGTAATAGTGTGTTTGTTAGTTCTAAATACGTAACTTTATCTTTGTTGTATCTTTATCTTCAATTAATGACACATCTTTTTCTTGATGTTATTCTTAATTATGTTTGTCCTAGCATTGAATGACCAAGGAAACCACATTATAATGTTCATTAAATTACAATAAACATGTCCAAATTTAAGCACATTATCATTTTATCAAATACATTAGCTTGTATTTAATTTGATCATACACATTAATCTGTCCAAATAAACATGTATTTAATTTGATAAAACACATTAACTTGACCATGTAAACTTGTATTTAATTTGATCAAAAATTGCAATAAATATGTCCAAATTCAATACCTAACACATTGATTACAAAACCAACCTTTGTTGTTCTGTTGCCAACAATACTACTAGTTACCAACAATACTAACGGTAACAACATATACAACTAGGAGAATTATGTAGTATCAAGCAACAACAATAGAATCTACATTGAAAAAATATTGATCCTCTTAACCGTTAACATTACGATAAACCTAAGTGACATACATCCCTTAACATTACAAAAGCAAAGTTGTTCAAAATAAAAGAACCAGAAGAATAGACAACAAAATATCCTGGTATGCATAATATATATCTCTCTAAATATCCCTACAAAAAATCATTTACCTCTACAGTACCCATGTATGCATAACTAACAACAAAATATCACAACAACAAATGTTAATTAACATAGTTAAATAGTGACTCTTCACTAGGTAGCTTCAGTCCTTGCACCAATTTGTGTCCTAGTTGCATTCCCTCCAACAGATTCAATGGCATCTCTTTTGTTACAAGTGGTCTTGTTGTGACCTTGTTGCCTACATTTATTGCACCTTATCGTAATATAATTCCTTATCAAGTTGGTGCTCCCTCCTACCCTTACATCATCAACTGCAAATGTTTTTCTTTCTTTGGCATGCCCCTTTGATTTTTGAACCTCTGGAGATTGGATAACTTTGTCATTGGTTTTGGCCACATGCTTATCCCTAGAGTCTCGCAGCAAAAGGAATTTTAAATTTTGTTTAAATGAATTAAACTACTCTATGAACCATGTATGATAAAAAAGAATAAACAAAAGGTAGGATTCGAAATCATACCTCAAGGCTAACTCCTTTGTTTTTTAACTTATTGATGTTTCTTTCTGATATGTACCACCAGATCTTCCTTGCTATCTCCCAAGTTCTGGCAACTACGTGTGGGTGTATCACAGGCCTCAGAATATTGAATGGATGTATAAGAAACTTATGAAAACAACTCTTGTTTTCAATCTGTGGAATTCGGCCACCAAGAATGGAAAATTAAATAAAAAAACACTTACTTTTTCTTTTTCTTTGTGTTGGCCACACCCGTTTTTCACTTCTTCTTTTTTGTTGGCCATACACCTATTTCACTTTTGTTGACGTCGATTTCTTGATTATGCCAGAAAAGCCAACAAGGACTGGATTTTGGCTATTGATTCAAAGAGAAAGAGATGCAGAGAGAGTAACAAAGACAAGGTTTACGTGGTAAAACTCCGATGGTCGGAGAAACATCCACGGGTGATTGAAAGATCAACCAAGCCAAAATCCACTAAGAGAATAAGATGTTTTTACAAGCTCTCAATCTCACTTTTTCTCTCTGTATTATTTGTGATTACTGTATGCTATATTGCCTATATCTTTTCGAACCAGATTATGGGTCTATTTATATGCTTATAGAACCCTAATCTGCTTTGTACAAGTAATACAAGATATTTGTATTTAATTGTGTTTTGGTTACTTGCTTGTGGTTGATTTATCTTTTTTCCTGTTTCGGAGTCTCTTATGGAAATAGAGTGGGATTCTAGTAATGTAGTTATATTTGACTTGTTTCCTTATAAGAATGTAGTCTTCGAAAAGAAATCAAGTTGTTTCCTGATTGAGGGACTCTTCTAACTTAAAGGTCCATTATTTGGGATTCCTTCATGACGGATATCTTCGCGAATTTAATGACTTAACCCGTATGATAAGTTCTTATTCGAGTTGTATTTACTCCCGAGTAAGAATAATACCTGATGGTCCCGAGTAGTGCCGTTTGAGCCAGAGTGGAAACGTTGTTTTAACCAGTCCTGAGTGTTGTTAAATGATCCCGAGTAGGTCTTTATTTAGTATATGCTTACTCGGGCTTTCTCCTCTTTAATGGTGCCTTGTAGGATATTTCCCGGATGCCCATTTAAGCATCCACCTGGCTATTTTTTCCTTCCTGTCAATGACGTGTATGCTTGATAAAATTTACATACAACAATACCCCCTTAAAATATTTTTGCCGAGAAGATTTTATTTAGGGCAAGAATATTTTGATCATTTTGATTTTCTTTCGTCAGAAAAACTGTCTTGCCATAATGACGTATTTTAATGGTGACTCTGTAATTTCGATTCACTTTATCACGCAAGATCTTAAATGATAGCGACGTTTCAAAGTTTTGACGGTTGAGGGCTACTTCTTGTCTTGACACGTGTCCCTTGTCTCTTCATTTTTCAATATAATTTATAAGAAATGATTTTTTCCTTTCCCCAAACGCCACTTACGCCATTTGGTTTCTTCATAATACTTTTTTTCGCTTTGAAATCCTAGGGTTTCGTGTCGTCTCATCTTTAAATTCTTCTTTGAGAGACTGTTGGTTTATTCTTAAAAATCCAGCAGAAATCTCTTTAAACTCAGATTTCTTCATCCAGAAGTTTGTGATTCTCCACTTTGAAGATCTTGCATCAGTCTCAATTCAAGGTTAGTTTTTATGGGGCCATATTCCCGTCATCGTCTCTTCAAAATTGCTTTTGATGCATTAGAGCATGGGGATTTCCAGTTAGTATCTTGCATTAAATGATTACTGGGGGATATCCCAATAGATGAACCTCTTTTTTTAGAGGTTGATGTTTCTAGGCTTCACCCCGACGTCACTTTCAGCCCCGTATCGAGTTCTCCATCTAGTTTAGATTCTAATATTTCTGATCACAGGGTATCTTCTCGAAGGATGGGTAAACATCAAAGCATAAGCAAGTTATACAAGCACGGCTCGAGCAACGTTCAGACTGGGGAACAAACTGTTAATGAGGGCGACGCTGATGTACACAGGGCATCTTGCCTTTCATTTTCTGACACTCGCCCGAGTGGTTTTGATATTGAACCGAACGTGGTCGGGCCAGCTGAGATAGAAAAATACTGCTCCCGATTCAATTTGCCCGACTTAGTCACTTTGGTTCCTGCGGGGAATAGAGCTGCATGGAATCCTCCTGAGGGGATGATCGCGATTTACGGATCGATGCTTTGCTGCGGCGTCACATTTCCCCTTAAGCATTTTATTGCCCAGTTTTTAGCCGAAGCAGGGATAGCCCCAGCTCAGTTGGCCCCGAATAGTTATAAAGTCTTGATGTGCATGTGGCACATGTTCAGCCGAATGAACCTTTCACCGCCTTCCCCTAATGAAATCAGACATTTCTTTACGCTGAGGCAGGTTAGTAAAACGGGGACCTATTTTTTTACGTCTACTCCTTCGGACGGTTGGGTCCCTAAAGAAGTGAAGGTGAATCGGCGGGTCGAGGCTTCTGATGACCCGAAAAAGAAGGGCTTTATATGGGATTCCTCACATCCAACAAGTTCTGGAAGAACAGTTGGTTTTTTACTGGCGGGGTTCTCGGGCTCGACGTCACTGTTCAATTTGGGGATTCCCGAATGGTGTTGAATGTTCCCCGCTTCTTCTGTTCCCCCGAAGCGTGGAACAAGAAAACATTTGATTATAACGATTCAGAGCTGAAGAGGCTGACCCGAGCAGCTATCCGTACTCTGGAAAAGAGAAGCAAGAGCTATCTTTTCAAAGAGGACGACTTGATCAAGCTCGGCTTCTTTAAACAGGTTTCGGGCCATCGCAGGCGTTGTAAGTAACCCAGCGCCCTTTCTGCTGTGTTTCTCTGTTTTTCCATTTCCTTTTCTAACTTTTTATTTATTTTTTATTATTATTTTTTTAAATTTTTATTTTTTAGTTTTCGATACGGACGTTGTCTGCAATCTTCAGGCTCATCAGATGAAGGCAATTTTTCAAGCGAGTAGGAAGGAGGCTTCCCATAAGGGCGATGAGGGTATTGCTCTACCCGAGCCTGATGAGGAAATTGATACTGCTGAGCAAATTCCCGAGTGCGTTGATCGGGGTGCTCAGCCTTCTGCTCAGGATCTCTCTGGTTCAAGTGGCCAATGTAAGCCGACTGTGACACAACTACCTAAAAAAAGGGAGAGGCAGTGTGAGAGTCCAAGTGAAGAGCCTGTTGGACTGTCTGAAGCTGGCGATGTCTTGACGGATCAAATGCCTATCATTATCGAGCTTTTTGAGTCTTTTTGGGATGATTTGTTAGAAGATCCTGCTGCTGATCTCTTCCACCATTCTCGGGGTGAGAAGCGAAAGGTAGTTAGTTCGCCTCCTCGTCCTCTCAAAGTTCCTCGGGTAGTCACATTCATTGACTCCAGCGATGAAGATGTTGCGGATGAGATTGCCCCAAGTGTAGGTGCTGGAGTATCGGCAGATACAGTCACATCAGGTCCAAGTAGGGCCTCTTTTACCCCTGAGGTTGGAGATATGGGGGATGAACCTTCGGGAGTTCCCTCTCCATCCCTAGGGCCAAATAGAGCTTCTCTTTTCCCCGAGTCTGGAAATATGGGAACTCAACCCTCGAGGGTTCCCTTATCCCTTTCTCCAAAAGATATGCTCTATGAGATGTCCTTTGGTCGGGCTTATATCTGGAAAGACCGCTGGAGCGGTTTTAGAGATGGTTCACTGCCCTGAACTTCTCCAAAACGTTTTTAACAGTGCATCTTATGTAAGTTCAGCTAATCCTGACTCCTTTACTGTTTTGCCATTGTTGGATTTCTAAGTATATTCTTTTACAGATGGTGGCCGAATTTGCTGAGCTTGTTTAGACGTAACAATGTCAGGCTGATCGGATAAAGCATCTGGAGGCTCAGCTGAAGGTGAGTGAGGAGGGTCATGCTCGAGCTGAGCAGGCTTACCAGCAGGAGGTCGGTTCTATGCAGATATTTGCTGAAAATTGCCTAGCAAAGCAGGTTGAAGCTAAAGACAAGGCATCTTTGGCAGAGCAGAAGGTTGCATCGCTTCAAAACCTTCTTTCTTATACTGAAGAGTCTATGCTCAAGGCCGAGCAGGCGAAGTCGACGTATGTCCAAAAAATTGAAGATTTGGAGCGCCAAGTGCTGACAGTTGAATCCCTTTCCCGAGAAGCCAGGTTAGAGCTGAAAGTCCAAGGGGTGGATCATTTTAAAAGATCCCCTGCTTACGATGCCCTACTTCTTCGAGAATTTCAACGTGGGCCTAGTTTCGGCCAACGAATTCTTCAAAGTAAAGAGTAGGGCAACCGAGAAGGCCCGTGCTAACTAGGAGCTGTCAATCAGCATGTGGATCGGTCCTTGGAATCTCTTCAGATTCAGATGAAGGAATGAAGAGCCTACTGCCGTAGTCAAGGCAAGGAGCCTCATCTTATGCATTTTGAGATTCCGTCCGAGCACTCTCTCTCGACCTTTTACGCAAGTCGAGAGTCTGTCGAGGGTGTAGTCCCGGATGTCGGGCCAACCCCGGGTAAAGATTACAGCCAGTGGAGGGATGATATTGTTGATGATTTCACTTAGCCGTCTAATGAGAGCCTACTTCGTGAATACGAGATGGTGCCAGACTTGAGTATAGGAAAGGGCTCGAAATCCTCGCAACCTTAATTTTGTAGATTTGTAGAAGATTCTGATTCTGATTCTTTATTTTTTACTTGTGTAAAGAATCATTTCTTTGAACTGTAACCATCCTTTTTAAGAGCAATAGAATTCGATTTTCTGAGTTGAATGGTTTCAGTCTTTATTTTTGTTGCCGGAGGTTGTATTAAACTGGCTGATGGTCGAATAACTTAACCGAGTATCTTATTAAACCGGCTGTTATCCGAATAACTTCAATCGCCAAGTATCTGATGGTCGGGTAACTTAACCAAGTATCTTATTAAACCGGTTGTTACTACAATAACTTCGATTGCCAAGTATCTTATTAAACTGGCTGATGGTCGGGTAACATAACCGAGTATCTTATTAAATTGGTTGTTACCCGAAAAACTTCAATTTCCAAGTATCTTATTAAACTGGCTGGTGGTCGGGTAACTTAACCGAGTATCTTATTAAACCGGTTGTTACCCGAATAACTTCAATTGCCAAATATCTTATTAAACTGGCTAGTGGTCGGGTAACTTAACTGAGTATCTTACTAAACCGGTTGTTACCCAAATAACTTCAATTGCTAAGTATCTTATTAAACTGGCTGGTGGTCGGGTATCTTAACAGAGTATCTTATTAAACTGGTTGTTACCCGAATAACTTCAATTGCCAAGTATCTTATTAAACTGGCTGATAATCGGGTAACATAACCGAGTATCTTATTAAACCGGTTGTTACCCGAATAACTTCAATTGCCAAATATCTTATTAAACTGGCTTCTTTATTATTAACCGAGTCATCTTGAAACAGGAAAATTTGCACTTATGTTTCATACCCGGTTGCTACCCGAACGTTATATCAAGGCTCACCATGATTATACGTTCGAGTCCTTACGCAATACCAAGGACGTCTCCCTAGTTTTTATGCGTAAGGGTTTGCCGAATCCTTGAGCTCTTTTTTAAAAAGTTGCTTCAACACAGCTACGCATTTCATCGAAATCTCTCCCGAGAGCGTCCTGAGCATTTTTCCAGTCTGTTGCATCGGGTTTGCCTTTTTGCGAAGGTCATTTTGACCCAGCTCAGCTGGCGTGCTTCTACGAGCTTCTCCGCCCTTTCGGGATTTGATGGTCCCGAGAATTCGATTTGCATGTTCTTATTATCATGCTCTTCTTCAATTTGTTCTTATTGTCATATGCTTTTTGGAAATCTCGAGCTAGGTGTTTTCCTTTTGAAAATTCCTAGTTTTATTTATTACTGCGAAAAATCAACAAAGATTAATATTACAGTTTTAATATTTATTCTGTCTAATACTGTCCTGACTAGAAAAAGAATAAAATATTTAATATAAATATATATTTTAAGGATAGAAAATCTTCAGATATTGGGCATTGCAAGGTCAGGGTAACACCCCTCCATTGGGTCGAGCAATCCAATAAGCTCCATGGCCAGTTATCCCCTCGATCTTGTATGGATCTTCCCATTTGTCAGCCAGGGATCCCGCGGCTCTATTATTTGTGTTCAGTGACACCTTCCTGAGCACCAGGTCTCCTAACTGAAATTTCCTAATCTGAACACGAGAGTTGTAGTGGCGAGCCACTCTTTGTTGATAAGCTGTATTTCTTATTCGGGACTTTTCCCTTTTTTCTTCTAGCTCATCCAAACTTTGTAGCAGTGTATCAATATTTTTTTCTTCATCCTATAGCCTGACCCAGGGGGACGCATACGATGTTTCTATAGGGATGACAGCTTCTGTTCCGAATGCTAGGCTGAACGGAGTTTCTCCTGTTGAAGTCCTTGCTGTCGTCCGATATGCCCACAATACTTCAGGAAGCTTTTCAAGCCAGCTTCCTTTTTTGTCATCTAATTTTGCTTCGATAGTGTGCTTGATAATTTTATTTACTGCTTCTACTTGCCCGTTTGTTTGTGGATGAGCTAGTGTTGCATAGTAGTTAGCAATATGATACTTCCGCACAATTGTCTGAACCTTTGGTTATCAAACTGAGTGTCATTGTCTATGATTATAGTGTCCGAAATTCCAAACCTGTAAAGTATATTTTTCTTTACAAAATTTATGGTGTTGGCTTCCGTGATATGCACCAACGCTTCAGCTTCGGCTCATTTTGTGAAATAAACCACATCTACTATGGCGTACTTCGATCCACCCCCTGTTCCAGCTGGCATTGGCCCGATCAGGTCTAGGCCCCACATGGCGAATGGCCATGGGGCAGTGAGATTTCTGTGCTTTTCTGGGGGTTGTCGGATATCGTTGGCAATTCTTTGACAGGTATTGAAACTTTCCGACCATTGCTGTTCATCTGAGAAAAATGTAGGCTTATAATAGCCTTGCCTGAGTACCTTATACGCCAGACTCCTACCCCTAGTGTGGTTCCCACAAAATCCTCCGTGGATCTCTTGAAGTACTCGATGTGCATCCTCTTCCGGTATACATCTCTTGAGTGCTCGAGAAAACCCCCTTCTGTATAATTCTCCTCCTATCATGGTATACCTAGTCGATCGATACCTGATGCGCTTTGCTAATACCGGATCTGCCGAGAGTATGCCTTCTTCTAGGAACCTTCTCAGCTAGACCATCCAACCATCTTACGGTGTTTAGATTTCTAAAATTTCCAAATACTTAAGTTCAGCCGTACTCGGTTTAAGGAGGTGTGCAACTGGAATGGTTTTTGGTCTGATTGAGGTTGTTGCTGATGCTAATTTAGATAAAAAGTCTGCCATTTCATTTTCTTCTCTAGGGATCTGAGCGATCTTATATTCTTTAAATTTTTGGAGGATCTGTTTTGCGATGTCACGGTAGGCGACCATTCCTTCATTTTTAGCCTGGTATTCATCCATAACCTGGTTGACAACTACCTGTGAATCACTGAATATCTCCACTTCATCTGCCCCAAGAGCTATGCAGACTCCGAGTCCAGCTAACAATGCCTCATATTCGGCCTGATTATTAGCTGCTTTGAAATCAAATCTCATGGCACATTCAACATCATGTCCTTCTGGGGTGAGAACTACGATCCCTGCCCCGCTGCCATGAGTGTTTGAAGAACCATCAACATATAATTTCTATGGGAAAATTTTATCCAACAGTCGTTTCGCTTCCAGATTCAGTTCTGTGAACTTGGCTATGAAGTCCGCCACCGCTTGTCCTTTGAGGGAAGTTCTGGGGACATAATGAATATCGAATTCACTTAACTCGATTGCCCATTTAGTAAATCTTCCTGATATCTCTGGTTTTTATAAGATTTGTCTTAATGGGCAATTGGTGAGAACCTGGATCGTATGAGCCTGAAAGTATGGTCTCAGCTTTTTTACTACTGAAACCAATGCTAAGGCTATCTTCTCTGCCTGTGAGTATCTGGTCTCAGCCGGTAGGAGTGCCTTGCTAGTATAATACACTGGTTCCTGCACTCCATCTTCTGTCTTGACTAGAACTTAACTTGCTGCAAGCTCAGTTATTGAGAGATACAGCTGAAGTATTTCCCCTTTTTGTTGTTTTAAGAGGATGGGAGCTTGCCCCAAGTATTCTTTTATTTTTAAGAATGCCTGCTTGCACTCTTTATTGCACTCCTGACCTTTCCCTTTTTTGATTACTTTGAAGAAAGGCGTGCACCTGTCTGTAGCCTTTTAGATGAATCTTCCCAAGGAGGCTAAACACCCTGTTAAGCGATATACCTCTTTCAATGTTTTAGGTGAAGTCATTTGTTGCAAAGCCTGGATTTTCTCTGGATTAACTTCGATTCCACTTTGATGGACTTGAAAACCCAAGAATCTTCCCGAGTGGATTCCGAATAAACATTTGTTTGGGTTTAACTTTATCTGATATCTTCTTAATACATCAAATGTCTCTAGGAGGTCGCGGGCATGGTCATCTGCTGAGACTCTTTTAGTCAACATGTCATCAATGTACACTTCCATGTTCCTTCCTATTTACAGAGTGAAGATCTTGTTGACCAACCTTTGGTACGTGGCTCCTGCATTTTTTAAACCGAAGGGCATTACTGTATAGCAGTATAAACTCTGATTCGTTGTGAAAGCTGTTTTTTCTTCATTAGCTTTGTTCATCAGGATCTGATTGTATCCCGAGTAAGCATCCATGAAGCTGAGCAGTTCATGACCTGCTGTGGCATCCACTAGCTATTCTATTCTTGGGAGTGGGAAGCTGTCCTTTGGACATGCCTTGTTTAGATCCGTGAAATCTACGGACCTCCTTCATTGTCCATTTTTCTTCTGGACGAGGACTACGTACCCGACCCACTAGGGGTAGCAGACTTCTCTGATTGATCCCGTCGCTAGTAGCTTTTCCACCTCTTGTTTGATTGCTTGAATTTTTTCAGGATTGAACGATCTTCTCTTTTGTACTACCAGTTTGGCATTCGGGCTAACTGCGAGGTGGTGGGATATTATTCGGGCATCTATTCTGATCATATCTTCGTTACTCCAAGCGAATACATCTTTGTATTCTCTGAGCAAATTGGTCAATTCTCGCTTGATTTTTTCTTCCAAGTTGGCCCTGATCTTGATTTTCCTGTCCGGTTTGTCTTCTTCGAGTAGTATTTCAACCATTTCTGTCTTGTATTCATTCGAGCCCTCCCTTGGATCTAGTTCTAATGCCAAGGATTCTTCACACTTGTTTAGCTGTATTATGGTGCACACTTGTTCGGTATCATGCTTGTCTCTATATACCGACAGGTTTGCTCTTCGCGCCATCTCTTGGGATCCCTTGACTATCCCAACCCCTTGTTCTGTTGGGAACTTGATCATTAATGCGTAAGTGGCCGTCACGGCTCTTGTTTTATTCAGAAATGGCCGACCTAATAACGCATTATACGGCCAATTATCCAAATCAACTACCACGAAGTCGAGCAGGACAGTCTTCTGGTATGGTGCCGTTCCGATCTTCACAGGTAATTTGATCGTCCCGAGTGACCTGACCTCTATTCCCCCAAATCCTCTTAATGTAGTATGGAAAGG
This sequence comes from Dipteronia dyeriana, assembly GCA_032871835.1. Taxonomy (NCBI): domain Eukaryota; kingdom Viridiplantae; phylum Streptophyta; class Magnoliopsida; order Sapindales; family Sapindaceae; genus Dipteronia; species Dipteronia dyeriana. Next base: position 43,649,087 of record CM065299.1, on the reverse strand, counting down.
CTGTAAATCTTTTTGGTCCAATCTTAGCTGGTCGTATACGGCCACGCTTAAGATGTCTGCTAAACTTTCATTATCTATTAAAATTCTCCGGACTTCCCTATGGCCAATCCGGGCACTTATAACCAAAGTGTCATTTGGTCGAACATCGACGCCGTAGGAATCTGCCTCTGTGAAGACTATCGGGTCCCATCCTTCCTTTACCCTCTTCGGGTCTGGTTCAACCTAATTCATGTAGAAGTTATTCTTGGCTTCTACTGCTTCTCGGACTTCTTGAGTCCGTTCTCGGTTGCTCCTCCCAGTAGAAGGTCCTCCGAAGATTGTATGTATTACTTGATTGGCTTCGGGGATGGCTCTTCGGTTTTGACCAGGGTTGTGATCAGCCTTGGCTTTCTTGACTTCTGATCTCTCCTCTTTTTTTAAGATTACATCCAGCAGGTGCCCTTCCCGAATAAGGGTTTCTATGTAATCTCTGAGCTGAAAACACTTCGAAGTTTCATGCCAGGTCTCTTTTTGAAACCTGCAATACTTGGTTGTATCTCTCCGTGCGAACTATGATTGTCGTCGCGGTTCTTGCACCATATTCTTTTCTTCTAGGATGGCTAGAATTTCTTCTTGTTTCTTCCGAGAAGGGGTGTAATTGGTATATCTGCCGCAGTATTTCTTTATGGACCATTCGGCGTTGAGCCCATTACCCCCATCCTTATTTTTCTCCTTGCTGTTCCCTTTCTGTTTTTTTTTATTCTGCCTCTTGGATTCGGTATTTCTCTGTTCGGGCTTTCCTCCATGCATATAGCTTCCTCATGTAGCTAACTCTTCTTCCTCGGCTAGAGAGTATCCTCTCGCCATATCCATCATGTCGGCATACCTTGTCAGCCGTGCTCTTCTCAAATCGAAGAATAATCGTCCATTCTGCAAGTTATTGGTGAAGGCAACAATAATGGCTTCATCATTAGCGCTGCCAATCTCTGATACTGCTTGGCCAAATCGACCCAAGTATTTTTGTAATGACTCGTCCTTCCCCTGTTTTATTTGAGAGAGGTAGGCCACCGACTTCTTTCTGTGAACGTTGCTCAGGAATTGCCTTGAGAAGCTCCTACTCAACTTGCTGAAATTTTTGATGCTTGCCTGGGGTAGTCTTCCAAACCATCTTGAGCCTGTGTCCCCCAGTGTTTGTGGAAAGTTGAGACACAATAGGGGGTCACTGCGGGCATATTGAGCCATGGCACTTTTATAGCGTCTAACGTGCTCCTTTGGATCTGTATCTTTTTTGAATTGCTCCACATGCGGCATCCTGAATATTTCTGGGAAAGAGGTTCGCAAAATTTCCCTGGTAAATGGACTGTCGGAGTCATCGTAGGATAGATCGTTGCAACAGTAACGTCTGACAAGTGCCTCCATCTGTCGCCTGTTATTCTCTACTTCTCGAGTTAGGCTCTGGATTGTAATATCTCTGTCCCCTACAGGGCTTTCTTTGCCGTTGAACCGTTGGGTGACTGTCATTTTTTCCTCAGATTCTTCACTCTGATGCCGGAACCCTCATGTGACTCCATGATGACGTTTACGATGTTGTTGATCACCGTTTTCTGATGATGATCGTCCTTTGCACCGATCGTATTTACGATGTTTGGGACGTACTGTTTGATTGCGATCCAGCTTTTGGTGATTCTCCTCCTCTAGTATTTTCTGTCCAACTGGATTGAATGGGGAAGAGTTCCTTCTGGTTTCTGGTATAGTTATTCCTGGTCCTACCACCATTGAACGGAGCCTCGCGGGTGGAGGATTGGGAGTATGCGCTCCTGCGGCCAGTAGGTCAATCCCTTTCTTTGCTCCGTCTGTCACCAATTGCTGCAAGGCCTCTTGGAAACGCAGCGTAAGATCTCTGCTGGTTAGAGGAACTTGTTGGATCCCTGCCAGGTGCGCAGTATGGTTTTCAGTGTTTGTTGCAGGAGTTTGTGACGTATTGCCAGTATGGAAATTGCCTAGTGATCTTTGGCCATTCCCTGAACTACTTCTGCTTCCAGCCATTGCTTTCTAACAAGTTCGGAGGTTCAATCCCCCTCCTTCTAGCGCCAATTGTTGACATCGATTTCTGGATTATGCCAGAAAAGCCAACAAGGACTGGATTTTGGCTATTGATTCAAAGAGAAAGAGATGCAGCGAGAGTTACAAAGACAAGGTTTACATGGTAAAACTCCGATGGTCGGAGAAACATCCATGGGTGGTTGAAAGATCAACCAAGCCAAAATCCACTAAGAGAATAAGATGTTCTTACAAGCTCTCAATCTCATTTTTTCTCTCTATATTATTTGTGATTACTGTATGCTATATTGCCTATATCTTTTCGAACCAGATTATAGGTCTATTTATATGCTTATAGAACCCTAATATGCTTTGTACAAGTAATACAAGATATTTGTATTTAATTGTGATTTGGTTACTTGCTTGAGGTTGATTTGTCTTCTTTCCTGTTTCGGAGTCTCTTATGGAAATATAATGGGATTCTAGTAATGTAGTTCAGTTTGACTTGTGTCCTTATAAGAATGTAGTCTTCGAAAAGAAATCAAGTTGTTTCCTGATTGGGGGACTCTTCTAACTTAAAGGTCCATTATTTGGGATTCCTTCATGACGGATATCTTCGCGTATTTAATGACTTAACCCATATGATAAGTTCTTATTCGAGTTGTATTTACTCCCGAGTAAGAATAATACCTGATGGTCCCGAGTAGTGCCGTTTAGCCCAAGTGGAAGCGTTGTTTTAACCAGTCTCTAGTGTTGTTAACTGATCCCGAGTAGGTCTTTATTCAGTATATGCTTACTCGGGCTTTCGTCTCTTTGATGACGCCTTGTAGGATATTTTCCGGATTCCCATTTAAGCATCCACCTGGCTATTTTTTCCTTCCTGTCAATGATGTGTATGCTTGGAAAAATTTACATACAACAACTTTTTCTTTTGTGTTGGCTGCACACCTATTTCTCTTTTTCTTTTTTGTTGGCCGCACAACTGTTTTTTTTTTCTTTTTCAACTCATTTTAATTACGTTAATACCAAAGTTTAAAAAGATAACAAATACTTGATATGATAGAAAGTTTTTTAAAATATCAAATATCCCAAAAACTAATATCAATTATCTTGTTTTTATTAAATATAAAAAAAACAAATATATTGATATATGATATCTATTCATTAAATCAAGAAAGGGTTACAAGTGACCTAGAATAAATAGGATTCTAAATCCTATTTAATTCAATGTTGTCACTATGACTTGAACCCATGATCTGCAAAAGATTAAATAATCAATATTATTTTATATCTTTGTGTTGGTCTTGGTTCGAACCCTTGACCTCCATAAAATAACAAATTAAATTAATAATTTATAATTATTAATACAATAAAATTGCCACATTATTTAATATAGTTAATTATTAATCCATTAATTAAATAATCACTTCATTTAATTAATAGCCTGAATAAAATTCGTGTTACTTTTGTAACTTAATTAAATGGACCATCCTATTAATTAACTTTTACCTTTGTTACAATCAACGTTCCGTGCTAGCAAGGGAACCTAGCGGATCCACAGTATTGAGCTCTAATAATCCTTAGAAAAATCAAGTTAACTCTTTAATTAATATTTTATGATTATTAACCCTGGAGTTACTCTACAAAAAACCTGAGGTTGCACTCTCGTAACTGTAGATGCTTTTACAAAAACAAAAATTCAGTGTCCATCGAAATAACTATTGCATATGGTATGATCCTCGACAAGTAGTTCATAATTAGAGTTAGGTCATTAAGTATGTTATACCCTTCTATTTATATCTTTTGTGTTAAGTACCATTGATTCACTAATGAACAATTATATCCTTCATTCTTTTATGGAAGAAGAATAATGTTTGAGTCAAAATTGTTATATAATATGGACCTCAAATCCTTATCCTTTGTCTCATTTTGGGGTGATTTTATGTGTGTCTTATGGCTATTTCATTTCAATTGTAGGCATTAGGTGAAAATCAGGGAATGGAATCGAAAAGGAAAAATTGGTGTAGAAAAGGGAAGAATCGAAGGCCCTAGTGTACGGGTACCTTAACCGTGCACAACATATGTAATACTCGTGCACATTGCACAAATCAGAAAGCATTAAAAAGAAAGCACGGGTATAGCCCCCAATGCACAACCCATGCACTATGAGCAACAGGTGCTGTGCTACCGCATCAGCAAAATCACATCCATTTTGAGACACATATAAATAGATTGAATTTTGATGATTCCCACACCCCACAAACCATTTTGGATCACACTTTTCTCTCTCTAGATCTAGAAACCATTCTCTCCCAAAATCATCATTTTTTACTCAAGAAAGACAATGGAGGTGGATTCAAGCTTGAAGGAAAAGGTCTTTACATGGGTCCTTTCTATTTCTCTCCACTTTGTCATTTTATTACAACTGTCTTGAGTTGCTAAACCCAATTTGGAACCTTTCTGAATAACTGTATTGATATTGCCTCTAAAATTCCCTTGACGTTGTGGACCTAATTCCTGCTCCATCTTGCTAACTTCTTCACTCGTCATTGATTTGTTCTTGGTTTTCATCTTTTATAAGGGTTATTTTCTTTATGAAGGCTTGGTTACACCTTCTTGTTTTCCACCACGTCCACCATGTTTATCCCTTCCATATGGCTACTAGGCGCCTTCCCTTTATCTTGCCTTTCTGAACTTTCTTGCACTTGAGAAAATTGCATTGAAAACTTCTTAATGGAGGCCTCCAAACTAACTATTCATTGATCTTTCTCTAGATTGTAAACTTGATCCTGCTGAATGTTCTGGTTTGATTGGGCAATGTTATTCTGATTCCTCAATTTGTTTCCTTTGTACCCTTGATTGTCATGATAATTTTCGTACTGTTGATTTCCTTATTGGAGTTGGCCTCTATTATAATTACTCCCTCATTGATTGTTTCTCTAATTTGGTTTGTAATTATTTCTGCTCGGGTTGTAATTATTACAATTGATGATTCTAATTGTACTGGTAGAATGCTTATGTTTTCTCCTCCTGGGTAGTAAACCTTGACCGGGGCACATGTTCTTCTAATGTTCGTTATTACCACCCACTTTACATATTACCGCTTACACTTTTTGTTTCTTAGAATTGCTTGCCAAACCCTAATCTCTTTTATGAGATTGTCCAATTATGTCGCCCACTCCGTATGCCTCTTTCCTTCTTTGTCTTGCCCTCTTGAACTACGTTGTTGGGAATTTTGTCCTAACATCTCGTAGCTCTTTAACACTTCTTTCGTCATCTTCTCTCTCATAGCTCCTCCACAAGCATTCTCAACTATTGCTTGGGTGAGCCCTAAAAGTCCATCATAAAATGATTGCACTTGACTGACTAGTGTAAACTCATGGTTAGGGCATTGAACTAGGTGTAACTTAAATCTTTTCCATGACTCATGAAGGGGTTCTCCATCCTCTTTCACAAGTGCAGGAATTTTTCCATGGATCTCCTTCGTCTTCCATGAAAAAAAGTACTTATCGAAAAACTTTCTCTTAACCTTATCCCGTGTTTCCAAAGATTCTGAAGCTAAAGCCATAAGTCACTACTTGGCCTTTTCCTAAATAAAATATGAGAAATATCGCATCCTGAGTTGATTTTCTGAGAACGCTCCTAGGCGAATGGATGCCATAACATTATAATACTCTTTCATGAATTTAAGAGCATCCTCTCCTTGTTTTCCTAAGTATGTGGGGAGTGTACTATAATGTTGGTTCTTGAACTCTTAATTATTTTGTGCCGTATTTAACACAATGGCCAAAGAGTGAGCTCTGACTCTTAGAAAAGAAAAAACCTTCATATACCTACGATGTTCACCATCATTCACTCTGCCTGGTAATAAACGTCTGTCATCCTGTGAACTAGCCGGTGATACATCATGACTTGTTATTTTCAACTGGTATCCTAAAAATTGACAATTAAAATTGATCGAAGATCTGATAATCAATATGATTATATCTAAGACTACAGTGACGAATTATACTGAAAACACACAACCACTATAGAAAGTAATCCCCCACTGCGGTGTCAAGATTTTGACGCGCTCCGACCGAACCTCTAAATTACTGGTGCTCTAGAAACTAAATGGAATGAAATGGAGTGCACTAGTCTGATTGACCCTTCGTAAGTGTACAAATTGTTGTTGAGTATAGCAGACGCAAGTAAGGGTATCGTTTCCACAAAGAAACTTGAAACGATTCAAATGATTGTTCTAGTACAAGTTACTAAAAGTTATGCAAAATGTAAAATGATTGATTCGAAAGATTCTAAAGATATGCTAAGGAGATAATGATGCAACATGCAAATAACAAAGTTCACAACCTAGTTCCTATCAACAAATATCTATATGGAAGAGTTTCAAGTGTAACCTACTCAAGATTGATCAACCATGAGATAGATCCACTATTCATGCTTAGATGCTAAGTAAAGATCATGCCCAACAATCAACATGTTAATCTATTAAGCACAAGTGCAACTCAAGATAGATAAAAGATAGACTAGATCATTACTAACAGTGTTCACATATATACAATCACAAAATCCTCAATAAAAATGATTTAGCCATTCGATATCAAATAAGTACAAGTAAGGTACAGAGAAAGATAAAGAAAGCTCATGGATTCTTGATGCTTCCTTCTATGCTTACTCAACAAAACCTTGCTTGCTTGATAAAGAGTAGATCTACTTACAACTAATTGAAAATTTTAATTCCAAGTTATGAATCTAAAGTGTTTAACCTAAATATACAAGTTCAAAGTGAAAGAGAAAAGGTGTTTCTTACTCTAAAGGATAAGACTACAATCTGATAAACGACACACTTTTTCTGGAAAGAAAAATGTGTTTACATAGTGAGGAGAAGATTTGGCTGAAATCCACTTCTAGGGTGACATGTAACAGAATCTGTCACTTGGATCTACGACTTGGACCTCATAGATTTATCTCGCAGTTTAGTCAGTATAAGATTTGTCACTTTATTCTGCTGGTTGTAACTCGCAGATATTCATTTGTGGCTGTTCTGCAACTTCATTCTGTGACATCAATGTTACAGCATCTATTCGCAATGACTTATAGGGCTGCACTGCTAGCTGATTCTGTGAGTAAGAAATCGCAGTCTTCACTTGTAGTCTTTTCTGGAATTGAAATGCTAAACATAACTCACAATTACTTCTCACACTGCTCTCTTCCTTTGTTCTGTCGTCTCGTTCTGTGAGGTGTAACTTGCAGTGATAACTCATAATTTTACTCTGCTAGATGCTTGTCACAACTTTAACTAACAGTGTCTTTAGGACTTAATTTGCAACTTCATTCTGTGAGTAGGAACTCGTAGATTTCTTAGAAGCGCATTGTTACTTGGTATTCTCTCATATTCTTCATCTAGTCCTCAATTGCCCCCTAAATAACAAAAATACATGCAAATGACTCAAAGAGATAATTAAACACATAAATGTTTGATAAACGGACACAAAAGGGATGAATTAAACGTTTAAAATATATACAAACTTAGAGCGATCACCAAGTAGGCACTCCAACTATTGGTTTACATTAGATATCAATTTATATTTTTAACTATCAACACCTAAGGTGTTTAATCTAGCTCATTTGAATTGGTAGGGATATGTTGTGAACACTCAAATCCAAACCATCCCGACTACCTTACATCTATCAAAAGCAAAAGAGAAAAGGGTGGATTGTGAGCACTCCAATCCAAGCCATCCTAGAAACTCTAGCTAGGAAGATTAGCCCTATATCGAAATCAAATCTGACTTAATCAGGCAGAAGTCCCACTATTTGTGTCTATATTGCATTGACTCCCATATCTCTCATCATACACTATTTATGCACATCTTCATTATCTTAAGTAATTCTTATTTAGTTTCTATAGTTTAATAGTAATTGCATTTCCATTTAGTTCCTAACATTAATCATTTTTATTTACTTTTGTTGCACTTTGTTTTAATTGCAATTTTACTAGAGTCATGATTTGAGTACATAGTTGTGGTTTTATAAATTTTGTTTCGATATTGCATATACGGCAAATGTGTGTCAAAAATGACGTCGTTGTCGGGGATTGACGTATATAGTTGTGATTATATTTAGCTTTAGTTTAGTTGTTTTTTTTATTTTCTTTTACCTTATGGGTGCTTGTGTTGTGAAATTTTCAGGTGTTTAGGTTTATCTACGGTAGGCATTCACTTAGAATAACGGTTTTTCTAGCTCAATACAACATTAACCGAATTGGAAGGATTATTAAACAGTTTGAGAGAAACCTTTTGGAAGAAGAAATGGTTAAAGCAACTCCACCAAATATACAAGTTGAGGAACAAGGAACAAATGAGGAAGATTTGGGAATAACAACTGGGAATATACTCTCCCAACCATAGGAGATGAGTAACCGACAACTATTATCTTGGATGAAACTGCTAGGCAGTATGAGTTCAAGGGAATACATATAAATCTGTTGCCATTCTTTTTCGGGCTACCAATTGAAGATTGTCTTCAATTTATAAAGGAGAATAGTGCAGTGTTAGAGACATTCCCAATAGTAGTCCAAAATATAGTGTTAACAAGGGGACAACTGCATGTGAGGTGTTTCTAGTATTGTTAGAAAGATCACACCAAGCAGTGGTAGACGGAGTTAAGACCAAGACACTCATAACAGGGCCACAAGTTCATAACGTCTTCTACAACAAAATATTTCCAACTATAAATGCAAGAGATTGAAGATAAAGATTAAAAATTTTAGGGAAGACGACGGGGAACTATTTCACATCTTGCTAGCACAAGTTCCACCATATACCTACCCTGTTGAATTGAAGATTTCTTCCTTTTATAGAGGTCTCTCCACTATCACTTAGATGATGGTGGAAAATGCTTGTAGAGGTACAATCACCAACAATAGAGCTCTAAAGGTGTACAAAATTATGGAGAAGTTGGCCTAAAATTCACAGCAAAGGTTCTCAATTATAAGGAGAGGTGGCAAGATAGAAATAGATGGAGGTAGGGGGTGTGGCAATTGAGATGTCTAGAATGACAAATGAGAAACAATCAGTGAAGGATCTAGTGAAGACCTTGTGCAAGTCCAGAACCCAAGTTAAGAGCTATTATTGACATAATAATTGGAGAAGGTCAATTAGAGTAGGAGGAGGCTTAAGGGTTGGGACTCCTCCAAAGACAAAGAAACGACCCTTACTTCAATTCTTACAATCCAATATGGAGAAATCATCCAAATTTCTCATGGATCAACAACAACAACTCCAATCAGAACCAAGGATTTCAGAATCAGATTTATAATAGATACAATAATCAGGGTGTCTCTAGTATAAACAACCAGTAGGGAAACACAAAATCACCCTCAGACGAATTTCAACAATATACAAGATCATACCAAATACGGGTCAAGTCACTTAAAGATAGAAATGACCAAAGGAACCTGGGCATAGTTGCCTCCCTTAGAAGGGTAGAAACTTAGTTGGCCCATATTCCAGAGTCTCTACTTAAGCAGGACAAAGGAAAATTTATAAGTGGGAATGAGCATGCCAAGGTCTTAGAAGTAGTGCAAAGTGAGAGTAAGGAGTTAAATAGGGAAGGAGCTGCAATAGAGTCATGGAGATCGGGTGAAGCTACTAAGAATGGGGAGCCAGGTGAATTGGTGATGACTACAAAGGACGATGAGAAGTTGGTAAGGGAGACCATACCATCAAAGTTAGAAGATCCTAGGAGTTTTATTATCTCGGTTAGGATATGAGATTCAGGAATCATGAAGGCAGTGCTCGATATATGGGCTAGCACCAACATGATGTCCCTGCAAGTATGTAAGCATTTAAAGATTTAGTCGATTAAGCCTAAATCATCTCTCTGAGAATGGCCGACAATTCCCCACAAACCCAGTTGGCATAGTTGAAGATGTTCAGTTGAATGTACATAGGTTTAAGGTGCTAGTACATTTTGTGATTCTAGAAGTAATGGAAAATGAAGCTCAATATCGTGATTGGAAGTTACTTTTGGGGAGGTCATTCATGGCCACGACAGAAATGGTGGTGAATGTTGTTTCTACACATTAGTCATTCTTCTGTGGCAGTAGAAGAGTTGAATTCTATGTGAATAGACTAAAGAAAAAGTTTAATGAAGGAGGGTTTTTAGTGATGGAGTACCAAATAGCCAAAAATGGAAAGGTAAAGTTGGTGAGCTTGTTAAGGAATTTAAGTTAGCCTCTGTGATGGAAGAAGGCCATCAAGATGGCATTGAATAAAAAGAAGCCTTGAAAATGGAAGAAGTAATTTTTTATGAGAAAATGCTTGAAGAAATAGCTAAACATTTTGAGCAAGAAAAAGATAACATGTTAGGAGAAGGAAATATAAAGCTATAACTAGAGATCAAACTTCTCAAGGTGGAGAATGGGATTTTGAAGAAAAAGGTACAAGAATTCTCACCCTTAACAAAGAGTTTGGAGAACAATTTAGAAGGTTGAGGAGGAAAAGAAAACAATTTCACAAGACCTAGTAAAGCTTGCTAAACTCTCGGAAGAGTTCAAAGAAGAATATGCAAAGAAAACTAGGAGGCTATTGATGAAGGATGAAAGGAAATCAAATACATTAGGAGAAGTGAAGAAAGTGCTCAAAAAGAAGGAAGAGCCCATGAAGATTTCACAATATGAAATCAATTTAGCAAGAGTTAGAGTAATACAAGACAAGTAACTATAGGAATTAAAATGTTAAAAACAACACGAGATTTTTACATGGTAAACCTCAAAGGAGGAAACAACCACGGGTTGATACCACGACAATTGGAAAATCAGAATCAACTATGTTGAATAAAAGATTCACATACAAAAAGCAATCAACACAAGATATAATCTCCAAGCTATCAACCCTTACTCTCCCTCGGGCCTAGTGAATTAATTGCCTACTTCCTATCCATGATGTGACAATCACACCTCTAGGAAGTAACTTCCTATCCAAGACAAACTTGCCTCTATGAAGATTCCTTGCTTGCATATCTGGATCCTCCCGATCCTAGACAAGTCTTCTTACTTGACTATCTGGATCGATATCCTAGACAAGACACATTAATCAAGTTAAAGCTTCACTCAATTCAACAAAAGACTTTAACCTCTTACAAGGATATGATCTAAGTGAAGTTCACACATGCAATCATGATGCAATAACAAACAAAAAGAGAAGATAGATCAAACAAACTTTATGAACATGCAATTAGAGAGCTGGATTTGGCTTTCAAAAATCAATAACAAAGATATCTAGAAATCTAAGCTTGTTTATCAAACAAAGAATTAGATTAGAATAAGAGAAACCACAATAAGAAATGATCTAGTTCATAGAACATGTAATTAGACCTAGAAATCAACGATCAATCTCAAGAACAAAAAAAATTTCTAGAGTCATATTCATGATTATCAAGTTTTAGCAAAAATATATTCAATTGAACATCACACAGACTAAACTCAAAAATCATTCAAAAAAATCGAAAAGTTGAATAAAATTCATTCAAGACTTTTTTCTTAATCAAATAAGAACATTCATGAAGATGATCATAAAAGAAAATGAGAAGAAAATGATTCACCTATAAATGATGAAATCATGAGTAGAAAACAGATCACTGTGAAAAATAAAGAAATAATTTCACACTAAAACTGCTTGGGGTTTGTTCCTCTCCTCGATACCAAAAATTTCGGCTTTTGAATCAATCAAATCAGAGTTGAATTGAGAGAGTTATCACCAAAACAAAAATAAAAAAACTTAGAAAAAAAATTTCTGCACTTGTTCTTCACTTTTTCGAAAAATGAGAGGGAAAAGAGGTTTAAAGGAAGGGAAGATGACGTGGAGAGATGAGGATCTTGGGTGGATAAGGCCATCTTTCCACCTCACTACACTGAGATGGAAAGTGGGCATCTCGGGGGCAGGAAGCCTTCCTCACCAAGATGGCCACGGGCCCCCTCAAGGAAGGGTGGCTCGATGGCTTTTGGTTATCGTCACTTCCTTTCGTGCTCCTTTCGCATTCTTTGACTCTTCTCTGACCTACGAACTCCAAATTTGAATCCATTTATAGATTACAAATTGGAGTTCTCTTACACACATGTGCGACTATGAAACTTTTACCAAAAAGTAAGAATTCAACTCGATACATGAAGATGAAGACAATGCATGGTAAGTGGCCGTAAAGTTTGTAACTTTTTATTCAGAACTTGAAATCTAATGAATAAGTAGCCAAAATGACCAAAGAAATATAAGATCATATTCAAATCTGAAATCCATAAAACATAAACAAACAAACACAAGAACACACAAGTATGCCATATTCTAAAGATAGCCCTAGAACATGCAATTATGCAAAAGTTGTCACAATAAATTCTAATGCATATGCGTACTTTAACAAGTGTGTGAATGTGTTATACAAATTAAGCGCAATAATGCAGGGACATAAATGATTGCAATGTATATGTGTTACACCTTACAAGAGGAAGAAAAATCTTGATACTTTAACGTCCAAGTAAGCACCAATCCTCTTAAAGATGAACTTTTCATGAGAGCTCTTCTTCTTTGAAGCTCATATAAATCATGAACCAACTAAGCTTCTAGACATTAAAAAGAATGAGAGTTTATTATAGAATAAAGCTAACAGAAATCTAAAAACTAACAATCTCCCCCTTTGGCTATTCAATGGTAAAACCTCAACCTCACCATATAATGATCACTCAAAGACATAATCACAGTTGATTGCATTCTCACAACCTCACATTACAAAGAGATCCCTAGACTAGAATGTCTTCATATCTTCATGAGTCTTCAAGAATCTCTTCTTTAAACATCAAAGCACCTATGAGATAAGTAAAACCAAACAAATAAGAAATTTTCTACAAAGAATTGTTGGTGAGATAAACATACAAAAAGAAATACACATAAGAAACAAGACAAGACTTCCCTGTCTCAATTAAACAAGAATTCATTTTCTCCCCCTTAAGACAAAAATACATAAGTACATGGTGAGGAATGTTTTCTCTCCCTTTTCATCAAGGAATAGACAAGGGAAGCATGATAAAATTATGAGATATTATGCAAAAAAAGTCATATAGAGGACTAAGTTAGACTAATTAAGCTCCTTATTAACATATGCTCCACAAATTGATCAACTAGTAGAATTGTTCACAAGGGAATCACACAATTACACATTTCAAGCAACTAGAGAAATTATATTATTATTTTTCAAGATCAAGGAGAGAATCATAGATTTTCATTAATCTCTCAAAGATAATCTCACATTGCTAATGAATCATGCACATTAAGCAAAATGTGTGTGTGGAATGCTTCTAGCATATATAAAATGAGCAATTGTAATATCAACATGCAAACCATTTCAACACCTATCCATCTAAAACTTTTACAATCTAGGTCAAACTGATTATCATTTAGAATTTTTGCTTTAAAGAAAATAGATTTCAACATATGAGTGTGTGTGTGTGTGCATGTGGCTCGTTTTCCCATATATATTTGTCAACCCTAGGAATATCAATTTTCAACTATACTTCTTTAAGCCCTTTTTTTTATTAAAGGATTTGAATCAAATTTTTTTTATTGATTCTTTTCAACACTTCTTTGATTTTTCTTACATAAAATTATACTTTTCATGATGGCTTTCACTCATAACAATGGTGTTACATTGGGTGGCTTCACAACCAAGGTGTGTAGCATTTCTCATGAAGGTGCTCGTTGAGTTCTTTGTAGATTCTAAAGCAAAATGGATACTAACCACATGTCATCAATCATTACTAAGCAATAAAGTTTTGGATGCATCCATAATCAACACATTTTCAAAATCAACTACTCAAACTTAAACATATAAGAAGAGCATTTGTGCACTTTTTTTTAAAAAAATAAAGCTCAAGTACGTGCTCTAGAAATAATAAATGTTATTTTTTCAAGATCATTACTTCTCAAGTGAGTAGCTCTCAAAGAAGTTGATACTGAAAATAAGTTTTTGCTTATTAAGCCACTCATAATCACATATAGACATCAATCAACACAAATCATGCCAATGGATCTTCAAAGAGATTTAAATCTCTCTTTGTCCAAAGGCTTTGTAAACAAATCCGCAAGTTGATTTTTAGTAGTTAATGCTCAAGAGAAACAATAGACTGTTCAACAAGTTCTCTAATGAAATGATGCCAAGTATCTATGTGCTTAGAGTGTGAGTGTTGCATCAGATTTTTAGAGATGTTAATAGCACTCATATTATCACAATAGAGAGTCATTTTTCCATGTTTTATCTCATAATCCTTGAGGATTTGTTTCATTTAAAGAATTTATGTGCATGCACTTCCGGCAGCACTGTACTCGGCTTCAGAAGTAGAAAGAGTGACGGAATTTTGTTTCTTTCTCTGCCAAGAAACAGAATTATTACCCAAGTAAATGCAACCGCCCGATGTGCTTTTGTGGTCATCAATATTTCCAACCCAATCCGCATCACAATAGCCGACAAGAATATCATTATTATCAAAAGAATAGAATAAACCAAGATTTTGTGTTCCTTTTATATACCTAATGATTCTGTTAACGACTTTCTTGTGAGAGTCTTAGGTTTGGCTTGGAACTTAGCACACAAACCAACACTAAAATAAATGTCCGACCTACTAGCCATTAGGTTGAGAAGACTGCCTATCATGCTTTTATATAGACTTTGGTTAACACTTTTCTCTTTTTCATCTTTGTCAATATTTAGAGTTGTACTCTTGGGTCTTTCAAAATCTTTTCCATATTCAAGCCCAAACCTCTTAACAAGATTTCTAGCATATTTAGATTGAGTCAACATAATGGCATCACTAGATTGTTTCACTTGCATACCAACAAAGTAATTTAGCTTACCCACCATACTCATTTCGAATTCACTTGACATGATATTCACAAAGTCATTAACCTTGGTTTTATATGTAGACCCAAAAACAATGTCATCAACATATATTTGTGCAAAGAAAATATATTGTCATGATGCTTGACAAACAAAGTTCTATCAATGCCACATCTCCTATAGTTGTACAATATTATATTGTGTCAACCTATCATACCAAGCTTTTAGGGCTTGCTTAAGACCGTATAGAGCCTTTTTTCAATTTAAATGCATGATTAGGAGAGTGTGGGTCTATAAAATTCTTAGGTTGTTCAACATACACTCCTTTTTGAAGATATCCATTAAGAAAAGCACTTTTGACATCTATTTGAAATAATTTGATTTTTTAAAGATAAGAAATGGACAACAGAAGTCTAATGGACTCAAGACATGCAATGGGTGCAAATGTCTCTTCAAAATCTACACCCTCAACTTAAGTCTAACTTTGAGCCACTAGTCTAGCTTTATTTCTCACAATTTTTCCACTCTCATTGGTTTTATTCCTAAACACCCATTTTGTGCCAATCACATTAATGTCTTTTGGTCTAGGAACTAAAGACCACACTTCATTCCTCTCAAATTGATTTAATTCTTCTTGCATATCCCCAACCCCCAAACTCATCATTTATAGCCTCATTAATGTTTTTAGGTTCAATTTGAGATGTGTAGCAATCATATGAAATTTGGTTAGCTAGTTGGCTTTTATTTCTAACCTCTTCATTCAAATAATCTATGATGTCTTCTTGATAGTGCATGTTTCTATGACTAGAGTTAGAATTCTCAACATTTTGATCATTTTATTGGTTATCATTTAAAGCATTTCCTAACCCTTTACTTTCTTCTCCAACACCTCTACCATTTTTTTCTTTTTGACTAGACTCACTATGTGAATCTTCACTAGCATCATAACTAGTCACATCGGTAGGTGTCTTAGTGTAAGTTAAAAGATGTTTTTTTAGGTTCATTAACACTATTATCATCACACAAATCAAGCAAGCTAAGATCATCTATCTTCACATTAATAGACTCCATAATAGTCTTAGTTTTCAAGTTAAAAACCTTATGAGCATGACTATTATTATCATACTCAAGAAAGAGACCAACAACACTTTTAGCATCAAATTGTCCTAAGTGATCTCTATCATTCAAAATAAAAAACTTACATCCAAAGGTATGAAAGTAACTCATATTGGGCTTATTTCCCGGCTAAAGCACATAGGAGGTTTGTTTTGTGCATGGCCTTCTTAAAACTTTATTAGAAATATAGCAAGATGTATTGACCGCTTCGGTCCAAAGGTTCCAAGGGACTTTCTTGCTATTGAGCATGACTTTAGGCATCTCTTGCATGACACGATTCTTCCTCTCAACAACACCATTTTGTTGAGGAGCTGAGAACTTATGAGATATCCCTAAGTAATCATAAAACTCTCTAAATTTGGCATTTTCAAACTAACTCCCATGATAACTCCTAATGCGACATATTTTCTTAATTCAAAGTCCTTTTTCATTTTGTACCTGATTTCAAAATTTCTTGAAGTAATCGAAAGTTCCAGTCTTGTTCCTAAAATAAAAACCCAAGTAAACTTAGAAAAATCATCAAAGCATACAAAAATGTATTTCTTGCCATTGATGCTTTCGGTTTGGATTGGCCCTATTAGGTCTATATACACAAGTTCTAAGGGCTTTTTGGTATCTAATTGACAAGTTTCTCTTTCTGTGAGACACTTTGGTTTGTTTACCTAATTGACAAGGTTCATAAGCACCAAACACCATCAATTTTTGTACCAAGATTATGTAGACCTCTAACAAAGCTGTGTTTTTCAAGCTTCTTTAAATCTTTAAAATTCATGTGGCCTAATCTTTGATACCACAAATCAAGCTTGTTATGCTCATTTCCATATTACAAGTTAGAGGATCTATCACTAGACAATAGCAATTATCTAAAGATCTTTTGACTTTTAAAACAACTTTTCCCTTTTTACTTATTATGGTGCACACACCTTGTTAAAACTAACTTCGTTAAAGATTTCACACATGTGAGTAATGCTTATCAACTTAGACCATCTATATATAAGGCATTTCTAAGTTTAAAAAATCTGAGGATACATGAAAATACCTACAAGGTTATACTAAACAACCTTGGGGGAGGGTGAATATGCTGTCACTTAATTTTAAAACCTCTTTCGAGACTTGTGACAAAACCTTGATGAGCATAAAATTAATCATTTGACATGATTGTTATGAGAAAACTATTTATTCAATTATGCTCAAATCACCACCCTTAGTCTACAAAATATATAACAAGAAACAATGTATCTTATAAACAAATATATTCAATGTAGAGCAAATTCTATAAATTGTACTTAGAGTATTACAATGTAAAACTTTACAACTTGAAATGGAATATCGCAAGATACAAAGTTGAAACACTTACAAATACACAATATATAAATGTAAAAACAGAATGATACTTACAACTTTGATCATGTAAAGCGCTTGCATATAACATGTCACAAAAATCTTGTTTACAAGAATATCTAGAAATGAACCTTATAAAAACAAGATAAAAACATACACATACAAGTCTTTAAGAGAAAAGGATAGAGAAAATTGACACAATATATTTAGTGGAAAACCTCCAAAGAGGAAACATCCACGGGTTGATTCGATAACCACCGGCAAACAAAATCCACTAGTATAAAAAGAGTAAAATCTCTCAAGTGACCCCTTCACCTAAAACAACCCTCCTATTCTGCTCAATGAACATGATGTTGGGATTATGCTCGATAGCAAGAGTGTAATAATGTATTTGACAATCTTTTCATATTAATAAAGTGATTTCTGGTTTAAAAAATCTTATAGCATTTATAGTTTAATTATTATAACTGTCAAAAGTAAATAATCATAAGGTCAAAAGACTATGAGAAAAGAAGAATTGTTGATACATCTAGATATTTATGAGGTAGACATAATTCTTTAGTTAGTCTTGAATAATATTCACAACTTAAGATAAAAGGTTGGGCGACTTTATCTTGTTAAAGTTATAGATTCTTTTGCTAGCGAGTGGGATCAAATGTGCTATGCTGAGTCTAAAATCATCAAAGTGTGGTGTCTTTGGGCAAAATAATCTAGTGCACTAGGTGCATTGAATTGGATCACAATGAAATACTTTATCTAAAACCGTCAATGGATAAAAGTTTCCAGTTGAAGACAATCAGAGAGTATATCTAAATCCTAAGATAAATGATGGACTTATGGTTGCAAGTGTTATCATTTGAGTTATCAATGAGTACGATTATATAGCATAGTCTATCCTCGATAGTTTGGTGGTATTCATTTATTAATCGATAGAGGACTTCATTTATAAATATTGACATCGTGGCTCAATTAATGAAATAAGAGTAAAATATCATCATATGGATGTTTTGAGGTATTGGATATCAAATCTTAACGTTAAGTTTTCAATAGAGTCTATTGAAACATGGCTTCTGGACAAGCCAAAATATCCAAGTTTAAATTGTGGTCATATGAGTAAATATGGTAAGTTAGAGAGCTATAGGCGGTCTATGAGCTCTTAGCGATTACTGATATTCTTCACGAGGATACACTTTCTCCAATAAGGTTGTCTAGGGTATGAATGAGTAACATCAACTTATTCTATCTTTATTTAAGAGTTCAATTTTAGTTCTTTAGTGGAATGAACTAAAATTAAATAGATCGGGGCCTAAGTGAATCATTTTTTGATTGTGATTGGGTTGTGTCTATTGGAGCTTAAATTTAGATAGCCCGCCAAGATCCTCAATCCACACGAACTTGCATGGATCACTTGATATATTCTACCGGACCAATTTAGGGGTTCATTTAGAATTGTATTAAGGCATGTGAACTTGTTTCTTTCTGTAAGAATAGGTCTAGTTCACATGTGGACTTTTTATTAAGGTCCATTGGATTTAATAAAAAAAGAAAAATATTATATGGCCCATACATATGTGTTGGGCGGCAAGGCTATTTAGAATAGCCTAACTATATTATTTTTATTTTATTATTTAATTAAATGGAAATTAATTATTTTGTTGATTAATTAATTATTTAATTAAAAGTCAAAATCTTTTTCCTAGTAGGAGATGGTCTCCTAAAATTATACTATTGTTGGTAGTATAATTAATATTAAAGACTATATTTGATAAGTAGATAAATAAAAGGAATTATTTATATAATCAACTTAGGAAGTCTTTAATATGGTTACAAATACACTATTGAGTGTGATTAGGAGTCTTCATGTAGGAAAGAATTCCTTTTAGAAAAGGATTCTTAACCACCAAGTAAATCCTTCTTAGAAGAGGATTTAGTCTCCTATATGAAATACCTATTAAATTCGACCAGGAATGAATTTTTGGTGTGATAAGCTGTTTTTTATTTGTTTTCTATTGTTATTTATATAAAAAAACTTTGTCCAACTCATGGTGTGAAGAATTCGGTCAAGCATAGAGAAAAGAGGGAAGGTTTTTGTTTTCAATAGTATACTAGTATCCTTTGCATCGAAAGGGTGTATAGTATCGAATCAAGGTTCACGTGAGTTTCCAAAAAATTGATTGATAATTCAAAAGTGATCGGACATTCTTTGTTTTTATCTTGGAGGATTATTATGACTAACAAAGAAGAAGGTTTTGTTTGTTTCCATCCTCAGGTATACAATTTAAAGAAAGGGAGCCCACACTCTTAAGTGATTCACGTTCTTGATTTGATTGGAAGATCTTGCGGATTAAATTTAGTTCAATCGTCACGAAAAAAAAAGGTAAGATACTTTTTATATACATCAATTAATCTAGGGTTAAGGTTCTTGTTATTAAAAGGGAAAATTTTTATTTATACGCAATCTCTAATTTTCTTATTTCTCACGCTTCAGTTGCGTTTTGAACCGTTTTTTCCCTACAATTGGTACCAGAGCCTGGTTGTACCCTTGATTAATTGATGTATGTGTTTGTGAATCTTTTTCTTTTTATTGTATAGATGCATGTTTCAGAAAGAGAAGGCACTCTAGGTATTCGCATATATATATATATATATATATATATATATATATATATATATATATATATTTACATTGGAATGTGTGGATATATATGTTTTATATGTGGTTTGTTATTGCTCAATTTTAGTCCTAAAATTTTAATGTATTTTTGTTTTGGGATTGTAACAAGAAGGGTGGTCTATTATCGCCATAATTATCTTCTTGATAGTTGCTAAGTTTTTTTAATTTTGTTGTTGTAATTAAAAAAAAACTGCACTTGTTGTAATAAAAAAAAACTGCACTTGTTGTAATAAAAAAAACTGCAGTATTTTTTTATTGTAAATTCTTCTGTAATACATTCAAGTATCGAAGACTCGAAAGTTTTAAGAATTGGGAGCAACCAGAACAAGTTTGGGACAGTGCGAGCTGTAGCAACAAACGTGCGTTCGAAGAGCACGCGGCCACATTTGTTGTGGCATGGGCTGCGCATGGCATCCCTATGGAAGCCATGAGATGCGCATGGCAGCCCTTTATGGGATTGTGGCATGCGCACGCCCTTGAGTAGGAGCCAAGGGTGCGCATGCCCTTGGGAGGCAGCCGAGAGGGTCCAAACGACGAAGGTCACGTGAAGACTTGTTCGCCAAGAAAAGAGGTTTTTGTATTCCAAGACATGTAATTTACTTGCTTTTCTAGGATGGACCAAAATTGTAGCTATTTATATTTTTTGTAAATATTGCAATGTTTGTCATTGTTTGATAACATGTCATATGGAATAGGAGTGCCACTTATATATCTCTTTTGGTATGAACATGCATAAAATGGTTTAGGTATCTAAACTGGCATCTAGATAACTTTGTAAATCATTCTTTGGAATTCGAACAGACGCCTTAAATAATTGAGTGGGAGAAGGTGTTTTGGAACACCTACGGCCTCCAAGTTTAGTTAAGCTTTATGTTTCGTGTAATAACCTCCCAAGAGGTATTCATGAATGGAATTTAGCAAGATACTTCCTTACAAGGATAGACTAGACAATTAGCCCAAACGATATCTACTCCCAAAGGAGGGATATTCGTTAGGGATTATATCGAAGGTCGATAACTTGGTAACACACTCAATGTGATCTATTAATATCCTCTCAAGAGTTCTTGTTAATAAAATCACAAGGCTAAAATTGAAAACGTTGGTTGTTATGTTAACAATTTGGTGGGACCTAGTCCAACTAGTAAATGTTGTGAACTCC
Source organism: Dipteronia dyeriana (assembly GCA_032871835.1). Lineage (NCBI taxonomy): Eukaryota > Viridiplantae > Streptophyta > Magnoliopsida > Sapindales > Sapindaceae > Dipteronia > Dipteronia dyeriana. Next base: position 43,627,893 of record CM065299.1, on the reverse strand, counting down.
CAAAGAAGGCATGATATTTATGGGTGTTGGATCACCGTTGAATTTTTAGGATTGAATTATTTTGTTTAATTCAAGATAAATATTCAAAAGTGCTATATCTTGATTATTTACTTATATAATTTTTGTTAATATAAAGAAATCATGACCCCATCCAGAATCAAATTTCAAAAAGATAATACTTTAACTGATAATAATTATGTCACATGGAAAAGGGAAAATTGTGTTGTTGTAAGTTGAAAAACCATACGATCATTCTGTCTATTTCTAAACCACCAACTAATGAATTTACTCAGGAGCAAAGAGATGAGTATCAGTAGTGGATGTCTTCAAATGAGATGGCTAAATGTACGTTACATTATCGCCATCATCTCCGACATGTTGCAACAGCAACATGAAGGAATGGAGACTGTTGCCGATATAATAATGTCTCTATATGAGATATTAGCTATGAGGTCTAGGGCGACTAAGAGGAGAGGCAGTGTCTGCTTTCATGAATCTTAGGATGAAACCTGGACAGGCTGTGAAAGATAACATGATGAAAGTCATAGCACATCTCAACATTGTTGAACCGAATGGTGCTGAGATAGATGGAGAGATAAAAACTTGACATGATTGTCAACTCACTATCAGATTCCTTTGGTTTGTTCAAAGTAGGACTACATCTTGAACAATAAGGAATACACATTGAAAAGCCTGATGCAAGATGTTCAAAGTGCCAAAATGATTCTTGTGAAAGGCAAGGGTTAAGAGATTCATATGGTTGGTAAAGTTGCTACTGTTAAGACCTGTCACAAGGTCAAGTAACAACAGAAGAAAAAATAACTTAGGCCTAACTAGAAGGGGTTTCGAGAAAGGAAAAGACTGAACAAGAATGAATTCAACTTGTATTTAGGCAATGGAGCGTTGGTGTCTACTAGTGTAGTGGGTGATATTATAATCAATTTAGATTCTTATAGGCATTTAGTTTTAAAAAACGTTTATTATGTACCACAATTCAAGAGGAATTTAATTTCGGTCTCTTGTCTAAATAAATTTGGATATTCGGTTACTTTGAATAAAAGTTTTATTATTAGTAAGGATGATAAAATTATTTGCAAAGGAAAACGGTTTATTCTATTTGCATGGAAATATCTCTCACTTGTTAGATACGGAATCAACGGAACATAATCATAAAAGAGTAAAATTATCAAAAGATGAAACCTGCCTATGGCATTTGCGCCTAGGTCATATTAACCTTAATAGAATTAAAAGATTGGTAAGTGACAAACCTCTAAGTGACTTAAAGATTGATGATCTACCAACCTGTAAATCTTGTTAGGAAGGTAAAATGACCAAAAGGTCATTTACGACCAAAGGCACAAGAGCCATCAAATGTTTAGGATTGATACACACTGATATGTGTGGACCTATGAGCATTCAATCTAGAGGTGGATATGAGTACTTCAGAACTTTCATGGATGATCACTCAAGATTTGGCTATGTGTATCTCATGAGACATAAGTCGGATGCTTTTGATATGTTCAAAGCATTTAAAGCTGAAGTAGAAAATCAGCTTGAGAAACGTATAAAAAATCTTGAGGTCTGATCGTGGTGGAGAATATCTATCTGGTGAGTTTCAGCAATATCTTATTAATAAAGGGATAATTTCTCAGTTTTCTGCAAGAGACACACCTCAACAAAATAGGGTGGCAGAAATGAGAAATAGAACTCTTTTGGAAAGGGTTAGGTATATGTTGAGTTATTCAACGCTCCCAAATTCTTTTTGGCAATATGCTTTACAAACCGCAATGTACATTCTAAACGATGTGCCATCTAGGTCGGTTCCTAAAACACCGCATGAGTTATTGATCGGGCGAAAGCCTAGTTTACAACACTTAAGGATATTTGGATGTCCTGCACACGTGTTAAAAGGAAAAACAAAAGAGGGAGTCCCATTTAGAAACGTGCATATTTGTAGGGTATCCAAAAGGAACAAAAGGATATTATTTTTATAGTCATTCGGATCTTAAAGTATTTGTTTCAGCAAATGCTAAATTCCTGGAAAAAGACTATATGAATAATTTTGTGGCTAAAAGTAGAATTGTCCTGAATGAGCTTTTAGGAGATATAATTCCACAAGAGGTTTCGCAACCAAGCCCAATTGTAAGTTTTGTACCAACACAAGATCAACAATCTATCAAACCTTGTCGTAGTGGGAGGGTTGTTAGATAACCCGAGAGATACATCGGTCTGGGAGAATCTGTAGAGAATCTTCCAGACGACGATGATCTCTATACGTATAATGAAGCAATGGAAGATGTTGATTGTCACCGTTGGCAAAAGGTAATGCAATCCGAAATTGAATCTATGTTCAAAAACAAGGTCTGGTCTCTTGTAGACTTGCCTAAAGGGATAAAACCTATTGGGTTCAAGTGGGTATACAAGAGGAAAAGAGGAACGGATGGAAAGGTGGAAACTTTTAAAGTTAGATTGGTAGCTAAAGGTTATACACAGAAAGAAGGTATGGATTATGAACAAACCTTCTCTCCTGTGGCCATGCTTAAATCCATTACGATACTCTTATCCATTGCGGCATCTCTGGACCTAAATATTTGGAAAATGGACTTCAAGATAACTTTCCTTAATGGAAGTCTTGACAAAAGCATCTACATGATGCAACCATAAGGATTCATTGAGAAAGGCCAAGAGGAAAGGGTATCCAAGTTGCAAAGATCCATATATGGATTAAAGCAAGCATCCAGATCCTGGAACATAAGGTTCGATCAAGCCGTGAAAATTTTTGGATTTATTCAAAACCTTGATGAACCTTGTGTATACAAAAGGATTAAAGGGGACAAGTTGGTTTTCCTAGTTCTTTACGTTGATGGTATACTACACATCGTAATCAATGTAGGTGTATTAACATCCGTAAAAGAATGATTAGCAAAAAAATTTGATATGAACGACTTAGGAGAAGAAAGTTATATTCTTGGTATCCAAGTCATAAGAGATGGAAAGAATAGAACGATTGCATTATCCCAAGCTTCATACATAGATAAAATCTTGTCTAGGTTTTCCATGCAAGATGCCAAGAAAGGTATGTTACCTTTTAGACATTGAATCAAACTTTACTAGGAACAAGTTCCTAAGAATGAGCATGAAGAGCAATTCATGAGTAGGGTTCCATATGCATCGGTAGTTGGAAGTCTCATGTATGTAATGCTCTGTACTAGACCAGATATATGTTTTGTTGTGGGCATAGTTAGCAGGTTTCAATCGAAACCTGGTCTTGATCACTGGACGACAATCAAGCATATTTTCAAGTATCTTTAGAGAATGATGGATTATATGCTTGAATACTCTAGAGTGGATTTGATTCCCGTTGGGTATACAGATTCTGATTTTCAGTCAGATTCCGACTTTAAGAGATCAACATCAGGATCTATGTTTACTATTGGAGGAGTATCAAGCAATCTTGTATTGCCAATTCCACCATGGAAGCCAAGTATGTTGCAGCATGTAGGGCTCTTTGGCTCTGCCGATTCTTGATTGACTTGGAAGTTAAAAGTGCCTGAAAAACTTGTCTGTTTATAAACCTGTAAGGGGGATAGGGGGTGAATAAGTTTTAATCAAGTCATTGCCAATTTTTCTTGATTAGTTAATATTTAAAATTTACCCAATAAAACAAACATACAACATCAAGTATAAAGTGCGAAAATATAAATGGGTAAAACCCTCCAAATGGGAAAAACCACGGGCTGTTAAGTGCGCCACACTCGGTCACAGAAATCCACTATATGAATAAAAGGTTACACCCTCAAGTGATACTCAGACTCTCACTCTCGACAACCTCAGGCTATGGACACCGTCATTCACCACTCTTGGTTCAATCCCTAGTGATATCCCCTGATCCACTACTCTTGGCGTGAACACCTCCTACTCTACCCCTCGGGCCTTTTATAGTGGATACCCGACCAATTGCTTGCAGACCTACCCTTGGTTGAAAGGCTTCTCTTGCTTATGCAACTTCACACCGAAGCCACAAGACTTTGACTCAATGAAGAGTATATGGTCTAAGTGTATATATGACACTATGCTCAAATGCAATTATGTGTAAGTCAAAACACAAAATGCTTAACTAGATGAAGATAATGCAATTAAACATCCTAGTTTTCAATCAATGCCTACATGCCCATACCAAGGACTCAATTAGATGTGTAGATAAAATCTAACAACCTAATTGTCAATAAAAGTCCAACCAACACAAGTTGTCACAACAAATAATCAAGGGCAATTTTGCAATCAAGAAATGCAATCAATGAGGCATACACATAAATGTTCATAAACTAGATTCATGGATTAGCTATTTAGGCATAAATGCAATCAATGAGGCAATCAATGAGGCATACACATAAATGTGCACAAATTCAACCTAATCATCAATTATGTATACATGAACATTCATGGATTAGCTATTTAGGCATAAATGACCTAATAATGCAAGCTAACCCCAAACATGTCATAATTTCAATAAATATGCAATTAATATGGAGAAATGCTAATTTAAGCAATAAATGACATGTCTTGGTAAGCTAGAACAATAAATGAACAACAATGGTTGTTTTACTTACCAATCAATGAAAACTCAAGCTTGGAATGATGCTTGAATGCATGATGAAGATGAGTTTGGGGTTTGGAGAGTCAAATAGCAAAGCTTGAAGCTTTCTCTCTCTAATGGAGCTTCTCTCACTCTAAAGATGGGTTCTTTGAGCTTTAAGAAGGCAAGGAAGAAGAAGATAACATATAAAAAAGAAGCCCTCCACAAAACGACATCGTTTTGGACTTGGGAGACTAAGTCCCGCACGATGGTTGTGAATGCTGCGGCCAAGACAAGTGTCCAAACCGTGGTCTGTGTATCATGGCACAGCTGGACATTACTGTTGCCTAGGTCGCTGGCTAGGCATGGCACCAACAGCAGTCTAGGCCGCGGTAAACGCGAGACAGCACAACAGCTCGAGCTTCAAGCGACCCAAAACATGACCAAACGACATTTAAACGTTTCATATATTATGCCGATGGAAAGGTATGGAAATCTAATTTCTACTCCAATTTACAAAAAAATATTTGGATGTCTGTAGAAAAATTTATGGTCATTTTAGTAACCGAAGGTCATAAACGGACAACAATAGAGATGCCCTGTTTTTGTGGTCACTTTGGAGATTTCAAAACCAATCCAAACGATCATAAAATATTACGAATAATATACCGTTGGAAAGGTATGGATGTGTAGTTTGTACAGAAATTTCAAAACTCATTTTGAATCATTTTATAAAAAGATATGGTCACAAGACCATACAAAGGTCAGTTTTGAAAAACATTAAATCATTGAAATACACTATTTTGAAACTAGACACCTTACTCCATATAACCAAACCAAGAGAAGAATGAGACCTTCTCATATGGTCACTCAACGTGCTAAAACAAGCACACCATCGTGCAAGCACGAACACAACACAATACCACACTTAAATCTATAAATGAAGTGCAAGTGTGATTGTGAAGAGATGCACACATATAAACAATATCAACACAAATGCAAGATCAACAAGGCATGCATGAGGTGTGTGTGTTCACCTAAACTCTTCAAGAGGCAGAGTCAAGTGAATATACCTTTTGCTCTTGAAGTCATAGAGATGCTTGGAAGCTTGCCAATGAGGACCTAAGCTACCCATTACACAATCATCCCCAATGTGGTATGGTTTGTCATTAAATAAGCCAATCATAAAATCAAGGTCCTTACAATCTCCCCCTTTGGCTATTTCATGACAAAACAACCACTCATAAATAAATACTCACAAAACAAAAAAATAATCTAGATATTGTTCATGAGAGTCCATTCTACGTTACAAAAAGAGATACCTAGGAATCTAAGTCATCAAGGTCTTCAATCTCCTCGTAGATCATCATAACTACACATAATAGCATGAAACCACTTTCCAAGAACAAGTGCATGTGAGGTGAACAAATCAAAAGAAATTGCACTCAATAAAGCAATATGAAAAAATGCATGTGCAATGCTCCCCCTAAATGGGTTACTCTCTCATAATCTCTCCCCAAAGCATAACCAATGCTCCCCGTATATTTCTCAAGACTTCTCCCCCTTTTTGTCATGAGATAGGCAAAGGAGCTCCCCCTATCGGGTTGCTGTAGGAAAGAGACCTATTGACATAATTACAATGCATAATCATATAAACGGACTTTATGCAACATAAGTAATTAAGAGAGATTCAAGGAGTTTGATATAAAAAAATTGTGTGACAATGATGCTTTGCAAGCAAGACATGTTGCATTCAAATCCAAAAAAATGGCATTTGACAAAGCAAACATCCTTTTGTCATACGCAAACAAGATATAGTTTCAAAAAAATTGAAAATAAAGCAACTATATCAATCCTTAAAGGCAAATCAAGACATGAGCAACTATTGCACCCTTTTTTATTTTTTCGGATAATTATCCGTATGATAGTAGTCTTATTTCACCATTAAGACAAAAGAGAAGACTAATTTGGATATAAAATCCTTATTAATTGCATGGATACAAGATCCTTATTGATTTGTCCTCTCATTTGCACTCACACACATTTGCATTAAAATCAAACTCAATTCATGCATATCATTTTAAAGCATGTCATTAATGTCATGGAGATAAATTATAGGTCATTCAAATGTACTTTACCAATTAACTCTCCTAGTCCAAAAATGCATGTTTGAACATAAATATGACATGGATTGCAAACAAAGCAATGGTACACACTTATTAAAAAAAATATAAGCATATGTGCAACCAAGAATCTCAAGCAATTATCAAAAGAGCATAATACAAATTAACTTTTTGCATATAGCAAATCATGCAAGTTTGCTCTCTTTGCTTGAGCTCCCCAAATAGGGTCACATACATAACCGTATCAAGGCAAGGGGCAAGTCCCACTAGACATACCAAGTCCATTTGACCTAGTAGAATCTAAGGGAGAAATTTTAGCACAAGGGATATGATGCATATTTTCCTTATCCAACCTAGGTTCCACTACATCATTTTTAGTGGTCAAGATTTTATCCTTAATAGGATTCCTAGGATTATTCAATTTAGCCCTACAGTTCATTTTCTTTTCTCTCATGCTTTTAATTCTACATGACTTGATGTAGTTAACATAATTTGGTCGAATATGACCAATCATACCACAATGATGACAAGTAGGTATAAAAGAAGAATTCATACCATTGCATTTAGCTCTCATCGAGGCATGGCCATGTTGTATGAGGTTGTCTTTGAAGTTGCACCAGTTGGCTTGTACTTGGAACATTCACTGGATGTTGGTGCATTTGAGGTTGAGCTTGAGAATCTTGCCTCAAAGGTTGATTTGGCTTTGATTGAGGCATCCTCAAAGGTTGAGGTTGAGCTTGTCTCCTTGGAAGCATCTTCAAGGTTGAGCTCTTAGATGATTCACCTACATCAAGAATCTTATTGTGGTGTTGAGACCTAGGTGGACAAGTAGGAGCAATCTCCTTCACAAATGCAGGCTTGTCCAAGGATGGTGTGGTCTCATCATTTAAAAAACCAAGCCCTTGCTTTTCATTTCACTTTAAGTTGATGCCAATCCTTTTTGGACCCAAAGTCATCTTAGCAATTGTACTTCTTGCTTCTTTGAGTTCCATCTTCAACATGCCTTCACTTTCTTTTAGACATCTCACTTCTTCATCCAAGTGAGTCACTTTGGCTTCTAGTTGAAGGTTATCCTTTTTCAACTCAAGGATATCATTCTCCTTCATCTTCAAACATTTTTGAAGAGAGTCAATCAACTCTTGATAATCTACCACATTATCACAAGAGTTGCTCAAGGTGGCGATCATAGCTTCTCATTTCTTCTTGTTCTTCAAGTTACCACACACAGAGGCTATGTGATAAGGTCTACCACATTCAAAGTATTGGACTCCTTTCCATGCTATCACGACTTTTCCTCTCCTCTTGTTTTTCAAGTTAATGCACATGGGAGCTATGTGACCAAATCCTTCACATTTAAAGCATTGAATAACATTTCTTGAAGGCTTGCATTAACTAGCTTTACCATTCTTGAGAGGTTCCTTCTTCTTTACCTCAATTTATTTAGAGTTCATTCTCTTCTCCTCCTTCACATTGGAGGTCATACTCTTCTCCTCCTTCACATTGGAGGTCATACTCTTCTTGCGAGATTTAATGAATCTCTTAAATCTCTTAACCAAAAGAATCATCTTCTCATCGGAGTCGTATTCCTCCATATCAACTTTGGAGGTCAAATCACCCTCTAACATCTCAATGCCACTCATAGTGTTTAATGAATGAGATGAATGCAACAATCAAATGCAAACAAATACAAGACACACAAAAAAGAGTTGGGATCACCTAAGTATGTCTAGGAACCCGCTCTGATACCAATTGAAAGTGCCCTGAAAATGTGTGTGTCTATAAAGCTAGAGGGGGAGTGAATAAGTTTTAATCAAGTCATTGCCAATTTTTCTTGATAAGTCAATATTTAAAATTCACCCAAAAAAATAAACATACAACATCAAGTGTAAAGTGCGGACATATAAATAACACAAGATGTATACGTGGAAACCCTCCAAATGGGAAAAACCACGGGCTGTTAAGTGCGCCACACTCGGTCACAGAAATCCACTATATGAATAAAAGGTTACACCCTCAAGTGATACTCAGACTCTCACTCTCGACAACCTCAGGCTATGGACACCGTCATTCACCACTCTTGGTTCAATCCCTAGTGATATCCCCTGATCCACTACTCTTGGCGTGAACACCTCCTACTCTACCCCTCGGGCCTTTTATAGTGGATACCCGACCAATTGCTTGCAGACCTACCCTTGGTTGAAAGGCTTCTCTTGCTTATGCAACTTCACACCGAAGCCACAAGACTTTGACTCAATGAAGAGTATATGGTCTAAGTGTATATATGACACTATGCTCAAATGCAATTATGTGTAAGTCAAAACACAAAATGCTTAACTAGATGAAGATAATGCAATTAAACATCCTAGTTTTCAATCAATGCCTACATGCCCATACCAAGGACTCAATTAGATGTGTAGATAAAATCTAACAACCTAATTGTCAATAAAAGTCCAACCAACACAAGTTGTCACAACAAATAATCAAGGGCAATTTTGCAATCAAGAAATGCAATCAATGAGGCATACACATAAATGTTCATAAACTAGATTCATGGATTAGCTATTTAGGCATAAATGCAATCAATGAGGCAATCAATGAGGCATACACATAAATGTGCACAAATTCAACCTAATCATCAATTATGTATACATGAACATTCATAGATTAGCTATTTAGGCATAAATGACCTAATAATGAAAGCTATCACAATACAAACCCTAAACATGTCATAATTTCAATAAATATGCAATTAATATGAAGAAATGCTAATTTAAGCAATAAATGACATGTCTTGGTAAGCTAGAACAATAAATGAACAACAATGGTGGTTCTACTTACCAATCAATGAAAACTCATGCTTGGAATGATGCTTGAATGCAAGATGAAGATGAGTTTGAGGTTTGGAGAGTCAAATAACAATGCTTGAAGCTTTCTGTCTCTAATGGAGGTTCTCTCACTCTAAAGATGGGTTCTTTGAGCTCTAAGAAGGCATGGAAGAAGAAGAGAACATATATAAAGAAGCCCTACACAAAACGGCATCGTTTTGAAATTGGGAGACAAAGTCCCGCACGATCGCTATGCATGCCGAGGCCTAGGAAGGTATCCAGACCACGGTCTATATAGCATGTCATAGCTGGACATTACCGCTGCCTAGGTCGTTGGCTAGGCATGGCACCAACAACGGTCTAGGCCGCGGTACACGGCAGACAGCACAACAACTTCGAGCAACCCAAAGCATGACCAAAAGACATACAAACCTTTCGTATAATATACCGTTGGAAAGGTATGGAAGTTTACTTTCTACTACAATTTATAAAATATGATTTAGATGTTTGTATAAAATGCTATGGTCATTTTCGTAACCAAAGATCAGAAACAGACAACAGTAGAGATGCCCTATTTTTGTGGAGATTTCAAAACCAATTCGAACTGACATAAAATATTACGAATAGTATACCGTTGGAAAGGTATGGGTGTGTAGTTTGTATAGAAATTTTTTAAACTCATTTTGAATCATTAAATAAAAAGATATGGTCACAAGACCATACAAATGTTTGTTTTGAAAAAATTAAATCATTGAAATACACTCTTTTGAAACTAGACACCTTACTCCATATAACCAAACCACGATAAGAATGAGACCTTCTCATATGGTCACTCAACGCGCTAAAACAAGCACACCATAGTGCATGTGCGAACAAAGCACAATACCACATCTATAAATAAATTGCAAGTGTGATTGTGAAGAGATGCACACATATAAACAATATCAACACACATGCAAGATCAACAAGCCATGCATGAGGTGTGTGTGTGTACCTAAAATCTTCAAGAGGCAGAGTCAAGTGAATATACCTTTTGCTTTTGAAGTCTTGGAGATGTTTGGAAGCTTGCCAATGAGGACCTAAGCTACCCATTACTCAATCATCCCCAATGTGATGTAGTTTGTCATGAAATAAGTCAATCATAAAATTAAGGTCCTTACAGAAGTGGTTCTTGGTGCGAATACGCGGATCACTATCTATTGTGACAATAATGGAGCAGTGACTAATATGAGAGAATCAAGAAGTCATAAGAGAGGGAAACACATTGAAAGAAAGTATCACCTTTTGAGGGAAATTGTGCATAGGGGAGACATGACAATTACCAAGATCGCGTCAGCAGATAATCTAGTGGATCTCTTTATAAAGGCTCTTCTAGAAAAGAGTTTTGATGGGTATATAGAGAACATAGGGATGACAATTATGACACATTTGCTATAAAACAAGTGGGAGGATGTTGGGATTATGCTTGATAGCAAGAGTGTAATAATGTATTTGACAATCTTTTCATATTAATAAAGTGATTTATAGTTTAAAATATCATTTAGCATTTATAGTTTAATTATTATAATTGTCAGAAGTAAATAATCATAAAGTCAAAAGACTATGAGAAAAGAAGAATTGTTCATACATCTAGATATGTATGAGGTAGACACAATTCTTTAGTTAGTCTTGAATAATATTCACAACTGAAGATAAAAGGTTGGGCTCCTTTATCATTTTAAAGTTGTAGATTCTTCTGCTAGCATTTGAGTGCGATCAAATGTGTTATGATAAGTCTAAAGTCATCAAAGTGTGGTGTCTTTAGGCAAAAGAATCTAGTGCACTAGGTGCATTGAATTGGATCACAGTGAAATAATTTATCTAGAACCGTCAATGGATAAAAGTTTTCTTTTGAAGACAATCGGAGATTCTATCTCAATTCTGAGATAATGAGATAAATGATGGACTTATGGTTGCAAGTGTTATCATTTGAGCTATCAATGAGTACGATTATATAGCATAGTCTATCCTAGATAGTTTGGTGGTATTCATTTGTTAATCGATAGAGGACTTCATTTATAGATATGGACATCGTGGCTCCATTTATGAAATGAGAGTAGAATATCATCATATGGATGTTTTGAGGTATTGGATATTAAATCTTAACGTTAAGTTTTCAATAGTGTCTATTGAAACATGGCTTCTAGACAAGTCAAAATATTCAAGTTCAAAATGTGGTTATATGAGTAAATATGGTAACTTGGAGAGCTATAGGCGGTCTATGAGCTTTTGGCGATTATTGATATTCTTCACGAGGATACACTTTCTCCAATAAGGTTGTCTAGGGTATGAATGAGTAACATCAACTTATTCTATCTTTATTTAAGAGTTCAATTTTAGTTCTTTAGTGGAATGAACTAAAATTAAATAGATCGGGCCTAAGTGAATCATTCGTTGATTGTGACTGGGTTGTGTCTATTGGAGCTTAAATTTAGATAGCCCTCCAAGATCCCCAATCCACACGAACTTGCATGGATCAATTGATATATTCTACGGGACCAATTTAGGGGTCCATTTAGAATTGTATTAAGGTACATGAACTTGTTTCTTTTTGTGAGAATAGGTCTTGTTCACATGTGGACTTTTTATTAAGGTCCAATGACTTTAATAAAATAAGAAAAATAATATGTGCCCATATATTTGTGTTGGGCGGCAAGGCTATTCAGAATAGCCTAATTATATTATTTTTATTTTATTATTTAATTAAATGGAATTTAATTAATTTGTTGATTAATTAATTCTTTAATTAAAAGTCAAAATCTTTTTCCTAGTAGGAGATGGTCTCCTAAAATTATACTATTGTTGGTAGTATAATTAATATTAAAGACTATATTTGATAAGTAGATAAATAAAAGGAATTATTTATCTAATCAAATTAGGAAGTCTTTAATATGGTTACAAATACACTATTGAGTTGAATTAGGAGTCTTGGTGTAGGAAAGAATTATTTTAGAAAGGATTCTTAACCACCAAGTAAATCCAACTATGGATAAGATTCTTAACCACAAAGTAAATCCTTCTTTGAAGAGGATTTAGTCTCCTATAAATAATACCTATTAAATTCGACAAAGAATGAATTTTTGGTGTGAGAAGTTGTTTTTTATTTGTTTTTTACTGTTATAAAAAAAACTTCGTCCAACTCATTGTGTGAAGAATTCGGCCAAGCATAGAGAAAAGAGGGAACATTTTTGTTTTCATTAGTACACTAGTATCCTTTTCATCAAAAGGGTTTTGTGTACAACATCGAATCAAGGTTCACACGAGTTTCAATCAAATTGATTGATAATTCAAAAGTGACTGGACGTTCTTGGTTTTTCTCTTGAAGGATTATTGTGACTAACAAAGGAGAAGATTTTGTTTGTTTCCATCCTCAGGTCTACAATTTAAAGAGAGGGAGCCCACACTCCTAGGTGATTCATGTTCGTGATTGGATTGGAAGATCTTACGGATCCAATTTAGTTCAATCGTCACGAAAAAAAAAGGTACGATACTTATTATATACATCAATTAATCTAGGGTTAAGGTTCTTGTTATTAAAATGAAATTTTTTTATTTATACGCAAACCCCAATTTTCTTATTTCTCACACTTTCGTTGCGTTTTAAACCATTTTTTTCCCTACACATGATGCCATCTTGCTCAACTATCCGAGTTTTTCCAACTCTAGTCAAGACTTCCTTGCTTAGCTATCCAAGGCTTCACACCTCTAGCTAAGACTTCCTTGCTCAACTATCTGAGGCTTCGCACCTCTAGTCAAGACTTCCTTGCTCAACTATCCAAGGCTTCACACCTCTAGTCAAGACTTCCACTTGCTTAGCTATCTGAGTCTTCACAACTCCTGCTAAGACTTCCACTTTCTCAAATAAAAAATTCACTCCATGAAATGTGACTTCCAGCCTCTTCACAAGGCTACTAAGTGATCATGAATGCAAAACATAAACAAGCATGCAACATAGAATATGATGATCAAACATATCCTATGGGAACCAAACATATACATATAAGTTCACATTGCAAATGTAGTCTAGTTACTATACATGAATGATAAACCTAGAGCATGTAAAAGCACTAAAAATGCAAACAACCTCTAGAATCATTCAGGATACCAAAACTCAAATCAAAATATGAACACTTAGCACATATTCAAGATTTTAGTAACATACATTACAATATGCTAGAAACATGTGAAAAACTTAATCAAGTTTTCTAGCCAAAATCTAGAGCATATTTCTTTCACAATACTAAATTAAACTCAAGAATAGCTCTAAGATAACGATCAAATGTGTTGTTCCTTAAGATATTCAATCAAATGAGGGAAAAGTTTTCTGCACATAGGCTTCTTCAAAATCTTCAAATGAAAATATGAGTGCGAAGAGATATATAAAGGAGAGAGAACAAAATAGCCAAATAACCAAAATGACCTTACCCTTTAGGCCTTCCCCAAGATGACATATGACTATCTCTGGGACAGCAAGGGTGTGAGCCCGAGATGGTCATGTGCCATCTCGGGGCTACACCTTGTGATTGCCATTGGTCATCCTGCTTCTCCTTTATGCTCCCTCTCGCGTTCTTTGACCGTTCTTCAGCCTCCAAACTCCGAATTCAAATCCATTTTCGAATTACGAATTGGGGCTCTCTCACAAACATGGAAAACTATGAAACTCTACCCAAATAATAAAAACTCAACTCGATAAATGAAGACGAAGACAATGCATGCAACAAGACTGGAAAGTTTCATATCTCTTGACTTGAAACTCAAAATCAAATGTCTGAGTAACAGAAATAACCGGAACTCATTGAGGGACAATATAACATCAAATTCATGTTCAAGGTCCACGTTATACAATCATATAAACATACAAACACATATCACATAAGAATGCATATCATTTGTACATAGTCCACAAACTTGCATTTTTCACAACTAGTCAATTCTACACCAATGCACGTGCATTCAATATCAAGTGTGTGAATGTGTTATACAAAATGAGCACAATGATGGAGGGGCACATATGTATGCAATGTGTGTTTTTGCCTAAACCTTGTAAGAGAAATGAGCTCTTTAATATACCTTTGAAGAACCAGTGAACCACATTTCTCTTTGAAGACTTGATCTTGCTTAATGGGTTGCCAAATCTTCTTTGAAGCTTGAATCATCATCAATCTAAGACAACTAATCAATACAAGTGAATGTTGTTTTGATATAGAATAATGCCAACACAACGCAAAAACCTAACAATACAAATTGCTCCTTTGCCTAGAACTTGCTTTTTGGTAACATCCCCATCCTCCAACCTTCGTAGTTGGAATCCTAAAGAACTCTTTTTTATCGGTCATATTCCTAGGGCATCAGCTATTTAGGTACAAACAATAGAAAGAGTTGGCTCTAAGAGTATATTGTGCAACAAGACATTGTGTTATGCCTTTTCTAACCCATACTTTCTTATCAAGTTTCTCACTCTTACTTCTATTAACATGCTTTGATTTATTATTATGCATGATGACTCTAATAGTCACATTTTCAAACAAATCAAGTAAATCATTATCAACTTTCTTACGCATAGTAAAGTGAGATACAACACAAGATTTCACAAACAAGTCATCAACAACTTTATTCTCAACATCATTTTCCAAGGTCTTCTTCGGTCTAGTTCTAAATCCATACATGGATGATAGCCTAGGATCATTCAACAAAGTGATCATGCCAAAATTGTCATACATTTTGGCCTTCAATTCCATTTCCTTTGTCTCATTTTTGTATGTTTTTGCCTGTTCTATGCCTCATTTTTTATGTTTGTCGGCAGTTAGGTACATCTTGGAAGAATGGATGAAAAATACGGAGTTATGCAAAAAACAGGCCAAAAGTGATGAAGTATCGAAGTGTCAATGCGTTAGTACTGTGCGGGTCCTTACCCGTGCTCTACTCGTTCACCGTGTGAAGAGATTTGGAGGTTGGCAACTGTATAGGTCCTAACCCACACACTAATAGCACACAACCCGCGCATCTGAGGAAACTAGGGAGAAGACCAGGGAGCAGAACATGAGCATCAGGTCCATGCGCGGGTCTACACCATTGCACAACCTGTACATTTTATCAAGCCTTAGAGAAGGAAATCAGTGCATCAGGTCATTGCATGGGTAACTGCGACAAGTCCTTACCCATGCTAGACCCGTGTATTTCAAGCGTTAGAAGTGCCACATCAGTAAAATCAGACCATTTCAAGACTCCTACGTATAGAATGATTTTGTTAGAACACATACACCCATTCACAACACAATTTTCTCTCTCTGGATCTAGGAATCACCATCTCCCTTCACATATAAAAACCCATTCATTCATCTTTGATTTTTTACTTAATCAAGGCATCAAGATATTGGATTTCAAGCATTCAAGGAATGAGAACCACTCATTGGTCTACTCTCACTCTCTTCTCCTATATATTTCCTTTTATTTATCATGAGTCGCTAATCATCCCACGGGGATTGATGTGATTCTGTTGTGAAATTTGGGTATTGTAATGAATTCAATCTTTTCTAATTAATATATCAAATATATTTTATTCATTATTTTAATTGATTTCAAAGATAATTTGTACTAGATTGTACCCTCCTTTCTTTGGAAATTGCTAAAGAAATTACTTGAGTAGAGAATTAGGTATACCCACTATTGAATTCTCTTAAGCACATTTGAAAGGAAGGATTGACCAAGAGTACTCTTCTTGAGTGAAATCTAGACATATTAATCTCTATCTTTAACTAATATAAAATTGGTGACCAATTCTATACCCTCTAGGCTGGTTTCTTGTGAGAGATTAAACACCAATTCTATAACCTCTAGATTGGTAATGAATGATCACTTATGGGTGGCCAATACTATACCCTCTAGATAGGAAACTCATATGGGATATACAACCAATTTTATACTCTCTAGATTGGTTACAATAGCTTAAAGAACATTCATGAGAATTTATAAGTGCCAATTGTTTGCATGTTGAATCCATCATTCCCTTAGTCCATTTATCATACATTTCCATCTACTAACTTAGTTGCATTTTAATTAGCTTACACTTAGTTTTTATTTTAGTCAATTTCAATGCCACAACCATAGCAATTTACTTTTCTTGCATTAGTCTAGAGCAACAATTTGATCACATAGCTATAACACGATCTCTGCAACGACACTATTTGTTCTTATAGAGTTTATAAATTTTTAGTGCAATTTGGGTTTATAATTTTTGTTTGAAAAAATCTTTTACATAGCAAACAACAATCTCGTCACAAAGACATATCATGCAAATCATTGGCATATTTATACTTGCTAATGTAATCAAAACATCTAGGTCCGATATGTCCTACCATGTAGCAATAGTGACAAATAGGTATGAATTTGAGAGATTTACCATTAGCTTGAACATCCAAAGCATTTTGCATTCTCAAATTTATACCTTTTTGGTGTGCAGCACTTGATGCTTTGCCTTTTGCATTTAAGGATAATGAATTTTGTCTTCGGTCTTGTTAAGTCTTTTCTTTGATGTCCATCGTTGATGTTGAGGCACCTCCGGTAGAATTCATGGCTTTACCGTTAGAGAGTGTACCTACATTCATTTTACTACTTGCTTTGACATAAGTAGATTTGTTAGTTGAAGGAGTAAAATTTTCATTAACATATCCTAAACCTCTTTTGTCACTTGGATGTTTTCCAACCTTAATGAGAGTTTCAACTTTGTTAGAACTTGATAACATCTTATGTATCATCTTATTAGGCTCATTAACCATGTCATTAAGCACTTTCTCTTGATTTTCATACTCATTAAGTTTAACTTCAATCATATTCTCATTTCTTCTAGCACGATCAAGAGAGTACTCTATTTGCTCAATCTCTTGCTTCAAAATACCAATTCTATCATTACTCTCTTTCAAGTTTTTCTCTAAACTAAGAATTTTGTCTTTAAGTTCATTGAAATCTTTTTAGCCGAAACCAGGATTTTCTAACTTCTTATTAAGAGACCTATTGACTTCAGAGATCCTTTCATTTTCATGAATAAGAACCTTGATCTTTTGATCTTCTAAGTCAATAGGCTTACCTTGAACGAAAGAAGCCGCAAAAGAATAAACTTCCTTAGTCACGATATATCCCAAAAACAAGAAAACAAACAGTATAAAGAAAGATCTATCTAATTGCTTCTGGACACTCGCACTAATACCAATTGAAATTCCCTAGCCACTTATGGTGTAAAATATACCAAGAAGAGGGGTGTGAATAGGTATACGTTTAAATTTTAGAACTTCTTTAAAAATTCAAGTAATTTAATCACACTTAGAAATTCTTACAAAAAGATTGCCTCAACGACAAGTATGTAAAGGAATTAAAATGCTAAAAACAAAACAAGAGATTTTTACATGGTAAACCTCAAAAGAGGAAACATCCACGGGTTGATATCATAACCATCCACTATGTTGAATAAGAGATACACACTCAAAAAGCAATGAACATAAGATATACTCTCCAAGCTATCAACCCTTACTCTACCCTCAGGCCAATTGAATTAGTTTGCCTACTTCCTATCCAAGATATGACAATGACACCTCTAGGAAGCAACTTCCTATCCCAGACACACTTGCCTATAGAAAGATTGCTTGCTTGCCTATGCGGATCCTCCCAATCCTAGACAAATCTTCTTTCTTGACTATCTGGATCGAGTTAAAGCTTCACTCACTTTAACAAGAAACTTCAACCTCTTACATTCATAATGCAATCACAAGCAAATAGAGAAAATAGGTCAAAAAAACTCTGTGAACATGCAACCAGAGAGCTAGATTTTAATTTAAAAATCAATCACAAAGATATCTACAAATCTAAGCATGTTTATTAAACAAGAACTAGCTTAGAAAAAGAGAAATCACAATAAAACATGATCTAGTTCTTTGAACGTGTAACTAGACCTAGAAATCAACAATCACTCTCATGAACACAAAATATTTCTAGAGTCAAGTTCATGCTTAACAAGTTTAGAAAAAAAATATTCAAATGAACATCACACAAGTTAAACTCGAAAATCATTCAAACAAACCACAAAGTCAAATCAAAATCATTCTGGATATTTTTCGTCATCAAATAAGAACATTCTTGAAGATGATCATAGAAGAAAAATTTGAAGAAAATGATTCACTTACAAATGATTAAATCATGAGTAGAAAATTGATCATTGTGAAAAATCAAGACATCATTTGGCTCTAAAATTGCTTTGGGCTTGTTCCTTTCTTCAAAACCAACAATTTTAGGCTTTGAATCAATTAAATCGGATTTGAATTGAGAGAGTTATCACCAAAACAAAAATCAAAAACTCTGAAGAAAAATTTCTGCACTTGTTCTTCACATTTTGAAAAAAAGTGAGGGAAATAAGTTTTGAAGGAAGAGAGGATGACATGGAGCGAAGAGGATCTCAGGTGGCAAAAGCCATCTCTCCACCTCACTACTTTGAGATGGCACATGGGATGTCAGGGGTAGAAAGCCTTCCTCCTTGAGATGGCCACGAGCCTCCTCGAGGAAGGGTGTTTAGATGGCCTTTAGCCATCACCGCTTCCCTTCGCACTCCCTTCGAGTTTTTTGACCGTTCTCCAGCCTCTGAATTCTAAATTTGAATCTGTTTACAGTTTACAAACTGAGACTCTCATACACATATAGAAGACAATAAAACTTTAATAAAAAAAATAATAATTCGACTCGTTACAGGAAGACAAAGACAATTCACGGTAAGTGACAGTAAAGTTTCATAACTTTTTACTCGGAACTTGAAATCTAATGAATGAGTAACTTAAATGACTGGAAATCAATAAAGAATAATATAGGATCAAAATTAAGTTTGAAATCCTTTAAACATAAACAAACAAACACATGAACATACAAGTATGCAATATTCTAGAGAGGTCCTAAAACATGCAACTATACAAAAGTTGTCACAATAAATTCTAAAGCACGTGCATACTTTAACAAGTGTGTGAATGTGTTATACAAATTAAGCGTAATGATACATGGACACAAATGAATTTAATAAGAGTGTGTGTACTTACGCCTTGCAAGAGGAAGAAGAATCTTGATACCTTAGCATCCAAGTAAGCACCAACCCTCTTGAAGATGAACTTTGCATGAAAAGTTGCTTTTCCTCTTCGATGCTCATATAAATCACGAACAACCTAAGCAACTAGACATTACAAAGAATGCGAGTTTTTTTTT
Organism: Dipteronia dyeriana; assembly: GCA_032871835.1. Classification (NCBI taxonomy): domain Eukaryota; kingdom Viridiplantae; phylum Streptophyta; class Magnoliopsida; order Sapindales; family Sapindaceae; genus Dipteronia; species Dipteronia dyeriana. Next base: position 43,608,097 of record CM065299.1, on the reverse strand, counting down.
GGAATAAAGCAAACACAAATCTAAAAACTAAGAAGGAGGTTAGGTCACTCCAAGTACAACACTCAAGAGGACCTCAAGGCTTCAATCGAAGAGGGAGTTTTCCTTATTCCCTTCCAACTTGTTATTTTTGTTCTTGTAAAGGGCATATTTAAGCCGTTTGTTTCAATTTTTTTTCAAATTTAAAGAGAATAAGAATTGGTATATGAAAACCCCACCAAAAGTCAAGAAATTTTGGGTTAGGAAAGACCTAGTGGATATGGTCAAGTCGGTTAGGAAGCATATGAGAGTCAATAACACCCATTTGGGTAGTTCGGAAGGGTGTGCTCCCAATTCCAATAAAACCACCTTAACTTGGCTCTATTTCCACCCAAGTTACATGTTCATGACCATTTCAGTGCATGTTTTGAGTTACACATTATTTTTTGTTTGTCTTTTTGAGGCTCTCTATCTTGATTATAGTAAGTTTGACTATTTGTGGGTAAAATTGAGTTGGAAGAAAATCTACCGTGTAGCTTGTTTTTAAGATTATGTCATTTATTTTCAAGTTTTTTTTGTGATAACTAAGAACATGGCAAGAAGTATTTTATGGAGATATTTTGTGTGTGTAGGGAATCCAGTCAACATATGGAAAACCAGAAAGAGCAAGAAAAGGGTGCCATAGCAATTGGGTGGCGAAATGTGCACTAGGAAAGCCAAAATGTAGAATTGGTTATGAATGGGTATTGCACGGGTCTCTACTCATGCTACACCTAAGCATCACAAGCCTATACATAACACGTCACTTCATGGTAGGCCTCACAAACTTCCAAACAAAGATAAATTTTCTCCCTCCCTCTCTTGCAAAACCTAAATGTATTTTTTGAGCCTCACATTTTCAATTTTCAAATCATGAAGAACTAAGGCTTTCACTAAGAAACTTGGAACGAGTGGGAGTAAGAAGAAGAAGACACCTACGAATCCTTCATTGCCCCTTACACTCTGAACCCTTACTTTGAAAATTTCTTGTAGTATTTCAGACGACGCGACATAGTGGAAGAGCGGGAAATTGATCTATTTGAGCTCTCTTACATACCAATCCCTGATAGATGTGGGCGTAAAGACAGAAAACGAATCGAAAAAGGGTGTTTTGTTCGGTTTTATACTTGAATTTAGTTTAATTCGGTTCGAACCGAATTAACCGCATTGATTATGGTTTAGTTTCGGTTTTCAGTCTTCAGAACTGAACCGAACCGAACCGACCCATATGAACAGATATATATATTTAAAAAAAACCTAAGTTTTCTATTTCTTTCAGACAACCAGACCTCATAGTCCCTCAAACCTCACGTCCCTCTATCTCTCAACTCACAACCCTCTCTCTTCCATTGCTTCTTGAACTAGTCAACCCACCAGAAATCTCTCTTCCGCCTGCAATCGTCTCTCTTCCACAGTTCCACGGTTCCGAATTCTAACTTCCGCCAACAATCCTCTCTCTTCATGGTATTTTTCAGTTTCTTCCTTAACCATTCTGATCTAGATTATTTCTCTAACTTTTTTCCCTCTTTTTCGTCATCTACTTATCTATTTTGATCTGGTGACTTTGATTTATTTGTTTATGCATGCATATTTTATGTTTGTTTTCTAACTTGTTCATCCCTTACTGTGTGTACAAAACAAATCGATTTGGTGTCATCAAGAGACAAGAGGAATACAAGTTTCTTGTTCATTCCTTATTTATCTAATATTTTTATATAATCTATAAAAATTAATAATGGACCATCGGTTTATATATATATATATATATATATATATATATATATATGTTGTAATTTGGAGAGAGAGTTGATGTTTGTGTTTTTTGTTTTGATTTTTTGTTCCTAAGTATCGTGTTGTTGAGTTCTGTTGTTGTGTGTTGCCTTGTGCTTTCTTCCTTATGTTGCGGCTTGCAGTCTCAATAAATTACTTTTCATATATATATATATATATACACATATATGTTGTAATTTGGAGAGATAGTTGATGTTGTTTATGTTTTAACTAGTCTTAGTTACAATTTACAAGTACAACTGTACAACAGTAATAGTACAAGCATCTAGCATGTGAAAATCTAAGGTTGTTGTCTCTGTGTGTGGACCTAGTTAGCCTATAGTGACTTTAAACACCAATTAGTGATCCGTATTGAGAAATTGTTAATTTTGTGTGTTTGATCTAATAGTTTGATTCTTGATAATATATTACAATATTAGTTTACATTTGGTTGCTTATTGTAGACTTGTAGACTCTTTGCTATTTGTTTGTTTAGTTTTACAGTTTCTCTATTTATAATTGTTTTTTTACTTTTATTAGTTAATTATACTTTCTCTGTTCACAACTAAAGATTTGAAGTTGAAGAAACATATGGATAACATTTGAATTATTTTGTTAAGTTTTATTATATTGCGGATTGTATTTGACGTTAATTTATTTACGGACTATATGTTGGATTATGTGTGTGATCATATTTTATTTTGGCTTGCATTTTGGACTACTATGTAATTGGACTAATATTTTATTCTATTACAATTTATAACTATTTAATTGGATTGATATTTTGGACAACTACATAATTGGATTTCATTTTAGATTGATGTTTTACTCTATGTAACTGAAGTTATGTGGATTCAATTTCTAGACAGCTATTTAGAAGTTACTTTTGAATTTTGATTTATTTGAACGGTATTTATATTTGTATTTACTCTTATATGTTAACTAATGTGGACAAAATTTGATTATGTAAACAATATTTTAGTCTAAATTTGGACAGAACAGTTGCCTAAAGGCCTAATCATAATAATAGCTACAAAAAAGGTAAAAAACAAATGAAGAAAAAAAAACGGAAGCCCAATAGACTTAATAGGCCCAAAACCGAATTTAACCTAACCGAACTGAATCGAGGAATGGGTGTTCGGTTCAATTTGGTCTTCGGTCTTCGGTCTTATATGGTTCAAATCGATTTACATTTTCAAAAACCGAATATTAGTAGGTTCAATGCGATTTTGGCTAAAACTAAACCGAACCAAACGGAGCCTACCCTTAATCCCTAAGATAGTGAACCAAAGGGGGTGGCAAACATATGTTCACTCTCCCACTCAATTCTATAGAAGAATTGTGCGAGAATTCTATGTTGGAATGGTACATGATGACTTTATCAGAGATTTTCTGGCTATGGTGAGAATGGTAGAGGTCCAGATAAACTTGAATGATATTAAGTGATATTACAGGACCGAGCTCATGAATTATCAGAGAGTGATTGGGAGAATACGAGATGTAGTCACTTGGGATGAAAGCTTTGTTAAAAAAATATAGATCTAGCAAATGAACTGGCCATCACGGCGATGGACTTTTGGGTGACCCTAGCATACCTAGGTAAGCACTCAAATCTGTAGATAAAACTAGGAATCAAGAATATTTTCATATCCCATTCTCTCAGACCCCGCACATATATAGCAATTTTAGCCTACAAGAATATCACAATCCTACATTGCCTCATGCACGACTAACCAATCAATGTTGCTTTGATTGTGAATGTAGAGATTTTAGCTGTTGGTAACATAAGGCTGGACAAGCAAGATTTGATATTCCCTTATTTGATCACTAAGTTATGTAGGTAAGCTGGGTTAGACTTCCAGCATGATGATTTTGAGTGGGTCCAAAAGAGACTTGGATGTGCAGACTTGGAATATCATGAAGATAGAATAAGATATGACTAACACTATAATGAGAACATGAAAGAAAAATACCAAGGCATGAGTAGGAACAAACATATAACAATAGTAGGAAGCAAAAGAGATGGAGTTTAAGCAGGTCCACTGGTTCCTGAGTTTGTTGGCAGTGACTAGATTCCTTGGCAAACACTTATTTCTAGAATGGCATGCCTTCAAACATCAGTTAATCAGATGTGTGCCAACTTCACCAGTGTAATAAGGGATAACAAAAAAGGAGGTCAGACAGTTGTACACTAATGTCATGGATTAAATTGAAGTTCTTTGGATGAAAATCATAGAGATGAGGTAGGATCTAAACCTGATGCCATACTCAAGGAAGAAGAAGAGAACCGCCCCACAGTCCCTTCGAGACAATCATTGAATATGCATATACACCAGAATATCAGGAGGCATTAGAGAGAGCTAGAATAAAGTTTGAAGAAAAGGCCAGAGTTGAGCTTGATTCAAAGAGAAAAGGGTCGAGGATAAATGATATGGCTGATCATCGGATAAAGATTGACCTTTATCTCTCATGCATATTATTTTCTTGCCTTAATATTTGAATTGTTAGTTTTTTAAGTAGATATTCGGATGAACTTGTTTAGTTTTAGTATTTCTATTATTTTATTTTAGTTTGATATTAGTTTTGTGTAGTTAAGATTTGGTGGATGATTTTGAATATTTGTGGATGATATTTGACTTGAGAGATATTTGATTTTGAGATATATTTGTGTGGGTGATAACCTTTTTAGTTATTATATGTGTTTTAACGATAGGTTCTTTATCTCTTGGATTAGACACACCAACAACTTGCAAGTCTTGGAGGGATGAGCAAGCCCATAATGCTCATAAAACGAGAAAGAACATAATGAAATTTGAGATTACAAGAAAGCAACCACCTCGGTTTCATCACTACATCTCAAACTCATGAACTATATTTCTCTCTAATTTTGTTTATGGACATTTTTGGATAATTGGTGAATGTAGATATATTTGTTGAAAATTATTTTAGACTGAATCTGTGGATAGTTGTGAATAGAAAACATGTGATTGTTGAAAAAATTTTGTTTCCAAGTTTTTGCAGTTATTGATTATTTCATTATTAATTTGATGAGCCAGAGGCTCTTTTGGATAATGCATGTGGTTTACAGGTTTTCTTTACATATAACCCAACTCAGTTTGGGGGGTTTTTAAATTCATACATATATCTTGTAAAGATTATGAGTTATAGTAAAAATCGCTTTGGGGGTCATTATATCCCCATTCCAACAATTTTGTGAGTGAATGCTTGATGTGGCTAGAACATTGAACTTAACTGCCATATTCATATATAATTCCATATTTTATGATTAGCCTATTTTCGAGTCTTTTATTTGGTTGGGAATTGATTGTGTGTGATTAGTGCCTAGGTTGTCGTGTTTTGTGTCAGTTAGGTGCGTGCCGCTAGGGCCGAACTCTCATGTCTTCAACATTGGGGAAAATGTTGGGTTTTAGTTTGGGGGTGTAAACGGCTTTGTTAAGTTGTCTTTTTAGTTGTGTCGAGTCATTTTAGTTATTTTGGTCCAAATTTTTCAATTTTTCGCAATAGCTAAGTTTTTAGAGCTTTAACTAGCATGGATGTAATGCATTGAGTGTGTGCTTTTGGCTAGTGTATGAATGTATTTTGAGCTTGTGTAGCAAAATGTTGTCACTCTTGGGTCTTACTTGCATTGTCATGGGCTTGTCCCATCTTTTGTGTTCTAAACTTGAGGGGACTCAATGCTTTTATGCCTTATTCTAATAGTATAGGCTACCCAAGAGTTCACAAACACAAGCCTATTACATGTGCATTTGAGTGTAAAATTGTTCTATTCCTCAAACACTTTTCTTGTCATATGTGTCACATGCCATAGGACTTACAACTCATACATATAGTGGATTGATTGATGGATGCATTCATTCCCTTGGTAGGCTAATTGTAGAAGTGTTTTTAGGCAATATGTGTAAAATTAACGACTTAAAAAGCTTAAACACATTCCTTTATCTCTTAAGTGTGCTTCCAAACCAATTTTGAGGCCAAACACTTACCTTTCATTTGGAACCAATATAAAACATATAGCCATAGCCAAAAACAAGCCTACCCTCTATTGCCAATCATGTAGGATGTGTGTGTTATGTTGAGTTGTTGAAAGGTATAAGTTCTAATGTTGAAATAGCATGAACTTAGGAAACTATGTAAAATGTGCAAGAAACGACTCAATATGTAAAACTGCCAAAATTTTCACTTAAGAGTCAAATTATCAAAATTTTAAATGAAGTTGTGCAAAAGAAAAGCAAAGAAAAAATCAATATAAATAGAAAAGGCAAAGTAAAAAAAAAAAAACCTTGTGAAATAGTTGTAAGTACTCACAATGTAGAGTATAATTGTGAAGCACAAATGTGTATGTAAGTAAATGTATAGTCGCTAGAGTGTAATTGATGTTTAATAGAGCATTGTATGAGGTGTGTGAGTATGATTGAGCATGATTGGTGATCTTTGAACTCATATTTCCCTATTTATTTGTTCACTACATTAAACTCCATGGCCCCGTTACAACCTAAGGGAAAAGTCCTACTTGATCTATGATATGTCTTGATTGGGAATGTTTGTTTATGCCTGATCTCATATGTTGATAGCCTAGTGAATCATTCTTAGGCTAGTTCACAGACATTATCGACCTTTTAAATATACATTGTATGCGATGCATTAGAATTCGATTCTTAAATTCCATCTTTACATACCTTGCATGAGTGTTAACTTAGGACTCTAAGTGGAAGAAAGAGAGTGAAACCGAGTGAGGATCAGAGTTCAAGTGAATTATGCTCAAGTTGTGGGAGTTAGTAGTTCCAGATATGAGAGCACTCTTATGTGTGGGATTCGTGATAGTGTGAGTTTCCCTCTAGTGCCATCAAGTTGTTTTAGAACATTTTGCATATGTCCGTTTCTCACTATCACACACTCTTGCATCTCATCACCAGTTGGACATGCAAGTTGTTGAATTATTTATTTTTGAATTATTTATTTTTTAATCTAGGAAAATATTAGATGGAGTCATTTTATTCATGTCTTATATTTTTTATGTTTGCTTGAGGACGAGCAAAGGTTTGGTTTAGGGTATTTGATCGAGCCAAAATTGTTATATAATTTTTCCCTCATATCCTTATCCTTTATCTCTTTTTCGGATTATTTTATATGTCTTATGGCTATTTTGTTACAATTACAAGCATTAGGTTGAAAGTCAAGGAATGGAATAGAAAGGACAAATTGGTGTAGGAAAGGGAAGAATTGAAGGCCCTAGTGCATGGGTACCTTACCCAGGCACTAATCGTGCATAACCTGTGCACATTGCCCATATCAGAAATCAAGAAGAAAAGAACAAGGGTATAGCATGGGTCTTTTACCCATGCACAACCAGTGCACTACGTGCATCAGGTGCTGCCACATCAGTAAAATCAGATCCATTTCAGGACACGTATAAATAGATTGGATTCTGATTATTCCTACATGCCCACATGCCATTTTACATCACATTTTTTCTCTCTCTATATCTAGAAACCATTCCCTCCTAAAATCATTCTCTCCCAAACCACACATCATCACCATCATTTTCTACTCAAGGAGGACTTTGGAGGTGGTTTCAAGCTTGAAGGTATATGGTCTTTACATGGGTCCTTTCTATTTCTCTCCTCTATATCATTTTATTACATTTGTCATTAGTAGGTAAACCCAATTTGGGTGTTGATGCAATTAATTCATAGATTATATGAGTTCTATTATTTTGATTTGATTAATATAGTTCCATTCATTGTACTTAATTGTGATTAATTACCTTTTGAATTAAGTAGACACTCCAACTCTTGAATCTTGTTGATTGATTGAACTTATTTGAGTAATCAAACTGTAATTGAAATATTTGTGAAGTGGGCAGGCACTCCAACACCCATATCACTTAGTGGTTGATTTTGGTCTTTAATGCATTTAATACTCATTTTGGGTTGGGTAGGCACTCCATCTCCCAACACACTGTAGATGTTGAATTGTGGTGTCTTTATGAGCCAAGTAGGCACTCCAACTCTTAGTTTACATTAGATATCAATTTATATTTTTGACCATCAACACCTAAGGTGTTTAACCAATCTCATTTGAATTGGAAGGGATATGTTGTGAGCACTCCAACCCAAACCATTTCGGCTACGTTACATCTATCCAAAGCAAAAGTGAAAGGGGTGGATTGTGAGCACTCCAATCAAAGCCATCATCGAAACTGTAGCTAGGAAGATTAACCCTGTATCTAAATTGAATCGTGCTTAATAAGTGGAATTCCCACTATTTGTGTCTATATTGCATCGACTCCCATATCTCTTATCATATACTTTTCACACAGATTTTTGTTTTCTTAAGTCTTGTTTGCTTTCTTTAGCTTAATAATAATTACATTTTCATTTATTTTCTATCATTAATCTTTTAAACCTACTTTTATTGCACTTTTATTTAATTGCATTTTTATTAGAGTCACGATTTGATAATAACTATATCTCAATTTCTGTGGACAATACCCTAACTTGCCATAGTACTTGTTTAATACATTTGAGTACATAGTTGCGGTTTTCTAAATTTTGTTTTGATATTGCATATATGTTAGGCTTTTGAGTCTTTTATTGGCATAATTATATATAAAAATAATATTTGCTTTGTATTTATTAGTTGTCTTTGATTTATGGATCACCAAGCTTCAAGGAAGATGGACAACAATCAAAGCAAAGTGATGGCTACAACAGAAACAAAGCTTCATTTCATAGCTAAAGGTATATTGAGACCTCTTTCCTCTTGCAAGGCCTAGGCACACACAAACATATCATACATTTACATCCAACATCTTTGTGCAAAAAATTGGTATGACACATGCACACATTTAGTCAAGCATGCACATGCATTAATTCTAAAGGTGACAAATTTTGAGAAATTGCATAGCTTAGATTATTTCTAGGAAACTGCATGTTTGTGTGTTCTTGTGTTCATTTTTTTTTTTTTTTTGTATTTGTAAGATATTGAACTAGAATTTGTGCTTGAAATACTCTATATTGAGTTTATGTCATTTCGGTTACTCAGTCATTAAGTTTCGAGTTCAAATTAGGAAGTTAATAAACTTTTTATGATTTTATCATGCATGGTTTTCGTATACGATTTTCAAGATTGAATACAGTATTTTTTAAAAACGATTTCTTGACATCTTTTGTATATGAGAGAGTCCTAGTTTGTAATCTTAAAATAGATTCAAAATCAAAGTTTGGAGGCTGGAGATATGGCTGAAGAACTGAAGGAGTCTCAAGAGAAAAGGAAGGGGACAACCCCCCTTTCCCGTGGAGGCGTGTGGACCTCCATGGGAAATGAGGTCCTCTTCCCTTGTGGAGGCCCATGTGACACCACGGGATGCAGAGGTGTTATTTTCCTTCATTAAAAAATTCCTTTAAATACTCCTTTCCCTCCCATTCTTTTCCAAGAAGAAAAAATTAAAAAAATTACGTTGAAAATTATCTCCCCAATTTTCCTATCTTCCAAACACCTTATCTTTTTTATTCGGAGTCCGATTCGAGTGATTCAAGTTGTAAATTTCTCATCTACCAGCCCTATATCTTTTCTATAATATTTTGGAGCTATTTGATTGAGTTTTCTTGTAGGTTAACACACAAAAACTAGACTACACAGTTTTCACTTGTGTACTGATTTCTCTTTTGAGATTTGAGCTTCAAATCTAAAATTACCTTGTGTTTTCTTCTTCAATACTTGTTTGTATATTGTGTTTACTTTTATTAGAGATTCAGACTCTATAGAATCTAAATTGATCTTTGATTGAATCTTATAGGTTGAGTTAGGTTTTTGTAAAAGCCTATGTTTTCACATGTTTGTGTTTTGTATTGTGCTAGCTTTCTTTCCAGGACTATTTTGAGCTTTGGTTGTGCAAAAAATTTCATATATTTTGGTCCCTAATCCCATTCCCTTTGTCTCATTTTCAGTTGTTTTTGTATATCTTACGGCTTGTTTGTTATGATTGTAGGCAATTTGATACATTTCAGAAGATTGAATGGAAAAAAGGTGGATTTGAACAGAAAAAGGCCAAGAATTGATCAAGTGTAGAATCCAAAGTGCACTGGTTCTGCACGGATCCCTACCCATGCATTATGAAGAAGAAATGGAAGATAGGGTATTGTGCGGGTTATTACCCATGCACCAATCACGCACAAATCGCACACTTGAGGAAACCAGAGAGCTAACTAGGGAACAGGACGTGGGCATTAGGTCACTACATGGGGTCCCAACCTGTGCTACAACCTGGATATTTCACTAAACCCCAGAGATGGAAATCTAATTATTAGGTCATTGCATGGGTCACTACGTGGGTCACATCCCACGCGCACAAAACCCACATATTTGGCATGTTAGGAAGCCATATCAGAGAAATCAGGCCACTTTAAAGACACATATATAGGATCGTTTATGTTATGAGACATATGCACACATACCGATTCATAACCACTTTCTCTCTCTAGATCTCGGAATTTCTCTCACCAAAACCCATTCAATCCAAATATCATCTACATCATCTACTCAACAAACGGGGGGCAAGGAGAATAATTTAGAACTTTAAGATTGAGGAATCATCTCGGGGTTTTCTTTTACTCTATTCTCTTTGCTTATTACTTTTAGTAGATATGAGTAGCTAGACATCCCACTTGGGGATTGATATGATTCTATTGTGGATTATGGGTTTTGTAATGAATTTTATCATTTCTAATTAATCTATCAATTATATCTCATTCATTGCTTGTACTGATTTCAAAGATGATTTGTATTTGATTGTACCCTCCTTTATCTGTAAATTATTTAAGAAATCATTTGAGTAGAGAATTGGGTATACCCTCTATTGAATTCTCTTAAGCTCTTTTGTTTGGAAGGATTGAACAAGATTACCCTCGTCTAGTGAAATCTAGACAAATCAATCTCAATCTCTGTCTAATCTCAAATGGGTGATCAATTCTTTACCCTCTAGATTGGTTGTTTATGAGAGATTAAGCACCAATTCTATACCTTCTAGGTTGGTGAATTTATAAAGAGATTGGTTCTTATTTGGTAGATGCACTTTAATGAACAATCACTTATGGGTGGCCAATTTTATACCCTTTAGATTGGAAACCCATAAGGGATATACAATCAGGTCTATACCCTCTCGATTGGTTACTTTAGTTTAATGAACATTCATGAGAATTCATAAATACCCATTGTTTTCAAGTTGAATCCATCACTCCCCTAGTCCATTATCATATATTTTTCACCTACTAACTTGCTGCATTTCTAGGTAGTTTAAACTTAGCTGCATTTTAGTTAATTTCAATACGAAAACTCTTTCAGTTTACTTTCTTGCATTTAATCTAGAGCATCAATTTGATCAACTAGGCATGAGACAATCTATGTGGACGATACCCATAGTTGCTAATATATTGTTTGTCAATTCTGACTATAATAGAGTTTATAAATTTTGTTCGGTAAGCTATTTTAAATAAACAAAATGGCATTTGTCAAACTGGCGCCCCTACCGGGGGTCAACATTTATGTTTGTGATTAGGTTTAGCTTTTGTTTATTGTTTATTGATTTTGTTTCATTTACCTTGTTTCTTTTTCTATTTTTGTAGTATCAGCTGCTTAGGTTTGAGCACGGGAGATGCTCGCTTAGAAGACCAATTTTGGTAGCTCAAGGCAATATAAATCGCATTGAGAGGAATCACATTAAAGAAGTGACAACCGATGAAAATATGCCTAACATGCCGGTTGATGAGAAGAGACTCAAGGGAATGACTTCTGGATTAATATAGGGGAGTATACCCTCCCCTCAATCAAAGATGAGCAGCCCACCACCATTGTCCTAGATAAGATAACAAGTCAGTATGAATTGAAGGGCATGCATGTGAACCTGCTACCATCATTCCATGGACTGCCTTTGAAAGATTGCCTACAGTTCATCAAGCAAAACAGTGCAGTTTAAGAGACTTTTTCGATTGTGGTCAGAAACACAGTATTGACTAGGGGTTAGTTACAGATGAGATGCTTTCAGTTCTGCATAAAGGAACATGCAATGCAATGGTAAACGACATTAAGGCATAAAACTCTCACCATATGGCCCCAGTGTGCAAGGCTTTCTACTATAAAATTTTTGAAACTACGAAAACGAGAGAATTGAAGATAAAGATCACCACTTTCAGTGAAGAGGACGATGAACCATTCCACAAAGCATGAGAGAGATTTCATCTTTTGCTAGCATAAGTGCCAAAACTTATATATCCGGATGAATTGAAGGTCACTTCTATCTACTAGGGACTCTGTACTATCACTTAGATGATGGTGGACAACGTTTGTGGAGGTACAATTGCCGACAAAATGGCTCAAAAGGCTTATGAGATCATGGAGAACTTGGCCCAAAATTATCAGAAATGATCCTCTAATATCAGAAGAGGTGGCAAGATATAAATTGATGAAGGCACTAGTGTGGCAATCGAAATGTCCTGAATGAAGAAGGAAATGCAATCCATGAAGGACATGATGCAAAATATGTACAATTCTGGTGCCCAGTGAACCAAGTTATATGTGATCCTATGGTGGGAGTGGATCAATGTGAGCAAGAGGAGGTTTAAGTGTTGGGAGGCTTCCAACGTCCAATAAATGATCCCTACTCAAACACATACAATCCAGGATGAAGATGCCATCCTAATTTTTCATTAAGCAACAACAATTCCAACAAGAATTACGGATTTCAGAATCAAGGTTTAGAACCAAATGTGTACAAGGTACAATAATTAGCGCAGTCCAAACAACCTGTAGGAAAAACACGCGGCGAAAGTGGAAATTTCGAATGATATTTTTTTAAAAAAAATCTAATAGAATAATGGACCTTAACCATTAATTAATTAATATATAATAAAATTTCTCATGATGATTGAAGTTGCACTGAATTGAATCCGTAAGATCTTTCAATCCAATCACGAACGTGAATCACCTAGGAGTGTGGGATCTCTTTCTTTGAATTGTATACTTGAGGATTGAAAACAATCAAAATCTTTTCCTTTTGTTAGTCATGTTAATCCTTATAGAGAAAAAAAAAGAATGTTTGGTCACTTGTGAATTCTCAATCTATTGATTGAAACTCACGCGAACCCGATTCGATTTTGTGCACAAAGCCTTTTGATGTAAAACCTACTAATGCACTATTGAAGACAAAAATGTTTCCTCTTTTCTCTAAGCTTGGCTGAATTCTTCACACAATGAGTTAGATAAAGTTTTTTTTTAACTATATAAGCAAATAAAAAAACTTCTCACTCAAGAACTATGGTGGTTGCCGAATTCTCTCTTCAAGATTTTAATCTTGACTGAATTCTCACTCTAGAAAACTTATGTTGGTCGAATTCTCACTTACAGAATATATAGGTCATGGCCGAATCCTCTCCTATGGAGGATTTACGTCTTAAGTCTAAATCCTCTTAAAAGAATGATTTGTGTGTTAGCCAAGAAACCTCACTCAAAGAAGAAATCTTTTCCACACCAAGATTCCTATTCCAACTCACTAGTGTATTTATCCAGTAACTAATTATTGAATATAAATTAAACTATGACTTTATCAAAAACTTTCTAATTTTACCAATTGTCAATTAATCAAAAACTTTCTAATTTTACCAATTGTCAATTAGAGTTTTGATAGATATCAAATACTTCCTAATTTTATTAGATAAATAAATTCATTTTATTTATCTACATATAAAATAAAGTCTTTGATACTTATTATACAACCAACAATAGTATAACTCTAGGAGACATTCTCCTATAAGGAAAACTATTTTGAATTTTAACCAATTAATTAATTAATTAATTTCCATTTAATTAAATAAAAAAATAAAACAATATTTTAGGCCAATAAACTTTTGCCCTTGCCGCCAAAGCGATATATATGGGACATATATTGTTTTTTCCATTTTAGTAAATCTATTGGACATTAATACAAAGTCCACATGTGAACTAGACTCATTCTTACTAAAAAAGAAACAAGTCCACATGCCTTAAATTAATACATTAATATAATTAAACAGCCCATTTAATTAAAAATATGTAAATTACATTATTAATGTTTTAATGGAATGCTAATGGCACCCAATTAGGGCTGCCCAAGGATTCCCACATCATTGGCCCGCCAATTCTAGGTATTTTGAAGAGTTCTCGAATGTTTTGATCACATATACCGCACCTCTCTAAAACATTTGGATTTCAAAATCCAAAAACAATTCAAGATGGACCCATAAATTAGTCCGGTAGAATATATTAGGTGATCCATGCAAGTTCGTGTGGATTGGGGATCTTGACGAGCTATCTAAATTTATGCTTCAATAGATATAACCTAATCAAAATTAACAAATGATTCACCTAGGTCCGATCTATTAATTTTAGTTCATTCCACTAAATAAATAAAATTGAACTCTTAAATAAAGATAGAATAAGTTAATGTTCCTCTTTCGTACCCTGGAAAATCTTAATAGAGATAGTGAATCCTCGTGAAGAATACCAATAATCGCCAAGAGCTTGTTGGCCACCTATAGCACTCCTAATTACCATATTAACTCATATGACCACATTTTGAACGTGGATATTTTGACTTATCCAGAAGCCATATTTAAATAGACACTATTTAAAATTTAACGTTAAGATTTAATATCCAATACCTCAAAATATCTATATGATGGTATTCTACTCACATTTAATAATTTGAGTCACGATGTCCATATCTATAAATAATGTCCTCTATCAATTAACAAATGAATACCACCAAACCATTGAGGATAGACTATGATATATAATCGTACTCACTAATGACTCAAATGTTAACACTTGTAACCATAAGTCCGTCATTTATCTCATGATTGAGATAGACTCTCTGATTGTCTTCTAGTGAAAACTTTTATCCATTGACGGTTCTGAATAAAGTATCTCACTGCGATCCTATTCAATGCACGTAGTGCACTAGATTCTTTTCCCCGAAGACATCACACTTTGATGATTTTAAACTCATCATAACACATTTGATCTCACTCAAATGCTAGCAAAAGAATCTGCAACTTTAACAAGAAAAAGATGCCCAACCTTTATCTTAAGTTGTGAAGATTGTTCAAGACTAACTAAAGAATTGTTACATCATACATATCTAGATGCACAAACAATTCTTCATTTCTCGTACTCTTTTTATCTTATGATTATTTACTTTTTGGCAATTATAATAATTAAACTGTAAATGCTATAAGATTTGTTAAACTAGAAATCATTTTATTAATATGAAAAAATTGTCAAATATATTATTACACTTTTTCTATTGAGCATTATCCCAACACAACAAATGGCAAAACACACATAATCAACCTTAAACAAATTTCAACAGCCAATCCGGATAGTACCAAAACAAGGCCGGGTCACTTGAAGACATGATGAAGGAGTTGGTACAGAGCCACCAGAAATCAAACCAAGACTTCATCAACACTCAGAAAGTTACTCAACAGAAGCTCTGAGTTACATTGACTCTATTGACCAGAAGATACATGGCCTTAATTCCTCGCTCAAGAGAATGGAGACCTAGATGACTGAGGTAACAGAATACATTCGCTGTAGAAAAAATCGCACAACGGAAGCGTGAAAAAATAGGGTTTAGTGTAAATAAAATTTTCCCTTTTCAATAACAAGAACCTTAACCCTAGATTAATTGATGTATAGAAAAACTATCGTACCTTTTTATTCGTAATGATTGAACTAGCATCAAATTTAATCCATAAGATCTTCCAATCCAATCACGAACGTGAATCACCTAGGAGTGTGGGTTCCCTTTCTTTAAATTGTATACCTGATGATGGAAACAAACAAAATCTTCTTCTTTGTTAGTCACAATAATCCACCAAGAGAAAAACCAAGAGTGTTCTGTCACTATTGAATTATCAATCAATTTGATTGAAACTCGTGTAAACCTTGATTCGATATTGTACACAAAACCCTTTTGATACAAAGGATACTAGTGTACTATCGTAAACAAAAACGTTCCCTCTTTTCTCTATGCTTGGCCGAATTATTCACACAATGAGTTGGACGCAGTTTTATTTTTATAACAATAAAAAACAACTTCTCACACCAAAATTATGTCTTGGGAGAAATTAATAGGTAGTATATGTACGAGACCAAATCCTTTTCTAAGAAGGATTTACTTGGTGGGCAAGAATCCTTTCCTTAGGTGGATTTACTTAGTGACCAAGAATCCTTTTCCAAAAAGAATTCTTTCCTACACTAAGACTCCTAATCCAACTAATTAGTGTATTTGTGACCATATTAAAGACTTCTTAATTTGACTAGATAAATAATTCATTTTATTTATCTACTTATCAAATATAGTCTTTAATATTAATTATACTACCAACAATAGTTTAATATTTGGAGACCTTCTCCAATTAGGAAAAAAAATTTGACTTTTAATTAAATAATTAATTAATTACCAAAATAATTAATTTCCATTTAATTAAATAATTAAATAAAAAAATAATATACTAGGCTTTTATATACAAGCATATAATCTCTCATTCTCCTGAGATACTTGAAAATATGCTTGATTGTCGTTCTGTGATCAGGACCAGGTTTCAATTGAAATCTGCTAACTATGCCCATAGCAGAACAAATATCTGGTCTAGTGCAGAGCATTGCATACATGAGACTTCCAACCGTCGATGCATATGGAACCCTGCTCATGAATTACTCTTCATGCTCATTTTTAGAAACTTGTTCCGTAGAAAGTTTGATTCCATGTCTGAAAGGTAACATACCTTTCTTGGAATCTTGCATGGAAAACCTAGACAAGATTTTTTCTATGTATAAAACTTGGGATAATGCAATAGTTCTATTCTTTCTATCCCTTATGACTTGGATACCAAGAAAATAACTTGCTTATCATAAGTCTTTCGTATCAAATTGTTCTGCAAACCATTCTTTTACTAATGTCAATACACCTACATCGTTTTCGATGAGTAGTAAAACATCAACATAAAGAACTTGGAAAACCAACTTGTCACCTTTAATCATTTTGTATACACATGGTTTATCAAGGTTTTGAATAAATCCAAAACCTTTCACGGCTTGATCGAACCTTATGTTCCAGGATCTGGATGCTTGTTTCAATCTATATATGGATCTTTGCAACTTGCATACCTATTCCTCTTGGCCTTTTTCTGTGCATCTTCTGGTTGCATCATATTAATGCTTTCATTAAGACTTCCATTAAGGAAAGCAGTCTTGACGTCCATTTTCCAAATCTCTAGGTCTAGAGATACCGCGATGGATAAGAGTATCCTAATGGATTTAAGTATTGCCATAAGAGAGATGGTTTCTTCAAAATCGATATCTTCCTTCTGTGTATAACCTTTAGGTACCAATCTAGCTTTAAATGTTTCAACCTTTCCATCCATTCCTCTTTTCCTCTTGTATACCCACTTGCACCTGATGGGTTTGATCCCTGTAGGCAAGTCTATAAAAGACCAGACTTTTTTTTAACATAGATTCAATTTTGGATTGCATTGCCTTTTATCAATGGCAACAATCAACATCTTCCATTGCTTCCTTATGTGTATAGGGATCATCATCGTCCGGGGGATTCTCTACAAATTCTCCTAGACTGATGTATCTCTCGGGTTGTCTACTAACCCTGCCATTACAACGAGGTATGGTAGATTATTGATCTTGTTTGGTACGGAACTTTCAATTGGGCTAGGTTGTGTAACCTCTTGTGAAATTGTAACTCCTAAAAGCTCATTAAAAACAATTTTACTTTTAAGCACAAAATTATTCATATAGTCGTCTTCCAGAAATTTAGCATTTGTCAAAATAAATACTTTAAGATCTAAAGGACTATAGAAATAATATCCTTTTGTTTCTTTTGTATACCCTACAATTATGCATGTTTCTGAACGGGACTCCATCTTTTCTATTTTTCCTTTTAAAAAGTGGGCAGGACATCCGTTTATCCTAAAGTGTTTTAAACTAGCCTTTCGCCCGGTCCACAACTCGTGCAGTGTTTTATGAACCGACTTAGATTGTACATCGTTTAGAATGTACATGGCAGTTTGTAAAGCATATCCTTAAAAGGAATTAGGAAGTGTTGAATAACTAAACATAGACCTTACCATGTCCAAAAGAGTTCTATTTCTCCTTTCTGCCACCCCATTTTGTTAAGGTGTACCTGGTGCAAAAAACCGAGAAATTATCCCATCATAAATAAGATATTGCTGAAACTCACCAGATAGATATTCTCCACCATAATCGGACCTCAATATTTTTATGCATTTCTCAAGTTGATTTTCCACTTCAGCTTTAAATGCTTTGAACATGTCAAAAGCATCTGACTTATGTCTCATGAGATACACATAGCAGTAATCATCTGTAAAAGTGATAAAGTACTCATATCTACCTCTAGCTTGAATGCTTATAGGACCATACACATCAATGTGTATCAATCCTAAACATTCGAAGGCTCTTGTGCCTTTGGTCGTGAACTACCTTTTGGTCATTTTACCTTCCAAAAAGATTCACAAGTTGGTAGATCATCAACCTTTAAGTCTCTTAGAGGTTCGTCACTAACCAATCTTTTAATCCTATTTAGGTTAATATGACCTAGGCGCAAATGCCATAGGTAGGTTTCATCTTTTGATAATTTTACTCTTTTATGATTAGGTTCCGTTGATTCTGTGTCTAACAAGTGAGAGATATTGCTATGCTGATAGAATAAACCGTTTTCCAATGTACCTTGGTAAATAAATTTGTTATTCTTACTAATAATAAAACTTTTAATAAATGTAACCGAATATGCACATTTATTTAAACAAGAAACCGAAATTAAATTCATCTTGAATTATGGTACATAATAAACGTTTATTAAATCTAAATGCCAACTAGAATCTAGATTGACTCTAATATCTCCCACTGCACTAGTAGACACCAACACTCTATTGCCTAAACGCAAGTTGAATTCTTTTTCATTCAATCTCTTCCTTTCCCGGAACCCCTTCTAGTCAGGCCCTAGTTTCTTTTGCTTCTGTTGTTTTTTGACCTTCTAACGGGTCTTAACAGTAGCAACTTTACCAACCGTGTGAATCTCTTGACCCTTGCCTTTCACAAGAATCTTTTTGGTTTGAACATCTTACGTCAGAACTTGAAAGGTGTATTTGTTATTTGTTCAAGGTGTAGTCCAACTTGAACTAATCAAAGGAATTCGACAGCGAGTTGACAGTCATGTTAGTTTTTCATCTCACCATCTATCTCAGCACCAATCAGTTTAACAATGTTGAGATGTGCTATGACTTTCATCATGTGATCTTTTACAACCTGTCCTGGTTTCATCCTAAGATTCATGAAGGAAGTCGCTACCTATCTCTTACTCGTCCTAGAACTCATAGCAAATATCTTCTCTAGAGACAACATTATATCGACAGCAGTCTCCATTCCTTCATGTTGTTGTTGCAACACGTCCGAGATGGTGCCTATAATGTAACACACATTTAGCCATCTCATCTGAAGACTCCCATTGATGATACTCATCTCTTTGTTCCTGAGTAGATTCATTAATAGGAGTATGTGGTTTAGGAGTATACAGAATGACCTTATGCTTTTTAACTTTTAACAACAACCCAATATTCATTTTCCATGTGACATAATTATCATCAGTTAAAGTATTATCTTTTAGGATGTTGATTAGGGATGGGGTCATGATTTACTTTTAATAACAAAAATTATATAAGTAAAGAATCATGATATAGCACTTTTGAATATTTATCTTGAATTAAATAAAATAATTCAATCGTCAAATTCAACGGTGATCCAACACCCATAAATGTCACACTTCCTTTGGGAGTTCACACCATTTACTATTTGGACTAGGTCCTACCTAATTGTTAACATAACAACCAACATTTTCAATTTTAGACTTTTGATTTTATTAATAAGAACTCTTGGGTGGATATTAATAAAATCACATTGAGTGTGTTACCAAGTTATCGACCTTCAATATATTCCCTCACCAATATCCCTCATTTGGGAGTAGATATCATTTGGGTGTTAATTGTCTAGTCTATCCTTGTAGGGAAGTATCCTGCTAAATTCCATTCATGAATACCCCTTGGGGGTTATTGCACGAAACTTAAAGCTCAACTAAACTTGGAGGCTGTAGGTGTTCCGAAACACCTTCTCGGACTCAATTCTTTAAGGCGTGAGATTGAATTCCATAGAATGATTTACCAAGTTATCTAGATACCAATTAGATACCTAAACCATTCAATGCATGTTCGTACCAAAAGAGATATATGACTGGCAATCCTATTCTATATGACATATTTTCAAAACAATGACAAACATTGTAATATTTACAAAAATATAAATAGCTACAATTTTGGTCCATCCTAGAAAGGCAAGTAAATTACATGTCTTGGAATACAAAAAACTTCCTTTCTTGGTGAACAAGTCTTCATGTAACCTTCATCGTTTGGACTCCCTTGGCTGCCTCTCATGGGCATGTGCACCCTTGGCTATCTCCCATGGGCGTGCGTAGCCCACAACCACATAAAGGGCTGCCATGCTCAGCCCATGGTTTCTATAGGGCTGCCGTGCGCAACCCATGCCACAACAATTGTGGCAGTGTGCTCTTCACATGTACGTTTGTTGCTATGGTTCGTACGGTCTCAAACTTGTTCCGGTTGTTTCCAATTCTTCAAAACTTTGAGTCTTCGATACTTGAATGTATTACAAAAGAATTTTAAATAAAAAAATACTGCTTTTATTTTTATTACAATATAGTGCAGTTTTTTTATTACAACAATAAAATAAAAAATACTTAGCAACTACCAAGAAGGAAATTATGGCGACGATAGGCCACCCTTCTTGTTACAATGCCAAAACAAAAATACATTGAAATTCTAGGATCAAAATTGAGTAATAACAAACCACATATAAAACAAATATATATCAATACATTCCAACGTGAATATTTATGCGAATACCTAGAGTGTCATCTCTTTCTAAAACAAGCATATATACAATAAAAAGAAAAGGATTCACGTACACATACAACAATTAATCAAGGGTACAACCTGGCACTGATACCATTTATAGGGAAAAGCGCACAACAGAAGTGTGGAAATTAAAATTAGGGTTTAGTATAAATAAAATTTTCCCTTTTCAATAACAAGAACCTTAACCCTAGATTAATTGATGTATATAAATAGTATCGTACCTTTTTTTTGTGATGATTGAACTAGCGTCGAATTGAATCTTCAAGATCTTCCAATCCAATAACGAAACGTGAATTACCTAGGAGTGTGGGCTCCATTTTCTTTAAAATGTATATTTGAGATGGAAAAAAACAAATTCTTCTTCTTTGTTCGTCATAATAATCCTCCAAGAGAAAAACCAAGAACGTCCGGTCACTTTTGAATTATCAATCAATTTGATTGAAACTCGCGTGAACCTTGATTCGATTTTGTACACAAAACCCTTTTGATGCAAAGGATACTAGTGTACTATCGAAAACAAAAATGTTCCCTCGTTTCTCTATGCATGGCCGAATTCTTCACACAATGAGTTGGACAAAGGTATTTTTTATGAAAATAAAAAACAAATAAAAAATAATTTCTCACACCAAAAATTATGTCTTGGTCAAAATTAATAGGTAGTATATATAGGAGACCAAATCCTCTCCTAAGAAGGATTTACTTGGTGGGCAAGAATCCTTTCCTTAGGTGGATTTACTTAGTGACCAAGAATCCTTTTCCAAAAAGAATTCTTTCCTACACCAAGACTCATAATCCAACTCATTAGTGTATTTGTGACCATATTAAAGTCTTCCTAAGTTGACTAGATAAATAATTCATTTTATTTATCTACTTATTAAATATAGTCTTTAATATTAATTATTAATTTTAGCTCATTCAGCTAAAGAACTGAAATTGAACTCTTAAATAAAGATAAAATAAGTTAATACTGCTAACTCATACCCTAGACAGCCTTATTAGAGAAAGTGTATCCTTGTGAAGAATATCAGTAATCGGCAAGAGCTCATAGACCGCCTATAGCTCTCCAAGTTACCATATTTACTCATATGACCACATTTTGAACTTGAATATTTTGACTTGTCGAGAAGCCATATTTCAATAGACACTATTGAAAACTTAACGTTAAGATTTAATATCCGATACCTCAAAACATCCATATGATGATATTCTACTCTCATTTAATAAATGGAGCCACGATATCCATAACTATAAATGAAGTACTCTATCGATTAACAAATGAATACCACCAAACTATCGAGGATAGACTATGCTATATAATCGTACTCATTGATAGCTCAAATGATAACACTTGCAACCATAAGTCCACCATTTATCTCAGGATTGAGATAGACTCTCCGATTGTCTTCAAGCAAAAACTTTTATCTAATGACGGTTCTAGATAAAGTATTTCACTGTGATCCAATTCAATGGACCCAGTGCACTATATTCTTTTACCCAAAGACACCAGACTTTGATGATTTTAGATTTATCATAACACATTTGATCCCACTCAAAAGAATCTACAACTTTGACAAGATAAAGGCGCCCATCCTTTATCTGAAGTTGTGAATATTATTCAAGACTAACTAAAGAATTGTGTCTACCTCATACATATCTAGATGTATGAACAATTCTTCTTTTCTCATACTCTTTTGACTTTATGATTATTTACTTTTGACAATTATAATAATTAAACTATAAATGCTATAAGATTTGTTAAAATATAAATCACTTTATTAATATAAAAATATTGTCAAATATATTATTATAATCTTGCTATCGAGCATAAACTCAACATTCTAAGGAAGGATAATGGAAAATCAGTAAGTGGAAATGAGTATGCAAAGGTTTTAGAAGTAATACAAGATGGGAATGAAGAGTCAAAGGAGGAAGAGGTGGAGTAAGAGTCATGGATAGTGGGTGAAGAAGCTAAGGGAAATGAGATAGTTGAAGGGGTGGTGACTTTCGGGGGTTAGTGAGCAGTTAATGGGAAAGATAATCCCATCCAAGTTAGAAGACCCTGGGAGTTTCATCATTCCTGTTAGAATTGGTAATTCAGACATCATGGAGGCATTGCTTGATATTAGAGCAAGCATCAATGTGATGCCCTTTTCAAGTTTGTAGGCAACTAAAGATTGACAGTATCAAGCCTACCTCCATTTCTTTGAAGATGGCTGACAATTCTACTTCGACTCTAATTGGTGTGGTTGAAGATGTGGAGTTAGATATACATAGGCTCAAAGTACCGGTTGACTTTATGTTTTTGGAAATAAAAGAAGAAGGAATTGAGGATCAGTATTGGAAGTTTCTTTTGGGCTGGTCATTCATGGCCATAGCAGGAACAATAGTCAATATGGTTTCTTAGGAGTTATTTTTAAGCTGAGGGGGTAAAAAGGTTGAATTCATTATGAGTGGATTGGAAGCAAAGGGAGAATGAATGAGGGTGCTTAGTTGTGGAAGTGCCCAAAACTTGAAAGAAGAAGAGCAAGGTTTGTGAGTTAAATAAGGTATTTGAATTGGCCTCATAAATGGAAGATGGCCATCAAGAGGGCATTAAAAAAAGATAAGAATGCAAATAGAAGAGAAAACTTTTGACAGAAAAATGCTTGAAGAAGTGGCTAGAGACTTTGAAATTGAACAAGAAGATAAGAAGTTAAAACTTGAGGTGAAGCTTCTTAAGAAGGAAAATAAGTTTTTAAGGGAGAAAGTTTAGAATTTGTTCTCCATCAACAAGGATTTGAAAAAGCAATTGGGAATCCTTAAAGAAAAGAAGGAGTCTAAGGCGAAAGATCTATCAGAACTAGCCACACTTTCAGAAGAATTTGAGGAAGAATACGCAAGAAAGATAAAAAAGTTGATGATTGAAGTGGAACAAAAGGAAAATGTCTTGGAGATAGTTAGAGAGCAACTGAATAAGAAGGAAAAGCAATTAAAGATAGCCAAAGTGAAGGAATACGACTATTTAGTCCAACTTGACAAGGTGGAGAGGGATGTGAAGACCCTTTAAGGGAGGAAACACCAAAGGCCTCACAATAATGAATATAGGGGATTTTTTCTTATCACCATTTTACCTGATTCTTTTGCCCTAAGGAAGGGCATTTTAAGCCTTAAGTTCCATGAATTCAAGAAGAACCAACATTAGACTAGCAATAGGCCTCCAAGAGTTAAAAAATTTAGGTTAGGAAAGACATGTTAGAAAAATGTAGGACTAAGGGGAAGGAAATCTTAAATGAGAAATTGGTACCCATTTGGGTGATGAAGAAGAAACAACCTCTCCATCCGGTCAAACCACCTTTGGTTGACCAAAGTCCAACCTTGAGTTAGAGTTCACAATTTGTTTTTTCATATGTCTTTAAGTTGCTCTACATTGAAAATTAATTTGATGTGCTTGTGTGAATGGGCAATTCTAAGCGTGGAGAAAACCTATTGTGTTTTCTTTATGGTGATTGTATCGTTGATACTTATATTTGAGTTTACATATCTTAAAAGTTGTGATTGTTTAGTAATGCAAGAATGTTAAATTGGTATAATTGTCTCGCAGGTTAAGCACACGGATCCAAGCAATTCAGAGCAATCAAGGTTGTAAGACGATTAAGCAAGTAGGAGGTGCGCGGGTCAGTACCATCATTACAACCCACAATATACCCACATGTCGGGAGCAAAGAATCATCAGTTAGGGCACTGCGTGGGACATGCACAGGTTCTAACCAACGCTAAGACCTGTGCATCTTACGTGTTTATATATACACCCATTGTTGTCAGTGTGAGCCCTACAACCATTCAAACACATTCTTTCTTCCCCTCTCATCTGAAAGGTAGAACTTATTTCTGATGCTTCAATTTCAAGAACAAAAAGGTATATTTCTCTTATTCAATCTTATTTTAATTTATTTTGTACCTTGAATTACATCTCTCTTTCTCTCTCAAAATCATTCTACATAATATGCTACAACCCTAACTCTCTACGATCAAATGAATTCATGCTCAATTTTTGTTTGGTTTTCATGAATAAATGTTGAGTTTGATTGATTGATGCATGAACTTTGCTTAGCGAGAGAATTAGAGAAAGATCCCTTTGATTTTGCTAGAGTCAATTCTAGGGTTGTTTTGAATTCATTGTGTTAATTACATGGTTAGGTGTTGTTCTCAAAACATTTGTTGTTAAACATTATATGTTGTGAAGTTTGGATTCAATTGTGTACATGAAACATGATGAAATTATGATTATATACATCTGGTGTCGCCCTCTAAACATCTAAAAATTGCCAGATACAAAGGTCATGTGCGGGTCCCTCACGCATTGCAAACAAAATATGTATAAGTTTTGAATTTTTTCTTGTTTTCTATAAGAATGTTTCTTGTTGTAATTGTTTTTCTTTTCCTATAATTAGATGTTTGTTATTGCAGATGTTAATCATATTCAAGCACAAAGCCTAGAAGGTAAGCCAAAGAAAGAAGAAGATGCAAATTCCTTAGTGTGGCAAAAATAAGGAATTCCCGAGTAGACTCAAACAATTCAGAAGAAAGGGAGTTCTTCAAGATAGAGGGCTTGATTTGGTAAGCGTGGGTAGCACTCATGTTCCCTGTACAGTACGAAGACAGGGATGTCAAACATTTATAACCGCCCAGTGCGGTAAAGTTAAGCACTCGTGGAGGAGTTTTATGCAAGTATGGTGCCATATTATTTTTAGCGCCACCCCACAGCAGTGGGGAGGGGGGGGGGGGGGAGATGGGCTTGTCTATTACAATACTCAGCTTCCAGATGATCAGGAGGAATAGGGTAAGATGAGAGATGGTGTAACCTGGAACGATATATTTTTCAAGCAAAATATAGAGTTCCAAACCAACTTGTGATCCAACCAGGAGTTCCAGGTGGCACCTGCTTTCCACATCAAGCACATCAACCTTGAGCTCGAACTAGGCATTTGGAACATCTTCATATCTCATTCCATCCGACCAGGACACACATGACCATAATCCCTTTTAAGTTGGTCACTAATCTCCATTGCCTCAAAAAGGAAAAGCCCATTAATACAGGTTCACTTATCAGGTGGGAGATAGTGCAAGTGAGGCAAATGAGGGTGGATAAGCAGTAACTCATTTTCATCTACCTCATCAGAGACTTGTGCAAGAAACCAGGACTTGATTTTGAACATGTGCAGTTGTAATGTCCGTATGAAGATATCGGATTGACCACATGGACCATTTTGATGGTAGAGAGGGACCTCATGAGTGATAGGAGAAGAACATAAAAGAAGAAAAGGGGAACAAGAATGAGCTCCAACATCACAGGAGGTGGAGCCAGAGGATATGGGTTTTGAGCCAGAGCATCAAGATTTTGAGCAGGAGTTCCTCTCTTAGTTGTAGGCGATCAGGGTACAGTGCCATGGAAGACCCTTGTTTTAAGGATGGAAAGCCTACATACCTCCGTGGACATATTGAACTCTAAATTCTCTCCATTCTAGGCTGATAATACAACTAATATGGATGACTTGTGGTCCAACATCGCTATCCTAAGAAATAAGCTAAAGGTTATCCCGTATGATGGGAGGGCCAAGAGATCTACCATATTGTGTTTCCCTACTAGAGGCCTAATGATAGACCTATATGCTATAGAGCTTAGGGCAGTAAAGAAGATATCCTGAAAGGAAGCTGAAGAGAGAGCCAGAGAAAAAAGAGATCCGAAGGGGATAAGGCTATAGAAGGATGATATTGTAGAGTCCTCGGATATCGAGTGACCTTTAGCTGCTCTATTTTTGTTTCATTTCTTAGCATTGATACTCTTTATTCATTTAATATTTTTATTATTTTATGGAACTTGTTTAATTTTTGTACTTTTGGTATTTTATTTTCATGTTGTTATTTCTAGTTCTAGTTTTTGGTGAATGATAAGTTTGGGATAATTTTTGGGCATTACTTGTTTGAGAGTGTATGTGGTTTGAGATATTTATGGTGATTGTTGACCCTTGTGATTGAGATTGTGCTTCAAGGTTAGGTTCTTCATCTCTTGGATTCGACACACCACTTACAAGTCTTGGAGGGATGAGCAAGCCAAGAATGCTCATAAAAAGGGTGAAAACCTAATCAAGTTTTAGACAAACAAGCAATCACGTTAGTTTTATCTTTCGATCTCAATTCCAATTTTTGCACTTTATCTCTTTATCCTAGTCTATAGATTTATAGATATGGCGGATGTGAATATTTCATTATATATCAATTTGGGGTTGTTTGTGTGAATAATGGTGAATGGAAACATTTGTGAATGATGATACAATTTTGGTTTTTACAACTTTGCACTTATTGACTATTTCACTTTTGGTTGGATGAGTCGAAGGCTCTTCTAGATATGCACATGATTTACAAGTTTTATTTTGATAAAGCCTAACTCAGTTTGGGTGTTTTTGAATCATTCATATATCTTTTATAGATTTTTGAGCATATAATAAAAAATTGGTTTGGGGGTTGTTATGTCCCCATGCCATCAATTTTGAATGAGAATGCTTGATATGGATGTAGATTTTCTATCTCGAATGCAAGTGCTTAATTTAGATATTGTATAGAAGTACCTTATTAAATGATGAGCCATTTTGAGTTTTTTATGTTATGCATGATGATTACCTAGGTTGTGTGTTTTGAGTCGTATTAGGTGCGTGTTGTTAAGTCGGACTCTCTAGTCTTCAAAATTGAGGACAATGTCTAGTTTTGGTTTAGAGGTGTAGACACCTGTTGAGTTGTGTTTTCTTTGTTGTTTTAAGTCTTTTTTTTTAGTTTGTGATCCAAAATTTTCGATTTTGTAGCAATGGCCAAATTTTTGAGCTTTCATTAGCTTGGATGTGATGCCTTGAGTGTGTGCTTTTTGTGAGTTTATAGATGCATTTTGATCTTGTGTGGCAAATCCTTATCACTCGTGGGTTATACTTGCATTGTCACGGGCTAGTCTCATCCTTTGTGTGCTTAAATTGAGGGGACTTGGTGCTCTTACACCTTGTTCTAATAGTAGAGACTACCTGTGAGTTCACAAATACAAGCCTATAAAAAGCGTAGCTGAGTGTACATTTGTTCTTTTCTTTAAACACTCTTCTAGTCTTAAGTGTCACATGCCATAAGACATACATCTCATACATATTGTGGATTTCTTGATGGGTTCATTCATTCCATTGATAGACTAATTGTGGACATGATCTTAGGCATTGTGTGCATTAACTACTCTATGATATGTCTTGATTGGGAATGTTTGTTGATGCTTGATCTTCCCCGTTCATGGCATAGTGAATCATTACTAGGCTAGTTCATAAACATTATCGGTTTTTGAATGACCATTATATGCAATGCATTAGAAGTCTATGCGTAAATTCCATCATTGCATACCTTGAATGAGTGTGAACTTAGGACTCTGAGCAAAAATAGTGAGAGAAACCTGGTGAGTCTCAGAGTCGAAGTGAATTATGTTCAAGGCGTGGGAGTGAGTAGTTCCCAATATGAGAGCGCTCTTAGGCGTGGGATTTATTTCCCTCAAATGCCTTCAAGTTGTTTTAGATTACTTTGCATATGTCTACTTCTCTCTATCTCACATCCTTACATCTCATCACCGGTTGGACTTGTGACTTACTGAATTATTTGTGTTAAGTATTAGATAGCATCATGTTTACTTGTGTCTTATTTAGGTCATTTTACAGTTTGCTCGAGGATGAGCAAAGGTTTGGTTTGAGGGTATTTGTTCATGCCAAAATTGTCATATATTTTGGCCCTCAATCCCATTCACTGTTTTTGCATATCTTATGGCTTGTTTGTTATGATTGCAGGCAATTTGGTACATTTTGGAAGATTAAATGGAAAACGTGAATTTATGATGAAAAGGCCAAGAATTGATCAAGTGTAGAAGCCAAAGTGCGTTAGGGATGCATGTGTCCTTACCAGTGCATTGTAAAGAAGAACTAGAAGACAGGGCATTGCACAGGTCATTACCTATGCACCAATAGCACACATATCACGCACTTGTGGAAACTAGAGAGCTGACCAAGGAGCAGGACATGGGCATCAGGTCATTGTACGGGTCCCATCCCACACTGTAACCCGTGCATTTTGCTAAACCCGGGAGATGGAAATCTTAGTATAAGGTCGTTACATGGGTCACTCCATGTTTCCCAACCCATGAACAACCCACATATTTGGCGTGCCAGCAAGCCAAATCAATGAAATCAGGCTATTTCAAAGAAACAAATATATAAGATCGTTTCTGTTATGAGACATACACATACATACCCATTCATTACCATCATCTCTCTCTTGATATAGGAATTTTCTATCTCTCCAAAAAACCCGTTCATTCCTCATATCATCTATATCATTTACTCAACAAAAGAGGAGCAAGGAGATCAATTTAGAGCTTCAAGAAAGAGGAATCGTATGTGGGTTTTCTTCTACTCTCTTCTATTTGCTTATTTCTTGTAATATGTATGAGTAGCTAAACATCCCACTAGGGGATTGATGTGATTCTACTATGGATTATGGGTGTTGTAATGAATTCTATCATTTATTATTAATCTATCAATTATATCTCATTCATTGCTTGTATTGATTTCAAAGACGATTTGTATTTGATTGTACCACCCTTTCTGTGCAAATTATTGGAGAAATTATTTGAGTAGAGAATTAGATAACATCTATTCAATTCTCTTAAGCTCTTTTGAACGGAAGGATTGAACATGTATACCCACATTCAGTGAAATCTGGGCAAATCAATCTTAATCTCTAACTAATCTCAAATGGGTGACCAATTTTATACCCTCTAGATTGGTTGTTTTGGAGAGAATAAGCACCAATTCTATGCACTCTAAATTTATAAAGAGATTGGTTCTTTTTTGGTAGATGCACTTTAGTGAACAATCATTTGTGGGTGACCAATTCTATAGCCTCTAGATTGGAAAGCCATAAGGGAAATACAACCAAGTCTATACCCTATAGATTGGTAACTTTAGTTTAATGAACATTAATGAAAATTCATAAATACCCATTGTTTGCAAGTTGAATCCATCATTCCCCTAGTCCATTTATCATATATTTTTCACTCACTAACTTGCTGCATTTCTAGGTAGCTTAAATTTAGTTGCATTTTAGTTAATTTCATTATGACAACTCTTGCATTTTACTTTTCTTACATTTAATCTAGCATTAATTTGATCACCTAGGCATAACACGATCTATGTGGACGATACCCATACTTGTAATTGTATTGTTTATCAATTCTGAGTGCAATAGGGTTTACAAATTTTATTTGGAAAGCTATTTATTATATACAATACGGCACTTGTCAAGCTTTGATTGATTGATTTTAATTGGAAATAGTCTCTACTTGTGTTAGTTCATCTTATTTGACCGTTTAGTTTATTAGCACAATGTTATTGTATTTTTAGAGCTTGTTATGTTTCTATTGAAAACTTTCTGAATACAAGCTCTATATTTCTAGCTAGGAATTTTATTGATCACATGTTATGATTCTAACATGATTTTTGTTTGGTTCTAAATCTTGTATATGTGCTTAAATGACTATTATTGATTCAAGGTTTAGTGACATGAAAAAATCTAGAAACTAAATGTGTTTTGGTGTTTTCATATTTTCTAGATTTGTTATTCATGCATAGTAACTAGAACTAGACATATTTGATTTGTGAACTTTCATGCATAGGTCTAGTTCCAATAGGATGTGTTGATTATCATATTCTATGTTGCATGCTTGTTTGCGTTTTGCATTCATGATCACATATGAGGCTTTTTGAAAAGGTTGGAAGTCACATTCCTTAGAGTGATTATTTGGTTTGTGCATTGGAAGTCGCATTTTGGAGAGGGGATCTTCGATTTGCGTACAGAGTCTTAGCTAGGATTGGGGTGGTCCGGATAGCTAGGCATGGAAGTCTGATATTGAAGTGGGGTTTTTTCAATTTGAGCATGGAAGTCACATTTCAGAGAGGGGATCTTCAATTTGGGCATGGAGTCTTCACTAGGATCGGGGTGATATGGAGTTAAGCAAGGTGGCATCTCTTTCATTGTGTAGGGTTGAAGGGTAGATTTCTAGGTAAAGTTGTCACTTGAGAGATTGTATATTTGCAATCTTTTTGTTCTTTATAAGAAATACAAATATACCAAGAAACTTGAACAAGTTGATTGATACAATAAAATGAATATGATATCAAATAAGCAATGAATGAATCAACTCAATTCAAGAATGTAAAGAAAAATTAAAAGCAAAGATCAACACCGGAGTTTTTATATGGTAAAACCTCCGAAGAGGAAACGTCCACGGGTTGATACCACAACCACAGGCAAAAACTTCCAATAGTAAGATAAAAAGGTACAATATATCAAGTGTTCACTCCACCTAGAAAGCTACCCTTCAACCCTACAGAATGAAAGAAATGCCAACTTGCTTAACTATCTGGATCACCCCGATCCTAGTTAAGACTACATGCACAAATTGAAGATCTTATCTACAAAATGTGAATTCCACGCTCAAATTGAAGAACTCCTCCCCAATATGAGACTTCCAAGCTTAGCTATCCGGATCACCCTGACCCTAGCCAAGACTTCTGATGCACAAACCAAAGAATCATTCTAAGGAATGTGACTTCAAATCTCTTTACAAGTCAAGTGATCTAATTGAATGAAACGATGCAAACACACACAACATAGTATATATGGTCAATATATCCAATGGAAACTAGAAATTAATCATCGAGTACAAATCACATGTTTTCTAGTTTTAAAAAAAAAATATGCAGGCAAGCAAGCAAATGATGTATGTACATATAAAATATGTTATTTCATCAAATATTCAATTAAAGTGACCTAGCGTATGTAGATACTATTTATCATAGAAGAGGTGTCAATAATTACACAAAAATAGCCCTAGAATTGAAGCTAGCACAGTACATCACAAGCAAATCCATATATTTGAAAAATCTAATTCAAAATACTTGTCAATTGAAGCTCATTCTAGATATTATAGAGAATAATACTCTAGTCAAAGTATACACAACAAAAATATAATTTTTGGAAGAAGAAAGCCCAAGGCAATTGAAGATTTAAAGCTCAAAAATCAAAAGAAAAACCAATACATCAACTAAAAACTGTGCAGTCCCGTTATTGTATGTCAACCTACCAGAAAAATCATTTAAATAGCTCCAACCTCTTGTGGAAAAGATATAGTACTGGTAGACAAGAAATCTCCAAGTTGAATCACTTGAGTCGGACTCCGAATGAAAAATATATGGTGTTTGGAAACTAGGCAAGTTGGTGAGAAAATTTCTGCACAAGTTTTTCAAGTTTTTCTTCCGGGAAACAAATGAGAGGGAAAAGAGTATTTTGCTGGGAAAAATCTATTAAAACGCGGCGGAAACGTAAAATAGAGTTTGAGTAAATTTTAAATTTTTTTCCTTTAAAAGAAAGAACCTTAACCCTAGATTAATTGACGTACATTAAAAGTATTGTACCTTTTTCTCGTGACGATTGAACTAGCATCAAACTGAATCCACAAGATCTTCCAATCCAATCACGAACGTAAATCATCTAGGAGTGTGGGCTCCCTTTTCTTTGAATTGTATAGTTGAGGACGGAAACAAACAATTTTTTGTTTTGTTAGTCACAATAATCCTCCTAGAGAAAACCCAAGAATGTTAGGTCACTTGTGAATTATCAATCTACTTGATTAAAACTCGTGTGAACCTTGATTCGATGTTGTATACAAAACCTTTTGATGTAAAGGTTACTAGTGCACTAAAAAAAAAAAAAAAGGTTCCTCGTTCCTATTTCTCTTACCCGAATTTTTACACACCAATCTTTAGAGTTGGAAGAATTTATCTAGAGCAAGAACCAAATTTTCTTTTCTCAAAATTATATGTTGGCCAAATTTTCTCCCATAGAAAAATAGCTTGGCCGAAATTTCTCTGGAAATTCACTTGATCGAATTTCACACTATGTGGTCGAAATCCTTGGCATAAATTACTTAGGGTTGGCCGAATTACTCTTGCTTTTAATTTAGTAGACCAAATCCTCTCCTAAAGAGGTTTTACTTGGTGGGCAAGAATCCTCTCTCTAGGAGGATTTACTTGGTGACTAAGAATCCTCTTTCAAAGAAGATTTCTTTTCCACACCAAGACTCCTAATCTAACTCAATAGTGCATTTATTCAATAACCAATTATTGAATATAAAATAAATTGTGACTATATCAAAACTTCCTAATTTGACCAATTGTCAATTAGAGTTTTGATAGAAGTCAAATACTTCCTAATTTGACTAGAAAAATAAATTCCTTTTATTTACATACTTATCAAATATAGTATTTGATACTTATCATATTACCAACAGTAATATGAAACCTGGAGACTTTCTCCAACTGGGAAAAAGATTTTGACTTTAAATTAAACAATTAATTAATTAATTAATTAGTTAATTTCCATTTAATTAATTAAAAAATAAAAGCCAATATATAAGGCTATTTATAGGCCCTTGCCGCCCAAGCTATTTAAATATGGGCCAAATGTTGTTTTTCAATTTTATTAAATCCGTTGGACTTTATTAAAATGTCCACATGTGAAATAGACTCATTCTTACTAAAAGGAACAAGTACACACGCCTTAGCACAATTCCAAATGGACCCATAACTTTGTCGGGTAGAATATATTAATTGTTCCATGCAAGTTCGTGTGGATTGTGGATCTTGGCGGGCTATCTAAATATAAGCTCCAATAGATATAACCTAATCACAATCAACAAATAATTCACTTAGGTCTGATCGAATAATTTTTGTTATTTCCACTAAAGAACAAAAATTGAACTCTTAAATAGATATAGAATAAGTTAATATTCCTCAATCATACCCTAGACAATCTTAATGGAGATAGTGCATTCTCATGCAGAATGTTAGTAATCACCAACAGCGTATAGACTGCCTATAACTCTCCTAGTTACTATATTTACTCATATGACCACATTTTGAACATGGATATTTTAATTTGTCTAGAAGACATATTTCAATAGACACTTTTGAAAACTTAACATTAAGATTTAATATCCAATACCTCAAAACATCCATATGATGATATTCTACTCACACTTAATAAATGGAGTCATGATGTCCATATATATATGAGGCCTCTATCGGTTAACAAATGAATATCACCAAACTATCGAGGATAGACTATGCTATATAATCATACTCATTGATAATTCAAATGATAACACTTGCAACCATAGGTCCATCATTTATCTCATGATTGAAACTCTTCGATTGTCTTCAAGTGAAACTTTTATCCATTGACGGTTCTGGATAAAGTATCTCACTGTGATCCTATTTAATGCACCTAGTGCACTAGATTCCTTGGTTCAACGACACCAGACCTTGATGATTTTAGACTCATCATAACACATTTGATCCCACTCAAATGTTAACAAAAGAATCTACAACTTTACCATGAAAAAGGCGCTCATACATACATATCTAGATGTACGAACAATTCTTATTTTCTCATAGTCTTTTGACATTATGATTATTTACTTTTAGCAATTATAATAATTAAACTAAAATGCTATAAGATTTGTTAAAACTGGATATCACTTTATTAATTTGAAACGATTGTCAAATACATTATTACACTCTTGCTATTGAGCATAATCCTAACAATCTCCCATTTGCTTTATAGCAAATGTGTCATATCTCTTATCTCCATAATCTTCAGGTGCCCGTCAAAACACTTTTGTGGAAGAGCCTTTGTAAAGGGATCCACTAGATTTTTTGTTGACCCGCTCTTTGTAATTGTCACGTCACCCCTGTGCATAATTTCTCTCAGAAGATGATACTTTCTTTCAATGTGTTTCCCTCTCTTATGACTTCTTGGTTCTCTCGAAATAGTCATTGCTCCAATATTGTCAAAGTAGATAGTGATCTGCTTATTGCATCAGAAACCACTTCTACGTCAATCAAGAATTGGTGGAGCTAGAGAACCTCTTTAGCAGCTTCGCTTGTAACAATATACTCAGCTTTTATTTTGGAATCAACATTACAAGATTTCTTGATACTCCTCCATATGACTGCCCTTCCTCCAAGAGTAAACACAGATCCTGATGTTGATCTTTTAGAGTCAGAATCCGACTGGAAATCGGAATCTATATACCCAATGGGAATTAAATCCCCTCTAGAGAATACAAGCATATAATCTCTCATTCTCATGAGATACATGAAAATATGCTTGACTGTCATCCAGTGATCAGGACCAGGTTTCGATTAAAGCCTGCTTACTATGCCAACAACAAAACAAGTATATGGTCTAATGTAGAGCATTGCATACATTAGACTCCCAACTACCGAGGCATATGGAGCCCTGCTCATGAATTGCTCTTCATGCTCATTATTAGGAACTTGTTCCTTAGAATGTTTGCTTCCATGTCTGAAAGGTAACATACCTTTTTGGAATCTTGCATGGAGAATCTTGACAAGATTTTGTCTAGGTGTAAAGCTTGGGATAACGCAATTGTTCTATTCTTTCTATCCCTTATGACATGGATACTGTAAGTTCCTCGGTGTTTGATTGGCTTTTTCCGTTGACAACCACATTTGGGGATCTATATGTAAGGGTAGTTTAGGGCTTTATTGTTCAACCAAGCTCAAGCATCAAAGGTAAAATCACCTGCTTAACTTTTATTGAAGAGGTACTAGTGCACACACACACTCATGCATTTTTCTTTTAATTATCTTGCTTGCATGCTTATCTGCCATTTTGTGTGCCTTGTGTGTCTTAATTTTATTTGAGTGTTGATTGTATGTTTGTGCTTTAAAAAGAGGATTTTTTCCTCTATACCGTGGTCAAGACCGCTCTCTGTGCAGTACCCTCACCGCGGCCTGCACATCGGTTTTTACCAGAGGATGCACGTTGTGTCTACCGCGGTCTGTGCTTGTTGCATATGTCGCGGTCTCCCAAGTGGAGTTTCACAGACGATGCATGCTATCTAGACCGCAGTTTGTGCACACTGCATGCACAGCGGCCTATAAAGCAGCATTGTCCAGGTGATACACCGCTCTCTGTGTTGCGGTCTGGACACTTACCTGGACCGCAGTACAACCAGCGGTAATGACGGGTCTTTGTTGCCTTTCGCCCAAAATGACGCAGTTTCACTTTAGACTTCATATAAATATACCATCTTCTTCCCAACTCATTTTTAGAGCTTTCTAACCTTTTTTTAAGAGATAGATATAGTTCTTTAGTGAGAGAAGCTCCAAGAAGCCATCTTTACTCAACCATCCTTAAAATCCAAATCATCAAGCATCTTTCAACATGAGTTTCTTGTGTGTTCATAACTAGGTATTCTTTACATGCTCTAAACTTTATGGTTTCATTACTAAGACATGTATTCCTAGGGTTTTAGTCTTTATTGCAGAATATTCTTCCATATTCACTTAGGTTGCCATTATCTCTTCGTTGTTGGTTTAGCTTGTGGCTAAGTGGTTAGTGCACAAGGATAGTGATCCAAAATCACTATTAAGATCCGTTGGGTAGAGTGAAAGGGTTAGTAACTGGAAGGTTAGACGGGAGGTCAACCTAGGTTGTAAACTTTTACTCAACAGTGGATTTTGAGGATCAAGGGTGGCACTCTAAACAGCTCGTGGTTTTTTCCCATTTGGAGGGTTTCCACGTATACATTGCGTGTTTTTATAGTTTTATGTTTGTTGTCTTTTAATTGAACACTTAGTAGAATGGGGTAAATTTGATAACATTGACTAATTCGTAAAATAAGTAATTTATCGAATTAAAACCTATTCACCCCTCCCCCCTCTAGGTTATAGACACACACGTTATTAGTGAACTTTCAGATGCCAAGAATATAACTTGCTTCTCCTAAGTCCTTCATATTAAATTGTTTGGCTTGTTGGGAAAATCACAAAACAGAAGCGTGAAATTAGGGTTTGAATTTTTTTTCTCTTTTAATAGAAAGAACCTTAACCCTAGATTAATTGATGTATATTAAATGTATCGTACCATTTTCTCTCGATGACTGAACTAGCATCGAATTAAATCCGTAAGATCTTCCAATCCAATCATGAACGTGAATCACCTAAGAGTGTGGGCTCCATTTCTTTAAATTGTATATACCTGATGATGGAAACAAACAAAAACTTTTCTTTGTTAGGCACAATAATCCTCCAAGAGAAAATCCAAGAACATTCGGTTACTTGTGAGTTATTAATCTACTTGATTGAAATTCACGTGAACCTTGATTTAGTGTTGTACACAAAACCCTTTTGATGCAAATGATACTAGTGTACTATCGAAAACAAAAACGTTCCCTCTTTTCTCTATGCTTGGCCGAATTATTCATACAATGAATTAGACGAATTCTCCTAGACCGATGTATCTCTCAGCTTGTCTACTTATCCTCCCACTACAACGAGGTTTGGTAGATTGTTGATCTTGTGTTGGTACGGAACTTACAATTGGGCTTGGTTGTGAAACCTCTTGTGGAATTGTGTCTCCTGAAAGCTCATTCAAGACAATTCTACTTTTAGGCACAAAATTATTCATCCTCTTCCAGAAATTTAGCTTTTATCGAAATAAGTACTTTAAGATCAGAAGGACTATAGAAATAATATCATTTTGTTTCTTTTGGATACCCTACAAATATGCATGTTTCTGAACGTGACTCCATCTTTTCTATCTTTCCTTTCAACAAGTGCGCAGGACATCCAAATATCCTTAAGTGTTGTAAACTAGGCTTTTGCTCGGTCCATAACTCATGTGACTCCATCTTTTCTATCTTTCCTTTCAACAAGTGCGTAGGACATCCAAATATCCTTAAGTGTTGTAAACTAGGCTTTTGCTCGGTCCATATCCTTAAGTGTTGTAAACTAGACTTAGATGGTACATTGTTTAGAATGTACATGGCAGTTTGTAAAGCATATCCCAAAAAAGAATTATGAAGAGTTGAATAACTCAACATAGACCTAACCATGTCCAAAAGAGTTATATTTCTCCTTTCTACCACCCCATTTTGTTGAGGTGTACCTGGTACAGAAAATTGATAAATTATCCCATTTTCAATAAGATATTGTTGAAACTCACCAAATAGATATTCTTTACCATGATAAGACCTCAAGATTTTTATGTGTTTCTTAAGTTGATTTTCCACTTCAGCTTTAAATGCTTTGTACATGCCAAAAGCATCCGACTTATTTACAATGAGATACACATATCCAAATCTTGAGTAATCATCCGTGAAATTGATGAAGTACTAATTTCCACATTTTCACCTCTAGCTTGAATGCTCATAGGACCACACACATCAGTGTGTATCAATCCTAAATATTCGGTGGCTCTTATGCCTTTGGTCATGAACAACCTTATGGTCATTTTACCTTCCAAACAAGATTCACAAGTTGGTTGATCATCAACCTTTAATTCACTTAGAGGTCCGTCACTAACAAATCTTTTAATAATACTAAGGTTAATATGACCTAGGCACAAATGCAGTAGGTAGGTTTCATCTTTTGATAATTTTTCTCTTTTATGATTAGGTTCCGTTGATTCCGTGTCTAACAAGTGAAAGATATTTCTATGCAAGTAGAATAAACCGTCTTCCAATGTATCTTTGCAAATAATTTTGTCATCCTTACTAAAAATAAATGCTTTATTAAAAGTAACCTAATAACCAAATTTATTTAAACAAGAAACTGAAATTAAATTCCTCTTGAATTGGGGTACATAATAAACGTCTATTAAATCTAGATGCCTATAAGAATCTGTAAGGACCTTGATTTTAAGATTGGCTTATTTCATGACAAACCAGACCACATTGGCACCACATTGGGGATGATTGTGTAATGGGTAGCTTAGGTCCTCATTAGCAAGCTTCCAAGCATCTCTATAACTTCAAGAGCAAAAGGTATATTCACTTGATTTTTCCTCTTGAAGAGTTTAGGTACACACACACACCTCATGCATGCTTTGTTGATCTTGCATTTGCGTTGATATTGTTAATATGTGTGCATCTCTTCACAATCACACTTGCACTTCATTTGTAGATTTAAGTATGGTATTGTGTTGTGTTTGCGCTTGCACGATGGTGTGCTTGTTTTAGCGCATTGAGTGACCATATGAGAAGGTCTCATTCTTCTCTTGGTTTGGTTATATGGAGTAAGGTGTCTAGTTTCAAAATAGTGTATTTCAATGATTTAATGTTTTTAAAAACTGACTTTTGTAAGGTCTTGTGACCATATCTTTTGATAAAATGATTCAAAATGAGTTTTGAAACTTTTTTACAAACTAGACACCCATGCCTTTCTAACAGTATATTATTCGTAATATTTTATGACCGTTTGGATTTGTTTTGAAATCTCCAAAGTGACCACAAAAACAGGGCATCTTTGTTGTTGTCTGTTTCTGACCTTTGATCACTAAAATGACCATAACATTTTCTACAGACATCCAAATTATGTTTTGTAAATTGGAATAGAAATTATACTTCCATACCTTTCCAACAGTATATTATACGAAAGTTTTGGATGTCGTTTGATCATGTTTCGTGTCGCTCGAAACTCGAGATGTTGTGTTGTCTGGCGTGTACCGCGGCTTAGACCGCTGTTGGTGCCAGGCCTAGGCAGCGACCTAGGCAATGGTAATATCCAGCCATGCCTTACTGTGCATACCACGATCTGGACACTTGCTTAGGCCATGGCATGCATAGCGGTCGTGCGGAACTTTGTCTCGCAAGTCCAAAACGATGCCGTTTTGTGTATGGCTTCTTTATATATGTTCTCTTCTTCTTCCTTGCCTTCTTAGAACTCATCTTTAGAGTGAGAGAACCTCGATTAGAGAGAGAAAGCTTCAAGCTTTGTTATTTGACTCTCCAAACCCCAAACTCATCTTCATCTTGCATTCAAGCATCATTCCAAGCGTGAGTTTTCATTGATTGGTAAGTAGAACCACCATTGTTGTTCATTATTGTTCTAGCCTACCAAGACATGTCATTTATTGCTTAAATTAGCATTTCTTCATATTAATTGCATATTTATTAAAATTATGACATGTTTGGGTTTATATTGTGATAGCTTGCATTATTAGGTCATTTATGTCTAAATAGCTAATCCATGAATGTTCATGTATACATAATTGATGATTAGGTTGACTTTGTGCATCTAGACTAGTTTATGAACATTTATGTGTATGCCTCATTGATTGCATTTCTTGATTGCAAAATTGCCCTTGATTATTTGTTGTGACAACCTGTGTTGGTTGGACTTTTATTGACAATTAGGTTCTTAGATTTTATCTACACATCTAATTGAGTCCTTGGTATGGGCATGTAGGCATTGTTTGATAACTAGGATGTTTAATTGCATTATCTACATCTAGTTAAGCATGTTGTGTTTGGTCTTACACATAATTGCATTTGAGCATAGTGTCATATATACACTTAGATCATATACTCTTCATTGAGTCAAATTCTTGTGGCTTCGGTGTGAAATTGCACAAGAAAGAGAAGCCTTGCAACCAAGGGTAGTTTGGCAAGCAATTGGTCGGGTATCCACTGTAAAAGGCCCGAGGGGTAGAGTAGGAGGTGATCACACCAAGAGTAGTGGATCAGAGGATATCACTAGGGATTGAACCAGGAGTGGTGAGTGGCGGTGTCCATAGCCTGAGGTTGTCGAGAGTGAGAGTCCGAGTATCACTTGAGGGTGTAACCTTTTATTCATATAGTGGATTTCTGTGACCGAGTATGGTGCACTTAACAGCCCGTGGTTTTTCCCATTTGGAGGGATTCCACATATGCATCCTGTGTTATTTATATTTCCGCACTTTACACTTGATGTTGTTTGTTTATTTTTTGAATTTTGAATATTGACCAATCAAGAAAAAATTGGTAATTGACTTGATTAAAACCTATTCACCCCCCCCCCCCTCTCTAGGTTATAGTCACACATTTTTAGGGAACTTTCAGAATCTAAACTATTTCTAATATCTCCCACTGAACTAGCAGACACCAACGCACCATTGCCTAAACGAAAGTTGAATTCATTCTCATTAAGCCTTCTCCTATCCTGTAACCCCTTTAAGGAAGAACAAACATGGTTAGTGGCTCCAGAGTCTATGATCAAAGAATCCATAGAATTCGCCAAAAAACATATTTCAAGATAATTAATATTACCTTCTTTCTTCTTGTCCTGAGATTTTGGGCAATTTCTTTTCCAATGTCCCCTTCACCACAAAGGAAACACTTCCCTTCGATTTTGGTTACTTTCTATGTCTCCTTCTGAAAGTGCCCTAAAAACGTGTGTGTCTATAAACCTAGAGAGGGGCTGAATAGGTTTTAATCAAGTCATTGCAAATTATTCTTGATTAGTCAATATTTAAAATTCACCCAATAAAACAAATATACAACATCAAGTGTAAAGTGCGGAAATATAAATAACACAATATGTATACATGGAACCCTCCAAATGGGAAATACCACGGGCTGTTAAGTGTGCCACACTCGGTCACAGAAATCCACTATATGAATAAAAGGTTACACCCTCAAGTGATATTCAGACTCTCACTCTCGACAACCTCAGGCTATGGACACCGCCACTCACCATTCTTGGTTCAATCCCAAGTGATATCCCCTGATCCACTACACTTGACGTGAGAACCTCCTACTCTACCCCTCGGGCCTTTTACAGTGGATACCCGACCAATTGCTTGCCAACCTACCCTTGGTTGCAAGGCTTTTCTTGCTTGTGCAACTTCACACCGAAGCCACAAGACTTTGACTCAATGAAGAGTATATTGTCTAAGTGTATATATGACACTATGCTCAAATGCAATTATGTGTAAGACCAAACACAAAATGATTAACTAGATGTAGATAATGCAATTAAACATCCTAGTTATCAAACAATGCCTACATGCCAATACCAAGGACTCAATTAGATGCGTAGATAAAATCTAACAACCTAATTGTCAATAAAAGTCCAACCAACACAAGTTGTCACAACAAATAATCAAGGGCAATTTTGCAATCAAGAAATGCAATCAATGAGGCATACACATAAATGTTCATAAATTAGACTAGATACACAAAGTCAACCTAATCATCAATTATGTATACATGAACATTCATGGATTAGCTATTTAGGTATAAATGACCTAATAAGGCAAGCTATCACAATACAAACCCCAAACATGTCATAATTTCACTAAATATGCAATTAATATGAAGAAATGCTAATTTAAGCAATAAATGACATGTCTTGGTAAGCTAGAACAATAAATGAACAACAATAGTGGTTCTACTTACCAATCAATGAAAACTCTTGTTTGGAATGATGCATGAATGCAATATGAAGATGGGGTTTGGAGAGTCAAATAGCAAAGCTTGAAGCTTTCTCTCTCTAATAGACGTTCTCTCACTCTAAAGATGGGTTCTTTGAGCTTTAAGAAGGCAAGGAAGAAGAAGAGAACATATATAAAGAAGCCCTACACAAAGTAGCATCGTTTTGGACTTGGGAGACAAAGCCCCGCACGACCGTTGTACGTGCCGTGGCCTAGGCAAGTGTCGAGACCGCAGTCTGTGCAGAATGAAATGGCTGGACATTACCGCTGCCTTGGTCGCTGGCTAGGCATGGCACCAACAGCGGTCTAGGCCGAGGTACACACCAGACAGCACAACAGCTTGAGCTTCGAGCCACCCAAAACATGACCAAACAACATCCAAACCTTTTATATAATATACCGTTGGAAAGGTATGGAAGTCTACTTTCTACTTACAAAACATGATTTTGATGTCTGTAGAAAGAGTTATGGTCATTTTAGTGACCAAAGGTCAGAAACGAACAAAAAAAGGAGATGCCCTATTTTTGTGGTCACTTTGGTGATTTCAAAACCAATCCAAACGGTCATAAAATATTACGAATAATATACCGTTGAAAAGGTATGGGTATCTAGTTTGTACAAAAAATTTCAAAACTCATTTTGAATCATTTTATAAAAAGATATTTTCACAAGACCATGCAAAGATCAGTTTTGAAAAACATTAAATCATTGAAATACACACTTTTGAAACTAGACACCTTACTCTATATAACCAAACCAAGAGAAGAATGAGACCTTCTCATATGGTCACTCAACATGCTAAAACAAGCACACCATCGTACAAGCACAAACACAACACAATACCGCACTTAAATCTAAAAATGAAGTGCAAGTGTGATTGTGAAGAGATGCACACATATAAGCAATATCAACACAAATGCAAGATCAACAAAGCATGCATGAGGTGTGTTTGTGCACCTAAACTCTTCAAGAGGCAAAGTCAAGTGAATATACCTTTTGCTCTTGAAGTCACAGAGATGCTTGGAAGCTTGCCAACGAGGACCTAAGCTACCCATTACACAATCATCCCAATGTGGTGTGGTTTGTCATGAAATAAGCCAATCATAAAATCAAGGTCTTTACAATCACCCCCTTTGGCTACTTCATGACAAAACAACCACTCAAAAATAAATCCTCACAAAACAAAAAATAATCTAGCTATTGTTCATGAGAGTCCATTCTACGTTACAAAAAGAGATACCTAAGAATCTAAGTCTTCAAGGTCTTCAATCTCTTCGTAGAACATCATAACTACACACAATAGCAAGAAAGAATTTTCCAAGAACAAGTGCAAGTGAGGTGAACAAACATAAAAATCAATTACACTCAATAATGCAATATAAACAAATGCATGTGCAATGCTCACCCTAAATGGGTTACTCTCTCTCAAACTTCTCACCAAAGTATAACCAATGCTCCCCCTATATTTCTCCAGACTTCTCCCCTTTTTGTCATGAGATAGGCAAAAGAGCTCCCCCTATCAGGTTGCTTTAGCAAAGAGAGCTATTTGCTCAAGAACATTGCATAATCATATACAAAAACTTTATGCAACTTAAATAGTTTAGAGAGATTCAAGGAGTTTTATTTAAAGAAAAATGTGTGACAAGGATGCTTTGCAAGCAAGACATGTTGCATTCAAATCCAAAACAAATGGTATTTGGCAAAACAAACATCAAAAGGGTTTCCAAAAGAATTCAAACC
The DNA here is from genome assembly GCA_032871835.1 of Dipteronia dyeriana. Classification (NCBI taxonomy): domain Eukaryota; kingdom Viridiplantae; phylum Streptophyta; class Magnoliopsida; order Sapindales; family Sapindaceae; genus Dipteronia; species Dipteronia dyeriana. Next base: position 43,564,106 of record CM065299.1, on the reverse strand, counting down.
AACTTGTACCCTTTTGTCATAAGCAAACAAGATATAGTTTAAAAAAATTTAAAAATAAAGCAACTATATCAATCATTAAAGGCAAACCAAGACATGAGTGACTATTGCACCCTTTTTGATTTTTCTAGATATTTATCCGTATGATAGTTGTCGGATATTTATCTGGATTTTTCTGGAAATTTCTGGACATGTCATAATTTCAATAAATGTGCAATTAATATGAAGAAATGCTAATTTAAGTAATAAATGACATGTCTTGGTAAGCTAGAACAATAAATGAACAACAATGGTGGTTCTACTTACCAATCAATGAAAACTCATGCTTGGAATGATGCTTGAATGCAAGATGAATATGAGTTTGGGGTTTGGAGAGTCAAATAGCAAAGCTTGAAGCTTTCTTTCTCTAATGGAGGTTTTCTCACTCTAAAGATGGGTTCTTTGAGCTCTAAGAAGGAAAGGAAGAAGAAGATGACATATATAAAGAAGGCAAGTGTCTAGACCGTGGTCTGCGTAGCATGACACGGCTGGACATTACCGCAGCCTAGGTCGCTGGCTAGGCATGGCACCAACAGCGGTCTAGGCCGCGGTACACACCAGACAGCACAATAGCTCGAGCTTCGAGCGACCCAAAACATGACTAAACGACATCTAAACCTTTCGTATAATATACCGTTGGAAAGGTATTGAACTCTAATTTCTAATCCAATTTACAAACCATGATTTGGATGTCTGTAGAAAACTTTATGGTCATTTTAGTTACCAAAGGTCAAAAAATGACATCAACAGAGATGCCCTGTTTTTGTGGTCACTTTGGAGATTTCAAAACCAATCCAAACGGTCATAAAATATTATGAATAATATACCGTTGGAAAGGTATGGGTGTCTAGTTTGTACATATATTTTCAAAACTCATTCTGAATAATTTTATAAAAATATATGGTCACAAGACCATACAAAGGTCAGTTTTGAAAAACATTAAATCATTGAAATACACACTTTTGAAACTAGACACCTTACTCCATATAACCAAACCAAGAGAAGAATGAGACCTTCTCATATGGTCACTCAACGTGCTAAAACAAACACACCATCGTACAAGCATAAACACAACACAATACCACACTTAAATCTACAAATGAAGTGCAAGTGTGATTGTGAAGAGATGCACACATATAATCAATATCAACACAAATGCAAGATCAACAAAGCATGCATGAGGTGTGTGTGTGCACCTAAACTCTTCAAGAGGCAAATTCAAGTGAATATACCTTTTGCTCTTGAAGTCATGGAGATGCTTGGAAGCTTGCCAATGAGGACCTAAGCTACCCATTACACAATCATCCCCAATGTGGTGTGGTTTGTCATGAAATAAGCAAATAATAAAATCAAGGTCCTTACACCTTCTTAGTAGGTCCTAGTTGCTTTTTATTCTATTGTTTCTTGACCTTTTTAGGGGTCTTAACAGTAGCAACTTTACCAGCGGTATGAATCTCTTGTACCTTGCCTTTCATAAATGATTTTCTTAGCGCTCTGAACATCTTACAACAGGCCTTGCAAGGTGTATTTCTTATTATTCAAGGTGTAGTCCAACTTGAATTGATCAAAGGAATCTAATAGTGAATAGACAATCATGTCAAATTTCATCTCACTATTTATCACAACATCATTCAGTTCAACAATGTTGAGATGTGCTATGACTTTCATCATGTGATCTTTCACAGCCTGTCTAGGTTTCACCCTAAGTTTCATGAAGGCAGTCATTGCCTCTCTCTTTGTCGTTCTAGACCTCGTAGCAAACATCTCCTCTAGAGACATCATTACACATGCATTGAAGGCGCCCAACCTTTATCTTAAGTTGTGATTATTGTTCAAGAATAACTAAAGAATTATGTCTATCTCATACATATCTAGATGTATGAACAATTCTTCTTTTATCATAGTCTTTTGACCTTACGATTATTTACTTTTGACAATTATAATAATTAAAATATAAATGCTATAAGATTTGTTAAACTAAAAATCACTTTATTAATATGAAACGATTGTCAAAAACATTATTACACTCTTGCTATTTAGCATAATCCTAACATTGCTAACCATTCTTTAACTGATGTCAATACACCTACAACGTTTCCAATGAGTAGTATATCATCAACATAAAAAACTAGGAAAACAACCTTGTTGCCTTTGATCCTTTTGTATACACATGGTTCATCAATTTTTGAATAATTCCAAAACCTTTTGCAGTTTGATCGAACCTTAAGTTCCAGGATCTAGATCCTTGCTTCAATCCATATATGGATCTTTGTAACTTGCAAACCTTTTCCTCTTGGCTCTTTTCAATGAATCCTTCTGGTTGCATCATATAGATGCTTTCATCAAGAATTCCATTAAGGAAAGCTGTCTTGACATCCATTTGCCAAATCTCTAGGTCTTGAGATGCCACAATGGATAAGAGTATCCTAACAGATTTAAGCTTGGCCACATGAGAGAAGGTTTCCTCATAATTAATACCTTTATTCTGTGTGTAACCTTTAGCTACCGATCTAGCATTAAAGGTTTCCACCTTTTCATCCACTCCTCTCTTCCTCTTGTATACCCACTTGCACCCAATGGGTTTTATCCATTTAGGCAAGTCTACAAGAGACCAGACTTTGTTTTTGAACATAGATTCAATTTCGGATTGCATTGCCTTTTGCTAATGGCAACAATCAACATCTTCCATGGCTTTTTGGTACGTGTAGGGATCATCATCATCATCCTAGAGATTCTCCACTGATTCTCCTAGACCGATATGTCTCTCGGGTTATCTACTAACCCTCATACCACGATGAGGAATGGTAGGTTGTTGATCTTGTGTTGGTACTGAACTTACAATTGGGCTAGGTTGTTAAACCTCTTGTGGAATTTTATCTCCTGAAAGCTCATTCAGGACAATTCTACTTTTAGATATAATTTATTCACATCGTCCTCTTCAAAAAATTTAGCATCTGTCGAAACAAATACTTTAAGATCTGAAGGACTATAGAAATAATATCCTTTGGTTCCTTTTGGATACCCTAAAAATATGCATGTTTTTGAACTAGACTCTATCTTTTTATGTCATTCCTTTTAACACGTGCGTAGGACATCCAAATATCCTTAAGTGTTTTAGACTTGGCTTTTGCCCAGTCTACAACTCGTGCTGTGTTTTAGGAATGGACATAGATGGTGCATCGTTTAGAATGTACATAGCGGTTTGTAAAGCATATCCCTTAAAAGAATTAGGAACCGTCGAATAACTCAACATTGACCTAAGCATGTCCAAAAGAGTTATATTTCTCCTTTTTGTCACACCATTTTGTTGAGGTGTACCTAGCGTAGAAAACAGAAAATTTATCCCATTATTAATAAGATATTGCTAACGCTCACCAGATAGATACTTTCCACCACGATCAAACCTTAAGATTTTTATATGTTTCTAACGCTGTTTTTCTACTTCAGCTTTGAATGCTTTGAACTTTTCAAAAGAATCTGACTTATGTCTCATGAGATACACATAGCCAAATCTTGAGTAATCATCCATGAAAGTGATGAAGTACTCATATCCGCCTTTAGCTTGAATTCTGATAAGACCACACACATCAATGTGTATCAATACTAAACATTAAGTGGCTCTTGTGTCTTTCATCGTGAATGACCTTTTGGTCATCTTATCTTCAAAACAAGATTCACAAGTTGGTAGATCATCAACCTTTGAGTCACTTAAAGGTCCATCGCTAACCAATCTTCTGATCCTATCAAGGTTAATACGACCTAGGCATAAAGGCCATAGGTAGGTTTCATCTTTCGATTATTGTAGTCTTTTATGATTAGGTTGCATCGATTATGTGTCTAACAAGTGAGAGATATTGCTATGCTACTAAAATAAACCATTTTCCAATGTACCTTTGCAAGCGAATTTGCTATTACTACTAATAATAAAACCTTTATTAAAAGTAACAAAATATCCAAACTTATTTAAACTAAAAACTAAAATTAAATTCCTCTTGAATTGAGGTTCATAATAAACATCTATTAAATCTAAATGCCTATAAGAATGTAAACAATTTATAATATCTTGCACAACACTAGTAGACACTAACGATCTATTGCCTTAACGCAAGTTGAACACATTCACATTAAGCCTTTTATTTTCCTTAAACCCATGTAAGGAATAAAAAACATGATTAGTGGCTCCAGAGGCTATGATCCAAGAATCTATTGAATCTACTAGAAAACATGTTTCAAGATGATTAATATTACCTTCTTCCTTCTTATCTTTAGACTTTGGGCAATTTCTTTCCAATGTCACTTTTCACCATAAGAAAATACTCTACTTGGACTTTGGTTACTATCTTAGTCTCCTTCTTGGTAGGTCCAAGTTGTTTTTTCTTCTGTTGTTGTATGAAAAGAAACGGTTCAAAACACAACGGAAGCATGAGAAAATGAAAATTAGGGCTTGCGTATAAATAAAAATTTTCCCTTTTAATAACAAGAACCTTAACCCTAGATTAACTGATGTATATAAAAGTATCGTACCTTTTTTTTCGTGACGATTGAACTAGCGTCGAATTGAATCCGTAAAATCTTCCAATCCAATCACGAACATGAATCACCGAGGAGTTGGGGCTCTCTTTCCTCAAATTGTATACCTGAGGATGGAAACAAACAAAATCTTCTTCTTTGTTAGTCACAATAATCCTCCAAGAGAAAAACCAAGAACGTCCGGTAACTTTTAAATTATCAATCAATTTAATTAAAACTCGTGTGAACCTTGATTCGATATTGTACACAAAACCCTTTTGATGCAAAGGATACTAGTGTACTATCGAAAACAAAAATGTTCCCCTTTTTCTCTTCTTGGTCGACTTCATACTATCTCTATGAGTTGGTCGAATTTTGTTCAGAGTAAAAAACAAATTTTTCTCCCTCAAAATTCAATCTAGCTAGGCCAAATTCTCTTCTTGAAAATTGCTTAGCATGGCCGAAATTCTTCTCATAGAAAAACTTAGGTTGGCCGAAATTAACATACGTATATATTTAGGATCATAAATCCTCTCATAAGAAGGATTTACTTGGTTGGCAAAAATAATTTCCTTAGGTGGATTTATTTGGTAGTTAAGAATCCTTATCCAAAAGGAATTCTATCCTATTATATATATATATATATATATATATATATATATATATAGATATATATATATAAATGGGCTGACCGAAATTTCATTGGATATATATTAGGATCACAAATCCTTTCCTAAGAAGAATTTAATTGATAGTTAAGAATTCTTTATTTAGGTAGATTTACTTGGTGGTTAAGAATCATTTTCTAACTGAATTCTATCATACACCAAGACTCCTAATCCAACTCAATAGTGTATTTGTAACCATATTAAATATTTCATAATTCGATTAGATAAATAATTCCTCTTATTTATCTACTTATCAAACATAGTCTTTAATATTAATTATACTACCAACAATAGTATAATTTTATGAGACCAACTCTTATTAGGAAAAAGATTTTGACTTTTAATTAAATAATAAATTAATCAAAAGATTAATTAATTTAGATTTAATTAAATAATAAAATAAAAAATAATATAATTTAAGCAATTCTCAATAGCCTTGCCGTCCAACACATGTATATATGCCATATATTATTTTTCTTTTTTTATTAAATCCATTGGACCTTAATAAAAAAGTCCACATGTGAACTAGACATATTCTTACAAAAAGAAACAAGTTCACATGCCTTAATACAATTCTAGATGGACCCCTAAATTGGTCTGGTAGAATATATCATGTGATCCATGCAAGTTCGTGTGGATTAGGGATCTTGGCGGGCTATCTAAATTTAAGCTCCAATAGACACAACCCAATCACAATCAACAAATGATTCACTTAGGTCTGATCAATTTAATTTTAGTTCATTCCACTAAAGAACTAAAACCGAACTCTTAAATAAAGATAGAATAAGTTGATGTTACTCATTCATACCCTAGACAAAGTTATTCGAGAAAGTGTATCCTCGTGAAGAATACCAGTAATCGCCAAGAGCTCATAGACAGCCTATAGCTCTCCAAGTTACTATATTTACTCATATGACCACATTTTGAACTTGGATATTTTGACGTGTCCAAAAGCCAAGTTTCAATAGACAATATTGAAAACTTAACTTTAAGATTTAATATCCAATACCTCAAAACATCCATATGATAGTATTCTACTCTCATTCAGTAAATGGAGCCACGATGTCCATATCTATAAATGAGTCCTTTATCGATTAACAAATGAATACCACCAAACTATCGAGGATAGACTATGCTATATAATCGTACTCATTGATAGCTCAAATGATAACACTTGCAACCATAAGTCCATCATTTATCTCAGGATTGAGATAGACTCTCTGATTGTCTTCAACTGAAAACTTTTATCTATTGACGGTTCTAGATAAAGTTTTTTATTTTGATCTTATTCAATGTACCCAGTGCACTAGATTCTTTTGCCCAAAGACACCACACTTTGATGATTTTAGACTCATCATAACACATTTGATCTCGCTCAAATGCTAGCAAAAGAATCTACAACTTTGACAAGATAAAGGCGCCCAACCTTTTATCTTAAGTTGTGAATATTATTCAAGACTAACTATAGAATTGTGTCTACCTCATACATATCTAGATGTATTAACAATTCTTCTTTTCTCATAGTCTTTTAACCTTACGCTTATTTACTTTTGACAATTATAATAATTAAAGTATAAATGCTATAAGATTTGTTAAACTAGAAATCTATTTATTAATATGAAAAGACTGTCAAATACAATATTATACTCTTGCTATCGAGCATAATCATAACAATCTCCCACTTGCAATTGAGCATAATCTGAGCATACTCTTGCTATCGAGCATATCTCTCATCCTCATGTTCTCCAGATGCCCATCAAAACTCTTTTATGGAAGAGCCTTTGTAAAGGGATCCGCTAGATTTTCTGCTGATGCGATCTTGGTAATCGTCACGTAACCCCTATGCATAATTTCTCTAAGAAGGTGCTACTTTCTTTCAATGTGTTTCCCACTCTTATGACTTCTTGGTTCTCTCGAATTAGCCACTGCTCCACTATTGTCACAATAGATAGTGATCTACTTATTCGCATCAGGAACCACTTCCAAGTCAATCAAGAATTGGCAGAGCCAGACAGCCTCTTTAACAGCCTCGCATGCGGCAACATACTCGGCTTCCATGGTGGAATCGGCAATACAAGATTGCTTGATACCTCCATATGACTGCCCCTCCTCCAATAGTAAATATAGATCCTGATGTTGATCTCCTGGAGTAAGAATCTGACTAAAAATCAGAATCTGTATACCCAATGGAAATTAAATCCCCTCCAGAGTATACAAGCATATAATCTCTCGTTCTCCTAAGATACTTGAAAATATGCTTGATTGCCGTCCAGTAATCAGGACCAGGTTTCGATGAAAACCTGATAACTATGCTCACAGTAAAACAAATATCTGGTCTAGTGCAGAGCATTGAATACATGAGACTTCCAACTACCGATGTATCTCTCGAGTTGTCTAACAACCCTCCCACTACGACGAGGTATGGTAGATTGTTGATCTTGTGTTGGTACAGAACTTACAATTGGGCTTGGTTACGAAACCCCTTGTGGAATTGTATCTCCTAAAAGTTCATCCAAGACAATTCTACTTTTAGGCACAAAACTATTCATATAGTCCTTTTCCAGAAATTTAGCATTTGTCAAAACAAATACTTTAAGATCTGAAGAACTATTAAAAAAAATATCCTTTTGTTTCGTTTGAATACCCTTCAAATATGCATGTTTTTGAACGGGACTCCGTCTTTTGTCTTTCCTTTTAACAGGTGCGCAGACCATCCAAACACTCATGTGGTGTTTTAGGAACCGACTTAGATGGTACATCATTTAGAATGTACATTGCAGTTTGTAAAGCATATCCCCAAAAAGAATTAGGGAGCTTTGAATAACTCAACATAGACCTAACCATATCTAAATGAGTTTTATTTCTCCTTTTTGCCACCCCATTTTGTTGAGGTGTGCCTGGTGTAGAAAACTGAGAAATTATTCCATTATCAATAAGATATTGCTGAAACTCACCAGATAGATATTCTCCACCACGATCGGACCTCAAGATTTTTTTACGTTTCTCAAGTTGATTTTCTACTTCAGCTTTAAATGGTTTGAACATAACAAAAGCATCCGGCCAATGTCTCATGAGATACACATAGCCAAATCTTGAATGATCATCCGTGAAAGTGATGAAATACTCATATCCACCTCTAGCTTGAATGCTCATAGGTCCACACACATCAGTTTCTGTCAGTCCTAAACATTCGATGGCTCTTACGCCTTTGGTCATAAATGACCTTTTAGTCATTATACCTTCCAATCAAGAATCACAAGTTGGTAGATCATCAACCTTTAAGTCACTTAAAGGTCCATCACTTACCGGTCTTTTAATCCTATTAAGGTTAATATGACCTAGGCGCAAATGCCATAGGTAGGTTTCATCTTTTGATAATTTTACTCTTTTATGATTAGGTTCCGTTGATTCCGTGTCTAACAAGTGAGAGATATTTATGTGCAAATAGAATAAACCGTTTTCCAATGTACCTTTGCAAATAATTTTGTTATTCTTACTAATAATAAAACTTTTTATTAAAAGTAACCGAACATCCAAATTTATTTAGACAAGAGACCGAAATTAAATTCCTCTTGAATTGTGGTACATAATAAATGTTTATTGAATCTAAATGCCTATAAGAATCTAAATTGATTCTAATATCTCCCACTACACTAGTAGACACCAATGCTCCATTGCCTAAGTACAAGTTGAATTCATTCTTATTCAGTCTATTCCTTTTACCCTTTTCACCATAATGGAAGCACTTCCCTTTGATCTTGGTTATTATCTTGGTCTCCTTCTAAGAAGGCTCAAGTTGTTTTTTCTTCTGTTGTCTCTTGACCTTCTTACGGGTCTTTAACAGTAGCAACTTACTAAGCATATGAATCTTTGTCTAGAGACATCATAATATTGGCAACAGTCTCCATTCGTTCATGTTGTTGCAACACGTTGGAGATGATGGCCATAATGTAACATACATTTAGCCATCTTATCAAAAGACTTCAATTACTGATACTCATTTCTTTGCTCCTGAGTAGATTCATTAGTTTGGTTGTTAAGGAATATACAAAATGAACTTATACTTTTCAGCTTGCAACAACAACCCAATATTCCTTTTTCTATGTGACATAATTATCATCAGTTAAAATATTATCTTTTAGGATATTGATTAGGGATGGGGTCATGATTTCTTTATATTAACAAAAATTATATAAGTAAACAATCATGATATATATCACTTTTTAATATTTATCTTGAATTAAATAAAATAATTCAATCATAAAAATTCAACGGTGATCCAACACCCATAAATGTCACGCCTCCTTTGGGAGTTCGCAACATTTACTAGTTGGACTAGGTCCCACCTAATTTTTAGCATAACAACCAACAATTTCAATTTTAGCCTTGTAATTTTTATTAACAAGAACTCTTGGGAGGATAATAATAAAATTACATTAAGTGTAATACCAAGTTATCGACCTTCAATATAATCCCTCACGAATATCCCTCCTTTGGGAGTAGATATCGTTTGGGCTAATTGTCTAGTCTATCCTTGTATGGAAGTATCTTGCTAAATTCCATTCATGAATACCCCTTGGGGGGTTATTCATGAAACATAAAGCTCAACTAAACTTGGAGGCCATAGGTGTTCCAAAACACCTTATCCCACTCAATTGTTTAAGGCATGTGATCGAATTCAAAAGAATGATTTACCAAGTTATCTAGATGCCAATTTAGATACTTAAACCATTCAATGCATGTTCATACCGAAAGAGATATATGAGTGGCACTCCTATTCTATATGACATGTTATCAAAACAATGAGAAACATTGAAATATTTACGAAAATATAAATAGCTACAGTTTTGGTCCATCCTAGAAAAACAAGTAAATTACATGTCTTGGAATACAAAAACTCCTTTCTTGGCGAACAAGTCTTCACGCGACTTTCGTCGTCCGGACTCTCTCGGCAACCTTCCCTAGGCGTGCGCACCCTTGGCCCCTACCCATGGGCGTGCGCATGCCACGAACCCATAAAGGGATTCCATGCACAACCCATGGCTACCAAAGGGCTGCCGTGCGCAGCCCATGCCACAACAAACGTGGATGCGCTCTCTTCGCACGCACGTTCTTTGTTACGGCTCGCACAGTCCCAAACTGTATCCGGTTGCTCCTAATTATTCAAACCTTCGAGTCTTCGAAACTTGAATGTATTACAGAAAAATTTAAATAATAAAATGTATTCATTTTTTTTTATTACAACAACAAAAATGAAAAAAAACTTAGCAACTACCAAGAAGGAAATTATGGCGATGATAGACCACCCTTCTTGTTACAATCCCAAAACAAAATTACACTGAAATTCTGGGACCAAAATTGAGCAATAGAAAACCACATATAAAACATATATATATCCATACATTCCAATGTAAATATATATGCCAATACCAAGAGTGTCATCTCTTTCTAAAACATGCATATATACAATAAAAAGAAAAAGATTCATGAACACATACATCAATTAATCAAGGGTACAACAAGGCTTTGATACCAATTGTTGGGAAAAAATGGTTTAAAACGCAATGGAAGCCTGAGAAAATGAAAATTAAGGTTTGTGTATAAATAAAAAATTTCCGTTTTAATAACAAGAACCTTAACCCTAGATTAATTGATGCATATAAAAGTATCGTACCTTTTTTTTCGTGATGATTGAACTAGCGTCGAATTGAATATGCAAGATCTTCCAATCCAATCACGAACATGAATCACTGAGGAGTTGGGGCTCCATTTCTTCAAACTGTATACTTGAGGATGGAAACAAAAACAATCTTCTTCTTTGTTAGTCACAATAATCCTCCAAGAGAAAAACAAAGAACTTCCGGTCACTTTTGAATTATCAATCAATTTAATTATCAATCAATTTAATTGAAACTCGCGTGAACCTTGATTCAATGTTGTACACAAAACCTTTTTGATGCAAAGGATACTAGTGTACTATCGAAAACAAAACGTTGCCCTATTTCTCTTCTTGGCCGAATTCACACTATCTCTATGAGTTGGTCGAATTTTGTCCAGAGTAGAAAACAAATTTTTCTCCCTCAAAATTCTTTCTTGCTAGGAAAAATTCTCTTCTTGAAAATTTCTTAGCGTGCCGAAATTCATCTCATAGAAAAACTTAGGCTGGCCGAAATTAACATACGTATATATATAGGATCATAAATCCTCTCCTAAGAAGGATTTACTTGGTTGGCAAGAATCCCTTCCTTTGGTGGATTTATTTGGTAGTTCAGAATCCTTATCCAAAAGGAATTCTATACTAATATATATATATATACGGGATGGCCGAAATTTCATTGAATAATTATTAGGATCACAAATCCTTTACTAAGAAGGATTTACTTGGTAGTTAATAATCCTTTCCTTAGGTAGATTTACTTGGTGGTTAAGAATCCATTTCTAAATGAATTCTATCCTACACCAAGACTTCTAATCCAACTCAATAGTGTATTTCTAACCATATTAAATACTTCCTAATTTGATTAGATAAATAATTCCTTTTATTTATCTACTTATCAAACATAGTCTTTAATATTAATTATACTACCAAAAATAGTATAATTTTAGGAGACCAACTCCAATTAGGAAAAAGATTTTGACATTTAATTAAATAATTAATTAATCAACAATTTAATTAATTTTGATTTAATTAAATAATAAAATAAAAATAATATAATTTAAGTTATTCTCAATAGCCTTGTCGTCCAACACATGTACATAGGCCATATATTATTTCTTATTTTATTAAATCCACTGGACCTTAATAAAAAAGTCCACATGTGAACTAGACCCATTCTTACAAAAAGAAACAAGTTCACACGCCTTAATACAATTCTAAATGGAACCCTAAATTGGTTCAGTAGAATATATCAAGTGATCCATGCAAGTTCGTGTGGATTGGGGATCTTGGCGGGCTATCTAAATTTAAGCTCCAATAGACACAACCCAATCACAATCAACAAATGATTCATTTAGATCCGATCTATTTAATTTTAGTTCATTCCACTAAAAAACTAAAATTGAACTCTTACATAATGATACAATATGTTGATGTTACTCATTCATACCCTAGACTACCTTATTGGAGAAAGTGTATCCTCATGAAGAATACCAGTAATCGCCAAGAGCTCATAGACCGCATATAGCTCTCCAAGTTACCATATTTACTTATATGATCACATTTTGAACTTGGATATTTTGACTTGTCTAGAAGCCATGTTTCAATAGACACTATTGAAAACTTAACGTTAAGATTTAATATCCAATGCCTCAAAACATCCATATGATGGTATTATACTCTTATTCAATAAATGGAGCCACGATGTCCATATCTATAAATGAAGTCCTCTATTGGTTAACAAATGAATAGCACCAAACTATCGAGGATAGACTATGCAATATAATCGTACTCATTGATAGCTCAAATGATAACACTTGCAACCATAAGTCCATCATTTATCTTAGGATTGAGATAGACTCTCCGATTGTCTTCAAATGAAAACTTTTATCCATTGACGGTTCTAGATAAAGTATTTCATTTTGATCTTATTCAATGCACCCAGTGCACTAGATTCTTTTGCCCAAAGACACCACACTTTGATGATTTTAGACTCATCATAACACATTTGATCCCGCTCAAATGCTAGCAAAAGAATCTACAACAAGATAAAGGCGCCCAACCTTTTATCTTAAGTTGTGAATATTATTCAATACTAACTAAAGAATTGTGTCTACCTCATACATATCTAGATGTATTAACAATTCTTCTTTTCTCATAGTCTTTTAACCTTACGCTTATTTACTTTTGACAATTATAATAATTAAACTATAAATGCTACAAGATTTGTTAAACTATAAATCACTTTATTAATATGAAAAGATTGTCAAATACAATATTATACTCTTGCTATCGAGCATAATCCTAAAAGTTGTTTCTTAACCGTCTTTTGGGTCTTAACAGTAGCAACTCTACCTACAATATGAATCTCTTGTCCTTTGCCTTTCATAATGATTTTCTTGGTTCTTTGTACAGCTTGCATCAAGCACTGCAAAGTGTATTCCTTATTGTTTATAATGTAGTCCAACTTGAATTGACCAAAGGAAGATTGTGGGTTGACAATCTTGTCGATTTTCGTCTCACCATGTATCTCAAAACCATTGAGTTCAGCAATGTTAAGATATGCTATGACTTTGATCATGTGACCTTTCATGGCCTGTCCAGGTTTCTTCCTAAGATTCATGAAAGCAGTCACTGCCTCTCTCTTAGTCGTCCTGGACTTCATAGCAAGCATCTTTTCCAGAGACATCATTATATCGACATCAGTCTCCATTCCTTCATGTTGCTATTGCAACACGTCGGAGATGGTGGCCATAATGTAACATTTAGCCATCTTATCTGTAGTCTTCCACTGCTGATACTCATCTTTTTGCTCCTCAATAGATTCAATAGTATGAGCTTGTGGTTTAGGGGTACATAGAACAAACTTATACTTTTCAGCTTGCAGTAACAATCCAATTTTCCTTTCCCATGTGATATAATAATCACAAGTTAAAGTATTATCCTTTAGAATGTTTATTAAAGATGGGGTCATGATTTCTGATCAATAACAAAAATTAATTAAGTAAACAATCATGATAAAGCACTTTCGAATATTTTTCTCGAATTAAATAAAATAATTCAATCAAAAAAAGTTAACGGTGATCCAATACCCATAAATGTCATGCCTCCTTTGGGAGTTCGCACAATCTACTAGTTGGACTAGGTTCCACCTAATTATTAACATCACCTAATTGTTAACATAACAACCAGAGTTTTCAATTTTAGCCTTGCGATTTTATTTGTAAGAACTCATGGGAGGATATTAATAAATCACATTGAGTGTGTTACTAAGTTATCGACCTTCAATATATTCCCTCACGAATGTCCCTCCTTTATGAGTAGTTATCATTTAGGTCTATTGTCTAGTCTATCCTTGTATAGAAGTATCTTGCTAAATTCCATTCATGAATACCCCTTTTGGGCTATTACACGAAACGTAAAGCAAAACTAAACTTGGAGGCCATAGGTGTTCCGAAACACCTTATCCCACTCAATTGATTAAGGTGTGTGATCGAATTCCATAGAATGATTTACCAAGTTATCTAGATGCCAATTAGATAACTAAACCATTCTATATAAGTGGGACTCCTATTCTATATGACATGTTATCAAACAATTACAAACACTGCAATATTTACGAAAATATAAATCGCTACAATTTTGGTCTATCCTAGAAAAAAAAAGTAAATTACAATTTTTGGAATACAAAAACTCCTTTCTTGTCAAACAAGTCTTCACGCGGCCATTGTCCATTTTCACACCCCTTGGCTACCTTCCATGGGCGTGCATAACCCTTGGCTTCATAAAAGGTTGCCATGCACAACCATACCACAACAATCGTGGTTGCGTACTCATTCGCACACATGATTGTTGCTATGGCGCACACGGTATCAAACTTGTTCGGTTGCTTCCAATTCTTCAAATCTTCGATTCTTGAATATATTACACAAGTATTTTAAATAGTAAAATACTGCAGTTTTTATTATTATTACAACAATAAAATAAATAAATAAATAACTAGCAACTACTATGAAGGAAATTATGGCGATGATAGGCCACCCTTCGAGTAGAGTCTCAAAACAAAAATACACTGAAATTCGAGGACCAAATTTGAGCAATAACAAATCACTTATAAAACAAATATATATATATCCATACATTCCAATGTACATATATAAGTGAATACCTAGAGTGTCATATTTTTCTAAAACATGCATATTTACAATAAAAAGAAATAGATTCACGTATATATACATCAATTAATAAAGGGCACAACCAGGCTCTGATACCAATTGTAGGGAAAAATCGATTCAAAACTCGACAGAAGCGCAAAAAAGAGTTTGAGTATATTTTAATATTTTTCCTTTAAAAAAAAAACCTTAACCCTAGATTAATTGACGTATATTAAAAATATCGTACATTTTTTCTTGTGACGATTGAACTAGCATCTAATTAAATCCGTAAGATCTTCCAATCCAATCACGAATGTGAATCACCTAGGAGTATGGGCTCCCATTTCTTTGAATTTTATACCTGAGGACGGAAATAAACAAAATCTTTTTCTTTCGTTAGTCACAATAATCCTCCTAGAGAAAACCCATGAACGTTAGGTCACTTGTAAATTATCAATCTATTAGATTGAAACTCGTGTGAACCTTAATTCGATGTTGTACACAACCTTTTGAAGTAAAGGCTACTAGTACACTATCGAAAAAAAAATGTTCTTTGTTCTTATTTCTCTTAGCCG
This sequence comes from Dipteronia dyeriana, assembly GCA_032871835.1. NCBI lineage: Eukaryota > Viridiplantae > Streptophyta > Magnoliopsida > Sapindales > Sapindaceae > Dipteronia > Dipteronia dyeriana. The sequence goes on along the minus strand of CM065299.1, from coordinate 43,548,508 downwards.
GATTTTCACAAACCAATCTTTAGAGTTGGACGAATTTATTTAGATCAAAGACCGAATTTTTTTTTCTCAAAATTCTCTCTTGGCCAAATTTCCTCTCTAAAAAAAATAGCTTGGCCGAAATCTCTCTTCAAATTCACTTAGCTGAATTTCACACTATGTTATATAGACAGTGGCCGAAATCCTTTCCCTAAATTACTTAGGGTTGACTGAAATCCTCTTGCTTTTAATTTAGGAGACCAAATCATTTCCTAAAGAGGATTTACTTGGTGGGCAAGAATCCTCTTTCTAGGAGGATGTACTTGGTGACAAAAAATCCTCTTTCAAAGAAGATTTTTTTTCCGCACCAAAACTCATAATCCAACTCGATAGTGTATTTATTCAATATCTATTTACTGAATATTAATTAAATTGTGACTATATCAAAACTTCATAATTTGACTAAATGTCAATTAGAGTTTTGATAGAAATCATATACATCCTAATTTGACTAGATAAATTAATTCCTTTTATTTACCTACTTATCAAATATAGTATTTGATACTTATCATATTACCAACAATAATATGACACTTGGAGACCTTCTCCAACTAGAAAAAGATTTAGACTTTTAATTAAACAATTAATTAATTTCCATTTAATTAAATAATAAAATGAAAAACAATATATAAGGCTATTAAATTGGACCTTGTAACCCAAGCTATATAAATATGGGCCAAATATTGTTTTTCCATTTTATTAAATCCAATGGTCTTTAATAAAATGTCCACATATGAACTAGACCCATTATTACTAAAAGAAACAAGTCCACATGCCTTAACACAATTCTAAATGGACCCATAAATTGGTCCGGTAGAATATATTAAGTGATCCAATCAAGTGTGGATTGGGATTTTGGCGGACTATCAAAATTTAAGCTCTAATAGACATAACCAAATCACAATCAACAAATGATTCACTTTGGTCCAATCTATTAATTTTAGTTCATTTCACTAAAGATCCAAACTTGAACTCTTATATATAGATAGAATAAGTAAATATTCTTCATTCGTACCCTAGACAATCTTAATGGAGATAGTGTATCCTCGTACAGAATACCAGTAATCGCCAAAAGCTCATAGACCGCCTATAGCTCCTAGTTACCATATTTACTCCTATTACCACATCTTGAACTTGGATATTTTGACTTGTCTAGAAGCCAGATTTCAATAGACACTATTGAAAACTTAACGTTAAGATATAATATCCAATACCTCAAAACATCCATATGATGATATTCTACTCACATTTAGTTAATGGAGCCACGATGTCCATATCTATAAAGGAAGTCATCTATCGATTAATAAATGAATATCACCAAACTATTGAGGATAGACTATGCTATATAATCAAACTCATTGATAGATCAAATACTAACACTTGCAACCATAAGTCCATCATTTATCTTAGGATTTAGGTAGACTCTCTGATTGCCTTAATGTGAAAACTTTTATCTATTGATGGTTCTAGGTAAGGTATCTCATTGTGATCCTATTGAATTCACCTAGTGCACTAGATTCCTCTGCCTAAAGACACCACACTTTGATGATTTTAGACTCATCATAACACATTTGATCCCAGTCAAATTCTAGCAAAAGAATCTACAACTTTAACACGTTAAAGGTGCTTAACTGTTTTCTTAAGTTGTGAATATTGTTCAAGACTAACTAAAGCATTGTGTCTACCTCATACATATCCAAACGCACGAATAGTTCTTCTTTTCTCTTAGTCTTTTGACCTTATGATTATTTACTTTTGACAATTATAAGAATTAAACAATAAATGCTATAATATTTGTTTAAACTAGAAATCACTTTAATAATATGAAATGAATGTCAAATACACTATAACACTCTTGCTAGTGATCATAATCCTAACATATTTAAAGGGAAAATTAAAAGAGGAAAATGATGGACCAATGCGAGGAGGATAGTCCTACATCCCGTTGAAGTGTGTGGACCTCCATGGGGGCAGAAGACCTCCTTTCCCATGGAGGTACACGTGCCTCCACGGGAAACAAGGGTTATCCCCTTCCTTTTCCCTTGAGGCTCCTTCAGTCTTTCGACCGTATCTTTAGCCTCCAGAGTCCTATTTTGAATTCGTTTTTGGTTTACAAACTAGGAATCTCTCATGCACAAAGTAATTTAAGAATTTTTTTAAAAAAATATGGTTTTCAATCTTGAATATCAGAGATGAAAACAATGCATGATAAAATCATAAAAACTTTCTTAACTTCCAAATTTGAGCTCAAAAATTAATGAATGAGTAACCAAAATGACCAGAACTCAATAGTAAATATCGTAAGCACAAATACAAGTTCAATATCATACTAATATAATAAAATGAATGCAAGAAAACACAAGTATGTAATTTCCTACAAATAGTCTAGAACATGCAAATTCAAAAACTTGTCACCTTTTTTAATCTAATGCATGTGCATACATGAATAATTGTGTGCATGTATTATAACAAATTTTACACAAGGATGTAGGGACACAAGTGAATTATATGTGTGTGTGCCTATGCCTTGCAAGAGGAAGAGAAGTTTCAATACCTTAGTATCCAAGTATGCACATTTCCTCTTGAAGACAAGCATTGCATGAGAAGTTGTTTTCCACCTTTGAAACTCGTATAAACCATGAACTACCTAAGCAATTAATGTAGGGAAATATCGGTCCAAAATGTGGCATAAGTGTATAAAGAGGGTTTGGTATATTTAACCTTTTTTCCCTTTAATAGAAAGAACTTTAACCCAAGATTAATTGACATATATTACAAGTATCGTATCTTTTTCTCGTGACGATTGAACTAGTGCCGAATTGAATCCGTAAGATCTTCCAATCCAATCACAAACATGAATCACGTAGGAGTGTAGGCTCCCTTTCTTTAAATTGTATACCTGAGGATGAAAACAAATAAAATCTCTTTCCTTTACTAGTCACAATAATCCTCCTAGAAGAAAAACAAAGAACGTTAGGTCACTTGTTAATTATCAATCAATTTGATTGAAACTCATGTGAACCTTGATTCGAAGTTGTACACAAAACCCTTTTATGTAAAGGCTACTAGTGCACTATCGAATACAAAACGTTATTTCTTCCTTTTTCCTGTTTTCCAAATTTTCTCACACCAGTCGTTAGAGTTTGTTTATTTATCTAGAGCAAGAACCAAATTCTCTACGCTCGAAATTCACTCTTGACCCAATTTTACCCTTGTATAAACTTTAGCCTTGGCCGAATTTTCTTCTTGAGCCTTGGTTGAATTTCACTAGTAAAATTATTGTCATGGCCAAATTTAATAAGTAGTATATATAGGAGACCAAATCCTCTCCTAAGAAGGATTTACATGGTGGGCAAGAATCCTTTCCTTAGGTGGATTTACTTGGTGACCAAGAATCATTTTCAAAGAAGAATTCTTTTCTACACCAAGACTCCTAATCCACCTCAAATAGTGTATTTATTCAATAACCAATTATTGAATATAATTAAATTGTGACTAAATTAAAACTTCCTAATTTGACCAATTGTAAACTAGAGTTTTAATATAAATCAAATACTTCCTAATTTGACTAGATAAATAAATTCCTTTTATTTATCTACTTATCAAATATAGTATTTGATACTTATCATATTACCAACAATAATACGACAATAGGAGACATACTCTTACTAGGAAAAAGATTTTAACTTTTAATAAAATAATTAATTAATTAACAAATTAATTAATTTCCATTAAATTAAATAATAAAATAAAAACAATATAATAAGCCATTTAATATAGACTTAGTCGCCCAAGCCAATATATATGGGCCAAATACTATTTTTCCTATTTTATTTAATCTATTGGACTTAAATAAAATGTCCACATGTGAACTAGACTCATTCTTACTAAAAGAAACAAGTCTACATGCCTTAATACAATTCTAGACGGACCTATAAATTGGTCTGGTAGAATATATCAAGTGATCCATGCAATTTTATGTAGATTGGAGATCTTGGCGGGCTATCTAAATTTAAACTCAAAAAGACATATCCTAATCACAATCAACAAATGATTCACTTAGGTCCGATCTATTAATTTTAGTTCATCCACTAAGGAACTAAAATTGAACTCTTTAATAAAGATAGAATAAGTTAATATTGCTTATTCGTACCCTATAAAATCTTAATGGAGAAAGTGTATCCTCGTGAAGAATATCAGTAATCGTCAAAAGCTTATAGACCGCATATAGCTCTCCAAGTTACCATATTTACTCATACGACCACATTTTGAACTTGGATATTTTGACTTGCCCAGAAGCCATATTTCAGTAGACACTTTAGAAAACTTAACGTTAAGATATAATATTCAATACCTCAAACATCCATATGATGATATTCTACTCTCATATAATAAATGGAGCCACGATGTCCGTATTTATAAATGAAGTCCACTATCGATTATCAAATGAATACCACCAAACTATCGAGGATAGACTATGCTATATAATCGTACTCTTTGATAGCTCAAATGATAACACTTGCAACCATAAGTTAATCATTTTTCTCAGGATTGAGATAGACTCTCTGATTGTCTTCAAGTGAAAACTTTTATCCATTGACGGTTCTGGATGAAGTATCTTACTATGATCCTATGCAATGCACGCGGTGCACTAGATTCTTTTGCCCAAAGACACCACACTTTGATGATTTTAGACTCATCATAACACATTTGATCCCACTCAAATGCTAGCAACAGAATCTACAACTTTAACAAGATAAATGCACCCAGCCTTTATCTTAAGTTGTGAATATTATTCAAGACTTACTAAAGAATTGTGTCTACCTCATACATATCCAGATGTAGGAACAATCCTTCTATTCTCATAGTCTTTTGACCTTATGATTATTTACTTTTGACAATTAAAATAATTAAACTATAAATGCTATAAGATTTGTTAAACTAGAAATCACTTTTGTTAATATGAAAAGATTTTCAAATACATTATTACACTCTTGCTATCGAGCATAATCCCAACAATCTCCCACTAGTTCTATAGCAAATGTGTCATCTCTTATAGTTTTCAGTTTGCAGCAACAACCCAATTTTTCTTTTCCATGTCACATAATAATCACCAGTTAATGTATTATCTTTTAGGATGTTTATTAGGGATGGGGTCATAATTTCTTAACAATAATAAAAATTATATAAGTAAACAATCATGATAAAGCACTTTCGAAATTTTTTCTTGAAATAAATAAAATAATTCAATTAAAAAAACTCAATGGTGATCAAACACCCATAAATGTCATGCATCATTTGGGAGTTCGCACAATTTACTAGTTGGACTAGAGCTCACCTAATTGTTAACATAACAACCAGTGTTTTAAATTTTAGCCTTGTAATTTTATTAACAAGAACACTTGGGAGGATATTAATAAAATCACATTGAGTGTGTTAAAAAGTTATCTGTAGGGAAAAAACGGTTCAAAATGCAACGGAAGCGCGATAAAACGTAAAATTAGGGTTTGCATATTAATAAAAATTTTCCATTTTAATAACAAGAATATTAACCCTAGATTAATTAATGTATATAAAAAGTATCGTACCTTTTTTTTTTCGTGACGATTGAACTAGCGTCGAATTGAATTCGCAAGATCTTTCAATCCAATCACGTACATGAATCGCCGAGGAGTGGGGGATCCCTTTCTTTGAATTGTATACCTGACGTTGAAAACAAACAAAATCTTCTTCTTTGTTAGTCACAATAATCCTCCAAGAGAAAAACCAAGAACGTCCTGTCACTTTTGAATTATCAACCGATTTATTTGAAACTCGCGTGAACATTGATTCAATGTTGCACACAAAATCCTTTTGATGCAAAGGATACTAGTGTACTATCGAAAATAAAAACGTTCCCCTTTTTCTCTTCTTGGCCTAATTCACACTATCTATTTGAGTTGGTCGAATTTTATCCACAGTAAAAAAAAAAATTATCCCTCAAAATTTTCTCTTGGTAGGCCAAATTCTCTTCTTGAAAGTTGCTAAGCATGGCCGAAATTCATCTCATAGAAAAACTTAGGTTTGTCGAAATTAACATACGTATATATATAGGATCATAAATCCTCTCCTAAGAAGGATTTACTTGGTTGGCAAGAATCCTTTCCTTAGGTGGATTTATTTCGTAGTTAAGAATCCTTATCTAAAAGGAATTCTATCCTATTATATATATATATATATATATATATATATATATATATATATACGAGCTGGCCGAAATTTCATTGGATATTTATTAGGATCACAAATCCTTTCCTAAGAAGAATTTACTTGGTAGTTAAGAATCCTTTCCTTAGGTAGATTTACTTGGTGGTTAAGAATCCTTTTCTAGATGAATTCTATCCTGCACCAAGACTCCTAATCCAACTCAATAGTGTATTTGTAACCATATTAAATACTTCCAAATTTGATTAGATAAATAATTCCTTTTATTTATCTACTTGTCAAATATAGTCTTTAATATTAATTATACTACCAACAATAGTATAATTTTAGGAGACCAACTCATATTAGGAAAAAGATTTTGACTTTTAATTAAATAATTAATTAATCAACAAATTAACGATTTAATTAAATAATAAAATAAAAATAATATAATTTAAGCTATTCTCAATAGCCTTGCCGCCCAACACATGTATATAGGCCATATATTATTTTTCTTTTTTTATTAAATCCATTGGACCTTAATAAAAAAGTTCACATGTGAGCTAGACCCATTCTTACAAAAAGAAACAATTTCACATGTCTTAATACAATTCTAGATGGACCCCTAAATTAGTCCGGTAGAATATATCAAGTGATTCATGCAAGTTCGTGTGGATTGGGGATCTTGGCGGGGTATCTTTATTTAAGCTCCAATAGACACAACCCAATCACAATCAACAAATGATTTACTTAGGTCCAATCTATTTAATTTTTGTTCATTCCACTAAAGAACTAAAATTGAACTCCTAAATAAAGATAGAATAAGTTGAAGTTACTCATTGATACCTCAGACAACCTTATTTGAGAAAGTGTATTGTCGTGAAGAATACCAGTAATCGCCAAGAGCTCATAGACCTCCTATAGCTCTCCAAGTTACCATATTTACTCATATGACCACATTTTAAAAAGATAGTCATAGGGAAAGGAATCATTTCCATTCCCTGTGTACCCTCCTTGTCAAATGCTTTATTTATTGATAGCTTGCAAGCCAATCTTTTAAGCATTTCTCATCTTAATGGTAATGGTCTATCCAATTTTTTTAATAAAAATGATTGCTCTATTTTGAAGCCAAATGGACAAACCATATTAAAAGGAAATAGATCTCGTGACAATTGCTATTGTCTTGAAGCTAGTGTCATCTCTTGCAATGTGTCCAAGTATGAGCGAGTTGAGTTGTTGCATCAAAGACTTAGCCACATGAACTATCAAGATTTTAGGATTTTAGATAAGTTCAAGGTTGTGTGTGGACTTCCCAAACTTGGGAAGAAAATTGATGTTGTTTGTGGACCTTGTCGAAAAGGAAAACAAACCAAAAGCATGCACAAAAAGAGCAAGTATCCCGCAACAAAGGAGCCCTTTGAGCTTCTTTACATGGACTTTATGGGTTCCATGCAAATCGAGAGTCTCGGTAGCAAGATATACATTTTTGTATGTGTAAATGATTTCTCTAGATTTACATGGACATGTTTTCTTAGAGAAAAATCTGAAACTTTTGAAAATTTTAAAATGCTTTGCACTGAAATTTAAAATGAGAAAAACTCTCACATTAAAAGCTTAAAAGGATTAGGAGTGATCATGGGAGGGAAATTGAAAATGCTTGTTTTGAAAGCTATTGCAATGGCTTTGGTATTTCCTATGAATTTTTGGCACCTATAATCCTCAACAAAATGGGGTTGTTAAAAGGAAGAATAGGGTCCTTCAAGAGATGGCATGTGTGATGTTGCTTAGCAATAATGTCCCTAGGAACCTTTAGGCCAAGGCCATCAATATGTCTTTCTACATAGAAAATAGAGTCTTTCTAAAGCCTATTTCTAGGCAAACCTCTTATGAATTGTGGAATGGTAGAAAGTTGTATATTAGCTGCTTTCACTCTTTTGGAAGCAAATGCTACATACTTAATGATCGAGATCAACTTGGCAAGTTTGATGCCAAGAGTGATAAGGAACTTTTCATTGGCTATGGCCTTAATAGTAAGGCCTGTAGAGTATTTAATTTGAAGACTCATAGTGTCATGGAATCATCTAATGTTGTCATAGATGATTGTAGGCCTAAAACTAAAAATCATTTTGAGAAGGTTGGTGTTGTTCGTGGTTCTCCTTTGGAGAAGAATTGTGAGACTTCAATTGATCTGAAGTCTAGTTATGATGAAGCGGTCATTGAACCTCTTGATAGAGATCCATCTTTAGACTCTAAGGAACCTGCTTTATTGGTTAGACATCTCTACAACAAGGATGATATTCTTGGAGATGTGAATGAGGGTGTTAGGACTAGGTGTCAACAAGCTAATCAAATTAGCTATACTTTCTACACCTCTCTAATTGAGCCCAAAAAGGTTGATGAAGCCTTGAATGATAAATTTTGGGTTCTTGCCATGTAAGAAGAACTAAACCAATTTGAAATAAATGAGGTTTGGACTCTAGTTCCTAGACCTACGAACACTAAAGTCGTAGGCACCAAATGGGTATATAGGAACTAGTCGAATGAGGATGGAAACTGAATTTCCCATTATCTTTACAGTGTAAATATACCTAGAGGAGGGTGACTAGGTATATCCAAAAAATTTAGTCTTCTTTTAAAACAATGCAATTATAATAATGCTTGATGAAAACTGCAAACAAAAACACAAGATTCGTACAAGGTAAACCTCCAAAGAGGAAACATCCACGGGTTAGCAACCACCTGCAAAAGCAAATCCACTAGTAGATAAAACAAGTACAATCTCTCAAGTGACCCTTTCACCTAGAAACTACCCTTCTATCCAACTCAATGAACTTGTTGCCACCTTGCTCACCTTTTCGGATCCTTTCGACCCTAGGCAAGACTTCCTTGCTTAGTTATCCGAGTCCTCCCAACTTTAACTAAAACTTCCTTGCTCAACAACCCTGAGGTATCCTACCTCTCATCGAGACTTCCACTTGTTTTGCTATCTGAGTCCTTCCGACTCTAGCTTAGACTTCCAATTGCTCAAATCAAAGTATCACTCTAAGATATGAGACTTCTTACCTCTTCACAAGGCAATGATCTAAGTGCTTACGCAAATGATGCAATCACACACAAATAGACTATGTTGATCAAACACAATCTATGAACATGCAACAAGATAGCTAGATTATGCTTTCATAGAACAATCACAAATGTATCTAGACAACCTAAGCAAGTTATCAACTAAGAGCATAGATAAAAAAAATAGAGAAATCAGTTGAATACAACCTAGTTCTTAGAAAATGAAATAATCTAGAAAACAACACTTAAGCACACAAGTACAACTTATTTATAGAATCAATTTCATAAAAATCAATCAAATGGACACAACTCATGCTAAAATTGATAATCAAAAGAACAAACCACAAAATTAAATCAAAATCATCCTAGTCATGCTTCTTAATCAAAAAAGATCAATCACTAAGAAAATCAAAGAAGAAAACTAAGAAGAAGATGATTTTACCAAACAAGGATGAAATCTAGAACTGAAGATCTGATCACTGTGAAAAATCAAGAGATCCTTTGGTTCAGGAAATGTTTGGGGTTTGTAGATCTCTTCAAGATACTCAAAATTGGTTTTTGAATAAAGTGATACGGAGTAGAATTGAAGAAATTATTACAAAAACAAAAATCAAAAAGTTGAGAGAAAACTTCTGCACTTACTCTTCAATTTTCAACAATACTCAACTTGTTATAAAATGAGAGGGAAGGACTGGATTTAAAAAAGACAAGACCCAAATGGAAAAAATAACCCCTTGCCTTAGAGCCTCCCTGAGATGGCATGTGGGCATCTTAGGGCAGCAAGGCTTCTAGGCCAAGATGGCCACACGCCATCTCTAGGTCACACCATCTGATGGCCTACGGCCATTGTGCTTCTCTCTTGCGCTCCTCTCACGTTCTTTGGCCTCTGTACTCTGAATTCGAATCCGTTTGAAGATTACAAACTGGGACTCCCTAAAAAACATGGTCATATAAGAAAATCAGCCTAAAAAAAATGAGAATTTGACTTGATACATGAAGACTAAGATAATGTATGCAACATGACTGGAAAGTATCATAACTTTTGACTTAGAACTCGAAATCAATAGTATAAGTAACTGAAATGACCGGAACTCAATAATGATCAATATAAGAATAAAATCAAGTTCAAGATCCAATTTATAAAAATATAAAAATAAACAAACACATTTCAGAAAAGAATGCAAACTACATAGACATGGTCTCAATAAATGCATTTTCCAAAACATGTAGCTTTCATACCAATGCATGAGCATTGAATATCAAGTGTGTGAGTGTGTTATACCAATTGATGCATAACTATGCATGGACACAAATGAATGATATGTGTGTGTGCGCTTATGCCTTTGCAAAAGGAAGAATAATCTCGATACCTTAGCATCCAAGAATAGTACCAATCCTCTTGAAGACGAACTTTGCATGAGAAGTTGCTTTTCTTCCTTGAAGTTCTTAGCATTACGAAACACCTAAGCAACTAAACATTACAAAGAATTGAAGTTTTGTTATAGAATCAAGCCAACACAAATCTGAAACCTTACAATCTCCCCCTTTGGCTATTCTATGACAAAACCCCTACCTCACCATACAATGATCACTCATAATCAATGTTGATTGCATTCTCACATCCTCACATTACAATGAGATATCCCTAGACTAAAATGTCTTCATGAGTCTTCAAGAATATCTTCACACATTCAAAGCACCTGTGAGACAAGAACAACCAAAAGCAATCTTCTACAAAGAAGACAGGTGAGATAAACAAACAGTATATGAAACAAAACAAAAATTCCCATTCCCTTATCTCTTCTTATCTCATGCAAACAAGAATTCTTTCTCACCCTTAAAACAAGATTTCTCACCGTCTCCTCTTTTTATCAAAAGTAAGTTACATGGTGAGGAAAACACTTTATCCCCCTTTTTGGCAAGGAAATAGACAAAAATATATTACACAAACTAGAGAGAAAGGTGAATGCTAATTGAAAATACCTAAAATGTTATAAAGGATGCATAATAAAATCATGAGATAATGATCAAACAAGTTGTATAGAGAACTAAGTTAAACAAACTAAGCTCCCCCTTAACATATGCTCCATATATTAATAAGCAAGTCAACTTTTTCACAAGCGAATCACACAATCACACATTTCAAGCAATCAAAGAAAGTAAACCCTTATTTATAAAAAAAAAAAAGAGAATCATAGATTTTCATTACTCTTTCAAAAATAATCTCTCATTGCTAATGAATCAATCACATTAAGCAAAAACGTGTGTGTGAATTCTTCTAGCATATATAAAAGGATTAATTGTGATATCAACATGTAAATTATTTCAACACCTATTCATCTAAATCTTTTCCAATTATGGTCAAACCGATTATCATCAGGAAATTTGTTTTAAGGGGAATAGATTTCAATATATGAGTGTTGTGTGTGCATGTGGATCGTTTTCCCATTTCTATTTTTCAACCCGAGCATTCGCAATATTTTTCAACCGAACTCCTTTAAGCCTTCATCCATTTCTTTTTAGGCTTTGAATCAAAGATTTTTTTTTTATGATACTATATCAACACTTCTTTGATTTTTCTTTAATCAACAAAATAAAAATTCACTTCATGACAGCTTTCACTCATCACAATGGTATAGCCCTTTCCTACATTAGGTAGCTTTACAACAAAGGTGTGTAGCCATTACCATTAAGGTGTTCGTTGAGTAATATGTAATGCCGAAGCAAAATGGATACTAACCATTGGTCATTTTAAAAGTACTAATCAAAAGACTTCAAGATGTATCCATAATAAGAATATATCAAACTCAACTACTCAAACTTAAATGTATAAGAGATGCAGTTGTGCACTTTATAAAAAAAACATGATTTACAAAGACTTAAGTGCATAATCTAGAGGCAATAAAAGCTATTTTATCAAGTTCATTACTTCTCACATGAGTAGAACTTAAAGAAATAAATATACAATATAGTTTTGCTTATCAAGCCACTCACAACTACACACAAGCATTAATCAACACAAATCATGCCAATTGATCTTCTAAGAGATCTAAATCTCTCTTTGTCCAAGGGCTTTGTGAACAAATCCGCAAGTTGATTTTTAGTAGGCATATGGTCAAGAGTTACTATTGAATGTTCAACAAGTTCTCTAATGAAATGATGCCTAATGTCTTTATGCTTTGTGCATGAGTGTTGAACAACATTTTTAGAGATGTTAATAGCACTCATATTATCATAATATAAAGTCATTTTACCTTGTTCAATCTCATAATCCTTGAGGGTTTGCTTCATCCATAGAAGTTGTGTGCAAGCACTTCGGCCGTAATGTACTCGGCTTCAGATGAAGAAAGAGAGATGGAATTTTGCTTCTTGCTTTGCCAAGTAACCAAGTTATTCCCCAAGTAAAAGCAACTGCTCGATGTGCTCTTACAATCATCAATGTCTCCCGCCCAATCCACATCACAATAGCCAACAAGAATATCATTAGTATCAAAGGAATAGAATAAACCAAGATTATGTGTTCCTTTTATATATCTAATGATTCTTTTAACGGCTTTCAAATGAGATTCTGTTGGATTAGCTTGAAACCTAGCACATAAACAAACATTAAAACAAATATCCGGCTTCCTAGCCGTTAGGTAGAGAGGGGTACCTATTATACTCAAATAGAGACTTTGATCAATATTTTTTTCCTTTTTCATCTTTGTCAAGTTTTAAAGTAGTGCTCATAGGTGTTTCAAATTCTTTTCCACTTTCAAGACCAAATTTCTTAATAAGATTTCTAGCTTATTAAGATTGAGACAACATAATACCATTGCTAGATTGTTTCACTTGCATACCAAGAAAGTAGTTAAGTTCACCTACCATACTCATTTCAAATTCTCTTGACATAACATTCACAAAATCATCAACCTTGGTTTTACATGTAGACCCAAAAACAATGTCATCAACATATATTTGTGCAACAAAAATGTCATTATCGTAATGCTTGACAAACAAATTTCTATCAATGCCACCTCTCCTATATTGGTTGTCAATAAGATATTTAGTCAACCTATCATACCAAGTTATAGGGGCATGCTTAAGGTCATAAAAAGACTTTTTCAACTTAAACGCATGATTAGGAGAGTGTGGGTCTAAAAAACCCTTTAGTTGTTCAACATACGCTTCTTCTTGAAGGTATCCATTGAGAAAAGCACTTTTGACATCCATTTGAAACAATTTAAATTTTTTAAGACATGCAATGGACAACAAAAGTCTAATGGACTCAAGACGTGCAACGAGTGCAAAAGTCGCATCAAAGTCTACACCCTCAACTTGAGTGTATCCTTGAGCCACCAGTCTTGCTTTATTTCTTACTATCGTGCCACTTTCATATGTCTTATTTCTAAACACCCATTTTGTACCAATCACATTGATATCTTTAGGTCTAGGAACTAAGGACCACACTTCATTCCTCTCAAATTGATTTAGTTCTTCTTGCATGGCACCAACCCAATATTCGTCAACAATTGCTTCACTAATATTTTTGGGGTTCAATATATGAAGTGTAGCAAGCATATGAAATTCGGTTAGCTAGTTGACTTCTAGTCCAAACCCCTTCATTTAAATCACATATGATGTCTTCTTGACAGTGCATGTTTCTAAGTCTAGGAATATAATTTTCAACATCTTGTTCATTATGTTGATTATCATTCAAGGCATTCTCTAACCCATGACTTTATTCTCTAACATCACTATCATCATCATTATCATGACTAGATTCAACTTCATCACAACTCGTCACATCAATAGGTGTTTTAGTGTCTTTCAACAAATATTCTTTAGGTTTATTGACACCATTATCATCAAAGAAATCAAGCATGCTAAGATCATATATTTTCACATTAATAGATTCCATAAGAGTCTTAGTATTCAAATTGAACACCATATATGCTCGACTATTATTAGCATACTCAAGAAAGAAACCAATATCGCTTTTGGCATCAAACTTTCCTAAGTGATCTCTATCATTCAAAATAAAACACTTACTCCCAAAAGTGTGGAAGTAACTCACATTGGGCTTCTTGCCCTTCTAAAGCTCATAGGAGGTGTGTTTTGTTCTGGGTCTTCTAAATAATCTATTAGAAACATAGCAAGAAGTACTAACCGTTTTGGTCGAAAGATTCCTAGGGACTTTCGTGCTATTGAGCAGGACTCTAGCCATCTCTTGCAAGACATGATTCTTCCTCTCAATAACACAATTGTGAGCAACAAGGCTAGACTCATAGTAGAAGAATACTTACAAATTATGGGTAGCGATTTTAAAGAGAATTTTGCTCCGGTTGCTCACCCTGAGTCCATAAGGCTTCTCTTATCCATATGTTATGTGCACAAGTTCAATTTGCATCAAATAGATGTTAAGAGTGCCTTCTGAAAATACAATCAAGGTTAAATGCTCAAGCCTAACCTAGAGGGGGGTGAATAGGTTAGGCGACTTTTTTGACTCCTTTAGAAACAAACAAAAGTTTGTCCCTCCAGATTTCTTGTATCACAATATATATATTAATTAAAGACAATTAATCAATATATAAACACAAGTAAAGTATGATACAAACAAGTAATTGTAACACATACACAATCTATATTATAAAGAGGAAGTCAACATACATCAAGAGTTCTATCCACAATACAAATATTAGAGAGATAGGGATAGAGAAAAGTTGACACAAGATATAACGTGGTAAACCTCCAAAGAGGAAACATCCACAGGCTAGCAGCCACCGGCAAACAAAATCCACTAGTAGATAAGACAAGTACAATCTCTCAAGTGACCTCTTCACTTAGAAACTACCCTACTATCCTACTCTATAAGTTATCGCCCTATGCTTGACAATCTGAGGTTTCACACCTCTTGTCAAGACTACCTTCCTCACCTTATCCGGATCTTCACAACCCAAGGCAAGACTTCTTGCTCAACTATCCTAGTCTTCCTGACTCTAGTCAAGACTTCCTTGCTCACCTATCCGAGTTCTCCCAACTCTAGGCAAGACTTCTTGCTCGACTATCCAAGGCTTCACACCTCTAGCCAAGACTTCCTTGCTCGACAATCCAAGGCTTCACACCTCTTGCCAAGACTTCTTGCTCAACACCATAGGTCTCACACCTATTGTCAAGACTTCCTTCTCACAAGGCATCTAGGTGATCATGAATGCAAAACGCAAACAAGCACGCAACATAGAATGCTATGATCAAAACATCCTATGGAAAATACTAGACATGAGCATGAATGCACAAATCACATATAGTCTAGTTCATCATGCATGAGTAGTCAATCTAGATTATGTAAGATATGATCAACATTAATCACAAACTAGATTCATGCATATATCTAAACTTGAATCATAAGATATGATCAGCAAATCACAAGATCAAGTTTAAATCACAAAAACCTAAAACATGCTAAAATCATATGACAATGTCAAATAGATCTAAGCATAAGTTCTAGAGCGTATTCCAAATCATAGATTAAACAAATCACATGAATAGCTCAAAAGAACATAAGCACATGGATTATGTGAGAATTTCGGCCAAGAGAGCCTAATACATGTGATGAACTATTTTTCACAAAATCAATCAATCAAAGACCACAAAATGGTCCTAGAATCAAAGCTAGCACAATACAATCCCAAACATGTGATAACATAGGCAAAATCAAAACCTAACTCAACATGAATGATTTCAATTGAAATTCAACCTAGCTTTGAAAGTGTTCAAAACACAAATCAAAACACTCACAATATACAAATATATATAGAAGAAGAAAACCCAAGGAAATTGACCAAGTTTTAAAAGAAAACTTAGAGAGAAAATCAATACCTTAGTTGATCTAGGTGCAATCCCGTTTTTGTATGATTAGACACAAAACACAGCAGCAAATTTAACTCAAACCTTTAGAGAAAAGATGAAAGATGAATAGATGAACACTCTTAACTAGAATCACTCAAATCAGAGTTTAAATGAAGAAGTTATGGTGTTTGGAAGATGAGAAAATTTAGAGAGAAAAATTCTGCACACTTGATTTGAATTTCTTCTTAGAATGAAATGTGAGAGGGAAAGAGTTTATAAAGGAGTAGGAGACTTGGAAATGTGAAATGACCAAGAGGGGAAAAAAGAAGCCAAGCAAGCTTGCTGCCTGAGATAGTGCATGGGCATCTCGGGGCAGCAAGCCTTCTGCCCCGAGATCGCCACGCGCCATCTCGGGAAAGAAGTATATGCTTGCTTCTTTCTCCTTCGATCCTCCTTCGCGTTCGTTGACCGTTCTTCGGCCTCCGAACTCAGAATTCAAATCCGTTTATGGATTACAAACCGTAACTCTCATACGGAAATGGAAATATAAGATACTCAACTAAGAAAATAATAATTCGACTCAATATACGAAGACGAAGACAATGTATGAAACATGAGTTGAAAGTGTAGTATCTTTTGACTTGGAACTTGAAATCAATAGTATGAGTAACCAAAATGATTGGAACTCAGTCAAGAATGATTTAAGACTAAATCCAAGTTCAATATCCATTTTATACAAACATATACACTCACAAACACAATTCACACTAGAATGCAAACTACATAGAGATAGTTTCCATTCATGCATATTCCAAAACATGTTATTTTCATACCAATGCATGAGCATTCATCTTTAAGTGTGTGAATGTGTTATACATGGTGCACAACGATGCAGGGACACATATGAATGAATTGTATATGTGTGCCTATAAAGATGGACAACTATGCAAGGACACAAATGTATGATATGTGTGTGTGTGCCTAAGCCTTGTAAGAGAAAGATAAGGTCTTAGTATACCTTTGTAGAAACAAATTGCATCCTTTCTCTTTGAAGACTTAGAACTTGCTTTGACTTGTTGTTTCTTCTTGCTTGAAGCTTGAATCATCGTGAACCTAAACAATTAAGTCATTACAAGTAAACATCATTTTGATATGGAATTCATGCCAACACACACTAAAACCTAACAATCTCCCCCTTTTGGCAAATTCCATGTCAAAACACCTATACATTTACTACAAATATGAAGATAGGTCACAAAATCACTCCCTCACATTACAATGAGTAAGATTCCTATAACTAATCTTCACCAACTCTTGAACTTTGTCTTGATCTTCTCTTGAAGCAACCTACAAATCATCTCAAAGCACAATGCATATACAAGAGAAAAACAACAAATGACAACATATAATATGGATAAGAATATACAATTAAGTCCACAAATACATGTATCTCCCCCTCAATACATGCCAAATACAAGAATTCTTAACCAAATCTTAAGACTAATTATTATAAGCCATTGAAAGTTCAAAAGTTAACAAAAACAACAAACAAAAGAAAACTAAGTAACTAGCAATTCATAACAACTCTTTCTCCCCCTTTTTGACATGAAATGATGCAAAAAGGTAAGAAACATACCATGAGACTCAAATACTAGCTACTAGATCCACCAAAGAAAGATGTGCGTGTAGTTGACCTAACATAATGCTTGAGAGGTGGTCTTGAACTTGATGCAATACACTCCTCCAACTATTTTATTCTAGCATCTTGTTTTCAACTATAGCACTAAGCTCATCAACCTTCTTCTTCAAATTCAAAGCCCAATCCGTAAGAATGTTTATGCTAGTCTCTTGACAATCAACTTGTGAACTAAAAAGTCCAAAAGTATCACATGTCTTACCCTTATTCTTATATGACATGTATGACACACGTTTATCACTATACTTTTCCAAGGGTTGTACCAACATATCATCTCCACTACTTTGAACACCACAAGCTAAACACAAAGAAGTTATAAACCCCGATAATGCAAGCTTTTTATCTCCTCTAGTTGAGAAAGCTGTATTATCCAAATAAAACATAAGCAAATCCCCAAGGTTTATAGGTTGATTAGTCACTAGGGCATATACTATTTTGATATTGTCTTTATTCAACTCGGTTGAATTCGAAGATCCTATAATATTTGTGCAAATGAAAAGATGCCAAAATGCACTTGCCTTAGTTAACTCATGTTGACTAATATATGCTCTACCTTTCCACTCAAAAGAATCATTGTCACATAGAGTTCTACCCATGATATTAAGATTCTCAATGATATCAACATCTAGAAAGTTTGAATCAATATTACTAGATAGCCCAAGAAATTTGTTAATGATTACTGGGTTAACTCTAAACACAACACCCCTAACATCCATCAAAGCATCCAATAAGGTGGCACTCTCTCTATATTCATGATAAAATTCTCTAACAATAGTGTCATTCACTATCCCTAGCATGCTCACCCAAGATTCACAATTTCTATCCTTAATGCATTTAAGAACATAAGAATCTTTACATTTACCTAAGTCAATGCCTCTCTCTTGAAATATCTTCTTAGTTGTAAAGATCTCTAAATCCTTTGACCTTGAAGCTTTGGATCTCTTTGAGGTTGACTTGGCTTTCACAATAGGATTCAATTGATTTCCACTTCCGGTAACTTTAGTTCTTCCCATTTGTTCTTGTGAAATAAGATGCTATAAACATACAAAATTGAGTGAAAGACAAAGCATGCTTATTAGTTACAAATATATAAAACAATGACATATGACTTAAGAATGAATCATCATGCAAGACAAAGATAGTGAGTAATATCTTACAAGTATCATTAAGTCAAAATATGCCAACATGTAACAAAATGAAGCATGTGAACATATCATAAAAGAGAACAATGTCTAGCATACAATGCTCCCCCTTGATAAATGCCATGACTAAGATTCATGATAGCATAAAGTTCACAAGGAAGTTCACACAATTACACATTCAAGCAATTTGAATAAATATCAACAAAATAAGCTTCATATGCTAAGAGAGATACATAAATATTTTTCAAGTTCTCTCAAAATTCTTCAACAATTGCAAAGATATCATCATACTCATAAACAAAGTGTGTGTGTGAGAGATATGCTTCAAATATATATCAAGAAGTAGTTTGATAATCAACATGCATAAAAAGTAGTTTCATCTTAAGCTTTTTCCATATAAAGTCAAATCGATTATCATCCGGAATTTTTTGCTTTTAAGAGAATAGATTTTCAACATATAAGCGTGTGTGTGCATGTGGCTCGTCATCCCATTTTTGTTTTTCAACCCGAGCTCATTTGATTTTCAACTAAACTCTTTTTTAAGCCTTCCTCCTATTCTTTTTAGGCTTTGAATCAAAGATTTTTTTTATTGATTTTATTTCAACACTTCTTTGATTTTTCCATTTTTTTTACAAAAATGAAATTCACTTCATGATGGCTTTTACTCATCACATTGGTGTAGCTCTTTCCAACAGTGGGTAGCTTTCACAACCAAGGTGTGTAGCCCTTTTCAGGAAGGTGCTCGTTGAGTTCTATGTAATTGCCGAAGCAAAATGGATTCTAACCATAGGTCATTTTAAATGTACTTAAGCATAAAAACTTCAAGATGTATCCAATGTTTACATATTAGTAAACTCAACCTACTAGCAAAACATATAAGAGAAGCAAGGTGCAATTTTTAGAAAACCAAGATTTTATGGCTCATAAGCAAATGATCTAAGTGCAATAAGTAGAGACTTATTCAAGATCATTACTTCTCTAATGAGTAGCTTTCAAAGAATATGAAGCTCATATTTTCAAAAGTAACGCCACTCAATATACCAAAGATAAACAATCATCAAAGTTAAGATCAATGTGAACAATATCACTATTAGATCCTAAAATATCAAATGTCACTAAGAACCATATGTATACTATACAAAATTCTCTAATATGACATGCTATGAGATGTATGTCATAAATTGAGTCAAAAGATGAATATCTAAGAGAATATGCATTAGAGTATAGAGATACCTTTTTGCATATTATATTCACCAAATATCATACTTCCGCCCTTTTTATGAGCACTCATGCCTTGAATGTCCTCATGACACCAAGTTGATGATGTTTCACAACAAGAGTATAAAAAGCATAATATCTCAACTCAATCAACACATATAACAAGAGAACTTCTTCAAAGTTAATCAACAAATTTTGACTATCATAACAATCATGATGTGAGATAACCAAGTTCATATCAATACATGGAGTATTCAAAGCTAGCAAGCAAGAATTCTCAACACAATTGATATATAGCCTTAAAGCTATCTCACATGTGCTTCTTATATTAGTGATAAGAGCACTCACCTTTGAACCACTTGTTCTTGGGTGTACCTACACAAACATTTCCAATATCATCCTTAACAACAATGTTAAATCTAGAGTAAAGTCCTTCAATGACTTGATTAACATGAATATCATTAACACACTCTTCCTTAACATTTTCAACACAAGCTTTGTCAAGTTGAGCAAGATTAGAATTCTTTCTACTCCACAACTTTTTCTTATGCTTAGCAAAACTATCATGTTTCTCAACTTCCAAGGCCTTAGCATGTTCAAGTTGAAGTTTAATCTCCTTATCCCTAGATTCATTTCCTAATTTGCATTTTTCAATATATTTATAACACCTAGGCTTAATGTGACTTATTGTGTTGCAATAATGGCAAATTGGAATAAAAGATGAGATTGTACCTTTTGAAGTTGAACTAGCTTCACTAGGAGTTTGCAAAGATACCTTGTTCGCCAACTTCTTCTTGGCTTTTGATCTTCTCTTCTTGTGTGGTTTCTTATCAATCATGACTTCAACAAAGTGTGTAGGAAGTGGTGCTTCCAAAAGCTCCTATTCAACTACCAAGTCATCTTCACCACTATGAGAGTTAACAAGATTCCTAACACTAGACACACTAACCGAATCATTCACTAAATCCTTGATAACCTCCTTAGCCGTGTCTATCTCTTCCATCAATTCTTGTTCTCTCTTCTTCAAAGAAGATATCACATTATCCTTCTCAAGGTTAATCATTTCAAGTTCTCTAAACTTATTCATAATATCACTTTTTTCACCAAGAAGTCTATGAGTAACAACCATAAACTCATCTAGTTACTTCTTGATCAAATCATCCTTCTCAACTACTTCTCTTTGAGCATTGTCTTTAGCTTATTCAAGATTTTCTATCTTTTTCAACAACTCAAGATTAGTAGGAATGGAACTAGAGCTTCCATCATGATTTGCATCAAGGTTCTTGTTCAAAGATATTGTACTACCAACATCTAGCGAAGAATGAGAAGCCGTTAGAGCTACAAAATTGCTCACCAACTCTTCATCACTTAAAGACTCACTACTAGAGCTCTCATTGTCACTAGAATTATCATCACTCCAAGTAGCCGCCAACACTTTGCATTTCTTGTCTTTCTTAGATGGCTTCTTGGTGCACTCACTAGCAAAGTGACTAAAACCTTGACAATTATAGCATTGAACCTCTTTCTTGTTCATGGCTTGACTATTCTTCACAATCCTTGGAGATGATGTTCTCTTGACTCCTTTTTCCTTAGAAGACTTGCATTTAGGTTTGGCATTCTTCTTTAGAAACTTCTTGAACCTTCTAACTAAGAGTGCCATTTCTTCATTTTCATCATCACTCTCCTCCTCAATAGCATTGAGAGAAATTCCCTTACTCTTGATCTTTGGCTTCAAGCACATCTCATAAGTTTGGAGAGACCCAAGCAACTCATCGATGTTCATACTATCCACATCCTTGCTTTCCTCAATGGCCGTCACCTTTGATTTAAATCTCTTAGGAAGAGACCTAAGGATTTTCCAATTTAAACGCTCTTTTGAGATAGGTACTCCAAGTGCTTGACATTGGTTAGCTATGTTAAGAAGCCGGAATTGGAAGTCTTTGAACTTTTCTTCCTCACCCATACTTAAACATTCAAATTGTGATGCCAACATTTGAAGCCTCGATTTCTTCACCGCTAAGGTTCCTTCATTAGTAACTTGGAGAGTATCCCAAGCTTCCTTTGAGGATTAAAGATTTTGGATGTAGGAGAATTGATGCCCATCAACTCCTCCAAAGATGGCATAAATAGCACGATGGTGCCATTTTGCAACCTCAAACTCATTTGTTGTCCATTCACTCATTGGCTTGAGTATCATGGTTCCATCCTCTAAAACCTTGGTAGGAGGACTATAACCTTCTTCCACTACCATGCAAGCCCTTTCATCAATAGAGCGGATGTAGGCTTTCATCCTTAACTTCCAATACCCATAGTTAGTGCCAAGAAGTAATGGTGGTATAGTATTCGAGGCTCTTTCCGCCATTACATCATCTTGTAAACCCATGACTTCAAACGCCTTACAAAAACTGTGAATGTATCACCCCAGACTCACACTAAGTGCAATCTGGTGTCCTGCTCTGATACCAATTGAAAATACAATCACGGTTAAATGCTCACGGCTAACCTAACGGGGGTGAGTAGGTTAGGCACCTTTTTCGACTCCCTAAAAAACAAACAAAAGTTTGTCCCTCTAAATTGTGAATTGCTTGTATCACAATTTATATATTAATTAAAGACAATTAATCAATATATAAACACAAGTAAAGTGTGATACCAACAAGTAATTGTAACACATACACAATCTATATTATAAAGAGGAAGTCAACATACATCAAGAGTTCTATCCACAATACAAATATTAGAGAGATAGGGATAGAGAAAAGTTGACACGTGATATAATGTGGCAAACCTCCGAAGAGGAAACATCCACGGGCTAGCAGCCAGCGGCAAACAAAATCCACTTGAAGATAACATAAGTACAATCTTTCAAGTGACCTCTTCACCTAGAAACTACCCTCCTATCCTACTCTAGAAGTTGACGCCATATGCTCAACAATCCGAGGCTTCACACCTCTTATCAAGACTTCCTTGCTCACCTTATCCGGATCTTTACAACCCAAGGCAAGACTTCTTGCTCAACTATCCGAGTCTTCCCGACTCTAGTCAAGACTTCCTTGCTCACCTATCTGAGTTCTCACAACTCTAGGTAAGACTTCTTGCTCGACTATCCAAGGCTTCACACCTCAAGCCAAGACTTCCTTGCTCGACAATCCGAGGCTTCACACATCTTGCCAAGACTTCTTGCTCAACACCATAGGTCTCACACCTATTGTCAAGACTTCTTTCTCACAAGGCATCTAGGTGCTTATGAATGCAAAATGCAAACAAGCACGCAACATAGAATGCTATGATCAAAACATCCTATGGAAAATACTAGACATGAGCATGAATGCACAAATCACATATAGTATAGTTCATCATGCATGAGTAGTCAATCTAGATTATGTAAGATATGATCAACATTAATCACAAACTAGATTCATTCATATATCTAAACTTGAATCACAAGATATGATCAGCAAATCAAAAGATCAAGTTTAAATCACAAAAACATAAAACATTTTAAAATCATATGACAATGTCAAATAGATCTAAGCATAAGTTCTAGAGCATATTCCAAATCATAGATTCAACAAATCACATGAATAGCTCAAAAGAACATAAGCGCATGTATTATGTGAGAATTTCGGCCAAGAGAGCCTAATACATGTGATGAACTATTTTTAACAAAATCAATCAATCAAAGATCACAAAATAGTCCTAGAATCAAAGCTAGTACAATACAATCCCAAACATGTGATAACATAGGCAAAATCAAAACCTAACTCAACATGAATGATTTCAATTGAAATTCAACCTAGCTTTGAAAGTGTTCAAAACACAAATCAAACACTCACAATATACAAATATATGTAGAAGAAGAAAACCCAAGGTAATTGACCAAGTTTTAAAAGAAAACTTAGAGAGAAAATCAATACCTTAGTTGATCTAGGTGCAGTCCCATTTTTGTATGATTAGACACCAAACACAACAGCAAAATTAACTCAAACCTTCAGAGAAAAGATGGAGGATGAATAGATGAACACTCTCAACTTCAATCACTCAAATCGGAGTTCAAATGAAGAAGTTATGGTGTTTGAAATGTGAGAAAATTTAGAGAGAAAATTTATGCACACTTGATTTGAATTTCTTCTTAGAATGAAATGTGAGAGGGAAAGAGTTTATAAAGGAGTGGGAAACTTGGACATGTGAAATGACCAAAAGGGGCAAAATGAAGCCAAGCAACCTTGCTCGGGAAAGAAGTATATGCTTGCTTCTTTCTACTTCGATCCTCCTTCGAGTTCTTCTACCGTTCTCT
Organism: Dipteronia dyeriana; assembly: GCA_032871835.1. Classification (NCBI taxonomy): domain Eukaryota; kingdom Viridiplantae; phylum Streptophyta; class Magnoliopsida; order Sapindales; family Sapindaceae; genus Dipteronia; species Dipteronia dyeriana. Next base: position 43,524,045 of record CM065299.1, on the reverse strand, counting down.
GGCCTCCGAACTCAGAATTCGAAGAGAGTAAAGGCTTACAAACCGTCACTCTCACACGGACATGGACATATAAGATACTCAACTCAAAAAATAATAATTCAACTCGATATATGAAGACGAAGACAATGTATGAAACATGAGTTAAAAGTGTAGTATCTTTTGACATAGAACTTGAAATCAATAGTATGAGTAACCAAAATGACCTGAACTCAATCAAGAATGATTTAAGACTAAATCCAAGTTCAATATCCATGTTATACAAACATATACACACACAAACACAATTCACACTAGAATGCAAACTACATAGAGATAGTTTCCAATCATGCATATTCCAAAACATGTTATTTTCATACCAATGCATGAGCATTCATCTTTAAATGTGTGAATGTGTTATACATGGTTCACAATGATGCATGGACACATATGAATGAATTGTATGTGTGTGCCTATAAAGGTGCACAACTATGCAGGGACACAAATGTATGATATGTGTGTGTGCCTAAGCCTTATAAGAGAAAGATAAGGTCTTAGTATATCTTTGTAGAAACAAATTGCATCATTTCTCTTTAAAGACTTAGAACTTGCTTTAACTTGTTGTTTCTTCTTCCTTGAAGCTTGATTCATCATGAACCTAAACAACTAAGTCATTAGAAGTAAACATCATTTTGATATGGAATTCATGCCAACACAAACTAAAACCTAACACCTTCCTCAATGGCTTCTTGCAAAAGGAAGTGTTTGTTGAGCAACCCAAATGGTTTGTGGATCCACACCACTCCAATCATGTCTATCGCCTCAAAAAGGCTCTATTTGGGTCAAAAAAGGCACCAAGGGCTTGGTATGAGTGTCTCACTTAATTTATTATTGACAATGACTATTTTAGGACTAGTGTTTACAAGACTTTATTCATCAAGAGAAACAGAAATGAGCTATTTATGGCTCAAATCTATGTTGATGATATTGTGTTTGGCTCCACCAACAAATCTAAAGTCCAACAATTTGTTAATGTCATGTCTAATGAATTAAAGATGAGTCTAGTTGGGGAGCTCAACTACTTTCTAGGTTTTCAAATCAAGCAATTGCATGATGGGATTTTCATCTCTCAAGTTAAGTATACAAAGAACCTACTGAAGAAGTTTGTCCTTGAGAATTCCAAACATTGTGACACACCTATGGGCATTGTCACGTCCTAAAGAAGTGTTCCTACTCCAAAGTACAAGAGTGTCAAAGTAATAAATTAACTGATAAGACCAGGTCAAACTGTAGGGAGGTTGTTCACTTGACTTTCTAGAATTAATAATCTAGTTTAATTATTAAGCTTGTTATAAAAAAGTTAACAAACTGAAATTAGAACTAGGGCTAAGGGATCCACTGTTGGTAATTAAAATATGATCAGATTATTAATATTTATTCTGATTTATGGTAAGGATTTCCACTCTCTGATAGATATGGGTAAAGTACTCACTGTGCCAAACAACATCCTGTCTGTCCATAGTGAGTCAAAAACTTCACAAAAATCAGAGGGGAGAAAGCAAAAAATAATAAACTTACCAAAATTGGATCATATTCTTTATACCAACAGTATCACCTTTGACCCTAGCTATATTAAATTAGTTAGACATAATTTAACTAGGAAAAAAATACTTTATTTAAACTGATAATTTTAGAACAAAAGAGAGAGAATTTTCCAATCTTAAAATCAGAAATGGATTCAGAGCTTAGGACTTCGAGACCTAAATTACACATTTGGGGGGGGGGGGGGGGGGGGGGGAATGGCCCCCTACTTATAGAAAAAACTGGATAAAATTAGACCGTAAGATGAATTAAAAATGGAGCGTCCAGATTTTACCATGTCATCAGTGAATAGTGAATAGTGAACAATAATCAGTGAATAATAACCGTGTCAGAGAAAGTCAGCAGTAAACAGTGCACCGACATCTAGAATATGATTCCCTGCAGCCGCATATACGGTGTAATCATAATTCGGTCCAATCAAAATGTGTCATATCATCGGTTAATAGACAAAGTCAACAGTCTTCTAGAATGTGATACCTTATAGTCGCATGTATGGTACACTCACAATTCGGTTCAATATAAATGTGCCACGTCACCAGTCAATGTGGGCTCATCATAGTATCATACACCTTTTCACACTAGATCCAAACTTCTTTCATGTAATCGGTGTCTGTTTTGACTCCGATTTTAACCTATCCCATGGTTTTTGAGTGTTCTGAGTCCGTTTTTTTTGTTGGTTCAGCTGTCTGGAACTCCAAACATGGTCAAAATTATAAAAATGCCCTTCATGACCTTCCAAGGGTTTTTTGACGTTCTGAACTTGAAAATGATGTCTGTTTTGCCATCTGACTTCTCCATAATTCCAAATTAACTAGATTACCCCTAAAATAAAAAGAAGAATACACTAATTACTACAGAATAATTTTATTAAAGCAAGGGAACGAAAATATAACTAATTCGGGGAATTAATAACATTGGAAATGTAAAATGATGATATTATCCCTTATAAGACATACACTTTTCAGTGTTAATCACACCCCATAACCAGCTTATTGCTAGTCCTTAGCAACTAAAGCAAAAATAGTAAAAACTCAAATTCAATTCTCCAATCTACCAAATGGACAAACTCTCCCAGACTTATTTTCTCACCCTCTGACAACCAATCATCAATCGAGATATCAATCAAATTTTCTTGTGCTCAATAAAGATCAACACAATAACTATGAGATTCAATTGAAATCAATCAACACTTTCATTCCAAAATGTCATCAGGGCTTCTTCCTTAGGCAACAACAGTTTTATTCTTTTTTTTTTCTTTTTTTTTTAATATAACAAAATTGGAAACAAGCATTCCGTCTTTAATCCATGTAGCGAGCTTTAGGTTAATGACTCCTAAACCAGTTGGCTTTAGGGCATTTAGCGTTGAAACACTCTTACGAGCTTAATTACTCAGATTTCAAATGTTTATTAATACAATTCCCTTAAGCTTTCTCTTTAACCCTTGTAGCGAGCTTTTAGTTAATGGCTCCCAGACCAATTGATCTTAGGGCATTAGGTGTTGAAGCGCCCCTCGGACTTAATTGCTAGAGTTAAAGAGGCTACAAAACTGCACTTTATTCTTATCAAGACTCCACCATTTTGCGTGAATAATCTATGCTTGATGAGGCATGAGTCCCGGCTACTAAACACAAAAAAATATTATTATAATAATAGTTATTATTATTATATATATTTTTAAACAAGACCAATGCCTTCGGTTGTTACCTTTGAATAAAGTGTCAGGATTAAATATCGTAAAATCTCAACTTACCACACATAATCACGTGTCAGTGTGCGTGTGTGTCCAGAATAGTTCGAAAAATCTCTCAAGATGACTAAATGAACAAAGGATTAGTCAATAATATCATAATGGAGAGTTCATAAATTTGAATAGTATTAAATGAGGAAACAAAAATAATTTACTCTGAATCTTAAAAATTAAAATGTATCGGAGCTAAAAAGATACGTCTCATGAGCAATTGAAAGAACTCATTAATCGGCCATCTTTACACAAAAAAAAAATGTTAAGAAGTTAGCTTGATTGTTTTTTGAAAAACTAAAGTTATTAAATCCATATTACTGTCAACTATCCCCTCCCCCCAACCAAAAAGAGACATTGTCCCCAATGTCTTTAAATAGAGGTAAGGTTTAGAAGATATCACTTGAACAACTTGGAAGACAAAAAAATCCTGCAAAAACAACAAAAGTAATACAAAATAAAGGAAATAAAATGTGTAAAAACCGTTGGAAAATTATAAACTGAGATTCAAATCAACTCTGCATTTGTTGTTGTCTTCATCAATGGACCAATCTATTCTAGAGGTTGAGGGATCTGGCTCATATTTAAAAGCTTGTAACTGGTCAATCAACTCATGAGGATTTGAAGCAGAGATAAATATATTTTGGATTGAAGATAGAATGTAATAATTTTTTGATCATGATCAAGAAATGAAAGCAAACCATCATAAAATTTATTAACATTCTATAAACCAATGGGTTTCTCATGGGTTTCTCATAAAAATTTATTAACATTCTATAAACCATTATAAAGATTTCTTCTAAGGTTCCAAAACCACCTGGCAAAGCTATAAACACATTAATATGATGTAACATAGCAGTCAGTATTTCCTGCATAACTGAAACAACTAGCTATTCGCCGTTTGTCTTTTCGATGATGTCTGCTACGGCCATAGGTTTTGGGACAATACCCAAAACTTGACTACCTCCGTCTCGTGTAGCTTGTGAAACACACTTCATTAATCCCAAGTTACCTCCCCCATACACTAGGAGTATTTTTCATTCTGCCAAAACCTCACCAAGATGAGTTGCAGTATCAATAAACTCTCTGTATTTCCCATAATTAGTGCCACCAAACACACAAATGTTTGTGAATCATTTAGCTGAAGGTGACGCCATTAATGCACTCTCTGAAATTTTCTTTTGAAGTAAAAAAAAAAGGAAAAACAAATGCTTGCATTTATAGATCCCGAAAAGGTAACATAACGATACTCCTATATGTATAGGGTGGTGTATTTGTCAATGATATTATATCCACATGGTTCAAAAATCAAAATTAAACAACAATATTTGCAAAAGACATTAAATGCAGAAGAAGAATGATAATGAAAATAAAATGATATTTACTGGTAGTTGTGATTGTGGCATTCATCTTCCTTTGGTTTTATGTCCAGTAATGGCTTTAACGACTTCTATGGGTCAGGGATATCCTTCCCAACCAATTTTCTCTTAAATTGGCAAACATGGTCTTTTAAAGTCAGATTCCTAAGGTTACATTGTGCATGTTCTTTTTGAAATTGTGGTCATAATTGGTCAATTACCATTTGTACATATCCACTAAGATGTGCATCAAGAGTCGTTAGGATATTATCCAATGACTCCCTACGTAAACCATGCCCAAAGAATAAAATTTTATTCTCCCGATTATTAGACACCATTCCTAAAGAACAACAACGTGTGTTGCAAGTTGTACGTGCACATTTGTAACAAGTAACGCCTAAATTTTTAGCTCTTCATTTTCTTGCAAGGTTACTTCCTCCAAAACCAAGCATGTAAGATATAAATGAATCAGAAGACTCACCTGTTAGCCATACCTTAGATTCGATCAACCAGCGAACATCAGCATGAATGTTGTACATCATCAGTAAGCCAATCTTTCGGACAGTGCTTTGTATATTTTTTTCAGAGCATTTTGGGCCAACGATTAAAAATGTACTCACAAGTTTATGAAAATTTCGTCCATGCCTTGTTTTTGGGAATCGTTTAATTGGGAAACTGAGTTAAACCGACTTGAATCAACATGGAGTATCGTTATCCGCCACTTAACCGGTGTTATATAGCAAAACACACCAGGCAAAAATTGAACCTATAAATTAATCTTGCAAAAATTCAAAACGTAAAAGCGAACAAAAACAAAAAAATTGCAAACACAAACAAAGTCAAAAGCAAGAGATTTGTTTACTCACCGTAGTAACAAGGGCCAAAAAGGATGACAGAATCTTTTTAAAAATCTGTATTTTATAAGAATAGTTTCACACGATGTCTGTTTACTTTAAACACATTACCATTCTTAGGATTTGTTGACGTCAATTCTTGATGGATGAGAACGTCAACAACATTGGGTTTGGTTATGACCTATAAAAAGAGAAAGAGAAAGAGAATGAAACCAAAGTTATTATGAGACGAGTTTACGTGGTAAAACTCTGATGATCGGAGAAACATCCACGGGTGGTTGAACGCACAATCATGCCAAATCCAATATTTAAATAAAGAGTTACATCACTCATTCTCTCTTGCAGTGATTTCTTTTGTGTCACTCTTTATGTCGTGTTTACAGTAAGATTATGGGTCTATTTATATCTGTATAGAACCCTAATCCTTGTTGTACAAGTAATAAAAAAGGAATTGTCTTTTAACTAAGATTTGTTGCTTGTTGAAGTCGTCTTTATCTCCTTTCCTATTTCAAAGACCTTGTAAAGGTCGAGTTTGAATTTTAATGGGATTCTGGTTGCATAGTCCATTATAGGACTTATTTCTTGTTTGGTGTAGTCTTCTAGAAGAATTGAGTTATTGCTTGATTTGAACTGGCTTCCTGTCTGGTGTATTATCCTTCTAGAAACTCTTTTTGACACGGAGGTTTTGCATATTGGAGTATGATTCTCCGGTTTACCCACGTATATGAATCTTATGTTGAACTTCTTTACTAAGGTTTCTTGTGCTGTCCCGAGTAAAACATAATGTGACGAGTACTCGTGTTCGAACTTACTCGGGTTTTTATTTCTTAGTGATGTCTTGGTTGGTGTCTTCTAATTACCAGCGTAGATGCCCATTTGGTGATTTTTTTAAGGGATTGTCTTACCAATCGGTGACGTGTATATTTAATAAAATATACGTATAACAATACCCCCTTAAAATATTTTTACCGAGTGGAATTTATTTTGGTGAAAATATTTTAATTACTGTGAATTCCGACTGGCCTTTTGTATTTCCTTTCTTAATTTTTCATTAATACTGGAATCACAATCCTCAAACAATTCACTGCATTAACGATGTGTCTTAATGGAAACCATGTATGTGCAATTTGTCCCTTCACGTGAAATCCCAGTGATTATGACGTTTTGAAGTTCTGACGGCTTGGTCATTTCTTTTCACGACATGTGTCCTTTAACCGCTTGGTTTCTCTGGTAGCATTTATGACACGCGATTTGTGGATTATTTGATATGCCGCCTATATCACCTAGTACTTCTTTTCTTTTGATTTATTCCCACTTCTCAAAATCCTAGGGTTTCATATCTTCAACCATTTAGTGGCTTATTTAAACTGAAAGTGCACGTTGCTGTTCATTTTTTTCAAAAAGAAAAACCAGGTTTTTATAGAAATTCATCTTGGATTTTGATTGAGGCTTCTCTCGATTACTTTGCATATGCTTTTAAGGTCAACTCCAATGGATCCTATTTCACGGCATTGTCTTTTTGTTATAGCTTTCGAGGCGATTGAACATGGAGATTTTCAATTGGTTTCTTATGTTCGTAGGTTATTGGGTAAAACCTCCTCTGATGAGCCTCCTTTTCTAGATGTTGATGTTTATGGGTTTTATCTTGATGTTCATTTCAGTTCTAGCTCTGAATCTTCTTCCAGCTCTGAATTTTTTGTTTCTGATCATAGGGTTCCTTTACGATCTAGGATGGGAAAACATCAAAGTAACCATACGGTTCATAAACATGGTTCAAGCGGTATTCAGATCGGAAGGCAAGTAGTTGATGAGAAGGATGTTAAAGAAGAGCACAAAACATTTTGAATTTCTTTCTCATCTGATTTTCTCAGTGCGTATGATGTCGAACAAAACATGGTCGGGGAATCAGAGATTGAAAAGTATCACACTCGATTCGATTTGGATGATTCATTTTTAATAGTTCCTGCTGGTAATAGAGCCGCGTGGAACCCTCATCCGGGCATGGTAGCAATTTATGGATCCATGCTTTGCTATGGGGTGACTCTTCCCCTTCAGCCTTTCATTGCTTGGTTTCTTGCTGAGGTGAAGATTGCTCCAGTTCAACTTACCCCAAACAGCTATAGAATCCTGATGTGTATGTGGCATAGGTGGAGCCGAATGAACTTGCCACCGCTTTCTCCTCACAAAATTAGACACTTTTATACTTTAAGGCAATCTGGTCAGACTGGTACTTACCTTCTTCTATCTAGCTAGCCAGATAGCTGGATTCCTGAGGGGACGAAGGTGAACCGGGAAGTTGATATTTCCTCGGACGCCAAGAAGAAAGGCTCTGTATAGGGTCTCCCTACCTCAAATAAAAACTGGAAAAATAACTGGTTTTTTGTCGGAGGGAACTTAGGACTCGAGATCGAGCTCTGAGCCGGGGAAGATCAGGAAGTATTAAAGGTTTCCCATTTCTTTTACTCTCCTGATCACTGGAACAAGTCGCGGTCTACTTTCACTGACGCTGAGTTGACTAACCTTGCTCGGGCGGCCACGTGCATTATAGAGAAAATAAGCAAGTCCTATCTTTTTGATGAGAAGAAAACGATAGCTCTTGGCTTCTTTCCTCAGATTTTGGATTATCGCAGACGTTGTAAGTAGAATCTCTTCTCGTTTACATTTACTCATTTTGTTCTGACTTTTCAAACTTGTTAATATTCAGTGTATGATTCGGACATCGTCTGCAACATCCAGGCTCGTCAGGTTAAATCAATTTTTCAAACGAGTCATAAGTAAGCTTCTCACCAAAATAATGAAGGGATTGCATCGCCTGATGATGATTCAGATGAGGATTCTGATGAGGCAGATGAGCAAGTTCCTTAGTATACTAATAAAGAAGTTATTCAACTGACAGTGGGGGAATCAATCAGTCCGATTGACCCTTTTGGAACTGATAGTGCCTCGAGGGTGTTTGATAATGATGGCAAGTAGAAAGGGCATCCTAGTTGTACATCATCTGGTGAGCCTAGTTCATTAGTCAACGAATTGCTTGCCGAACAGTTTACTTTTTGGAACGAGGAAGAGTAACGGTACCCCATGATGAGCAGATTAATCATCCTGATTTTTTAAGCCCTTTATAGATATCGCAGATGATCAAGAAGATCTTGCAGCTGACCTTAGCTTCTATCGTACTCGAGCTGAGAAAAGGAAGGCAGTTGATTCCCCTATTTGTCTCTTCTAAAAATTCCTCGTATGGCATCATTTGTTGAATCGAGCATTGATGATGCTGATACTAGGGGCTCCCTGAATGCTCAGGCAGAGACACCTTTTGGGAGAGAGGAATCCTGAAAAGTTTTAACAAAGATTCTCTACCTCCAGAGGTTAAGGATGTAGGGGTGTGGGCCCCACCCCCAAAATATGCTAAGGACTTTATCATCGGGTTAAGCTTTTATCGGTGATGACCATTGGAGTCGCTTCAGGAAAGGTTCTCCTACAGAGCGTCTTTACAATGTTTTCAATTGTGCATCCTACGTAAATCCTCTATCCCGACCCTTGCCTTAGCGCTTCTTGACTTAGATTTTTAACTTACTCTTCCCTATAACCGGTTGCTGAGTTTGATGAGTTTGCTGAGTTTGTTCAGATGTAACAATATCAAACTGATCGGATAAGGCATGTCGAAGCTCAGTTAAAGGAAAGTGAGGACAACCATGCTCAAATTGAGGCTGTCTACCAAAGAGAGGCGTGCTTTGCCCAAGAATTTGCCAATCATTGTTTGGCTAAATAGATGGAGGCTGAGGAGAAAGCTTTTACTGCAGAAGAAAAGGTTGTATCCTTCCAAAATTTACTCTCTACCGCCTAAGAGTCAATACTCAAAGCTGAACAAGATGCTGAGCATGCAAAATCGTCTTATGAACAAAAAAATTGAAGATCTTAAGCTTCAAGCCATAACTGTCGAATCTCTTTCGAAGGAATCCCGACTAGAACTTGAAGTTCAAGGTGTTGATCATTTCAAGAGGTCCCTAGCCTATAACTCCCCACTTCTTAGGGAGTTCCAACGGAGGCTAGTATCGGCTAGTGAAATCTTCAAGGTCAAGAATCGGACAACTGATAAAGCTCTGGCCAGTTGGGAATTATCCATCAAAAACCATATGGATGGTCCTTAGAGTCTCTTCGGATTTAGATAAAGGGGTGGAGAGCTTACTATCGTAGCCAAGGCAAAGAATCTCATCTTATGCATCTGGAGGTCTCATCGGAGCATTCTCGCTCGACCTTTTATGCTAGTCAGGAAGCTGGTGTGGATGGGTCGAATCCTGATGTCTGACCGATTCCTGAAATGGATTACAGTTAATGGATGGATGGTTCTACTGATATAATCACATGGCCTTCGAATAAGAGTCTCCTTCGTGAGTATTAGATGGTATCCAATCCGAGCATTGGCAAGAGTTCCAAATCCTCAACCCCTTAGGTCTATTTGTACAAAATTTATGTGGTCAATAAAGTTCCATATTTTGCAAAATTGTGGTCATGAATTTGAAATGTCAAGTATCTTATTAAAATGGCTATCGTTAATATCCGAGTAAACTGGCTATTGTTAATATCCGAGTAACTTTTAGACACCAAGTATCTTATTAAATTGGCTAATGCAAATTCAAGTGCCAAGTATGTAATTAAACAGGCTAATATTATTAACCGAGTCAACTTGAGACAAACAAGTAGATTTATACGTCTCATACTCGGTTGCTACCCAAATATTACATCGAGGTTCACCACAATCATACGTTTGAGTCCTTGCGCAAGTCACTAAGGACGTCTCCTAGTTTTGTCTGTGCAAGGGTTTGCCGAATTGTTAAGCTTTAAATTGCTCAATACAGTTGCGCATCTCACCGAGATTTTCCCGACGGTGCCCCGAGCCATTTTTCAGTATCTGGTGCATCAGGTTTGCCTTTTGGCTAACCTTGCTCGGTTGGCATGCTCTTTTGAGCTTCTCCGCCCATTCGGGATTTTTCCCAAATTAATGGCCCTGAACATTTTATTTTTATTATGTAATCAATTTCTTCATGTCATTATCATATGCTCATCTTTCACATGTTCTTATTATCTTGTGCTCATCTTTCACATGTTAATATTATCATGTTTTTATTTTTCACATGTTCTTATTATCATGTGCTCAGATTTCTTGAATCCCATATCGGGCTTTTATTAATAACTGCAAAACTAACTATGATAAATCTCAAGCTCAAAAATATCATGACTAATAAAATTATCCTGACTAGAAAAAGGAAACAAATTTCAAGGATAAAAAATCTTTAAATACTGGGCCTCGCACGGTCGGGGTAAAAGCCTTCCATCTGGTCAGGCGATCCAATATGCTCCGTGACTTGCAATTCCATCAATTTTATATGGGTCTTCCCATTTGTCTGCCAACGAGCCCGTAACTTTGTTATTTGTGTTCAACGATAATTTTCTGAGCACCAGGTCTCCTAACTTGAACTTCCTAAGTCGAACAAGGTAATTATAGTGTCGGGCCACTATTTGCCGATATGACACATTTCGTACTCAAAATTTCTCCCTTTTTTTTCCAGCTCATCTAAGCCTTGTAACAACATATCAACATTTTGATCTTCATCATACAGCCAGACTCTAGGCAACATATATGATGTTTCTATCGGGATGACAGCCTCTGTTCCGAATGCCAAATAAAACGGTGTTTCTCCTGTAGAAGTCCTTACTGTCATCCGATAAACCCATAATACTTCAGGAAGCTTTTCAACCCAATTGCCCTTTTTGGCCTCTAGATTTGCTTTAAGCGTGTGCTTAATGACTATGTTCACTACTTCAACTTGTCTATTTGTTTAAGGGTGGGCAGGTGTGGCATAATAATTTACAATTTGGTACTCGTTGCACAGCTGCCTAAATTTCTGATTGTCGAACTGTGAGCCATTGTCAGTGATACTAGTATTTGGGACTCCAAATCTGTAGAGTATATTTTTCTTCATAAAGTTTATGGTATTTGCTTCCGTAATATGTACTAACGCTTCAGCTTCTACCCACTTCGTGAAATAATCAACGGCCACAATTACGTGCTTAACTCCACCCCCTGTTCCTGCTGGCATTGGACCAATTAAGTCTAGTCCTCACATGGTGAATGGCCATGGGGATGAGAGGCTTCTAAGTTGTTCAGAGGGATGCCAAATATCACCGGTGATCCTTTGGCAAGCATTGCAACTTTCTGAGCATCGTTGTGCATCCGAGAACAAAGAAGGCCAATAAAAACCTTGCACGAGTACCTTATATGCCAAACTTTTACCCCAGTGTGGTTTTTGCATACTCCGTCGTCGATTTCCTATAGTATTCGGTGTGCATCTTCCACTGATACACATCTTTGGAGTGTTCAGGAAAACCCTCTTCTGTATAGTTCTCCTCCAATCAGTGTGTATCTTGCTGACCAGTACCTGTTGGGTTTTTCTTCTAAGGTATCCTCCGGGAGTATATCTTCTTCCAGGTATCTTTTTAACTGAGTCATCTAACCGTCTAACGGTGTTGGGATTTCTAAGACTTCAAAGTTTTTGGTACAACTATACTCGATATGAGAAGATGTGTAACCAGAATATTTTTTGTCCTGATTGTGGTTGTTGCTGATGCTAGTTTGGAAAAACGTTCACCTTTTCTTTTTCTTCTCTAGGGATCTGAACAATCCTGTATTCCTTGAATTTTTGGAGGAGTTGTTTTCCTATGCCCAAATAAACCATTATACCTTCATCTTTGGCCCTATACTCGTCTAAGACTTGGTTGACGACTACCTGTGAGTCATTGAATATTTCAACCTCATATGTCCGAGAGCTATGCAAACTCTAAGTCCTACTAGCAAGGCCTCATATTTGGCTTGGTTACTTGTTGCTTTGAAATCGAATCTCATGGCACATTCAACATCATCTCCTTCCGGGATGCATAACACGATCCCCGCCCCGCTACCATGAGTATTTAAGGAACCATCGACATATAATCTCCATGAAAAACTCTTGTCTAACATTATTTTTGCTTCCAGATTTGGTTCTGTGAATTCTGCTACAAAGTCTGCCACTACTTGGACTTTGATTGATGTCTTAGGTATGTACTGAATACCGAATTCACTCAACTCAATTGCCTATTCAGTTTATTTGACCGAAATTTATGGCTTCTGTAATCTGCTTAAGCGGACAGTTGGTGAAAACTTGGATTGTATGTGCCTGAAAGTATGGTCTCAGCTTCATTGCTTCTGAAACCAATGCTAGAGCCATTTTTTCTGCCTGTGACTGCCTGGTTTCAGCTAGAAGAAGAGCCTTGCTGGTATAGTATACTGGACTCTGTATCCTGTCTTCTGTCCTGACTAGAACCGAGCTTACTGCTAACTCTATAAGGGACAAGTACAAATGGAGTATTTCCCCCATTTTAGGTTTTGAGAGGATAGGAGCCTGACCTAAGTATTCTTTGATCTTCAGGAATGCCCATTCACACCCTTCATTCCATTCAAACCCCTTTCCTTTTTTGATCACTTTGAAAAAGAGAGCACATCTATCTGTGGCCTTCGAGATAAATCTGCACAAGGAAACTAAACATCCTATCAGACATTGTACATCTTTTAGCATCCTTGATGAAGTAATTTTTTGATAGGCTTGGATCTTCTCAAGATTCAATTCGATCCCCCTCTGGTTCACTTGGAAACCAAGGAACCTTCTTGAAGGAACCCCAAATAGGCACTTGTTCGGATTTAATTTCATTTGATAACTTCTCAGGAAATCAAATGTTTCTGGCAGGTCCAAAGCATGCTTGTTTGCCAAGATACTTTTGGTTAACATGTCATCTATGTAGACTTCCATGTTTCTTCCTATTTGACAAGCGAAATTTCTATTGACCAATCTTTGATATGTTGCCCCAACATTTTTTAACCTAAAAGGCATCACTTTAAAACAATATAAGCCCTGATCGGTCGTAAATGCTATTTTTCCTTCATCAACTTTATTCATCAGGATCTGACTGTATCCCAATAAAGCATCCACAAAACTGAGTAATTCATGACCTGATGTAGCATCGACCAGTTGGTCTATTCTCGGAAGTGGAAAACTGTCTTTCGGGCAGGCTTTGTTCAGATCCGTGAAGTCAACAGACATTCTTCATTGGCTATTCTTTTTTTGGACCAAAACCACATTTGCTACCGACTGAGGGTAATTGATTTCTCTGATCGACCCCATAACGAGTAACTTCTCCACCCCTTGCTTAATTGGTCGACCTCTATCGAGGTTTAAGGATCTTCTCTTTTCTATTACAGGTTTAGCATTTGGATCTACTACCAAATGATGTGATATTACTCATGCATTTATCCCTACCATGTCTTCATGACTCCATGCAAACACATCTTTATATTCTCTAAGTAAATCAATAAGATCTAGCTTGATCTTTTCTTCTAAGTTGGCCCCAATGTTGACCTTCTTATCCGATTCATCTTTCTTTAAGAACACCTCCTCTATTGGTTCACTCTTTGATGTCTCCAGTTCTCCCCATGGATCGAGCACCAAAAACAATGATTCTTCTTGTTTGATCTAATTTGCTAATGTCAAGGAGAATACTTGGTGTTCACTATTATCATTGTCTGTGTAAACCGAGAGATTATCTCTTCTAGCATTCTCCTACGACCCCTTGATTATTCCTACCCCCCCATTCAGTTGGAAACTTGATCAGTAGAGCGTAAGTAGTTGTTACTACCTAGTAATGCATTATAAGGCCAGTTGTTCAAATCTACCACCACAAATTCAAGTAACACTGTTTTCTAGCAAGAAGTTACTCGGATCTTCACAGGCAGCTTCGCTATTCCGAGAGACCTAACCTCAACTCTCCCAAATCTTCTGAGTGGAGTATGGAAAGGTTGCAAGTCCTTTTGATCCAATCTGAGATGATCATAAACAGCCATATTGAGGATGTCTATCGAGCTACCATTGTCCACTAAAATTTACCTGACTTCTCTATGGCCAATTCGGGCACTTATGACGAGAGCGTCATTCGGTCGGACATCGAGCTCATGTGAGTCAACTTCAGTGATTATTATCAGGTCTCATCCTTTCTTTATCCTATTCAGATCGGGCTCGATGGAGTTAACATCAAAATTCTGTCTTGCTTCCACCGCTTCTCAGATTTCTTGAGTCCGCTCTCGGGTACTTCTCCTGGTTGATGGTCCTCGGAAGATGATCTACAACACTGCATTCACCTCGGGACTGGCCGTTTTGTTTCGACCATAATTATGATCTCCCATCTTGGTTTCTTTATGAATTTTTGACTTCTCATCTTTCTTCAGGATTATATCTTGCAGATGTCCTTCTCAAATGAGAGTCTCTATGTAGTCTCTAAGCTGGTAACATTTGGAGGTCTCGTAATCGGTTTCTTTATGGAACCTACAATATTTTGTCGTGTCTTGTCAAGCAAACTGCGACTGCCGATGCGGCTCCCTCACCAGATTCTTTTCTTCTAATATTGCCAAAATCACTTCCTGCTTTTTCCGGAGTGGGGTGTTGTTCGTATATTTTCCTCGAAACTTTTTTGTGGTCTGGTCAATATTATGTCCACTTCTCTCATCTTTGCTTTTTTCTTTGCTATTTCCTTTATGTTTTCCTTTACGGTTCTGTACCTTTGGCTTGGCATCTTTTTGTTCGGGTCTTCCTCTATGCATGTAGCAACCTCCTGTTGCTAACTCCTCTTATTCGGCTAATGCATATCCTCTAGCCATATCTATCATGTTTGTATATCATGTCTGTATATCTATCATATACTTAAGTTGAGGGACAGTCGCCCGTTCTGTAAGTTATTTATGAATACAGCGATTACTGCTTCATCATTTGCGCTGTCGATTTCTGAGATTGCCTGGCCAAATCTCCCCAAGTACTTTTTTAGTGAATCGTTTTTCCCTTGCTTCATCTGAGAATTGTAAGCAAATGACTTTTTTCTATACACATTGCCTAGGAATTGTCTTGAAAAGTTTCTACTCAACTCACTGAAACTCCCAATACTTGTTAGAGGCAATCTTTCGAACCATTTCGAGCTTGTGTCTCCAAGAGTTTGTTGAAATTTGAAACAAAACAACTGGTCGATATTGGTATACTGGGCCGTAGCGCTTTTATATCGTCTGACATATTCTTTAGGATCTGTATCCTTCTTAAACTGTTCCACGTGTGGCATCCTGAATCTCTCGGGAAGGGGGTTCGTAGGATATCCCTTGTGAAAGGGCAGTCAGAATCATTGTCAGACAATTCATTGTATCCTTATTGCTTGATTAGCGCATCAATCTAGATTCTGTTATTCTCGACTTCCTGGGTCTGGCTCCTGATTACGATATCTCTATCACCCACTGGTTCTCCTCGATGGTTTACCCATCGAGTGACTGTCATACCTGTCACCATCTCCTCTTCATCTTGCCTCTGAACCTCATGAGCTAACCCTTGTAAGCATATTAATCCTCGATGCAACTTTTGATGGTGTCGATCACTGTCTTCTGATGAAGATGACCGATCTCTTAGTCAATCATATTTACGGTGCTAATCATGACCCTCTTGAACATGGCTCCACCTTTGGTGTGGCATTTCTTTTTAGGGGGGTTTCACGACCCTTATCTTGGTTGCTGGGATCTAAGTTCCTAACAGCTACGAGTGCATCTGGTTCCGGTCCAACTACAACCGATCGGAGCCTAGGGGGTGATGAAATATTTGGTCGATGTGCCTCTCCTTCGGCCAATAGGTCTATTCCGTCTTGTGCCGCATTCGTTAGCAACTGTTGCAATGCTTCACGGAAATGACATGCTATATCCTCGCTGGTGGGAGGGACTTGTTGGATACCAGCTAGGGATATCGGTTGGTTCCAGTGGATGTAGTGGGATTTTGAGTAGTATCGCCAATATGAGCGTTATCTTTAGATTTTCGAATGTCCCTGGAACTGTCTTTGCTTCCATTACCTGTCGTTGCTTAAATAGATCGAAGGTTCGGTGCCGTCCTACTAGTGCCAATTGTTGATGTCAATTTCTCGATTGCTGAAAAAGTCAATAACGTTGGGCTTGGTTATGATCTGTCAAAAAAGAATGATAAAGAGAATGCAACCGAGGTTATTACGACACGAGTTTACATGGTAAAACTCCGATGATCGGAGAAACATCCACGGGTGGTTGAATGCACTACCAAGCCAAATCCACTATTTAAATAAAGATTTACACCACTCGATCTCTCTTGCCTCTCTCTTATAGTGATTTCCTTTGTGTCACTCTTTATGTCGTGTATCTCTCTATTGTTTTTAGTAAGATTATGGGTCTATTTATATCTGCAAAGAACCCTAATCCTTGATGTACAAGTAATAAAAAAGGAATTGTATTTTAAATAAGATTGGTTGCTTGTTGAAGTCGTTTTTATCTCCTTTCCTATTTCGGAGACCTTGTGAAGATCGAGTTTGAATTTTAATGGGATCCTGGTGGCATAGTACGTTATAGGACTTATTTCCTATTTGGTGTAGTCTTCTAGAGGAATTGAATTATTGCATGATTTGAACTGGTTTCCTGTCTGGTGTTTTATCCTTCTAGAAATTCTTTTTAACACAGAGGTTTTATGTATTGGAGTATGATTCTCGAGTATACCCACGTATGTGAATCATATGCTGAACTTCTTTACTTGGGTTTCTTGTTCAGTCCTAAGTAAAACATAATGTGCTGAGTACTCGTGTTCGGACTTACTCGGGTTTTTATTTCTTAATGATGTCATGGATGGTGTCTTCTAATTGCCAGCTCGGATGCCCATTTGGCGATCTTTTTAAGGGATTGTCTTACCAATCGGTGACTTGTACATTCAATAAGATATACGTATAACAGGATTCTTAATGTCAATGGCACCATATGGATACATGTGTTTCACAACAAATGGATCACTCCACTTTGATTTCAATTTGCCAGGAAATAAACGAAGTCGAGAATTATAAAGCAAAACCTTTTGACCAACTTCAAATGATCTTCCTAAAATTCGTTTTTCATGAAAGGTTTTAGAAATTTCTTTAAGAATTTTTGTATTTTCATATGCATCATTTGTTAATTATTCAAGTTCATTTATTTGCAACTATCACAATTCACCAGCATCATTTAGGTTAGAATTGAAAGCTTTAGTGGCCCAATATGCTTTTTTTCTCATGTTCAACAGGTAAGTGGCATGGTTTTTCATAAACTAAACAATAAGGAGACATATCCAAAGATGTTTTGAATGCAGTGCGGTAAGCCCAAAGTGCATCATTTAACCTAAGAGACCAACATTTTCGATTAGGGTTAACCGTTTTTTGCAAGTCCCAATTTGCTAACTCAACTGGACCACTTGTTTGAGGGTGGTATGGTGTGACAATTTTGTGTGTGACTCCATATTTCTTAATTAAAGACTCAAATGGACTGTTACAAAAGTGTTTTCCTCCATCATTGATAATGGCTTGAGGTATTCTAAATCGACTAAAAGGATTTTCCTTTAAAAACTTAATCACTGTGTTGTGATCATTATTTCGACAAGAAATTGCCTCAACCCTTTTGTGACACATAATCAACAGCAATCAAAATGTACAAAAATCCAAATGATGGTTGAAATGGACCCATAAAATGAATTCCCAACTATCAAATATTTCAATGACAAGAATGGGGTTTAAAGGCATCACATTTCGCTTGGAAATGGATCCTAATTTTTGACAATTTTCATAGGTTTCACAGAATGCATGTGCGTCTTTAAACAAGGTGGACTAATAAAATCCACACTGTAAGAATTTTGCAGTCGTTTTCTTTGACAAAAAATGACCACCACATGCTTCTGAATGAAAAAATTCAATGACGCTACCTACCTCATTGTCTGGAATACACAATCGAACGATTTGATCAGGACAATACTTGAATAAGTACGGCTCATCCCAATAAAAACGTTTTACCTTAGTAAAAAAATTCTTTTAAGCGCCATCATTCATGTTGCAAGATAATTAACAATGTTAGCATACCAATGCATAATTGCGACAGAGAATAAAATATCACCAGGAACTGGATCATTGATAGGTGCTTTATCAAATGATGATTCAACGGTGAGTAATGATAATTGGTCTGCAATAACATTTTCAGCACCCTTTTTGTCCTTGATTGCAAGATTGAATTCTTGTAGCAATAAAATCCAGCGAATCGGTCTTGGTTTCGCATCCTGCTTAGACATTAAATACTTTCCAGCAACATGATCAGTAAAAACAATGGTGTATGTGCCAATCAAGTATGACCGAAATCTATCCAATGTAAATATCACAACAAGTAATTCTTTCTCAGTGGTGGTGTAATTCTTTTGTGCACCATTGAAAGTTTTACTCGCATAACAAATCACAAAAGGCTTACCATCTCTTCCCTGACCTAAGACAGCTTCAACAGCGAAATCACTCGTATCACACAATAATTCAAAAGCCAAGGACCAATCAGGGGATTACATGATAGAAACAGATGTTAAAAGGTCAATTATCTTTTTAAAAGACTCGTGACACTCTTGTGTCCATTCAAAATTTTCAACTTTTAATATAAGGTTACAAAGTGGTAGATATGACACTGAAATCTTTAATAAACCTATAAAATCATGCATGCCCTAAAAATGACCGCACATCTTTGATTGTTTGTGGTGGTGGTAACTTCAAAATGACTTCAATTTTTGCCTTATCAACCTCAATTCCTTTTGATGACACAACATGACTCAAAAAAAGTCCAGACGTTGTCATATAATGACACTTTTCCCAGTTAAGCACAAGTCATTTTTCTATGCAACGTTTCAAGACTCTTTCCAAGTTATTAAGACAATCTTTAAAAGAATTCTCAAACACAGTTAAATAATCCATAAAGACCTCTAAACAATGTTCAATCATGTCACTAAAAATGCTTAGCATGCATCATTGAAATGTGGCTGGAGCATTACACAAACCAAATGGAATTCTTCTAAATGCAAAAGTTATAAAAGGACATGTGAATGTGGTCTTTTCTTGGTCTTCTAATACAAAGGGAATTTGATAGTATCCTGAATACCCATCGAGAAAGCAGTAGTATGGATGTCCTGCTACTCTTTCTAAAATCTGGTCAAGGAATGGAAGGGAAAATGATCTTTTCTAGTGGCATCATTTAATTTTCTATAATCAATGCACATATGCCCAACTAGATGTGACACAAGTTGGAATTAACTCCCCCTTTTCATTTTAGCAACAGTAATTCCAGATTTTTTTGACACAACTTGTGTAGGACTCACCCACTTACTATCAGAGATAGGGTAGATAATTCCCACGTCAAGTAATTTAAGGACTTCAGTTTTGATAACTTCTTTCTTGTGTGGGTTAAGTCTTCTTTGGGGTTGTCGATATGTTTTAACATTTTTCTCTAAATTTATTCGATGTAAACAAATCAAGGGGTGAATACCTTTTAAATCTTTCAAAGTCCAACCATTTGCATTCTTATATTTCTTTAAAACATGTAACAACTTACCTTCTTACTCTTCTATGAGGTTAGAAAAGATTACCACTAGGTAGGTCAGCTCATCTCCAAGTTATGCATATTTGAGTCCTTCTGGTAAGGGCTTCAAATCCAATTAAGGTGCATTTTCATCTAGCTCGTCATCTTTTTGTTCCAATTCTTGAAAATCTGAAGTGTCTCCTTTTTATCTGAGAGCCTGTAAACAATCATCAAGATGTGAATGCATACTTGTCACAAGTGAATTGATCAAACAAACTTTAGATGAGTTAAAAGAATCCTTTTGAACATGATCTTCAACAATGGTTTCAATAATGTCTATATCTTCATCTTCATTTTCATCATCAAATGGCTCCTTAGACATGTTGAAAACATTAAGCTTAATTTCCATATTTTCAAAAAACATGCTCATTATTCCATTCCTGCAATTAGTCAAGGCATTAACAGTAGCAAAAAATGGACGGCCCAATATAACAGGAATTGATTTGTGCTCATTAACAACAGGTTGTGTTTCCAAGACAATAAAATCTACTGGGTAGATAAATTTATCAACTTGTACTAACACATCTTCCACTATTCCTTTTGGTATTTTAATTAACCTATCGGCAAGACAAAGTGTGGTTGAAGTCTGTTTAACTCACCAAGTTTAAGTCGATGATAAACTGAGTGTGAGAGCAAATTTACACTAGCACCAAGGTCAAGTAAGGCATGCTCAAATTTACAGTCACCAATTATGTAGGAAATAGTGGGGCAGCCAGGGTCTTTGTATTTCCAAAAAATTTTGTTGGGAAGAATAAAACTTACCTATTCAGCCGTAACGGCTTTCTTTCTTACCTGATGCTTCATTTTCACAGTGTGCAGATCCTTCAAAAATTTATCATATGAAGGTACATGTTTGATCGTGTCCAACAAAGGGATATTGATCTTTACCTGTTTGAAAATTTTAAAAATCTCTGGGGGATGCTTCGATTTTTATGAAATTTTAAAAGCCTGGGGAAATGAGAGTGTAGGTGGGGATTCAATTATTTCTTCATTAACAGTGGTTTCATCAACCCCTTCCTTACCCTTGGAAAATGACTCATCATCTTTTTTACCAGATTCCAGAATAGGTTTTTCTACAACCTTACCACTACGAAGAGTGATAATTGATTTGACTTGGTTTGGGCGTTGGTTATTGTTACTGGAATTTTATTGAATCCTATAATTTGGTTGTGGTTGAGACGAAAACTTACGTTTGTCATGTGTAGTGAGTGTAGAAGCAATCTTTGCCAAAGTATCTTAACATCTATCAAGGTTTGTACAGTTTGGATGTTGATGGCTTCTTGCTTCTTAATGAATGAGTGCAAAGTGTATTCAAGGTTTTTCTTAGATGGTGGGACATAAGTTGTATAACCTTAAGGGTTTTAGAAATTCCGGTGTGTTTATAGATGTGATTAACTTGGTGGTTGTGAAGATTGGGCTTGATTATTGTTTCTCCAACTAAAGTTTGGGTGATTTCTCCATCCAGGATTGTAGGTTTGTGAGTATGGGTTTGAATTTGGATTGTTGAAAGTGTGCATAGCATTGGCTTGTTCATGAAGGCAATCTTTTAAGGCTGGTAAAAGAGGGCAACTTTGAGTGATATGATCATTAGAATCACATACATGGCATGCAATTTATTGTACATATTTTAAATGTTCATTCTTTTTAATTTCTAAAGCTTCAACTTTCCTAGCTAGGGATGCAAATCTAGCGTGAAGGTCATGGTCTTCGCTATGATTATAAATGCCTCCACTAGATAGAGATGGTTGTGGTTTTCTCATAGACTTATAGGAACCAATGGTGTCCCAATTTTGAGCATTTTCAACGATGTGGTCAAAGTAATCAAGTGCTTCTTTAGGGTTTTTGTCCCTGAACTCCCCATTACACATCATCTCAATGGCTTGTCTACTTTGGGGACTGAGTCCCTCGTAGAAATATGACACTATCCTCCATGTTTCAAAACCGTGATGTTGACAGACATTTAACAACTCTTTTAACCTATCCCAATATTGGTAAAGTGTTTCCTAAGGTTTTTGGGTAAATGTAGTGATTTTCCTCTTAAGAGAGTTTGTTCTATGAGGTGGGAAAATTTTCTTTAAGAACTGTTGTTGCGTATCATTTCAAGTTCGGATTGATCCTGACCTAAGGTTTTGTAACCAAGTTTTAGCTTTATCTTTTAAGGAAAAAGTAAAAAACTTAAGCCTCATTATATCCATTCTAACATTTTGGTCAGTGCAAGTGTTACAGACTTCCTCAAACTCTCTAAGATGCAAATATGGGTTTTCATATTCAAGACCGTGAAAATTGGGTAAAAGTTGAATGATTCCCGGTTTAAAATTAAAGTGTGCTGTATTTCATGGGAAATCTATGCATGAAGGTGCTCCAGTGCATGTGGAGTTCATGTAGTCTCTTAGAGTTCTATTTGGATTTGGGTTAATGTGTTGGTCATGGTCAACATAAATGGGATGATCGTTGTGCTGAGACATGTTGTCAAGGTTGTCTAAAAAGTTCTCGGCTTGGTTTCCTGATGGATGTCTAGGTGGGATTTCAGTCATGTTATTGGTGAATGTGGGTGATTGTGATCTCCTAATTAATCTATCACTAGATGTTCAAGACAAATGTCTCATGCAAGTTGAAAGAGGAAAATGAAGAAAATAAAAGAAAAAGTGGTGAAAATAACTAGGACACAAAATTCTAAGGGTGTAAATGCAAATATACACAAGTGTTAGGGTGAAAGTGAAAATACCTATAAATCTAGGAACTAAAGTGAAAATATGAGAGATAAGAGGACTGATTTACAAAAGCGAAAAGTAAAATGACCTATATGCAAATACAAACTAAATCTAGGTTAAAATGCAAAACTGAATACAAAATGAGAACAAGGAAGATTGGAAAGAAAAAAAATATAAAAACGAAAATAAAATCAAAAAGAAATTACCTCTACAAAGAAAAGGCAGACTTACCTCCTCGGCAGCGGCGCCAAAAACTTGACACGTCCTAAAGAAGTGTTCCTACTCCAAAGTATAAAAATGTCAAAGTATTAAATTAACTGGTAAGACCGGGTCGAACCACAAGAAGGGTTGTTCACTTGTCTTTGTAGAATTATTAATCTAGATTAATTATTTAGCTTGTTACAAAAATGTAAATCATTTAAAATTAGAACTAGGGTTAATGGTTATATTGTTAGTAATTCGAGTATGATCAAATTATTAATATTTAGTCTAGATTTATAGTGTGGGGTTTTCCACTCCCCTGTCCACTCTCTGATAGATATGGGTAAAGTACACACTGTGTCAAACAACATCTGTCTGTCCACAGTGAGTCAAAAACTCCACAAAAATCAGAGGGGAGAAAGCAAAAAATATTAAACTTACCAAAATTGGATCATATTCTCCATACCAACAGTATCACCTTTGACCCTAGCTATATTAAATTAGCCAGACATAATTTAACTAGGAAATAACTATTTTATTTAAACTGAGAATTTGAGAATAAAAGAGAGAGAATTTTCCAAATCTGAAAATCAGAAATGGATTCAGAGCTTAGGAATTCAGGACCTAAATTACACATTAGGGGGGAAATAGCCCCCTATTTAAAGAAATTCTAGATGAAATTTGACCGTCGGATGAATTTAAAATGGAGCGTCCATATTTTACCACGTCATCATTGAATAGTGAACAATGATCAATGAGTAGTAACCGCATTAGTGAAAGTCAACAGTAAACAGTGCAATGACTTCTAGAATATTATTTTCTTTAGTCGCGTGTGCGGTGCACTCACAATTCGGTCCAATAGAAATGTGCCACGACATCGGTCAACAGACAAAGTCAACAGTCTTATAGAATGTGATACCCTACAGTCATGTGTATGGTACACTCTCAATTCGGTTCAATATAAATGCACCATGTCATCAGTTAACGTGGGCTCACCATAGTATCATACACCTTTCCACACAATATCCGAACGTCTTTTATGTAATCTGTGACTGTTTTGACTCTTGTGTTAACCTATCCCAAGGTTTTTGGGTCTTCTTAGTCAGTTTTTTATATTGGTTTTTTTGTTCGAAACTCTGAACATGGTCAAAGTTATTAAAATGACTTTCGTGACCTTTCCAGGGTTTGTGAACGTTTTGAACTTGAAAATGATGTTTGCTTTGCCATCTGACTTCCCCATAATTCTGAATTGACCAGATTCCTCATAAAATAAAAAGAAGAATACACTAATTACAACAAAACACATTTATTTAAGCAAGGGAATGAAAATATATCTAAATCGAGTAATTAATAATATTGGAAGTTCGATATCATAAAAGCGTGTAGTAAATCTTAGAGAGACCTTCAAGGTACTAAGAAGGTTCGACATGAAGCTCAACCCAAAGAAGTGTGTTTTTGGAGTGCCCTCAAGAAGGTTTAAGTCCATTAGAGGGGGATCGAAGTAAACCGGAAGAAGATAAAGCAATGGAGGAGATGAGATCCCCAAGGACCCCGAATGAAATTCACAGGCTAACAGACTGCTTAGCATCCCTGAATCGATTCATTAGCAAGTCATCGGATAAATGCTTGCCCTTTTTCAAATCAATCAAGAAAGGCAAGGGAGTTTGATGGAATGCGAGCAATCTTTCCAGAAGATCAATGAGTTTTTAAGAAATGCACCAATCCCATCCAAACCCATGGACGGAGAGATGCCTTACCTATACTTGTCAGTCATGGTCGTGGCGATGGGATCATTGTTTGCCAGGATAGATAAGGGAGTACAAAAGCCAGTGTATTACAAAAGTAATTCTTTACTACCATAAAAAACAAGATACTCGACAGCCGAGCAAATGGCCTAGCATTGGTAATTGTGGCAAGAAAGTTGAGACCTTATTTTCAAGCCCACAAAATCGAAGCCTACACGGACTGCCCGCTTAAGTAGATTCTTTCCAAACCAGAGGGGTCTTGAAGGTTAACCAAATGGGCAATAGATTTGAATGAATTTGATATAGTGTACCTTCCAAGAATAGTAATAAAAGAACAAGTTGTAGCTGACATAATCCCCGAGTTCGCTGAGCCAAACAGCAAAGTGATCAAGCTACTTAAGTAAAAAGAAAATGGATAATTTTCGTAGAAACCGCATGTAGATGGGTCATCACATGTGCATGAAAGCATGGCAATCATAGTAATATCCACCCAAAAGGAGATCAGGTAGAGTGTGCCTTATGGTTTGACTTCAAAGCCACTAAATTTATGGCCGAATATGAGGCACTTTTGGCAGGTCACAGAGTTTGTACGGCGCTAGGGGTGGATGAGTTGGAGATATTCAGTGACTCACAAATGAAGGTGAACCAAATCTTGGATGAGTACTAGGCCAAAGATGGCAATATGGCCACCTATCTTGGAATAGCCAGAATATTGCTAGGAAGATTCAAGGCCTACAGGATCACTCAAATCCTGAAGGAAAAGAATGTAAAGGCTGACGCTTTGTCAAAGTTGGCATCAGCAATCGTTGGCATACGGTCAAAGATTATCCCAGTCACCCACCTCAAAAGGCCAATCATTGAGAATAAAAAGGTAGTACCAGAAGTGGAGAAGATCAAAGAAAGACAAGTTGCCTAGATGACCCTGATCAGGGGTACCTAGAAGATGGAATACTTCCAGCAAAAGTGAATGAATAAAAGTACCTCAGATATAGAGCCACCAGATGCTCTGTTGTCAGAGGAGAACTGTACATGAGAAAATATACATAGGCTTTGCAGAGGCGAGTCTGTCCAACAGACGGAGGACAAATACTAGAATGAATCCATACAGGAGTCTATGGGAATCACTCAGGAGGTAAGAGTCTATCACACAAGACTCTCATGTAAGGTTTCTTCTAGCTGACCCTGTTTCGGGATGCTTAGACATTCACAGAACAATGAGGAAACTGTCAAAGGATAGCCAATGACATCTAAAGGCTGCTTGAGCAATTGAAGAACTTGACATCACCCTGTCTGTTCACTACGTAGGGGATAGACCTGATTGGACCAATGCCAACAGAGACCAAGGAGGGGCAAAACACATCGTTGTGTCTTTAGATTACTTCAAAAAATGGGTAGAAACAGAGGCACTAGTGTATGAAATTGAAGCTAACACGACTAGTTTTGTGAATAAAAACATCATCTACCGATTTAGAATCCCGGATACAATAATCATAGACAATGGGACCCTGTTTGACAGAGACAACTTCAGAAAAATGTGTTAGGCCTTCACATAAAACATTACTATGCAATATTAGCACATCCTTAGACCAATGGCAAGACAGAGGCAGCGAATAAAATAATCAAGCACACCTTGAAGGCCAAGCTAAACGCTAAGAAAATAATCTGGGCAAATAAGCTGTAAGAAGTCTTGCAAGCTTACCAGACCACAGAAAGGACTTCAACAGGAGAGACCCTCTATTCACTAGCATTCGAGACAGAAGTAGTGATCTATGTTGATGTAGTTCATAATTAACTAAGTGTACAACTCTTTTACCCTAAGGCAAATATAGAAATGTTAGAACAGAACCTAGATTAGTTGGAGGAAAGAAGGGACATGTCGAGGATAAGAAACGCTGCTTATCAATAAAATGTAGCTAGGTACTACAACTCACATGTCTGGGTAAGAAGACTCAAGCTCAGTGATTGGAGGGTGTCACCCAACATGAATGAAAAATCAACTAGATCTCTTGTACATAAATGGGAAGGATCATACCAGGTGGTCGGAATGGCTAGGCATAGAGTATACCGTCTTTCCCAACCAGAAATGGGTGAGCTACCCAGGCCGTGCAATGCTCAATACCTGAAGATGTTCTATTCTTGAAGAATTCTTATTTATAAATACATCTCCTTAGTTAGAAGTTAGTTTGCTTTGTTTTTGAAAATTAGATAATTAATTGATGTCTCTTTTTTAGCATTCAATAAATGTCCCCATGCGGGGACAATTTCAGGAAGTCAAGAAAAGTGTTATGAATTTACTTTTGCTTACAAAAGCAATCCTTGGGTACCTAGAAGTCACTCAATGCCAAAAAGGATACTCCGAGAGGCCTAATGAGAGGGGAAATAGCATATTACACAAAGGCCATGCTCACTTACAGAAACTAACTAGGTGTAATGAAACATTGTTAGGGCACCTTCAGGCTATAAACACCTGATGAGATGCGCCATAGTTGAATGAGGGAATAAATATGTATACTTCAAACAATTGCCAAAAATAATTAGGCACTTGTAAAGTTAGTATAATATAAGTTATCCCATTGTAACCAATCTTTATCAACAGACTATTATGAGATGTTCCAATGACTTAGTTGACAGATAAAAGACAAGCGTCTATAAACTAGATACCATACAAATGGTCCATAAAGGAACTACTTTATGAAAAATACAAAACAAACAAAACAGTCAGGATGCAAAGTAACGATCAAGTTAGAATAAGAACTACTCGACGCTGCTCAAAAATGACCTATGTCAAACCCAACCACGTACAATTGCTTGGTCAAAATTGGGTCGCTTAACTTAATGTGACAAAGCACATATAGCTTAAGTTAGCAAACGACCCTGACCACACAAAGATTACTTGGTTAAAGATGGATTATATAATTCTAGCATGACCAAAAAATAAACAACTAATCAAGGAACAGTTTCAATCGAACGCAGTGGTGTGGTTAAGTCAGTTGACTCAGTACAAGGAAGTACACACGATTCGAGGTAGTTAATGGCTCCAACCGCTTATAGAGTTGCACTATGAAATGAAGGTCATTCGAATCAGGCATGATAGCAAGCGAACGGTATAAGTTAGTTAACACAAGGCAAAACAACAGTCGAATCCAAAAGAATGATATTTTTCATGTAAAAATGTTGAGAGGTTACAAAAATGGTTATCAAAGATTATACAAAGCAAAGTTGGCATAAAGCAGGACAGAAGAATCAAGCGTCCGGTATGCTCAAGGGACCTCCGGACCTAGATCCACTATACGAAAGATCACCATCCCCATATTCCTTATCCAAGTCCCTGAAGTTTGGCCATCTGATGTTATCTTCTGGGTCGTCAACCATAACAGGGGAATAATCTGTATCAGGCAAGGGGCCAACAACATTCCCCTTTGTTTGAATACCGTTATCTTCTCTAGCATGGAAGGCCACAAATGAAGACTTTAAGAAAAGCTCCATGCGTATGGGATGAGGGTCTTTCCCAATAAATTTGCAATAAGCCCTCTATCTCATATTCTTATTTTTTATGGCTTATAGAGACTCTTCCTTATGTTTGTTGATAGCCCTATCCCATTTTGGGTGAACTCCCCCGTAGACCGCTCCTTACCACCGAAGAATATCAAGCATTGGTTAGCCCTCTCTCAAACTCTCTTAGCATGACAGCCTCAAAAGTTGGGGACCTCTTCGAATGATCCATCTTTTGGACTTCAAAGGCAGACATGGCCTCTTGAGAGAGCACCTCTATACTGACCTGCTGATGTTCCAAGTCTTTTACCAAACACTCAAAGTGAAGCCGAGCATCTTTAAATGTCTATTGCAACTCAAGAGTGGTCTGATAGGCAGAAGTAAGGGTGTCATTGGCAACTTGGACTTCCACTTTATGCTTGGCTGTAGCTGATTCGGCTAAGATGGCCCTTGATTAGAGTTTAACACTTTATAACTTCTCTAGCTCGATGTTCTTCATGGTAAATTCCCTCAGAGTCTCCTCAACTGCACAGGTCTTGCACTGAACATTAGTAATAGTCCTCTTGAAAGTCACCTCGATCATAACGTTATTCTTTAGCTTTTCTTCATATTGCTTAACTTTGGACGCACTGACTAAGGAGGACTTGAGTGCTTCATCCTTTTCAGTAAGGACCTTCTTCAGTCGGGATATCTACAGAGCCTTTTTCTTCTTATTGGTCAAGGCATGGGTCAGCTTCTCCTTTGCCTGACAAAAAGATAGAAGGAAAAGTAAGATTATTGGTGCATACAAGTGAATAATAAAAGTGGAAGATACTTATGAAAACTCCATTGTCAAAGATCATGTGAATCCTCTTAGAGGCACTAGCAACCCTAGCTTTCCTCCAATATCCATCACCAACATACCCTTCGCCAACTAACATAGTGTGAAGCAAGGAAAGGGGGTCGACATGAGAGTTACCAAAACTGGGGGCAGAGAGGACCTAGATACAGGAGCATCCACTAAAACTGATAGGGTGGACCCATCAAAACATGTGTAGAGATGGTCGGAGGTACTACTGGATAGGCTCCACTGCCCTCTCTAACCTAAATGGTAGTTATAGGGACCCTACGTTCCTGCCCTATAGAGGTTCTACCTACACTTACACCATCCTGGTGAAGAGGCGTATGAGGTGCATTAGTAGGGGCGCTCCTAGCTTAGTCGGTCCCAACATCCCTAACAAAATTGGCAACCGTAACATCTGAAGAGATCCCTGACTTTTCCAAATGAAGAGAGGCACGCTCTTCAATGTCATCAACCATATCATCATCAATGAAAAGATCCTCCGAGTTAGACCCATCATGATAGAATTCAAAGTCGGTAAAAATTATCTGACGTCTGATAGAAAATTACATAAGGGTCTTCCCACTATGTTGTGCGGTCGGATCAATAGAACCTCGATCAGCAGAATGATCAGCCTTGCCCCGAGTTATCTTAGAAAGAGTTGGAAGTACATTTTGTTATGGCACGACTGTATTGCCAGCGCTGGTCGAGGTTGGGTTAGTTGCCACGATCGGGATGGAAGAGAAGAGAATGGATTTTACAAATTTACATTCACCCCTTCTCTTTAACCTTTGATTCCCGTTACATTAAGCTGGTCAAGGTCTCCTTGTCATCCTCGTCATCCTCATCAAGGGTAATAGGGTTAATACCTGAAAGGGGAACCGTCGGATCAACAGCAGGCGGAGCCTCCATTCATTTACGAATAGCTTCAGGGAGGAGGACTCTTCCATGGTTTTGGTCACTTTACCACCAGTAACCTCTCCACTAGATTCCTCTCTACTTTGCCTGTCTCTATTGAACCTCTCTCGACTGGATCCGTCACAGCCAGATCTTTCCTAAGTGAACCTCGCCTTAACAAAATGTCACATTACTATTCTTGTTAATATTATTATCGCTATTAAAGTGTTTAATAAGTTAGATTAATATGGTCATTTATTATAATTTGGATTAATTTGAATAATAACCGAATAATAAATTATTAGAATAAAGTGTTAGAGTTTTAATAATTAAAACTTGGTAAACACTAACATAGTAATCTGACCTTAGTAAATAGTTTACAAAGGCTTATAGTATTCACTAATAGATTAGATTTTTAATAGTTAAAAGTCATTTATTAGTTGATTAGAATATGATTCTAATAATGAATTAGTTAATGCGTTAGATAACTTGATTAAAGTTAGTCATTTGGTTCTTTAAAGTCTAGGTGCATTAACGAGTAATAGAAAGCCCTAGTTTTAAAATAGTGAGTGGGAGAGGGATATATGACATATATATCCCGCAGTCTCTAGCATTAGTTCAACATCGTGAGATCCGAGTAGGGCCTCGTGACGGCATTGCTTTTGTCTTCCTTAAGGAGGGTTTCCACAAAGATCAATACCAAGGTTGACTTCCTAACGAATAGGAATTTTGAGGGTATTTCGGGATTGACCGACCCCAAGGCAACAATTCTCAAGTTAAGCTCATGAGATCTGAAATGGTGGGCTACACTTACGAATGTTTTGATTAAGTTTTGTTAGTTAAAAACCTGACTGAATAAATGGTGGTTGAATGATATGGAATAATAGTTATTCTAAATTATCATTTGATTGAGAATGTCTCGGTCCAACATGCAAACACTTGACTGACCCTAAGGCGGCTCTTCTTTATGGTATGTTGGATTGTTGTGGTATAGTAACTGGTTTTAGGGTATTTCTAGTTTGTTAAACATGTTCATGCATCATGTTTAAATTTATGCCAAAGCATTTGCACTTTTTTTTTAATAAATGTTTTATTTATTTTAGTAATTATGTCTTCTACGATACTACAAATTCTTGCAAACGATAAATTAACTAGTGATAACTTCAATAAGTGGAAACTTAATATTAATGCAACATTGGCCACCAAAGACCTCAAGTTTGTGCTTACGGATGAATGTCCTTTAACGCCTACTGTCAATGCCGCATGAAATGTTCATGAGGCATTCAAGCGATGGGTCTCATCTGATGAGAAGGTCAAACATATCTGTTGACTTCTATGATAGGCATGCTTGTAACGAACACGAAGCAATCGCATCTACATTTGAAAAAATGGAGTCATTGTAGGTAGCCCTCTGAGCAAAAGTGACATGAAACTGTTCGTTCCACTATGCTCGCTCATATGAAGAAGGGTTCAACAGTTTGAGAATATGTCCTTGCAGGGAAAATTGCACAACAAAAGTGTAAAAATAGGGTGTGAAATATTTTAAAACATTTCAATTTAAAAGGAAAAACCTTAATCCTAGATTAATTGATGTATAATAAAAGTGTCGTACCTTTTTTTTGGTGACGATTGAACTAGAGTCGAAATGAATCTGTAAGATCTTCCCATATATTCACGAATGTGAATCATCTATGAGTGTGGTCTCCCTTTGTTTAAATTGTATACCAGAGGTTGGAAACAAACAAAATCTTCTTCTTTGTTAGTCACAATAATACTCCAAGAGAAAAACCAAGAACGTCCGGTCACTTGTGAATTATCAATCCATTTGATTGAAACTCGCGTGAACCTTGATTCGATATTGTACACAAAACCCTTTTGATGCAAAGGGTACTAGTGTACTATCAAAAACAAAAATGTTCCCTCTTGTATCTATGCTTGGCCGAATTTTTCACACAATGAGTTGGATGAAGTTTTTTTTTATAACAATAAAAAACAACTTCTCACACCAAAAATTAAGACTTGGTCAAAATTCTGTATAGGAGTATATAGGTGGCCGAAAATCCTCATAGAAAGAGGATTTGTACTTCACAAAGACTCTTATCAAAATTTGGACTCGATCCTCTTAAAAAAAAAAATCTTTTCAATTTCGGAGGCCAAATCCTCTCCTAATAAAGATTTTACTTGATGGGCAAGAATCATTTCCTTAAGAGGATTTACTTGGTGACCAAGAATCCTTTTCTAAAAAGAATTCTTTTCTAGACCAAGACTCCTAAACCAACTCAAATAGTGTATTTATTCAATAACCAATTATTGAATATAATTAAATTGTGACTAAATTATAACTTCCTAATTTCACCAATTATCAATTAGAGTTTTAATAGCAATCAAATACTTCCTAATTTGACTAGATAAATAAATTTGTATTATTTATCTACTTATCAAATATAGTATTTGATACTTATCATATTACCAACAATAATATGACAATAGGAGACATACTCCTTATATGAAAAAGATTTTGACTTTTAATTAAATAATTAATTAATAATTAAGTTAATTAATTTCTAATTAATTAAATAATAAAATAAAAAACAATATATTAAGCTAATATATTTAGCCTTGCCGCCCAAGACCACACATCGGCATATTTATTATTTTTCTTATTTTATTAAATCCATTGGACATAAATAAAAAGTCCACATGTGAACAAGACCTATTCTTACAAAAATAAACAAGTACACATGCCTCAATACAGTTCTAAATGGACCTATAAATTGGTCCGGTAGAATATATCAAGTGATCCATGCAAGTTCGTGTGGATTGGGGATCTTGGCGGGCAATCTAAATTTATGCTCCAATAGACACAACCCAATCACAACCAATAAATGATTCACTTAGATCCGATATATTATTTTTTGTTCATTCCACTAAAGAACTAAAATTGAACTCTTAAATAAAGATATAATAAGTTAATATTACTCATTCATACCCTAAACAATCTTAATGGAGAAAGTGTATCCTCGTGAAGAATACCAATAATCGCCAAAAGCTCATAGACCGCCTATAGCTCTCCAAGTTACCACATTTACTCATAAGACCACATTTTGAACTTGGATATTTTGACTTGTCCAGAAGCCATGTTTCAATAGATACTATTGAAAACTTAACGTTAAGATTTAATATCCAATACCTCAAAACATCCATATGATGATATTCTACTCTCATTTAATAAATGGAACTAGGATGTCCATATCTATAATTGAAGTCCTCTATCGATTAACAATTGAATACCACCAAACTACCGAGGATAAACTATGCTATATAATCATACGCATTGATATCTTAAATGATAACACTTGTAACCATAAGTCCATCATTTATCTCAGTATTGAGATAGACTCTCTGATTGTCTTCTAGTTAAAACTTTTATCCATTGACGGTTTTGGATAAAGTAATTCACTGTGATCTTATTCAATGCACCTAGTGCAATAGATTCTTTTTCCCAAAGACACCACACTTTGATGATTTTAGACTCATCATACCACATTAGATCCCACTCAAATGTTAGCAAAAGAATCTACAACTTTGACAAGATAAAGGCACCCAACCTTTATCTTAAGTTGTGAATATTATTCATGACTAGCTAAAGAATTGTGTCTCCCTCATATATATCTAGATGTATGAACAATTCTTATTTTCTTATAGTCTTTTGACCTTATGATTATTTACTTTTGACAATTATAATAATTAAACTATAAACGCTAGAAGATTTGTTAAACTAGAAATCACTTTATTAATATGAAAAGATTGTCAAATACATTATTATACTCTTGCTATCGAGCATAATCCCAATAATCTCCCACTTTCTCTATAGCAAATGTGTCATATCTCTCATCCTATGTTCTCTAAACGCCCATCAAAACTCTTTTGTGGAAGAGCCTTTGTAAAGGGATCCACTAGATTACCTACTGACGCGATCTTGGTAATCGTCACGTCACCCCTATGCACAATTTCCCTTAGAAGGTGATAGTTTCTTTCAATGTGTTTCCCTCTTTTAAGACTTCTTGGTTCTCTCGAATTAGCCACTGCTCCATTAATGTCTTAATAGAGAGTAATCTGCTTATTCGCATCAGGAACCACTTCCAAGTCAATCAAGACTTGGCGGAGCCAGACAACCTCTTTAGCAGCCTCGCATGAGGTAACATACTCATCTTCCATGGTGGAATCAACAGCACAAGATTGCTTGATACTCCCCCATATGACTGCCCATCCTCCAATTGTATAATAAACACAAATCCTGATGTTGATCTCCTGGAGTCAGAGTCCGATTGAAAATCAGAATCTGTATACCCAACGAGAGTTAAATCCCCTCCAGAGAATACAAGCATATAATCCCTTGTTCTTTTGACATAAATGAAAATATGATTGACTGTCGTCCAGTGATCACGACCTGGTTTCGATTGAAACCTGCTAACTATGCCAACAACAAAACTGAAATTCCCATGATCTTTATAGTGTGAATATACTTAGAGGTTATATGGTCCAATTTTTTTTTCTTTTAAAAACAATGCTTAATGAAAATTGCAAACAAAGACACACAATATTTACGTGGTAAAACCTCTAAAGAGGAAACATCCACGGGTTGATACCATAACCACCGGCAAAAGCAAATCCACTATTTCAAATAGAGTTACACACTCAAGCAATCACACATGCTCTACAAGCTCTCACTTTCACTCTATTTTTAACCTAGTGATCTACTAAGCCGACTTCCTATCCAAGACCCCCTGTCTCTAGGAAGATTTCTTGCTCACCTATCTGGATCCTCCCAATCCTAGGCAAGACTTCTTGCTTGACTATCTGCGTCCTCCCGACTCTAATCAAGACTTCCTTGCTCAACAATCCGAGGTTTCACACCTCTTGTCAAGACTTCCTCTTGCTTAGCTATCCAAGTCCTCCCGACTCTAGCTAAGACATACAAATGCTCAAATCAAAGAATTACTCTAAGATATGAGACTTTCAACCTCTTCACAAGGCATCTAAGTGATCATGAATGCAAAACGCAAACAAGCACTCAACATAGAAAATGATTATCAACAAATTCTATGGACATGCAACTAGATG
Organism: Dipteronia dyeriana; assembly: GCA_032871835.1. NCBI lineage: Eukaryota > Viridiplantae > Streptophyta > Magnoliopsida > Sapindales > Sapindaceae > Dipteronia > Dipteronia dyeriana. Next base: position 43,488,997 of record CM065299.1, on the reverse strand, counting down.
ACTAGATTATGCTTTCAAAGATCAATCACAAATGCATCTAGACAACTTAAGCATGTTATCAACTAAGAAAATAAATATGAAAATATAGACATCAATTGAAACAAAACCTAGTTCTTAGAAAATGAAATTAGATCTAGAAACAATCAATCAAGCATAAGAACAAAGGATTTCTAGAAACAATTTCATGTTTATCAAGTTTAGCACAAATCATTCAATGTATCACAAATCTAGCTAAACTTGAAATTAAAATCAACAAACCACAAAATTATATCAAAATTATCCTAGTCATACTTCTTAATCAAATAACATCAATCAATAAGAAGATCTAAGAAGAAAACTAAGAAGAAGATGATTTTACCAACAAGGATGCAATCACGGACTTAAGATCAGATCACAACGAAGAATTTAGACATCCTTTGGTTCTAGAAATGCTTGGGGTTTGTAGAAATCTTCAATACACTCGAAATCGGTATTGAATCAAGTGATTCGGAGTAGAAATGAAGAAGTTATCACAAAAACAAAAATCAAAATGTTGAGAGAAATTCTGCACTTGTTCTTCAATTTCTCAACTTGTTCTTTTCTTTTAAAATGAGAGGGAATGAGAGGTTTTAAAGAGTGAAAACCCAAAAGATACTTCTGCCATTCCTTCATTAGTGTCTCCCCAAGATGGTGCGTGGTCATCTAGGGGCAGAGCACTCTTGTGGCTGAGATGGCCATGCGCTATCTCGGGATGGTGCTTGGTGATGGCTTAAGCCATCGCACCTCACCCCTTGCGCTCTCCTCACGTTCTTTGGCCTCCGAACTCCGAATTCAAATCCGTTTGAAGATTACAAACCAAGACTCCCTCACGGACATGGAAATATAAGATAATCAACACCAACAAAAATAATTCAACTCTATATATGAAGACGAAGACAATGTATGCAACATGAGTTGAAAGTGTAGTATCTTTTAACTTAGAACTTGAAATCAATAGAATGAGTAACCGAAATGACCGAAACTAAATCATGAAAAATGTAAGACTAAAATCAAGTTCAAGATCCATTTTATACAAACATATAAACAAACAAACACATTTCACACAAGAATGCAAACTACATAGAGATAGTCTCCAATCATGCATTTTCCAAAACATGTTACTTTCATACCAATGCATGAGCATTCAACTTCAAGTGTGTGAATGTGTTATACCAAATGATGCGCTACGATGCAGAGACACAAATGTTTGAATTGTGTGTGAGAGAGTATATAATGATGCACAACTAAGCAGGGACACATATGAATGAATTGTGTGTGTGGACCTATGCCATGCAAGAGGGAGAAGGATCTCGATACCTTAGCATCCAAGAATAGTACCAATCCTCTTGATGACGAACTTTGCATCATGAGATGTTGCTTTTCTTCCTTAAAGCTCTTATCATCATGAACCACTTAGGCAACCAAGCATTACAAAGAAATGAAGTTTTGTTATGGAATCAAGCCAACACAAATCTAGAACCTAACAAAAACAAATATCTGGTCTAGTGCAGAGCGTTACATACGTGAGACTCCAAACTGCCGAGGCATATGGAACACTACTCATGAATTGCTCTTCATGCACATTCTTAGGAATTTGTTCTTTAGAAAGTTTGATTCCATGTATGAAAGGTAACATACCTTTCTTGGAATCTTGCATGGAAAATTTAGATAAGATTTTATCTATGCATGAAGCTTGGGATAATGCAATCGTTCTATTCTTTCTATCCCTTATGACTTGGATACCAAGAATATAACTTGCTTCTCCTAAGTCTTTCATATCAAATTGTTTCACCAACCATTCTTGTACTGATGTCAATCCACCTACATCGTTCCTATAAGTAGTATATCATCAATGTAAAGAACTAGGAAAAACAACTTAACGCCTTTAATCCTTTTGTATACACAGGGTTTGTCAAGGTTTTGAATAAATCCAAAACGTTTTACGGCTTGATCGAACCTTATGTTCCAGGATCTTGATGCTTGCTTCAATCCATATATGGATATTTGCAACTTGCATACCCTTCCCTTTTGGCATTTTTCAATGAATCCTTTTGGTTGCATCATATAGATGCTTTCGTCAAGACTTCCATTAACGATTGCTGTCTTGACGTCCATTTTCCAAATCTCTAGGTCTAAAGATGCCGCAATGGGTAAGAGTATCCTATTGGATTTAAGCATGGCCACAGGATAGAAGGTTTCTTCATAATCGATACCTTCCTTTAGTGCATAACCTTTAGCTGCCAATCTAGCTTCAAAGGTTTCCACCTTTCCATCCATTCCTCTCTTCCTCTTGTATACCCACTTGCACCCGATAGGTTTTATCCCTTTAGGGAAGTCTATAAGAGACCAGAATTTTTTTTTAACATAGATTCAATTTTGGATTGCATTGCCTTTTGCCAATGGCGACAATCAACATCGTCTATTGCTTTCTTGTACGTATAAGGATCATCATCGTCCTAGAGATTCTCTACAGATTCTCCTAGACGGATGTATCTCTTTGGTTGTCTACTAAACCTCCTACTACGACAAGGTATGATAGATTGTTGATCTTGTATTGGTGTGGAACTTACAATTAGGCAATGTTGTGAAACCTCTTGTAGAATTGTATCTTTTGAAAGGTCATTCAGGACAATTCTACTTTTTTGCATAAAATTTTTCATGTAGTCCTCTTACATAAATTTAGCATTTGTTGAAACAAATACTTTAAGATCTGAAGGACTATAGAAATAATATCCTTTTGTTCCTTTTGGATACCTAACAAATATGCATATTTTTTAACGGGACTCCATCTTTTCTGTCTTTCCTTTTAACACGTGCACAGGACATCCAAATAACCTTAAGTGTTGTAAACTAGGCTTTCGCTCGGTCCACAACTCATGCGGTGTTTTAGGAACCGACTTAAATGGTACATCGTTTAGATTGTACACGGCAGTTTGTAAAGAATATCCCCAAAAAGAATTAGGAAGCGTTGAATAACTCAATATAGACCTAACCATGTCCAAAAGAGTTCTATTTCTCCTTTCTACTACCCCATTTTGTTGAAGTGTACCTGGTGCAGAAAACTGAGAAATTATCCCATTATCAATAAGATATTGGAAACTCACCAGATAGATATTCTCCACTATGAATAAACCTCGCGATTTTTATGCTTTTCTCAAGTTGATTTTCTACTTTAGCTTTAAAAGCTTTGAACGTGTCAAAAGCATCCAACTTATGCCTCATGAGATAAACATAGCCAAATCTTGAGTAATCATCCGTGAAAGTGATGAAGTACTCAAATCCACCTTTAGCTTGGATGCTCATAGTACCACATACATCAGTGTGTATCAATCCTAAACATTATATGGCTTTTGTGCCTTTGGTCGTTCACTTTTGGTCATTTTACCTTCCAATCAAGATTCACAAGTTGGTAGATCATCAACCTTTATGTCACTTAGATGTCCTTCACTAACCAATCTTTTAATCTTGTTAAGGTTAATATGACCTAGGTGCAAATGCCGCAGGTAGGTTTCATGTTTTGATAATTTTACTCTATTATGATTAGGTTGCATTTATTCTGTGTCTAACAGGTGAGAGATATTTCTATGCAAATAGAATAAACCGTTTTCCAATGTACCTTTGCAAATAATTTTGTCATTCTTACTAATAATAAAAGCTTTATTAAAAGTAACCGAATAACCAAATTAATTTAAACAAGAAACTGAAATTAAATTCCTCTTGAATTGAGGTACATAATAAACGTCTATTAAATCTAAATGCCTATAAGAATCTAAATTAATTCTAACATCTCCCACTGAACTAGTAGACACCAACTCTCCATTTACTAAACACAAGTTGAATTCATTCACATTCATTCTATTCATTTATCCCTTTTCACCACAAAGGAAACACTTTCCTTTGATCTCGGTTACTATCTTGGTCTCCTTCTAGGTAGGCCCAAATTGCTTTTTTTTTTTTGTTGTTTCTTGACCTTCTGATGGGTCTTAATAGATGAAACTTTACCAACCATATGAATCTCTTGACCCTTGCCTTTTATAAGAATCTTTTTGGAGCTTTGAACATCTTACATCAGGCCTTACAAAGTGTATTCCTTATTATTCAAGGTGTAGTCCAACTCGAACTAATCAAAGGAATATGATAGTGAGTTGACAATCATGTCAATTTTTGTCTCACCATGTATCTCAGCACCATTGAGTTAAGCAATGTTGAGATGTGCTATGACTTTCATCATGTGATCTTTCACAGCCTGTCCAGGTTTCATCCTAAGATTCATGAAAGTAATCACTGCCTCTCTCTTAGTCGTCCTAGACTTCATAGCAAACATCTCTTCTAGAGACCTCAATGATACTCGTCTCTTTGCTCCTCAGTAGATTCATTAGTAGGAGTAGGTGATTTAGGAATATATAGAACAAACTTATGGTTTTTTAACTTACAACAACAACCCAATTTCCTTTTTCCATATGACTTAATTATCATCAATTAAAGTATTATCTTTTAGGATGTTAATTAGAGATGGGGTCATGATTTCTTAATAATAACAAAAATTATATAAGTAAACAATCATGATAAAGCAGTTTCGAATATTTATCTTGAATTACATAAAATAATGCAATCGTAAAATTCAAAAGTGATCCAACACCCATAAATGTCACGCCTAATTTGGGAGTTCGCACCATTTACTAATTGGACTAGGTCCCAACTAATTGTTAACATAACAACCAACATTTTCAATTTTAGCCTTGCAATTTTATTAATAGGAACTCTTGGAAGGATATTAATAAAATCACATTGAGTTTGTTACCGAGTGATTGACCTTCATTATAATCCCTCACGAATATCCCTCCTTTGGGAGTAGATATCGTTTGGGTTAATTGTCTAGTCTATCCTTATAAGGAAGTATCTTGCTAAATTCCATTCATGAATACCTCTTGGGAGGTTATTACATGAAACATAAAGCTCAACTAAACTTGGAGGCCGTAGGTGTTCCAAAACACCTTCTCCTACTGAATTATTTAAGGTGTGTGATAGAATTCCAAAGAATGATTTATCAAGTTATCTAGATGTCAATTAAATACCTAAACCATTCAATGCATGTTTATACCAAAAGAGATATATGAATAGCACACATATTCTATATGACATGTTATCAAACTGTTAACAGTGAAATTTAGCCAGGTCAAAGAGAAATTTTCCACCCATAATCGACAATCATGAAGCCCGGAAAGACCATAAAGCCACCCCGCAAGAGCAGGAAAGGGCACCTCAGGTTCAAAACTACCAGAAGACAAGCCAGACGTGACCAGGACAAGTCCGCACAAGAGTACTGGAACCCGGGCTTCTCCAAGCCATCTATCGGGAAACCTCGGCTCTGAGGTCGAGCTCCACAAACGCCCTGTGAGTCCAGGGGAAGTCTCTAAGCTCAAGAGACATTTGAAAGAAGTCCGCCAACCTCTCCAGAAGCCCGCTGTCCTTGATGGACATAAGGGAAGAATCATGCCTAAATCTACACTACCCAGCTACCTCCCGGAAAGGTCTACAAGAGCACCTCAAGCCCCCACGGGTCAGGGAAAATCCATCTTAAGCCTCTAAGAACAGAGCCACATCGGGGGTGTACCTCACTCTATGGGGCAATGGGCAGCTGGCAGGGTGACCTTCATGAAGATCCATGGCACGAGTGCACACAAGATCATCTCCATATAATAGTTACATGCACGTCAAGAGTTTAAGTCAAATATGGGAACAAACTTATCTTCATCAACGATATCATCGAATCCGGAAACAATTCAAATTTAAATAACGAATCCCGCCCGATATGGAGGGAACGGATTCATGAGATCATGGTAGAGTATTTGCGAACTAAAAACCTACTTGGATGATATATATAAGGGGCCAAGCATGGTAGAGATCAAACACAGAAAATCGTACACAGGAAAACAGAGAACAACGGATACAAAAATACGAAAAAGATTCGACAGACTGGGAAGGCCTAAATTCTGGATTCAAAACACGGTTACCTTCAACTCCACTAATCGACAGGCACCGAGGTAACACCACCCTCTACCTTCGAGAGACTGTGAGCATACGAGAGAACGATTTGTACTCTAAAGCAAGATATAAATAATAAACCTCCCATTTACTGTTCAGCCTCTCATCTCTCTCTTAAATAGGTCGGGAACCAACGGTATAGACCCCGGCCACCACTTTCGTGGTAGTGGTCTAGAGGGTGTTAACAGAAATGTCTCATCCAGAGCAAATTTCCTGTCAACACTTTCTAGCTCGTCTGTGGCGAACCTCTCATACCACCATCTCTTTACATTCAAAAAGTTCGTTGTTTCATAGTCATCATGAGGCTTTGTTCCTCACAAGGGCAGCAGGGCACCTCGGGACAGCCTTCTGCTACATCGACACGAAAGGCCCCGAGGAAAAGGAGAAAATCCAGGCTCCATAGCCAGATTCCCTACCTAGTTAGCCACTATGCAGGTTCTGGATCCCCCTCTAGGAAGCCAGGTCGAGCTTGACCAACAAGCTGCGGCCTTTGTATAGAACTTCTGCCTTCGACTACTCGCTGAGGGTATCGTTATCCAACAAGCGGGTCTCTACAATCAGGGAGAGTCAAGCAGGCTAGGGGCTAGGCAACCCGTATTTGATCACTTGGGACCTGCCCCTCGAAAATCAATGCGTAACAGAGCGGGGATCCCGACCTCTATCCGAGATAGGCTAGGGCCCATGCCTTATGTTCCCGAAGTGCTGCCACGCTACCAACCAAGACAAATTAGATCCACGGCAGATGCCCTTTCCTGGGGACGGGAAGAGCTCCTCCACCCAACAACAACAAGAAGGGAAGCCCGGGGTAGAGAAAAAGAAAGTCAGCAAAGCCCTTGAGTGAGCCCACTCAGAAGAAGGAACCGGGTAGAGATCGCCAGTTCATGAGAGGAATCTGTTGCTGAGGAATCCGAGATCGACTCAAGGAAATCCGAAAGCAAGCGACTAAGGGACAAATTGGTAAAGCTACGGAAAAAGGTCCAATTGATGAATAAGGGGAAGCACAAGGAGGACAAGAAAGATCCTCTAAGTGAAATGAACGCCCCCTTCACCAGACGGATCTGGGAGGCATAGCTCCTGCCTAAGTTCAAAATGGTGGCTGACAGGTTCTCCAGGACTGAAGATCCTCTGAGCCACTTAGAGAGCTTCGTTCAACAGATGGAGGTACAGAACACAACCAGGGCCGCTATGTATCGAATGTTCCCCACTACACTCACGGATTATGCTAAGACCTGGTTTAGGAAACTACCCGCTGGGAGCATAGATTCCTTTACCAAGTTATCAATCGATTTTTGCTCACAATTCCAGGGAATTAAGCCCCGACTGAAGGACCCGATCCACCTACAGTACGTGATCATGGAGAGAATGGAAACCCTCCAGGCTATTATCGAGCGTTTCCATAAGGAAGTCATCCAGATGAGGGTCTTCACCGAAAAGGAAACACTCTCCAACTTCAGAAGGAACCTGTGGGTAGGAAATCTTTTCCGATCTTTCTCTAAGAGACCTCTAGAAACTTACCAGGAAGCCTATGATAGGGCTCTGGAGCAGATTGAGGTCGACGAGCAGCTCAAGGTCAAGATGGAACATGATGACATGAGAGCCGTAAAGCGACAAAAGAAAGAAGCTCCTAAACCCGAGCAAGCTCAGAAAATCCAAAACAAACCCCCTAAAAAATCAATATATGGCTTCTACCTTCGTTAGCCCAGATTGGAAAGGTATCCCGATAGACGAGCTCCTCCTCAAGTATTACCACTTTCCAGAACAATAGCCCCTATAGCCCGCGATGAGAGGGGGTATGACCATTACACTCCCTTAAATGCATCCAGAGAAATAGTCTACCTCGCCATTAAGGACAAGGGTTTGTTACAGAATCCCGCTCCTATGGAAGCCCTGATCGATAAAAGAAATCGTTATAAATACTGTGACTTTCACGAGACGTAGGGCACAACACTTTAGAATGCTACAACCTGCAGAACCAGATTGAGGCTTTGATAAGTGGAGGATGCTTGATAGAGTTCTTACAACAAGTCAGGGAGAACATTCAGACTAGAAGAGAGGTGCAAGCCGAGATTCGAGTACATGCTGAGAAAAGAAAGGGAGAACAGGCAAACCTGATGCAACAGATTCAGGTAATACATACTATCAACGGGGGTCATAATCTGGCTGGCACCTCTAACAATTCCAGGAAAAACCATACGAGGAAGGTCCCTCGTACGGAAGAGGGGCGGGATATCTTCAAGGTCGACCAGAGACCGACCTACCCCTCCCAGCTGTCACAGATCATCTTCACTGAATTAGATGTCTATAACATCGTGCAGCCACATGATGACCCCATGGTCATCACAATACAAATTGCCAACTTCATGGTGTAACCCGTGCCCGTCGACATAGGTAGCAGTGTCGATGTTCTATTCAAAGACACTTTGGAATAACTAAACTTGAAGTAATGGTGCTACAACAGTTGTACTACATTATATGGGTTCACTGGGGACTCCATTACACCCGTAGGATCAAAAATCCTACCGGTGATCATCGGAGCTTCACCTCTCCAGCAAAACATCATGACCGACTTCATGGTGGTGGATACCCCATCGGCCTACAATGCAACATTAGGGAGGCCCTTTCTGTCATCCTTGAAAGGGGTCGTCTCTATTTACCACAATATCCTAAAGTTCCCAGTAAGAGACAATATGGGGGGAGTTTGGGGGGATCAGCAAGCAGCTAGGAAGTGCTGCACAGTGTCAGCCAACCCAGCTGCTCTAGCTAAACAACTCGCCCAGGTGATGACTATCCAAGGTAATATAACTCCAGCACTAAACCTGAAAGATACGGGTTCCACCGATTGTCTCGTAGAAGGACTTGTGGTACCTGATATAGAAGAATAGAGAAGGGAATGGGCCAGCGGCCATCCGGTTGATAAGTTAGTGGAGATTCATGTTCGACTAAGCGATCCCTCGAAGGTCGTCAAGATCAGAGCTACCCTTGAGCTAGGAATGAAAGAGGGCTTGATTATGCTTCTCACGGAATTCAACGATATTTTCATCTTGACTCATGCATAAATGCCGGGGATCCCGATGACATTAGCTGCACATTGACTGGTGGTGGATCCGACCTTCAAGCCTATCAAACAGAAAAGGTGCCACTTCAACACTGAAAGAAATGTGGCGGTTCAAGAAGAAGTGGATAAACTCACCCAGAAAGGTTTCATTCGAGAAGCCTGCTACCCCGAATGGATCGCTAACGTGGTCATGGTCACGAAGGCGAATGGGAAGTGGCTCATGTGCGTGGACTACACCGACCTCAACCGGGCATACCCAAAGGATAGTTTCCCTCTGCTAAAAATTAATCAATTGGTAGATTCCACCTCCAGGAACAAGCTTCTGAGCTTCATGGACACGTTTTCTGGCTACAATCAGATTATGATGCATCCCACGGACCAAGAAAAAACCAGCTTCATCACCACGCAAGGTATGTACTGCTACAAGGTGATGCCCTTCGGGCTCAAAAACGCTGGAGCTACTTACCAGAGGTTAGTTAACCGTTTGTTCAAGCCCGAAATTGAAAATTCGATTAAGGTATACATCGATGACATGATCACTAAATCTTTAACGTCAGATTGCCAACTGGACGACCTTCGTAGGACATTCATGATCCTAAGGGAAAATCAGATGAGGTTGAACCCTTCCAAATACGCCTTAGGGGTAACTGCGGGGAAGTTTCTGGGCTTCATGGTCCATGAGAGAGGCACAGAGGCTAACCCATAAAAAATCATGGTTATCCTGGATATGGAATCCGCCACCTCTCTTAAACAGGTTCAAGCCTTGATCGGACAGGTAGCAGCGCTCAACAGGTTCATCTCCGGTCTACCGATAAGTGTCTACCATTCTTCAAAGCTATCAAGCAGGGAAGAAACATGAAGTGGGATCAGGAGAGCGAACAGGCTTTCCAAGCTTTGAAAAGATACCTAACAAGCCCTCCACGGCTGGTCAAGCCAAATCCTGAAAAAGAGCTCCAAATATACTTGGCCATTTCAGAAACCGTTGTTAGCGGGGCATTGATCAAGGAATGCTGGGATAGGAACCAGCGACCTATCTACTATATGAGCCACGCTCTAACCAAGCCCGAAAAGAACTATACTCTGTTGGAAAAGCTCGTTTATGCCTTGGTGACCTCGGTAAGGAAACTCCGTCCTTACTTTCATGCTCATTCAATAGCAGTGGTGACGGACCAACCCCTCCGTCAGTTCTTACAAAGGCCGGATGTGTCTGGAGGCTAGTTCCGTGAGCCCTAGAGCTTACGTAGTTTAATTTAAAGTATAAGCCTAGAACCGCGATAAAAGTTCAGACACTAGCGGACTTTGTAGCTAAGTTTTAAGTATCTTTAGATCAGGCAACCCCCGCGGTAACAGATGTAACCCTTGAGAGGATTCCAGAATCTGGCAACTGGCTGAAAGGCTGCTAGTCATGGACAATCTACACTGACGGAGCTTTCGGGCAGTCTGGGGGAGGAGCGGGCATAGTCCTCATCACCCCAGAAGGACTTGAGTGCTGCCATTGTTTCAGGTTTGAATTTAAAGCCACGAACAATGAAGCGGAATACGAAACCCTGCTAGCTGGGATAAAAGCTGTCATAGAGCTTGGGGTTGATTACCTGAATATCAAGAGTGACTCTTCACTTATGGTCAACCAAGTTTTCAGGGATTATCAGGCTAAAGGGGATAACATGATTGCTTACCTGAAATTGGTGCATTAACTCAAAATCGAGCAGATACCTCGACAGCTAAATCATCGGGCTGACGTCCTTGCCAAGATAGCTGCCTATGGTGGCCAGACCCTACCTCACGGAATCCTTTTTTAAGTAATCCCCCTACCTAGCATTATGACAGGTAAGGAAGCTTGTACCCTAGACCGACAGCCATGCTGGATAGATTCAATAGCAGAATATCTATAGGACGGGAAACTCCCCGGGGAGCCTGACCAAGCTAGGAGGGTTAAAAGGCTCTCGGTCTGGTATTGTATTGTGGAGGGACATTTATACCAAAGGGGGAAATCCCTTCCCCTGCTCCGATGTCTACACCCTGAAGATGCCAAGTGGGCTTTTAGAAAGGTTCATTCCGAGTAATACGGGAACCATATTGGCAGAGAGGCCTTGGCATACCAGGTTCTCCGCATAGGGTATTATTGGCCGACCATCCATCAAGATGCTAAGGACTTGGTGCAAACCTGTGAGGCATGCCAGAAGGCCGTAAACCTAAGTCACCTCCCTCCGGAGCATTTGTTGTCCCTTAGCTCGCCATACCCCTTTGCTATATGGGGAGTCGATTTGATTGGACCGTTTCCTATAGCTCCGGGACAGGCCAAGCATGCTATCGTAGCAATTGACTACTTCACAAGATGGGTTGAAGCCGAACCACTCTTCCAGATATAGGAAGAGAACACAACAAGGTTTATCAAGACCAATGTAGTTTACAGGTTCGGAACCCCTCTTACTATCATAACCGACCTCAGAAAACAGTTTGATAATGGTCGATTTAGAGATTTTTATGAAGGTTTGGGAATCGACCTTTTGTTTGCTTCGGTAGCCCACCCTTAGACCAATGGTTTGGTTGAATCCACGAACAAAACCATCAAGAAATTGTTGAAGAAAAAGATACAACAAAAGAAAGGTAGATGGGTAAAGGAGCTTCCCGAGGTCCCCTGGGCTTACAGCACTACAAGGAGAACAGCTACCGAGGAAACGCCTTACTCGCTGGCCTTCGGGGTTGAAGCAGTCTAACCTATAGAGCACATGATGACCTCCTTTAGAGTCCAACGATTCGAACCGATGAGCAATGAAAGCAAGCTCCGAGCTAGCTTGGCCCTCCCGGAGGAAAAGCAAGATCGAATAGCAGATAAGGTGGCAATCTACCAAGGCAGGTTTGCCAGGTACTTCAACAAGAAGGTTAAAGCCTGAAGCTTCAAAGAAGGGGATATAATCCTCAGAAAAGTGATGTTGAACACTAGGAAGAGGTCAGCCGGGGTCCTAGTGCCCAACTGGGAATGACCCTACAAAATAAAAATGGTGATCCGTAATGGGGCGTACAAGCTCGAGGATATGGATTGCAGACTCATCGACCATACTTGGAATACAGATCAACTAAGGAAATTCTACCCTTGAACAGGGGACTCAGAAGCAGGCGACCTCCGACTTGTTTCTTTTATTTCTTTTTTGACAATAACGTACTCCACCCTCCATATCAATAAAGCATGTTTTCTTGTTTACTCCTTCTTCGACTATGTCCTACAATGATTTGGGTCTACATGGAAAGTTTTGACATTATAGCCTCAAGACCAAGGGTAAGCTGGGGAAGCCCCCTCGCTACTCCTGATGCCTCAGTAGGGCACTACCCCCCACCAAGAAGGGTCTGAGTAAAAGAGTATAGTTGTCATCCAGACCTCAAGACCCGAAAATAGCTAGATAGCCCTCTTGATGCCTTGGTCTGGCTACCACCCCCAAGAAGGATCTGAGTGTGAGTGCATAGTTGCCATCCAAATCTCGAGACCAGGAAATATCTAAATAGCCCTTATGATGCCTTGGTCTGGCTACCACCCCCAGAAGGATCTGAGTGTAAGAGCATAATTGCCATCCAGATCTCGAGACCAGGAAATAGCTAGATAGCCCTCCTAATGCCTTGGTTGGGCTACCACCCCTAAGTAGGATATGAGTGTAAGAGCATAGCTGCCATCCAGATCTCGAGACCAGAAAATATCTAGATAGCCTTCCTGATGCCTAAGTCGGGGTACCACCCCCAAGAAGGATATGAGTGTAAGAGCATAGCTGCCATCCAGATCTCGAGACCAGAAAATAGCTAGATAGACCTCCTGAGGCATTGGTCGGGGTACCACCCCCAAGAAGGATCTGAGTGTAAGAGCATAGTTGCCATCCAGATCTCGAGACCAGGAAATAGCTAGATAGCCCTCCTAATGCCTTGGTCGGGCTACCACCCCCTAGAAGGATCTGAGTGTAAGAGTTTAGTTGCCATCCATATCTCGAGACCAAGAAATAGCTGGATAGCCCTCCTGATGCCTTAGTTGGGCTACCACCCCCAAGAAGGATCTAAGTGTAAGAGCATAGTTGCCATCCAGATCTCGAGATCATGAAATAGCTAGATAGCCCTCCTTTTGCCTTGGTCGGGCTACCACCCCCAAGAAGGATCTAAGTGTAAGAGCGTAGTTGTCATCCAGATCTCGAGACCAGGAAATAGCTAGGTAGCCTTCCTGATGCCTTGGTCAGGCTACCACCCCTAAGAAGGATTTAAGTGTAAAAGCATAGTTGCCATCCAGATCTCGAGACAAGGAAATAGGTAGATAGCCCTCCTGATGCCTTGGTCAGGATACCACCCCCAAGAAGGATCTGAGTGTAAGAGTACAGTTGCTATCCAGATCTCAAGACCAGGAAATAGCTAGATAGCTGTCCTGAAGCCTTGATTGGGCTACCACCCCCAAAAAGGATCTAAGTGTAAGGGCATAGTTGCCATCCAGATCTCAAGACCGGGAAATAACTAGATAGCACTCATTACGCTCTGCTCGGACAACCACCCTTAAGAAAGATTCGAGCTCAAGGGATAAATCCTTCACTAAATACCTCACTCGGATTTATAGCCCCTAGAGGGACTTAAAGATAATAGGCTCAACTTCCTTAACTTCTAAATATGCCAGTAAGTTCAGGTTACTAGCTCTCCTTGATACAGGGTTACTTACTACAGCAGACCCACAATCAAACAAGGGGACTGTTAGCTGAAAAAGTCAAGTTAGGAGTTTCATTAGTATGGGGGCTTAATGCCAATAGCCTTTTTTCTTATCTTATTTTTCCCCCAAAGATAGCTCGTTTCGATATAAAAGATGGACGATCAAGCAAGTACATGCAAGCCAGAGTTAGATCTGAGATTAAAATTTTATTATCAAGTAAGGGAGCATATCCCTAAACAAGGTTACAACAAGCAAGGGGGGCCCAATCTCTGGTTTTGGGCTACAAAAGTAATAATAAAATGGCAAACACAATTAAAGATGGGATGCCCACCCCCTTTTCAGGGCATTCAAAATAGATTACATGAGAGAGAACTCAAGCTTCTTCATCTTTCTGAAGACCTCCATCCTCCTCCTCCACAAAATGAACCTCGCCCCTTGCTCCCCTCTCATGTCGCGGCTCGTCCTGGTCAGCTGCATCTACTGCCTCTACCACCTCATCCTAGGGATCAGCCCTGGCAGCCTCGGGGTTAATAGAATCCTCCTCTACGATTTCATTAATCAAAGCTATAACTTCAGGCGGTATAGCTACATCAAGAAGGCTGGTCACCGACTTATGCACGTTCCCGCCTTCTGTTGACTATATTCCCGAAAGCATTACGGGGGGATCTCGAGCTTCAGCAAGGCCTCCTTCTAGCTCCTCGTTGTAAACCCCCTTCGAGGATTCACTGGGACCAGATGCTGGAAAGGCTGGAACATGAAGAGGCAGATCTGGCACCTCCAACTGCTTCCCAGCTCCCTCCCCAAAAGGACCAGCTCCATCTATTTTTGGGTGAGACATCTCCCAGCCCGTGACATGACCTCCGCTCTATCCCAGCCGGTGATGTTAGAGAGATCGAATGGGGGAGGAAGATCCTCTGTAACCTGATATAAGGCATAAAAGTACCCCTCGCTAAAAGAGGCATCCACCTCGGCCTGGAGTTGAGTAATTTAAGCCTGTAAAGTTTGGTTCTCAACATCCAGGGCCTTCACCTCTCCCTTCTAGTCATCCCCCTGGCTAGCCAGCCATTTCGACCGGAGAGTCTCCTGATCAAAAGCCCGCTTCAACCTCTCATGGTAGCATTGAAGCTCAACTAGCTCCATCTCCATTCCTTGTTGGCTGGAGCTCATCTCCTAGACCAAGGTCTGAGCCCGTGCAAGCAATCCAATGGCTCGCTCAGCTTCAGCCTTAGCCTTGGCTGTCTGATCATGGAAGAAGGCTATCTGATGCCCCATGGCTACCTGAAACTTGAAAGCCTGCAAAGGAAAATCATGTTAGAAAATGACAAGTCAAGCAGCTGAATGAAGAAGTAAAAGCGACAATTACCTCGGCTAGAAGGGCGGACCCTAAGGTGATCATGATTTCCACAGGCATCGCGGTCATCCTAAAAAGCCCACCGCCTAGACAGGATGCAAAAAATTGCTTCAGAACCTCATCCTGACCCGCCGAGCTCGATTGCTGGTTGGAGCGAGAAGGGGCAACCTCAAGAATATAGGCATCAGGCTCCCTGGGAACCTCGACTGCCCGGGATACAATTGGATCTGTAGAGAGAGGTAATGTGACTCGGGGATCATCGTTTGAAGCAGTGACTACAGGTGGGGGGCAGGAATGGACTTATTAACGACTTGGGAGGCAGACCCTCCTCGGTTTAGAGTCTTCGCAGCCTGAGATGCAAGAAGAGCCATCTTGGACTTCACCTGGGAAGGAGAGGGGGAAGGAAGGAATGAGGCAGCTACCTTAGTGATTGACCCCCCTTTTATCGAAACATCCAATAGAGCTCCGGGGACGATCTGGAAGGAGGAAAAGGGATCCCCGCTTGTCGGGCTTCACGAGAAGTTGGAGCAACAACAAACACTGTTAGAGAAAGAAATCAAGATCATCATAACTGAACCATCCAATAAAGAAAACAACAAAATAGATCGAGATACTTACGAGGGGTAGCACCGGATATCCGCAATTACCTGTTTACCCTGTGGGGATCAAAGGGGTCGGCGGTTGGAATCTTCAGATTCAAGTAGTTCCGAGCTATGATGGTCTTCAGCATGGCTTCAGACTCATCGGGCATGGAATCCTGACCCAAAGTGGGTTTGTCATTAAAGGCAGTGGTAACCTGAAGCTCATGCCTGCCGATGAAGACGGAGCTCCCCAGTCTCCCCCTGCCAGTACCCATTCTTTTTTCCAAGTGGGGCGCTTCTTTAAAGCCCCGGGGATGATAAAGTGGAGCCTATTCTTGGCCTAGGCATAGAATTTGCCTCGTGGGACCCTAGCCAGGCTACCGATCTGGAAAAGGAAAGCTAGCTCCTCAGCCCTAGGCACCCTGGTTACACTGCTCAGCTCACATTGCTCCCACCACAATTCCAGGAAGCCTACTAGATGTCTCTAGAAGTCGGGTGTCAGTTGAAGCGAAGGGCTTTGAGAG
This sequence comes from Dipteronia dyeriana, assembly GCA_032871835.1. Classification (NCBI taxonomy): domain Eukaryota; kingdom Viridiplantae; phylum Streptophyta; class Magnoliopsida; order Sapindales; family Sapindaceae; genus Dipteronia; species Dipteronia dyeriana. The sequence goes on along the minus strand of CM065299.1, from coordinate 43,472,754 downwards.
CCCGCCGAAGGATGGGGTAAAGAAGGAGCCTCACCCCCCTCTCAAAAGCTGCGACTTGGATAGGGAGCGTGCCTTTGGGCGGGCTAAAAACATCGTAATTTCGGTAGGGGACAGTTAGGCAAACAGTGTCAGGAATACCATACTTGTCCCGAAGATGGCCAATCGACTGAAGGTTGACAGTGGAGTCAAGGATGACCATGGTTTCAAAAGGAAGGGCTACCACTGAAGGAAGCTCCGCCACTATGACTTGAGCCCTCCCAACCATATCTAACGTCTCCCCGACATCAGAATCTTCATCGACTAGGTTCAAAGGATTGTCAGGCTGGTTCGAAAAGCTAGAGCCGATAGAAACGTTCCGGTTAGAACGACGACGCTTGGGGAGCGGGGAAGATTCCTCGTCGCTTGAAATACCTCGCACCCGCTTAAGAAGAGCTAGGTTAGGGCACCCGGAGCCCTCCACCAAGGCATCAGCAATATCTGTGGAAGTCGACATTGATGGGTAAGAGAGGTGAGAAAGCAAGCAGAAGATAGAGGCAGAGAAAGCAGGGAAAAAGAAATTTGAAAATTTGAGATTTGAGAGAGTATGAAGAAAGTGACGATAAGGCCGAGTTTAAATAGAGGAGTATCAGCGATATCCTCGGGAAGATCTCCTGGAGCTGTATTGCAGTTGTCTTTCTTCTAATAACACACAGTCTCAAATTCAAATATTGGGTAATTAATGAGAAGATTTCGCTCTCATTAATTATCTTTATGGCGAAAAACTTTCTCAATTAAACAAGGAATCTGACTCCAACCCCAACTCTACCACTAGTGTTCAAGTCAGAGGGGACTTCTGTTATTAGTGAAATTTGGCCAGGGGTCAAAGAAAAATTTTTCACCCATAATCGACAAAAATTAAGACCGAAAAGACCGTAAAGCCACCTCGCAGGAGCAAGGAAGGCCGCCTCTGCTTTAAAACTACCAGAAGACAAGCCAGACGCGACCAGAACAAGTCCCCACAAGAGTATTGGAACGTGGGCTTCTCCAGGCCATCTATCGGGGAACCTCGGATCTGAGGTCGAGCTCCACAAATGCCCAGTGAGTGCCAAAGGAAGTCTCCAAGCTCTAGAGACATTCGAAAGAAGCCCGCCAACCTCTCTAGAAGCCCGCTGTCCTTGCTGGACATAAGGGAAGAATGACGCCTAAATCTACACTACCTCAGCTACCTCCCGAAAAGGTCTACAAGAGCACCTCAAGCCCCCACAGGTCAGGGAAAATCCATATTAAACTTCTAAGAATAGAGCCAGAGCAGGGGTTTACCTCGCTCTACAGAGCAACGGACAGCTGGCAGGGTGACCTACATGAAAATCCATGGCATGAGTGCACACAGGATCATCTCCACATAATAGTTACATGCACGTCAAGAGTTTAATTCAAATAAGGTAACAAACTTATCTTCGTCAACGATATCATCGAATTCAGAAACAATTCAAATTAAAATGATGAATCCCGCCCGATAAGGAGGGAACGGATTCATGAGATCACGGTAGAGTTTTTGCGAACTAAAAACCTACTTGGCCGATATATATGAGGGGCCAAGCATGGTAGAGATCGAACACAAAAAATCATACACAGGAAAACAGAGAACAACAGATACAAAAATACGACAAAGATTCGACAGACTGGGAAGGCCTAAATTCTGGATTCAGAACACGGTTACCTTCATCTCCACTAATCGACAGGCACCGAGTTGCCACCACTCTACACCTTCGAGAGACTATGAGCATACGAGAGAACGATTTGTACTCTAAAGCAAGATATCAATAATAAAGCTCCCATTTAATGTTCAGCCTCTCGTCTCTCTCTTAAACAGGTCGGGAACCAACGGTACCGACCTCGACCACCACTTTCATGGTAGTGGTCTCGAGGGTGTTAACAGAAATTTCTCATCCCGAACAAATTTCCCGTCAACACAAACAATGGAAAACATTGTAGTATTTACAAAAATATAAATAGCTACAATTTTGGTCCATCCTAGAAAAGCAAGTAAATTATATGTCTCAGAATACAAACTCCTTTATTGACAAACAAGTCTTCACGCAACCTTCATCGTTTGGACTCCCTCGGCTGCCTCCCATTGGCATCCGATTGGCTCCCTCCCATGGGTGTGCACAACCCACGACCCCATAAAGTATTGCCATGCGCAACCCATGGTTTCCATAGGGCTGCCGTGCGCAGCCCATGGCACAACAATCGTGGCAACGTGCTCTTCGCACGCACATTTGTTGTTATGCCTCGCACGGTCCAAAATTTATTCCGGTTGCTTCCAATTCTTCAAACCTTTGACTACATTACAAAAGAATTTTAAATAAAAAAAAACACACTATAGTTTTTTTTATTACAATATAGTGCAGTTTTTTTTTATTACAACAACAAAATAAATAAAACTACCAAGAAGGAAATTATGGCAATGATAGGCCACTCTTCTTGTTACAATCCCAAAACAAAAATACATTGAAATTCTAGAACCAAAATTGAGTAATAACAAACCACATATAATATATATATAGATATATATATATATATATATATATATATATATATATATATATATATATATGTATCCATACATTCCAATGTAAATATATATATGTGAATACCTAGAGTGTCATCTCTTTCTAAAAAATGCATGAATACAATAAAAATAAAAAGATTCACGTACACATACATCAATTAATCAAGGGTACAACCATGCTCTGATACCAATTGTAGGGAAAATCACACAACGAAAGCGTGAAAATAGGGTTTGAAATATTTTAAAAAATTTCCCTTTAAAAGAAAGAACCTTAACCCTAGATTAATTTATGTATATTAAAAGTGTCGTACCTTTTTTCGTGACGATTGAACTAGCATCGAATTGAATCCGCAAGATCTTCCAATCCAATCATGAATGTGAATCACCTAGGAGTGTGGGCTCCATTTCTTTAAATTGTATACCTGAGGTTGGAAACAAACAAAATCTTCTTCTTTGATAGTCACAATAATCCTCCAAGAGGAAAACCAAGAACGTCCGGTCACTTGTGAATTATCAACCAATTTGATTGAAACTCGCGTGAACCTTGATTCGATATTGTACACAAAAACCTTTTGATGCAAAAGGTACTAGTGTTCTATCAAATACAAAAATGTTCCCTATTGTATCTATGCTTGGCCAAATTCTTCACACAATGAGTTGGACAAAGTTTTTTTTTTATATAACAACAACAAATAAAAAAACAACTTCTCACACCAAAAATTAAGGCTTGGTCGAAATTCTATATAGGAGTATATATAGGTGGCCGAAAATCCTCCTAGAAAGAGGATTTCTATTTCACCAAGACTTCTATCAAAATTTGGACTCAATCATCTTAAAAAAAAAAAATTTTTAATTTAGAAGACCAAATCCTCTCCTAAGAGAGATTTTACATGATGGGCAAGAATCATTTCCTTAAGAGGATTTACTTGGTGGGCAAGAATCTTTTCCTTAGAAGGATTTACTTGGTGACCAAGAATTCCTTTTCTAAGAAGAATTCTTTTCTACACCAAGACTCCTAATCCATCTCAAATAGTGTATTTATTCAATAATCAATTATTGAATATAATTAAACTGTGACTAAATTAAAACTTCCTAATTTGACCAATTGTCAATTAGAGTTTTAATAGCAATCAAATACTTCCTAATTTGACTAGATAAATAAATTCGTATTATTTATCTACTTATCAAATATAGTATTTCATACTTATCATATTACCAACAATAATATGACAACAGGAGACATACTCCTACTAGGAAAAAGATTTTTACTTTTAATTAAAGAGTTAATTATTAATTTAATTAATTAATTTCCATTTAATAAAATAATAAAATAAAAAACAATACATTCAGCTAATATATTTAGCCTTTTCGCCCAAGACCACACATGGGCATATATATTACTTTTCTTTTTTTATTAAATCCATTGGACCTAAATAAAAAGTCCGCATGTGAACTAGACCCACTCTTACAAAAATAAACAAGTACACATGCTTCAATACAATTCTAAATGGACCCATAAATTCGTCCGGTAGAATATATTGAGTGAACCATGCAATTTCGTGATGATTGGAGATCTTGGCGGGCTATCTAAATTTAAGCTCCAATAAACACAACCCAATCACAACCAATAAATGATTCACTTATGTCCGATCTATTAATTTTAGTTCATTCCACTAAATAACTAAAATTGAACTCTTAAATAAAGATAAAATAAGTTAATATTGCTCATTCATACCCTAGACAATCTTAATGGAGAAAGTGTATCCTCGTGAATAATACCAGTAATCGTCAAGAGCTCATAGACCGCCTATAGCTCTCTAAGTTACTATATTTACTCATATGACCACATTTTGAACTTGGATATTTTGACTTGTCCAGAAGTCATATTTCAATAGACACTATTGAAAACTTGACGTTAAGATTTAATATCCAATTCCTCAAAACATCCATATGATGATATTCTACTCTCATTTAATAAATGGAGCCACGATGTCTATATCTATAAATGAAGTCCTCTATCGATTAACAAATAAATACCACCAAAATATCGAGGATAGACTATGCTATATAATCGTACTCATTGATAGCTTAAATAATAACACTTGCAACCATAAGTCTATCAGTTATCTCGGGATTGAGATAGACTCTCCGATTGTTTTCTAGAGAAAACTTTTATCCATTGACGGTTTTGGATAAAGTAATTCACTGTGATCATATTCAATGCACCTAGTGCAATAGACTCTTTTGTCCAAAGACAGCACACTTTAATGATTTTAGACTCATCATAACACATCTATCCCACTCAAATGCTAGCAAAAGAATCTTCAACTTTGACAAGATAAAGGTGCCCAACCTTTATCTTAAGTTATGAATATTATTCAAGACTAACTAAAGAATTATATCTACCTCATACATATCTAGATGTATGAACAATTCTTCTTTTCTCATAGTCTTTTGACCTTATGGTTATTTACTTTTGACAATTATAATAATTAAACTATAAATGCTATAAGATTTGTTAAACTAGAAATCACTTTATTAATCTGAAAAGATTGTCAAATACTTTATTATACTCTTGCTATCGAGCTTAATCCCAACGGTCCTGAGCATGATGTCCTACTTTAACACGGTAAAAGTCAATGGCGGGGCCACTGACGAACCCATCCAAGTGAGCATCATACTGATGACTCTTTCGTAGAGTTTCGATCAATTTAAAAACAACTACGGGATGAACAAGTTAAGGTTCAGTCTCACACAGTTGCTCAATAAGCTCGCTACCTTTGAGTCCTTGACTAAGGACAACAAGGATATGATCGATGAGGCAAATGTTGTCCAACTATTTTCTGCCAATAATAAGAAGTGGAATAGGTATGTTGGGGCCCAAACCTAAGAAAGCCCAATTTCAAGAAAAAGTCATAGAAAGGTGAATATGATTTGTTTGTTCTTGAGTCATGTTTAGTGGAAGATGATTCTTCACCCTGGATAGTTGATTTAGGGTTCACTAACCAAGTTAGTTCTTCTGTAATGGACTGATTCTTGGACACGGCTTGAGGAGGGAACCTTATCTATGCGTGTGGGGTCAGGGGATGTCATGCCGGCATGAGCAGTGGGCATGATTAGATTACGTTATTGTAATAAATATATATTGTTGAACAATATTTTTTATATTCTTGGATTTACATGGAATTTGATTTCCGTTTCTAAGTTGTCTAAACAATCATATTTTGTTTCTCTTAATAATAAGTCTGTTATTATTATAAAAAATGGTCTGGATATTTATTTAGGAATTAATTAAAACAATTTGTATGTGTTAAGACCGTTAATACATACTACACTACTCCACACTGAAAATGCTCAAGGTTAAAAAGCCAAATACTAATCGACATAAGATTTCTCCAGATAATGACACATATCTCTAGAATCTAGTGCTTAGTCATATCTACCTTGACAGGGTAGACAGACTAGTAAAAAACGGACTTTTAACTGTCTCTGAATGACGTTTGAAAGGTAAGATGACTAAGAGACCTTTTACTAAAAAAAGGCTTAGAGCTAAAGAACCACTAGAACTTATACATACAGACGTCCGTGGACCAATGAATGATAAAGTTAAGGGTGGTTATGAGTATTATGTAATCTTTATGGATGGCTACTCAAGATACAAATATTTCTACTTGATGCAACAAAATTCAAAAACATTTAAAAAGTTTAAAGGATTTCGAGCTAAAGTTTAGAATCAATTAGGTAGGACTATTAATTCACTGATCAGATCGTGGAGATGAGTACCTTGATGAAGAGTTTGAAAACTTCATAGTCTAGCTTGAGATAGTTTCCCAACTCACAGCTCCGAATACACCTCAGTAAAACGGTGTAGCAGAGAAGAGAAGTAGAACTCTGATGAAAATAGTGAGATCTGTGATTAGTTTCTCATCATTACCAAATTCCTTTTAAGGATATATGTTACAAGCAGTGGTATACATTTTGAATGTAGTGCCATCCAAATATGTTCCTAAGACTCCCCTTAGAGTTGTGGAATGGTCGTAAAGCTAGTTTGTAACATTTTCATGTATGGAAGTGTCCAACACACATGCTAAAGAATAGAAGTGGAAAGCTAGATTCCAAGTCTGTTGTCTACCTGTTTGTAAGATACTCCAAGGAGACTAGAGGTGGACACTTCTACAGTCCCGAAGATAACAAAGTATTTGTATCAATAAATGCAACGTTTCTTGAGGACAATTATATGAGTGACCATAAGCCTCATTCTATGATTGTATTAAATGAGTTGGAGCCTAGTGAAACTATTTCTTCATCAACAAGAGTAATTAATCCATAAATATCTAGGAGTCAGATGGTTCCTGATCAGAATACACTATCACCTAGACGTAGTGGAGGGTTGTAAGACAACCTGAACGCTATTTAGGTATAAGTGAGGGACAAGGTGTTGTCTCTGCTAATAATGTTGATGATTCATTGACATTTAAGAGTGCAATGGAAGATCCTAATAAAGAGGAATGACTTAAATCCATGAATCTCGAGATGGAGTCCATGCACTCTATCTCAGTTTGGGATTGGATGGGGTAAATCCCTTAGGGTGTAAGTAGATCTATAAAAAAATAAGGAGTAGACAGGAATGTAGAGACCTTTAAGGCAAGGCTAGTGGCTAAGGGTTGTACCAAGAAAGAGAGGGTCGATTATGAAGAGACCTTCTCGCCAGTAGCCATGTTCATGGCTATTCGGATTCTCTTATCCATTGCTGCCTATTTTGATTATGAAATTTGACAAATAGACATCAAGACTGCATTCTTGAATGGCAATCTTGACAAGAGCATCTATATGATGCAACCAGAGGGATTTGTGTTCCCAAACCAAGAGTAAAAAGTTTGCAAGCTGGAAAGGTCCACTTTTGGACTTAAGCAAGCATCTAGATCTTGGAACATCAGGTTTAATGATGTGATGTAAACTATGGCATTAAGCAAAACGTCTATATGCCTTGTGTCTACAACTGCATCACTGATAAAAAAGTAGTTTTCTTGGTCCTATACAGGTATAACATCCTACTCATTGGGAATGATGTGGGTGTGTTATCTGATGTAAAGGGCTAGTTGGCTAGCCAATTTCAAATGAAAGATTTGAGAGATACGAGTTATGTTCTAGGGATTCAAGTTATAAGGGATCGTATGAACAAACTCATAACACTGTCTTAGGCATCGTATATCGAAAAAATTCTTATACGATTTTCGATGCAAAACTTCAAGAAATGTAATTTACCTTCCAAGCATAGAGCTCTCTTGTCTAAGGAAGAGTGTTCTAAGAAGCCTTAACAAGTTGAGGATATGAGATGTGTACCCTATGCATCGGTAGTAGGTAGTCTAATGAATGTTATGCTATGCACGAGATCGGACATCTGCTATACAGTGGGAGTTATCAACAGATACCAGTCCAGTCGAAGATTATATCATTGGGTTGTTGTCAAGACTATTCTCAAGTATCTTCAGAGAACGAGAAACAATATGCTAGTGTATTTTAGACAAGATCTGATCCTGTTATGATACACGAATTCTTATTTCAGTCAGACAAGGATACTAAGAAATTCATGTTGGGATCAACATTCACCCTAGGTGGCGGAGCCATTGTGTAGAGAAGTATTAAGCAATCTTGTATTGTTAACTCCACCATGGAAGCCGAATATGTAGGCGCTTCTGAAGCTACTAAATAGGTTGTTTGGCTCCTCAAGTTCTGGAGTGATCTTCCAAAGGTGGAAGTTGTTCTAGATCTGGATAAGTCTATCACATTTTATTATGATATCAGTGATGTTGTGGATGATTTCAAAGCGTTGGGTTTATGCTCGATAACAAGAGTGTAATATTGTATCTGGTAATCTTTTCATATTAATAAAAGTGATTTCTAGTTTAACAAATCTTAAAGCATTTATAGTTAAATTATTACAATTATCAAATGTCAATAATCACAAAAGACAAAGAGAAAAGAAGAATTGTTCGTACATCTGGATATGTATGAGGTAGACACAATTCTGTAGTTAATCTTGAATAATTTTCACAACTTAAGATAAGGGTTGGTCACCTTTATCTTGTTAAAGTTATAGATTCTTTTGCAAGCATTTGAGTGGGACCAAATGTGTTATGATGAGTCTAAAATCATAAAAGTGTAGTGTCTTTTGGTAAAAGAAGCTAGTGCACTGGGTGCATTGAATAGGATTACAATGAAATACTTTATCAAAACCATCAATGGATAAAAGTTTTCACCTGAAGACAATCAGAGATTCTATCTCAATCATGAGATAAATGATGGACTTATGGTTGCAAGTGTTATCATATGAGCTGTCAATGAGTACGATTATATAGCATAGTCTATCCTCGATAGTTTGGCGGTATTTATTTGTTAATCGATAGAAAACTTAATTTATAGATATGGACATCGTGGCTCACTTATAATATCATCATATGGATGTTTTGAGGTATTGGGTATTAAATCTTAACGTTAAGCTTTCAATAATGTCTATTGAAATATGGCTTTTGGTAACTTGTAGAGCTATAGGTGGTCTATGAGCTCTTGGCGATTACTGGTATTCTTCACAAGGATACACTTTATCCATTAAGATTGTCTAGGGTATAAATGAGCAATATTAACTTATTCTATCTTTATTTAAGAGTTCAATTTAAGTTCTTTAGTGGAATGAACTAAATTAATAGATCGGACCTAAGTGAATCATTTGTCGATTGTGATTAAGTTATGTCTACCGGAACTTAAATTTAAATAGCCCCCCAAGATCCCTAATCTACACGAACTTGCATGGATCACTTGATATATTCTACCGGACCAATTTATGGGTCCATCTCGAATTGTATTAAGGCATGTGGACTTGTTTCTTTTAGTAAGAATGGGTCTAGTTCACATGTGAACTTTTTATTTAAGTCCAATGGATTTAATAAAATAGGAAAAACAATATTTGGCCCATATATATTGGCTTGGGCGGCTAAGGCTATATATAATAGCTTATTATATTGTTTTTTATTTTATTATTCAATTAAATGGAAATTAATTAATTTGTTAATTTATTAATTATTTAATTAAAAGTCAAAATCTTTTTCCTAGTAGGAGAAGGTATCCTAGAGTCATATTATTGGTAATATGATAAATATCAAATACTATATTTGATAAGTAGATAAATAAAAGGAATTTATTTATCTAGTCAAATTTGGAAGTATTTGATTTCTATTAGAACTCAAATTGACAATTCGTCAAATCAGGAAGTTTTTTATTTAGTCACAATTTAATTTATATTTAATAATTGGTTATTGAATAAGTACACTATTTGAGTTGGATTAGGAGTCTTTTTGTGTAAAAGAAATCCTATTTTTAAGAGGATTGAATCCAAATTTTGATCGGAGTCTTGGTGAAGTAGAAATCCTCTTTCTGGAGGATTTTCGGCCACCTATATATACTCCTATACAGAATTACGACAAAGACCTAATTTTGGTGTGAGAAGTTGTTTTTTATTTGTTTTTTTATAGTTATAAAAAAAAACTTCGTCCAACTCATAGATATTGTGTATTGAATTCAGCAAAGGAGAAGTGAAAAGAAGAACGTTTTGTTTTCGAAAGTGCACTAGTAGCCTTTACATTAAAAGGTTTTGCGTACAACACCGAATCAAGGTTCACGCGAGTTTCAATCAAATAGATTGATAATTCACAAGTGACCAAACGTTATTGGGTTTTCTCTTGGAGGATTATTGTGACTAACAAAGAAAAAGATTTTGTTTGTTTCCATCCTTAGGTATACAATTAAAAGAAAGCGAGTCCACACTCCTAGGTGATTCACGTTCGTGATTGGATTGGAAGATCTTACGGATTCAATTCGACGCTAGTTCAATCGTCAAGAAAAAAAATGGTACAATACTTTGAATATACGTCAATTAATCTAGGGTTAAGGTTCCTTCTATTAAAGGGGGGAATTTTTAAAATATACCAAACCCTAATTTTACACTTCTGCCACGTTTTGAGCAAATTTTTCCCTACAATTGGTATCAGAGTCTGGTTGTATCCTTGATTAATTGGTATATACATGAATCTATTTCTTTTTTTGTAAAGATGCATGTTTTAGAAAGAGATGACACTTTAGGTATTCGAATATATATTTACATAGGAATGTATGGATATATATATATATATATATATATGTTTTATATGTGGATTGTTGTTGCTCAATTTTGATCCTATAATTTCAATGTATTTTTGTTTTGGTATTGTAACAAGAAGGGTGGCCTATCATCGCCATAATTTCATTCTTGGTAGTTGCTAAGTTTTTTTATTCATTTTGTTGTTGTACTTAAAAAAACTGCAGTATTTTATTATTTAAAATTATTCTGTAATACATTCAAGTATTGAAGACTCAAAGGTTTAAAGAATTGGAAGCAACAAAAACCAGTTATGGACCGTGCGAGCCATAGCAACAAACGTGCATACGAATGAGCATACGGCCACGATTGTTGTGGCATGGGCTGCACAGTAGCACTATGGAAGCCATGGGCTGCACATGGCTGCCCTTTATGGGGTTGTGGGGTGCGCAAGCCCATGGGAGGCTGCCAAGATGTGCGCAAACGATGGACGTATAAAGACTTGTTCGCTAAGAAGGATTTTTTTTGTATTCCAAGACATATGTAATTTACATGCTTTTCTAGGATGGACCAAATTTTTAGCTATTTATATTTATGTAAATATTGCAATGTTTGTCATTGTTTGATAACATGTCATATAGAATAGGAGTGCCACTCATATATCTCTTTTGGTATGAACATGCATTGAATGGTTTAGGTATCTAATTGGCATCTAGATAACTTGGTACATCATGATATGGAATTCGATCACACGCCATAAACAATTGAGTGGGATAAGGTGTTTCAGAACATCTACGGCCTCCAAGTTTAGTTGAGCTTTATGTTTTGTGTAATAACACACAAAGGATATTCATGAATGGAATTTAGCAAGATAATTCCTTACAGGGATAGACTAGACAATTGGCCCAAACGATATCTACTCCCAAATGAGGGATATTCGTGAGGGAATATATTGAAGGTTGATAACTTGGTAACACACTCAATGTGATTTTATTAATATCCTCCCTAGAGTTCTTATTAATAAAATCACAAGGCTAAAATTGAAAACACTGGTTGTTATGTTACAATTAGGTGGGACCTAGTCCAACTAGTAAATGGTGTGAACTTCCAAAGAAGGCGTGACATTTAAGGGTGTTGGATCACCGTTGAATTTTAAGATTAAATTATTTTATTTAATTCATGATAAATATTAGAAAGTTCTTAATCATGATTGTTTACATATATAATTTTTGTTATTAAAAAGAAATCATGACCCCATCCCTAATCAACATCCTAAAAGATAATAATTTAACTGAAGATAATTATGTCACAAGGAAAAAGAAAATTGGGTTGTTATTGCAAGCTGAAAAACATAAATTCGTTATGACTATTCCTTAACCACCAAACTAATGAATCTACTTAAGGGCAAAGAGATAAGTATCAATAGTGGAACTCTTCAGATGAGAAGGCTAAATGTACGTTCACTATGGCCACCATCTTCATGTGTTACAATAGCAACATAAGGGAATAGAGACTGCTGTCCATATAATGATGTATATGGAAGAGATGTTTGCTATAAAGTTCAGGATGACTAGGAGAGAGGCAGTGACTGCTTTCATGAATCTTAGGATGAAACCTGGACAGGATGTGAAAGATCACTCGATAAAAGTCATAGCTCATCTCAATATTGTTGAACTCAACGGTGATGAGATAAATGATGAGATGAAAATTGACATGATTGTCAACTTACCGTCAAATTCCTTTGATCATTTCAAATTGGACTACACCTTAAACAAAAAGGAATGCACATTGCAGAGCCTGATGCAAGATGATCAAAGCACCGAAAAAATCCTTATGAAAGACAAGGGTTAAGAGATTCATATGGTTAAGTAAAGTTGTTACTGTTAAGACCCGTAAGAAGGTCAATAAACAACAAATGAAAAAGCAACTTGGGCCTAACTAGAAGGAGTTTCGGGAGAGGAAGAGACTGAATGAGAACGAATTCAACTTGCGTTTAGTCAATGGAGCATTGATGTCTACTAGTGTAGTGAGAGATATTCGAATGAATTTAGATTCCTGTACGCATTTAGATTTCATAGATGTTTATTATGTACCTTAATTGAAGAAGAATTTAATTTCAGTTTCTTGTTTAAATAAATTTGGATATTCTATTAGTTTTAATTTTATTATTAGTAAGAATAACAAATTTATTTACAAAGGTACATTGGAAAAAGGTTTATTCTATTTGCATACCAATATCTCTCACTTGTTAGACATAGAATCAACGGAACATAATCATAAAAGAGTAAAATTATCAAAAAATGTAACCTACCTATGGCATTTGCGCCGTCATATTAACCATGATAGGATCAAAAGATTGGTTAGCGATGGACCTTTAAGTGACATAAAGGTTGATGATCAACCAACTTGTGAATCTTGTTTGGAAGGTAAGATGAACATAAGGTTGTTCACGACAAAAGGCATAAGAGCCACCGAATGTTTAGGATTAATACACACTGATGTGTGTGGTCCTGTAAGCATTCAAGCTAGAGGAGGATATGAGTACTTCATCACTTTCACAGATGATTACTCGAGATTTGGCTATGTGTATCTCATGAGAGATAAGTCAGATACTTTTGACATATCAAAACATTTCAAGCTAAAGTATAAAATCAGCTTGAGAAGCGTATAAAAATCTTAAGGTCTGATCGTGGTAGAGAATATCGATCCGGTGAGTTTCAGCAATATCTTAATGATAATGGGATAATTTCTTAGTTTTTTACACCAGGTATACCTCAACAAATAGGGTGGTAGAAAGGAGAAATAAAACTATTTTAGACATGTTTAGGTCTATGTTGAGTTATTCAACACTTCCTAGTTCTTTTTAAAGATATTCTTTACAAACTGCTATGTACATTCTAGACGATGTACCATCTATGTCGGTCCATAAAACCACCGCATGAGTTGTGGACCAGGTGAAAGCCTAGTTTACAACATTTAAGGAAATTTGGATGTCCTACACACGTGTAAAAAAGAAAGATAAAAAAGATGGAGTCCAGTTCAGAAACATGCATATTTATAGGGTATCCAAAAGAAACCAAAGGATATTATATCTATAGTTTTTCAGATCTTAAAGTATTTGTTTTGAAAAATGCAAAAATTTTGAAAGAGGACTATATGAATAATTTTGTGCCTAAAAGTAGAATTGTCCTGAATGAGCTTTTAAGAGATACAATTCCACAAGAGCGTTCACAACCTAGCCTAATTGTAAGTTTCGCACAAACACAAGATGAACAATCTACCATACATCATCATAGTGGGAGGGTTAGTAGACAACCCGAGAGATACATCGGTCTAGGAGAATCTGTAGAGAATCTCCTGGACAACGATGATCCCTATACGTATAAGAAAGCAATGAAAGATGTTGATTGTCACCATTGGCAAAAGGCAATGGAATATGAAATTGAATCTATGTTCAAAAACAAAGTCTGGTCTCTTGTAGACTTGCCTTAAGGGTTAAAACCCATCGGGTGCAAGTGGGTATACAAGAGGAAAAGAGGAATGGATGGAAAGGTGGAAACCTTTAAAGCTAGATTGGTAGCTAAAGGTTACACACAGAAGGAAGGTATCAATTATGAAGAAACCTTCTCTCCTATGTCCATGCTTAATTCCATTAGGATACTCTTATCCGTTGTGGTATCGCTAGACCTAGAGATTTGGCAAATGGACGTCAAGACAGCTTTCCTTAATGGAAGTATGCAACCAGAAGAATTCATTAAAAAAGGCCAAGAGGAAAGCGTGTGCAAGTTGTAATGATCCATATATGGATTGAAGCAAGCATCCAGATATTGGAACATAAGGTTCAATCATTTTATTGAAAACCTTGATGAACCCTATGTATACAAAAGGATTAAAGGTGACAAGTTGGTTTTCCTAGTTCTTTACGATTATGATATACTACTCATCAAAAACGATATAGGTCTATTGACATCAGTAAAAAAATGGTTAACAAAACAATTTGATAAGAAGGACTTAGGAGAAGCAAGTTATATTCTTGGTATCCAAGTCATAAGGGATAGAAAGAATAGAACGATTGCCTTGTCCCAAGCTTCATACATAGAAAAAATCTTATCTAGGTTTTCCATGCAAGATTCCAAGAAAGGCATGTTACCTTTCAGACATGGAATCAAACTTTCTAATGAACAAGTTCCTAAGAATGAGGATGAAGAGCAATTCATGAGTAGGGTTCCATATGCCTCGGTAGTTTGGAGTCTCACGTATGTAACGCTCTGTACTAGACCGGATATTTGTTTTGTTGTTGGCATAGTTGGCAGGTCAATCGAAACCAGGTCCTGATCACTGGATGGTAGTCAAGCATATTTTCAAGTATCTTAGAAGAACGAGAGATTATATGCTTGTATACTCCGAAGGGGATTTAATTCTGATTGGGTATACAGATTTCGATTTCCAATCGGATTCTGACTCCAGAAGATCAACAACAAGATCTGTGTTTACACTTGGAGGAGGGGCATTCATATGGATGAGTATCAAGCAATATTGTATTGATGACTCAACCATGGAAGCTGAGTATGTTACCGTATGTGAGGCTACTAAAAAGGTTGTTTGGCTCCGCCACTTCTTGATTTACTTGGAAGTGGTTCCTGATGCAAATAAGCAGATCGCTATCTATTGTGGCAATAGTGAATCAGTGACTAATTCGAGAGAACCAAGAATTCATAAGAGAGGGAAACACATTGAAAGAAAGTATCACCTTTTAAGAGAAATTGTAAATAGGGAAGACGTGACGATAACGAAGATCGCGTCAGCAGAAAATCTAGTGGATCCCTTCAGAAAGATTCTTCATAAAAAAGTTTGGGTGGGCACCTAGAGAATATGGGAATAAGAGATATGACACATTTTCTATATAGCAAGTGGGAGATAGCAAAAGTGTAATAATGTATTTGGCAATCTTTTCATATTAATAAAAGTGATTTCTTGTTTAACAAATCTTAAATTATATATAGTTAAATTCTTATAATTGTAAAAAGTAAATAATCACAAAAGACCAAGAGAAAAGAAGAATTTTTCGTACATCTGGATATATATAAGGAAATTTGGATGTCCTACACGTGTAAAAAGGAAAGTTAGAAAATATGGAGTCCAGTTCAGAAACATGCATATTTGTAGGGTATCTAAAAGAAACCAATGGATATTATTTCTATAATTCTTCAAATCTTAAAGTATTTGTTTCGAAAAATGCTAAATTTTTGAAAGAGGACTATACGAATAATTTTGTGCCTAAAAGTAGAATTGTCCTGAATGGGCTTTCAAGAGATACAATTCCACAAGAGAGTTCACAACCTAGCCCAATTGTAAGTTCTGCACCAACACAAGATGAAAAATCTACCATACATCGTCATAGTGGGAGGTTTAATAGACAACCTGAGAGATACATCGGTCTAGGAGAATCTGTAGAGAATCTTCCGGACAACGATGATCCCTATAAGTACAAGGAAGCAATGGAAGATGTTGATTGTCACCATTGGCAAAAGGCAATGGAATCCAAAATTGAATCTACGTTCAAAAACAAAGTCTGGTCTCTTGTAGACTTGCCTAAAGGGATAAAACCCATCAAGTGCAAGTAGGTATACAAGAGGAAAAGAGGAATGGATGGAAAGGTGGAAACCTTTAAAGCTAGATTAATAGCTAAAGGTTACACACAGAAGGAAGGTATCGATTATGAGGAAACCATATCTCCTATGTCCATGCTTAATTCCATTAGGATACTCTTATCTGTTGTGGTATCTCTAGACCTAGAGATTTGGCAAATGGACATCAGGACAGCTTTCCTTAATAGAAGTATGCAACCAGAAGGATTCACTAAAAAACGCCTAGAGGAAAGCGTATGCAAGTTGTAAAGATCCATTTATGGATTGAAGCAAGCATCCAGATCTTGGAACATAAGGTTCGATCAATTTATTGAAAACCTTGATGAACCCTGTGTATATAAAAGGATTAAAGGTGTCAAGTTGGTTTTCCTAGTTCTTTGCGATGATGATATATTACTCATCGGAAACGATATAGGTCTATTGACATCAGTTAAAAAATAGTTAGCAAAACAATTTAATAAGAAGGACTTAGAAGAAGCAAGTTATATTATTGGTATCCAAGTCATAAGGGATAGAAAGAATAGAACGAATTCATTGTCCCAAGCTTCATACATAGAAAAAATCTTGTCTAGGTTTTCCATGCAAGATTCCAAGAAAGCTATGTTACCTTTCAGACATGGAATCAAACTTTCTAAAGAACAAGTTCCTAAGAATAAGGATGAAGAGCAATTCATGAGTAGGGTTCCATATGCCTCGGTAGTTTGGAGTCTCACATATGTAACGCTCTGCACTAAACCGGATATTTGTTTTGTTGTAGGCATAGTTGGCAGGTCAATCGAAACTAGGTCCTGATCACTGGATGGTAGTCAAGCATATTTTCAAGTATCTTAGAAGAACGAGAGATTATATGCTTGTATACTCTGGAGGGGATTTAATTCCTATTGGGTATACAGATTTCGATTTTCAATCGGATTCTGACTCCAGAAGATCAACATCAAGATCTGTGTTTACACTTAGATGATGGGTAGTCATATGGTGGAGTATAAAGCAATCTTGTACTGATGACTCTACCATGGAAACTGAGTATGTTACCGTATGTGAGGCTACTAAAAAGGTTGTTTGGCTCTGCCACTTCTTGATTTACTTGGAAGTGTTTCCTGATGCAAATAAGCAGATCACTATCTACTGTGACAATAGTGAATCAGTGACTAATTCAAATGATAACACTTGCAACGAATCTTAAAGCATTTATAGTTAAATTATTTAATTGAAAAAAGTAAATAATCACAAAAGACTAAGAGAAAAGAAGAATTTTTCGTACATCTGGATATGTATAAGGTAGACACAATTCTTTAGTTAATCTTGAATAATATTCACAACTTAAGATAAAGGTTGGGCACCTTTATCTTGTTAAAGTTGTAGATTCTTTTGCTAACATTTGAGTAGGATCAAATGTGTCATGATGAGTCCAAAATCATCAAAGTGTGGTGTCTTTAGGCAAAAGAATCTAGTGCACTGGGTGCATTGAATAGGATCATAGTGAAACAATTTATCCAGAACCATCAATGGATAAAAGTTTTCACTTGAAGACAATCGGAGAGTCTATCTCAATTAGGAGGTAAATGATTGACTTATGGTTGCAAGTGTTATCATTTGAGCTATCAATGAGTACTATTATATAGCATAGTCTATCCTCAATAGTTTGGCGGTATTCATTTGTTAATTGATAGAAAACTTCATTTATAGATATAGACATCACGGCTCCATTAATTTAATAAGAGTAGAATATCATCATAGGGTTGTTTTGAGGAATTGGATATTAAATATTAACGTTAAGTTTTCAATAGTATCTATTAAAATAAGGCTTATGGAAAAGTCAAAATATCCAATTTCAAAATGTGGACTTATGAATAAATATGGTAACTTTGAGAGCTATAGGTGGTCTATAAGCTCCTGTCGATTACTGGTATTCTTCACGAGGATACACTTTCTCCAATAAGATTTTATATGGTATGAATGAGCAATATTAACTTATTCTATCCTTATTTAAGATTTCAATTTTAGTTCTTTAGTGGAAGAAACAAAAATTAATATATCGGACCTAAGTGAATCATTTGTCGATTGTGATTAAGTTATGTCTATCGGAACTTAAATTTAGATAGCCCGCCAAGATCCCCAATCCACATGAACTTGCATGGATCACTTGATGTATTCTACCGGACCAATTTATGGGTCCATCTCGAATTGTATTAAGGCATGTGGACTTGTTTCTTTTAGTAAGAATGAGTCTAGTTCACATGAGGACTTTTTATTTAAGTCCAATGGATTTAATAAAATAGAAAAAACAATATTTGGCCCATATATATTGGCTTGGGTGGCAAAGGCTATATACAATAGCTTATTATATTGTTTTTATTTTATTATTTAATTAAATGGAAATTAATTAATTTGTTAATTTATTGATTATTTAATTAAAAGTCAAAATCTTTTTCCTAGTAGGAGAATGTCTCCTAGAGTCATATTATTGGTAATATGATAAATATCAAATACTATATTTGATAAGTAGATAAATAAAAGGAATTTATTTATCTAGTCAAATTAGGAAGTATTTGATTTCTATTAGGACTCTAATTGACAATTGGTCAAATCAGAAAGTTGTTGATTTAGTCACAATTTAATTTATATTCAATTATTGGTTATTGAATAAATACACTATTTAAGTTGGATTAGGAGTCTTGGTGTGTAAAAGAAATCCTATTTTTAAGTTGATTGAATCCAAATTTTGATAGGAGTCTTGGTGAAGTAGAAATCCTCTTTCTAGGATTATTTTCGGCCACCTATATATAATCCAATATAGAATTTCAACAAAGACCTAATTTCGGTGCCAGAATTTGTTTTTTATTTGTTATTTTATAGTTATAAAAAAAACTTCGTCCAACTCATAGATATTGTGTATTGAATTTGGCAAAGTTGAAGTGAAAAGAGGAACTTTTTGTTTTCGATAGTGCACTAGTAGCCTTTACTTTTAAAGGTTTTGTGTACAACATCGAATCAAGGTTCACGCAAGTTTCAATCAAATAGATTGATTATTCACAAGTGACCGGACGTTCTTGGGTGTTCTCTTGGAAGATTATTGTGACTAACAAAGAAGAAGATTTTGTTTGTTTCCATCCTCAGGTATACAATTAAAAGAAAGGGAGTTCACACTCCTAGGTGATTCACGTTCGTGATTGGATTGGAAGATCTTATGGATTCAATTCGACGCTAGTTCAATCGTCACAAAAAAAGTGGTACGATACTTTTAATATACGTCAATTAATCTAGGGTTAAGGTTCTTTCTATTAAAGGATAAAAAATTTAAAATATACCAAACCTTAATTTTACACTTCTGTCATGTTTTGAACCAATTTTTCCCTACGCATAAAACCAAGAAGCCATAAGAGAGGGAAGCATATAGAGAGAAAGTTTCATCTCGTTAGAGAGATAGTGCAGAGAGGAGACCTGATCGTCACAAAGATAACCTCACAAGACAATCATGTTGATCCATTTACAAATACCTTACTAGCTAAAGTGTTTTCGGGTCACTTAGATGGTCTAGTATTATGAAAAGTGCCTCACATGCTATGGTGCAATTGAGAGATTATTGGAGTTTATGCTCTAAAGATGTTATTTGTAAATGGATTTATGAAATAAAGAAAAAAGAAAAATTCAATTCATTCTTGTTGTGTTGTTTATTTTATAACTTGTGCATATTAACATCCAAGATTACCGAATGTATTCTGAAACTATGTATACGAGTGTCATATATGGATGGATATAGTAAGAGACGTGAAATCTAAAGAATCCATAGATAGCAAATAAAGCTAGGTACTTTATTTATGAATAATCTATAGTTGTGGTTCATTCCGTAATGTACGGTGATTATATCCTGAATCATTCATATGAAGATATGGGAATGGAGGCATCTTCTATGATGTGATCATATAGGTATGAATCTCCCACCAAGATCCATTTACCGATGAGATTCATATATATTAACTAATGATGGCTATATATGGGTGATCTTAATCCTGAGTGTCTTATCGACTCCTTCAGGTTAGATCGTGGTTTTTGATATACCATGGGTGAGGTCGGATGCAGTTCCTGATCAATATGGTCCATATATTGGGATTGCGGTTTGGCTTGTGGCTGGGAAGGTTTGTACACAATAGTGGAATCCACTCCTTCTTGTGAGGAGTAGATGGTAGTTCCTTTAAGGGTTGATTCTGGGCTTGGAAAATATGAGCGCTCTCCTAATTCCGTGAGAAATTAGGATTTATTGTCCATTAGAGAATCAATGGTACTTAAAGGATATATGTAATTAGAGGGGTATAACAGATATTATGATCCAGCTCTAATTATGAACTATTGTGGAGGATCACACCATGTATAATAGCTATATCGATGGACATCGAGTTGTATCGGTCTATTTAAAAGCGTAAGCAGTTGAAGAGTGCAGCTTCGTGTTTTTAGTGGAATAACACTAGAGTTAACAATCAAGAAATATTAATTAAAGAGTTTAATTAATAATTCTGATGATTATCGGAGATCATAATAGTATGGGTCCATTAGGTCCCCTTGCTAGCCCGATCGATTTAGGTAACAAGGGTCACAGTTAATTAATTGGATTGTCCAATTAATTGTGTATCGAAAGTGACACGTATTTATTCGAGAATTAATTGAATATTGAGATCATTTGATTAATAAATAATGGTGATAAAATAAATAAAATAGTGAGATTGTTTAATTTTGTTATTAATCACTAAATGGAGTATGTTTGTTGATATTTGTTTTTGAATAAAATAAGATAATATGATTATTTTGTTTTATTAAATTAAATATTTAATTTTTGATTTTAAATTTTTTGAATTCAAACCAAATCAAATAAACAAAATATTAATCAATATCTTTAAAGATATTTGATATCTTAAAATATTAGATTAATTGGTTTAATTGATTGGTTTTAATTATTGATTTTGAATAAAAAAAAATCAACAAAACATCAATTAAAAGATAGAAGAAAAACACACACATCAGTTTACACTTGAGGCAATTTGGGTTTGCATGAGAGATATTAAAGAGAGATAAAAAGTGCAATCGTGCACCGTTGAAACAAAAAGAAAAAATATATTTTTTTTTTTAACAACTAGAATTGTTTTAGGTATTTTCTCTTGGAAAGAAATAGTTTATTCTTCTTCTCTCTTCTACATCCTCCTAAGTTCCTGAGTCCCTGACGCGTCCACAGGCAGTTACCAATTCCAGGAACAGTTAGGCAGATCGGTGGTACAGACCAGGAGTATATCGTAAAGTGAAGGAGCCTCCTACATAGGTATGAAGAAATGATTTCTTCTCTTTTTCTGATTGTTGATTTCAATTTCTTGTGAGTGTGTGTGTGTGTATATATATATATATACATATATATATATATATATTATTGTAATAATATTGTATGTACAAGTTCTATAAAATTACGATCTTAAGTTCACTGGTCCCATATCGTTTACGATATGTACAAAAAAATTTAAATCTGTTTCCGTTGCGTTACCAGTGAGTTGGGTTCCAACAGTATTGTTATTGATGCAAATCAAATGGCATGACACGTCAGCAACAGACAGGAGTTGGGGGTTCCACATCACCAAACTCAACCAAATTGAACAAACCTGAGTTGACCAAAGAAGGCCCATCAACCCCCGACCAAGATAGCATAGACGATCGGATAAGAAGACCCGATCAGGGCCATCAAGATGGTCGGGGCAAAGTTTGAGATCGGGTGAAACCACCGGCCGGGGAAAGGAACTTCAGTTGGGATTGGCAGATGATCGGCTGACTGACACTTGGACAACATTTAGATTTAATAAAGTTACAACTTTGATACGTAGAAAAAGAATCCAAATTAAACAAGACATATTGACGATAAGGAAATAAACTTCCTTATATATATCAAGGTGTGAAATAGGTGAGAGATCTAATGCAATTAAAATATAAAAAAT
This sequence comes from Dipteronia dyeriana, assembly GCA_032871835.1. Taxonomy (NCBI): domain Eukaryota; kingdom Viridiplantae; phylum Streptophyta; class Magnoliopsida; order Sapindales; family Sapindaceae; genus Dipteronia; species Dipteronia dyeriana. The sequence goes on along the minus strand of CM065299.1, from coordinate 43,450,452 downwards.
GCAAAACAAGAAAGAGAGTAATATGATTCAAATAAGTCAGAAATGCATTCCCTTACGGGAACTTACCTTACTTGTACACCAAGAATTAGGATTCTATGCATGTATAAATAGACCCTAATAACGCTCAAATGCAATTTTAGCTTAAAATAGATTAATGGAGATAGAGGGTGTAAAAATCTTTTATAAAGTGATTTTTTTTCACCGTCGTCGGAAACCGTGGATGTTTTTCCACGTTAGGGTTTTACAACGTAAAAATGTTGTCTCTCTATTCCTTTTATAGCTTATTGTTCGTCTTTATTTACATCCATTTGTGTGACGCGTAGTGAGTTATACCTGATCAAAAAACTACCGTCAACAGCACATATATAATTAAATGGCTTTTTATTCAGTAAGTGTGTCTTTGTTTTGTTTGTAATCCATGTCAATTTTATGTTCAAATATGCATTTTTGGACTAGGAGAATTGATTTTGAAGTACACTTGAATGACCTATAATTTATCTCCATGACATGTGAACTTGATTTTGACATGCTTAAATATTATGCACGAGTTATTTATATGCAAATGTGTGTGAATACAATTGACATGGCTATACTCAGTAAGAACCTTGTGTCTACTCAATAAATAAGGATGTCTCATCCAATTTAGCCTTGTCTCTCATCTTAGTGTTGAACAAGACAACAATCAATAAGGATTTCATATCCATTCAATCAATAAAGATTTGATATCTATGTCTTGATTGGCCATTAAGAATTGATAAAGTTGCTTGTGTCATAAAAGTTTTCAAAGCTATATCTTGTTTATGTAGGGAAAATCGCACAACGGAAGCGTAAAAAATTAGGGTTTAGTATATTAAAAAAATTTCCCTTTAAAAGAAAGATCATTAACCCTATATTAATTGATGTATATTAAAAGTGTCGTACCTTTATTTTCGTGACGATTGAACTAGCGTCAAATTGAATCTGCAAGATCTTCCAATCCAATCACGAACGTGAATCACCTAGGAGTATGAGCTCCCTTTCTTTAAATTGTATACCTGAGGATGAAAACAAACAAAATCTTCTTCTTTGTTAGTCACAATAATCCTCCAAGAGAAAAACCAAGAACGTATGGTCACATGTGAATTATCGATCAATTTGATTAAAACTCACATGAACCTTGATTCGATGTTGTACATAAAATCCTTTTGATGCAAAGGTTACTAGTGTACTACCGAAAACTAAAACGTTCCCTCTTTTCTCTATGCTTGGTCGAATTCTTCACACAATGAGTTGGATGAAGTTTTTTTTTATAGCAATAAAAAACAAATAAAAAACAACTTCTCACACCAAAAATTAAAGCTTGGTCAAAATTATATGTAGGAGTATATATAGGTGGCCGAAAAGCCTCCTAGAATGAGGATTTCTATTTCACCAAGACTCCTATAAGAATTTGGATTCAATCCTCTTAAAAAGATGATTTCTTTTACACACCAAGACTTCTAATGTATTTAGTTTAGGAGACCTAATCCTCTCCTTAGAAGAATTTACTTGGTGGGCAAGAATCCTATCCTTAGGTGGATTTACTTGGTGATCAAGAATCCTTTTCCAAAAAGAATTCTTTTCTGCACCAAGATTCCTAATCCAACTCAAATAGTGTATTTATTCAATAACCAATTATTGAATATAATTAAATTGTGACTAAATTAAAACTTCCTAATTTGACCATTTGTCAATTAGAGTTTTAATGACAATCAAATACTTCCTAATTTGACTAGATAAATAAATCCATATGATTTATCTACTTATCAAATATAGTATTATATACTTAATATATTACCAACAATAATATGACAATAGGAGACCTACTCCTACTAGGAAAAAGATTTTGACTTTCAAATAAATAAATAATTAATTAATTAATTAACTAATTTCCATTTAACAGTAAAATAAAAAACAATATATTTAGCCTTGCCGTCCAAGACCACACATGGGCATATATATTAATTTTTGTATTTTATTAAATCCATTGGACCTAAATAAAAAGTCCACATGTCAACTAGACTCATTCTTACAAAAAGAAACAAGTCCACATGCCTCAATTCAATTCTAAATGGACCCATAAATTGGTCTGGTAGAATATATCAAGTGATCCATGCAAGTTCGTATGGATTAGGGATCTTGGCGGGCTATCTAAATTTAAACTCCAATAGACACAACCCAATCACAACTAATAAATGATTCACTTAGGTCTGATCTATTAATTTTAGTTCATTCCACTAAAGAACTAAAATTGAACTCTTAAATAAAGAAAGAATAAGTTTGTTGGGATTATGCTCGATAGCAAGAGTATAATAATGTATTTGACAATCTTTTCATATGAATAAAGTGATTTCTAGTTTAACAAATCTTATAGCATTTATAGTTTAATTAATATAATTGTGAAAAGTAAATAATCATAAGGTCATATGACTATAAGAAAAGAAGAATTGTTCATACATCTAGATATATATAAGGTAGACATAATTCTTTAGTTAGTCTTGAATAATATTCACGACTTAAGATAAAAGTTGGGCGCCTTTATCTTGTCAAAGTTGCAGATTCTTTTACTAGCGTTTGAGTGGGATCAAATGTATTATGACGAATCTAAAATCGTCGAAGTGTGGTGTCTTTGGGCAAAAGAATCTAGTACACTAGGTGCTTTGAATAGGATCACAGTGAATTACTTTATCCAAAACTGTCAATGGAAAAAAGTTTTCACTTGAGGACACTCGGAGAGTCTATCTCAATCCTGAGATAAATTATGGACTTATGGTTGCAAGTGTTGTCATTTGAGCTATCAATGAGTACGATTATATAGCATAGGACTTCATTTTTAGATATGGACATCGTGCGTCCATTTATTAAATGTGAGTAGAATACCATCTTATGGATATTTTGAGGTATTGGATATTAAATCTTAACGTTAAGTTTTCAGTAGTGTCTATTGAAACATGGCTTATGGACAAGTCAAAATATCCAAGTTTAAAATATGGTCATATGAGTAAATATGGTAACATGGAGAGCTATAGGCGTTCTATGAGCTCTTGGCATTTACTGGTATGCTTCATGAGGATACACTTTCTCCATTAAGATTATCTAGGGTATGAATGAGAAATATTAACTTATTCTATCTTTATTTAAGAGTTTAATTTTTGTTTTTTAGTTGAATGAACTAAAATTAATAGATCGGATCTAAGTGAATTATATGTTGATTGTGACTAGGTTATGTCTATTGAAGCTTAAATTTAGATAGCCTACCAAGATCCCCAATTCACACGAACTTGCATGGATCACTTGATATATTCTATCGAACCAATTTAGTGGTCCATTCGGAATTGTATTAAGGCATGTGGACTTGTTTCTTTATATAAGAATGGGTCTAGTTCACATGTTGACTTTTTATTAAGGTTCAATGGACTTAATAAAATAAGAAAAATAATATATTGGCCCATGTATATGTGACGGGCGGCAAGGCTAAAATATAAAAGCCTAAATATATTATATTTTATTTAATTATTTAATTAAATGGAAACTAATTAATTTATTGATTAATTAATTATTTTATTAAAAGTCAAAATCTTTTTCTTAATAGGAGAAGGTCTCCTAATATTATACTATTGTTGGTAGTATAATTAATATTAAAGACTATATTTGATAAATAGAAAAATTAAAGGAATTATTTATCTAGTCAATTTAAGAAGTCATTAATATGGTTACAAATACACTAATGAGTTGGATTAGGAGTCTTGGTGTAGGAAAGAATTCTTTTTGGAAAAGGATTCTTGGTCACTATGTAAATCCACCTAAGAGTAGGATTATTGCCTACCAAGTAAATCCTCTTTAAGAGAGGAATTGTGAACCTATAAATATAGGTTGTAAATTTTGACTAAGCCTTAGTTTTTAGTGTGAGAAGTTGTTTTTTATTTATTTTTTTATTGTTTAAAAAAAAACCTTCATCCAAATCATTGTGTGAAAAATTCGGCAAAGCATAGAGAAAAGAGGGAACGTTTTTGTTTTCGATAGTACACTAGTATCCTTTGCATCAAAAGGGTTTTGTGTACAACATCAAATCAAGGTTCACGCGAGTTTCAATCAATTGATTGATAATTCACAAGTGACCGGACGTTCTTGGTTTTTTTTCTTAGAGGATTATTGTGAATAACAAAGAAAAAGATTTTATTTGTTTCCATCCTCAGGTATACAATTTAAAGAAAGGGAGCCCACAATCCTAGTTGATTCACGCTCGTGATTGGACTAGAAGATCTTGCGGATTCAATTCGATAATAGTTCAATCGTCACGAAAAAAAACGTAAGATACTTTTTATATACATCAATTAATCTAGGGTTAAGGTTCTTGTTATTAAAAGGGAAAAAATTTTATTTATATCAAACCCTAATTTTTAATTCTCACGCTTCTGTTGTGCGATTTTCCCTACAATTGGTATCAGAGGCTTGTTGTACCCTTGATTAATTTATGTATGTGTACGTGAATCTTTTTCTTTTTAATGTATATATGCATGTTTTAGAAAGAGTTGGCACTCTAGGTATTCATATATATATATACATTGGAATGTATGGATATATATATGTTTTATATGTGGTTTGTTATTGCTCAATTTTGATCCTAGAATTTCAATATATTTTTGTCTTGGGATTGTAACAAGAAGGGTGGCCTATCATCGCCATAATTTCATTTTTGGTAGTTGCTAAGTTTTTTTATTTATTTTGTTGTACTAAAAAAAATTGAGTATTTTATTATTTAAAATTATTCTGTAATACATTAAAGAATTCGAAGGCCACGTTTGTTGTGGCATGGGCTGCGCACAGCAGCCCTATGAAGCCATGGGCTGCGTATGGCAGCCCTTTATTGGGTTGTGGCATGTGCATTCCCATGGAAAAGAGCCAAGGGTCCGCATGCCCATGGGAGGCAACCGAGGGAGTCCAAACGACGAAGGTCAAGTGAAGACTTGTTCGCCAAGAAAGGAGTTTTTTGTATTCCAAGACATATGTAATTTACTAGCTTTTCTAGGATGGACCAAAATTGAAGCTATTTATATTTTTATAAATATTGCAATGTTTGTCATTGTTTGATAACATGTCATATAGAATAGGAGTACCACTCATATATCTCTTTTGGTATGAACATGCATGGAATGGTTTCAGTATCTAATTGGCATCTAGATGACTTGGTAAATCATTTTATGGAATTCGATCACATGCCTTAAATAATTGAGTGGGAGAAGGTGTTTTGGAACACCTACGACCTCTAAGTTTAGTTGAGCTTTATGTTTCGTGTAATAACCTCCCAAGAGGTATTCGTGAATGGAATTTATCTAGATACTTCCTTACAAGGATAGACTAGACAATTAACCCAAACGATATCTACTCCCAAATGAGGGATATTCGTGAGGGAATATATTGAAGGTCGATAACTTGGTAACACATTCAATGTGGTTTTTTTAATATCCTACCAAGAGTTCTTGTTAATAAAATTGCAAGGATAAAATTGAAAACGCAGGTTGTTATGTTAACAATTAGGTGGGACCTAGTCCAACTAGTAAATGGTGCGAACTCTTAAAGAATACGTGACATTTATAGGTGTTGGATCACCGTTGAATTTTACGATTGAATTATTTTATTTAATTCAAGATAAATATTCAAAAGTGCTTTATCTTGATTATTTACTTATATATTTTTTGTTAATATAAAGAAATCATGACCTCATCCCTAATCAAAATAATAAAAGATACTACTTTACTGATGATAATTATGTCACATGGAAAAGGAAAATTGGATTGTTGTTGCAAGATGAAAAAATATAAGTTCATTTTGTTTACTCCTAAACCACCTACTCCTACTAATGAATCTACTCATGAGCAAGGAGATGAGTATCAACAGTGGGAGTCTTCAGATGAGATGGCTAAATGTTACATTATGGCCACCATCTCCGACGTGTTGCAACAGCAACGTGAAAGAATGGAGACTGTTGCCGATATAATGATGTTTCTAGAGGAGATGTTTGCTATGAGGTCTAGGATGACTAAGAGAGAGGCAGTGACTGCCTTCATGAATCTTAGGATGAAACCTGGACAGTCTGTGAAAGATCACATGATGAAAGTCATAACACATCTCAACATTGCTGAACTGAATGGTGCTGAGATAGATGGTGAGACGAAAATTGACATGATCGTCAACTCAATGTCTGATTCCTTTGATCAGTTCAAGTTGGACTACACCTTGAACAATAATGAATACACCTTGCAAGGCCTGATGCAAGATGTTCAAAACGCCAAAAAGATTCTTGTGAAAGGCAAGGGTCAAGAGATTCATATGGTTGGTAAAGTTGCTACTGTTAAGACCTGTTAGAAGGTCAAGAAACAACATAAGAAAAAGTAACTTTGGTCTAACTAGAAGGGGTTCCGGGAAAGAAATAGACTTAATGAGAACAAATTCAATTTGCGTTTAGGCAACGGAGCGTTGGTGTCTACTTGTGTAGTGGGAGATATTAGAATTAATTTAGATTCTTATAAGCATTTAGATTTAAATAGACGTTTATTATGTACTTGAACTCAAGAGGAATTTAATTTTAGTTTCTTGTTATTTAAATTTTGTTATTCGGTTATTTTTAATAATGCTTTTATTATTAGTAAGAATGACAAAATTATTTGCAAAGGTACATTGGAAAACGGTTTATTCAATTTGTATAGAAATATCTCTCATTTGTTAGACACGGAATAAACGGAACCTAATCATAAAAGAGTTAAATTATCAAAAGATGAAACTTACCTATGGCATTTACGTCTAGGTCATATTAACCTTAATTGGATTAAAAGATTGGTAAGTGAAGAACCTCTAAGCGATTTAAAGGTTGATGATCTACCAACTTGTGAATCTTGTTTGGAAGGTAAAATGACCAAAAGGTCGTTTACGACCAAATGCACAAGAGCCATCGAATGCTTAGGATTGATACACACTGATGTGTGTGGACCTATGAGCATTCAAGCTAGAGGTGGATATGAGTACTTCATCACTTTCACGGATGATCACTCAAGATTTGGCTATATGTATCTCATGAGACATAAGTCGGATGCTTTTGACATGTTCAAAGCATTTAAAGCTGAAGTATAAAATCAGCTTGAGAAACGTATAAGAATCTTGAGGTCTGGTCGTGGTGGAAAATATCTATCTGGTGAGTTTCAGCAATATCTTAAAAAGAAGTGTATGTTGAACAACCTAAGGGTTTTGTAGACCCACACTCTCCTAATCATGTGTTTAAGTTGAAAAAGGCTCTTTATGGCCTTAAGCAATCTCCTAGAGCTTGGTATGATAGGTTGATTCAATATCTTATTGACAACCAATATAAGAGAGGTGGTATTGATAGAACATTATTTGTCAAGCATTATAACAATGACATTTTTATTGCACAAATATATGTTGATGACATAGTGTTTGGGTCTACATGTAAAACCAACGTTGATGATTTTGTGAATGTGATGTCAAAAGAATTTGAAATGAGTATGGTAGGTGAACTTAATTACTTTCTAGGCATGCAAGTGAAACAATCTAGCAATGGTATCATGTTATCACAATCTAAGTATGCTAGAAATCTTGTTAAGAAATTTGGTCTTGAAAGTGGAAAAGAATTTGAAACACCTATGAGTACAACATTAAAACTTGACAAAGATGAAAAAGGAAAATATGTTGATCAAAGTCTCTATAGGAGCATGATAGGTAGTCTTCTCTACCTAACGGCAAGTAGGCCGGATATTTGTTTTAGTGTAGGTTTGTGTGCTAGGTTTCAAGCAAATCCAAAAGAATCTCACTTGAAAGCCGTTAAAAGAATCATTAGGTATATAAAAGGAACACATAATCTTGGTTTATTCTATTCCTTTGATCCTAATGATATTCTTGTTGGCTATTGTGATGTGGATTGGGCAGGAAATATTGATGATCGTAAAAGCACATCGGGCGGTTGCTTTTACTTGGGGAATAATTTGATTGCTTGGGTGAGCAAGAAACAAAATTCTGTCTCTCTTTCATCATCCGAAGCCGAGTACATTGCGGTCGGAAGTGCTTGCACACAACTTCTGTGGATTAAACAAATTCTCAAAGATTATGAGATAAATCAAGGTAAAATGACTCTCTATTGTGATAAAATGAGTGCCATTAACATCTCTAAAGATCCGGTTCAACACTCACGCACAAAGCATATAGACATTAGGCATCATTTCATTAGAGAACTTGTTGAACATTCAATAGTAACTCTTGAACATATGCCTACTAAGAATCAACTTGCGGACTTGTTCACAAAGCCCTTGGACAAAGAGATTTGTATCTCTTAGAAGATCCATTGGCATGATCTGTGTTGATTAGTGCTTGTGTGTGATTATGGGTGGTTTGATAAGCAAAGCTATATTGTATATCTATTTCTTTGAGAGCTACTCATGTGAGAAGTAATGATCTTGATAAAATAGCTTTTATTGCTTCTAGATCATGCACTTAAGTCTTTGTAAATCTTGTTTTTAAAAAATGCACAAATGCTTCTCTTATATGTTTAAGTTTGAGTAATTGAGTTTGAAAGCATGTAGATTATGGATGCATCTTGAAGTTCATTGTCTAAAACATGATAGATGACATATGGTTAGTATCCATTTTGTTTCGGCATCTACATAGAACTCAATGAGCACCTTCATGGAAAGGGCTACACACTTTGGTTGTGAAACCACCCAATGTAGAAAGGGCTACACCATTGTAATGAGTGAAAGTCGTCAAGAAGAGTATATGTTTATGTTAGAAAAATCAAAGAAGTGTTGAAAAAGAATCATTAAAAAAAAAATCTTTGATACAAAGCCTAAAAAGAAATGGAGGAAGGCTTAAAATTGAGTATAGTTGAAAATTGTGATTGCTCGGGGTTGAAAAATAGAAATGGAATGACGAGCCACATGCACACACACGCTCATATATTGAAATCTATTCTCTTTAAAGCAAAAATCCGGATGATAATTGGTTTGACCTTGATTGGAAAATCTTTAGATGGATAGGTGTTGAAATAGTTTGTATGTTGATATCACAATAACTCCTTTTATATATGCTAGAAGCATTTTAACACACACACACACACATTTTTGCTTAATGTGCTTGACTCATTAGCAATGACAGATTATCTTTGAGAGAATAATGAAAATCTATGATTCTCTTGTTAACTTTGAAAAATAATGGTTTGCTATCTTTTATTGATTGAAATGTGTGATTGTGTGAGTCCCTTGTGAACAAGTTTACTTGCTTAATAATATATGGAGCATATGATAAGGGGGATCTTAGTTTGTTAAACTTAGTTCTCTATAAAACTTGTTTGGTCACTATCTCATGATTTCATTGTGCATCCCTTAAACCCTTATTGGTATTTTCACTTGGCATTTTCACTTGGCATTTATCTTTCTCTAGGTTGTGTAATATGTTTTTGTCTATTCCTTGTCAAAAAGGGGGGAGAAAGTGTTTCCCTCACCATGGTACTTACTTTTAATGTAAAGGAGAGACAATCCATTAAGGGGAAGAAATTTTGTCTTTGTGGGAGAAAGTAAGGGGGAGAAAATTTTTGTGTTTGCATGAGATAAGAGGTGTTAAGGGATCTTTTTTTTTGTATTTGTATATTGTTTGTTTATCTCACCTATCTTTTTTGTAGAAGATTTCTTTTGGTTGTTCTTGTCTCACAGGTGCTTTGAATGTATAAAGATATTCTTGAAGACTCATGAAGACATTTTAGTCTAGAAATATCTCTTTGTAATGTGAGGATGTGAGAATGCAATCAACATTGATTATAAGTGATCATTTTATGGTGAGGTAGAGGTTTTGTCATGGAATAGCCAAAGGGGGAGATTGTTAGGTTCTAGATTTGTGTTGGCTTTATTCCATAACAAAACTTCATTTCTTTGTAATGCTTAGTTGCTTAAGTGGTTCGTGATGATAAGAACTTCAAGGAAGAAAAACAACTTCTCATGATACAAAGGTCGTCTTCAAGAGGATTGGTACTATTCTTGGATACTAAGGTATCGAGATCCATCTTTCTCTTGCAAGGCGTAGGCGCACACACACACAATTCATTCATATGTGTCCCTGTTTAGTTGTGCATCATTATATGCGCACACACACACAATTCATATATTTGTTTCCTTGCATCAGAGCGCATCATTTGGTATTACACAGTCACACACTTGAAGTTGAATCCTCGTGCATTGGTATAAAAGTAGCATGTTTTGGAAAATGCATGATTGGAGACTATCTCTATTTAGTTTGCATTATTGTGTGAAATGTGTTTGTTTGTTTATATGTTTGTATAACATGGATCTTGAACTTTATTTTAGACTTAGATTGTTCATGATTGATTTTCGGTCATTTCGGTTACTCATTCTATTGATTGAATGTGTGATTGTGTGAGTCCCTTGTGAACAAGTTTACTTGCTTAATAATATGTGGAGCATATGATAAGGGGGAGCTTAGTTTGTTAAACTTAGTTCTCTATACAACTTGTTTGCTCACTATCTCATGAATTCATTGTGCATCCCTTATACCCTTATTGGTATTTTCACTTGGCATTTATCTTTCTCTAGGTTGTGTAATATGTTTTTGTCTATTCCTTGTCAAAAAGGGGGAGAAAGTGTTTCCCTCACCATGGTACTTACTTTTGTTGTAAAGGAGAGACAATCCATTAAGGGGGAGAAATTTTATCTTTGTGGGAGAAAGTAAGGGGGAGAAAATTTTTGTTTTTGTATGAGATAAGAAATGTTAAGGGATCTTTTGGTTGGTATTTGTATATTGTTTGTTTATCTCACCTATCTTCTTTGTAGAAGATTTCTTTTGGTTGTTCTTGTCTCATAGGTGCTTTGAATGTGTGAAGATATTCTTGAAGACTCATGAAGACATTTTAGTCTAGAAATATCTCTTTGTAATGTGAGGATGCGAGAATGCAATCAACATTGATTATGAGTGATCATTGTATGGTGAGATAGAGGTTTTGTCATGGAATAGCCAAAGGGGAAGATTGTTAGGTTCTAGATTTGTGTTGGCTTTATTCCATAACAAAACTTCATTTCTTTGTAATGCTTAGTTGCTTAAGTGGTCCGTGATGATAAGAACTTCAAGGAAGAAAAGCAACTTCACATGATGCAAAGTTCGTCTTCAAGAGGATTGGTACTATTCTTGGATACTAAGCGAGATCCTTCTTTCTCCTGCAAGGCGTAGGCACACACACACAATTCATTCATTTGTGTCCCTGCTTAGTTGTGCATCATTATACACGCACACACACACAATTCATATATTTGTGTCTCTGCATCGTAGCGCATCATTTGGTATAACACTTTCACACACTTGAAGTTGAATGCTTATGCATTGGTATGAAAGTAGCATGTTTTGGAAAATGCATGATTGGAGACTATCTCTATGTAGTTTGCATTCTTGTATGAAATGTGTTTGTTTGTTTATATGTTTGTATAACATGGATCTTGAACTTTATTTTAGTCTTAGATTGTTCATGATTGATTTTCGGTCATTTCGATTACTCATTCTATTGATTTTAAGTTCTTAGTCAAAAGATACTACACTTTCAACTCATGTTGCATACATTGTCTTTGTCGTCATATATCAAGTCGAATTATTATTTTCTGGATTGATTATCTTATATTTCCATGTCCGTGAGGGAGTCCCGGTTCGTAATCTTCAAATGGATTCGAATTCGGAGTTCGGAGGCCAAAGAACAATCGAAGAACGCGAGGAGAGCGCAAGGGGTGAGGTGCGATTGCTTAAGCCATCACCATGCACCAACCCGAGATGGCGCGTGGCCATCTCGGCCCAAAGAGTGTTCTGCCCCGAGATGCCCACGCGCCATCTCGGGGAGACACTAATGAAGGAGGGACAAATTGGTCTTTTGGCTTTTCTCTCTTTAAAAACTCTCATTCCCTCTCATTTGACAAGATAAGAACAAGTTGAGAAATTGAAGAACAATTGCAGAATTTTTTTTCTCAACATTTTGATTTTTGTTTTTGTGATAACTTCTTCATTTCTACTCCGAATCACTTGATTGAAAAACCGATTTCGAGTGCCTTGAATATTTCTACAAACCCCAAGCATCTCCAGAACCAAAGGATGTCTACATGTTTCGATGTGATCTGATCTTCAGTTCGTGATTGCATCCTTGTCGGTAAAATCATCTTCTTCTTAGTTTTCTTCTTAGATCTTCTTATTGATTGATGTTAATTGATTAAGAAGCATGACTAGGATGATTTTGATATCATTTTGTGGTTTGTTGATTTGATTTTCAATTTTAGCTAGATTTGTGATATATTGAATGATTTATGCTAAACTTGATAAACAAGAAATTGTTTCTAGAAATCCTTTGTTCTTATGCTTGATTGATTGTTTCTAGATCTAATTTCATTTTTCTAAGAACTAGGTTTTGTTTCAATTGGTGTCCATATTTTCATATCTATGTTCTTAGTTGATAACATGCTTAAGTTGTCTATATGCATTTGTGATTGATCTTTGAAAGCATAATCTAGTCATCTAGTTGCATGTCCATAGAATTTATTGATCATCATTTTCTATGTTGAGTGCTCGTTTGCGATTTGCATTCATGATCACTTAGATGCCTTGTGAAGAGGTTGAAAGTCTCATATCTTAGAGTGATTCTTTGATTTGAGCAATTGTAAGTCTTAGCTAGAGTCGGGAGGACTTTGATAGCTAAGCAAGAGGAAGTCTTGACAAGAGGTGTGAAACCTCGAATTGTTAAGCAATGAAGTCTTGGCAAAAGGTGTGAAGCCTTGGATTGTCAAGCAAGGAAGTCTTGGCTAGAGGTGTGAAGCCTTGGATAGTCAAGCAAAAAATCTTGCCTAGGATTGGGAGGATCCGAATAGGTAAGCAAGAAATCTTCCTAGAGACAGGGGGTCTTGGATAAGAAGTCGGCTTAGTAGATCACTAGGTTCAAGATAAAGTGAGAGTGAGAGATTGTAGAGCATGTGTGATTGCTTGAGTGTGTAACTCTATTTGAATAGTGGATTTGCTTTTGCCGGTGGTTGTGGAATCAACCTGTGGATGTTTCCTCTTTGGAGGTTTTACCACGTAAATATAGTGTGTCTTTGTTTGCAATTTTCATTAAGCATTTAGAATTGCATTGTTAATAAAAGAAGATAAAAATTTGGAGCATATACCTATTCACCCCCCTCACACTATAAAGATAAAGGGAATTTCAATGGATCACTTGATATATTCTACCGGACCAATTTATCAGTCCAGCTTGAATTGTATTAAGGCATGTGGACTTGCTTCTTTTTGTAAGAATGGATCTAGTTCACATGTGGATTTTTTATTAAGGTCCAATGGATTTAATAAAATAAGAAAAAAAAATATGCCTATATAATGTCATGGGCGGCAAGCCTAATATTTTATTTTTTATTTTATTTTTTTATTAAATGGAAATTAATTAATTTGATACTAATTAATTTTTTAATTAAAAGTCAAAATCTTTTTCCTAATAGGAAAAGGTCTCCTAATATTATACTATTGTTGGTTGTATAATTAATATTAAAGACTATATTTGATAAATACATAAATTAAAGGAATTATTTATTTAGTTAAATTAGGAAGTCTTCATTATGGTCTCAAATACACTAATGTGTTGGATTAAGAGTCTTGGTGTAGGAAATAATTCTTTTTGGAAAAGGATTTTTGGTCACTAAGTAAATCCACCTAAGAAAAGGATTCTTGCCTACCAAGTAAATCCTTTGTAGGAAAGGATTTATGAACCTATAAATATAAGTTGTAAATTTCGACTAAGCCTTAGGTGTGAGAAGTTTTTTTTTATTTATATTTTATTGTTACATAAAAAAAAATCATGCAACTCATTGTGTGAAGAATTCGGCTAAGCATAGAGAAATGAGGGAACGTTTTTGTTTTCGATAGTACACTAGTATCTTTTGCTTCAAAAGGGTTTTGTGTATAACATCGAATCAAGGTTTACACTAGTTTCAATCAAATTGATTGATAACTCACAAGTGATCGGACGTTCTTGGTTTTTCTCTTGAAGGATTATTGTGACTAACAAAGAAGAAGATTTTGTTTGTTTCCATCCTCAGGTATACAATTTAAAGAAAGGGAGCCCACAATCCTAGGTGATTCACGTTCGTGATTAGATTGGAAGATCTTGCAGATTCAATTCGACGCTAGTTCAATCATCACGAAAAAAAAGGTACGATACTTTTTATATACATCAATTAATCTAGGGTTAAGATTTTTGTTATTAAAAGGGAAAATTTTTTATTTATATCAAACCCTAATTTTTAATTTCCACGCTTCCGTTGCGCGATTTTCCCTAGAAAGTTAATATTGCTTATTCATACCCTAACAACTTTATTTGAAGTAGTGTATCCTCGTGAAAAATACCAGTAATCGCCAAGAGCTCGTAGACCTCCTATAGCTCTCCAAGTTACCATATTTACTCATATGACCAAATTTTGAACTTGAATATTTTGACTTGTCCAGAAGTCATGTTTCAGTAGACACTATTGAAAACTTAACGTTATGATTTAATATCCAATACCTTAAAACATCCACATGAAGATATTTTACTCTAATTTAATAAATGCAGCCACGATGTCCATATCTATAAATGAAGTCCTCTATCGATTAACAAATGTGAAATTCCCTAGAAAGTGTGTCTATAAACCTAGAGAGGGGTGAATAGGTTTTAATTCAACTGATTACAATTTCACGAATTAATCAATATTACCAAATCATTCTACCAAGTTTTCAAATAAATGACAATAAACATAAAACAATAACAACACGCAATATATACGTGGAAACCTTTTAAATGAAAAAAACCGTGGGCTGTTCAGTGCGCCACTCGATCCTCAAATCCACCATTGAATGAAAGTTTACAACCTATGTTGACCTCCTGTCACACCGTACACGGTTACTAACCCTTTTACTCTACCCAGAAGGCCTTAATAGTGATTCTTGATCAACATGCTTGTACACTAACCAATTAGTCACAAGACTTAACCTCAATGAAGAGTTAAAACAACCTAAGTGAATATGATGAAATATTCAAACATACAAGTAGTACTAGGCTACACTAAATGCTTATCTAGGAATTTAAAGATATCAATAAATACAATTCCTATATATCAATGTCTAAATAGAAGTGCAAGAAGACCTAACTAGATATAGCTATGAAAGTCTAAAATCTAGTTATCAAACAAAAGCCAATCAAAAAAGGATGTCATAAAACATAGAAAAGAACAATCATTGCAATTAACAAATGCAATCAATTAGACCTAAACAATATCTAAGGAATGAAGATGATGAGTTAAGGATGTCTTTATATTGCCCAAGTGAAGTGACATAGTTTTGGACTAGCAAAACAAAGTCCCGTTACGACTTAGTTGTGCGTACCGTGGCCTAGGCAGGTGTCCAGGTCACGGTCTATGCAGCATGACATGGCTGGACATGGCTGGACAAGACTGTTGCCTAGGTCGCTGCCTAGGCATGTGCACCAAAAGCGGTATAGACCGCGGTACACGTCTGGCAGCTCAACAGCTTGATCTTTTAGCGACCCAAAACATGACTAAACAACATCAAAACCTTTTGTATAATATACTGTTGGAAAGGTATGGAAGTATACTTTCTACTCCAATATACAAAACGTGATTTGGATGTTTGTAGAAAAAGTTATGGTCATTTGATTGACCAAAGGTCATAAAAGGACAACAACAGAGTTGCCCTGTTTTTGTGGTTACTTTAGAGATTTCAAAACCAATCCAAACGGTCATGAAATATTACGAATATATACCGTTGGAAAGGTATAGATGTCTGGTTTATACAAAAAAATTCAAAACTAATTTTGAATCACTGTATAAAAAGGATATGGTCACAAGACCATACAAATGTCAATTTTGAAAAACATTTAAATCATTGAAATACACTCTTTTGAAACTAGACACCTTACTCCATATAACCAAACCAAGAGAATAATAAGACATTCTCAAATGGTCACTCAATGTGTTAAGACAAGCACACCACCGTGCAAGCACGAACACCCACAAAACCACATTATGAATGCATATAGACAACAGTGAAGCACACAAGCATAACAAACCAAATACAAGTGAGTGAGTGTGTGCAACTAAAACCTCTTCAAAGAAAGTTAAGCAAGAGATATACCTTTGAAGTTTGAACTTGGTCATGAGCAAAGCCAGCCTAAACTACCCTTACATTTTAATCCACAAATATGTGGTTCGTCAACCGAAATAAGCCAATCAAAAATAGAGGAACTTACAATCTCCCCCTTTGGCTATTTCGTGACAAAACCACCACTCACAATTTATCCTCACCAATAAACAAACTAAATGACAAGTGGTCAACAAACACATTCTACATTACAAAGAGAAACCTAAGTCTAGATCTTCAAATCTTCTATCTCTTGTAGAATGACCATCCCTACAAAACAAAGTAACTACACTTTCCAAAACAAGTGTATGTGAGGTGATCAAGATAAATAAATAACAAGAGCAATTTGCATATAATATAAACAAGCAACATGCAATCAACAATGCAATAGCAAAAGCTCCCCCTAAATAGGACAACTTTCTCTCAATAGGTCAGTCTCTCCTTAAATCATGCCAATATCAACTCCCCATAAATCCAACATTACACCCCCTTTTTGTCACAAGATAGACAAATGAGTATTCCCTAACCGGGTCACTTTTACAAAGAGAGATATTTGCACTTTAAATGCATAATCATATACAACAACTTTATACAATTTAATTAAGTGAGAGAGGAGCAAGTGAGTTTGATTTTTAAAAAACGTGTCAAATAATTGCCTTTAAAGAAATACATGCAATATCAACTTTCAAAAGCATGGTATTTGGCAAAGCAAATATAAAAAGGGGTTCAAAAAGAAGTCAAACCAATTTGCACCCTTTTTTCATTTAAAAAAACAAGATATAGCTTTTAGAACATTTTAAGCATACATAAGAAATTGTTTCAATCCTTAATGATAAACCAAGACATGGATATAAAATCATTATTGATTGATTGGATATAAAATCCTTATTGGTTGTTGTCTTGTTCAACCATTAAGAAAAGAGACAAGACTAAGTTGGATGAGACATCCTTATTAATTGAATGGACACAAGGTCCTTATTTGACTTAGCCTTGTCAATTGCTTCTCCATAAAATTTCACACACATAATTCATGCATAATATTTAAGCATGTCACAAACAAGCTCACATGAACATAGAGATAAACTTTGGGTCAATCAAATGTACTTCCCAATCAATTTTTCTAGTCCAAAAATATATGTTTGAACACAAATGAGGCATGCATTTCAAATAAGGTAAGGGCATACTTATTGAATAAAAAGTCATATAATAATATATGCACCCAAGATATTCAAGCAATTAATTAAAGAGTATAAAATTGAACAATTTTTTGCTTATTGCAATGCAAGGTCGCTCTCTTTGCTTGAGTTCCCCATAAGGGGTCAATCCAAATCATGTCAAAAAGGGATATGAGTCCCTATAGACCTTCCAAGTCCATTGGACCTAGTTAAGCCTATGGGTGAAATCTTAATACAATCTCTTCTAACCCATTTAGGTGACACAATGTCATTCCTAGTGGTCATAGTCATCATATTTCTCATAGGATCATTAACTCTAGACTTCCTAGGCACATGCATATTGGCTCTAGCTCTATTCTTTTCAATCATTCTTCTAGTTCTACACATGTTAATATACTTGAAGCAATTTGGTCTAATATGACCATCTACACCATAAAAATGACATGTAGGAATAAAATGAGGGGTCATACCATTCCTTTGTCAGAATAAAGGAGCTTTCTCATGTCTTTGAGCCTGCCTTTGGTGTGGTATTGGTTCTCTTCTCCTTTGTTGTTGAGCTGGAAAAGTTTGCTTCCATGGTTGGTGGAATTTGTGTTGAGGAAGGCTTGCTTGATGTGCCCTCTTTGGTTGAGCTTGAGCTTGACTACTTGGTGTCATATTGACTTGTGCACTTTTAGAGAACTCTCCTAGTTCAATTTTCTTCCTAGGATGTTGTGGAGGAGAAAACCCTTTGATGTTCATGCTCTTGACAAACACCGTCTTGTTAGGAGTTGAGGTCTCCTTATCATCTTCAAAACCTAAACCTCTCTTATCACTTGGCTTCTTGCCAACTCATAACATATGATCAAGCTTCTCCGTGCTCGAAGTCATCTTAGCAATATTGTTTTTTGCCTCCTCAAGGTTCTTTTCCAACCTCACTTCATTCACTTTGACAAGTGTCATTTCCTCATCCAACTAAGTCACTTTAGTTCTTAATTGGAGATTTCTTTTGTCAACTTAAGAACTTCATCCTTTTTATTCTTCAAACAAGCTTGAAGATAGTCAATAAACTCTTGATAGTTCACTACATTACCACAAGAGTTATCGGAACATGAGCTATCTTGGTCCATGCTACTATCACTTGTGTTATCATGGCTCATTTCCTCAAAGATAGCTTCTCTTGATGTTGCTCCCTTTTGATCTCCATTTTGTGAGTCACCATTTTTGAATCCTTCAAGCGAGAAACACTTGGTGACAACTTGAGCTTCTTCATTGTAGGAGACCGGAAAGGCAAAGTAGTTCTTCTCACAATCACTCAAGTTTGAGGAACACTCTTCAATAACTTTCACCTTGTTGTCCCCCTTGTAAGAAGTAGCAAATGCTACAAGGTTGGCCACTTCCTCCTCATCACTAGAAGAGTTATCATCTATTTCAGTGTCATCACTGTCACTCCAAGTAGTGACCATTGTCTTTCCTCTCATCTTATCCTTCAAGTTAGCACAATTTGTGGAGATGTGCCCGAATCCTCCACATTCAAAACATTGAATGCCCTTTCTTGAGTGCTTCTCTTTACTTGGCTCAATCTTCTTGAAGTCATCTCCATTAGAGCTATAATCTATCTTCTGTAGCTTCAAAAATCTCTTAAAGTTCTTCACTATTAAGGTCATTTCTTCATCCAAATCATTCTTCTCCTTTTCTACTTTGGATGTCTTCAAGGCTATGCTCGTTTGCTTCTTAAAAGGTGTAGGTGTAGAAGTAGAAGTCCACATAGACTCATAGGCTAGAAGTCTTTCAATCACTTCACTCGGCTTCATTATCTTTTAGTCACTATTTTCTTCAAGTGCCGTCACCTTGGACTCAAACCTAATAGGAAGTGACCTCTGTTAGGATTATCCTCGATAGCAAGAGTGTAATATTGTAATTAACAATCTTTTCATATGAATAAAGTGATTTCTAGTTTAACAAGTCTTATAGCATTTATAGCTTAATTATAATAATTATCAAGAGTAAATAATCATAAGGTCAAAAGACTATGAGAAAAGAAGAATTGTTCATACATCTAGATGTGTATGAGGTAGACACAATTCTTTAGTTAGTCTTGAATAATATTCACAACTTAAGATAGAAGGTTGGACGCCTTTATCCTGTCAAAGTTGTAGATTCTTTTGCTAGCATTTGAGTGGGATCAAATGTGTTATGATGAGTCTAAAATCATCAATGTGTGGTGTCTTTGGGAAAAAGAATCTATTGCACTAGGTACATTGAATAAGATCACAGTGAATTACTTTATCCAAAACCGTTAATGGGTAAAAGTTTTAACTAGAAGACAATCAGAGAGTCTATCTCGGTTCTGAGATAAATGATGGACTTATGGTTACAAGTGTTATCATTTAAGATATCAATGCGTACGATTATATAGCATAGTCTATCCACGATAGTTTGGTGGTATTCATTTGTTAATCGATTGAGGACTTCATTTATAGATATGGACATCGTGGCTCCATTTATTAAATGAGAGTAGAATATCATCATATGGATGTTTTGAGGTATTGGATATTAAATCTTAACGTTAAGTTTTCACTAGTGTCTATTGAAACATGGCTTCTGGACAAGTAAAAATATCCAAGTTCAAAATGTGGTCATATGAGTAAATATGGTAACTTGGAGAGCTATAAACGGTCTATGAACTCTTGGCGATTACTGGTATTCTTCACGAGAATACACTTTCTCTAATAAGGTTGTCTAGGGTATGAATGAGTAACATCAACTTATTCTATCTTTATTTAAGAGTTCAATTTTAGTTCTTTAGTGGAATGAACTAAAATTAAATAGATCGGACCTAAGTGAATCATTTGTTAATTGTGATTGGGTTGTGTCTATTGTAGCTTAAATTTAGATAGCCCGCCAAGATCCCCAATCCACACGAACTTGCATGGATCACTTGATATATTCTACCAGACCAATTTAGGGGTCCATCTAGAATTGTATTAAAGCATGTGAACTTATTTCTTTTTGTAAGAATAGGTCTAGTTCACATGTGGATATTTTTATTAAGGTCCAATGGATTTAATAAAATAAAAAAAATAATATATGGCCCTTATATATGGTATGGGCGGCAAGGCTATTGAGAATTGCTTAAATATATTATTTTATTTTATTATTTAATTAAATGAAAATTAATTAATTTGTTGATTAATTAATTATTTAATTAAAAGTCAAAAAAAATTTCTTAGTAGGAGATGGTCTCCTAAAACTATAATATTGTTGGTAGTATAGTCAATGTTAAATACTATATTTGATAAGCAGATAAATAAAATAAATTATTTATCTAATCAAATTAGGAAGTCTTTAATATGGTTACAAATACATTATTGAGTTGGATTAGGAGTCTTGGTTAAGGATAGAATTCTTTTTTTGAAAAGGATTCTTAACCACCAAGTAAATCTACCTAAGGAAATGATTCTTAACTACCAAGTAAATCCTTCTTAGGAAATGATTTGTAATCCTAATCTATATCATATAAAATTCGGTCAGCCCATATATATATACAAAATGATAGAATTCCTTTAAGATAAGGATTCTTGCCAACCAAATAAATCCTTCTTAGGAAAGGATTTATGATCATATATATATATATATATATATGTGTGTGTGTGTGTGTGTGTGTGTGTGTGTGTGTGTGTGTGTGTGTGAGTGTGTGATTTTCGGCCAGCCCTAAGATTCTATGATGAAAATTTCGGCCATGCCTAGGTAATTTTCAAGGGACAATTTGGCATAGCAAGAGAGAATTTTGAGGGAGAAAAAATAGTTTTTGCTCTAGACAAAATTCAATCAACTCATAGAAAAAGGGTGTGGAATTCGGCCAAGGAGAAAAGTGAAAAAAAAAACGTTTTTGTTTTCAATAGTACACTAGTATCCCTTATATCAAAAGGGTTTTGTGTACAATATTGAATCAAGGTTCACGCGAGTTTCAATCAAATTGATTGATAATTCACAAGTGACCGGATGTTCTTGGATTTTTTTCTTGGAGGACATTTGTAACTAACAAAGAAAAGATTTTGCTTTGTCTCCATCTTCAGGTATACAATTTAAAGAAAGGGAGCTCACACCCCAAGGTGATTCACGTTCGTGATTGGATTGGAAGATCTTGCGGAATTAATTTGGCGCTTGTTCAATCGTCACGAGAAAAATGTACGATACTTTTATATACGTCAATTAATCTAGGGTTAAGGTTCTCGTTGCATAAAGGAAATTTTTTTTATTTATACGCAAACCCTAATTTCGTTTTTGTCACACTTCCGTTGCGTTTTGAACCCGTTTTTCCCTACAACCTCATGATCTTTGTTTGATCCTTCTATCCGAGTAAAGGTCACATAGTTGATGGCTTTGATTCATTATGTCCATCAACTTCACTTGGAAGTCATTGAAGCACTCATGCTCATCCATCCTAATTGTTTCGAATTGCATTTGGAGAATTTGGAGTTTAAAGTCTTTGACTACCTCGATTCCTTCATGAGTAGTCTCTAAGATCTCCCAAGCCTCCTTAGCACTCTTAGTTGTTTGAATCAACTTGTACTGATTATCATCCATAGCACATAAGATGGCATGCATTGCCTTGTGGTTCCACTTAGAGGCTTCAAATTCTTGTGTGCTCCATCAGGACTTAGGCTTGGAGACAACACTTCCATCTTCAATGGTTATTGTTGGACGAGTATAGCCATTCTCTACCACTATCCATGCACGGTCATCTATTTGGCAAATGTAGGACTCTATCTTGCCTTTCCATACGGTATAGTTCACTCCATGGAGAAAAGGTGGTCTTATGCTCGATGCTCCCTCTTTACTAATCCCAATCTCACTCATTGTGTTTGGGTTATAAATGATTATACAAATGTAATGCAATAAACAAAAATGCAAGCAAACAAAATGCACAAAGCAAGACAATAAACATAAACATAGGCATCTGCTCTGATACCAATTGAAATTCCCTAGAAAGTGTCTATAAACCTAGAGAGGGGTGAATAGGTTTTAATTCGACTGATTACCAATTTCACGAATTAATCAATATTATCAAATCTACCCCATTCTACCAAGTGTTCAAATAAATGACGATAAACATAAAGCAATAACAACACACAATATATACGTGGAAACCCTCCAAATGGGAAAAATCACGGGTTGTTCAGTGCGCCACACTCGATCCTCAAATCCACTATTGAATGAAAGTTTACAACCTAGGTTGACTTCCTGTCACATCGTACACGGTTACTAACCCTTTAACTCTACCAAGAAGGCATTAATAGTGATTCTTGATCAACATGTTTGTGCACTAACCAATTAGTCACAATAATTAACCTCAATGAAGAGTCAAAACAACGTAAGTGAATATAATGAAATATTCAAACATACAAATAGTGTTAGGCTACACTAAATGCTTATCTAGGAATTTAAAGATGTCAATAAATACAATTTATAGATATCAATGTCTAAATGCAAGTGAAAGAAGACCTAACTAGATATAGCTATGAAAGTCTAAAATCTAGTTATCAAACAAAAGCCAATCAACAAAAGTTGTCATGAAACATAGCAAAGAACAATAACTACAATTAACAAATGCAATCAATTAGACCTAAACAATAACTAAATGCAAAGCATAGAGATTTAGCTAGAAGGATAAAATCGTCCTAAATGCTAGATCTCACTAATCAATGTTCTCAACCAACAACTAACATCACAAGCTTGTTATAAATGCTATTAAACACAAGAACATGCATTTAATTTGCAATAAAAACTAAAACCTAGACATACATGACATAGTAATGAAACAATGAAGTCTAGGGCATGTAAAGTTTACCTAGTCAAAGAAAACAAGAAGACCCATGCTTGGATGATGCACAATAATGCATGAAGGAAGATGGTTTTGGCTGTGGAGAGTTAATCAAGCTTTAATGAAACTTTCTCTCTCAAGAAACTCTCTCTAACTCTAGGGTTAGAGTCATAGAATGAAGAAGATGAGTTAAGGATGTATCTATAACGCCCAAGTGAAGTGACATCGTTTTGGACTTGGGAAACAAAGTCTCGTTACGACCGCTGTGCATACCATGGCCTAGGCAAGTGTCCAGGCCGCGGTCTATGCAGTATGGCACGGCTGGACAAGACCACTGCCTAGGTCGCTGGCCAGGCATGTGCACCAAAAACGGTATAGACTGTGGTACACGCGTGACAGCTTAACAATTTGATCTTTGAGCGACCCAAAACCTGACCAAACGACATCCAAATCTTTTGTATAGTATACCGTTGAAAAGGTATGAAGTCTACTTTCTACTCCAATTTACAAAACATGACATGGATATTTGTAGAAAAAAGTTATGGTCATTTAAGTGACCAAAGGTCAGAAACAGACAACAACAGAGTTGCCTTGTTTTTGTGGTTACTTTTGAGATTTCAAAACCGATTCAAACGATCTTGAAATATTACGTGTAATATACCATTGGAAAAGTATGGGTGTCTAGTTTGTACAGAAAGTTTCAAAACTCATTTTGAATCATTGTATAAAAAGATATGGTCACAAGACCATACAAATGTAAGTTTTGAAAAACATTTAAATCATTGAAATACACTCTTTTGAAACTAGACATCGTACTCCATATAACCATACCAAGAGAAGAATAAGACATTCTCAAATGGTCACTCAATACGCTAAGACAAGCACACCACCGTGCAAGTGCGAACACACACAAAACCATGCTGTGAATGCACATAGACAACAATGAAACACACAAGCATAACAAACCAAATGCAAGTGAGTGAGTGTGTGCAACTAAAATCTCTTAAAAGAAAGTTAAGTAAGCGATATACCTTTGAAGTTTGAACTTGGTCACGAGCAAATCCAGTCTAAACTACCGTTACATTTTAATCCCCAAATATGTGGCTTGTCAACCGAAATAAGCCAATAAAAAACCGAGGAACTTACAAAATGAATACCACCAAACTATCGATGATAGACTATGCTATATAATCGTACTCATTGATAGCTGAAATAATAACACTTGCAACCATAAGTCCATCATTTATCTCAGCATTGAGATACTCTCCGATTGTCTTCAAATGATAACACGTGCACTTCACGGAAGCAAACACCACAAACTTTGTGAAGAAAAATATACTCTTCAGGTTTGGAGTCCCGAATACTATTATCACTGACAAAGGCAACTAATTTGATAATCAAAAGTTCAGGCAACCGTGCAACGAGTACCAAATTGCAAATTATTATGCCACACTTGCCGACCCTCAAACAAATGGACAAGCTGAAGCAGTGAACAAAGT
Source organism: Dipteronia dyeriana (assembly GCA_032871835.1). Classification (NCBI taxonomy): domain Eukaryota; kingdom Viridiplantae; phylum Streptophyta; class Magnoliopsida; order Sapindales; family Sapindaceae; genus Dipteronia; species Dipteronia dyeriana. Next base: position 43,425,733 of record CM065299.1, on the reverse strand, counting down.
CATCAACCACACGCTCAAAGTGAAGCTAGATGCTAAAAAGAGCAGTAGGGTCGAAAAAATTCCTGAAGTATTATGGGCTTATCGAACAACAGCAAGGACTTCTACAGAAGAGACACTGTTTTCCTTGGCATTCGGAATAGAGGCTGTCATCCCAGTAGAAACATCAGATATGTCGCCCAGAGTCATGTTATATGACGAAGATCATAATGTTGATATATTTGGATGAGTTCGACGAAAAAAGGGAAAAGTCCCGAGTGTGAAGCATATCGACAAAGAGCGGCTAGGCACTACAATTCTCATGTCTAGGTTAGAAGGTTCCAAATAGGAGACCTAGTGCTCAGAAAAGTAGCGTTGAACACAAAAAATAAGGTCGCGGGCTCATTAGATGACAAATGGGAAGACCCATATAAGATTGAAGGAATCACTGGCCAAGGAGCATATTGGATTGCCCGATCAGATAGAGGGGTCTTACCCCGACCATGCAACGCCCAATATTTAAAGATTTTCTATCCTTGAAATTTGCTTCATCACCTTTTAGTTAGGATATTTATTTATTTTTAGTGATTTATTCTTAGAAATCTTTAATTTTAATTTTTTCATATTTTGTAGAATTACAAATAAAAAACCCGATACGGGATTCCAAGAAATTTGAGCATAAGATAGAACATATCAAACGATTTGAGCATATGATAATAAGAACATATGAAAAAATTTGAGAATTGAAAAGCAATAAAATGCTCTGGGCCATTAATTTAGTGAAAATCCTGAATAGGCGGAGAAGCTTAAAAAGAGCATGTCAACCGAGCAAGGTCAACCGAGACCTTAGCCAAAAGGCAAACCCAATGCACCATATTCTAGAAAACGGCTCGGGGAACCGTCGGATAAACTCCGGTGAGTTACACTACTGTGTTAAGCAATTCGAAGCTTAACGATTCGGCAAACTCTTACACAGACAAAACTAGGAGACGTCCTTAGTGACATGCGCAAGGACTCAAAATGTATGATTGTGGTGAGCTCGATGCAACGTTTCGGTAGCAACCGAGTACGAAATACAAATGCAAGTCTATTTACCTTTGCTTCAAGATTACTCGGTTAATAATATAGCCAGTTAATAAGATACTTGGCATTTAAAACAAAGAAATTCGGGCAACAAAGTCAGCCAGTTAATGAGATACTCGGCATTCAAAACAATGCTGATCTACTCGGATAATGACATTAGTCAGTAAAAAAGATACTTGGCGTTTCTCGTTGGGTTTGCATTACCCCGTTCCGAATATTCATAATTAATTCACGGATAAGAGCAGTCACGCAAATATTGAATTTTATTAATTATACAAGATATTACAAGGTTCATCATGTTCATCTAAGGTGGAGCCGAGGACTTCGAGTTCTTGCCAATGCTCAGATCAGACACCATTTCATATTCGCAAAGAAGACTTTCGGTCGAAGGCCAAGTGATTATGTCAACCAGATCATCCATCCAAGCACACTATAATCCACTCTGGAGACCGGTCCAACATCAAGCTTTGACCCGTCCACACCAGTTTCCTGACTAGCATAAAAGGTCGAAAGAGAATGCTCAGAGGGGACTTCCAGATGCAGAGGATGACGTTCTTTACCTTGGCTTCGGCAATAAGCTTTTCATTCCCTCATTTGAGTCCGAAGATCTTCCAAGGACCGGTCCACGTGATTTCTGACTGACAATTCCCAATTGGCTCGGGCTTTATCAGTTGCCCAGTTCTTGAGATTGAAGAACTCACCAGCCGAAACCAACCCCCGCTGAAACTACCTAAGGAGCAAAGCATCATAAGCCTGGGACCTCTTAAAGCGATCAACCGCTTGAACTTTAAGTTCCAGCTTGGCCTCCTTCTAAATGGATTCAACCGTTAGGGTCTGGCGCTCGAGGTCTTCAATTTTTTACTCATAAGATGACTTTGCTCGGTCAGCCTCTTTTTCAACCCTAAGCATCAATTTGTAGGCGACGGAGAGTAAGTCTTGAAAAGATTTAGCCTTCTCTTCTGCAGCAGAAGCCCTCTTCTCGGCCTCTATCTGCTTCACTAAATAGCGATCGGCGAACTCCTGGGTAGAACTCGCCTCCTTTTGATAGGCCGACTCAATCCGAGCACAGTTATCCTCGTTCTCCTTTAACTAAGCTTCCAAACGTCTTATACGATCTGCTTGGTGTTGTTACGTCTGAACAACCTCAACAAACTCAGCAACCACCTGTAGAGAAGTGGGTTAGATATATCCAAGTTAAGGCACAATAATGCGAAATGCACTTACGTAGGTCGCGCTATTGAAAATATTATGAAGACGCTCTGTTGGGGAACCACTTCTGAAACGGCTCCAATGGTTGTTACCGATAAAAGCTCGGCCAGACGACATGGTCCTCAGTATATCCTGTGGAGTAAGGCAAATAGGGTTTCCTGAGGATCCCACTCCTACATCCTCAACCCCGAGGGGGCAAAGAATCTCCTCTGTTTAAACTTTCTGAAGGATCTACTCTTCCCAAAGATGTCCCTGCTTGAGCCCTTGGGGAGTCCCTAGTATCAGCATCTTCGTCGCTCAATTCGATGAACGACACAACTCGGGGAATTTTTGGAAGAGGTCGAGCAGGGTGTTTTTGATCCTCTACAATATCTTGTAAGGGTTCAAAAAGATCAGGATGAAGGTTAACATGTTCATCAAGGGGTTCCCTAACTCCACCTTTATCAACAGACTGCTCAGTTGGCAACTCGTCAACAGAGGAACTAGGATCATTAGATGTTACACCACCAAGGTGCCCACCTCGCCTACCTTAATTCACAAACCGCTTGTCGTTATAAGGTCTCATAAGGCCACTCGGACCGCTTGATTCCCCTGCGGTCGGTTGAACAACCTCTTCAGGAACATACCAGAAACTTGCTCATCTGCTTCCTCGAAATCCTCATCCGACTCATCATCAGGTGGAGCAATCCCTTCTTCGTTTTGACGAGAAGCATCTTTGCAACTCACCTGAATAATCGTCTTTACCTGGCGAGCTTGAGCGTCGCAGATGACGTCCATATCATATACTAAATCCATAAGGGGTAAAGAGTTAGAAGAGCAGATAGTAAAAAGCAACGTTCTAGTAAACGTTAGGCGCTAGTCGAACGGTAGACCGGCGCCTAGGCGAATTTCCAGGCGGATGATTTTTTATGCTTCTTTTATATATTATTTATTTATTTATATTTAAACGGTGGATCTCAGAACATTAATAAACCACCTACTCCCACCCCACTATCACTTTATGACCAATCACTTTGTGCTCTATGGCTCTATGCTTTGTGGATGACAGATCGACATCATTATCACTATACAAGTCAACATACTCTCTCTCTCTCAATCTCTCGCTTATAACACTGTCTTCTACTCCCCGTCCTTCATTTTTTTTCAAAAACCCATCTCTCATTTTAAAGACTTTTTTTGTCTTTCTCAAACCTCATCTCCTTCACTTTCTCCTTCACTTTCTTCTTTCTGATTATTGGAAACTTAACTTAACCAAAAATCTAGCATCACAACTCCATGTCCACCGCCTATCACCTACAAATCTTGTCTTGCAAAAGGCCATAAAAGCCATTATGATTTGTCAACCCCGACGACGGCGGAAGCGGCGACGACGATCGCTACTGATACCTCTCGTTTCACCGTTAAAGGTGTCAGATCTGGACACCGAACACCGGACACCGGGCACCTGGGTTTTGTTCTCCGATGCCTTCTGAAGCTTCTGGTCTGGGTGGTGACAATCCACTCACCAGAGATTTTCTTCCAACTGCCTATTATGGCAGATTTGGCTGAAACTGGACGGTCGGCGTCCGCCTAATGTCTGGGACGAGTACAAATCTGAGCAAAGAAGCCAAGATCCATCATTTTCTTCTCATCAAAAAGGTAGGACCTACTTCTTTTTTCCAAAGTACACACAGCCGCTCGAGCAAGCTTAATCAATTCCGCGTCGGTGAAAACAGACGGCATTTTATCTAGTGATCAGGAGAGCAAAAGTAGCGAGGAACCTTCAGAACTTTCTGAGCTTCACCAACCGAATGCTCGACCTGGTTTCCCAGTTCCCTCCTATAAAAACCAACTGTTTTTCCAATATTTGTTTGAACTGGGAAAACCCTAGAAGAAACCCTTTTTCTTGACGTCCAGGGAAGTATCAACGCCCCGGCCCACCTTCACTCCTTCGGAGATCTAGTTATCCAGATGGTTGGACAAAAGAAAATAAGTCTCAGTCTTACCAGACTACCTAAGGGTATAAAATTGCCTTATTTCACGAGAGGAAGGCGGCGGCAACTTCATCTGGCTCCACATGTGCCATATGCAAATTAGAATCCTATAATTGTTCGAGGCAAGCTGGGCTAGAGCAATCCTCGCCTCGACAAGGAACCAGGCAATGAAAGGTTGAAGGGCAATAGTCACTCCGCAACTAAACATGGATCCATAAATTGCAACCATACCTTGAGGAGGATTCCACACAGCCCTGCCACCAGCAACCATCATCGGGATAGAATTATCTAGTTCAAACCGAGCATAATATTTCTCGATCTCCGTGTCCCCGACCGTGTTTGGTTCGGCATCATACGCACTCGGCTGATCAAGAGAAAAGAGAATTCGATAGGCACGGTGCTCTTCTTCAACATCAATCTCACTAACCACTTGCCTCTCAATCTAAATATCTCTTGAACCATGTTTGTGAACCGTGCGATTACTTCGATGCTTCCCCATCCTAGATCGTAAAGGAACCCTGTGATGATCAGAAATGGAAGACTCAGAGCTTGAAGAAGATTTAGGGTTGGGGCTAGAAGGAACACCAGGATAAAGCCTAGAAATGTCAACATTCAAAAAATAAGGTTGGTTTGGGGGTGACTCCCCTAATAATTTATAAATACACGAGACTAAATAAGTATCTCCACGCTCAAGCGCATCAAAGGCCTTAACAAAAAGACGGTGACGTGCAATAGGATCCATGAAACTGACCTTAAAAGCAGACGAAGAGAAACTGGAAAAAGCTTCAATGAAGAACCAAGATGAATTTATACGTGAGAAGAGAGAAGAAAGCCTGTGTCTTTTGCCTCTTTCCGTAAAAATGAACGATAAGAAGGCTCCCGTCAATTTAAATAAGCCACTTAATGATTAAAGCTCGAAACTCTAGGTTTGGAAAGGCGAGAAGATTGAAAAAAGGGTGGACGTTCGGTGGCATAAGCGGCGTATCAAATAATCAGCGGGTCGTATCTCATAAATGCCAATAGGTATACCAAACGATAGAAGGATACGCGTCGAGAAGAACAGATCAAGCCGTCAAAATTTTTGAAGGTCATAATCATTGGGATTTCGTGTGAAGAGACAAATTGCACGTACATGGTTGCCATTAAGACACGTCATTAATGATGTGAACTGATTTAAGGATTATTATTCCTACTTTAATAAAGCATTAATGGAAGACATGACAAAAAGCTAGTCAAGATTTCAAGCAATTAAAATACTTTCGCCAAAATGAATTCTACTCGGCAGAAGCATTTTAAAGGGGTATTATTATATGTATATTTCATTAAATGTACACGTCACTAACAGATCAGACAGCCCCCAAAGAAGATTGTCATATAAGTATCCAAGCTGACATCAGAAACACCATCAAAGGTATCACCGAAACATAAAAAATCCGAATAAGGCCAAATACGAATACTCGACACATTTAGCTGTACTCGGGAAAACATGAGAATCCCGAGTGAAGAAGTCAAATACGTGATCCACCAGAAAATAAGTTCAAGAAAGAATCTAGAATCATACTTCAATACGGAAATGTCCTAATTTCCATCCCCAATATCAAATGAGGAAAGACTTTAAAGAGTTTCCAGAAGGGTAAAACGCCAGACAGGAAACGAGTCCAGATCAAGCAACAATTACTCTTCTAAAAGTCTGCACACCAGAAAATAAGTCATAAACGGACTGTTCAACTAGAATCCCATAAAGATTCATATTCGATCCACAAGATCTTAGAAACAGGAAAGAAGACAAATATGACTCCAACAAGCAACTAGTTTTAATTAAACACTATCACTGTTCCTTACTTATGTAACAAAGATTAAAGTTCTATGCACATATAAATAGACTCATAATCTCTCTGTAGAAAGTGAGGAACAATCAATAGAAAAGAAATCACTGTAAAAGAGAGGCAAGAGAGATCGAGTGGTGTAATTTATTATTTAATAATGGATTTGATTTGGTTGTGCATTCAACCACCCATGGACGTTTCTCCGATCATCGGAGTTTTACCACGTATACTCGTGTCGTAACAATATTAATTGCATTCTCTTTCTCTTCTCTTTTAACAGGTCATAATCAAATCCAGCACTGTTGACTTTCTTGACCATCAAGAAATTGACGTCAACAAATATATATATATATAATAAAAAAATAAAGTAAGGTTCCAAAATCATGTCTATTATAGTCATTATAATTAATCTCAGTACTTTTATAATAAAATTACCATTCATATATTTAGTATACTGCCTTTGAGACATACAGTAGTTTTAAAAATACAATTAATCAAATATTTGTCGATTAACTCCACAAATTAATATTCATTCAACATAGTTTAGTGATTATAATAAAAGTTACAGTAATAATAAAATTGGTCCTCAATTGGGTTATCTTCAATTATCCCCAACTGCCAATGTACCATTTTGACCAAGACTTATGAGTCGTTTGTTTTTTAGACTAAAAACTTAATGGACAAGAATCATAATTATTAAGTTGTTTTGTTATTTTTTTTAAGTGGCAAAACAACTTAAAAATACCAAAAACCAAAAAACAACTTAAATTAAAAGGTAAAAAATCATGACTTTTCACTTAATTGCAAATCACTAATTGTATTAAATGCAATTCAAAATCTTTTCTTCTGATACTATCCCTTGTATAAAATATATTTCCAATTTCATCGTAATTATATATGATATAAAAATGTCTATTTTAATATATTTTTTATTTTAAATGGTTTTAAAAAATAAAATAAAAACCCTAATTACTTCTCATATTGGTCTTTAATATCATTGTTTTATTATGATATTAGAATGACATATTTATATATATATATTAGTTTGTTTTGTGTAAGTTTTCTTACTGCCCCTATTACACTTTGAAAAAAAAAAATTCCTTTTCTTAGTAAAAGTGAAATTTGTTTGTAATCGAAGAAAAAGATGATCATATGTGTTTATATATAATTATTATTTTTGGATTGTTTTTATTTCATATTATATGTATAATTGTTTAACATGAATATAAATATAAAATTACTTATTTTTAGACAATTTTACTTTTAAAAAACAAACGTATTGACAATAAACTCAGATGTGATAAAAAAAACATATCATTGAATTTCAAATTTCAGTCCTTATTCGGTCTTTAAAAAAATTCAAGATCATTCATTCTTCAGAAAAAAAAAACAAACAACCCATTAAACTTGAACATATTAAAAGTCTTTCTTTTCTCTAGTTAGGGTCATGCTTATGCCTAGTTTGACATTGTTGTGTAGTGAGGATAAATGTTTTTAGAATTGCTTTTGGAATTACTGTGGAAAGAATCAGCTGAGTGTTTGGTAAACCGATTTTCAAAAGTGTTGTGAGAACTAAAAGCAATTTCAATGTGTTCGTTAAACTGAAGTAAAAAGTGTTGTGAATGCGTAAAATGACTAAAATGACATAGACCTCTAAATGGTGTTAGTGTGTTATACTTTGCATTTTTCTTGGTTATTTGTGTTTATTGTTAAATGTTATATAATAGTTTCATTTCTTTATTTCTTTTTTTATTCTATTTTATTTCTTTATTTCGCTTTCATTCTACTTTATTGAATTAATTAGCCTTATTTTTTTTTTGTACTATTATGACAACAATTTTTTTGTACAACAATTTTTTTGTACAACAATTTTTTTGTACAACAATGTAATCCTAAATTTTTTGATAAATTTCATTGAAGGCAAGGACAAAGTTGGAAAGTTTGTAAAATTTCATTTAATATAACTGTAGCGCGTTTTCTAAAATCATAAGCTAAAATTTAAAAACATGTATTTGTAGCTTCACAAAAACTCAGTTGGGAGAAACTAAAAGTGACTAAAAACATTCCTTGCGATTTTACTAAATACCCTGTCTTTTTTCCGGAATCATTTTTTGCCACCAAAGCAGCTGGGAAAACAATACCAAACTGGACCTTAATTTAATTTTAGATAACATTTGCAAGTTTTTGAATATCACGAATCCATAACATACAAACTAAATGAAGTGGTTTTCTTGATGACAGGTGTAAGCCAAGTCTTGTTGGCCAACAAGACTCAACTCAACCCATCAATCTAGGCTAATTTACTATTCATTGGGGTTATTGTGCAACATCAACCATTCTATGTTCATTTAACACTTCACGGTTGTTTGTTTATTTTTATCTGAAAACAGAACGGTCATGAATCTTTTTAAAAACTGAATAGAGATTGAAATCTAAATCTGAATGGCATGTTTTCTTTTTCCCTCACATCTGAAAGTATTATCAACATTTTTGTTTTTTAAAATTAAATTGTCTATAAATGTACATTTATAAACATATTAAAATTTAACATGCATCATTCTTTATAAGATTTTATAATCTAATTTTGTATTTTCTGTAACACAAAGTTTAAGTTCAATTTATTGTAAAATAAAGTTCAAGTTATTTCGTATATGGTCAACGTTTATGTATATAATTGAAGAAACCATTAAAAAAAAGGTTAATGGGATTTTTTTTAGTGATTACGTTTTTTTTTATCCTTTTTAAAACCATATAAAATAAGAAATATATTAAAAGCGACAAATTCTACATCATATCAAATTAAAATAAATCTCGAAATATATCTTCCTAATAAGGAGAGACTTAGAAGAGAATATTTTAAGTGTAATCAAGTGATTTAGAATTAAAAATTAAAAGTTAGAATTTCTTACTTTTTATATAATAGACTGATGTTATCAAATAGTGGATGAAAATAGTAAGATTATAAAGGATCCCTAGCAAGCAAGGTAGAAGCCTCATCTTGCAAAACTTTCCACGCTGCATTCACATGCCTTTCTTCAGTCAATGGGGCGCCTACCGCAAATCGCAATATGTATTTACCCGATAGAACCTACATGAAACTTGAAGTGGTTATATTTAAAATATAGAAGCGAAACATTAGCATACTAGTCTAGTCTTATCAACAGATAAAGAGCTTACTGTGTGAGATATGAATATTTTCCCAGTTGTGTTTACAGCATCTAAGAGGTCATGGTTTAGTTTATTGCCATCATCTTCACTGTTGTGATGTGGCAGAAGGCGGAAACAAACTAATGAAAATATCCTTCGTGTAACAACCTGCCGACATTTTCTATGGTCAATTCTCTGAAATAACCAATTCAAAAATAAATCTAAGACATGTACAACACCCAAATATTGACATAAAGAAAGAACAATGGAATAACAGATTTCAGCTACCGTAAGCATACATCAAAATTTTGCATTTTGTGATTAAGCTATGATTAAATGAAATAACAGTATCCAAATGCCACTCTGGGATGGTAAGGCACAATGGATTTAGATGTTTAGAAAGAAAGTTTACATTTTTAAGCAAATTACAACCCAACCATTGTGAAAACAGTGTTGAACAGGCATTAAAGGACTAGAAAGGTTGGTGAAATTTTAATTTGACGGACGATAGAAAATGACCAATTTAAGATCAACCTAGTATAACCACACTATCTGTCATATAGCAGCAAACTTATAATTCTAAATGTTGCATAAAAGAACGGTGCAGCAGGGTGTTGTTCCATGCATAGTCTAATAGTAAGGGTTGAGTCAGGAGAAACATCAGAGGAATTAGAAATCCTAATTTCAATCCAATTTATATACCAAGGTGATGTCGCAGCTTTATTCAACTAACATATAGATACACGTTGATTTCACTCGCCTCATGTCAGTTGAAAGAAACAGTCACATCACAAGTTGAGATTATGCTATTGAAAAAGATGGTGTATATCCAATGGATGACCAGTTATTTAATAATTCTGGCCTGGATTTGGTAGCAGCTGTACTGTTTAGAGTAACTGCCTATATATAGTAATATATTATCTGAACTCTCATTGCTTTTAACTTTTATAATCTGAGCATTTTGACATGCCTCATGCTCTGCATCAGTGAACGCCTGAATAACTAATTAACTAGTGCTTTGATATATTTTATGGGCACTGGACCCACTTAAAAGTATAACAAATGTGGTTGCCAAAGAAAACTATGAGGAACAGAGACCACAATCTCCAACGTAAGGGCAAGAGAATAAGGGCATGAGACTGAGCCCTTATAACCAAATATGAAAAATGGATAGTCATGCCATACAGCTATTGCAACTTTCAGGAATTATCGTAGTAGATCAAAAAAAAAATATACAAGGTAACATTACCTCAAATATTGGGTCTTGAGCAACAAGAGCTTCAAAATGTTCAGCCAGTTGGATATGATTTCTTATATAGCACTGTAGATTTTCCAGACCATACAGTCGTAACACCATCCACAGTTTCAATGATCTGGGAGCCAACAATAAATTAGTATGGCAACGATACGGCACATGGAATTTATTTTTCAGTCAAAAAGTACATAATATAGTAGTGCAGATGATTGGCAAAAAAACTTTTGCCACAAATATACGCACTTCAAAGAGAGTTTCTACTTGAAGTGATCATATACAACAAATGCACAAACAAACATATGCACGTATATCCATCTGAATAGCCTCTCAAGGGAATCATAAAAATCTGCGAGGAAAAAAGTTCAAATGCACACCTAAATCTGCGTCCTAGAGGAATTTGCCAGTCTTTATAATCCATAACCATGTTCGCTTCAGATGCCTAAAATATCAGTTATGTTATCAAAGCATATCAGTGAAATACACACGTCTCAATAAATATTTTAATACTAATTACAACCAAAGAATTAATTTAATCATTCAATTGCAATTTAAGTATAGGGATCCTTTTTCTTTTATTTTTTTTGTTAAGATACAAACATGACTAGCAGACAGGCATTTAAGATTCAAGATAATAGAAATACGACATGCACCCAAGTTGCAAGATTGATAAATAAACAATATTAAACCAGTAAATGGTTGATTGCACCAAGCTCAGGTAGATTAAAAGACATGAAAAACCCAATGATGCAAAATCAACCTAGCTATATTCATTTAAAGCTCAGCTGGTTTGAGATGGTATAAAAGTTCCCACTCTTATGTCCAAGCAATGTTCTAAACCTTGATATGACTTAATCCAGAAACTCATAAACATATTCCCCCACTGCAGTAAGCACAGTCTGCTATGCAGATATTATACCTCCTTATAACATATACCAATGGATACACCAACAAATCTTGTACAAGAATTTATCAAGAATATGTGGAAGAAACTTACTTTATTTTTCAGATATTCTGGATTTGTAGAGAGGGACTGAATCAAAGCATGTCTATCCTGTTATCATAAAAATAATGTAACATTTAAATTTCACTGTTTTGCACAAAAGAAAAAAGAAAAAAACTGGAGAGGCTTTAATAAAGTTCTCTGGAGTACAAAAGCAATTACCAAAATCAAATACAGATCAACATAATCCTCTGTATACACAGAGGCCATGATGTAAACATAGGAAGTCTAAGTATGCATTTGAGATTGTGATGGAATACAGAACATTGTACCTTGACCCACAGTGCAGAGCAATCGAAGTTTGTTAGAAACCACTTATGTGCATTCATGTTAAAAGAGTCGGTTTCTTCAACACCATTGAGGTACTGGCGATATTCTGGACATATACAAGCACTTCCAGCATATGCGGCATCTACGTGAAACCACATTTCATTACTCTGTAAAGAAACCAGGAATATTATTAGATCGTCTCAATGTTCAAAGTGCATGAAAAAAAAATTCCATTGAAACTCTTGTTATGATCTCTTGATTGGTTATAATTAAAAATTTCTCAAAAAACTAAGAAATATTCATTTGGTTTATTTATTTTTTATTATACTTTGAGTGAAGTATCCAATTATAGCCTTTATAGGAGGTAGTTTTCTCATCCTGATGACAAGTTTTTCACCAGTTGACTGCTAAAGTGCTAATCATTAAAATGAAAATGATCCCTCAAAAAGAGAAAAAACATGCTGCTCCAACACTATAAAGTGCGATGATAAGCATGTTGTTACACAGAGAAAGGTAGTCTAATTGGAAATATCATTTTTGAGTTCTATCTGTTCTTAATCATAACAATCTTTCTCCAATGATTTTGGAATTCTCTTTGAAAATTAATAAATCCCAAACCTTAATATGGGTGAATATTAAGATTTAAGACCTCTTGCACAACAGGTTACCTTACTAGCTAAAGTACCTAGTACCCCACAATTGTATATATCTTTTATTTATTTTTATTATTGGACAAAGAGTAGGTATAATTGCACTATTACCAAGACGAGACTATTTATCATTTAAATTAAGCCATTTTTGGCCCTTAGGCCACATATTAGAATTAAAAACTTAAAAAGAAAAACAGTTGTGCAAGACAACTGTATAATCACTTATGTCAAACAAATAAAACAATATCATTGGCATAAAACATTTTGTAGTTTCTTAATCATTTCAGTTCAAGTATGTTACCTTAGAAATCTTTCCCAATTCAAGCAAAGGATCAACAGCTGTTGATGAAGTAGTTCCAACCTAAAAGTATACATGCAAGGTTTTCGTTCAATCAAAATTTTAGTTATAAAATAATGTTGTATAAGAATATAAAAAGATTAGACATATGCGCACATATTAAGGAACCAAATTTTACAGCAACAGGAAAGAAGTTGGTTCGCTATAATTTATTTGTTCATTAGAAGTGAAGGATCCAAAAGCACTTAGATCTTGTTTATAGTTGTGCCAGCATCATCCACATCACTAAACGCTGTCCTCTCCAACATAAATTAAATCTCATTGTAATGAATATGAACAGTGAATTCACTCGGTGGAAATTACTAGTAACCCCTAGACTCAAAAACTTAAGTTGATATGAAAGAACCCAACAATAAAGTACTCTAACACACCACTCTCATGTTCAAGATCAATGGGCTAGCCACGTGGCTCAAGCCCAAACACAAACACACAACAAATTCAGATAACAATTAACAAATTCAAATATAATCAAAAGAAGGGACTCAAACCCAGAACTCCTTGGTATAACAAGGCTCTGATACCATCTTAATAACCAACAAACCCAAATGCTTAAGCTATCAAGCTGATAGGAAAGGGCCTAACAATAATATTTAAACATTCTTACATAAAGAATACAAAGGGCTCGGATCAAGAATCTTATAGCAGTTCTAACAATGAGTTATTTTGAGTAAAGCTTTCAAAGGAAAGGTATGAACAAAAAAAGAAAAAAGAAAAATAAAGAAAGAAAGAAAGAAACATCTTAATTCACATACTGTGGCACATAAAAAGAAGGGGAACAATCCGATGCCAAGGTCATGCGAGATTGCTTCAGTAAGTAAATCAGGGGAAATAGAATAATTAGTAGAAGAGTCTGTTTTTAGAATCCTGCAATTCTCTGGATAAATTCCAGCAATCTGCCATCAAAACATAAACATCATAATGCAATAAAAAGGCATAATATAATAGCAATAAGAATTTTAGCAGAGTAAAGGTGAATACTGCTGCAGACCATCTAAACTTAGCCATAACAGTAACTGAAAATTCATGAGTATTAGTACTACAAGCTTTTAAAGTACCACCAAGACAAAAGAAGAAAGTCAATTCAATACAACACGGTTAAGCTGTATTTGACTTCAGAAAAGGGTATTGCCATCCACAATAGAGCCAAATCAACTATTAAAAAAAAAAAAAACCTTCGCCCCCAAACCATACTCTAAACCCAAAGAAAGAAAAAGATTAGTAGCAATAAAATATGTTTAAGAACAATGGATGAATGAATAAAGAATTATATAATGCAAACTTGGTCATAACCATCATCTACAATTGATTCAATAATTTGTGAATTTTTATCAAGTGACTTTTGTTTATCCCACCAGTGTCAGAAAGCTTCGTTAAAAGAAACATGTGCCAAGGATTAAAAATAAAAAGTAAAAGAACTCAGATATCAGTACACATTAATAAGATACCTGGCAAGCTTTTTGTAAAGAAGCATGTGTTTGATCAGATGCATAAACAACAAGTTTTTCAAGGGCATTTTTTCCCACCTTCCTCAAGGCCTTGTCACGAGCAGCTAATAGTACAACTAAAACAGCTTCACTAGCTGTTCCCTGTATCACTCCACCACCTTGTCCTGAACATCATTCCATAAGCTTCAAAGACTGGTCTCATCAAAAGGGAAAATTAAAAAAATATCATTTCCTATATGGCTGCATTTTCAGGTTTGAATTCACAACTTTATGAAATTCCATTAACTTGGAATTTCAAAAGGATCCCAATAAGAGAAGGGTGAAGGTTATAGTTATGCCCGAGTACCATTTACGAAGCAAAAAGGGAACAAAAAAGTGAACTCCTAACATATTTCCTTTACTCCATTTAACTAATAAAATACGTGAAGGCATTTTTCAACTCAGACGTCACCCTCAATCAAGTCACAAAATCTGTAAAACAATCCCTGCTAACTTCTGTCAATGTATGTTTGTCTTAAACCACATAAAAAAAAACCAATGATATAACAAAAAAGTGAACTCCTAACATATTTCCTTTACTCCATTTAACTAATAAAATGCGTGAAGGCATTTTTCAACTCAAATGTCACCCTCACTAAAGTCACAAAATCTGCAAATACAATCCCTGCTAACTTCTGTCAATGTATGTTTGTTTTAAACCACTTAAAAAAACCAATGATATTCTCAGGTATCATGTTCCGCCAGCATCTATAGCATCTACTCAAACACTCTGAACCTATGCCAAATTGCACATACAAGCATTCTGTAGCAGATCCACAGAATGACAATGAATGGCAGTATGAGTTAGAGGATTTCTTCTTAACATAAACGTTAAGTTGAAACAAAAATGTGTATGGATCCTCAAAACAATACACAAATCCAAAATAATAATAATAATAATAATAAAAAGAAATACAATTACCTGTTGAAAGAAAATGTTCAGGCAGCTTCAACATTTTACCAAGCCAATCGAGAACAATCATTTCAAGTTCTGTTGCAGCAGGAGAAGTTATCCAACTAAAACCCACAATATTAAGACCAGCACTGAGCATTTCTCCTAAAAATCCAGCAACACTGCTGTTAGAAGGATAATATGCAAAGTAATTTGGGCTTTGCCAATGAGTCACCCCTGGTAATATCTTTCCCTGAACATCTGCAATCACGTAATATCAACACCCAAGTTTAGGTACAACACTTTTAGGCCAAGGTACACAGCAATTCACGATGAAAATGAAACGAATTATGTGTTGAAAACACAATTAAGTAGAAAATATATTATTTGACATGTTCCATTCCATATCAATGAGTAATTAAATAAATGGTAAGTTGAGTAACTTCACCGTCAAGAACATTATGCAGTGACTCGGGATGATTTGGAGCAGAATCCGGTATAAGTTTACGAAGATACCCAGGCTAAAAAAATTGGAAAAGAGAGCACAGTCGTAAGTCGTAAAATAACATCACTGTTTTCTACAAAATGAAGGTCTTAAATTACAATGGTGAGAGATAGTGTGACCTGAACTTGGCTGAGAACAGGGAAACTCTCAATGGAGTTGTAGTAGTCAGCAATAAAATCAACCATCAGGTGGGCATTCTCTCTGAGTTGCTCTGCATCCATCGGCTTCATCCCAACGTTGTCCCTGTAATAACGGGAAAACCAAAATCAAAAATACCAATGATGATAAAGGTTGCTGTGGGTTGTGAGCTTGTCACTTACATTCTGGTGGTTCTGGTGGGAGCTTTAGACGAGACGAACAAGCGAAAGGATGTTGTGTTGACTTGATGAGAGTTTCAACGGAGGAAACAAGGCCACGTCCTCCTGCTGCCTTTAGTCGTTCGGTTTTGGTTTTTATTTTTTAAATCCTTAATCATATTTTATTTTACTTTTAAAAAATAACAAATAAAATTAATATTAAACCTCAAATACTTGAAAATTATAAAATATTTATTTTTATTTTTATTTTTATTTTTTATTTTATTTTGTACTGTTTTTATAAAAAAAAATCATTTTTTAAAAAACTATTAATTATACTGTTATGCATTTAGTATGACTAGGACGAAACGGAACGAGAGACGAGACAAGAGTTTCAAATGATCAAAGTCTCGTTCTTATATATATAATATTATATTCTATAATATATATATATATTTTATAATATATTATTTAATCAATCAATTTATAATTGTTTTAATATTAAACAAAATGTAAAAGTTGATATTTCAATTTTTGATAGTTTTCGGATAACCTACCAGACGTGTTTATTCTTTTTTCTATTTTCATTTTTAAAATACAGCTCTAAGTATATGTTACCAGACGTGTTTTTGGATTTCGAAATTGAAACCAAAAACATTATTTTCATTTTTCTTTTCGAAAAACGGCAAACGAAAAACGCTTACAGGACGGACCTAATGTGTCATGAAATGTTTTAATATGCTCTCTCTCTGTCCTTCCGGTTATGGGAGAACTTGAAGAGGAGTTGAGCGGAGTAGAGAGTGTAGCCAAATGAAAATTTAAGTAGTTTATGTGGTAGCTAAAAATAGTCTCTGGGCCCAAAAATCAAGGCCCAACCTGCTTCATATTGGATTCAAGACTGGCCTATTTGATTCGGGTTGACCTAAGAAGGATTGGTCTGGTTATAGCTTGACTTGGTCACTCCCACTCTGATTTAAATGCTGAGATTCTAATTGATAACTCAAGTTACCATGAGAGAAGTTTGAATAGGTCAACAACTGGATAATCCCATGAAATCCGGTCGGGGATATCAAAGATCTTTTCCAACACATCTCTAATGTGCAAAACTGATATGGGTGGCCTATAAATATAACCATTCCCATACTATCATTAAAGCTTTTGCGTTCTTGAAACTCTGCCAAAACATAGATTTCGACTGTCGAAATACTCTTTTCAGACAAATTTCGATCACTCTATACTCATTCACTCAGCCCAAGCGCATATAAGGTCTAAAGATCCAACACCTTCGTTTCCTTTTTCTTTTACTTCTGTTTCTCGTTTGTTTTCATTTTTTTACAGTTTTTCAAAGTAGTCGACCAGTTCGATTCAACCGATTGGACCAAATTCAACTCGACCCATTCTAACTGTAAATCAGACCATCTATCCTTTGGAACCCACTATGGGGCCTATTGCAGCTTCATAAACAACCAGTTGAATCAAACCAAGAACTCTAAAGATGTCAAGAGATGGAAACGCCCCAACCATCGAAGAGCAGCTCACCGTATTGACTGCCAACGACTAGAAGCTGTGAGAACTTGAAGCGAAAAATGGATCGGTTTAAACAAGGAACATCGAATTACGAGCAATAATCGAGGGTGTGACCAGTGACCTGCCACAAGTACCCCTGATCCAAGCGAATGACCTCATGCAAGATGTCGACAGGACAACCCCAGTAGCACCAACGACAGACTTCCAGTCACCGAAATCGCTTCCTGGTGGAGCAAACCCTCAAGGCACGACTCAAACAGTTCAAGCCGAAGCGGACCTACCAATCCTACAACTGACACGGCTAGAGCCTTGTAGGGAAAAAAACGGTTCAAAACGCAACGGAAGCGTGAGAAATAAGAAAATTAGGTTTTGCGTATAAATAAAAAATTTCTATTTTAATAACAAGAACCTTAACCCTAGATTAATTGATGTATATAAAAAGTATCGTACCTTTTTTTTCATGACGATTGACCTAAATTGAATCCGCAAGATCTTCGAATCAAATCACGAACGTGAATAACCTAGGAGTGTGGGCTCCCTTTCTTTAAATTGTATACCTGATGATGGAAATAAATAAAATCTTCTTCTTTGTCAGTCACAATAATCCTCCAAAAGAAAAACCAAGAACGTCCGGTTATTTTTGAATTATCAATCAATTTGATTGAAACTCACGTGAACCTTGATTCGATGTTGTACACAAAACATTTTTGAGGCAAAGGATACTAATGTACTATCAAAAACAAAAACGTTCCCTCTTTTCTCTATGCTTTGTCGAATTCTTCACACAATGAGTTGGACGAATTATATATATATATATATATATATATATATAACAATAAAAAAACAAATAAAAAACAACTTCTCACACAAAAAATTCATTCTTGGTCAAATTTAATAGGTATTATATATAGGAGACTAAATTCTCTCCTAATAAGGATTTACTTGGTGGTTAAGAATTCTATCCTTAGGTGGATTTACTTGGTGGTTAAGAATCATTTTCCAAAAGGAATTCTTTCCTACACCAAGACTCTTAATCCAACTCAATAGTGTATTTGTAACCATATAAAAGACTTCCTAATTTGATTAGATAAATAATTCATTTTATTTATTTACTTATCAAATATAGTCTTTAATATTAATTATACTACCAACAATAGTATAATTTTAGGAGACCATCTCCTACTAAGAAAAAGATTTTAACTTTTAATTAAATCATTAATTAATCAATAAATTAATTAATTTCTATTTAATTAAATAATAAAATAAAAATAATATAATTAAGTTATTCTAAATAGCCTTGCCGCCCAACACAATTCTAGATAAATAAACAATTCTTCTTTTCTCAGTCTTTTGAACTTATGATTATTTACTTTTGACAATTATAATAATTAAACTATAAATGTTATAAGATTTGTTAAACTAGAAATCACTTTATTAATATGAAAAGATTGTCAAATACAATATTGCACTCTTACTATCAAGCATAATCCCAACAATCTCTCACTTGCTCTATAGCAAATGTGTCATATTTCTCATCCACATGTTCTCTAGATGCCCATTAAAACTCTTTTATATAAGAGCCTTTATAAAGGGATCCGCTAGATTATCTGCTGACGCGATCTTAGTAATCGTCACGTCACCCCTATGCACAATTTCCGTGAGAAGGTGATACTTTATTTCAATGTGTTTCCCTCTCTTATGACTTCTTGGTTCTCTCGAATTAGCCACTGCTCCACTATTGTTACAATAGATTGTGATCTTATTCGCACCAGGAACCACTTCCAAGTCAATCAAGAATTAGTGGAGCCAGACACCCTCGCATGCGGCAACATACTCTGCTTCCATGGTGGAATCAGCAATACAAGATTGCTTGATACTCATCCATATGATTGCCTCTCCTCCAATGGTAAACACAGATCCTGATGTCGATCTCTTGGAATCAGAATCTGACTGAAAATCAAAATCTGTATACCCAACGGGAATTAAATCCCCTCCAGAGTATACAAGCATATAATCTCCCGTTCTCCTGAGATACTTGAAAATATGCTTGACTGCCGTCCAGTGATCAGGACCAGGTTTCGATTGAAACCTGCTAACTATGCCCATAACAAAACAAATATTTGGTCTAGTACAGAGCATTGCACACATGAGACTTCCAACTGCCGATGCATATGGAACCCTACTCATGAATTGTTCTTCATGCTCATTCTTAGGAACTTGTTCCTTAGAAAGTTTGATTCCATGTCTGAAAGGTAACATACCTTTCTTGGAATCTTGCATGGAAAACCTAGAGAAGATTTTATCTATGTATGAAGCTTGGGATAATGCAATCGTTCTATTCTTTCTATCCCTATGACTTGGATACCAAGAATATAACTTTATTCTCCTAAGTCCTTCATATCAAATTGTTTTGCTAACCATTCTTTTACTAATGTCAATACACCTACATCGTTTCCGATGAGTAGTATATCATCAACGTAAAGAACTAGGAAAACCAACTTGTCACCTTTAATCCTTTTGTATACACAGGGTTTGTTAAGGTTTTGAATAAATCCAAACATTTTCATGTCCATTTGTCAAATCTCTAGGTCTAGAGATGCCGCAATGGATAAAAGTATCCTAATGGATTTAAGTAATGCCACAGGAGAGAAGGTTTCTTTATAATCGATACCTTCCTTCTGTGTATAACCTTTAGCTACCAATCTAGCTTTAAAGGTTTCCACCTTTCCATCCATTCCTCTTTTCCTCTTGTATACCCACTTGCATCCGATGGGTTTTATCCCTTTAGGCAAGTCTACAAGAGACCAGACTTTGTTTTTTAACATAGATTCAATTTCGAATTGTATTGCCTTTTGCCAATGGCAATAATCAACATCTTCCATTGCTTCCTTACGTATAGGGATCATTATCGTCCGGAAGATTCTCTACAGATTCTCCCAGACCGATGTATCTCTCGGGTTGTCTAACAACCCTCCCACTACAATGAGGTATGGTAGATTGTTGATCTTGTATTGGTACGGAACTTACAATTGGGCTTGGTTATGAAACCTATTGTGGAATTGTATCTCCTAAAAGCTCATTCAGGACATACTTTTAGGCACAAAATTATTCATATAGTCTTTTTCCAGAAATTTAGCATTTGTCGAAACAAATACTTTAAGATCTGAAGGACTATAAAAATAATATCCTTTTGTTCCTTTTGGATACCGTACAAATATGCATGTTTCTGAACGGAACTCCATCTTTTTTGTCTTTCCTTTTAACACGTGCGCAGGACATCCAAATATCCTTAAGTGTTGTAAACTAGGCTTTCGCCCGGTCCATAACTCATGCGGTGTTTTAGGAACCGACCTAGATGGTACATCGTTTAGAATGTACATTACGGTTTTTAAAGCATATCCTCAAAAAGAATTAGGGAGCGTTGAATAACTCAACATAGACCTAATCATGTCCAAAAGAGTTATATTTCTCTTTTCTGCCACCCCATTCTGTTGAGGTGTGCCTGGTGCAGAAAACTGAGAAATTATCCCATTATCAATAAGATATTGTTGAAACTCACCGGATAGATATTCTCCACCACGATTAGACCTCAAGATTTTTAAGCGTTTCTCAAGCTGATTTTCCACTTCAGCTTTAAATGCTTTGAACATGCCAAAAGCATCTGACTTATGTCCCATGAGATACACATAACCAAATCTTGAGTGATCATCCATGAAAGTGATGAAGTACTCATATCCACCTCTAGCTTGAATGTTCATAGGTCCACACACATCAGTGTGTATCAATCCTAAATATTCGATGGCTCTTGTGCCTTTGGTCGTAAATGACCTTTTGGTCATTTTAACTTCCAAACAAGATTTCACAATTTGGTAGATCATCAACCTTTAAGTCACTTAGAGGTCCGTCACTTACCAATCTTTTAATCCTATTAAAGTTAATATGACCTAGGCACAAATGTCATAGGTAGGTTTCATCTTGTGATAATTTTACTCTTTCATGATTAGGTTCCGTTGATTCTGTGTCTAACAAGTGAGAAATATTTCCATGCAAATAGAATAAACCGTTTTTCAATGTACCTTTGCAAGTAATTTTGTTATTCTTACTAATAATAAAACCTTTTATTAAAAGTAACTGAATATCCAAATTTATTTAGATAAGAGACTGAAATTAAATTCCTTTTGAATTGTGGTACATAATAAACGTTTATTATGTCTAAATGCCTATAAGAATCTAAATTGATTCTAATATCTCCCACTACACTAGTAGACACCAATGCTGCATTGCCTAAACACATGTTGAATTCATTCTTATTCAATCTATTCCTTTGACCCTTTTCACCACAAAGAAAACACTTCTCTTTGATCTTGGTTACTATCTCGGTCTCCTTCTAAGAAGGCTCAAGTTGCTTTTTCTTATGTTGTCTCTTGACCTTCTTACGGGTCTTTAACAGTAGCAACTTACCAAGCATATGAATCTCTTGACCCTTGCCTTTCACAAGGATTTTTTCTGCACTTTGAACATCTTGCATCAGGCCTTGCAAGGTGTATTCCTTATTATTCAAGGTGTATTCCAACTTGAAATGATCAAAGGAATCCGACAGTGAGTTGACAATCATGTTTGGTCTCACCATCTATCTCAACACCATTTAGTTCAACAATGTTGAGATGTGCTATGACTTTCATCATGTGATCTTTCACACCCTGTCCAGGTTTCATCCTAAGATTCATAAAAGCAGTCACTGCCTCTCTCTTAGTCGTCCTAGACCTCATAGCAAACATCTCCTCTAGAAACATCATTATATCGGCAGTAGTCTCCATTCCTTTATGTTGCTGTTGCAACACGTCGAAGATGTGGCCATAATGTAACGTACATTTAGCCATCTCATCTGAAGACTTCCACTACTAATACTCATCTCTTTGCTCTTGAGTAGATTTATTAGTTTGGTGGTTAAGGAATAGACATAACGAATTTATGTTTTTCAGCTTGCAATAACAACCCAATTTTTCTTTTCCATGTGACATAATTATCTTCAGTTAAAGTATTATCTTGTAGGATGTTGATTAAGGATGGGGTCATGATTTCTTTATAATAACAAAAATTATATAAGTAAATAATCATGGTAAAACACTTTCAAATATTTATCTTGAATTAAATAAAATAATTCAATCGTAAAAATTCAACGGTGATCCAACACCCATAACTGTCACGCCTCCTTTGGGAGTTCGCAACATTTACTAGTTTGACTAGGTCCCACCTAATTGTTAACATAACAACCAACGTTTTCAATTTTAGCCTTGTGATTTTATTAACAAGAACTCTTGGGAGGATATTAATAAACTCACATTGAGTGTGTTACCAAGTTATCGACCTTCAATATAATCCCTCACGAATATTCCTCATTTGGGAGTAGATATCGTTTGGGCTAATTGTCTAGTCTATCCTTGTAAGGAAGTATCTTGCTGAATTCTATTCATGAATACCTCTTGGGAGGTTATTGTAGGGAAAATAAAACCCCGCGCAGCGGAAGCGTGAGAAAATTTATAAAAATTAGGGTTTGCGTATAAATAAAAATGTTCCCTTTTAATAACAAGAACCTTAACCCTAGATTAATTGATGTATATAAAAAGTATCGTACCTTTTTTTTCGTGACGATTGAAGAAGCGCCGAATTGAATCCGCAAGATCTTCCAATCCAATCACGAACGTGAATCACCTAGGAGTGTTGGTTCCCTTTCTTTAGTTGTATACCTAAGGATGGAAACAAACAAAATATTTTTCTTTGTTAGTTACAATTATCCTCCGAGAGAAAAATCCAATAACGTTCGGTCACTTGTGAATTATCAATCTAATTAATTGAAACTCGCGTGAACCCGATTTGATTTTGTACACAAAACCCTTTTGATGTAAAGGATACAACTGTACTATCAAAAACAAAAACGTTCTCTTTTTCTCTTTTCTCCTTGGCTGAATTCTACACTATTTATCTATGAGTTGATCGAATTTTGTCTAGAGCAAAAACTAAATTTTTCTCCCTCAAAATTCTCTCTTGAAAATTACCTAGCATGGCCGAAATTTTCATCATAGAATGCTTAGGGCTGGCCGAAATTCACAAGGGGATATACATAGGATCACAAATTCTTTCCAAAGAAGAATTTACTTGGCTGGCAAGAATCATTTCCTTATGTGGATTTACTTGGTTTTTAGGAGTCATTTTCAAAGAAGAATTCTACCCATAGGTAAATTTACTTGGTGACAAAGAATCCTTTTCCAAAAAGAATCCTTTCCTACACCAAGACTCCTAATCCAACTCATTAGTGTATTTGTAACCATATTAAAGACTTCCTAATTTGATTAGAATAATAATTCCTTTTATTTATCTACTTATCAAATATAGTCTTTAATATTAATTATACTACCAACAATAGTATAATTTTACGAGACTAACTCTTACTAGGAAAAAGATTTTGACTTTTAATTAAATAATTAATTAATTACCAAATTAAATAATTTCCATTTAATTAAATAATAAAATAAAAATAATATAACTAAGCTATTTTAAATAGCCTTGCTGCCCAATACATATATATGAGCCATGTATTATTTTTCTTACTTTATTAAATCCAATGAACCTTAATAAAAAAATACACATGTGACTTAGACCTATTCTTACAAAAAGAAACAAGTTCACATGCCTTAATACAATTCTAGATGGACCCCTAAATTGGTCCGGTAGAATATATCATGTGATCCATGCAAGTTCGTGTGGATTGGGGATCTTGGCGGGCTATCTAAATTTAAGCTCCAATAGACACAACCCAATCACAATCAACAAATGATTCACTTAGGTCCGATGTATTTAATTTTAATTCATTCCACTAAAGAACTAAAATTGAACTCTTAAATAAAGATAGAATAAGTTGATGTTACTCAATCATACCATAGACAACCTTATTGGTGAAATGTATCCTCGTGAAGAATACCAGTAATCGCCAAAAGCTCATAGACCGCCTATAGCTCTTCAAGTTACCATATTTACTCATATGACCACATTTTGAACTTGGATAGTTGACTTGTCCAGAAATCAAGTTTCAATAGACACTATTGAAAACTTAACGTTAAGATTTAATATCCAATGCCTCAAAACATCCATATGATGATATTCTACTCTCATTTAATAAATGGAGCCACGATGTCCATATCTATAAATGAAGTTCTCTATAGATTAATAAATGAAAACCATCAAACTTTCGAGGATAGACTAGGAAAAAGATTTTGACTTTTAATTAAATAATTAATTAATTACCAAATTAATTAATTTCCATTTAATTAAATAATAAAATAAAAATAATATAACTAAGCTATTTTAAATAGCCTTGCTGCCCAATACATATATATGAGCCATATATTATTTTTCTTACTTTATTAAATCCAATGAACCTTAATAAAAAAATACACATGTGAACTAGACCTATTCTTACAAAAAGAAACAAGTTCACATGCCTTAATACAATTCTAGATGGACCCCTAAATTGGTCCGGTAGAATATATCATGTGATCCATGCAAGTTCGTGTGGATTGGGGATCTTGGCGGGCTATCTAAATTTAAGCTCCAATAGACACAACCCAATCACAATCAACAAATGATTCACTTAGGTCCGATGTATTTAATTTTAATTCATTCCACTAAAGAACTAAAATTGAACTCTTAAATAAAGATAGAATAAGTTGATGTTACTCAATCATACCCTAGACAACCTTATTGGTGAAATGTATCCTCGTGAAGAATACCAGTAATCGCCAAAAGCTCATAGACCGCCTATAGCTCTTCAAGTTACCATATTTACTCATATGACCACATTTTGAACTTGGATAGTTTGACTTGTCCAGAAGTCAAGTTTCAATAGACACTATTGAAAACTTAACGTTAAGATTTAATATCCAATGCCTCAAAACATCCATATGATGATATTCTACTCTCATTTAATAAATGGAGCCACGATGTCCATATCTATAAATGAAGTCCTTTATAGATTAACAAATGAAAACCATCAAACTTTCGAGGATAGACTAGGAAAAAGATTTTGACTTTTAATTAAATAATTAATTAATTACCAAATTAATTAATTCCCATTTAATTAAATAATAAAATAAAAATAATATAACTAAGCTATTTTAAATAGCCTTGCTGCCCAATACATATATATGAGCCATATATTATTTTTCTTACTTTATTAAATCCAATGAACCTTAATAAAAAAATACACATGTGAACTAGACCTATTCTTACAAAAAGAAACAAGTTCACATGCCTTAATACAATTCTAGATGGACCCCTAAATTGGTCCGGTAGAATATATCATGTGATCCATGCAAGTTCGTGTGGATTGGGGATCTTGGCGGGCTATCTAAATTTAAGCTCCAATAGACACAACCCAATCACAATCAACAAATGATTCACTTAGGTCCGATGTATTTAATTTTAATTCATTCCAATAAAGAACTAAAATTGAACTCTTAAATAAAGATAGAATAAGTTGATGTTACTCAATCATACCCTAGACAACCTTATTGGTGAAATGTATCCTCGTGAAGAATACCAGTAATCGCCAAAAGCTCATAGACCGCCTATAGCTCTTCAAGTTACCATATTTACTCATATAACCACATTTTGAACTTGGATAGTTTGACTTGTCCAGAAGTCAAGTTTCAATAGACACTATTGAAAACTTAACGTTAAGATTTAATATCCAATGCCTCAAAACATCCATATGATGATATTCTACTCTCATTTAATAAATGGAGCCACGATGTCCATATCTATAAATGAAGTCCTCTATAGATTAACAAATGAAAACCATCAAACTTTTGAGGATAGACTATGCTATATAATCATACTCATTAATAGCTCAAATGATAACACTTGCAACCATAAGTCCATCATTTATCTCAGGATTGAGATAGACTCTCCGATTATCTTCAAATGAAAACTTTTATCCATTGACTGTTCTAGATAAAGTATTTATTTGTGATCCAATTCAATGCACCCAGTTCACTAGATTCTTTTGCCCAAAGACACCACACTTTAATGATTTTAGACTCATCATAACACATTTGATCCCACTCAAATGCTAGCAAAAGAATCTATCACTTTAACAAGATAAAGGCGCCCAACCTTTATATTGAGTTGTGAATATTATTTAAGACTAACTAAAGAATTGTATCTACCTCATACATATCTAAATGTATGAAAAATTCTTCTTTTCTCATAGTCTTTTTACCTTATGATTATTTACTTTTGACAATTATAATAATTAAACTATAAAAGCTATAAGATTTGTTAAACTAGAAATCACTTTATTAATATGAAAAGATTGTCAAATACATTATTACACTCTTGCTATCGAGCATAATCTTAGTTGTTATTACATGAAACATAAAGCTCAACTAAACTTGGAGGGCGTAGGTGTTCCAAAACGCATTCTCCCACTCAATTATTTAAGACGTGTGATCGAATTCCAAAGAATGATTTACCAAGTTATCTAGATGTCAATTTAGATACCTAAACCATTCTATGCATGTTCATGCCAAAAGAGATATATGAGTGGCACTTCTATTCTATATGACATGTTATCAAACGATGACAAACATTGCAATATTTACAAAAAATATAAATAGCTACAATTTTGGTCCACCCTAGAAAAGCAAGTAAATTATATGTCTTGAAATACAAAAAACTCCTTTCTTGGTGAACTAGTCTTCACGTGACCTTCGTCGTTTGGACTCTCTCGGCTGCCTCCCATGGGCATGCTCACCCTTGGCTCCTACCCATGGGCGTGCGCATGCCACAACCCCATAAAGGGCTGCCATGAGCAGCCCATGGCTTCCATAGGGCTGCCGTGCGCAGCCCATGCCACAACAAATGTGGCCGCGTGCTCTTCGCACACACGTTTGTTGCTACGGCTCGCACGGTCCCAAACTTGTTCCGGTTGCTCACAATTCTTCAAACCTTCGAGTCTTTGATACTTGAATGTATTACAGAAGAATTTTTAAAAAAATACTGCATTTTTTTTAGTACAACAAGTGCAATTTTTTTTAATTACAAAAAAAAAAAAAGCTTAGCAACTACCAAGAAGGTAATTATAGCGATAATAGACCACTCTTCTTGTTACAATCCCAAAATAAAAATACATTGAAATTCTAGGACCAAAATTGACCAATAACAAACCACATATAAAACATATGTATCCATACATTCCAATGTAAATATATATGTGAATACCTAGAGTGCCATATATTTCTAAAACATGCATATATACAATAAAAAGAAAAAGATTCACGAACACATAAATCAATTAGGAGTACAACCAGCCTCTGATACCAATTGTAGGGAAAATAGGTTCAAAACGCAACCGAAGTGTGAGAAAATTAGAAAATTAGGGTTTGCATATAAATAAAAATTTCTCCTTTTAATAACAAGAACCTTAACCCTAGATTAATTGATGTATATAAAAAGTATCGTACCATTTTTTTTGTGACGATTGAAATAAATTGAATCTGCAAGATTTTCCAATACAATCACGAACTTGAATCACCTAGGAGTGTATACCTGAGATTGGAAACAAACAAAGTCTTCTTCTTTGTTAGTAACAATAATCCTCCAAGAGAAAAACCAAGAACGTCCGGTCACTTTTGAATTATCAATCAATTTGATTGAAACTCGCATGAACCTTGATTCGATGTTGTACACAAAACCTTTTTTATGCAAAGGATACTACTGTACTATCGAAAACAAAAACGTTCCCTATTTTCTCTTCGCTTGGCCATATATATAGCAATAAAAAACAAATAAAAAACAACTTCTCACACCAAAAATTCATTCTTGGTCGAATTTAATAGGAATTATATATAGGAAACTAAATCCTCTCCTAAGAAGGATTTAATTGGTGGTTAAAAATCCTATCCTTAGGCGGATTTACTTGGTGGTTAAGAATCCTTTTCCAAATGGAATTCTTTCCTACACTAAGACTCCTAATCCAACTCAATAGTGTACTTGTAACCATATTAAAGACTTCCTAATTTGATTAGATAAATAATTCCTTTTATTTATTTACTTGTAAAATATAGTCTTTAATATTAATTATACTTCCAACAATAGTATAATTTTAGGAGACCATCTCCTGCTAGGAAAAAGATTTTGACTTTTAATTAAATAATTAATTAATCAACAAACTAATTAATTTCCATTTAAGTAAATAATAAAATAAAAATAATATAATTAAGCTATTCTTAATAGTCTTGCCGCCTAACACATATATATGTGCCATATATTATTTTTCTTATTTTAATAAATCCATTGGACCTTAATAAAAAGTCCACATGTGAACTAGACCTATTCTTACAAAAAGAAACAAGTTCACATGCCTTAATACAATTCTACATTGACCCCTAAATTGGTCTGGTAAAATATATCAAGTGATCCATGCAAGTTCGTGTGGATTGGGGATCTTGGCGGGCTATCTAAATTTAAGCTGCAATAGACACAACCCAATAACAATCAACAGATGATTCACTTAGTTCCGATCTATTTAATTTTAGTTCATTCCACTAAATAACTAAAATTGAACTCTTAAATAAAGATAGAATAAGTTGATGTTACTCATTCATACCATAGACAACCTTATTGGAGAAAGTGTATCCTCGTGAAGAATATTAGTAATCGCCAAGAGCTCATAGACCGCCTATAGCTCTCCAAGTTACCATATTTACTCATATGACCACATTTTGAACTTAGATATTTTGACTTGTCCAGAAGCCATGTTTCAATAGATACTATTGAAAACTTAACATTAAGATTTATATCCAATACCTCAAAACATCCATATGATGATATTCTACTCTCATTTCATAAATGGAGCCACGATGTCCATATCTATAAATGAATTCCTCTATCGATTAACAAATGAGAACCACCAAACTATCGAGGATAGACTATACTATATAATCGTACTCATTTATAGATCAAATGATAACATTTGCAACCATAAGTCCATTATTTATCTCAGGATTGAGATAGACTTTTCGATTGTCTTCAGATGAAAACTTTTTTTCATTTACAGTTCTAGATAAAGTATTTCATTGTAATCTAATTCAATGCACCCAGTGCACTACATTCTTTTGCCCAAAGACACCACACTTTGATAATTTTGGACTCATCATAACACATTTAATCCCACTCAAATGCTAGCAAAAGAATCATCAACTTTAACAAGATAAATGCGTCCAACCTTTTGTCTTAAGTTGTGAATATTATTCAATACTAACTAAAGAATTGTGTCTACCTCATACATATCTAGATGTATAAACAATTATTCTTTTCTCATAGTCATTTGACCTTATGATTATTTACTTTTGACAATTATAATAATTAAACTATAAATTCTATAAGATTTGTTAAACTAGAAATCACTTTATTAATATGAAAAGATTGTCGAAAAGATTGTCAAATACATTATTACACTCTTGCTATCAAGCATAATCCCAACAAGCCTAATCACAATTACGGACCGTAACCAGAAAACACATTCAGGACTCCGATTTTGCTCTAGTCGACACTTGAATTGGTAAAATCTAATTCAGGTTTACATATCTTAGCTGGCCCAGAACTTTCTCATAGGTTTGAAGAAATAGAGGCTCTCATACAAAGAATCCCTGAGGTCCCTACCCCGATCAAGAAAATCATGGCGTACAGCTTCGTTGATTCCTCTTTTATCGGCGCAATTGCCCTGGTCGAAATGCCTATGTATTCAACTTCCCAAACATGAAGCAATTCAAGGACACGACAGATCCAGACTACTATATAGCATAATACAAGCTGTAAATGTTCACTGCGGTGATCCCACATGACTTTAGAGAAATATGCATATGCAAGGCGTTCGGACCCAGCCTCGATAGCCCCACCCTACAATGGTATACAAATTTACCTAACAACTCTATTTCTTCACAGACACGTTCTTGGAGCAATTCGCAGGCAGCTGTAAACTCGAGAAATAGTCAGCTGGCCTCTACATTGAAACCCAAGGACGCAACAAGAACTTAAGGGCATATGTCAGACTATTCAACAGGGAAAAAGTTTAGATCCCGCATTGCAACCAATCTACCGCAATCTTGGCTTTTAGGAAGGGACTTCGGCTCGAATCTGACCTCTATAAAGAACTAATAAAATACCCATGCAAAACGATAGAGGATCTACTAGCGAAAGCATGGACACAGATTAAATGGGAAGAAGACGAGGCAAATTTCATCGAAAAGACCAACTACAGTAGGAGGAACGACTAATAGGAGGGTCAAACCTTATTCAACAGGAAATCGATGCGACAACTATTCATGCTATAATCGATCCAGTGATAGGGGTCGTATGAACAAAATTCACCAAGAACAGGTCGTTTGCAAGCCTCGATCTCGTAGTACAACCTCAGCATCGAGCCAGTCAAACTCGTGGCAGTGATGAAAGATATGGAGAGAACATTCAAGAGGCTAAGAAAAATGAACGCCCAACTCGATCATCGAGACTCTCGGCTCTGATGAGTTCCATGGAGATCACAACCATCCAATAGAAGATTGCATCACTCTCAAACTAGAAGTAGCAAAACTCCTAAAGCGAGGGCAATTACATGAATACTTGATCGACAAAGGAAAAGAGATTGTCGCTTGACGCAATGAAGGTAGCAAGCTAACCCAAACGATGGTCCACTAGCACCGCCCTAGCAAGAAAGAGTGATCAACTACATCATGGAGGATTAGAAGTTAGCAGAGTGAGCTACTTGGCTGTAAAACGAAATACTAGACAAGTGTCGAACACAAAAATTCAACCTACTAGAGAGCATCCATCGAAGATCGACAAAACTGTCACTTGCAAATCCACGGATAAATCATATTTATTTTCTCCTCACCATGACGCTTTAGTCATTTTATATATTTATATATATCTAACTTTTTAACTAAGAGAATTTTGATTGACAATGGTAGTTCCTGTAACATCTGGTTTAACAACGCTCTTAGGAAATACAGGTCGAAGAATAAAAAATTAGTCATCGAACGACAATCCTGATTGGATTTAGTGGAAAACAGAAAAGTACTTTAGGTGGGATTGTACTACCAATGTACGCTGAAGGAGTCAACTTATATATCAACTTCCTGGTGCTCGATTGCCATTCTTCTTACAATGCCATCCTCTACAGGCCCTAAATACACGAGATGAAGGCGATTCCCTCGACCTACCACCAGATGATCAAGTTCTATACTAAATGGGGAGTACGAGAAATCAAAGGTGAATGGAGCTACACAAGAGAGTTCTATAGAACACTATAAAGAAAAAGAAAGAACAAAGCAACTATAGGAATCCGCGGTCGAGTCGACACCAAACAAGCCTAGAATAGAAGACCTCGAGGAAGTGTCAATTGATCCAGAACAGTCAGAAAATAAAGTTGTAAGTTCCTCGGTTTTTTATTGGCTCATTTTTTTGACAACCATATTTGGTCATTAATATGTAAGGGCAGTTTAGGCAATCATTGTTCAAGACCTAACTCAAGCTTCAAAAGGTAAATCACTTGCTTAACTTTCATTGTAGAGATAATAGTGCACACAATCACTCATATGCATGCCTTGATCATCATGCACTAATGCTTAATTGCTTTCTTGTGTGCCTTATTTTCCATATCTCTTGTTGGTTGTTTTATGCATTTAGTTTGCTCAAAGAAGAGATTTTCCTCTTAACCGCGGTCTACACAGCGGTGTTTACCAGAGGCTACACGCTACTGGTACCACGGTCTATACACTTGCATACATTGCGGCCTACAGAGCGGTGTTGTCCAGGCTATGCACCGTTCATTATGCCAATGTCTGGACACTTACCAATACCGCGGTCCAGCCAGCGGTCCTAACTGGTTTTGGCTGTCTTTCACCCAAAACGATATCACTTAGTGTAGGGCACCATATATATATGTTCTTTTATCCTCTCTTTGGTTTTTAGGGAGTCTAAGAAGCCATTTTTAAGAGACCCAACATTTCTAGTGAGAGGAATTGACTTCAAGAGAGAGAGAGCTCCCAAGAACTCATTTTGACTCAACCAACCTTCAATCCATGAGCATCTAGCATCTTCTTGCATCTTCCAAGCATGGATTTCTCTTGTTTTAATTGATCAGGTAATCTCTACATTCCCTAGAACTTGTTATTTTTTTACTAGGCCATGTTTATCTAGGAATAGCATTTATTGTTTATTAAATGTATGCTTTTATGTTTTATTGTATTTATAACATGTTTGGGTTGTTGAATGTTGGTTGAGATGTTTGTTTTTGTGATAGCTAGCATTTAGGATGATTTCACCCTTCTAGGTAAATCTTTATGCTTTGCATTTAGATATTGTTTAGGTCTAATTGATTGTATATGTTAATTGCATTGATTGTTCCTTGTCATGTTCATGACAACTTTTGTTGATTGGCTTATATTTGATAACTATGTATTAGTCTCTCAAAGCAATATCTAGTTAGGTCTTCTTGCACTTGCATTTAGACATTGATATTTAGGATTTGCTTTTATTTACATCTTTAACTTCCTAGATAAGCATTTAGTGTAGCCTAGCACTACTTGCATGTTTGAATATTTCATCATATTCACTTAGGTTGTTTTGACTCTTCATTAAGGCTAAGTATTATGACTAATTGGTTAGTGCACGAGCAAGTTGATCAAGAATCACTATTAAGGCCTTCTGGGTAGAGTGAAAGGGTTAGTAACTGGAGGGTGTGATGGGAGGTCAACCTAGGTGCGTGAGATGAGGACCCGTGCATTGACCTACTTCCTTCTTCCTTCAAAGTGCACGGTTGGTGCACTAGTGAAGACCCACGCACTGACTTGAACTATTCCTCCATTCTTGTCCCCTTTTTCCGCATAAATTCGCATACTTTGATCTATTGTCTAAGATATACCTAATTACCTGAAAAAAAAATTAACGATCCATAAGATAAACAAAATCATCCAAAAATGGGACAAAGGTTGTGGAATTGAGGGCCAAAATATAATAATTTTGGTTCGATCAAATACCCCCAAACCAAACCTTTGCTCATCCTCGAGCAAACTTTAAAACAAAACAAACATGACTCTAATAAACATGACTTGATCTAAGACTCATATAGACTCAACACAAATAATTCAATAAGTCGCATGTCCAACTGGTGATGAGATACAAGGATGTGTGATAGAGAGAAGTAAACATATGCAAAGTATTCTAAAACAACTCAAAGACACTTGAGGGAAACTCGCTCTACAACAAATCACACGCCTAAGAGTGCTTTCATATCGCGAGCTGCTCACTCTCACACCTTGAGCATAATTCGCTTTGACTTTAAACCTCACCCAGTTTCTCTATTCTTTTTCTGCTTAGAGTCCTAAGTTCACACTTATTCGAGGTACACAATGAAGGAATTTATGCATAGACTTCTAATGCATCGAATACAATGTATATTCAAAAACCGATAATATCTGTGAACTAGCCTAGGAATGATTCACTATGCCATGAACATGGAAGATCAATCATCAACAAACATTCCCAAACAAGACATATCATGGATAAAATAGGACTTTTCCTTTGGTTATAATGGGGCCATAGGGTTAGATGTCGTGAACAAAGAAATAGTAAAAAAATTGAGTTAAAAGATCACCAATCATGTCTAAACATACTCACACACCCCACATTGAGCTCTCTAACATAATGATCACACTTAGGCAATTAGGCTTTTACAAATATACACATATTGTGTTTCAAAATTTGTACTCTACATTGTGAGTACTTAACATTTACTTTCAAGTCTCTTTTCCTTTCTTTTTGCCTTTTTCTTTCTTTTTGATTCTTCTTTTCTTTTTGTACATTTGCACATTACATTTTGACAATCAAGCTCATTCGTGCATAAATCATTGTTGCCTATAAACTTGTCATTTTTTTTTCTTATAGCTTACACCTTTCAAAAACTTTACATAGCACACGCACACCCCACATGACTGGCAATAAAGGTAGGCTTGTGTTTGGCTATGGCTATATGGTTACATTTTGGTTCCAAATGAAAGGTAAGTGTTTGGCCGTAAATTTGTCTATGATGCACACATAAGGGATAAAGGAATGTCTTTAGGCCTTTTAAGTAGTTAAATGCACACACTGCCTAAGATCATTTTCATAATTAGTCTCTCACATAAATGAATGCATCCAACAAGCAATCCACAATATATATGAGATGTATGCCCTATGGCATGTGACACTTATGACGAGAAGAGTGTTTAAAGAATTGAATGAATTTAACACTCAATGCGCAATGTAATGGCTTGTGTTTGTGACCTCACGAGTGTCTCCACTATTAGAACAAGGTGCAAGAGCACCGAGTCCCCTCTAATCAAGCACATAAAGGATAGAACTAGCCAATTACAATGCAAATATACCCCACGAGTGACAAAGATTTGTTACACAAGCTCACGATGCATGTATAGACTCACCAAAAGCACACGCTCAAGACATCACATCCATTCTAGTTAAAGCTCAAAATTTTGACCATTGTGACAAATCGAAAAAATTGGACAAAAAATGACAAATAAAAGACTCAAGACAAATAACAAGATGACTTAACAAAGACGTTTACACCCCCAAACCAAAACCCAACATTGTCCTCAATGTTGAAGACAAGCGAGTCTAGCCTAGCGGCGCACATCTAACCTGACTCAAAACAACCTAGGCACACAATCATGCACAATCAATGCCCACAAAATAAAGACTCAAATGACTCATAAAAAACGTTAGGTACTCAATACAATAATACAGTAAAGCACTTGTATCTAGAGTAGGAAACCACATTCCACATAAAGCAAACACATTCAAAATTGAAGGTATGGAGGAGAAACAACCCTCAAACCAATTTCCTATTATATGCTTAAAAATCTGTACATGATATATGCATCATTCCAAAATCCCTAAACCAAGTTGGGCTATAACTAAATAGAACCTGTAAATCCAAAGCATATCCACAAGAGCCTTCGACTCATCCAAACAAAAATGAAATAATCAATAAGTTCAAGATTGCGGAACAAGCTAAGCAAAATATATACCCACAAGTTTCCACTTCAAGTATTCACACAATAACCCCAAAAATGATTCACAATCATTCATATGTGCAATTTCATAAACAAAACCCAAGAGATAATATGTAAAAACTAGAATTGAGTTAGAAGGATGAAACCAATGCGATTCTTCATTTGTCTAAAACATGAGTAGGTTCTCACCTTTTTTATGGGGACTCTTGGCTTGCTCGTGCCTTCCATACTTGCTAGTGGTTGGTGTGTCGAACCAAGAGATGAAGAACCTAACCTTGAAGCATAAACTTAATCACAAAGGTTAAGCAATCGTGACAATTATCTCAAATCACATAAATATCTCTCAACAATTATGTCCAAAACACCAGATATTCATCGCTAAAACTACAAATGAACAAAAAGAAATTAACAGAATCACATTGATAGACCTCAATGGGTTGCCTCCCATAAGCACCTTAAATATCGTCTTGGCAAGACATTACTAGTGCTTGATCAATTCCCATGCACCAAGACCTCAACTCTTACCTCATGTGCCTCAACTCCAATGTATGACTTAAGTCTATGTCTACTGACCATAAAAGTCTGTTGATTCTTCGAATTTTGAATTTTTACTGCCCCATTACGGGAGGCTTTGATGACTTGGTAAGGTCCTGTCCATCTTGATCTCAACTTCCCCAAAAAAAGTTTAAAGCGGGATTCAAATAGTGGCACGAGCATTCCTGGAATCAATTTCTTCCCCATAAGCTTCATATCATGAAAGTGTTTGGTACTTTCTTTATATAATCTTGCACTCTCATAGGCTTGTAAATAAAAATCTTCTAATTGACTTAATTGAAGTTTTCTTTCCTCCCATGTCCCCTGCTCTATCAAATTCCATGTCCAGTTTTTTAAGGGCCCACAAAGCCAGATGCTTTAACTCAACAGGGAGATGACATGCTTTTCCACAAACTAGTCTTTATGGGCTCATCCCAATGGAAGTTTGTAAGCTATTCGATAAGCCCATAAGGCATCATTCAGTTTTGTAGACCCAACTCTCCTTGTAGAATCAACTGTCTTCTCTAAGATGTGTTTAATATGTCTATTACTCATCTCAACCTGACCAGAAGTTTGTGGGTGATATAGTGTGTCTATCTTGTGAGGGACTCCGTATATCTTCATGATTTTATCAAACGCACGATTGCAAAAATGACTATCGTCAACACTAATTATCACTTTTGGAACCCTAAACCTAGCCAAGATATTTTCTTTCAAAAATTTAACCACCACAATGCTATCATTAGTTCTTGAAGCACTTGCTTCTACCCATTTGGAAACTTAGTCGACTACCACTAGGATGAAATGGTTTCCAAATGAGGGTGGAAAGGGCCCCCATAAAGTCTATTCCCCATGTGTTAAAACATTTTCACTACCAAAATTCCCCTTTGAGGCATCTCATCTCTTTTCCAGATATTCCTTATGCGTTGGCATCTATCGCACACTGTACAAAACTGAAAAGCATCCTTAAAAAGTGACTCTAAAAAGAACCTAGATCGAATCACCTTCAATGCAGTTTTTCTTCCACTGTAATGTCCTCTATATTGCATATCATGGCAGAATTTCAAGATGTCTCTCCATTCTGACTCTGACACACACCTCCGGATCACCCGGTCAGGACAATGCTTAAACAAATATGGCTCATCCTAAAAGTATTATCTTGTTTTTGCTATAAACCGTTTCCTTCCTTGTGAGTCTAACTCTGGTGGGAGAACCCTATGGGTCAAATAGTTAGCCAAGTCAGCATACCAAGGCTCCTCATTGTGCACTACCCACAACTGCTTGTCTGGGAAATTCTCTCTTAATGGGATCTCTTTTTCTTCTAATGAACCTTCACGGACCAATCTACTAAGATGGTCTTCTACCACATTTTCACAACCCTTTTTGTCTCTGATCTCTATATCAAATTCTTGTAGAAACAGGACCCATCTGATCAACCTAGGCTTCGAGTTCTTCTTTTGTAACAAATACCGGAGCGTTGCTTGGTCTGAATACACTATCACTTTTACACTGATAAAATATTGCTTGTTCTTTTCTAATGCAAAAATCACAGCTATCAACTCCTTCTATGTTGTTGAACAATTCAATTGGGCATCATTCAAGGTCAGTGAGGTGTAGTATATCACATGAGGAACCTTGTCAACCCGCTGTCCCAGAACTGCATCTACTGCATAATCTGATGCATCATATATTAGTTCAAAAGGTAACTCCCAATTAGGCGGTGCCATCACTGGTGCTGATGTCAGAGCAAATTTTAGTAACTCAAATGCTTCCAAACACTTGTTGTCAAATGTAAATTCCTTATCCTATTGGAGAAGTTCACATAAAGGTATTGATATCTTTGAAAACTCTGATGAATCTCCTATAAAACCATGCATGACCTAGAAATGACATGGTGTCCTTGGCAGAATAGGTGGAGGCAAGCTCTTTATCACTTCAAATTTAGCCTTATCTACCTCAATTCCCCTGT